>JAULJL010000040.1:1095000-5895000 GCA_030761205.1 Fremontodendron californicum
ATGTTTAAACACCAGCTATTATATATATCTCTAAATTATACACATTTTATACGTACAGATCTCATTGCCTATGTCCTTCTGGCAAGGGAACCACCTTGTGAAAGGGCACGGTCCGCTGAGGCAAGGCTCCGTCTTCCTCATCATCATCGAATTCCAGTAAATACCTAGACAAGAAGAAAAAAAGGTTCATGCATTTCAGTATGATACATAACCAGCAATTAATCAATTAAAAATATCAATATACAACAGAGTCTCCGAAATGAAAAGTTCATGCTCTGTTACTTTTCGTTGTTTATTACGGGAGAAGATTAACAAAACAAGGAAGAACGTAAACAGGCCGAACAGCCAGTTTTTTTTAGGAGACTTTATCGCATGATGAAATGTGACCTATTTATCTGATATGTTTTCCAGCTTTTTTTTCTTCCAAAAATCTGCTATACTAGGGCCAGAATGGAGAATGTTACTTACTCATCTGATTTCCTCTGGAAAGATATTGAATGGTTGAGAGCCCCCCATAGATACACATAAGAAATTAGAAGTCAGTTCAATATATAAGAAAATGAATAGAATATTTTAGCCTATGTTACTCCGACTCTTCATTTTCTTTGAAGTACCTGTGTCCGACGCATATTTGGACATGGGTATGGGGAAACAATCCTCCAAATATATGAAAAAATTTAGAAAAAAATGAGCATACTCATGTCGGACACATACCCGTATCCAACACTTACATCTGAGTCCGAGTAACATAGTAGTGATGACAGTGATGAATAGTCACCTTTCGAGGAGTACTGATGACAGTTGCCTTATAGAGTGCAGTTGTTCCTGGATAAACAGCCAAAACATGTCTTCCAGCAGGGAATTCTTGAGTACTAGAAGGATCGTTCCGCTTGGGGAAAGGTATAATGCAAGAAACTGGCAGCTTGTACTTCCTGAAGTTGCAAACACAAAAATCAACATCTTCCAGATGGGCTAATTTCAGTTATTTAAAAAATTGAAAGAAAAAAAAAAGTTTTACCCATCAATCACCAAGGCACAGTAATTCTTAAGAGTTAAGAGTTTCCATAAAAAAAAATTTGAGCCCTCAATATACTTGTACTTTTCAACTGTTCTCAAAATTACAGTTTTCTTATCTTTTAAAATAGAAAAGGAAGAAAAAAGGCAATCTAATCTAGTACTATAAAAGTAAATAACTTACTGACCTCAAATTCCAGTCTCAATCTAACAAAACAAATAAAACATGATAGAGTCCCCCCTTACCAGTCAATTATGAGCATGAACAAGCATAATATAGAACAATTATATCAATGTAACTTAACTTACAAAGAAGTAAAGCATAAAAGCTTACCTTTGGCCACTGCCCTCTTCATCATCACCTGGCTCCTCATCAAGTACTTCAAATCTGCATATTGAGATGCAACTTAAAAGCAAGAACAAAGAAGATTCTGAATGGGATTTTGACACAAGCCAAAACGAAATGTCTTACAGGAACCATACTTACTCTTTCGTTTTCTCGTCAAAATTTATCACTTTTACAACAAACCACTCATCCTTCTCAGCATCCGAGGTGACTCTTGCAGCTACCTGAGTACAAGAGCACATTTTAATCTCCTTAGTTTGGAGGTATACGGAACAGTACACTTTGTTTTCTAGTATGGAAATAAGAGTTGAGAATAAACACAGTAAATTAGGTCTATGAACAAATATAAAAAATTTATTGCGATAGACTAACTCTAGATGGTCTAAAAACTTACCTGTTCATCTTTGAGACTAACAAAAGCCTCAATATGACTCCGCATAGAAGGAGAAAGGCGAGAGATATCTGAATCAGACTTCATTCTTTTCCTTTTTTGATCATTACCATCTGCAATTTGTTTAATTTCAGCTACATAAATAGGAAGTTCCGATACTCTTATACTAGTATCTGAAATCTACACAAAGAAATGAGTTTTCTTTTTTGGCATATGTCATGCATTCAATGTTCTAGCTTTGGAAGAATAGAAAGATCATAAACACTAAATAATTTCAACTAATTGCTAAGTCTAGATCTCATTTTTACTATCATGATATAAATTTGAAACCCGTGGTCATATCACTTCAACAACTTTTATGATACCAGCCAAGCAATTATATGTTTCATTAAACTACTCACAAATTGTACTTTTAGAAAGGGAAAGAGAGACAGGATGAGATGGAGAAAATCAAAGTGCAGAAAATTACAGGCTTATCTTAACATCCTCTTTCATTATTATATAACCACAGCTAACACTTCCACAGTTAAAGGATAAGTCAATTGCCAAGGTGGCCAAGAGATGACCTTAACTTTTTGCTTTATAATAATGGATGTGTCAAAATTCCTAAGGCTTCGTTTGATTGATACTTTTGCTTCTTGCTTTTTTTCAATAATAAAAAGTGAAAAGCAAGAAAAAAAAAAGAAACTGAAAGCAAGATACAAATATCAAAAAGCAAAAGCACCAATCAAATGGAGCCTAAATATCATCATGCAAAGGGAGAACTCAATATAGAGGTTAAAGCAACTGAAATGTCTCATATAGACATAGTTGGTAGCACACACCCATCTTTCTTCGTTGTTGTCCTGGAGGTCCAGATGGCAGGAAAGTGTCAAGTTGACTTAGTAACAAGTTGGAAATCCTGTATCAATGCCAAAACAGTGTGTTGATAAAAAACAATGGAATACGGTATTGGGAAACATATAAGGCATACAGAACCAAACCAGAAAGTTCATTGCTACACTAGCCCCAAACATCTATAGAGAAAAATTGCCACATTTTCACAAGCTCCAGATTCACTAGAAAAAGGGGAGAGAGAGAGAGAGAGAGAGAGAGAGAGAGAGAGAGAGAGAGAGAAGGACAAAGAAAATGGTACAAGACTTCATTAAAGATAATGAACATACGTTACTTCTCTCTCTGAAAGATCTCTAGCTTGAATATATAAACTTTTTAGCCTTGATAATGAAGAATCACCAGGTTTCTCAACTACCTCCGGAGCTGCATTTATATACAGAAGTTCAAGATTAGCATAAACTATCAGTAACAGTTAATAAAGAATAAGGCCAAAGAAGGTAACAGAAGAAAGAAAAACTGTTCTTAAATCTTAAAAAATACAATTTAATCATTTGTATCATAGATTATTCAGCAAATTTTCTATCCATTAAAGGTTTAGTAAATCACTCGATGCAAGACAACAATCCAAAAATTGGATAAACTATTGTCAAAACCTGTAAACCTCAAGGCATTGTCCAGGAGCAACATTCATAGAAGAAGAACCAACAATCCTTGTAAACCTTTGGTTCAAGTCTGAAACTCCTTCCAACGGTGGGTTGGAGCAAATAAATGGGTTTTAGGATGCACACCAAGCCTCTGATTTGAAATTTACATAACCAAGCCACATATTCCACAAGTTTATGTGATCTTATAATGCATCTCATAGTTTCTATATATAGTTTTTAAATGATAAAAAGTATATGGATCTCAAAATTCCTTCTATGATACTTCTATACTCCTGGTTGTCGACTGTATGCGCATCCAAGAAACTGCTAATCAAACTTAAACCATATTGAATTGACAACAATATTTTTAGTGTTCCAGTTCATACAGTTAGTTGTTAATTTGTAGAATATTCTGATTTCTGATATCTTTCGTGCAAACTTTCTCAATTAAATCAATCAAAACATTTTGGCAAAAAATATCAGGAGCAAGGTTATGATACGATAATACTGAAATTCTGAACTAAAACAACTAAATGAATATTATGAGGCTCACTAATTAAAAGGTAATTATACACGAAGCTTTGAACATTAATCTACATGCAAACTTAACCACTCTCTACATGGAGTTCCAAGTTTATGATGAGCATCAGCGTATAATGTGTGAAAAACACATAATTTCATTCTCCATGAAAATTAGGCCCCATAAGAAGCCGTTTCAGCTTTATAGCATATTTTTGTGATCCTAAAGGCAAAACCTTTACACCAAAATGACGTGACACAGATACTACACTAGCATTAAACCTCAATTTAGATCATAAAACCTTCTAAACTCCATTTAGCTGAACTTAACTTCTTTCTCAAACACAAATGTAGCTAAGTTTTAAAGCAAGTCAATAGTCAAACTTCCCATAAAAACTATTCCTCTCTTCTTTGATTAGATTAATCTCTAGTTTTCTTTTCTCCTAAAAACCAAAAAATATTCATAAATTAAAACAATCAGTAATAATGTACAACAAAAATAACTTCCTCATCCAATGAAATCCATCATCAACAAAATTTAAGCTCTTTTAAACCAAACCCACCTCAAAAAATCTGGTTTTGAATAAAAAAAAAAAAAAAAAAATTCAGAGAGCCAAAAAACATATTTTAATAATCTAAAACAAACCCATTAATCCTAGGAACCATATAAATCAACCCAGATCATGAAATTTGAAGCTAAAGGAAAAAGGTTGAGAAATTTACTAGTTTGAAGCTTCTTGTGAAGCTTGTTGATTTCGACAAGCACCTCTTCTTGTTCTTTCCTTAACCGATCGAGTTCCCTTGAGTTTTCCAAGATTGAAGCAATGTCCGGTGACGACATCGTTTCCTGTTTCCTATCTTCGTCGGGAATACAATGTTCTCTGTTTTACCAGATTACTTCCAAGTTCCAGCTAGATTTTTCACTTCAATCAATCAATCCTTAGTTTGATCAAAAGTTTTATTTTTTCAAATAATGTTTGAAATAAATATTAATATTTATTATTAATATTAAGTATAATAAAAATAAAAATAAAAAGTTTGAGGGTCCTGTTTAAAATTCTTTTATACCTGTGAAAAAGGGAAATAATATCAAGCCTATAATTAAAAAATGATAATCGGTGGATAATTTTGATTTTTGTACTTTTGTTTTGGTTATGTCTTAATTATTAAAAATAAAGGGCACATATTCGAGTTAATTTCATTTTTTTTAAAATTTTAATATTTATTATTATAATAAAAAAAATTTGTGCATGGATTAAAAAAACTAATAATTAAAAAATAATAATCGGTGGATAATTTTGATTTTTGTATTGTTGTTTTGGTTATGTCTTAATTAATGACACGTGGAAGGATTATAAGTGGTTTTTTTTTATACAAGAACTAGAGTTAACCTCCGCTTGACTGGGGTTTTTAATAATTTTTTAATTAAATAATAAAAAAATTAAATTAAATTTTATTAAATATTTTTTTTTATTTTTAAATTATAATTATAATAATATTTTATTAATTATGAAAATTAAATTTATGAAAATTGTTTATTTATAAATTAAAATGCATTTGTAAATATTATTTATATTTACTTTAAAAATATTTTTATTTATAGAAGATGAAAAATAATTAATGAAAAATTACAAAATAAAATTATGATTTATATTTTATTCTTTTGTTGGATCGATTTAAAATTAAAAAATAATAATAAAAAAAAACACGTCGTCAAGAAAAAGAGCTTAACACGTATGTTACATTGATTAGCAACAAGTTCATTTTTATTTTTTTTTAACCTTTCTTTCCCGAGCAAGTCGGGTACGGATTCTAAATAGATCCGTGAGTCAACGTGTGGACCAACCCTTTAAATAAATCATTTAAAAATAAAATAAAAATAATTATTAACTTTTTAAATTTTTTTCTGAACGAAAAGGGTACGGATTTTAAATCGACTCGCGAGTTAACGTGAGGACCAACCTCTTTAAATACATCATTTAAAAATAAAATAATTAATAAATTTTTAAACTTTTTTTAAAATTTTTTTTGAACGGTTCGGGTACGGATCTTAAATTGACTCGAGAGCCAATGTTCGAACCAACCCCTTTAAATACATCATTTAAAAATAAAATAAAAAACTAAAAATAATTAATAAAGTAATTGTTTTTAATTTTTTTTTCGAACGGATCGGATACGGATCCTAAATTGATCCGCAAGTTGTATGAACCAACACCTTTAAATATATTATTTAAAAATTAAAAAAAATAACTCGCCACGTATCGAGCAAAGAAACTCGACACGTGTCGAGCCAAAACCCCATTAAAAATAAAATATAAAATAATTAATAAAATAATTTTTTTTTTTTTTGTTGAACGGATTAGATATGAATCTTAAATCGATCCGTGAGTCAACGTATAAACCAATATCTTTAAATACATTATTTAAAAATTAAAAATATAAAAATATAATTAAAAATATAACTCGTCACGTGTCAATTAAAAAAATTCAAGACGTGTCGAGAGGCAAGATTCCATCAGAGGATTTTTTTTTTTTTTATATGATAGGTATAGATTCCTTCTTTACCACGTGTGAGACTCAAATGCCGGTTTTTTTATACTAATATAGCTAAAAAAAAAATTAATTCCCAAAATACCGTTACTTTTTGATTATTTCCCAAAATACGGACTTTTTTTTTTCAGCTGGGAAATCGCCATCCCCCATGGCGATTTCCCAGCGTGTTTTTTTGCAAATTTGCAAAAAAATACCAAGGGAAATCGCCACCCCCCATGGCGATTTCCCTTGGTAATTTTAGCAAAATTTGCTAAAACCATGAAGGGAAATCGCCATGGGGGGTGGCGATTTCCCTTCATGTATTTTTTTTTTTTTAATTAATAAAAAAAAATTATATTAATACAATATTTTATTTTAATTTGATAAATTTATTTTTAAAAATTATAAATTAAATTAAAATATTTTTTTTATAATTTAAAAAAATTTAAAAATTCGTAAAATATATTTTAGGTTTTTTTATAATTTAATATTTTGAATTTTTTTTTTAAATTTTAAATTTCAAATGAAAACAAAAAATTAAAAAAAAAAAAAAAAAGAAATTGAAAGGGGCAACGGTCATATGACCGTTGCCCCCATCCCCCTCCCCCCCACCCCCCACGTCCCCCCTCCCCCCACACCCCCACCTTCTATAAATACCCCCCTCCTCTTCTTCAAATTTTCATTCCTCTATTCAAATTTTCATTTTCTTTCAAAAAAATTTCATTTTTCTACCAAAAAAAATTTCTTTCTACAAATTTTTTTTTTCTACAACAATATTTTGAAATGGCTTCACTATTGAGGTTACAAGAAAATCACATCTCGGAGGTTATATTTAACGAGGTAAGTAAATTGTTATATTATTATTGTTTTTTATATTATTATTATTTTTTATATTATTATTGTTTTTTATATTATTATTGTTTTTTATATTATTATATTATTATTGTTTTTTATATTATTATTGTTTTTTATATTATTATTGTGTTATATTATATTATATTATTATTGTGTTATATTATATTATTATTGTTTTTTATATTATTATTGTTTTATATTATATTATTATTGTTTTATATATTATTATTGTTTTATATTATATTATATTATTATTGTTTTATATTATATTATTATTGTTTTTTATATTATTATTGTATTATATTATATTATTATTGTTTTTTATATTATTATTGTTTTATATTATATTATTATAGTTTTTTATATTATTATTGTTTTATATTATATTATTATTGTTTTATATTATATTATTATTGTTTTATATTATATTATATTATTATTGTTTTATATTATATTATATTATTATTGTTTTTTATATTATTATTGTTTTATATTATATTATTATTGTTTTTTATATTATTATTGTATTATATTCTTTTATTATTGTTTTTTATATTATTATTGTTTTATATTATATTATTATAGTTTTTTATATTATTATTGTTTTATATTATATTATATTATTATTCTTTATATTATATTATATTATTATTGTTTTTTTATATTATATTATTATTTTTTTTATATTATATTATTATTGTTTTTTTATACGAAATTATTGTTTTATATTATATTATTATTGTTTGATATTATATTATATTATTATTGTTTATATTATATTATATTATATTATAATTGTTTTATATGATATTATATTATTATTGTTTATATTATATTATATTATATTATTATTTTGTTATTTTATAGTTTTATTTATTACTTTTTAATTGTTATAGTTTTATAATATATTAATTTTTATTATTATAACAGGAAACTCGTCGCGTATTACGTTCGAGGAAATTTACATTGGAGGACCCGCATCCTTATATTATCGACCACTTAAGAAGAGCCGGATTTTATCACGCAAGTCAAATTCGACGACTTGTGATACAACCCGATTTAATCTCTGCGTTGGTCGAACGATGGAGACCCGAGACGCACACTTTTCATTTTCCATGTGGTGAATGCACGGTCAGTCTCGAAGATGTTACGCTGCAACTTGGACTTCCGATCCATGGCGATGCAGTTACAGGCGGAAGCCTGCTAGATTGGAATGAACTGTGTCAAGATCTATTGGGTGAGGTACCTCCAGAAGACGTCGTATCTGGCTCAACGGTGAGACTGACTTGGTTGAAAACGTTTCAAAATCTGCCATTACATGCAACCGAACAACAAATACAATATGCTGCTAGAGCATATATTTTACGTTTGATTGGAGGATTACTGATGCCTGACAAATCGAGCAGTCGGGTACATTTAATGTATCTTCCATTGCTACGTGATTTAGAGGAAGCAGCAAATTATAGTTGGGGTTCTGCGTGTTTGGCAGTTTTGTATAGAGAACTTTGCCGAGCTACAGTTCCAAAAAACCATGACATAGGTGGATGTCTAGTGCTTCTACAATCATGGGCTTGGTATCGGCTACCATTTCTTGCTCCGCGCGTGGATATTTCGGCTGTATACCCCCTTGCAAGCAGGTAATAATCTTTACTATTTTATTAATTTTGTACGAAATTGTATTTTTATAGGTCATTAAGATATTATATGCATTTTAATAGGTGGAGTAGGAGTACGGGTAGAGATTTTACAGAGACTCCGAGCGATCTTGCAAGTATAAGACTACGACTAGATCGACTAGGATATGATAAGGTAAATATTTCGATTGTTACATTGAAGTTTTTTTTTTTTATTTAATCCTTATGAAACTAATAATTTGTAATAATTATTCGCAGTTTCTGTGGATGCCATATTCCTCGAGTGAAATTATGGCATGCCTCCCATCGGATGCCTACAATAATTTCAATATATGGAAAGCAAACACAGCATTGATATGCTTTTCATATGTAGAGTGGCACCAAACTGACCGGGTGTTGCGACAATTTGGGATGCAACAACCAATTCCTGCAGCCCCGATGAACCTTGATAAGCTTCACAAGGTCGACATGCGTGGTCGTAATGATGAATTCTGGCCTGCGAAGCATGAACGTTGGATCCAATGGTGGAACATACGTTTTGAACGAATTCCGACAGGTTACCCGATTGTTGGTAATAATTTCAACCCGTCTGCTGATTACATAAGATGGTATAGAAATGAAGGTCGGCCTTTCGTTTGTCCACCGTCGATGCACGAGGATGTTAGGAGTATGCCATTTACCGGACAAACTTCAGCTCCAGTCCCTCCTACACAGGATATGGATGCTCCTAGACCTCGCCGACAACGTGGGCGAAGGCGTCAACCGACCTCATCGGAGTTCACAGCACCGAGGATGTCATTTGATCATCCTGAACCTGAACGGGATCATGGAGTACCATCCAGCCATCGTTATTCCGTAAGTCACCCCGGATATGACGTTGATGAGTGTTACCGACCATCACCGCCAAGAACGAGGTTAGATGACCAGCTCCCCGTCCTAAGTCCAAGTTCAGCATATTTAACATCCATGTATCAGTTTGGAACCCCTTCGTCAGCATTTGATGCTACATCATTTATGGGTGCATCTAGTAGTCAGGTTCCCGTTATGGGTGAACTAGGTGTTGGCTCATCCAGCAGTGGGTTTCAAATTTTTGATACGGATGAAACGACTGATGACATACAACCGGAACCAGTGGCGGTTATAGCAAGAGGTCGTGGTGGACCGCGAATACGTGCCACTGACGAGGTTGAACGACAGGTGCAACCACCACGCACTAGAAGAACTCGACACTGTTGCTCTACACCACGCAATAATTAGAATAATTGTAATGTGTTTTAAATTTCTAATATAAATTTATATGTTTTGCATTTCATGTAATTTGTTCGGAAATTAATTGTTATATTTTATTTTAATTTATATCTTAATGTTGTTATTTAATTTTAATATAATAATCCAAATTACATGATAAGTTGCTTTTCTTTTTTTCATTTTAATTTAATTTTCTTTTTAAATTATAATAAGAAAAAAAAAATTAATCAGAAATTAAATTAAATTTTTTTTATCAAATATCCAGTTTTAAATTTTTTATCAAATTAATAGAGATAGTTTTTTTATCAAGGATAATTTTGTCTTTACAATATCCTTTTTAATAATTTCTAATTATTCATTTCTCTTTTTCAAATAACTTTTATTCATTATACCATTTCACAATAACTCTCTGTGGACTGCATGTTTTTCATATTTTCCCAAAAAATTTTATGACTCAAAATGAAAAATGGAAATTATTAAGCGGGCCCAATTGAAATTTCACTTAATTGTAAAATTAAAAATTTAACACTCTCCTACAAATCATGTTATCATCAATATATCCGAAGCTCATTTCTGCTTTTGTTACCAAAGATCATGTAAATTACATTTGAGCATTATCGAGTTTTTTTTGGCAATATTAAAATTATAAAAAGGATAATAACAAAACATTTAATAATAATAATAATAGAGAACTTATCTCATTCATCACAAGTCGAATTAGTAAAATAACACGTATCATTTAAAGTATATAAAAATAATAATTTAAAAAAATAAAGTATATAACAATCTCTTAATATAATTTGTAAAATTAAAAAATTCGATTATCAATGTATAAAAACTGAACTAATAATAATAAGTTCCCTTTATCTTATTTCCTTATCCAACATATTTACTCCACATCAGTCAATCTTAAAAACACAAGATTTTTACTATATATCAAATGACAAACACATGAAAAGGAAGCAAATTTATAACCAAATATCCTCTTTCCAATATTTATTTCTTGTTGAAATCTACTGATTAACAATCTTTAATTCCTTAATGCCACTGTCATATTTAAGTTTCCATCTGTCTTTGTCTCAAAATAGAAGGCAAACCTCCCCAAAAAGGGTTCAAATAATTTGAACACTTTTACGAAATCAAAACCATGCAAATGCATGCAAAGTTGTGGCCTATGGGGACAATGGGACAGCAGCATCTTTTGATTCAGTTAACTTTCAGCCTTGACATGGAACAACAAATAATAATTCAATATGTTTAATTTACATTAAAATTATTTTTAAAATATTTAAAATATTTATTTAAAGTGTTCAACCAATTTAACCGATTGAATTTTTTTCAATATGCCTATTCCCTTCCAATTTACGTTACTCTCACTCTTCTTAGGTTGTGTTTATCTATTCTAGTCTGATACATGATCGATGTCAGAGAGTTTGAATTGTGGTGGCCATCTACACATAATTAAGGAAGAATTTATTAGTAAAAGTTGAATTTGTGTTGGACAGCATCTACTATAATGATTTTTTAGTCTTAAGCCATTCAAGAGGTATTTTTTTTAATTCTTCAAAATTTTTGTATCCTAATTTGTCTCTTAGTGAAGAAAAAAAAAGTTTTATTATTTTATTATTTTAATTTTTTATAATTTATTATTTCTAAAAAATTTAATAAATATATATTTTGATCATTTTTTAATTTTTGTGTATTAAAAATTATAAATATTTTTCATTATTTGTAATTATTTTTTAAGGAAAAATCATTAGGTATTTTTTCAATTATTCAAAACTTTTGTATCCTAATTTGTCTTTTAGTGGAGAAAAAGAAAAGGAAAAAAAAAAGAAAAATGTTTTTTTTGTTATTATTATTTTAATTTTTTATAATTTATTATTTCCAAATAATTTAATAAATATATATTTTGATCATTTTTTAAATTTTAGTGTATTAAAAATTATAAAAATTATAAATATTTTTCATTATTTTTTAAGGAAAAATCATTAATTAAAAATAATTATAAAAATTGATTTATCACTTTAAATTTTTAAAATTAAACAAAAATATTTATATAATTTATTAATTATTTTTTGTTATTTTATTTTATTTTATATTTAAATGATGTATTTAAAGGATGTGGTCCGTATGTTGACTCGCGAGTCGATTTAGGATCCGTACCCGACTCTTCCGTGAAAAAAAGTTAAAAAAAGGAAGAAAAAAACTGAATATGTTACTAACCTATGTGAGGAAATTGATGGTACGAGAAAATAAAATGTAAACCATAATTTTATTTTTTATTTCTCATTTTTTATTTTTTATCTCCTATAAATAAAAATATACAATATACAATAAGGTTTAAATATTTTTCAAAAATACATATAAATAAAATTTGAAAATACATTTGTGTTATGTAATTTATAAATAAATAATTATCATAAATTTAATTTTTATAATTAAAAAACATTTATATTAATATTATTATAATTTAAAATAAAATATTTAAATAAATTATTATTATTTTTTAAAATTAAAATTAAAATTAATTTATTATTATTAATTAATTAAAAATTATAAAAAATTAAAAGTATCCACCCAGCAAAAACGGGGTCTTTTTTCTAGTTTTTGAGTCTTGTACCCAGCTGATCATGAAGTTGAATGGGGCTGGCAATGATCGATGATTATGGTAGGAAGTATTTGCTATATACTATATAATATAATTTAATATAAACAGAGATATATATATATATATATATATATATATATATACTTGAATTTACAGATTACACCAAAAAATCGAAAAGAAGACTTACAGAAATTAATTTGGAAAAACTCAATATCGAGTAAAGGTTGGACCTCTGACCTTAAGGTGCTTACAGTTTGATGCAAATCGTCTCCCAGATTTTCTCGATAAACGTTGCAAATGAGAGCACACTCGGATGCAACACAGCGAACCAGAAGAATGTTGAGTCTCTCTCTCAGAAGACAAAAATTTATTTGAATGAATTAGTGAGTGAAAAACAGACACAGGATGTCTGTATTTGTAGCAAACAATCTGCATGTTCGGTAAAGGCACATCATATGGAAAGAACCTGTTTGATCAGAACAGGCACACCCATTGGTGCATGTATTTATCGAAAAGACAAATTCAGGAAAACATCACGAACCTGTTCGATCCTGGACCGAAAAGGCATGAAATAATCGGACATACATAATAAGTTGGTCCGGCTGGACAGCAAAAAGATTATTGCTGACCCAAGCCCAAGTCCGACCCGACCCAGCCTGACTCGTCGGCGCACGCGTGTGGTCCAGCCCAGTTTGTGTAGGTCCTCACCCATCACAAAACTTGGGAGCCCCTTGGGGCCCAACCCGACATGGAACACTAGCCTATATATACAACAAGCTAAGGCCAAACTTTGTTCTATGTGGAATTTAATATCACACACAACTACAACCATCTTTCTCTTCAAGTAAGTGTTTAATGAGACTAATTTCTCATTCAATTTTGATATCAATTGTGTACCTTAATTATACAATGTGTATCTAGTTACGACAACCTACATATAAGAATACATATTTCGTATATATACACCCAAAATAATACATTGATATCCAACAATCCCCCACATGAATGGAAATTGTCTAATTAAAAAGTCGAACTGACTCGGAGTTTGAGAGAGACTATCTTTGAAAAGTAATTGCATCAAGATAGGTAGTTTTTGGCTTTGAACCTTCCATAGTGAACAACTATCGTATTTACTCAGGTAACTAGTGAACATGATGTTTTGAACTATTCAACATTTCATGTAAACCCAGACAATAGGTGTCACACAATTCCTCTTCGAACATCTTCGGTTCTCACGGTTGTGCCCATTTTGGCCCCGAACACTTCCAGGTTTCTTATGAGTACTCTAGAGAATTTAGCCTGACCAATTCTCATAGAAATGACTACGTTTCTTACTCACAATAAGTGATTGCTTATTAAGAATAAGAGTATCCTGCAATACCCCACTTGATTTTATCAAGCTATAAGAATCATTAAAAGCATAGCTTATCCTAACTCATTTGCAGGCAACACTAAATCATCATAGGAATGGATAAGAGTGTTTAACTTTTTTAGTGCTCACACTAAGTTAACAAAATTCAGTTGTCCCTTTTGAACCTAGATTTTGGGATCTCCAGTCAGCTAGGTTGGGTTGCCACTATGTAACTTTAATTTATAGGCTTAAGACCCATTCCCCTCGATGATATATACTTGCTCTCTTGTTAAAACTTTTCGTAAACGCGCTTCATTATCTTTTGATTTTTTCATAATCAAAATAGATAATTCCATTTGAGAGCAACTGTCTAACGGTATTATGTCTTCGACGAATGTGTCAAGATTTAGCGTTATACAAACTACTCTGTGCCCTGCCAATTGCAGATTGGCAATCGCAATGTATACAAATTGCAGGCACAAGTTTCGGCCAACTTGGAATATCTTCTAAAAAATTTCGAAGCCATTCCGCTTCTTCTCCAGCTTTATCTAAAGCTTAAAAAATTCATATTCCATAGAAGATCTGGCAATACATGTTTGTTTAGAAGATTTCCAAAACACTGCAGCTCCTCAATAATAAAGATAAATCCGTTAGTGGATTTGAAATCTTTAGTATCGAATATCCAATTTGCATCTGGATATCTTGTATAGTGCAGTCCAAAACTTGAGGTGTATCTTAAATATCTAAGTACCCTCATAATGGGCTTCTAGTATCCTTTCCAGGAATACTTGTAAATCTACTCAGTTTGCTAACTGAGTGCGTTATGGCTTTACATTCATTTACAACCTAATGATTTGCTTTCAGGGTTCATTCCACTCTTGGCACCATCAGGGATCATCGATCCCATGGACAAGGTTTCATCCTCCGCTCCACAACGGGATAGTCATGGTAGCACCAAGGCATGCCAATACCAGACCATGACACTCTTCCTCACTTACTATGTTGATACCTTTATTGATGACAATGATCACACCCGAGTACCCTTGTTGCATAAAGTTGACATTTTCTCACATGTCATTTTCTTGCCTTCAAGGACTGGGTCATGATCCCTTCGAATGAGGCGCCGAATATAGTTTTAGGTCCTATCATGACCTTTTAAGCCGGAGAAATCGATACCTTCGAACACCCCCACACTTTCGTGTATTTTTAAGATGGTCTTTGATCTTTTCATAATTCATATGGTGTCTTGTCTGATTTCTTGTGGGATATTTTATTTAAAATATTATTAGGTATTGAAATAGCCTCCCCCATAAGTTCTAAGATAACCTTGAACTAATCAACAAAGCTTTCATCAATTCTTTCAACGTTTGATTCTTGCATTTCGCAATACCGTATTGTTGAGGTGAATAAGGAGAAGTGGTTTGAATGTTGATTCCATATTTTGAACAGAATTCATTGAATCATATTCACCACCCATATCACTCCTTATTTTCTTGCTTAGTTGATTTTCGACCTCATTTTTTAAAGAGTTTAAAAAACTTCCAAGGCCTTGTCTTTGCTTCTTAGCAAATAGACATAACAGTATCTTTTTACCACCTCTAGTTTGCACAAACTTTAAGTCACATATACTAGTATGAATTAAATTTAGAGGTTTACTACTTCTTTCTACCAAATAAAAAGGAGTCTTAGCCAATTTGGATTCCACACAAATTTCACATTTGTGATTTTTGATCAATAACAATTTTGCGGAAGCAAATTCAAATCCAAATTGCTGATTCTTTGCAAGGTCTTGTAATTTACATGACCTAATCTACCATGTCATACGTTAGAGGATACCACCAAATAAACATAAGAAATAATTTAATTATTATTCTTTGTTCTTTGGCACAACAGCCATTACAATGAGCTTAAAAAGCCCATCACATAAGTATCCTCTACCCATAAACATGTCATTTTTAGTGAATACAAATTTATCTGATTCAAAAACCAGCCTAAATCCGTTCTTGCTCAACAGAGAGACATAAATTAAATTCTTTCGAATTTCAGGATCATGAACCACATTGTTCAAAGTTAGTTATTTCCCGGAGGTCATATTGAGTACCACCTTCCCATGGCCTCGTACCTTGCAAACTGAGGAGTTTCCCATAAACAGTTGCTCATCAACAGCAGCTTCTTTATACTCGAAGAAACTCTTTCTATTAGAACAAACGTGACAAGTGGCACCTGTATCAACCCATCATATCTTAGGGTTTTCTACCAAGTTCACTTGTGACACTATAGCAGCGAGCTCAATCTCATTATCATCAACTAAGTTGGCTTGAGCTTTTTTCTTGTTCTGACGACAGTCCTTTGCTCGATGACCGAGCTTGTTACATACGAAACAAGTTCCCGTAAAATTCTTGAAATTCGTTCCCTTATTTCCTTGGGAAGAACTAGAACCAACATGTTTCCTCTTGTTGGTCTTATGCGAATGTTCAACAACATTTACCTTGGCTTCCATGGTTTAAACTTTAACCCTCTTTTCTGAACCACTATTATTCTCATCAATTCTTAACCGAACAATCAAGTCCTCTAAAGTCATCTCCTTTCTCTTGTGCTTTAGATAGTTCTTGAAATTCTTCCATGAAGGAAGCAATTTCTCTACCAAAGTTGTCGTTTCAAATGATTCACTGAGAATCATTCCTTCGGCACTAATCTCATGGAGGATCAACTGATACTCTTGCACTTGACTAATCACGGTTTTTGAGTCCACCATTTTGAAATTCAGAAACCGGCCAACCACAAATTTCTTTGTGTCGGCATCCTCGATTCTGTATTTTCTTTCTAAGGACTCCCACAGCTCTCTCACTGTTTTGATTGGGCTATACACGTTGTATAACGTGTTGTTCAATTCATTGAGGGTATAGTTCTTGCATAGGAAGTCAGAATGCTTCCATGCTTGCATTGAAGCTACAGCCGTAGGATTGGTCTCTCCCTCTTTGGGAACTGGGGCCTCCTCCCGTAAGAACCGAGCTAGGTTCAGAGTAGTTAAATAGAACAGAATCTTATGCTGCCAACGTTTGAAGTCTAGACCACTAAACTTCTCAGGTTTCTCACCATGTGTAACATGTGGTGGCATTGGCGCTACAGGCGCACTTGCTTTTACGGTAAACTGTTCTGCCATTTGTTATTTAAAATAACAGGATCAACTTTTATATATATATATATATATATATATATATATATATATATATATATATATCAAAGTATATATATACTATACTTAATACTATTCACAACAAATATATATATTACCAATATATATTCACAATATATATATTACACAACAATATCAATATATATGTAACAAAGAATATATATATTATAACAAAATAATAAAGGGTTAATAGCATCAATTGTCCCCAAATTATAGGGCATATTTTATATTGGTCCCTAAACTTCAAAACGTATCAAATTGGTCCTTGATTTCAAGTATCATAACAAATTGGTCCCTACCGTTAGCTTTTCCGTTACCATTACTGTAGCAATCAGCTTAGTGACACGTGTCACCAGCTGATTGCTCCAGCAGTTGTCTTCATTTTTTTCCTTTTTCTTTATTTCTTTATTATTTTTTCTTTGATATTTTTTAATAAATAAATATTTTTTATAAAATTAATGTAAATAAATATTTATATTTTATAAATTATTTAATTATAAAAAAATTAATTTAAATTATTATTTATCTTTTGTATTTATTTATAAAGAATAATAAAGAAAAAGGGAAAATAAAAACATTAATAAATACAAAAGATAAATAATAATTTAAATTAATTTTTAATAATTAAATAATTTATAAAATATAAATATTTATTTACATTAATTTTATTATAAAAAAATTCTTTTCTTTTTCTTTTACTTTTACTTTTTTCTTTTTTTCTTTTTATAAATAAATTAATTTCTTAAAAATTAAATAATTTATAATTTATAAAATATAAAATATTTATTTATATTCATTTATTAAAAATATATTTTTTACTTTTTTATTTTCCTTTTCTTTCTTTCTTTTTTCTTTCCTTTTTTTCCTCTTTTCTTATAAAATTAATGTAAATAAAATATTTTATATTTTAAAAATTAATTTAAATTATAATATGAATTATTTTTTATTTATTTACAAACAAGAAAAAAAAAAGGGAAAAGATAAGAAAGGAAAAAATAAAAAAAAAAACTTATAAATATAAAATAAATATTTTATATTTATAAATTTTTAATTTTTAGAAAGTTAATTTAATTTAAAATATAATATAATATACTTATATATATTTTTTGTATTTGTTTATTAAGAAGAGAAAAAAGAAGAAAGGGAAGAAACAAAAAAATAAAAAAAAATATTTTTATAAAATTAATGTAAATAAATAGTTTTATATTTTTTTCAATTATTTGATTATTACAATATTAATTTAAATTATAATTTAATTTATTATTTAGTTTTTAATTTTCATTTATAAAGAAGAGAAAAGCAACAACAACAGAAAGAAAGAAACAAAAAAATTAAAAATATTTTTTATAAAATTAAAGTAAATAAATATTTCATACTTTTTAAATTAATTATATTTTTAAAAAAATTATTTTAATTTATAATATGAATTTTTTTTTTTATATTTATTTATAAAAAAATCAAAGAAAAAATATAAAAGAAATAAAGAAAAAGGAAAAAAATGAAGGCAACTGATGGAGCAATCAGCTGGTGACACGTGTCACAAAGCTGATTGCTACAATAATGGTAACGGAAAAGCTAACGGGAGGGACCAATTTGTTATGATACTTGTAATCAAGGACCAATTTGATACGTTTTGAAGTTTAGGGACTAATATAAAATATGCCTTATAGTTTGGGGACCATTGATGCTATTAATAACAAATATATATATGCTCTCATATATACTCAACAAATATATATATATATATATATATTCGTACACTATATATATATATATATATATATATAAATTATAAATGTTAGAACAAATATAAAAATATATAACTTATGTACTACTAACAGCAAACTTATATATATATATAATATATAAATATTCATAAAACAATAATATATATAAATTATATATAAACAGTATCAATATTAAAAACACCAATATATAATCAATTGTCAGTAAACAACAACAAAACTATTCACCCTTGCATTGCATGAAGCGGCAGCTGTCTAAAGCCTAGTTTAGTATTACTGTTGGAAAAAGCTTGGGTTGAAAAAAGTTTGAGTTGGAAAAAGTGTGTTTATAAAGTGTAGTGAAAAAGTGTGGTTTAAATTTTTTTAAGTGTTTAGTATTGCTGTGAAAAAATGTTGTAGGAAATTGAAATGTCAAAAAAAAAATATGTTTAAAATAATAAAAGTATAGAGATGTGAGGATAATAAAGTCATTTTATCCAAAAGTCAGCTTTTAAAGCCCAAAAGCTATATTTTTTGGCTTTTTGGTTTGGCTTTTCAAACCATGGTTTCAACCGCAGAAGCCCAATTTTTGTATTTGTTTAGCATTGCGTTTGCGGTGAAAAGTAGCTTTTGACCTCAAAAGCTGTGCCAGAAGCAATGCTAAACGAGGCCTAAATGTAAATAACCGAAGCAGTTTAACAAGGAGCATACGAATCAGTAAAACAACAAGCTTAAAACCCTTCTCGGCTTATTAGTCATGAAAATCTTCTAACAAACAGTAATTTTTATAAAAAAATTATAAAAACACTATTTTACTACCAAAGTTATAATAACAGATTTATATGCTTTCACGTAATAAATTCAAACACAGTAATCAATATAAATTCACAAAAGCACTATGCAAATTATATATCGTTACTAAAAAACATATATTCTAATAAACAGTATATAACAAATATATATATATATGCTAAAAAAAAAAGTCATAAGATTGTTAGAAGGTATTTGCTATATACTATATAATATAAACAGATAAAGAAACTTGATAAATATATATATACTTGAATTTACAGATTAAACCAAAAAATTGAAAAGAAGACTTACAGAAATTGATTTGGAAAAAATCAATATCGAGTCAAGGTTGGAACCCTGACTTTAAGACGTTTTTTGCTTGTCTAAAGGTACTTACAGTTTGATGCAAATCGTCTCCCAGGTATTCTCGATAAACGTTGCAAATGAGAGCACACTCGGATGCAACACAGCGAACCAGCAGAATGTTGAGTCTCTCTCTCATAAGACAGAATTTATTTGAATGAAATAGTGAGTGAGAAACAGACACAGGATGTCTGTATTTATAGCAAACAATCTGCCTATTCGGTAGAGACACATCACATGGAGGGAACCTGTTTGATCAGAACAGGCACACCCATTGGTGATGAACCAGCATGTCTTTACCGAAAAGACAGATTCAAAAAAACAACACGAACCTGTTTGGTCTTGGATTGAAAAGGCATGAAATAATCGAACGACAGACATAATAAGTTGGTCCGGCTGGACAGCAAAAAGATTATTGCTAACCCAAGCCCAACCCAGCCCGGCTTGGCGACGACGGCCCGCGTGGTTCAGCCCAATTTATATAGGTCCTCACCCACCACAAAACTTGGGTGCCTCTTGGGGCCAACCCAACATGGAACGCTAGCCTATATATACAACGAGCTAAGGCCAAACTTTGTTCTATGTGGGATTGAATATCACACACAACTACAACCAACTATCTTCCTCTTCAAGTGGGTGTTTAATGAGACTAATTTCTCATTCAATTTTGATATCAATTGTGTACCTTAATTATACACCGTGTATCTAGTTACGACAACCTACGTATTGGAATATATATTTCGTATATATACACCCAAAATAATACATTGATATCTCTATTTTTCCATTTTGATTCAACTAGGGATTTAAATTGCGATCGTGGATGCGTTTTTGGTTGCGTCGTGTTTATTGCGATTGCGGATATAATAATTATTATCGCAATCAATTGCAGTAAATATCGACTGTGAAATCGATAACGGATGGAGCCGCAAAACCGCAATAGTATCGCGTTGCTGTGGCTATTTAAATTCCTGGATTCAACTCTAATCTAATCTAGGTTGATGGGTTGCATTTGCAGGACTTAACCATCAAACTGTAACTTTTACTATTGTTACATATAATCAGAAATTCAATATTGATAATCGATAGATGCAGCTGTGAAAAAGCTCAGTCCTCTCTCTCTCTCTCTCTCTCTCTCAATCGCTACACACGCACACACAACACATATCTATACATACTTATATTTTTAACTACACAAATTCACCACATATTGACACATGTCAATTTTTTTTTTTTTTTTTTGGTTTTTGGGAAGGGAAAAAGAAAGAGGAAAAAGAAAAGGAAGAGGAAGAGAAAGAGGAAGAAAGAAATGAAATGAAATGAAATATAAAATTTTTTATGTTTGTGTTCGTATTTTTTTTGTTTAAAATATTATAAATTTATATAAATTTTTACACGTTAATAATTTATTTTATGTATATTTTGACACATTCGTGTATTCGTGTAGTGTTCATATTATTTTTCGTATTGTGTTTTAATTATTTTTCTTATGCTATGTTCGTGTCGTGTTTTAATTCATTTTCTATTTCACATATTTGTCATTGTAATTCAATTTAGAAAAAAATTGTTTGTTCGTATCGTATCTCAATTCATGACATATTTTGCATAATTTTTTATAATAATTCAATTTTTAAAAACAATTATGTTTTCCTGACGTATTTGTGTTTGTGTTATTTTTGTGTGTGTTTAAAGTATTATAAATTTATATAAATTTGTACACGTTAATAACTCATTTTATATAGATTCTGACATGTTCATGTATTCGTGTTGTGTTCATGTTATTTCGTATGTCGTGTCATATTTTAATGATTTTCCCATGTTGTGTTTGTGTTGTATCTCAATTTATCTCATATTTTGCATAATTTGTCATAGTGATTCGACTTTAACTTTAAATTCATTTACTTACGATATTAAAATATTAAAAAATATTTAAATATATAATAATTATTTAATATGATTCAACTTATATTTATTTATAATTATTAATTTAATTAATTTTATAAATATTAAAAATATTTCCCAGGCGGGAGTAAAATTCTAGTAAATATATATTACTGCCTCCATCTTCCCAGCCATGTCTGTACTCTCTTATCTAAAACCTTAATTTTACACTTCTCACATAACTTCACAATTGTGTTGTTTCATTATGATGGTCTAATCTAACCACTGAGTGGGATGAGTCTTGACTAGGGCTGTAAAAGAATCGGGCTTAAACGAACAGGTTTATGTTCGTGTTCGTTTATTTATTTTTAAGCTTGTTCGTGTTCGGTTCGTGTTCGTTAAGGATTTTAAAATTGTGTTCAAGCTCTATTCGTTTAAAATTGAGTGTGTTCGTATTCATTTATTTAATGTTCATGAACAAGTTCATTTAAATTAAATGAACTTGTTCGTGAACATTAAATAAACATGTTCATGAACATATAATCGAATATGTTCGTGAACAATTAAAATTATGTTCATGAATAATAAACAAACAAATCTAAACAATTTTAACTAACAAACAAATAAATAAATAAATTTAAAATTATTAATATTAAATATAAAATAATAAAATACAAACGTAATTATATTAAATTTAAGTTATTAAATAATATTAATTATATTATAAGTAAATAAAATAAAATAAAAAAATTATTATTTTATGGCCCATTCTACAATTCGCACTTCAGAGTCATACAATTTTTGCTTCTGACTTTTTTGTATGAAAAAAATTAGGTTAACTTTACTTGAGACCAGACAAATGTTTATTTTTTAAAATAATAAAATAAAATAATTAATTATTAATTATATAAATAAAAGACAAAATAATAATATTATTATTATACAATAAACGAACAATAAACGAACATAAACGAGCTTTAAACAAACTAATAAATGGGTTTTAAACGAACCATAAACGAGCTTGTTCGTGAACATAAACTAACCAAACACACATCTGTTCGAACTCGGCTCGTTTAATAAACGAACATTAAAATTGTGTTCATAATCGTTTATTTAGCTTAATAAACGAATATAAACGAACAAAAATTGAACTGTTCACGAACGATTCGTCGAACGCTTTGTTCGTTTATAACCGTAAGTCTGAGCGGTCAAAACGAGCTATTCACGTGAGTTTGTTCGAAAGCAGACTAAATGGTTAGCAACTAGCTCCATTGGCTTAATAATTTTTTTTTTTGAAATTTAAATATAATAATTGATTTATTTATTTATTTATTTAAGTATTTGAAATAATTGATCATCCAATTTAATATTATATCAAAACTTTTAAGTTCGAATTTGATAACCGTACTTTCTCCTTTAATATTTTTTCACCCAACGTCTTATTGCTCATCGTATTGAGCGTTACTATTCTAATCTTTTTTCGACTTGCACTTTTCTTTTACTTTTGGTAAACGTGCAAACCCATTAATATTCATCCGACACTAGATCTGTCTAAAGATCGGGCTATCCGTTCAAGCCCAAAGGCCCGCCCATGTTGGGAGAGTTTGGACAAAAATATTAGGCCCAAAAAATGGGCTTGGGCAAAACAATTAAGCCCGTTTAAAATATGGATCGGGCCTTGGCTCTAACATTCAAGGCCCGAGCCTGACCCGACCTATTTTTTAATTAAATAACATATTATTTATATTTATATATATTATGTAATTTATGTTTTATAAAAATTAAATATATATAAAATTATGTGTAAACATTAAAAAATATGTTAAGTTGTCCATGTTTAAGAACTTAATAAAAAATTAAATTACTAAAAATTAAATAATAAAAAAAAATATATATATTTTTTAAAAATAGAAAAAAAAAATGGGCGGGCCTAAACGGGTTTATGCTATCAATTTACAAATATGGACGGCTTGGACAAAATTTGAGATCCATATTTCGAGCTGAGTCGGACTTGGGCAAACAAATATATTATTGATACCATACATGAGCTTGATCCGAACCCGATCCAACCCATGGACATCTCTATTCGAAACAAAATAAATTTTTATTACTTCACCCATAACGTGAGTGTACTAAAGACTGGATTGAGGCTATCTTCATTACTTTTCAATGATTATTAAAATTATGAAAATTATATTATAAATGATGATTAAAATTGTATTAAATAATAATTGACAAAAAAAAAAATAAGGTAAGAGAAAGTTGGGTTTGGGTGACACTCATTCATCTTGGTTTGCTGTGCTGGACAGCTGCTTACTAAACAGAGAATATGCAAGTGGGGCAATGTGAGTGCAACTGACTGTGTACTTTGCATTGGGGGAAATGAATCATGAGACCATTTGTTCTTTGGTTGTGACTATTCCAAACAAGTATGTAAGAAGGTGTTTGCAGCATGCAATATTTGCAAAGCAGTAGGCCCTTGGCAAGAAGAGTTGGATTGTGAAGTTTAAAGGAAAAGCTTGCATGGAATACATGCATTTACTACGTCTGGCAAAAAAGGAATAGAAGGGCCAACATAGGTACTATACAACTAAATTGTGGGCACTGTATGGAATAGATTAATAGGAAGGCGAGGAAATAGAAGTAACAATGTAAATAGCAGAATGCTAGATAACTGGGGTATAGATGTTGTTATTGCTTTGAAATTGTACAGTAGCAGGAATTTTTGAAAAAAAAATTGACAAAAAAAATAATAATCGAAAGGATCCTAACCCACCAAATACTAGTAGAAGTGTAATAATGTATTGAGAATATAATGTAACAATAGTTCTACACCATTGATCAAACATATTAACGTTTTTTTTTTCTTAATCGAACGGTTCATAAGAAGGTTTAGTTAGATATACAAGCAAAAGTGGAGGAGAGAAACTTAACATATTAGAAGCTACTAATATAGTTATTTTTGTTTTATTGGGTTGGGGATTTTTTTTTTTTTGGTTGTTATAAAAAATAGAGGAATCTGGTGAAAGAGCAAAAACCACCGAACGGCTATAATTGACGTTACAGAAGAAGAAGAGGAAGAGAAAAAAAAAAGAGAGAATTTTTTTTCTTTTTTTGAAGATCATTGTTAAAACTTTACTGGGTTTTTGTTTGCTAGAGTTTCTCTGCTTCAAAATTTTGGCCTTTTTCATTTTTTTTTTGTTGCTGTGGAGGACTTTGATCTCAATTCTGGAAGAGTTGAAGCGCATTTAAAATCAGCATTTTTTTAATACAGTTTTGGTTTTTAGTTATTAGAAAGTGATTATCTTTGTTGGGTCTTTTAATCATGTCTGATGGGTACTCTAATTCCAAGAAGACTGATGATATTTGTGAAGAAGTTTGTGGACAGGTAATTTTTATGCTTTCACTTCTCTAGTTTTTGTTTCTAAATTTTAGTTCATTTTGGGGGTTTAGATTAATGGGTATTTTCCTCTGAGTTTGTTCAAGAATTAAGATTGAGGGTATAGCTTTTTCCCCCTTAAAGTTCATTTCTTTGCTCTTTTTATATTTAGGTTGATGATTCTAGTTTGGTGATTGTTTTAGATTAATGGAAAAGGGGGAACTTCTTTTTGGGGAATTTATATGCTCTAAATCTATTACAAAATATTGAAGTTTTAGGCTTTTATGTGAACTGTTGAAAAAGTTGCTTTTTAATTTTCTTTGATTTTTATTGCTCCTTTTCCCCCCTTTTTGAGTTTTTATTTTTTTAAACTTCATATTGGCAATGTATTTGCAAGGAATAGGAAAATTACTGGTTTTAGTCTTTTAGACATTGAACATGAGAGTGGAATAATTAAAGGGGAGGTTTGTTTAGGCATTGATAGCTCAGAACTTTGAACTTAGTGTATTTGGAACTTTGAACATTTGAATTGAGTTTTGCTATATAGATAATGATGTCTAGTAGGCTTAATTTAATTGGCGTTATGTGGGAATATTATGTAATTCTTGGTTTTTATCATCTTAAATGAAGATTGAATTTGCTTATATTTTGTTTCTTCTTAACCTGGGTATCTTAGAAGGTTTTCATTTTCTAATCTGCAGGCGCAGCATTGACCATGTCTAGATTGCGGTGCATGTTGCGTGGGTTCGATATCAGGACTTATATTTTCGTCTTTGTGATTATCTTGCTATACATCTTTGGCATGTATTTTCAAGGGCAGAAAATCACCTATTTCCTAAGACCACTATGGGAATCACCTCCTAAACCTTTTCATGAAATCCCTCACTATTATCATGAGAATGTGACAATGGAGACAGAGACTCTCTGCAATCTTCACGAGTCTTTGATGCAGTGTTGTTCAGCAACGAGATAAACATTCTCACACTTCGTTGGAATGAATTGTTTCCTTACGTTACACAATTAGTGCTTCTTGAGTCCAACTCGACATTTACTGGCTTACCAAAACCATTGCTGTTTGAGTCCAACTCGACAAAAGCTGGAGAGCCTCAGTCCACAGGTACAAGACAGGCAAGACCAGATACGCTCATTATTGTCAAGCTGATGTCATGTTGTCGGATGCAGGGTGGCATTGTAGCTTTTGCTTTCGGTATATTAGTGAGTTTATATTCAAGATGAAAGCTTACAGCCACAGTGATCGAGTGAGGTTCTCTCACTACTTGAACCCCAAGAGGATTCAGGATGTAATATGCAGAGGGGCTGACCTATTCGACATGCTTCCGGAGGAATACACATTTAAGGAGATAACTGGGAAGATGGGACCTATCCCTCGTTCTTATTCAGCAGTCCATCTTCCTGCATATTTGTTGAATAATGCAGAGAAATACAAATATCTTTTGCCTGGTAACTGCAAAAGAGAAAGTGGCTGAGTCTAGAAAATGGTGTGCTGTAAAGTCTTCAATTACAGGTTTTGCCTGTACCGAAAAGGGCTGCATTGACCATTTGATGGCTATGATGTAGCATTGATAGTCATAGAACTATACCTTTATCCAGCAAAATCTAGTCATTATACTGAAGCTGGGTAGAACTTGATGATCTATGACTGAGGGGAAACTTTATATATGTCCCTCTTGTTGAAGTTGGTTTCTTCTATTATGGAGGCATATCCGATTTCCGAATCCGAAATAGCATTGATAGTCATAGAACTATACCTTTAGCCAACAAAATCTAGCCATTATACTGAAGCTGGGTAGAACTTGATGGGATCTATGACTGTGAGGGGAAACTTTATATCTGTCCCTCTTTTTGAAGTTGGTTTCTTCTATTATGGAGGCATATCCGATATCCGAATCCGAGAGCTTGTTGTAAGAGAAGTAGAGTTATTGGTTTGCAAAGCTTACATACCACCACCTCCTGATGGTATGACATAAATGAGTAGAATGACAATTTCCCAGATTTTTCCTTGATGGGAATTTTGTTTTTCTTGGACTAATTTATTCATATATTCCTACTACAAAGTAGTACTGACAATAACTCGTTGCTTTGTATAATTTGACTGCACTGCTGTTGGTTCTTCCATTCGAAAATTTAATTCCTTAGCAAAGGCTATTTATAAATGAAAAGTGTATGTAATTCTGTTTTTATTTATTTATTTATTTTTAGATGAAATCTGTGAAGATTTACTGTTAATCTTAAACTTTATAATTTGAGACAGAGTTGACATGCACCTTTCAATCATTTTGATTGAGACATTTTTAGAGCCAAGAATGATGAGAATTTACTGATTGAGGTTGCTTCAGAATCTGCCTTTAGGGGGATCGAGTCATAGTTCCCCACCAAATAAACAATTATTGAAAATGTTTAAATATAAAATTATCTCTTGTATTATATATATATATTTTGGTATTTAAAAATTTTTGATTTTAATTTGATATTTATAGTATAATTTTTTATTCAGATCGGATACTTAATTGAGGTTCAAAATTATACTATAAATATCCAATTAAAACTTAAAATTCTTTAACTATTAAAGTAAAAAAAATATAATATAGGAGAATTTTATATTTAAGCTTATTAAAAAAGAAAAGTACACAAAAGCTTTTGATTTCCCCACTAAAAGTGCTGTACTTTGTGGACACTTGGATTTGTTTTTGTGGCTTCACTGTTCATCGTTGCAACTAAGGTGTTTGCTTTTTGTTTAGATATGATAATAATAATTTTGAATATCATACGATTATATAATACGAATATGATATAAAAAAATAATTAAAATATAATATAAAACATGATATAAATATATAAAATAATCAAAATTTATATAATATAAATTATTAATTTATTAAAATTTATATAAATACATAATATTTTAAATATAATTATAACATAAATATGTTATGAATATATGAATGACCATTGTTTTCACATTACTATTTCCAAAAAGTATTTTGTCATTTTCTTTTGTGAAAAAATCAGGGCAGAGAGGCTGTTCCAGCACTTAGGCTAGGGTGTAGGGAAAAAAAGAAGAAGATAAAAACATTTATTCAACAGAATAGGACCTTGAACACAATGGATGGTGCAAGCAAAGTGCTCTTTCATTGCTTGCTTGCGTTTTCTGATGGATGAAAAGAGGACCTTTTTTAAGTACACAATCCCTCACTTTGTCATAATAATACCTTTTAAAATCAAGCTAAGTCTTGTAAATAAAAGTTCAGTTCAATTATTATTAAACAATTTCATCCACAATCTTCTAAACAAGTACTTTGGAAAGCTTGATTCATCACATGAAGATTCAGGACAGGTAAAATACTTTGCAACTCTTTTATATTTTTATGGTAGTTGAACTCACAGAATTTAGTTTTTTCCTCCATAGAAACAGTTTCCCAAGTTCTAATCTGTCCATAAATAATCAAAAGTGGGCTTCAAACCACTAATAGAAGATTATAAAAAAGTGGTCCAGGAACTGTTTCACCAATCTACTTGAATCTATGTTATTTGGACTCTTTATTTTTTATTTTTTAAATATCAAAATCCGATACTTATGTGGTTATGTTCAATACATATTTGGACATGAACATGAGTATGATCTTCTAAATATATAAAAAAAAAACTTTTAAAAAAATTAAATATATTCGTGTTAAATATATACTCATATCCGATAATCACTTTTGAAATCGTGTAGGATAAGCTTGAATGCATACGCCATGACATTTTGATCTTAAAAATTAATAGATAAACATGTCAAAACGATACTGTATCCGTGGCCGACAACTTATCTCAAGTACATGTAACAAAGTAGACCATTTCTACTTCAATGGATGATAGAAACAAGTAAATGCATGGTTCTTTTATTTAGTTGATAATTTTCATTTCCAAGAGGATGTGTTTACATGCCTTTTAACCGACTATATAGTTGTTAAAAAGAGAACATTTAAATTCAGATTACCTGATTAATCTGTCAATGGCTGATTAATGCAACGTGTTAGGCTTTAATTGGTGTTGTCATATTTCATCTTCTTCTATGGGAAAAAAGGAAATGCAGCTGTAGCAATTTGATTGGAGCAGAGAAGACAGAGTCCTCAAGCAATGCTTTTTGAAGATTCCTAGCAGCAAACATTTAATCTGTTAATAATAGATCTGGTAATATTGGATACGACACGAACACGATACGAAAAAAATAATTAAAAACACGAACACGACACGAATACACGAATGTCTCAAAATCTATATAATACGAATTATTAACGTATCAAAGTTTAAAAAATATAAAATACCTTAAACACGATTATGACACGACAAAATACACGAACATGACACGAATACATGAATTGCTAGGTCTAGTTAATAATAAAGATCTCTCATTTTACCGAGGAGTTCTAGGGTAAGCTCCTTATGATGAGCTTAAAATAGGTTTCATTACATATAAACATGACAAAATTACATATAAATATGACAAATTATAAAAAGTTGTCATGTATAGACCTATCCATGGACCGGGCCGGGCTCATACAGAGTATTAATGCTTTTATGTTTGCCAAGCCCGGACCGACCTAAAATTTGGGCAATATTATGTGACCAGGCCCGGCCCGAATTGTCAAAGAGATACCCAAATCCGGCTCGGCCCGCCCAATTATTTGTCAAAGAAATACGAACTGAAGACATTGTTTTTCCTTGTTTTCTTTTGGGGTTAAGTTTTTGTCTAGCGAAATTCTTAAAATTATCTATTTAGGAGAGGAAAAGGGAGTGGTTAATTGGGATAGATTTGTGGGGAGAAAGCTAGTTTTCAAGGGAAGGGAAATGGGACGGATTTTGATACGAAATTTGATATGCGAGGCGAGAGAGAGAGAATGGTGTGTGTTACGATCCCATATTGGAAAACAAAGGGCCTCCTTGTAAGGTTTATATGGACTTAGGCTCTCCCACCTCAATAGCTAGTTTTTGGGGTGTGGTTCTCCAAAGGTCCATATCAATTGGTATTAAAGCCTTCTGATTCTGGCAATCATGGCTAAAGGAGTTACCACGAGATTACAACGGGAGCTAAGCCAAACACAGCAAGATGTTCTCAAGCTTCAGACCGATTTCCAGATGCTGGATAAAAAATTTGATGATAAGTTTGAAGGCCTTAGAGAAGAACTCAAGATGGAGCTCAAGGGATTTCTTGATTTACTGGCGAGTAAATGAGGATTGTCAACTGGAAAAGGAATCATGCCTGAGTCGAGCTCACTCAGTGGCACATCAGGACATGAATCTTCGCAAGGCAAAACCGATCATTTTGGACCTTTGGTCCCACCTACAAGAGGTCACCAAGAATGGAGCTTCCATGTTCGACCCTACAAGCTCAAGTGTCCCAAGTTTACAGGGGATGACTTCAAAGGCTGGCTGATGAAGCTTGAGCAATACATGAAGGCTGAGAATGTACCAGAAGCTTCGGATATGAGAACAGTCATGCTTCACCTGGAGGAACGAGCCCTGCAATGACATCATTATCATGCCAAGATACAGGGAGGCACTGCCCAACTCAGTTTGGTTCAATATCTGGGGGCCATGACAGAGAGATTTGCTCCGGATGGGTTTGAAGACCCTATGGCAGAGCTAGTGGCATTGATGCAAACAGGTACTGTCGATCAATTTCATGAAGAATTCTTAAGTGTTTTGAATTTGTTGGATCTGTCTGATACATATGCTTTGAGCATCTTCACTAGTAATCTGAAAACTGATATTTCCCAATCCATTAAATTGTTTAAACCTAAGAACCTGAATGAAGCATTACATGTGGCCAAACAGATTAAGGCCATTGTTAGTCCCATCCTTAGGAAGCCTCAACCAGTCTCCTATATTAGACAAACCTACACCAATCATTCCTATAACAATCAGCCACTCCCACCCAAACTCAACACACTACCCCCATTACTGCCTACCCCTAAACTACCAGTATTACTTCCATAGACCTCAAACCAACCTATCCATAACACTGCTAGAACCTTCACCACAAACACTACAATAACAAATCCAACCCAGGGCACCTTTTGCCCTAGACCTTGGCTAACTCCCGAAATAGAAGAACGAAGGAAAAAAGGGCTCTGTTATTGGTGTGGTGCGAAGTACACCATTAACCATAAATATTTACGTTCACAGTTATATTAGATCATGGTTGAGGGTGTGGAAGAAGAAGAGACCGCACAAGAAGTGTTTTCAGATTGAATCGAGGCTTTTGAGATATTAGCAATGGAAGGTGATCGCAGTGATCAGCCTACACTGTAGATACATGCTTTGATAGGGACGTCTGGTTATCAAACCATGAGGGTAAAAGGAGTATTCTGTAAACAGACATTGGCTATTTTGATCAATTCTGGTAGCACTCATAATTTCATGGACATTACGTGTGCCAAGCAGCTGGGGTTTCCAATCTGGCAACAATCTCAACTTAGGGTCACCATAGTTGATGGTGGAAGCTTGTTTACCACTAGTGTGTGTAAGGAAGTACCTTGCGTGGTGCAAGATGTTCCTTTCACTACTGATTTCATGATTTTACCCTTAAAGGGGTGTGATTGGTGCTCGGAGTCCAATGGCTGGTCTCATTAGGTCCTATCCTATGGGACTTTGCAGCCTTGACAATGCAATTCCAAGTTAACTCCAAATGGCTTACACTGCAAGGTGTTAGTTCTGATCAAGTCCACATACTGAGTTCTAAGCACAGTTCTAAGTTGCTGCTTTCAATGCTCACAAGGTCAGGGCATCATCCATGTGCTTACCTCCTGACAGTTCGACCTTGCTTACAGGTCAAGAACACTTCATAGCCAGGGGGTCCAGTCCATATTGATGAGTCACTACAGCTGTTGCTGCAAGAGTTTGAGGCAGTATTTACCGAACCTACACAATTACCTCCCATTCGAATCCAGGATCACAGAATCCCCTTGCGAGATGAGACTCAAGTTGTTAGGCTGAGACCCTACCAATACCCTGCCATCTAAAAGGATGAATTGCAAAGAATGATCCAATAGATGCTTGAAGCTGGTATCATCGAGGATAGCCTTTTGCCTCTCCAGTTGTTATGGTTAAGAAGAAAGATGGCAGCTGGCGTCTCTGTGTGGACTATCGCCAACTTAACCAGCTCACTCTCAAGGATAAGTTCCCGATACCCTTGGTGGATGAACTGTTAGACGAGCTTATGCATGCTAATTACTTCTCCAAATTGGATCTCAGATCTGGTTACCACCAGATCAGAATGTTTGAAGGTGATATACCCAAAACAACTTTTAAGACTCACGAGGGACATTACGAGTTCCTGGTCATGTCGTTTGGTCTTACGAACGCCTCAGCTACATTCCAAGGTTTGATGAACCATATATTCAAACCTTACTTCAGAAGATTTGTATTGGTTTTCTTCAACGACATCTTGGTTTATTCCCCTGATTAGCACACTCATTTACAGTATCTCAGGATAGTGTTTGAAGTCCTTAAGAGCAGCCAGCTTTTTATCAAGCTTAGCAAATCTAAATTTTGGGCCACTGAGGTTGATTACCTGGGGCACGTCATCAGCAATCAGGGCATAGCAATGGATGGTAGCAAGGTCCAATGCATACAGGATTGGTCTATTCCTCAAATAGTTTGAGAGCTTCAAGGATTCTTGGGTCTTACAGGATACTACAGGCGCTTTGTTAAAGGTTATGAAGAGATAGCCAAACCATTGACTAATCTCTTAAAGAAGGAAAGGTGGCAGTGGACTGATAGCGCTACTCAGGCTATTCAACAGCTTAAACGGGCTATGATCACAGCCCAGGTGTTGGCCATGCCTGATTTCTCTATCGAATTTGTGGTTGAAACGAATGCTTCTGGGGTGGGTATAGGAGCTGTTCTTACAAGAAAGGGAGACCGTTAACATACTTCAGCAAGGCCTTAGGGCTAAGACACTAAGCATTGTCTATCTACAAGAAAGAGATGATGGCAGTGCTCTTGGCAGTGAAGAGGTGGAGCGCCTATCTGGTGGGCAGACATTTTAAAATAAAGACAGACCATCAGAGTCTGAGGTTTCTTTTGGAACAGTAGGCTACCACCCTTGCTCAGCATTTATGGGTCTCTAAAATGATGGGATACGATTTTGAGGTTTTATATAGGAAGGGGTCAGCCAATACTGTGGCAGATGTCTTGTCCAGACCTTCTGAGGTTTATGCACCTCAGTTAATGGCATTGACCATCATGAACACAAACCTTCTAGGCAGAATTCAAAATTCGTGGGCACAGGACTCTAAGCTGCAACAACTCATCTCTGAGTTAGAACGCAACCCAACCACTCCATACAAGTATTCGTGGTCTCAAGGTCTGCTCAAGAGAAAGGGGAAGCTGGTCGTGGGTGATCATCCTGAGTTGAGGCAGGAGTTAGTCTCTTATTTCCACAACAGTCCCTCTGGTGGACATTCGGGAGTTCAGTGCATTGTAAATCGAATTACCAGGGTCTTGTTTTCCAATGTGGGATCGTAAAAGTGTGATGCCCTTGTTTGTAGCTGGGAGGGATGAAAATGGTGGGATGAGAAGATAAAAGTAATATATTTCCAAACAGGGGAGGGGATGGAAATGGTGAAGTACTGTTTTTGTCTTTAAAGAGAAAGGAGAGAGAGAGAGACAAGAAGGAAGGATATGTAAAAATCCTTTTATCTCTGAAAATTTATTTGACAGGAAGGATATGTACTAAAACTATTCGGGCCGGGCCTGGACTTAAATTTCTCTGTCCAAGCCTCCAAGGCCCGGCCCATTTAGAAAATGGGCTTTTCATTTTGCCCAAGTCCATTTTTCGGGCCTAATATTTTGTCCAAGCCCTCTCAAATATCGGGCGGGCTTTCGGGTTTAGGCGGGTAGCCCGACGCTTGGACAGGTCTAGTAATGTATTTATGTATTTTTTTTTTTACATATAAACATGACAAATTACATATAAACATGACAAATATGTCATGTATTTATGTAAATTGAAAATTTTCATGTATTTATGTAAAAAAAATTTACATATAAACATGATAAATTACATAATTTTTGGAGCCTACGAGAAGCTCATTTTAAAAAGCTTTTCTTAGAATTTTCCCCTTTGACCTCCTGAAATCAGTTCTTTCATTCCATTTTTATTTTTATTTTTTGCTTAGTTTTGCCTAAATGGTATGGTTTTGAATCTTTTTTTTTTGATATAAAACTTAAGACTTTCATTCCAGAATTACTGAGTCAGGATTACATAGTATAGTAAGCAGTGATCCCAGCCATATTCTTTGAGCTTCCCCTTGATAATCTTGTTTCGCAAGTTCATGAGCCAGCTTATTACAATTTCTAGTAACATGGTTAAATAAAACCTTATTACAATCCATAACTAAATCCCATATATCAAGTATCAGACTTCCCCACTCCCACATAGTTTCATCCCTTCTTTCAATTTCTTGTATCGCCATTTTAGAGTCTGACTCAACAATTAGGTCCGCAAACCCCATCTCAACTGCTAGCTCCAAACCTGCCTTAATAGCTTTAACTTCCGCCAGTAGTGGTGATGACAGTAGCCCAACTCGACAAGTTGCAGACATAAGCATAGCGCCTCTAACATCCCTCAACACAACGCCTAAGCCAGACATTTCTTATCTTCTGTTTAGGGAGGCATCTACATTTACCTTTACAAAACCATCTGATGGTGCTTCCCACCTCAGCTGTCTCTGTTCGCGCAGTGGATGTGGCAAACTCGCTTGGTCGCTCCTATTTTCCATCACCATTTCCATCGATCTTGCGGCTTGCCCTAACCTTGAAGGCATTGAGCAACAACCATCATGGAAACTTTTATTGCGGTTAGTCCATAATAGCCACATAATGTTCATACAACGTTCTGTACAGTTAGTTCTTCTCGTAAACTTCAGCAATTCAGTCCAAAACTCAGAATCGATATTATGCATTTCCAAAAAAGACAGCAAACCAGGACAAGAGTCCTCCCACACCTTAGAGCTTAGACAACAGCCAAAGAAAACATGATACCAGGTCTCAGAAACCATACCACAGACTCCACATCTGTTTTCCACTTGTAGGCCTCTGCTACATAATGCATCCGCTGTTGGTAAAATGCCCTTGATCACCCTCCACATAAAGGTCTTAACCTTTGGCATCACCTTTGCCAACCAAATGATCCTCCATTTAGCCTTTCGATGGTTTCGCATGCCAACTTCTTTACCCTTCAACTCCTGTGCTATATGAAAAGCGGACTTGACTGTGAATAGGCCAGTCAAGGAATCACTCCAAATGAGCTTGTCTTTTGATACATGGCGACTCAAAGGCATCTGCAAGACGATTTCAGCTTCCTCTTGTGAAAACAGTTCCCTAACCATCTCCTCCTTCCAAACTCTTCGTTGTGGATCGATTAGTATGGCCACTTTCAACGGTGTATAATGCTGATCCTGCAACCTATTTACCATAAAAGATGGTCCCTTATTGAGCCACTTATCTCTCCACACATCCATTGACTTACCATCTCCTACTCTCCATCGTGAGCCTCTGATCAAAACCTCTATTCCTTCAAGCAAGCTCCTCCATAGTAATGACGGATTATTCCCTAACGTGGCCTCCAAGAAGGTATTGTTGTGAAAATAACGAGCGTTCAATACATTGTAACACAGAGTATTATCATTCTGGACCAATCGCCAGCATTGCTTAGCCAGTAATGCCAAATTGAAAGATTCAAAATCCCTGAAACCCATCCCACCATTAAGTTTCGACACACATAACGAATCCCATCGTAGCCAATGAATTTTCCGTTTGTGTCGCGTATCACCCCACCAGAACCCAGCAACTAACATATTGAGGTCATGAATAAAAGTTTTTGGTAATAAAAAACAATACATCACATACTGGGGAATAGCTTGTGCAACAGCTTGGATCAACACAGCTCGTCCCGCTTGAGACAATAACTTCCTGCTCCAACCTTCAAGTCTGGTTCGTAAGCCATCCAATATCGATGAGAACTCCACCTTTCTGGATCTCCCAAACAGTAACGGCATCCCCAAATATCTTTCCTTGTTAACAAATTTTTGAACCCCCAACAAATTCATGATCACATCCCTATCGCCAGCCACTGTATTGGAACTGAAGAAAATCGCCGATTTCTCTACATTAACCAACCCGAAGCTTTCTCATACAAACGCAGGATTTGCAATATTACTTCACAATCCCTCATAGTCGCTTGGAAGAATAGTATACTATCATCCGCAAACAATAAATGGGACACCCTCGGGGCATGTCTTGCCACAGCAATTCCTTTAATTGTCCCTTTGGCATCTGCACTATTCAACAAACTTGACAGGCCTTCCACACACAAAAGGAATAAATATGGAGAAAGCGGGTCTCCTTGACGTAAACCTGTAGTTGGAATTATCCTTCCACTTTGCTTCCCATTGATAATTACCGAATATTGGACTGTACGAACACACGTCATAATCAACGAGATCCATTTGTCTGAGAAACCCATTTTCTTCATTATGCCTTCCAAATAGTTCCACTCAACTCTGTCATAGGCCTTGCTCATATCTAATTTGAGCGCCATCTGACCAACTTTTCCTTTACGTCTATTCTTCATTGCATGAACCGTCTCAATGGCCACCATAGCATTGTCAAAAATCATATGCCCAGGAACAAAGGCACTTTGGTTAGCACTTATCAAAACAGGCAGAAGTTGCTTAAGTCTATTGGCTAACACTTTGGAAATGAGCTTATATACCACATTGCACAGACTAATTGGCCTATATTCCTTTATCGAAGCTGGATGTTTTACCTTTGGTATTAATACCAGATTAGTGTGATTAACACGGGACAATGGCACCCCATTATTAAGGAAATCAAGAATGATTTTGCTGACATCATTCCCAATTATATGCCAATACCTCTGATAGAAAAGGGCAGTCATACCATCCGAACCAGGAGCCTTGCTTGGTGCATTTGGTTTAACGCTTCCTTCACCTCCTGAGTTGTGTAAACATCATCTATGCGTTGCCTCATATTCTCCATGATTACACCACTCATTCCTGCAAAGATGTCCTGCATTGCACTTTCATCAGTTCCAGCAGTAGAGTAAATGTCAGCAAAATAGTCTAGTATAGTTTGCTCGATTGCAGCCTCCTCATGTTGCCAATTACCATGCTGATCCTTTACTCTATGAATGGTATTATTTCGCCTTCATCTAGACGCGACATAATGGAAATAACCCATGTTTCTATCTCCTTCTTTTAGCCATAATGCCGTGGACCTTTGCCGCCACATCATCTCTTCCCTGTGCCACAGTTATTAAGTTCCACTCTTACTTTAACATGGCCCGCTTGGTTTAATGTTGTTCTATTTCCATCAAAAACATGTTCCAGTTTTCTTTGCTTCTGTTTGATCTGGACCCGAATATCACCAAAAGTATCTCTATTCCATTTCGATAATTTCTGTCCACACATAGAAAGCCCTTCAACCAGCTCGTTAAAATTACCATGTTCACCCTGCTCACACACATGTGAGATAACCCGTTCGCAATCTTCATGTCTCGTCCACATATTTTCAAACTTGAAACCTCCATTCTTAATATTGTTCCTCTTGCTCGTATCAAGCTGGAAAACAAGCGAAAGATGATCTGAAGTTGAGACCCCCAAATGGTATTCTAATGTTGAAGGATAGCACTCCCACCATGCCTGGTTTACTAGACCTCTGTCCAAGCGTTCCCGAATGACCCCTGATGCTCCATCCCTTATCCATGTAAATGCTGGACCAGATATCAGTATGTCAAGAAAGCCACACTCATCAATAACAGCTCGAAAATTATCCATTTGCCATGCCGGACGTAAACTGCCACCTACCTTTTCATTGGAGAAAAGAATTTCATTGAAATCGCCTGCACATAGCCAAGGCAAAGTACTTCTATCTTTTAACAATCTCAATAAATTCCAGGATTCTTCTCGTCGATGTGTTTCTAGCTGACCATTGAAACCTGTAAAACGGCATTCATGAGCAAACATCCCTCCCTTAACATGTGCATCAATGTGAGAAGTAGAAAAAGATTTCACTGAGATCAAAATGTCTGACATCCACATCAAAGCTAAACCTCCGCTTCTTCCCACGCAACTAATTGTAAAACAACAATCGTAACCAATCCTTGATCTCAACCACTCAATTTCACTATTATTTCTTTTTGTTTCCGAAAGAAATAACAGTAGGGGTTTATTATTTCTGACTAGACGGGTCAGTTCATGAACTGCACGGGAAGCCCCCAATCCCCTACAGTTCCAAACCATGCAACTCATTGGTCTTGGCGGGACTGACCCACCAAGTCAGCCTCCGCCATTTGAACAGATTGTTGTTTGTATAAACCTTCCTCTTGTTGGATTCGACACCTCTTAAAGGGAGATATACACACCGGGTACTGGCCCGATAAGGCCCGTTTATTCCCAGCTAATACAACGGACTCGACAATGAGCTTTTCTCTATGTATCATAGAGCCCTTCCTTTTCCACTTTCCTGATTTTATCTTAGTAATGATCCGGCCCCCAGGACTAGACAAGGATCCATTAATATTAACTAGGCCCACTTCTACTTCCGTATCAGATTGGTCTATTATATCCCGCTCCACAAGGTGATGAGATTTGTCAACTACATTATCAATTCTTTTAGCAAATTCCGTCCCCACCAACCTATCCACATTGACTTCCTTATTAAGAGTCCCACTAACCCTTGTCTCTCTCCGAAAATCATGGTAATTTTTGACATTTGCGCCTATAATCTCGTCTGACTTTGGCAAGACATCAGCGGATCCCTCCTGTACAAAGACTGATTTGCCTTTGTCCTTCCCCGACCCCCGAAAACCCAGATCATCGGTGTTCATGGCTACCCATGACTGAGACTCATCTTCCAAATCACCTACCTTGGAAAAATGGCCATTAACAGCAGAATTCCCTTCCCTGGATACCTGTTTACTGTTAGATTTCCTAGGATCAAAACCTACAAAATCTTTAGTCCAACCTTTGTTTAACTTCGTCCTTGACCATGTCCCATAACCCCTAGTGACTTTCCCACCATCCTTCTTCATTTTCAAGGCATCAATGCAGTCTCCTTCAAGGTGATCTAGTTTTCCACAGACATAGCAAAAATCGGGTAGTCTTTCGTAACGAAACAAAACTAGTTTTTTATTGCCATCATCCACTGCAATTCTGCTCCCCCGTTTTAATGACTTATGAACATTTATATTGACTCTAACCCATAGGCATCGATCCCATGCGATATGGTTCTCTTGAACATCCACTTCCTCAACATCACCTATGGACTCACCAATCACAGTTCCCACCTTTTCATTCATAAATCCCAATGGTAATCCATGGATTTAGACCCAAAAAGGACACCAGTTCATATCCATATGACTCGGTGATTTCAACCCATCAAAATCTTGAAGAACAAGAAGAGCCTTATTGAACGACCATGGCTGGTTCATAAGAACCCTATCCTTCACTGTTGAGTCTTCGAACCGAAAAATGTAATGCTTATCTCCCACTTCACTAATCTGGATTCCCATCGTGGTTTTTCATATTTTCACAGATACGATTTTCATTGCATCCACATTAACAGTCTTCTTAGTCAAGATTCTCCCCACCAAGCAATTCTTCCCCTCTTCCAGGGTCGCAGCAAACCAATCCTTCTCAACCAGCACTTCACTCTGTTCCTCATCTGTTAAGGTCAATTTACGCCATAAGTCCTCCAACGCGTCTGTCATTCCAACTCTCTGCTCCTCGATCGTCTTATCTGTACCTATCACTCTGTTCCTCATCTGTTATGGTTTTGAATCTTTTGATCAAGGGTTTTCAGGGTTTTGAGTTTTTCTTGTCTTGTCTTTTCTTTTCTCTTCTACTTAATGAAAGGGACAACGATTAATTTACTGATACAACTCAACAGTTGGATATAATCTTGATAATGCCTTTAAACGACCTCGTTTCAGTTTACTGACTAGTGAATGAAAGATCCAGCAATTCGTATATGCGTGTCGTATCCCGTGTTTTTTTTCGTGATAATTGTAAACATAAATACAATACAATTTATTAAATGTGTCAAAATTTTAAATACGAATTCGATACGTGTATTAATCGTATTTAAACATATCATAATTCATATCGTATCTATTATATTATTTTTGTATTTATTAAATGTATCATGTTATTTTCTTATCGTGTCAAAAATTATCGAAACATAAGTCAAGAAAATTGACTTTGATTTTTCGTTTATCTATTTTTACTATTATTATGGTTGAGTAACTACTTTTCGTGAAAATTCTGGAGGATATGAGTTGCAAAAGTTGAATAAAATTTCCCATTAAGTCAATGTCTTGGTAATTAATTGTTTTTTGTGTGTGTTCTAAGGTGGATAATTGTCGGATAGTAAAATGATGAATTTGTTCTTAATCTAAAAAGAAGACTTGAAAACAATGAATAAAATATTAAATCGAAAGTCCAACCAATATGATTTTTGAGTTATCGGTTAAAATGATTTAATAAGATTATTTAATTAAAAATAAATTAAATATTAAATATATGATTTTAATAGTAAATAAATATTAAATATAGTAATTAGTTAATAAAAATATGCATTTATCGTAAAGTTGAAGGTTCAAATATCATTACTTAAAAAAATAATTTTAATAAATAACAAAAAAAAAATCATTTTTTTACCGGTTCATTAAGTCTCCGATTTTTTAATATATAACGGATCGGATATATCATCGATTCCTGATTGAATCAATCCGATTGATCAATCCGGATTTTTCAACACTGCTTGAAAAGCCGAGCTTAAAAAATAAAAAAGATTGTGTATTCACACAAGACAAGAAAAAATGGAACTTAACATTTCACACAGAATAAGGAGTTCATATCGTACATAACAACAAAGGTAAATGCTAAACTTTTCTCCCCCAAAGAGGAAAAACTTGAAAGACAGTAGTAATGTCATAGTTACAAGAAATATATTGTGTTTCTTACATGTAATTTACCAGAGCAATCCGAATGTTATTGCAAAAGACTGTATGTTGGTTTCCATGGAAGCAACAGATAAAATCTTTCTTGATATATAACATGGCCTTTCAAGTATTCAGCAACCGCGCAGTTTTCGATCCAAGGATAGTATAGATGCTCTAACCTACAACACAAGCTTCCATGTCGGTAGGCGCAGTCTGGCGGCAGCAGCGGGACGAACAACTTAAATAGCCTCAAACAGCCCCTTAAAGCAAAACAATTGCCAACCCCTAAGAAGAGCTCAAAACTTGTACTTTTTGTCCTTGGGGAACTACTTCTGCAGCGTTTTAATTCTTTATAACCGGTCTAACCACGAAAGAATGCTTTCCTGAGAGCCAAATTGTAGATCCTGCAGTGCAAATGGATGAGAATTTAATCATATGATGGCATTTCGAGAAACAAACAAATTGATGGAGGAGGGCTATGTTACTCCGACTCTTCATTTTTCTTGAAGTACCCGTGTCCGACACCCATGTCCGACATATATTCGGACAAGGGTATGGGGGTATGATCCTCCAAATATATGGAAAAACTAAAAAAAAAAAATTGAGTATACCCGTGTCGGACATATACCCGTATCCGACATTCACCTCCGAGTCCGAGTAACATAGGAGAAGGGTATTGAGAGCTGAACTTACAGCTAGTGGTACATCAGGTGGTGTATCAAACTCTAAGTTCTCAAGCTCAGAAATTCCGCAAGGCGCATCGTTATTTTCTGTCGTCTCAATTGTACCGTGAGCACAGCCAGTGTATGAGACTTGATTCTTTTCTGAATTCTTTAGCAGGGAAGATGAATCCAAAAGCTCATTGCATAGCAAAGAATTATCCAAGCAATTCAAGTCAGAATTTGCAGCAGCCTGAGATTCCCCGGCCAACCATGCTGGATAATCCAAATTATCGTCACAATGAAAAACATGCATTGGTTGATGAGATCCTTCTACAGCAAATTTTGCTTCCTAATCCATGGAAGTGAACTTCGGTGAGGATCAAATGCAGCAAAGAATCCTAGAAACTTAGTGTTTTAAGTGACAGAATTTCTTGTTTTCAGTTTATAAATAAGCAAACTAAATTAATTTCATGTCTCCATTGTGATGCATGAGTTTGATATTTCATCATGCTTCATTGTTTTTTGATTCATATAAATATGTATGTTGCTCCGACCCTTCATTTTTCTTGGAGTACCCATGTCCGACACATATTTGGATATGGGTACGAGGATATGACCCTCCAAGGGACCCTCCAAATACGTGAAAAAACTTTAAAAAAATTGAACATACTCGTGTCGGACACATACCCGTATCCGACACTCACACCTGAGTCCGAGTAACATAGATAAATACTGTAAGACAACAAAAAATGTCGACAATTTGTTTCATCCTAGTGGAGAATGACAGGTTCATTTTAATCCACACTGATTTATATGGTGTGATCAAAAGCAATACACAAACAAAAGATACTACCTACGGTACCTGGTGCATATTTTCGTCAATGTCATCATATATCATTGATTTCCATGGCCGAGGAGGATTAGGAGTAACCGTTTTAGGGGTCCTTGGACTAGTTCGAATCGTCAAGTTATCCGGTTCTTCAATCATTGGGCTGTCATTACTCTTATCAGTTTGTTTCTGTTGTTGATAGGAAATTTTAGAAACCACATATTCCCCATCATGCTCTTCTTCTTCACCCCCTAGATGGTACTGATGCATAACCCAATTCGCCTTTTCGGGTTTGCAAACTCTCTTCGAACTTTTATACAGAACCATGATCTTCTTCCAGCCTTTTTGAACTCCATTTTCTATCACAGGTTTGGTCTTTCCTGTCTTATGCCAGCGAACATGCTCCTCATTTGTGTTATGTTGATTCTGGATTTTGCGACGCTTTCGCTGACCAGTAGCATAAGCATTAATTGTTCGATGAAAGAAGTGGATAGTACTTCCATCCTTCTTTGATCCTGCACATAATGAGATGAAGTGATGATTGTGCATTATCCTAAGCTATGTTACTCGAACTCGGATGTGAATGTCGGACATGAGTATATGTCCGACACGAGTATGTTTGATTTAATGTAAGTTTTTTCATATATTTGAAGGGTTCTTGAAAGATCATATCTCTATAACCATATCCAAATATATATTGGACACGGTTACTTTAAAAAAAATGAAAGATCAGACATCCACAATCTATCATCTGGTTGAAACCAAATCGAGGTGCAATATCAGTTTTTCCATTATTGTAAACTCTGAATTATCCAAGATTAATTATTAACGTGAGCGTCGGACAAGGATATGTTTAATTTTTTTCAAGATTTTCATGTATTTTGAGGGTATTTGGAAGATCATATACTCATATCTATGTCCGGATATGCATTGGACACGGATGTCGGACATGGGTACTTCAAGAAAAATAAAAAATCGGAGCAATGACAGCAATGTAAAACAAAAAATATTGACTCCAGAAACACACTTACCTGGAAGATTTTCAGGATGAGTGTAGCAAATTCCCAGATTCTCCTCAAGCGTCGGGATAAATTCATCAATAAACAGGTGTGCTTTTGAGTCTCCAACACCGCACTTAGCTGCTAAATGCTCTAAAATTTCTGCATCAGACGGATCAAACTTCACTCCAGCTGGAAGGCCAGGCCACTGAGGAGAAACCTACAAAAAAAAAAAAAAAAAACCCAGCTCCAAAGACATTACTGAGGGCAGTCACATATGTGAAAGAAAACCTAAAAGAAACCATGTAAATGCATGCCAAAAATCCATGTTAAACTTCAAAGAGAACTACCAATGCTGCTAAGATAAAAGACCCGACAATTTTGAATACGATACGACAGAAAAAATATAACGATATCAATACAAATATACGAATATATCAAAATTTATATAAGTATATAACACTTTATACATGATTATGATATGAAAAATAACACAAATACAACGGATGAAACACTGAAGTTCCAACTTACATCACTATTATCAATAAGGTGATGGCAGTTAGGACATTCACGATTTGCCCCACAGTCAGTGATTTGAATGGAAGAAGACCAGGAGGCATTTTTTACTTTCTTTGCAATTGCTCTACTATCAATAAGCCAGCTCCTGCAACTGCAACATTAATGGTTTATGAATTAAAATGACAAAACCTTTCCACCCACAGACTTGAAGCAAAAAAAGATGCCATTAAATAAACACCAACACCCTCTTCCTCTCCAAAAATATAAAATTTTAAGAATAAAGTAATCCAAAAACAATGCACACATTGAGAGAAGTCTAAAGAAATAAACCATGGGAGTTCCATTTAAGTCATTAAATATCCTCTGTCTAGGTAAATGTAGCTTGAAAAAAAGGTGTTTTTTTTTTTAACTGAACTTGGAAGATTTTACAGTAACAACTTTTTGTGCAGTGATAGAGCTCTCAGAAAGGATGATCATCCATTAAAATCACCTCAAAATGCAGCTCACAAAGGATTAAGAAACTCTAGCACTCAATCACTCTCTAAGTCTCCACACAGTCAAACTCAGGGGAAAAGAAGAGAAAAACCAGAAATGGTGTATGAGGAAGCCAAAAAAATGAAAAAAGAAAACTCCAAAGTAGAAACTTTATCTGAAAAAAAAAAAAGTATTCTATTTGAAAATGGGATTTTCAAGTTAAATTTCATAAATTTATCCAAAAAAATTCCAATCCGAAATCAGTTAAATCCCCCCTCCCAATCCAAAAAAAAACAAAAACCCAGAAACCAAATCATCCCCATGTCAAAAGAATTGAAGAAAAAGAGATTGCTTTAATCTCATAATCAAAACTAATTAATCAGATTTTCTTAATTCATTCTTTTTATCATTAATTTCTTAACCTTACCTCGCCATGAACTTGAACAAAAGAAAGACAGGGGAAGAAGAAGAAGAAGGAATCGAAGAGAGTGTCAGCGAAGCTTTTAAGCTCTCTCTTATTTTTCTTTGCCTTTTCTACACTAGGCTAAGTTAAGAGAACTCGAGAGAGAGACTGAGCGGGAAACCGTTGCTTTGGCACGGTATAAGAGGTTCGGCAACTGAACCTCAGCTTCGGACAAAGCCATTTGTAGGTCCCATAGTTGACTGAACCTAGATCCAAACCATTTGGTTCAAACACGAAGCTAAGTTTCTTGTCTGAAGAATACTTGGCAGCTTCGAAAACCGAGTTTCATGGCATTTTTGGTAATCAACTTGAATTTCCTACTTGCTTCCCAAGTTAAATAATGGGAATGTTGGTGGGTTGGGACCGGCCCCATTTTTATTTTATTTTTTTATCTAGGTCTGATTTGGATGGGCTCAAATCCAATCGCGGATTCGAAATTATTGTTCATCATATATAAAAATTATTTTTTTTATATATTTTTATAATTAAATTAAAATATATATTATTTTAATATATGAACAATGATTCAAATCGATTTAAATTATAAATATTTTTATTTAAATTCGATCCAATACAAATAGAATGACTACCAGATCTGGGTACACTTCAAATTAATCAACTTGCAATTTCCATTAACAAAAATAAAAAAAAATCATATAGATATATTATAATTTAACTGTTGCTTACGCGGTTAGTGTCAATGGAAGAATCTTAAGCTGTCAGTAATATATTAATATTACTACGACAACATTCTTATGTCATCCATTGTTGATTGTTGAATTTATCAAGTGATAATTATGTATTATATCTTTAATTTTAATTAAATCCTCTTAATTCTGAACCTAGGGGTTGGCCCAAAGGATGCAGGAAATTCAAACTAGGCTCATCCGTTAGATTGCTGCTGTATACTATAAAGAGATAAACAACGGCCAAATTAGACACCCTTCTATTCTATTGGAGGATGTCGAAGAAAAGTGCTGCAAATTTGAACCTTTCAAATATATGAGTATTTCAAGAGTTGACTAGTAAGGACTAATCAGATGGTTCAAGTCGGTATTTTTTAGATAGCATCCAGTAAATTTAGATTCGAATCTTAACATTTATAATCTTTCCTTTATCCTCATATTACAAATTTTTTTTTTTTTTTGGATAAGCGTTGTATTATTTATTCAAAGCAGCAAATCTGCTACAGTCATACAAGGTCTCTGTAAAGAATTACAGTTCCAAACTAAACAAACAAAAGAATACAAAATCAAATGTTATGAAAGTAAGGTGATATGCAGCCCTAATTCTCGCACAATCTTCTATTCAGAGTATCTCCAGCAATTCCTAAGTAAAAAAACCTAATTTTAATTGTATTCTTTACCAGGTTCACAACTTGTATCTCATTGCATTCTCCTGAGGAATAGATTCTTCTATTCTTTTCCTGCCAGTTTTGGTAAATAAAAACTGCCCAAGCCACTCTTATCAGGAATGAAATGAAAGCTTAGCCTTTGAGTCTGCTCACCGCTCACTCACTGTAGTTCCCCATTCCATTCAACAACCATTCTTTGTAATCCACACAGCTGTAGTATATGCATCCACACGGTTTTTGAGTAGCTGCAGTAAAAAAAGAGATGATCCCTAGTCTCAAATTCTTGCTTGCATAGAGGACAACCTCCTTCCACATTGATCCCCCATGCAGTCAACCTATCCTTAGTATCCAAGCAATTACAACATGCTTGGGATATGTAATTTACATCAGATGAGTCGATGTCAAGCAACTTTCGTTTGCTTCGATCTCGAGACTTCCCAAACCTCAATTGCTGAGTAAGTGGTACCCCTTGTTTTCCATATGAGACCTTGCTCTGTTGGTTGTAAAAAACTAGAAGCCTTATTCCTGATTTAAAACAACTTCCTCAAGCTCCAATTGCAATTTTGGCCTATAGGGCCATTCCATAGGAGGCTGTAAATGAACCGGGCTTGAACGAATAAGTCCTTGTTCGTGTTCGTTTATTTTTTTTTTGAGTTTGTTCGTGTTCGTGTTCGTTAAAAATTTTCAAATTGTGTTCAAGTTCTGTTCGTTTAAAATTGAGTGTGTTCTTGTTCGTTCATTTAATGTTCACGAACAAGTTCATTTAAATTAAATGAACTTGTTCGTGAACATTAAATGAACATGTTCATGAATATGTAATCGAACATATTCGCAAACAATTAAAAATATATTTATGAACAATAAACAAACAAACAAATATAAAACAAGTCAATTTTAAATTATTATTAAATATAAAATAATAAAATACAAACGTAATTAATTTTAATTTATTACTAAATTATTAAATTTAAGTTATTAAATAATATTAATTATATTATAAATAAATAAAATAAAATACAAATAATAATAATAATAATATTAATTATATTATAAACGAACATAAACGAGTTTTAAACAAATTGATAAACGAGCTTGAAACGAACCATAAACGAGATTGTTCGTGAACATAAACGAACCGAACACACATCTGTTCGAACTCGGTTCGTTTGATAAACGAACATTAAAATTATTTTCATAATCGTCTATTTAGCTTAATAAACGAACATAAATCGAATTGTTCACGAATGATTCATCGAACGCACTGTTCGTTTACAGCCCTAACTATCCCATAAGCAATGCCCTTTAAGCTCCAACTGCAACCCCTTCCTTATCTTTAGTTATGACTTTCTTTTTTATACCAAAAACTGCAAATTAAACTCTCAAAAAAAACAAAATATTTGGACCAAACTCGTTGTGAACCAGTGTCAGACTCAAACAAACCGTTTTTTTTTTTAGAAGAATTGGGCTGTTTTTGGCCACTCTTGGACACATGGGTTTTTGTTTTGAAGAAGAAATAAGTTGGGTTATCCTGCTTATGATGTTGGTCATTTGTTGAAACCCAAATTTCACAGCTAAAGGCCCATCAAAGATGATGTACCCATGAAAGGAGTAGGTATGTAACTTAGGCTTCATTTGGATGGACGATGAGATTGATTCCGGTGAGATTAAAAACAGCGATCGATGTAAGATTAGATACTGTAGCGGCGAGATTAAAATTAATGGTGAAATATGTGTTTAGATTCAAAAGCAGTGGGCCAGTGGTGACGGTGAGATGAATTATAGTGAGAAAAAAAATGACCATTAATGGCATTAGATTAAAATGTGTATATATATAATAAATAAATAAAAATATATTTATCTTAAATAATAAATAATAAAATATATATTAAAATTATATTTATATTAAATAATAATTACAACTTTTAAAAATATATTTATGTTAAAAAATAAATTATCATTAAGGATATTAAATTAAAATGTGTATATATATAATAAATAATTTAAAATTATATTTATATTAAATAATAATTAAAATTTAAAAAAAAATAATAATAGAGAGAGGTAAAAGGAGAATTACTCCCCTCCATTGGGGGTCCAATCCATGACTTAACCCTTCCATTTGCACCTCCACTGGAGGTGCATGCCGTTTGGAGAAAAATTCCCCTAAAAAAAAAATTTGGATTCCACTGCACCTACACCCTTAACAAATTTTGATAGTATTTGAACTTTACTATTTTATAGATGAATCAGTTAATTTTCATAATATGAAACGGATAAATAAAATTTCTGAGAAAGTCTTTCATTTGTCTTTCATTATAGGCAATACCATCATATTAGTTATGGAGTTCGAACCCGAGTTCTATTTACAATTCCTTATTTTTATTTTATTAACTCTTATTTCATTTCGTATTTTAATTGAAAATATCGATTTTTTAAAGTCCAACATGTCCCCTTTTTCCTTCTATATTTCTTTTTGATCTAGTTGTGGAGACAATTGAAAATGGTATTTCGTTATTTTAAAATCCTTTATCTTTGTCTTGAATCATTAAATTTAGACATTACTTTAATAATATTTAAAAATGATAATAACATGGCCTTTTCTCTCTTTTTTTTTTTTTTTCCTATCAAAGAATTATATGAACGATTAATTTCTGCATGATACATTTTTGATCCAAAGTGTTTTACCAACCCCAACAGATTAAACCCGGCCACTGAAACTAATATATCACACTGCTATTGATTACTATTTTAACTTTGAGTAACAATAAGGAGGCAAAAAAAAAAAAAAAATCTGTGCTTTTTAGGTGGCCTAATTTGTGATTAAATTGGGCATAGCTATAACTATGGTACTTTTAGGATTTGATCTGTTTAAGGTCGGACGGACAAGTTCAATTCGTATTGGATTAGATTTGGACATAAATTTTTTTAATTCGAGTCGATCCAGTTTGACTCGAATTATTATTTATTAATAAAATAATATTTTTTAATTATAAAAATATTAATATAAAAAAAATTAAATAATAAAACGGACGCCTGGACTGCGCTTGGATAAAGGGCTTAAAAAAAAAAATTGGATCGCCACCTCTATTTAAAAGTAGCCTATGAATTTTCATCACCATTTTTAACTAAATTAGTAGCCTATGAAGTATGAACTATGGTAGTACTCTTTAGGAGTAGCCTATGAATTCAAAGGGTTTTTTTTTTTCCCCTCTCTGTCGCCTTGTAAACTCAAAGAGGTTGGTAGATTTCAGATTTTATGAAGTTGAAAACTTGCCATTTGTTTAACTTCATAGATAAAAGATTGAGCAGTTCAAAGTAGATGATGATGATAAATGGAAACATCAGAAGCATTTAATAATTTTCAGACGAGTCAGCATTGCACAAGAGTGTGCCCCCCTTGATATGTGTGATAATTCCGTTACAACTTACAAATGAAGAAATAAAAATTGAGATTTATATTTTATGTTTTGTTTTTATTATTGATTCAATATAAATTATAAAATGTGTTAAAATTTTAAATATAAATATAATATATATTAAATGTATCGTATTAATTATGTTCAAACATATCATATATTGGGTTAGGATTCAATTCATTATTCTTTTATTAATTATTTTTCAATACATTTATCATTATCATTAACAAGTGTAGGATTCATTAATTAATTGTAAAAATCTCACTTGTAAATGATGATTAAGATATATTGAAAAAAAAAAATTAAAAAAGTAATGGAGAAAAATTGAACCCATCATATATATTGCGTATCGTATTTTCATATCGTATTTTATTAACAAGGTCAAACATTGTGAACCAATATAACTGACTTGCTGATACCAAGATAGGCCTGTGAGGTAGAAATGCCCCCAAATTGCCAATTAAATGTTTCTTATCTTTCCTTTACTTCTTCTATCTATATAAAGCCTTTGGTTCTCTTCAAATTCCCAAACCAATACAAATCTTCTTACTGTTTTTCTTTTGTGTTAAGTACTTATTACAGTTTGAAGAATGGCAACCACTGCTGAGAATGTCATTGCTAAGGATGAGATGGCAAAAGAGAAAGTTAACTCTGAAAATGGGATGAAGGCGGCTGAAGAAGACAAAACCAATCGGAAAGTTGATGAGAAGGAAACAGCCGGAAGTGAGGTGCCAAAGGAAGAGGTGGGTGTTGAAGTCGAACCAAAGACTGGGGTTTCATTTCCGGTTAAATTGGATGATGGGAAGCAGTTGAACTGTGTAGGTCTCAGGAAGAAGTCCATGCTTGGCTTGGGCATCAAGATTTATGGCTTTGGTAAACTTCTGCAAAATCCCAACTATTTAATTCATCTGAGGTTTATATTTTAGGTCTTATATAACTATATTTTACGTTATTCGAACTCTTCATTTTTCGTAAAATATTTGTGTTCGACGGATATAATCTTCAAAATTGATGAAAAAACTTTAAAAAATTGAATATACACGTATCATGAATATACTCATATCCGACACTAACTTTCGAATCTAGGTAACATAGATTACATTTACTTCATATATATATATATATATATATATATATAAGTTTGATGTCATTACTAACCTAGCTACCTAAACAAGACAACAAAGAACTTGTTAGGTTTTCGGCAATGTGATCAATAATCTAAATGTGAATCAAACAGTCAATGAACTGAAGTAAATATCCTTCTCAGCACCTAGAATTCAGATGGAAATGTGCCCCAAACTTCTGCATTGAGAATATTTATCCAATTCTGCCTCTTGCATGTCACTACAATCTATAGAATTTGGATGCAGCATTGTAATTAGCCATATCATTATTCAATTTTTACAGGGATGTACACAGACAATGAGAAACTGAAAGATCTTTTGAAGTCAAAAATCGGCAAAGCCCCAGAAAAACCAAGTAAGGAGCTCTACCAGGTCGTTATTGACAGTGATGTGGAGATGATGGTAAGATTGGTGATCGTATTTTCTAGCCTCACCATGAGCATGGTAAGAAAGAACTTTGATGAAGGTCTTGGAGCATCCATAAAGAAACTAACTGGTGGGAACAAAAATGACGAGCTAGCAAACAAGTAGTAATTAACCCTTATATACTTCTTACTTATATATATATATATTTCTACTTAGCTTTGAGTAGAATTAACTCACTTCAAATTGTACTTTGTTTCTCTTGATGATAGGGTCATGGGTAAAGCATCAGACGACATCAAGCTAACACCTGGTTCTCTTATTGAAATTTTTCGACTTCCAGGATATGTTCTTCAAACAACAGGTGAGTGTTCAAAGGATGAATTATAGAGATTTAAATAGCGGAAGCAACGACCGATGTTACGATCGTTATTTTACAATTTCGGCTTTATCCGTCTTCGACATTCACCATAATTGATTACGATAATATTCGTTACGTTCATAACGCGTTTGCAATCGCAATTTAAATCCCGATTATGATATCTTAAATGTATAGTTAGATATAGAAATGTAACAAAAAGTTGTTTTTCCAATAATGGGTGCAGTGATGGGTGAGGTGGTAAGCAAGGTTGAGAGTGAACTTCTTTGCAGGGCCTATATCCACATGTATCTGGGAGATGATGCCCTTGACAAGGATGCCAAAGATAAATTTGGGATGTCTTTGCTTTCTCTCTTCTAGTTTCTAGCTAGGTTCAAGGAGAATAAGGTTCAAGTCTACTTCATTGTGGCTGATCAGCAGCTGCTTAATAAGAATGATGATAATGCAAATGCAGCTGCTTAGGGTTAGGGTTAGTACTATAAAAAAGAGGGGAAAAAAATCTAGTTTCATGTCATTTAAGCTCCAATTCCACAGAAATCTTCCTGTAGAACTTTACAATTGCACTTAAAGATGTAATTCAAGGTTTCCTACAAGAGAAATGTGTTCTACCTTCCACAAATAGGCAACATAAAAAGATATATATTAATTCCTCCTCTAACAATGTAACCAAGCCACTATATTGGCAACTATTACATTCAGCTGAATTAATCATTCTTTAGGATCCTAAGCACCAAAAGGATAATACACAAACAAGTGCATGTATTATTACATTACAAATCTGCCTTTCATATATAGCAAACATTGATTCCTAACACGAAATTAATATTTTTTTGTTACTTGTAATTGAAGTTATCAAGAATTGAATTCTAATCACTACAATTAAAAATCTAACACTCTACTAACAAATCACACCGTTGTTGACAAATGTTGCTCAACTCACATCTCAAAAAAATTAATTATATATAAAATGAACCTATCACTCTTTTTTACAAAAAATGAAAAAAATGAACTTATAAAGTCAGTCAAATCTTAAACTTAGGCATCCTTTATTTCTTGTTTAAGACATGTCTTTGTTTCTTAACTTACTACAAAATGAATAGCTTCTCAAAGTTTCTTTGTTTATGCAATTATTGAACAGAAAGGGAGGATAAAAAGGCTTAACACTTTTGTTATTTTCAAGATGAGAAATCATAAAAAAATTAGATTTTATTAACAGCTATTTAAAAAAATTAATTAAAAAAGAAATAAAACATGTGACAAAATTTTAACATCATTTACGGAATTAAAAATTTTCACTGTAAATTTATATAAAAAAAGGAACTATTTTCAAGATGGGCCGACCATTTTATACATTATTCACAAGATCGAGAATTAAATTCCTTTTTTCTCTCCTATATTATTCTCAATATAGAATTTTTATGCAATAGTATATATAAATACTAAGAAGATGGCAATCATCTCATATTCTTATTTTGGCTAAAAATAGCCTTATTTACATTTATAAATTATAAACTTATTTTTTGAACCATACTCAAACCAGGGCTTCCAATGCAACATTATTGAACAACATTTATTTATCTTTCACTCAATTAATTCCTATTGATTAAACACATCTTTTCTTGATTCTCACTTTCAAACCATGTTCAGTGTGAAGTGCAATGGCCTTGCTGCTTAGTTCAACAGTTTGGTTTTCCACCAATTCAACTTCATAATTCCCAAGTACATTAATTACCACTGTTTTCATCTGTTTGAAACTCATGTCTTTGCCTAAACAAACTCTTGGCCCTGCTCCAAATGGTACGAACATGTAAGATGGCTTATGAAAAATCTTTCCAACCTCCGAAATCAACCTTTCTGGTTTGAATTCTAAGTAATCTTCTCCCCATATTTCTTCATTTCTTCCCATTGAATAGAATGAAAGAAGGATCCTTGTGCTTCGACCAACTCGATCGCCACTTGGAAGAACATCTGGTTCGATTGAAGATTTGCTTCAATGTTTCGCACAAGGTTGCATGTAAGTAAACAAATTTATTCAGCTCTTCCACTGTAAAAGAGACTAAGTTCCCATCATTGTTTGATGGGGAATTGGCTTTGATTTCTTCCAAAATTTTGTTTCCGACCGATGGATGTGTTGTAATAAGCCAGAAAAACCAAGTCAGGCCGATGCTTATGGTGTCTTTCCCGGCTGTTATGAAGCTGTAAGCTGTCTCTCTTAGAAACTTGTCGGATTTTCCGAAGCCACCCATTTCTGATCCTTCTTCTTCGACCATAAATGCTGTCAGCAAATCGAATCGATCATTGTTTTCCATTCTTGTTTCTGTTCTTAGTTTGTCTCGTCTTGACGAAATGCAACCGTACACAAAATCACCCACGATTTTATGGCAATGGATAGTGGGATTCGGATATTTGCAATTATTCGAATCGTTTTTTACGAATTCGAATATTACGGATTCGGATAAAATTATGATTCGGATATTGTAATTACTACCTGCAGCGGATGTGGATATGAAACTTCGAATATTCATTATCCGAATCCGCTTATTTTTGCGGATTCGAATTCGAATATCCGAATCCATTATCCATTTATTTGAATTTAAAATTAATTTTTATTTGATTTAATTTTTTTTACTTATTGAATTTGGATATTTAGCAGATTCGGATATCCGGCGTTAAATTTAAATTCAGATTTGAATATAATATTCGGATTTAATGCGGTTAATAAACAGATTCAAATTTTAAAGTTATTTTACGGATTCGAATATTAATAAAAAAAATTGGTCATAGTCGAACCGCCGAAGCAAATTTTCAAGGTCTAGTTCAACTCCAAGTTTCATCACATGTTCTTCGTGAATGTGATCCAAATAAATGGCTAGTTCTTGTTGTTCTTTCATCTCATATCTCTTTGGGATCTTTTTATTTGGCTTAAAAAAATTTAGGCTTGTTAGGCATTAAATATTTATTATAGTTCCTAAACTCACTGAAACAATTTGTCAACATTAAATCAATATTTACTTCATTTTCATCAAATAAAAAAAAAATGAATTATAATATGAAGGTATGTATCTTACTAAAAATTTTAAATTCTAAGTTTTGAGTTTTTCAAAACTAGTGCATAAGTAGATTAAGAAATTTAAGTATAATCATTTTCCTTACTTTGTAAGAAAAAAACTTTGCAAATTATTATAGCATAATCGTTTTTTTTTTTTTCATATTATTATAGCATAATATATAAAATCAAAGATGTAGCATGCAGCTACTTAATTTTTCAATATTGCAACAACCAGACAAGGGTTGCAAGATTTGCCATCATCTCCAATATATCAAACATATCTTTTCTTGATTCTAACCTTCATCCCATTTTTCATGATGGCCTTCAACCACTTCAACTTTGTAATTCTTAATCAACAACATTTTTGGATAGTAAAATATTGGATATCAAACACTATCCGATTTTGTGAATTCAAATATTATAAATTCGGATATTTTAAAAATTAAAGATATCCGATCCATTATCACCTTTATTATAGAGTTACTCAAGGCAATTGAAATCTCTATAAATAATATTGGTAGTTGGGTGCTGATTGCTAATTCTCAGGAGTTTTTTCTTTTAATTACCTGATTTTTTTAACATCATTGATTCAAAAGGCAATTAATTCACAAGAAATTAGCACCAAAAACTGAAATACAAGCTTCATTGCACAACCATCAGTTTAGAGAAAAACAGGGCTTTCTGATAATCCAGCACCCCTTGTATAATGATACACAAATTTTGAAGGAGACACCCTTCTGTAAATAATTGAAAGAAAACAATACCAAACAAACCAGGACTATATATCTATGTTACTCGGAATCGGGTGTGAGTGTCGGATACGGATATGTGCCCGACACGGGTATGTTCAATATTTTCTAAGATTTTTATGTATTTGGAGGGTCATTGGAGGATAATATCCTCATACCCATGTCTGGATATGCGTCAGACACGTGTCGAACACGAATATTTCAAGAACAATGAAGAGTCGGAACAACATAGCTAGATATTATTGATTCCAACCGTTTTGAGCAAACATTTTTCTACTATAATTTCGATATCAGGATGAAGCATTCAAAAGTGTTACATCTAGTGAAACAACATCTTAATTTGGGCAGATATCAACCCAAAGAAATAAGTGGGGTAATATTTCATCCTTACACCTGCTAAAATTTCGTATTTCAAATCCCCATATTGTAAAAAGTGACTATTTATATCAATCTCCTAAAAAAGTTTGTGGTTTGGAGGATTATTTTATAAACTATAGCCTCAGCGACCAAAAAACAGGGGTATACAACCCACAAGCAAACAGTAAGACAATGGATTACAAGGATTAATTCAGCCTGACCTTCTATAATAGCTATAAGCCACGGCAACAGTTGCAACAGCTCCAACCACGGCAGCTGCTGTAAGAACGTCACATTGCTCCCATGATTCTACCCAGCTTGTCAAACTGCCCATCCCAATCTTTCCGCGCACTTCTATCGTTTCTTCACTTTTCTTTCTTTCACTTACTTCCGAGCTAGCAGTCATGCAACAGGTAAACCCATTAGCACCCTGACAACAACCACCCACATTTTCCTCGGTCTTCTGAGCAGTAGATTCTTCATGCTTCTCATTTTTCTTCGCTTTTGCCCCATTTGGAAGCTTCTGTTCATCTGTTTTATCACCTCCTTCAGTAGAAGCCCCCATTTGACCCCTGTAGATGTATGGGTATTACATGCTTTTTCATCTTACATACAATTGAAAAGAAAAAATTAACATAAAAAGGAATAACTGAAAGCTTCAAATGGCATATGTGATGAGTCACACAATAGAGATGGGGCTTCCCACCAGCAAAGCACACCGTAAAGTAAATAGTAGTAGTATCAACGATTTTACTTAAATCCTAGCAAAAATAAGTAGCATAAAGTCAGAAAAGAAACATTTCATAAGAGCATTATAGGGAAATAAAGTCAAGCACTGCCTTCTGGATCAGAGTTCCGAAGCTGTTTTAGTGCAAAATAAAGCTAAGAGCCAATTAGTTACATGTATAAAACACTTTTGGCTGCCTTGTGAGCAAGTTAAGACAATCAATGCTAGTAAAGAATGCAGCAGCACTAACAGTAACCTATAAACTCTTTCAATGAATAACTTCAAAAATTATGCATTTTTAAGTATGTAGTGACAAAGTTGATGGTCAAAACTTCATCTACCACAAATGGAACAGTAAGTATGTACTCAGAAATGGAACAAACGGGAAAACAACACATTTGACCAACTTAAGTTCAGCATAAATAAGAAACAAATACCTCCAAAGGTGTTCTATTATTTCTCCCTTCGCAATGTGCTGATCCAGCAATTCAGGCACATCATCAGGAGTAACATAGCCGTACCTGCAATCGTTTGAGGCAAAAAACCAATAATATCAAAACCCATCCAATGCATAGAAGCATAATGACATGGTGATGCATATATTACCAGTGGCCCATAATCTTTCCCTCAGAATCCGAGCTGAAGATAATCAAGTTCCCAGCATACTTGTGCCCTCCAATGTGAGAGCAAGCACTTACAAACACCTGATCCTTCAGTCCTCGCAACTCAATCTCCTCGTTCAGCTTTTGAATTAGAGCTGGTCCACAAACACCACATCTCTTGTCACGATTACCATGAGCACACACGAAGACATATGAACCGGTGAATGTCTCCTGCACTCCGGAAGCCCATGGTTTGCCATTCACAAGCACATCCTCAACAAAGCCATCCACATCAGAGTCCATCAAACCCCTTCCATCATAACAATAAAAGAGCCTCAGCATAAAAATCCATTCTCTCATAATCCTAATAGCATTCTCTCATTATTTTTCAAATAAAAACAAAAAACTCAATCTCAACTCAACAAATAAACATAAGAAAATAGTAAAAAACAAAACACTTGCTAATCCTCATGATAGATTAGCCTACAATTACAGAATGATGATTGCATTTAACTCCACAATCAGCTTTGAGTTTTTGGTACATGTCCATTAAACTAAGTATGAATCATAATTCAAGAAAGATTAATTTCCTGATTTATAGTTAAATGAACACATGGAAAAGATTTTTGAAAGTCATTATATATATATATATAGCAGAATCCTACTCAACATAAGAAAAAAATCAGATTCCTAATCGGATAAGTTACAAAAAGTAAATTTCTAATCCAATGTTTGTTTAAAATTTTTACAGCATCCGATCTTGTAAAAGGAAAGTCAACAAAATTTAGAAAGAAATTAATTCCAAAAAAAAAAAAAATTGGGGAAAAAAGAAACCTACTTGTATTTGATCATTTCAGGGAAAACAAACACATCTCCGTCAGATTCCTCACCCTCAATAACCGTCAACAGTGTCTATCAAAATTGAAAAAAAAAAAAAATCAAAAACCACGATTAATTGAAAATTTAAACTTTAAAAGCAATCGACAATTGACCGGAACAACAAGAACGAACCTTAACGGGGATGTCGTTTTTGCGAGACTTAAGAGCGGAGGAGAGAAGCTTAGGGAGGAGATCCTCTTCCACACGGGAAGCCCAATCGGTATACGACTTATGGCGAAGGAACAAGTGGCGGTCGTACGGATTGACGGTACCAGCGAGGTTACTGGAATACATCTCTTCCCGCGTGAACCCGAACTTCGCCGCATCTTCGGCGGAAACAGTTGAGAGGTTGTCAGAATCTGCCATCGAAGAAGAAGAAGAATTATTTGGACAGTCACTTGGTCACGAGATGTTAATTACTGACCAAAGTCAATTGTCCATTTATGGGGACAATTCTCTTTTTGTTATTAAATAATTATTTTTTATTAATTTTGTGGAACCCATTTTTATGTGTTTATCCATTTTCTTAAGATACCTCGAAAATCGAAATTAAGTTTTCTTTCCATTTTTAAATCATAAATATATAGTACTACTCTTTCTTCTTTTCATAATTCAATTTTTTTTTAATAAATGTTTCATTACTTTTTAATATAAAAAAATCATGGGATATCAATTTTATTAAAAAAAATTATTAACGAATATTTTAAAATATGTTTTAAGGTTAATATCTAAAATATATTATATAAGACTAATTGTATGATCTTTTCATATGACATGTGTCATCTTCAACAACGGCGGACCGTTGTGGGAGCCAGGGGCCTTGGCCCCCCAAGAATTTTGAAATTTTTTAAATATATATATATTTATATGTATTTATATATTAAATAAAATAAAATTAACTCTCTCAAAATAAAATTTATATTTTTTTATTTTTTTATTTTTGTGTACAACTTAATTTTATGCATTATAATTTTAGAAAGTTAAAATTATATTGTTATATTTTTTTTTTATCCACTAATTATTATTCATAACTCTTCAAATTAATTGATTTGTTATATATATTAAGTCATAATAATGTGAACTTAAATTAATTTTCTAAATGTTAGCTTTCTCAACAAGACTTCAACAAAATATTGTAAACTGTAAAGTCAGATTTTTTTCTTTTACTGAATGTTACTGTTACCCCCTGTAACTTTTCTTCTTCTATTTTTTAGCTTCAAATTCAATCAATTTTGTTTGTAACTTGATGCTTGTCGTTTGAGTCATCAAGTTTAAAAATTAAGATCATGCTAAGATTTTCAAAAATTTTCTTTTATTAGTTAGTAGTTATTCTAACTTTTATCTTCATTTTTAAAATTTTTATTATAAATCTATTTATTTTTTCTGTCACTGTCGACTTCCTTACAAAAGTAAAAATAATAAGATTTTTGTTAAGATTGTTATTTTATTTTTTAAAATATATGTTTATATGATTTTATTGTTTATATGCATGAATAATGTTAAAACTTTTGTACTTAGTCAAAAATTTGATTTTTTTTAATTAATTTTTGTTATAGTATAATATTATATTGATTTGTCTTAATTATTTATGACATACCTCAAATGAAATATATATAGATTTAATTTTTTTATTGGCTACCCCAAAATCAAATGTCAAGATCCGCCAAGATTCTTCAAGACATGAATATATTTTTTTAAATTGTTCAAGACATTTATAAATACATTAATTTTCTTTATTTTCATAAAGTTAAATAAAAACAAGCAAAATGAAACAAAAACAAAGGAGAGGAGTTAGAATGATATTTCCTTTCTCTTTTGGCTTTTGGCAAATTTGTACTCTTTTTTCCACATGGATAAAATTGGTATTTCAAATTTCTATTTTTTAATCTACCTTGACAATGTTGATTATAAAATTTAATACTAAAACCATACAAACTTTCATTATTTTTTGTATCATAATCATGTTTAAGTTGTTATATATTCATATAAATTTTGACAAATTTATAATTTGTGTTATATAAATTTTGACACGTTTGTGCATTCTTATCATATCGTATTTTATATCATATTTTAATAATTTTTATTTTATCATACTCGTGTCGTGTAATTTTATCATATTTAAAATTATCAAATTCTAGACACACCTTATGGGAGGAGTAAATAGGTAGTTCATCTGCAGAAGCATGCATACTTTGGGCTGCAATTGCAAAATTTGGAGAACCATTTTTGTTTCAAAGTAAAACTATTTCTATTTGCTTTTGCTCTTAGACAAAAGAATGTTTAGCCCAAATCAAGTTCACCATTTTGAACCAAAACCAAAACCCACACAAGAAAGAATTTGAAGGTCAAAATGATCCGAATCCGAAAATTCGTCCAGTAAAATCCGAATTCGAACCCGTTCAAACCCGATTTGATCAAAAAATCAAAAACTAGAACCCGAAAATACCCGAGCCCGACTCGAACCCGAACTCGAATTTAATACTAAAAATAAAAATTATCAAATTGTAATTAAATAATTTTTTTATAAAGCAAGAACTTTATTTATCAATTTTATTATAATATCTTTTTTAATAATTTAATTTAATTTATATTATTATATATATGATAAAATAATAATTTTATCAAAAATAAAATTATATTTTGTACTTATAACTTTAATGTCCCATATCTTTATGAATTCACTATCTAAAAATTCTAAACTCATGAAAATTTTAAAAATGTAAATTTTTTTGAAATAAAATATTACTTGTCCTTTATTTATGTTATTTTAACAGCACTCTTATAATAGTATAATAGTATTTTCTATACATTAAAACTAATTAATAGCAATTCATTCATTTTAACTTATCTCAAGTATAATAGTATTTCTTATATTAAAAATAGATAAAAACTATTTTTTATAAAAATGTGTTGCTCTTTGCAACATATATATAGTTTTCTTAGGCATATTATTAAATTAAGTCATTAACACCATATTCACTTGCCCAAGCACGGACCGATCCGAAATATAAGCCTCAAATTCTGCCCAAACTCGTTTAGGCCTCAAAGTTGAATGCTAGGTTCGTCCCTAAAAATCTCTTATTTTGTAGTAAATCTAATAATGTATTTACATGTTGAAATTCGAGTTCATCAAATCAATTATTTTAAATATTAATATGATTAATTTATAATATATCATATTTTTTATAATAAATTATTTTAAAATTTTATTTTATATAAAAAAATAATTTTATATTCTTTTGGTGCTAACAAATATTGATTTTAATAAATAAATAAAATTAAAAATATCATATTATAATAAAAGATTATTTTTAAAAATAATAATAAAATTATTTTTAAAAGTAAATATTTAAATTATGTAAAAATGATTACATCTAACATAAAATAAAAATGATATAAAACAAACCCCAACTCGACTGGCCCTAACCCGAATGGACCCGACCCGGACGGACCCGAACCCGATCGGACCCAAACTCGAATAGACCCGAACCCGATTGAACCCGAACCCGAATGGACCCGAACCCGAATGAACCCGAACACGAATAAGCCCGACCCGAACCCGCCCAATTGCCACCTCTATCCATGACACCAGCATTTCTTACCTTTCCTTTCCATTAACCAAATTTGTATACATACATGATTACTAGACCCGCTCAAAAGCTTGGACTATCCACTCAAATTCGAAAGTTCGCCCATATTTTGAAGGGTTTGGACAAAAATATTAGACTCGAAATATGAGCTTGGCAAAAAAAAATGAGGCCCATTTAAAAAACGATCCGAGCCAAAGCTCCAACTATCAAGATCAGAGCTCGTCCTGGCCCGCCCATTTTTCATTTATATATTATATCATATAAAAAATAAATATATATAATATTATAATGTAAACATTTTAAAATATTCCAAGTTATCCATATTTTAAAACTTAATAAAAAAAATTTACTAAAATTAAATAATAAAAAAAAATTAATTTTTTTTTTTAATATGAACGGACCTAAACGAGTTTAGACTACTCATTTACAAATATTGGCAGGTTTGGACAAAATTTGAAACTCATATTTCAGACTGGCCGGGCTTGAACAAGTATATATGGTGTTGATACCATACCTAAGTCCGGCCCATAGTACCTCTAATTAAGACTGATCATGGAAATTTTGTGAAGAGCAAAACAGTTTCATCTTTATGCATGTAAGTTCAAAGAGAAGTTACAAGATTGTGCTATCAAAGGAACTAACAATTTATAGCTCCTTGCACCAGCAAAAGTTTAGACCATTGGAGCACAATTCGACATTGTTTTCTAAGAAAGAAAAATAATCACAAGAAGAAATCAAAAGAAATCAATCTCTAAATAATTACCAGAAGGCTTCACATCTAAACCCGGAACCTTGTCATTTGTAGCTACTTTCGCCATGTCGGTTCTGGCAAAAAAGTCCATCATGGCTTGCTTTGGCACTTCCGGTGGATTTGCACAACGAATGAGTGCCCAATTTACACTCTGAAAGAATGGATGTTGTTTAACTTCAGTAGCCCCACGCCTATAAGCAAGCCGATGCTGTGGTTCCTTTACAAGTAAACCTCTGATCAAGTCCCTAGCAGCAAAGCTCACATTAGGATACTCTGGAAATCTCAATGGCTGGCCAACTACATTAAAGAGTGTTGCCCGGTTCCCAGCCCCCTTGAATGGGGTTTTACCAAACAAAAGTTCATAGAGAAAGATCCCAAATGTCCACCAATCTACAGCACTTCCATGGCCTTCACCTTTAATGATCTCAGGTGCCAAGTACTCATGAGTGCCCACGAAGGACATTGATCGAGCATCGGTAGGTTCTGCAATAAGCTCAGGAAGAGGACTCACTTGATGATTTGTTTCCTTCTTTATTTTGCTCTTCTTTTCTTTCTTGGGCTTGGTCGGAAAAAAACGTGGTCCGAAACATGTAGGTTGGATACAATCTGGCTGCATTACACAAGTTGGCTCAATGCATGCAGGCCGAGCACAGTATGATGATTTTTTTGATTCCAGGGTTGAGTTCGAAAATTTGACAATAGTAGGAGAGACAGCACATCTAAGAGAGAGGTCAAAATCTGTAAGCATTATGTGTCCATCTTCTCTCACCAAAACATTCTCTGGCTTAAGGTCTCTGTAAATGATCCCAAGCATGTGCAGATACTCCAAAGCAAGGAGAACTTCCGCCACGTAAAATCTGCAGAGCAACGGAAAAGATCAATGCAGACGACAATAGTTAGTAGTAATTACTTGGCTTTAATCTTTTTTTACTGCAATCTATCCATATCAGACAGGGTTATTATCTGATATGCTGAAGAACACAACTTATTTCAAACTTGAAACTTTAAAAACTAGAGGAGAGGGACAAGAACATGAATACTTCCTTAAACATCTGATATGCGGAAGAAACCTGAATTAACAAGACAACGACTGGGGATCCACAAACAGACCCGGAGAAGACGTTGTTGACAAAAGTCAAGTATATTTGAAATTTAAAAAGAAAAAGGAGGTATATAAAGGTTCAATGATCAATATAAATTTCATGCTGCCTAATAACTTGAAGAACTGCCAAAAGGTGTGTTAAGATACAGGACGTCTCAGGATTCCATGGTCCCCAACTAGAGATGATAATGTTCATGGATTTGGTATGAACAACTAGATACAAGTTAATCCAATTTTCAGAAAACGAGGAGGTTTCTTATTCTTGTTGTGGTAACAACAAAATTGTAACATGAGTTTCCTAGCAGCGTTGAATTGTACATCTGATGGGGCAATTGAGCCCTAGAGGGAGTTAAAAGGAAATGGATCCATGGGTTTCCATAAGAAATCTTAAATACATGCAGCAGTTAAATTAAAAATGAAATAATGCAAACTTGAGTATAAAGAGTAATGAATAAGGAGAAGAAGACCAATAGCTAACCTGGCAGCTTGCTCTGAAAAGTACTTTCCAGGTTGTCTTTGCCTGAGAGCGTGCAAGTCTCCTCCAGGGCAGAACTCCATCACCAAGCAAGAAAGCTTCTCCGTCTCAAAATGCGTATATAAGGTCGGTAGGAAGGGATGATCCAGAGATTGGAGAATCTCTCTCTCTGTCTGGACTCGAAGAAGCTTCTTACGACTTGCCAAAAGAGCTTTATCCATAACTTTCATGGCAAAATAGGTTTTAGTGCCAGTCAATTCGGATTGATAAACACTGCCTATATCCCCACATCCCAGTCTCCTCAGCACCCTAAAGTGCTTAAAGTCCAAGTCTCCCTTCCGAGATCTGACTGCTTGAATTGCTTCCCATCTTATATCATTTGCTTTGTGGGGCTTGTAGATGGCACTGCTTAGACAACTAGAGCTGCTTTCATCACTAACATCACTGCCAGTGCTCCCTCTATAGATGCTTGTCTTCCTACTCTCAAGTAAATCGCAGGAATTACTCACTTCACCACTTTCGCCAGACTTGTCGACACTGCTTGCACATTCACTAACTTCTGTATTGGTGAAACTTTGTTTGGCTTCGGCATAAAGCGAGCCAGTGCACATACTACTTGAAGGACTTGGACAAAAGCTTGGTTCTGATTGAGATACAATATGGTTGTTCAACTGCACAACACCTCCTTTACATGGACCCGATACAATCTCTTCAGATTCCAATGAACCACTTGAATTAGAACTCTTATGATCATCAATGGGATGTTTGAAGGAAGATTTGCTTTCCACTATGGAAATACGAACCTCGGTCTTTCCCACCAATTCAGATTTCCCCTTGCTCGAATCGTAATAATGTTTTACCATATTATGCAATTCTTCATGAGGCATGTTGTCATAGGATGTTTTGTATGAATGCTTTTGATAGCCTATAGAACCATTTGGATGTTGAACAATCTTTACACCATGACTAAGAGTAGCTACATGGGATGATGTAGAAGAAGGCCCTTCATTTCTGGATTGTTTCGGAAATGGAGGCCGAGAAGGCCTAGGCGTCCCAGATGTTGAAGGAGGGTTATTGTTTCCTATAGCAGAACCTGGATTTTGACTCTTTGATGAAGAAATAACAAGGGATTCCATTGAACAATTCAACAACACCTAACACTGCCAAACCAAAGTCCAATTTAGCAAAGTAAACTTTTTTCTCTAGGTGATAACTCTATGATAAAGCCATTAATTGTAGAATCTTCCAACTTAAATGTCCCAAAACACAAAAAACAACTGTTACAAAATACAAATAGTCAAATATTAATAAGCTGTTGAAACCAAGAAATGAAATTTTAAAGCCGCAGTCTTAAATTCAAACAAAACATAATCACCAACAAATCTTACAATTAAAGAAAAGACCAAAGATTACGGAGATACCAAGACATCAATAGCTGATCCTTTAAACAAGGTAATAAACTGTAATTTAACAATCAAATGAATGCAAATTTCCAACCCTTGGAAGCATAGCCAAAACTAAATAAAGAAAACATAACCTTTCAAGTTCTTCAAGAACCCAAAAATGCAAACTTTGGTTACTAAGAAAATGCATGAAAAAAAAAAAAGCTTAAAAAAAATATACAATCTTGATCAATAAAGCAAAAGAAAAGAACCAATCGAAGAAAATAACTTTAAAGAGGCCAAAACCAAGTTACCTGATCATAGAACAGAGAAAACAATGCAGGACAAGGTGAAATCTTTAATGAAATGAAAAACCCAGAAAGGAAAAAAAGCTGTTCTTTGAAGAGAAAAGTGAAACAGCTTTCCTTTTTTCTAATTTTGGGTTTTGCCTTGTTTTTGTGTTTCTCTTCTCGTAAGAAGCTATTCGGCTATTCCAGATCCGATTCAAACAAGAAGAGAAAGACAGTGAAAGAAAACAATGATAATAACTTCGTTTTTTTTATTTTTAATTATGAATGAAAAGTTTATTTCTGTTATTTTTCATCGTTTTATGAAAGAAGATTAAAGAGAAAAAAACAAGGGAAAATATGAAAAACATCCCATTCATTTGAGAATAATTATTTAATGATTTAATAAATAAATTTTTTTTAAAAAATAAAAATTTAAATACTTTTAATAATAATTTTTTTTCTTTTATTATTTATCTCATTTTTTTTTTAAAAAAAAATTGACAAATAAATCTTTTTCAAATTTATTCACAAATAATTTTATTAATATACAAATTTAAAAAATCCTTAAAAAAAATAAAATAATCAAAAATAAAAAAAATAATATTTTTTTATTAAAAATAATTAAATCTTTTTCATTTTCTTATTAAAAATTTTAAAATTTCTTTTTATAAATTATTTTTATACATTAAATCATTAAATAATAATTCTCTTTTAAAAGAAATGTTATTCAAATTTAACCAAAAAAAACAAAGCTAACTGAACAAGCAAAGCAAACAACAAAGCTTAAAGCCGTCTTTATCTTTGGATTGTTTCCTTCAATAAAATAAATAAATAAATAAAGCTTCTTCCTTTATTTCTCTCTCTTTTCTTTGCTTTGCTTCCTCAGTCTCACTTTCTTGTTCTTGTTCTTGGGGCACCCCACTTTTTGATAACCTCCCTCCCACTACCAACTTTTGTTATTAACCATTTAAGTACTATTTTCAATGCAAATAAAATTTTTTTGAAGCAAAAAAAAAGAAGAAAAAAGTCTTTTATTTTTTAATCTTTACTAATTATACTGATAATAGATAAAAGTGGATTGTATTGTTTTTTTTTATAAAAATATATGTATAAGTTGAAATTAAAATTAAAATTATATACCTTTTAAAATGCATTAAGAAAAAAATCAATAATTAAATCAAACTAATATATAATTCGATGAAACCTATATTTGATAGACTTGAACTTGAGATAAAAGAAAAGATAAATATATTGATAATAATAGATAAAAAGTTGCTATTATCTTTAATATAATTGAGATTAAGGTTGGAATTTCCTTTTTTCCCTTAATATGTTTCAAATGCATAAAAAAATTTAATTTGATAATTTGTGTATATATATTGTGTTTCGTATTTTTTTCATGTCAATCTTGTAAATATAAACATAATATAATTTATTAAATATGTCAGAATTTTAAATATAAATGTAATACGTGTATTAAACATATCGTATTAATCATGTTAATCGTGTTTATTAAATGTGTCGTATCTGTATCATATTTTTTTATCGTGTTTAAAATTATCAAATTTAACAAAAATAAAATTAATATGTGTCAACAAAATTTTAATAAATTATTAAAATGCTTACTCTTAAACTTGATTTATAAATTCCTTTTCATGGAAAAAAAAAACAAATTGATTTATAAATTGAAAATAGATAAGATTCTTATATTTTAACAAAAATTGAGTTGAATCACAAGGTACACAATTATTCAATTTCAATCGATCTTTGATTATTCAAAAGCATTAGTCAACAATAAGATTATTTCAAAAAAAGATATATATAATTTCAAATGCATAGTACAATATATCTATCAATTTACATGTTTACTCGGAAGTTTTACTGAAAATGATTTTATTAGACATTAATATTAATATTTTGTATCTAATCAACCGATGTCTATAAATACTAATTAAAAATAATTAAATCATTATTTAAGAAAATATTTTTATATTTAATGCATTTTTTTATTATATTTAAGAAAATTATATTATATAATTATTATATATTTTTAAGTATCATCCACACTAATTAACATATTTTTTTAATTTTACAGTCATTAAATTTAGGAAGATAACAACATATATAAAAATTTAATATAATCACATGGTGGGTTAACGAAATTTCATTAATTTTATTTTTAACTTTTTAGCGGGAATGAGGAAAGCTATTCACATGCCGGCACGTGAACATATACGAAGGCACGTGGACGGCTGTCATGATATTATCGTGCACCCACGGGTGACATAACATAACCGATGATTTTTTTCTTTTTAGAGGCACCCTCTCATTAATTTAGTAGTAACTAACGCCCTTAATCACCGGTGGTAAAATAGTCTTTTTACATTTGACCCTATCTCTTTATAAAGAAAAAAAAAATGGGGGGAAATCAATGTCTACTCTTTGATAGGAGCACCTTAAGACACATGGGTCCCCCTGCCACGCTGGCGGGTCCCACAATGTGCTTTGTACTGTAGGGGCATGTGTGGGACCCTACTTAAGGGTCTTTTTGGAAATTTTTTAAGGTAGATGTTAGGCATAGGGTCGTTGGGTTACTTGGGGTAGTCCTAAATCTGCTCTAAGGCCTTTTTTTTGAAGGGTATCCTTGAATTGGATCTGACGGTGAGGAGGGAAATTCTCTAAAATTGGACGGTCCTTAGTGGGATTGAAGGGGATGTTTAATGTTGCCAACCGTCTCTGTCACGATTTCTGATATTGACACGTGTAATTAGTAGGTAGTTATCCAGACCGGGTCCAGATCTGTGGGACCCTTTGTTACCAATCTCATAAACATGTTACAACAATCATTTTCAGTGTGCAACATCTAAAAAATATATATAAATGAGCTACATAAATTATTATGGAGCTGACATATAGTTTTTTTTGAAGAGGAAGGAAAAAAATAAAATAAAATAAAAAAATAAAAGAGAAACAAAAGGAAAAAAACTAAGAAAAAAATAAGAAAAATTTATATGTTTGTGTTATTTTTGTGTTCAAAATATTATAAATTTATATAAATTTTTACACGTTAATAATTTATTTTATATATATTTTGACACGTTCGTATATTCGTTTCGTACTCATGTTATTTTTATTTTGTGTTTTAATTATTTTTCCTGTATGCGTGTTCATGTCGTATTATCATAGTTATTCAATTTATAAAAAAATTTGTGTGTTCGTGACGTATTCATGTTATTTTTTTATGTGTTCAAAATATTATAAGTTTATATAAATTTTCCATGTCAATAATTCATTTTATTTATATTTTGACACGTTCGTGTATTCGTGTCATATTTATGTTATTTTTCGTGTTGTGTTTTAATTATTTTTCCTATGTTGTATTCGTATCGTGTCTCTATTCATTTCATTTTATATTTTTCATAGTTTGTCATTGTGATTCAATTTTGAAAAAAAAAAAAATCATGTCTCAATTCATGACATATTGCATAATTTGTCATATTAATTCAATTTAGAGAAAATTTGTGTGTTCGTGATGTGTTCGTATTATTTTTTGGTGAGTTCAAAACATTATAAATTTATATAAATTTTTACGCGTTAATAATTCGTTTTATATAAATTTTGACATGTTCGTGTATTCGTGTCGTGTTTATGTTATTTTTTCGTGTCGTGTTTTAATTATTTCCCCATATTATGTTTGTTTTGTGTCTCAATTCATCCCAAATTTTGCATAATTTATCATAGTTATTAGATTTTAACTCTAAATTCATTTACTTAAAATATTAAAACTTAAAAAATTATTTAAATAAATGATAATTATTTAATATGATTCAACTTAAATTTATTTGTGATTATTAATTTAATTAATATTAAAAAAAATCCCCTAGCGAAGCAGGGAAAGAATTCTAGTATGAAATCATTTTCGTATTTATTTTGTGTTATTCATGTAAATATGAATATGATATAAATTATTAAATATGTTAAAATTTTAACACAAATACAAAATGTATATTAAATTATCTTGTTTAAACGTGTCGCGTATTTATTATATTATTTTTGTGTTTATTAAACGTATTTTGTTCATATCATATTTTTATTTTATTTTTTTTGGATAAGCAATTGTGTGTTATTTATCCAAAAACAGTAAAAACTGCTACATTAGAACTAAGCTAGCAAATTGCTAGCCTATACATCAAAGAATAATCAAGAAAAGAATATGGAGCTGTTGAGGCCCCAGGCTGTACAAAGTTCTCTATTAACATCATCTGGTTTCAAATTCTTAAGCCCCACAAGTTTATGCCTAATCTCCTCCCTGACTGCACTAAAAACCTGCAGAGGAGACTGTTGGAGGTTGCCATGCATCCTACTGTTTCTTTCTTTCCAAATATCTGCATTCCATGCTTGCTTCTAGATGGTAGTGAGTAATGATCTGCCCTTAAGCTTATGCATTGCCTAGGTAAGTGTGCTGTCCCACTTGGTGTCCCCTGCTGGTAACCGGCACAGCTGCAAAACTTGTATCCACACTGCTCGTGAGAAAGTGCAGTCAAATAACAGATGATCACGGGATTCCTGCCCTGAGAGACAAAGAGCACATGCATTATCTGTCTGGAGCTCCCACTGAGCGAGCCGGTCCTTTATAGGGAGCCTGTTAAGGATAGCCATCCAGAAAATGAGGAAGTTCCTGGGAATATGGTGTCCGTACCATAAGAGCTTGTCCCAACTAACTTTTTGCTTCTTATGCCTAATCTCCTGCCAAACCTTTGTTGCTGAATAAGTTGGGCCAGGGAACTGTTGGTGTAAGCCCTACAAGCCAATCTAGTTAGGCTTGTAAAACACTATTTATATATTCATGTATTGCACATTATAGTTTATTAATTATAATTGAGGTATTTCTTTATTCATAAGTTTTGTTATAATTGTTATAAATCACTTGTAAAGATAAAGCCCATGAGACACAATGGCATTGCAAAGGAATTGTAAGGTATTACAATTATAAGGATCCTTATGCATCAATGCCGTGTTTCTAAACAATTCCTGGTCATGTATTGTCAAGACAGGGCATTGACAATGCTAAAAAACTGGCATATGTTAAGCCTTCATGCACTTGATGCATGCAACCGGTCTCATGAGTTGAAAGTATAGAGATACTTGGAGATAACATATGGGTGCTTGTTAGTTGAACGAGTTCACTGAACATTACCCGCTATGAGAATTCCATTTGGTATTTCACTCAAGTGTCTATGGTAAATACTCTACGAAGATGAATGAGTGGTCGAGAGATGATTCATCACCCCATGTGATTAAGGGGACATATTGATGGTGACTCAATTAAGAGTTGTAAACCCAAGTGCAGGTTATGTTCAAGTAATAAATTCTCGGGTGTCCGAGGTCGAACCACAGGGAAGCGTATTAGTAAGTATAAGTTTATAAATATATAAGAAAAAGAAAGTAAACGAGATATTAGGGAATCAACAACAAAATAAGATAAACAAAATATTAGAGAACAAAATAAACAAAATATAAAAGAAATTAAACAAGATAGAAAAAACAATTAGAAAAGATGTTGAGGTTAGAGAATCCACTCTTGGTGTTATGCTAAGATTAATCTTGTTTTATTACACAATTGAAATCCACACATAAGGGAGGTTCCAATCGGAAGGTTTAGCAATTCAGTCCAAATTGTCCAACGTCCATAGCATATGATATTATGTTCATTTGGTGTCCTCAAAACTCACAAAAAGAGTCCAAGCATTCCTTATGCCAAGGTATATGTCTACAACAAATCAAGATTATGAAACCAAGCATTTACTGTGCCATTTTCATTGTCAATAATGAATCAAGATCTCTACTTTGCAAGTATGATTTTAGACCAAAAGAAAATATTATCTATACTAGTGTTTATAAATGATGATTCATTTTAGTTCATGTTTAAGAGACTAACCTTAGCATTTACCAAGAGCTTCACCTCATCACCTCAACAATATGATTAGCAACACATACTAGATATGAATAAAATGAAAAGAAATATAAGAAGCATAAGTAAATAAAGAAAAAGAAAACTAGAGAAAGGAAAGAAGAAGAAAACTTAGAGAATTTTATTACAATGGCTAATATCCTACCAATGTATCAATGTATCCCAATACTCATCCAAGGCCCTCTATTTATACACATTTTGGAGGGCTAAATGACAAGAGACAAGCTTTACAAATTTCAAAGGTAGGTATAATAGGTGGGTGCATTTTTCTAACAATTTTCGTCATATTGTATGACAATTCTGATCAGCCAGCTTGATGGTCGATTTTGTCAATGTTTGAGGCTCGATCTGATAAAATTGTCTTCTAGAAAAATATACCCCTATCAGTTACGGATCCATAGCCGTTGGAATCAGCTCATTTGCTGATGTAGATAAGAAGATATGGGCAAAATACGAAAACAGGTCAGCACAGACGTCATTGCACATCAGCCAACTTGATGGTCGATTTCGCTAGGGAAAACGACTCCGTTTCAAGAAGTGTAAAACATGAAAAAGATAGATATGCCTCTTAGCTTTGCACGGCTACAAATTTCAGCCTTATTGCTTCAGTGAAACTCGAGATATAGCTGATATGGCAAACGGTGTCGGAACTGGAACTGAACTGGATTTGCCCTTAATTCTAGTAATCTGAAATGACTCAAAGAAACTTGTGAAAAACACCAAATTACATAAAAATATAAAAGATCATAAACACAATTAGACTAAACAATAATAACTCGTATTTGACACAAAACAATAATAAAACATAACTAAAAACTATATAATTATACGAGTTATCACACCCCCACACTTAGATTGTTGCTAGTCCCTAGCAACGACTCAATAAAAATAAAATAAGAAAATCTAATCTAATCCATTTTCGTAGGAAATCACGGTGGCACTTAGCATGTGACACAAGCCTTTAAACCCCTAGGTGTCCCTAGTGGACGAGTTTAGTCTCGTGAGGGTTTACTAGGACGATACCCACAAACATTGAAGACATAAGAAAAACTAAAAATAATAATTATAACTAATCCTTCCAATATAAATTAGAGATAATCATTGGACAAGTCTTAAAAACTAATCAATAGCTTAAAGAAATTCACAAAAAATCTTGCTTGAATGTAAATAAATGAGTTAAGCCAATATTAACATAACATATTTCAATCAAAATAGTGCATATTCAAACTTAATCTCAACTTCTCACATGGGATACTCTCTTGATTTTCACTCTTTAAAGTAGTGGTAAAGTGTTTACACTCAATCAATCTCATGAAAACACTTCTACCATATGCTTGCTTGTCCACCTATTCTCCACTATTTAGATCATACAACTTCATAAATCAAGAGGTCTTTATTCAAGGTTGTAATGGGGCCAAAGGGTTATAATGTGGTTAAAGAACAAAAGGATAAAGATATCACAAAGGTTCCAAAGAGTTCATAGATTTTAGAGACATAATAAGATCATACAAATAAAACTTCTCAAAACTCTTATAAAGCACATAATAACATAGGCTAAATATTCATGTTGAGCCTTTGCATCATTCTAACCAACTTTGTAACATCTTTTTCTAGAAGTTCAAGAGAAGATTTTTTTTTTTTTTTTAATATGGGAATGTATTTGACAATGATCCCTTTCTTTTTCTCTTGACTTTTTCTTTTCTTTTCTTCCCCCACACTTATCTTTTGTTTCTAACCCAAATTTTCAACTAAAAATATCCCTTGTTTTTTTGCAATATGTCTCAAAATATAAAATCCATCTTTAGAACAAGGGTAGGGATATAAGTATATTTAGGGTAGGTGTAAGTTGTGGTTACCAATAAAACACCATATTTAATGTAGGCTCAAATTGGCTCACTAGTGGGGATGTTCTCTTAGAACATTAATAAGGGATGGCTGTTTGGCTCTGGTTATAATCCTAATGCCTCTATCATATTCATGTTGTCACATGTATCAATATAGTCTCAAACGGTTTAAAGCAAGTTCTAGAGAATCATGTAATCATAAGAGCACTCAAGAAAGAAATTAGATTGATTTGTATAATGCATCAATCATTATAGGCTCAAAAACTCACAAGGATGATTATACAAGTCAGATTAAGTCTAAACATGCTTCTTTCTCAATCAACATATCATATTAACATTGGCTCATAAAAAGGTTGATATCAAGCTCAATTCTCATGAAAATCTTCTCATTAATAAATTTGTTTTAGACTTATGCAATTCATATCTTATTATAGTATTGAAAGTAACTAAAACACACTAAAAACACACTAAGTCTAAACATGCTTTTTTTTTTTTTTGAAGAAAATTAAATCAAACTGACAAGGTATGTCTCAAGTCTCCCTTACTCAGACCTTGTTCAGAATGAATACTTCTAAATTGCTTAAAACACAACAGTTTTTTTTTTTTAAATTAGCAAAATATGTCCCTTACCCCCTACTAAAATATGACATTGTCCCCAATGTCAAATTTTAAAGGTAGAATTTAGGAGATATTACCTGCAGAGGTTGCTAACCACTTATTATAACTGAGACACAACAAACAAAATGTTAGATAATGTCACCGAAAGTGTATTTGACCTGTCAGAAGAAAATATTAACCTAACAAAAGATTTTTGCGTGATTTCAGGAAGAAAATCAAAAAGAGAAGAAAAATCAACCGTAAAAGACCAATGCAAAAAAAAAAAAAAAAACGAGAATAATTACACAAATTGAACAACACGTAAATTAAACCGAACTGAAGTTATTGCAAATCAAACCAAAAGTTGAGAAGTCATTTATTGTAGTTGTGATTGTGGCTCACATCTTCCTCTGGTTTTACGTCCAGAAACGGCTTAAACGCCTTCTATGAGTCGAGGATATGCTTCCCATCCAGTTTTCTTACAAGCTGGCAAACAGGGTCTTTTAACATCAGATTCCCAAGATGTTGCCATTCCCTTTGGAATTGCGGCTATAAATCAAGAATTTCTCTTTGTACGTCTCCACTAGGATGCGTCTCAAGAGAAAGTTGGATATTACCCAAATTCTCCTTACTCAGTCCATCCTTAATGAATTCAATTTTATCATCTCGATTAGAGGACGGAATCCCAATAGAACGACATTTACCGTTACACGTCCATCGTGCACATTTGTGGCAATTTGAACTCATGCGCTTTGCTCGTCGCTTCTTTCCAAAAGTGCTTCTACCTGTACCTGGTAAATGCGAAACAGGAAGATATTCATCTTCACGTACCTTGGCTTCAATTATCCAACGTATGTCTTCAGGAATCCCTTTGTGCATAAGCATTCTTAATCTTTCAAATCGAACTTGGTAAAGCTTCAGTAAAATATTTCGAGGAAAAGGAGGAAATCGTTTCTGCAATCTTGTGAGAATATCATCCATCTTGAAAAAAAAATGAAAAAGAAATTTATATACAATATCAGTTTTGTGGGTAGCTGATGGGACCGACTTAAATAATCACGGAGTACCGTTATCCGCCATTTAACCGGGGTTAAAAAATGTATATATATATATATATATTTTTTGAAGATTAGTAAAAATTATATTTACATCTAGTTATTTTTAAAACAAGGATCAGAAAGAAAAACAACCTCTTCTTGAGTAACATGATTTTCCAAAAAGAGTTTGAGTCTTTGTCCATTTACCTTGAATACGTTACCATTTTGAGGATTCTCAATGTCAACTGCTCCATAATGATACACATGGTTAACCACAAATGGGCCAATCCATCTTGATCTCAACTTACCAGGAAATATGTGAAGTCTAGAATTATAAAGTAGAACTTTTTGCCCAATATCAAATGTTTTTCTTGAAATTAACTTGTCATGAAAGACTTTAGTTCTTTCTTTATGAATTTTAGAATTCTCATATGCATCTTTTCTGAGTTCCTCAAGTTCATTTATGACTGGAAAAGTTTCATTCTCACCCAAAAAGGAATATTTTAGCTCGGATGGCAATGGTTTTAAATCCAGCTTGGGTGGTTCAATAGTTGATGGTACAGTGACATTTGTGAGTGATGGAAGTTCCTCAAACTTTTGTTTCCAACAATGCTTATCCTGAAAAGAATTTAACAAAGAATCAGTGTGTGAAATTTCTGAAGCATTATCAAACTCACATTCAATTAAATAAGCTTCTAAAGGATCATGGAATGTGGTAGTGGTGAGATGTTCATGAACAAGTTCTTCAATGAAATCCACTTCATGTACTTCTGAATCATCACCAGGTTGCTTGCAAGTGTTGAACACATTTAATTCTAAAGTCATATTTCCAAAAGAAATGTTCAACATACCATTTCTGCAATTTATCAGAGCATTAGAAGTTGCAAGAAATGGACGGCCTAATATAACAGGAATTTGAACATTTGGATTTGAAACAGGATGTGTGTCCAAAACAATAAAATCAACAGTGAAGTAAAAATTATCAATTTGAACCAAAACATCTTCAACTATCCCTCGAGGAATTTTTACAGAACGATCAGCTAGTTGAAGTGTAACAGGTGTTTCCTTGAGTTCACCTAAACCTAACTGTTGATAAACAGAAAAAGGCAAAAGATTAACACTAGCACCAAGATCAAGCAATGCACGTTCTATTCTAGTGTTTCCAATGATGCATGAGATTGTTGGACATCCAGGATCTTTGAATTTTGGTGGAGTAAGGTGCTGAATGATTGAGCTCACACTTTCCGTCAGAAATGCTTTCTTTTGTACATTATGTTTCCTTTTAAATGTGCACATGTCCTTCAAAAATTTAGCATAAGATGGAACTTGTTTGATTGCATCCAATAAAGGAATGTTAATCTTAACTTGTTTGAAAAGTTCATAAATTTCTGCATTTTGATTCAAATTCTTTATTGTTTGCAACCTTTGAGGAAAAGGAGCAGGATGCATACCTTTTTCTTTGTCCAAATTTTCAAGAAGTTCAGACTTACCATCATCCTTACCATTACTTTTCGGAGGGGAAGGAGGATCTTGGTCTTTTGATGGAATGTTTTTGTCAATTGCCTTTCCACTTCGAAGAGTTGTGATAGAACTGGCATTTTCCTGTTGAGTTTCATTGGAGCAAGAAACAAGACATTGAGTAGAAGGGTTAGGCTGAGGTTGAGCAGGAAACTTACCTTTTTTCTTGAGTGCGTAATGAAGCTGTCAATGTGGACAAGGTGTTTTTGATCTCATTGATGTCCTGTGAAGTTTGGTTATTCACATTTGCTTGTGTTTGCATGAATGCTTGCAATGTCTCTTCCAAGGTTTGTACACGTGAAGGTTGATAGGAAAAAGTGTTGCCCGGCTTTTGAGATTGTGGTACCTGAACATGATTATTATTCCGCCAACTGAAGTTGGGATGATTTCTCCATTCAGGGTTATACGTTTCAGAGTAAGGAGAAGGAAAAGGCTTTTTAAATGTGTTTATGGAATTTACTTGATCATGCAACGCTTCTTTAAGAATGGGAATGTTTGGACATTCAGAAGTGGGGTGTCCCATGATTTCACAAATTCCACAACTTTCTTCATTTTTAACCGTTTTGACTTCTTTTACTTCTCTAAGTTCCATGGCTTCAATCTTTCTAGCCAAATTAGCTACTTTAGCTTTTATCTCATCTTCTTGACTAAAATGATATTTACCTCTGTTAGAAACAAGATTAGATCTAGTGGAACTTTCAGAGGAATTATCTGTGTGCCAGGCTTGAGAGTTATCTGCCAAATGGTCTAGGTAGTCAAAGGCTTCTTCAGGTTCTTTTTCTAGAAACTCACCGTTACACATTGTTTCAACAAATTGTTTAGTTTCGGGAGTTAAACTTTCATAAAAGAAACTAATAAGACGCCATTTTTCAAAACCATGATGTGGACAAGAACTTAACAAATCTTTAAAACGCTCCCAGCACTGAAAAAATGCTTCATTTTGATTTTGATTGAAATTTTAAATCTGTCTTTTCAAAGCAGTAGTTTTATGTGCTGGGAAAAATTTCTTTAGAAACTCAGTTTGTAATTTGATGCACCCAAAAGAGTGTATCTTATTTAACCTTGCACTAAAAAGATAAATTGTAAGTATAGTAGTTAGCAAGGGTCGAGTCCTCAGGGATTGGGTTTTAGTTTATAAGTTAATAGTTTAAAACTTAAATTCAAGAACAATAAAAGAAAAGGGGTTTTTGAAGCCAGATTTAAACTAAAGTAAATAATAAGAATACGATGCAAGGCGGAATAACCAGCCAATAAAAATATATATACTAAATTAGGCGGTATAACCAGCCAATAAAAATATATATACTAAATTAGGCGGTATAACCAGCCAATAAAAATAAAACAAAGTTAATATACAAATTAGGCGGTATAACCAGCCAATAAAAATAAATATAAAAAATAAGCAAACTAAAAGTAAGAAAACAAATAAGTAAGAAGAATCAAATATGAAAAATATGGTTAAGGTTTCATTCTCTACCACTAGACATCATTAAGAATCAATTTCAGATCTATCAATATCAACCAACTATCAAAGTTAACAACCGTAGATAACAACAAGCTCAGTTACCCCAATCTTTCCTTAGTTTGTCGTTAAATAGAACAAGCTCTCTATTTAATCTCTAACCATTAAACAACCTAGAATAAGCTCTCTAAATTCAATTTAATGGCAGCTTTATGATGAGAAAGATAGGTTGATCTAAGCAACAAACACATAAGCTCGGATTGTTCAACTTAGGTTATGTTCCACTTTGCAATTATTGAAAACTTGACCATAATCATTAATCACAAATTGCCACTTATGAATAGGAAATCAAGACAATTACACGGATCAAGACTCCTAAACTAGCAATAGATAATTATCAAGATCTATCTAGTTGTACACCTAAATAAATCTAGACAACATCATGAACAATTCTTGTAGAAGAACATAAGCAACTTTGATAGAAAATTAATGATAGAAAGAATCTGAAAATCAATCACAAAACATGTCTAGGGCTTTGAAATCACCCTTAACCAAATAGAAGTTTAGCCTAGCATAGGCATTATAAACATAAACATAAAATTAAAGAAAATCTAAGAAGAAAATAAAAGAAAGAAAGAAGAAGAGGAAGAATATTAATTATCCAACCTCTTGCTCTCTCTAAAGAAAAAGAAAACTAGAGAAAAGAAAGAAAACTAGAGAAAAGAAAGAAGAAGAAAACTTAGAGAATTTTATTAAAATGGCTAATATCCTACCTATGTACAATATGATCCTCTACAATCATCCAAGGCCCTCTATTTATACACATTTTGGAGGGCTAAATGACAAGAGACAAGCTTTACAAATTTCAAAGGTAGGTATAATAGGTGGGTGCATTTTTCTAACAATTTTCGTCATATTGTATGACAATTTTGATCAGCCAACTTGATGGTCGATTTTGTCAATTTTGGAGGCCTGATCTGATCACATGGTCTTCTAGAAAAATGTTCCCCTATCAGTTACTGATCCATAGCCGTTGGAATCAGCTCATTTGCTGATGTGGATAAGAAGATATGGGCAAAATACGAAAACAGGTCAGCACAGACGTCATTGCACATCAGCCAACTTGATGGTCGATTTCGCTAGGGAAAACGACTCCGTTTCAAGAAGTGTAAAACATGAAAAAGATAGATATGCCTCTTAACGTTGCACGGTTAAAATTTCAGCCTTATTGCTTCAGTGAAACGCCAGATATAGCTGATATGGTAAAAGGTGTCGGAACTGGAACTGAACTGGATTTGCCCTTAATTCTAGTAATCTGAAATCACTCAAAGAAACTTGTGAAAAACACCAAATTACATAAAAATATAAAAGATCATAAACACAATTAGACTAAACAATAATAACTCGTATTTGACACAAAACAATAATAAAACATAACTAAAAACTATATAATTATACGAGTTATCACACCCCCACACTTAGATTGTTGCTAGTCCCTAGCAACGACTCAATAAAAATAAAATAAGAAAATCTAATCTAATCCACTTTCGTAGGAAATCACGGTGGCACTTAGCATGTGACACAAGCCTTTAAACCCATAGGTGTCCCTAGTGGACGAGTTTAGTCTCGTGAGGGTTTACTAGAACGATACCCACAAACATTGAAAAACTAAAATATAAATAAACTACATATACTAAAAATATTTACTCCTAATCCTTTCAATACAAATTAGAGACAATCTTTGAACAAGTCTTATAAACTAATCAATAGCTTAAAGAATTTCACAAAAAATCATGCTTGAATGTAAATTGTTTGAGTTAAGCCAATATTAACATAACATATTTCAATCAAAATAGTGCATATTCAAACTTAATCTCAACTACTCACATGGGATACCCTCATGATTTTCACTCTTTAAAGTAGTGGTGAAGTGTTTACACTCAATCAATCTCATGAAAACAGTTCTACCATATTCTTGCTTGTCCACCTATTCTCCACTATTTAGATCATACAACTTCATGAATCAAGAGGTCTTTAATCAAGGTTGTAATGGGGCCAAGGGGTTTGTAATGTGGTTGAAGAACAAAAGGATAAAGATATCACAAAGGTTCCAAAGAGTTCATAAAGTTTAGAGACATAAAAAGATCATACAAATAAAACTTCTCAAAACTCTTATAAAGCACATAATAACATAGGCTAAATATTCATGTTGAGCCTTTGCATCATTCTAACCAACTTTGTAACATCTTTTTCTTTACTTTAACTAGAAGTTCAAGAGAAGATTTTTTTTTGTTTTTTAATATGAGAATGTATTTGACAATGATCCCTTTCTTTTTCTCTTGACTTTTTTCTTTCTTTTCCCCCCACACTTATTTCTTGTTTCTAACCCAAATTTTCAATAAATCTTCTTTGTCTTTGCAACTTGTCTCAAAACATGCTAATTCATCTTTGGAACAAAGGTAAAGATATAAGTATATTGATGCACCCAAAAGAGTGTATCTTATTTAACCTTGCACTAAAAAGATAAATTGTAAGTATAGTAGTTAGCAAGGGTCGAGTCCTCAGGGATTGGGTTTTAGTTTATAAGTTAATAGTTTAAAACTTAAATTCAAGAACAATAAAAGAAAAGGGGTTTTTGAAGCCAGATTTAAACTAAAGTAAATAATAAGAATAAGATGCAAGGCGGTATAACCAGCCAATAAAAATATATATACTAAATTAGGCGGTATAACCAGCCAATAAAAATATATATACTAAATTAGGCGGTATAACCAGCCAATAAAAATAAAACAAAGTTAATATACAAATTAGGCGGTATAACCAGCCAATAAAAAATAAATATACTTTTAAAAATAAGCAAACTAGAAAAGTAAGAAAACAAGTAAGTAAGAAGAATCAAATATGAAAAATATGGTTAAGGTTTCATTCTCCACCACTAGACATCATTAAGAATCAATTTCAGATCTATCAATACCAACCAACTATCAAAGTTAACAACCGTAGATAACAACAAGCTCTGTTACCCCAATCTTTCCTTAGTTTGTCGTTAAATAGAACAAGCTCTCTATTTAATCTCTAACCATTAAACAACCTAGAATAAGCTCTCTAAATTCAATTTAATGGCAGCTTTATGATGAGAAAGATAGGTTGATCTAAGCAACAAACACATAAGCTCGGATTGTTCAACTTAGGTTATGTTCCACTTTGCAATTATTGAAAACTTGACCATAATCATTAATCACAAATTGCCACTTATGAATAGGAAATCAAGACAATTACACGGATCAAGACTCCTAAACTAGCAATAGATAATTATCAAGATCTATCTAGTTGTACACCTAAATAAATCAAGACAACATCATGAACAATTCTTGTAGAAGAACATAAGCAACTTTGATAGAAAATTAATGATAGATAGAATCTGAAAATCAATCACAAAACATGTCTAGGGCTTTGAAATCACCCTTAACCAAATAGAAGTTTAGCCTAGCATAGGCATTGTAAACATAAACATAAAATTAAAGAGAATCTAAGAAGAAAATAAAAGAAAGAAAGAAGAAGAAGAAGGATATTAATTATCCAACCTCTTGCTCTCTCTAAGGAAAAAGAAAACTAGAGAAAAGAAAGAAGAAGAAAACTTAGAGAATTTTATTATAATGGCTAATATCCTACCTATGTACAATGTGATTCTCTACAATCATCCAAGGCCCTCTATTTATACACATTTTGGAGGGCTAAATGACAAGAGACAAGCTTTACAAATTTCAAAGGTAGGTATAATAGGTGGGTGCATTTTTCTAACAATTTTCGTCATATTGTATGACTATTTTGATCAGCCAACTTGATGGTCGATTTTGTCAATCTTGGACGCCTGATCTGATCACATGGTCTTCTAGAAAAATGTTCCCCTATGAGTTACTGATTCATAGCCGTTGGAATCAGCTCATTTGCTGATGTGGAGAAGAAGATATGGGCAAAATAAGAAAACAGGTCAGCACAGACGTCATTGCACATCAGCCAACTTGATGGTCGATTTCTTCAATATTGGAGGCTTTATCTGATCACATGGTCTTCTAGACAAATGTTCCCCTATCAGTTAGTGATCCATAGCCGTTGGAATCAGCTCATTTGCTGATGTGTATCGGACGATATGGTCAAAATACGAAAACAGGTCAGCACAGACGTCATTGCACATCAGCCAAATTGATGGTCGATTTCTTCAATATTGGAGGCTTTATCTGATCACATGGTCTTCTAGACAAATGTTCCCCTATCAGTTAGTGATCCATAGCCGTTGGAATCAGCTCATTTGCTGATGTGTATCGGACGATATGGTCAAAATACAAAAACTGCTCAGGACAGACGTCATTGCACATCAGCCCACTTGATGGTTGATTTCGCTAGGGAAAACGACTCCGTTTCAAGAAGTATAAAACATGAAAAAGATAGATATGCCTCTTAACTTTGCACGGTTAAAATTTCAGCCTTATTGCTTCAGTGAAACTCCAGATATAGCTGATATGGAAAAAGATGTCGGAACTGGAACTGAACTGGATTTGCCCTTAATTCTAGTAATCTGAAATCACTCAAAGAAACTTGTGAAAAACACCAAATTACATAAAAATATAAAAGATCATAAACACAATTAGACTAAACAATAATAACTCGTATTTGACACAAAACAATAATAAAACATAACTAAAAACTATATAATTATACGAGTTATCACACCCCCACACTTAGATTGTTGCTAGTCCCTAGCAACGACTCAATAAAAATAAAATAAGAAAATCTAATCTAATCCATTTTCGTAGGAAATCACGGTGGCACTTAGCATGTGACACAAGCCTTTAAACCTCTAGGTGTCCCTAGTGGACGAGTTTAGTCTCGTGAGGGTTTACTAGAACGATACCCACAAACATTGAGAAACTAAAATATAAATAAACTACATATACTAAAAATATTTATTCCTAATCCTTTCAATACAAATTAGAGACAATCTTTGAACAAGTCTTATAAACTAATCAATAGCTTAAAGAATTTCACAAAAAATCATGCTTGAATGTAAATTGTTTGAGTTAAGCCAATATTAACATAACATATCTCAATCAAAATAGTGCATGTTCAAATTTAATCTCAACTTCTCACATGGGATACCCTCATGATTTTCACTCTTTAAAGTAGTGGTGAAGTGTTTACACTCAATCAATCTCATGAAAACAGTTCTACCATATTCTTGCTTGTCCACCTATTCTCCACTATTTAGATCATACAACTTCATGAATCAAGAGGTCTTTAATCAAGGTTGTAATGGGGCCAAGGGGTTTGTAATGTGGTTGAAGAACAAAAGGATACAGATATCACAAAGGTTCCAAAGAGTTCATAAAGTTTAGAGACATAAAAAGATTATACAAAGAAACTTCTCAAAACTCTTTACAAGTACATAGTCACCTAGGCCGGATATTCATGTTGGGCCTTTTCTTCATTCTAAACAACTTTGTAACATCTTTTTCTTTTTCCACAAATTCAAGAGATGATTCATATATATATATATATATTTTTTACATAGGAATGTATTTTCCAGTATTCCATTTCTTTTTCTCTTGACTTTTCTTTTCTTTTCCCCCCACACTTATTTCTTGTTTCTAACCAAAAAATATCCCTTGTCTTTGCAACTTGTCTCAAATCATGCTAATTCATCTTTGGAACAAAGGTAAAGATATAAGTATATTTAGGTTAGGTGTAAGTTGTGGTTACCAATAAAATATCATATTTAATGTAGGCTCAGATTGGCTCACTAGTGGGGATGTTCTCTTAGAACATTAATAATGGATGGCTGTTTGGCTCTGGTTATAATCCTAATGCCTCTATCATATTCATGTTGTCACATGCATCAATATAGTCTCAACAAGGTCTAAAGCAAGTTCTAGAGAATCATGTAATCATAAGAGCACTCACGAAAGAAATTAGATTGATTTGTATAATGCGTCAATCATTATAGGCTCAAAAACTCACAAGGATGATTATACAAGTCAAATTAAGTCTAAACATGCTTCTTTCTCAATCAACATATCATATTAACATTGGCTCATAAAAATTAGTATCAAGCTTAATTCTCATGAAAATCTTCTCACTAGTAACCAGTTTAGACCTATGCAATTCATATCTCATCATTGTATTAAAAAGGAACTAAAACACACTAAAAATAATAATAATAAAGACTCATAAAAAAAATAGTAGACAAAAATAAAAGAAATCCTAAATCATTCCCCCCACACTTAATTCTTACATTGTCCTCAATGTAAGTCTATTAACCCAAATGAAAGAATCATGTGTAAGAGAAAAGAACTAATAACATAAGAATAGGAACAACTAAGACTCAAAACAAAACAAACTCATGCAACCTAAATAATCCTAAAATACTAAACAAAAATTAACAAGTAAACATAAAAAATAAAAATAAAAGCAATAAAAATAAAAATAATAAAAGAAAAAGTAAAAGAAAGAGAAAGAGAAAGAGAAAGCAAATCTGAATATGGAAGGTTGGCAATTTCTTCTTTAATTGGGTTGCCATCCCAATTAACACTTGAGTTAGTGTTTTGAACCTAACCAACACCCCTTCTTGGCTTTTTAGGCTTGTCAGGCTCATACATGAAATTTTCCAAATTTATGCGTTTGAGAGGAAGCTTTCTTTGCACAATAGTGGATGCATTCTCCATTACAAGTATTATTCCATCATCCTTTGTGGTGCATATCTCATCGAGGAATGGAGCATATTTTGATACTTGTTGAATGGCATCCACAAACAAGTTGTTTAAGGTTTCTGGCATGTGTTGTTCATGTTCTTCCTCCTTGAACTTTGCAAATCTACTAGGAAAAGGTGGAGAAGAAACATTAGTAAAAAGTGGAACCTTAAACGTTACCTCAGGTGCCGAAATACACTTATTTGGATTTGTGGCTTTATTATCCTCAAGAATAGAATCCATCTCTAATTTTGTCTCATCCTCATCTTGTTCCTCATTCCTCAAGGTCACAATAGTAGCATTCTCCTTTGGGTTAATCATCGTTTGGGCAGGGAGTTCTTCAGATCTTTGTGCTACCCATCCCACCATACTACTAGTCAATTGGATCATTTGCTTTTCTAAACTCTTTATGCTTGCCCTTGTTTCCTGTTGAAATTGCAAAGTATTAGTAACAAGAGAATAGACAAGATCTTCTAAAGAAGTACCTGAGTTTTGAGTCATATGTGGTGGTTGAAAAAGATCTGGTTCTTGAGACCATGATTGATTGAAGCTAGATGGATGAGTGTAATTGGCATAAGGATCTACTTCTTGGTAATTTTTCGAGTAGCCATAATTAGTATGATCCCACCATCCCTCATGGTAAGTGTTTGAGTAATGATCATACTGTTGGTCTTGGAACACTTGATGGCCTTGACATCCTCCCATGGCCAATTGTTGAACTGGGTAGGTGAGATTGGCTTGTTGATTTTCCATGTTCATGTATGCCACCAACTCTTCAAGTGTTAGATTGCTCAATTCCATCGTTTTTTTTTTTGTTTTTTTTTTTGTTTTTTTTTTTTTTAAATTTGAAAAGAAAAACTTGTATGTACAAGAAAATAAAACTAATTAGAACTGAAAATAAGAATAAACCAAGTAACAAATAAACTAAAGAAAGCAATCCCCGGCAACGGCGCCAAAAATTTGATGCACCCAAAAGAGTGTATCTTATTTAACCTTGCACTAAAAAGATAAATTGTAAGTATAGTAGTTAGCAAGGGTCGAGTCCTCAGGGATTGGGTTTTAGTTTATAAGTTAATAGTTTAAAACTTAAATTCAAGAACAATAAAAGAAAAGGGGTTTTTGAAGCCAGATTTAAACTAAAGTAAATAATAAGAATAAGATGCAAGGCGGTATAACCAGCCAATAAAAATATATATACTAAATTAGGCGGTATAACCAGCCAATAAAAATATATATACTAAATTAGGCGGTATAACCAGCCAATAAAAATAAAACAAAGTTAATATACAAATTAGGCGGTATAACCAGCCAATAAAAAATAAATATACTTTTAAAAATAAGCAAACTAGAAAAGTAAGAAAACAAGTAAGTAAGAAGAATCAAATATGAAAAATATGGTTAAGGTTTCATTCTCCACCACTAGACATCATTAAGAATCAATTTCAGATCTATCAATACCAACCAACTATCAAAGTTAACAACCGTAGATAACAACAAGCTCTGTTACCCCAATCTTTCCTTAGTTTGTCGTTAAATAGAACAAGCTCTCTATTTAATCTCTAACCATTAAACAACCTAGAATAAGCTCTCTAAATTCAATTTAATGGCAGCTTTATGATGAGAAAGATAGGTTGATCTAAGCAACAAACACATAAGCTCGGATTGTTCAACTTAGGTTATGTTCCACTTTGCAATTATTGAAAACTTGACCATAATCATTAATCACAAATTGCCACTTATGAATAGGAAATCAAGACAATTACACGGATCAAGACTCCTAAACTAGCAATAGATAATTATCAAGATCTATCTAGTTGTACACCTAAATAAATCAAGACAACATCATGAACAATTCTTGTAGAAGAACATAAGCAACTTTGATAGAAAATTAATGATAGATAGAATCTGAAAATCAATCACAAAACATGTCTAGGGCTTTGAAATCACCCTTAACCAAATAGAAGTTTTAGCCTAGCATAGGCATTATAAACATAAACATAAAATTAAAGAAAATCTAAGAAGAAAATAAAAGAAAGAAAGAAGAAGAGGAAGAATATTAATTATCCAACCTCTTGCTCTCTCTAAAGAAAAAGAAAACTAGAGAAAAGAAAGAAAACTAGAGAAAAGAAAGAAGAAGAAAACTTAGAGAATTTTATTAAAATGGCTAATATCCTACCTATGTACAATATGATCCTCTACAATCATCCAAGGCCCTCTATTTATACACATTTTGGAGGGCTAAATGACAAGAGACAAGCTTTACAAATTTCAAAGGTAGGTATAATAGGTGGGTGCATTTTTCTAACAATTTTCGTCATATTGTATGACAATTTTGATCAGCCAACTTGATGGTCGATTTTGTCAATTTTGGAGGCCTGATCTGATCACATGGTCTTCTAGAAAAATGTTCCCCTATCAGTTACTGATCCATAGCCGTTGGAATCAGCTCATTTGCTGATGTGGATAAGAAGATATGGGCAAAATACGAAAACAGGTCAGCACAGACGTCATTGCACATCAGCCAACTTGATGGTCGATTTCGCTAGGAAAAACGACTCCGTTTCAAGAAGTGTAAAACATGAAAAAGATAGATATGCCTCTTAACGTTGCACGGTTAAAATTTCAGCCTTATTGCTTCAGTGAAACGCCAGATATAGCTGATATGGTAAAAGGTGTCGGAACTGGAACTGAACTGGATTTGCCCTTAATTCTAGTAATCTGAAATCACTCAAAGAAACTTGTGAAAAACACCAAATTACATAAAAATATAAAAGATCATAAACACAATTAGACTAAACAATAATAACTCGTATTTGACACAAAACAATAATAAAACATAACTAAAAACTATATAATTATACGAGTTATCATAATTCTTGCCATGTGCCAATTGACCTTGGTTTTAAATTATGAAGCCAAATTTTTGCTTTATCTTTTAAAGAAAAAGGAAATAATTTTAGCTTGACAATTTCATTTGTACATTGTTGGTCATTAAAGGTGACACATACATCTTCGAAGTCTTTTAGAAACGAGTAAGCACTTTCCGATTCTAACCCATGGAAATTTGGAAGCAAAGCTATCATACCTGGTTTAAAACGAAAGTTGTTTGCATTGAGAGGAAAAATAAAACAAGAGGGTGATGAGCTTCGAGTTGGTTGCAAGTAGTCACGCATGGTGCGTACTTGTCTGTTCTCATCTTCAGCATGAACACTTTCATTGTCAGCCATGGTAGGAGTTGTATTAGAAAGATTACCTGAAAACGTTTCACAATAAAATCTAACTAAACGACGAGATCTAAAATCACGTCGCCAAACAAGCATAAAACAAAGTTAATATACAGATTAGGCGGTATAACCAGCCAATAAAAATAAAACAAAGTTAATATACAATATAAATATAAATATATAGAAAATTAGGCGGTATAACCAGCCAATAAAAATAAATATACTTATAACTTATATACTTAGTATTGCTTCCCCGGCAACGGCGCCAAAAACTTGATGGTGACTCAATTAAGAGTTGTAAACCCAAGTGCAGGTTATGTTCAAGTAATAAATTCTCGGGTGTCCGAGGTCGAACCACAGGGAAGCGTATTAGTAAGTATAAGTTTATAAATATATAAGAAAAAGAAAGTAAACGAGATATTAGGGAATCAACAACAAAATAAGATAAACAAAATATTAGAGAACAAAATAAACAAAATATAAAAGAAATTAAACAAGATAGAAAAAACAATTAGAAAAGATGTTGAGGTTAGAGAATCCACTCTTGGTGTTATGCTAAGATTAATCTTGTTTTATTACACAATTGAAATCCACACATAAGGGAGGTTCCAATCGGAAGGTTTAGCAATTCAGTCCAAATTGTCCAACGTCCATAGCATATGATATTATGTTCATTTGGTGTCCTCAAAACTCACAAAAAGAGTCCAAGCATTCCTTATGCCAAGGTATATGTCTACAACAAATCAAGGTTATGAAACCAAGCATTTACTGTGCCATTTTCATTGTCAATAATGAATCAAGATCTCTACTTTGCAAGTATGATTTTAGACCAAAAGAAAAATATTATCTATACTAGTGTTTATAAATGATGATTCATTTTAGTTCATGTTTAAGAGACTAACCTTAGCATTTACCAAGAGCTTCACCTCATCACCTCAACAATATGATTAGCAACACATACTAGATATGAATAAAATGAAAAGAAATGTAAGAAGCATAAGTAAATAAAGAAAAAGAAAACTAGAGAAAGGAAAGAAGAAGAAAACTTAGAGAATTTTATTACAATGGCTAATATCCTACCAATGTATCAATGTATCCCAATACTCATCCAAGGCCCTCTATTTATACACATTTTGGAGGGCTAAATGACAAGAGACAAGCTTTACAAATTTCAAAGGTAGGTATAATAGGTGGGTGCATTTTTCTAACAATTTTCGTCATATTGTATGACAATTCTGATCAGCCAGCTTGATGGTCGATTTTGTCAATGTTGGAGGCTCGATCTGATAAAATTGTCTTCTAGAAAAATATACCCCTATCAGTTACGGATCCATAGCCGTTGGAATCAGCTCATTTTCTAATCTGGATAAGAAGATATGGGCAAAATACGAAAACAGGTCAGCACAGACGTCATTGCACATCAGCCAACTTGATGGTCGATTTCGCTAGGGAAAACGACTCCGTTTCAAGAAGTGTAAAACATGAAAAAGATAGATATGCCTCTTAGCTTTGCACGGCTACAAATTTCAGCCTTATTGCTTCAGTGAAACTCGAGATATAGCTGATATGGCAAACGGTGTCGGAACTGGAACTGAACTGGATTTGCCCTTAATTCTAGTAATCTGAAATCACTCAAAGAAACTTGTGAAAAACACCAAATTACATAAAAATATAAAAGATCATAAACACAATTAGACTAAACAATAATAACTCGTATTTGACACAAAACAATAATAAAACATAAATAAAAACTATATAATTATACGAGTTATCACATATCTCACATGTATCTGGCTTATATTAACTTATTGAAGTCCTTGGCCAAGGCAATACTTAAAGAGTTAATATTAAAGCTGCAGATCTAATATGGAATGGGTTAAGAGTAGACACTGAACCATGCTCTTTCCTATCCCATGATATTTGATGAAGGGATCGAATTACACAGACATATTGTACACGAAAGGATAGTCGAAGCTTGATGACTCTCTTGGCATTTGGGTGGTCATGATGCATTGCTAGATGCCGCTCATGATCTATAAATATAAGAGGGAATTCTTAATTGAATTAATTATATTTATTGCCAACATGTTAAGGGCCTAATGGGTCACACACAAAAGGTGACTAATGAAATTAAAATGAGATTAGGCCAGATTAAATATTCATTAAGTGTTGTGGGCTTATTGTGAATATTTAATAATATGTTTAAGGGCTTTAGTGCAATTAATCCAATAGTTGGCATGCACTAAACCTAATAATATATATGTGTCACTTATGTTATTGCCACCCCTAAGGAACCCAACAAGAAACCCTGCAAGTTGGCAGCTCACTTCCCCTAAGAGTGAATCAGCCGAACAGCATTGGCAAGGGAGAATTTGATTCTTCTAGTTTTCTTTTGGTAATCCAAGATAGAGGAGGAAGGTTTCTCACAACCTAGACCACTAGCATCGTCTTGGAAAAACATAATCTCAACCTTGTGAAGGCTTTCATATCACATGTGTGGATTACTATTAGAGGTCGGACAATTGGACGACTTTGGTCTTCGACAAGCGAGCATTGTGTACAAGAGCAAGAACATCAAGAATCTATCTTGAGGATTCCGCAATCTTCAATATAGAGGTATGAGATTTTGATTGTTATCTGTTCTTGACAACCTGATCGTTTTGAATTCATAGGCAGATCCATGAAGGATTCGGTGTCTCTTTGTTTTGTTTTATTCCGCTGCGTTGTATGTTTAACTTGTTGATTAAATTATACATTATCTTTGTTTGAGCATGAGCCGAATCCCAACCGGAACTTCCAAACATACCTCCCATCATGGAAACTCATGAGCTGGCTGGCCAAGTGCCTTAATTTTAGCAAATTTTTCCAGCCCCAGTTGTTACCTTGGGTTTGGTTAATTTGCCAAAATGATCTCTCCCTCAGCACATAGCAATGGATCCAGGCAATCCAATAAGAACCAGCTTTAAAATCAATGACCATATATGATGCATTACATAGGCTTGGTTCCAGAATGAGAGGTTCAAGCCAAGTCCACCCTCTGACTTTGGGTAGCAGATGTCTTTCCAGCTTACTCTAGCCTTTTTAGTTGAGTTATCTCTCCCTGTCCATAGGAATCTACAACACATCTGGTTCAACTTGTTCAAAACACTTTTAGGCAGCATGAAGTGTCTGCACCAGAAATTTTGGAGGTTGCATAGAACAGACTGAATTAGCTGCAACCTCCCTGCATACGAGAGAAACTTGGTAGCCCAGCTCTCAATTCTAGCCTTAACTTTCTCAAGGAGAGGAGCACAATCCCTATCTGTGAGCTTCCTTGTGACTAAGGGTACATGCAAGTACTTGACAGGCAGGACCCCAAGTGCAAAGTCAGTGACATGGTGAATCTGATGCACTGCTTCTGGACTTAGGCCTGAAGAAAAAAATTCACTCTTTGCACAGTTCTGCTGCAACCCTGACATGGATTGGAATGTTTGCAAGATACTTTGAACTCCTGTGATAGATTCCATGTTGCCTTTTGTGAATACGAGCAGGTCATCTGCAAAGCATAGATGGGTAAGGCCAAATCTTTTGCATTTAGGGTGATATGCAAAGACCCCAAAGCTGGCTGCTGCATCCAACAACTTGGAGAGTACATTCATTGATAAAACAAAGAGGTAACGGGATATAGGATTCCCCTGTCGTACTCCTTTTACTCCCTGGAAAAAGCCTACAAGTCCTCCATTGATGGACAAGGAGAACTTAGGAGTAGTGAGGCAGCATTTGACCCAAAATATGAATTCATCAGGAAATCCTAATGCAGCAAGGATATTGATGATGAATTCCCAATCCAAAGTGTCGAAGGCCTTTTGAAGATCAACCTTTATAGCGTACCTGGAGGAGAGGGTGGATCTGTTATACCCTTTCACAAGCTCTTGTGCCATCAACAAATTGTCAGTGATGCATCTCCCCTCTATGAATGCACTTTGGTTAAGGCTAACAAGAGAAGCCAAGCATTTCTTAAGTCGACTGGCCATGATTGAAGTAATACATTAGTACACTACCGAGCAGCAGCAGATAGGTTTGAAGTCCTTGATGTTTTTAGGACTTTGGCATTTAGGAACTAAGGCAATGATAGTGGAGTTGAAGGCAGGATGCAGCTCACCAGTTTGGAAAAAATGAAGAACTGTTGCTGTCAAATCATCCCTTACTATGCACCTAGCAGATTTGAAAAATTGGGAGGTATATCCATCAAGCCCAGGGGCTTTGTCCCATTTTATAGCAAACATGGCTTGCTTGACTTCCTCAACTGTTACTCTTCTATGAAGGTTTTGCTGTTCATCTTTTGTAAGGGAGACCTGAAGGAGCTCTTGAAGAAATTCCTTGGTACAACCTTTAACACTAGGGTCAGCAGATCCCATGATGCTAAGAAAGTAGGAGACTAACGTGTCTGAAATTTGCAAGAAGGTGTCAAGTCTGTTACCCTGTTCATCATTGAGCACCCTAATTGCGTTCCTGGAGTTCCTGGCTGCAGCCATTCTATGGAAGAATCTAGTGTTCTAATCCCCTTCTAGGATCCATTGAACTCTAGATTTTTGTTTGTAATAACTCTTCTCAGCAAGTTGGAGTTGGATATACTCTTGAGATAGAACTTTTTCCCTCTCAACAATTTCATCCGAGGGATTAGGTTTCAACATGATCAACTGGGCTGCCTCAAGCTCTTTCCTTTTCCTCTCAACTCTGTCAGCAATGTTCCCAAAGTGAGAAGAATTAACTTTCATGAGAACAGGCTTGAGCCTTTTCAGCTTGATGAACAACTATGTCATAGGGCTGCCTCGGACTTGTGCTTGCTAGGAGTTCTCAAAAAGTCAGCATGTTTGGCCCAGAAGTTGAAGAACTTAAAAAGTTTTTTGCAATAAATCCCTCTATTTGGTTGTTTTTCCAGGTGAAAAGGAGGCCAGAGTAAGCATGGTCGAAAATAGATAGCTGATGAATGCAGTCACTGAACTCCTTAATACCCGAACTTAAGGAGTGGCTACCATTGAAATTTGAGGACTCATTAGAAAAGGAAAGGCAATACAATTGTAGTCTTCTGCAAGCAGCCAGGGCTGAGATGAGAGTGTACAGTGGAGGGAAAGTAGCTGACTCCATAATCTTCTTCTTTCGATACCTTCATTGCTGGCGTAGATGGCTAAAATGAACAGCTTCTGGCCATTGTATGTAACACCACAGGTGACACATTGGTCAGTGATGTCCACCAGGTCAATCTGCAAATGGTTTCTCCAGATGAACCAGATCCTACCATTGTAAGCAACTGAGTAGTTGTGATAAAGACTCCATCCAGAAAAATGCTTATCAAGTATCATCTGCATTTTTGGCTCTTTCACCCTTGTCTCAAGAAGACAAACTACATCTACTTTCAATTTATTTATTCGTCTAATAACTTCTTTTTGCTTAAGAGGATTGTTAAATCCTTAATATTCCATATGAGAAAGCTCATTGGGAAGAAAGGGTGGAATTGTGACTAGAGGTAGGTAGAACTACCTTAACTTTCCTTCCCTTGCCAATAGGGCCTTTTCTATTGCTCTTCAAGGTTTTCATGAGTTATGCTACTCCTGAAGAAGCTACCCTGGGCTTACGTTTTGCAGCCTCACTTGTATCCCCATGCTCTATGTTGGTATTGTCATTTGTTCCCTCAAATATCAACTGATTGCCCCAAGATAGCAAATCTGTTGCTGGAGCCTGAACTAGATGCTTGTTTGGCCTTATCTTGCCTGGCTGTAAATTTAGAGATATCCTGCTTTCCTACTCTACTATCATTGTTGTTAGGCAGTGTTAGGCCCTTCTCAGAGGCTTTAGCATCACTACTACCCTTGTGATCATTCTCTTTTCATTTGCCTGCAATTTCCCTTTAAGAATCCAAATCTTCCCTGTTACAGCTACAGGCTTTTTTGGGCAGTATTTTTCCACATGACCAAAGATTTTGCAGCTAGAACATCTTTGGGGCAGCCAAGGAACCTCGACTGTAACTGAGACAGTAGTGTCATTCCTAAGCTCAACTTCAATGAGTTGTGGGATCTCTGAGTTAGCTTCAACCTCAACACACACTTTAGCGAAGGCTAGACGTTGCTGAGAGGCTGTGATCTTATCCATGTAGAGAGGGGCTTCTATAGCACTGGCTATATAGCTCAGACACTTCCTTGTGAAAAGCTCTAAGGGAATCCCCCCCAGGTGAATCGAGACTGGGAGCTTATCCATGTGGAATTCAAGGGACTTCAGGCCAGGCTCCCACTTCCTGACTATAAGTGGCTTGTTCTAAATGTGCCAAAGGCCAGATTCCAAGACTCTATCCCTAGCTTCAGAGTTCGAGAATTGGATCATAAAGAGATTCAAGCCAGCAGGCTTGATCTAAAGCAAGCAATCCTACCCCCATAACAAATTGATTAACCTTTGAAACTGGCTGAAATTAGGGATCTTACCAATAAATTGAGCAACCACCGAATTTTGCCATTGTGAGTTCCCCTCCTCAAAGACATCATCAGGTGGCTTCACTGTAATAGCACCATTATTGATCTCTGGAGGAAAAAATTGCAGGGAGTTATCGTCGGTAATAGAAAAAAATTTCCTCCAATCCATAGGTGACACATCAGCAGAGGCAGTTGTAACCGCCTCAATATTTTCTTCCGGTTATGGATGTCCTTTGCGAGCTCAAATTTGCATCCATCAATGGGGGAAAATCCTCCATTCCACCATCGAAACCAACCATTGTAGCTATTTACAGAAGAAATTGAGCTCAAGACTTCTCCTCCAGAATCAAGGGAGCAGAACTCGAAGGTAGTTCAAAAAGCTCAGGAGCAGACCAATACCTCTAGAAAAGTGCAAGAAGCATAGAAAGAGCTCGAAGAATTATGCAGTAGCCAAGAAAATGAAGAAATTTGCCTCGAAAATGCAAGAAAATGAGAGAAAATCGAAGAACTTTCTCAACTTGTGCAAGACCAGTTAGCAAAGTCGAGAGCGTTTTCTCGGATTTTTATATTTGCTTTCATATCATATTTTTATGTTGTGTCTAAAATTATCATATACGATGATAGCCACTTCCACAAGGGGAGAGACTTATATTATCTCCTGTAGCCAGGTTTATGATAAGAAGCATGGATTGGAAGTGAAATTAGTATTTTTCAACAGTTATGTCTAAAAAAAAGTTACATTATGTTGGAACATACTAAGAATAGTAATAATTGCAATGATTATTTGATCTTGATTTGTTTTATACATTTCAATGTTAATGTAGTTACTTAATTAAGGTAAAAGAAATTGAAGTGAGCATATAATTCTGATAAACAACTAAATCAAAATGAAGTGAAGGAAACAAATGTGAGGAATTTTATGGCTGGCATAAGATTATATATGGAAGAAGATTAGTTTAGGTTAAGCTTGAGATCTAATTTATATCATTTTTAAGTATAATTATTGAGTGTGTTGGATTAAGATATGGGTGTTAAACTAATGGAACATGAAACTATCTAAGACTTGACAATAATGTTTGCACTCATGATTAGAACACTCTTCAAACATGACAGAAGCAGTTGTTTTTTTTTTCTTTTTTTAAAAAAACAGGTTATGAAGTGTTGGATCATGGATGTCAAATCCTTATAGTTGGACCCTATGTTACTTGGATTCGAATGTGAGTGTCAGACTCGGATGTGAGTGTCGGATATGGGCATGTTCAATTTTTTTCAAGATTTTCATGTATTTGAAGGGTCTTTCGAGGATCATATTCCCATACCCATGTTCGGATATGTGTCAAATACGGGTGTCGGATACGGGTACTTCAAGAAAAATGAAGTGTCGGAGCAACATAGGTTGGACCTGTTGGAATGGCAATGTCTTTTTTTAGCTGAAAATGCATGAAAAGATATGCAGATTTGGAAGGGTTTGATGCAGGGATTATGAGATCAAAAAAGTATAAAACAAAGAAATTTCATCCGTGAATAAGTCATAGCGATTTTTTTTTTTTTTTTTTACAAAAAAGATCGCAGTTTGAAAATAAAAGAAGGATTGGAAATGTTGGTATTTGAACGCTAGATCGGTTGAATGTCATCTCGATTTGGGCTAAACCCTGGATTTAGGACTAGTTTAGCATTGCTGTTAAAAAAGCTTGGGCTGAAAAAAAGTGTGTTTAAAAAGTGTGATAAAAAATTGTGGTTTAAAAACTTTTAAGTGTCTAACATTGCTGTGAAAAAGTGTTGTGGGAAATTGAAATGTCAAAAAACTATATGTTTAAAATAATAAAAGTGTAGAGATGTAAGGAAATAATAAAGTCATTTTATCCAAAAGCCAGCTTTTAAAACTCAAAAGCTATATTTTTTGCCTTTTTGGTTTGGCTTTTCAAACTATGGTTTCAACAGCAAAAGTCAATTTATTTTATCTGTTTAGCATTGCGTTTGCGATGAAAAGCAACTTTTGACCTCAAAAGTTTTGCCATAAGCAATGCTAAACAATGCCTCAATCATAATGATTTCATACAAATAATAATAAAGCATTATCCAATTTCAGGATTCATTTACATTAGTTAAGCATTACTAACTTCCTTTTGACAATCTGATAAACTTGACTCTTTTCTTTTATGTAAGTAGACATAAATGTGATCTAGGCATTATATCTAAGTAAAAAAAATGTATTCGAAACTATGCATCAAAACAATTTTAGCAAGCTTTCAAGATATAAGTTGAAGATGTATCTCCCTGTAGACAGAACATCAGCTAGCCTCTTCTAACTAACTAGGTTCATACTTAGATTTGGTAATATTAGACACGGCACGAAAAAAGTAACAAAACACGACACAACAGAAAAAAGAAATACGGACACGACACAAATATACGAACATGTCAAAATCTATATAACATAAATTATTAACACGTCAAAATTTATATAAATATTAAATACCTTGTAGATACTTGATTTTGGATACTAATATATTACCTCTTCCCGAGAGAAATAAAGTTGTTTTACAGGAAATTGCACTTCCGCGTACAATAGCAAAGATATTCCAGAACAAGTAATAAACCCGCTTCACTAAAGGTTGCTTCACTGGAACAACTCTTGTTCGGAAGAGCTCTTGTTCGAAAGAGCTCTTGTTCGGAACAACTCTTGTTCGGAAGAACTCTTGTTCGAAACAGCTCTTGTTCAAAACAGCTCTAGTTCGGAACAGCACTTATTCAAAATAACTCATGTCCAGAACAGCTCCTGTTCGGAACAACTGTTGTTCTGAAACAACACCTTAACAGAACAAGTCATTCATAGAACAACACTCTCATGAAAAGGGACCTCCACCGAGAAGTATTCTACAGAAAATGTTCCGCCTAATACTACTTCAACGAAACAGAAGAAGTGAAAATAACCCCGAAATATGGCAGGGTTCTTGGGTTAATTTCACTATTGGGATGTTCCGGAGAGCTTGGCTTGGTGGATCAAACATGAAGATAGTTAAGAGGTCTTCTTTTAACCTTTCCTTGAAGTATGAGTGCTTCTCCTTTTCTTTCGAAACAAATACTAGACTCTTGTTCACTATCCACCATTACCAACAATAATCTAAACTCTCATCAAACAAAGTTTTAATGCCTTAGTAACTGACAGTTTCTACCTTTATTCATATTCAATGCTTAGTTGTGTAACTCTTATTCTTGACACCTATAAATAGGAGTTCTCACAACTCATTTTAGGGACTTTTGGGCATTTGAGCAAACTTTCTCTCTAAAGCTCTCTCTGCAATCCTCCCTTCTCTAATTCTCTTCTCAGTCATACTCAGCCTTGCTCCGCCATCTCTCTACTTCCTTTGCCTTACTTTCCATCATCTACCGTTGCACTCAGTACTTCAGGGTCTGCTCCAGTCTTCCTCTTCGCTGTCTCTCGACAACATTCTGTTTCATTTGTTTGCAACGTTTCCTCTCCCTACCAAAGAACCCTCTACACACCTTAAATACGATTTTGATACGAAAGAATATATGAACATAATATGAATACAAGAATTACCAGATCAAATCATACTTTCTTTTGCGAAGCTAATACGGGTCAGTTACAGCTGAGATCGAATATGTTTGGCCTTCAATTGTCACAGCCTCCTCACATTGCAAATTCTGATACAGAAGGAACAATCAGAAAACTGACAGAAATAGAACAGAAATACCCCAGCAATGATATCATATGTTATATTGGTTTTCTAGAATCAGAAAACTGGCAGAAATGGAACATAAATACCCCAGCAGTGATATCATGTTATAATGGTTTTCTTCTTTAAAAAAGAAATAAAAAATCCAGTTAACGAAGATATCGACAAAATGACAGATTATTAGGCTTGGTAATTTGTGTATTCATGTCGTGTTCGTGTATTTTGTCGTATCATAATCGTGTTTAAGATATTTTATATTTATAAATACTTTGATACGTTAATAATTCGTATTAAATAAATTTTGAGACATTCGTGTCGTGTCGTGTTCGTGTTATTTTTTCGTGTCGTGTTTTTAGTTATTTTTTTTGTATCGTGTTCATGTCATATAATCGTGTCGTGTCCAATATTACCAAGTCTACGTATCATTGAAGTTCTGTATGCCGTGTTCTTAGAATTAGAGAGAAGGAGTTATTTATCCTTAGCTTTTCTGCTTCTAAAACACATGATGAAGTCCCCTTCACATTTACAACTCATTAAACAATTGTAGAACATCATTACAAGATAAGCTCGATAGTCCGAAAATTTACAGCTAATACATGGACCACCCATCTTCATCAGTTATGCATAAAATATACATGATGATTATTGCTGAATAATCAATAAAATGCATAATTAACAAACTTGAAATACAATTTGATTCATTGATTGAGAACATGATCACGAAACGAAAGTTACAAGTTAACCACAGTATAAAACAGAAAACAACACATATATATATATATATGTAAATTGTGAAGTTATTATATGCATGCAATCTTTTTTTCTTTTTATTTCTTTAATATTTGAAGCACCATGGAAAGTAGTTTGTGCTAATGATTTTAATTTTAAAAAATTATTGATTTCCAAATTCAGTTATAAGTAATAGAATTACATGCATGGTTTATTTGTCTGAAAATCTAGTTATGCTAAAACTTAAAAGAGCAAAAGGTAAGGAGAAGAAAGAAAATAGGAGGTCAATTAAAAAATAATTCTTATTTTTTGCTGGCTGTATTCATTCAAGAATCAATCTTACAGCTTTCAAATTTTGCATGTTAATGTCAAAGGAGAAATACAAAAATCAGACCACTTAGCTCTCTCACAGTCAAGCTTAACTTAAATCAAATTAAAGGGTAAAGTGGATGACAAATCCTTGAACCTCAAAACAAGAGGAGAAACTAAACTAAGAATAATGACATGACAAAGAGCTACAAGGTACAAACTGAGACAACATTTATAACCTCAAAAGAGATTTTCTCAGTACCAACCTTTCTATCTTCCATAAGGATGGTATCGACCACTACCTGCACCACTATATCCCCCTCGACTTCCATACAAGGAACTTCCACCACCAGCAGCACCACCTCCATAGCCACCGCCAAGGCCGGTATCATAGCTACTACCGTAGCCACCAGCTGCAGCTCCAGCTCCAGACCCATATCCCCCATAAAACTCACCAGGGCCTCCGTAGCCGCCTCCCACGTCATAGCCTCTGTTAAAATTTCCTCCATAACGACCTGAGTATCCAAGGGAGGGCTCTCCCCTGTAAGCCCCCATACCACCACCACCACCATAACCTCCATACCCACCAAATTCACTTCCTCCATATGCCCCATAACCACCAGCTCGACCCCCATAAGCCCCACTTGATCTATAACCACCACTACCAAATCCACCACCACCTCCATATCTACCATAAGCATCTCCAAATCCACCACCATATGCAGTCCTAGAATCATTATATTGTTTGGATGGAGGTGGGGGTGGGTTTGGTTTCTTTGGCTCTGCCCTTTTGATCTCCACCTATGAGTAAAGAGAAACATCATGGGACTCACTTTAGGCTTTGTAAAATTAAAGAGAACAAAATAAATACACTAAATTCCTCTTACTCATAAGCTGTGAGGATAAAAGAACTATTGCTAATATAATGGAAGACACAAGATTCCAAAATGTTCTGTTCCTTCCTATTTTTCATTATAAATTACCATAATAGTAGTATTAAACAAACAAAGCAACAGAGAAATCTCAAGAAGCATTTTTTCAGGTCTAAAAGTAAAGACTCGTCAAGCAAAATGGTACACATTAATGGAAATGCTTTCACTTGATAACAGCTCAAAAAAAAAATGATAGCCCATAAAAAAGGTACAAAGTGGTATTTCAAAAAAGTACCTTCATGACAAGGACTTTGTATGTTAATATTATCAAAAAGTAAAAAGCTATTTGATTAACATGTGTGTATCATTTACTCAAGGTCAATGAAGGGTCAGTTATGACAACAGCATTGTAAGAAGAAAATATAGATAAATCTAATCGATTTAATGGGCAATCTACATACCTGAGCTCCAGCAAAGTCAATCTTGTTTCCCTTGTGCAAGAGATCATCAACTGCTTGCTCCGTTTCAAAAGTGATAAATCCAAAACCACGAGAACGATTGGTGGCATGATCCCGCATGATTTGGTGTTCTTTGACTTCTCCATATTGTGTAAAGAAGTCCTTTAACTCATCTGCCCATTTGCACCAAATAGATTAACACTTGTAACAAATATCAATGATGAATCAAGACCATTTTGGTCAAATGCCCTCAAACTTCACTGTTATACATTAAAGGAAGAAAAATATTGGTATCACCTTCTGATACAGTTGAAGGAATTCCACCAACAAAAATCTTCCTAGTCTTGAAATCCTTACTTCCTGCTGCTCCTTTTGGTATTGTTCTCTTAATCTCTACCTAGTAGGCCAAAAAATCAAGCCAAGGAACAGTATCTCAAGTCAATAACTAAAGTAGTGTCAACTGGACTACAGTAAGGAAACAGAACAATCAACTTAACATTGAGACTAAAGCTGATTCTTACTTGTTTCCCATTAATAATATGAGTGTCCTCAATCACTTTATCAACTACAGAAGGCTCTGCATAAGTCACAAACCCGAACCCACGAGGCTGTCCCGTTTTCCGGTCCTTCATAATCACAGAATCCGTAATTTCACCATATTTACCAAAATGCTCAAGAAATTGTGCTGCATATAAAGAACCAAATGGGTACAGACTACAGGCCACACACTTTGTGCTAATGTTCAACAACATTAAAAAATCTCTAACAAGCTAAAGAACTAACCAGAATTTGTCTCTCTTGCTAAACCTCCTACAAAAATTTTGCTGCAAATTTCCAAATATTGAATATAATCATAAATCACTTCGAAAGTATTCATACTAAAAGTTACCTTTCAAAGGAACAAATACCTAAATATATCAAAATAATCCTAAAAAATGTAAGTCTAAAGCAAAAAAAATTAAAAGAACCCTAATTTCTCTGCTTTGCCTTTTATCTTTATGTTCCCAACGAAATACAGTATCAAACTTTGCACAAAAAAAAAAATGAAAAAAGAAAAAGAAATGGGTATTTCTATTTCACTTAATTTACGTTTTTTTCAAGTCCTTAACTAAAAGGTAAAGAAAAAGCCTCAAGCTTTTCCTTTACTTTTCTATCATTTTCTCAGGAAACAAACAGAGTAAATCGAAAAATATATATAAAAAACGAGCCTTTCTAGTTTTCAGTCAATTTACGTTTTATAAGTCATTAAGTAATGGGTAATCGAAAATCTCAAGACTTTCCTTCACTTTCCCCCACACTTTCTAAGGAAACAAACAGAAAAAAGGAAAATAAATTTACCCAGGACTGGCTCCATCTCTTGTGTGAGGGTGAGATTTGTCATCTTCGGGATGGTGAGAGGATCTTAAATCGTTGGTTTCTCCGTCAAGAATTGCTTCACCGTCTCGAGGGTCCATTGGCACAGTGGGAAATATTTTAGAGCTTTGGGAGAAAGAAGAAAAGAAAAGAAAAGAACTATAGCCCTAAAAATGTATGTTTTGTAGTTTCAGCTTTGAACCTTTGAAATGAAACGAAAGCCCTAAAAATTAAATAAAACCCTTGAAATGGAAAGCACCGACAGTTGTTATTGGCTAAATAAAAGAAAGTTAATATAAGAAAGTATTTTACTATGCTTTTTGCTGAATGATGAATAAATTTGACAAATATTGTATTTAATATAATTTTTTTTATAAATAAATTAATTAATTTTAAAAAATATTTTAAGAATATTCGTTAATAAAATTTATATATATATAGTAAAATAATCTTGTTAACGAGTATCTTAAAAGTACTTTTTAAAGTTATTATATATAATAATATTTTCTTTCAATATATTGAAAATAATGAATAAAATTGTCAAATACTGCATTTAATATAATGTTCTTTCTATAAATAATATATTAACTAATCTTAAAGAATGTCGAAGGACACTCATTAGCAAATTTCATATATATATATATATATATATATATATATATATTAAAAGGATTTAGAGATAATTATAATTTTAGTCCTAAAACATAAGTTTTTCTTTTCATTTCAATCCTAAAACTTTTTAGATATAAACATTCAGTCCTAAAAATTGTTAATATGTTAAAAATGAGTTTTTCAATAATTATTTAAATGAAAATACTAACAGAAATCTCAGCTGACATTTAATGAACACATGTGGATGTCATTTCAATAATTTATAAAATATCAAAAAATCATTTAAAAAAAAAACCTCCTTATAAAGATTAAAAAATCATTATATTATTTTTTTACTTTTCTTTTCTCTAATTAAACTAACAGTTTTTCTCTCTTTCTCACTAAACCAACGGTCTTTAATGAAGTAGAGTTTTTTTTTTTATCTTTTATTTGATTTTTTTTTTCTTTTGACAAATATATTTTCTAAAATTTTACAAATTAATGAAATGATATGTAAATTTTACATGTGATTTATTATATGCCACATAAATTTTTTATATAAACTTTCAATTAGCGTTTCTGTTTGAAAAACGACTAAAAGACTCTTTTAACACATTGATAACTTTTAAGACTAAATATTTACAAGTAAAAGTTTTAGGACTGATATGAAAAAAATGTGTATGTTTTAGGACTAAATTTATAATTACCTCAAGGATTTATATAAGAGAGATCCATTTACACTAGACCTGTCCACGGGCCGAGTAGCCCGTCCGCCCGCCCCGGTAGGTCTGACCCGTATTGGGTCGGGTTTGGACAAGGTATTTTGTAATTTGGGCTGGCCCGAATTACTATTTATTAAATAAAAAATAATTTTTTATTTAAATTTAATTATAAAATATATATTAATATTAATATAAAAATGATTTTTTAATATTTTAATATTTTTGAATAGTGAAATGAGCTTATACGGGCCAAGTCGGCCCGACCCATGAACAGGTCTAATTTACACTAGTGTAAAATTAAATTAGTTTTACACATTCTCGTAACTTTTTTATACGATTTATATTTGTTTAATCCACCGTCATATTTCATGTCCTATTCATGTAAATCATACACGATAAGTTTCGAGTAAATTAAAAATGTCTAACTATTTGTTCGATGTAAAAAGCTTTCTATCGTTAAATATATATTAAAAATACAATATTCTCGACCGATATGATAGAAATATCAGATCGTTTCAAAACTTTATGTGCACAATGAGTACAATTATATTGTTAAATCCAAAGATCGATTTGTTAAAATATAAATCGTATAAAAGTTATAAAAGTGTGTAAAACTAATTTAGTTTTACACTAGTATAAGTAGATCTCTCTTCTTATTATATATATATATATATATATGTATAAAGTCAATTCAATTGTAAATTAAAAAAAAAAAATTTATAGAAATTTAAAATTAAAGATATATATATGCCTATTCACTTTTAAAAAATACCCACCTACTTTTGCTTTTTTTTCAAAACACAACTTCTTTTTACTCACAATTTTTTCCATCAAACTAGAAGCTTTAAACGAGACATCTGTGCTCGTAAGCTGCTCAAGTTCGACTAAAAAAAATTCGAATTAGATTCTATTATTATCGAGCCGAGCTCGAATAGCTCGAGCTATCGAGCGAGTCTAGTTCGAGTATCTTAATACCCTGTTCGAGCAACTCGTGAACCTAATCGAGTTTTTTATTTATAATATTTTTTATTAATTTACTCTTTTACCCTTACTATATATATATATATATACTTAAAAATCCTAAACTTTTTTTTCTCTCTCTTAGTCTGCCTCTTTTTTCTCTCTCTCAATTACCTTCTTTCTCATTCCCACTTTCTGAGCCACAATCCCACTCTCATTCAAGCCATAGCCTCCTTCCAAAACATCTGATTTTATGGAATCCAAAATCTTGTATTTAAAAAAAAAGATTTAAAAAGGTGAAAATCAGAGAAAGAAGTAACAACCAACAAAGTTAGGTTGCTTTTGAGAAAATAAAAATGAAACAACAAAAACATGAAAAAATTGATAATAATATATTTATTTATTACTTTTAAAATAATTACAAACCTATAAAAGACACAAAAAAATGTTAAAAGAGAGAAAAACCTCCAGCCCTCCTGTTTCTATGGAGAAGCTATGTCTTAAGTCTTAACTACAACAAGAATACGTCTTACACGCTCTTCAATCTGCGGTTAGCCAAATCCTTAATATCATCCAATAAGAATATGTTTTTACAGTACTATTTGTCCTGTCCATATGTAAATATCCAACCATGATTATGGAAGTTCACTAAATTAAATCCAACATTTTTTATGGATGCCATTGCCAAAGCACAAAGACTACAGCTCTGGCAATTGAACCATACCTCACTACTTTTAACTTAATAAAGCAAAGATAATTTTTTTTCTTTCAGTTTCTTGCTTGCAATAGCCATTGAAAATTGCAGAACAAGAAATTGTGATTGAAAACAAACACCCTATAACCAGAATTGGGAATCATTACCTCAAAGTTTCACCTTATTTTAGAGCATTAGTCAGCAATATGATTGAATGCAACTCCAAATTGGAATGCCAAATGGGGCCTAAATCTCAAATTCACCATTTCTGTCAACAGCTAAACACTAGCTCAGTCTCTAAAATGGATTTCAAAGAACAAAATAAGAATAAATGGGAATCAAACCATGCCATAAACTAAAAGTTACCCATTTCAAATACCTTCAAAATACCATTTAACATAACAGCTAATATTTGTTCCAACAAAAAACACAAAATTTAAAAATAAAAAAAAAAGCTTAACAAAATTCAGATTAAGAACCGATCAGATCCATGAGTACCCATCACTTAAAACCTCCTCCCGGGACCACCACCGCGACCGAACCCAATTTGAGGAGCCGGAGCAGCAACTGGATCAACCTTAACAAGCCCAGGAATATCAGCCATCCCGAGAACCGAAAGCATATCGAGAGTCTCCTCATCAACTTCTATTTGGTCGACCTTGATTGCCGATTCATCGGGGACGAAATCCATGCGACGCTCTCGCTCTTCTTCTTGTAGCTTCAGAGAAATGCCACGGACGGGACCCTTCTGTATGCGTTTCATCAGATGGGTCGAGAAGCCGGCGATCTTGTTGCGGAGCCTCTTGGATGGGATTATTGCAACTTCTTCGATGATCTTTTTGTTTGTGTGGAAATCCAGGGTCATGCGAGAGTAGTAACGCTCGATTACCTGACGGGACGATTTCTTCACTGTCTTCGTGCGGACGCGGCCCATGGTTGGAGGCTGAGTGGTTGTCTGGAGATTTGCAGAGTTGGAAGACAAATGTTAGGGCTAGGGTTTTTTTCTTTGTCAGGTATATCATATATGAACTAGTTTTAAGTCCGTGTCCTAAGACTTGTTCAAGGGTCAATGGTTAACCGGGTTTAAAAGATTCGATTCGTATTGGCTCCGACTTAAAAATGATCTTTTGTAATTGAGGTTGTTTTGATTACATTCGAATTATTATTTATTTAAATTTAATTATAAAAAAATATTAATATTAATATAATTTTTTTTTAATATTTTTAAATAATAATATGATGTTTCTAACCTAAGTCGGATCGCACTTGAGTTAGAAAACACGTATTTTTATATTTTTTGAAATAATCATATTTCAAATATGAGTATAATTTTTTTTTTTTTTTTTAAATAATTAGTCAAGTGTCGAACATGTTTTCATATCAATCACAAATCAAAATTCGAATAACATAATTTATTTTTCGGATTTCGGAAAAGGTTTGCAATTTGCAACATGAAAATATGAACCAAATTTTTTATATATTAAATCTAAATATTGAAATCATACATAACTTAGGGCAAAATTTTAGCCAATCACAAAATTAATTGGCAATTTTAACTTTAACTAGATGTGTAACCAAACAATATTACAAAAAAAAAAAAAGAAAAAGAAAAGTCAAGTTTTTTTATGCTTCTTCTCAGATTTCTGAGCTGCTTCAATATTCCTCTTCCGCTCCTTGAGTTTTTCAACGCGATCCTTCTTTCGTTGCTTGCTCATCTGATACAAACATAAATACTCTCAAAGATGAAATTCCAATAATGGTCAAACTTGGTTGACTGAAATAAAATGACAATTTATGTTATTCGAGCTCGGGTAAGTATTGGATATAGATACGAATCCGACATAAATATACTCAATTTTTTAAAAATATTTTTCTATATATTTGAAAAATCAAAATCTTATATCTATGTCCTAATATACGTCGAACACGGATATTTTAAAGAAAATAAAGAGTTTGTATAACATAGATTGAGTTCATGAGTCATGACAAAAACTATGAAAACAAGGCCAACAAAGTTTACCTCAATGGCTATAGCAAGCCCCCTCTTTTTACGTGACATCATGAGTCTTGACGGATCCTCAGTATCAATGGCATTTTGTTCTACATCAGGAAGAGATTCTTATCTCGAATAGAGTTCGAGCTTTAAAAGTGAAACTCGATCGAGCTTCTTACAGCTTGAGTTTGACTCGGCTCGATTACACCCCTAGTTGTCATACGTTTGTAACTCCAGTCACATACCTGTCGCTTCTTCTCGGCAGCTTCCATAGCCTTTGTTCTACTGATATACCCTTCAGCCAACATATTTTGAGAGTTATAAGTCATCATTTCCCGTACCAGGCAACGGCTGAGTATCACTTTTCGCAGCAGCCTGTATTTGTTTAATGGTCTTGGCATAATCAGGAACGTAACGTTCAGCCTCATCATCAACAAAAGGCGACAGATGTGAAGGTGGATCCCTATTGGCAGGAAGACAGCAAGATCAAATGCTGACGGCATTGACATAGCAAGACAATATTCCATCTTCAATTACAATTAAATGATTCATATTGATTCCAGAGGGTATGCATACTCCAGATTATATCAAGTTTATCTTTCTGAAATCTGAATTATGATTCACATCTATGTTGCTCCGATTCTTCATTGTTCTTTAAGTATCCGTGTCGACGTATCCGACGCATATCTATGGGGATATGCAATGGAAATCTTAAAATTAAACATACCTGTGTCGGACACATACCTGTTCCGACACTCACACCTAATTCTGAGTAACATAGATTCGCATGCAATGTATGCAAATGAAGATGCGAAATTAGAAAATGAGTAACTGCAAGATCATTCTATCATAGCAAAAGCAATGAAGTTCAAGACTCAGAGATCAAACAGATAATTCAAGAGTAAGTTCTCAAAATTTACCTCCCAACCATATATGGCTCAGTCGGCAAGATGATTCGTGCATTTACACAGTCATAAACCCACTGCGGTTGAACATATTCTCTTGAAAAATATACATGACCTGTTAAATTGTCCAATACCAGCCCAAGGAAAAATAAAAGCCTAACAATGTGTGGTTGCAATTGTGTGGTTTAATGTGTGGTTGTAATTGTGTGGTTTAATATGTGGTTGTAGTTGTGTGGTTTAATGTGTGGTTGTAGTTGTGTGGTTTAATGTGTGGTTGTAGTTGTGTGATTTAAATGTGTGGTTGTTATTAAACAACAATGGGTGGTTGTAATTTATTTAGATTTTATATTTGTGTGGCTTGTGTTTGTCTTGGTATTGTATAAATACCCCCCTCCCTTGCATTTGTAAATCATCAAGTAGTAAGCTTCAATAAGCAATAAAAGTTCTAAGTTTTCCTAAAGAGTTCTTCTCTAAAGAGTGTAGTCTAGAGTGAAGTGTGAGCATTTGTGAGTTTTTCCTAAAATCTAAACTTTCTTCTTTGAGTGGTAAAATTAGAGTTATCTACTCTAAGTTTTTTTCTCAACAATTGGTATCAGAGCCATTGGTTCGTGGTCCTTATTCCGCTGCAGTGAAAGTGTTGGTTCTTAGTATGCTCTGTGGTTGCAGTATTGTCTGATCTTCCACATCAGAAAAGAATTATTCTTGTTGCTGGAAATAAAGTGTGGTAGTGTGAAAGTGTCTAGGGAAGTTCTGGCTAGGAAAGACTTGGTATTTAAGTGTGTCTATCAGTGACCCACCTCTCTTTCCTGGGAACCTACCTGGTGCACTATTCACGGGCTACGGTCACTGTTCCAGTATACGGTCACTATTCACAGATACGGTTACTATTCATACGTGTGGTTGTATACTTTTGCAGTAATTGTTAACGTATACTGGATTTGTTCTAGTGTACGACATACGTACAATACTGTTCACGTATACGGTACTATTCACGGTGAAATAGTTATTCAGGTACTATTTTTGGTTTGAGCGTTCTTGAGTTGTGAGGAGTTTGTACTCTACAAGTTTGTGTCTCAAAATCAAGCTTGTTCGGTATTGTTAGTCTTGCCGACACGATGGGTGATCTTCAAGTAGTTGGAGGAATCAAGAAGCTCAATCACAAAAATTACAACACGTGGAAGACGTGTATGATGTCTTACCTACAAGGTCAAGACCTTTGGGAAGTCGTTGGTGGTAGTGAAGTTACGAAGCCCGAGCAAGAAGATGCTCAAGGAACCTTGCGCAAATGGAAGATTAAAGTGGGTAAAGCCATGTTTGCCCTTAAGACCACAGTTGAAGAAGAAATGTTGGAACACATACAAAAGCTAGAAACGCCAAAAGAAGCGTGGGATACTTTAGATGCACTCTTTTCGAGAAAGAATGACACAAGACTTCAACTTCTTGAGAATGAATTGTTATCAGTTGCACAACGAGATATACCGATTGCTCAATACTTTCACAAGGTAAAAACGTTATGCCGTGAAATTTCTGATTTAGATCCTACAGCCGCTATTGGAGATACCAGGGTAAAAAGAATAATTATCCATGGTTTGAGGCCCGAATATCGCAGCTTCGTTGCCGCTATACAAGGATGGCCAACTCAACCATCACTTGTAGAGTTTGAAAATTTGCTTGTTGGTCAAGAATCTATGGCCAAGCAAATGGGAGGGGTCTCGTTGAAAAGTGAAGAGGAAGCACTCTACACCAACAAAAGCAAAGGCAAATTCAAACAGCACGTCGGTGGTGGATCTAAAAAGTATGGTGACAAGACAAAAAGTCATCAAGGAGAAGGGAGCTCTCGTCCAGGGGGAGCTTCAAAGAATCGTAGCAACAATAAAAGATTTGAAGGTAACTGTTACAACTGTGACAAGAAAGGTCACATGGCAAAAGATTGTTGGTTTAACAAAAGGCCCGCTGAGAGCAATGCTGCTACTTCTAGTACAAAGGAGAAAAGCGAAGATGATTGGGACGCTGAAGCATTTTTTGCTATGGAAGAGGAAGAGTTAGCTCTCACAGTAACAACGGCTGACCGAATTGACTATGAGAATGACTGGATTGTCGATTCAGGTTGCTCAAATCACATGACAGGCGATAAACAGAAGTTGCAGAACCTGTCAGAATACAAGGGAAATCGCATTGTTGTGACAGCTGATAATTCAAGATTACCGATTACTCACATCGGTAAGACGGTAGTAGCACCTCGATATAGTCATAATCAGGTACCACTACAAGATGTTTACCATGTCCAAGGCATGAAGAAAAATTTGCTTTCAGTGGCACAATTAACATCGTCAGGTCACCATATTCTGTTTGGTCCAAGGGATGTGAAGGTATATCGTGATCTCAAAATCTCAGGACAGCCGATGATGGAAGGACGACGTCTGGAGTCAGTCTACGTGATGTCAGCAGAGTCAGCATATGTAGACAAGACAAGAAGGAGCGATACAGCAGATTTATGGCACATGCGGTTAGGTCATGTTAGTTATTCCAAGCTAAGTATGATGATGAAGAAGTCGATGCTTAAGGGACTTCCTCAGCTTGACATAAGAACAGACACAGTTTGTGCAGGATGCCAATATGGTAAAGCACACCAATTGCCATACGAGGAGTCAAAGTTTAAAGCAAAAGAACCATTAGAGTTAGTTCACTCTGATGTATTTGGACCCGTTAAGCAACCATCAATTAGTGGAATGCGGTACATGGTGACGTTTATTGATGATTTCTCCAGGTATGTGTGGGTTTTCTTTATGAAAGAAAAGTCTGACACTTTCTCAAAGTTTAAAGAGTTCAAAGAGATAGTTGAAGGAGAAGTGGGAAAGAATATATGTTGCTTGCGCACAGACAATGGAGGAGAATATAGCTCAGGCGAATTCTCTCAATACCTACGAGAATGCAACATACGTCATCAGTATACTTGTGTCAATACACCACAACAGAATGGTGTAGCAGAGAGAAAGAATCGGCATCTTGCAGAAATTTGTCGGAGTATGCTACATGCAAAGAATGTACCCGGAAGATTTTGGGCCGAAGCTATGAGAACCGCAACCCATGTGATCAACAAACTTCCTCAACCAAGGTTAGAGTTTGTTTCCCCCTTTGAGAAATTGTGGAAAATGAAACCTTCAGTCAGCTACTTTCGAGTATTTGGTTGTGTATGTTATGTATTTGTTCCTGATCATTTACGTAGCAAGTTTGATAAGAAAGCAACTAGGTGTATCTTTGTGGGATACGACAACCAAAGGAAAGGATGGAAATGTTGTGATCCTACAAGTGGAAGATGTTACACTTCACGCAATGTGGTATTCGATGAAGCATCTTCTTGGTGGTCCTCAGAAAAGGAGGTGTTGTCAGATTCAAAAGAATTTGAAGACATGTTACAACAGAAAATGGGAGAGTATATTGTCCAACTTCAATCAACTTCAGACGAAGTAGAAGACCTATGTGATGATGACGATGACGAGCAAGTGTTAGTCCAGAGTCCTTGGCAAACTGGTGTGTATCAACCAGATGTTAGATCGAGTGAAGTGGAAGAACCATCTCCACAATCACAAATCCGAAGGACAACAAGAGCACGGAAGCCAAATCCCAAATATGCTAATGCAGCCATAGTGGAAGAACCAATTGCAACAGAACCTGAGACGTTTGAAGAAGCATCACAGAGTTCTGAGTGGATTATGGCTATGAAAGAAGAGATCACTGCGCTTGAGCAGAATCAGACTTGGGATCTAGTGCCAAAACCAAGAGATGTGAAACCCATATCCTGCAAGTGGGTTTACAAGATAAAACATCGTCCAGATGGGTCGATTGAAAGGTACAAGGCACGGTTGGTGGCTCGTGGTTTCTCTCAGAAGTATGAGCTAGACTATGATGAAACGTTTAGTCCGGTGGCAAGACTTACAACCGTACGAGTCCTACTTGCCCTTGCAGCCAACAAAGACTGGAACTTGTGGCAGATGGATGTGAAGAATGCATTCCTTCATGGAGAGCTAGATCGGGAAATCTACATGATTCAACCATTGGGATTTCAAAACCAAAATCATCCTGAGCATGTGTGTAAACTGCGAAAGGCACTTTACGGATTGAAACAAGCACCTAGAGCATGGTATGGTAAGATTGCTGAATTTTTAACTCATAGTGGTTATTCAGTGACACCTGCAGATTCCAGCTTGTTTGTCAAAGCTAATGGAGGAAAGCTAGCTATCGTATTGATATATGTGGATGATTTAATCATAACTGGTGATTATGAGGCAGAAATTCTTCAAACCAAGGAGAATTTATCAGTTCGTTTCCAAATGAAAGAACTTGGACAACTCAAGCACTTTCTTGGTCTAGAGGTTGATCACAGACAAGAAGGAATATTTCTCTGTCAACAAAAATATTCTAAAGATTTGCTAAAAAGGTTTGGAATGCTCGAGAGCAAGCCAATTTCAACACCGATGGAACCAAATGGCAAGATGTGTGCACTTGAAGGCAAAGACTTGGAAGATGCAACTATGTATCGACAATTGGTAGGTAGCCTGATCTACTTAACCTTGACTCGGCCTGACATTTCTTATACAGTTGGTGTGATGAGTCGATATATGCAAAATCCGAAGAAGCCTCATTTAGAAGCAGTTCGACGAATACTGAGATATGTGAAAAGTACAATAGATTATGGTCTTTTGTACAAGAAAGGTGAAGACTGTAAGTTAGTTGGTTATTGTGATGCTGACTATGCAGGAGATCATGACACCAGGAGATCAACAACTGGGTACATGTTTAAACTTGGTTCTGGAACAATTTCTTGGTGCAGTAAGAGACAACCAACGGTATCATTGTCAACTACCGAAGCTGAGTATCGAGCAGCAGCAATGGCAGCTCAAGAGTGTACGTGGCTGATACAACTAATGAGTGATCTACATCAACCAGTAGATTATGCAGTTCCGTTGTATTGCGACAACCAGTCAGCAATTCGTTTGGCAGAAAATCCAGTCTTTCACGCAAGAACCAAACATATAGAAGTGCATTATCACTTTATCAGAGAAAAGGTTCTACAAGAAGAAATTGAGATGAAGCAGATCAAGACAGATGATCAAATGGCAGATTTATTCACAAAAGGTTTGAGTATCAACAAATTTGAAATGTTTCGTCGTCAACTCAACATGGTGCAAAGAGGAAGAGCTGGTATTGAGGGGGAGTGTTAAATTGTCCAATACCAGCCCAAGGAAAAATAAAAGCCTAACAATGTGTGGTTGCAATTGTGTGGTTTAATGTGTGGTTGTAATTGTGTGGTTTAATATGTGGTTGTAGTTGTGTGGTTTAATGTGTGGTTGTAGTTGTGTGGTTTAATGTGTGGTTGTAGTTGTGTGATTTAAATGTGTGGTTGTTATTAAACAACAATGGGTGGTTGTAATTTATTTAGATTTTATATTTGTGTGGCTTGTGTTTGTCTTGGTATTGTATAAATACCCCCTCCCTTGCATTTGTAAATCATCAAGTAGTAAGCTTCAATAAGCAATAAAAGTTCTAAGTTTTCCTAAGGAGTTCTTCTCTAAAGAGTGTAGTCTAGAGTGAAGTGTGAGCATTTGTGAGTTTTTCCTAAAATCTAAACTTTCTTCTTTGAGTGGTAAAATTAGAGTTATCTACTCTAAGTTTTTTCTCAACATGACCCTGGGTTGGTCTGTCAACAATCTACACAAACAAGAACAATAACTGAAAATGGAAATCACTAAAACCAAAATTCATTGGTACATGCAAATCTCAAACATGGTTATTGGCGCACCTGATGAGTAATGCTATTATCAGCTTCAGCAAACGGGGCTCCATCTCTTTCCCAAGAAACAATACCTCCAAAAGCAGGAATGACAAAAAGCAAAGACTCTCTTGGAACCTGAGCATCTAGAGTATTAGGAGCTATTCCAACACAAATCAACTGATATAAAGAAATGAAAGCCAGTCATTGTACTGTTATCGCCATGCTCATCGAATGGGAACAATATTATTTGATAAAACGGAACAGCAAACCTACACTGACTTGGAACGATTAATCTCACCTCACGACTAAAAAAAAAATTTCTTATTTTGAAATAGTTTCTTGCTGTCCCTTGTAGCTGCTTCATCTTCTTCAATTTCACTAGCTCCATCTTGAACAAGGTGCATCAGTGCACCAGGTTCATTGGCAGGCAGTTGATGCTGAAGTTGAGCAAGTCTTAAGTCAGACTCCTCCTGCTCTTGCTCTGATCTAGATGAACCAGCAACTTGAGGTTCTTGTACAGAGGCTCTGTAATTAGCATCAAAATACCTCGACAATGCATAAAGATCTGTGGTATTCGAGAAAGGCAAAATTGATATTATCATAGAGAGAGGAGAAATAAATTTATAAGAATTGTTCATAGTTACCACTTAAAATTGCATATAACCCTGAAAAGAACTACTTTAGTTTCATCACAAAATGTAAGGTAAAAAGGCAAACCTGCTGCCAGAGCTTCCAACCGAGGATCAAAAATAGGAGGATACTTCACATTTATAGAATGATAAAGTTGAAAATTGACAAAGCCAATAAGTGCCTGCACCCAAAATAAATATATGAAAAGGAAATAAAGCCAATCAATTGAAGTAACTATCAGATAATAATGTATCAGGGGATGAAGTAGCTTGAAACAATTGACAAGAACTTAATTGAGAAAGTAGTAAGGCAACATCGGTGGAAAACCCAAGGAGTTAAATTGATAGGTAATTTAAATTAAAAAAAGAAGCAACAACAGCTCTTCTATTCATGCTCGGCTTGAGCTTATTTTGCCCATGTTTCTCAGACATTATGAGACAGTCATCATAAATGAAAAAGATTCTGCATCTGTATATGCAAACTAGGATACACAGGAGAGAGAGATGTAACCTCATAAAATTCCAAAAATGTTAACATGACATTGAAGTCAACATCATCAGTCAATACTTGCCTCCGTGCATGTGGCGCTAACCATGTGATTTTTTGACCATCAACCTCAGCCTGCACAGGAAAGATAGTAATCTTAAGCAACATGCATAATAGCAACAGTAACAAAAACAGCATTCTAACCAGCAGGAACTATAACAACAAAATAAGGTTTGTAGTACCCGGTAATATATACCCTTTACAGCTACAAAAACCTTCCGTAATTTATTGGTACGAGAAATGTAGGCTTGCCATTCATGACACAACCTGACAAAAGGACCGGGAAAGGATGCAACTGATGAGATTGTTGAACATTTTCAAAATAACTATGGGATAGAATCTCATATAGGAAAAGAATAAAGGCAATAATGTTCTTTAAATATAGAGAAGTTAAATGGCTTTAATAGTTGGATAACAAGTGGGCTCAAGTGAAAATTGAATCATGGCTAGCTTGGATGGTCTAGTAATATATTAATTTTATATATTAATATATTATAAAGGCATTTGACACTTGGGCACTTGACACGTGTAGTTAATAATTATTTTTTAAAATAATTATTTTTTACCCGTTTTAGACAATAGCTGGCCAGATTTTCCAACAGATAGATTTGTTCAAACAATTTCGTGTCTGAACAATATGCTGTCTGTTTGTTTCAAACAGACATATTTGTTCAGACAAGTCTTGTTTGTACAAGAAGCAGCCTATCTTATTGAAACAAACATATTCATTTAGGCCAGTTGTATCTGTACGAACAGACATGTAATAGCCTATAAATGCTTCTCTGGTTTTCAGAAGTGCACACACTGAAAACATTATTTCGTTTTTATTCTCCCTCCTTCTTTAAGATATTTCTCAGATTCTTCTATAAAGGATTGTTGCAGAAATTTTTTGTAAAAGTTTGATAGATTTGTTATACACTGCTCAGTGCTCAGTGGATTGGTTTCGTCAGTGCAATATGAAATCAGTCATTGGGCTTCATTGTATCCTCGAGGTTTATACGCCGGTAACTCCTTTGCACACCTACGGTGGGGGTGAATAAAACCTTAAAAATAGTGACATTGATACATGCCTTGAAGCCTTATTCGTATTGATTCCAGAAGTTATGTTCTAACAGAGATGCTAGAAGAAAGGTAACCATAGTTGTCTCTCTTTCTTCTTATTTTCTTTCTCATTTGATAAAAAAAAAAAAAGACCTACCAACCTTCGACAATTATGGATGCGATTTGCTTCAATTTTCAGCCTATCGATAGCAGCAACATTGCAAACAGGTGCACCATTGTAAGAGGGTCATCCAAATCTCTAAGTGCATCAACAAATGTTGGATACCTAAAATCCCAAACATAGCTTAGAAACTCAATAATTCATATAGTTACCAATGACAGAAAATGAGAAGTACAAATATTGTTTAACAAACCTATCCTGGATGACCATATCAAAGCTTGTAAGAAGGTGCACGAGATAGAAGAAGCCTTGCTAATTCATCATTCATTTTTGCCTTAGCTTTCTTTATCTTCTTTTGATATGCCCTAATTTCTCTAAACTTTCTCGAGTAACGGATCGTGAAGAATGTACATAACATCCTTCAAGTGAATAGTACGTATGATGGTTTCCTTTCACCTTTTTCTTCGTCTCCCTTGGAAATACTCCTTTGTGAATGCATAATTTCCTGCAATATCAAATCCATTAGAAAAAGAAAAGAAAAAAATGAACAAAGCCAACACTTTTTGTATTGAATACAACATGCACTATCAAAATAACTCCAAAACTTCTCAGCTTTTACAAAGCATTTCACACTACAAAATAAAAATTAAATTAATTTAGATTTCGTAACGCGTTTTGCAATTCGCTTACTACTCCCTAAAATTTTGATAAAAAGAAAAATTATATTCAATTAAAAATAAGCAAATAGCCAAAATAAACCATGTATTAAAACATAGTAATTAATTCGTAATGAACAAAAATAATCAAAAAGGTTAAAACTTCAAAAATATTTTTCAAATGCACTTCTTCTTTCTGCTTTCATGAGCAAGAAGCAAGTAGCAAACCAAACAACCAAATGCTACCGAATTAGCTAAGCTCGGTTTTTCAAAGCGCAACAACTTCACATGCTTGGCTAAATAATCTTTCGAACTAAAAAAAATGTTAAAAAAAGGCTTAGAATAAGTTAAATAAAGGAAGCTTAAATAAATAATTAGAAATTTTAATGAGAAAGAAGAGATGAACCTGAAATCTGAGAGGCTAACTTGAAGGATTTTAATGGCTTGTGACCTAGTCACGTATCTCGCAGCATTTCCTTCCTTTTTTTCCCCTGTAAAATTTCACCATACGTTGTGAAAAAAATCCCCCAAAAAAAAGGCAAAATTTGAAATTTTGAGTTGCGAAATTGAAAGTTAACGTTTTAAAGAGAAAGAACTTGCCGGAGGCCGGTAGTGCTTTGGCTTCCCCATAGTTTGTAAAGAGAATTGAGAAATTACATATTTAAACTTAACCGAGCTAAGAAGAAAAATATTTTCGGTAATTAAAATTTGAGTATTCCCGCAGCTCAAAACAGCGCCAAACCAAATGAGATATATAAAGATTTCAATCTCCCATCAATTCCATTTTTTTTTTTTTTCTTTTTCATTTTGTCGTCTTCAAAACTCTCTCCCAGCTTTTGGTTTATGCAAAAATGCAAATCGATTCGTCAAATTCCCAATCTTTTTTCCATAGCATCAGATCCAGAGAACTCAACTCTCCTCCTCTCTTTCCATATCTGCTTTTTTTTTTTTCTTTATCTAAGATGATTTTCTTTTTTAAAATTTTTCAGTTAGAAAACGACCATGTATTGACGAATTAGCTTCGGATTTTGCTGAAATCGGAGCCATTGAAAACAACGCTTTAAAGACGCCTCCTTTGGCCCTCTCCGTACTCTTAATTTTTTTTTGACCATTTTTAATCAATTAAAAAAATATATTTATGTATGTTTCCTTTTTTTTTTTTTTTTTTTTGTTTCTAATAAAAGGTATTAAGTGATTTTATTAAAATTTTGTCCGTATGTAAAATCCCCAATTTCAGGCAAGTAAAAATTCCCATATTTTTGCCGTATCTGATGAGGCTGGATATGTAAACCTGTTTGATTCTCGTCGGAAGCTTTCTTCTGTTGCATCTCGCCAGGAAAATGCAGGTTAAATTGCTTTGTTTTCATTAAAATCCATTTTGTTTTATCTTTTCAATTACCAGTTTTGGCTTCTGAGTTTTAAAAATGGTGTCTTTTTTTTCTTGTAATGAATTTTGTACAGAAAAAAGCAAGAATCAGTGATTGGCTTGCACATCAAAATGCCATATTTGATGTATGCTGCATCAAGGTATGTCACATTTTTACTCTCCTCTATGCAGTGTATTTTCTAGGAGATTTTATGTATCCAAAATATAAATTTTGTTGTTTTTGATGCAAGGAGAGGGTGGCCACGTCGCCCCCTTCAAATTTTTTTGTGGGTCCCATTTTGTTGTGGACCCCACTTTGTTTTAATGTAGAGAAAAAAATGGTAGAAAAAAAAAAATTTGTGTATTCGTGTTATTTTTTATGTTTAAAGTATTATATATTTATATAAATTTTTACACGTTGATAATTCGTGTTTCAATTCATTTAATATTTTACATAGTTTTTCATTTTGACTCAATTTATAGAAAAAATTGTGTGTTCGTGTCGTATCTCAATTCATGACATATTTTGCATGATTTGTCATAGTGATTCGATTTAGAGAAAAATTTGTGTGTTCTTGACGTGTTCGTATTTTTTTCCCCTTCAAAGTATTATAAGATTTTACACGTTAATAATATATATAAAGTACTATAAATTTTTACACGTTAATAATTCATTTTATGTATATTTTTACATGTTCGTGTATTCTTATTGAATTTTTCGTGTTGTGTTTTAATTATTTTTTCTATATTGTGTTCGTGTCGTGTCTCAATTCATTTTATATTTTACATAGTTTGTCATTGTGATTCAATTTAGGATAAAATTTGTTTCACTTAGATTTATCTTTTAAGCTGACTTTATAAATTCTTTATAACTTTAAATTGTTATGACAGTTCTCTTTTGCTATTTTAAAAAATATTAAATTTTTTTGTTTAATTGTTAATTTTTGTTTTTAGATATATTGTCATCGTATATTTAACATTTGATTTCCGCGGCATCGCGCGGGGGTTTAATCTAGTGAATATGAATTGAACATAAGTCTAGTAGCTACAACTTGAAATGTCCAATGGAGATATTGTCCATGTCAGTGTGGCAATGCACCCTTTGGCACAAGTGCTCATCCTTTTAGTGCTTTTTTTTTCCATCGATAATCCATTAACGTGTAAATACTAAATACTAAATACATAGGAGTTAGGACCATCCACATTTGGGTTCTCCATTAGGCTTTAGATTCGTGTGGATGGTTCAAATGAGTGCAGTGAAAATTATTGGTTGGAGAACACTATCAAAAGATGGTTGATCCCAACTTTTTGAACATAATCAGCAAGAGTAGAGCAAAATTTTGTGTCGTTAAAACCCGTGTATGTCTGTTTTTGGTTTAACTGAAGGAATGTGAAGAGATCATTACCATGGAAAATCTTCTAGCCAATGCTTCTATGCTTTTTCTTTTATGTTAATGCTCTGATATTTCTTGCAGGAAGATACCTGCATTTTAACAGCTTCAGAGGATCAAACTGTAAGTAGCCATGCATAAAAAACAGTTTGTTTTAGTATTTCAATGAGAAAGAAACAATGAAAGTAAGTGAATTGCTGTTCCTTTTGGACGGGATGCTCAGTATAAGAAATGCACTGGAGTCTTGATGGGGCATACGGGAAGTGTAAAATGTTTGAGTTCTCATCCAACAAATCCTGGTAGGTTTCTTGAACACCTTCTTTGTTTGTTTGTTCAGAAAGAGTTGATCATTTACCATTAATTGTCCAACAGATCTTGTTTCTCTCTGGGTCGACAGATGGGTCCTTTGCCATTTGGGATCTAAGATGCAAGATTAAATCCGAGAGTAGATGTGATGAAGTTTCCCTTCCGTATGTTACTGCTACTTATTTTCTCTCACATGGTTTAGATTTTTGATTTTAGGCATACATAATTACCACTCCATTCATTGCCGTTATTGTCACTTCAGTCAGATCAACTGCCATGGTCAAAGGAGCTCATCCTTCATCTCAAGCAAGGCGGGGTAGGCGCGGCAAGGTTTGCTCACTGCTGAAGTTTATTCAATATATTGTAAGCAATTTTTAATACTTTATTTACATCCTTTCAGTCTGCTGCTGCCAGCATTACGTCAGTTATTTATCTCAAAGATGAGATTTCCCTTGCTACGGCTGGAGCAGCGGACAGGTAAGTTAGAAGCGCTGTGACTTTGCTAAGATCAAGTTTTCAGTTCTTAAGCATAGGCTATATCATGCTGACTTAATCTCCTTTCCCGCTAATCCTGGTTATTTCAGTGTTGTGGAGTTCTGGGATACCAGAAATCTGAAATCTAATATTATTCAGGCATGTCCCCATCCAGAGTCTTCAACTCAAAAGGTTGCTTTTTCTCTCCTGCAGTACATTTCGAAATAGCATTTTACTATGAGATGATGGGAGAATAAAATTTCATTCTCATAGATGAAATGAATATTGCTCTCCAATCCGGCAATCTACTGCCAATAGTCAATTGATGATTGCAAGAGCACTAATAGCGATCCATTTATCTAGAGCTTTAATTAGAGTTATTTACATTGCACATCTATGTTGCTCCGACTTTTTATTTTTTTTGAAGTATCCATATCCGAAACTTGTGTTCGACGCATATCCGGATATGAGTATGGGTATATATATACCCTCCAAGGATCCTTAAAATACATAGAAAAACTTTTTAAAAAAAAAATGAACATACCCGTATCAGACACCTGCCCGAGTCTGAATAAAACATAGTTGAGCATGCTAATGGTACTATTTTTGAACCTTTTTTTTTGTCTATTTCAGGGTATATCTAGCTTGTCCCAGGATTTGAAAGGAGTATTTCTCACAGCATCATGCATGGACAATAGGTAATGATTCTGACGAGCATCTGTTTCTTTAAAGCTGCATTTACTTAACTGTTGAGCCAGAATTTCTGTTTTGATAGGCTGTGCACTAACTAAAAACGTTTCATTTCATTAATTATTGATGAATGTCTAATTTGGATGCAATTTTTTTCCTTTTACTAGAATATACTTATATAATGTACTTCAGCTTGATAAGGGCCCCATGCAAACTTTCTCTGGATGCCGAATAGAGTCTTTTTATGTAAAGGTACATTCAATCTGTTATGTCCTGTTCATCTTTTAAATATCAATAAGCCCAAGCACACAATTACTTTTGTTTGATTGCTAATATCTCCTATGCTTTGAATTTATATGCAATTGCAGGCAGCAATCAGTCCAGATGCAGATCACATACTAAGTGGTTCCAGTAACGGAGATGCTCATATATGGAAGGTTGGGTTCTTCTTAAAATGAACGTTTCTTGTTCTGTTTCAGTACATAATTTAGTTAGCAATGGAAACCAGGTAAACAAGCCTCAAGTGGAGCCTATTATCTTGAAAAGTCATTATGGAGAAATTACGGCAATAGATTGGTAATTTCCTTTCATTGCAACCATTGTTACTGTTATTTTTTTCTCATTGCATATTGCTAGTTTTAAATGTTTATCTTTTTTCTTTTTTTCGTATTTTGCAGGTGCCCATATGAGATTGGGAAGTTAGCAACTTCTGCAGACGATTTCACCGCGAGTGTTGAGATTAAAGCATTGTTTTGCAAGTTTTATGCTTCTCAAATCCAACAAGAATTGCATAGATTTTCCTTTGCGGCCAATTTGAACGATTCAATTATTCTTCAAATCTTTACTTTTTAGGTCCGGATATGGAACATTGAAACCAGCTCTTGCTCAAGCTCAAGATCACCATCTTCCATCCGAAGAAGAGTATGGTATCAGAGCCTCTTTCCTGGCAACTATGATGACCGATGGTGAAGTCACTCGATTGTAGAAAGAGATCAGTCAAACGCGACAGGATCTTAGCAAGCTCCAAGCAGAGGTCCAGCAGTTAGATAAGAAAATTGATGAACGGTTTGAGAGCTTTCGATCTGAGATGAAAATAGAATTTAAGAAATTGGAGATATTAGCCACCAAAAATGGTTTCTCGATGGGTAAAGGGAGTCTATCTGAAACAAGTCCTCACTTTGGATTCACGGATGTTAGTATAGAGAAGACTCACGCTGAAGCTTGTGGGTAGTTAACCACTCCAACATGAGGTTCATCTGAAGCTTACTGCCTTCCTCGACCCTTCAAGTTGGATTGCCCTTGGTTCACAGGTGAGGATTTCAAAGGATGGATCATGAAATTAGAACTATACTTTGAAGCAGAGATGGTTCCTGAAGCTGCTAAGGTTCGAACAGTGATGCTGAACCTTGAAGGAAGGGCGCTGCAATGGCATCACTACTTTGCCAAACTGTAGGGTGGAATTGATAAGCTAAGCTGGGTGCACTACTTGACCGAGATGCGTTATCAGTTTGCTACAGAGGCGTATGAAGATCCGATGGCTGAACTGGTATCCTTGAGGCAGTCAGGGGCTTCATTGGTTGTTAATTCTTCATGGAAAAACCCTTTTGGTGAGTGGCATGTGGACTATAAATTGGTTTATGAGCCCTTGTTAAATGGTGTTGCATGTAGAGCTCAGTTAATTTCATGTAAAATTGGAGACTCACACTTAGGTTCGATGGAGCATAAATGTGATCTGATCAACATGAGCTACGGAGAACCTACATTATTAACGGGCTATGGACGCTTTGTCGATATTGTTAACAAAGTCGTGAATAAACATCGTTTGATATTTGTGAATAGTGCTGGTAATAGTGTGCCAGCATTGAGCACGGTTGGTGATTCAAGTAGCACCTCTTCAAGCATCATAGGAGTTGCAATGGCTGCAGGTGCTCATTCTGTAGTTGAACCTCCACCTAAAGGGCTTGAGTGTACTTCGTCCAGCCAAGGACCTAATGGAGATCTTAGAGTTTATATAACTGCTCTTGAAGGGGCTGTTGCCCCTGTTCCTACTTGGACTCTCCAATGGCTTATGCTCATGAATGGAACATCAATGGCATCTCCATCTGCTTACGGGGAAATCACATTGCTTATTAGTGCCATGAAGGCTGAGGGAAATCCTGTGAACCCATATAGTGCAAGGAAGGCTCTTGAAAATACATATGTTCCTAAAAATGGGTTGCCCGAAGATAAGCTACCCACTGGACAAGGGCTTATGCAAGTTGACAAAGCATATGAATATATATATATATAGAAGTCTCGAGATCCTTCATGTGTTTGGTATCAAATAAAGATTAACCAATCTGGAAAATCAACTCCTACATCACGAGGTATCTACCTAAGAGAGGCTACTGCTTGCCAACAATCTACTGAGTGGGCAATGCAAGTTGAACCAAAGTTTCATGAAGATGGAAGTAAATTAGAAGAATTGGTTCCCTTTGAAGAGTGCATTGAGCTACGTTCTAGTGATAATGCAGTTGTGAAAGTCCCTGAGTGCACCTTCAACATAGTTGCTGATCCTACCAATCTTAGTGATGGTCCGCACTATTATGAAAGTCTATGGAATTGATTGCAAAGCCCCATGGCGTGGTCTTCTGTTTAGAATCTCGATTACTATAACAAAGCCAAAAAGGCTGTAATGAATCAGCCACCATTTATTTCATTCTCAAGGATGTCATTCCTACCAGGCCACATAGAACTGAGGTATATAGATGTACCGCTTGGTGCTAGTTGGGTTGAAGCGACTATGAGGACATCTGGGTTTTGATACTACTAGACGATTTTTTGTTGATATCGTCCAGATTTGTTCATTGAGAAGGCCTATCACGTGGGAGAGTGTGCCAAAAACTTCGCCTTTCCTGTTGTAGGTGGTCAAACAATGGAACTAGCAATAGCTCAGTTTTGGTCAAGCAGCATGGGAAGCCATGAGACAATTATTGTAGATTTTGAGATTGCCTTTCATGGAGTTGGAGTTAACAGTAAAGAAGTAGAGTCCTTGATGGAAGTGAAGCACCCATCAGAAATGACGTTGAAGCGCTATTGGCATCGGAAAAACCTGCCCCTGCTGCTATTTTAAACAAGATAAGAGTTCCATGTTGACCTACTGAGGCAAAACTTTGTACTCTTCCAAGCAATCGTGACAAATTACCATCAGGGAGGTTCTACAAACACTGTGTCAACAATATCTCAGTTTCAATCCTTGAGGACAAGAATTTTCTTCACAGGAGGGTATAGATACAGGCCTTTTAGCCATTAGGATTCAAGCTCTGGGTTTGGGATTGGATCGCATATAATTAGCCCAATAATTAGGACCCAAGAATGATGCTGCGTATACAGGGAGCATTGCTATAACAGATTGCGGGTAATGAATTTCCACTAAAAATTCTCTCCTATTTTCTCTCTATCTTCTTTCCCTTCTTCTTCACACTAATTCTTCCTTCTCGTGTGTTCTTATTCTCTCTGTTTCTCCTGCAATTTCTCTTCTTCAATCACTGACAGATTTAGATCGTATCAGAGTAATGGCAATTCCAAGTGCAGAAAGTAACCTGGTAGTTCATATTCTTGAGATGAATCATTGCATCAAATTAACTCATCTAATCCTACCACTGCATCTTTACTTAGAACTCCTGAAGCAGCCCAGAAGTTAAAAGTTGTCATCAATTTCAGACTCAAATGAAACCCTTTGAGAAGAAAGACACCCGAAGCTGCAATGAAGAGTCCATCATCAGTGTTAAATACCCCTTCCTCGTTGAAAAGGAAAACCATCCGAGATTACTTTCTAGCAATTCCATGAAACTTGGTGGCACATTTTTTGGGGACAGTAGTAGATACACTGTGAAGAAGACTGTTTATTCTTTGTCTTTGAAAGTCAGGTGGGCAAGTTCCTTCAGATTTTTGCTTGGAGTAAGTTCCCATCCCTTCTTTCTCTTGCTTTCTTTCATAAAAGAAAAAAAGTGCAAAAACTTGGTTGAACGACAGGCTTAATGGTGTAGCTTTTGATTGCAGGTTGTGTTTCAAATGTAAAGCCGGATACAAGATAATTGTTTATTGTTCACCACCCTTTTTCACCCCTTTCCCCCCCTAACCCATAGATTTAAATAGTTGTTAATATCTATGTTACTCGTACTTGAGTGTGAGTGTCGGATATGAATTTATGTCCGACACAAATATATTTGATTTATTCTAAGTTTTTCATATATTTAGAAGATCTTTAAGAGATCATATCTTCATATCCATGTCCGTATATGCATCGATACGAATATTTCAAGAAAAATGAAAAATCAGAGCGACATAGGCTAATATATTATAAAAAAATCTTTTGTTCTTAGACACTATCTATATGATTAATGCTATATATTGACATGTAATATTCAGAGTGATAAATTAATCACAGAACAGCCAACTGTAAACATTGGCAAATCGTTCTTTGAAAAAACTTTAGATAAAATTAAGCATATTCATGTCGGACATATATTTGTATTTGACACTTACCTCAAAGTTCGAGTAATATAGGTGGAACCAATTGCAAATATCCATCTTTGTCCGACTATTCTTTCAATGATTAATACAAATAAAAGAACTCATTATCATTCATTCTACACATTTATGTATGATAGGTCCAGCAAATTCACATTAATGACAATGGCAAGACTGTTATCTTTATATGTTACAAAAGCAGAACATGTGGTTTACTTCAATCAAACATAATAGCACATGAACTTACCAGTTTCAAGAGGAGCAAGCCGTGTTACGCTACATGCAAAGGAGCCAACAATGGAACAAGGGTGTCAAAAAACTAGTAAGAAACTGTAATTTAGCTAAAAAATGAGGGAATTTCTCTTGAATACATGACTGCAATAACCAATATGATAGCAAGAAGAATGGTTAAAGTACTTAAATAGTCCTTGTACTATAGTCAAAAGTGCATTTTAAACCCTTTAGTATATAAATGTGTAATTTAATCCTTATACGTTTGAAATTTGTGCAAATAAATAAAATTGGTAATACTATTAATGAAAAATCGTCTAAATATTGACATGGACATGTAAAATTGACAGAAAAAAATGACTTGAAAAAAAACTGATGACGTATCAAATTTTTTTACTCAAGTATAATTTAGAAAAACATAATTTTTTTTTACCCAAATCCCATCCTTACCCGTAAAAACATGTCATAATTTTTTTTCGAAATCATCTATTCTATCAGTTTCTAAATTCCACCCAAGCAAAAAAATTTGATACGTCATCATTTTTCTTTTTCCAAGTCATCTATTCTGTCAGTTTCACATGTCTACGTCAGCATTTAGACGATTTTTCATTAACACTATAGTTAATTTTACTTTTTTGCACCAATTTCAAATGTACAAGGATTAAATTACTCACTTTTATAGTACATGAATTAAAATGCACTTTTAACTATAATACAAGGACTTTCTAAATACTTTAACCCAAGAAGAAATCTGATGTTAATGTAAACTTGTGAACAACTCAAGAATTACTAACCTCAAAGGAGAGCGAGCTCGTAGTTTGTCTATTGGATAATGTAAAGCTCTTGTTTAGCTATAAAGTAGCGACCTATGAGATTTCCTGGTTCCATTATGAATTGTTCCTGAAATGCACCCATTCGCTTACTAGGAATATCAATAGAAAGATCTTTAAAATTAGGTGTGCCCTCTACTTGTAAGCCATCCCCACAAATAAGAAACTGATTTCCGGTGATGAAGGATCCTGAGACACGGATTGCAACTCCGTCTTGACCATGAGCACGGCATTGAAGTTTTTCTACAACATGCACAAGTTTTTCGGGAGGCCAGTCACCTGCTAATGTACCTCGGATATTGGATAACATTGCATGGATATCATTTGGACCAACAAATTGCTTCCCTGAGAAACTGGAAAAAAAAAAAAAAAAAATCCTCTTAGTAGACATATAAACCATAAAGGCACAATGTGCTGCCTAAATAATTTTAACCAAGTTCAAACATGTTTCGTAACTAAAATACTTTTATCCACCTCATGCAAATTACTTTTGCTATATGGACATTTAGGGAAGAACATTCGGTCGGTTCGATCTTGTAAATATGAAAACCAAATTAACCAATTGAACCGACCGAATTAAATTAATTAACCGAAAAACTGAACCAACTTAAGTTGGTCGGTTTAATCGGTTTTAACAATTTAAAAAACAAATTATTTATTGTATATTATATAATATATAGTTTTAAAATATTATATAAATATATTTTATTTTATATTATATATAAAATATAATTAAAATTAAAAGAGTCGTTAGTTTGGTCTTTTCGGTTATCAATTTTAAAAACTGATAACCGACCGAATAAACCGTTTTTCATAACTAATTAATTTCAAAACCGAACCAAATTAACCAAATTTGATCGGTTCGGTCGGTTAAATCGGTTCAAACCGATTAATGCTCAACCCTATGGACATTCAACCGTAAAGCTTTTAAATAGTATCCTGCTCTTCTTAATTAGCTTCTGCAGAAATGTTTCTAATTGAGTTTACTCGAATGGGGTATTTATATCACTATGGTAATACATTTGTTGGAAGAATAAAAGTTAATTATCTTAGAATCATAATGTCCTTGAAGCCTGAAGAGGACTAAAATGCATGAAATATCTAAGCATGGGGATCATTCTGCTAATTTACCATGTAAACAATGATAGGAGGAAGACTATCACTTGATAGTTCGTTACCTAAAAGTTGAATCTTCATTGTACAGGGTCCTTGTATGCTGCCAATTTTCATCGGGTCCATCAAATAGCAAGTAATAGTGTATCGTCAGCATCTGATCATGCAAATATTAGTGTTAGTATCCATTAAGCGTAAATAAAAAAGATAGGCCTCCTTAAGAATTTGTCAAGTAATATGTAAATTCCAAGTTCCGGTAACTTTTCTACGTTAAATCAAATATTTTGACTTGAATGCTTAATCATAGTATAACCAGACCATCTGTTTTATCTTACCTCCAAAGTTTAGAAAAAGTTCATTATGAATGTCTCTGTTAGATACTGAAGTATTCAGATGGAAACAAATTAATAGTTAGATAGATCAGGTGATACCAATACACCTGATTTTCTAGTCACCCTCGGTGAAGCAAGCCTTTTGACCTATGTTACTCGGACTCGGGTGTGAGAGACGGACATGGGTATGTTCAATTTTTCCAAGATTTCCATGTATTTGGAGGGTCTTTGGAAGATCATATCCCCATACCCATGTCTGGATATGCGTCGGGCACGGGTACTTCAAGAAAAATGAAGAGTCCGAACAACATAGCTTTTGACTATTAGATATAGAAAATTCTTTTAACATATATTGATCCACTAACCACCATAAACTATGATTGGTATACTAACTTTGGCCATCTAATCAGCAGCAGGGTTTCCGGTCCTATGCCCCTAAACAACTAAGAACCTAGAAATGCTAACATATAATTCAGTATGATATAGATGCCAAATGCTGTACTTATTATATAGCAATTTTGGGCTATATTTGAAGTTTAAATATCTCAAGCTTCATGCCTACATCCAATGTGATAATTCAAAAAATGAAAAAAGAACTATAAACTCTTGCTCAGACATGTGTGTAACTGTCTGAATATAATGTAAATAAGAGTCCATATACTCACATCAGCCAAATCTTTCAGCCTTTGAGTTGGATCAAAGACACTTCGAACAAATGCTGCTAAATCTACTCTAACATGCTCATGCTTTTTAATAAACGGGTGGGAAAGAAGCTGCAATCAAACAACATCAATTCAACATATGTTAAGTTTTAACTGTAATATAAGCATTATGAGGAGATATGTTACTCGGACAAGGGGGTGAGTGTCGGATACAGGTATGTGTTCAACATGGGTATGCTAAATTTTTTCTAAGTTTTTCTATATATTTGGAGAATCATACCCCCATACCCATGTCCGACACATAAAGAGTCGGAGTAACATAGATGAGGAGTATAAGCTACCTGCTCAGCTGTTGGTCTGGCATCTGCATCCTTCTGCAGGCAAGCATCAATAAATGAACAGAACTCTGGTGAAAATTTGTGTTTTGGTGGTGATGGTGATGGATCGTCCAAGATCTTCCATGAAAATTCAGCAATTCTAATGTCAGATTAAAAGAACTAAGAAATAATGTGTAAAAGTTTCAAGCAACATTCAATGTGGAAAGATCTGTATTAAAGGCATTGGTATATTACCTGCAACATGAGATTAACCGGTCCTTCATTAGCTGTATATGGAAATTCTCCAGTGCCGCACTCAAAGAGAGCAAGACCAAGACTCCATATATCAGCAGGATAAGAATAGCTCTCATTTCGAATTCGTTCAGGAGACATGTATGTAACAGTTCCAACAAAGGTAGCACACTAGTAACAAGTCAGAAGCAGTTGTTAGACATTTATAATAGATTTTAATAAGATAACAGATTATCATCTTCAAGAGCAACTCCGACGAAAATATCTCTATAACAAACCAACATACACCAAAGGTAATGGCAGGAAAGAAGAAAGCAAGCACAAATTGATTAATATCTAATGACTAACCATTGCCATTGAATTATCTAGGCCAGCACTTATGCCGAAATCTGTTATTTTGGGCTCCCCCTTAAGATTTACAAGCAGATTTGCAGGCTTGATGTCTCTGTGAACCAAATGCCTAACACCATGCAAGTAGCATAGTCCCTTGAAAGTAAAAGGATATGAATTGTGGTGTCAATATGCAGGATATATAGGTCAATGGCAACCTTTTTCATTCAGAAAACCATAACTGAAACAAGATAAGATATTATTACCTGCAGGAGCTTCTGAAACATAGATGAAAGGACTGGTTCTGGTACATTTTTCCGCAATCTTAAGATATCTGCCAGTGACCCTCCATCCATGTATTCTAAAGCTATGCTTATTTGCCCCGAGTCTGGGGAATAGAAAGCTCCATGGAATTCCACAAGACCCTCAGAACAAGGTGCCTCACAAAGTGTTCGTATTTCTGTCAGAAGCTGTTGTCTTTTCTCCTAACATGCAAAAAAAGTAACATGGATGTAAGCCAAATATACAAACTGCATGATGCTCTTCGCTATTGAAACAAATCTAGACAACTTCTAAGCAACAAACAAGCAAATCTTTGCATCAAAAGTACCTTCTCAAATATATTAATTTTCTTCAAGGCAAGAATTCTATGAGATGGAATATGCATAGCTCTTTGAACAACACTGCTTGCACCACTACCTATTGCCCCAAATATCCTCATCTCGTGAGAAGCACACCGATATGTCTTTTCGCCTTGATCTGTTTCGTCCACAGGCGAAGATGTGCATTTTTGCAATCCAAGCTCATTAATGTTATACACTCCATATGATCTACTCAATAAGTTGACAGTTCCACCATCCGACAGCTTCACACAATTTAAAAAACATGTATGTATAAAGGGATAAAAATCTCACATAAAACTCATCACAAGACGAAGCTTACCATGTAAGAATCATAAGGATCAAGTGTTGATCCAGCCGAGAAGCCCGTCTCAGCATCGAACAAAGGCGCTAGCTTCTTCCTTAACTCTTCTAATCCTGCCATTATAACTCACTGACAGTAAAATAGACACTGATGCATTCCTTCTCACACTGTCCAAATGCAGAACCAGTCTCATTATCTTAAACTTCTTGAAATAATGTCTTAACAAACAAAAAATTCCATATCAAGACAGAAAAAATAAAGAATTGAACATATTTTACTACCCATTCACAAGGAATTTCAAGGTAACCAACCATGATTTAGTAATCTAACAAAATTAAAGGAAAATTCTTCTGTAATTATCATCTCATGGCCCATCAAAAGAAACAATGATCCAATTCAAATTCCCATGAAATCAGAAAGAAAGAAAAAAAAACCCAGTAAACTTTCTTCTAAGCAGTTGATCTTGCATCAAAGATGGAAGAAATTATAACAAATTTGGATATTCCTATAAAATAACTTAATAAATTCAACTTTCAAAACCATAAACTCAGCAAATGCATTATCACTGTAAATCTAAAATTCAGACAAAACCTGCTTAAAAAACTTCTACTATAAAAAGTAAAATTGAAACACCAAATAGAATAATTACTAGTAATGTTATGAAAAGAAAAATTTATATATAAAAAAAAAACCTTACAAGTTAGAAATCCGTACAACAGCTGAGTTTTTGAGATTAACTGCTAACAGAGTAACAGTAGACAATTTTCATTACTAAGTTACTTTTCGTAGTTTCTATCTTCCCCATCCGACACCCGATCGAGTTCAGTTCGCTGCAGCTATCTTCTCTGCAGTTCTTATGTTTGACTAATCACAGACAACCATGTAACTTTTGTTTCCAAATCTCGATTATCGTGTCGAAACTCGGCCCATGAATCATACATTTTAGAGCCATTTGAAGCCCACGATTCGCAAGGCTCGATAAATCTATATCGTAAATGCCAATTTTGGGGCAAGCCAATTCTTTGTTAACCTATACTAACTATTAAAAATCCAGTTTAGAAACTGGATCCATATGGATTTCAGAGTTTCTCTCGTCACAAGGTTTAAGAAATCAAAAGAAACTGAACCGTTCAATTCATATAATTATTTTAAAAATGTGATATTAAGATCTAAAATTTAAAATAAAAATTTTGATACGAGAGAAATGTTAAAATTTTCTTCAAAATCCAAAAGGCCGAATATACAATTTTTTTTTTTGGTTATCTTTTTTTAAGGTGCTCATGGTCGGGACATGGGTTGGAAAATTTTACTATTCATATATTATTAAAAATTTATTTTTATATTAATATTAATATATATTTTATAATTAAATTTAAATAAAAAAATAAAATTGTAATGATTGAATTGTGATTCAGACCGATCAAATTCATGAAAATTCTTACTCAAACCCAATCCAATACGGGCCGAGCTGAACGGACTGCCGAACCTATAAACAGGTCTACCATTTTTTAATCAATCTAACTAAGAAAAATTGAAATATATAAATTAATAGAGAGCAACGTTAAACTGATGAGTTCAATAAAATATGTACATCTTTGAGCTAGCTAGCCAATAATTATATAACTTCTCTAATCACTAATTAACTAGGGCCATGTCTAGACCTGCTCATGGACCGGGCAGCCCGTCCGGCCCGTATTGGGCCGGACAGGAAATTTTTGTTTCGGGCCGATCCGATTCAACCTGGAACAGTATTTTTGTATTAAAATAATATTATTTAATTTTAATTATAAAAATATTAATAAAAAATATATTTTTTATTTTTTAAATATAATGAACAGTGCTCACGGACCCCGGATAAAAACTTTAAAAAAAATTCGAGTCTCGGCCCGACTCATGAGTACCTCTTAGCCATGCCTGATTATTTGAACTTAAAATTATTCCTCTTATATCTCCTTCACCCACCCTAACTTTTCTCCATCACCCATCACAATCTGAATTATGATCCAATCAATAATTTGCAATGAATAATTAAGAAAATTAAGGCTAGTTAAAGACTATAAATTTTTATACTCTAAAACCTTTTTTTTTTTTTAGTAAATTAGATGTCCATTATTTTGATGGATCCGCTTAATTGATACTTATAGGTATCAGTTAAAAATTATTTTATATTTAATATATTATTTTTACTGAATTCAAAAAAAAAATCATTAATTATATTTTTATTTTTATTTTTATATATATTACTTTAATCAGTACCTAATAACACTGATTAATATTTTCCTAATTTTGATTTGAGTCTCCCAAATTTTTTTTCAACATGACCCTTAAGCAATCATTGCATAAATGTTAGTATAGAGAAAAAAAGATCGTATGCAATTAATTATTTGAAATAGGAAACATTGCAAATGGAGAATATTGGTAAAGCATGCATTACAAAAAAGTAGGGATATCCAATGTATCATAATCATCATCAGCCATAATCTAAATTAGATTATCATGAGTTAATTCTTCAATCATTGGTTACACCAACTCCATCTTTTAATTCAAAAAGAAATAAATAATAATAAACTTGTTATACCTATTATTATTTGGACTAGATATTTCCATGGGTTGGTCGGTTGAGCCGTGACCTGAATTTTTTTTTATTTTTTTATTCAACTCGGATTATTGTTTAAAAAATATTAAAATATTATTTTTATATCAATATTTTTATATTTTTATAATTAAATTTAAATAAAAAATATTTTTTTATTAATAAATGCTCAATCCGAATTGAAAAAAATCATGTCTAAGCCAATCCTTGAACATATCTAATTTTGACGATCACATGACAAACACCTGCCAATCTTACATAACAGACATTTCTCTTACACATGTTGAACAGATAATTACATAAAATTCAGGTATAAAATGATAGGTAAGACACAATTTCAATCAATTCTAACTTCAAGAATATTCTTCCTGCTTATGCTCTCTGTATCTACTCAGATTACTCATTCAAATCTCTATTGACTTAAGTATCAGAGCACATCCCTCCAAATTCCGACGCTCATCTGATCTTCTTTGTGCCCACAAGTTCAACTCATTTACACTCTAATAATTCCTCTGAACTCATCAGCTCCGACACTAAAAATACATCAACAGAATTAGGTTTAGGCATATATATGCTTTAATTTGCACCCTCCTTATGGCTTATGCAAGAAACTTTCATGTATGTCTCTCAAGAATAGAATGATTTAAAGTTAGACAATCACCATATACTTATACTTATCATTGTCTTCATCAATGCAATATATAATTGTAATGGCAAGTCTAAAAAAAGGCATAATTAATCTATATATAACATATGTAGCCGCCTCCTTAATTACATGATCATCTCCTTAATTAACATTTGCAAACTTCATAATCCAATCCCATACGTTTTATTTTTTGCATTTTAATGTAGGACAAAAAAGTTGACTGCCCAATTTAGTTATATCTATAATATTATATTCGTATTCATACGAATAATTTATAATGAATAGCTATGATACATGCATCAAAACGATGCTATTTCTGGAATCTGTATGGCATATATATATATATATATGCTCTCTTTTTTTAGTTTTTCATTTTTACTTAATTAACAAGAGAAATTATCTTATTCATTGTTAATGAAAATTTTAAATTATCTCATTTTTCATTTTAAAGATCAATACGCAACAAGTTAAACCCATAGAAATTCACTCGAACTCCAACATTTTCGTCCAATAAAAATCATTAACTATTATCAAAGATCAATCCACTTCTTTTATTCCAATATATTCCATCAATTTATTAATAATGATCTTTTCATCCCATGAAAAAAAAAAAAAAAATTCCAATTGCTTTTACGAGTTTCCAAATTTTGATAGATTTGGATCCGAAATGCTATCATTTTCAGACTTTTCACTATGCCAAGTAGCAGAGATAAAACTTTAGGCAGACCGTCTTGAAGCAGATCTTATTGATATATGATTGATTCAACATATATATATATATATATATATATATATATATATACTCTCTAGCTAGCACCATATATTATATAAACATATAAGAATAATTGAAAAGAATCTGACTAACCAACCCTACCTGTTGATTAAGTTAATTAAGTGTTGATTGGATGATTAATTAGTTGACATTTACAAGTAGAAATTTAACATTTGTGCTTTTGGCTATATATATGACAATTCTGAGTAAATTGCTAACCTTGTTTTGCTTAACTTGATAATTATATATCAAGAAAAAGTCTTCTGCATATTGTTTAGAAATCTTCTGATATGCTATTTGTCCTTTTCATATTGCCTGCCAAATGCCTTTTCTTTCCTTCTTCTGCTTAATTTATATATTGATGTAATAATTAATCAAACCTGCTTTGTATTATTGTCTATGTTACTTTGATTCTTTATTTTTTTAAAGTATTCGTGTCTGACATATATTCGGACATAAATATGGAGATATGAGAACTTCCAAATACATAAAAAAAAAAACTTTAAAAAAATTAAATATACTCGTATCGAACATATACACATGCCTAACACTCATATCCGAATCCGAATAACATAGATTCTTGTAATCATAATATACTAAATTTATACAGATTTTTATTGGTACAATCTACTAAATTGATCAGTTCTGAATTTGATCCAACTTATCAGTTAACCATTATGACAATATTTTGTCCTATCCATGCCCTGAGTATTTTTTTTTTTTTCCTATTTAAAATTATCAAAAATTGAATCCTAATTACTAAAATAAATTTAATAATCTACCAACAAATCGTATGACTATGATTACAATTATAAAACTTTAGTATTTCAAATTTTTTTCAATATTATATATATATATATATATATCTGTATATTTGAAGATTTGGCAGAGATGTGAGTATTTCAAGTTGATTTCAGTACCAGTTTCTTGAACAGTGTTTGAAATTATTATAAGTACTGCAGTGTCACAGTCATCTCATCCTTTTTGTACCCCCCATTATTACCCCTTTGTCTTTTGCTTTTTCCCATTGTTTCTCACTGAAAATGCTCTTTACCTCCTTTTTTTTCTCCCATCTTCCATACCTTTTGTCACTGTGTTTGCAGGCCTCCCTCTCCCTGTCTCCAACTAGGGTTTCCTCTTCTTAAAAAAACCCTCTCACATTCAATAATAAAACCTAATAATAAGGAAATTTTCATCTTTCTGTGGCTGCATAGTCTTTTTCATTTGGGAAAACCAATCAAAGGGACAAAGATCTTGAAACTTGAAAGAGCCTACTCAAAGAGAAAAGAGGTAGTATTCTTTTTCCTCCTGGTTAAAGAACCTAGTCATAAGTAGCTAGGTAACTACAACTACAAGAACCCTATTTAGCTAATGCTTTTATATTTATACAGATTCTTCTTCTTTTTTACCCTTTTGGTTTTACTATAAGGTCTGATCAAGCTTTTCCCACAAATAATTTGAAAACAAATTTATATATATTTTTTTCACATGAAAAAAAGAGAAGATCTACTATGTTGGAATCTTGGAAAATTTTTGTGGTCCTCATGGATGGAAGGGTTGTTTCAATTTATGCAACTGTTTGACCAAATTCAAGGCAGAATCCTAGAGCCTGTGCATGTTAATGTAATGATACATGTTTTTGTTTCCTCTCAATTCTATTTTTACTTTTTCTTGGTTTGTTTTTGACTTTTTGGGGTTTTTTTTTATTTTATTTTGCTACAATTTTAAGATGAAATGTTTCAGACAGTAGTATTTAATAAATTCAAGGAAAGCTGCTTGGCAAGTCAGAAAAAGCAAAAGTTGTTTGAAAAGAAGATGGCAGAGAGCCAGAGAGTGTTTTTCTTTAAGCAATTTCTCGTCCTTAACCTAGTTGTTTCTCCAAGAAATCTTGATATATTGGATTCAGAACTAAGGCTTTTTTTGTCAGTTTAACAAAGTCAATGAACCTCCAGCTTACAGAAGAAAATAGAAGATATACTACTTGACTAATTTGATAAAAGAGAAAAAAAAAAGATTATGGTGGAAACTGACAATTATAATGCTTGATGCATGCAATTATTTGCTGCAGAGAAAATGGCTTCTTCCAGCTATTCCAATTTTCCATGTGCTGCCTGCAAGTTCTTGAGGAGAAAATGCATGCCAGATTGTATTTTTGCACCATATTTTCCACCTGAAGAGCCACATAAATTTGCCAGTGTTCACAAAATATTTGGTGCAAGCAATGTTAGCAAACTGCTTAATGAGGTAGCACCCAATCAAAGGGAAGATACAGTAAACTCCCTTGCCTATGAAGCTGAGGCAAGACTGAAAGATCCTGTTTATGGCTGTGTTGGAGCCATTTCGGTTCTCCAAAGACAGGTAAAGAGACTCCAAAGGGAACTTGATGCTACTAATGCTGATTTAATCCGATATGCCTGCAACTGCAATGAAATGCCACCAACAGCAGCAGCATCCCAGTATGGAAGAAGAACAGCATCTGGTCATGGAGGAACTTCTAATTTTAATCAAAATTCTGGTTTTTACTATCCCTCTCAGTGGAATGACCCTTCTGGAGACAATGGGAGATCAGGTGGTGGAAGCATGTGATGCTGTATCATGTAATTAATAAGCAAAAACTATTGGTATTTGGTGGGAAGTCCCATTTGGCTAGCTCTAGGGTTTTCTAGCTAATTATGGAATTTGATAAGGGACCATGTGCGATATCATGGTATTTTTATGACATGCCATTTACCCTGATGAAATGTTATTCTTAGTGTCTTTATTACTTTGTGAAAATGATCTGCTGTTCTTGCTATATTCATTCAAAGATTCTATATATGTAAGCCTCTAACTGAAGCTAATTATCAACTAAATTATGTATTAATTTATTCCTGAAGATCTTAAGAGTATAGCTTCTGAGAAGGTTTCCAAGCTAGCATTAAGGTTCATTTTCCTTGTTGCTTGAGTCTAATTAAGCAGCTTGGATATATAGGAAATCAAACCCAGAATATAAACGTGCTATCAGATAGCTCAATCTCTATTTTATCAGGCAAAACTTGAAAGTTGCATTTTTACTTTAAGTTTAAGAAGGAAAATAAGGCAAATTAACACACTAGCTTTTGATAAGAAGCTTCCTATATATTCTAGCTAGCTATATGGTTAAGTACTCTAACCTTTAGCTAAATTCTGGTCTTAATTTGGTGCTGCACTTGATTTGCAATATCCTTCCGTGGGGAAACTAAAAATGCCCATCAATTATAAGTTATATGCCTATAATTTGTTGCCCTTAACAATAGTTTTATAAGGGTCATTTCATATTTAGTACTCTATTCTTAAGGCCACCAACCTTCCTTAGTTTATTCATAACCTGCACCCACCTTGGCCAAACTTCAAAGCCACCAACTGCTAGATAAAATTATACTATACTGGTTTATATATATATGCAGCTTATATAAAGTAACAGGTTCTTATATATTGGTTTAATTATAATTAACTGATAGAGATACAATCATTTTGATGCTCTAACATGCATCATGTTGCAATTATTACTAGGTTTCCAAACTTTCCTGATGAATTCAATTTCTTCTCTAATCTACTCTCAGAATTTTCTTTCCTTGACAGTATTGCATGGCAAACCAAAGTTCAGATCTGTAGTTTCCAGCAGTCCAATAGAGGATCTTCAACAAAAATTAAACTGGTCTTTTTTTTTGTTGACATCATTGACTAAGTCACCAAGAAAAACTTCTTAAGATTATCACTTTATTTACTTGGTTAATTTCAAATAATTTACAAGTCTACAAGTAAACAGCAAGGCATCTGGATTTATCAACAAATGAAAGTTCTTGGTAGAATTAAAAAGAAAAAAAAAGTTATTATATAATCTGGATTCTTCTTTTTTTTTTTTAAATACTCGTGTACGAGATATGTGTCTGACACATATTACGATATTAATATGAGGATATAATCCTTCAAATATATAAACAAAATTTTAAAAGAAATTGAATATATCACGCCGAATCGTTTCTGACATTTATTCCAAATCTGAATAACATAGATGCCAATTATTTGCTAATAACATAATAAATCAACATCACCATCATAAAAAAAAAGGTAGTTAAAGGAAAAAGAAAACATAAAAAAACTAGCTCAATTCTAATGGAACCGAATAATACTAATTCTCCTTTTTAACCTACCAAAGCATGTATCGTTGCCAATTAGCCATAGGACCTAAGTGTGAACAAAGGAATATATATATATATATATATATTTATATATATATATATATGTATATATATGAAAAATTGTTTCTACTCAGTCTTAAAGCATTTTTGGACACCAAAATTTCAAGCTTGTTGAAACAATTGCTTCAATTCAGAACCTGATTTTTCCATGTACAGATAGTAAAACCAACACTGTAAATTTCTTGACTTCCCTTACTATATATATAATATAGTGTTTGATGTAAAATTCCCATTAATTTCCTAGTCTTCTGGTGCCTAGCCTTGTCCGGAGAATCAAGGCCAATTACATATATATAATTGATACACTAATAATAAAATTTAAAAATAAGATTAAGAGATTGTCACATGTTTCATTTCATTTTTAATTTTTAGAGGAGAGGGAGTGAGGGATGTTCTTTATCTTGATCTTGATCATTATCATTTTTTTCTTTTCTTTTGTTTTGTTTTGTCACTTTAAATCAAACATTATAGTAAAAAAATAGCTAGAGAAAAAAAATATAATATGAGGGGGGTTCTATCATTGTACCCTAACATGATAAATAAATAAAAACTACAGTGAATGTTCTATAAAAGGAATCAAAACTATCTCTAAAGAAATAAAAGACATGTAGTGTCAGTTGTCACCATCCATTTTCAATTACAGAAAAAAGTACTACGTACAAAATACTAATTACTCGAAACTTCCATTACATGCATGTGTGTTGTCAGGAAAATTTTAAGGAAAGTCTTTTAATATAAGCTTTCCATAGGCTCCAACAAATATTGATGGTTGGATGAAAAATAATTCATCCGAACCGTTGAAACAAAAAACAAATAATAGATTTGATGAAACTTGTTAACCGAGTAGCTTTCATCCCCTATACCCAAACCTCTCTTTTCCAAAATCATCAAACCAAAAAAAATTGAAACCCTAACTCTATTCCTCTAAATCGAAACACCAACCCGATATTTCATCTGCCACTTCCGCTTCAGTCTCCACCTCCATGTGCTCCTAAAATCATCAACCCCAAGTTTAGAAAAAAAAACCCTCACCCCGATTCTCGGAATGGAAACCCCAAAAATGTTAAAACCCCAAACTTGGTTTCCCAGAGTTTCTTCTATGTTCCATCACCGCCTGCCTCTAGTCCGTCCAGTAACTCCAAAGCCAAACTCTGTCTAACAATCTCTTTTCTCTCTCTGCAACTTTCTTTATCTCTCAGTTTTTTTGGATTCTCTCTTTTGAATCAGAGAAAACCCTAATTATTTTTTTGTTTGATTTGCATGATAGCTACTAGTTTGAAGTTTCAGTTTGTTTACCTATTTGATTTGCTGAATTGATCTTTGCTCCAATCAGGTCCCACTATGTGTAGAGGGTTGGGATGAAGCACTTCAGGAGATAGGCAGGTTGTCACATGAAACAATCCTTTCACCACAAAACGCGACGTCACTGCTAAAAGTTGTTGAAGAGATGCCGGTATTGGTCATTGCTGGTGCTGAAGATGCCCATATTTCTCTCAAATCTTCCCAGGCCATGGCTTCAAAACTTGTAAATTCCGTAAGTAGTCTGCTTCAATTTGTATCCTATGTTCTCAAATTTTGAATTCAACAAAGATGGTTAATCTTCTTGGCATATCGCTCTTTATTCTGAGTGGTAGTTTTCAAGAAATTGAAAATCTGGTACACATAAACTCTACTAAAATTCCTTGTTCGAGTGTTCACCTCTTAACAGTGTTCTTGTTTTGAAAGAATGTTTACCATTTCCGGGTTTTGTCGCGATATTTCAAACTGAGCTTGTCGAGTACTTTGAATGTCTTGTTTACAAACAACTATCGTCCTGTTTTCTTGATGTTTGCTACATTTGTTGCAATTGCAGAGACTGGTTGCAATATCTTGGTGTGGCCATCTTCCGCATGAGGAATGCCCTAAGGCATTACTTGCAGCTATTTCACCTTTCATAAGCAGATTGCTACTCAAACCAGAATTGCTAAAAGACAGTAGGACACCTCATTTTCCTTCGATATGTCAGAATGAGATTTTAAGTGGAAGTTAGTTAAAGAGTCTTTGATTGTTGGTATAGTACTCTTGTGTTGAACTTGAGAAGTTGATGGGCTTCATACATAATAACAGTCCATCTCCTTGCTCATTTGTGCATACTCTTCAGCCAGGGATCATATGTTTTGATTCTTTTAGAGTGTTGTCTTTGTGATTATACAACTATAAAAAACATGTCCTATGAACAAGAAGTATCTAGGCTTGTGATTATCCATGAAGGAGATATGAAAGAGCATATTATTCATAGAATTTGAGTGATTTCAGTTGAAATGTGTAGTTTTGAGATGGAATTGTCATTTGATGGTAATATAGAGGATAAAATGAAAAAGAAGTTATCTGTATGTTATGAAAAAGCAGTGAGAATTAATTAGGAGAACGACAGGGCAGATAGTTTTCTGTGCACTATACAAATGATGATTTGCAGCCACAAGAAGGAAAAAAGAAGAGAGTTGAGTTTAAATGATGATTTGTCCGTCCTGTTGCAGATGTTGAGAAAGTTCCATCCACTGGTAATGCTTTTAGGCTGTCATTTTGAATTAATTAAATATGTTGCTTTAATGTCTGATATTCTTTTTGTGATATTTGTGTGATAAGATGTCCAAATATTGAGGATTCTCTCTCTCTCTCTCTTTCACCCCCTCCTTTTTTTTTCATGAAAGGGGTCTGGGGGATTGTGTGATGTGAATTTTTATGTTTATATAGTTCTCACCCTACTTTGATATAGTTATTAAGAAGCATAAGAGTAAAATGATGTTCTATATGTGGGTTTTATCAGGAAGCACAAGTGGGTCAACTTGGGGTATTTCATCAATTTTTGGTGGCAGTGATAACCGCTCATCAGTGAAAGAGAGCTCAACAAACAAACCATATAGTGAACCTGCTCAAAATATGGAACACCCCTCTTCCATGATCCATTTAAGAGAGGTCAACAAACAAGATAATCCATCAAGGATCCTGTTTTAAATTAAAAAATGTGTTAATTTGATATTGACAAGCATGTTTTTTATTCTTTTCAGCCCCCAGCTGTCTTGAGGCCTTCAGAGTGTTCAAAAACTGAAGCTATTGAAATTGCTATCACCAAATTGCTCTTAAGATCATACTATGACATTGTTAGGAAGAATATAGAGGACTCTGTGCCTAAAGCAATTATTCACTTCTTGGTAAGTTTTAAACTGAGTAGATTTGCCAATTACATTTCATTGTGCCTTTTTTCTATTTTATCCATGCTCACAGTCAAGTTCCTGATAACTATGAAATTTTGAAAAGCATTATGGTGCTCCAATTAGGAGATTATATATCTTTCTGGCCAAATTAATTTCCATTTTCACCTTTATATCAAGTTAGCAATTATGTGGCTTGACCTAAACAGTATTTGGTGCTAAGTATGTTGATTTCTATCCTCCACTATTTTAATTTGGAGAGAAGCATATATCATGCATGCTGAACAAGGTTACTGTTTATTTTTGTGTGGTTGATGTGTTTTAGTTATAGACTTATAGTAGAATAGCCACGAATTACATGATTGTATGAATGTTGTATGCTTGTCCAATTAAAACATGGAGCTAGCCAGTTGGTCAAAAAGTTTTCTCGAGCTTTAAGAGGTTATATTTGCCATATGTTTCTTATATTGGAACCTGAAACTGTTGTAATTTTGTGTAAGTACAAGCCTTGTATTGCTAACAATAGTTTATGGTGCAATATTGCATTGTTAAGCTGAAGCATTACATGAGTATTGATCTCTGTCTGTTGATAATATCTATATCCAGGTAAACCATTCAAAACGTGAACTTCATAATGTCTTTATCAAAAAGCTTTACAGGTGATACAGAGCTGTGTGCCATTTGACTTGATTTCAATTATTTATCCTTTTGACAGTCTCTTTGTTGACCAGAACTAATAACATGGGGCCAAATTTACCCAAATAAAAGAATAAGGGCCAAAATGATTTAATTTGCATAGTTCGAGGGCCAAATTTATATTTATCCCTATATTAAAACTGTTTAAATATAGGTTAGATCTGATGTCTGTGATATTATAATTGCACAATCAATTTGTTGAATTTTTTCCAGGCTAGCTATACAGAGGCTTGAAATCACAAAGAATGACCTGCAACATCATCTAGCGAAAGAGGTCGCACTACATTTTTGAAATCATTCAATGCCCAAGTAGAGAAATACTTTCTGTTTCCACTGACAGATTGCTCCTTACCTGTTGTAGGCTAGAGGAAATGCAATTCTACAAGCCAGCTTGGAAAAAAAAAACAAGCTTTGCATGAACGTCGCTTGGCGCTTGAACAAGATGTATTTCTTTCTTACCAATTGAACACTTATTTTTCATCATAAATTTTTATCTCTTAATCTGCTTGCTGATTTTTGCACTAAATGTTCAACAAGGAATTTAATCTTGGGAACTTTTACTTAGACCCGTTTCTATACATTTTCTTGGTTGTTTTTTTAGTTTAATGAGGAATTAGCTTCTAAACTTTATTTGATCACAATTGGTAGGATACATACTTGGATTCTAAAATTTGTTCCTATTATCAAGAACCACAACTGTGTCATTCTTATGTTTCCTGCTTCTGATTATTCTATTTGGCCTTACTCTTCAACTTGATATTGAAGACGTTAGATTTCTGAACTTTCTTAGACCTGTTTGAAAGAGAAGGTTTTAAAATTTTCTGGTGACTACAACCCAATGGGCTCATGCAGTTGTAAATATCTTTTTTTGTGTTGTTTCTTAAGTACATCCAATATAAAATGCTTTTGAGTAGTGAAGGTTTTTTAGCTGATAATGGCTGCTTAGACGATTGGATGAAGTTCAGTCTGCTGAGAGCATGCTAACTTGAAGATTTTGTGGCTTGCATTGTCATTAAATAGTTATAAACAAGTAACACTTGGAGAGTTGAATTTCTTTTGCACAACTTTGTAGACTTTAGAACAACTAAGGGGGTAACAATTTTGAAACTCTATGAACTAAAAGTGTTGTGCAGGATCTCTAACAGAGAACATATATTTATCTTCTTTCTTGTTAAGAAAATGATTTTTCATATACAGTTATCTAACCTTTTATTGAAGAATTATGTTCCCGAAGTTGTCTTCCTACTTACCTGTAAATGACTCTGTAGGTCTCTAGATTGCAAAAGCAGCTACAAGCTGAAAAGGATCTTAGAGCAACACTTGAAGTTGGATTGAGCATGTCATCTGGACAATTTTCTAGTTCCCATGGAATGGATTCCAAGGTTTGTACAGATGTCAAGAGAACCAATTTTCTTTCTAAATCTAGCATTCTGCATTCTTATAACTTAAATTAATGTAAAGACGAGGGCTGAGCTTGAGGAGATTGTTCTTGCCAATTAAAAGTTTGGCCTACTGTGAGTTAAAACTTTTAATTACCTTAATATAGAGCTGGACTCTATATGTACATAAATTTTTCTCTCTTTTTTTTATTCTTTCTGTAAGTTGCAGTCCCGTCTGTTTTTAAAAAACTAGAAGAAGTTTGGCCTACTGGTTGATCCTCTAACTCGAGGATGTTATCCTTGCCGTTGCTTGAACTATGCAATTGTAATTACTGCTATGTGTGTCAATGAAGAAGCCAACTTTCGGCCACTTATTGGTGATTAGAGCTGTCAAGAAACTTCGATCATGTAAGCTGCAACTCATTTTTATTGCAGATTTTAGCATATTTTAGAATGCTCTCTTATGCAGTTTGCTTTTTTTTTTTTCATTGTCACGAGAATTGAACAAAACTTATTTTTTATTCCTTTTCATATGGTTTGTTGAGAATATGTTCTGAAACATAGTAGAGAGTTGGTTTTGATTCCTTTAGATCCTTCTTTTCCCTCTATGATAAATGGTGCTTGATAGTTTTTAACTCTTTTTCTTCCTTTGCTTTAATCAAACAGAAAAGAAGGATAGAATTAGCATTTGACTGATGTGGATTTTGCTATAAATTGCTGTAGGTTATTACCTCATCGAGCATGAAAATTATTTCGAGCATAAATATTTTCAAATGTTGTTCTTTTCTTAATCAGTTTGTAGTTCTTTAGACTTTGAGAGTCTTGGTTTGTCAATTTTACAGAGTTTTGACATCTGATTGAAACTGCGGATGGTGATATACGGTATTGGCAGCATTGAGTCTCATGAAACTCCTCGACTTCAGCTTAGCCTTGCAGTTTTAATGAAAAGAAAGTTCAGTTGGATTAGAGATATAGAGGTGTTTGATCCAGTTCTATCTGCTACTGAGTCTCGGGTTTTAGAGTCCCTTGGCTATTCCATTCTATCTCCAATATTTTTGTATAAAACGAAGTTTTTATGTACTCTTTGTGATTCATAATTAATTAAGCAGCAAATTCCTTAGTGCCAAGGCTGGTGCCTACACATAGGTAAAACTTGACTGAATTTCGTCTTCTTTCTACAATGCCGGACATGTTTTCAATAATTATATCTAGTTCTTGGCGACGATTAGCATTCAGCTTTGATAGATTGGCTCGTGTTCTTGTATCAATATATTGCTTTCTAATATTAGCAATAATACTATCTGCAAGCCAAAGTAGAATAGGAGACAAGAAAAAAGAATCAAACTTATCCAATTGTGATCATCAATACTGCCTAATTTCCATATTGCTTAATGTTGAAAATAAAAAATTGGAAACGTGAAAGCAATATGTTGATACAATTAATTCTTAGATTATATTTCCTTAAGTTTCCTCTGGTTATTTAACAATCAAATGCCATAATTGCTTCAAACTTGTTAATATAAGCTATAAACCGATTATTGGGGATATTACCAAATCTAATAAAGCTGTATGGTCTTGTAATTTTCTTTATGAGGCTATGATCAAACTTGTCAAACTCCTTTTACAAATCCTGAAGATAATGGAAAGCTAGTTTTCTTGGATAGGAAGAATCGCACAAAGTGATGAAGCAGATTACGTTCACGACCAAATAGCTTAAGGGAAAAAGAAAAAAGATCAAGCAAACTAGTAGTAAATGATTTAGAGGACGATGAAGCGATTGTCCAAAGATATTGAAAATTTTAATTGTCACGTTTATTAGCGGCTTTGGCTAGCTCAAATTAAATCTACTAATTATTATATATTTTTTATGTTACCCGAATTCGGGATGAATGTCGGATATGAATATGTGTCTGACATGGGTGTACTTATTTTTATTTTTTTAAGTTTTTTCATATACTTGGAGGATCATATTCTATATCCATGTCCGAAATGACTTCAGCATTGGAGTCTACATAAAAAAATGTAAAATTTTAATTTAATGAATACAAATAAACATTTTATATAAATAAAAAATTACATAAATACATGAGAACTTTTGATTCTTTTTTTTTTTCAGTTACATAAATACATGACAATATCCTTTAAAAATTTATGTAATTTGTCATGTTTATATGTAAAAAAAAATTACATAAATATATGATAACTTTTGATTCCCTTTTTTCAATTACATAAATACATAACATTATTCTGTAATGATTTACGTAATTTGTCATGTTTATATGTAATTTGTCATGTTTATATGTAATTTTTCATTTATTATGTTTATATGTAATTTGTCATGTTTATATGTAATTTCTCATGTTTATACGTAATCTGTCATCTTGATATGTAATTTGTATTTGATCATGTTTATATGTAATTTGTCATGTTTATATGTAATTGGTCATGTTTATATGTAATTTCTCATGTTTATATGTAATTTGTCATCTTCATATGTAAGTGTCATTTGGTAATGTTTATATGTAATATTTCATGTTTATATGTAATTCGTCAAGTTTATATCTAATTTGTCATGTTTATATGTAATTCGTCAAGTTTATATGTTTATATGTAATTTCTCATGTTTATATGTAATTTCTCATGTTTATATGTAATTTGTCATGTTTATATGTAATTTGTCATGTTTATATGTAACTCGTCAAGTTTATATGTAATTTGTCATGTTTATAAATAATTCGTGAATTCGTCAAGTTTATATGTAATTTGTCATGTTTATATGTAAGTCGTCAAGTTTATATGTAATTTGTCATATTTATATGTAATTCGTGAATTTGTCATGTTTATATGTAATTTGTCATGTTTATATGTAACTCGTCAAGTTTATATGTAATTTGTCATGTTTATATGTAATTCGTGAATTTGTCATATTTATATGTAATTTGTCATGTTTATATGTAACTCGTCAAGTTTATATGTAATTTGTCATGTTTTTATGTAATTCGTGAATTTGTGATGTTTATATGTAATTTGTCATGTTTATATGTAATTCGTGAATTTGTGATGTTTATATGTAATTTGTCATGTTTACATGTAACTCGTCAAGTTTATATGTAATTTCTCATGTTTATATCTAATTCATGAATTCGTCAAGTTTATATGTAATTTGTCATGTTTATATGTAACTCGTCAAGTTTATATGTAATTTGTCATGTTTATATGTAATTCGTGAATTTGTCATGTTTATATGTAATTTGTCAAGTTTATATGTAACTCGTCAAGTTTATATGTAATTTGTCATCTTCGTATGTAATTGTCATTTGGTAATGTTTATATGTAATTTTTCATGTTTATATGTAATTTGTCAAGTTTATATGTAATTCGTCATGTTTATATGTAATTTTTTATATGTAATTTGTCATGTTTATATGTAATTCGTCAAGTTTATATGTAATTTCTCATGTTTGTCATGTTTATATGTAATTTCTCATGTTTATATGTAATTTCAATTATGTTTATATGTAAAAAAAAATGGTGACCTGATAACCTGCTACTCAAATTTCCTAATTTAAAACCAGCCTTTTCTAAGGAACTCACGGTAGAACCCCGTGTTGTCAGTGAAACGAATCTAAACACATTATCAAAATTCTTCCAATCCCCCCGGCAGAACAATGGTAGATTACAGGCCTGAGCAGGCTCAGATTGAGAGCTTGGGGTCAGTCACAACTCACTAGCCATAATTGGTCTACCACTCTTGGGCCATGAACAATTCTAAATGAGCCAAATTCGTGGCCTGTTAGCCCAAAAGATTGGGGCTATTCGGCCGATGAAGAAGGTCATCTCCATCTGGTCGGAGGCTCGGAGCTTCCCTGTAAACCCAACCGTGGGCCTGGGAAAGTCCAGTTCATATTTCTAATCTTCTTCGAAATATTTTCACCGTTTCTTGATCGTTTCTTTTAGTACATCTTTTCTCTTCCAAACGTTTTCCCTTCATTTCCTTCATCCCTCCCGGGTCCGTTTTTAAGTTTAAATAGCTTCTGGGCAAACCAAGGTCTCTCTTCAGTAGCGTACCTTCATATCAATCTGATTTCGGGTTGAATGATTTAATTAAAGATTTGCGGTTCTCCTCTTTATTGCTTTGGGTAAGGTTTTCGCCATATCTTCTAAATTCTTCTCTTCTCTCGTTACGAGTTGCCTGGTATCTTTTGATGGCTTGAATTTCAGCTAACTTTCAGGTTTTCTAGTGAAATTAGTTCGATTCTTATGATGGGTAGTTTTCAATTTGATTTCTTCTTGGCTCTGCAGTGAGCTTAAGGAGTCATTTTAGCATTTTTTTTGTTTATTTGCTGCTGGAGCTCTCTCTCTCTCTCTCTCTTCTTGATGACTCGAGCTTCACTCAATCCCCTAAACCAGAGCGTAGTAAAATCAGCCAACTTCTATGTAAACTTCATATCAAAAATACCCTTTTCTTCTTCTTCTTCTTCACTTCAAACCATTCAAAACTCTCCCTCCAAACCACTCGCGAATCCACTTTACAATCTTCTTCCTGAAACCCAAAACCCCAACAAAATAGTCAACCTCATTTCCTCATCTCTCAAAAAAACCAATTCTCAATTAACCCTTCTTCAAAATGAGATAAAACCCCTTATTCCTCATTTGGGTTGTCATGAAATCACAAGGGTGTTATTAAGATTCCAGTCTGATTGTTTTTCAGCTTTGACTTTCTTCAACTGGGTCAAAAATGATTTGGGTATTAAACTTTCTTCTCATAACTATTGTTACATTGTCCATATACTGGCTTGGTCTAAAAACTTCTCTTTGGCAATGGAATTGATATGTGAATTGATTGATTTTGTTAAGGATTGTTCAAATTGTGAAGATGTTTTTGAAAGTTTGGTGTTTTGCAGTAAAGATTGTAACTTTGATCCTGTTGTTTTTGATATGCTTATTAAGGGTTACGTGAGAAAGGGTATGGTTAGAGAAGGTATAAAAACTTTTAGGAACATGTTGGAGGTTGGCTTTTTGCCCAGTGTGATTTCTTGTAATTGTCTTCTGAATGGATTGTTGAGGTTGAATTCTATTGATCAGTGTTGGCTAGTGTATGAAGAGATGGGGAGAGTGGGGATTCGTCCAAATTCTTACACTTTTAATATATTGACTCATGTTTTTTGCAAAGATGGAAATGTTGATAAGGTTAATGAGTTCTTGGAGAGGATGGAAGAAGAAGGGTTTGATCCTGATTTGGTAACCTATAATACACTGATTAGTAGCTATTGTAGGAACGGGAGATTGAATGATGCGTTCTATTTGTATAGGATTATGTATCGGAGGGGTGTGATTCCAGATTTGGTTTCGTATACTGCGATAATGAATGGTCTTTGTAAAGAAGGGAGGATGACAGAGGCGCATCAGTTATTCCATAGAATGGTTCATCGAGGATTGAATCCGGACATTGTGTCGTATAATACTCTTATTTCTGGTTATTGCAAGGAGGGGAGGATGCAAGAGTCGAAGTATTTGATGCATGAGATGATAGGAAATGGGATTTCCCCGGATAGTTTTACTTGTCGAGTTCTCGTAGAAGGATATGAAAAACAGGGTAGGTTGGTTTCAGCTTTGAATTTGGTTGTAGAGCTAAGGAGATTTAGGGTTTCTATTTCTTCAGATATTTATGACTATTTGATGGTTTCTTTATGTCATGAGGATCGACCATTTGCCGCAAAGAATCTCCTCGGAAGAATCTCTCAGGATGGTTATGTGCCGAAACTGGATATCTATATCGAATTGATCGAGTCATTCTGCAGATGCGATAGTGTCGCAGATGCATTACTCCTGAAAGCTGAGATGGAACATAGGAGAATAAAGGTTGATCTTGTTGCATACAAAGCTCTTATATGCTCCTTGTGCAGAATCGGTAAAAATCGCGAGGCTGAATCGTTGATGGAAGAAATGCTTAAATCTGATATACTTCCTGATCTACAAATATGCAGGGCACTAATACATTGCAACTGCAAGCAATTGGATATCGACAAAGCGGAGTCGTTATTGAGCTTGTTTGCCAAGGAATTCCAGATTTTTGATACTGAAAGCTACAATTTTCTTGTGAGTAAATTTACTGAGGCTGGTGATATGGATAAGTTAATGGAGCTTCAGGATAGAATGCTGAAACTGGGGTTTGTACCTAATAGCTTGACATGCAAATATGTAATCCATGGTTTATTGAAAGCTACGAGATTGGAAAAGGATAAGTTGATTGTGAACTGAAAATTTGAAGGGAATTAATTGCAAGGGAAACTGCCTGATGTTCCTTTGGAATGGACAGAAAGATATGCTGAAGTTAAGTGCTTTGACGTTGCAAACAATGCAAAAAATAAAGGGTTGCAATAACCAGCCAAATGATAACTCAACAAGCACTTAATAAGCTACTTTCTTTTATAATTTTGTACGTACAGATTTCATTTCATCTTGTAATTTTTTACTTTTTAAAAAGGTTTCTCGAACCCATAATCTAATCGAGGCAAATACCTTTTAATATTTAATAAATCTAAAGTTCAAATTTAATAATTGCAATCCCTTCTTTTTATCTAATCTGATTTCCTTTATGCCAAAAGACAATGTAAAACTGAAATGGGAATCAGTTCCCAAAGAATTTTCATGTAAAATTTAAGTAATCTCAACCGAGTTTTTTTCTTTCTTTCTTTCTTTCTTTTAATTTAATCCTTTTAGTCCTACAAAACTAATCTCAAAAGTCGATACAGTTTGCCACTCAAGTACACTGTTAACCTTGTTGTGGCAATTAAATATCCCATCCCATGCATGAAACAAAGATATGCTGGAAACTGAAATTTCCGTTATTCAGAATGAATTACTCCTGAAAATTAGACTTCCAGCAGATTCAACATTTTACCTCACTGTACTGTACACAATCCAAAAACAGTCCCCCCATACTCAACATGCGTTGCCTTTAGGTGACTCTTTCTAGCTAGACATTGGGGATGGACTATGCTCTGAAACTTCAGCCAATTCCGTATGCTCAACAAAACTCTTTCCATCTGAATTCTCAGATTCCCCATTGCCTGAAGCTACTTCCTGGGAGATGCTGCATGCTAATTTTTCTTCCGTCTGGACATCAGCTTCTAAAGGTTCCTTTGGTGTAGAAGATGAAGTTTCTTTGCTACTAGGGTCATTGCTCGAATTGCTAGATGCCAGCCATGAAAACTGCAAATTGTTGCCTTGCCAGCATTTACCATTTACATATGCCCTTTCTGCCGAGCGGCGTGTGCTGTAAGTTATACGAGCTGAGCAATTCTTTGATGCCTCCGATCCCATACCATCATCTTCAAGCTCCAAAGAGAAAAGATCACCATATTGTAAGAAGTGCTCCTTCAAAACATCAACCTAATTGACAGACAGATTTCAGTTACCTCTCATTGACAACAAAGAAAAACATAAAAGCCAATTGAGTTCATGCCATTAAGTGAAGACCTTTTTATTTAGATAGAAGAGAAAGACTTATGCCTAAAATTTTAGGTAAGTTCAGGGGCCAACAACACCAGCCTGTGATAAAGAAGAAATATTCCTACAATATGCCCAAGGGATCAAAATATTCAGAGGTTTTTCTCTTCTTCTTTTTTTGTAAACAGCACAAAAAGATTGTACTCATATTTTCATGTGCAAGAACATAAAGCTCTCTATTCATTATCAAATGCCAAATGCTATGCCTTTCACCTTTGGAATAATTCATCATTACAAATAACTAGACATACTAAGAAGGCCAGTTGTTTATGAAATGTGCTTCTTTCATCTTTTCATTTTCAAAATGATATAAAACAAGAATCATGGTAAAATCCATCCTCACAAAAGATAGAGCATATACAATTTTCTCAGATGAGGAAAAGGAGAGAGAGCAACTCACATCTGCAAAACCAGAAGGCAATGGCGAAATAACTCTAAAAGCAGTAGGTCTGTTATCCAATTTGTATTTATTCATCAGGAACGGATGCCCTACAGGTGCTGACTGACGAGACTGCTGCTTTGAGCTCATAGATTCCTTCAATGCCATGGTGGTACTTGATTTTAGACTGCGAGACACAACATTCTCAGTTGACTTGTTCTTATCTGTCATCCCTATAGTGCATGGTGTTGCTGCAGAAGCACCGGGTCCAGAGGAACTTGGAGTTGAAGCTTTTGCAGGATCAGCTGCAATTCCCACCTTTTGCCTCTTAGCAGCTTGCTCAGTCAGTAGATCACCTTTGACACCACTAGACTGCAAAAGGTTGAAATAGACAAATGTTAAACCTGCCTAAAATATGGGATAATATCCCACATTTATATTTTAAAACCCTCATGTTCTGTTTAATCATTCTCTCTCAACTCGTGTCAGCATGTGTATGTAGTCAAACTATTGGAAAATGAAAGGCATGCATGTTTGATAACGCCAATAGGCAATAGCCAACAGTGAAGTTTTTCATATCACTTAGCTACAGCATTCTGGTTTATTCAAAAATACTATGAAAACATGCAACTTCTGAACCTGATTTCTACGCAAACGGTTCTTGGGACATGTAAAATTACTTAAGAAGTGCATATTTAGGAATATAGTATATAAAAGTAAAGACCAGTACTTGTTTCTCAAGTTTGTCCAACTGGCACCGGAAGTCATTCTGCTTCTGCTCCAGCATTTCCTGCTTCTTGCGTAGTTCCTCTTTCATCTGCTCCAGAGTATCTAACTTTTTCCGCAATGGTGGTGGAACCGTGGAACCATTCATACTAACAGGCTTAGGGGAATTCAGAGAAGGCACATCAGCACCAGGGACAACATTGCTCTTCTGAGCAAAAGGTTGAAGATTATCCTTTCCTCTATTAGCAACAGGCTGAGCTGGAATAGCAGAAGCTGTTAGACCACGTGGAGTTACTGATAAGCCACTGCCACTGTTTATGTCATCATCAGGTATGCTATCCCGATTAGCCCACCAGAGCTTAATAAAGCGGTTACCCATTACAGCATCAGGTGCCTTCAGAGCAGCTTCTGCCTCTTCCCTCCTTGAAAACTGGACGAAGGCCCGTTCACTATTTATCGGAATATAAATGTCAACAACCTCTCCAAACTTATGAAAATGAGAAAGAAGAGCCTCTCTTTTGTTGCTTTTCTGGGGAATCCCATTGACAAACAGTGTACGAAGTGCCTTTTGAGTTGGTTTTCTGCTATTACGCAAACTATCAATCTGTGACTTGAATGATGAATCCATAACTTTGGAGCCATCATCCTCACTGCTGATCCGCTTCACCTGACGGGAAGTGCCTTGAGAGCTAGGAAATGCTTCTTGTTCTTCCTTGGTTTCATTCTCAAGATAGTCCGACGGTGTGAGATCAATTTTATCTTTTGTGTCTATTCTATTTCTTGAGCTTCCAATTCTACCCCAAACAGACAAATTCATGCCCTGTGACCCAGTGCTTCTAATTGGCAATTCATTATCAGCACTATCACGTAACCTGCCATGATGACGATCAGAGATATCATCATTTAGTAAGGGTTCTGTTTCATCAATCTTGGATGAATGTAGTCCTGAGAGTGCAGCCGATGCTTCTGGGCCATTGTTATTCCACAAGGGTTGATCAGGATCATACAAATCAGCACCACTTGCACTAGTAGAACCAGTATATGCACCATTCAAACCTAAGGCATCCTCGGTCATTCCAGGCTTGCAACTTTTGCTATGTATACCCTTGCTGTTCATCGAAGTGGTTGAAGGAGGAACACCTGAAGGTAGTGCTCCAGGTCCAGCAGGTTTTGTCAATAGTTGTACACTTGGAACCGTAACAGGAAGGTTAAACTGTGACAGACTCTGCAAATCAGAAAAGAAGTTACTGTTGACTTGAATACATGGCGAATGCTAGCTGTTTCAAGGTGATAATACAAAATCAAAGCCGAGGAAGGAACTTTTCTACCAATGCAATTTGGATTTCAGAATAGTGTATACATTATGAATGAGATGATCAGTTAGATGACACTATAAATTGGAAAAGAAGCCACTCCACCAATCAATTAGATCGTGGAGCAAATACCCACGATGTTAGAAAAGTATGATTGCAGAGATCTCTATTAATGTAGTACATTTAATCAATGCTTAAAGCAGAGAATTGATCTCTAAGCATAAAGTTTCTTGATTTGTGTAAGTAACCCCACCGTACTATTCAGGGGCTTCCCTTGAAGAAGATACTTAAAGACTAACAGCGATGGAAGCTAATCTAGCAGAAAGAGCTGGTAATCTATGTGGTATGCATGTTACTTTTGTTGGTTAAGGGATGGTTGAAAAGTAAATAGAAGATCAGCAAAAGTAGAAGGAAAAAAAAGGATGACAGCAAATACAGTTACTAGGTGTCATTCAAAAATATTAGAAAGTAACATGAGAATATTTTGCAGAATTAGAATATAAAGACTAAAACACAACAGCAAGGCTCAGGTCTATGTTACTCGGACTCGGGTGTGAGTGTCGGACACGGGTATGTTCAATTTTTTCTAAGATTTTCAGTATTTGGAGGGTCCTTGGAGGATCATATGCGTCGGACACGGGTGTCGGACATGGGTACTTCAAGAAAAATGAAGAGTCGGAGCAACGTAGCCTCTGGTGGTAGTGCAGCATTGTAATGCAGGAACATTTCCAACAAAAGCATTCAAAAGGTGCTAAAAAGGAAACATTAACAATCAAAAACATCTTTAACACATTGTTCATCCTATACTTTTTGTTGGTAACATAGAAGATAAACTGGATGCATATGGCAACCTCCCTGGCTAGTCCTCAGTGAAATTACATTGCCACATGACACAATTTTTTTTTATCAATTTTGTAAAGGCTCAAAGAAAACTGTATAAGCCACCACATGTCAGAATCAAGATAGACATTAGCAAAATGCATACCTGAACATCTTCAACAACAATACGATTGACACCATGCTCCATTGGGCACATGTCTCCTCTTAGACAAAATCCACGCTCCTCAAAGTCTCTACAACGTTGATGAGGAATGCACCTATTCAACGAAGAATTCATCGGTGGCCTGAGAGCCCCTTGTAAACCAATAGGATGGAATGTATCTAGGCCAACATTTGGTATTCCCGGCATAAGCCCAAAGGCACTCCATGATTGGCTTTGTGCATTTGGAACTATTGGCAATCCCCTTCCTGCAAAGAGACTTGGAGCAACAGAACCTGGCTGAACCATTTGAGAAGCAATATCAACTGAGTTGAACCTAGAATCACGTTGATTCCAAGAAGAGTTATTCCTTCCTCTTCCCCTACCAGGACCAGAATCTCCACTGAATGTTTGGTTTGACCTAATTCTCTGGTTCAGATCCAAATTTCCTCGGGGAAGTGATGCTAATCCAGGGCGTCTATCGAACTTAGATGTCAAGTCTTTGTCTAGAGGCAAAGTGTTATAATTTTTCCAGGTTTCACCTGCTTGAGATTCATTTTCTCTGAAAGGATGCCCATTTTCAAAAGGTTTATTGCGCTTTCTGTATGGCCTTGTAAATAGTGGATCCATAGAATCTCTCTCTAATGAATGAGGGCGTTTATCCTGCTTACGATGCTTATGGTTGCGATCATCATCATCCTCATCACTGACTTCTTTCTCCTCCGGATCACTAATGCAATCAGGAGGAGAAATACCACCAAGCTTAGGTGATGAAACTTTCAGCTCCATTGGATCCTTTTGAAATAAATAATTAATCCGTGTTCTTTTATAGCATGCAAAGCTCTAACCTCAAACCAAATGCAGCAGTCAAACAACTTGAGAAGCAATTTGAAGGAACACCTAAGAATGGGGAAAGAGTTAAGGTAGGTAATAACAACATAAAACAGTATTGAAGAAAGCAATTTATGCAAAAGGCAAATTAAATTTGCAGATGTTAGGGACATTTACATGAATGGAATGCCTGAGGGTAAAAGGCACATTAACATTCAAAAGAAATAAAAATGTAGTAACCCATAGCATCACGGACAACAGAACATAAACTATAATATAACTATTAGAACTGTAGTAATCCATAGCAAGAGATTATGTAATAACACTAAAGAGCCCCTGTATGTAACCAAACATGCATTGCACCAAATGCTGGTTCAACAAGCAGACTTACAATATGGTACAGAAGTTAAATCCATAAACAAGTAAACTCTATCAACTTATCGATCTATTGCTTTGATTGAATTGTGTTTGTTCCTTAAGCAGACTAATTATTTTTACACAATTTCAGATGCAATTATTATAAAAACCAAATGTCCAAATGAAAGTTCATATAACCCACAGTCCCTAAAAACATAAATCAATTTTGGGCAGCAAGCCCAATGAGCTAGCCTCTATAGAGGTTGATTGCATTTCCAATGCCTCTGAATGAGGTTCCTGATCTTGCAATAACTCCATTTTCTAGCTCAAGAGTCAATTAACGAATATTAAGTTCAATGCAAAGAAACTGCCATAGGCCCATATCCGATATTAGAAGTCAGTTTTCAAATTCAAATCCTCTACCAATGTTACAGAACACAGAACAAACAGAGACACAGCTGTGTCACCATAGTTTGACTCTGGAAGTTGGTATGTCCGACATCTAACAATACTCTTTGGTCTCCATCAAAAGCATCTCATCACTAACTTGGGAGATCAATCTTCATGTTAATTTTCTACATAATATGACTCGTATAAACTCCAAAGAAGACCTTATGCTCAATAAAACCAAGTCATTCAAACGCCTAAAACTCATACTAGCATAAATACCAAAATATACTGATTAAACCAAATGCCTTTAACAAAAACAGTATTTGAAGATTGATGAGGTTTTCATGCTCCTTGAACTCATACCAGAACTAAAGTTACAGAAAATAGTTGCAATACGTCTATGGAACTTCTTTTTTGCTCAAAATGCTTCAAAGTTATTGTATTAGCATATACTGAATCAACCATATCCAAACGCCAATAAACAAGAACTTAACCAAATGAACCGCCTATCAAGCTAGAGCATGCAATGGTAAAAAATAATTTACAATCATCCACGCACCATTAAAAACTCAATCCTAGAAAATAACAGTCAGCTCGAACTCAAATATCATTGCCCAAAAAAATAAATAAATAAAAACCGGCTCCATAATTCATATTCAGCGATTAGTTACTACATCAAAATCGATTCTTTAATTACACAAAAATTTCATGATAACTCATTTCTTTGCTCCTTGAGCATGAATTCTGATTTCACATTTTTAACCTAAGGAAAACAAGTAAATAACAAAACCCAAACAGCTAAAAACCGCATTTTCCACTTAAAGTACAATAATGCTAAAAACAACGAAAATGTTAAACACAAATTTAGTCGATAATCAAGAAAAATACCTAGAGAGGCAAAAGCTAATCCAAAAACTACTAAAAATATATTAAAATTGAGCTCCTAAACCTATGGATTTTACAGTTTAAAATTCAAGAAATGCCGTGTGAATCAAATTAGCTAGACGAAATTCGAATAATTAAAATATAAAAAAAAAATAATCTAGGTTTCGCAGAAAAAATAAATAAAAATTTTATAAATCAGTGAGCAAAAGAAATTACAAAATATTCTAGAAGAATAGAAGGAGCAATGTCTTCGGAGCTATCATTTGATTCCGGATTGAATCCAACCCGACGCGGAAATGAGAGAAGGTAATTTAGGAGGCGACGGAGGGGTATTACGGGAAGAGAGAAAAAAGAATAAGTCGGAGAGAAGGGAAGCGAAGGCGGCGGAGGGCAGGATCGTAATATAGTTATAATCGAGGGGTAGTTTTAATTCGGAGGATGTGCGGAGGAACAGAGAGAGAGAGAGAGTGGTTTACGAGAGTATTTGGAGGGTTTGACGAAGCTGTGAGAAAATAATAAAAGAATAGTTTACAGACGAGATTTTTGAGAGGAGGAAGATAGAAAGAGACGACGGAGTATGAAAAAAAGAATAAATAAATAAAAATTTGAGGACGAAATCGATAAAGGGATATTTTCATTTTTGTGCCCCATAGTTTTCTCTATATTTACATTTGGCTCCCATTTTTTTAAAAATGTTACTATTGGCCTCTAAAAATTTTCATATTTTAGGCTATCAATGATTAGGTATTTAGAATTAGATTACATAAATAAATAAAAAAATTCCCCTTCTTCTTAGCTCTTAATAAAGTAGATTAAAAAAAATTGAATATGAGTTTTAGTTCAGTTATTAATACTATCTTTAAGAGATAGTATTCAATAGATATGGTGTTTGAATCTTTACATTTATAACCATTTTTCTTATCTCCAGACTCCAACCTAGATTTGAACAAGTATTTTTCAATTCGGATCGAGTCAGCCCTGCTCGAATTACTTTTTAGTAATAAAAATATGTTTTTATTTAAATTTAATTATAAAAAATATATAAATATTAATATAATAATAATAATAATATTGTTTTAAACAAGGACTCGAACTTATGAGCAAACCCAAACCGAGTTTGAATAAAAGATGTGAAAAAAATTCGGGTCGCGACCCGATCTGGCTTGACCCATGAACAGAGTCTACTACAGCCTCGTACAAAAAAAATAGATTAAGATCTTAATTCAATTCATGAAAAGAATTTAAGTAGAATTTAGACAAATTCATTTTTTTTGTTTATTCTTTATTCATTTAGCAAAATGTGTGTATTATTAAACAAGTTTGTTTGTTTGTTTATTAGTAAATCATAGCCAATTAAAAATTGTAATTATTCAAGTTAATGATGTGAGAAAAATGCTAATTGGCTTTAGGAGTTTATCAAGTTTAAGAATTGAATTTGTTTAATACTAAATTAATCCTCCATCTTACCTACCTATGCATTATTAAGTCAATTATGAGAAATCCTAATTGATTAATGAAGAAAAATGTCTTTTTGATCTTGATCACTTGCTTCATAATACGGTAAGGTTTAATGTAGAGTAAATATATTAATGGATTGGACCTAACAATTTTTTTAATTTTTTTTACTCAAACCGACTATGAACATGGACTAAGTAACAATCCAATTTTTTTTGATTTTTTTTATCGAAAGTTAATATTACTATTTAAAAAATATTAAAATATTAAAAAATCATTTTTAGATTAATATTTATAATTAAATTTAAATAAAAAATTATTTTTTATTTAATAAATAATAATTCGAATCGAATTGGATCGATCAAAATTGCAAAAATCTCTATTCAAATCCGACATATCCATCAACCCAGCCGATTTAAGCTCGATTAACATCTCTAAAAACTTATTCCAAGTTTGCCGATTTAAGCTCGGTTAACATCTCTAAAAACTAACTCAAAGACGAGCCGATTTAAATCGGATTGACATCTCTAAAACTTAAAGCTTATTCTAAATTTTGATTTAATATAATCTTTTAAGTCCCATTTCATTTAAATTTATTATATAAATATATTTAAAAAATTACATTGATATAATAAAATTTTAATAAAAAAAAAAAATATTATCACGGACCCAAAAATCAGAAACGTGAAAAAATAGAAAACATTTTTAACAAAATGGAAACTTGACAATTTAATTCAGATTATTATAACTTGTAAGTATACACAAATGTGAAAAAGCTTGACAGTCAAACAAGAGGAAGAAAGAGTGAAGAGGGGAAAAGGAGAAGCCAGAAATCAAGTGGGGGAGTGAAATAGCCCCTAAGCTCCAAACAAGTTGAACGAGAATCAAATCAAGTGATAATTCCTATATATGAACATGAATCAGTGACACCGGGTTTACCTGCCAGTGCCAAACCAACCTCTCGGTGGCTGAAAATCACTATCATTCATTAGCTTATCCAACACCACATTGAGGTCAACAGACTGGCCATTCTCTGTCAACTTTCTAACGGTTGCTCTAACATGATCTCTAGGAAATCCCATGCTCGTCACTTTGTCAACCACTTCATCAATCGGAACCCTGTTTCCAGTTCCAGAAGGACCTGATCCACCACCAACACCGGAAGCGGTGGGCAATGCATGTGGTAATGTCTTAGCAGTCGGAAGTTGTGGGTAACCACTTCCGGCACTTTGCCCCATAGCAGAAGATGGGAGCTGGTGCATTTTCATTTGGGAGCCACTGCCATATTGTGGAGGTGATCCACCATAAGCATACGGTTCACTTTGCCCAGATTGCGGGATATATCCAGTAGAAAACCCGGAACCAGGCCTTCTGGACGGTGGCTCATGCATTTGAGGTGGAGCCCCAAAATAGTGTTGGGAGGAAGGAGGGCCACTGGGTGGTTGAGAGGGTGGCTGACGCAGGTTTGGTGGATATGTCTGAGAAGGCACATAAGATGCCTCTTCAGGATGGTGACCTAAGGAAGGTTGGAGTTGAAGGGGCTGTGGTGGTTGAGAATACTGTGGTGGAGGGGCTGGTTGATATGGCTGCTGATGAGATGGTGCTGCAGGAGGGGCCTGTGGCTGCTGAGTAGGAGGCATTGGGAATTGCTGACTTGGAGTCTCTTGAGTTTGGCCAGGTGGCGGATAGTAAGCATCTCGCTGAGGGACAGAAGGAACTTGGCTTTGAGGGAATTGGTCTGAATGCTGTACTGGAGGTGGCAGATTTTGCTGGGGAAGAGCTGGAGGAGGAGGAACAGAAGGAAGTGATTGCGGAAAAGAGGCGGCAGGAGGAAGCTGTTGGTGAGATTGAAAAGGAGAGGTCTGCGAAGGAACATAAGATGGCTCTTTAGGATGGTGGCCTAAGGAAGGTTGGAGTTGAAGGTGCTGTGGTGGAGGAGCTGGTTGATATGGCTGATGAGGTGGTGCTGCAGGAGGGGCCTGTGACTGCTGAGTAGGAGGCATTGGGAATTGCTGACTTGGAGTCTCTTGAGTTTGGCCAGGTGGCAGATAGTAAGCATCTCGCTGAGGGACAGAAGGAACTTGGTTCTGAGGGAATTGGTCTGAATGCTGGACTGGAGGTGGCAGATTTTGCTGGGGAAGAGCTGGAGGAGGAGGAACAGAAGGAAGCGATTGCGGAAAAGAGGCAGCAGGAGGAAGCTGTTGGTGAGATTGAAAAGGAGCAGATGCAGCTTGTTGCACAGAATCCATATGTGCAGTGTTCTGAGTTTCTGATAGCCGGTCTCCCTTGGTCACCTGCAGCTTTCCAAGCTGTAATAGAGCTTCTATTATCTCTTGCTTTTCTTTTAAAACATGCACCCCTGTTTGCACCTGCACATGGTTGATCAAAAACATCAAATAAACACACAAGCCAGGATCAAAATATTCTAACATGCATAAGCTAGCATTACAAACCTACAACAAATCCCGGTATAGACGACAAAATTCTGTCCCTTAACAATACCTCATCATTGCAAGTAAATTATTACGAGACATCGGCGGGACCTTCATGGATTACCCTGCTCGGTTTTACATGGTGCTAGAACATTATTCCTCTTGGCAAGTTTGTTAAGTGCCATGATAAATCAGTCAAATCTTCTGTATTCTAATAAAGTAATTGTAAGTCAAGAGAAGATCTTTGCAGTTGAATAACATACTCCTAGGATTTAGTAAAGGTGGGTTAGAAATCTACCTTAGCTTTGGGAACTAGATATGATGTCTTCACTTTACTAATGGATGAAGACATAGTGAGTGACATAGTCTGATCAGGTTTCAATTTAGACAGACCAAAAACATAGTAAGACAAAATCAAGTGTTTGGATGGTGTGACAATTTCATATCCCTTAATATCATGGCTTCCAATGCGGTTTACTAATTTGACTGCTATAAGTTAATAGCACCCACTCTGCTCAGTTCCTATAACTAAACTTATCAAACTTTCCCTGTATAAAGAATCATTTCAAGTATTTGCCAATGTTTGGCATCAAAAGGTATATTTCTTTGAAGTAAAACAACTAAACACACTGATCAAAGAGACTAAACCAATCTTCATAAAGAATATCTGAACAGCTCTTACATTTATCAATCACAACTGCGGGACTTGAGCTCACAAGATACACAATGTACATCTATTTCTACCTTTATATACCAACGGCAGCCACAACAAAACCAAATACCAAGGAAGAAGATTGCTTTAGAAAATACCTCTTCTAAAATATTCTCCAGCTGTCTCATTTTTCCATCAGTGCTTCCGTGATTGTTTCCTACGGACACCTTCAAATCATCCACAGAAGTCTCAAGGTGACGGGTTCTACTCTCCAGCTGTGTCAGTCGGGCACCAACACCTTCTAACATGTGCATCAAATTATCAGTATGTTTCTTCATGGTTCGATCAATCACAGCCACTATTGACGTGTCAAAGGCATTTTGGTCCTTTTCTAGAATGACTTTTGCAGGTTCAATGGAGTCAAGAGAACCATAATTCTGTCCACGGCAAGGAAAAAAGCAAGTAAACGTTAATGCAGTCGAAGAAACCCAACTGAATCTCATAACTTAACTACTAAGAAATCAAGTTGATACCACTTACTAATCAAACTATAATGATAAAATATAATCTCAACAACCCACACACATAATAAAGTTAACTATCAATAAATTAACTTCAGACCCACAAGATTTTAATCAAAATAAAATTCATTGAATAAACCCAAAAAACTATAAAAAAAAATTCCATGTAACTTTAACTGAAATCAATTTGAAAAAAAAAAATTAAATAAAATATCTAGAAATTAAATTCGTATCCACAAATTTACAGATGAAACTATAACACATAAAATAAACCCGAAAACTCAATTCCCAAGAACACCCACAAACTTTAATCAACAAAAAAGCAGGAAAAATGGGAGGTTGAAGATTTACCTTAGTTTTAGAATCAATCAAATTCCAAGACCTGGGATTGCTATTAACTCCAGCGGCATCAAGGCTGGCTGAAGCGGGTCGGATCAGTTGAAAATCATAGCTGGGAAAGATCTCTTCCTTGTAATTAATCCCATTATTACCGGCACTAAACCCAGAGCCTTGATTGTGAATATCTTCCTTTTGCGGGTGATTCATTAGATCGATGAAATCTTTGTTGGCATTTTGGGGAGGTGAAGAAGCTGATGATGATGTTAAGTCCGTTATTTGCTTGTCCATGAACTGAGATGTATTCATCAATAAAAATTTTTTCAGTTTTTTTTTTTTCTTTAGATGATGGTAAAAGAATTTGGGTTCTTTTTTATTTATTCTTTTTGTTGCTAATAGGGAAGAAGAATATTGTTATTGGAGTTTTGGGAGGAGAGAAAAATATAATAATATTATATATTATAATGAGTGTGTTCACTTATAAGCAATTCAAAAGAGGATACTCTCCTTTATAAATAACTTTAGTTGAAAACAATTTAATAATTTTACATATAAGAATATCTCAAATGCTTAAATTATTTTAGTATTCTTTAAATTTAACATGCTAGGATTTGATAGAGGTTTGAACATCTTTTTTAATTTTATAGAATATAAATAGCAATAATAAACTAGAAAAGTGTAGATTGAGTTAAATTGCATTTGAATTTTGATATGTTTGCCCAAAACCAAAAAAAAAAAGTATTTGATAAACTTGGTAAAGAATTAAAAGAGCTTATTATTCCATAGCCCATTTTATACCCAAGTAGAATGTGTAGCCAAAACCTTCCTTAAGGCCTTAAAGGATTGAGAGTAAAGTCCAAAATGTACAAAAGCAGCTCTTTTTTCATGAGAAATAATCACTTTTCTCAGTGAACTTGTATTGTTAACTATGAGTTTGAGGTCAATCTTTTCTTTTGAAAAAAAAAAAAATAATAAAAATTGCTGTTTTTGGAACTATATATTCACTATTTCTTGGTTGTGATTAAGAGTAGCAGCCCTCTTTTCCTTCCCATTAATAAATGAAATGTACTTACAAAAAAGAAAAATTATCTCATCCACCGTCAAATACCCTTAAAGTATATTAAAAGAATAAAAAAATAAAAAAAAATAAAAAAAAAAACTAATTTAAAAAGAAGTAGGGCATGTGGCCTTCTTGTGAAGTTAAAAAATTCCAGTGTCAATTTATCAAAAACGAACTCTAAAAAGAAACAACATTCATCTATCTAGATTAAAACACAAGGATCATTCATGAATTTCTCTATTGTTCATTGCAATTCTCAGTTTCAGTTCTGCTTTGCTTGGAACACTAGAGCCATTTCTCAGGCTGCTGAACAGTTAGGCAAAATGTTGAGTTCTATTCCAGCAATAAAATCAAAGATTGGAAGGCTGATCAATACCAACGCTCGGGAATGTTGGTAAACCAAATGTGATAGTTTTATTATGCACTCTTACATTTTCTCAAATAATCTAACATTACCCGAACCAAACTTCTTTAAATTTTTAATCATTTATTTAATCAAATGACCTGTAAATTTTTTGGGGTGTGTGTCCGATCGTATTTAATGTGCTCGTGTTAAATGAGTTAAACTAGAGATTAGATGCTTTTAAAGTTTCTCAATTCTTGCCAATAAGGTTTTCTCAATTTTTATATTCAAGTTTGATCATGTGTGAGTTTGATTCAATTTTATGTTAAATTTATCCTGTTATGAGTTGACTCATTCATAAGAAATTATATTGATAGACTCATGAAACTTTCAACTTCCACATTTAATTTATTAAACGTTAGCTTTATGTTCGAGTTTCTTTTCATCTTTTAACATAATTTGAATGTTGAATTTTTTATTATAATTTCTTATGAATTAAAATTAAAGCTGACATTATACTATGACAATATTAAATTTTGTAATCACTACACTTGCATTTTATTTTCAAACAAAATAAAATAAAATTGAGACTAAGAAATAACTCCAAAAACTATATGTTTCACATTCAATCAGATAATTCAGATCCCAGATTCAAGAACAACATGAAAAATACAATTTTCCTTATCATATTCTATTAATAAACAATCAAAACCCTAACCCTAATCCTAACTTAACGAACATGCAAATTATCAAGAGAAAATTGTAAAAAATGGTAAATTAGAATTTAGAACCCTAAAATCCACATTTTTATCAATTATTTAAGGGGATCGAGATTGGGACCTAAAATTATAAAATTGAAATTCAGATCTGACAAACTGAAGAGAGAATTTATGGAAATCGAAGTACCTGACGGCGTCGGTTCGAGGAAGATGAAGCGAGAATCGCTCTTTTAGTTTTAGATATTTTCGAGTAGAAAATAGATTTTAATTTTTTGCTATTTTTGGTTTCTCTATCGATCTAAGGAAGGAGTATATTTATAGGCTTTTTATTTTAATTTGGACTAAAGTAAAATAAACTAAAGTAATTGGATTTTGTTTTCACCGTGGTTAGATGTTCAATTTTTACCGTGGTTAAAATCGAAGTTACATGCATTTGGACAGCTGGCCTTTTCTATAAAAAGGAAAGAAAAATTGAGAATATCCCTAATGATTGGGAATAAAGTAGAACCTGTGTTTGCTTTTTTTTTTTTTTTTTTAATATTTATATCTATAATTAATTATTATCTATTTATATTTAATTATTATCTATCTTTTTTTTTTATATATAAAAACATCAATTCCAAAATTACAAATAATGAACGACATATATACTCTTATTAATTTTTAAAATTAATCATTTTATCGAAAGAAAAAAAAATTTCAATTATAAATTGACACATGTCAAATGATTTTTTTTTAATTAAAGAATTTTTGTTTAATCAAAATCAATTATGAGTCATTCAATTTATGTTTAAATTAAATAAAAATAATTTAAAAATAAATTTCCTATTAAAGGTTTTTTAGAACTCATTTGTATAAAGTTTAAATCTTTTTAAAACTCTATCTCACATAGCAGACTAACACTATAAACAGAGACATCCCCTAAGTAATTCAACACAATTCATAAATCTGAATAAAAGAAAAAGATTTTGAAGATTCTAATTCATGGGTCATCCAATTAAAGTTCTTTTAGAATTCTTTTGCAAAGAATTTAAATCTTTTTTAGAACTCAACTCACATAACAAACTAGCACTATTGAAGCACATTTTGGGTAAAGAAAGCCTACCTCCCCTAAGTCATTCAAAGAACCTTGAAGTACAATTTGGATAAAGAAAAGCCTGAAAACAATTTGGGAAAAGAAAATCTGAAGAACAAAGTTTCCAAAATTTCATCGATCAAAAAGTAAGATCTGAAGATCTAAGCCTGAAAACAATTTGGGGAAAGAAGATCTCAATAACAAAGTTTCTAAAATTTCATCAATCAAGTCCAAGAAGAAAGATCTGAAGCCTGAAGATCCAAGAATCTCTAAATGGGACAAAATTTCAACAATTCCAAGAATCTCTAAATTTCTGACAAAATTTCAAAATTTTCAAAATTCCATAAATTTTGGATAAAATTGAAGCAAATTTAAAGATCAAATCTTAAAAACCTTTGAGGCAAATTATGATTTGACTCCAAATTTTTGTGTGTCATATTTTATACACTAAATTTATATGTACACCTTAATGCTGAAACTTAATTATTTTGATATATATATCATTGCTAATTTTTAAAATTAACTATTTTATCCTTAATACTAAAATTTAATTATTTTAACATATATACCCTTGCTAATTTTTAAAATTAACTATTTTATCCTTAATACTAAAATTTAATTATTTTATCCTTAATAATGATTTACTAATTTTTTAAACTATTTTATCGTTGATAATGATTTATTAATTTTTTAAATAAAAAGTCTAATTTTCTTGTAGGCTACTAGAAATCATTAATAATTATTTATTGATTTTCTTAACAATTTTATCATTGATAATGATTTATTAATTCTTTTAATAAAAATCTAATTTTCTTATATGCTACTACAAATCATTAATTAATTCTAATTATTTTAAGCCTAATTATTATTTGGATCTTTTTGTTTTAGGCCTAATTTTTTTTCTTGAATATTTCTAGCCAACACTTTTTGAAAAATATATATTATCGAAGAAGTTGAAAAAAAATTCAGTCCACGTATTTTTTTGGTTGTCTGATGATCACTCGGTTAAAAAATGATTTGACGATTTGAAGTTTTTTGTGTTGAGACTTGAAATGACTTCAATTGGTCTGATTTTTTTTTATTTCTTATAAAGGAGGTCATAATCTAAAATTAAAAAAAGAATTGCAAATGCTGGATTCGAACCATGAGATAATTGATGTCATATTATTTGTTTGTTTAAGTTTATCATTAAAGATCCATTTTTGATTCGTGGGTCTTCAATTTGAATCCATTCTCTTTATTTTCAAATAAAAAAATTAAATAAATAATATTACTATACCTTGCTAATTTTTAAAATTAATTATTTTATTCTTAATGCTGAAATTTAATTATTTTATCTTTAATAATGATTTATTAATTTTTTTTAAACTATCTTATCCTTGATAATGATTTATTAATTTTTTCTTTAAAAAATCTATTTTTTAAAGGCTACTACAAATCATTAAAGAGGCCTAATTAGTTTAGGCCTAATTATTATTTTCATCTTCCGTTTTAGGCATAATTATTTTATTAGTTATTATTATTATTTGCATCCTAATCAAAGTAGAGTTAATAGAAAAACCCTAATTAAATCTCCGTATATAAAGATAGAAGTAATTATTAATTTATTTTGTGAACTTTTGTCAGCATTAGCATTCTAATATTACGCTATTGCTTTTTTTATACAGTAAGCTCATTCTATTGTTTTTATGATTTATATCTAAGTTTTAATTTCTACTGATTTTTTAGCCTTATTTGTAACATGCTTCTTTTATACAGTAAATTGATTCTATTACTTTTATAATCTATCTGAATTTTAATTTATATTGATTTTCTAACCCTATTAGTAACAACTTATTATACTTTGTTTATTATGGAACCCTGCTAAAGAGATATATGCGTTTTCTTTTGTTCGCAAGTACATATAGTGAAAAACAAATAGCGAGTCGTTAATTTTTTTTTGACATGTTGCTTAGCCAATTTGCACTACTTGGAAGGATAATTTATGGACATATATATTGATCACAGACAAAAAAAAAAGAAAGCTGACTTTCAAACCACACGAAGTTTGAAAACTTAGACTTCTTTTGTAGTTAACATTTATAAATTAGTTGAAAGTATGCAGAAAGTCTCAAACTTTCTCTATAATTGATGCAAAAACTTTTAAGAAACTAATATATATATATAATTATTTGTTTGTATTATCAGGTGGAAACAGTTTCTCTTTTGCTTTCCCTAATTTAATTTCACTAAAGATAAATTAATTTAGAATTAGAAGTTGAATTAGTCTAATTTTAAACACAAAATTTCTAACCAATTTTATTATGCTTTATTGCATGTAATTGAGGAGACTATTTGCTATAAATTATATTATCAATACAATTATGTCCCTACAATATATAGTTTGCCCATTTAGCTATCTGACTTGCATCCATGAAAATCTCAATTTCTTACCAACTCCATCAAGAATTCTAGCTATAGTGATCATATCATGTTCAGGCTTAGGATATAACTTCACGAACTTATAAATTAGCTAATTATGGGAGCATTATATTGATTGGTGCTTTCCTAAGAGCAATTTTTTGCTCAATTAACACATACTCGGAAAAGTTTCGATTAGGGAATTATAGGCAAGGTTTAAATTTAGTGTTAGTAGAAAGAAATATTATCAATTGCCAATTTCACTATGAAAATTGGATCCTAAGGTAGTGTTTAATTATTATATGAATAGTTTCATTAGGATGTGGAATAGCACAATCATGAATTATTATTGAGCATTCTTCAAGCTATTCAATAGAGGGTGTAGACACCTAATTTTGTCCGAGCCCTTTAAACCGGGCAGATTCTCCTTTTCAACTCTCCGAAACGCAAGGAGACTTCCATCATTCCACAGACGGGTCCCCACGACTTTATTTCGGAGGTCAACTGATGCACCCAAAAAAGTGTATCTTATTTAACCTTGCACTTAAAAAGAATCAATTGTAGAGTATAGTGATTAGCAAGGGTCGAGTCCTCAGGGATTGAGTTTTAATTTATAAGTTAATAGTTTAAAACTTAAATTCAAGAAAAACAAAAGAAAAGGGAGTTTTGAAATAGTTTTAAAAATAAGCAAACAAGAAAAGTAAGATGCAAGTAACAAATAAGAAATTAAATATGAGAGAAATATGGTAAAGGTTTCGTTCTCCACAACTAAACATCATTAAGAATCAATTTCAAATCTATCAATATCAACCAACTATCAAAGTTAACAACCGTAGATAACAACAAGCTCTGTTACCCCAATCTTTTCTTAGTTTGTCGTTAAATAGAATAGGCTCTCTATTTAATCTCTAACCATCAAACAATCTAGAATAAGCTCTCTAAATTCAATTTAATGGAAGCTTTATGATGAGAAAGATAGGTTGATCTAAGCAACAAACACATAAGCTCTGATTGTTCAACTTAGGTTATGTTCCACTTTGCAATTATCGAAAACTTGACCATAATCATTAATCACAAATTGCCACTTATGAATAGGAAATCAAGACAATTACACGGATCAAGACTCCTAAACTAGCAATAGATAATTATCAAGATCTATTTAGTTGTACACCTAAATAAATCAAAACAACATCATAAACAATTCTTGTAGAAGAAAATAAGCAACTTTGATAGAAAATTAATGATAGATAGAATCTGAAAATCAATTACAAAACATGTCTAGGGCTTTGAAATCACCCTTAACCAAATAGAAGTTTAGCCTAGCATAGGCATAGATAATATATACATAAAACTAAAATGAAGAAGAAGAAGAAGAATGATGATCCTTTGAGTCTCCTCCAAAGATGTCTAGTTTGTTGCTCAAAAGATAGTATTTATAGAGCTTTAAAACCCTAAGAATAAGTCCTTGCCGCACAAGTAAGCCTGGAGGTGCAAAAATCCTGTTTTTGCCTTTTTTTTCAGATTTGCGATTAGGGTTTTTCTGATCGTAGGGTTCTTTAAGGAGATCTTCTAGCACCATTTTGAATGCACATTTCTTATCCGATTTGGGCCCATAATATATCGTTGGAAAGATAATCAAGTCAACTTTAAAATTCAAGAAGGAAGTTTCTTCAAATAAAGATTCTAACATCATGTTTTTCTTACAACAAGCTCCGGAGGTCAAATCTGCTTGATTGCTTTTCAACCAGAAATTGATAGTTTTGACTCCCAAATCTTCTTCCATCTTGTGATTATGATTTTGTAAGCTCTTTACCTTCATTATTGACATATTTCGACTTCATTCTCCTTATTCTACCTAAAATTCAAAAACATATTATAAGTAAGCAAGATAAAGATCGAAAACATAACAAAAACTAAAGGTAGAAAGGCATAAAATGTATATTTTATGAGCTTATCAAATACCCCCACACTTAGCTTTTTGCTAGTCCTCGAGCAAAACAAAATAAAAATAAAATAAGAAAATCTAATCTAATCCACTTTTGTAGGAAATCACGGTGGCACTTAGCATGTGACACAAGCCTTTAAATCCCTAGGTGTCCCTAGTGGACGAGTTTAGTCTCGTGAGGGTTTGCTAGAACGATACCCACAAACATTGAAAAACTAAAATATAAATAAACTACATATACTAAAAATATTTACTCCTAATCCTTTCAATATAAATTAGAGACAATCTTTGAACAAGTCTTATAAACTAATCAATAGCTCAAATAATTTCACAAAAAATCATGCTTGAATGTAAATAAATGGGTTAAGTCAATATTAACATAACATATTTCAATCAAAATAGTGCATGTTCAAACTTAATCTCAACTTCTCACATAGGATACTCTCGTGATTTTCACTCTTTAAAGTAGTGGTAAAGTGTTTACACTCAAACAATCTCATGAAAATAGTTCTACCATATGCTTGCTTGTCCATCTATTCTCCACTATTTAGATCATGCAACTTCATAAATCAAGAGATCTTTAATCAAGGTTGTAATGGGGCCAAGGGGTAATAATGTGGTTAAAGAATAAAAAGGAAAAGATATCACAAACGTTCCAAAGACTTCATAGAATTTAGAGACAAAATAAGATTTTGCAAATAAAACTTTCTCAATATTCTTTAGAAGTACATAATCACATAGGCTGAATATTCCATGTTGAGCCTTTACTTCATTCTAACCAACCTTGTAACATTTTTTTTCTTTAACCAAAAGTTCAAGAGATGATTCAATTTTTTTTTTCATTTTTTTCTTTCATGGGAATGTATTTTTACAATGTTCCCTTTTCTTTTTCTCTTTACTTTTGCCTCTCTCCTCCCCCACACTTATCTTTTGTTCTAACCCAAATTTTCAAAAAGTATCCATTGTTTTTGCAATATGTCTCAAGCATTCTAGTCATCTTTAAAACAAGGGAAAAGATATAAATGTATTTGCTAGGTGTAGGATATGGTTACCAAAGAAATAGCTTATTCAATGTAGGCTCAAATTGGTTCACTAGGGGGATGTTCTCTTGGAACATCAATAAGGAATGGCTGTTTGGCCCTGGTTATAATTCTAATGCCTCTATCATTTTCATGTTGTTACATGCATCAATATAGTCTCAAAAAGGTTTAAAGCAAGTTCCAGAGAAACATGTAATCATAAGAACACTCAAGAAAGAAATTAGATTGATATGTATAATGCATCAATCATATAAGCTCAAAACTCACAAGGATGATTATACAAGTCAATTTTAAGTCTAAACATGCTTCTTTCTCAATCAACATATCATATCAACATTGGCTCATAAAAAATAGTATCAAGCTCAATTCTCATGAAAATCTTCTCACTAATAACTAGTTTTAGACCTATACAATTCATATCTCATCATTGTATTAAAAAGAACTAAAACACACTAAAAATAATAATAATTATTATATTAAAGACTCATAAAAAAATAATAGGCAAAAATAAAAGAAATCCTAAATCCTTCCCCCCTCACTTAATTCTTACATTGTCCTCAATGTAATGTTATTAACCCAAATGAAAGAATCATGTTTAAGAGAAAAGAACTAATAACATAAGAATAGAAATAACTAAGACTCAAAACAAAACAAATTCATGCAACCTAAATAATCTTAAAATACTAAACAAATAATTAACAAATAAACATAAAAATAAATAAAAACAATAAAAATAATAAAAGGAAAAGAAAGCAAATCTGAGTATGGCAGGTTGGTAATTTCTTTATTAATTGGGCTGCCTTCCCAATTAGTACTTGAGTTAAGTTGTCCAACCTAACCAACACCCCTTCTTGGCTTTTTAGGCTTGTTAGACTCATACATGAAACTTCCCATATTTGAGCGTTTGATAGGAAGCTTTCTTTGCACAAAAGTGGATGCATTCTCCATTACAAGTATTATTCCATCCTTTGTAGTGCATTGCTCATCGAGGAATGGTGCATCTTTTGGTACTTGTTGAATGACATCCACAAACAAACTGTTTAAGGTTTCCAGCATGTTTTGTTCATGTTCCTCCTCCTTGAACTTTGCAAATCTATTAGGGAAAGGTGAAAAAGAAACATTAGTAAAAATTGGAACCTTAAACGTTACCTCAGGTGTCGAAGTACTCTTATTTGGATTTGTGGCTTCATTATCCTCAAGAATAGAATCCATCTCTAATTTTGTCTCATCCTCATCTTGTTTATCATTCCTCAAGGTCACAATAGTAGCATTCTCCTTTGGGTTAATCATCGTTTGGGCAGGGAGTTCTTCAGATCTTTGTGCTACCCATCCCACCATACTACTAGCCAATTGGCTCATTTGCTTTTCGAAACTCTGGATGCTTGCCCTTGTTTCCTGTTGAAATTGCAAAGTATCAGTAACAAGAGAATAGACAAGATCTTTTAAAGAAGTACCTGAGTTTTGAGTCATATGTGATGGCTGAAAAAGATCTGGTTCTTGAGACCATGATTGATTGAAGCTAGAAGGATGAGTGTAATTAGCATAAGGATCTACTTCTTGGAAATTTTTCGAGTAGCCATAATTAGTATGATTCCACCATCCCTCATGGTAAGTGTTTGAGTAATGATCATGCGGTTGGTCTTGGAACCCTTGATGACCTTGACATCCTCCCATAGCCAATTGTTGAACTGGGGAAGTGAGATTGGCTTGTTGATTCTCCATGTTCATGTATGCCAACTCTTCAAGTATTAGATTGCTCAATTCCAGCATTTTTTTTTTCAAAATTTGAAAAGAAAAAACCTGTATGTACAAGAAAATAAAATTAAGTAGAACTGAAAATAAGAATAAACCAAGTACCAAATAAACTAAAGAAAACAATCCCCGACAACGGCGCCAAAAACTTGATGCACCCAAAAAAGTGTATCTTATTTAACCTTGCACTTAAAAAGAATAAATTGTAGAGTATAGTGATTAGCAAGGGTCGAGTCCTCAGGGATTGGGTTTTAGTTTATAAGTTAATAGTTTAAAACTTAAATTCAAGGAAAAAAAAAAAGGGTTTTGAAATAGTTTTAAAAATAAGCAAACAAGAAAAGTAAGATGCAAGTAACAAATAAGAAATTAAATATGAGAGAAATATGATAAATGTTTCATTCCCCACCACTAGACATCATTAAGAATCAATTTCAAATCTATCAATATCAACCAACTATCAAAGTTAACAACCGTAGATAACAACAAGCTCTGTTACCCCAATCTTTCCTTAGTTTGTCGTTAAATAGAATAGGCTCTCTATTTAATCTCTAACCATCAAACAACCTAGAATAAGCTCTCTAAATTCAATTTAATGGAAGCTTTATGATGAGAAAGATAGGTTGATCTAAGCAACAAACACATAAGCTCGGATTGTTCAACTTAGGTTATGTTCCACTTTGCAATTATCGAAAACTTGACCATAATCATTAATCACAAATTGCCACTTATGAATAGGAAATCAAGACAATTACACGGATCAAGACTCCTAAACTAGCAATAGATAATTATCAAGATCTATTTAGTTGTACACCTAAATAAATCAAAACAACATCATAAACAATTTTTGTAGAAGAAAATAAGCAACTTTGATAGAAAATTAATGATAGATAGAATCTGAAAATCAATTACAAAACATGTCTAAGGCTTTGAAATCACCCTTAACCAAATAGATGTTTAGCCTAGCATAGGCGTAGATAATATATACATAAAACTAAAAAGAAAAATAAAAGAATGAAGAAGAAGAAGAAGAAGAAGAATGATGATCCTTTGAGTCTCCTCCAAAGATATCTAGTTTGTGGCTCAAAATATGGTATTTATAGAGCTTTAAAATCCTGAGAATAAGTCCTTGCCGCACAAGTAAGCCTGGAGGTGCAAAATTCACGTTTTTGCCTTTTTTTCAGATTTGCGATTAGGGTTTTTCTGGCCGCAGGGTTCTTTAGGGAGCTCTTCTAGCGCCATTTTGAATGCCCATTTCTTATCCGATTTGGGCCCATAATATATCGTTGAAAATATAATCAAGTAAACTTTAAAATTCAAGAAGAAAGTTTCTTCAAATAAAGATTCTAATATCATGTTTTCCTCACAACAAGCTCCGGAGGTCAAATCTGCCTGATTGCTTTTCAACCAGAAATTGATAGTTTTGACTCCCAAGTCTTCTTCCATCTTGTGATTATGATTTTGTAAGCTCTCTACCTTCATTATTGACATATTTTGACTTCATTCTCCTTATTCTACCTAAAATTCAAAAATATATTATAAGTAAACAAGATAAAAATCGAAAATATAACAAAAACTAAAGGTAGAAAGGCATAAAATGTATATTTTATGAGCTTATCATCAACATAAAAAGTCAACTCGAGAAAAATCAACCACTAAAAAAGTCATCTCTCAGTCAAAATCAAGATTCGAAGTTGAATTGAACAATGGCGAATTTTTTTTGATAATCCGAGGTCTACAACGAAAGATATAGAGTTCGGAAGATGGGTTGCGAAAATTCAGTGTAGGGGAAGACTTAATCCAGCAAATTTGGGGAAAACTGCAAAGATGACCCAATTCAGTGAAATTGAAGCCCCGATGAATAAACAAAGATAGCCCAAGGCCCAGTTTGAACTGGATCCCAAGGAAGAGCCGATTAGAGCAAAAATGGAAAAACGGGAAAATTCCCGAGTTTGAAAAAAAGAAAACCAAATCAGAGTTAAATTTGACCGTAAAATTTGGGCATTTTTGGACCAACTCAAATTCAATATAGGAAAAAGGGAGTGGAAAAAGAAAATCCAGAAATCGAACCCGTTTTGAGTAAAACCGAGGTTTCAGAGGTTGAAGGGCAATTTTAGAAAATCCCATAGATAATTCCGGGAAAAATAGCTAACGAGCTCGAAAAATTATGAAAACTTCCAGATCTGAATTTTATAATTTTTGAAAGATATTGGTGAAGAAAAATCCAAAATCGGATTTCATTTGAAAAAGGGCAAAATTCGGGTGCACTAACCCGAAATTCCAAAAGATAATTCCGAAAAAAATAGCAAACGAGCTCAGAAAATCATGAAAACTTCCAGATCTGAGTTTTATAATTTTTGGAAGAGATCGGTGAAGAAAAATCCAGAATCGGAGCTCAAATAAAAAAGGCTAAATTTGGGAGGCACTAAATCGAAATTTTAGAGAAAAATCAGGAAAAAATAGCAAATGAGCTTGGAAAAATGTGAAAACCTCAAGAACCAAGTTTTATATTGAATGGGATTAGTTGGAAAAGACAAATCCGAGATTGGAGTCTATTTGCAATTAAATTAAGTTCAGGGGACTAAAAGGTAATTTTATCGAAAAAATAAAAAAGGGCCAATTTTGTAAAATTAAAAAGGTGAAAAAATGAAGGGATTCTAAAATATCCCAGGCCCTTTGGCCGGCCAACATAGGAGAGGGTGGAGATTCATTTCATTTCATCCAATGGTCACTATCAAGTAGCAAGGTGACATTTTTAATACCTTGCAAATGTCCTTGCTCATCCGATGGCCTAGGTTATTTTGTTAAAGATGAGTACATCTTTCAAAGGACAAGATTCGATTACAAGATGTCATTTTTATTTTCATGAAAATATATTTCATCCAATGGCTTAGATTGATGGAGAAAAGATGAGTACATCTCATCCAAGGGCTAAAAAAATCAAAGCATACACACACAATGATACCCTTGGCCGGCCACTATTAAGAGGGAAGAGGTCTTCATTTTTTAGAGGGTTAGTTATCTTTTAAAGAGCATAGGCAGTAGCTAAATTGAAGAGAAGAAGGAAGAAATTTTTTGAAGATAAGCTAGCTTGAAAGAAAGCTTTGAAGGTAGCCATTGACACCTTTCTCTTGCATTTTTTTTTTCCTTTCCATGTTTCTTCTTTTCTTTTCCATGTTGGTTGTGGTAGGATAGCTTTCTTTTAAGGTTTAGTTTTCAAAAACAAATAAAAATAAAGAGGTTAAAAGGCTTCATGATCTTGATAAAATCAAGTGATTATGGTTAGAGGAGGGCTATGCCCATTGTACCAACCATGAAGCTCACCTCTATTTTCCTATTTTACTTGCTTTTACTTATTTTTTTTTCATATATATATATATATATATATATATCTTTGTTATATTATGTTGTTCATACCAATTTTATTCATGTCTTTGCATCTTGTGGCTATGCCATATAGCATTTTAGGTCATGTCATTTTTTTGCATGCTTTGCATGATGCATAAGACCATGTTATATTCGGCCATATATTGCATTTTTTACATTGTCATGCATAGCATTTTAGATCATGCCATGCTTTGCATTCTTAGCATGCTTTGCATCATGCATAAGACCATGTTATATTCTGCCATATATTGCATTTTTTACCTTGTCATGCTTAGCATTTTAGATCATGCCATGCTTTGCATTCTTAGCATGCTTTCCATCGTGCATAAGACCATGTTACATTCGGTCATGCTTAGCATTTTTGCCATGCATCATGTCTTGCATTTTTTCTTTTCCATGCCTTTTAGATTTAGATCATTTTTCATGCCATACATCTATATTGCATTTTAGGTCATTTGGCCATGTTGTCTCCATGCTCATTTCCATGTCATTTAGCTAGGTCACATGCCATATCACTTTCCACATCATGTATCATTCGGCCATGCCTTGCATTTTTTTATGCCATTTAGATTTAGGTCATTTTTCATACCATGCATCTATATTGCACCTTAGGTCATTCGGCCATGATGTCCCTATGCTCATTTCCATGTCATTTTGCCATGTCATTTAGCATGCTAGGTTATTTTGGCTATGCCATTTAGAACCTATGCCATGCCACACATTTCATGCATTTAACTTGCTACTTGTTCATGCATTTCATACATTCCTACTTGATTTTTGACTTAAGCCAATCAATGGCTCAAAGCCAAGCTCTCTTGAGCATGCTTGTGGAAGATTAATAGTTTAAATTAGGTATTCTGACTTTGTGATTTTATTTACTACTCATCCATAGTCAAAATAATTTGATTTTCTTACCACATGCAGTAGTCATTTAGGGGATGCCATGGTATTTTTTTCACGATTTGTGAAATTTTTTATCATGGCTGAAAAAATGGCTTTTGACAAAGCAGTTTTAACTCACTGTTCTGACTTTGGTAAAATTCGGTCTAGGTTCCTTTGCTCCAAAAATTAAGCTGATTTTTTATCATGTAGATAAACATGTTATAGATTTACTCTAATTTTTTTCAGAATTTTTTGAAATTTTATAAAAGGGTAAAACAAATCGGGCTTCAAAACTGGTTGTGGGAGTCAGATTTGTTTTCAAGAAAATAATAATTTTCTGTTTTTATTAGTATATTAAAAGGGGGCTAATTTGGGACTTTAGCTACTGTCCTAAGATGATTTCCATACCATTTAAATCATAAAGTTTGATTTTATAAAAGTCGGGTTAAGGGTGGTCAACCCGGATTTCAAAACTAAGGAAAACTAGACCTTTTTAGGAGGGTTCGGCCATGTTATTTTCAAAACCGAAAATTGCATTTTTTATACCCGAATCCAAATTAGAAAATCCAACTTAGATCTCTTTGGTAGTCGGATATCTTTTTAGGTATACGGATATCATTGCTTCACGGGAGAAATACATCTCCATGCATTGCATTTTCCATATTCATGTCTATTCCATGACATTTAATTTTGCTATCTTAGTCATGTAGATTCTATATGTGTGAACATTCCATAGTGATGTCATTACTTTGATTTAAATTTCATGTTATTGTCTTGATTATGATGTAAACATGAATATTCTATGATGATATCATATTTATGCTTTTTGCCTTGTCATCATTTCTTTTGCCATGATATTTAGATTATGCCATGTCATCTAGATTATTTCCATGTCATTAATCTTTATGCCATGTTATTCACTCTTTTTGCCATGCCATTAATAATGAATTGCATATTCATAACCATTATTTTAAAATGATTTCCAAGATAATGATTTTCAATAAAAAAGGTTATTCCTCAGTTAAAATAATTCATGAGTTCTCTGTCGGGTTGCCAGAGAGGACATAATCAATTATCATTAACAATGAAATATCTTTCTTTCAAAAATTACGGTGATTCAAAGATTTTCTAAGTAAATAAAAAATTTTATGTTTTGCCGGTTTGCAGGAAAATATAGGAAAATTTTGAGTTAATAAATTTCGAATAATTTTCAACTAAAAATGGGATTATTTTTCTTTAAAATGGAAATAATTTTAAAATGCCAATTTCAAAATCGACTTTCTACCGAGACTCGAGATAACACACGATTAATAAGGTACCGTATTATACGGGCGTTGTGGGGGTGCTAATCCTTCCCCGCACGTAACCGACTCCTGAACCGCTTTTTGTTTTCTCTGGTCTAAAAGCGCAGACTTCGAAATTTGTTTTAAAATGTTTTAATTAATTATAAAATATTTTTCAAAACCGGTTTTAATAGGTGGCCGATCACACCTAGCCAAAAAAGATTGGTGGCGACTTCATGTCTTTTTCGAGGTTGTTTTCATACAACTCTCGATTTTATCTTAAGAGGAATTAAGTCGTCTTTTCCTCTGTTTTTCTACACTTGTTATTTTTACGTCATAAAACGGGATCGCGAAATTTTCTTTATGACAGAGGGAATTCAAAATATAAAGTGACTGTATTTACCATTACATGATTAATTTGATTATATAATCCATAAACCATTGCCTATTCTGTCAACTTCTTCCTATGCATAGTCATATTCCAATTGATAAAGCTAAGTGAGTTGATTCTTTTACTTTGCTATTTATTAAATCTTAGATTTTTTTTAAAAATATTAATTACATGATATATCATCCAAATGTAGCTAAACCTAGTAATATATAAAAGCACGAATGTGAATTTTTTTTTGAACCGACGAAACTATCCTTTGTTATTTATTATATTACTAATTTGTCATTTTAAATATTTTATTAATAAAATGTATCCAATTTATAATAAGAATTTTAATTTTATTGAAAGACTTTAGTTAAATAGATTTATTTGATAATATAAATAAAAAATTTACATTGAATTACTTTATCCTCAAAGTTATAATTTTTCATTAAATACCTTACAAAGTAAAAAAAAAAAAAAAATACATTAATCTATTTTAAATCATAATGCAAATTTTAATTATTTATATAATATTTAACTTTATGCTCAATATATAATTTTTGTTATAAATAAATAAGTTTTTATAATATAAATATTTTATATTATATTATAAATAGTAATAAGATTTATTTCATTCTTATTTACAATTTTGTATTATAACTATTAAAAAAAATTATTATTGAAAATTTCAATATAATGATAGATTTTTTTATAAAAAAACAATTACTAGAACATTTTAGATAATACTTTTAACAATTAAATATAATAAATAATATTTTATTTTATTCATTTAAATTTTATGAATTTTTATCATTTTGCTATTAATTATTCTTTATTTTACCAATCTTATAATTTTTTTAAAACTAGTGTCAATTAATGAATAATGGATTCTTTTCAAAATATTTATTATCTATCATGATTGGCTTATAACTCTACTATAATTTTAATCTACTTCTACTAAAAAATTTATTAATTTTTTGGAAAATTAAAATTGTCAAACTTAATACGACTTAATGTAGTTTTTACTTTTATCCTACAAAAGTGATGTTAGGTTTAGATTAAAAACTTTATGCTTTGGAGATAAGTTAAAATTTTCAAAATAGTAGTGTTATCATTTGGAAAATATTACAATATTTTTAAAGATAAAGTGTTTGTCAATTAATTTTTCTATTTGTTTTAGTAATTATATTTTGTCTTTTTTTATTGCTTTTAATTACTTTTTTGTATTAAGAGTTTGATTTGCTTTGCATCATTTTTTTTGTTTATTGATTAATATTATCAATGTAGTGATTTTATTTTTAATATATTTAGATGTAACATATTAGTACTACTATTTATCAATGGGCCTAAGCTTATGAAACTAATATATAAAATTAAATGTGTATTAGGCTATAGAGGTAGAATTACGTGATCTTATAATACATTGGATAATCTTTCATTTTCATAGAATTTAATCAATTTATAAAAATGATCATTCTTATTAATTATCTTTTTTATTTTTATTTTTTTGGATAAATGGATATTTTATCATCCAAAAAGTATGTCAAATAACTTGCTACAAAATATATTTTCTTACCATGTTATTTTTTACTAAAGATTTGTTTATGTAATTGTTAGATGTTTACATGGAGTTAAAATTGATTGCATCTCTTAAAAAAGAAATTAAGATAATTAGGATATGCAATGCGATAATTGTTTCCATAATTTTTTATTATTAAACATAAATTATTAAACAAATACAAGATAATTAACGTGTAACATCACGTGCAACGCATGTGGCACAATGACTAATTAGTATTAAAAGCATGAATATGGAGAATCTTTTTAAATTGTTTATAATATTTTTAATTTATCATTTTAAATATTTATTATATTTATTCATCTTTTAAATAAGAATTCTAATTACATTAAAAACTTTTATTAAATGGATTGATTTGATAATAAATTAAATAAAGTTAAAGTTTACATTACTTTATCTTCATAATTTTAATTCTTCATTAATCTTAAAAAGTAAAAAAGTTACATTTATACAAATTTTCATATTAATGCATAAGTAAGAATTCTGATTACAATAAAGACTTTTGTTAAATAGATTTATTTAATAATAAATTAAAATTTATATTTTAATCGAATTACTTTATTTTTAGAGTTTTAATTTTTTTTATTAATCTTAAAAAGTAAAAAAAAAAAATTATATTAATCTAATTTTACATGTTAATGTAAATTTCTATTAACATATACTTTATTAATTTCAATTATTTATATAGTAATAAGATTTATTCCATTCTTATTTATTTAACATATTCCAATATGTTATACATTAGATTGTTAATAAAAAATGAGTTTTTTTATTATAAATTTATGTAGTAATTGCATTATCAATGAGATTGTATTTTTTAAGAAATTTGAGATAATTCATTTTTTTAATAGATAAATATATCTATAAATAATAAAATAATATTTTATCAGTTTAAAATTTATGAAATTATATCTTTTTAATTATTTATTATTCTTTGTTTTGTTTTGTTTTGTTTTGTTTTGTGTTTTTATTTTATTTTATTTTATTAATCTTATAAGTTTTTTAAGTTAATGTCAATTAAGAAGATTTTTCATATTTTGATATGATACTTACAAATATTATATATGAATATACTAATAATATATTTGTGTAACGCGTGATCATATACTAATATTATATACTACGAAAAACTAGTTTATGGCAAACTAAGGTGCCACAACTAGAGGTGGCAAAATGAACTCGAATCCGCTCAGAAAAACCCGAATTCGAATCCGCCTAAACTCGATTTGACCAAAAAGTCAAAAACCCGAACCCGAAATGGCCCAAGCCCAAAAGAGCCCATACCCGAAATTATCCGAACCCGAAAACTCGAACCCTAAAATACCTGAGCCGAGCCCGAACTCGAATTTAATACTAAAAATAAAAATTTTCAAATTATAATTAAATAATTTTTTTATAAAGAAAGAACTTTATTATCAATTTTATTCTAATATATTTTTTAATAACTTAATTTAATTTATATTATATATATGATAAAAAAATAATTTTATCATATTTTGTACTTATAACTTTAATGTCTCATATCTTGATGAATCCACTATCTAAAAATTCTAAACTCATGAAAATTTTAGAAATATAAATTTTTTTGACATAAAATATTACTTGTCCTTTCTTTATGTTATTTTAAGAGCACCCTTATAATAGTATAATAGTATTTTCTATATATTAAAATTAATTAATAACAATTCATTCATTTTAACTTATCTCAAGCATAATAGTATTTCTTATATTAAAAAATAGATAAAAACTACTTTAAAAAAAAATGTGTTGCTCTTTGTAACATATATATAGTTTTCTTAGGCATATTATTAAATTAAGTCATCAACACCATATTCACTTGCTCAAGTCCGGACCGATCCGAAATATAGGCCTCAAATTCTGCCCAAACTCGCCCATATTTGTAAATGGGTAGTTCAAGCCCGTTTAGGCCTCAAAGTTGAATGTCAGGGTTCGTCCCTAAAAATCTCTTATTTTGTAGTGAATATAAATTATAATATATTTACATGTTGAAATTCGAGTTCATCAAATCAATTCTTTTAAATATTAATATGATTAATTTATAATATATCATATTTTTTATAATAAATTATTTTAAAATTTTATTTTATATACAAAATTTATTTTATATTCTTTTGGTGCTAACAAATATTGATTTTAATAAATAAATATAATTAAAAATATCATATTATAATAAAAAATTATTTTTAAAAATAATAATAAAATAATTTTAAAAGTAAATATTTAAATTATGTAAAAATGATGACATCTAACATAAAATAAAAATGATGTAAAACAAATCCGAGCCAAACCCGAACCCAACTGAGCCCGAACCCGAACGGACCCGAACTGACCTGAACCCGATCGGACCCGAACCCGAACGGACCTGAACCCGAATGTACCAGAACCCGAACCTGAATGAATCCGAACTCGAATGAGCCAGACCCAAACCCGCCCAATTGCCATCTCTAGCCACAACTATGCAGTCGAGGGTGGATAAAAAATCCTTAAGCTGAAGGAAGTTGCACAACCACTACTAATCATGCCAAGTAGTGCAAATGACAGAATCTAGTGGGCTACCTCATCAGGCAAATTCTGTGTCTCAAATTCATGGAAGTACCTGAGGACTATAGATGTTCATGGATAGAGTTTATATATGGTATCAATACTATATATATTTATTCAAATTCGGCCTGACCCGATTCGAAATATGAGCCTCAAGTTCTGTCAAGGTCCGTCCATATTTGTAAATGGATAGCCAAGCCCGTCCATATTATTTTTTAAAAAATATATGTTATTTTTTATTTAATCTTTAATAATTTTATTTTTTTCTTTTATTAAGTTTTTAAACATGGACAACTAAACATATTTTTTAATATTTACACTATAATATTATATATATATATATTTAATCTTTATATGATATAAATTACATAATATATATAAAAATAAAAATAATATATTATATTATATTATATTATATAATTGGAAAACTGGTCGGGCTGAGCTCGGGCCTTAAATGTTGGAGTCAAGGTCCGGCCCATTTTTTAAGTGGGCCTCATTTTTTTGCCCAAACCCATTTTTTGGGCCTAATATTTTTGTCTAAGCCCTTGCAAATATCGAACAGACCTTCGAACTTGGACGAGTAACCCGACCCTTAGACAAGTCTATCGAGGACAAGTAAAGCTAAAATACCATGACACTTTATGGTTTGGTCCACTTTTAATGTTTCAAAATTCTCCTTTGTTGTTCTGATAGTTATTCTTGATAGACTGATAGGGATGGCAATGGAGCGGGGCGGGGGCGGATTTTGTAAAATCCGCCCCCGCCCCGCCAGTGACCTACTCTGCCCGCCCCCCGCCCCGCTCCACCGTGGATGTTGGATTTTCAATACCACTACCACCTCCATGGATGTCGGTTACGCCCCGCCCCGCCCCGCTCCGCCCCATCCGATTTTTATTAGTTATTTCTAATTTTTTTCAAATAATAAAGTTCTCTTATGCAAGTATAATTATTACATATTTTGGTATTCATTTACAGTATACTTGATTAACATTTTACTGCATATGTTGAGCTTCTTAGCAATCAACTATAGCTAGGACCAACAATTTATGACTTATGAAGTGAATTTACATCTAGACAAGAAGAATAATCTAGCCCCCACATTCGAAATCAATAACAAAAACCCAGAATGAAAGATTCCATATATATCCTAGTTTTTTTGGCATTTTATTGTGAAGAAAAAAGTTGGTCGATTCTGGGTTTTTTTTCACTTACCACGAAGAAGCTTGCGATGATATGGAATAGAAAGTGTGGTTTTTCCTTGCTTGATCCTCAGCCTTAGCAGCTTCAACCCGAATGAAGCACTGATGTTTTTACCCTGACCTGCAACAAAAATCCCAAAAAAAAGCTAAAATAATGAGTACAAAATGAAGGGAATTAGTTAAAGAAAACCCTTTTTTTATACTATAATAATGAACAGAAAGAGACAAACAGGAAGATAACAAGGAATTTAGAAGGAAAAAGAATAAGAAAAGGAAACATGGAGAATCCCCCATGTTTGTGAAAGAGAGGTTTCATCCACTTTCATAAAGGAAACAAAAATATTAAACTAATACAGCAAAATAAAAAGAGTATCTATGCATATAAATCACGCACCTGAGAGAAGCGCGACGAGGAAGATGAATAATACGGCGGAGGAAAACGAGGATAGTACCAAAATAAAGGGATTTTTGATCAATTGGGAAATAAGCGGCGGTGGAGTTGTAGAGATAGAGAAGAAGTAAACATGTTAGGTTTTTAGGGAAGGGTAAAATAGTAATTTTACTAGTCGGGGCGGGGCGGGGCGGATCAGGTAAATACTGCAACTGCTCCATACCCGCCTTTCAAACAAAAAAAACCGCCTCGCCCCGCCCCGTATCCATTGTTCAAAAAAAAAAAACCTCTCCATTCGAATCGGATCGGTTCGAAATCCATCGGTCGGTTCGGGTTTTGCCATCCCTATAGACTGAGCACTTTGGGGGAGGATGAAAGCTTGGAGTCTTCAACTACAATCTACAACATGCCTACAATCTACAACATGCCTACTGTGTCAGGAAGAAAAGGAGAGTAGGAACCATTTGTTTTTTGCCTGTGCCTTCTCCTCACAGGTCTGGCAAAGAGTATTATTTACCTCTGGTATTAATAGGAGTTTTGTAAGCTGGAAAGTAGACCTCCAATGGGTAATTCTCAACATGAAAAACGAAACCAGATACATTAAAAACGAAGTGTGATGGGCAACCCAAGTTGTCCAGCAGTCATGGCTGGGCCATCTATTGAAGCTAGAGGGCAGCATACACTATTAAGGTTCAATGGGTGGTGAATCATAATATTTTGTTAGAAGATTTGTAGTTTTATCCGTGTAAAAATTACAAATGTATTGTAAGAAAATTTGTAACTTTATCCGTGTAAAAATGAAATTCTTCTTTAATGAAATATGTTTATCTCTTTAGGATCGTGGATGTAGGTTAAAAAGGCTAAATTATGTCTTTTTTTTCTTTTCTTTTCAAACGCATGTTGTTGGTTAGTGTTTGTTTTGGACTGCCACGCTATTCCCAACACAGCAGTCATGGCTCGGCCGTCTACTGAAGCTAGAGGCAGCATACGCAAGACTTAATTAAGTGCGGTCTCGCGAAAAACATTTCATTCATTCTTACCATCAATTGAACACTATACTCAGAGTTTGTATCCTTTGTATTCTGATTGGTTCTTACCTCACTCAATGACAAATTTGTTTATATTTCCTTATCATTATCTCTAGTTGGCAAAGAAAGTTCTGATAATGGCTATGTTGTTTTCAATTATGAGGTGTACTTTAAACCATATTATACAGATATACAGATATATAGATGGGACAATGATATACTTCTTTCAACACTAGTGAGTACAGGATAAAGTTTTTTGATCTGGATTTGCTGAAAGAATAATCATCAGCACTTGACAATCAAAGCTTCACTAGAATAACATTGCCATTTTTCCAATTCTATTTTTCTTCTTCTCATAGCAAAATATTGTATATATTGTTTTGAGTTTTAGTTCAGTTGATTCATACAACTATCTTTCATATCGATGACATCCAACAGGGTCTGAGATTCGATATTTCAACATCTACAACATACCCTTTTTTATCTTCCGACTGCGACTTTCTTTATATTAAAAAGAATATATTGTTCGGGGCATTCTCTTTGCAAGTTGCTCTTCGTATCTACCATAGAATCTTTCCATAATTCGATTGGATTCCTAGAATGGCTGAAAATATCCAAGGAAATGGATTTTAGGGGATTATCTAGTTGGCAAAATATGCGGTCCATGATTTAGATTCCCCTTTCCAAAAGAAGCCCCGATTGCCACATCTTTTTCATAGCAGCTTTACTACACATACTAGTGAATTCATGCTATCCATGCATTTCCAAGCTCCAGCTAATCACCACCAAATGAAGTCTATAGCAGAACCTTGGAATAATTGACCTCCTTGGGTTTTTTTCTGTAATTTGACATTGTTCACAATAGATATATGGTAATTTTAGAAAGGATACGATTACACGATATGAGTATTACACAAGAAAAATAACTAAAATACGATATTATACAAAAAAATAACACGAACATGTCAAAATTTATATAACATGAATTATTAATGTGTTAAAATTTATATAAATATATAATGTTTTAAACACGATTATGATAAAGAAAAATAACACAAATACGATATAAAAACATGGCTCTAGTTCACAACAAGAAACCATCATGTTGGAAACTAAACTGTTGACTTCATAGATTAGTATGGATGATCAAGCATTAAACATGCACCTCTACTTGAATTTGTGGTAAAGATTCTAAAAATATATGATTTTTCCAAGTTTCAGCTTGAAAACAAAAAAACTGTTCATCACTATCCCCTCAGTCGTTTGACCTCAGTGTCCAATGTTCTTATCAACTTAAACACCGTTTGTCAGTAACTTCATAGTTCACACTTCATTCCCACGAATCAAAGTTTAAATTACGGTCGTGGACGTATTTTTTATTATATCATACTAACAAATGTTATCGGAATTAATTATAAAAAACTATAAGAAACATGGATATGGACAACGAAAAAAATTAAAACTAACTCGAATTGTGGTTGCTTCCAAGCGCAAAAGTAAATACATTGTCTTTTCATGCCCCACATTTTTGTATTCATGTAGGTTTAAAACCCCAACTTTATGACACTGCCTTTCTCTTGAAACATTCAAAATGCAGATCACTGCAATCTCTGTGTCTCCTTCAACTCCATTCTTCAAAGCTCTAAATAAAAACCCAAACCCCAGATATAGCCCGGTATCAAACCTGTCTTCTTTAAAGCCATTGGACCTGATCAGTTCCAAACATGGACTTTCATGTCAAAAAGCTTCTTATTATCTTTCTAATTCTTGTTCTGGGTTCAATGCTCGAATCTCTGAGTCATTCATCATTTCAAATGGAAGATCATATGATAGTTTTAAGGTCAAAGTTGCATCGGTTCCTGGAAACATAGGTGAGACAGAGGAGTCTAGTGATTTGGCTAAGACCTTGCAACTTGGAGCCATGATTGCAATTTGGTATCTTCTAAACATCTACTTCAACATTTTCAACAAGCAGGTTCTATTCTATATCCATTTTCATCACAATTTCTTATTTTTCTTTCTGTTGCCCAATCAGTTTCTTGCTAATTATTATCTAGCTTATAATAAAAAGATAAAACTAAAGATAAAAGATAAAACTTAAAGGACCAGAGAAATAAAAAGAAAAAGAATAAACTTTCCCAGGATGCAATAAGGTGCGTAACGGGTAAAATACGGTACGATGATTATAATTTCTGTTACGATGCGATCTTTACGTTATCTCCAAATTATAAGTACAGTTGAAAGTATAAGAAACTAGGAAAAAAATGAATTCACACTCGTTCAAAGTGGTCTTCCAGAAGGAAATCTATTCATCTCTGGAAGCAAAAAGATCCCATTTAACATAACAAACATCTAATTCTCCGTTTCCTTTTGTCTGTTACCTTTGAAACTAGCCAACCACAGAGATTTAAATGGATTCCCTTCCAATTCAGTCAGCAGTGTCTTAGAGAAATGTGTTAATGTTCTTTTGGTGGCGAGCTGACTTGTCCTCTGATCCGGATCTCTGTTGAGGTGGCAAAAAAAGTTAAGAGGGCATCGGAATTTTGGTTCCGGGGCATGCTCCCATATTTAAATTAGTAAGTGCTCGAGAAAGGTTAAAGAAGGTGATTGTGAAGCAATGAAGTCCAGAGTGTATAGAATGCATACATGAGATCAGCCTTTTATTTGGCTATTTATACTTGTTTGGACGTCCTAAAGAGCGCCACGTGTCGTCTGCTCATAAGAGTTTGGTGGTCGACGGTATGGGCGACTTTCTCTCAGTAGGTAGAGCTCGACTTAACCTCTGGAGGGAGTAGGTGGAGCTTGACTTGACCTCGGAGCGCCAAACAACGTCCACATGTTTCCTATGATGTTGACTTGAGCTATCGGACCTACTGACTTGATCTCTAAACTTAACGGGCTTAACAAAATGCAATTTAAAGCACCGAGTAAATATTGAGTTGTGTTGATAAGTTATCTCAGATTGCTTTTGTTAGTTTTCAATACAGCATTGACATTTGGGAAATTGTAAGGCAGATATTATTTGAAGTATAATTCGTGGGATACGATGCTTAAAAAGTGGTACAATTCAAGTACATTATTCTTTTCCTGCTGAAGGTTCTGAAGGTCTATACATTTCCAGCAACAGTTACAGCCTTCCAATTTGGGTGTGGGACTTTGATAATACTTATAATGTGGGCATTTAATCTCTATCATCGACCAAAGCTTACTCGTTCACAGGTACTATTTTTTGTAATTTTCATCACATAATATATCTACAATTCTATATATTCTGCAATAAGTATTTTACAAAGCAGTTTTCAGCTTGCAGCAATCATTCCATTGGCTGTGGCTCACACTCTTGGCAACCTTTTGACCAATGTTAGTCTTGGGAAAGTTAATGTCTCATTCACTCACACAATTAAAGCAATGGAGCCCTTCTTCACTGTCTTATTCTCAGTTCTATTTCTTGGAGAGGTAAGAGTTGAATCCGGGGTTTCATCTAATTGGTTCATGCAGTTACCCTTAAGAGGTGGCATCCGCAAGTTTGAGATTTAAATCCCAGCATCTCCAATCACTTCCCCTATCCTTAAGTTGCAACTTCCTTTGTTTCAAAAATGAAGAGTTGATACACTTCATTGAATTTGATGTAATACTGCTTGAATTGAAAGGTTATTCTATAAAAATACTTAAATGAAATCTAGGAAAGGGGTTGCAAAAGAACCGAAAGGCTGCTCTGAAGTTGTCCTTAGCTTTGCTCCTATCATTTGACTCAGATTTTTTTCACAATTTCATGTTTACAGTGGCCTACTTTCTGGATAGTTTCGTCCCTCATACCAGTTGTAGGTGGAGTGGCATTAGCATCATTCACTGAGGCATCTTTTAATTGGTAAGAAACAAACATTGTCTGAATCTATGTTACTCGGACTTGGGTGTGAGTGATGGACATGGGTATGTGTCCGACACGGGCATGTTCAATTTTTTCTAAGATTTCCATGTATTTAGAGGGTTCTTGGAGGATCATATCCCCGTACCCATGTCCGGATATGCGTCGGACATGGATGTCGAATACGGATACTTCAAAAAAAATGAAGAGTCGGAGCAACATAAGTCTAAATTAACTAACTCATTTGAAAGGACTGGAAAAAGACATGTTTCTACATCTGGGATTATTTCCTTTACAGAAATATGGACTATGTTCTATTTAATACACACAAATATCCTACTTGGAACTTGGTTGGTTGATATTGTTTCTTAAACTTGACTAAGGTCTTGCTGTTCTGAAACAGGATTGGTTTTTGCTGTGCAATGGCTTCCAATGTGACTAACCAATCCCGTAATGTGCTTAGTAAAAAGTTCATGGTTAGAAATGAGGTAAAAAACCCATAACTCAGGTATTTAAATGTCATTGAGTCACCATTGTTTTATGAAAGAAATATGACAATTCTGCTCTCGAACTTAAATATAATAGTTGGATCATTTCTTATTAACTTAAACTTTTGGGATAATTGGTCATCTAACTTAACATGGTATCAGAGTTCTCAAGTTCAAATCTTGACAATCATTTTCCTCTTTAATATTTGTTTATCCAATATCTTATTACTCATCAGACTGTGATCTTTCTTCAGTTTGCATCTTACTTTTACATTTGGATCCATATACAAACCCATTAATCACTCATCATGTTTGTTCGTGAGAGGTCGTGTTAAAACTTAAATATAATAGTTTGAATTATTTCCAATCAACTTAAGCTTTTGAAATAATTGGTCACCTAATTTAGTAGTTCAATTGGGCTCTAATAATCCTCACTTTTTTAAACAGGAAACTTTGGACAATATCAATCTCTTCTCGGTAATAACCATAATTTCGTTTATCCTATTGGTTCCTGCTGCCATTTTATTGGAAGGTGTCAAGTTCACTCCTTCATATCTACAATCTGCTGTAAGTAGCTATAACATATCTAGCTTTAAAGCAAATGCCTGATGTTTGCCTTAAAGCAATTAAAGCTTGTTATGTCATATATGATGCTGTGTTTCTCTTCTCTTGAACTAAGGCAAACCAAGGTTTGAATATTAGAGAGCTATGCATCAGATCTCTTCTGGCTGGATTCTGTTTCCACAGTTATCAGCAGGTAGGTAGGCCTGTTTGTATCTATTATTGTATGCAGTTCCTGAATACTCATAGTATTTATAGCAGAAGGAAAAAAGAGATTTAAATAACGGTTGCAACGCGTCGTTACGATCGTTATTTTACGATTTCGACTGCGATAAACGCGAACACAACCGTAATTTAAATCCCTGGAAGGAAATACCCAATTTCTGGCCCTCTAACCGATATGGAAATGCTATGGATTGTGTGTTGGCAGGTTTCTTACATGATACTGCAAATGGTATCACCAGTTACCCACTCTGTAGGAAATTGTGTGAAGAGAGTTGTGGTCATCGTCTCTTCAGTTATCTTCTTCCAAACGCCTGTTTCACCCATTAATTCCCTTGGTAAAAATTGCTCATACCAATGGTTAAAACATGGCAAATTGAAAAAAAATTCTGTCTTAATCATCAGCCTTTACATGTCAAATTAACATAAAATTTCTCTAACATTTTATATATATATATATTTCAACTGTGACTGGTTTGGACTGCAGGCACTTCGGTAGCTCTTACTGGAGTCTTCTTGTATTTGAAAGCAAAGCGAATGAAGCCAAAGCCTAAGGCTGCATGAATTGTATTTAGGTTTTTAGCTGAATGTAAAGTTTTTTCTTATACTGTCATATAGTGCTCGTGGCAGTTTTTCGTTAAATGAATCAAATGAATAAAGAAGAAAATAATTCAATTTGCGTAAGCGGGTTTCTTTAGAACTATTCAATCCAAGCCCATATAGGATCTCATTGCTCGAGTTTGTGAAAGATTTGAGTTACAGCAATGGAGGATCCCAGCCAGGAAAGCTACAAGCTTAGCTTTCCGGCTCATATTTGCTTCACTTATTCTTGAGCATGAAAAAACAATCATTTCCTTATCACCCTTCTCTTTCATCATCCAAACAATGTTAAATGATTATATGAAACGATTACTCCACATCAATATATATCTCAAATTATGCCACGTAATTAGATGTTTTAAAAAAAATCAACTATTTTTTATATATTACATTTAATAATTAAATGATAAATATTTATTTCAATAATGATTCTTATAATAAATAAATAATTGGTTTTTTTCAAAAATCTAATTACATGATTTGAATAACTGTTTCATAAAATCATTTCTCAATTTTAAACGGTTCATTTCCCTTTGAATTTGATGATCTTAACATGAGTTGGAAATAATGTCAAACGGTTCATTTCCCTTTGAATTTGATGATCTTAACATGAGTTGGAAATAATGTCAAGTCATTATTTCAATGTTATGTTCAGAAAACAGTAAGGATGAAAGAAAAATAAATAAAATTTGAAGCAAGCATCTACAAAATAAACCCTTTTACATGAAAATCATTGATTCCTTGCCGTAACACATTTAACCAAGTCTAGTATACGGCAATAATCAAAGAAGAGGGAAGATTCTTTACCTTCAAGTCCATCTCGATGATGTCTGTTGCTACCAGTAAGGTTATTACATGGACTTCCACCAATAACAAGGTCGAATCCACCAAATCTATTCATCAATTGCTCCAATCGATCACCATTCAATTCTTGCACATCTGCTATGTCAATCAAAGTCCCCTTCTGATTCGTTTGCTCCCACCAGCTCTTAACAATGTTTCTGTTCACTTCCGATTTCTCCACCGATACAACATTCTTCAAAGGGATGCCGAGCCGGTGGAGGGCAACCTCTGCACCACCAATCCCGGAGAAAAGAGATAAGAGATTGATACCACCAGGGTACATGTCTTTTAAGACTGAGAGATGGTAAGCCACTGTGTCGACCTGAAATAAGTTTATTCTATAAGCATCAATGTTGAAAAAATCGGACCGGAGGTCGAACTGGTGAGACCTCCAGTTACCGGTTCGGAAAAATCCGATTCTGTGACATGCACCGGACCGGACAAGCCACCGGTTCCCGGTTCAATCCGGTCCGGTTTTAATAACACTGATAAGCATAGCACCACAAGCATGGATTCATGTATCTTGAGACCAAAGAATTATCCCAAAAGAAACAAATGAATAAAGGAAACATTGATGACATTCATGTATTTTAACCACTATTAAACAGGAATTTGGCAGTAAATATGAAAAAACAAGTTAAGAATCACACACCTGGAATGAGTTACCAAGTGATTTATATCTATCGGTTCGACTAATTCCCCTTGTGTGGTTTCTAGGGAAACCCAGAAGCGTTTCCACCTCATCAGCTTCAAGTGGAGCAACCTTATTCCTTCCCACCCAGACTAGATTCCACTTTCTGCACTCATCAAGAACGAACTTTTGGACACTCAAAGGTGGCTCATCATCGTAATGTTCAAGAGCCCTGCGGATCCTTTCCGTCAATTTTGCGCTCCCTATGCATGTTTGTAAGCAGTTCAACTTTGTTCTTGTGTCCCAAGAAGGCCACCATTTCTTGTACAATGGAAAAGCTTCATGTATGGTGCGTGGTGGAAATGGAAGAAGGGGAAATCTGTTCTCAATTGGCAGATTATGAACATAGCCCCTTTTCCTTGCAGCAGCACAAAAATACTTCGAATCAACAAACTCTGGCTCCACATCATATAGGAACCGCGAAATGGCGCTCCAAACACCTTTCGGAGCAAGTGCCACATTCTCGTAGTAGAAATAAGGAGGCCCAATAGCAGCTTCTGGAAGTGTTCTCTGAGTTATCTGATCTGATTCAGTAGGGACCCCAAAACCAATCATTGGATTTGGAAGATGAAGGGCATCATCAACTTCATTAAGAAGCCTCTTTTCAAGCTTCATCTGCTTCTTCCTTTTCCACAAATCATAGTGCAAGTTTCGCCTCTTCTTGTCATTAGAATCATTGCAAAACGGCTTCTGTTAAGTTGGATGGAAAATCATTGATGTAAATTTTACTGAAAATACTATGAGGAAAACTACAGCAAATTGACATATTCTGTCAATTAAAAAGTAAATATGAAAGAAAAAACTACAAAGGATTTAGAAAGAGTATTACAAGTCTGAATTCTTAGAAAGGGGAAAGAAACTACCTTGTCTTCAAGGGGAAAAAGAACATCAGCAGCCTTAGCCATTTGAGCAGCACATATAAAGTCTGTCAACTCTGCAATTGAGGAGTCCGGACCTGCAATATTTAAAGAGTTAATGTTAAGGTACGATCTGAGTGTAAGAACTTCATTCCCCCTCCTACAACTTAAAAAGGCCCAAGATAACACCTCAAAAGTATGTTACTCGGACTCGGGTGTGAGTGTCAGACAGGGCTATGTGTCCAACACAGGTATGTTCAATTTTTTCCAAGATTTTTATGTATTTGGAGGGTCCTTGGAAGATCATATCCTCATACCCATGTCCGGATATGCATCGGACACGGGTACTTCAAGAAAAATGAAGAGTCGGAGCAACATAGCCTCAAAAAGTATCACAAACTTCTCCTATAAAGATCGAAGCCCAAGTGTGCTCCCTAGAAAATTCATAGTTGAAAACTTGGGTTTCTCACAAGTACAAACCGTTGGAGAAAACTTATCATGTGTCTATAAAGCTCAAACCATCTATGGGCTATTGGGAGATCCAATTGGATACTTTATAAACAAAGAATAATTAAAATAAGACACGGTCTTTACATTCTATTCTGCAGTAGAACAAAATGACAACTTATTCTATTCCTTTTATGTTCAATAAAAAATGACAAATATGAAAGTTCACCACCTTCAATACATGCAGGTAAATATAGTGGAACTTCCTGGGATCCTTTTTTCCTTTCCAATTGAAACTTTGATAACCTACCTACTATCAACGAGAATAACGTGCAACGAAATAACACAAATATGAAGAGAGAAAAAAAAAAAAAAAACCACCGCATCTCTCCATAGCTATTGAAGCCTCCGCCTCTGAGTACCCCATTTTCGTCAAATATAACAATTTTCTCTCCTCATCAGAATCAGGATTCATGATTTCCTGAAACATAGAAATATAAAAGGAAAAAACATACATAAATAACGTGCACGTAAAATGTGATAAAATCTTCTGTTATTGTGTAATATAGATAATTATTCAGTAGCTAAATTATATTCCAAATCCAATGACTAAAGGCCACATTATATTATCCATGCTGCTAGAAAAATTAAAACACAATAGCTCGTTAAAATTAAAAATTTCTCATTGCTATTAACAGAAGGTAATTTTAGAAATGTCTGCAAATTGAGCAAATGAAATAATAAATGTAATATTAAAGTTTAGATACCTCAGTCTCAGAAGAACTATCAATATCTGAGAAATCATCCAAAAAACTCCCTTCATAATCTGATGAGCAGTTACCAGAATCAGCATGTTGCTGCATGGGAGCAGATTTTTCAAGATCCTGCAAATTTTAAACAAGCCTCATGACATAACAGAGAGAGTAAACAGCTACTTTGCAAGATACTCCAACAACTTGCAAAGACAATTCTATTTGGGGAGGATTGGCAAATATCACCTGAACCACTGAATATGTAGGTCTGCTATTGCATCAAAATCAAGATTAATATTCACGCAAACTGGTTTTTCTCCCGCATAGAAGTGTGCTTCAAAAAAATGTTCACTAAACAAAGGGACTAGAAACAAGGTGCAGGTGTATAACTTACCGAAAACGTCAATAGAGTCTCCAATATGGAATCTGTATTTCCCTCTCCTGAAAATATAGAGAACAGGATCACAGATAAAGCAGTTGAGGTGAAAACTGATGTTTAATAAAATGAGAAAGGACCAATACCGTTTTCCTGAACCGCTTTGACAACCATTTCTTCAGAGAACCCCATCCCTACAAAATGATCAATCAACTTGGAATTTGAAGAACTAGCCAATGAGCTTGCCTTCATACAAAAAAGGGGAATCAAGAATTAATAATATTATGAAATCTGCATACTAACACATCAATAATTTAGCAGTAAAATTCTGCCAAGAGCATGTGCAGCAGCTTTCTAGCATCATGATGAATGTAACTAATAAGCATCTTAGAAGGACATATACAATAACTCACCGAGTACTGAAGGAGAGTCTCAAGTATCAAATTTGAGTTTTCCTCTCCTGGACGATAGTCAAAGCAGAATGATAAATGAGTTTAAGGTTGAAACCTGTGCTCTAAGAAAAAAAGACCTAGAAGCTTTACCATTTTCTTCAATTGCTTTGGCAACCAGTTCCTTCGGAAACCCCATTCCAACAAAATGATCAATTAACTTGGAATTGGGAGAATCTGCTGATGCACTCACCTTGAGACAGTACAAGTTAACTATGAGTTAGTTATGAAATAAATTTGTCTCTTAACCATTATATGCCTGGAAAAGTTACATGTAAACTACAAGACAGAAGATTAATTGTCTGCAAACTTAGGTGGCATATCTGAATAATTGGAGTAGACATCAAAGCCAAAATAGTTGAGCTCAGTGAATAAATGCTACATATTTACTGCTCTGGAGGCTAATCGATGGAATTTGAGCCAAGCACATCCGTAATATCACCAAATAAATAGAATGCCAATGACAGATTCAAGCTTCTAATAGAAGAAAAAGTTCAGACTTCAGAATAAAGCAGTAAATGAAAAGGTGATGCAAAATTACAGAGGCCTCTAGTAAAATTTGCCTAAAAGGTCAATGCTCCATTATCTCAACTAATTCCCAAAGGAACTCATCATTAATGATCACATTAAAATCCCGATTAATACAGCAACTGCAATACTATTCCAGAATGCCATGTGAACTAATTACATTAACTGAATAACATATGAGCATGTACCTCTGCTGGGCCCAAAACAGCTTCTCCATGGGGAAGAGACACTCCTGAGTGGGAGGAGATGGCATAATTATCAATTTCCAGCTCATCTTCAGTATCCCAGTCAAAATTATCAGCATCCCCACCACAACTATTTCCATTCTACAGAAATTACAGATGAACATACACATGAATGACATCAGAATATATATATATATATACATAAATAATAAATGGAATAATTAAAGAATATTAATTTTCCTTTCTTTTGGTCAGCCAAATAATACAACTAAATCTAGTCCATAACTGAAAACTTGTTAAGAAATACAGGAAGAATATTAAAATGACACAAAAATTTAGAAATATATAAGTAAATAAAACTAAAGAATACCATTTTCCTTGAGCTGTAGTACGGCCCAAGAAAAGTTTCTTAACCTGTAAAAGAAACAAATGAAGATAGGTCAGAACCTAGGGTAATATATCAACACAAAACCATAAAATTAAACAATTTATCAACAGCCAATCTATGTGCAAGCTATTACATGCCATGCATATAGAATTTGCTAAAATTGATGAAGGATTGAAACTCAATGACTCCTATAGAAAAATAACAGCCACAACAAAGTAACCCTTTTCACATTACATAGAAACAACCATATACTCAGTAACCTATGAGTTCAAGGTCCATTTCCAACAATCTTTGCAATCAACAACTAAAAATGCAAGATGTTCCAGTTCTAGTCACTAGATCAAGTTAAAAACAAGGAGGCTTAAACCATCCACATAACCAAGAGCTTAAGAATTCCCCCCAAAAGGACATTATCCACAACAAGAGAGTCAATGTTTTTTCTATACTAACCCTTAAAAGTACTAAACTAAAAAAATCCTACGTAGAGATTATAAGTTCGAGCCATAATACCTATGTTACTCCGACTCTTCATTTTCTCTAAAATACCTATGACACATTATACATAATCAAACATGTGTAAGAAAAATGATCCCTAAATATATGAAAAAAATTTAGAATAAATTTAATATACCCGTGACAGACACATACTGTATCCGATATTCTCTCTTTCCTAGCTGAGAAAACTGAAGCAGAAAAAACAAAGTACAAAAAAAAAAAACTAAAGTTTAAACAGCAAAAACAAATAATTTCTCAGCAACCAAACAGAAAGAGCAAAAAGAAATTCATCAACGAAACGCCTAATCATATATTAAACCTATAACAAACTATCGAAATCAACGGAAACAAACAGTAATTAACGCTATAATCAATTTGTTAATGATGAAACTTACATCAACGAATCGAAGTCTGATCCTGAAACTATCTCAAAGAAATACTATAATGCAGTTGAAAAACAAACGGTAAAAAAGGAAGAGTAAAGCTAAAGCATGCAAAAACCGAAATGAGATTAATAAAAAATTGGAGGTTTTGGTTACAGACAGTGAATTTTTTTTTTCTTCTTTTCTTGAGAGAGAAAAAGAAAAGAGAGACGAAAGAGAGGGAGAGAGTGTGGTCTGTTTGGTGTGCGGGAATCGAAATTTTTTTGAGGGGCAGTGAAAAATAAAAAGGTAAGTTAAAATCTAACGCAGTAAAAATTACACAAAATCATTCAAATAAAAAAAATATATCAAATTTTTCATAAAATAAATTTTAAAAAAAAATTATTTTTCACAAAATAAACGAATTTTAATTACAATAATTAGATTAACATATGATTAAATTATTTTTAAATAAAAAATAAAAAACCAAATGAAATCGTATAAAAATATTAGTTGGTTAAAAGATGATTTTATAATTCTAGCTTGAATAATGAAGAATAACAAAAGTTTAAAATCTCACACTTCAATGTTTTGAAAGTTGAATGTTGAAAATCTGTTTCACTTTATTCATAAATGAATAATTAATTTTTTTTTATTTCGTTTTAATAAACATTAAAAAAAATATTAAAAATCAAAGGGTGAGATTTTGAATCACAACAAAAGAACTGTTAAGAAATAAATTCAAAGAAATAATAATAAAAATATATTTATTATGTTCAATGAATCATATAATGTTTCTCCAACCAAACACGCCTTTACAAGATTCATAACAACACGTGATATTGTCTGCTTTGACTTATTTTTTCCTTTATCTTCTCTTGCTTTGAAAATATGAAAAAGGGTAAATATGTAAATTATTAAGATTGCTGAGTTGGTTCCCATCTTCTATATGAATATTTGTACAAATCACTAGTGAAGTTAAAAAAAATTATCACATATTTTATTTATTTTTTTAAATTTAAAAAATGAACACTTATTTTTTAATTTTTTAGAAATTCTTTTTTATTTGTTGTTGATGAAATTTTTCAAAGAAATTATCAAATAACATTTTTGTTATATTAATTTTTTAATATATTTTAAATGGAAGGAATCAAAAGTCTTATCATCTTCTTAATTATGTTGGTAAAGTTTTTAAACTTCATCATCGACGATATATCAAACAATTCATGAACAAAACCCAATCCAATATCCAAGCCCAATGCAACAATCCAAGGCCAATTGGCAAATTAAATCTATTGAGTTCGATTAATATTTAAACCTAATTCATGAATCAGATGCAATTAATTAAGAAATCGAACTCAATTAATGAATCAAGCGTAATTAATAGGTCGAGCCAATCGACTAAAAGCCTGAATAAAGATTGCTCAAAAGATTAAAACGAGTTATTTTGAAAACTCAAAAAGACTCACTTCGCATTATCTTTGAGACTCGAAGTAAATAACTCGAATAAAATTAAATGTCTAAAAGGAGATCATTGATTTTAAATTAAAAATCTTCACACACTCTCTCTCAATTCCCACATATATATATATATATATATATTAATTAATTAAAATATGCATTAATGAAGTTATGTTCAACTAATAATATGGAGTTGACTAGTTGAGGGATACTTAATTAATTCTACTTTTCTTATTAAAAAACTTTTAACAAAAGCTAGAAAGAGGCATAACAATCAAGTAAACTTTAAAACTACAAAACATTACCTATAATTTTCAAGCATACACAAATTGAATTAGGCACATTCAAATAGTAAATAAAGAGGATAGAGAATAACAAATTTGGGAGTCCTTTAACACACTTCAACTACGCCTTTGAATGCCCTTTCTTGCTAAATAAAAAGACTGCCATTTGATGTTATCTTCAATGATTTTTCCAAAACAATAACTTGTCGGCATTGGTAGCAAATTTTATATAATTAATGTATATATCTTACCCTATAACATGGAGTATGCGAAGTTAGGTTATTCGAATGACATTGGATGGAGCAATTGCAGTGTACCAACCTTCAACTTTTACCAAACCCAACTTCTTATCCAAAATGAGAATTGAGAAGATAACTCCAAAACACCATTCCTTGGGATTTTGCAGTGTGTAATATGGGAAAGATAAAATTAATTAAGAGGACAATATTTTTGTGTGAGCTTTCAATTGCTTGCCAAAACATAAGAAAAATAGCTCGAATTTTGAGCCACTCATTTTATTTGATCACATGTTTTATGTGTGAAAAACACCATTAGAGCAAAAGGAAAACCTCCATGTGAAAGATAAGGGAAAAAAATCACATGATTGGTCGGCCATAGTGCAAATATAACATCAAATTTTGCTTTGAAAAAAAGAAAAAAAAAAGAAAACAAGATGATGAAAAACTTTGCTTGTCGATGGATCGGGTTTGGAAATCATGTCATCATGTGGCTTTGTTAAGATGTTGAGCAAGTGGATGTAAAATTTATAACGTGGAGCATGTGAAAACTTCCTTGGCGGCCACTACAAGAGTTAGGCTCGGCTATTGGTGTAGACACTTTGTGCTTCCTCAATCTATCATCAGGAAAATCAATAAGCTTTGTTCCAGTTTCTTCTGGAAAGGGACAGATTGCTCGGCTAAAGGGGCAAGGGTCAAATGGAGCACCATTTGTAGTCCTAAATCAGAAGGTGGGTTGGGATTGAGAGATCTTTTGACATGGAACAAAGCCTATGTGCTTCATCATATCTGGTCTCTCCTGGTCCAAGCAGGTTCCTTATGGATAGCTTGGATTCGAGCCTATGTGCTCAAAGGGAGAACGTTTTGGGAGGCTCCTGAAACTCAGAACTGCAGCTGGACATGGAGGAAGCTCTTGCAGATGAAGGAACTAGCTAGGAATTTCATCATAACTCATGATGGTGCTAGCTTTTGGAAATACCCTGGAAACAAGTATGCAGTTTCAAAGGTATGGAAAGACTTGAGGGGTCATAAGGAGAAGTCAGGCTGGGACAGGCTTATTTGGTTTCCTGGCCATGTTCCAAAGCATTCAATGGTGGCTTGGATGGCAATCCAGAACAAATTGCCTACTAAAGACAGACTCCTCTCCTGGGGGATGAATTTAGATGGGACTTGTGTTCTTTGCCATCTGGAATTAGAAACCAAAAATCATATATTCTTTGAATGTCCCTATTCGAATGGAATCTGGCAAGGAATCCTTCAATTAAGTCAGCTGCAGAGACAAGCTGGGGGATGGAATACTGAATTCCACTGGGCTGTCAACAGACTTAGGGGAAAGTCTCTCATTGCAACCATCATGCGCCTTGCTTGGAGTGCCAGTATCTACTGGATATGGAGGGAAAGAAACAAACGTTGCTTCAACCAAGGTCACTCCACAAGGGAAGAGATCATAAGCCAAGTTAAAGACACCATTAGAATGAGGCTAGCAAGTTGGAGGAACATAGCCTTGGATGCTGTCAACACCAATCTCAGGATCAGCTGGGGCCTAAACGACTCAATGTTTACGAGCTGAACTAGTTCACTCATATTGTTTTTGAGTCCTGGTTTCCTACTGTCCAGGAAGGGTTTTGTGTCCCTAAGTTTCTAGTTCTCTTGTTTGAACTGGTATATACCTTGTAGCAGGTTCTCTGGTCAGCATACTGACCTAGCATGTATTTTGTAGCAGTTCACTGCTTTCGGATAAATAAACAATCATTTATCCAAAAAAAAAAGAGTTAGGCTCACGTCGGCCTTCAACTTTGCATGGCCATGCACAAAATTGGAAACAAATGGAAAGCAAAGCTGAAGAGTGCTATTCTTCCAATTAGTATATATATAGCCTTCGAAAGCAAATCGAATGGTACGTGTCGATTTTCTATGGCTTTAGTTAGGTAACTCATGGATACGCCTCTCTCTATTATTTGTTAAATTGTCCAATACCAGCCCAAGGAAAAATAAAAGCCTAACAATGTGTGGTTGCAATTGTGTGGTTTAATATGTGGTTGTAGTTGTGTGGTTTAATGTGTGGTTGTAATTGTGTGGTTTAATGTGTGGTTGTAGTTGTGTGATTTAAATGTGTGGTTGTTATTAAACAACAATGGGTGGTTGTAATTTATTTAGATTTTATATTTGTGTGGCTTGTGTTTGTCTTGGTATTGTATAAATACCCCCCTCCCTTGCATTTGTAAATCATCAAGTAGTAAGCTTCAATAAGCAATAAAAGTTCTAAGTTTTCCTAAAGAGTTCTTCTCTAAAGAGTGTAGTCTAGAGTGAAGTGTGAGCATTTGTGAGTTTTCCTAAAATCTAAACTTTCTTCTTTGAGTGGTAAAATTAGAGTTATCTACTCTAAGCTTTTCTCAACAATTGGTATCAGAGCCATTGGTTCGTGGTCCTTATTCCGCTGCAGTGAAAGTGTTGGTTCTTAGTATGCTCTGTGGTTGCAGTATTGTCTGATCTTCCACATCAGAAAAGAATTATTCTTGTTGCTGGAAATAAAGTGTGGTAGTGTGAAAGTGTCTAGGGAAGTTCTGGCTAGGAAAGACTTGGTATTTAAGTGTGTCTATCAGTGACCCACCTCTCTTTCCTGGGAACCTACCTGGTGCACTATTCACGGGCTACGGTCACTGTTCCAGTATACGGTCACTATTCACAGATACGGTTACTATTCATACGTGTGGTTGTATACTTTTGCAGTAATTGTTAACGTATACTGGATTTGTTCTAGTGTACGACATACGTACAATACTGTTCACGTATACGGTACTATTCACGGTGAAATAGTTATTCAGGTACTATTTTTGGTTTGAGCGTTCTTGAGTTGTGAGGAGTTTGTACTCTACAAGTTTGTGTCTCAAAATCAAGCTTGTTCGGTATTGTTAGTCTTGCCGACACGATGGGTGATCTTCAAGTAGTTGGAGGAATCAAGAAGCTCAATCACAAAAATTACAACACGTGGAAGACGTGTATGATGTCTTACCTACAAGGTCAAGACCTTTGGGAAGTCGTTGGTGGTAGTGAAGTTACGAAGCCCGAGCAAGAAGATGCTCAAGGAACCTTGCGCAAATGGAAGATTAAAGTGGGTAAAGCCATGTTTGCCCTTAAGACCACAGTTGAAGAAGAAATGTTGGAACACATACAAAAGCTAGAAACGCCAAAAGAAGCGTGGGATACTTTAGATGCACTCTTTTCGAGAAAGAATGACACAAGACTTCAACTTCTTGAGAATGAATTGTTATCAGTTGCACAACGAGATATACCGATTGCTCAATACTTTCACAAGGTAAAAACGTTATGCCGTGAAATTTCTGATTTAGATCCTACAGCCGCTATTGGAGATACCAGGGTAAAAAGAATAATTATCCATGGTTTGAGGCCCGAATATCGCAGCTTCGTTGCCGCTATACAAGGATGGCCAACTCAACCATCACTTGTAGAGTTTGAAAATTTGCTTGTTGGTCAAGAATCTATGGCCAAGCAAATGGGAGGGGTCTCGTTGAAAAGTGAAGAGGAAGCACTCTACACCAACAAAAGCAAAGGCAAATTCAAACAGCACGTCGGTGGTGGATCTAAAAAGTATGGTGACAAGACAAAAAGTCATCAAGGAGAAGGGAGCTCTCGTCCAGGGGGAGCTTCAAAGAATCGTAGCAACAATAAAAGATTTGAAGGTAACTGTTACAACTGTGACAAGAAAGGTCACATGGCAAAAGATTGTTGGTTTAACAAAAGGCCCGCTGAGAGCAATGCTGCTACTTCTAGTACAAAGGAGAAAAGCGAAGATGATTGGGACGCTGAAGCATTTTTTGCTATGGAAGAGGAAGAGTTAGCTCTCACAGTAACAACGGCTGACCGAATTGACTATGAGAATGACTGGATTGTCGATTCAGGTTGCTCAAATCACATGACAGGCGATAAACAGAAGTTGCAGAACCTGTCAGAATACAAGGGAAATCGCATTGTTGTGACAGCTGATAATTCAAGATTACCGATTACTCACATCGGTAAGACGGTAGTAGCACCTCGATATAGTCATAATCAGGTACCACTACAAGATGTTTACCATGTCCAAGGCATGAAGAAAAATTTGCTTTCAGTGGCACAATTAACATCGTCAGGTCACCATATTCTGTTTGGTCCAAGGGATGTGAAGGTATATCGTGATCTCAAAATCTCAGGACAGCCGATGATGGAAGGACGACGTCTGGAGTCAGTCTACGTGATGTCAGCAGAGTCAGCATATGTAGACAAGACACGAAGGAGCGATACAGCAGATTTATGGCACATGCGGTTAGGTCATGTTAGTTATTCCAAGCTAAGTATGATGATGAAGAAGTCGATGCTTAAGGGACTTCCTCAGCTTGACATAAGAACAGACACAGTTTGTGCAGGATGCCAATATGGTAAAGCACACCAATTGCCATACGAAGAGTCAAAGTTTAAAGCAAAAGAACCATTAGAGTTAGTTCACTCTGATGTATTTGGGCCCGTTAAGCAACCATCAATTAGTGGAATGCGGTACATGGTGACGTTTATTGATGATTTCTCCAGGTATGTGTGGGTTTTCTTTATGAAAGAAAAGTCTGACACTTTCTCAAAGTTTAAAGAGTTCAAAGAGATAGTTGAAGGAGAAGTGGAAAAGAAGATATGTTGCTTGCGCACAGACAATGGAGGAGAATATAGCTCAGGCGAATTCTCTCAATACCTACGAGAATGCAACATACGTCATCAGTATACTTGTGTCAATACACCACAACAGAATGGTGTAGCAGAGAGAAAGAATCGGCATCTTGCAGAAATTTGTCGGAGTATGCTGCATGCAAAGAATGTACCCGGAAGATTTTGGGCCGAAGCTATGAGAACCGCAGCCCATGTGATCAACAAACTTCCTCAACCAAGGTTAGAGTTTGTTTCCCCCTTTGAGAAATTGTGGAAAATGAAACCTTCAGTCAGCTACTTTCGAGTATTTGGTTGTGTATGTTATGTATTTGTTCCTGATCATTTACGTAGCAAGTTTGATAAGAAAGCAACTAGGTGTATCTTTGTGGGATACGACAACCAAAGGAAAGGATGGAAATGTTGTGATCCTACGAGTGGAAGATGTTACACTTCACGCAATGTGGTATTCGATGAAGCATCTTCTTGGTGGTCCTCGGAAAAGGAGGTGTTGTCAGATTCAAAAGAATTTGAAGACATGTTACAACAGAAAATGGGAGAGTATATTGTCCAACTTCAATCAACTTCAGATGAAGTAGAAGACCTATGTGATGATAACGATGACGAGCAAGTGTTAGTCCAGAGTCCTTGGCAAACTGGTGTGTATCAACCAGATGTTAGATCGAGTGAAGTGGAAGAACCATCTCCACAATCACAAATCCGAAGGACAACAAGAGCACGGAAGCCAAATCCCAAATATGCTAATGCAGCCATAGTGGAAGAACCAATTGCAACAGAACCTGAGACGTTTGAAGAAGCATCACAGAGTTCTGAGTGGATTATGGCTATGAAAGAAGAGATCACTGCGCTTGAGCAGAATCAGACTTGGGATCTAGTGCCAAAACCAAGAGATGTGAAACCCATATCCTGCAAGTGGGTTTACAAGATAAAACATCGTCCAGATGGGTCGATTGAAAGGTACAAGGCACGGTTGGTGGCTCGTGGTTTCTCTCAGAAGTATGAGCTAGACTATGATGAAACGTTTAGTCCGGTGGCAAGACTTACAACCGTACGAGTCCTACTTGCCCTTGCAGCCAACAAAGACTGGAACTTGTGGCAGATGGATGTGAAGAATGCATTCCTTCATGGAGAGCTAGATCGGGAAATCTACATGATTCAACCATTGGGATTTCAAAACCAAAATCATCCTGAGCATGTGTGTAAACTGCGAAAGGCACTTTACGGATTGAAACAAGCACCTAGAGCATGGTATGGTAAGATTGCTGAATTTTTAACTCATAGTGGTTATTCAGTGACACCTGCAGATTCCAGCTTGTTTGTCAAAGCTAATGGAGGAAAGCTAGCTATCGTATTGATATATGTGGATGATTTAATCATAACTGGTGATTATGAGGCAGAAATTCTTCAAACCAAGGAGAATTTATCAGTTCGTTTCCAAATGAAAGAACTTGGACAACTCAAGCACTTTCTTGGTCTAGAGGTTGATCACAGACAAGAAGGAATATTTCTCTGTCAACAAAAATATTCTAAAGATTTGCTAAAAAGGTTTGGAATGCTCGAGAGCAAGCCAATTTCAACACCGATGGAACCAAATGGCAAGATGTGTGCACTTGAAGGCAAAGACTTGGAAGATGCAACTATGTATCGACAATTGGTAGGTAGCCTGATCTACTTAACCTTGACTCGACCTGACATTTCTTATACAGTTGGTGTGATGAGTCGGTATATGCAAAATCCGAAGAAGCCTCATTTAGAAGCAGTTCGACGGATACTGAGATATGTGAAAAGTACAATAGATTATGGTCTTTTGTACAAGAAAGGTGAAGACTGTAAGTTAGTTGGTTATTGTGATGCTGACTATGCAGGAGATCATGACACCAGGAGATCAACAACTGGGTACATGTTTAAACTTGGTTCTGGAACAATTTCTTGGTGCAGTAAGAGACAACCAACGGTATCATTGTCAACTACCGAAGCTGAGTATCGAGCAGCAGCAATGGCAGCTCAAGAGTGTACGTGGCTGATACAACTAATGAGTGATCTACATCAACCAGTAGATTATGCAGTTCCGTTGTATTGCGACAACCAGTCAGCAATTCGTTTGGCAGAAAATCCAGTCTTTCACGCAAGAACCAAACATATAGAAGTGCATTATCACTTTATCAGAGAAAAGGTTCTACAAGAAGAAATTGAGATGAAGCAAATCAAGACAGATGATCAAATGGCAGACTTATTCACAAAAGGTTTGAGTATCAACAAATTTGAAATGTTTCGTCGTCAACTCAACATGGTGCAAAGAGGAAGAGCTGGTATTGAGGGGGAGTGTTAAATTGTCCAATACCAGCCCAAGGAAAAATAAAAGCCTAACAATGTGTGGTTGCAATTGTGTGGTTTAATATGTGGTTGTAGTTGTGTGGTTTAATGTGTGGTTGTAATTGTGTGGTTTAATGTGTGGTTGTAGTTGTGTGATTTAAATGTGTGGTTGTTATTAAACAACAATGGGTGGTTGTAATTTATTTAGATTTTATATTTGTGTGGCTTGTGTTTGTCTTGGTATTGTATAAATACCCCCCTCCCTTGCATTTGTAAATCATCAAGTAGTAAGCTTCAATAAGCAATAAAAGTTCTAAGTTTTCCTAAAGAGTTCTTCTCTAAAGAGTGTAGTCTAGAGTGAAGTGTGAGCATTTGTGAGTTTTCCTAAAATCTAAACTTTCTTCTTTGAGTGGTAAAATTAGAGTTATCTACTCTAAGCTTTTCTCAACATTATTATCTCTGTCAAGATCATGTATCTACATTTCAAGGAGATTATAAAAAAGCTAAATAATTAGCCAAAAACTCTCATATATATTACAAGCCATATATATATACTTAATCCAAATTAAGATATGGAAAATATATACCAAGTCCAATTTCTCAAATATATCCCAAATTAAGCAGGGAATTAATTTGGAGATGTAATAGAAAGAAAATGTAATTAATCTTAATATATATATGTTTAGACACCATTAAGCAACTGCATGGACCAGATATCCTCCATGGCCATGCTCCAAAAGCTTTCATTATTTGATTGATCAACTGTGTGTTGTTGTTGTCTTGGAAATGCTTCATTATTAATGTTGCAATGGTTAAATGATGATATTGGAGGAGAATATGTTTCCATGAAATTTGTACTGCTAATATTATTGCAAGCCAATTGGCTTGTGGTTGCTTGATGATGATCAAGTAATATTTTGGAGTTACTTTGAGAACACCACATTTCTGATTGCTTGTTAATATGTTTCTGGATTCTACTCCTCCAATAGTTCTTTATTTCATTATCTGTCCTTCCTGGCAGATGCTTTGCTATTTTCGACCACCTGCATGTTTTATCAATTATGAGTAAGCATTGAAATTAATCAACAAAATGCAAATAACCCATTTTTTTTATTGTGGAAAATCCAGACTCCAGAGTCTTCAATTCCTTGTTAGTAGTCTCATTTATATATAAAAAAAATCTTCCATATATTTTCTCAAAATATTGGAAACCCACTAATTTCATTTATATCTCTATGTTCGAATGCAATTCCTCTAACCCCAAGTCTCTGCCTCCATCTATGCTCCGACTCTTAAAGAGTGACACATGTTTTTTATTTGTTAAGATCTTAGTAGTTGTTTGGTAAAAAATATTCTACATAAAAAAAAGAAAATAAAAAGAAAAGAAAAAAAACAAAAGAAGAGAAGAGGAAAAACCTTAAGGAAAGTATTGCAGTCATTCCCCCTGAATGTTAATCTTATTATTTTTTTGCTTAAATTCATTTTTCGAACTTAATATTTTTATTCAAGTAAAATCCTTCCAGATATCGAACGGTTCTTCAAGTTTAAACGGATAACTTGATTTATGGATATGTTTAATTTGATGTTTTGTAGATTTAATTCAAGAATCAACTCGTCAAAACTCAACCTACTAGACTGCCATGAGGCAATCCTCTGTCTTTCTTTTTTTTTTTTTTTCTTTTCTTTACCATCTCCTCCTACAGTTCTTCCTCTACTTGACTCCCATGACACAACACAGCAGGAAAAACCTTAAATCCTTTGCTTTCCTCGACTGCAATGATAAAGGATATTTTTTTTCTGTTCTATCTTATGTAAAAAGATAAAGGATATGATATATTGACAGAGAATTATGATGAATTGAATTGATTTCTTTTATTTCCTTTTTAGTATTACTGTTTTCTATTTTTTTTTAATCCTTGTACAAATAAAAAATAAATTGAAAAATGAGTTACAATAAGACTTAAGACAATAAATAAATAAAAAAAAAGGAACACGTGGCACATTTTTATACGTCGGGCAGAGATGGAGGCAGGAATCCGGGTTAGAGGATTTGCTGTCCTCTAAGTTCAAATATGTCCTCTCAAATAGATTTTCTCAACAATTTTTTCCCCAACATGATGGGAATTTAATGATAAATGTAAAGCACTAAATGTCACAATGCATGCTAATTTGTTTTTTTGAAGGAAAATTAAGCTCCTAATCCTTTTTGGAATAAATATATACTAGTAAATTTTCAAGGGGGGGCAAACCATGTCTTAAGTCTCAACCATCCAAAACAATAAGGTTTATGTCTACTTCAACCAAGTAATAAAATGCTTCTTTTTCCTCCTAAAACAAGTCTTAACATGTGTCCAATTGAGAAGGGTTCAGCTTAAAATGGAAACCTTTTTATTGACGATCTGTTTTGCTAGCTGTACAACTTTAGTATAAAGAAAATTTGGTGGCCACAAATTAAGTTTGATGGAAAAATAAAACCATGTGTTAAAAATCTTTTCAAACCCCCCAGTCACGTTGCTAAATCCTCAAGAAAAAAGCAAAGGGTGGGCAATATTTGATGTACAAATATATAGGCTTCCGAGAATGAAGAGAGGAAGAATTTCTTCTTTGTATTTGTTAGAAGATCAAAGGGTAAAATGATATTAATTTATTTGTTCTATATGAATGATGCATATATAGTTTTATACATATAGTAATTTTTTTTTTCTTTTTCGTAGAAATAATTTTATATATTGATATATATGCAAATCTTTTATCATAAAATGGACTAACTTGTTTCCCCACTTAGCATGCAGTTCCATGATCAAAAGTTGTTCCTCTAGGGTGATATTGCCTCTCCGGACGTCCGGGCGAAGGTAATTCAACCATCGAAGCCGACAACTCTTTCCGGTACGTTTTAATCCTAACAAAAATTACAAAAAAAAAAAAAAAAAAAAAACATTTTTTATCATTAGGGTTACTATAAAAAAACAGTATTATATATGTTTTTTTTCCTTCTTCTTTACATTTCATTTTCAATGACAAGTAATAGATTAGCTATATATATGGATCAAACTGTTATTTCTTTATGAAAGTTTTTTTTTACTTAAAAGTAGTTTTTTTACTTAAATTAAAAGTAGTTTCATTTCCTTATGTTTTGCTTACTATTATATATAAATATATATATATATATATTGATAATTTACCTGCAGATTTAGCAAGAGCATTCCAAACACCTTGACCATGGTTGGCAATATAGTTGATGAGAATCAAGTCTTCTTCCACGGTCCATGGTCCTTTTCTCACTTCAACATCTTGAGATTTGCATGGTTTTTTATCCATTTTATATATATATATATATATATATATATATATATAAAGAGAGAAATAAATAAGATAGCAAGAATATATATTAAGAGAGAGGGAGAGAATGTGATGCAAAAAAAAAGGTAGATGGGGTTTTTATAGAACAAAATTAAGATGATTTTTAGTAGTAATCTTGTTGCTAATTATACCATTAGAAAGAGCTTTTAACCTAACTATTGTGTTAATGATAACACGTGCATGCATGGCCACATATTATATATATCTCTAAAATATATATAAAATTGGCTACAAATTCTTTCCATGTGTTGACATTTGTCCAAATACATGTAAGGGATTTTATTAATTTTTGAAGGTAAAATAGAGTTTTCAATCTTGATCATTGAATAAAACAAAAAATAGTGTTCTGGAGAGGAAGAGATGATAGGGATGTAAGGGATTTTGTTAATTTTTTAGGGTAAAAAAGAGTTTTCAATTTTGATCTAACTATAATATAAAATGTATTAAAAATATTTTTCAACATGTGGTTTTTTGTTTTTGTGGGGAGGGGAAGAGAGAAGAAAAGAAAGAGAAAAGAAAAGCAAGGAAATGAAATGAAAGAGGAAAAAATTAAAAACATTTGTATATATATTAGGGTTAATATATTATTTTCTCTGTCTCATTTTGTATATCCATGTTAAATAAAAATTAACATTTTTTTTTTATTTTTTAGAAAAAATAAAATGAGCAGACCTAAACGGGTATGGACTATCGATTTACAAAAATAAAAAGATCTGAACAGAATTTGAGATCTGAATTATTAGACCAGAACGAATTTAAACAAGTATATATGATGTTGATATCATACTTAAGTTCGACCTAAATTGAACTCAACCCGACACTTCTATTAATGCTTAAAATACCCAAGACCATATGATTCAAATTAGGTACAAAATTGATGTTAGATTTGATTCTAAAGAGAAAAGTTGTTTAGCATAAAATCTGATGAAGTATGTGATCCAAATCTCACACTAAAGGCTAGAGCCTAGAGATATTAAAACACAGTAAAGGACAAAATGGAACTAAGTTAATTAAGAAGCATAAATAAATAAATAAATCTCAAATAAAATGACTAATTCCTAACTAAAATCATTCAAACAAATCTTAGCCACTCATTCTGATTAATTGATCGCAAAAATCTGTTTCTTAATTTCTAGGGATGTTTCCTTCCTTAATTTTACATTTATTTTTATCACAAAAGTTGTTTGGGTTCTTTATCAATTTTATAATTTCTCTTGTAAGAAAAATGCTCAAAAAACTCTCTCTTTGTCTAAAATATAAAACAATTTAAATTAAAAAAAAAAGTTTCTTTCTTCTTTCAAAAATAAAGTATTTTTCTTCCCAATTTTCCCACAAAAGTAATGACATGTATTTTTATTAATTGTTTAATCCTAACTTTTGGTACAAATGTATAATTGTATTAGTGCTTGATACTCTGAATAAATACTTAAAATATTTGGGTGTGCTAAAATATGTGTTTGATAGATAAATTAATATTTTTCAAGAATGGACAAAATCAAAAAATAAAAAAACCATGTGCTACAACCTTTATTGGAGAGTGTAAGGCAAGTAAAATTTTACTATATAATTCCTATAATGCTACAACTAAACCAGTTTATTTTGAATACTATAGGAATACAATAAAAAAAATTAAAATACGATATATGATACGAAAAGATAACACTAATATGACACGAATATATAAATGTATCAAAATTTATATAACACAAAATATTAATATATTAAATATAAATTAATATATAATATCTTAAATATAATTATAATACCATACTAAATAGCTACCACCATAATCTTGAGCTACCATTTTGCAGTGATTAGACTCCAAACTACAAAAAGGAGGGTCCATTTCCTTGTTGAGAGAACAAAATTTTGCTTTGAGCTATGCTTTCCTGATTAAGGAAACTTGAAAACAGAAAAAAGAAAAAAATTTAATTATTTTGTTTCTCTCAACAACATATTCATGTGAAAATAATCAATAACCTGGCTTTAAGAGCCAATTAGATTGCTTACTTTTCTTTTTTGTTCTTAATTTTTTTTTAAAAAAAAAGACTAAATCTCAGCCACATATAAAATTTGTAGCTAATATTTGGATTAGGATGGACAACAACATATTATTAGATGTTTGTTTGCAAATTGCAAAATTAACCCAACTCTTTTATTCTTTTCGATGATTAGTGTCTAGAAATGGAGATATGTCCAATTTGTATAACATGGATAGGCTCCAAATCCCACAATTAAACAATAAAATTAGTGAAAATCAATAACCAATAAATAAAAAACCGAATCGATTAATCGAATCAATTGAGTTTGATGATATGTTCAATCCAATAAAATATATTAGATCGAAAAATTTATGAACCTATCAAAACTGACTGAAACAAATTACATCGGATCTGGTCAATTTTTGAATCAATTTAAAATATTATTTTTATTATATAATTATTTTAATTTTTTATAAATAATAAAATTTGAATCTTTAACTATTTATTTTTGAATTAATACCTTACCATTAGAGAGTTGAATTTTTCATTTCAAAACATTTGAATTAAAATTTGGAAAGACTTGTATAGGCTTGAGTAGCTTTTGCATTTAGATCCGAACCTGAACATATAATAAAGCTCATATTTTGGATCGAGCCTGGGCAGTCATAAAAACTGTTAATATCTTATTTGAGCTCGACTCGACTCAAACTCAATCTAGCCCATGAACAAGTAGTAAACATTAATTCTTTTTCCAAGCAATCAACAAATAAAGCTTTTGATAAACAAAATATGATGTCTCCACAGCACAAATCAAAATACAGCAGCCACAAGTAAAGTCCAGACTGTCTGGTTGAAATTCACAGGAAGAAACAGGCTAGTCATTTAGATAACAATGGAAGATAAAATACCGTACGTTAACGCAATTTCTTTGCACCGATGAAGATAGGTCTTTCAGTTTAGAAGCCGAGGAAAGGGCACTGCTTTCGAGCATGTTCCGGTATCAGCTTGGCCAGAAGCTCCAAACTCGCTCCTTTTAGCTCTACAGTGTCATCATTGGCAAGACAAGGGTTCAGTAAGCAACAATTTCATGAGTTTAATTAAGAAATAAAAGTGGATAATATGACTAACCTTGAGGTTTGAAGTTGAATAGTGGAGGCAATGGGCGCCCGTTAGGAAGGCAAGCATTAGGATCGCGAAGTTCATCAAAAAATGGATGGATACAGGCCTCTAACTGCAAATATGAATGAATCACTATGTTACTCGGACTCGGGTGCAAATGTCAGACACGGGTATGTGTTCGACACGTATATGTTTGATTTATTCTAAGTTTTTCCATGTATTTGAAAGGTCTTTAAGAGATCATATCCCCTTACCCATGTCCGAATATGTGTCGTACACGGGATACTTCAAGAAAAATGGAAAATCGGAACAACATAGATGAATTATGTAGTCATTTAATCTAAAATAGAAAATCAGAATAGAAATCGTATGAAAGTTGCATAGTTCCACCAAATGTTATTGCAATAACATCGCCCCTTTCAACAAGGCTCAAATTGCAATTAAAACAAGGGTCCTTTCATGAAAGCTCCCCACATACGAAACAACTTTGGTGGAGAAAGACAACAAAATAACCACAGCATTTGACATGAACAGCATTGCATAATGAATCATTTAAAAATGTTAAGCATTTTGACTTAAACCATGACATTAGTCTATGTTACTCGGACACGGATATGTGTCCGACACGGGTATGTTCAATTTTTTTTAAGATTTCCATGTGTTTAGAGGGTCCTTGGAGGATTATATCCTCATACCCATGTCTGGATATGTGTCGGACACGGGTACTTTAAGAAAAATAAAAAGTCGGAGCAACATAGATATTAGTATGTTCTTAAACAGGAACAACCAAGTAAGAAACACTTACTGCAGTGCACCTCAGATTTGGAGAATATTGAAGAAGTCTTGAGACAAGATCTACTGCTTCTGGAGGCATTCGCTTGTGGAATATCTGTGATAAAACTTAAAAGTTAGATGGATTAATTTGCAATAAGGTGTACAAAGAGCTATAATTAGTGATAAAATGATCAACACAGAAACCATTTTGCTCACTTTATGCCAAGGATGAGCCTTGATTTGAGGGAATTTGAACTCCGTGTAGTTCGGATTCATGCATTTTATCTCCTCCCGAGTTGGAGTCCCAAGTACCTAAAAGAATTTTAATTCAGCTCGTTTATCGAATTAACAGTTGCATCAGATTTTTGGTGCAAATATAGATACAAATTCTACCTCATGCCACCAAGTCCCAAATGAAAATTACCTTAATAATCTCAACAAGCTGATCAACTCCACTCTCACCTGGAAAGAGAGGCTAAAAGTATGATAGCCAAAAGAGAAAAGAAAACATCTATGTTTAGATTCACTTTCTACTTTATACTTAGTATAAAACTATAAATTTTTCTAGCATGTAAGGAACCTGTCCAAGAAGCAATTCAGCAAGGACACAACCAACAGACCATATGTCAATTGCAGTTGTGTACTCTGTTGCCCCAAATATTAGTTCAGGTGCTCGATAATATCGAGAACATATGTATGATATATTTGGCTCGCCTTTGACCTGTTATAAGAAAATGGATGATAAGCAATACAAACACTGCATGGAAGAAAAGTAGTGAAGTTTAGTTATAATTAGGGCTGAGCAAAAAACACGAAAAAAAGGAAAACCGATTCGAACAGTAGTGTTCAGTTCGGTTTCGGTTCGTTTTTTATTGATTTTGGTTCGGGTAATAATTAGGTTTATTCGGTTTGATTTTCGGTTCATAAGTTAAAAACCGCAATTATTCGAACCGAACCAAATTCTATTGTTTAATTGGTTTTTTAATTTATTTTTTATTTTTTATAATATAAAAATAAATATTTTTTAAAAATTTAAAAACAGATGAACCAAACCGATCCGAACCGGTGGAATTCGGTTCAAGTCGGTTTGGTTTTTGATACTATTTGGTTCAGTTTCGGTTCGGTTTTAAAAAAACCAGAATACTGCACATTAACCGTAATTTTTTTTCAAAACTAAACCGAACCGTTATCACCCCTAGTTATAATGAGAAAACTCAAGCACAAGATGGAAAAGAAGCAAGATATATAGTTAGAAAAGTTAGAAAATCAGGTACACCACCAGCTAAAGAATGTAAAGCCTAAATAATTCATGGAACCTTGTATAACATTTTTGAAAAAAATGACGACTCCATGCATGTGCAAATTTCAATAGTTCTAAAAGAAAAATCCTCTACTCAAATCAACAATGAAACTGAGCAAAATTGCAATTTCCAAATAAGAATTACGACATAATCAAGAAGACTATACCAGAACTTTTGCACTTCCGAAATCACATAGCTTGACCTGATGTGTATGGGGATTAACCTGCAGCAACAACTTTTATTGCTATATATCATTACCATTTAATCACGACGAGGAAAAAAGTGAGCTTCAGATGCAAACCAGAAGATTCTGCGGCTTAATGTCCCTGTGGCATACACCTACACCCCCATGGATATATGCCAAAGCTCTACAAATCTGCCAAAATTCATTGCATACATAAAAGTCATAAGATCAAGGTTACAAGTGGACAAGATACCTCAAGTATTACAAGTTCCTCATAATCACACAAGAGAGCTAAACAGGTACTAAGCATTCACATTTAAAATTTATCTCACAGTAGGACAACCGAGTTAAATACGTATTATCATTTACAATGTCTCTTTTTATATAAAGAAAATGGAACGTGGAAGTATTGGAAACACATGCTTCTGAAGTACCACTAGAACCAAATTGCAGTTGAAAATTTAGCTAAAGCATTTTACTTTATGTTGCTCCAACTCTTTATTTTTCTTAAAGTTGTCCGACACTCGTGTCCGACGTATATTCGATCATGGGTATGGGGATATGACCCTCCAAAGACCCCTCCAAATACATGGAAAAATTTACAAAAAACTGAATATACCCGTGTCGTACACATACCCGTATCCGACACTCACACCCGAGTCCGAGTAACATAGGTTTACTCTAATGAAAAGTGAAAATCAAAGAGGATAGGCAACGGATAATCATTGTAGCCATGATAATAAATGTGCAACTCAAACCATGATGATAGCACCGCCATTTATAGGTAGGTAATTATAATCATATTTCCTGAAATTCCCATTAACATATTCTTCTCCACTTTTTCTATACAGTGGTCATAACTATAAATCATGTTTCAACTATACCTAGCGTCGAGCAAAATATGTAGATGGCTTGGATCTATTACCTGGTATGTGTAGAGTTTGACATATATCAGAGGCATTCGCTGATTTGCTCTACTATAGTGCTTTGCTACACGATATACAGTCTCGGGAACATATTCAAGCACCAAATTAAGATAGAGCTCATCCTTGTCAGTCGTTGAAAAGAAGCAGTGCTTGAGTGACACAACATTGGGATGATCAAGTAGGCGCATTGTTTGCAGCTCACGGTTTTTATATCTCTTGTCCTGTAAAACCTTCTTGATTGCTACAGTTTCTCCACTTTCTAGACACTTAGCCTGCAACATCATACATACATACATAAGGCTGTAAAACTGCATTTGTAAGCTTATAATAGAGGCAACAAAAAAAAAAAAGGCCCTTGTATTTATGATTTAGAAGTTGTAATCAAAACATCACCTGAAATACAATTCCAAAAGAGCCCTGACCAACAACGCGCTCAGCCATGTAACTTATTGTCTGCAGGTCAATACAAAAGAATTTAAAGATAAGGAGGTGTAGTGCATGTTGGTTTCTCCATTTCTTACTTCGCAATGATATATTAAACTTGAAAAACTGAGAAGTTGTAGTCTTGGATGATGGGATTAATTAGATATGCATTCATATTTTCATTGCTCGTCATGGAAATATAAAACCATGAATGCAACTCCAAAGGTCCAGTCAACCGATGACATTACATGATAAATATAAAATGTTAGAAAGTAAGCATGTCTGTATATTTCGTAGAAACTTCAAAAAAATTCGGCTATGTTACTCGGAGTCGGGTGTGAGTGTCGGGTATGAGTATGTGTCCGAACGGGTATGTTCATTTCTTTTTAATTTTTTCCATGTATTTGGAGAGTCCATGGAAGGTCATATCCCCATACCTATGTCCAGATATGCGTCGGACACGTATGTCAGACACGGGTACTTCAAGAAAAATGAAGAGTCGGAGCAACATAGTTTTTCGGTCTGGCATGCATTTCTCGTTTTCTTTCCAAAGAAGAACTACTGACCATGACAATCATTCCCAACACAATGTTGGAATAAATTATATGAAAAAAAACATGAATAAAAGTACGCTATACGTAGAATTTGATTACAGTTCCACTTGAAAATATATACCTGCTTGGGTTGACCATTTCTACCACCAATAGTAGTAACTATAATATGTCCTGTTTCAGTTCCATTTCCATCCACCATTGCCGCTTCCATTTCCTATAACACACAAAAGTTTTGGTATATAAAAACGAAGCTTGTTCCGTAAAGAGAAAATACATCATATAGAGATTTGTGTGGAGAAACCTTTTCAACTTTCTCATCCTTGATCTTCATCTCATTGATCTCCTCTGGGAGTTTGTCGACGAATGTAGTATTACCAGTAGATTTTCGAACCGCTGAAGTGGGCACCATACCAGCAGAAGCCATGTATGATGAATTAAATATTTGCGCTATGTTTGTAAGCTTGTTCACCGGCTGTATTTAAGAAAACTGCATTTATAATCCATCCAAAGAAACAAAATCAAGACAATCTAACTCACTAATAATTTGGATAAGACAGAAAAGAAAAATCACCATGGAGCATAATAAGGCACTACAGACAAACTAAGGTATGCCACTGATTTTTTTTCCCTTGCAAAACATAAACTAGCAAACAATGTTGTTTAAATGCTAGGAAATTTTTAACTGAGATGCAACAAACATACTAAAAACAGCAAAAAAAAATTAAAAAAAATCAGACCACTTTGATATTCTAAGAATGCCCACATATCTCCAAAAATATATATATAAAATAAACAAAAGAAAACACAACAATAACAATTATCCATGAAAATGCCAAGGTTCTTTCTTAAAGCAATACACAGCATTGAATCTCAGTAGACTTCAACTTACTATTTAGAATATTTTTCCACCTCAATTAGGAAGAACATATGCTTATTGCTTAGTGGCTAAACTAAAATATTTTGGATAACCCATATATATTTTTTTTATTTACTTTCCTTAACTTTTCTCACTTACCAAACAAAGCAAATTATTTGACACAATGCATATAAAACTTTCCACTAAAACACAAACATAATGCAGCATTCTAATGTTAAGTAAACCAATTTTCAAAACCAAAACCTTCCTTTTCCCTCTCTTTTCTTCAACTTTCTTAGCATCCAAACAAAACTTCCAAAAAAAATATTAATTAATTAAAAAATGTCTAACCTTTGAAGCTGCAGATTCCCTCACATTTTGCAAACCCTATGATCCCACTAAAGAAAATAAAATTAGAAAGAAACTTTATATATATATATATTTGCTTCTTTTTTTTTTGATGAAATATATATATATTTGCTTTAGAAATTGAGTCTTTTGAGTTTCACAGATGTTTATTTCTCTATCTTTGGATGCTCTGTTTTGTTTTTTTTTTTTTTTCTGATTCTGAACCAAAGCAGAGCGGACCCAAACTGATTTTCTGAAATCTAGTTTGACGTTAGTTTTGACATCCGTGCTCAGGAGTTTGGTTTCACACGTGGCAGTGGTTGGTTGGGTAGTTTGTCTAGTTACGTCATGGTGTTGACCGACTCTTTGATACGGAGAGATGGCAGCGTGTTTGTGAAGTGTATGATGGATTTCTGAGAGCCGTTGGATTGGTTCATGATGAGGGTGAGATGCAATTGGACGGTGATGATGATGGGGGAGGATGAAGAGCGGTGAGAGAGAGTGGGTTTTGCTCTTTTTCTTTGTAATAATAGTGGGAAAGGGAAGTTAATGCGGTTGTCAGAGGGAGAAACTTTGGACATATACGAATCACGAAACGCCAAGTCAGCATGAAAATGACAGTTTGGTTCAGTTTGAAAGAAAAAAAAAGGGTTAATATGAAAAACATGCTGTCTATAAGAAATTATTGTAAAATAGTATAATGAATAAAAGTTATTTGAAAAAAAAATATAATTAAAAATTGTTATAAAGGATATTGTAAAGATAAAATTATCTTTGATAAAAAAACATTCTCCTCCCTTTTTATTTTATTTTTTAATTTAATTTTTAATTAAAAAATAAATATTCTGAAAATAAAAAATTTTAATTTTAAAAAATAAATTTTTAAATTTTTTATTTACTTTTTTTAATTAAAAAATTTTAAAAAATAAAAATAATATGCTTAAAATTAATTTTTTCTTTTTTTTATTTTTTTAAATTTAAAAAAATATATATTTAAATATTTTATTTTTTAAATTTATTTTCAATTAAAATTTTTAAAAAATAATATTTCATTAATGAAAGAAAAAGAAAAAGTAAATTTTTTCAAGAAGGGTAATTTTGTCTTTACAATATCTTTATAATAATTTTTAATTATTTATTTCTCTTTTTCAAATAACTTTTATTCATTATACTATTTCACAATAATTCCTTATGGAATGCATGTTTTTCATATTAACCCGAAAAAAAACGCAACAAATTAAAAGTTTATATTCCATGTTGGGAGAGTATCCAAAAATAAAAAAGGATTTATAAATAAATATTAATGAGGTATTTTATTTTTTTTATCTCGATTTTTATATTTATTTAGGATTTTATTAATAAGTATCTTAAGGTATTTTTTAAGGTTATCATATCTTCATTCAATACATTAAAAATGATAAATAAAATTATTAACTATTGCATTTAATATAATGTTATTACTATAAATATAATATTAACTAATCTTAAAAAGTTAAGGGCACTCGTTAGCAAAACTCATTTATTTATAAGTTTTTTATTTTTTATTTTGCTCATTAATGATGTGTTATGTTATGATTCACTGATAATGTATGATACTTATACACTGTCAGTGCATCAAATATAAACTCTTATAGCATATAAATTTTGATATGTTAATAATTTATATTATATATATTTTAACACATTCATATATTTGTGTCATATTTTAATTATTATTTCTGTATCGTGTTCATATTAGGTAATCATATCTTTTACTTTATTGTTAGTCTACCAAAAATACTAGCTTTTTATTTGAACCCCAAAGCCGCTAACTATTTGGGCATAGCCAATACAAAAAACTGATAATTTTGGGGTTTTTTTTTTTTGGTATGTATAATTTAGGATGTTTCCATTTTATTGTTGATAGAAAATTAATACCTGTCAGGTCGGGAGTATAATGATAAAATTCTCTCAATATTGAAAACTCTCAAGATTCAAATCTTGATTCTCATCTACGGGCTGGAGATACTTTAGCACTCCAAACAACAAAATGTTAGTAAAATTTTGGGATAGAAAATTAATACTTGTCAGATCGGGAGTATAATGATAAAATCCTCTCAATATTGAAAACTCTAAAAATTCAAATCTTGATTCTCATCTACGGGCTGGAGATACTTTAGCACTCCAAACAACAAAATGTTAGTATAATTTTGGGCTTTTTGCAACCTCAATTTGGACTTTCAAGCTATCCTCGTAATATTTCTTGTACATTTTTCTTAGCTTCTTTTTCTTATTAGTTTAGAAAGAGTATTAGAATAATTTTAATTATGCCTAGATTAATGCTGTCAAATTTGATGTAGTTGGATGGCAAGATCATATCTCCTGCAAGTTCTAGTGCTTGGGGATCAGGTGTCCTGCAATGGATTGAATTTACAAAACTAAAGGGGATTACAATCAGAGGCAAAGGAAGTATATATTTTATTGATGGAGAAGGATCTGTCTGGTGGAATGATTCACCCACATTATTTGATCCTACAACTGAAGATTCAACAACTAATGTCATGGTATTAATCGGATGACTTGTTTTATGATTAAACACAAAGGCATTGTCATCTTCATTTTTCACCAGGGCTAACCAAGTTTTCTTATGCAAACTAACCATGTCTGACAGATCTAAGCTCTGAGCTGAAGGGAAAGATGCCAAGCATGCACCAGACCATTTTTACAAGCTGACAAATGATTTTGAGATGAGAGCATCTGATAGGTGATGTTATATATATATATATATATATATATATATATATATATATATATATATATATATATATTGGCATGCAGGCTTTTAGATTCTATGGAAGTAATGGCGTAACAGTGACAATGTGAGCCTGCTAGATTCAAACCATAATCAAATATTCAAGTTTCAGAAGTTGAAACTCCAAACATAATTGATGAATTCTACTGGGAAAAGGGCAGCTGAGAGAATCAATCTTCAGCTATGGCTGTCTCAAGCATAAACTACCTAAACATATGAGGAACCTATAACGTGAAACCTGTACACTTTGCTTGCAGCGAGGGCCTGCCATGCACTGGAGTGTCTCTAAGCACCATTGAGATAAAATCAGTTCAACTAGAAAACCACCGTTTGGATGGACCTTTCTATTGGGAGATATACGGAGATCCAGCTCAAACTGCCTCAGAACCCCCCAATTGATTGTTTGGAGACTGGGAAACCATCAAAAGCTGGAACTCAATCTCATTTTGAATCTTGCTGATGAATAGCCATACAAATATAAAGGCTGGGGTTTGCCTTTCATATATATATATATATATATATATATATATATATATATACTCATGGTCGTAGCCATATTCTTAGCAAAAGACACAAGCACAAAAGCTCATATAGTATATATAGTCCAATGCAAATTGTTGTCTATAGGAAATTATGTTTCCTTGGCAATGTAGCAAAATCTATCAGACAAAAAGTAAGTACAAATATTCAGTTTGGGTTAGTTACTTAATACTGGATTCTCGCAATTCTTGCACCTAGTGCCCGTTGGTTGTATTACATGCAAGCTTTGACACAAAAAATGCAAGCCATTATATCTAGGCAAGCAACCTAAGATATGTTGTTTTAGACTTGATAGTCTTGTGTATTTGTGTTTGTTCGCATTTTTTTCAATGTCATAGTCGTGTTTAAAGTATTCTTATAAAAGTTTTGTCAAGTTAATAACTTGTATTATATAGATTTTGACACATTAATATATTTGTATCGTGTTAGTGCTATTTTTCCGTATCTTGTCATGTTTTAATTATTTTTTTCGTATTGTGTAATCGTATCATGTCCAAAATTAACAGATCTATATATATATATATATATATATTTTAAATTCCTCGGAAGTGTGAATCCTCAATCATTGCATGAATCTGTCGTGCCATGCACCTTCTAAAACAGAACCCCAGTTCTTTGCATTAGACATTCACAGTAGCATTGACAATTTCATGTGGCTTACAAGAATTTGCTTCTTGATGTGAGGTTGAATCTTTTGCCATATAATATAATATCATAGTCTGCGGACCCGTGATTATTACTGAAAGTTACATTTTGTTTTGGAGCAGTACCTGATGTTAGTTGATTAGCTAATCAAGTTACTTTTCAGGCTACGGCTGTTAATTAATCTTAGAGATGGAAGTCGGCTACCTGCAGACATGGTTGTTGTGGGAATTGGAATACGCCCAAAACACAAGCCCTGTTTGAAGGCCAACTTAATGGAGATGTTGCGGCATTTTGCAGTCGGAACTTTTTGGTGAAACACGCAGACTTGAGCATGTTGGTTCAGCCCGAAAATCCGGAAAACATGTTGTTGCTGCAATCTTGGAACCAGAGAAAACCGGCGAGTTTGACTACCTGCTATTCTTCAAACCCAAATCCGAAAAGGAAAGCAAAAATCTTGAACTATATTCGCATCTAAAAAACTGGTTTTACGAGGAGAGGATAATGGTCCCGTGAGGCCGTGACAATAGCCTATAGGGTTGCATCAATTTTTTTATTATTAACTTGAAAAAATAGTTGTGCTATTTGAATTTCATTTATCAAATAATTGAATTTAAAATTTAAATCGTAATATTTGTAAGTATATAGATCAATATATATATATATACTATATGTATGTCATATTAAAAAAATAAAAAATAAAATCTATTCTAATTTAAAAATTTTGATTGAATTTGTGTTACAAGTCATACAAATTCAATAAAAAAATTTTAATTAAAAATTTTAATCTTTTAATTTTTTAAAAAATAACTCATTCATTTTTAATATCTTTTAATTTTAAAAAATAATTATTCATTGAAAAATTATCCTTTTCTTTTAAAAAAATAAAGTATTTTAAAAAAACATTTTTTTTAATCACAAAACAAGTGTGATAAATTTTAATTTTACTAGATAAATATCCGCGTTTCACTGCAGACATGTTATCGGATTTGAATTGATATTTTATAATAAATTTGAAAGATAAAAAAGCGAGAGGGGTAAAGATAATTTAGAAAAATTATAACTTCTATCCTTATACGACACTTGCTATAAAATTGAAAGTTATTTGAATATGATCAATTAGATTCGGCAATTTCAGACATAACATAATTATACGATACAAACATAACATGAGAAAAATAATTAAAACACGATATGACACAAAAAATAACATGAACACGATACAAATACACGAACGTGTCAAAATCTACATAAAATGAATTATTAACGTGTCAAAATTTATATAAATATATAATATATTGAATACGATTATAACAGAAAAATCAACACAAACATTACGAGGCGTGACATAAATTTGGGAGATATTTGAATAGTGTCAATTAGACTTGGCAAATTCGGATATAATATGATTATATAACACGAACACAACATGAAAAAATAATTAAATACGACACGAAAAATAATATGAACATGACAAAAATACACGAACGTGTCAAAATCTACATAAATGAATTATTAACGTGTAAAAGTTTATATTAATTTATAATACTTTAAACACATGATAAAATAACACGAACATGTTACGAACATATAATTTTTGTCTAAATTGAATCATTATTACAAATTATGTAAAATATGAGATGAATTGGGATACGACAAGAACACAGACAATTTTCTCTAAATTGAATCACCATGACAAACTATGCAGAATATTTAGATAAATTGATATATGACACGAACACATGAAAAAAATAATTAAAGTACGACACGATACGAAAATAACATGAACACAACACAAATACATGAACGTGTCAAAATATATATAAAATGAATTATTAACATATATAAATTTATAATACTTTGAACATACAAAAAAAAAACACGAACATGAAATATAATATGAAAACGAACTAATATCTGAACGTATCAAAATTTACATAAAATGAATTATTAACATGTAAAAATTATATAAATTTATAATATTTTGAACACACGAAAAAATAGCACGACACTAATACGCGAATGTGTCAAAATCTACATAAAACGAATTATTAACGTGTAAACTTTTTTATAAATTTATAATATTTTGAACATACAAAAAATAACAAGAACACAAAAAACCACGAATACACAATTTTTTCTTCATTTTTTTTTCTTTTTTTCATTTTTCTTTCCTTCTTATTTAAGAAAATACCCAAACTACCCCAACCCCCTTAATGCCCATGGTTAGTTGTCAACTAAGCATGGTTTCAAAATCCCAAATTCTTGCCTCCCATGCATTCTTGGGATTACTTTTAATATTTGTAATAGATTTAAATAAACAAGAGTTTTAAGAGAACTCTTTAATATTACAAGATATAATAATATATTCGATCAATACATTAAAAATAATGAATAAAATTATCAACTTTTATATTTAATATAATAATAATATTATAAATAATATATTAACTTATTTTAAATAATATTCTAAAGGCACTGTTTTATTTAAAGTAATTTATTTACAAATTACAATTTATTTGAGCATTTGTTGCTGCAAAATTTCCATTTAGTTTTTTTTTTTAATTTATTGGGGCGCCTAGTTTATCGCAAACATTAAATTACACGTGTCAAACATCCGTAAAAAAGAGCTCTGCACTTTCTATCGTCTGACCTTTATTTTTTAAAATCCACACCAATCTCTCCACCTTTGCAGTAACAACGAAAATCATATCACTCGCCATCGTAATCCTCCACGTGTCACTTTCCAATCCACAGAATCGAAAATCCAGCGAGTACATTACATTTTCGACTCGAGCTATTGCGTGGTGAAAACCTTAAATATTTGGTAAGAAACATGAACATGAGACGTGACCGTTCGATAAAGACAACAAAAGATTAAAAATCTTGTGTCGGTTTTTTTATTTTAATATAGCTAAAAAAAAAATTCTCAAAATACAGTTGTTTTTAGATTATTTTCCAAAATACGTTGGTTTTAATACTAGCTGGGAAATCGCCACCCCCCATGACGATTTTCCAGCGTCAAAAAACATATTTTGGCTAAAAATACCAAGGGAAATCGCCATGGGGGGTGGCGATTTCCCTTCATGTATATATTTTTTTTTAATTCTTGGAAAAATATGAAAAACATGTACCAATAGTGAACTTATTGTGAAATGGTATAATGAATAAAAGTTATTTGAAAAAGAGAAATAAATAAAAATTAATTTTAGGCATTTTATTTTTATTTTTTAAAATTTTTTAATTAAAAAAAGTAAATAAAAAATTAATTTTTTTTTAAAAATTAAAAAGTTTTTATTTTCAGAATATTTATTTTTTAATTAAAAATTAAATTAAAAATAAAAGAAAAAGGGAAGAGAACGTTTTTTTATTAAGGATAATTTTGTCTTTACAATATCCTTTATAGAGGTGCCATGACGATTTCCCAACTGATAAAAAAAAAAACGAATTTTGAGAATTAATCTGAAAAGAGCGATATTTTGATAAATAATTATTTTTTTTGCTATATTAATATAAAAAAACCTCTTCTGTCCTGTCCCTCTTTTGTTTTTTCCTTTTAATTTTATTTTTTTAAGGTAACGAAAATGAAAATTAAATAAAAAAATTACCCAAAGTCACCGCTTTAAAATCTGAAACCATATATATATATATATATATATATATATTCTATTGCAGTGTTTTTTTTTTTTTTTTTATCTTTTTAACAAAGAGATTTTCCTTTTAGTCGTCTAGTGGTTTTTTTATCATAATATAATTTTTTTTTAATTCTCAAATTATTTATATTTTATTTTTAATTATCGAAATCCGTTTTTTTAAATTTATTAAAAAATTATCATGAACAATGACGATTTTTCAATAAATTTATATTTTTTTTATAATTTCAAAAAAAATATATAAATTTATACAAAAGTAATCATCATAAAATATGATAATTTTTCTTGTATATTTTTTTAAAATAAATTTATAATTTGAAAGTCCCCGTACTTCCAAACTGTTTAATTTTCTTTACGAGGGGAAGTCGGTCGCCCCGGTGGAGGGCAACTTTCCTTTTTTTTTAATATTAAATAATAAAAATTATATAATTTTAAATTAATAAAATTTCAAAAATAATAATTTTTAAAAAATTTAAAAATTATATTCGTAATGTCAATTGAATTTTTTCAACTTGTATTGGTAATGAATGGTCCTCCGAGAGAAAGGCAACCAAATCATTATGGATTATGCGAAAATGAAGGTCATAACTATACTTATCCACGGGTTGGATAGCCCACCCGACCCGGTAAGCTCGGATTGTATTGAGCCGGACTGGGATAAGTGTTTTTGTAATTCGGACCGGCCCGACCTAACCCGAATTACGATTTATTAAATAAAAAATATTTTTTATTTAACTTTAATTATAAAATATATAAATATAAAATTATATTTTTAATATTTATATATATAATTTTTAAATTTTTTTTAAATTGTTATTATTTTAATTTTTTATTTAAAATTTAAAATTTTAATTTTTTTAAATTATAAATAATTTTATTTTCGGGTTTGGGAAAGGAAAATAAAAAATTTTCGAGCCTCGGCCTGGCCCATTGACATCTCTAGTTATAGCTGTCGAAAATATCCTTATCAATCTGGTACATCGGGACACATCCGAGCTTATCGGGTCTGGTGGACTACCCGACCCGTGGATAGGTCTAACTATGACCTTCGTTCCTGCATAATCCATAACGATTTGGTTGACCTTTCTCTCGAAAATTTATTTATTACGAATACAAGTTGAAAAAATTGACATTACGGATATAATTTTTAAAATTTTTGTAAATTGTTATTTTTTTATTTTGTTATTTAAATTTTATTTTGTTATTTTGTTATTTTTTAAAATTATAAATTATATAATTTTTATTATTTAATATTTATAAAAAAAAAAAAAAAAAAAAAAAAAAAAAACAAAGAAGTGACTTCCCTTCGTTTGTTAATTCATGTTGAAGAAAGAAGGGAAGTCGCTCTCCACCAAGACGAACTTCCCTCTTAAAGAAAAAAAAAAACAGTTTGAAAGTTGTCACGGAAATGGCGACTTTCAAATTATAATTATTTTTATTAAAATATACAAAAGAAAAAATCGTCTTAAATCATATCGATTTTTTTGTTTAAATTTATATATATTTTTTAAAAATTAATAAAAAAAATCATCATAATTAATGATAATTTTTCTTGATCAATTTCAAAAAATATATATATATATATATAAATTTGTTGAAAAATCAGATCATGACGATTTAAACAGCAAATTTCAATAATTAAAAATAACATATCGATAGTCTGGGAATTAAAAAAAATAAATATATATATATATATTAGGATAAAAAAAACGTCGTCTCGTCTGTAAGAAAAGAAAAAAACAGTTTCAAAATTTATCTAAAAATTCAATTTCTCTCTCTTTTATTTGAAGAATCTTCAAAAAAATGGTAAAGTCTCTCTCTAAAGAGTTTTTGTTGTAAATCTCCAACCCTCAAAAAATCCATTCTTGTTCTTCTTCATCTTCAGGTACTTTTCTTTCTTTTTATTTTTTTGAATTATTTTTTTATATAATTTTTCATTTCTTGGTGGTTTTTTTATTTAATAAGTATGGGCAAGTGGAAGTTGGGTCTTTTGCTTACTGCTTTTTTTTTTTTTTTTGTTAGATTGACTTTTCCTATATTTCAGTTTGTAAAAAATCCCACCTTTGAAGCTGATTTTCTTGGGAACATTTAGTCTTTGCAGGGGGGGGGGGGGAAATGGAAGCTTTTGAAAAGCCAGCAAAAACCCTCTTCGGGGATAAGTCTTTAGACCAAGATGCTAAACCCTTCAAAGAAGGTTCTAAAGATGCTGCGGTTGCTGCCTTTACAAATGAAAAATCATGGGAAAATGGTGTAAGGGTTTCTATAAATGGAAAGGAAGGTTCCTGTCTTGATGAAAATGGTGAGGGACTTGGGGATTCTGAGATGAATGGGGTTTCTTCTTTGTTACAGATGAAAGAAAGTGTTAGGATCATTGATGATGTTAATGGTGGAAGTGAGAGTGTTAAAGGTTTTGGCACTCTTTTAGGTGCTGTGGGTAAAAGTAAAGAAATTGGTGTCGAAAAGGTCTTTCCAAGTAGTGATATTGGTGTTTCATTTGTGGATTTTCATGGCGGAGCTGCGGAAATTGATGGGGATTTTCAATTGAAAAAGCCATTTGAGGAGAACTTCGAGGATATGTCAAAGTTGAGTAACTCTAAGAACTTTCTCAATGCTGTAAATACTTCTGTAGATGAAATTGTAGACTTGTAGAGTTGAAAATGACTTGCTCTTGTGTTCCCAAAGAGGATTTTACTGGACTTGATAGGCCCCTAGCAGCAAATGCTGGGATAAAGAAAGGAGTTTTTGTGCCTGAAGGTGGAATTAGGAAGCTTTCAATTGGTGTCTTTGAGCCAGAAGAAATTCTTGGTAAACTAAAACAAATTTCACAGGCTGTTTCTATGAGTAATTTGCTTGAATGTACAGTGTTGAAGGGCTGGATTTCGTCTTTTAATCGATCGATAGGGCGCTATCAAATGCCTATGTACCATGAACCCCTTTCGATTCAAGACCTTGAAGAAAATGTCAGAACTCTAATGGTGGACATGAGTGACAATAGTGAGGCAGTTGAAGAAGATTGGGTTTCTTCTTCTGGAGGCCCCAAATTCGGCCAAGGCAGTCGAACTTTGATGAGGTGCCCGGAGATTTTGGAGGATGGCATGTATGAGAGGAGGAAACACAAAAGCATTGCTGAAATTGTAAAAGGGGAATTAGATGTTCAGGCCAGAAAGAATGAGGATGTGGCTCATAAGGGCACAAATTCAGGTGAACAAGCTTCCTCATCTAGGAGGAAAAAGACGAAAGGCGACGATAAAGCTAACGGTGATGATGGCAGTAATTCAAGTTCCATACCAAGAAAGAGGAAGGGATTTGAGCTTTCAGGATCTCTACAGCTAGAAAGGGCAAAATCTCTAGTGTTGAAACTGATGTCATTGGGGCCAAGGAAGAAATTATTGAGAGTGGTTCTTTGTTGAGAGAAAGGAAGAAGAGCAAGTACTTATCTCCGCCTTTCACGAGTCCGACTGAGAAGTTAAGAAAAATGGACATTGAAGCAGAATCCTTGAAGGTTTCCAATTGTACCCAATTAGGAGAGCGGATGAGGTCCCCTCGGGTTCTTGATTGTAGTGATGAAAGAAATCAACTCCATGAAGAAGTTCAGGCAGTGCAAGAAGCATCAAATGAATCAAGTTTTCATACACCAAAACAATACCTGAACAGGATGATTGATCTGGCAAAAGTTAAAACTCCTGCCAATGAAAGTATTAATCCAAGTCCGGTCTGTAGCTCTTAGTCCACAATACCCAAGGAAAAACGACACTTTTGAAATTGTTATGGAATTTTTATCTGTATTCAGAAGCTCTGTGTACCAAGATGGATCCAACTACAAAATATATAATCAGTTTCAACCTCATAGAAAGAGGAAATCTCCTGACTTTGTGACTAGGTCACCAGGAAAGCATGTTCCTTCTGGACATAGATCCAAGCAGAAAAAGAATGAAGAAACAAAAATGGATCAATCCAAAGCCAAGCAAGCTACCATGGCATCAGCAAAGAAAACAAGTGAAGAAACAAAGGCATACAATCTGAAACTCAAGCAAGCTGCCAGGGGGGCTGCAGTTATGAACAAAAATGATAAGGAAGTTGATGAAAATGCTTCACCTGCTGCTCTCTTTGTGACATTTGGACCAGGATCCTCATTGCCTACAAATGATGATCTTATCCGAATATACAGCGGACATGGAGCTCTAAACACAGAGGATACAGATATGTTCTACAATAATTTCTGTGCTCGTATTGTCTTCTTAAGAAGCTCTGATGCTGAACAAGCCTTCAACAGTTCACAAATTGATAGTCCCTTTGGAGCTTCCAATGTCAGTTTTCGGCTTCCAAGTGCAAAACCTTCTCCTCTACCAGAGGGAGCCAAAAGATCAAAGAAGTCATCAGCTTCCCAAAAGTCAGCTGATCAGACATCACAGCTCAACTATATCAGGCACAAACTCGAGATCATCACATCAATGCTCGAGATATCAGATGAAAAGATGTCATCAGACATTAAATCCAAAGTACAAAGTGAGATAAAAGGCCTGTTGGAGAAGGTAAACACAATGGTTGAGTCTTCATCTTAAACCAGGACATAACAAAACATTGGATGTTTATCCATATTCTGGGAAGTTTTATAGCCATTGCTGTTACATGAGTTAGGGTTTATATGATATATAGGTAAGTTGTTTTAGTTCTAGTTACCATCATATGTTAAATTACCACAGGCTCATCTACTCAGGCATATACAGTGTCGGATACGAAGATATGTTTAAATTTTTAATTTTTTTTTTTTTATATATTTGAAAGATCATATTCTTCAAATCTAAAATCTTGGCAGTTGGGCTATTACGGATTTATTAATGGGCCGGACCCGGTTACTTCCAACTCAAAATTGGGCCTTTTAAGTTTTTATTTTTTTAATATTAAAAATAAAAAATTATAACTTAACTCTTTGAGGAAAAAAAAAAACTTATGCTAATTGTTATTGAATCAAATATTCGAACATTGGATCTTCTAAGTTTTATTCAAAGTGGGAATCACAAATTTTATTTATTTATTGTAATAAAAAAGGGTCTTAAAAACTCAAGCAAATGGTTAATAAATTATATTTTAGATTCAACTTTGGATTAAAATTATATAAATCTTTGCCTAGCCATACTACTTTGTGTTGTATCTAAGCAAACAATTTGGTTAATAATATAATCAAATTGAAGTTGTCTCAACAAGGAAAAAAAATCAACTTGAATTTGTATTACTTAACCAAATAAAGCTCAAAATATACTAGTAAGCTAAATGTTATGTAAATATGTTCGCTAGCTTGCAGAACTATAATTAAGCTTAGATGGTAGAGTAATTCTATTTAAGTAGTTATAATGCTCAATGAGAATTTTGCTTTGGTTCAAAGATTTGCTATAGTTTGGTTCATAACAAAAGTAGGAGTTTTTTAATTTCACAAGCCGGATTAAAAACCTGTTATATATTTTATTTATTTTTTAAATTATTTTTTTAAATATATCAAAACGGATATGTGTTACTTTATTAATCTCGTTTGAAAATTTTAAAAACACCGTTGATAGTGAAAGATATAATTTCTCTTGAGCTCAAATGAACCTTTAAACAAGTCAATCACAAACAAAAACTTGAGAAACTCCAAATGTTTTGTGATCTTAGTTTTGAAATTAAAAGGAATTTTACATATACCAATGCCTCATAGAGTATTAGCAGAAACTTATCCTCCAAATTTAATGCATTTTTTTCTCTACGCTTTTCAAAACTAAAAAAAAAAAAAAGGATTAATGCACATTTGCTGTTATGTTAATGGCTTTCAAGAATCTAAGAAAATGATAAAAACAAACAACAAATGCAGTAAAAATTATAAATACTATATATATATATATATATGACATTTTTCTTACAAATTAGTTACCATGTATTATCTAAATGGACAAAATCCCAGCTGAATTTTGATGTTAATTTTCCCACCCTAAACTAAAATACCTTTTTCCAAGGAAAAAAAATTGTGAAAACTATGAAACTTTATAATCCAAAACAACAATGTATTTCACTTTTTTTTCTTCATTTTTCTTTTGAACAAAGAAAAAGATTAAATACCAGTGAAAGAAACCCTCCCAAAACCCAAATGACCAACCTGATATAACTCTAACCAAACTCTCTCAGCTTCAAACCTTGCACTAAAATTCCCCATTTCTTCTTCTTCATCTTCAAATCCTGTTGGAAATTCCCAGATTTCCTGTTCCACCATTTTCCTTTCTCTCAAATTCCCATCTCCAAACTGCTTATGATCATCACCTTCATTACTACTACTATTGCTACAACAATAACTACAAGAAGTTTTCTTGCATTTTCTCTTCATTTCCACCTTTTTTCTCTTCTTTTTCCCGAACCCCAAACACCTCCTCCCCATCTTCCATGGGACTTTAACCAATGCAAGTGTCAAAAGGTTGAGCAAAGCACAAGGGCAACAACAGAGTGCGACACAGTCAGCTATTACCCCAGCGGTGCATGATCGACAATACTTGCCAGAACACTCTATCAAATCCCCACCTTCATCAATGGCGTTCCTGCTCTTCCTTGCTCCTCCTTTACGTGAAACTCGAGGTGAATTCTCCTCCATTTGATTTCTTCTGCTTGATAATATATAATTATTAACCATAAACAAAAACCCAAAAAAAAAAACCTGCAAAAAATAAGATCAAAACCTCCCTGTTTTTACCATTTCTCTCTCCAAATCTAACGCATTGAATATAACCTGTACATTGTGGAGATGAAAGTTTTTAGAACTTTATTGAATTTTTAACTTAATTTTTTTTTTTTTCAAAAAAAAGGAAAATTATAAAGTTATACGTACAGGAAACTGAGTTTTTGTTTTTTTCTTCTTACATGCATTTATCTCTGTAATAATTCAAAAACACTTTGGGATAAAGGGAAACTCACGCGTATATGTGGGGAGTGGGTAGGAAACACCAATGAGTGTGTGACACGAAAGGAGAGTGGGTGAAAGTTTATGGTTTGTGCGCGTGGGATTTTTATATGCATTTTTTGGTTCAATTTTGTGAGATTACCTAAACCTCCCTGTTTTAGCAGGTTAACAACAACGGAAAGTTTCTTAAATTACAAAAGTACCCATCTTATTTCCTTATAACAAAGTTGGTGTTGAGATTATCCAAATTGACTTCAAATTAATTTACTAATAGGTTAGATAAAAACAAATCAAAATTTTCAAAGAGGAAAACAATGTTAAAAAAATTGGATCGAAGGTTGAATCGATCAGATCTTCGATTTTCAGTTCAACTAATTGGATCGACTGGTTTGATTAAATTCTTTTTTTAATATTTAAACACTAAATTATATTAAATAAATATTAAATATAGTTAATAATTAACAAAAAATTGAATTTGGTTTAATGGTATGATTTTTAATATAATACTAAGAGGTTAAAAGTTCAAAATTTATTAATTACAAATAAATTTTGAAGAAAAAAATTCATTGAAAATTGGTATTTTACCGGTTCAATATGATTTTTTATCGATTTTTAATCGATTGAACCGGTTCTTTACCGGTTTGATGGAAATCCTATTCTATTAATCTTTCGAACCGAACAGGCTACCAATTCTCGGTTCAACCGATCCTGTCTGGTTTTTTAATCACCGGAGGAAACTAATTCAAAATGAGCATATCAACATTTAATTTAAGAGTTCATTTTTTATACATCGATAGTAAAAAAAAATTAATTCAACAAGTGAGGTTAAGAGATTGTGGCATGTTCAATTTTTTTTAAATTTTTTATTATATTTAATATATCTTAAGGTATGTGTCAGTCTATTAATTCTATTTTTAAAATTTAAAAACTCTATTGACGGTGTATGAAATAATTTCTCTTAATTTAGAAGTGTGTTTTTTTCTTTAAAAAGCTAGATTTGAATCCTTCAATTTCAATATCAAAACAAAACATTATAGGATTTTATCAACCAAAATAATAATAATAATAATAATAATAATAATAATAATAATAATAATAATAATAATAAGAAAAGAGTAAAAATAAATCGAAATGGTTAATGGTTACTTAGTAATAATTGTTAAGATGCTATTAATAACAGTCTCATTTATCGTCAGTGAAACTTTTAGACAGTGTGACACATATTTTTTTAAAATATATTTAAAAAAAAATAGATATGTGTCAGTTTTTTAATTTTGATTGTGTAGTTAAAAAATTTAACTGACAGTATATAAAAAGAAAGTCTTAATAATAATTTTTTCTAATATTCCCCACAAGAACTGGCAATCGGTGTATTCATGTCGTATTCGTATTTTTTATATCATAATCGTGTTTAAAGTGTTATATATTTATAAAAAAAAATTGACACGTTAATAATTTGTATTATATAGATTTGAAACATTCGTATATTTATATTGTGTTCATATTATTTTTTTTGTATCATATCATATTTTAATTATTTTTTTCATGTCGTGTAATCTATCATCTTCAAAATTATCTGATCTATCCTATCTTCAAAATTATCAAATCTATCCTAAAAAAAAAGTTGGTGGATGCAAAAGGGGTAAATTGGTCATTTGGAGTGTTGATGTATAATATGAGAAGTGAGTTGTGCCAAAAAAAAACATAGAAAAGAAATGTAACATAAAAAAAAATAAAAAAATAAAAACAAAGGAAAGGAAATGAAATGAAAAGAAAAGAAAAGAAAAGAAAAGAAAAGAAAAGAAAAGAAAAGAGAGTTTGAAAATGGAAATGTGACTAAGACGAGACACCGGAGACAGTAAAACCCCGTTCAATGAAAATTCTGTTTTTCCTTTTTCGTAATATAATAATAAATTATAAATAATTAAAAAAAAAAGAAAATAAAAAAAATTTCATGTCTGTCTCATCTCATAGTCATATACCTATTTTAGCTTTGCAACAACTCTTTCTCTGACTCATCAATAGGGACTCTTCATCTTCCATTTTCAATTGCTATTGGGGAATATCTTTTTTTTTCTCCTTTTCATGATCATCTTCATCAAATAATTTCTTCTAACTTTTTCTTTTCTTTTGTCTAATAACATAATGGATTTATTATTTTTTGGATTTATGATGTTTTTTAAGATCAATTAATATATTATTTTATAATAATAATATTGTTATATTAAATGTAATAATTGATAACTTCATTTATCATTTTCAATATATTAATTTTCAGGGACAAAACTAAGAATTTTTTGTTAGGAGTCGAGATAAAATAAGTCAAATTATAATTTTTTTTGGAGGAGTCAAAATAGGTTTTTATTATTTTTTGTTTAAATAATTTTTAAGGAAGACCAAACAAGGCCTTCGCTAGCCTCCTTTGGATCTGCCCCAGCTGAAAATATTATTACTTATATTAATCTTAAAAATTAATTTTAAGACACTTGTTAGGAATTTTTTTTTTTTATTAATTAATGTATAGGTTAATCAATTACTAGCATTTCAAGTCATATGGCTTCTTGTTAAACAAGTCAATATTATTGCATTTTATTCTCTAAGATTGGTAGAGTCTACATTAATTCTTATGACCTAATTTAGCAAGTGAAAAACTGGAAAATTATCTAATACAGTATTCTTGAAATTGTTAAGTTTCACTGACAGGATTAGAAAGTTATTTCTACTTTATTAAGATATACTTTTAAAAAAGTAATACAATAAAAAAGAACATATATGATAATGTTTTAATTTTTATTTATAAAATTTAAAAACTCTATTAATATATGAAATGATAATTTTTAGAGATTTCCCTTTTTAGGTTAGACGTGTTTATATTTGTTATGACAAATAATTACAATGGCTTAAAAACTCAAGATTAAATCCAACTGGTTGGGCTTATCGATCAGAGAAAAGACAATTTTAATTATTGTTAGTCGCACAAAATCTCAAATATAAAATAAATGAGATAAAGTTGCTAAATTTTAAACCACGTTTTAGTTTTTGTAGGCTTCCTCTTCCTTCGTTATTTAATATTTGTTGATTTAAATATTGAAGTATATTTCGAAATTTAAATTCGAGTGCTCTTTTAATTGTTTGTTACTTCTTACAAAATTCTCTTTACTTTCAGACAAATCCTTTACTCTGGATTCTTCTTTTACGATCTAAAAATCTTTCAATAATATTCAAAGCAAAATACCCTAATTTTTTAAATAAAAATTTATCAATTTATATAGTATGAGATATGAGTTGAGAGTGAAATTTATATTGAAAAATATTTACAGGGTGTTTTTAAAATACACTTGAAGACTGAAGATGGAAGGATTCTGAGTTCACGTGGGTTAAAAAGTAGAAAAATAGGCCGACGACGTGGCCCATGTTGAGAAGCTCTAGATTAAATGAAAAAAAAAAAATACTGTAAATTAATGCAATAAAATAGTACCACAAATCTGCAATGGAATCTGCTTTTAAATTGTTTTCTGCCCTCCTTGAAGCTAGCTTATTTGACTAGGATTTTAAGTTAAAATTTAATGACAGTAGTTAAGGTAATATTTAAATATATATATATAATTAGTATATTATTTTGCTCTTGAATTTACTATATACAGGGCATTAAAATAATAAATAAATAAATAGTGTTTTAACTATCTTTAATCATTGTTTATATATTTTTGTTAATCGAACTCACAAAATTATTATTTATGATTTTTTTTTTACTTTTGAAATTAAAAATCATAATATATCAATTTTATAAAAGAATTAAAATTTTAATAAATAATACACTAAAATTAAAAGTTTCTTTTAACTCCTAAAAACCAAATAAAAACTAACAAAAAAATGAAAGGAAAAGAGTAATATTATAACCGAGAAATAGAGATAAGATGTATTAAAAAGGGTTTATAAAAGTTTGAGTCAATGGCAAAAGTACAACTATGCATGTAATTCAAAGAAGGATATATATATATATATATAGTTAATATTTTTACTGATTTTTGGAAGTGTCTTTTCAACAACAACATTTGAATTTATGTTTTATCAATGGAAAAGGAAAGAGAAAGAACAATATCCTATATTATCAAAAAGAACTTTTTTTTTTTGGTTTAATTTAAGCCCAAGAAAATGGCAAAAGATGACTGATATCATTCATTCAACCAACCATGCAAAAGATTAATAATGAAGAAAGAAATAAAATTTGGAATTTGGAATAATGATTATTAAGTAGTGTTAAAAAAATTGAATCGAATTAGTTAATCGAATTAGTTGAATCGATAATCAAAAATCTCATCGATTTAATTTTTATTCGATTTTTTAAACATTGTTATTAAGTGTTTACAAGGAATCTGAAACAGGAAAAAATTTGTAGTGGGATCCACTAACAGGTAAATGCAGTAATGGTTGAAAAAAAAAAAAACAGATTCTTTTCTCAGTTTGGATCATGAAAAGTGAAAACCCTAATGTACTATTCCAAAAAGAATAGTCATTTGTAAAGGCAAAAAAAAAAAGTTGATACCAACCTTCCAATATTAATACTACTCTCATTTTCAGTACAGAAATAATTATAGTAAATGAAAGTATTGAGATTATGATTAGTTTCATGGTGAAATATATAGTAAAATATCTTACCTTTGGTTGGGTTAGGCTGGCTGGCTAGCTACTTCTGTTTTCCCTCTGGAAAGAAAGATTTTCTCGGGAAAAGACTGTGGTTGAGAAAATGCTGTCAAATTTTGAGAGATTAGTTGAGTACTTCTCTGTATGTAAAAGCTTTGATCTGATCTCAAGATGACAATGAGATATAATTAAGTGATTGTTTTTCTACAACATGCATGGGAATCAGAGCTCTACTCTCTACTCTCTCTCTCTTCTTGATTTTAGTTTTTTTTAATCTATTTTAAATAACTGGGAAAAACCCTTTCTTAAAAACAGTAAAAGCAAATTTTTTTTAATGCATAAAACGAAAAAAAAGCATTAAAAAATGTTGTTGAAAAGAGAGAGATCAGATGGGATTTGGGAGTTTAGTAGACTGATAATTTTGAATACAATATAGAAATATGACATAAATTTTAAAATATTATCAATTTTTATTAATTTATATAATTAACATAAAAAATAATAAAATACAACATATAAACACAAATTATCGAATATATTTGAGAGAATCTGCTTTTATATATATATATTTATATATTTGATGAGTCCCGATGACAGAGAAATATACGGAATTGTCTCTCTGTTTTACTCTTTATTAAGCTCTTTTCCCACTTCTAACAATTACTATTTTTTTTGGGGGGGGGGGGTTCAACTTTTTTGAATGAGTACTCAGGCACGTGAGAGAAGGGGAACACACACGTGCATCCATCCACATTCAAACTCTTTGATTAAAGAAAGTTGGGAGCCATTGAATTGACCAGAGACTTTCTGCCCTTGATCTTGAGCTCATGGCCATGGGGTCAGGGCCTCAGGAGTTGTATGTAGACTTTGATAATTTGTGTTGTATTTATGTATTTTTTGTGTCATAATTTTATTTAAAGTGTTTCATGTTTGTATAATTTTTGATGTGTTATATAAATTTTAACATATTCGTTTATTTGTATCGTGTCCGTGTTTTTTTTTTTACCATGTCATATTCGTATCATATAATCGTATCGTATCCAATATTATCGGATCTAATTGTATCTCTTCCAAGCTCCACTTTGTACTAACTTCTTGTCATTATATTTAAATTTCCGGCCATAATTTGTCATCCTACTTTGGGCTTTTATATGTAGGTAGGAAGAAAAATGAGAAGTCATATGGAAAATTATCTCATATTCAATGATTAGGTTATCGATTTATTGGTAGAATATTGAATTCTTAATATCAATGGTTAGAGTTTAATCTCTACGATGTTAACTATAAAAGAAAGAAATTATATATTAGTTAGACAAAGGCTAGTAGTATATATGAATCCATTGATAAATTGTACTCATTGATCGTGCAAGATTAATATATTGACAATATATCAAATATAAACTACTCGTATAATTGTTTGTTCATATCTAACTTATTATTAATGGGTTTACACTTGATAATATTGTTTGTTATTTTTACATATGAAAAGAAAAATTGCGTTCTGATCCTATTTGGATATATACCGATAGTGCACCAAAGCTGCGTTCCTTCAAATAGGGATTTAAATTATGTCCGAAAACGCGTTTTCGATCGTGTCACGTTTATTGTGATTGCAGACGCAATTAAATCATTAGACATCCAAACTTTTTAATTCGACCACCTTTTGAATTCATTATTCTGATTTAATTTCCTATTTCAGTTTACTTGATAGATTAATTGTCATTAGACATCCAAACTTTTTACACCATCTATATATAGTCTTTGGATTGAAATTCTTTTAATCATGTCTTATTAATTGGTGTAAAACTTGATAGATTTCAGACATCACTATTTGTAACCCTTACATACTCTTGATGACACAGATTCTGCCTTTTATTTTTCGAGCATTTATCGTATGATGCATAAAAAAACAAGAGTTTGTATTTGATGCAATGTTAGTGTATAGTTTTATATACGAACAGTGAATCCTACGATGACACTTTATTACAAAATAAATCCTAAATCCTAAAATTCTAAACCCTATAACTAAACTCTAAACTCTAAATCTAACTTTTAACATGTGGTATCATAAGGTGCACAGTTAGTGTATATAAATCCATGAAAACAAATACTTATAATTAATAAAAGAAATGAAGATTTTGGTCTTTTGGATCAAAAGGGCTTTTATTGGGTACATGAGCAAAATATGATAAAAGCTTTTTAAGGCCCAAATCACTTGGATTTATACCTTTTTAGGCCCAATTTAGCTTTGTCTTAAAATTGATGAGAAAAGCTGCTGAATTCAAAAAGCCCATAAAGAAAACTATAAATTCTCCCACCATTCTTCTTCAATTCACCGTCCAAACCTAAAACCCTAAATCCCCATAGCCGCCAGCAATTCCATTCCTGCAGTTTCTTGTTCTTCTTCTGCTTTCTGGTTTTCCTTTATGTTTTCTTTTTTACCAAACAGAAAAAATTATGATAAGAGGGCAAAGATGACGAGTGCTTTATAATTTCTGACACCTCTTGTATGAGAAAAGCTTTTAAAAGCTTTTCTTTGAGCAGAGATAGCAACAGCCTGAGCCCTTCCAATTCTGTTAACATATTTTTTACTATTTTTTTTTTCCTTCTTTTGGGTTGGGATTTAAGAAGGGAATTTTATTTCATTTTTAGTTAGTTCTTAGTATTTAGTAGGAGTATATATGGTTTTGAGCTCTAACGTTGAAATTTTTTAATTTTACAAATCCATTAAAAATATATCATATGTTTTTTTTTTTTTTAATATTTTTATTATACATTAAAAATATGTGTACCTTATTAATTCGTTTACAAAGTTTAAAAACTTCACGATAAATCAAATAATTTCTAAAAGATGTGTCCAATTTCACTTTTGATCTGATTCCTAACTTTCAGATTTTAACCTTGTTTTGACTTTTAATCTCAACTTAAAGAAATTTGATTGAAAGTGTCTTATATGAATATACTTAATTTTTTTAAAATTTTTTTTTATTTTTAAATATTTAAAAAATCATATTTTTGAAGAAATATGTAACAAATCAAATTATGAACAAGAATAAAATGATTAAAAGGCAAAAGCCAAAATTAATTGTGATCTTTAGATAACTACAACGAAAAAGAAATTAATTTCAACTCAAATTTGTCACACCATTTTCATCTCCAAACATATTTCATAAATTAAATATACTTTTTTTTTTTGTTGCCCATAAACTAAATCTAGGATATTAAAAAGCTTTGAGCCTATATTTACCTTTATAATGTTCATTATAACAAAGTATACTTATCTATTACACATCTATTTGAAAAAAGAGTAATATCCACACTTTACCTTTAAAAAATTGCACTACGATTATACTCAATAATTCAATATTATGAAAAAATTAAAATTAATCTTTTAAGTGATAATCCTCTCCATTTCTCAGAAGATCACCTTTCATTTCATGGATAATCTCTTCAATTTAATGTAAAGAATAAATTTGAGAAAAAATTACAAAATTTGATTATAGGTTAGGGATGTAAACAAAACATTTGTACTCGCAAGTTATTCTAATTCGGTTAAAAAAAAATTGAATTTAACTCGATCATTGTTGAACTAAATTCGTTCGAACTCGAACAACTCGAGTTATACAGAGAACCTAATTCGAATATCTTAATACCTAATTCGAGTAGTTCACAAGCGTAATCAACTTTTTTTTTTTTAATATATATTTTTAGTTAGTGTTAAAATTTTTGAATTTAAACTCAAGCACAAATTATTGAGTTTGAAATTGAACATAAGAATCAAACTTTTTTTTTTACTAAATAAATTATCCTAATCGAATGAATTCGAATAATTCGATTTTTTTCTGAACTCGAATTTTAAAAATAAAACTCGATCAAGCTCGAATCAAGTTTCAAGCCGTTAATTTCGAATCAAGCTCGAATTTCTTACTGCTTCAACTTGACTCGATTCGATTACACCTGTATTACGGCTTGACTCTTCCTCTCCTACTCTTAATAGCATCCAAGTTAAAATACTGAGTTGTACACATTTTACTGGCAAAAAAAGGCATTACTTTGGTTAATCCCATCAAAATGTGTCCTAATTTCAGGAATGGTAAGCATTGTTAATCCCACAGTTGTTTCAGTTTACATTCAAACTGATACTAAGAAATTGACAAAGAAAGAACCTCCATCCTTAATATAAACCAGACAAGTTTTTTTCTTGCTCTAAAAAGACATCTTAACATTCATCTTGGTTACCTGAAAACAGTCTTTTTTATTTTTTTGGGTCAGACCAGAAAATATTCTTTACTGCCATAGGGAACCATCTCTGGTTCAAAGATATAATTTACCACTTATTTTATTTCGAGTTCGAAGATCAAACCAACACCTGAGAGAGGGAGAGAGATTGTAATTATATTACAATAATCCTAGTCAATAAATTACAACAAGTTACCTGAGAGTCTGAGACTCAAGGAATGGCATCTCAAAATTTGGGAGTCCAGCTTAACACACGGCCATGGATATGGTACATTAGAAACACAATTAAAAGCACTGCTTTAACTCAACACCTTTTAAAACCCTTATGAACCCTAGCATTGAAGAAGAAATAATCAGGCAGTTTAAATATCAAACATCACCACCATTGTTTCACCTTCACTTTTTGTTGTTGTCCAATGCATTTAATTGTTTCTCTAACTGCAAGGTGACGTCGCAAAGTAAAATGAACTCAGTTTTCAGTCGATTTAAAAAAAAAAAAAAAAATCTATTTTGCAACCGAAACAAGTGATTGGGTATGTATGGAATGGAATATCCTTGGAATTCATTACTTTCACAATATATATTCAAGATTAATGCACAAACCTGCACGTTCTTCGCTTTCTGTCTCTGCAATTCCTCGACAAGGTTCCCGATACTGACAAAATAAATAAAGTTTCAGTAAAATGTGGAAAAGGAAAGAAAATCCGTACCGTTTGCGCTTCACCTCATACCTCTGTTGCAGCTGAAGCACCTGAAATTGCAGCTCTTTCTCCCTTGCAGATGAAGGTGCTATCTGCACCATACAATTAAGTTGACTTAATCAATTCTTTAAGAAAACTAAAATCTTTTAACAAGATATGCCTATATGAGAAAATAAGTCTCAGCATAAGAAATCCAACATTGGCATAAGCCAGAAACCATGTCATAAGAAAGCATAAATAAGAGGGTAATTGACACCATGGAATATTATGTTAAGAAAGGTCATATGGTTACTAAGAAGTTAGGGTTGATAAATTACCTGCAAAAGGTCATTGGTGCCCACCTCTGCCAAATCCCCAAACTTACCTGTATAAGTAAGATAAGTAAAATTTAACATCATAATTTCTTCCACGATTAAGCAGCAGAAAATGCAGATGATCAAAATATAGAGGCTTACCAGAAGTTTGCTCCAAATACTTGATCAGTCTAATGGTTTCTTCCTGTCAGCAATCATCAACAAAAAGAACTTGTTTTGAGACAGGCAATCTCTATGACATGAGATAGGACATATGAAAAAAAAAACGTACCCTTTGCATGGTGTTCTGTTGCAAAATGCATTGTAGAGATGGGAGAACTGCACTAACTGCAAGGTTTAGAGATGTTGGACTGGTTGAACCTCCAGTAGCTGGGTTAAAAATGCAGTTTGTAGGTCCCTGAACAAGAGAAAATCATGGCAATGGTTACAAAGCCATTGCCTAAAAGATAAATTGCTAAGTTCCATCCTTATCATTCTTCATCCCAAAAACACGAGTTTAGATAGACACTCATAGAAGAAAGTTTGTAGGAGCAACTTTGTGGGCTGCAATGAAGAAGTATAAGCCACAGTTTTCATGGGTAGCAATCCAGATATTAGAGGATAAACTTAACCAAAAGCAATGAAATCTTACACGAAAAATACAGTTTGAAATTAATAACATGCATCCATCAGGACAAGCAAATGAAATGCATAATCAATACAAGAATACGACATGTAAAGAAACCAAAGTCTTCAGCGGAATCATTTAGAATATAGCCCTTTAGCAGAAGTATAATTTATTCAGTATAACGTTAAAGAGTATAACAGTAGATGGCATTAGATGTATGTCATTTTGTTGATGCAGCATTTACATGATGCCTAACAAATGGTGTTCAACTATGCAGATATTTATCATCGCTGAGAAATTTCACTGCAGTAGATTATAACAGACAGGAAGATATAGACACTCCATATATGCAGCAATTCCTAACTGTTCAACTGATTTCAAGTAAATACTGTTTATCAGTAGAAAGTTGCGTGTTATTGCACAACAGCTGAAGACTGTACCCAATAAGCTGCAAAGTTTCTTTAAACACGAGGTAACCATTTCAATATATTGCAGATGTACCTTGGGACTGAGTTCTGCTGAAGTCACTTTAAATCGTCCCCGCCGAACAACTGCTCCCTCTGATGCATCCTCTGATAAATAACAGGAGGCAAAGAAACCAAACTAAGTTCATTAGAGTACAAATAAGTAGCATCACTTCTAAGTAGAAATAGAAGAAAATAAAACCAGGAAATACCAGACGAAGGGTTATTCGTTTCTCTCCTCTGGCGATACAACAATGGACCACTGTAGTTGTGTTCAGATTGAAATTTAGGCTGTGGGAAGTCCCTTCAAAACATTTTTGATAAACCCAATTTAATATAGATTATGACACAACTTTTCCAGTAAAGTAAATGGTAATGATAAAAGCTACAATGTTCTTTTTAACTACAGAATAGCAGAGTCAATGGCCAAGTCAAGAAGAAAGTCCCTCTGTTATGTGTACCAGATTATACATCTAGGACTCCTCTTGACTTGCAATTCATAGAATATAGAAACCCATCATATGTGGAGCTTGATAATGGAAAAATGATCTTCCTATACTTTTTGGAAAGTCACTTCAAGTATTCTATCATGTTTGGTGATAACAGTTTTGCCACTTGGGGTAACTTCACTTAGAACAAAGCTTACCTGTCCCCATTTCCTGTAACCTTTTTAGGAGAAAAGGCATTATCAGGTATTAGTGAACCGCTCAAGAACTTTTTATGCTCTGGAATGACCTGACGAGGTAAAGAGCTACTTTGCCCGGAATTCTCACCCTCATTTCTTCCAGCATCTTCGTCCACAGCTCTTGATGACTTTGTAATGAACTGTTCACTTTCTGATTGGGTAACACCTTTCCAAGTTGGACTATTTGCACCCTCATCATCTTCACCAATGTCAAAACAGCCTCTGCACCAATTAAATAGTTCAATAAATAAAGGAAAGAAACTAAATTACCAAAAACAATTTGACTGACAAACTTTCTTTTTCCAAAAGAATAGTAAGTCAAAGAGATACCATATATGTTCTTAAAATATATAAAGAAGAAGATACTAGAAAAAAGCAGATAACTTAAAAGCTGAAGGATTAAACTAGTGAGAACATACTGCTTTCAATTTGAAAAAAACTACAATTCACAATCTCTTTGAATGTGACAAATGTGAAAAATGATAGCTTCCTAATTATGTTATAACAATGAATTGTTTGCAATAGCAAGGTCGTAAGCATAAAAATGTCATACTTGAGTGCTTGAAGAGGTTTAATAGGAAATGAAGCAAGTGAACTCTCCAGATCATGAAGATCACTAAGCCCGTCCTGAAACAAGTTAAAGGACGCTATAAATCTTGAAGTACAAGCTTAACCGAAGCATCAACGAAGGGTAGAAGGGCTGAAAATTTAATTAAATAGAAACCATTTTTGGGTTATAACTGGTACCTCCTGGCTAGATGCAGCAATGGAATTACTAGCCATTTCAGGAGACATCCTCTCCGCTGATAATCCAATGACATCATGCTTGTCCCTTTGCTTCCTGCTCCCATCTTGATCTTCTGCATTTGATACATCATCATAATCTTGAATCTGCAAGTAAAACAGTCAGCATTTTCTGATGAGATAAAGATAATAGAGCAGTTTTTGGAGTACCTCCAGATAAATAATAAAACAAAAAATTGAGCTGGGGAATTGAAACTACTTACAAGTGCAGCCTGACTTTTCAAGTCCTCTAGGTTGAAATTCCAGGCACTGATTCCTCTTATATACTCTCGCTGCAAGGGAAAGGATTCATATTCAAAGTGATACTATGTAATCATATATTTTTTATATACCATGGGCATTCATTAGTCAAAGTAAAGCTAGCTGCAATATTTTCTCTTAATCTTTAAGACCTGGGATGAGTGTGGAACTGACAGCAATTGGATCACTCGAAATACAAAAAACCTAAAATAATAGAAAGACATGAAGGAAAGAACCTAGCACTATGAGTTACTTTTTGTAGAGAAATGTAAAAGCTCCATTATTCACCTGTGATAATTGCTCCTTGTCCTCATAGAGAGCCTTATTCTGTACAAGAAGATCAGCTTCATTTGCCTGAGACATAAAAGACCAGATCAGAGTTCCAAATTTATTCCCCATCTTAAACAGAGGTTACAAATTAAATAAAAACGGTAAGCAGAGACCTTTAGCACCCTAAACCGTTCGCCTAATGGAGAAAGGCCATCAAGAATGGTACGAGCTAGATAATCGTAGGAGCGTGCATGTTTAAAGAAATGGTGCTTCAAAAGCTTCTCTGAAGTTGGACGTTTCTTCGGGTCCTTCACCAAGCAAGTAGCTACCATCTCCTTGAAAGACTAGAGAAGTATAACACTATCAGAATGAAGCTATCAGATACTAACAAGTGATACCAGTCAGTAAGACACAATCGAATAGCACAAACCTTTGAGAACTTCTTGTCCCTTTCATAGTCCAGACCAGGAGGAGCGTTTTGCAAGGTCATCAACAAAACCTGCAGCAAAAATGGGAGTAAACAATCAAACTAAGAACTAAAAGAAAAGGCAACAGCAAAATACATACAATAATCAACTGGGATAACTATCAGAAAACTAAGAGATTTACTTTCATCGGTGGATACTTGGAAAATGGGGCATGGCCATGAGCAAGTTCGAGAGCTGTTATTCCAAAAGACCAGATGTCTGCTCTGTAAACAGGAAAGAACAGGAAACAGAATGATTTAAAAGGTATAACAAAGCAAAAGAATGAAAGGAAATGAAAAGAAAAGAAAAAGTATAGATCAGAGAGGTAATCAACTCACTTAAAGTCATAACCATGCAATTGCTGCATAACTTCTGGAGCCATCCTGATATAAAAACAACAATAAGGAGACACATTGTGGTCATTATCAACTCTCAAAAAATTAATTTCCATAATAAAAGCACCAATATAAGTAAACTCCCAGACAGTTGAAAGGCCAAGGGAAAACAAATACCAGCAAGGAGTTCCAACAAAAGTATTTCTGGAACGCTGTCTGTCTCCAGTATCAAACATGCATGCTGACACTCCATAGTCTGCCAACTTGACAGCACCATTAAAATCAATTAAGATATTCCCAGCCTGCAAAAAGAAGTTATGAATGTAGATAAGAATAACAGAGAAAAATCCCCAAAATGAGAAGGAAGAAAAAGAACAATGACAAAATAACAAGCGGTAAGCTGTTGTCATATGTAGCACAATTGGTATCCTACTAGCCAAAGAAACAATGAGAATAAGTCATATTGAAGTAATAGACTAATAGATTCAATAGTGTGCAATATTAGCATAAAGTTTGTCTACAGAATGAAGCAATTTTTCCCGCATTTATCATATATTGTCAAATACATTATAAGAAGAACCATAAGTTTTTCATGTGATTGTTACAAAATATAGCTTAAGCTGTACATTTACCGAAGACAGACAATAACTAATCGGCTTGGCCTCTGAAAATAAACTACTTGCAGAAATAAACAAGAAAATACATGGCATAAAAATAAAACAAGAAGGGGCAATTAGAAACCTTCACATCTCTGTGAATGTGCCCATGGGCATGAAGATAAACAAGAGCTTTAAGAACTTCACGCAATAAAGTAGAAATGACAAGCTCTTCAAAACCTTCTGGATAAGCAGATTTCATTATATGCAGGCACGATCCCCCAGCCATGTATGGCATCACAACCCAAAGGCTGTGACCGGCAGTGAATGAGCATTGTGCCCATAATACATTTGGGTGATCAATCAAGCTCATGGTCTGTACCTCTCTTCGGATGCCATCCTGCATTATTCATAAACAGATATCATATGTTGATGTCAACTCTTGATAAATGGAGTTGTTGGGACTCGAAAGAGAAGGGTATAAGTAAACATGACTTCCAAACAACAAATTATGAAATATCATACTTACCAGATCATTATTGCACTTTTCCAAATCAAGAACCTTGATAGCAACAATCTCATTAAGTGGAATGCATAAAGCCCTGTACACAGTGGCACTGACACCATCTCCAACCTCTTCATATAACTTATAATCTTTTGCATTGACTGGATATCTTTTCTCCAAAGGATGCTCCATGGATTCTTTTTACAGCATACCATTACCACCCTCTTTACTCCTAGATGTTCCAATTAAAAAAAACAAAATTTCAACTAAAGATTGGACTGTCAATCTAATTCGGGGCTTCTTCCAATTTGGTAGCATCTTCTCTTGTTTAATGCACAGCAGTATACAAGTCCACTGACTTCATCAAGGTAATAGCCTTACCTAGTTCTTTTCCTTGCATGCAGAAACAGTTTAAACCCCAAAAACCTAGTTAACAACAGAGAAGACCTCGCACATTACACCAAGTATTCTGTGATTGAACTATTGGAACAAGCAGTAGACTGTTCAACAGGGCAGTCAGCTAAGCCTATGAGAAGAGTGATTTACCCCGGATAGCAAATAGAAGCCTAAAGACTAGCAAGTGTTTTTATGGCACAAAACTAATAAATGCACTCAAAAGCCAATCAAAAATCTGTGCAAACTAACCAAGAACCAAAATGTATGGAGGTAACAAGAAGCCCGTATTCAGAAAGGTGATAGCAGGGGTACTTTGAACCTGTAAACCACCCCCCCAAGAAAAAAAGGTGTTAATTCTTACTTACACAAACACCTTTTTTCGAAACAATTAAAACAAATACTAAAAATGAAAAGCAAAAATTAACCTTCCTATAGAAATCAAAACTATTAGCTGCTCTAGAAGAAAAGATACCAACAAAAAAAACGAAATTTAACACCCATCTTTACGATCAATTTTCTGAAACAAAACAAAAATTGAATAAAACAGACTAATTCATTTCATTCAATTTTTCAGCTTTTATACAGCAATTCAGTTATCAATTTCATTTTAAAATCCAATAAAAAAGGCAACTTTTTATTATATAATTCTAGTTTAATTACAAAATAAACTTTAAATAGCCCTAAATTGTAACTATCACTCCAAATTCTAAGTAATTAACTATCATACAACATAGCATTCATAAAATCACTTCAAAGTTTCCACATTTCCTCTACAAAACAACTAAACTAAAACTATAATCAAAATTCACGACTTCCAAACAATCTCCGAATCAAAAAAAGAGAGGAAGTAACTAACTACAAATTCATAAAAATAGAAAGAAAAAAAAAAGCTAAAATTATTCACAGATGTTATACTAACCTGGTGTTTCAGCGTCTTCAATCAGAGATGAATCTGAAAACCTGATAAAAAAATTGCATTAATAAATCGAAACCCAACCCCACCAGCTACCACCTCCTTCAAACGAGGTCGCTTAAAGTAGACTTTTTTAAAAAAAAAAATTCAGCCTCAAATTTCGATTTTTTTTTCTTCTTCTTCAAAGGCAGACTCTAACGATGAAGATTTGGCGATGACAATAATTGGTCGACAAATATTATAATTAAATAAAAAAATCCGTCGAGTTTCAGGTACTTGGATCAAATCTTCCAACTTTTACAGTTTGCAAATAAAATACTTTAATTTTGTTCCTTTCTTTTTTATTTTTTAAGCTTTGGTTTTAGCAAAGTAAAATGAGAGAGGAAAGGAAAAGTAAAAAAAAAAAAAAAGTATATATATATATATATATATATATATATATATATATTAGTAAAGAGAGAATAAGCTCGATGCAAAATTGAAGTGGGACTTCACCAAGAACGAGATTTTGATGAGTTTTTCTATCTTCTCTCTTTAGTAGGTGAAAATATTTATGTCGTGTCTGATCGTAATTTTATCGGCCAATTTATCATTTTTTTAATCACGTAAATATGAATATAATATAAATAATTAAATATATTAAATTTTAAATATAATATAATATATATTACATATATTATAATTTAAACATATCATATTATATTTATTATATTATTTTTATATCTATTAAATTAATCAATGTTTATATCTAACTTTTTTATCTTTATTAAAATTATCAAGACAATTTGAGAGTGAGTGAGTGACCCTCTTTTGCTCAACCTGTTGACAATTTGTATATTTTTATTTTTATTTTTAATTTTGATTTCAAAATTTTAAAATTTATTTTTGAGTGGTATCTAACATCTATAACTTAATATAAAAATATCTCCAATTTAATGAGATGAGAGAATTAGACATTTTGGATTAAGAGTTGATTGACACCTAAGTGTAAGTATTAAGGGAGTTGAGGGGGTTAGTTTGAGTTTTTTTTTTTTTTTTTGTTAGGAAAGAAAGGAAGGAAAAAAAAAGGAAAAAGAAAGGAAAGAAAAGGAAAAAAATGGAAAAAAAATTATGTGTTCGTGTTATTTTTTGTGTGTTTAAAATATTATAAATTTATATAATTTTTACACATTGATAATTCGTTTTATGTAGATTTTAACACGTTCGCATATTCGTGTCATGTTCGTGCTATTTTTTCGTCTGTTCAAAATATTATAAATTTATATAATTTTTACATGTTAAAAACTCATTTTATGTAGATTTTGACACGTTCAGAAATTCGTTCGTGTTCATATTATTTTTTGTGTTCGTGTTATTTTTTTGTGTGTTCAAAGTATTATAAACTTATATAGATTTTTACATGTTAATAATTCATTTTATGTAGATTTTGACACGTTTGTGTATTTGTGTTGTGTTCATGTTATTTTCACGTCGTACCGTATTTTAATTATTTTTTCCATTTGTTCGTGTCGTGTTTCAATTCATCCAAATATTTTGCATAGTTTGTCATGGTGATCCAATTTAAAAAAAATTTTGTGTGTTCGTGTCGTATCTCAATTCATCCCATATTTTGCATAATTTGTTATAATGATTCAATTTAGAAAAAAATTGTATGTCAGTAACATGTTCGTGTTATTTTATCATGTGTTTAAAATATTATAAATTTATATAAATTTTTACACGTTAATAATTCTTTTTATGTAGATTTTGACACATTCGTGTATTTGTGTCGTGTTCATGCTATTTTTTTCATGTTGTGTTAGAGTCGTATAATCATGTTGTGTCCGAAATTGCCAAGTCTAATTGATACTATTCAAATAACTCACAAATTTGTGTCATGCATCATCATGTTCGTGTTATTTTTTCTGTTATAATCGTATTCAAGGTATTATATATTTATATAAATTTTGACACGTTAATAATTCGTTTTATGCAAATTTTGACACGTTTATGTATTTGTGTCATGTTCATGTTATTTTTGTGTCATGTCATGTTTTAATTATTTTTACCATGTTATGTTCGTATCGTATAATTATGTTGTGTCTGAAATTATCGAATGTAATTGACCATATTCAAATAACTCTCAATTTTATATTAGGTGTCGTATAAGAATAAGAATTATTATTTTTCTAAATTATTATATTTACTACTCTTGCTTTTTATCTTCCAAATTTATTACAAAATGTTAATTCAAATATGATAATATTTCTCAGCGAAGCGCGGGCATTATCTAGTAAATATAGAATCAATTATACAAATTGATGTAGTTGTGACTTTTTTTTTTTAGGAAGGAAAGAAAGAAAAGAAAAGAGAAAGAAAATGGAAAGAAAGAGGGAAGAAAAGAAAATAAAGCAAATTTAAAAAAAAAATAAAGAAAATTTTGTGTGTTTGTATTAGTGTTATTTTTTTATGTGTTTAAAGTATCATAAATTCATATACATTTTTATACGTTAATAATTTATTTTATGTATATTTTGACACGTTCATGAATTTGTGTAGTGTTCATGTTATTTTTTGTATTGTGTTTTAATTATTTTATCTATGTTGTGTTCGTGTCGTGTCTCAATTCATTTCATATTTTTCATAGTTTGTCATTGTGATTTAATTTAGAGAAAATTTTGTGTGTTCGTGTCTCAATTCATGACATATTTTGCATAATTTGTCATAGTGATTCAATTTAGAAAAAAAAATTGTGTTCGTGATGTGTTCGTATTATTTTTTTGTGCTCAAAGTATTATAAATTTATATAATTTTTTACACGTTAATAATTCGTTTTATATAGATTTTGACATGTTCATGTATTCATGTCGTGTTCATGTTATTTTTCGTATCGTATCATGTTTTAATTATTTTTTTCATATTGTGTTTTTCGTGTATTTATGCATCTCATATTTTGTTCGTGTTATTTTTTCATATGTTTAAAGTATTATAAATTTATATAAAATTTTACAAGTTAATAATTCGTTTTATTTATATTTTGACACGTTCGTATATTTGTATCATGTTCATGTTATTTTTCATGTTGTGTTTTAATTATTTTTCCTATATTGTGTTCGTGTCGTGTCTCAATTCATTTCATATTTTGCATAGTTTGTCATTATGATTCAATTTAGAGAAAAATTTGTGTTAATTATTTTTTATTTGAATACTGATAAAAAAATTATTTTTTATTTGAATACAGATAAAAAAATTTATTTTTTATTTTTTATTTGAATACTAATAAAAAAATTATTGATCAAAATGCCGAACATTTCAAATTATTTTCCAAAATAAGCTAGTTTTTGACCCGTTGGGAAGTCGCCATATTTTTCCAACTGATATGGCGACTTCTGTGCTTCATTTGCAAAAAAAAATTGCATTTTAAACAAGGGAAGTCGCCATATCATATGGCGACTTCCCTTGTTGTTTTTTCTATTTTTTTTTGTTTTTTTTTGTAATTTTTATTATAATTATATAAATTTTTAATTATATATAAAAATAAAAAATTTATTAATTTTATTTTTATAAGCCTAAATAAATATTTTTTTATAATATTTTTATTTTTATATAAAAAATAAAAAAATATATAAAATTTTAAAATTGATCTTTTGGTACAAATGATGTGATTTATCAGCAGATTGAACAGTCTCAAAGGATTGGATTTATCAGCAGAAAAATGATAATCAGATTCAACAGTTTCAAGGATAGGATATATCAGTAGATTTTTGCTGGGTCATTAATAAGTTTTCAGTCAATGAAGAGTTTGCAGAAAAATGGGTGTCGCAACCTAAAAAATAACGACGTCTCATCGCAAGACTTTATTATTAGTTAAGCGTGACATTAAAAAAAACCGAGGAAAAGTCGACTTAATTCCTCTAGAAAAATGAAGGTTTTGAAAATGACCTTAAAAAAGACATGGAGTCGCCACCAATCTTTTTTAGCTAGGTGTGATCGGCCACCTATTAAAACCGGTTTTATAAAATATTTTAAAAATTAATTAAAACATTTTAAAAACCAATTTCAAGTCTGCGTTTTAAACTAGAGAAATCAAAGAAGCGGGTTCGGGAGTCGGTTACGTGTGGGGAAGGATTAGCACCCCCACAACGCCCGTATAAATCGGTACCTTATTAATCGTGTGTTATCTCAAGTCTCGGTAAAAAGTTGGTTTTAAATTTAGTATTTCAAGTTAATTCCCAATTTAAAAATAATTCCATTTTTTATTGAAAATGATCCGGAATTTATAAATTCAAAATTTTCCTATATTCCCCAACAAACGTGGCAAAATATAGAAATTTTTATTAGTTTTGGAAAACTTTCCGAATCATTCTCTTTTTTGAAAGAAAGATATTCCTTTATTAATGATAATTGATGATATTCCCTCCAGCAAACCCGGTAGAGAACTCATGAATTATTTTAACTCGGGAATGTCTTTATTTTTATTGAAAACCATTATCTTTTTTTGAAAACATTTAAAAGAAATGAATATGTATAGGCATGGCATAAATAAAATGACATAGCAAAATCTAAATAATATAATGCAACCTAAATGTCATGACACATAGAAATTAATATGGCAAGAATCACATATTATATAAAATGCATGAATATAAAAATGCAATGCATGAAATGTATTTTTTCCTTTAATTAAGGAAATCCGTATATCTAAAAAGATATCCGGCTACCTTAGGAAAATATGTCAAATTAAATATTCTAAAACCAAAATACTTTGTGATTGTTTGAAAACAATTTTGGAAAGCTTGAATTAAAAATAAAAACTGGGCTAAAATTTTTAAAATTACTCTAATTTCCTAAGTTTTAAAAAATCCGGACTTGGCTACCCTTAACCCGGGATTTGAAAAACCATTTTTAGAGTTTAAAAAGGCTTAGAAATTACCCTAAGTCAGTAGCTAACCCTCCTAATCAGCCCACTCTAAGTAAATTAACCAAAACAGAAAATTGGTTTTTCTTTAAATTCAATTCTGACTCCACTGTCCAGTTTTAGTCCACGATTTTTTACTCTATTTTTAAAAATTCCAAAAATTCTGAAAAATTTATTGGAGACTCAGGACATGTAAAAATACACGAAAAAAAAATCGACTTAATTTTCTGATCAAAGATGAATTCCCAGAAAAACCAGAGATGTACGAGTTTTTGGAGGAGAAAAAACTGCTTTGTTTTTCTTTAAAATCAATTCTGACTCCACTGTCCAGTTTTAATCCACGATTTTTTACCCTATTTTTAAAAATTCCAAAAATTCTGAAAACATTATTGGAGACTCAGGACATGTAAAAATACACGGAAAAAAATCGACTTAATTTTCTGATCAAAGATGAATTCCCAGAAAAATCGGAGATGTACGAGTTTTGGGTGGAGAAAAAAAAACTGCTTTGCCAACACACATTTTTTTGTCTTTGATAAAATCATTTAAAAACCAAAATAAAAATATTTGAAACTCATAGAATGACTTGAGGACAGTAGCTAGGACTTTTTGAAAGTTAGATAAAAATTGGCTAAGTAAAAAAAATCACAAAGGTAGAATAATCAATTTGACAAACTTAATTTTCCACAAGTGTGCTCAAGAGAGCATGACCTTGAACCATTAATTGGCTCAAGTCATTATTCAAGTGGCATGAACATGAAATGCATGAAACAATGCAGCAAACATAATGCATGAAATGCATGGATCTAAACCTAAATGTAAGGAAAATGCATGACACAAATAATATGGCCTAGACCTAACATGAACTTGCATGGCATTTAATGTAACCTAGACCTAAGACATGCATGGCATTTTCACAAACACAAGGCATGCTTAATTCAAAAATCCAACCAAATATCATGCAAATGCATAAACCTAACAACTAGCATGACAAAAATACAACACACAATGCAAAACACATAGAGTAGCCAAATGGCCCCAAGCTTCAACAAGCATGGCATTTTCACAAACACTTGGTATACTAGCATGAAAAACTAAGTCATAACACAAAAATCACACAAGCATTTTCACAAACACCTAATATACCAAATCTAAAACATGCTCACTAAGATATAAAACAAGAATCATGCAAAGAATCACACAAGCATTTTCACAAACACTTAATATGCTAACTCTAAAACATGCTCAAATTTAAACAACATGAAAACAGAAAATTAAAAATGCAAAAACATGATATCTAAGACATAAATGGCAACAAACAAAGCAACCAAATTAAATATAACTTAAGAACATGAAATAACATAATATTTAAAACATCAAAAATAAAGAAAATAGCATAAACAATATGGTAAAATGAATCAAAAATAACAACTTAAAATAAATAATGTAGGCCATTTGGCCATGGTGAGTTTATTGTAAAAACAAAATGTAAGAAAAATATACTTAAGAAAGGAAATGAAGGAAGAACAAGAAACATTATTTTAAAATGAAAACTCACCAAGTAGCTTTTGAACGGATTAAGCTATAAACCCTCAGAGTAGCTTTTGAACGGATTAAGCCACAAACCCTCTCACAAGTAGCTTTTGAACGGATTAAGCTATAAACCCTCAGAGTAGCTTTTGAACGGATTAAGCTACAAACCCTCAGAGTAGCTTTTGAACGGATTAAGCTACAAACCCTCAGAGTAGCTTTTGAACGGATTAAGCTATAAACCATCAGAGTAGCTTTTGAACGGATTAAGCTACAAACCCTCTCAACAAAAACACTATGACTCACCACCCGGATAATCCTAATACAAGTGTATAGACTATCTCACAAGGGGTAGTGGGTGATCTCAACCAAAGGCCAAGACCCCTTATTTATAAGGTGAGCACCTCCTTGGCTTGACATTACAAAGGGATGTGGGATTGGGACTTAGGCTCAAAAATGAAAATCTCTAACTTAACTCTTGATTTTTAATCACTTGATTGAAAAAAATCCTAAGCTTCCTCCTTCCTTTGGGCTTGGGCAGGCCAGCACTTCTCTTTTCCAGCCCAGCTCTGATTTTTGAAAGGCCCAAAGAAGCCCTTTTCGGTTGCTTGGGTGAAACGACCATTTTGCCCCCCCGGATGCAAAATAAATATCAAACGGGCTCCAAATTAAATTTTTCTTTTTTTAATACTTCCAAAATAATAAAATATTGAGTTCTGGAAGTTTTCAAAATTATCCGAGTCCGTTTGCTATTTATTTGGATTTTTTCTTCCCAAAATATCCTTTTATGCCCCTACTTTTTACCATTTTTTAAACGAGCTCCAAATCAAGATTTTTCTTCACCAATCTCTTCAAAATAATTAAAAAGTGTGATCTGGAAGTTTTCATAATTTTTGGAGCTCATTTGGTATTTTTTCGGGATTTATCGGCTTGAATTACTGCATGAGAGGCTCGAGATTTGGCCATTTTGCAAACAAACTCGGAATCAAGATTTTATTTCGCCAATCTCTTCCAAATAATTTAAAAATGAGATTTGCCAAATTTCAGAATTTTTGGAGTCCATTTGCTATTTTTCCGGGATTTATCTTTTTGAATTACTGCATAAGAAGCCCGGGATTTGGCCATTTTGCAAACGAACTCGGAATCAAGATTTTCTTTCGCCAATCTCCTTCAAATGATTTAAGAATGAGATTGACAAATTTTCCATAATTTTCGGAGTCCATTTGCTATTTTTCCCAAAGTTTTCCAATTTTGCCTTTTAACCTCCGAAACCCGGTTTTGCTGAAAACAAGTCCGATTTTCAGATTTTCTTCAATCTGAGCCTTGGGCCATCCTTTTTGATCATTCCTCATCCATTGGGGGCTTTGGTCTTACCAAGTCGGGCCATTTCTGTGATTCTTCCCGATTTCACCGAAATCCACTAGAAACCCTAATTCTCGGTTTTTTCACGGATTGACTTTTCTTTCGGTTTTTCTTGCAAGTGACTTCTCCATTACCCGTAGTCAGTGCTTATCTTTCATTTGGAACCTTCAATTTCGACCAGTTTGATCGTTTAAGCACTTTTCCCCAAATTTCTCAGATTAGGGTTTCTTTTCTACTGAATCTCCAAATCCCAACTTCCGAAGTCCATATCTTTCAATGTAGACCTCGGATTATCAAAATTCTTTCTCCATTTTTCGATTGAACTTAAAATCTTGATTTTGAAAGTGGGTTGACTTTTTCAGTAGTTGACTTTCTAGGGTTGACTTTTTCGGGTTTGACTTTTTTGGGGTTGACTTTTTTTTTTTAAGTTTGACTTTTTGTGCTCGCCCTTTTAAACTAAGTCTCGGAGTCTCACCTGCAGGATGAAAACAGTCTTTTTATACTTGGAAACATCAATATGGGAAGAAAACATACCTGTTTAGTGGCCCGGACAAAATTAGGTGTCTACAGCTGCCCATCTTTGGCTATTGCTGAGAATCAGGAATCAGGCAAAGATAAACCAACACTAATTTTGTACGGTCAGTGAAATCACATGTGAAGGAAAGGAAAGGGGTTTTCTTTTTCATTTTTTTTCATTTTCTATTTTTTCATTTTTTTAATTTTCTATTTTTTTTCATTTTTCCTTTTTTCAATTTTTTTTTAAACAGTAAATTGAAGATTTGTCTTTAAATTGAATTCCCCATCTAATCAAGGCTCGATTCGTCTTAAGGAAACGAAATCGATTTGCAAGAAAGGAAAAGACCTCGACGATGGTCTCGGGGCCTTAACCTGTCTTGTTCTCAGCTGTGTTTAAAATTCTGGATATCTCCTCCAGAAGCTTCGGCTATCACCACCAAAGTCTTGCTCATTTTTTAAAATGTAAAAATTCTGGGTATTACCTCCAGAAGCTTCAGCTATCGCCACCGAAGACTTTCTATCTTTTCAAAGGATTTTAAAACTCTGGATATCTCCACCAGAGGCTTCAGCTATCACCACCGAAGTCTTGCTCATTTTTAAAACTGTAAAATTCTGGGTATCATCTCCAGAAGCTTCAGCAATCACCATCGAAGACTTTCTATCTTTTCAAAGGATTTTAAAACTCTGGATATCTCCACTAGAGGCTTCAGCTATCACCACCGAAGTCTTGCTCATTTTTAAAACTGTAAAATTCTGGGTATCATCTCCAGAAGCTTCAGCTATCACCACCGAAGACTTTCTACCTTTTCAAAGGACTTTAAAAAAAAACCCTGGATATCTCCACCAGAGGCTTCAGCTATCACCACCGAAGACTTGTTCATAAATAAAAAAAAGTACCTCGACGATGATCTCGGGGCTCGACTCGTCTTAAGGAAACGAAATCGATTATACCTGAAAGCTTTAAGAGATGATGCAAATGCTTCATGATGCAAATGCAAATGTCTTTTGTTGATGCAAACGCTTCTTGATGTAGATGCAAATGACTTAGATTGGTGCAAATGTCTTTGATGCAAATGTAAATGACTTGATTTGATGCAAACTTTCTTGATGCAGATTTAACTTAGATTAATGCAAATGCTTCTTGATGTAGATGCACATGTTGAAAAAATTCTGGATAACTCCTTCAAAAGAAGATTTCTCATTTTTCAAAATTATAAAACCCTGGATATCTCCACCAGAGGCTTCAGCTATCACCACCGAAGACTTCTTCATTTTTAAAACTGTAAAATTCTGGATATCCCCACCAGAAGCTTTGGCTATCACCACCAAAGACTTGCTCAATATAAAATTCTAGATAACTCATCTAGAAGAAGATTTCTCATGTTTCAAAATTATAAAACCCTGGATATCTCCACCAGAGGCTTCAGCTATCACCACCGAAGACTTCTTCATTTTTAAAACTGTAAAATTATGGATATCCCCACCAAAAGCTTTGGCTATCACCACCAAAGACTTGCTCAATATAAAATTCTAGATAACTCATCTAGAAGAAGATTTCTCATTTTTCAAAATTATAAAACCCTGGATATCTCCACCAGAGGCTTCAGCTATCACCACTGAAGACTTGTTCACTTTTAAAACTGCAAAAATCTGGATATCACCACCAGAAGACTTGCTCATTGTAAAATTCTGGGTAACTCCTTCAGAATAAAATTTCTCATGTTTTCAAAATTATAAAACCCTGGATATCTCCACCAGAGGCTTCAGCTATCACCACCGAAGACTTGTTCACTTTTAAAACTGTAAAATTCTGGATATCCCCACCAGAAGCTTTGGCTATCACCACCAAAGACTTGCTCATTGTAAAATTCTGGGTAACTCCTTCAGAATAAAATTTCTCATTTTTCAAAATTATAAAACCCTGGATATCTCCACCAGAGGCTTTAGCTATCACCATTGAAGACTTGTTCATTTTTAAAACTGCAAAATTCTGGATATCACCACCAGAAGCTTTGGCTATCACCACCAAAGACTTGCTCATTGTAAAAATCTGGGTAACTCTTTCAGAAGAAGATTCCTCATGTTTCAAAATTATAAAACCCTGGATATCTCCACCAGAGGCTTCAGCTATCACCACTGAAGACTTGTTCATTTTTAAAACTGCAAAATTCTGGATATCACCACCAGAAGCTTTGGCTATCACCACCAAAGACTTGCTCATTGTAAAATTCTGGGTAACTCCTTCAGAATAAAATTTCTCATGTTTTCAAAATTATAAAACCCTGGATATCTCCACCAGAGGCTTCAGCTATCACCACCGAAGACTTGTTCACTTTTAAAACTGTAAAATTCTGGATATCCCCACCAGAAGCTTTGGCTATCACCACCAAAGACTTGCTCATTGTAAAATTCTGAGTAACTCCTTCAGAATAAAATTTCTCATGTTTTAAAATTATAAAACCCTGGATATCTCCACCAGAGGCTTCAGCTATCACCACCGAAGACTTGTTCACTTTTTAAAAACTGTAAAATTCTGGATATCCCCACCAGAAGCTTTGAGAAATGATGCAGATGCATATGTCTTTTAACAAGGTGCTCATGCTTCATGGTGCAAATGTAAAATATTTCTTAGTGCAAATGCAAATGGCCTGGATTGATGCCCATGTTTCGTGATGCAGATGCCCCTACTAATTGTGTTCATGTAACTGGTTTATGAATGGTGTAACTACAATTACCACACAATAATGAAAATGCAATGATTCTAGAAATGATGCAATTGCTTGAGATGACACAAATGCGAATTCCATGAAGAATGTAAATGTAAAGGTAAAATGCAGATGCTTATGGAATAGTGCCAATGCAAATACCCATGAATGATGCAAATGCTTGCTGACACTGTGCAGATGCAAAAGCTCGATAAAGAGATGAGTGCTCATGAGTGATGCAAATGCCCCCGGTTGTTTTTCTAGACTTTGGCTTAGCCTTTCAAATTTATTTTTCCTCTTCAAATCAGAGTATATCTTCAATTCATTTTGGCTATTCTCTTTGCCCCAAAAGTTTTCAAACTTTCATCAATAGAGATCTGAACTGAGTTTGATTTCTTCTTCTCATATCTGGAAGTCGAGACCTATCCTGGCAGTTCTATACTTTTGGGTTAGAAAAACCCTTGTCTCATGTCAACATCAAAAATGGGTATTTCAAAAATATTTTTATTTTCCCTTTTTGAAAAACAATTTTGCTTATTTAAGGAAAACTTCTAAGCCAAAAATTTTAACTCCACAGTGTATGATGTACAACTCTTTTGATGACTGATGATCACTGTTAGAAAATCCCCTAAGTATTAATTTGGGTTTTTCAATTTGAATTGACAAGGCTTGATACAACAAGATTTTGGTTTTTTCAGGAAAACTTCACAACAAAAATGTATGTCCCTTCTAGGCTCACAAATGGAACAGGTTTTATAAATCATGAATTCATTGAGAACCAAGCAAATTCAACATTCTTTTAGTTTCCATATCAAGGCTTTTTGACAAGCGTCAAGATTGGCCGGGATATTTAAATCGGAAAGTTTGATCTTGGAGGAAAAAAAGATTCAATTTTTGAAGACAATCCTCCGAATGAGAGCTGACAATTTGGGGGGTTCAGGAATTCCTAGATGTTCCTCGATGACCACTTTTTTTAAAATGACCTTTTTTTTTTTTTTTTTTTTTGGGTATCGGCACGGATGGCATTGAAAATTTCCAATTTTACTCTAGACCGCCCGTTTTTGGGTTTTCGCCCTAGAGTCCCATTCTTTCCTTTTTTTTTTTACCACACACTTGAGAATTCTAAATTCTTCCTTAGTGAAATGATAATTCGATGAGATGGGATAAAATCCGAGGAAAAACCCTTCAAATTAAATATTCATGCTTGATCAAAATGAACTTTTAAAGCATATAATGTAGGCCATGGCTCAGGTTCAGAAAGAAAGGATAAATAGGCCCAAAATATGTGTTTGAGGGTAATCAGATCAAGGATCATTTCTTGAGGAGGATTCCCTTTGAAGCATTTGTCCCTTATTGGACATTTCTTTCCTTTTGACTTTGCTCTTTTTCTTCCTTGCTCTTGGCTTTCAATTTGCCATGTCTTTCACACACATTTTCTTTTTCATTGTGTTTTTCTTTTGTTTTTCTTGGCTTTCATTTCACCATCTTTTTCTCTTCTTTTTCTTTGACAGAGTGAGCCCGTATTTATTCGGGGCTCCATTTGCTTTGTGTCTGTCCTTGAGCTATCACTAATTTCTCAATGATCTTTGAAAAGATCTTTCCTCGCATTTGCCCCCCAGTGTAGAGGGTAATCCTTGATTAGGGTTCAAAGAAGAAAGAATTCTTTTGGCTCAAAAGGGGTGACTATGGATAATTTCTTTTTGTGTGAAAGGGATATGAAAGATGGCCATTTCTCATGTCAAGCACAAATATTCACATTGAAAAGCAATCCCTAGGGGAAATAGATATTCAGAATTTCATTTTGCACTTTGGAATCATCTGAATTCTCATATGCATGATATCACAATTTTTTTTTTTTTTGGTTTTTTTTTGGTTCATGCCCCCAATAATTCATGCATTAGCCCATCCTTCTATGTATCCATCATTTCCACATATGATGCCCCAATTTGATTAACCATGCGAATTTGTATCAACGAGGAACATGGCAAGTCTAGGTCTGTTTTGAAAAGGCTGAGTTTCCAATCTGAGTTTTTTTGAAGAGATAAGGAAAATATGACCCAAAAACGGGTTTTCTCTGGGACAAGGGATAATCTAGTTTAATTATTGTGCCCCAGGATGTCAATCATGAAGTGATGTTTGGGCAATTAGTGTTTTGTGGTTATTGGGAAAGGTCATGAATGGTTTTAGCACAATCTTGACACACACCAAATTATCAAAATCTAGACTCTCGAAAGAATGTCTCATTTGTTTGATTTTCAAGGAATTCGAAAATTTTCAAAAAGTTTGTTCCTTTGTTCATAGCCTAGACTAAGATCTAAGTCTTTGCTTATTCTGTGATGACAATGGTTTTATGAAGTCAAATCATTCATATTCCTTGAAGCATTAGGTCTTTCAAGTGTTATTGATTCAAGGTTTAGGTATAGAGAAGGCTGAAGGTATTGGGTCATTTCTAACAATAATCATCAATATTCTCAAGATTGTTCATTATTTCATGTGAAAACCACTTATTTATTGTGTACCACAAATTTTCTCAAAGTTTCATTTTTTTTTTTTTACAATTTCAAATTTATTGCTAAAATAAAATGAACACAAAATATTAAAATTCAAAATTTATTTATTTCATGTAGATGTCATCATGAGACAAGAGCTTTCATCATCAAAGTGTATAGAAAAATATGCATCAGAATGCTCCTATTGACATGCTTTCAAAGATAACAAATCTTATCCTCAAAATTCTTCAAGAGGAAATCAATCTATGGTAAAACAGATTTCCAATGTTCGATAAGCTCTGGAATCCAAATGCCATTGTGGACAAGACCCTCAATTCTTTCCTTCAGTTTTTTTGCATTTTTAGTCGAATGCCCAATTGCCCCAATATGATACTCGCACTTGCTGTTGGGGTCATAGCTTTTAGCTGACGAAGAAAACTCTTCAAAGCTAAGCCAATTTCTATTTCATCTTATTAATGTGTTTCATGATGAATGAGCTATGAATGTCATGAGTGCAATTTGATGCATGTGAAGGATAAACAAAGTTATGTGTGGTCATATACAGTGGAAACATGTTGACCATGTATGTTATAAATGCAACACGATGCCAACATGATGCATTTAAAGAATAAGAAAAACCAATGCATGGATATATTCAATGAATGACCATGTATGTTCCAAATGCATTTCTCAATGAATGATCATATACACTATGAATGCCACACAATGTCAATTATGATGCATGTGAAGAATAAATGATTGACACAGAGTATATATAAAGAAAGTCATGCTGGCCGTGTATGTCATGAGCGCAACCTGATGCCAATATGACAAATTAATGCATGAGCATATCATGATGACTATGTATGCCATGAATGCACCCTGATGCTAACATGATGCATGTAAAGAAAGAATAAATTGATATATGAATAGATACAGAAAAATCATGCTGACTATGAATGCATGAATGCAACTTGATGCTACCATGATGCATATAGAGAAAGAATAAATTGATAATGGATATATACAGAAAAATCATGCTGACTATGAATGCATGAATGCAACTGGATGCCAACATGATGCATGTAAAGAAAGAATAAATTGATATATGGATATATACAGAAAAAATCATGCTGACTATGAATGCATGAATGCAACTTGATGCCAACATGATGCATGTAAAGAAAGAATAAATTGATACATAAGTATATACAAATAATGACCATGCATGTCATAAACGTATCTTACAATGAATGACCATGCATGCTATGACTATAACATGATGTCAAAATGATACATGCAAAAATAAATGAATTAACACAAAGGTATATACAAAGAAATCAATGATTACACGAAATTGGTGGGACCTAAATCTTGGTTATTCAAAAATCTCATTATGCAAGATTTGCCTCCAATTTTTTTTTTTTTTTGATAAACCAATCACATCATTTTCAAAAGAATTTCAGGGTGGATCTTACTATGGTACAATATGCAAATGTTCATGTGACACTACCGATTTTATGAAATCATCAAATTAAATTACCAACTGTTTATTGCAAAGAATGAGATCAATAATACAACCAAAAATGTATATGCCCCATTCACACATGCATGAAATGTGCAACATGCAAAAATGCTTGAAAAAGGATTTTTTTTTTTTAAAACAGCTAATGAACATCTGCCCCAGTAATATCTGCTTATTTAGGCATCACGATGCCATCGAGGCGGAGTATCACATTTATTACGGGCGATGTACGTACATCGTTGCCCGATCTACCACACTTATTCGGAGTGTAAAATAGGTAACAAAAAGTTTAGAAATGTCCCTCCATGTGTTCCTATTTTCGGTATGTCTAACGGAAATTCGGCATGGCTTTGCCTAGGTTCACTATATGAGGGTGAATCAGTTCTAAGGCCCCGAATTGTTCCTCACTATCGCCGGTGAAGGCTAGTAAGGCACCCCGATAAAAGCGGGTTCAATTCGTTAGAGTATATTTTCCTATGCCCATGCGGAGGATCATCACGAAGGCATTAGGTACTTTATACTCCGAAAGTGTTTCACTAGCCCATACGGAGGATCAATCACGAAGGCTTAGTTACTTTACTTCCACTTAAAAGGACGGAACCCGGGTAGAGGATTCATGTTATGCAAATGCACGTGTAGTGTGTGTGGAGGAATAACAAACCTTTCACTACCTATTCTACAAACCTTATTCTAAATGCCCTAGCAATTAAAACATTCAAGAATAGTGTAACGCATTAACCAACAAGCAATTATAATATACAACCTAAATAACTAGAGAACAATAATAAAATGCATGCACATGAGAATGAACATTTTTAAAAACATTTTATTATTTTCAAAATTCTCTTTATTAGAAAAATGTGGGAATTAAAATTAAATACCAATTAAACCAACCAAAACTGAGACTTTAATAACACACGACTATTTCTAGGCCTGACTCTCTAATAGTCCCCAGCGGAGTCGCCAAGCTGTCGCAACCTAAAAAATAACGACGTCTCATCGCAAGACTTTATTATTAGTTAAGCGTGACATTAAAAAAAACCGAGGAAAAGTCGACTTAATTCCTCTAGAAAAATGAAGGTTTTGAAAATGACCTTAAAAAAGACATGGAGTCGCCACCAATCTTTTTTAGCTAGGTGTGATCGGCCACCTATTAAAACCGGTTTTATAAAATATTTTAAAAATTAATTAAAACATTTTAAAAACCAATTTCAAGTCTGCGTTTTAAACCAGAGAAATCAAAGAAGCGGATTCGGGAGTCGGTTACGTGTGGGGAATGATTAGCACCTCCACAACGCCCGTATAAATCGGTACCTTATTAATCGTGTGTTATCTCAAGTCTCGGTAAAAAGTTGGTTTTAAATTTAGTATTTCAAGTTAATTCCCAATTTAAAAATAATTCCATTTTTTATTGAAAATGATCCGGAATTTATAAATTCAAAATTTTCCTATATTCCCCAACAAACGTGGCAAAATATAGAAATTTTTATTAGTTTTGGAAAACTTTCCGAATCATTCTCTTTTTTGAAAGAAAGATATTCCTTTATTAATGATAATTGATGATATTCCCTCCAGCAAACCCGGTAGAGAACTCATGAATTATTTTAACTCGGGAATGTCTTTATTTTTATTGAAAACCATTATCTTTTTTTGAAAACATTTAAAAGAAATGAATATGTATAGGCATGGCATAAATAAAATGACATAGCAAAATCTAAATAATATAATGCAACCTAAATGTCATGACACATAGAAATTAATATGGCAAGAATCACATATTATATAAAATGCATGAATATAAAAATGCAATGCATGAAATGTATTTTTTCCTTTAATTAAGGAAATCCGTATATCTAAAAAGATATCCGGCTACCTTAGGAAAATATGTCAAATTAAATATTCTAAAACCAAAATACTTTGTGATTGTTTGAAAACAATTTTGGAAAGCTTGAGTTAAAAATAAAAACTGGGCTAAAATTTTTAAAATTACTCTAATTTCCTAAGTTTTAAAAAATCCGGACTTGGCTACCCTTAACCCAGGATTTGAAAAAACATTTTTAGAGTTTAAAAAGGCTTAGAAATTACCCTAAGTCAGTAGCTAACCCTCCTAATCAGCCCACTCTAAGTAAATTAACCAAAACAGAAAATTGGTTTTTCTTTAAATTCAATTCTGACTCCACTGTCTAGTTTTAGTCCACGATTTTTTACTCTATTTTTAAAAATTCCAAAAATTCTGAAAAAATTATTGGAGACTCAGGACATGTAAAAATACACGGAAAAAATCGACTTAAATTTCTGATCAAAGATGAATTCCCAGAAAAACCAGAGATGTACGAGTTTTTGGAGGAGAAAAAACTGCTTTGTTTTTCTTTAAAATCAATTCTGACTCCACTGTCCAGTTTTAATCCACGATTTTTTACCCTATTTTTAAAAATTCCAAAAATTCTGAAAAAATTATTGGAGACTCAGGACATGTAAAAATACACGGAAAAAAATCGACTTAATTTTCTGATCAAAGATGAATTCCCAAAAAAATCGGAGATGTACGAGTTTTGGGTGGAGAAAAAAAAAACTGCTTTGCCAACACACATTTTTTTGTCTTTGATAAAATCATTTAAAAACCAAAATAAAAATATTTGAAACTCATAGAATGACTTGAGGACAGTAGCTAGGACTTTTTGAAAGTTAGATAAAAATTGGCTAAGTAAAAAAAATCACAAAGGTAGAATAATCAATTTGACAAACTTAATTTTCCACAAGTGTGCTCAAGAGAGCATGACCTTGAACCATTAATTGGCTCAAGTCATTATTCAAGTGGCATGAACATGAAATGCATGAAACAATGCAGCAAACATAATGCATGAAATGCATGGATCTAAACCTAAATGTAAGGAAAATGCATGACACAAATAATATGGCCTAGACCTAACATGAACTTGCATGGCATTTAATGTAACCTAGACCTAAGACATGCATGGCATTTTCACAAACACAAGGCATGCTTAATTCAAAAATCCAACCAAATATCATGCAAATGCATAAACCTAACAACTAGCATGACAAAAATACAACACACAATGCAAAACACATAGAGTAGCCAAATGGCCCCAAGCTTCAACAAGCATGGCATTTTCACAAACACTTGGTATGCTAGCATGAAAAACTAAGTCATAACACAAAAATCACACAAGCATTTTCACAAACACCTAATATACCAAATCTAAAACATGTTCACTAAGATATAAAACAAGAATCATGCAAAGAATCACACAAGCATTTTCACAAACACTTAATATGCTAACTCTAAAACATGCTCAAATTTAAACAACATGAAAACAGAAAATTAAAAATGCAAAAACATGATATCTAAGACATAAATGGCAACAAACAAAGCAACCAAATTAAATATAACTTAAGAACATGAAATAACATAATATTTAAAACATCAAAAATAAAGAAAATAGCATAAACAATATGGTAAAATGAATCAAAAATAACAACTTAAAATAAATAATGTAGGCCATTTGGCCATGGTGAGTTTATTGTAAAAACAAAATGTAAGAAAAATATACTTAAGAAAGGAAATGAAGGAAGAACAAGAAACATTATTTTAAAATGAAAACTCACCAAGTAGCTTTTGAACGGATTAAGCTATAAACCCTCAGAGTAGCTTTTGAACGGATTAAGCCACAAACCCTCTCACAAGTAGCTTTTGAACGGATTAAGCTATAAACCCTCAGAGTAGCTTTTGAACGGATTAAGCTACAAACCCTCAGAGTAGCTTTTGAACGGATTAAGCTATAAACCATCAGAGTAGCTTTTGAACGGATTAAGCTACAAACCCTCTCAACAAAAACATTATGACTCACCACCCGGATAATCCTAATACAAGTGTATAGACTATCTCACAAGGGGTAGTGGGTGATCTCAACCAAAGGCCAAGACCCCTTATTTATAAGGTGAGCACCTCCTTGGCTTGACATTACAAAGGGATGTGGGATTGGGACTATGGCTCAAAAATGAAAATCTCTAACTTAACTCTTGATTTTTAATCACTTGATTGAAAAAAATCCTAAGCTTCCTCCTTCCTTTGGGCTTGGGCAGGCCAGCACTTCTCTTTTCCAGCCCAGCTCTGATTTTTGAAAGGCCCAAAGAAGCCCTTTTCGGTTGCTTGGGTGAAACGACCATTTTGCCCCCCCGGATGCAAAATAAATATCAAACGGGCTCCAAATTCAATTTTTCTTTTTTTAATACTTCCAAAATAATAAAATATTGAGTTCTGGAAGTTTTCAAAATTATCCGAGTCCGTTTGCTATTTATTTGGATTTTTTCTTCCCAAAATGTCCTTTTATGCCCCTACTTTTTACCAGTTTTTTAAACGAGCTCCAAATCAAGATTTTTCTTCACCAATCTCTTCAAAATAATTAAAAAGTGTGATCTGGAAGTTTTCATAATTTTTGGAGCTCATTTGGTATTTTTTCGGGATTTATCGGCTTGAATTACTGCATGGGAGGCCCGGGATTTGGCCATTTTGAAAACAAACTCGGAATCAAGATTTTATTTCGCCAATCTCTTCCAAATAATTTAAAAATGAGATTTGCCAAATTTTAGAATTTTTGGAGTCCATTTGCTATTTTTCCGGGATTTATCTTTTTGAATTACTGCATAAGAAGCCCGGGATTTGGCCATTTTGCAAACGAACTCGGAATCAAGATTTTCTTTCGCCAATCTCCTTCAAATGATTTAAGAATGATATTGACAAATTTTCCATAATTTTCGGAGTCCATTTGCTATTTTTCCCAAATTTTTCCAATTTTGCCCTTTAGCCTCCGAAACCCGGTTTTGCTCAAAACAAGTCCGATTTTCAGATTTTCTTCAATCTGAGCCTTGGGCCATCCTTTTTGATCATTCCTCATCCATTGGGGGCTTTGGTCTTACCAAGTCGGGCCATTTCTGTGATTCTTCCCGATTTCACCGAAATCCACTAGAAACCCTAATTCTCGGTTTTTTCCCGGATTGACTTTTCTTTCGGTTTTTCTTGAAAGTGACTTCTCCATTACCCGTAGTCAGTGCTTATCTTTCATTTGGAACCTTCAATTTCGACCAGTTTGATCGTTTAAGCACTTTTCCCTAAATTTCTCGGATTAGGGTTTCTTTTCTACTGAATCTCCAAATCCCAACTTTCGAAGTCCATATCTTTCAATGTAGACCTCGGATTATCAAAATTCTTTCTCCATTTTTCAATTGAACTTAAAGTCTTGATTTTGAAAGTGGGTTGACTTTTTCAATAGTTGACTTTCTAGGGTTGACTTTTTCGGGGTTGACTTTTTTTTAAGTTTGACTTTTTGTGCTCGCCCTTTTAAACTAAGTCTCGGAGTCTCACCTGCAGGATGAAACAATCTTTTTATACTTGGAAACATCAATATGGGAAGAAAACATACCTGTTTAGTGGTCCGGACAAAATTAGGTGTCTACAATGGGAATCAAATTCAACAGTTTCAAAGGATGGGACTTGTCAGCTGAAAAATGGGAACAAATTCAACAGTTTCAAAGGATGTGATTTATCAGCTAAAAAATGAGAATCAGAATCAACAGTTTTTAACCAAGATGGGATTTATGAGCAAAAAATGGGAATCAGAATCAATAGTTTTTCACCATGATTGGATTTATCAGCAGAAAAATGGCAATCAGATTCAACAGTTTCAAAGGATGGGACTTGTTAGAAGAAAAATAGGAATAAGATTCAACAGTTTCAAATGATGGGATTTATCAACTGAAAAATGAGAACCAGATTCAAGAATTTCAAAGGATGGGATTTATCAGCTGAAAAATGGGAATCAGAATCAACAATTTTTAACCAATATGGGATTTATGAGCAAAAAAATGGAAATCAGAATCAACAGTTTTTCACCATGATTGAATTTATCAGCAAAAAAATGGGAATCAGATTCAACAGTTTCAAAGGATGGGACTTATCAGCTGAAAAATGAGAATCAGATTCAATAAATTTTCACCATATTTTACTCAATAAACCATTATAAATATGATACTTCCTCATTCTCTTCTCATTCTCAATCTTAGTTGTTATTTTATGGTGTTAGTGATAATACCTTGTCATTCTCATCCTTCTCTATTTCTTATTTCTTTTGTTGAGTGATAATACCTTCATTCTTATCCTTCTCACTTTCATTACTACACAACATGAGCAACAGAGTGATCGCATTGGTCTACTATAATGGCCAAATTCATAATACTGATGAAGGTGCTACCTTTGACTGTGAACGTCCTAAAAGCTTTGGTGTTGATGAAGACGTCACATTAGAGGAACTAAAGGAGAAAATTCATAAAAAAATCAAAGCTGGAAATACAAAAAGAGTTTCAGAGGTTAAGTATAGGTTTTCTCTTTCTATTGGTGAAGGATGTGTCTGATATAGGACTTTTCCACTAAAAGATGATGATAATGTGAGAGGAATGTTTCATGCTCACGAGACATTTCAAAATGTTGGTGTATTTGAGTTATATGCTGACATTGAGGATTGTGGGCTTCCAGAAGATGATGATTCTCAGCCGTTATATGATGTTCCCACTTCATACAACGTTCCCACAGAAGAAATGTCATCTCAAGCTACAATGTTTCATAATTCATTTGTCTCACCAATTATTCCTACTGCCCTGGATGATGTGCCAGCTGGTGATAATCCTGTTCAGTCATGTGGAGCCCATGGATATTGGTGACTTTAGTGAGCAAGAAAAAGAGTATGCTGAATTTGCAAATGACAGTGATGAGAGCAATGATTCTGACCGAGACGTTGGCCCTGATATCAACATTTATGGAGTTCTTCCCCCTTATGAGCTTGCATCCCATATACGCACCCTGGATCTGGATGCAATGCAAGTGCCAGAATTTCCTGAATATGGTCATACATTTGCTGCACCTCTGAGTTGGAATCCATATACAGTTGATCTTTGTGTTGGGTTACAATTTCCAACGAAAGAGGCTGTTGATGCACCCAAAAGAGTGTATCTTATTTAACCTTGCACTAAAAAGATCAATTGTAAGTATAATGATTAGCAAGGGTCGAGTCCTCAGGGATTGGGTTTTAATCTATGAGTTATTAGTTTATAACTTACGTTCAAAGAAAACAATAAAAGAAAAGGGGTTTTTGAAGCCAGATTTAAACTAAAGTAAATAATAAGAATAAGATGCAAGGCGGTATAACCAGCCAATAAAAATATATATACTAAATTAGGCGGTATAACCAGCCAATAAAAATATATATACTAAATTAGGCGGTATAACCAGCCAATAAAAATAAAACAAAGTTAATATACAAATTAGGCGGTATAACCAGCCAATAAAAATAAATATACTTTTAAAAATAAGCAAACTAGAAAAGTAAGAAAACAAGTAAGTAAGAAGAATCAAATATGAAAAATATGGTTAAGGTTTCATTCTCCACCACTAGACATCATTAAGAATCAATTTAAGATCTATCAATATCAACCAACTATCAAAGTTAACAACCGTAGATAACAACAAGCTCTGTTATCCCAATCTTTCCTTAGTTTGTCGTTAAATAGAACAAGCTCTCTATTTAATCTCTAACCATTAAACAACCTAGAATAAGCTCTCTAAATTCAATTTAATGGCAGCTTTATGATGAGAAAGATAGGTTGATCTAAGCAACAAACACATAAGCTCGGATTGTTCAACTTAGGTTATGTTCCACTGATGCAATTATTGAAAACTTGACCATAATCATTAATCACAAATTGCCACTTATGAATAGGAAATCAAGACAATTACACGGATCAAGACTCCTAAACTAGCAATAGATAATTATCAAGATCTATCTAGTTGTACACCTAAATAAATCAAGACAACATCATGAACAATTCTTGTAGAAGAACATAAGCAACTTTGATAGAAAATTAATGATAGATAGAATCTGAAAATCAATCACAAAACATGTCTAGGGCTTTGAAATCACCCTTAACCAAATAGAAGTTTAGCCTAGCATAGGCATTGTAAACATAAACATAAAATTAAAGAGAATCTAAGAAGGAAATAAAAGAAAGAAAGAAGAAGAAGAAAATAAAGAAAAAGAAAACTAGACAAAAGAAAGAAGAAGAAAACTTAGAGAATTTTATTACAATGGCTAATATCCTACCAATGTACAATATGATCCTCTACAATCATCCAAGGCCCTCTATTTATACACATTTTGGAGGGCTAAATGACAAGAGACAAGCTTTACAAATTTCAAAGGTAGGTATAATAGGTGGGTGCATTTTTCTAACAATTTTCGTCATATTGTATGACAATTTTGATCAGCCAACTTGATGGTCGATTTTGTCAATATTGGAGGCCTTATCTGATCACATGGTCTTCTAGAAAAATGTTCCCCTGTCAGTTACTGATCCATAGCCGTTGGAATCAGCTCATTTGCTGATGTGGATAAGAAGATATGGGCAAAATACGAAAACAGGTCAGCACAGACGTCATTGCACATCAGCCAACTTGATGGTCGATTTCGCTAGGGAAAACGACTCCGTTTCAAGAAGTGTAAAACATGAAAAAGATAGATATGCCTCTTAGCTTTGCACGGCTACAAATTTCAGCCTTATTGCTTCAGTGAAACTCCATATATAGCTGATATGGAAAAAGGTGTCGGAACTGGAACTGAACTGGATTTGCCCTTAATTGTTGATTTAACCTAGTAATCTGAAATCACTCAAAGAAACTCGTGAAAAACACCAAATTACATAAAAATATAAAAGATCATAAACACGATTAGACTAAGCAATAATAACTCGTATTTGACACAAAACAATAATAAAACATAACTAAAAACTATATAATTATACGAGTTATCACACCCCCACACTTAGATTGTTGCTAGTCCCTAGCAACGACTCAATAAAAATAAAATAAAAAAATCTAATCTAATCCATTTTCGTAGGAAATCACGGTGGCACTTAGCATGTGACACAAGCCTTTAAACCCCTAGGTGTCCCTAGTGGACGAGTTTAGTCTCGTGAGGGTTTACTAGGACGATACCCACAAACATTGAAGACATAAGAAAAACTAAAAATAATAATTATAACTAATCCTTCCAATATAAATTAGAGATAATCATTGGACAAGTCTTAAAAACTAATCAATAGCTTAAAGAAATTCACAAAAAATCTTGCTTGAATGTAAATAGTTTGAGTTAAGCCAATATTAACATAACATATTTCAATCAAAATAGTGCATATTCAAACTTAATCTCAACTTCTCACATGGGATACTCTCTTGATTTTCACTCTTTAAAGTAGTGGTAAAGTGTTTACACTCAATTAATCTCATGAAAACACTTCTACCATATGCTTGCTTGTCCACCTATTCTCCACTATTTAGATCATACAACTTCATAAATCAAGAGGTCTTTATTCAAGGTTGTAATGGGGCCAAAGGGTTATAATGTGGTTAAAGAACAAAAGGATAAAGATATCACAAAGGTTCCAAAGAGTTCATAGAGTTTAGAGACATAATAAGATCATACAAATAAAACTTCTCAAAACTCTTATAAAGCACATAATAACATAGGCTAAATATTCATGTTGAGCCTTTTCTTCATTCTAAACAACTTTGTAACATCTTTTTCTTTACTTTAACTAGAAGTTCAAGAGAAGATTTTTTTTTTATATGGGAATGTATTTGACAATGATCCCTTTCTTTTTCTCTCGACTTTTTCTTTTCTTTTCTTCGCCCACACTTATCTTTTGTTTCCAACCCAAATTTTTAACTAAAAATATCCCTTGTTTTTTTGCAATATGTCTCAATATATATAATCCATCTTTAGAACAAGGGTTATATTTAGGCTAGGTGTAAGTTGTGGTTTCCAAATAAATAGCTTATTCAATGTAGGCTCAAATTGGCTCACTAGGGGTGTGTTCTCTTGGAACATCAATAAGGGATGGCTGTTTGGCCCTGGCTAAAAATCCTAATGCCTCTATCATATTCATGTTGTCACATGCATCAATATAGTCTCAACAAGGTCTAAAGCAAGTTCTAGAGAATCATGTAATCATAAGAGCACTCAAGAAAGAAATTAGATTGATTTATATAATGCATCAATCATTATAGGCTCAAAAACTCACAAGGATGATTATACAAGTCAGATTAAGTCTAAACATGCTTCTTTCTCAATCAACATATCATATTAACATTGGCTCATAAAAAGGTTGATATCAAGCTCAATTCTCATGAAAATCTTCTCACTAATAAATCTGTTTTAGACTTATGCAATTCATATCTCATCATAGTATTGAAAAGGAACTAAAACACACTAAAAATAATAATAAAGACTCATAAAAAAAAATAGTAGACAAAAATAAAAGAAATCCTAAATCATTCCCCCACACTTAATTCTTACATTGTCCTCAATGTAAGTCTATTAACCCAAATGAAAGAATCATGTGTAAGAGAAAAGAACTAATAACATAAGAATAGGAACAACTAAGACTCAAAACAAAACAAACTCATGCAACCTAAATAATCCTAAAATACTAAACAAAAATTAACAATTAAACATAAAAAGATTAAAATCAAACTGACAAGGTATGTCTCAAGTCTCCCTTACTCAGACCTTGTTCAAAATGAATACTTCTAAATTGCTTAAAACACAACAAACTTTTTTTTTTTTTTGAAAAGAAGAAATCAAACTGACAAGGTATGTCTCAAGTCTCCCTTACTCAGACCTTGTTCAGAATGAATACTTCTAAATGGCTTAAAACACAAATTATTATTATTTTTTTTTAAATTAGCAAAATATGTCCCTTACCCCCTACTAAAATATGACATTGTCCCCAATGTCAAATTTTAAAGGTAGAATTTAGGAGATATTACCTGCAGAGGTTGCTAACCACTTATTATAACTGAGACACAACAAACAAAATGTTAGATAATGTCACAAAGACAAAGTGCAATCCACTCCTTGCTCGTCCATATCTCTTTTTCTTTTTCCGAGCGTTTGCGAAACAACCGTAGCAGATAAATACTCATAAGCTTGGAGCTTTTTGAGTAAATCTTCAATGGTTGTAGCAGAAATTATGGTTCTCCTTGCCTCTGAAAACATGAATCCATTATCCACAGCATTATCTAAATATGAAAGCAAATTACTAAAATAACCATTAATATTAAGCAAACCAATGGGTTTCTTATTTGTGACCAAAGATGACCAAGAAGCCACGCAAGCTATTTCTTCCAATGTACCCAGACCTCCTGGTAAAGCAATGAATGCATCGGCAGAATGGTACATGATTGTTATCCGTTCAGGGATACTCCAGACTTGTATTTCCTTACCCACGGTAGGTCCACAAAACTCTGTGAATAGTTTTGGCACGACTCCTAGAACTGGACTTCCTCCGGCGTGTGCTGTAGCGACTGCTCCCATTAAACCCGTACTACCGCCTCCATAAATCAACTGGATCTTTTGTTGGGCAAGTATTACTCCAACTCTTATGGCTTCATCAGCGAATATGTTATTTTTCCCTGGATAAGCACCTCCAAAGACACAAATTTTTTTAATGCGTTGGGACGAAGTACTTTCCATTTTTTTTTCTTTTTTTTTTTTTCGAGTGCCTGAAAGAGAATGAGTACATGGTGTAATATATAGAGGACTGAGTAGTGAACCAGACAAGAGTAATAATGTCGCCGAAAGTGTATCTGACCTGTCAGAAGAAAATGTTAACCTAACAAAAGATTTTTGCGTGATTTCAGGAAGAAAATCAAAAAGAGAAGAAAAATCAACCGTAAAAGACAAATAAAAAAAAGAGAATAATTACACAAATCGAACAACACGCAAATTAAACCAAAATGAAGTTATTGCAAATCAAACCAAAAGCTGAGAAGTCATTTATTGTAGTTGTGATTGTGGCTCACATCTTCCTCTGGTTTTACGTCCAGAAACGGCTTAAACGCCTTCTATGAGTCGAGGATATGCTTCCCATCCAGTTTTCTTACAAGCTGGCAAACATGGTCTTTTAACATCAGATTTCCAAGATGTTGCCATTCCCTTTGGAATTGCGGCCATAAATCAAGAATTTCTCTTTGTACGTCTCCACTAGGATGCGTCTCAAGAGAAAGTTGGATATTACCCAAATTCTCCTTACTCAGTCCATCCTTAATGAATTCAATTTTATCATCTCGATTAGAGGACGGAATCCTAATAGAACGACATTTACCGTTACACGTCCATCGTGCACATTTGTGGCAGTTTGAACTCATGCGCTTTGCTCGTCGCTTCTTTGCAAAAGTGCTTCTACTTGTACCTGGTAAATGCAAAACAGGAAGATATTCATCTTCACGTACCTTGGCTTCAATTATCCAACGTATGTCTCCAGGAATCCCTTTGTGCATAAGCATTCTTAATCTTTCGAATCGAACTTGGTAAAGCTTCAGTAAAATATTTCGAGGAAAAGGAGGAAATCGTTTCTGCAATCTTGTGAGAATATCATCCATCCTGAAAAAAAAAATGAAAAAAATTGAAAGAGAAATTGGAAGAGAAATTTATATACAATATCAGTTTTGTGGGTAGCTGATGGAACCGATTTAAATAATCACGGAGTACCGTTATCCGCCATTTAACCGGGGTTAAAAAAAATTAAAAAATTATATTTACATCTAGTTATTTTCAAAACAAGGATCAGAAAGAAAAACAACATAAAAAGACTCAAAAACTTTCTCTAAATAAAATCCTAAATTCTTCCCCCCACACATAATTCTTACATTGTCATTAATGTAATGCTATTAATCCCAAATGAAAGAATCATGTGTAAGTGAAAAGAACTAATAAACAAAATAAACTTATGCAGCCTAAATGAACTTAGAAACACTAAACACAATTAGCAAAGAAACATAAGAAAAAGATAAAGAAAAAGAGAGCAAATCTGAGGATGGCAGTTTGGCAATGCTTTCACTAATTAGGCTGCCTCCCCCAATTAGCACTTGATTTAGTGTTTTGAACCTAACCAACACCCCTTCTTGGCATTTTAGGCTTGTCAGGCTCATACATGAAATTTCCCAAATTTATGCGTTTGAGAGGAAGCTTTCTTTGCACAACAGTGGATGCATTCTCCATTACAAGTATTATTCCATCATCCTTTGTGGTGCATATGTCATCGAGGAATGGAGCATATTTTGATACTTGTTGAATGACCTCCACAAACAAGTTGTTTAAGGTTTCCGGCATGTGTTGTTCATGTTCTTCCTCCTTGAACTTTGCAAATCTACTAGGAAAAGGTGGAGAAGAAACATTAGTAAAAAGTGAAACCGTAAACGTTACCTCAGGTGCCGAAATACTCTTATTTGGATCTTTGGCTTCATTATCCTCAAGAATAGAATCCATCTCTAATTTTGTTTCATCCTCATCTTGTTCCTCATTCTTCAAGGTCACAATAGTAGCATTCTCCTTTGGGTTAACCATCGTTTGGGCTGGGAGTTCTTCAGATCTTTGTGCTACCCATCCCACCATACTACTAGCCAATTGGCTCATTTGCTTTTCCAAACTCTGGATGCTTGCCCTTGTTTCCTGTTGAAATTGCAAAGAATCAGTAACAAGAGAATAGACAAGATCTTCTAAAGAAGTACCTGAGTTTTGAGTCAAATGTGGTGGTTGAAAAAGATCTGGTTCTTGAGACCATGATTGATTGAAGCTAGATGGATGAGTGTAATTGGCATAAGGATCTACTTCTTGGTAATTTTTCGAGTAGCCATAATTAGTATGATCCCACCATCCCTCATGGTAAGTGTTTGAGTAATGATCATACTGTTGGTCTTGGAACACTTGATGGCCTTGACATCCTCCCATGGCCAATTGTTGAACTGGGGAGGTGAGATTGGCTTGTTGATTCTCCATGATCATGTATGCCACCAACTCTTCAAGTGTTAGATTGCTCAATTCCATTGTTTTTTTTTTTTTTTTAAATTTGAAAAGAAAAACTTGTATGTACAAGAAAATAAAACTAATTAGAACTGAAAATAAGAATAAACCAAGTAACAAATAAACTAAAAAAAACAATCCCCGGCAACGGCGCCAAAAATTTGATGCACCCAAAAGAGTGTATCTTATTTAACCTTGCACTAAAAAGATCAATTGTAAGTATAATGATTAGCAAGGGTCGAGTCCTCAGGGATTGGGTTTTAATCTATGAGTTATTAGTTTATAACTTACGTTCAAAGAAAACAATAAAAGAAAAGGGGTTTTTGAAGCCAGATTTAAACTAAAGTAAATAATAAGAATAAGATGCAAGGCGGTATAACCAGCCAATAAAAATATATATACTAAATTAGGCGGTATAACCAGCCAATAAAAATATATATACTAAATTAGGCGGTATAACCAGCCAATAAAAATAAAACAAAGTTAATATACAAATTAGGCGGTATAACCAGCCAATAAAAATAAATATACTTTTAAAAATAAGCAAACTAGAAAAGTAAGAAAACAAGTAAGTAAGAAGAATCAAATATGAAAAATATGGTTAAGGTTTCATTCTCCACCACTAGACATCATTAAGAATCAATTTAAGATCTATCAATATCAACCAACTATCAAAGTTAACAACCGTAGATAACAACAAGCTCTGTTATCCCAATCTTTCCTTAGTTTGTCGTTAAATAGAACAAGCTCTCTATTTAATCTCTAACCATTAAACAACCTAGAATAAGCTCTCTAAATTCAATTTAATGGCAGCTTTATGATGAGAAAGATAGGTTGATCTAAGCAACAAACACATAAGCTCGGATTGTTCAACTTAGGTTATGTTCCACTGATGCAATTATTGAAAACTTGACCATAATCATTAATCAGAAATTGCCACTTATGAATAGGAAATCAAGACAATTACACGGATCAAGACTCCTAAACTAGCAATAGATAATTATCAAGATCTATCTAGTTGTACACCTAAATAAATCAAGACAACATCATGAACAATTCTTGTAGAAGAACATAAGCAACTTTGATAGAAAATTAATGATAGATAGAATCTGAAAATCAATCACAAAACATGTCTAGGGCTTTGAAATCACCCTTAACCAAATAGAAGTTTAGCCTAGCATAGGCATTGTAAACATAAACATAAAATTAAAGAGAGTCTAAGAAGGAAATAAAAGAAAGAAAGAAGAAGAAGAAAATAAAGAAAAAGAAAACTAGAGAAAAGAAAGAAGAAGAAAACTTAGAGAATTTTATTACAATGGCTAATATCCTACCAATGTACAATATGATCCTCTACAATCATCCAAGGCCCTCTATTTATACACATTTTGGAGGGCTAAATGACAAGAGACAAGCTTTACAAATTTCAAAGGTAGGTATAATAGGTGGGTGCATTTTTCTAACAATTTTCGTCATATTGTATGACAATTTTGATCAGCCAACTTGATGGTCGATTTTTTCAATATTGGAGGCCTTATCTGATCACATGGTCTTCTAGAAAAATGTTCCCCTGTCAGTTACTGATCCATAGCCGTTGGAATCAGCTCATTTGCTGATGTGGATAAGAAGATATGGGCAAAATACGAAAACAGGTCAGCACAGACGTCATTGCACATCAGCCAACTTGATGGTCGATTTCGCTAGGGAAAACGACTCCGTTTCAAGAAGTGTAAAACATGAAAAAGATAGATATGTCTCTTAGCTTTGCACGGCTACAAACTTCAGCCTTATTGCTTCAGTGAAACTCCATATATAGCTGATATGGCAAAAGGTGTCGGAACTGGAACTGAACTAGATTTGCCCTTAATTGTTGATTTAACCTAGTAATCTGAAATCACTCAAAGAAACTCGTGAAAAACACCAAATTACATAAAAATATAAAAGATCATAAACACGATTAGACTAAGCAATAATAACTCGTATTTGACACAAAACAATAATAAAACATAACTAAAAACTATATAATTATACGAGTTATCAGCTGTGCTTTTAGCTATTAGGCACTATAACATCAAAAACTCTATAGATTACAGAGTTATTGAATTCGAGCCAACCAAATATCATGGCAAGTGTCCAATGTATGGGAAATGATGCAATTGGAGAATAAGGGCAACATTCATGAAGAAGAAACAAGTATGGGAGATTAGAAAATATAATGTGCCTCATACTTGCACATCGGGAAGAATTTCACAGGATCATTGCAAATTAGATTCTAACATGATCTGTTCATGCATTCTGTCATTGGTCCAAGCAAATTAGAAGATTTCCATTTCAGTTTTGATCCCTGAGATGCGAATCCAGTATGGATACATCACTTCTTATAGGAAATCATGGAAAGCAAAACAAAAGGCAATTATTCGAGTCTTTGGCGATTGGGATAGATCGTACAATGATCTACCTAAATGGTTGGATGCAATGCAACATTTCGTTCCTGGTATAATTGTGGAATTGCAAACGCTACCTGCATATCACGGTGATCGACTGGTCCAGGATAAGAGAATATTCCATCGACTCTTTTGGACATTTAAGTCGTGCATTGAAGGGTTTTCGTATTGTAAACCTATTGTGTAAATAGACGATACATTCTTATATGGAAAATACAAAGGAACATTGTTGTTAGCTATTGCACAAGATGGCAACCGAAATATACTACCAATTGCCTTTGCCATTGTGAAGGGTGAGACAGCGGAGGCTGGGTCCTTCTTTCTCACTAATTTGCGTACACATGTGACAACATAACCTGGCATATGCTTGATGTCTGATCGACATGAATCTATCAAAGCTGCAATCAGACGCAATGGTAGTGGATAGAATCCTCCAAATGCATACTCTGTGTACTGCATTCGACACATTGCAGCTAATTTCATGAAAAGGTTTAACAATAAGGAATTGTGTTGACAAATTGTCAACATGGGTATGGAATCGGATCATAGTTATTTTATCTCTTATATTTCCTTTAATATATAAAATAATACTGAAATTAACAAGTTTTTTATTTTTATTTTATTAGGATACGAGTTGAGGCGACCCCATTTTCATTGGATGTATGAGATTCTTCGTCGAGAAAACACAGAGGCGGCTAATTGGCTTGATAGGATCCCCAAGAAGAAATGTGCTCAATCATATGACGAAGGAAGACGCTATAGGCATATGACAACCAACCTAGCTGAATCTATCAATTCAGTGTTGAAGGGGACGCGCCATATTCCCATTACTGCTTTGGTGCAGGCAACATATTATAGGTTGGCTGAACTTTTTGTTAAGATGGGCAACAAGCAACAAACAATGATCGAGGGAGGGCACACATACTGTAAAACAGTCACAATGGCAATGCAAGAAAATCATAGGAAAGCTAACTCCCACTCGGTTCGTAATTTTACACACGCAAATCAATCTTTTTTATTGAGGAGTTACTTGACCCACAAGAGGGAGTTGCTGCAATAAAGTACAAAGTAAATCTTAGTGAGATATGGTGTGACTGTGAGAAGTTTCAAGCACAAAGGTTCCCTTATTCACATGTAGTTGTTGCTTGTGCACATGTCCATGTATATTGCATGCAATATGTGGACAATGTCTATAAACTTGACACTATATTCAATGTTTATAGGCATGAGTTTAAAGCAGTTGCAAATGAAGGTTATTGGCCTCAATATAATGGACCAGAAGTGTGTCCCAATCCAGAAATGCGAAGAGATCCACATGGTCGGCCAAAATCAAGTCGTATTCATAATGAAATGGACCTCATGGATAAAGGCCAACCAAAACATTGTGGATTATGCAGAAATGAAGGTCATAGCCGTCGAAAATGTCCTTATCCATCTGGCACATCGGGGGAGAGTTCGCATCAATAATAAACCAATTACATGTTCTGCACCTGTAATATTTACATATTTCGTAATATTTACATATTTCACATTCCATGTTATATGCTGATTTATTCTTATTTATCATTACATTCTTATTTATCATTATATAATTAATTATATATAAAAATAATAATATTATAAAAAAAAATTATTTAGACTTTTAAAATAATTTGAAAAAAAATATTATTTAGGCTTTTAAAATAATATTAAAAAATATTTTTTATATTTAATTAAAAAATATTAAATTTAGAATACAATTTTTTTATAATACGAATTTTTAAAAAGTTAAATAAAAAAATTATATAAATTTTTAAAATAAAAATTTACAATATGCTTTTAAAAAAATTTATATTATATATTATATATATTTATTATATATATAATTAATTAATTAATTATAAAAATAATAATATTATAAAAAATATATTATTTAGGCTTTTAAAATAATTTAAAAATATTTTTTTATTTAATTAAAAAAATATTAAATTAGATAATTAAAAAAAAAAGGTGTTACACTGGGAAGTCGCCATATCATATGGCGACTTTCTAGTGCTTTTTAATTTTTTTTTTCATTTTTAAACTTGGAAGTCGCTATATCATATGGCAACTTCCGAGCCTAATTTAAAAAAAAAAAATTTTGAAGTTGAAAAGTCATCATATCATATGACGACTTCCCAACGAATAAAAAAATCAACGCATTTTGATATATAATTACAAAATGTAAATAATTTGACAATTAAAAAAAATCAATATCTTGATAAATTTGCCTTAAATCTTGGCTCATCCGAAGATTAGCTATGGGTTTCTTCCTTGATGGAGAAATATTGTATAAGAGGGGCCGAGATATGGTGCTTCTGAGGTGTGTTGACGCCAAAGAAGCAAAGAGGATATTGGAGGAAGTGCATGATGGAATCTGTGGGGCACATGCGAATGGTCACATGATGGCTAGGCAGATAATGAGAGCGGGTTATTATTGGCTGACGATGGAGAAAGACTGTATTGACTATGCTCAGAAATGTCATAAATGTCAGATCTATGCGGATAAGATCAACGCTCCTCCGAATGAGTTGCACGTTTTGGCACCTCCGTGGCCTTTCTCAATGTGGGGCATGGATGTGATTGGACCGATCACCCCAAAGGCAAGGAATGGGCACCGGTTCATTTTCGTGATGATCGATTATTTCACAAAGTGGGTAGAGGCAGCCTCGTATGCGAGTGTAACACGGGCAGTGGTCTGTAAATTCATAAAGAAAGAGATAATTTGTCGATATGGACTACCAGAGAGGATCATTTTCGATAATGCTCGTAATCTGAATAGCAAGATATTGAAAGAAGTTTGTGAACAGTTCAAGATCAAACATCACAATTCAACGCCGTATCGTCCGAAGATGAACGGAGCAGTGGAAGCAGCCAATAAGAACATTAAAAAGATTATAGAAAAGATTACTGATGTCTACAAAGATTGGCATGAAAAGTTGCCTTTCGCCTTGCATGCTTATAGAACTTCGGTTCGCACATCTACAGGGGCAACCCCATTTTCATTGGTATATGGAATGGAGGCTGTGTTACCAGTCGAGGTAGAAGTCTCTTCTTTAAGAGTACTGAAAGAAGTTGATCTGCAAGAAGCAGAGTGGGTACGAGATCGTTTTGAGCAATTGAATCTCATTGAGGAAAAGAGCTTGCAGCGTTGTGCCATGGTCAGTTATACTAGAAGCGAATGATGCGAGCGCATGATAAGAAAGTCCGTCCCAGACATTTCAGGGAAGGAGAGTTAGTCTTGAAAAAGATTCTTCCGTATCAGCATGATCATCGAGGGAAGTGGACGCCGAATTGGAAAGGTCCTTATGTGGTGAAAAAAGCTTTTTCAAGTGGAGCTTTGATTTTGACCGAGATGGATGGGGATGTTTTGCCAAACCCAATTAATTCGGACGCTGTGAAGAAATATTTTGCTTAAAAAAAAAGAAAAGGAGGACTCAAATTGAAAACCCGAAAAGGGAGGTTTGGGTCAATGGGGGTTGTCTAAGTTGAAAACCCGAAAGGGCAGCTTAGATATGAGGAGGATCATCGCCATTCAGAAAATTTCATGAAGATGGGGATAATGTTTAGTTTGATGAACTCTGAAAGATTAAAGACATCGATTGGGATTGGTTTTTAGATGAGAATTTTGAATGAACTGTTAAGATTGTCTAAGTATTCATTGTTTAGATACTGTTTTGTTATCCTAACACCTTGTTGATAAACCTTTTTGAGATGCTCTTTTATTCTTTATTTCTTGAGATGAATTCTATTCCTTATTTTGTTAATAAAGATCTTTCTTTCCAGCTTATTTTGTCTTCCATTTGTTATTCCATTTGTTATTCTCAATTTTATACCTTTGCATTGAATAGAAGGAATGCATCATGCATTGCGTTTGCTATGAAATTAGAATAATGATTGATAAATTGGAATATAATCTTAAGAGATCCCTGCATTTATTTTTATAAGAAATCTATGGATAATTGAACAGAAAAGTCGGGAGATGAGATGAGATGTGAATTTTAAAAGTGAGAATCCTTGAAGATGAGAATTTCCCGGATGGAATGTAAAAGCCCAGTTCAGCTGGCATAAGATGAGATAAAGTCTACATTTACATTTGAGAATTTGCAAATTTCTTTATTTTCTTTTAAAGTTGAAGCCTCGGTGGAGGAGTTTTAGTTTTATTTAAAGTTGAAGCCTTGGTGGAGGAGTTTTATTTTCTTTTAAAGTTGAAGCCTCGGTGGAGGAGTTTTATTTTCTTTTAAAGTTGAAGCCTCAGTGGAGGAGTTTTATTTTATTTAAAGTTGAAGCCTCGGTGGAGGAGTTTTATTTTATTTAAAGTTGAAGCCTCGGTGGAGGAGTTTTATTTTCATTTAAAGTTGATGCATCGATGGAGGAGTATGTTTTTACGGTGAGTTTATTTAAAGTTTACGCCTCGCTTAGAGGAGCTTTTCTACAATAGGATTTTCTTTAAGTACATAGGACTTAGTAGGGTGTCTACGTCTTTGCACATCCCCTGTTTCTCAAGGAATGCACAAAGAGGGGCAACTGTAGACACCGGATTTTATCCGAGTTTAAATTTCATTTTTTTTAATTAAATAAAACAAAAAAAAACAATTAAAAGAAAAATCAAGAACACAAATTTGGGTTGAAACAAACCTCTTTTTGGATTGAAATGGGACTCTAAAAAAATATGATTAAATTGAAATTCCTAATTCTAGTAGAACTAAATCTCTTCCCTATAAAAAAGAACCTAAGCATCACAATCAAGGACATCAGAAATGAAGGAGAATCAGAAGCAAAGAAAATCATAGGATTTTCGAAATTAAAAAAAAATATTTTTGTGTGAGAAAAAATTCGAAATTTCAAAAGTGAGTGCTAGGATTTATTTCGAGAGGATTCTTGAGAAAGAAAAGTTAGGTTTTAATTAGAGGAAGCATATACTAGAAGTTGGTAGCCATTCGGCGGTCAACGGAGTAGATCGGAGGAGGTGAAGTTTCTAACTTCGATTTCAGATCTAGGAAGTTCTAGAGAGATTCGGAAAAAACTATTTTGGTTTTTGAAAAGAGGAGATCGAGAGGAATTTTTTAGTATTTTTTCGAGAATTTTTCGACCACCGACATCGGCGGCGATGACAGGGGCGGCGGTCAGCGGTCGGCAGCAGCAACCCACCGAAATCTGGAAAAATTTGGGTTTTGTTCTTGGTGTTCTTGAAGAATTTCAGAGAAAGAAGATTTTTTTTTTTCAAAGAAGGTTTATTATTTGTTTATTTATTATTATTATTATACATTTTATTAACCATTGTTTTCAATAAAAAAATTATTATTTTTATTACTATTATTATTTTATACTTTATATTTATATTTTATTTTATATTAATAATTGTATATTTTTAATATTATTAACTATTAATTTATTTTTAAGATTAGATTTATTATTAATTGAAGTATAGTTATTTTTAAATTAATAAATTGAGATTTTTCTAATGATGAAATTCAAATAAATTACGAATGGTTAATTTCTGAGAAATTTCTAGGTGAGAAATTTCTATAAAAATTCTCCAGAATGAATGGAAGGATTTTTTAAGAGAATAATTTCAATACAAATAAAAATCAAAATTTTATTTTTTTTAAGAATAATTAATTTTTAACATTTTTTTCTCAAAATCGATTTTCCATAATAAATGCTTAATTTAAATTGAAGGATAAATTCAGATTTTTTTCGATGATGAAATTCAAGAAAGTTGCGAATGGATGAATTTTAAGAAATTTCTAGGTGAGAAAAATTCTCTTAAAAATTCTACAGAACGAATGGAAGAATATTTTAAGGGATGATTTTCGATATTAAAGATCAGAATTTATTTTTTGAACAAACATTAATAAAGTGTGGATTAATTTTGGAAGATTAATTTAAGAGAAATAACTTGGTTAAATAATTTAATTTTTCCGACGACGGAGCCTCTTCAATAGAACGAATGGTTTCTTTTGAATACTCTCGAGGTGAGGAAACATTTTTTAGTAATTTATCCAGAATGAATGGAAGGAAGACCTAAAAAATAATTTCCGAGATTTCTAACTTTAACAATTAAAATAAAATAGAATAGACAAGACCATTTAATTAAGACTTTTAAGTATCACAAGACTAATTAGGTACTATCTCTTAGATAGGCGTTGTGAGGGTGCTAATCCTTCCTCACACGTAATCGTACTCCCGAACCTAGTTCTGACAAGTAGACCAGAACCTATTCTTTTAAGGTGCCTTAGTCAAGCTTAGGATTACTTTAAACAGGATAGATTCATAAAGGTGGCTAATCACACCTAGATTAGATGATTAGTGGCGACTCCATTGATTTGTGTCTAGCATGCTGAATTCGTATTTGGCACGTTATGACAATTATATGTATCATATTAATAATATTTAAATATATTATATCATATTTATTACATTATTTTTATATCTATTGAATTAATCAATGTTTATATCTAATTTTTTTATCTTTATTAAAATTATCAAGACAATTTGAGAGTGAGTGAGTAACCCTCTTTTGGTCAACCTGTTGACTATTTGTATATTTTTATTTTTTTTAATTTGGATTTCAAAAAATTCAAAATTTATTTTTGAGTGGTATCTAACATAAATATAAAACCAATTACACAAATTGATGTAGTTGTGACATGTGTTTTTTTTTTTTTTAAATGAAGGAAAGAAAGAAAGAAAATGGAAAGAAAGAGTGAAGAAAAGAAAAGAAAGCAAATTTAAAAAAAAAAATAAAAAAAAATTGTGTGTTTGTATTAGTGTTATTTTTTCGTGTGTTTAAAGTATTATAAATTTATATACGTTAAAAATTTATTTTATATATATATTTTAACACGTTCATGAATTCGTGTAGTATTCATGTTATTTTTCATATTGTGTTTTAATTATTTTTCATAGTTTGTCATTGTGATTCAATTTAGAGAAAATTTTGTGTATATGTGTCGTGTCTCAATTCATGACATATTTTGCATAATTTGTCATAGTAATTCAATTTAAAAAAAAATGTGTGTTCGTAATATGTTCGTATTATTTTTTGTGCTCAAAGTATTATAAATTTATATAATTTTTTACACGTTAATAATTCATTTATATAAATTTTGACACGTTCGTGTATTCATGTCGTGTTCATGTTATTTTTCATATCGTGTCGTGTTTTAATTATTTTTTCATATTGTGTTTGTCGTATCTTTATGCATCCTATATTTTGTTCGTGTTATTTTTTCATGTGTTTAAAGTATTATAAATTTATATAAATTTTTACACGTTAATAATTCGTTTTATATATATTTTGACACGTTCGTGTATTTGTATCATGTTCATATTATTTTTCATGTTGTGTTTTAATTATTTTTTCTATATTGTGTTCGTGTCGTGTCTCAATTCATTTCATATTTGCATAGTTTGTCATTGTGATTCAATTTAGAGAAAATTTGTGTGTTCGTGTTGTGTCTCAATTCATGATATATTTTGCATAATTTGTCAAAATGATTCAATTTAGAGAAAATTTTGTATGTTCGTGTTTATTTTTTGATTTATTCAAAGTATTATAAATTATATAAATTTTTACGCTTTAATAATTTGTTTTATATAGATTTTGATATGTTTGTGTATTCATGTCGTATTGTGTTTTAATTATTTTATTTTATGTTGTGTTTGTGTCGTGTCTCAATTCATTTCATATTTTATATAATTTATCATAGGGATTCGATTTTAACTCTAAATTTATATACTTAAATATTAAAATATAAAAAATTATTTAATATGATTCAATTTAAATTTATTTTAATTATTAATTTAATTACAAATTATTAATATTAAAAAAATTTCAAGCGAAGCGAAAAAGAATTTTAGTATATATATATTAATAAGTGCAATGGGTTGAGTGCATTTTTTTTCTTTTTTGATGAGATAAAATTTAAGAAAAATATTATTCTTAATTTTTTTTTTTTTATCTTCCAACTTCCAAATCATAATTAGGCAATATTACAACAATATTTCAAAGGGCTATTATGATTTTTCTTTTTTTGTTGGTTACTTTGGTTAAACAAAATAGTAATAGTTTCAATATCTACATGAAATGATGTGATTGATAATCATGTGTGATGCCCATGAAGATCAGGTTTCACATTGAGCTTGAGCTTACTCAATCCTGCCCTTTTATTATAAGGACTGACATTATCTAAAGTTTTCAACTGGATCATCTCCAACACAGCTATGAGGCTTTTTTATTACAATATAGCCAAAAAAAAATTTACAAAATTACCGTTGGTTTTTTATTATTTCCCAAAATACGGATTTTTTTTTTCTAGTTGGGAAATCGCCATCTCCCATGGCGATTTCCCAGCGTGTTTTTTTGCAAATTTGTAAAAAACACCAAGGGAAATCGCCATGGGGGGTGGCGATTTCCCTTGGTAATTTTAGCAAAATTTGCTAAAACCATGAAGGGAAATCGTCATGGGGGGTGGCGATTTCCCTTCATGTATATATATTTTTTTAATTAATAAACAAAAATTATATTAAAACAAAATTTTATTTTAATTTGATAAATTTATTTTTAAAAATTATAAATTAAATTAAAATATTTTTTTTATAGGTTTGGTTATTTATTTTTTTAAAATATATATTAAAAATGTAATTTAATTTATTATTACAATTTTATAAAAAATAAAAATATATTTCTTATTAAAATTTAAAAAGAAGATTATATTTTTATTAAATTTTTATATCAAAAATTTTATTTTTTATAATTTTGTAATATTATAAAAAAGAAAATTTAATTTATATCAAAAATAATTTAATGATGTAAAATGTAAATAAATTTTTTTTAAAAGAAATTTATCGAGTCACTTTTTTAAATAAAGAAGTTATTTTTAAGTTGGTATCGTAAAATAATTTTTTTAATTTGATTAGTTTTTTTGAGTTGGTATTCGATTAACTCGTGACATCAATTTAATCATTGTTTTTAATAATAATATAGATTGTTACAGTTTAAAACTGGATATTTGATAAAAAAAATTTAATTTAATTTCTGATTAAATTTTTTTTTCTTATTAAAATTAAAAAAAAAAATTAAATTAAAATGAAAAAAAAGAAAAGCAACTTATCATGTAATTTGGATTATTATATTAAAATTAAATAACAACATTAAGATATAAATTAAAATAAAATATAACAATTAATTTCCGAACAAATTACATGAAATGCAAAACATATAAATTTATATTAGAAATTTAAAACACATTACAATTATTCTAATTATTGCGTGGTGTAGAGCAACAGTGTCGAGTTCTTCTAGTGCGTGGTGGTTGCACCCGTCGTTCAACCTCGTTAGTGGCACGTATTCGCGGTCCACCACGACCTCTTGCTATAACCGCCACTGGTTCCGGTTGTATGTCATCAGTCGTTTCATCCGTATCAAAAATTTGAAACCCACTGCTGGATGAGCCAACACCTAGTTCACCCATAACGGGAACCTGACTACTAGATGCACCCATAAATGATGTAACATCAAATGCTGACGAAGGGGTTCCAAACTGATACATGGATGTTAAATATGCTGAACTTGGACTTAGGACGGGGAGCTGGTCATCTAACCTCGTTCTTGGCGGTGATGGTCGGTAACACTCATCAACGTCATATCCGGGGTGACTTACGGAATAACGATGGCTGGATGGTACTCCATGATCCCGTTCAGGTTCAGGATGATCAAATGACATCCTCGGTGCTGTGAACTCCGATGAGGTCGGTTGACGCCTTCGCCCACGTTGTCGGCGAGGTCTAGGAGCATCCATATCCTGTGTAGGAGGGACTGGAGCTGAAGTTTGTCCGGTAAATGGCATACTCTTAACATCCTCGTGCATCGACGGTGGACAAACGAAAGGCCGACCTTCATTTCTATACCATCTTATGTAATCAGCAGATGGGTTGAAATTATTACCAACAATCGGGTAACCTGTCGGAATTCGTTGAAAACGTATGTTCCACCATTGGATCCAATGTTCATGCTTCGCAGGCCAGAATTCATCATTACGACCACGCATGTCAACCTTGTGAAGCTTATCAAGGTTCATCGGGGCTGCAGGAATTGGTTGTTGCATCCCAAATTGTCGCAACACCCGGTCAGTTTGGTGCCACTCTACATATGAAAAGCATATCAATGCTGTGTTTGCTTTCCATATATTGAAATTATTGTAGGCATCCGATGGGAGGCATGCCATAATTTCACTCGAGGAATATGGCATCCACAGAAACTGCGAATAATTATTACAAATTATTAGTTTCATATGGATTAAATAAAAAAAAAACTTCAATGTAACAATCGAAATATTTACCTTATCATATCCTAGTCGATCTAGTCGTAGTCTTATACTTGCAAGATCGCTCGGAGTCTCTGTAAAATCTCTACCCGTACTCCTACTCCACCTATTAAAATGCATATAATATCTTAATGACCTATAAAAATACAATTTCGTACAAAATTAATAAAATAGTAAAGATTATTACCTGCTTGCAAGGGGGTATACAGCCGAAATATCCACGCGCGGAGCAAGAAATGGTAGCCGATACCAAGCCCATGATTGTAGAAGCACTAGACATCCACCTATGTCATGGTTTTTTGGAACTGTAGCTCGGCAAAGTTCTCTATACAAAACTGCCAAACACGCAGAACCCCAACTATAATTTGCTGCTTCCTCTAAATCACGTAGCAATGGAAGATACATTAAATGTACCCGACTGCTCGATTTGTCAGGCATCAGTAATCCTCCAATCAAACGTAAAATATATGCTCTAGCAGCATATTGTATTTGTTGTTCGGTTGCATGTAATGGCAGATTTTGAAACGTTTTCAACCAAGTCAGTCTCACCGTTGAGCCAGATACGACGTCTTCTGGAGGTACCTCACCCAATAGATCTTGACACAGTTCATTCCAATCTAGCAGGCTTCCGCCTGTAACTGCATCGCCATGGATCGAAAGTCCAAGTTGCAGCGCAACATCTTCGAGACTGACCGTGCATTCACCACATGGAAAATGAAAAGTGTGCGTCTCGGGTCTCCATCGTTTGACCAACGCAGAGATTAAATCGGGTTGTATCACAAGTCGTCGAATTTGACTTGCGTGATAAAATCCGGCTCTTCTTAAGTGGTCGATAATATAAGGATGCGGGTCCTCCAATGTAAATTTCCTCGAACGTAATACGCGACGAGTTTCCTGTTATAATAATAAAAATTAATATATTATAAAACTATAACAATTAAAAAGTAATAAATAAAACTATAAAATAACAAAATAATAATATAATATAATATAATATAATATAAACAATAATAATATAATATAAAACAATAATAATATAATATAATATAAACAATAATAATATAATATAATATAAAACAATAATAATATAATATAATATAATATAAACAATAATAATATAATATAAAACAATAATTTCGTATAAAAAAACAATAATAATATAATATAAAAAAACAATAATAATATAAAACAATAATAATATAAAAAACAATAATAATATAATATAATATAAAACAATAATAATATAAAAAACAATAATAATATAATATAATATAAAACAATAATAATATAAAAAACAATAATAATATAATATAAAACAATAATAATATATAAAACAATAATAATATATAAAACAATAATAATATAATATAATATAAAACAATAATAATATAAAAAACAATAATAATATAAACAATAATAATATAATATAATATAACACAATAATAATATACAAAATAATAATAATATAAAAAACAATAATAATATAATAATATAAAAAACAATAATAATATACAAAACAATAATAATATAAAAAACAATAATAATATAAAAAACAATAATAATATAAAAAATAATTATATTATTTAAAAACAATAATAATATAACAATTTACTTACCTCGTTAAATATAAACTCCGAGATGTGATTTTCTTGTAACCTCAATAGTGAAGCCATTTCAAAATATTGTTGTAGAAAAAAAAAATTTGTAGAAAGAAATTTTTTTTGGTAGAAAAATGAAAAAATTTTGAAAGAAAATGAAAATTTGAATGAGAGGAATGAAAATTTGAAGGAGAGGAGGGGGGTATTTATAGATAAAATGAGTGGGGTGGGGGGTGTGGGGGGGGGAGGGGGGACGTAGGGGAGGGGGGATTTGGGGGATTGGGGGCAACGGTCCCCTTTCAATTTTTTTTTTTCTAATTTGTTTTTTTCATTTCAAATTTAAAATTTTAAAAAAAATTCAAAATATTAAATTATAAAAAAACCTAAAATATATTTTACGAATTTTTAAATTTTTTTAAATTATAAAAAAAAAAAATTAATTTAATTTATAATTTTTAAAAATAAATTTATCAAATTAAAATAAAATTTTGTTTTAATATAATTTTTGTTTATTAATTAAAAAAAAATATATATACATGAAGGGAAATCGCCACCCCCCATGGCGATTTCCCTTCATGGTTTTAGCAAATTTTGCTAAAATTACCAAGGGAAATCGCCATGGGGGGTGGCGATTTCCCTTGGTATTTTTTTGCAAATTTGCAAAAAACACCAAGGGAAATCGCCATCCCCCATGGCGATTTCCCTTGGTGTTTTTTACAAATTTGCAAAAAAACACGCTGGGAAATCGCCATGGGGGATGGCGATTTCCCAGCTATAAAAAAAAATCCGTATTTTGGGAAATAATCAAAAAGCAACGGTAATTTGATATATATATTTTTTTGCTATATTATAGTAAAAAACCCCAGCTATGACTGAATAAAACATTTTCCCAGATTTATTTGTTTTCGAAGTTTTGCATTTCTTTATTAACACTAGAAATAGACAGGCCTTAAACTGCGAATAAAAATACACGAACGTTTAAAAATATACATAAAATAAATTATTAATATTTAAAATTTTATTTAAATTTATAATACTTTATATAAATTATTAACGTGTAAAAATTTATGTAAATTATTAACGTGTAAAACTAATTATTAATGTGTAAAAATTTATATAAATTTATAATATTTTGAAGAAAAAAATATGAACGCGCAATGAACACACAATTTTTAAAAAAAATTAAATCACCATGATAAATATGCAAAATATATCATGAAATGAGACGCGACACGATACACAAATTTTTCTCTAAATTGAATCACAATGACAAATTATATAAAATATGGGATGAATTGAGACACAACACGAATACAACATAGAAAAAATAATTAGAACAAAACACGAAAAATAACATGAACACGACACGAATAGACGAATGTGTAAAAATATACATAAAATAAATTATTAACGTGTAAAATTTATATAAATTTATAATATTTTAAACACACAAAAAACACTAACACATAATTTTTTTTTCTTACTCATTTTTTTCATTAAAAAAGAAAAAAAAAAGGAAACACAATTACAATACGAAAACACGAATGTTTAAAAATATACATAAAACAATTATTAACGTGTAAAAATTTATATAAATATATAATATTTCACAAAAAAATAGCACTAACACAAAAAAAATTTCTCATTCCTTTTTTTTTTCTCTTTTTCTTTCCTTCTCTTTTCTTTAAAAAAAAAAAAAGTGAACAGCAAGAGGAGACGTGGATAGTCTCCCAATGCTCAAAAACATCCTCAATTTATATATAGGATGTAAATGAATCGAGTTTACGATTTCACGTATACAATATTATCCATTTAAGTAAAACAGATACTCGAAATTGAAAATTTATCTGATTATGCTCGAATCCAAAAAAATTGGGTTCAATAAATATTTATTTTTAAATCTTATTTATTATTTATTTTTTTATATTTCAATAAAATTCAGATTAAATTGACTCGATCAAATAATTTATTTAAAGTTGATATGATTTGATTTTAAAATAATATTCGTATGTTTTTTCGTATCATAATCATATTTAAGTAATTTTATATTTATATAAATTTTGACGTGTTAATAATTTGTGTTATATAAATTTTGACATGTTCATGTATTCGTGTCGTGTCCGTATTTCTTTTTCGTATCGTGTCGTATTTTCACACCCTTCCTAAACTCCCTCATCTATAAATTTATCTTATGGATATAATACTTTAAACACGATTGACACATAAAAAATTAAAAATACACGAACACGACATAAATACATGAATTATCAAATCTAAAATAACTTAAATTTTTTTATCAAATTCCCACAAACTCTTTCATTTATCTTTATCATTTTTTTTAATATTTAATAAAATAACCTAAATTTTTTAAAAAATAAATTTAAAATAAAAATAATTAAAGAAATTAAGAAAAAAAAAAGAAGAAGAAAGGGACAAAGTGGAGAGGTCGGCACTCCACTTTGTCCCTCTTCGCAATGAAAAAAAAAATTTGTTTCAAATGAAAAGAAAAAAAAAAAGATGAACAGTAACAGAGGATGTTGACCCTCTCTTTGGGCTGAAAAAAAAACTCATATTTATATATAAGATTTGCCAAATAAAAAAACCCTTCAATTTGATCCTTTTCAATCCTTTTTTGTTCATTTTCATCCCAAAATGGCTTCAATAATTCTCTTGAATTATACATGATTGGCTTATTATAACTCCAATTCAAACCTAGCAATATTAGACAAAAAAATTAAAATACGAACATGACATGAATACACGAATGTATTAAAATTTATATAACAAAAATTATTAACACTTCAAAATTTATATTAATATAAAATATCTTAAATACGATTATGACACGAAAAAAATATACGAACACAACACGAATACATGAATTATCAAGTCTACTCCAATTTCTACCCATATCCATTGCTTGAAAATTTTCAGTATTTAGACTTTAGTCACAATAAAATTTTCAATTCTTCAATTTTATACCCTTTAAAATAGGAAAAAGGTAAAAAAGGGATTCAATTTCAGAAAACTAAATGTGAACATTTTCTTCCAATTATGGAAAATGTCACTGTTATTTCACATGCCTCCTCAACTCTTTCTATTATTTTTTTTCTTATCACAAGCATCTTCCTTTCAAGGCAGAAAAAGGTGATTATTTGATATATTTTTTTTTTCTCTACTAGGCATTGTATACTTTACCATATATCTCCTTATCAGCTGTTTCAGATTATTTTCATTTTGAACTTTTATCATTGCATTTCATTTGATAATTGATAGTGATTGTGGTTTAATACAGCTTTTAATCCTTAATTGTTACTAGATTATGACACATCTATTATATGGTTTATAAGGGCTTAGATATGGGGATTTTTTTTTTAAGAAAAGAAAAATTAAATAGTATATTTATATATTTCTTTTTTATTTTCTATTATTAATTTTTTAATTATTACATTAATTGAGTCGATATCATATCAAATTTCATTATTAGACATTTTATAAGTAATATAAATTACAGTTTTTTTTAAGTAAAGCTTCCCTTGGTAGCACAATGAGAATGGTGCCAGTCTAATACCAAAATGACACATCAATCTTAAAATTGTTCATGGCCGGGTCGGGCCAGCCCGTTCTCAAATTTTTATATTTATTTATAATTAAATTTAAATAAAAAATAATATTTTTTATTGATAAACAGTAATTCGAGTCGAATTGTCCCGACCCAAAATAGAATTTTTTTTATCCAAACTCGACTCGTAATCGAATTAGATAGGTAACCCGACCCTTAGGCAGGTCTAATCAACATGATGAAAATCCTTTCCATCTCAATACCAAATTTATAAGTATATATAAAAGTATGAATGTGAATTTTTTTTTGAACTGACGATAATACCCATTATTATTTATTATATTACTTAATAGTCATTAGAATAATATTTAAACAATAAATAATATTATATGCAAAGTTTTTTTTTTTGTTATACAATAATTCTCTACCAGATTTAAACAATAAATAATGAAAATATATATTAAAATAATATTAATTAAAATTTAGTAAAAAATTATATTCAAGTACTTGGGTCTCATTCAATGAAGTTGCATCAAGCAAGTCTACATTCTTAGTCGTATAAAAGATTTTTTTAAAAATAAAATTTACTCAATTATTATATTTTTAATATTAAAAAAAATAACATAGAAAATAAGATTGATAAATTTATTGTTTTTATTGTAAAATAAAAGTTTTTATTGCTCACAGTTCAAATGATTTATTGACAATTGTTAATATGATATTTATAAAAATTTATAATTAAAAACATTTAAGTATTCCGTCTTTTTCTATTTGTTAATATGATATTTATTATTTTTTACATTTTGTTTACAATTTTTTAAAATCAATTTTATGAAGATCACAATGCACTTGTTTCTTTTTATGTAGGTTTGTTGATTAACTAGCTATCGTATTTTATTCTTTACAATGTATTTATAATTTTCTTTGATTTACAAAAGCAATAGTTAAAAACGTAATTTTACATTAATAGAATCTAATATAATGCATTATATATACAACAATTATTATTTTATACTAATTTTATATTGTTTACGAATTACTATGCACAAGTTATAATATATACAACTTACTTTTTGATTTTTAAATAAATATCGATAGACAAGACCAAAAAAATATATGCTGAATTGACTATTGAAAAAAGAAAAAACTAAATAAAAATTGAAGAGCGAAACAATACATCCATCTTTTTAACATTATACAAGTATTTTAATTATGATTTGGAGTTCTTTTATTATTATAGTATTTGAATTATCAAAATAATTGATATATTTGAATTATATTCAACAATTTGAATACTGATTACTTTAAATTAATTACATGAAGTAAAAATACATTATTTAATAAATTTTAAAAAATTAAACGCGTAAAATCACGTGCAACGCATAATACTCCAATACTTTGTTTGGAGTGGGTTTGCATTGAGGTTAAAAAATGTTGGGCCTGCAGTTTAAGTGGGTTGATCCTATCCAACTTGAGCTAAATCACTTGGGGCAGGCCTGGGCTGAATTTATTGGCCCATCAAAGTCTGAGTTCTAAGAATCTAGGCATAATAAAGCATCTGATCTTACATTATTTTCAGCTAAAAACTATGGAAGTCCTAAGAATCTAGGCATTTCCACTCAAGTCTCAAAGGCTGATATGAAGAAGGATTTGGTTTTGGTATCAAATAAACTCATGGCACATGGAGCAATTGTAGGTAGATAAAGCACATGAATTTAGAGACTTTGGGTAGCCAGATTTGACATTCAACACAACAGTAGGGCTGATAAAAAAACAAGACAAAATCGAAAAGAATTATAGACTTGATAATTTTAAACACGATATTAATAAGAAAATTGTATAATAAATATAATTCGATATATTTAAATACAATTAACAGATACATTTTAATACATGTATTGTGTATTCGTGTTTAAAATTTTAACACATTTAATAATATTTGTTTTGTATGTTTACATGACTGACACAGAAAAAACACGAGATATAACAAACAAACATGAATTGCCAGTCTAGAATTGTAAATAATGTTTGGTTTTTGGATCAATTTTTAATTAAATTTTATTCGATTTCGGTTCGAACAGTAATTAAACTTATTTGATTCGATTTTTTATTCACAACCGAATCGAACCAAACGTTAGGCTAGGAGGGTCCTTTCTCTTTCTTAAAGAACCTGGACAATAAACACAGCCTAGCTTAGCCTTAGCTGTTCATGCCCTTGATAACTTCTTCATTTTGAATAAATCCGATAATTTTAGACACAATATGAAAATATTATATAAACACATGATATGTTCAATACGCGCATCATACTTGTGTTTAAGATTTTGACACATTTAATAAGTTGTATTACATATGTTTATATTTACATGATTGAAACGAGAAAAAAATACAAAACACAACATGCATACACGGATTGTCACATCTAATTTTGAATCTTTGATAATTGGACTATAATTCTAAGATTGTTATGTGGGGCACAATCTTTCAAATGGTAGATATACATTAACATAATTAAGTAATATATAGAAATAAACACATGTCATTATAATTTACTGTCTGATTTGTGTTTTTTTTCTTTCTAAACTCAGGGTGTATCCCATTCTTATTTTATAATTGATAGAAGATTAATCTCAATCAGAAAGTGTAATGATAAAACTCTCTCAACATTAATGACTTCCAAAATTAAAACTTTACTTCTCATTTTAAAGATTGGAGCCACTTTACCACTCAAACATACTACTTTACAATCAAATCAAATATTTGTGCTTCGTATAATAGATGTCCTGGAGGCTGTCTCCAATATTGCATCAATTTTTGTGTTTTTTTTTTTTTTCCTTTCTTCAAGGCCTGAGGCCCTGATGGGTTTTTTTTTTTTTTTTTTGCTTTCTTTCAGTCAAGTAAGTTTTCATAGCATCAAGTTTTTTTATTTCCCATTCCATATCTCCCATTTAACAACTTGTAATTCTGCACCTGGGAATCACCGCTGTATTAAATTTTCAGCGTGGGGTTGAAGCAGAAAAAACGATGGCTTTATTATTCTGTTTATTTCTGAAAGAAATTCTCCATTCAAGGTATTCATCTTTCGTCGTATGAACTCTTTTTCATGCCTTAGCTAGCACTGAAGTTTTCAATACACTCATGTGCCTTGAACTTATGAAAATGTTGCTTCATGGTGAAATTTTTTTTTTCTATGCTAAGAGGGAAATGAATGCAGGAATTCACAAAGCTTCAGCCTATATTATTGTCAGCACTAGGTCATGCATGCTAGCCAGATATAGCTGATTACGTTGCCTCTATTTTCTTCTTCAGGGATGGAGACTCCTTTGCTATGCCAACCACCGTGTCTTTGTTACTTGTACTACTAGTCTATGTTGTTTCGATTCTTCATTTTTTCTTTTTTTGAAATATCCGTATCCGACACATATCCAGACATGAGTACGGTGATATGACCCTCCAAATACATGAAAAAACTTTAAAAAAATTGAACATATCCTTGTCGGACACATACCGTATCCGATACTGACACCCGAATCCAAGTAACATAGCTACTGGTTTTGATCGATTCCCGGGTTGTGTAATTGCATATCTTCACTGGATGACTGATACTTCACTTCATGCAGCTCATAATTTTTGTCACTGGAACTGGATTGCATACATGCCGGCCAGACAGGTACTTTGCTCTAACATTGTTTTGTGTATATGACTTTATGCTTTGACATATCAAGAAACTTTTTTGTGATTTGTCATGTTCCTTGTTTAAATTCATTATCCTATAGATTCATTTGCTTATTCACAGCTTCACCTCCTCTATATTATATTTTCAACAATTTCTAAAACAATTGATTTGAACTAAATGTAAACCAGCAATTGCTTGGGCAACATGGGATCTTCTATGGTAGAAGGTGGCAGACATGATGGACCTGCAACACATGGTTTGACCTTTGTGTGGAATGGCCATAATGAGGTAATTTGTTAATTAAAGCTTGTCTTTCTTGTTTCTGCATTGGATAGGGAATCCCACATCCTATATATGGGCCATAATGGCATAATCCCTTTCTTCTAAAAAGCAAAATTATGGATTTACAGATATGATCTATAGCTGATGAAAAAGGCTATAGTTTTTAGTGATATTATTTTTATTATTATATATATATATTCTTGCCGACTATCGTTTGCCTTTGATGTCTTAGGAAGGCAATGCTATAAAGGTGATAGAGAGGCCCTTGACAGAGAACAAGCAATGCCTATGTTGTTTTTTTTTTTTTTTTTTTTGAAGTATCATATTCGTGTCCGATACATATACATGTATCAGAAATGGGTATGGGGATATGATGCTCTAAATACATGAAAAACTTATAGGTTGCGTTTTTTTTTTTGAAGTATCATATTCGTGTCCGATACATATACATGTATCGGACATGGGTATGGGGATATGATGCTCTAAATACATGAAAAACTTATAGGTTGCGTTTGAAAACTTGAATTTCAAAATATGGATTTGGATTTTAAAAATAGTATAAATTGTGCAATAAACCACATAAATGTAACGTCGATGATTATTTTTCAAATTCATAAATTTGTTGGATGCCTATTTAGTAGTGAACTTGAAATATCTATAGCTATTTGTGAATTTGAAATTCATGTTTTTATACCTTTTAAATATATCATATTGAATCTTAACTAATTTATACATAATGTATGTATTTCATTATCACAATTTATATATCAAATGAAATCCAAATCCAAATTCAAATTTTCAAATTCATGTTTCCAAATATAACAATAAAAAATTGAACATACCCGTGTCGGACACATACTCGTATCCGACATTCACACCGAAATCCAAATAACATAGATTTATGCTGCTGGTAAAAGCAGCTCGTTGCATTGCATTCTCAGTGCCGGGTAGTTTTGGTTGCTATAATTCCACAAAGTAAATTTTGGTTTGTTCTCTCCCTGAGACTCAAAGTTAGCATATTCCTATTCCTTGTGTAAATAGTATTTGCCATTAATTCGGTACAATGAGATATGTCCAATGTAATTCTTCCGGTTGAATTTTGGTTGTATACATTTATTTGGTCGGTCTCTTTGTGAATAGAAAGTGTCAATATCTTCTAAATGGTGAAGCAGGTGAAACTTCTGGTATCTGTAAAGATAGAAGATGTCAGAAGGTATCGTAATTACGTTTTCGAGACATACTCTGATGCTTAAGTAAAGATTCAAAATAAAGTTAGGAATAATCAAAGAGCGAAAGTGTTTATGGTTTTTCTTATCTCTATCCCGCTTTTACTTATGTTGACATCTCTTTTTGTCGAGGAGGTGATCTTGGTGGTTGGAGGCCCTGCGAGCAAAGGAAAAGGGTCAGAGGACATTGGAGGTTGAGCTCCAAGGCATGCTACGATGTCTAAGTCAGTATTTGGAGGAGATGGTTGGAGAGAGAGGGAGTAGAGAGTGTATGGAGAGAAAGTGAGTACCTCGAGAGGGCCATTTATACCCATTTTGGGCGACCTGTCAGGTTTCACGTGTCCGACTCCGATTGGCCATTGGGAGCAAGCGGCCTGGGGGGCCTCGCCATTAGAGGCTGCTGCATTTAATGCCCTGCACTACCCCAGATGGGTGCCAAAATGACCAGTGACATAACTGCTGAGGAGAGGGAGGTGTCCACGTGTCCTAGGTCTTGGTTTTGGGTTACTGGGCTTGACAAACTAGGCCTCAACTATGAGCCAATCTGTTGGGTTTGTGTGTGCCTAGACGAGCCTGGGCCGTCCTGAGCTTGAGAGGTCTGGCGGACACAAACAAGCTTAACAACTTATATATACACGCTGTTCCTGGTTTCTTGTGAATTTGACATGTATAAATCAAGCGTCTATTATTTTTAGAGTTGCTGATCAGTTATGAGCCCGTCAGATGTCCTACGTGCAATGATCCAGCATGACGAGGTGTGGGTAAGTCCAACAGAAAGCTTAACTGCGAGTCTGCTACCTTATAGCATGTCCAAGGGTTTAGAGATTTGGGTTTTTGATCACTTAAAATGTAGTAAAAAATATTTGTTAAATGTCTGGGCAGTATATCGAACCAACTTGGAGTGGGAACAGCTAGCATTTTTGTCCTTTGGCTCGTAGTCGTCTATGGCCCCCGAGGGAATGGCAATAACATGATGACAACATTATTTGGTACATGACAGCAGCTAAACATATATAGTTCTAAGTCTATCGACATTAATCGCCCTCACTTAGGTTTCAGATCATATGTTGAGAAGATGACAACAAAAGATGTTGGCATAATTAATCTTTTTCATTGCTTAAAATGTTGACATTATTACAAGGACCATATGATACATTATAAGAACATTTTTCCTCCATTTTTCTCAGTTAAGAATGCCAAATATAGTCTTCAACTAGGAAAAATGTGTCCTTGAATTTGAAGATTTGCAAAAATGGGAAGGATGGTTTCATCAATATTTTTTTTTTTTTTTTTTTTTTTTTTTTTTTTTTTTTGTGGAAACATGAAATTTTATGCAAAATTTGCTTGGAGTTTGACCAGATATGGGGATTTCAGATGTAGATGGGTTAAGCCAGGCCTCGGCGGATTCTTTCGGCGCATCGCATCGGATGATCAATAATTTAGCCTTCCAGGAAGAACAATTTGGTGAGCTCGAAATGATCAAATTATTAACTTTATATTTAAGAAATCAAATTTTTACTGTTGATAACTTTTGCAAGTAAATTTTTAATTAAAATCTTAGCGGTTTTGATGTTTTTATTTGGAGATCAGTGTTAGAAAAAACTATCACACATCTAATGACATCGAGATGTCTTTTTTCAAAGAACAAAATCGTAAGAGTTGTTCCGATCATAACGGGCATGATCCAAAAATCTTTGCATCAACACACATAATTTCTCCTCTCTGATTGATTTCTAATTCAGAAGATGCAAAAACTTGAGGTTTTTCCTTTTCTGCCACACATCACAATATGGATTTAGAGCAAGAAAAAAGGAATAGTGAAAGAGAAACCCATTAGTTAAAAATATTGTTGCAATGCTGAAAAACTTTTGCAAAACAATCCAAAAGAAAAGCTCAGAAAACAGCAGCTGAGGCTGACATAATACCAGAGAGATGAGCAGAGCCATGTTTTAGAGATAGGGCCTTATCTCCATGAAACTACTCATCACTCTAATATTCACCCATTCATGTCCTTTCTTCCTCCACCATTGATTTTTCATTCTAAAGATTATTATCCCAACCTTAGCAGTTTTGTTTCAACATCGTCTTCTCATATCCAGACACGTGTTGTTTTCATCTTTATGGAGATGGGTCTAGAAATGATCAAATATTACTAATGCCATCCATACATTCACCTTGGTCTTGCACCAACTTTAAAAAATAAAAAATAAAAACAAAAAAACAAAAAAAGTTACAAAGAAAATGTGAGAGGAAGGCAGTAGATTTATTCATGGGTCAAACCGGGCCGTGGTTTAATTTTTTTTATTTCTTTATTCAAGTTGAGTTGGGTTCGGATTGGCCTAAAAGTTTATTTTACTATTTACAAAATATTAAAATATTTATTTTTATATTTTATAATTAAATTTAAATAAATTTTTTTATTTAATAAATAATAATTCGGGTCGGACCGATCCGAATCATTAAAATTCTTACTCAAATCCGATCTAATTCGAATCGAACCTATCAGATCGGACGAATAGCTCGGTCCTTGAACAGGTACAGAGGAGAGAGGATTATCTGGTTTGAATCCAAGGATTGATGCATATACTAGTGTTCATTATCACCAAATGAAAATGTGGGTTAGAGGTTTTGGTTGTTTATTTCTTTATATTTTTTAACTGGCTATTAAAAGTAAAGAGTAAAAATAAATGGTTGGAATATATACAAAGTAATAAAAGTATCATTCAAAACAAGTAAAATATAATTTTTCTTTAAACGTGTAAGCGTTCCTTTCTAACTATTAGTTCAGATTTTGTATTGAAACCTTAAATTTCTTTTTGTCATTCACAACTTTACTTTAATCCAAAATTTAAGAAAATAACTTAATAAAAAAAGTAAAATTAAGGAGACCTTGATATATAGATATGGGTACTATTTTTTTAGTTGAAATGGTTGAGAGTTGAATCATGATTATTAAAATTAAAATTTCAATATTTTATCAGCAAATTACACGATTATTAATCATATTTTTCTTTCATATACAGAAGTATGAGCTATTGACATTTAGAGATTAATTATTATCCAAAACAAAAAAAAAAGACATTTAGAGATTAATTATATCGAAATTGTGGATGAATTATGAATAATACCTGATTAATGTAATTAATATATACATAATTACTCCTTTCTAAAGTAATTAAGACCAAAGTTATTAGAAGTTTCAAATTTCATTTTTCAGATTGAGTTGTCCCAAATAAGCATTAATGTAGGATAATCTATGTCCATGGCCCGAGCTTGGGTTAAGTTTTTAGTAATATGAAAAGATTCATTGCAATTTAAATTGTTGTTTAAATAATAAAATAAACTTTTCAGAGACTCGATCCTATCTATAAACACTTCTAGCAGCAATAGCAGCAATGTGGCATATCCATATATTTCTACAGTTACAACAACTATAGAGAATCCAAGTAAATGTGGCAAATTAAGACCACAAAAATCATGGATTTATATACGTGGAGAATGGTCATTGCATGCATGTCCTAACATGCAAAAAAAAAAAATTTAAAATGATGGATGAACAATTTTTATTTATTTAAAAAAACAAAAGGTAGCTAAATTCATGATGGGAGAAGAGAGAAAATTGATCTCCAACGTCCAAACCTCATCTACAAGAGTAGAAGCTCTCATTCATCAAGCTTTCGCTTTCATTATCGGGTGATGAAGAAGTAATTGTGAATAAAAATATGGTATAAAATCAAGTAAATTCTAGGATCCCTTGCAGCAATGTCGACGGCTTCGATCAACGGCTGGTGCCTCACCTCCACCACCTCTCCTTCTGCTCAATCTTCTTCCCTCCGGCGAGCTGCCACATTGCGGCCCTCCGTAGTTGCCACCCTTAACTCTTCCCTTTCTCCTCCTACCCTCATCCGAAACCACCCTGTTTTTGCTGCCCCTCCTCCTTTGCTCACTCCTTCCAATTGGGTATCTCTCTCTTCTCTCTCTCTTTTTTTTTACAAAGGAAACCGTAGCCTAAGGTAAGGAAAAGGATAGAAAATGCTGGGATTCGAATCCCAGACCTGCTGAATACCACTTTTTAATGGTGATTGCATGAACCAATTGAGTTAAATTTCGAGTTTTTTTCATACATTCCTTTTTCTTCTAATAATTAATGTCATTTACGACTATTTCATTTTACGTTGACATATCTACAGTTTTGCATGAACAAATTTGTTTTATTGTGCAATTTGAGTATTTAACTAAGATGCATTTCATTTTGTGACTGAACCTTAAGGGTCCAATACCAAAACTACGTAATGGTAAACCATTTTAAGTCATCTACAATTCTGCATGAATAAATTTGTTTTATTGTGCAATCGGAGTATTTGACTAAGCTGCATTTGGATGTGTGGTGTCTTTTCAATCGTATCATAATTATTTTTTTTTGTCACTAAACCTTAAGGATCCAATTATTTTTCGTAAATGATTCAGAGCATCCGAGTATTTAATTAAAAAAAAAAAAATCTGTTTCACTATCATATGCAAGATTAAAATGTGTCAATGTGGCAATGTGTGAGAGCTCCCCACATGAAAAAATCTAAAGTTTTAAAGACGTGGATTGCCTTATTTCCACAATCAAAATTTTCACCCTAACCGACCTTTCGGCCTTTAATTAACTCTTAGCAAATCACGTTTTATTTCCTGATTTGGCCACCACATGGCAATCTACCAATGGTGGTAATGTCCACATAAGCAGCTTACAGCTGTAGTAATGACACGTGTATGGCTCTGATTAACTCAAAACAAACCAATCAAATTCTCTCCTTGTGGGCTAAATAACGTCTATAAATATTAATAGTAAAATTAAATGTGAGCAAATGGAACTGATCAAATAGCCAATTTAACTGGCGGATTTTGAGCTAAATTAAGATTTAAGATTTTATCTACAGACAAAGATAAAAGAATTGTCTGAATTTTATTGTGGTTTGAAAATTTGCAGAGGGAAGACATGGGAAACAATTCATACGAGGAATCCATTGAAGCTCTCAAGAAACTACTCAGGTAAAAAAAAACAACAACAATGTTCTGTCTCTGTCTCGACTTTTTTTACTGATCTTTAACTGACCGTCTCTGTTGCTTAAATTTCATATTTCAACCTTTCTTTCATGTTTTTTTCTACATTAATACTATACTTCTGTTATTTGTACTTATGATCTTTGATTCCATCTAGACCGTCCATCAAAATTTTTTATGTTACCCGGACTCAGGTGAATGTCGGATATCGATATATGTCTGACACGGGTATATTTAATTTTTTCTAAGTTTTCATATATTTTGAGGTTCATATCCTATACTCATGTTCGAATATGTGTCAGATCAGACACAGATGTCAAACACCAATGAATAAAAAACCGGTTTTCTACTTGTTCATTGAATTCCGAGTTCTTGGATATATGTCGGACCGGACTGGTCATCGATTCCCGATTGAATCTATCTGACCGGTCGGTCCAGTCCAATTTTTTCAACATTGTCAAACGCAAATGTTTTAAGAAAAATAAAAAATCCAAGTAACATAATAAAATTTAACATCATTGACCCATAATTTGGTTTTTTTCAATATGGTTAAAAATTTGTAGCATGATAATTTGATAACATCTTTATATATAAAAGATTAATTGAAAAAGATTTGTGACCATAACTTTAAATAAAAATTCAGATTGAACTACCCTTTTTAACAGTGTGACAAAATATAATTTGATTATAGTAGTGATTTATTTATTTATTTATTTCTTGAGGAATCAAAGCATTGTTTTGGTTGTTTGATTGTAGTGAGAAAGGAGAACTGAAAGCTTCAGCAGCTGCAAAGGTAGACCAAATAACAGCTGAGTTAAAGACAACATCAGCTGATGGCAAACCATTTGATTCTGTTGAGAGGTTGAAAGAAGGATTCATTTACTTCAAGAGAGAAAAATATGAGTTAGTCATCACCCATTTTCCTTTATTTTCTTCAATTTTCTTCTACTTTCTGCTTTAATAGTCCTGCTTAGGTGACAAACTGTATTTTTTATTTTTTATTTTTGCAGAAAGAATCCTGCTTTGTATGCTGAGCTTGCCAAGGGTCAAAGCCCAAAGGTATACAAATATTTTACTATTTAGCTATAGCTATGTTATTCGGATTTTTCATTTTCTTAAAATATCCGTATCTGATACTTGTGTCTGACACATATTCAGATATGAGTATGAGGTATGATCATCCAATTAAATATATGAAAAAAAAAATTAAAATTGAGTATATCTGTGTCGGACACATACCCGTATCGACACTCATCTTCAAGCCCGGATAACATAACCATTTAGCATCGGGGTTATCTCTCATTGTGTAACCGAATAAAAAAAAGGCCGAATGCCTTTCTTCATTTGCAAAAATATTTTTCATTTGGGGTTTCTAGTACCAAGGATTTAAATTGCGTTCACGAACGCATTTTCGGTCGCGTTGCATTTATCGCGGTTGCAGATGTAATAAATGCTATTGCAGTCAATTGCGATAAATATCGACCGTGAATATCGACGAAGAAGAGAGCCGAAACCGCAAAATAACATCGCATTGCGACTGCTATTTAAATAAATCAGTGTCTAATACTAATTGTTTGAATAAATGGCTGCAGTATATGATTGTTGCCTGCTCGGACTCCAGGGTCTGCCCATCCCATGTGCTGGACATTCAACCAGGGGAAGCTTTCGTGGTTCGCAATGTTGCTAATATGGTGCCACCATATGATCAGGTATGAACCTTCTGGACCCAATATGCTTAGCCAATATATCTGCATTTCAAAATTCTATTTGTTTTTCAGCTCATAGATATATTAGAACCATGCTGTTGACTCTTTCTCTATGTTATGACAGACTAAATACTCTGGAACTGGATCTGCTATTGAATATGCAGTTTTGCATCTCAAGGTGAAGTATTCTTTTTTCCTTTCTTCTTTGGAGTCTAATATAGTTCTGTTAATGTTTATAAGGGAAGACATGCGAAAATCAAGAACAAATTGTTGGAACTTAAATATAATAATAAGTTTTTTGGATAATTGGTTATTCAATTTAATATGATATCAGAGCTTTCAAGTTCGAATCTTGGCAATCATTTGTTGTGCGTTACTGTTCTAATCTTTCTTCAGCTTGCACCTTTCTTTTACATTTGAACCATCTACAATACCATTAATCATTCATTCCAGTTTGCATGTGAGGGACATGTTGAAACTTAAATATAATAGTTGAGTCCTATGTTGCTCCGACTCTTCATTTTTTTTGAAGTACTCATGTTCGATACCCGTGTCCGACGCATATCCGGACATGACTATGGGGATATGATCCTCCAAGAACTATTCAAATACATAGAAATCTTGAAAAAAATTGAATATACTCGTGTCCGACACTCGCACCCGAGTCCGAGTAACATAGATTGAGTCTTTTCCTATCACACTTAAACTTTTAAAATAATTAATCATGGATTAATCACTCAATTTAACACAAATAAAAATGCTAATCTCTTGCAGGTACAAGAAATTGTGGTAATTGGGCACAGCGCCTGTGGTGGAATCAAGGGGCTCATGTCTTTCCCATATGATGGGACCACCTCTACGTAAGGGCCTTTTGTTTACAAAAGTTTTTTGTATTACTAACTAAAAACAAATGGATTTAATAACTGAAATTTTACTCTAAATCTGATTGAGATTTGCAGTGATTTCATAGAAGATTGGGTTAAGATTGGGATGCCTGCTAAGACCAAGGTGCTAGCAGAAAATAGTGGCGAGCCTGTGGGAGTTCAATGTACATGTTGTGAGAAGGTAGACACCCTAAATCTCAGCTTCTTTGAGTGAATCAATGTTGAAAAAATTGGACCGGTCGGTCGGATCGGTTCAATTGGTAATCGGACGCCAGTCCGATCTAAAACATGTCATAAAATTGGGAATTTAAGAAATCCGTAAAATACCGATTGAATCGGTAAAAAAGTGAGAAAAAATTAAAAAAATTGGTTTTAAGCAGTTTTTATTTTCTTTTAAAAAAAATTATGTCGTGATGAGATTTGAACCTTTAATATCCTTAGATTTATATTAAAAATCATACCATTTAATCAAATACATATTTTTATTAAGTAATTATATTTAATATTTAAAATCTTTTTTTAGTTACACCATCCGATTGAATCAGTGACCGAAGGTTTCACCGATTTGACCAACGTCCGGTTTTTTAAACATTGAAGTGAAACAGTGAATCTCTACTGAGATGAATCCACAATTTTCTAACCAATTATGGGGAAATTTTATAATTTTCAGGAAGCAGTGAATGTATCCCTTGGAAACCTGCTAAGTTATCCCTTTGTGAGAGATGGATTAGTGAAGAAAACTCTAGCACTGAAGGGTGGTTACTATGATTTCATTAAAGGAACTTTCGAGCTCTGGAGTCTTCAGTTTGAGCTTTCAACCCCTATCTCTGTATGAACACCAACCGTCACCATTGACACCATCTTTGTTACTTAAACTGCTACTCTTCTTTTTACTACAATGTACTATGTATGTTTATGTCTTACTGAGCTATATATTACAATAAATATATATGATGGAGATCACCAGCAGCGGCTCCTTTGATTTATAAATTCTCGTTAGATTTCGTTTTACTAAGAAGCTATGTTACTCGGATTCGAGGGTGAGTGTCGGATATGGATATATGTCCGACACGGTATACTCAGTTTTTTTTTTCTAAATTTTTCCAAATATTTGGAGGATCGTATCCCTATACTCATGTCTAAATATACGTCGGATACGAATACTTCAAAGAAAATGAAGACTCGGAGTAACATAGCTAAGAAGCATAATTAAACATACTTCAAATGACTTTATTTATGGCTGCAATTTTTTCTTTTCCTTTGTTAGGTAAAAGATGTCGCCACGATACTACATTGGAAGCTCTAGGGACATGCTTAGAGGTCATCCCTGCAAAGATGAGGCTCTGAGATCTGATCTTCACTTTTTTCTCACATTATAATCTGAACTGAGTTTTGTAGACAAAAGACATTTTAAAGAACTGGGATCCTTCAACTATTTTAATAATGTTTCAGCCAAAGTTCTTTAGCATGATTTCTAGCTATCTTCAACAATATGTGGCTTGATTAATAATGCAGTAGCAGACAAAATATAGAAAAAAAAAATCCATGATTGGACCATGCCACAAAACCTTACAATAATACTTCGAAGTACAGGTAATCTTATAAACAGGTCTGAAAGGAATAAAGTTTTATAACAAAGGGTTTGATCAAATTTTAAAAAATTAATTCCGGTGAATATCAATGTCTGGCGAAAAATCAAAATCGTAAAATAGCTATCGTAATATTATGTTCCGGTCATTATTTAAATCTCTAATGATGGCACCACCGCACCGCGACTTAGGTGTATGGCTGCCTGATCAGGCACTTTCACTTGCTTGGCGAACTTTGACAAGAATCAACCCGTTTTCGGCTTTGCTCAATTTGATGCCTAGTTTCTTCCTCAAATGACTATTCCAGTAACTTTTCACTTGCTTGTATCAGTTCTTCCTGGCACCCGTTTAGCAATCAAAGACCATCTGAACATATACAAACATTGTTACATTAATTATTATGTATTTATGTTACAGCCAAAGCATCAAATTATTAAGGTAAAAAGGATTATCAAAACCTGTGTCCAAGAAGCTTATGAAATCTAATTATAAGGTCTTCTTCTTCCTCAGAAAATCGCCTTGGGGCTCAGGTAATTTATCCACCTTAGCCTACAAATTTTCCCCACATCTCTTCAAACCTGTACGAGGAAGAAAAAAGAACCATTCACTTCTCTTGAAAAAAAGTAAGATCAGTACAAAGAAAAAACAGAAGAGATGAACTTTGTGTTTCCACTGTCCTTTTTCCATGCACCTTGACATTATCCATTGAGTAGCTTGTCTTCCTCCACTGTCCATTGCCCTTTTTTGTATGGAATTTAACCGGTTTAACTACCCACATAATTCTTGTACTGTAGTGAAAAGAGTAAATTAATCTTTGTATTGTAAAAGTGAGTAATTTAGTCTCTGTATAATTGAAATAGGAGCAAATAAGTAAAATTGATAACGGTTTTAATGAAAAACCGTTAAAATGCTGACGTGAACTCGTAAAATCTAACAGATTTAGATATATTTCAAGTCATATTTTATTCCAAGTCATTAATTCTTTTAAATTTTACGAGTCTATTTCAGTATTTTAACGATTTTTCATTAACATTGTTATCAATTTTACTTATTTGCACCTATTTCAATTGTACAGGACTAAATTACTCACTTTTATAGTATAAAAATTAAATTACTTTTTTCAATATAATACAGAGACTATGTGAATTCTTAAACCAATTTAACCTTTTTTTTCACGGTCATTTTTTGGAGTTCTTGCTGTTGCAGAAGAGAAAATGCAAAGAGGATTTCTAGTGTAGAGTAGCATTTATTTTATACCATGGAGGTAATGATGAGATGATGATGGGATGGCAGACTTTGGATTAAGTTGCTCTTAGCAGATTTGGCACTCATCTTTATATATTTTGAGCTTTCTTATAAAGGTTCACTTAATCGATATTTATAAATATCATTTAAGAATTATTTGTTTATTATTGAATTTTTTTTTTGTATTTAATACATTATTTTTACTGAATTAAAAAAAAATGATGCATTAATTATATATATATTTATATATATCATTTTAATTAATACCACTAAATACTGATTAACATTTTTCTTCTTATAATTAAGTTCATGCTACCTTTTATTACATTGCTATTAGCAAAGGGTTTTCATTTTAATTACTATATATATTTTTTTTCTATTTTATTATTATTTAGCTTCTCCGAATGATTCCATGCTTGTTAATCTCATTTTCACATGATTTCACATTTTATCATTAACTAAAAAGATGCATTAATTATATCCTTATATGACATCTGGTATAAAATTAAGAGTTATTTGAATATGGTCAATTATATCCGATAATTTCAGACACAACATAATTATACGATACGAACATAACATGAAAAAAATAATTAAAACACGACATGACACGAAAAATGACATGAACACGACACAAATATACGAACGTATCAAAATCTATATAAAACGAATTATTAACGTGTCAAAATTTATATAAATATATAATACCTTGAATACGATTATGACAGAAAAAATAACACTAACATGATGACATGCGACACAAAATTGAGAGTTATTTGAATAGTATCAATTAAACTTGGCAATTTGGACACAACATGATTATGCGACATGAACCCAACATGAAAAAAAATAATTAAAATACGACATGAAAAATAACATGAACATGACACAAATACACGAACGTGTCAAAATTTACATAAACTGAATTATTAGCGTGTAAAAATTTATATAAATTTACAATACTTTAAACATACGATAAAATAACACGAATATGTTACGAACATATAAGTTTTCTCTAAATTGAATCATTATGACAAATTATGCAAAATATGAGATGAATTGAGACACGACACGAACACACAAAATTTTCTCTAAATTGAATCACTATGACAAACTATGCAAAATATTTGGATGAATCGAAACACGACACGAATACATGAAAATAATAATTAAAATACGACACGACAAGAAAATAATATGAACACAACATAAATACACGAACGTATTAAAATTTACATAAAATGAATTATTAACATATAAAAATTTATATAAATTTATAATACTTTGAACACACGAAAAAAATAACACGAATACAAACACGACACGAAAAATAATATGAACATGATACGCAAAAACGAACGTGTCAAAATCTACATAAATCCAAAATCATTTAAAAATCAACCCTAAATCAGTCCAATAAAATTACCTAATTAACCCTAAAAATATTGATTAAGTCATTACTTAGTTGACTATTAAAATGACTTAATTAATCCTAAAAATATTAATTAAGTCATTACTTAGTTGGCTATTAAAATTACTTAATTAATCCTAAAAATATTGATTAATGCCATTACTTAATTGGCTATTTATCATGTTTTTAATTTCTCTAATTTTTGCCTCTCATTAATTTATGGAATTGCTTTTAAGGTTTGTTATAAAAAAGTATAGATATAATAACTGTAAACTGTAAATAGTTCCAATTGGTAAATCCATTTTATAATTTTTCTACTAAACTGGAATAAAAACCAGTTGTGCTGCCTAAGCTTGCTAGAGTACCAATGGGATTTTTTTAATATAACTAATCAAATACCTAAAATAATCCTCAAAATATGATAAAGACATTGCTTAGTTGGCCCAAAATCAAAGCTTTAAATTTTCAAATTCGACCTTTAAATTTTCAAAATCAAAGCTTTGAGGGATAGTTTTTAAAGAGGGTTATAGATATCAGTTTGGATTTGGACCAAAAAAGGAAGTTAAAAAATGCTATTATTAGTTATTACCTTTTGCTTGTTCCATTTAATCCGAGTTGAATGGTTATTACTTATAATAATGTTTCTAATATAGTAATTGAATGGTTATTACTTTTTCTTTTTTTGATAAGTGAATGGTTATTACTTATTCCATTGTGCTTGGAATACATCAAAGAAATACTTTGGAAAATGTTAGATAATTGGTTACTTAAAATGGTTTGTTATGTGAAAAATATTTTTTTAAATTAATTTTTGAAAAATAAATGTCTTTTAAAAAAATTAATATTTTTTATTGTTTAGATGATTTTGTGTATTTTTTTTTGTTTAATTGTTTTTATGAAAAATCTGCATTAATATAAAAAAAGATCGATCCCTCCATTTAAAGAATTGAATTTTTTTTTTTTTTTTGCTTTAAATTCTATTCTTAAGAGATCGATCCTTTGTTTTGCTTCAAAAAAAAATCGACTCCTATACTTAGAGGATCAATCTTTTTTGCTTTTTTCAATTTTCAAAAAATTAGTTAATTTTTCATTGACCCAAAAATTATTTTTTATTGATTAAACTATTTTTCACAAAACAAATTCAGAAAAATACATAAAACATTTTTCGAAAATGTGAAACAAACAGGGCCTTAGCTAATTATTTCATTGGAAAGCAAGCATATACTACTAGTTTTCTTTTCATTATTTTTTAGGGAACTCGAATTTTCTTTAATTTTATCAACCAACCCCTAATATAGTGATAAAAGGACAAGTTAAGAAACCAAGCAAATTCATTTTCATCGAGTGAATTTTAATATAATACATAAAAAATAAAAAAATCTTTTAAATTGGTGAACATATATACATATATATATATTTTTGGATAATTTGGAAAAAGGGATAAAAACCTTATTTCTAAAAAAGGGAAAGCATGCACCAACCAACTGAGCCAAAGGCTCGGATGTAACCTTCATTTGTGTAAGGAAAGAAATAGGAGGGACTAAAGAAAAATGAAAAGATTTACAGTTTTATATACTCAAAAAGAAACTATGAAATACCTATTTATTTATTTTTTAGATATAAAGAAAACCAATTCGAATTTCAGACCTTCTAAATGCCATTTTATAAAAGTGGTTGCATGAACCGACTAAATTAAATCCCAGATTTGAAATACTTATTTATTGACTTATATGGAAAATTTAAAAAATAAAGCAAGGCCTAGCTCTCTCATTAAAACCTTTTTTTTTTTAGTTTTGCACTACTGCTCGAATCGAATCAATTAAAAAGAAAGATTAAGATGGCCTATGTTACTCAAATTCGGGTTTGTGTCGGATACGAGTATGTATCCGATACGGATATATTCAAGTTTTTTCATGTATTTGAAAGATCTTTGGAAGGTTATATCTCCATACCCATGTCCGAATATGCATCGGATATCGGTGTCGAATATGGGTACGTCAAAAAAAATGAAGAGTCAGAACAACATAGAAGATGGCTGCAACTATCTTAGAGAGGTATTAGGCTTCTGCTTCACAACGTAAAAACATTGATGTCAATGATAATATAGCTGATGGCATATGTACAATACAAACAGGTCCATTTCCAGTGGAATAGTTAATAAATAATGACATTTCCTTGAATATCTACTTACCTTAGGTTACACTTACACAGCATGGCAAAAGACATTTCATGTCACATCCGGCGTTGGCTCAAGTATTACAGGGATCTTCTCCTTATGATCACCACGCAACACCTCCACAGTAACCTGTGAGAAATTACGATAATCGAAAATTTGTACATCGAAAAGAGCTGGAGAATACGAGTACTATATATATCTCGATCAAAAAGGATATATATACACACACACACGTATTATTTGATTCTATACCTGATCGCCAACTTTGCATTGATCAAGAATTCTGTACAAGTCACTGCCATTAGTGACCTTCTTTCCATTTACTGATGTTATTATATCACCCAAAATAAGTCTACCATAGGCATCACGCTTCGTTGGTTTCAGACCCTGTTATGTATTAAAGGTTAGCTGTGTGTGTAGAAAATACGAAAATCTTCAACATGTCATTGAAACATAATGATGACGGAGTATAAGACTTCAGCTATGTTACTCGGATTCAAGTGTGAATGTTAGACACAGGTATGTGTCCAACACGAGTATGTTCAATTGTTTCTAAGATTTCTATGTATTTGGAGGGTTCTTGGATGATCATATCCTCATACCCATGTCCGGATATGCGTCGGACATAGGTGTCAGATACGGGTACTTCGAGAAAAATAAAGAGTCGGAGCAACATAGGACTTCAGATATGAACAGATGATAAACTTCAATAACACATGAAAGTCTGATGCAGAAAAAAATAGTAAGCATACCGCCTTGCCAGCCGGACCATTTGCAGGAGCGTCTAAGACAAGCACACCGCTTACTCCCAACTGTTCGACAGATTGATCTGGTGCAAATTTAATCCCTAAAATAGGTCTCGTCACCTTCCCAAACTTCACCAACTGATCAACAATGCCACTAACCTGGACATGTCGGGAATGACTGGATGAATTATTCTCAAGGAAAGAAAAAGAACCAAATAAATTCTTGCATTCTCAACACACATATCAGATTAAAATGAAACAAGGTTTATGTAATACTCACTGTGTCGACTGGAATCGAAAATCCAACACCAGAAGATGCACCAGAAGGAGAATATATAGCAGTATTTATCCCAATAAGGTTTCCTGAACTATCTAGGAGTGGCCCTCCACTATTACCAGGATTAATAGCAGCATCTGTCTGTATAACATCTTGAATTGGGCGACCGGTGGCAGCAGAACTGATCTCTCTGCGAAGCCCACTTTAGGTAATATAAAAGAAGCATTAGCAAAACCCTAATTCATATAAAAACCAGCAAAAGTAGGAGGAAACTATGTTACTCGGACTCGGGTGTGAGTGTCGGACACGGGTATGTTTGATTTATTCTAAGTTTTTCTCTGTATTTGGAGGGTCCTTGGGGGATCATATCCTCATACCTATGTCCGAATATGCATTGGACATGGGTGTCGGACACAGGTACTTGAAGAAGAATGAAGAGTCGGAACAACATAGGGAGGAAACCTAAATATGATATATTGACTACAAATCCTTGGTCTTTGGTACCTGATAACACCAGTTGTAAGAGTATGATCAAGTCCAAACTGCAAGAACATAAAAAAGAAAATTAGGAAATCCACTTGAACAAGCTATCAAAGAGCCCCAAAAGTAGCAGTAAAAGTACATGATCAATGAAGTCTTGATCAGGCACTTACAAACCACATTACTAGTGAGTGAGGGCAACATTTTTAGTAATAAAATTCATACAACTGCTAGGCTTTAATTTATTATGTATGCAAATTGAAAAGTAACTTTCTTTTTCATGTTAATACTTTTAAACATCATAAGAGATGCGTTTGGAGAGAAAATAGATAAATGAAAATAAATTTCGATCTGTTTTATATGATGTATCAGAAAATAACAAATAAGATATATGATGAAGGAAAAGTATGTGATATTCAATGTAATGTAAAAAACAGATTGTTCCTTCCCCAGCTAATAAGACAACTAAGATATTGTCTAAACTTACATAGATAAGCTATGTTGCTCCGACTCTTTATTTTTCTAGAAATACCCGTGTCCAACACACATGCGGACATGGGTATGGGGATATGATCCTCGAAGAACCCTCCAAATACATGAAAAAATTTAGAAAAAATTTAACATACCCGTGTCGGACACATACCCGTATTCGACACTCACACCAAAATCCAAGTAACTTAGTAGATAAGTATGTTCATATCTGGATATCACCACAGACAATCTCCGTTGAAATGAAACAAATAAAATACCGACAGGTATAGGTCATAATTCTGTGCGTATAAACATGTACTCACCGGGTTACCTATAGCATATACTTTCTGGCCAACAAGCAAATCAGCTGAGATACCAACAGGTATAGGTCTTAGTTTGTCTTCGGGCGCATCGACACGCAATACAGCAACATCCTTGTCTTGGTCAAATCCAACAACTTTTGCATCATAAGTTGACTGGTCAGCAAGAGTAACCCTGCAAGTGATTAGCACCAATTTAAAATTTCAAATATCAAGGACAAGAAGTTTAAAAACATCTTTATCCTTTATAACCCTAGTGCCAAAGGCCAGGTAGTTACCAAGGCTAGCTCCCGATTCTCCTTATATGATTACTTTAGAGACTTAGAACCAAGTCACCAACGGTCCTAAACCAATCGCGTATTTCCTCAAAATTATATAATGCACTCTCCCATTGCTCCAACAAAATAAAAAACGAAGATATCAAGAACCTAACATTTATTTGTCACACACCCTGTTCTACTCCTATGTTAACCTATGTTACTCATTGGGGATGAGTGTCGGATACGGGTATATGTCCGACACGGATATGCTCTATTTTTTTTAAGTTTTTATATTTGGAGAATCATACTCCCATACTCATGTCCGAATATTTGTAAACACAGATGTCGGACACAAGTACTTTAGGAAACATGAAAAGTTCGGATAATATATATGTTATTTAGGCATAAATTAATCCTAGAAAAAAAAAAAAACGATCTTGCATATTTATCCATGCTTAGATAACCAAATAGATTATAAAAGTCCACGATTTTCCAATACATTCATTCCTAACACTTCAAACAAGACAATTTACTAATTCAAACAACATCCATAAATATATGGATTCTATAACCTAAAAATATTTCCATTACCAAACTGTGATTATTCAATCCCAATCATCTACAACAACAATAATAACAGGAAATAATAAAATTAATAAAAGAACGAACTTGAGATCAGAAGCTCCACGAATCACATGATAATTGGTGACAATGTGACCATTTTTGTCCCAAACGAAACCCGACCCGGATCCTTGTGGCACCTCCAGTACATCCAATGTAAAAGCATCCTGCCTAAAAAAACCCATTACCAAAAAAAAAAAGAACTTTAGAAAGGGAAAATAGAAACTACCCAACAGCAAATTGAATAAGAAACCCCCAAAAAAGGGGGAAAATTGAATGAACCTGACGGCGAGATTGGTGATGTAAACAACAGAGGGAGTGTTCTCTTGAAAAAGACGAACCGTAGCCAATTCATCGGACTGTAACTTCCGGGGAGGGGTTACCACAAAGGCTGAGGCGGGTCCCACATCAGTTACGAATATGGAGAAAGATAGAGCAAGCGAAGTGCAGAGGATAAAGAAGGAATCTAAAGCTGAGGAAACGATACAACTATTACTAGAGTTATTATTGTTAGAATTTTTTTTGGTTTGATTGAGAATGAGACTGTGGAGAGAGGAGAGAGAGAGTTTGTTGGTTGGAAAGAGAGAAGAGGGTTTTGAGGTGGAAGGGAGTGGAGGGAGCTTTGGGGTTCTGTTTGGGGAGCGAGAAAATGGGGAGGAAGGAGAAGGGGATTGGAGGAAAAATGTGGAAAGGAGTGAATAAGCTGCCATCTTTTTGTTTGCTGGTTTGGACAACTTACTGGAATATTATTGTTATTGACTTTTTTTTTTTTTCTTTTGTAGGTTGGAAATTTTTGCAATATGCTAATACTTCTTATTAGATTTGTAATTGGTATATTTATCATTTATGTTATATTTGTTATATTTTTTATATTATAATTGTATTTAAAATTTTATATATTTATATAAATTTTAATATTTTAATAATTTATATTATATAAATTTTAATATATTAATATATTTATATCATATTTATATTATTTTTTTATATCGTATTACATTTTAATTATTTTTATATCTAAATTATAAAAATTATTTTTATTTTTTATTTTAAACATTTATGACTTGGCAGGGAATTGGATATGGTAGGTAATGATAGTAGATGTTGGAAGAAGTTTTTAAGAAGAATCTTTGTTGAAGTTTTTTCAAATTTTTGTCCGAAAAAAAAATGATAATCAGTGTTATTAAAAATTGATTAAGGTAAAATATATATAAAAAAAAATATTTTTATTTAATTTAATAAGTATAATATATTAAATATAAATTTTTTTTAAAAAAATAATACTTAAATGATGTCTACAAACACGAGTTAAGAGGTGCTCATGGCCAGGTTGTGATCCCAAACTTTTTTTATTTTTCTTGTCCAGGCCCGGTTCTGAGAGAATCTGGGCCGGCCGACGGGCACGAATCACTATTCATCCTTTAATAATTTTTTTTATTTATATTTTTATAATTAAATTTTTAAAAAATAATATTTTTTAATACGTAAACAGTGATTCGGGTCGGGTCGGATCACAAATATTGAGGCCCAAGCCCGTCCGAGAGGGCTGTCCGGCCCGTGAGCAGTTCTATATAGGATGGCTTAATACAAATTTGGAAGTACTTTCCGAAAATTGCCTGTTTAGGGTGAGTCTAGATCTGCTCAAGGGCTAGATTATCCGTCCAAACCCGAAGGTCCGTCTATATTTTGAAGGGTTTGGACAAAAATAGTAAGCCCGAAATATGAGCTTAAGCAAAAAAATGAAGCTCATTTAGAAAATGGACCAGGTCTTGGTTCCAACAATCAAGGTTCGAGGTCGACCCGACCCGTTTTTCATTCACATAATATATTATTTTTATATATTATGTAATTTATATCATATAAAAAATAAATATATATATACTATTATTTAACATTTAAAAATATGTTAAGTTATTCATATTTTAGAATTTAATAAAAGAAAAAAAATATTAAAATTAAATAATAATAAAAATATTTATTTAAATTTTTTTAGAAACAAAATAATATGGACAGGTCTAAATGAGTTTGGATAGAATTTGAGGCTCATATTTTAAATCAGACCAAACTTAAATAAATATATATGATATAAATATCATACTTAAATTCGATCCGAACTTAATCTAGTCAGGCCTATGAGCACCTCCTCCGAAGATGACTAAGTACAGAGATTTTCCTTAGATTGCCTGTTTGTTTGCATGTCTTAAAAGCAAACAAAGATCGAGAAAATTTGAGGTAAACAGACGTTACGCTGCCCATCCAAGGACATAGTTGTTCCACTTACTATCAAAAAAATAAGTGCCTAATTAGATTTAGGATCCGTTTAGTATTGTTATTGATATAATTTTTTAAATTAAAAATCATTTTTATCACAATTTTAATGGTAAATGAATAAAAAATTTTGGTTTTTGCGATTAAATTTATAATTTGACAACTCAAATAAAAAAATAAGAAAATGAAGCATTTGCAATTTAGAAATTAACTTTTAAATAAAATAATTTTATTATCTTCGTATTTTTAAATTCTTTTTGGACATTTTAATTTTTCACAAATTTTTTCACAGTAATACCAATTATCAAACACTTAAAAATATTTAAATTACATTTCTTTCACTACACTTTTTAAAAATATTTTTTTCAATTCAAACTTTATTTCAATCTTAATTTTTTTCAAAATTTTAAAGTTTTTGCTTTTGGCGGAATAAGCCAGTAAGCATTGCAAAAGTTTCAAATAGATTTGATAATTTTAGATACGATATAAAAATACAATATAAATATAATATATTTAATAAACACTGATCATCATATTCAATTATCCATATTTAAATTTTTAACACATTTACTAATTTATATTGTATTGACATTTACATAATTAAAAATATATATATATATATATATTACAGGAATTGCGGGATCTAATTCCAAAGCATAAGACCTCTTGTACATTGGGAAACCGTCTAGTCTCAGTCTCATTTATTACCACAGCAACTTCAAAGCCATTAATCACCTACAAACAGACTGTGACACCAAGAATTCCTCCCCTAAGGGGTTTTTTTCCCCAAAAAAATTCAGAATTATAATTTCAATAATGTATATAGCTCGTTTAGTATTATTGTTGATATAATTTTTTAAGTTAAAAATTGTGTTTTACCTCAATTTTAATATTAAAGGGATAAAAAATTTGGATTTTTACAATTAAAATCATGGTTTGATAACCCAAATAAAAAAATCAAAAAAATAAAATTTTTACGATTTGAAAATTAGCTTTTAGGTAAAATAATTTTATTATCTTCACATCACATTTCTAAAATTTTATTATTTTAAACATTTTTTTTTGATATTTTAATTTTTTACAGCATTTTTTCACACTAATATCAAACAATTAAAAAAATTTAAATCATATTTTTTGACAATAATTTTTTGTTGTTGTTGAGATAAAGGTGTTTTTATTTATGATTGGAAATTACAATCATTTGCAAAAGTACTAGAAATAAAATCAGGGCATTCCTATCCTCAGAGATCCTCAAACTCCATTTGGCTAAATTATGGGCAACAGAATTACCTGTCCTAAAAGAATGTACTACGGTACATTGTTGGAATAAAAATTAACCATGATAATTTTAAATCTATATATACTATATATAAAAACACTAATTTCAAAAGTACAAATAGTTAATAACATATATATCCTAATTAATTTTTAAAATTAACTATTTTATGTTTATTGTTGAAATTTAATTATTTTGACATATATACCCTTGCTAATTTTTAAAATTAACAATTTTATCCTTAATACTGAAATTTAATTATTTTATCTTTAATAATGATTTAATAAAATTTTTAACTATTTTATCTTTGATAATGATTTATTAATTATTTTTTTTAATAAAAAGTCTAATTTTCTTATAGGCTACTACAAATCATTAATAATGGTTTTTTTAAACAATTTTATCTGTAATAATGATTTGTTAATTCTTTTAATTCAAAATCTTATTTTCTTATTGCTACAAATCATTAATAACGGTTTATTAATTTTTTTTTTAACAATTTTATCCTTGATAATGATATGTTAATTCTTTTAATAAAAAATTTAATTTTTTTATAGGCTACTAAAAATCATTAATTAATCATAATTATTTTAAGTCTAATTATTATTTGCATCTTTATGTTGTAGGCCTATATAATTTTTATCCAACAATAAATAGTGAACAACATATATACCCTTACTAATTTTAAAAATTAACTATTTTATCCTTAATGCTGAAATTTAATTATTTTGACATATATACCCTTGCTAATTTTCAAAATAAACTATTTTATCCTTAATACTAAAATTTAATTATCTTATATTTAATAATGATTTATTAATTTTTTAACTATTTTATCCTTGATAATTATTTATTAATTTTTTTTAATAAAATGTCTAATTTTCTTATAGGCTACTACAAATCATTAATAATGGTTTATTAATTTTTTTTAACAAATTTATCCTTGATAATGATTTGTTAATTCATTTAATAAAAAATCTAATTTTTTATAGGCTACTATAAATTATTAATTAATCATAATTATTTTAAGCCTAATTATTATTTGCATCTTTCCGTTTTAGGCCTATATTATTATTAGTTATTTCTTATCCTACTACAAATAAAATTTTAATTATTTTATCCATAATAATGATTTATTATTATTTTTTAACTATTTTATCCTTGATAATGGTTTATTAAATTTTTCTTTAAAAAATCTATTTTATTTTAAGGTTACTAAAAATCAATAATGAATATTGAATCCTAATTAGTTTAGGGCTTATTATTATTTGCATCTTCCGTTTTAGGCCTAATTATTTTATTAGATATTATTATTATTTTTCATCCTAATCAAAGTAGAGAAAGCTCTTAATAGAAAAACCCTAATTATGTCTCCGTATATAAATATGGAAGTCATGATTAATAGACTTTGTGAACTTTTGTCTGCATTAGCATTATAATATTGCGTTATTGCTTCTTTTACACAGTAAGCTCATTGTATTGATTTTATGATCTATATCTAAGTTTTAATTTCTACAATTTTTTAGCCTTATTTGTAACATAATTCTACACAGTAAGCTGGTTCTATTTCTTTTATGATCTATCTAAATTTTAATATATATTGATTTTCTAACTCTATTTGTAAAAACCTATTTTATATTGTTTTTTTTATGGAACCCTGCTAAAGATATATTTTCTTTTGTTCGCAAATACATATAGTGCAAAACAAATAGTGAGACATTATTTTTCTTTTTTTATATGTTGCTTAGCCAATTTGTACTACTTGGATGGATAATTTATGGGCATATATACTGATCACGGACATAAAAAGGGAAGTTGATTTTCAAACCACAGGAGCTTGAAAACTTAGACTTCGTTTTGTGGTTAACATTTACAAATTAGCTGAAAGTGTGCAAAAAGTTCCAAACTTTCTCTATAATTGATGTAAAAACTTTTTAAAAACTAATATATATATATATTATATATATATATATATATATATATATATGCAATTGTTTGTTTTGTTATCGGGTGAAAACAATTTCTCTTATGCTTTCCTTAATTTAATTCATTAAAAATAAGTTGATTTAGAAGTTGAATTAGTCTAATTTTAAATACAAGATTTCAAACGAGTTTTATTTAATGCATGTATAGGAAGAGCCTATTGCTATAAATTCTAATATCAATACAATTACGTCTATAATTTGCCCATTTTGCTATATGACTTGCATCCATGAAAATCTCAATTTCTTACCAACTCCAGCAAGAATACTAGTTATAGTGATCATATCATGTTAAGGCTTAAGATATAACTTCACAAACTTATAAATTAGCTCATTGTGGGTGCATTACATTGGTTGGTGCTTTCCTAAGAATAATTTTTTTTCTTGATTAACATATACTCGGCAAAGTTTCGATTAGGAAATTAGGCAAGGTTTAAATTTAGTGTTATTAGAAAGAAATATTATCAATTACCAATTTCACTATGAAAATTGGATTCTAAGGTAGTGGTTAATTATTAAATGAATAGTTTCATCGGAAAATGTGTGGAATAAGAAAAATCATGAATTATTGTTGAACATTTTTCAAGTTATTCAATAGAGGGAATTTCAAAATATAAGGTGGCTGCATCTACCATTGCATGATTAATTTGATTATATAAATCATTGCTTATTCTGTCAACTTCCTCCTACTCATAGTCATATGGCAATTGCTAAAGTTAAGTGAGCTGATTCTTTTACTTTGCTACTTATTAAATCTTAGATATTTTAAAAAATAGTTATCAATGTTTTTTTTTTTTTTTTTACATTTCATATACTTATTGATTCTCATTATTGTTAAATTTAGTTATGATAATTTATATTTGAAACTCTAGTTTATTGAATCAAAGATCACATCCATAATTTTGGATAAAAAATACTAACAAACCAAGGTTCGAACCTATTATATTTATCTAATTATTTAATATTCAAAATTCTACATATATTTGTTACACATCTAAATTGTGTACCACAAATATTTTTAAGAAAATACAAGAATTCATCATACAATTCGTAGAACTTACAACTATATTTAGTCTATGAAGACATTAAACAACCTAGCTACACAAAGAAAAAAAAATTGAGTGGTTATGTGCAACTTTATCTACTCTATATGAGAAAGAAGGTTACTGATGTATAAAAACTGATTTCAATGAATTCATTATAACTGGAGTATAAAATTATTTGTAACTTCGATTTCAATCTAAATATGAATAATTGAAAAACTAACAAAACATATCCAAAAAAAACTAACAAAATTATTTTTTTCAATGTAGAAAAAAAAAAAAAATGGAGAACCAGACTATTACAATAATATAATTTCAAGTGTAACCAATAAATATATATTCTTTGTGCATATGGATGTGAGACAAGAATCTGAACGAACTCAAAGACGTCTGGTGATAGAACAAATGAAGAAATTTGAAGAATTTAATTTGATATCAAACATAAAGATAGAAAAAGAAGAAAAGGAGGAAACAAAAGATGAAAAAATCATTTCCATAAAAGATGATGGACATGCATCAAAGAGAAATAAAAGGATTTCAAATATATAATATAAAGATGAAGAGTACGATTTATCATTAAACAAATTGACAAAAAAAGAAAAGAGAAAAATCAAAGTAAAGAAAGAATAGGTTTCAATTGTTTTTTTTTTTATTTTTTTTAATTTTAATTAAGATTTCAAGAATATATTTCATAAATTTTAATTTAATTTAAATCTGTTTTAGAGAGGTAACAATTATATTATTTTTTAACATTAATTATATATTAATTACATGATTTATCATCCACATGCAATGCACGTGTAGTTAAACCTAGTATAATAAAAAATATGATATAAACATAATAAAATACAGTATAATAATTTTAAACACGATTAATATAATTAATACGATACATTTAATATATGTATGATATTTATATTTAAAATTTTGATACATCTATAATATTTATTATATTTATATTTACACAAATATTAAAAAATATATGAAATACCGTATCCATACACGTATCTAAACTGCCTTCTCATGTCAACGCCATGGTTTTTGTCAACATGGGCTGGGGTCGGAGTTTGCTCTTTCAATGACCTTTAAACTATAATTATTTGTCTTCATTTTTTCCACAATAATGTGAGGCTGAACCTTTTTTTTTTGTTCTTTTTCTGTCTTTTTCTACATTTTTTTATTTATTCTTACTACAAAAATTAATAAAAAAAATTTGAGTGGTCACAACCCACAATCTTTTGCTTTTTTTTTCGAAGATTATGTATGGTTCTTGAATTAGAGAATATACTATGTGGGTCCATGTGCTAACCTTTTTTGACTTCCTCCTCAACTTTTGAAGGACAAACAAAGTAATGTTGATTTTGCATTTTCTATCATCAATTAAATACGTTTAACTTTAAATACGATATAAAAAATAATTAAAATATAATATAATACGATATATATGCATGAATGTATAATTAAAATGTAATATAATATAAAAAATAATACGATATAAATTCATAAATATGTCAAAATTTATATAATATGAATTATTAACATATCAAATTTTATATAAATATATAATACTTTAAACATGATTATGATATATGAAAATACATGAACACAACACGGACATAGAGATTGTCAGATCTATGGTCAATCAAGCACCAATGACCAAATTACTAAATTAAGATTTTTAATTTGACTTTGATTAATTTTGGAGAGTTTAAATTAAAATTGATAATTTTGAATATTATATGAAAATATGATATAAACACGATATGTTTAATAAATACGAAAATCATGTAATAAACATCACATGACACGATTAACAAGATATATTTAATAAATATATCATATTCGTGTTTAAAATTTTAACACATTTAATAATTTTATTATGTTTATATTTAAAAAAAAAAATACAAAACATAACACATATAAGAATTACCAAATCTAATCAAAATTTAAAAGTTTGTTATTGGATGGCAATGACAAGCACTAAATGTGTAAACAAACTAAAATTTAACATGTATAGTAGTTTTTTGTGATTAAATTATTATTTATAAAAATTTAATTAATGGGTATTTATACATAATTAGTAATTAAATAAAATATTATTTTATAAATATTTTATATTTATATGTTGTTTTTATCAAATTAAAAATAATGCATAAATTATATATATTTATATACTATCACTTTAAACATTATCTTTATAAAATAAAACTAGTTGACTCTTTGACATTCTTAAAAGTTAAAGGAGAATTACTAACGTTGGATGCTCAACTTTAACCTTTTTTTTTTGTTAAATTATGAAAAGTATTTATGAAAGAAAATATTAAGGTGTTGTTTGATGAATTGAAAAAAATTAAATATTAATTTTTTTAGTATTGAATTTATAAGCATTGAATTTGCATTATAAAAATTATTTGATATATTACTTAAAATTAAATAAAGAATATAATTATATTATTTGATAACTGTAAATGTTGAATTTTAAAAAATTATTTTTACAATTTTAATTTTATTAACATAAGATTTTATATTATTCAAGATAGTTTTGGATAAAAGTTAGAAAGATAATTTCAATATTTTATTTTGTAATTAAAAAAAGGAGAAAAAACAATTTAAATATAATTTTTTTAAAAAATAAAATTGATTTAACATATTATACATTAAATGATAAATAACTTTTTACTAACTTATCTCATTCAATATTTTTTCATTCATATTTTTTATCAAATAATATTTAATGTGAGTTATAAATACATTAAAAAAAATTAAAATATTAAATAATTTTTTCAATACATCAAAATTTTTTAATACGATATCAAACACGGCAAATTAATTCGAATATGGCTAAAAAAATAATTTTTAAACTACCGATATTTTGAAATTAGTTACCAAAATACGTTTATTTTTTAAAACGTTGGGAAGTCGCCATATCATATGGCGACTTCCCAACATATTTTTTAAGTAACAAATTTTTTTCTTCATATTATTGGTTTTTTTTTTTTTTTTTTAATGTTGGTGATTTCATAACAAATGAATTCACAAGTTGGGAAGTCGCCAACCCATTCGGCGACTTCCCAACATATATATATATATATATATATATATAATATTTTAAATGTTAAATAATAAAATTAAAAATAAAAATTATAAAATTTATAATTTTAAAAAATATAAATTTAATAAATTTTAAATAAAAATATAATAATTTACAAAAATTTTAAAATTTATATAAAAGTTGTTTATACAATTTATATATATTTTTAACTGTATGTATAATGGTATTTGTCGCAACCTAAAAAATAACAAGTCTCATCGCAAGACTTTATTATTCGTTAAGCGTGACATAAAAAAAACCGAGAAAAAGCCGACTTAATTCCTCTAGAAAAATGAAGGTTTTGAAAATGACCTTGAAAAAGACATTGAGTCGCCACCAATCTTTTTTAGCTAGGTGCAATCGGCCAACTATTAAAACCGGTTTTATAAAACATTTTAAAATTAATTAAAACATTTTTAAAACCAATTTCAAGTATGCGTTATAAACCAGAGAAATCAAAGAAGCGGGTTAGGGAGTCGGTTACGTGCGGGGAAAGATTAGCACCCCCACAACGCCCGTATAAACCGGTACCTCATTAATCGTGTGTTATCTCAAATCTCGGTATAAAGTTGGTTTTAAATTTAGTATTTCAAGTTAATTCCCCATTTTAAGAAAAATAATTTTATTTTTAATTAAAAATGATCCGGAATTTATAAATTCAAAATTTTCCTATATTCCCCAACAAACATGGAAAAATATAAAAAAAATTATTAATTTTGGAAAACTTTCCGAATCATTCTCTTTTTAAAGAAGATATTCCGTTATTAATAATAATTGATGATATCCTCCCCAGCAAACCCGGCAGAGAACTCATGAATTATTTTAACTCGGGAATATTTTTATTTTATTGAAAATCATTATTTTTTTTGAAATCATTTAAAAGAAATGAATATGTATATGCATGACATAAATAAAATGACATAGCAAAAACTAAATAATATCATGCAACCTAAATGATATGACATAATTTGAATGCCTTAGCATATTCTAAATGAAATGAAATATCCTAAGTTATATGACATATTCTAAATGAAATGAAATGACCTAGGTAACATAATATATGCTATATGAAATGTAATATCCTAGGTAACATAATATATTCTAAATGAAATAAAATAATCTAAGTAACATAATATATTCTATATGAAATGACCTAAGTAACATAATATATTCTATATGAAATGAAATAATTTGAATGACATGGCAAATATGAATGATATGACATATAATTTAAATGACATAGAATATAAAATAATGCTATCATATAATATGCATGGAAATAAAAATGAAAATAATAATGCATAACATAGTATATGCTAAATAATATAACAAAAGATAATTAAATAAAAAGCATAGGATATACTGAAATATTCCAAATCATATAATAAACAATATAACATAACTCAAAATCATAACAATATCATAGAAATTATCATAGCAAAAATCACATATAAAATGCATGAATATGGAAAATGCAATGCATGAAAATGTATTTTTTTTCCTTTAATTAAGGAAATCCGTATATCTAAAAAGATATCCAGCTACCTTAGGAAAATATGTCAAATTAAATATTCTAGAACCAAAATGCTTTGTGATTGTTTGAAAACAATTTTGAAAAGCTTAGATTAAAAATAAAAAAAAACTGGGCTAAACCTTTTTAAAATGGCTCTAATTTCCTAAGTTTAAAAATCTCGGACTTGACCACCCTTAACCCGAGACTTAAAAAATCATTTTTAGAGTTTAAAAAGGCTTAGAAACTACCCTAAGTTAGTAGCTAAACTTCCTAATCACCCTCTAAATAACTTAACCAAAACAGAAAAATGATTTTCCTTTAAATTCAATTCTGACTACACTGTCAAGTTTTAAGCCACGATTTTTATCCTATTTTTAAAAATTCAAAAAACTCTAAAACAAATACTTGAGACTCAAGACATGTAAAACTGCAAGGGAAAAAATCAGCTTAATTTTCTGATTAAAGATGAATGCCCAGAAAAATCGGGAAAGTACGAGTACTGGTGAAAAAACTGTTTTGCCAAAATACATTTTTGCCTTTGATTAAATCATTTAAAAATCAAAGTAAAAATATTTAAGACTCACAAAATGACTCACAAACAGTAGCTAGGACTTTTCGAAAGTTAGATAAAAATTGGCTAAGTAAAAAAAAATCACAAAGGTAGAATAATCAATTTGACAAACCTTAATTTTCCACAAGTGTGCTCAAGAGAGCATGACTTTGAACCATTAATTGGCTTAAGTCATTAGTCAAGTGGCATGAACATGAAATGCATGAAAAAAATAAAGCAAATATAGTGCATGAAATGCATGAGTTTAAACCTAAATGTCATGAGAAAATGCATGGCATCAATATAGTGACCTAGACCTAAATGAACTTGCATGGCATTTAATGCAACCTAGGTCTAAAATGCATGGACATGCATGGCAAAATAAACCTAACCTAACATCTAAAATATGCATGGCAATATCACAAACACAAGGCATGTTTAAACCAACAACTCAACCAAATATCATGCCAATGCTAACCTATCAACTAACATAGCAAAAATGCACACATGATGCTAGAATACAAGGAGTGGTCGAATAGCCTATGGTTCCTAACAAGCATGACATTTTCACAAACACTTAATATACTAACATGCTCAACTAAAATATAACACTCAAATCATGCAAACACAAAGTAGAAATACTAAAACCAAACAAGCATTTTCACAAACACTTGATATACTAAATATAAAACATTAACAAATTTAAACATTATGAAAACAGAAAATTAAAAATGCAAGAACATGATATTTAAATCATAAATGGCAACAAACAAAGCAACCAAATTAAAATATGACTCAAGTATATGAAGTAGAATAACACCTAAAACATCAAGATTAAATAAAATAACATGAATAACATGATAAATTAAAGCAAAAAACTGCATCAATAATAAAAATGTAGGCCATTCGGCCATGGTGAGGAAGTAAAAAAAAATATAAAGAAAACTTGTTTAAGAAAAAGATTAAGAAAGAACTTAAAATGAATGTAAAAAAAAAACATTTATTTAAAAAGAAAACTCACCAAATGATAATCAAAATAGCAAAAATAAGAATGGAAAATCAAGAAAGTGCAAGAGTTGGTGCTCAAGAGCAACCTCAAGAAGCTATATTTCAAGCTTTATCTCTTCAAACTTTCCTTTCTTTTCTAAACTTTTTATTTTTGCTTTCAACCAAGGAGAGAAAAACTAAGCAAAAACTAAGAGAAATCAAAAAAGAAATCAAGTGTAAATGAAAATTCTCCACCTTTAAGCCAGTCGAATTCCCCCTCTCTCCTCCAAGGAATGTTGTCATTTTTTTCCAACCAATTTTCCATCCAATGGCTGGTAATTCAATGTGAAAAAATCATGAAATTATCACCCTTAGATTAGCATATCAGCTGTCCATAATTACAGCTGTTCAAGAATAATGTTGACACTCTCCCTTGGCCTATGTGGCTTAATCACAATGGCTTGATCAAAAAGAATCTTTAACTAACTCTTAATTCTTGGCCATTTGATTGAAAAATCAGAAGCTTCCTCCTTCCTTTGGGCCTTGACAGGCCAGCACTTCTCTTTTCCAGCCCAAGTCTGATTTTTTGAAAGGCCAAAAGAAGCCCTTTTTCGGTTGCTTGGGTGAAATGACCGTTTTGCCTCCCGGATGCAAATAAATGGAAAACGGACTCCAAATTCAAATTTTCTTTTTTTAATACTTTTAAAATAATAAAATATTGAATTCTGAAAATTTTCAAAATTTTCCGAGTCCGTTTGCTATTTATTTGGATTTTTTCTTCCAAAAATGCCTTTTCATATCCCACATTTTATCATTTTTTAAACGAGCTCCAAATCAAGATTTTTCTTCACCAATATCTTCCAAATAATTTAAAAGTGTGATCTGGAAGTTTTCATAATTTTTGGAGCTCATTTGGTATTTTTTCGGGATTTATCTACTTGAATTACTACATAGGGGCTCGAGATTTGGCCATTTTGCAAACGAACTCCGAATCAATATTTTTTTTCGCCAATCTCTTCCAAATAATTTAAAAATGAGATTTACAAAATTTCAGAATTTTTGGAGTCCATTTGCTATTTTTTCGGGATTTATCTTCTTGAATTATTGCATAGGAGGCCTCGATTTGGCCATTTTGCAAACGAACTCCGAATCAAGATTTTCTTTCGCCAATCTATTCCAAATAATTTTAAATGAGATTTGAAAATTTTCAGAAGATTTGGAGCTCATTTTCTATTTTTTCGGAATTTTCCTTCTTGAATTACTACATAAGAGGCCCGGGATTTGGCCATTTTGCAAACGAATTCCGAATCAAGATTTTCTTTCGCCAATCTCTTCCAAATGATTTAAGAATGAGATTTGAAAATTTTCAGAATTTTCGGAGTCCATTTGCTATTTTTCCCAAAATTTTCAATTTTGCCCTTTTACCTCCGATACCCGATTTTGCTCAAAACAAGTCTGATTTTCAGATTTTCTTCAAACTGAGCTTTGGGCTATCCCTTTTTAATCATTCTTCATCCATTGGGGATTTAGTCTTATCAAGTCGGGCCATTTCTGTGATTCTTCCCGATTTCATCGAAATCCACCAAAAACCCTAATTCTCGGTTTTCTCCCGGATTGACTTTTCTTTCGGTTTTTCTTTCAAGTGGCTTCTCCATTACCCGTAGTCAGTGCTTATCTTTCATTTGGAACCTTCAATTTTGACCAATTCGATCGTTTAAGCACTTTTCCCCAAATTTCTCGGATTAGGGTTTCCTTTCTACTGAATCTCCAAATCCCAATTTCCGAACTCCATAACTTTCGATGTAGACCTCGGATTATCAACATTCTTTCGCCATTTTTCAATTGAGCTTCAAATCTTGATTTTGAAAGTGGGTTGACTTTTTTAGTAGTTGACTTTTTGGGGTTGACTTTTTCGAGGGTTGACTTTTTTCAAGTTTGTCTTTTTATGCTCACACTCTTAAACTAAGTCCCGGAATACCACTTGCAGGATGAAAAAAGTCGTTTTACATTCTGAAACCTCAATTTAGGAAGAAAACATACCTGTTTTAGTGGTCCGGACAAAATTAGGTGTCTACAGTATTATTATTGATTGTCAGATCAAAAAATATATATAAATTATATACATATAGTTAGATCTAGCAATTTGTGTATCTGTGTCGTGTTCGTGTATTTTGTCGTGTCATAATCATGTTTAAGGTTATATAAACTTTGATATGTTAATAATTCGTATTATATAGATATTGAGACGTTCGTGTATTCATGTCATGTTCGTGTTATTTTTTCGTGTCGTGTTTTTAGTTATTTTTTCTTTGTGATTCGTGTCTTGTAATGGTGTCGTGTCTAATATTACCAGGTCTACATACAGTTAAAAATATATAAATTGTATAAACAATTTTTATATAAAATTTTTATATAATTTTTAAATTTTTGTAAATTATTATCTTTTTATTTAAAATTTATTAAATTTATATTTTTTAAAATTATAAATTATATAATTTTTATTTTTAATTTTATTATTTAATATTTAAAATATATATTATATATATGTCGGGAAATCGCCAAATGGGTTGGCGACTTCCCAACTTGTGAATTCATTTGTTATGAATTCACCAACATTAAAAAAAATAGTATGTAAAAAAAAAAAATTATTTGAAAGTCGCCATATGATACGAAGACTTCCCAACTATTTAAAAAAAAATGTTGAGAAGTCACCATATCATATGATGACTTCTCAACTTAAAAATTTTATTTTTTTTCAAAACAAAGCACGGAATATGACGACTTCCGTGTTTTATATTTTAAAACAAATGAAAACATTTTAAAAAATAAACGTATTTTGATAAATAATTTTAAAATATCAATAATTTTAAAATTAATTTTTTTTAACCATATTCGAATAAATTTGTCTATCAAACACAACCAAATTAAGAAAAATAAAATCTCCATTAAAAAAAAAAAAAACCACAAAGGAGCGGAGCACCAAAAGGAAGGCGCGAATTTTGAGGGTGGTTCCCGAGAGGATCACCCAATAGTGAAAAATCTTGGTGTGGCGTATCGGCGGTGTGGGATTTTTTTTTTTTTTTCTCCTTCTTCTCGAATTTCATTCAATCTTTTTGGCTTTTACTTTAAGTTCCAATTCTTAAAAACAAAATCCATACTTTTTCCCCTTCATTTATTGACTGGTTATGTTTAGTTTCAACTTCTAAAGACCAAGAACAACAAGACCCAGATTCAGATTTTCCTTTATTTTGTTGTGAGTATTGATTTTTTTTTTTTTTTTTTATTCTTTTACTTAATGTTGCAATGGGTTCTGGGAGCTGGGTTTTGTTTTGCTATGAATATAGATGTTTCTTTCATCTTTAAATTCTCTTATTCGAAGGTTTTTTCTTAATTTTAGTTGGATGATTATTGAAGTATTGAGAATTATCACTTTTTTCTTTGGCTTCTGAATATCTTTTCTGGTCTTCCTTTAAATTAATGCAAAACTTGGATTTTCTTATGGAGGACAGCTATATTTTTCTTTCAAAATGAGGTTTATGAATATATGAATGTCTACATGAATTAAATATTCTGTTGTTTTTTTTTGCGACCTTCCTTGGTTGTTCCTCTTATCATTTACGTGAAAAGCGGAGAAAGGAACACTTTTTATGAAGTTTTTTTTTTTTTTGGTTTTCTGGTACAAAGCTCTGGCCTGATTATCTTGGTTTTTATTGTTGTTCATTTTGCAGAGGAGATTGTGATGGCTGCTAGTATAGCTTATGTAGGTGGCCATTTGCAATTTGGGGTGAACTTTTGCAGGGCTCAAGGTTATAGACAAGCTGTTTGGGTTCCTGGTGTGACATTCAATGGATCCCTGCAGAGAGAGCTCTCATGGTATTTGTTAAGAATCTTGTTTTACTCTATTTCGTTTCTGTATTTGTTAAGTAGATGTCAAAGCAGTGAAGTTTTCAATTTTCAGCAAAGCTTCTAACTATATCTATGAATTCTTTTTTGGGAGATTTTCCAGGTCATGTGGGGTATCCAAGTTTTTGCAGATCCATAGGTGTAATTTTTCTCAATCTCCAGTGAGCGAAAATTGGAAGTCCTGTAGGACAGTTACCACATCAGCTTACTTAAGAGATGGTTCAACAAAGTATGTTGATTTTGCCATCATTGGCAGCGGAGTTGCAGGTCTTCGTTATGCTCTTGAAGTTGCAAAACATGGAACTGTCGCAGTTATCACGAAGGCTGAGCCTCATGAGAGTAATACAAACTATGCCCAAGGTGGTGTTAGTGCTGTTCTATGTCCTTCAGATTCTGTGGAGAGTCACATGCAGGATAAATTGTAGCAGGGGCTTATCTATGTGACGAGGAGACTGTCAAAGTTAGTTTTTGATTCTTTCTTTTATTCTTCTGTATTCCTTCATCAATCCTTTTTCTTTTTCACATGAACGCTTTGGATGTGAGCCTATGTTACTTGGACTTGTGTGTGAGTGGCGGACACGGGTATGTTTGATTTATTCTAAGCTTTTCCATGCATTTGGAGGGTCCTTGGGGATCATATCCCCATACCCATGTCCGAATATGCGTCGGACACGGATACTTCAAGAAAAATGAAGAGTCGGAGCAACATATATGTGAGCAACTAGAAAATTATTTAAATGAAAAATTATCTGATTGAAAGGCATTTCTGCAGTCCAACATTGTGCTTGCAATCACAGGGTCTCTCAGAAATAGTTTTAATACCCAGGCCTTTTTACCTTCTGAAATCACTTTGACAAAAAATTTTAATCAATTCCTGTAGTTTGTGCAATGAGAATGATGTTTTTCATTTTTCATCTTAGAAAGTTTAGTTAATAAATACTGAGGTTTTATGGAATTTGAACATTTGAGATTACAGCATACATTGGTAAAGTGGGTTTGCAGAGGCAGACACATACATAGTTAAGTTTGTGGCCATCTCTAGCATTCTAGCTCATTACTGAGGATTCCTTTGAATTTGGTTCTGTTTGTCCAGGTTGTCTGTACAGAAGGACCTGATAGAATCAGAGAATTGATTGCCATGGGTGCATCATTTGACCATGGCGAGGATGGAAACTTGCATCTAGCAAGGGAGGGGGGGCATTCTCATCACAGAATTGTTCATGCTGCTGACATGACTGGAAGAGAGATTGAGCGGGCTCTATTAGAGGCAGTTGTCAATGATCCGAACATTATCGTGTTCAAGCACCATTTTGCAATAGATTTGCTTACTTCTCAGGTTCAAATTCCCCCCCCCCCCCTTTGGTTATATATTTTATATTATACTACTTTAAAGTCTAGCATAGTCATGTTTTGGCTGAGGCCATCAATTGAGTTTCTTTTAGCATACTCTTTTAAGGCTCAAGAAACAAGTGAAAGTGTTATGGACATGTATAAAATTGAGCTTATGTTGATTGGAAATTGTTTAGTAGAATCTAGTGTATTTGTTAACACTAAAATGAAAGCCTTGTTGGTTTTGCAGGATGGTTCTGACACAGTTTGTCATGGTGTTGATGCTTTAAATACTGAAACACAAGAGGTGACAACAGGGTCTATCTTAATAATCTTTCTTCAGTTTCATTTGGTATCACTTTGCTAAATATATTTCATTTCTGTATCTTGAAACCGATTATTCTTTGTTTTCTTTCTTTCCCCCTGGCTCTTGCAGGTTGTCCGATTCATTTCAAAGGTAACTTTACTGGCATCAGGTGGTGCAGGGCATATCTATCCATCAACAACAAATCCTCCGGTACCTTTTTGTTTTGAGTTTTTGCTGCATTTCATCATTTCCCTTGTGTGCTTGTTGCTTTATTGTTCGAACTTTTATCTTTCATTAATATTTTTTTTTCTCTTGTTATTTATAAATGATTGGGCTTGTTGATTATGAGTGAGTACACCATCTAAGTGGTTCATATTCTTGATTTGTTCTTATAGGTGGCAACTGGGGATGGGATGGCTATGGCCCATCGAGCTCAAGCTGTGATTTCCAACATGGAGTGAGTCGTAATCATCAATTCAATTAGTTCTCTTTCCTAATTTGTGAAACATGGTTTGTTTTTAAAATATGCAATGTAGTACTCTTGTCACTGATAATCCATAATTATGTAAAATGATGGAGGAATCTAGATGACAAGGAAATGGAATCATTCTGATTCTTTATATTGAATGAGATCATCTTTTGGTTTATGATGTACAAATAAATTTGCATTGTTGGAGTTTTTGACTGTTTTCATGGAACTATTTTTCTCAGATTTGTGCAGTTTCATCCAACAGCCTTGGCTGATGAAGGCCTTCCTATCAAGCCAAAGAAAACTCGAGAAAATGCATTTCTTATTACCGAAGCTGTAAGAGGTGATGGAGGTCTCCTTTACAATTTAAGCATGGAACGGTTTATGCCCTTGTATGATGAGAGAGCTGAGCTGGCTCCAAGGGATGTCTGGCAAGAAGTATCGATGATCAACTTAAAAAGCGCAATGAGAAGTATGTGCTGCTTGATATAAGTCATAAACCACAAGAAAAGATTCTTTCCCACTTCCCTAACATTGCTACTGAGTGCCTCCAACATGGCCTAGACATCACTCGGCAGCCAATTCCTGTGGTTCCTGCTGCCCATTACATGTGTGGAGGAGTCCGCGCTGGGCTCCAGGGAGAGACAAATGTGCGAGGCCTGTATGTAGCAGGTGAGGTTGCATGCACAGGTTTGCATGGAGCAAATAGACTTGCTAGCAACTCATTGCTTGAGGCTTTAGTTTTTGCACGAAGAGCCGTCCAGCCCTCAATTGATCACATGAAGAGTTCTAATCTTAATCTTAATCTTAATTTTAATGCTTCTAACTTATGGACCCGGCCTGTTGTCCCCAAATCACTTGGGAGTTCTGTAATGCACAAAATATTGAGGATAACAAGGGAAGTGAGGAAAGAACTGCAATCGGCCATGTGGAAGTACGTTGGGATTGTTCGATCAACAACAAGACTACAAGCGGCAGAGCTAAAAATTGGTGAGTTGGAGGCCAAATGGGAGACATACTTATTCGAGCACGGGTGGCAGCAGACAATGGTGGCACTTGAAGCTTGTGAAATGAGGAACCTCTTTTGTTGCGCGAAGCTAGTGGTGAGCAGTGCCCTTTCTAGGCATGAGAGCCGCGGGCTTCACTACACGATCGATTTTCCTCATTTGGAGGAAAGTAAGAGGTTACCAACAGTGATTTTCCCCACTTCCCTTATGATGAGTACATGGAGTTCACGACAACTACACCAGCAGTCCATTTATTAGACCACACTCTGGTTTTCAGTTTATCTACCAAAAACTTGTATTTATCATTTATTTGATCACTTGCATTGGAAAACCTTTGGCGAGGAGAGGGATCTGCCTTACAGCATATTTAGAGCACCTTTAAAGGAAAGAGATCTGCCCTTTTCAAGTGTTTCTGATTCATTCCTATAGAAATAAAGAAAAAGTGTTTTTTTTCAGTTCCTGAATGATCATGTCATCCTTATAGTTCCCTTTTTTCAGTTTAGTCTAACCTGGAAATCATCATTATGTAGCATTTTGTCAGATTGTATATCAGTCATGTCAACCTATGTTACTCGGACTCGGGTGTGAGTGTCAGATACGGGTATGTTCAATTTTTTTCTTTCAAGATTTCCATATATTTGGAGGGTTTTTAGAGGATCATATCCCCATACCCATGTCCGGATATGCGTCAGACACGAGTGTCGGATATTGGTATTTCAAGAAAAATGAAGAGTCGGAGCAACATAGATGTTGCTCTAAACTCTTGAAGGGCTTTAGCTTCTGCAAAGGAAGATGTGGGGGGAACTCCTGAAATCTGTTTTATGTATTTGGGATCCTGGTTTTTGGATTGGCAGGGCAGCACAATGGACAGCGGTGAAAAGTGATGGTGGTTCACTCTCATGTGGGTTTCCAGCAATATACAACTTTGGGGACTCAAATTCAGACACTGCAGGAATAATATCTGCAGCATTCACAGAAATTCCTCCACCAAATGGTGAAACCTTCTTTGGACATCCAGCAGGCAGGGTCAGTAACTGTCGTCTCATCATATAGACTTTATAGGGATGATAATAGATAGTAAAAAATTGGATATCCGACATTATCTAATCCGTTTTTTGTCGATTTGGATATTAGATTTACTATCCGTAACAGATTCAACATATGAATCTTTGGATATTCATTATCCGAATCTGCTTTGATTTTGGTTCGGATAGTGTCCGACATCCGAATCCGATTTATTTATGCGGATAACGGATTCAGATATCAAAATCCGATATACATTTACATATTTAATTCTTGTTTAATTATATATATATATATATTTTAAAATGATTCGATAAATTCGGTATTTAGCGGATTCAGATATTCGGCGGATATTACTCTTTAAATCCGATGCGGATTCGGATAATAATATTTGATAGTAAGCAGATAATAAACGAATTTAAATTTCAGATAAATTAAGCGAATTCGAATTTGAATATTTAAAAAATTACAGATATCTGATCTGCTGTCATTCTTACTTATACGAGACCTTCTTGTCTATTCTGAATATCTATGCTTCAGCTTACATATTTCAATTTTCCATTTTGTTTCCAGCTGAGAATCTAAACTTACCATACCTTGGTGCATAATCTCAAAAGCATTCAATAAAACATTATGCTGCTTTAGTATTATTCCAAGGTTTATTATCTTAGAAGCAACATATCTACAATGTTCTATCTTCATGTTTTTTTTTTTTGACAGAAAACTTTCATCCATTTATAAAGAAGCATTTGCATCAGTGGATACAATATCAGATAAGAAAAAAAGAACTTCCTCTACCCAATACATATCCTCAGAAACCCAATCCCATATTTTGCCAACACAATATTCTATCTTCATGTTTTTTAATGCTTAAGCATTTGCATGGTAAAGTAATTATGATATTTATGGTACTTTATGTTATTTAAACCTTTATCAGTGAACTTCAAAGTTATGTTATCTGAATTTTTTATTTTGGGAAACGTATATTTACCCCCTAAGTTTTCATAGAAAATACATTTATTTTCGTTCTATACATTTATTTTCCTAAGTTTGAAAAATACTCACTTATCCCCTTAAGATTTGGCACAAAATACATTAAACCCCCTAAAATATTATTTCTAGGTTAATTTTAAATGAAAAGATAAATATACATTTTGTTAATTATTAATCATTTTTTTTATGTTTTTCTTTTCATTCTTTTTTTTACTCAAATTTTTAAACTACAAAATTATCTTTAATTACTATCAAATTAAATTATAATTATATTATATTCTAATTCAAGTATACATTTAAAATATTTTAAACTTATGCCATCGTGGATTGGTTCAGTTGGTTGAGTACTCATTAGCGCCTTGACAAGTATCAGGATTCGAGTCTCACCAGCAATTCCACTTGATGGATGATCTGTAAGTATCACTATTAGCCATCATTGAGACCTATGACATGCCCTGACCCTGGACTGAGTAGCCTCCCTTCACCTAAACTTTTTTATACCAAAAAAATTTATTTTAAACTTACCTTTAATTCAATTAAGGGTAATTTACATTTTGGATCACTGAACTTAGTATCAACTTTCATATAGGTCACAAACGTTTAATTTCATCAAATTACATCACTGAACTTTTATTATTAATAAATTAAGTAACTTATACTAATTCCATTAAGCAATTCTAACGAAAAAGCAGACTCAATGCGATTGTTTTTTTTTTACCTAAAATGTCAGGCAGGCATTATCTTGATGAGATGTAAAAAATATATGCATATTGAGTCAGCTTTTTCATTAGAATTACTCAACGGAGTTAGTATAAGTGATCTAATTTATTAAAAATAGAAGTTCAGTGATATAATTTGATGAAATTAAAAATTTGTGACCTACATGAAAGTTGATGCTAAATTCAGTGACCCAAATGTAAATTACCCTTCAATTATTTATTAACTTTGATATTAATATATTATGTTATTATTATTTAAAAATAAATCAATTGCCCTTATTTAAAAAAGTTTAATGATAAAGAAATTGATTAAAACAAAAAACAAAAAATAGATAAATTTTTCTTTTAAAAAAAATATCGTATTTTTAATATTTAAAGTAAAATTTGAATAAATATTAATTTGATTAAAAAAATGCTAATATAGTTACTTTTTTAAGAGATAAAATGTGTTTTTCAAAGTAATTAAGGTAAGCTTATTTTCAATAAAATCTCATTAAACATAATTATATATTTTTTTATTCTCCTTTCTTTTATTTTTTTATTTTTTCATATTTTTCTTTAACAAATTTCATTATCAATAAAAAAATTTTAAATAACGATAATTAATTAAATAAAAATATTTCAATAAATTCATTTCAAAGTTAATATATAATTGAACTAAAGATAAGTTTAAAATATTTAACATGCACTTGAATTAAAATTTAATATAATAGTAATTAAAGATAATTTTAAAACTAAATAAATTTTTATTATTTTGTAGTTAAAAAAAAGTTTTGAGTAAAAAAAAAATAATGAAAATAAAAAACAAAAAAAAAAAGATTAATAATTAACAAAGGGTATTTTTGTCTTTTTATTTAAAATTAACTTAGAAATAATATCTTAAGAGGGTTAAAGTATTTTTTACCAAATCTTAGGAGGATAAGTGGATGTTTTTCAAACCTGAGAGAGATAAGTGTATTTTTTATCAAACTTAAGGGGGTAAGTATCTTTTATTCTTTTATTTTTATTAAGTATATGTTTTCGACATTTATATTTAACACATATTCGAATAAAGATATAAAAATATGATCTTTTAATTATATAAAAAAATTAAATATATCCATATCAGATATATATTATATTCGATGTTCATTTCGAATAGGATGAAATAGCTTTAAAATGTAAAGCTATTCCAATTGCTGTTGATAAATAGTTGAAGTTTTCATCATATGACATGCGCATGACTAGGGGTGTTCACTATTCGGGTTTAACCGAATTAACCGACCGATTTTTTTTTCGGTTCGGTTAATCGGTTAACCGAACTAAGTTCGGTTCGGTTAACGGTTAATGCTTTTGGAATATTTCGGTTATCGGTTAATTCGGTTCGGTTAAGCGAAAATAATCGAATTACACGAATTAACCGAACTATAGTAAATCTTGTATGTTTAGTTGTTTAGTATGTTTGATGTTTGGATTTTATAATAGTTTTATTATGCTTTGTTTTTGGATTTTGGTTGGTTGGATAGATTATTTGGATATAAAATCATGTATTAAAATAGGTTGCCAAATAAATTAGGTAAATATTTCGGTTAATTCGAAAACCGACCGAATTAACCGAAATAATTTCAATTCGGTTAATTAACCGTTTTAATATTTCGGTTCGGTTAACGGTTAATAAAAAAAAATTCGGTTAATTCAGTTAATGGTAATTCGATTCGAATATTAACCGGATTAACCGAATGAACACCCTTACGCATGACATTATTCTTGTCTTTCTTTGGCACAAATGGTGTTGAAATTTTCAATAAGACCTTAGCTTTTGTTTGAAATAAATGACCTCAACCTTAATTGGCCATAACATCAAGCTGTGATAGAGATTGTTTTCCATCTATAAACTAGAGCTTGAAACCAAAATCCTATGTATACTTTTAGGCTCTGCTTTATTTGTTTTTCCTTTTGAGGAATCTTTTTGAGTGAATTTTGAATACCAGGTCAAGTAATCATTATTGAACGTTTAACTTTTATTAATACTCTCGTTTAGACTTTAGATGTGCCTCTCTAGCATACAGGACTTCATTTAGACTTGAAAATCTAAACAGAGAATTATTATTAAAATTAAAATTTATTAATTTTAAACACGATACGATTATATAATACGAACACGATATTAAAAATAATCAAAACACGATATAAAATATGATATTATACGAAAAAATAATATAAACACGATACAAATATACGAACGTATCAAAATTTATATAATACAAATTATTAATATATTAAAATTTTTATAAATATATAATATCTAAAATATAATTATAATATATAAAAATATAAGAACACAATATAAATATACATAATTGAAAGATCTAAGTAAGTTGTTGAATGTAGAATTTGCATCCCATGGATGCCCTCAACATATTCACTTTTGCTTTAGCTTACTTTTTTCAAGTGTTGTTTATGAACCCCTCGGGCCTCACCAAGTCTGGTCCTTATCAAAGATAACAGGTGGCAGCTGCTGGCAATCACAAATGCACAATCAACTGTTTTTAGATTTATCACTTAAAAAAATAATTAAAATATGATAAAAAAAATAATACAGATATATAAATATATTAAAATTTATATAATATAAATTATTAATATTTTAAAATTTATATAAATATAAAACATTTTCAAAACTACTTAAGCTCCATATGTATTACCAGTTAACTCCAGTGCGGCACGGTTGATGGGTTGTTCAAACTCCACCGAAGACTGTTTGGCACACAATGATCCGGGTGCAATTGAGCTCTTTCAACTGCACTGGACGCTTCAAACTCCACTGGATCTTTAAGGGTCGAGTGAAAAAATTTACTCTCACCGCACCCATCCTTTCCCCTTATGCCCTTGACTTTTTTTCTCTTCAATCTACATTGTTAAGTTAAAATATCTTTATCACTTATAATCTTTATATTTATATTTATACTTATTTTGATATTTATATTTATATTTATATTTAGTTTTTTATATTTGATATGTTTATTTGTTAAATAGTATTTATAATTGTTGTAAATATTATTTTTTCAAATGTTAAATATTTTTATTTTAAGTTGTGTAAGTATTATTTTATTTATAATTTTATAATTATTTATTAATTTCTCAAATATGTTATAAATTCCATTATATATAAATTTTAATCTATGCCCTTAATTATCATTTTCAAATTAATTATTCTTATTAACTCTCTTAAATTTTTAAATTTATACTTTGTCAATATTTTTTTTAAATTTTAAAATGTTAAATAAAATTAAAATATTATAAAAATACATAAAAGATAATAAATAATTAAACATTACTTTACTAAGCTTTAATTTGTGTAAATATATTATTATCAATTATATACAAATTTTATTCTAATTCCTTTAATGATCATTTTTTTTTCTCATTATAATTCATCTCACAGTCACCACTGTTTTTGAATCCAAACACATATCCCACCACTGATTTTAATTTCACCGCTACAGTACCCAATCTCACTACTAAAGTAATTAATTTCACATCCATTGCTACTTTTTAATCTCATCGAAGTCAATTTCATCGTTCATCCAAATAGATCCTTAATCAAGTTTACAGAGACCCACCACTGTATATTTATTTAGCTGCTTATTCAACTAATGTTCTGAAAGTAACTATGGGCTTTATGAAGATCTTTCATTGGTTTGGGTTTTTGGGTGTTCATGGTTCATGGTTGTTAGATATTTGGGTTCTTAATTCTTAACATTTAAATCTGACAATTCGTGTTTTAGATTTGTGCTTATATATATTTTTATATTATAATCATATTTAAAATATTTTATATTTGTATAATTTTAACATATTAATAATTTGTGTTAAATAAATTTTAATATATTCGTGTATTCATCTCGTGTTCGTTTATTTTGTATCTATCATATTTTAATTATTTTTTTATCGTATTTCATATCGTATCCAATATTACTAAATTTACCGGTAGCTAACAGCTCCATTCATTTCTGAACATAAAAGCATTTGATTTAAAAAAGGCAGAGTTCGGATTTTCTTATTTTCAAATAATAAAAAAAAAAAAGAAGGTTTACAATAGTTGTATCCCAACATTTGAGTTTAAAAAAGCAGAGTTTGGATTTTTTTTTTTTTTCAAATAAAAAAAAGTTTGCAATAGTTGTTATAAATAAAATAGAAGGAGAAAATAAAAAGAGATCAAAACAAAGAAAATATATATTTTCAAAGTCTAATTCTTCAGGAACTAGATATGTCACCAATCTTTTTTTATTATTCCTTCTTGGATACAAATACATCCTTATATAAGACTCTAAGAATCATTAGGGAGGGGAGAATATATTTCTCATTACAATGTACCATAATTATTATATACATAATAATTAATCTAATTCATTCACCATATGCATTCATCATAATCTAATCATCCATCATATATATTAATCTATAACATGCATGTATAACACTTCCCCTTGGATGACTATTCACTATGAATATACCTCGTTAAAACCTTGCTAAGAAAAACCCAGTGGGTGAAAAACTTAGCGAAAGAAAAAAGTACAATATTCATAGGAAACTTACTTTCCTTAAAAAATAAAATCAATTATTTAATGTCCTTAAGCCGACGCATTCCAATGTTATGTATGTACTTCTTGAAAACTGAAGTTGGCAATACTTTTGTGAATAGATCTGCTGAGATGTTACTTTAACAAATTTTGCAAGTATCAACATCACCTTTCTTCAAGAGTTCATGTGTGTAAAAGAATTTTGGTGAAATATGTTTAGTTCTATCACCCTTTATGTAGCCACCTTGGATTTGTGTTATGCATGTTGCATTATCCTCATACAATATTGTTGGCTTGTCATTTTTCACGAAGAATCCACATGCTCTTCTAATATGTTGAATCATAGTTCTTAACCGCACGCACTCATGACTTGCTTCATGAATAGCCAATTTTTTTGAATGGGTTGATGAGGTAGCGGTGATTGTTTGTTTTACAGACCGCATGAGATAGCAGTATCACCACATGTGAAGACATAACCTGTTTGTGATCAAGCTTTATGAGGATCACAAAGATATACAGTATCAGCATATCCTATTAATTCTGATTTTACTCCATTTGGGTAAAACAAACCCATGTCAGTCGTGCCACGGAGATAATGAAAAATATGTTTCACTCCATTCCAATATCTTCGTGTTGGTGCAGAACTAAATCTTGCAAGTAAATTTACTACAAAAGTTATGTCTAGTCTAATACAATTTGCCAGATACAAAAGTGCTCATATTGCACTAAGATATGGTACTTCGTTACCAAAATTTTTTTCATCATTTTCTCGTAGACGAAAAAGATCTCCTTTTACAGCAAGTGGATGAATAACCATTTGAGAGCTTAATGGATAAGATTTATCCATATGAAATTGTTTCAAAATATTTTCATATAAGATGATTGATGAATTAGAATTCCATTTGTCAAATGTTCAACTTGAAATCCAAGACAAAATTTTGTCTTCCTAAGGTCTTTCATTTCAAATTTCTTCTTTAGGTAGTCAACATTCTTTGAGATCTCTTCTGGAGTCCCTACTATATTTCAATCATACACTGCGACTATAGCAAATCCATAATTTATTTTCTTGATGAAAACACAAGGACAAATGGCATTATTTTCATATCCATTTTTCAATAAATATTCATTTAGGGGCTTTTTTACTACAATATAGCAACAAAAAAAAAAAATCCCCAAATTACCGTTGGTTTCGGATTAATTCCCAAAATATGGCTTTTTTTTTTCCAAGCTGGGAAATCGCCATCCCCCATGGCGATTTCCCAGCGTTAAAATTTAAAAATTTGTAAAAAATACCAAGGGAAATCGCCACCCCCCCATGGCGATTTCCCTTGATATTTTTAGCCAAATTTGCTAAAAACATGAAGGGAAATCGCCATGGGGGGTGGCGATTTCCCTTCATGTATATATATTTTTTTCAATTCTTAGGAAAATTTAAAAAACATGACTCAATAGTGAATTTATTATGAAATGGTATAATGAATAAAAGTTATTTGAAAAAGAGAAATGAATTATTAGAAATTATTATAAAGGATATTATAAAGACAAAATTACCCTTAATGAAAAAACTTATTTTTTTTCTTTCATTAAGGAAATATTATTTTTTAAAAATTTTAATTGAAAATAAATTTAAAAAATAAAATATTTAAATAAAAAAAAGTAAATAAAAAATTTAAATTTTTTTTAAAATTAAAAAGTTTTTATTTTCAGAATATTTATTTTTTTTAATTAAAAATTAAATTAAAAAATAAAAGAAAAAGGGAAGAGAAGAGAAGGTTTTTTTTATCAAGGATAATTTTGTCTTTACAATATCCTTTATAGAGGTGCTCATGGGCCGGGCCGCGGCCCGTATTTTTTTTCTATTCTGCCCAGGCCTAGGTCGCCCAGGCCCGCCCGTTTAAGCCCGAATCACTGTTCATTGGAATAAATTTTTTTATTTTTTATTTTTTAATTAAAATTAAATAAAATAATATTATTATAATAAAAATCACTGTTCCGGGCCGGGCCGGCCCGGAACATAAATTATCCTGTCCAGGCCCGGCCCAATACGGGCCGGGCCTGCCGGGCTGCCCGGCCCGTGAGCAGGTCTAATCCTTTATAATAATTTCTAATTATTCATTTCTCTTTATCAAATAACTTTTATTTATTATACCATTTCACAATAAATTCACTATTGAGTCATGTTTTTTAAATTTTCCTAAGAATTGAAAAAAAAATATATACATGAAGGGAAATCGCCACCCCCCATGGCGATTTCCCTTCATGTTTTTAGCAAATTTGGCTAAAATTACCAAGGGAAATCGCCATGGGGGGTGGCGATTTCCCTTGGTATTTTTTTGCCCATGGCGATTTCCCTTGGTGTTTTTTACAAATTTGCAAAAAAACACGCTGGGAAATCGCCATGGGGGATGGCGATTTCCCAGCTGAAAAAAAAAGATCCGTAATTTGGGAAATAATCAAAAAGCAACGGTAATTTGGTAATTTTTTTTTTGGCTATATTGTAATAAAAAAGCCTCATTTAGGCGATTGTACCACATGCATCCAGACAGCTTTAATCCATACTAGAATCTTTGTAGTTTTACCAAAGGACATTTCCTATGGTTTTGAATTATATGCTCCAGGTATCTTAAATCCTTCAAGGATTTTCATATATATGTCATTATCTAATGACCCATATAAGTAAGTTGTCACCAGACGTATGTCAAGTCCTTCAGAGACTATCAAATTAATAAAAAATCTAAAAGTAATTGCATCCATAAAAGGAGAATATGTCTCTTCATAATCTATACTAGGTTTTTGTAAAAAACCTTGTGCTACAAGTCGTGCCTTGTATCTCACAATTTCATTTAACTCATTTCTTTTAGGTACATAGACCCATATACTCAACTGGTCTGACATCTTCAGGTGTCTGGACTATTGGTCCAAATACTTTATATTTGGTTAATGAGTCTAGCTCAACTTTTATTGCTTCTTTTCATTTTGGCCAATCAATATTAGAAGCAATTGTATATGCAAACACATTATCAACAACAACTTCATTTCTTTCCCACATATTTCCAGATTTTAATGAGATCTCATAATTTACCGATACGGAAACCACTTCTGGGTTGTTTGACTAGAAATATGAGATTGTTAATCTATATTATTTTTGACCTCTTTTGGAGAGTTATTTTGAAATATTTTCATTTCCTTTTTCTTTCGAGAAACATAATCTTTTGCACCAAAAGGTCTACCATGCTTTTGGCGTACTTTAAATTCATTGGTTGTCATACCCACAGGATGTCCTACAGGGACAATCAAACGTGCAGGAATATTTGCAGTTGGTACATGTGATTTAGAGACCTGTTGGGTGTCAGTAAAAATATATGGTGATTGATTTGCAACATTTTGCAAATGAAATATTTTTGAACTTCAAGTTCACATTGATTTGTGCGTGTATCAAGATTGGACAATGTTAGTGTATACCAACAAATTTCTTGTGCTTTAGATTCTTTACCTTTTTCTTCCCCTAATGATGGAAAAACTTAATTCATCAAATTGACAATCTAAAAGTCTTGCTTTAAAAAGATCACCTGTTAAAGTTTCAAGATATTTAATGATAGATGGAGAGTCAAAATCAACATAAATTCTAATGATAATGCATAGGGACATATACAGAACTCTAAGATACAACATGTCATATGCAACATTTATTATAGCATGTCCCCGAGCAGATACAAGAAGTTTTGATCTCATAAGCATAGGTCTAGTAATAAATTGTAAACGTTTAATGAAAGATTATGCTAAACCATTTTGAGTATGAACATGTGTAAGGGAATGTTCAACATTAATTCCAACAGACATGCAATAATCATAAAAAGTTTTTGAAGTAAACTCACCTGCATTATCTAAACGAACTGTCTTAATAGAATGGTCAGAAAAACTTGATCTTAACATTATAATTTGAGCAAGGAATTTAGCAAAAGCAATATTACGAGTTGAAAGCAAACAAACATGTGACCATCGTGAGGAAGCATCAATTAAAACCATGAAATACCGAAATGGGATGGATGAATTGGACCACAAATATCTCCTTGTATTCTTTGTAGAAAAGTAGGAGACTCAAAAGATAATTTAGATGGAGAAGGGCTAACAATTAATTTACCTTGAGCACAAGAAAAACAAAAATAATCATCAGACAAAAATATTTTCTGATCCGTTAATGGATGTCCATGTGTATTTTCAATGTTACGTCGCATCATGGTTGAACCTGGATGGCCGACGATCATGCCAAAGTATAAAAGTTTTAGGATCTAAGCACTTTCGGTGCATAAAATTTGATTCAACCATCCTTATTTTTGTGAAATATAAGCCAGATGAGAAACTCGAAAGTTTCTCTAATATGAACTTCTGGTTCGAAACTGTAGAGGTAATATAAAGTATTCCATATCTCACTCAATTTTTTTGTTTCAACACGATACTCATTGCGATGTATATCTTTGAAACTTAGTAGATTTCTTCGAGATCTACTAGAATATAACGCATCATCAATATATAATTTTGTTCAATTTGAAAACATAATGTGGACTCTTCCAGAGCCATCAATTACATTTGCAGAACCAGATATTGTATTAACATTAATTTCAGCTAATGTTAATTATAATAAATTTTTTCTATTACGAAGAATTGTGTCAGCTGTACCACTATTCACTAAACATATGATAACCTTTAAAATAACATAAACATATCTCATTCCTAGACATTTCTATCTCCAATCAACTGATCAATTTTGCCATTAGGTTCTTCGAAAAAATTAGAAACATCAGAATCAAAATTTAAAGAAGATTCATTATCATAAGTAGGATCAACAGGTTCATATAAATTTACTTCAGCATTTTTTTCTTTTTCCTTTAGTGATGCTTTGTAAAGATCAACTAGATATTTTAGAGTGCGACATATTCGAGACCAATGACCTTTAGATCCAAACATATAGCAAATATTGTCATTGTTTTACACTTTATTACTCTTTTCTAGAATTTTCTTATTTTTACCCATTTCTTTTGATTCATTTAGCACCTTTGCTTTCAGAACTTGAATGATGATTATCACGGGTCCGATAATTTTTTCTACCGTGACCCCTTTTAAAACCACTGCCTCATCCACGACTTTGAGAAATTCCACATTCACTTCAAGGAATGGTGTTGAGTCAGTAGGACGAGATTGATGGTTTTTCATCAAAAGCTCATTGTTTTGTTCAGCCACAAGTAAACAAGAAATTAGCTCAGAATATTTTGTGATCTACGCACTCGATATTGCTTCTGCAAGAGCATATTCGAGACATGAAAAGTTGAATATGTTTTTTCCAACATATCTTCATCAGTAATATTCTCTCCTCATAATTTCAATTGAGAACTAATCTTAAACAAGGCTGAATTATATTCACTTACGATTTTGAAATCTTGTATCCATAATTGTATCTACTCATATCGAGCTTTTGGAAGAATCACCATTTTTTGGTGTTCATATATGTTCTTTAAGTTATTCCAAATGACTAATGGATCTTTAATAGTAAGGTACTCAATTTTTAATTCTTCGTGTAAATGGTATCGAAGGAAAATCATTACTTTTATGCAATCCTGCAGGGATGCTTGGTTTCTTTCTTCAATAGTATCTCCAAGATTCATAGCTTCAAGATAAATCTCAACATCATAACAAATAATTTCTTCCAGAAATATCAAGAGCAACGAATCAAAATTCGTGATATTTGTCATTGTAAAGACACTTGATATAATAAATAAAAAGTCTAAAGTCAGGTGGACATTAAGAATCTAAAAAATAAATTATCTCACATAATAAAACATGTAAAGATTTATACTTTTGTAAATAAGAAGATATACTATATTTCTAGATAACACATGTTAGAGAAAGCAAAATTCTTACCTTGATATAATGAAAGAGAATTTGAAGGACTTTACTACCGTTAGAGACTTGATCGTACTGATAACGTGTTATAAATAAAATAGAAGGAGTAAATAAAAAGAGATCAAGACAAATAAAATATGTACTTTCAAAGTCTAATTTTTCAGAAATTAGCTATGTCACCAATCTTTTTCTATTATTCCTTCTTGGATACAAATCCATCCTTATATAGGACTCCAAGAATCATTAGAGAGGGGAGAATACATTTCTCATTACAATGTACCATAATTATTATATACATAATAATTAATCTAATTCGTTCACTATATGCATTCATCCTAATTTAGTAATCCATCACATACATTAATCTATAACATGCATGTATAATAATAGTTTAATTAGATTATTTATCAAGAATAGTATAGATTTAAGTAGATAATTAATTTCTTGTGAAAGTGATAATAAATCGCTGGAGAAGATGAGCTCATGATTTAATTCAATTGATTCATCTTTTAAAAAATAATATTCAGCAAATTTGAGATTCGAATTCTAACATTTACAATCATTTCTTCTATCATCAAACTACGATATTCTTTATAAAAAATTCAATTTTCGATCATCGGGTTCATAGGGGCAAACTTTTTTTCACCTTTTTGAAAGGTTCTAATTTTTTCTTTTCTTTTCTCTTTTTCAATTTGACTTTTGTTGGTTCACTGAAATTGAAGATATACTATTATGGTGGTTCTTATTTAGATTTGTTCACGAAGTGAAATATTCGTTTGATTCAACAGATTCAATCTGTATTGAATCGAGTTTAGATAGATATATATATTTTTTAATTTGAGCTAATCTAAATTATTGTTCAACAATAAAAAATTTTATTTAAATTTAATTATAAATATTAATATAAAAATATTGTTTTAAAATTTTTTTGAATAATAATATAATTTTTGAATCAACCCGAATTTAAGTAAAAAAAATAAAAAAAAATTGAAGTGCAACCTTACCCAATCCCACTATTAACAGGTCTATTCATATCACCAAAAAGTTTGACCGTGAAGATAATGGCCCTGACTTGACTGACATTACTTTTTCATGATGACCAGCTGTCTTGGAAAAGTATATAGAAAAAAAAAAAAATAGAGCTTATATGTTATAGTTTCATTTTCACCTTAATTATATATAGTCTACTTTAGGATGCATGGACCGCCATCTTCGCATAGAGCAAACTCTAAAGAGAAAATGGATATTTTTTCTCTTATCCAATGTACTTGTGCAGTTTTAAATTGAAGGGTACCCTCCAATTATCATAGATTAATCCTTAATCAAATTGGATTATTTATTTCAAACACATTGCTGATGGAGTTTAAAATCTTCATTGATATTGAATTGGATAATTTAAAAAAAAAAAAATTATTATCATGTGTCTTACAATATTATAACATCCTTCTAGGCTCTAACTTCGTCAAATTTCACCGTTTTTGTTTTAAATTAAAAACAGTATTGATGTGAAGAAGGAATTGAAAACTCTAATCTCCATTTAAAAGTGATAAAATGAATTTGAATCCGTAAATTCACTGAAATATATAAGTTAATTCGATCAAATTCAATTTGACAAAAAAAATTAAAGATTCGAATTTGAACAAACTTGAACTCGAAATGGTCTAAATTTGAAATTGCACAAACCCAAAAACATGATGAAACATTTACATCTTATATAAAATTTAAAAATGACATGAACTAACCTAACTCCAAATTAATTTGAAACTCGAAGCCAAAACAATCCAACCTCGAAAATTGCTCAAACATGACATGATCCAAACTCAAAATATTAGTATAATATTTGCCAAAGCAGGTCATCAATCATCAGGTAATTAAAGAACTTGTAACATGGTGAATATATATGTGAATTATTAACTTCTTTTCTCTAGGACAATTTTAAAGCTCAATGAATCAAAAGTTAATTTCTTTTAGATTCTGCTTGAGAGTGTTACATCATATACATATATATATATATATATCCTTTAATTTTATCAAAAGAGAATATTTATCTGATGATAAAGAAATTGAACATGAAAAATCTTAGAAGGTAATCCAATAAATCTGAAGTTCGAATTTCAATATCTATAATCCATTCCTTTATTCTTAGATTGTAACCTCTTTTGTCAAAAAAAAAAAAAAATTGAACATGAAAATAATTGACAACAGGAATCAGATTTACATCTAATTTTGGAAAAATTAGATCATACCAAAAAAAAACTATATTGTAGACACCTAATTTTGTCCGGACCACTAAACAGGTATGTTTTCTTCCCATATTGATGTTCCCAAGTGTAAAAAGACTGTTTTCATCCTGCAGGTGGTACTCCGAGACTTAGTTTAAGAGGGCGAGCACAAAAAGTCAAACTTGAAAAAAAGTCAACCCCAAAAAAGTCAACACCGAAAAAGTCAACCACAGAAAGTCAACTACTGAAAAAGTCAACCCACTTTCAAAATCAAGATTTTAAGTTCAATTGAAAAATGGCGAAAGAATTTTGATAATACGAGGTCTACATTGAAAGATATGGAGTTCGGAAGTTGGGATTTGGAGATTCAGTAGAAAGGAAACCCTAATCCGAGAAATTTGGGGAAAAGTGCTTAAACGATCAAACTGGTCGAAATTGAAGGTTCCAAATGAAAGATAAGCACTGACTACGGGTAATGGAGAAGTCACTTGCAAGAAAAACCGAAAAAAAAGTCAATCCGGGAGAAAACCGAGAATTAGGGTTTTTAGTGGATTTCGGTGAAATCGGGAAGAATCACAGAAATGGCCCGACTTGGTAAGACCAAAGCCCCCAATGGATGAGGAATGATTAAAAAGGATGGCCCAAGGCTCAGATTGAAGAAAATCTGAAAATCGGACTTGTTTTGAGCAAAACCGGGTTTCGGAGGTTAAAGGGTAAAATTGGAAAAATTTGGGAAAAATAGCAAATGGACTCCGAAAATTATGGAAAATTTGTCAATCTCATTCTTAAATCATTTGAAAGAGATTGGAGAAAGAAAATCTTGATTCCGAGTTCGTTTGCAAAGTGGCCAAATCCCGGGCTTCTTATGCAGTAATTCAAAAAGATAAATCCCGGAAAAATAGCAAATGGACTCCAAAAATTCTGAAATTTGGCAAATCTCATTTTTAAATTATTTGGAAGATATTGGCGAAAGAAAATCTTGATTCCGAGTTCGTTTGCAAAATGGCCAAATCCCGGGCCTCCTATGCAGTAATTCAAGCCGATAAATCCCAAAAAAATACCAAATGAGCTCCAAAAATTATGAAAACTTCCAGATCACACTTTTTAATTATTTTGAAGAGATTGGTGAAGAAAAATCTTGATTTGGAGCTCGTTTAAAAAAAGGTAAAATGTAGGGGCATAAAAGGGCATTTTTGGGAAGAAAAAATCCAAATAAATAGCAAACGGACTCGGATAATTTTGAAAACTTCCAGAACTCAATATTTTATTATTTTGGAAGTATTAAAAAAAGAAAAATTGAATTTGGAGTCCGTTTGATATTTATTTGTATCCGGGGGGCAAAATGGTCATTTCATCCAAGCAACCGAAAAGGGCTTTTTTGGCCCTTCAAAAAAATCAGAGTTGGGCTGGAAAAGAGAAGTGCTGGCATGCCCAAGCCCAAAGAAAGGAGGAAGCTTCTAATTTTTTTTTTTAATCAAGTGGTTAAAAATCAAGAGTTAGTTAACCATTCTCTTTGATCAAGCCATGGTGATTAAACCACATAGGTTAAGAAAGATGTCAACATTATTTTTGCATAGCTGTAATTTGAGAGGGCTGAGATGCTAATCTAAAGATGGTAATTTCATGACTTTTCATCTTGAATTATTGGCCATTTGATGGAAATTAGGTTACACAAAAATGACAACATCTTGGAGGCTATATAACCATGCATTAAGGCTAGCCCTAAGGGAAAGGAGGCAGATTTTGGTTTCTTCTTTTCCATTTTGGCTGATTTCTCTTAGTTTTTCTTAGTTTTTATCTTCTTGGTTGAGAGCAAAAAAAGAAAAGTTTAGAAATAAAGGAAAGTTTGAAGAGAAAAGCTTGAAATATTAGCTTCTTGAGGTTGCTCTTGAGCACCAACTCTTGCACTTTCATTTTCTATTCTTGTTTTTTGCTATTTTAATCTCTACTTGGTGAGTTTTCATTTTAAAATAATGTTTCTTGTTCTTCCTTCATTTCCTTTCTTAAGTATATTTTTTTTACATTTTGTTTTTACAATAAACTCACCATGGCCAAATGGCCTACATTATTTATTTTAAGTTGTTGTTTCAATTCATTTTACCATATTGTTTATGCTATTTTCTTTGTTTTTGATGTTTTAAGTGTTATGTTATTTCATGTTCTTAAGTTATATTTAATTTGGTTGCTTTGTTTGTTGCCATTTATGTCTTAGATATCATGTTTTTGCATTTTTAATTTTCTGTTTTCATGTTGTTTAAATTTGAGCATGTTTTAGAGTTAGCATATTAAGTGTTTGTGAAAATGCTTGTGTGATTCTTTGCATGATTCTTGTTTTATATCTTAGTGAGCATGTTTTAGATTTGGTATATTAGGTGTTTGTGAAAATGCTTGTGTGATTTTTGTGTTATGACTTAGTTTTTCATGCTAGCATACCAAGTGTTTGTGAAAATGCCATGCTTGTTGGAGCTTGGGGCCATTTGGCTACTCCATGTGTTTTGCATTGTGTGTTGTATTTTTTGTCATGCTAGTTGTTAGGTTTTTGCATTTGCATGATATTTGGTTGGATTTTTGAATTAAGCATGCCTTGTGTTTGTGAAAATGCCATGCATGTCTTAGGTCTAGGTTACATTAAATGCCATGCAAGTTCATGTTAGGTCTAGGCCATATTATTTATGTCATGCATTTTCCTTACATTTAGGTTTAGATCCATGCATTTCATGCATTATGTTTGCTGCATTGTTTCATGCATTTCATGTTCATGCCACTTGAATAATGACTTGAGCCAATTAATGGTTCAAAGTCATGCTCTCTTGAGCACACTTGTGGAAAATTAAGTTTGTCAAATTGATTATTCTACCTTTGTGATTTTTTTTACTTAGCCAATTTTTATCTAACTTTCAAAAAGTCCTAGCTACTGCTTTCAAGTCATTTTATGAGTTTCAAATATTTTTATTTTTAAATGATTTTATCAAAGACAAAAAAAATGTGTTGGCAAAGCAGTTTTTTTTCCACCCAAAACTCGTACATCTCCGATTTTTCTGGGAATTCATATTTGATCAGAAAATTAAGCCAATTTTTTCTCATGTAGTTTTATATGTCCTGAGTCTCCAGTATTTTTTTTAGAATTTTTGGAATTTTTAAAAATAGGGTAAAAAATCGTGGATTAAAACTGGACAGTGGAGTCAGGATTGAATTTAAAGAAAAACAAAGCAGTTTTTTCTCCTCCAAAAACTCGTACATCTCTGATTTTTCTGGGAATTCATCTTTGATCAAAAAATTAAGCCGATTTTTTCTCGTGTAGTTTTAAATGTCGTGAGTCTCCAGTATTTTTTTCAGAATTTTTGGAATTTTTTAAAATAGGGTAAAAAATCGTGGATTAAAACTGGACAGTGGAGTCAGAATTGAATTTAAAGAAAAACAAAGCAGTTTTTTCTCCTCCAAAAACTCGTACATCTCTGATTTTTCTGGGAATTCATCTTTGATTCGAAAATTAAGCCGATTTGTTTTCGTGTAGTTTTACATGTTCTGAGTTTCCAGTATTTTTTTTAGAATTTTTGGAATTTTTAAAAATAGGATAAAAATTCGTGGATTAAAACTGGACAGTGGAGTCAGAATTGAATTTAAAAAAAAAACAATTTTCTGTTTTGGTTAATTTACTTAGAGTGGGCTGATTAGAAGGGTTAGCTACTGACTTAGGGTAATTTCTAAGCCTTTTCAAACTCTAAAAATGGTTTTTCAAGTCCCGGGTTAAGGGTAGTCAAGTCCGGATTTTTTAAACTTAGGAAATTAGAGCCATTTTAAAGAAATTAGCCCAGTTTTTATTTTTAATTCAAGCTTTTCAAAATTGTTTTCAAACAATCACAAAGTATTTTGGTTTTAGAATATTTAATTTGACATATTTTCCTAAGGTAGCCGGATATCTTTTTAGATATACGGATTTCCTTAATTAAAGGAAAAAAATACATTTCATGCATTGCATTTTTATATTCATGCATTTTATATAATATGTGATTCTTGCTATAATAATTTCTATGATATTGTTGTTATTTTGATTTATATTTTTTGATGTTACATGGTTTATTATATGGTTTCGAATATTTCATGATATCCTATGCTTTTATTTAGTTATCTTTATTTAGCATATACGTATTCATTTATTTTAAATGTTTTCAAAAGATAATGGTTTTCAATAAAAATAAAGATATTCCCGAGTTAAAATAATTCATGAGTTCTCTACCGGGTTTGCTGGAGGGAATATCATCAATTATCATTAATAAAGGAATATCTTCTTTCAAAAAAGAGAATGATTCGAAAAGTTTTCCAAAACTAATAAAAATTTCTATATTTTGCCACGTTTGTTGGGGAATATAGGAAAATTTTGAATTTATAAATTCTGGATCATTTTCAATAAAAAAAATGAAATTATTTTTCTTTAAATTGGGAATTAACTTGAAATACTAAATTTAAAACCAACTTTTTACCGAGACTTGAGATAACACACGATTAATAAGGTACCGATTTATACGGGCGTTGTGGGGGTGCTAATCCTTCCCCACACGTAACCGACTCCCGAACCCGCTTCTTTGATTTCTCTGGTTTAAAACGCAGACTTGAAATTGGTTTTTAAAATGTTTTAATTAATTTTTAAAATATTTTATAAAACCGGTTTTAATAGGTGGCCGATCACACCTAGCTAAAAAAGATTGGTGGCGACTCCATGTCTTTTTTAAGGTCATTTTCAAAACCTTCATTTTTCTAGAGGAATTAAGTCGACTTTTCCTCGATTTTTTTTAATGTCACGCCTAACGAATAATAAAGTCTTGCGATGAGACTCGCCGTTATTTTTTTTTTAGGTTGCGACAGCTTGGCGACTCCACTGGGGACATATTAGAGAGTCAGGCCTAGAATTAGTCGTGTGTTATCAAAGTCTCGGTTTTGTTGGTTTAATTGGTATTTGATTTTAATTCCCACATTTTTTTAATAAGGAGAATTTTGAAAATAATAAATTGTTTTTAAATATGTTCATACTCATGTGCATGCATTTTATTTTTGTTCTCTAGTTATTTAAGGTTGTATATTATAATTGCTTGTTGGTTAATGCGTTACACTATTCTTGAATGTTTTAATTGCTAGGGCATTTAGAATAAGGTTTGTAGAATAGGTGGTGAAAGGTTTATTATTCCTCCACACACACTACACGTGCATTTGCATAACATGAATCCTATACCCGGGTTCCGTCCTTTTAAGTGGGAGTAAAGTAACTACGCCTTCGTGATTGATCCTCCGTATGGGCTAGTGAAACACTTTCGGAGTATAAAGTACCTAATGCCTTCGTGATGATCCTCCGCATGGGCATAGGAAAATATACTCTAACGAATTGAACCCGCTTTTATCGGGGTGCCTTACTAGCCTTCACCGGCGACAGTGAGGAACAATTCAGAGCCTTAGAACCGATTCACCCTCATATAGTGAACCTAGGCGAAGCCATGCCGGATTTCCGTTAGATATACCGAAAATAGGAACACATAGAGGGACAGTTCTAAACCTTTTGTTACCTATTTTACACTCCGAATAAGTGTGGTAGATCGGGCAACGATGTACGTACATCGCCCGTAATAAATGTGATACTCCGCCTCGAAGACATCGTGATGCCTAAATAAGCAGATATTGCTGAGGCAGATGTTCATTAGCTATTTTTAAAAAAAAAAAAAGAAAAAAAAAATCTTTTTTCAAGCATTTTTGCATATTGCACATTTCATGCATGTGTGAATGGAGCATGTACATTTTTGGTTGTATTATTGATCTCATTCTTTGCAATAAACATTTGGTAATTTCATTTGATGATTTCATAAAACCAGTAGTGTCACATGAACATTTGCATATTGTACTATAGTAAGATCCACCCTGAAATTCTTTTGAAAATGATGTGATTGGTTTATAAAAAAAAAATCAAAAACAAAATCAAAAAAAAAATGGAGGCAAATCCTGCATAATGAGATTTTTGAATAGTCCCACCAATTTCGTGTAATCATTGATTTCTTTGTATATACCTTTGTGTTAATTCATTTATTTTTGCATGTATCATTTTGACATCATGTTATAGTCATAGCATGCATGGTCATTCATTGTAAGATACGTTTATGACATGCATGGTCATTATTTGTATATACTTATGTATCAATTTATTCTTTCTTTACATGCATCATGTTGGCATCAGGTGGCATTCATGACATACACGGTCAGCATGACCTTCTTTGTATATACTCTGTGTCAGTCATTTATTCTTCACATGCATCATAATTGACATTGTGTGGCATTCATAGTGTATATGATCATTCATTGGGAAATGCATTTGGAACATACATGGTCATTCATTGTATATATCCATGCATTAATTTGCTTATTTTTTACATGCATCATGTTGGCATCAGGTTGCATTCATGGCATACACAGTCATCATGATATGCTCATGCATTAATTTGTCATATTGGCATCAGGTTGCATTCATGACATACACGGTCAGCATGACCTTCGTTGTATATACTCTGTGTCAGTCATTTATTCTTCACATGCATCATAATTGACATTGTGTGGCATTCATAGTGTATATGATCATTTATTGGGAAATACATTTGGAACATACATGGTCATTCATTGTATATATCCATGCATTGATCTGCTTATTCTTTACATGCATCATGTTGACTTTGGGTTGCATTCATAACAAACATAGTCAGCATAATTTCTTTGTATATGTTCATGCATTAATTTGCTTATTACATACATCATGTTAGCATTAGGTCGCATTCATGACACACATGGTTAGCATGATTTTCTTTGTATATACTCTATATCAATCATTCATTGTTTGCATGTATCATAATTGACACCGTGTTGCATTCATAGGATATATGATCATTCATTGGGAAACATGCTAAAATGCACATGATCAGTCATTGCATATATCCATGTGTTGATTTGTTTATTCTTTGTTTGCAACATGTTGGCATTGTGATTGCATTTATCACATATATGGTCAGCATGTTTCCATTGTACATATCCATACATCATATTGTTTAGGCTTCACATGCATCAAATTGCATTCATGGCTCATTCATCATGACATACATTTGGGGGAAATAAAATAGAAGTTGGCTTGGCTTTAGGAGTCTTTGAAAGAATTTCCATTTCAAATCAGAAGAAGTACTGAGTACACTTTTAATACAGGCTGGTGCTATGGAGGATGAACAAGTTGCCCGAATGGAAAAAATGGAAAGGGAACAGAGAGAATTGCGAGAACAGCTAGCAAACTCTCAAGCAGAATCTAAGGATCAGATGACTAAACTGATGGAGCTAATGTCTGCTGTAATCAAGGGAAAAGGATACACCGAAAACTTTGTCGCCGGAGAAGGGTTAGAGGTACAAAAGGGCCAAGATGAGGTCGCAATAAGTGATGCCCAGAACACTGTTAACCCCGTCAATGTCCTAAACTCAGATGATCCGGCTGAACAGGCAAAGTTGAAAAGGGTTGCAGTAAATGAGGTTGAGTTGGCAGATTCCCAAGGGAAATATCAGTTGTTAGATGAAAGGCTCCGGGCAATAGAAAGAAAAGATGTATTCGGGAGTGTGGAGGCGAAAGAACGATGCTTGGTCCTCGATTTAGTCATTCCTCCTAAGTTCAAGATCCCTGACTTTGTGAAATATGACGGGACGACCGATCCATCAGCCCACATCACTATGTTCTGCCGAAAGATGACAAGTCAGATAGATAATGATAAGCTTTTGATTCACTGCTTTCAGGATAGCCTCAGCGGGTCCGCAATTAGGTGGTATAGTCAGTTGAGCAAGGATCAGATTCGCTCTTGGAATGATTTGGCTGGGGCTTTTCTAAACCAGTACAAGCATATGACCGACAAGACACTTGATCGTCTCACTTTGCAAAATATGGAGAAAAAAGCTACTGAGAGCTTCAAAGAATATGCACAACGGTGGATGAGCCTGGCTGCCCAAATACAACCGCCCTTGACACAAAAGGAAATCACTATCTTTTTTGTGAATACACTGCACGCCCCGTACTATGACAGACTTGTCGGCAATGCTTCGAAGAATTTTGCGGACATGGTAATTTCAGGGGAGATGATTGAGAATGCTATCAAGAATGGGAAACTTGAAAGAGAAGGAACATCCAATACCGAGACAAATAAGGCACCAAGAAAGAAAGAGGAAGATGTCCAAACTATGGAAGATTTCATCCCATATTCCCAATTTCCCTCATACCAATCATGTTACCCTACTGAGGTATCTCCAAGCCTTTATCCTTACCTACCTACCCAAACACCTAATCCTATACCAGCCCTTGCAACAAGGCCTACTTCTAGAAAACGACCGCGAGAAAATCAAGAAAGAATTCCAATCCCCATCCCTGACTTACTGCCATTACTAATAAAGAATCAGTACCTTACCCCGGTACCTTTGAAAATAGCTCCGAATCCATCAGCAAGGAGTTATGACCCTGACAGCAAGTGTGATTATCACCTAGGGGTAGTTGGGCATTCAACTGAAAAATGCAGACAACTGAAGGAAATGATTGAAAGTTTTATCCGTGATGGTATTTTGACACCGGAGCTTATCGATCAATGGAAGGCCACTTAGCCCTAAATCAATTTCTTTCAGGGTTTTAGGGGGAGAATTACTACCTTTGAAGGATGTCAATAGGAGCATTTTTGACGCATGTAGTTTTATACACTGTGATGATGAAAGCACTTGTCTCATGTTAACATCTACATGAATTAAATGAATTTTAAATGCTTTGTGTTTGTTGTGTTTTAAATAAACGTGAATTTACAAAAACAAGCATTAAGGAAGTTTTAATAATGGATAGTCTCAAGAAGATTGATGATCAGTGTTAGAAATGACCCAACACCATCCCCCTCTTTTTTGGGCTTCTCTATACCTAAACCTTGAATCAATAACACTTGAAAGACCTAATGCTTCAAGGAAAAATGAATGAAAAAAGAGAAGCATTGTCATTGCAAAATAAGCAAGGATGTAAATCCTAGTCTAGGCTATGAACAAAGGAACAAACTTTTTGAAATTTTTTGAATTCCTTGAAAATCAAACAAATGAGACATTCTTTCAAGAATCCAGATTTTGATAATTTGGTGTGTGTCAGGATTGTGCTAAAACCATTCATGACCTTTCCCAATGACCACAAAACACTAATTGCCCAGACATCACTTCATGATTGACACCTTGGGGCACAATGATTAAACTAGATTATCCCTTGTCCCAGAGAAAACCTGCTTTTGGGTCATGTTTTCCTTGTCTCTTCAAAGAACTCAGATTGGAAACTCAGCCTTTTCAAAACAGACCTAGACTTGCCATGTTCCTCGTTGATACAAATTCGCATGGATAATCAAATTGGGGCATCATATGTGGAAATGATGGATACATAGTGAAGAAGGATGGGCTAATGCATGAATCATTGGGGGCATGCGACGAAAAAAACAAAAAAAAAAGAAAAAAAAAGAAAAAGAAAAATCATGATATCATGCATATGAGAATTCGGATGATTCCAAAGTGCAAAATGAAATTCTGAATATCTATTTCCCCTGAGGATTGCTTTTCAATGAGAATATTTGGGCTTGATATGATGAATGGCCATCTTTCATATCCATTTCACAAGAAAAAAATTATTATCCATAGTCACCCCTTTTGAGCCAAAAGAATTCTTAATTCTTTGAACCCTGATCAAGGATTACCCTCTACACTGGGGGGCAAATGCGAGGAAAGATCTTTTCAAAGATCATTGAGAAATGAGTGACAGCTCAGGGACAGACACAAAGCAAATGGAGCCCCGAATAAATACGGGCGCACTCTGTCAAAGAAAAAAAGAAGAGGAAAAGATGACGAAATGAAAGCCAAGAAAAACAAACAAAAAAACACAATAAAAAAATGTGTGTGAAAGACATGGCAAATTGAAAGCCAAAAGCAAGGAAGAAAAAGAGCAAAATCAAAAAGAAAGAAATGTCCAAGAAGAGACACATGCTTCAAAGAAAATCCTCTTCAAGAAAGGATCCTTGATCTGATTACCCTCAAACACATATTTTGGGCCTATTTATCCTTTCTTTCTGAATCCTGAGCCATGGCCTACATTACGTGCTTTAAAAGTCCATTTTGATCAAGCATGAATGTTTAATTTGAAGGGTTTTCCTCAGATTTTATCCCATCTTATCAAATTCTCATTTCACTAAGAAAGAATTTAGAATTCTCAAGTGCATGGTAAAAAAAAAAAAAGAGAAAAATTGAAAAGAATGGGACTCTAGGGCGAAAACCCAAAAAAACGGGCGGTCTAGAGTAGAATGGGAATTTTCGATGCCATCGATGATAGTGCCGATACCCCAAAAGAAAAGATCTTATTAAAGGAGTGGTCATCGAGGAACATCTAGGAATTCCTGAACCCCCCAAATTGTCAGCTCTCATTCGGAGGATTGTCTTCAAAAACTGAAACTTTGTTCCCAAGATTAAACTTTCCGGTTTAAACATCCCAGCCAATCTTGATGCTTGACAAAATGCCTTGATATGGAAACTAAAAGAATGTTGAATTTGTTTGGTTCTCAATGAATTCATGATTTATAAAACCTGTTCCATTTGTGAGCCTAGGAGGGATATACATTTTTGTCATGAAGTTTTCCTAGAAAAGCCAGAATCTTGTTATACCAAGCCTTGCCAATCCAGTTGAAAAAACCCAGATTGATACTTAGAGAAATTTCTAACAATGATCATCAGTCTTCAAAAGATTTGTACATCACACATTGTGGGGTTAATATTTTTTGTTCAGAAGTTTTCAAAATGCGAAAACAAATAAAAAGATTTTTTTGAAATACCCATTTTGATGTTGGCATGAGACAAGGATTTTTCTAACTCAAAGGTGTAGAACTGCCAGGATAGGTCTTGACTTCCAGATATGAGAAGAAGAAATAGAACCCGGTTCAGATCTCTGTTGATGAAAGTTTGAAAAACTGTTGGGGCAAAGAGAATAGCCAAAATGAATTGAAGATATACTCTGATTTGAAGAGGAAAAATGAATTTGAAAGGCTAAGCCAAAGTCTAGAAAAACAGCCGGGGGCACTTGCATCACTCATGAGCACTCATCTCTTTATCGAGCTTTTGCATCTGCACAGTGTCGGCAAGCATTTGCATCATTCATGGGTATTTGCATTGGCATTATTCCATAAGCATCTGTATTTTACCTTTACATTTACATTCTTCATGGAATTCGTATTTGTGTCATCTCAAGCAATTGCATCATTTCTAGAATCATTGCATTTTCATTACTGTGTGGTAATTGTAGTTACACCATTCATAAACCAGTTACATGAACACAATTAGTAGGGGCATCTGCATCATGAAACATGGGCATCAATCCAAGTCATTTACATTTGCATTAAAGACATTTGCACCAGTTTAAGTCATTTCGTGTCTTATTCAACACCTGCATCTGCATCAAAAAGCATTCGCATCTTCTCAAAATCGTTAGGGTAATTTTCAACAATTCTTCAAAGAACATTTTTAAGACCTCCGGGCATAATTTTTCAAATCACAGGTAAGACCTCCGGGCAATATCTTTAAGACCTCCGGGCAACATCTTTAAGACCTCCGGGCATAACTTTTTTCAGGGGTAAGGCCTCCGGGCACTATTCTTAAGACCTCCGGGCATCATTTTTAAAGTCGCATACAGCGCATTTTTTCCAAATTATGGGTAAGGCCTCCGGGCACCATTCTTAAGAACTCCGGGCATCATTTTTAAAGTCGCATACAGCGCATTTCTTCCAAATCACGGGTAAGGCCTCCGGGCACCATTCTTAAGACCTCCGGGCATCATTTTTAAAGTCGCATACAGCGCATTTCTTCCAAATCACGGGTAAGGCCTCCGGGCACCACTCTTAAGACCTCCGGGCATCATTTTTAAAGTCGCATACAGCGCATTTCTTCCAAATCACGGGAAAGGCCTCCGGGCACCATTCTTAAGACCTCCGGGCATCATTTTTAAAGTCGCATACAGCGCATTTCTTCCAAATCACGGGTAAGGCCTTCGGGCACCATTCTTAAGACCTCCGGGCATCATTTTTAAAGTCGCGTACAGCGCATTTCTTCCAAATTATGGGCAAGGACTCCGGGCACCATCCTTAAGACCTCTGGGCATCATTTTTAAAGTCGCATACAGCGCATTTTTTTCAAATCAGGTAAGACCTCCGGGCACCAATTTTTAAGACCTCCGGGCACCATTTTAAGACCTCCGGGCATAATTTTTCAAATCACAGGTAAGACCTCCGGGCAACATCTTTAAGACCTCCGGGCATAACTCTTTTTTTCAGGGGTAAGGCCTATGGGCACCATTTTTAAGACCTCCGGGCATAATTTTTCAAATCATAGGTAAGACCTCCGGGCAACATCTTTAAGACCTCCGGGCATTATTTTTTTTAGGGGTAAGACCTCCGGGCACCAATTTTTAAGACCTCCGGGCATAATTTTTTTCAAATCATAGGTAAGACCTCTGGGCAACATCTTTAAGACCTCCGGGCATAACTTTTTTCAGGGGTAAGACCTCCGGGCACCAATTTTTAAGACCTCCGGGCATAATTTTTCAAATCACAGGTAAGACCTCCGGGCAACATCTTTAAGACCTCCGGGCATAACTTTTTTCAGGGGTAAGACCTCCGGGCACCAATTTTTAAGACCTCCGGGCACCAATTTTTAAGACCTCCGGGCACCAATTTTTAAGACCTCCGGGCACCATTTTAAGACCTTCGGGCACCAATTTTAAAGCCCTTCGAGCATAAATTTTTCTTTTGAAATCGAATTCATTCCTTTAAGACGAATCGAGCCTTGTTTAGGCAGGGAATTCAATTTAAGGACAAAATCTTCAATTTATTGTTTTTAAAAAAAAAATGAAAAAAGAGAAAATAGAAAAAAAATAAAAAAAAATAAAAAAAAATAAAAAAAAAGGAAAAAAGAAAAAAGAAAAACAGAAGAAAGAAGAAAAAAATGAAAAAATGAAAAATAGAAAATGAAAAAAATTAAAATGAAAAAGAAACCCCTTTCCTTCACATGTGATGTCACTGACCGTACAAAATTAGTGTCGGTTTATCTTTGCCTGATTCCTGATTCTCAGCAATAGCCAAAGAGGGGCAGCTGTAGACACCTAATTTTGTCCGGACCACTAAACAGGTATGTTTTCTTCCCATATTGATGTTCCCAAGTGTAAAAAGACTGTTTTCATCCTGCAGGTGGTACTCCGAGACTTAGTTTAAGAGGGCGAGCACAAAAAGTCAAACTTGAAAAAAAGTCAACCCCAAAAAAGTCAACCCCGAAAAAGTCAACCCCAGAAAGTCAACTACTGAAAAAGTCAACCCACTTTCAAAATCAAGATTTTAAGTTCAATTGAAAAATGGCGAAAGAATTTTGATAATACGAGGTCTACATTGAAAGATATGGAGTTCGGAAGTTGGGATTTGGAGATTCAGTAGAAAGGAAACCCTAATCCGAGAAATTTGGGGAAAAGTGCTTAAACGATCAAACTGGTCGAAATTGAAGGTTCCAAATGAAAGATAAGCACTGACTACGGGTAATGGAGAAGTCACTTGCAAGAAAAACCGAAAAAAAGTCAATCCGGGAGAAAACCGAGAATTAGGGTTTTTAGTGGATTTCGGTGAAATCGGGAAGAATCACAGAAATGGCCCGACTTGGTAAGACCAAAGCCCCCAATGGATGAGGAATGATTAAAAAGGATGGCCCAAGGCTCAGATTGAAGAAAATCTGAAAATCGGACTTGTTTTGAGCAAAACCGGGTTTCGGAGGTTAAAGGGTAAAATTGGAAAAATTTGGGAAAAATAGCAAATGGACTCCGAAAATTATGGAAAATTTGTCAATCTCATTCTTAAATCATTTGAAAGAGATTGGAGAAAGAAAATCTTGATTCCGAGTTCGTTTGCAAAGTGGCCAAATCCCGGGCTTCTTATGCAGTAATTCAAAAAGATAAATCCCGGAAAAATAGCAAATGGACTCCAAAAATTCTGAAATTTGGCAAATCTCATTTTTAAATTATTTGGAAGATATTGGCGAAAGAAAATCTTGATTCCGAGTTCGTTTGCAAAATGGCCAAATCCCGGGCCTCCTATGCAGTAATTCAAGCCGATAAATCCCAAAAAAATACCAAATGAGCTCCAAAAATTATGAAAACTTCCAGATCACACTTTTTAATTATTTTGAAGAGATTGGTGAAGAAAAATCTTGATTTGGAGCTCGTTTAAAAAAAGGTAAAATGTAGGGGCATAAAAGGGCATTTTTGGGAAGAAAAAATCCAAATAAATAGCAAACGGACTCGGATAATTTTGAAAACTTCCAGAACTCAATATTTTATTATTTTGGAAGTATTAAAAAAAGAAAAATTGAATTTGGAGTCCGTTTGATATTTATTTGTATCCGGGGGGCAAAATGGTCATTTCATCCAAGCAACCGAAAAGGGCTTTTTTGGCCCTTCAAAAAAATCAGAGTTGGGCTGGAAAAGAGAAGTGCTGGCATGCCCAAGCCCAAAGAAAGGAGGAAGCTTCTAATTTTTTTTTTTAATCAAGTGGTTAAAAATCAAGAGTTAGTTAACCATTCTCTTTGATCAAGCCATGGTGATTAAACCACATAGGTTAAGAAAGATGTCAACATTATTTTTGCATAGCTGTAATTTGAGAGGGCTGAGATGCTAATCTAAAGATGGTAATTTCATGACTTTTCATCTTGAATTATTGGCCATTTGATGGAAATTAGGTTACACAAAAATGACAACATCTTGGAGGCTATATAACCATGCATTAAGGCTAGCCCTAAGGGAAAGGAGGCAGATTTTGGTTTCTTCTTTTCCATTTTGGCTGATTTCTCTTAGTTTTTCTTAGTTTTTATCTTCTTGGTTGAGAGCAAAAAAAGAAAAGTTTAGAAATAAAGGAAAGTTTGAAGAGAAAAGCTTGAAATATTAGCTTCTTGAGGTTGCTCTTGAGCACCAACTCTTGCACTTTCATTTTCTATTCTTGTTTTTTGCTATTTTAATCTCTACTTGGTGAGTTTTCATTTTAAAATAATGTTTCTTGTTCTTCCTTCATTTCCTTTCTTAAGTATATTTTTTTTACATTTTGTTTTTACAATAAACTCACCATGGCCAAATGGCCTACATTATTTATTTTAAGTTGTTGTTTCAATTCATTTTACCATATTGTTTATGCTATTTTCTTTGTTTTTGATGTTTTAAGTGTTATGTTATTTCATGTTCTTAAGTTATATTTAATTTGGTTGCTTTGTTTGTTGCCATTTATGTCTTAGATATCATGTTTTTGCATTTTTAATTTTCTGTTTTCATGTTGTTTAAATTTGAGCATGTTTTAGAGTTAGCATATTAAGTGTTTGTGAAAATGCTTGTGTGATTCTTTGCATGATTCTTGTTTTATATCTTAGTGAGCATGTTTTAGATTTGGTATATTAGGTGTTTGTGAAAATGCTTGTGTGATTTTTGTGTTATGACTTAGTTTTTCATGCTAGCATACCAAGTGTTTGTGAAAATGCCATGCTTGTTGGAGCTTGGGGCCATTTGGCTACTCCATGTGTTTTGCATTGTGTGTTGTATTTTTTGTCATGCTAGTTGTTAGGTTTTTGCATTTGCATGATATTTGGTTGGATTTTTGAATTAAGCATGCCTTGTGTTTGTGAAAATGCCATGCATGTCTTAGGTCTAGGTTACATTAAATGCCATGCAAGTTCATGTTAGGTCTAGGCCATATTATTTATGTCATGCATTTTCCTTACATTTAGGTTTAGATCCATGCATTTCATGCATTATGTTTGCTGCATTGTTTCATGCATTTCATGTTCATGCCACTTGAATAATGACTTGAGCCAATTAATGGTTCAAAGTCATGCTCTCTTGAGCACACTTGTGGAAAATTAAGTTTGTCAAATTGATTATTCTACCTTTGTGATTTTTTTTACTTAGCCAATTTTTATCTAACTTTCAAAAAGTCCTAGCTACTGCTTTCAAGTCATTTTATGAGTTTCAAATATTTTTATTTTTAAATGATTTTATCAAAGACAAAAAAAATGTGTTGGCAAAGCAGTTTTTTTTCCACCCAAAACTCGTACATCTCCGATTTTTCTGGGAATTCATATTTGATCAGAAAATTAAGCCAATTTTTTCTCATGTAGTTTTATATGTCCTGAGTCTCCAGTATTTTTTTTAGAATTTTTGGAATTTTTAAAAATAGGGTAAAAAATCGTGGATTAAAACTGGACAGTGGAGTCAGGATTGAATTTAAAGAAAAACAAAGCAGTTTTTTCTCCTCCAAAAACTCGTACATCTCTGATTTTTCTGGGAATTCATCTTTGATCAAAAAATTAAGCCGATTTTTTCTCGTGTAGTTTTAAATGTCGTGAGTCTCCAGTATTTTTTTCAGAATTTTTGGAATTTTTTAAAATAGGGTAAAAAATCGTGGATTAAAACTGGACAGTGGAGTCAGAATTGAATTTAAAGAAAAACAAAGCAGTTTTTTCTCCTCCAAAAACTCGTACATCTCTGATTTTTCTGGGAATTCATCTTTGATTCGAAAATTAAGCCGATTTGTTTTCGTGTAGTTTTACATGTTCTGAGTTTCCAGTATTTTTTTTAGAATTTTTGGAATTTTTAAAAATAGGATAAAAATTCGTGGATTAAAACTGGACAGTGGAGTCAGAATTGAATTTAAAAAAAAAACAATTTTCTGTTTTGGTTAATTTACTTAGAGTGGGCTGATTAGAAGGGTTAGCTACTGACTTAGGGTAATTTCTAAGCCTTTTCAAACTCTAAAAATGGTTTTTCAAGTCCCGGGTTAAGGGTAGTCAAGTCCGGATTTTTTAAACTTAGGAAATTAGAGCCATTTTAAAGAAATTAGCCCAGTTTTTATTTTTAATTCAAGCTTTTCAAAATTGTTTTCAAACAATCACAAAGTATTTTGGTTTTAGAATATTTAATTTGACATATTTTCCTAAGGTAGCCGGATATCTTTTTAGATATACGGATTTCCTTAATTAAAGGAAAAAAATACATTTCATGCATTGCATTTTTATATTCATGCATTTTATATAATATGTGATTCTTGCTATAATAATTTCTATGATATTGTTGTTATTTTGATTTATATTTTTTGATGTTACATGGTTTATTATATGGTTTCGAATATTTCATGATATCCTATGCTTTTATTTAGTTATCTTTATTTAGCATATACGTATTCATTTATTTTAAATGTTTTCAAAAGATAATGGTTTTCAATAAAAATAAAGATATTCCCGAGTTAAAATAATTCATGAGTTCTCTACCGGGTTTGCTGGAGGGAATATCATCAATTATCATTAATAAAGGAATATCTTCTTTCAAAAAAGAGAATGATTCGAAAAGTTTTCCAAAACTAATAAAAATTTCTATATTTTGCCACGTTTGTTGGGGAATATAGGAAAATTTTGAATTTATAAATTCTGGATCATTTTCAATAAAAAAAATGAAATTATTTTTCTTTAAATTGGGAATTAACTTGAAATACTAAATTTAAAACCAACTTTTTACCGAGACTTGAGATAACACACGATTAATAAGGTACCGATTTATACGGGCGTTGTGGGGGTGCTAATCCTTCCCCACACGTAACCGACTCCCGAACCCGCTTCTTTGATTTCTCTGGTTTAAAACGCAGACTTGAAATTGGTTTTTAAAATGTTTTAATTAATTTTTAAAATATTTTATAAAACCGGTTTTAATAGGTGGCCGATTACACCTAGCTAAAAAAGATTGGTGGCGACTCCATGTCTTTTTTAAGGTCATTTTCAAAACCTTCATTTTTCTAGAGGAATTAAGTCGACTTTTCCTCGATTTTTTTAATGTCACGCCTAACGAATAATAAAGTCTTGCGATGAGACTCGCCGTTATTTTTTTTTTTAGGTTGCGACATATATGAAAGTGTCAAATGGCTAGTTGTGGTAGAGAAAAAACTAGTTATCTTTGTCAAATGAAGGACAATCTCTTTCTCTCTAGGGTTCTTATTTGACTTATGAAATAGAGACGTTTATGACAGAGTGATGGCAATGGGAACAAACAATGCATGGTTGTATGGAGAATGGACCAGACTCACAAAGCCAAAAAAAAAAAAAAAAATGCTCTTTGACTTATTCAAGCTTTTCTTCTGGGTATCTTTTGCAAAAAGCACCATTAAAGGAATTTCTACTAAGGGTCCTTTACACTCAAAAGTGAGTCTTTTTTTTTTTTTGGATAAGTAAAAAGTGAGTCTTTTCTAACATTCCCCATGTTTTTTTTACTTGTTTTTCTTAAAGTCAAACCTCTTTCATTCTTTACTTAATCTTTACCGAAAGTAAAGGATCAGCTTGAGCTTATTTACTATCAAGTTTTATCATGTGATTATATCGTCACAATTGCATCAAATCTTATCAGAATCAAGAATTTAAATTGCCATCACGAACGTTTTTTTTATTATCTCGTCATGTTTATTATGATTGTGGATATAACGAATATTATCGCAATTAATTATAGTGTATATCGGCAACAGAAAGAGCTGAAATCGTAAAATAACGACAATAATGTTGCGACCACTATTTAAATCTCTGATCGAAACATCAAGTCTTACCATGAGTACCCTCTTACTCTTAGTCCATTACCAATTTGCATTTGTAGGCCAATTCTTTTGTCATGTCAGCCAACTTGGTTTTGCCCTAAGCAAGACTAATACTAATTTTGATTGGAGAGAAAAAAAACTTTCTTTCCCCATTCTTTTGTTTCGTAGGAGTCAAATAGGAAGAAAGAAACCAACATTTGATTGATTGGAGTGGTTAGTGGCTCCAACCCCTAGATAAGAACTAAGGTTCGAATTTTGGGAGTCTTCAATGTTAGGAGGGCTTTACCATTACACTCCCGGCTCGACAGGAATTAGACTTCCATCAACCATAAAATGAGAATGGGGGACAACACCCTGGGTTTACACCCAAAAAAAAAATAGGAAGAAAGAAATTTTTTGAATGGATTTACATATTTTTTAAAATTAAATCCTTCAAAATGTAAGTGAAAAACACCCATTTAATTTAAACTAATGATTTTATTTACAAGTTTACCTATAATTTCTTTCTTTTTTATATATATTTTTCATACTTGATATACCGAACACACAATAAAAGAAAAATAATTTGTGTTCCTCTCCTTTTTTTTTTCTTTCTATCAAACATAGTATAAGAGAAACAATATATGACATTATAATCCAGCTTTGAAAAAGACCTTATATGCCTTTGCCGAAAGTAAAGGAGATTAAACAAGGATGAACATGAAAGTTCTTCTCTTAAATATTAGTTCATATTAGCTGACACAATTATTCTTATTGTCAGCCAACTTGGTTTAATTTGCCCTTTTTGCTTTCCCTTGGAGAAGTAATTCTGTGAACTTCCTATGTTTATGATAGAAAAGAAAACGATTGGGAACAACGCAATCTTTGACCAAATCCTCAGGGAAAAATGCTCTTAAAAAAAATCTCTACAGAGAAGGAAATTCAGTATCAGCTGATGACTAAAGTGGTAGGCCATGATCGAATTCGATTGATACTATAAAAAAAGCTATCAAGTTATTAAGGGCATACATAAAGTTAATTGTACACGCCACGCGCATGCGCACACATATATATTTTTATGTATATTCAAGTTAATCGTATATTCAAGTTAATCATACACGCGCGCACGCCCACACACATTCATATGTACATGAAGGAGACAGCGAGGGAAATTTTGTAGTTGATCAGTGGGCCTCCAAGCATCTGGATTACTACGAATGTTCCTAGTGCAGATATAGAAGCTCCAAAATTCATGTAATTTTCTCAAGGAATCATCCTTGGACTCGATGGTGTAGAGAAACAAGAAATAATAGAGAAGAAACAACGAGACAAAATATTAAAATATAAGAATTTATGTGATTTGGTTAATTATGTCTAAATTTTTACTATTTTTTGAAAGGAAAAAAATACATGCAGCAACTATTACAAGATGTTTTTTAACAAAAGTTACGAAACCCTAAATTATCCCTTAAAATTGAAAACAAAAAAACAAAGTAACTAAAAAAAGACCCAAATTGTTTTTTCTGAACTCCATCAAATAAGCCTCTGAAAAAACTCATTTCAAATTTGTAACAATATTTATCAAGTCGGGTCATCAAGTCGAGTTGCATCACATAAATAAAAAAAAAAAAATCAGGCTCCACGTAGAAAAGAAGACAAGTGGGACACAAAGTTTCTTCCTTATAACTGATATAAATACCCTTCCGTATCCCCTCTTCTTCCTCAGGTCCTTCTAAGTGAATACACTAAATTTTCAACTATATTCATCAATAACCAAGATGGAGTCTGCAGAAAGCCTACGGTATTCTCTCTCTCCATCTTACTCGCTCACACGCACACACCCGAGCATGTGCACGCATCAAATGAATTAATATATGAACAACAAATACAATGCACTTTGAAGATTAATGTTTGTACGGCTAAATTAACCGATGGATTAATTGTTGCGAGCTGCATGTAGGAACAAGTGCGCAGCATGCTTCAGACAGTTCAATAGAATGGAGCACCTGGTTGACCACATGAGATCTACATATCATTCAGTTCATGAACCTACCTGCGGAGTTTGTAAGAAACACTTCCGGTCGTTTGAATCTCTAAGGGAACATCTTATAGGTAAGTGTAACAATTTAATACTAGCTAGCACGTTGGATTTAAATAGCAGCCCATAACGCGATATTACAGTTGCTATTTTGCGATTTTGGTTTTCTCCACCGTCGATATTCACCTCAATTGATCGTGTCATTACGTCCGCAACATCAATAAACGCCATCACAACTGCAATTTAAATCCCTGATGTCAAGTTAATCAAAAGATTATTTTTGTTCCTTCTTGACTCTTGCGTACTATATATAATTTTTTCCTAATATATAGGTCCGTTGCCAAAACAAGAATGCAAGAATTTGTTCAACATCCGAGGATGCAAATTCTGCTTAGCTATTCTGGATAGCCCTTATGCTCTTAGGATTCATCAAGACAGATGCCAGCTCTCCGGAGTCAATTATGTATTAGCCCTTTAATTAGCTTGAAGAACTACATATTTCAACTATAATGGCTTCCCCGGCCCTATCATCAAATTGAGTTTAAAATGTGCTTTTACTTGATTTCTTATCATATAGGGAATACTGGCTCGCCTGGCTAACTTAGGTCTTCGTGATAGCTTGACTATCGACAATGGTTTTTCAAGAGGCCCGCAAGTAGTTGCACTGGCATGCAAAATGGTAGGTGGTGGCAGTGATGGCTCATTGGATCTTTGTGCAAGGGTTTGTATCATTGATGAAAATGAGAATATGATCTTCCATACTTATGTCAAGCCACCAATTCCAATTACAAACTATAGGTACCGTATAATGAATCAATTAATTATAAGGGATCTAAATAACGGCCGCAACGCGATGTTATGGCCGCTATTTTGTGGTTTCGACTTCTTTCGTTGCCGATATTTATCGTAATTGATTGTGATAGCATTTATTACGCCCGTAACCGCGACGTGACTAAAAATGCATTCGCGACCGCAATTTAAATCCCACTATGTCAATTGGTGAGTTCTAGTAATTCCAACAAATGGAATCAAATAAACCAATTCACATTTTTGAACTGCTTTTTCAGGTATGAAACCACTGGCATTCGACCAGAATATTTGAGAGATGCAATGCCATTGAGACAAGTGCAAAGAAAGATTCAAGACTTCCTTTGCAATGGTGAGCCAATGTGGAAAATTCGATCACCTAAAGGTGGAAAAGCCAGGATTCTAGTGGGTCATGGTCTTGATCATGACCTTGACCGTTTGCAAGTAGAATATCCAGCAATTATGATAAGGTAAAGTTTAAGGATGCCTAGCATACATTCAAAAGGAATACAGTTCAAGCTGCAATTATTTTATAGTATAACTTAAAACTTTAAATTGCACATTCATCTTTTCTGCCTCTATATATTCTACTTCTAGAATCAGGATTAATTTTTTAAAGGATACAGCTCAATGATGAAATTCATGTATATATGAGTTTATTTGCCTACAGGGATACTGCAAAATATCCTCCCTTAGTGAAAACAAGCAAACTTAGCAACTCACTCAAGTACTTAACCCAAGCATACCTGGGGTAAGTATCTATAGACCAATATCTATATATTTTCCTCCCTATGATCATATATAGACTGATGCAACTTCTATATATATATATATATATATATATATATATATATGTTCAGGTATGACATCCAAACTGGCATTCAAGACCCTTATGAAGACTGTGTTGCAACAATGAGGCTTTACATGAGGATGAGGAACCAAGTTCATAGGAGATCAGAAGACTATCTTATACCGGCTTCCGACCCTCAAAATCGAAACAACTTCGCATCATGGAGGCAAAGTGAACTCGAGAGGATGTCACCAGAAGAAATGCTGGCTATCTCAAGGTCTGATTACTACTGTTGGTGCTTAGACTCTGCATGAAATTTGAAATATCCTCCATATCCAAGGAGAGACTTTCAAGCTTTTCATCCAATGATCTTGTAATAGCAATAAGAAGGAAAGTATAATTTGTTATTTCCTTAGTGTTCTAGTTGTTAATTTGTACGTCTAAATTACAGGCATTATATTGTGATTTGTGAATGCCTAATCTAGCTAAGACATCTAAACCTATTACCTTGTTGTGATCTTTGTTTTTAAGATGATGATATTGATATATCTCCTTCTGTTTCGATTATATCAGCACCTTGCCATATTCTGCTGTTATATTGTCTAACCCCCTATTAATCTAGATTATAGCTTGTTGATCTTCAATCCTTATCATAAAGTAAAACTTGGAAGAAAGCCATGATAATCCCTTATCAAAGTCATTTGGTTGAACTTAGTCAAGTTCTTTCCCAGCTTATAGTGGTAAAAATAGTGCTTATGACATTGTAAAACTTACACAAACTCAACACCTATAAGGAGACTTACTATGAAATATATGTGAATCATCATTACAACATTTCTATTCTCTAAGTTGGGCAATAGCGACGGATTTCTGACGAATTTCCCACATAAGTAGAAAGGATTTTGTTTTTTCTGATCAAATATTGGTCGCTAATTCTTCGGAACGGAACTTCCCAACGGATGTTTAACTTTATATTTTGTTCTCCTATATGTTCTTTCTAGCCAACAACTAAGAGCAATGGATCTTGTGCAGTTGCGATATGCTTGTGATAGGTACTTCAAGGGCGAAGAATTCCTGCACAAGGCCGGTGAACTAGCTCCTAAGTAGCGATGATTTCGTGCTTCTTGTACGGGAAGAGTGAATGTGTTTTATGTCAGGTAACTGAGATCCTTTTGAAATAATGTAATGTTTAGTAATCCAAGTTTCCTTTTTGGAGCAAAGCCCTGTGCAAATAATGTATCGCCTACAGTGCTGTATGTTAGAAAATAAGAAAAATATTGAGGAAGAGAATACAACTCAATTTGTATTTCAATCTCCAAGTACAATAGGTATATTAGGCACATTAGGTGACCTCTTAACATCTAGTTACATGAACCTCATTAATAAACCATACATGAATCATAATAAATTCTAGATACATCATGAACTTCATTAATAAGCTATACATGAATCACCAAATACAAAGCACACACTTAATCTAGAAGAAGACACATGAATCTAGACACAAACATTCTAGATGGTTGCAAATTATTATTTTCAACATTCCCCCTTAATTTGCAATTTTCTTCTTCACTCCAAGACTATTACGCAATCTTCGAAAAACTCAAACTTGAGAGGCTTTGTAAAAATATCCGCAATTTGATCTTGAGTCTTCACATACTTGAGCTCCACTTCCTTTTTAGCAATGCAATCTCTAATGAAATGATACCTTGTATCTATATGCTTGCTTCGATCATGGAACACTGGGTTCTTAGCAAGAGCTTGTGCGGACTTATTATCAATGCAAATCTTTGTAGCTTCGTCTTGAGACAAGTGAAGTTCCTTCAACAACCTTCTAAGCCAAATAGCATGACAAGTGCAAGAAGTTGCCGCCACATATTCGGATTCACAAGTTGAAAGTGTGACGATGGATTGCTTCTTAGAATTCCATGTGATTGCACAATCTCCCATAAAAAATACAAAACCGGTGGTGCTCTTTCTATCATCAATATCTCCTACAAAATCACTATCACAAAATCCCACAAGCTTGAAATCATTAGATGATGAATAAAATAGCCCAAAATCAATAGTACCTCTTAGGTAACGAAGAATTCTTATAGCAATTTTCATGTGAGTGGACGTAGGAGCTTCCATGAAACGACTCACTACTCCAACCGCAAAGAGAATATCGGGCCTCGTACATGTCAAGTATCTCAAGCTTCCCACAAGACTTTTGAAAAGAGTAGGATCTTCCTTTTCTCCTCCTTCATCAAACTCTGACAATCTCACTCCATATTCCATGGGTGTGTTCACGGGATTGCAATCAAACATTTTGAAATTCTTCAAAATTTCCTTTACATAGCTTTCTTGAGAAACAAAAATAGCATCTCCCATTTGCTTCACCTCTAGGCCCAACTAATAAGACATGAGTCCAATATCGGTTATCTCGAACTCAAGTGACATAGCCTTCTTGAATTCTTCAAACAAGCTACGATTGTTGCCAGTGAAGATAAGATCATCCACATAAAGACAAACAAGCAAAATATCACCATTATCGTGCATTTTAACATAAAGAGCATATTCATGAGGACAACGAACAAACCCGTTGTCTTGAAAGTACTTGTCAATGCGACTATTCCATGCTCTTGGTGCTTGTTTCAATCCATACAAAGCTTTCTTCAATCTCAACACCTTATCTTCATGGCCTTCAACCACGAATCCCAACGGTTGTTCTACATAGACTTCCTCTTCAAGATAACCATTGAGGAAAGCCGACTTCACATCAAGTTGATAAATTCTCCACTTCATTTGAGCCGCTATGACTATGAGCAAACGAATAGTCTCCATGCGTGCAACAGGTGCAAAAACCTCTTCATAATCAATTCCATGCTTTTGCTTGTAACCTTTAGCCACAAGCCTCGCCTTGTATCTCTCCACATCTCCTTGAGCATTCTTCTTTGCCTTGTACACCCATTTGACGCCAATAGCTTCATGACTTTTGGGAAGTGTTGATAACTCCCAAGTGTTATTCTTCTTAATGGCATTAATCTCTTCCTCCATGGCTTGTCTCCATCTTTTGTCTCTCATGGCCTCATCAAAGTTCATAGGCTCACTATCAGCAAAAAGACAAAACAAATCATTTATATCATCATTAGTAATCTCCTCAGTTTCATCTAAAAGTTCATAGATACTCCTCATTTTTCTTGGCTTTTCACTTGAACTTTCTTGAGAAGAAGGTGATACAACATGAGTTGGAGAAGAAGGTGGTGATGCAACATGAGTTGGAGAAGAAGGTAGATTGTCTCTTGTATAGGCACCATGGTTTCTTGTTCAAATATGGAAAGAAATCATAGACTCCTTCTTCTTGTGCTTCCCAATTCCACGTTGCTTCTTCATTAAACTCAACATCTCTACTCACCACAATCTTGCCATTGCTTGGGTTGTACAACTTGTAGCCTTTTGAATTTGAATCATAGCCAATAAAAACATGCTTGACACTTAGATCATCAAGCTTGGATCTCTCTTGTTGCGGAACATGAGCATATGCAATGCTTCCAAAGACTCGCAAATGATCAACATTAGGCTTCCTTCCACTCCATGTTTCTTGGGGAGTTTTGTCTTTGACACTCCTTGTTGGAGACCTGTTGGACAAATAAATTGCACAAGAAATAGCTTCGACCCAAAATTCCTTGGGCATATTTTTGGCTTTCAACATACATCTAGCCATGTTAAGAATAGTTCTATTTTTTCTCTCCGCTACACCATTTTGTTGTGGTGATCTAGATACCGTTAGTGGACGACGAATTTCATGTGATTCACAAAAACTGTTGAATTCTTTGGAATTGAATTCGCCTCCTCTATCGGATCTCAAAGATTTAATTTCATAGCCACTCTCTTTTTCTACAAGAGCTTTGAAATTTTTAAATGCAATAAATGCCTCCGACTTTTGCTTTAGAAAATAAATCCAAGTCTTTCTACTATAATTATCAATAAAGAGCAGGAAGTATTTATTTTTACCGAATGAGGATGGATTGATTGGTCCACACACGTCGGTATGAACAAGTTGGAGTGGTTTGGTTGCTCTTGTAGTGGCTTCTTCTGGGAAACTCTTTCTTGAATGCTTGCCGAGAAGACATGCTTCACACAATTGGTTAGGATGGTTGATTGAAGGCATCCCCTTCACCATCTTCTCTTCTCCCAAAGCTTTGAGTGCGCCAAAGTTCAAATGGCCAAATCTCATATGCCAACACCAAGCTTCATCTTTCACACTAGCCTTCAAACACCTTGCTTCAATGGTCTTGAGATTTAACATGAACATTCTATTTTTTGACATAAGTACCTTAGCAATCAAATTAGCATTTTGATCTCTAAGCCAAAGACAACAATCTTTCATGTTAATTTCATACCCCTTCTCAAGGAGTTAGCCCAAACTCAAAATATTACTCTTTAATTGTGGCACATAAAAAACATTGGAGATAAGTCTATGACTACCATCTTTTGAGGAAATTAAAATTGTACCTTTCCATCGAATTTGAACTTTTGAAGAGTCTCCAAAGGAAACATTGCCATTCACATTCTCATCAAGCTCGACAAACTTTTCTTTGTAGCCGCACATGTGATTACTTGCTCCATTGTCCAAGTACCACGAACTTTTGTCATCCTTCTCATCACTTTTGAGTGCTAGTAACAAGGTTGGCTCCTCATCATCTTGCTTGTAACCAGCAAGATTTACTTTCTCCTCCTTATCATTGGAAGCACTACGACACTCCCAAGAATAATGGCCATATTTGTGACAATTATAACACTCAATTTTAGACTTATCATACCTTCCTTCATTTGATCTATGATAGTTTCCTCTTCCTCTTCCACGACCTCTAAAGGATTGATGGTTTTTATCTTCATTGTTGGCATTATCTTGGTTGCTTCTTCCTCTACCTTCTTGGCCACGACCACGACCACGAACACGTCCTCTTCCTCTTCCTCTTTGGCTCTTTTCACCTCCATCATCTTTCAAAGAAACCTTTGATTTGAGGACTTGCTCCAATGGCTCTTCATGCCTCTTCTTGATCTTGTCTTCTCGATCTTGTAGGGACCCCTCTAGTTCCTCAATTGTCATGGAGTCTAAATCTTTTGACTCCTCTATGACACATGCCACATAATCAAATTTTGGCGTTAAGGAACGAAGAATTTTCTCCACCACACCAACATCTTCTATATCTTCACCATATCTCTTCAATTGGCTCACTATAGCCTTCACCCTTGAGCAATAATCCGAAATGGATTCGGAATCCTTCATTTGCAAAGCTTCAAAGTCTCCAAGTAACGTTTGGAGTCGCACCTTCTTCACTTTGTCAACTCCTTGGAGGGAGTTTTTCAAAATCTCCCAAGCTTGCTTTGCGTTAGTAGCATCCGCTACCTTGAAGAACATTGTTTCATCCAAACCTTGATGGATGAGAGCAAGGGCTTGTTGATCCTTCTTCTTTATCTTTGCCAAAGCATCCTTCTCCTCTTGAGACGATGATGCTTCATCTATTGGTGAAGTATAGCCTTTATCTACAATCTCCCACACATCTTGTGAGCCAAGCAAAGCTTTCATACGAAGACTCCAAGTATTATAATTTTCCTTTGTAAGACGAGAAAATTGGAATGAAGATAAACCACTGTTAGCCATCTCTCAAAGACAAGGAAAATGGCTCTTGATACCACTTTGTTAGAAAATAAGAGAAATATTGAGGAAGAGAATAAACTCAACTTGTATTTCAATCTCCAAGTTCAATAGGTATATATAGGCACACTAGGTGACCTCTTAACATCCAGTTACATGAAACTCATTAATAAACCATACATGAATCATAATAAATTCTAGATACATCATGAACTTCATTAATAAGCTATACATGAATCACCAAATACAAAGCACACACTTAATCTAGAAGAAGACACATGAATCTAGACACAAACATTCTAGATGGTTGCAAATATTATTTTCAACACTGTATTCTTCCAGTTTTCTAAACAGAAACAAAATTATAATCTATATTGTTCCGACTCTTATTGTTTTTGAAATACCTGTATTTGACACTCATGTCCAATGCATATCTGGACATGGGTATGGAGATATGATTCTCCTGTTAAAGTATTTCACATCGATTAAATCTTGAATTGCTTATGATCTTATATTTAAGTCGGACCTATCTACCTATCAAAACCCAGTTTTTATTCTGTTGTTTCTATCTGTTATTCTTCTGAAATTGTTACGTTGGCATATCATTCTTAAGATTTGAAAAGAGATATCAAGAAAACAATAGTATTAGATTTTCTTTATCATGCTCAACAGAAGAGCTTCGAACTTGTATTTCACTCACAAGCTGTTGCCTTTTATGGTGCCCTTTGTCAAAAAACTTGTACCAAAAAATGAGTTTCAAACTACAAGAAACAACAAGAACAGAAACAGAGAAAAGGGAAAACCATGATTTATCTGCCATGGAGAGCAATTTGAACATGAAGTCTATCCATTCCTAAGGATGGAACGGATTGGATATCTATTTTTTTTATAATATCCGAATCCGTCAATCTATTTTAAAATCCAAATCCGTTTATTATCCGCATTAAATTCGAATATTACTATTCGAATTCGAGTCCGAATTAAATAACATTATTCATCGGATATCTGAACCCGCTAAATATCCGAATTCAGTTTTTAAAAAAATTAAATAAAAATATAAAATCAAATAAAAATTATTTTTAAATTCAAATAAACGGATAATGGATTCAGATATCCGAATCCGCAAAAATAAGCGGATAAGTAATACAGATTCGGATAATGGATATCAGAGGTTTCATATCTGCATTTGTTCCGAATCCACTACGGATAATAATTATAATATTCGAATCCGAATTTTATCCGAATCCGCAAAAAGCGGATCATATAATTATAAATATTTAAATTCGCATTATCCATTGCCATCCGCGACGATTCTCATATCGTCAAGCATTTGACTATGGATATCATGAAGCCATTTTCTTAGCTTCAGTTTCTGATACCGTGTGCAGTGTGGAGAAACAAAACAATTCCATTTTTTGTTGAACAGTTCTTTTATGTCTCCTTGTTTTGTTTAAGGAATTCAAGGTCTTTTATTTGCAATTGTACAGCTTCCTTTGACAATGGCTTTGGTTCTGGAACAATGTCTGCATCACTACCTTCTGCTACTTTGATTGCCTTGTCCTTGATAATTCTTTGTATCGTTGATCGCTCTACTGTTGGGAAAACCTATGTTACTCCGATTCTTTATTTTTTTTGAAGTATTCGTGTCCGACATCCGTATCTGACGCATATTCGAACATGAGTAGGAGTAAAATCCTCCAAATATAAGAAAAAATTGAACATATCCGTGTTAGACACATATCCGTATCCGACACTCACCTCCGAGTCCGAGTAATATAGGGGAAAACTGCACTAAGCATAGTATTTAGCAAGCTCTCATCTTCCTCTTCGATCAGTTCTCTCCCAAAGCAACAGACATGAATTGCATCTACAGCCTTCTCAGCTCGAATCTCCATGGGAACAGTTGGGTTGTCCACATTCAGCTTCACTCGCCTCTGTAGCAAGTATATATATATATATAGATATATAAACAAACATGCACCCACATAGGATGGAGATTGTAAAGCAGTTATTTATTCACTCTTCTGTTTTCCCTATGTTATTCGGATTCAGATGTGAGTGTCGGATATGGTATGTATTCGATACAGATATGTTCAATTTTTTTTTAAGTTTTTTCATTTATTTGGAGGGACAACCTAGAATAAGCTCTCTAGATTTAATGTAATGGCAGCTTTATGATGAGAAAGATAGGTTGATCTAGGCAACAAACACATAAACTCGGATTGTTTAACCTATGTTATGTTTCACTTTGCAATTAGCGAAAACTTGACCATAATCATTAATCACAAATTGCTACTTATGAATAAGAAATCAAGACAATTACACGGATCAAGATTCTTAAACTAGCAATAGATAATTATCAAGATCTATCTAGTGTGCACCCTAAACAAATCAAGACAACATCATGAACAATTCTTATGGAAGAATATAATCAACTTTGATAGAAAACTAATGATAGATAAAATCTAAAAATCAATTACAAAATATGTATAAGACTTTGAAATCACCCTTAACCAAAGAGAAGTTTAGACTAGTATAGGCATAGATAATATATATATATATATATAACTAAAAAGAAAATAAAAGAATGGAGAAGAAGAATAATAATGATGATCATTGAGTCTCCTCAAAAGATAGATAGTTTGTGGCTCAAAAGATGGTATTAATAAAGTTTTAAAATCCTGAGAACAAGTCCTTGCCGCACAAGTAAGGTTAGGGGCTGAAAAATCACGTTTTGGGATGTTTTCCAGATTTTGCCCTTTTTTTGGGTGTCGCGGCGCCGAGCTTCTGTCTCCATTTTTTTTGACAAACCTTCCTTCACTTCGTCAGTTGATTTGGATGCCCATTTCTTGTCCAATTTGGGCATGTAAACTATCGTTGGAAAGGTATTCAAGTCAGCTACAAAAGTCAAGAGTAAGTTTCTTCAAATAAGGAATTTAACATCATTATTTGCTTACAACAAGCTCCGGAGGTCAAATCTGCTTTCTTGCTTTGCAACTAGAAATTGATCTTTTTGACTCCCGTGTCTTCTTCCATCTCGTGATTATGATTTTGTAAGCTCTTTACCATCATTATTGACATCTTTTGACTTGATTCTTCTTATTGTACTTAAAATTCAAAAACATAATATAAATAAAAAAGATAAAGATCGAAAACGTAACAAAAACTAAAAGTAGAAAGGCATAAAATGTATATTTTATGAGCTTATCAAATACCCCAACACTTAGATTTTTGCTAGTCCTCGAACAAAACAAAATAAAAACAAAATAAGAAAATCTAATCTAATCCACTTTCGTAGGAAATCATGGTGGCACTTAGCATGTGACACAAGCCTTTAAACCTCTAGGTGTCCCTAGTGAACGAGTTTAGTCTCGTGAGGGTTTACTAGGACGATACCCACAAACATTGAAGACATAAGAAAAACTAAAATAATAATAATAATAATTACAACTAATCCTTCTAATATAAATTAGAGATAATCATTGGACAAGTCTTATAAACTAATCAATAACTTAAAAAAATTCACAAAAAATCATGCTTGAATGTAAATAGTTTGAGTTAAGCCAATATTAACATAACATATTTCAATCAAAATAGTGCATATTCAAACTTAATATCAACTTCTCACTAGGATACTCTCATCATTTTCACTCAATGTAGTAGTGGTAAAGTGTTTACATTTAATCAATCTCGTGAAAACAGTTCTACCATATGCTTGCTTATCCATCTATTCTCCACTATTTAGATCATGAAACTTTATAAATCAAGAGGTCTTTAATCAAGGTTGTAATGGGGCCAAGGAGTAATAATGTGGTTAAAGAATAAAAAGAAAAAGATATCACACATAGAATTTAGAGACAAAACTAAGATTTTTCAAATAGAACTTTCTCAATATTTCTTGGAAGTACATAATCACATAGGCCGAATATTTCATATTGAGCCTTTGCTTCATTCTAACCAACCTTGTAACCTTTTTTTTTTCTTCTTTAACTATTAGTTCAAGAGATGATTCATTTTTGTTTTCTTTTCATTTTTTTTTATGGAAATGTATTTTTACAATATTCCCTTTTATTTTTCTCTTGACTTTTACTTTCCTCCTCCCCCACACTTAGCTTTTGTTCTAACCCAAATTTTTCAAAAAGTATCCATTGTTTTTGCAATATGTCTCAAGCATTCTAGTTCATCTTTAGAATAAGGGTAAAGATGTAAATGTATTTAGGCTAGGTGTAAGATATGGTTATCAAAAAAATAGCTTATTCAATGTAGGCTCAAATTGGTTCACTAGAGGATGTTTTCTTGGAACATCAATAAGGAATGGCTGTTTGGCCCTGGTTATAATCCTAATGCATCTATCATTTTCATGTTGTCACATGTATCAATATAGTCTCAAACAGTTTAAAGCAAGTTCTAGAGAATCATGTAATCATAAGAGCACTCAAGAAGGAAATTAGATTGATATGTATAATGCATCAATCATATAGGCTCAAAACTCACAAGGATGATTGTACAAGTCAATTTTAAGTCTAAACATGTTTCTTTCTCAATCAACATATCATATTAACATTGGCTCCATGAAAAATGATATCAAGCTTAATTCTAATGAAAAATCTTCTCACTACTAAACTAGTTTTAGACCTATGCAATTCATGTCTCATCATTGTATTGAAATGAACTAAAACACACTAAAAAAAAAGACTGAAAACAAAACAAACAAAATAACCTAAAAATAAAAGAAATCTTAAATTCTTCCCCCCATTTAATACTTACATTGTCTTCAATGTAATGCTATTACCCACGTGAAAAAAATTATGTGTAAGAGAGAAGAAGAAATATATATATATATATATTAACAACTCAAAACAAACTAATAAAACCTAAAAAAAAAAAATTCTAAAACACTTCATAAACAATATAAATAATAAAAACAATAAAAATAATAAAAGGAAAAGAAAGCAAATCTGAATATGGCAGGTTGGAAATTTCTTCATTAATTGGGCTACCTTCCCAATTAGCACTTGAGTTAGTGTTTTGAACCTAACCAACACCCCTTCTTGGCTTTTTAGAATTTCAGACTCATAGAAGAAACTTCCCGGATTTATGCGTTTTGAAGGGAGGTTTCTTTGTATAATAATGGATACATTCTCCATTACAAGTATTATTCCATCATCCTTTGTGGTGCATAGCTCATCAAAGAATGGTACATCTTTTGGTACTTGTTGAATGGCATCCACAAGCAAACTGTTTAAGGTTTCCAGCATGTCTTGTTTATGTTCCTCCTCCTTAAACTTTGCGAATCTACTAGGAAAAGGTGGAGACAAAACATTAGCAAAAATTGGAACCTTAAACGTTACCTCAGGTGTCGAAGTACTCTTATTTGGATTTGTGGCTTCATTATCCTCAAGAATAGAATCCATCTCTAATTTTGTCTCATCCTCATTTGTTCCTCATTCCTCAAGGTCACAATACTAGCATTCTCCTTTGGGTTAATCATCATTTAGGCAAGGAGTTCTTCAGATCTTTGTACTACCCATCCCACCATACTACTAGCCAATTGGCTCATTTGCTTTTCCAAACTCTGGATACTTGCCCTTGTTTCCTGTTGAAAATGCAAAGTATCAGTAACAAGAGAATAGACAAGATCTTCTAAAGAAGTACCTGAATTTTGAGTCATATGTGGTGACTGAAAAAGATCTGGTTCTTGAGACCATGATTGATTGAAGCTAGATGGATGAGTGTAATTGGTATAAAGATCTACTTCTTGGTAATTTTTCGAGTAGCCATAATTAGTATGATCCCACCATCCCTTATGGTAAGTGTTTGAGTAATGATCATACTGTTGGTCTTGGAACCCTTGATGGCCTTGACATCCTCCCATGGCCAATTGTTGAAATGGGAAGGTGAGATTGGCTTGTTGATTCTCCATGTTCATGTATGCCACCAACTCTTCAAGTGTTAGATTGCTAAATTCCATCGTTTTTTTTTTGTTTTCAAAATTTGAAAAGGAAAACCTGTATGTACAAGAAAATAAAACTAATTAGAATTGAAAATAAGAATAACCAAGTAACAAATAAACTAAAGAGAGCAATCCCCAACAACGGCTCCAAAAATTTGATGCACCAAGAAGAGTGTATCTTTATTAAACCTTGCAATTAATATGATCAATTATAATAATGTAGCATGCAAGGGTCGAATCCACAAAGATTGGTTTTTAGTTTATAAATTACTAGTTTAAAACTTAAATTCAAGAACAATAAAAGAAAAATTGGGTTTTTGAAAGAGTTTTTAAAAATTAAGAAAACAAGAAAAGTAAGAAGCAAATAAATAAGATAAAATCAAATATAAGAGAAATATGGTTAAGGCTTCATTCTCTACCACTAGACATCATTGAGAATCAATAATCAGATCTATCAACATTAATTAACTATCAAAATTATCAACCATAGATAACAACAAGCTCTGTTACCCTAATCTTTCCTTACCTCATCGTTAAATAGAACAAGCTCTCTATTTAATCTCTAACCACTAGACAACCTAGAATAAACTCTCTAGATTTGATGTAATGGCAACTTTATGATGAGAAAGATATGTTGATCTAGGCAACAAACACATAAGCTCGGATTGTTTAACCTATGTTATGTTCCACTTTGCAATTAGCAAACTTAACCATAATCATTAATCACAAATTGCCACTTATGAATTGGAAATCAAGACAATTACACGGATCAAGATTCCTAAACTAGCAATAGATAATTATCAAGATCTATCTAGTGTGCACCCTAAACAAATCAAGACAACATCATGAACAATTCTTATGGAAAAACATAATCAACTTTGATAGAAAACTAATGATAGATAAAATCTAAAAATCAATTATAAAACATGTCTAGGGCTTTGAAATCACCCTTAAAGAGAAGTTTAGCCTAGCATAGGCATAGATAATATATACATAAATCTAAAAAGAAAATAAAAGAATGGTGAAGAAAAAGAAGAATAATGATGATTCTTGAGTCTCCTCAAAAGATAGATAGTTTGTGGCTCAAAAGATGATATTTATAGAGTTTTAGAACCCTGAAAAATCACGTTTTTGGGTTGTTTTCCTGATTTTGCGATTTTTTTGGGCGCCGCGGCATCGAGCTTCTGTCTCTGTTTTTCTGATGCACCTTCCTTCATTTCGTCGGCTGATTTGGATGCCATTTATTGTCTAATTTGAGCGTGTAAACTATCGTTGGAAATGTATTCAAGTCAGCTTCAAAAGTCAAGAAGGAAGTTTCTTCAAATAAAGAATTTAACATCATGATTTTTTTATAACAAGCTTCGGAGGTCAAATCTATCTTCTTGCTTTGTAACCAGAAATTGATTTTTTTGACTCCCGAGTCTTCTTCCATATCGAAAACATAACAAAAACTAAAGGTAGAAAAACATAAAATGTATATTTTATGAACTTATCACGCGCATTTATTGCACTTTCGGAGGTTTGATTCTCTGCTTTCTTATGTATGGTTGTAATAGTGTATTTTTGCATCTTTTGGGTTTTGGTGGGCTGACTTCTGGCCCATATCAATATATTACTTTTTTTTTCCTTTTCTAATTTTATTTTAAAAATAAAAATTATTGATTTTTTATTTGATTAAAAAGGATTAGAATTTTACAATTTTTTTAATTGATGAAAATGATTATGATTATTAATTATATTAATCATTATAAATATTTTTTATCATTAATAAAATTTATCCTAAATTTCATTAAAAGATTTTCATTAAATAAACTTATTTCAGAAAATTTAAAGTTTATATTAAATTTTATTTGATAAATAAAAAGGATAATTTTAATTTTACATTAATATTAACATTTAAAATAATATTTTATTTTAATTTTATATAATTTGCAAAAAAGTTATATCTTAATATAAATTTTAATTAATATATACTTTATTTATTTATAAAATATATAATTATATATTTAAAAATAAATAAATATTCACGTACGTAAAAACAAATATTAATTTTGAATAAAAGATCATGAAACAACAATTAAATAAAAAATGTTCGGATATAAAAATTAATTGAAATTAAACTTTACAAAAAGATGTAATATTTTTTTATCATTTTATTTTTAAATGTCTTGCATTTTAATTGTTAACTATTGAATCCGAATTTATAAACTAAATAACAATTAAAAAGGAAAATAAATCAAAGAAGAAATGGAAAGGAAAAAAAAAAATGTCGAAGGAGGAGCCCTAGAAGGGGAAAAAAAGCGAAGGATATTCTATTTGTGTTCCCGCTGAAGTTACACTGACACAAAATCCCATACATTAGGACACTCTTGGCGGCTCTTCCAATTTGCCTAACACTCTTCCAAACACTTTCTTTTTTCAAAATTTTCATTTTCTCTTCCACTTTCTCTATTTTTCCTCTCAAAATCTTTCTCAAGAAAATGGGCGCTTATTGTAATGAAAATCTCTCCTTTTCTCCGGCTTGTAACTTGTCTCCTTCGCACGATCTCCGGCTTTCCAAACACGTCCATGACAACGTTCACGGGAACATTTATCTCGATCCTGTATTTCGTTTTCTCTATTTTTTGAAAAATTTTAGTCATTTTTTTATGTTTGTTTTGGTAAAGTGCCTTTCATATAAGTAGAAAAATTCACGAGAAATGTTTTGTTTAATATTTAATTGGAGTTGTGATTTTCTTCACTGTTTCGATATGCTAAATCAATTTTCTTATTAATATGATTATTATTATTGTTTTTTTTTCTTCTTGACTGGAGAGTGAAGACAGAAGACGACTAGCTGAGCTTTTTTTTTTTTTTTTTTTAATTTTCTGTTTGGTCGCAGCTCTCTTTGAAGTTTATTGACACAGAGCAATTTCAAAGGCAAGTTGACTTTTATTTCATTATTGTTTTAGCTTCATTCCAAATCTCATTTATTGATTTTATTTTTGGTTTTTATATTACAGGCTTCGTGAGCTGAAACAACTTGGTAAAGTTCATGTTTTGTTTTCCTGTGAGAATGGATGTTTGTGAATTGCAATCAAATAGATGTGTGGTTGAGATGGTTGATTTATTTACTAAGCATATAATATATGTCAATGTCACGACAAGTTATTATAGGATATATTTGAAATGGTTATGAATTTTTGTCCTTCTTACATGGAAAAGTAGGAATTTTTATGATGTTGGAATGAAATATATGCATGTGCAACTTTCATACCATTTATCTATGTTTTTGTTCGGGATGATGAATGCATCACATGCTTCATAAAAGGATAAATCGACAAATGTTGTTTTCTTTTTCCGTGGTAAAGGAATATTGATTTGCTATAAAATTGATTTGAGAGTTGGCGTTTTCTTCATTTGTATGCTGTTGCTAAGATGGAATGGATTAGCACCTTATAGCTAAAGTATCTATTTGTACTCTCTTTTTTTTCTTGGCATACAATGCAGCATGTTAGGTCTTTATTAAAATGATGATATCAACAGTTTGTAAGGTAAAAGAATATTATGCTTTATTATTTTGTTTTCTTGTCAGTTGCATTGATTGCCATTAGTAAAATACACTTCTCTTCATTGGATCTTGGTTTTTTCACTTGTATTAGACTCAACATATGCTCCATTTCATTGCTTCAGTGTTGATTTTACCTATATGTATCCAAGGTTTCTTGTATTTAGTTTGCCATAATTCACTGAGCTCACATGGCAGGCTGTAACTTGCTGATGTGACTAACTTTTAACATGTTTCAGGAATGACACACATGGTTTATCCAGGGGCTGTGCATTCCAGGTTCGAGCATTCTCTTGGTGTGTATTGGCTTGCGGGTGAAGCTATCCAAAAGCTCAAAACTTATCAGGTATAGAACTGTTTTTCACTCGTTCTAATCTACCATATTTTGTGTATATATTCTAAGATACCATTTGTGTAGGGTTTGGAGCTTGGTATTGATCGATTTGATGTTCAAACAGTGAAAGTTGCAGGTAAGTACTTGTGTTCCTGAAAGTTCTCTTCATTTCAATTCATTTGGTTCTTTATGGATTTTTTTCCTCCAATTGCAGGACTTCTACATGATGTAGGCCATGGACCCTTTAGCCACTTGTTTGAACGCGAGTTTCTCCCCAAAGTTCTTAATGGCTTCAAATGGTAAATGTTAAATAATTTTATATGATGCATTATTTACTCCTTGCTTCTGCTTTTTCTGTTCTAATCTTAAGAAATTGATCAACCAATGATTTCACGTGTATCACTCCGATGTCTTTTGCATATAATGATATTTTCATAGTTAATCATTACATCATTTTTCTTCTTCTCTTGGGTGATGTTAGGGGTTGAAAATAATGTGTTTTCTTTAATAATCTGTAAATATATGATTTTTATCCATTTTATGTCATATCTGTATTTTCTAGGGCTCACGAGCAAATGTCAGCGAAGCTGATTGATCATATTGTTGATGTGCACCATATTGATGTTGAATCTGAGATGATTAAAAGAGTCAAGGTAAGCTGATCTTGTTAGGAATTTTTTTCTTACACAATCTTCATTCTTTTTTTGGTTCTGTATGATTCTTTTTCTTTCCTATGGCATGTCTAGCATCCTCACAACTGCTGTTTTATGCAGATCCATTTGCACTGATGTTGCAAATATTCCCAAATAAACTTAGAAGCATGAGGAAGTTAGATACTAAAAAATCCTATGGTTTTTGTATTGTCAACTATACTTAGCCATATGGTTTCTTTCTTTAATTCTCCTTTTTACTCGATGTCTAAAATCTATGTTACTCGGACTCGGGTGTGAGTGTCGGACACGGGTATGTTTGATTTATTCTAAGTTTTTTCATGTATTTGGAGGGTCCTTGGGGGATCATATCCCCATACCCATGACCGAATATGTGTCGGACACGGGTACTTCAAGAAAAATGAAGAGTCGCAACAACATAGTCTAAAATTTACAGTTGAGAAGTTGTAAACTGTGTCATGAACAGAAGTTTAATGTAAAGCTATATTTTCTTGCCAGTGAGCGGAATCAGAAACTTTCCTGATGTGTACCTGTTTATTTTCTTCCTCCATATATCCTTAGAATTTCAGCTTGCAACTTTTCCTGTGTTTTTTACTTTGCTTTGATCCTTATGTAAGAATTCTTTTGAATAGAGGCCCACTTAAGAAACTGAGGGCACATTGATCTGTGTATGGAAATGAGAAACAATTTTGATTTCCATTGCCAGAATTGATGTTCATCCATATTCATTTATTTATTTTCCAGGAAATGATACTAGCTAGCTCTGAGTATGCACTACCAAAAGTAAGTGTTTGTTTCTAAGATCCATTTTATAGAGCATATGTTGATCACTAGAATTTTTTTTTTTGCTCTAGTATTAGGAAAAAGTTTCAATGTTCTTTGTTTCTTTTCTTTATTATTAATACATTCACTATTTTGTGCTTATTTTGAAGAGTGCAAAGGAGAAGCAATTCTTATACGATATTGTTGCAAATGGTCGGAATGGAATTGATGTGGATAAGTAAGTGAAATTAATTTGCCTACATCTCCTTCCAATTCAAGCTCCAATTTAAATACAAGAATTTAACAATTTGAAATTATATTTTTGTGTAGGTTCGATTACATTGTCCGCGACAGCCGAGCTTGTGGCCTGGGATGCAGCTTTGATTTCCACAGGTTTTTGCTAAATCTTCTAGGCATTTAGCTAACAAGTTTCTGTTATCAATAGATGGATTAAAAAGCAAAAGGAAAAATAAAAGTTAGAGGATTTCTTTTTCCAGTATTTATACATACTACACCACCTGCAGGTTGATGGAGACAATGCGAGTTTTGGGTGATGAGATCTGCTATCGTGCTAAAGACTGTTAGTATCATCTGTTTTATTCACTTGCAAAGTGCATGTTTGATTTTTTTTTTTTTTTTAAAATCTCCTGTTTCATATCGGGTACTTGGTACTTTTGCTAGATCTTAGCATCCACAAGTTATTTGCTACTCGTGCTGATCTTTACCGAACTGTCTACACCCACTCTAAAGTGAAGGTATTCACAGAATTAACTCTTTAGGTTCTATATCATCATGTTCAAACAAATTCTTTTTACAATGTTGATTTTTCTCTTATCTTTTCTGTTGTGTCATTAGTTATTTATGTAGACTCACTTTGAATCTGAAGTAGCAAAGGTCTCATTTTATTTTTATTGCAGGCAGTTGAGCTGATGGTAGTAGATGCACTGTTGAAAGCAAATGGTTATCTAGAAATTTCATCTTCCATTCAAGATCCTTCTGAATACTGGAAGGTCGGAGAACATGCTTAGCATTCTTTTGAGTCTAATAATTTAGAGCCCAAATGTAACATTCTTTGCTTTCTTTTCTTCTTCGAATCCAGCTAGATGACACAATAATCAAAACTATTGAGACAGCTCCAGATGAAGAACTCCAAGAATCTAGAGATTTGATTCTGCGCATTCGTAGGAGAAATTTGTATCAGGTGGAAAAGCTTTGCTTACATTCACTTCGTCTTTGTGTTTTAATAATGTCCAAATAAGCATGCTATTCTGTTTATTTTCTTTCTTTGGCTTTTCATTATGTGAAAGACGAAGCTTATTATATAATGATTTATTTTCTGTGGCAGTTCTGTAATGAGTATTCAGTTCCAAAAGACAAACTAGAACATTTCAAAAATGTCACTGCACAAGACATTGCTTGTTCCCAGGTCCTTTCGTGATATTTTCCATTGACATGTGCATGATCTTATGCATATGTTCTTAGCTAAACGATTGAGTGGAGTCTCCAATATTGATATGAGGCATTGTTATTTTAACAGAAAAATGGTGGAGTACTGCTACAAGAAGAAGATATTGCTGTGAGCAATGTCAGAATTGATTTAACTCGTGGAAGGCAAAATCCTCTTGAAAGGTATCATGAGGCCTTTATGCTCAATTTGAAGAGGCAAATATTTTCCTTGTTTTTCTGGGTTTCATCTTTGACTAGTCTTTGATACTTTTCCTGTTCATTTTGTTTCATTTCTACTCTTGCAGCATCAACTTTTTCAAGGTACTGAAAATCACTTGCCCTGATTCTATTTTTTATCTTTCCTGTTTGTCTGGCATAAAATGTAAGGTACTCACCTCATCCTTTTACTGGCTCTACACTCATGCCTAGACTCAACTTTTGACTTCACTTTCTAACTGAAGAAGAAAACACTAGGTTGGATGGTTATTGACATTTGGAATTTCTATTTGATTTCTGTCAATGATGGATTTTTCTTATATCTTCCATTTAAACATGCGATAATCTTTATTTTATCTTTGAAAAAAAACCTGTATGTTATGTTAACTGCCAGGTGCAAGTTATAGTATTTCATAATATCTTGATGGTTGGGGTTGTAGTAATACCCAGGAGATATTATGGGCATGTACGATAAAACTGTGCTGCCTTTTCAATGGCTATGCAAACATGAAAACTGGACCTATATTGGATGCTTAACAGACAGGAAATTCCTAATATTATGCAGTCTGGATCCTGATACTGTTTAGGCATTTTGAGTCATTTCCTTTGGATGTGCAAGTTTCTGACAGGATTAATTTCTGGCCAGGATTATGAGAGTGAGGAGAAGTTCCCCATACCAGATGATCGCATCAGTCACTTGCTGCCTTCATCTTATCAGGATATGATAGTGAGGGTGTATTCGAAAAAACCTGAATTGGTCTGTGAATCAAAATGAAATTATTGTTTGTTTGTTATTTCTCTTTTCCATTATTTTGGTCACAATAGTTTTTCTTTTTATGTACTAATGAACAGGTAGCAGCTGTCTCAGAGGCATTTGAAAATTTCCAACTAAAAATCTATGGAGTTAAAGCTCAAGTGCATGCTACACCAGAGAAGAAGAAACGGCGCTTGTGAGGTTACATCGTGTTGATTGTTTCTCCTTGTTAGTCCCTTTTTGTCCAAAAAAATATATAGAGCATATTTTCATTTTCCACGCAAAAAGTAAATACAGTTCAAAAGTTATACACTAGATGGCTGTTAAGTAAATGATATTAGCCATTCTAGTTTTCCCTCAACTTGGAAGAGGGAATCATACTGACATCAAATGAACCATTTTGTATAGTTGGTCATTTGTTATTGGGGATTTTCTATGAACTATCATTTTAAGCGAACATTTGAACTGAATTTATAATTGCTTTTGCTGCCCGGAAAAGTGTATGTTTTCGAACTATCAAACTTCTGTTTCAAATGATGGGTTTATTGATGTTCACAAGGTTTACAGAGTGTTGTTTAATTTACTCTCCGCACTTTATAAATGAAGTTCTCACATTGCACCTTTAGAATTTGGCTTTATTTTTTCACTTGAGCACTTGAGCTCGACAAATATAAGCGCAACATTCAGTTTTTTGGTAAATGTTCAAGACAGGTTGAAAATGCCAATATCTGATAAATTTTATTTAATGGCATGGTGCACTCTAGACAAGTAGGTTTCTTTCTTTTGCCAGGTAAGAGTATGCTCAATATACAATGTTATTTATAATGATGAATTCTCATCTAATTCTACATTAATTTCTGCGTGGTGCATGCAAAGAAAAATCCTAGTAGATGCTTGCTTTGAGAATAGTTCTTGTAATTCTTCATAGCAACATGGTACTAAGCATGGTTCGACGTACTCATGTGTATTGCTTCTGTAGATGGGAGCACTGTCTGAGAGCTGCCATCAAAGGATCTTGACAAGAGTATATGGTAAGTGTTTTTTATTGGTACTATGCATGTTACTCGGACTCACGGATAAGTGTTCGACATGAGTATGTTCAATTTTTTTTAAGTTTTTTCATATATTTGGAAGATCATATCTTCATACGTATATCTGAATGTATATCAAACATAAATGTTGAACATTAATACTTTAAGAAAAATGAGGAGTCCGGATAACATAAGATACTATTATTATTATGTTGTTTTCCTTTATTATATGTTCAAGTGTTCTTGTTTTGGGCAAATTAAGATATCTATAAAATAATTAAAAGCAATTCCCCTCAATTGGAATTGAGGGGGAATTGCTTCTTCTTTGCTTGCCATGCGGCAAGCTACCTTTTTTATTTTATTATTATTTTGGTGGGGAAAGAAAGGAAAGAAAGAGAAAGAGAGGGAAAAAAAGAAAGAGAAAAAAAAAATTATGTGTTCATATTATTTTTCGTGTGATTATTGTATTCAATGTATTATATATTAATATAAATTTTGATACGTTAATAATTCATTTTATGTAAATTTTAATATTTTCATGTATTCGTGTCGTCTATATACCTACATAAAAAACAATCTCGAAATAGTATGAGGTTTGTGAATATGGGATTTTGATACACCCTCCATTTGCCACATAAGCTATGTCATTAGTGTATTAATTAGGTCTAAAGATCCAAAATATCTCATGTAGATTTTGATACGTTCGTGTAGTTATGTTATTTTCATTTTATTTTCGTATCGTGTTTTAATTATTTTTTCATGTTATATTTGTATCGTATAATTATGTTTTGTTCGAAATTATCGGATCTAATTGATCATATCAAATAATTTTCAATTTTATATCAGGTGTCGTATAATGATGGTAGTTATTATTTTTTTAAATTATCTTTAACTTTTTTGCTTTTTTATCTTTTAAATTTATTATAAAGTATCAATTCAATTAGATAATATACTCGCAATGAAGCGTGGATATTTTTTTAGTATCTAGTAAAACGAGTCCCCTGGATTGTTTGATTCTTGAGGAAAGGATAAGGTCCTTGAGCCACCTTGACAGTCAAAATCACGGGCATTACTGGCTGGTCTCTAATTATTTCCCAGTTCCCCCGAGGAAAAATTGGTGAAACAATTGGGGGCCTCTGGTCTGGTCCTGTGACTCCCCTCTCCTCTATAAGACAACCTCTTTCTTCCAATGCTTGCTTGCTTGCTTTGCAATTAAGTCAATAAAGGTAGAACTTCACGTGCTTGATGATGTTTGAGAAGCGCCATGAATAGTGTTAAATTCATGGGAAAGGTAATGGTTTAGGGGTCACTTTCCTTTCTTTCTTGGTTTTATCTCGATCTGCCGTCCTTGTTGCTCCATCGTCAAGGGTCGAGGTCGACAGATATTAGGGGGCTTAACACTTCTTCAAGGATTGGATAGCCCGATCGGTTCGGTTCATATTAGGTTGGGTTTTAATAAAGTTTTTTTTCTTATTCGGATCGGTTTGGTTTGAATCATTGTTTATATATTTTTTAAAAATTTATTTGAATTTAGTTATAAAATATATAAATATTAATATAAAAATATATATATTGGTGAGGGAGAAAACGATCTCACATCGACTAGTTAAGATTGGATTGTGATTTTATAAAGCAAGAGCAATCTTTACCTTATGAGGCATTTTTTTCAAAGGATAAAACCGTGAGGACGGTCTTTCGACTTCCAAAGCGGACAATATCTCATAGCGGGCGCAGTCTAACAATTTTTGCATCAACATATATATTTTTTAAATAGTAAATCGGATTGACAGGTTCATTCGAGCTTACCCAAAACGAACTTAAATAAAAAAATTAGAAAAATTTTGGACAGTGGTTCGATTCGATCTATGAATAGACCTTAAGTTATATTATATCTAACAAGTTGAATTTGGTTAGTTCAAATGCACCGTCTTGTGGAGTAGGATACATCCTGTCCCATACTAATAATTACTAGTACAACTTTATAACTATATAATCTTTTTTTTTTTTTATCTAATAATTTTCTAGATAATGATATTTAAATTTCCGTTTGAGTCTGAATTTTATGCTATTATTGATAGTTTGATAATGATATTTAAATTTCCATTTGAGTTTGAATTTTATTCTATTATTGAAGTTCATTTAATAGTTATATCTTAAATATGTAACCAAAAAAATGGCATCTAGATTTTGGGTTAATTGAAGAAAAGAAAGAACAAAAACCCTTTTAAAATTCTGATTACTTCCAAAAAAAAAAATGGTTCGGATTGATATTTTTATCATGAAGCGAAAAAATCAAAAACATCCGATCCGAACCGAATTGAATTATATTTTTATTATATGGCTTTTAAATTTTTATAAAATAAAATAATTATTTTATTTTAAAATCTATTTAAATATATTAAAAATAATAATAGCAACAAGTTTTAAAAATATAATTTTAAAATTTTGATGAATCAAATCGATTCGAAATGGTAGAAATTAGATTGGTTCAATTAAAAAAAAATTAATTCAAATCGATTTTTTAAAATTTAAAATATTATATATTAATTAAAATAATCGAACTGAAATTAATCCCATCCGTTATCATCTCTAATACCCACTCAAAAGGTATTGTTCACTCTTTTCTTGTATCCGATCAATAGCCAACAGCTCTTTGATGTTTAATAATTCAAAAAAGAAAAAGAAAAGAAAATCTTGGCCGACTTTGGTTTGGATTTTGGAAGTTGTTTATGCTATGTTTGAAAATATGAATTTAAAAATTTAGATTTAAATTTTATTTGTTATATAAATTATGAGAATCAAATATATATATATTATGTATAAATTAGTTAAGATTAAATATGATTATATATTTAAAAAGTATAAAAATATGAATTTCAAATTCACAAATAGTTATAGATATTTTAAATTTATCACTAAATAAGTATTCAACAAATCTATAAATTTAAAAAATAATTATAAATGTTATATTTACATATATTTTATTACATAATTTATATTATTTTTAAAATTTAAATTTATATTTTAAAATTTAAATTTTAAAACGCAATTTTATGTTTTTAAGTATTATCTTCTATGAAAATTTGAAAATTTGAAAAATTGAAAATTTGAAACCCGTGAAGAATTGACTTATTTAAAATCCAATGATGATTGGACACATAAGCTATAGTACTGATGTGGCAGCATATGATTGGTTCTTTTATGCACTCAAATGGATGAAGTTATCCATAAAGTTTTAAGTATTATCTTCTATCATATGATGTTATGAATGTTATGTCGGCTAGTCTGGCATCTAACACTCATCTTTTAAAGGGGAAAATAAAGTTTGGGAAAAAAATAATTTTTTTTTTTCATTTACAAATTTAATATATCATGTTCTTAAACACTTGAGGGCACTGATAGTAAACTCGAACTAATTTGATGATCGGATCGATTGATTGATTTAGTAATTCGGTCATTAACTCGAGTTAGTTCAATAATCAAATTGTTTGTGAAATTGATCTCAACAAACTCGGATTGATTTGACGGATTTATAAAAAAAATCGATGACTCGTCGAGTTTATTATTGACTTGGGCTAATTAAACATGGTTTGTCAAAATGATTTTAAAATTGTATCTAATTTAGTTTTTTATACTGACTATTAATTTTTGAATCCTTTTCACTAAAAAAATAATTTCTTAAAAAAATAGTTATATTATAAAACACCAAAAAATAAATATGTCTTCGTAATTTTTTTCCTAATTTTTAAATGATAATGTACATAATTTCTAAGTTTTATAGCATACGTTTTAGTTTTTACAATTATGTAAATATTTCTATACTTTATAATTTTATTTATAATATTTTAAAATCTTAATATTACTTCGGTATTGATCTGAATGACGAATACTAAATGGGTTATTATCTGATCCGGTTCTAATTTTATTTATAATTATAAGACAATAATTTGATGCCAAAACTTGCATGAACCTACAAAGTTTTTTTTTTCTTCTTTATTAAGGCACGAACTACACTCTTATACTATAAAAAACATTATCTATTAGTATTATATTAAGGACTAAACTAATTCATAAATATTTATTCAAAAAAAACAATGAAAAATTATCATACCAACTATCAAGCTTATCCCCTCTCCATAAAAGCTCTACGTAAAAATGTACTCAATGTTCTTAAATCGTTTGTTCCTTAATAAACACATATATCTATTATTGAATAAATATTCAAGTGTATTTGATTCAATAATAATTTTGTAATATTTATATGCTTTTTTATTATTAAATTTTAGAGTTTATTTTTGTTATAGTGAAGTTTTTTATTCTGAAATTAAAATGCAATCACATGTCTCATTTATTTTTTAATTTTTAGTATACGATATGTGTTTCATTTTTAATTTCATTTGTGAAATCGAAATTTTTACTTTCGATAGATGAAATTATTTTTCTAAACTTTACTTACTAGTGATATTTTGTGATTTAAGATTTATGTGAATCTCAAACTAAACCTAGCAATCTATTCGTATTATTTTTTGTTATTTTTTCGTTTAATAATCATGTAATTAATATATATCAAAATAATAATATATAATTAATGTTAATAATAATATAATTGTTATCTCTCTAAAAAAGATTAAAATTCAATTAAATTTTATGAAACATATTATTGAAATCTTATTTGAAAATTAAAAAAATTTGAAATCTATCATTTTTTTTTTACTTTGGTTTTTCTTTTCACTTTTTTACCAAATCGTTTTATGATAAATCGTACTCTTAATCTTCTTCCTTTGTATTTTCTTTTTTGAAATCATTTTATTTCTCTTTGATGCATGTCCATCATCTTCTATAAAAATGATTTTTTCATCTTTTGTCTCCTCTTTTTCTTATTTTTCTATCTTTATGTTCGATATCAAATTAGATTCTTCAAATTTCTTCATTTGTTCTATCACCAGACGTTTTTGAGTTCATTCAGATTTTTGTCTCACATCTATATGCACAAAGAATAGATATTAAATATAATAGGATTCAAACATTGATTTGTTGGCATTTTTTCTCCAAAATTATGGGTGTGATCTTTGACAATAAACTGGGACTTCAAATATAAATTATCATAACTAAATTTAACAATATTGAGAAGTAATAAGTATATAAAATGTAAAAAACAACATTCATAACTATTTTTAAAGAAATTTAAGATTTAATAAGTAGCAAAGTAAAAGAATCAGCTCGCTTAGCTTTAGCAATTGGCATATGACTATACATATGAGGAAGTTGACAGAATAAGCAATGGTTTATATAATCAAATTAATCATGCAATAGTAGATGCATGCACCTTATATTTTGAATTCCCTTTATTGAATAGCTTGAAGAATGCTCAATAATAATTCATGATTATGCTTATTCCACACCCTTTCTGATGAAACTATTCATGTAATAACTACCTTAGGATCCAATTTTCATAATGAAATTGGCAATTGATAAAATTTATTTCTAATAACACTAAATTTAAACCTTGCCTAATTCTCCAACCGAAATTTTGTCAAGTATGTGTTAATCGAAAAAAATTGCTCTTAGGAAAACATCAACCAATGTAATGCACCCATAGTTAGCTAATTTATAAGTTTGTGAAGTTATATCCTGAGCATTTACATGATATGATCACTATAGCTAACATTCTTGATGGAGTTAGTAAGAAATTGAGATTTTCATGGATGCAAGTCAGATAGCAAAAGGGGCAAATTATATATGTTAGAGACGTAATTGTATTGATATTACAATTTATAGCAAATAAGCTCATCCAATACATGCAGTAAATTAAGCATAATAAAACTCGTTAGAAATATTGTGCTTAAAATTAGACTAATTCAATTCTAAAATTAACTTATCTTTAATGAAATTAAATTAGGGAAAGCATAAGAGGAACTGTTTTCACCCGATAAAACAAACAAACAATATATATATATATATATTAGTTTCTTAAAAGTTTTTGCATCAATTATAGAAGAAGTTTGGGACTTTCTGTACACTTTTAGCTAGACTTGGCAATTCGTGTATCCGTGTCGTGTTCGTGTATTTTGTCGTGTCATAATCGTGTTTAAGGTATTTTATATTTATATAAACTTTGATACGTTAATAATTCGGATTATATAGATTTTGAGACATTTGTGTATCTGTGTCGTGTTTTTAGTTTTTTTTTCGTGTTGTATTCGTATCGTGTAATCGTGTCGTGTCTATTATTGTCAAATCTACTTTCAGCTAATTTGTAAATGTTAACCACAAAACGAATTCTAAGTTTTCAAGCTTCATGTGGTTTGAAAATCTACTTCCCTTTTTATGTCTATGATCCGTATATATGCTCATAAATTATCCATTCAAGTAGTACAAATTGGCTAAGCAACATGTAAAAAATAAAATAATGTATAATACAATTTGTTTTGCACTATATGTACTTGCGAACAAAAGAAAATGCATATATATTGTTAGCAGGGTTCCATAAAAAACAGAATATAATAGGTTATTACGAATAAGGTTAGAAAACTAATATAAATTAAAATTTAGATAGACAATAAAAGCAATATAATCAATTTATTGTGTAAAATAAGCATGTTACAACTAAGCCTAAAAAATTAATAGAAATTAAAACTTAGATATAGATCATAAAATCAATAGAATGAGCTTATTGTGTAAAAGAATCAATAGTGCAATATAGAATGCTAATGTAGACAAAAGTTCACAAAATAAATTAATCATGACTTCCATCTTTATATTCGGAGACTTAATTAGTGTTTTTCTATTAAGAGCTTTCTTTATTTTGATTAGGATGCAAATAATAATAATAACTAATAAAATAATTAGGCCTAAAACAAAGATGCAATTAATAATTAGGCCTAAACTATTTAGGATTCATTAATGATTTGTAGTAGCATTAAAAGAAAATAGATTTTTTAAAGAAAAATTTAATAAACCATTATCAAGGATAAAATAGTTAAAAAATAATAATAAATCATTATTAAGGATAAAATAATTAAATTTTAGCATTAAGGATAACATAATTAATTTTAAAAATTAGCAAGGTATAGTAATATTTGTAGACACCGGATTTTATCCGGGGTCAATTAGTTAATTAATTTTTAAATTTTGTAAATAAATATTTTTATTTTTGAATTTAACAATAAAAAAACAAAAAAAAAAAGAAGAAGAGAAAATCAAAAAAATTAAATAAAAGAGGAGAATTCGAAATAATAAAAAAAAATAAAAAAATGAAACTAAGTTTGGATTGAACTAAGACTCTTCTTTGGATTAAACTTGGACTCTAGGAGTTGTGGTTAGAATAAAAATATTTTCTTGATCAGATTGAGATTTCTAACTAGATTAAAACCTAAACTCTTATGCTATATAAACAACCTAGCCTCAAGCACAAAAATCACATCAGAGAATCATAGAATTTTCGAAGCTATTAAGCAAGGGTGGTAGAAGGAAAATTTTATTTTTATTTTCAAAAAAAGCTAGTAGATTCGAAATTTGGGGGTTCTTAGCTCTAGGATTTGTTTCGAATAGTGTTTAGTAGTGAAAAATCTTGGTTTTAATTAGACGAAACTTAGGTTGAAGTTTGGTGATCGTTTGCCAGCCAACGGAGGAGATCGAAGAGGTTGAAGTTGCGACTTTCAAACTCAGATCTAGGATTATCGGGTTAGATTTGGGAAAAACTAAGTTGATTTTTGGAAAGAGGAGATCGAAAAAAAATTTTAGTGATTTTCTTGAGCCAGGTGATCGGCGACTGCGACAGTGCAGGTCGACGACGGCGGCACGCAATGACCAAAAATTTGGAACTTTTTTGGGTTGGTGTTCTTGAGGAAGAAGAAGTTGAGAGAAAAGAGAAGGTTTTTTTTATGAAAGGTAAGAAAAGTGAAAAAAAAAATTGAACTTGAATGAGAGAACCAGCAACGGGTCGGGTTTATTTTGTATGCTGGTTGTGTTGTTTTTTCTTTTTGTTGTTTTGTTATTTCCTTTATCTATTTCCTTTATTTCTTTTTGCTTCCTTTTCTTTTATTTATTATTATTTTTTTAGGAACCATTTTTAGATTATTATTTATTATTAATTATTTATTATTACTAATGGTATTTTTAAGTTTTTTTTTTTTTTTTTGCAGGTTTATTTTGTATGCTAATTATTAGTTGTTTACTAATTATTTATTATTAGATACTTATTAACTATTATTTTTATAAAAAAAACTATTATTTATTTTAATTACTACTATTATATTATTTATTATTATTATTATATTTTATATTATTAACTATTATTATTATATTTTATATTATTATTATTATTATTATTATATTTTAAGTATATTTTTTTATTATTAACTATTTATTTATTTATTAATAAGATAAGTTTTTTTTTTTTTTTAATTGATGATTGATTATTTTGAAATTAATAAATTAAGATCTTTTCCAATGATGAAATCCGAGGAGTTCACGTTTGGTTGATTTCCAAGGAATTTTTAGGTGAGAGAACTCTCCAGTTTGATGAAAAAAATTTAAGGGATGATTTTCGATATAAAAAGGTTGAAATTTATTTATTTTAAATTAATTAATTTTTAATAAATTTTTTTGAGTCACAATTTCCATAATCAATGTTTAATTTAAATTTAAGGATAAATTAAGATTTCCTCCAATGACGAAATTCAAAGAAATCACGTTTGGTTGATTTTCAAGAAATTTCTAGGTGAGAAAAGTCTTTTAAAGATCTTCCAGATCGATGGAAAGGTTTTTAAGAGGTGATTTTCAATATTGAGATCGAGATTTATTTTTGAGCAAACGTAAATAAAATTGCAAGTTTTTCATTATGAGAATTAGACTTAGGATTAATTTAATTTTTTCGACGATAGAGCCTCTTCAATAGAAAGATTAATTTCTTTTGAATACTCTCGAGGTGAGAAAACGATTTTTTAGCAATTCCTCCGGATTGATGGAAGAGAGACATAAAAATAATTTTCGATATTTTTTAACTTAAAATGAAAATAAGATAGACAAGAACATTTAATTAAAACTTTTTAAGTATCACAAGACTAATTAGGTACCGTCCTTTTGGATGGGCGTTATGAGGGTGCTAATCATTCCTCATACGTAACCGTACACCCGGACCTAGTTCTGATAAGCAGACTAGAACCTATTCTTTTTAAGGTCCCTTAGTCAAGCTTAGGATTACTTTAAATAGGATAGATTCGTATAGGTGACTAATCACACCTAGATTTGATGATTAGTTGCGACTCCATGTTTGTGTCTAGCATGCTGAATTCGTATTTGGCACGTTATGACAGTTTGGCGACTCCACTGGGACTTTAGAAAGTCGAGCCATAGATTAGTCTTATGATATCTTAGGTTTTAAAATATTGGTGTTTAAAAGTATTTATTTATTATTTATTATTTATTATTTTTCTTTTTGATTTTATTATTTATGATAACTCTTGTTTCTTATACATTGGTGTGAAAAAGAAGGTTTGGTTGTTTCTTCGCACGCACGACACATTGCATATCATAAAGCCCTATACCCGGGCTCATCCCTTTTAAGAGGGGGTAAAGTACCTACGACTTCGTGAGGTGATAACCTCCAGAACGGCTAGCGAAACACCTGCAGAGTGTAAAGTACCAAAGCTTTCGTGAGGTGATAACCTCCGCAATAACTTTGGAAAATACTCTCACCCGAATTGAACCCTTCCGGTTGGAGACTATAATGGGTGAGGAATGGGGTGCCTTACTCATCCTACATGGATGATGTTAAGGAGCAATTTGGGGACCTTTTTAGCTTGGTCCCAACATATAAACTACACTTAAGTGGCCAACTTTAAGATAGAGCCATGTCCACCCTTGTATAGAGGAGAACCTAAAATTAGGACACACGAAGGAACACTTCTCATACTTATACCTTTTCATTGACATGATGTTTGTTTTGTTGATATGCTCACCATGATGATGTAGTTTTACACATGTTGTTGTATTTTTATCCTTTCATAAGTTTGTTGATATAGTATCTAACTTCTTGTTTTCTTTCTTTTCATACATCATGCATCATCATAAAGTCATCTTGCCACATAACGGTTTAGATAAAAAGAATGTCCACTAAATCCGTGGAAAGTCTAGCAGTCGCCAAGCGTGAGTCTGAGGTTAGCTTGAAGCTTAGATCTGAAGCAGTTCAGCAAAACACAAAGGATTGGCTTCCAATCGGTTATGTCTCCACTCTTCCTGAGAAAGTTCACATGGATTTGGCACAAAACAACCTCGAAGATTTGATCAGCATTTGGCATTCTTGGGATGAAACTAGACAAGAGGCATTCAGATAGAAATACGGGGATTTGGCTTTGCTTCTATCTGTTGAAGTCGATAATAACTTGGTAAGAGCCATGATACAATTCTGGGACCCTTCATATAGGTGTTTCATGTTTAATGAAGTAGACATGGTTCCGACTATGGAAGAGTACTCAGCTTTACTTCGTTTGGATCCCCCTAGTCCGGACAAGATCTACTGGAAGAATAAAACTGGGTATCGGAAGAAGTTAGCTAAGATTATGGAAATCAGCTTATCAGAAGCTGACAAACTTGTGAAGACAAAGGGTAAGAGTACTTGCATCTCATGGAACGTTCTGCGAGGCTTCATTGTTAAACACTTAGATAACGATGAAGGGATGAAAGTGATGGCCTTAGCCATCTATGGACTGGTAATCTTTTCGAAAATATTAGGGTATGTCGATGCTGCTGTAGTGATTTTTGTGGACCAGATTCAGTATCAGATCAATGTAGCCCCAACCATCTTAGCCGAGACCATTAGATCACTGAATCATTGTAGACAGACAGGGAAAGGACGTTTCACCGGATGTATACAGCTACTTTACATCTGGATGAAAAAACCATTTTGAATGTGAAGAGTCAAAATTTCGAAAATCGTACTTCACCACCAACACCCCTATCAAGGAATGCTATGAAAGCACATGGCCTGAGTCGAAGACCAAGGAAGATTGGATAATGATACTTCAGGAGCTCACAAGCCGTCAGGTAATCTGGAAGGCACCTTGGATGCCACATGGACCAATGCTGTTTAGTTGCGGTGGCCAACCTTGGGTTCCTCTTCTTGGACTATGGGGTGCAATCAGTTACTCTCCTATCATGGTAAGGAGACAAACGACTATGAACAATTCGTACCAATGACTCATGGACTTAACCAGGTAGATTTCTCTTATTCAGGCAAAGGAGTTATCAACAAGATATGTGGGATTACGAAGGCTTGGAAACAGACAGTTAGAGTAGAAAGAGGTAGACTCTCATGGAACTCTACTCCTGAATACTCCATATGGCATGCCAGACGAGCAAAAGATATTGTGATTTCTTGTGAAAGACAACCGGATGGCCTAGCCCAAGTTATAGTCCTGGATCCCATGCTAAAACTAGAGTTGGCTAAAAGGAAGCTACAAAAAGAGAAAGATGAATTGGGGGAAGAAAACCAAAAATTGCAATTGAAGATAGAAGCGTTAGAAGAGGGTTTGAACAAGGGGAGAGGAAAGGCCAAGAAACTTCGACCAAAAGTTCGAAAGTTGGAAAACGGTTTAGTGGAAAGAGATGGCATTATTCAGAAACTTATCGAGGATAGTGATACTTTGAGAGAATCCTTGACAAGAATGGAAGAGACATCTTCGCTTTTGACTTCTGAGGTCGGACGTCTAGAAGAAGAAAATGGAGAGTTATTGTTTGATCAAGAAAGGAAGGAGGCTGATTGCTAAGAATTGATTATCGAATTAATGAACTTGAAGAAAGAATGCTCGCAACTCCGAGATGCGGACTCTAAAAAGCAAAATCTTCTGAAGAATATTTTTGACCACTTCGATGTGGCATCCAGCAAGGCAGAAGACATGTATAATAGAATTATGGAGATTAAGGCGAAAGTACATCCGTTCCATGAAAATGACCAGCTCATATTCGAACTTTTGGATGAAGCTCAGTCTCGTTACCATAAGATTGTCAAGTTCTTTTGGAGACGTTAGGATTTTAGATTTATGGTTTTAGGATCTTTTGTAAGAATTTTCATATTTTCATGCTTTAGGACTAGTTGGAGTTTTAATCTTTATGTTTTTAGGATCGCTTTGGTTTTAGGATTTCTATGGATTTGGTGATATTTTTATAAGATTCTTGTTATCTACATTTGTTATGTGGCTAGTAGTCCCATGTGCATTCATATAAGTCATTTGTTCATTTAGACATGCTTATCTAATAATGTTGCTTTTCTTTACATACATTCATCACATTAAAAGAGATGGTAATTGATTTCTTTTAATTAAATGAGGGACTTTGACTGTTAAGAAGAGACATGGGTGAGCAATTAGAAGCACGGATTAATGCATTAGAGAAAATTGTTGAAGAATTTGGACATGATATTCGATAGATGAAAGGACATCTTTCCAATTTGATGAAGATGGTTGAAAGTTTTGATCAAACTATGATGGTTCATCCTCAAGAATCTTCACCTTTGGCTCAACCACATGTACTCAGTGGCTCGAATGGTGAATCAGAGTATCAAGTAGCTGAACTCAAATACCTAATGCCCAGTACAAAGTCTTCTGATTGGATACCTTTTCAGATATCTAAGGTAGAGTCTCTCTACTTCACATCGTCACCACAGATTGGTCCGTATGCAGACAAATATCGTTGTGTTACTTCTCGACCAGTTTTTGGACCTGTTAATCAGAAAAAATGATGTAGTGATCGGGATAGGACTCCTATTGATCCAATTCCAATGACCTATACGGAGTTACTTCCCAGTTTTTTCAAGCATATTTAGCTCAACCAATCTATCCGAAATCTTTAAGGTTTCCTCATCTTAAGGGTCATGATGCCAATATTACCTGTGGCTATCATATTGGAATCTCCGGCCACTCTACAAAAAATTGTGGAGCTTTGAAGCGGAAAGTACAAAGTTTGATTAAAGCAAGTTTGTTGAGCTTTGAAAAGAAGACGAAGCCAAGTGTTGCGGGGATCTCATTAATGGCAGCACCTTAACTTTGGAGGTTTTGGAATAATCAGATGAGGGATGTCACTCGAAACTCAATTTGGATGAATTTTTTTATGTTTTCAGTTTTTTAGGCATGACATTTTAAGCATTATTTAGGTGTTTAGGAGATTTGTTTCCTTTATTAGGAATTGTTTATGTTTGCATGATTTATTTTCAAGTTCAAATAAAAAAAATATTTTGGATCTTAAAGAAAATTGGTGATTTTTTCTCAGAGATGAACTTTGCAACCTATTCCCATGACTAGTTAGTTACAAATCAAAAGCTTGATTCCTTTGATTATATAAGTTTGAAAATTTTTGAACCTCACCTTCTTTTGACCAGGAAATGAATCCCAAAAGGTCAATGGTCTTCGTCTAAGCAATGAGCAATGAAATGAACATTTGAGTCGCAAAACATTTTTTTTAAAATCAATACATGAGGCACTCTCTTGAAAGAATCTATATTTTGGTAATTTAATAAGTGTCATGGCTATCTAGAGCTTAAACACATCACTCCTAAGTTTTTCAACCATGCCCGAACTTTTCCTTTCTTGAATGGTGTCCTTTACTCGCATATTGGGGCAAAATTATTTTAAAGGTTGTATTTTCCCAACATCCTTGAATGCCTTGACTCTAGAAACATACATTTTCACCTAAAGTTATCCTTTGTCCACATCTTGGGATAGGATTACGAAAAAGTCAAATTACCTAATGTTTCTAATATCCTTGCAGACCATTCTGACTTGTGCAAACTTTGTTTTCCTCTATGATCGAATGAAATTGCATGGATATTCTGAGAAGGCCATGAAAAGAAGAATTTTTGGGTTAGGCCTTCATTTGGATAGGCACATTGAGATGATGTATGAGTTGCAAAAAAAAAAAAAAACTGTGATATCATGCATATGAGATATTCAAATGATTTTAAAGGCAATTCTTATTATCTACATCACCTGGGGTTTGCTCCTCAATGGAAATATTCGTACTTGACATGAGAAATAGCCATATTTCATATTCCTTTCACAAAATGAGAAATTATCCTTTGCTACCCCTTTGAGCCTATTGAATTCTTGTTTTTTTGAATGAACCTTGACCAAGGATCATCCTCTACATCAGGGGGCAAGTATGGAAAAATATCTTTCTAAAGAAGAATGAATGTTTGGATCATATCTCCACACCAGGGGGGTAAGTATGAAGAATTATCTTTCCATGGAGGGATGAACGTTTGGATCATATTTCTACACCACGATAAGAATGCCTTATTTCAAGGGGTAAATGTTGAAATGGATTGAGTTTTGTGATAGGAAAGTCTGTGAAAAGAAAGAAGAAAAAAAGAAAAAAAAAGAAAAAAAAGAAAAAAAGAAAGGAGAAAGAGAAAAGGAAAAAGGAAAAAGGAAAAAGGAAAAAGAAAAAAGGAAAAAAAAAGAAAAAAAAGAAAAAAAAAGAGGAAAAAGAAAAAATCACAACATGAAATCCTCATGAAGAGAAATGATCCATGGTTTGATGAAAAGAGAGATGGGAAATATTATGAGAAGTATAAATGATGAAATCCTCTTGAAGAGAAATAATCTATGGTTTGATTACCTTCAAAATGAAAAGAAAGATATGAGATATTTTGAGATGAAGAAATGATCATTGGTTTAATTACCTTTAAACACATTTTTGGGCCTGATTATCCTTTCTTTCATAACCCCGAACCTTGGCCTACATTACAAGCTTTAAAAGTCTATTTTGATCAAGTATGAATGTTTAAGTTGAAGAGTTTTTCCTCAGATTTTATCTCATCCTTTTGAATTGTCATTGAAGAAATTTGAATTCTCAAATGCATGGTAGAGCAAAAAAAAAAAAAAAGAAAGAAAAGAAAAGAATGAAGCACTAGGGTGAAAACCTAAAAACGGGCAGTCTAGAGCCAAAAAATTGAAAATATAAAAGCAACTCTGCATGACTGTGCCAAGGCCTAACAAGAAGTATAAAAGAAATGATATTTTGAACTCACCAGGAAGTACTGAATACTCTTGAGAAACTTAAGAAGGTCAACATCATTTGGATGACTTGGCCTAACCCTTTTTCCTTTCTTGTCCAAATTTTGAACCCATCATAGATATTCTTGACATTTGTTGAATTTTTATATATCAAGAAACTTAGAAAGAGTGCCAAAATGGATTGTGTTTTCAAAATGAAATTTTTTGTGAAAACCTGATTATTGAAGAAAATTCATTGTGAGTTTAGATGAAGAAATATTGATCTTTCCTTATGTGATGAAACCTTTCTTGATGACCAAAACCTTGACAAATTGAAATGCCCAATTCTTTTGAATGAGCCAATTTGTTATTCACCTTGTCCAGTCTTGGAAGTAATCATTATTTTTTTTTTTAAAGATCTAAAGTTGTATTTTGTTTAGTAAATGGGGATTTGATTTTTGAACATGAAAAATTGTGATTTTTCTGGGGGCAATTTTGATTTACCATGGGGGCATGATTTGAAAATGAGAAGTTTTTTGGACAAATTCTTTCTTTTCAAAGAATTTTCAAAAACATAACATGAGAACATTCAGGTTTAGGATGATGCATATTTGAGTTTTGAACCAGTATGATAAGAGTGACATTTTTGGAGGCAAAGAACGAGAAGGCTTTTTACCATGATGAGAAAATGGTTTTGAAGAATAGAATATACTGAGTTGGTAAATGGCAGAGTAGGCTATTTTGCATCATTGTCATTAAAGATTTTTCATTTGAAATTTGAATATGCTTGAAGATGACATTCCGGGAAGAAAGGAGAATGAGATGAGAACAATGAAAAAAAACTAGAAATATGAATGTTTAAAGCCTTGGAATTAAAGAGATGTCCTTTTGATAAATATAAGGTGATGCAATTGACTGATAAAATTGGTGGAGGTTAATCCAGTTCTAAGTCTGAGCGTTTGGAAGATCAAAAGATGATGACATGATGAGCTTGAGTATTCCTTTGTCACAATTGAAATTCATGATATTCATGACATTCATGGCATGCATTTAACATGTAAGAAAAAATTTGTTTAGATTTTTGAATTTTTGAATTTTGAAATCAAACTTTTTTAAAGGAAAATTCTTGGACCTCTGTTGAGATGAAAATTTTGGTCTTTTAGATTTTGCACCTTGGTTGAAGAGATGAGTTTAGACCTTGGTAGTAATGAGAATTTTTAAGATGAGATTTTTTTTTTCAAGATGAATTGTTTTTCAAAGGTAAGTTTTTTTAAGATTAGATTTATTTTATCAAAGACGAGAATGATTTAGTGTGAATCCTTAGCTAAGTGAGAATCCTTAGTAGTGTGAATCCTTAATTTAAGTGAGAATCCTTAGTTTAGTGTGAATCTTTAGCTAAGTGAGAATCTTTAATTTAGTGTGAATCCTTAGCTAAGTGAGAATCCTTAGTTTATTATGAATCCTTAGCTAAGTGAGAATCCTTAGTTTAGTGTGAATCCCTTAGTTAAGTGAGAATCCTTAGTTTGGTGTGAATCCTTAGTTTGGGTGCGAATCCTTTAGTTTAGTGAGAATCCTTATTTTGGGTGCGAATCCCTTATTTCTTTATTTTTGGATGCGAATCCTTTAGTTTAGTGAGAATCCTTATTTTGGGTGCGGAATCCCTTATTTCCTTATTTTTGGTGTGAATCCCTTAGTTTAGTGAAAATCCTTATTTTGGGTGCGAAATCCCTTATTTCCTTATTTTGGGTGCGAATCCTTTAGTTTGAGTGAGAATCCCTTATTCAGGTGAGAAATCTCGTACTTTGGTGTGAATCCTTTATTTTTAAGTTATTTTAAGTTGTGAATCCTTTATATTGTAAATTTTAAGTTTGTCTTTAAAGTGAAAGATTTCAAAGTTGGTGTGTTTTTGAGAGATTTGGTTTGAGAATAGAAATCTTTAGGTTGAAACTAATTTAAAGACAGTAAGATTCAATATATTAGTTTGAAGCCAAGTATAGATGGGAGATGAATAATGAGCTGGTAAACTTTTCTATCTTGATTAGACATTCAGAGAGTTGATATCATTCATACAGTGCATTCATGACATCCATTGCATGATATGCATCAGCATTTCATTCATGGCATTCATGTACTGCATTGCATTCATGCATTGCATTCAAGAAAGACTATTGCAGATATTCAATATAATTTGGACAGGAATTTCAATTTGGAATGACAACTTGTGAGAACCATATCAAATCTTTTCAGGATCCAAGGTAAGATTTTTGAAATTTCTTTTGAAGAAAGTATCCACTTTTGAGAATTTACAAATTTCGTTTGGATTTTAAAGTTGATGCCTCGTTCGGAGGAGTTTTTCATCGTTTGAAATTTAAAGTTGATGCCTCATTAAGATGAGTTTTTCATCGTTTGGAATTTAAAGTTGATCTCATTAGGATGAGTTTTTCATTGTTGGGATATTTTAAAGTTGATGCCTCGTTAGGAGGAGTTTTTCTTCATTGAGAATTTAAAGTTGATACCTTGTTAGGAGGAGTTTTTCATCGTTAGGAAATTTAAAATTGATGCATCGTAGAGATGAGTTTTTCTTCTTTAGGAATTTAAAGTTGAAGCATCGGCGGAGGAGTATATTTTCACGTTGGGTTTATTTAAAGTTTACGCCTCGCTTATAGGAGCTTTCTACGATGGATTTTTCTTTAAGTACATACTTGTTTTTTTTATGTTTGAAAATTTAGTAGGGTGTCTACGTCTTTGCATATCCCCTGTTTCTCAAAGAATGCACAAAGAGGGGCAACTGTAGACACCAGATTTTATTTAGGGTCAATTAGTTAATTAATTTTTAAATTTTGTAAATAATTATTTTTATTTTTGAATTTAAAAATAAAAAAAGAAGAAGAGAAATTCAAAAAATTAAATAAAAGAGGAGAAATTCGAAATAATAAAAAAATGAAACCAAGTTTGGATTGAACTAAGACTCTTCTTTGGATTAAACTTGGACTCTAGGAGTTGTGGTTAGAACAAAAATCCTTTCTTGATCAGATTGAGATTTCTAACTAGATTAAAACCTAAACTCTTTTGCTATATAAACAACCTAGCCTCAAGCACAAAAATCATATCAGAGAATCATAGAATTTTCGGAGCTATTAAGCAAGGGTGGTAGAAGGATTTTTTTTTCTTCAAAAAAGCTAGTAGATTCGAAATTTGGGGGTTTTTAGCTCTAGGATTTGTTTCGAAGAGTGTTTGGTAGTGGGAAATTTTGGTTTTAATTAGACGAAACTTAGGTTGAAGTTTGGTGATCGTTCGACGACCAACGGAGGAGATTGGAGAGGTTGAAGTTGCGACTTTCAAACTCAGATCTAGGATTATCGGGTTAAATTTGGAAAAAACTAAGTTGATTTTTGAAAAAAGGAGATCGAAAGAAAATTTTTGGGATTTTTCTGAGCCCGGTGATTGGCGGCGACGGAGGTGGAGGTCGACAACGGCAGCGACAACAGGCAGTGACCAAAAATCTGGAAAATTTATGGGTTGGTGTTCTTGAGGAAGAAGAAGTTAAGAGAAAAGAGAAGGTTTTTTTTAGAAAGGTAAGAAAAGTGAAAAAAAAAAATTTTGAACTTGAACGAGAGAACCAGCAACGGGTCGGGTCAGCCCGCGCCTAGGCTTGACTTGTTTGCTGGTTGTGTCGTTTTTTCTTTTTGTTGTTTTGTTATTTCCTTTATTTCTTTTTGCTTCCTTTTCTTTTATTTTTTTAGGAACATTTTTTTTAGATTATTATTTATTATTACTTATTTATTATTACTAATGGTATTTTTTAAGTTTTTTTTTTTGCAGGTTTATTTTGTGAGCTAATTATTAGTTGTTTACTAATTATTTATTATTAGATACTTATTAACTATTATTTTTATAAAAAAAACTATTATTTATTTTAATTACTGCTATTATATTATTAATTATTATTATATTTTATATTATTAACTATTATTATTATATTTTAAGTATATTTTATTATTATTAACGATTTATTTATTTATTTATTTATTAATAAGATAAGTTTTTTTTAATTGATGATTGATTATTTTTAAATTAATAAATTAAGATATTTTCTAATGATGAAATCTGAGAAGTTCACGTTTGGTTGATTTTCAAGAAATTTCTAGGTGAGAGAACTCTCTTAAAAATTATCCAGATTGATGGAAAAATTTTAAGGGATGATTTTCGATATAAAAAGGTTGAAATTTATTTATTTTAAATTAATTAATTTTCAATAAAAAATTTTGAGTCATAATTTCCAAAATCAATGTTTAATTTAAATTCAAGGATGAATTAAGATTTCCTCAAATGACGAAATTCAAAAAAATCACGTTTGGTTGATTTTCAAGAAATTTTTAGATTAGAAAAGTTTTTTAAAGATCTTCCAGATCGATGGAAAGGTTTTTAAGAGGTGATTTTCGATATTGAGATCGAGATTTATTTTTGAGTAAACGTAAATAAAATTGCAAGTTTTTCATTATGAGAATTAGACTTAGGATTAATTTAATTTTTCCGACGACAAAGCCTCTTCAATAGAAAGATTAATCTCTTTTGAATACTCTCGAGTTGAGAAAACGTTTTTTTAGCAATTCCTCCAGATTGATGGAAGGGAGATCTAAAAATAATTTTCGATATTTTTTAACTTAAAATGAAAATAAGAGAGACAAGACCATTTAATTAAAACTTTTTAAGTATCACAAGACTAATTAGGTACCGTCCTTTTGGATGGGCGTTGTGAGGATGCTAATCCTTACTCACACGTAACCGTACTCCCGAACTTAGTTCTGATAAGCAGACCAGAACCTATTCTTTTTAAGGTTCCTTAGTCAAGCTTATGATTACTTTAAATAGAATAGATTCGTATAGGTGACTAATCACACCTAGATTAGATGATTAGTGGCGACTCCATGTTTGTGTCTAGCATGCTGAATTCGTATTTGACACGTTATGACAATATTATTTATTTAATTTTTGTATTTGAAAATAGAGAGAATGAATTCAAATTAAGGATCCACGAATCAAAAATGGATCTTTAACGACGATTGTAAACTTAAACAAATAAATAATATAACATATCTCATGATTCGAATTTCAACATTTACAATCTTTTTTTTTTTTAATTTCAGATTGCGACCTCTTTTGTAAAAAAAAAACATACTGATTAAACCATCTCAAGTCTCAAAACAAAGAACTTCAAATCGTAAAATCATTTCTTGACCGAGTGATCATCAACCAACCAAAGAAATACGTGGATTGGATTTTCTTTTCAGCTTCTCCGATAATATATATTTGTCAAAAAGTGTTGGACATAATTATTTAAGGATAAGAATTAGGTCTAAAACGGAAAGATGCAAATAATAATTAGGCTTAAAATAATTATGATTAATTAATGAATAATGATTTGTAGTAGCCTATATGAAAATTAGATTTTTTAAAAGAATTAATAAATCATTATCAAGGATAAAATCGTTAAAAAAATTAATAAATCATTATTAATGATTTGTAATAGCCTATAAAAAATAAGACTTTTTATTAAAAAATAATAATAAATCATTATCAAGAATAAAATAGTTAAAAAATAAATAAATCATTATTAAGAATAAAATAGTTAATTTTAAAAATTAGTAAATGTATATGTCAAAATAATTAAATTTCAACATTAAAGATAAAATAATTAATTTTAAAAATTAGCAAGGGTATATATGTCAAAATAATTAAATTTTAGCATTAAGAACAAGGATAAAATAGTTAATTTTAAAAATTAGTAAGAGTATATATGTCGTTCACTATTTATAATTTTGGAGTTGGTGTTTTTATATATAGTATAGTATAGATTTTAACACATTAATAATTCGTGTTATATTTTAACATATTTATATATTCGTATTATTTTTTAATATCATATCATATTATATTTTATATTATTTTATAATTTTATTTATATTATGTTCATGTCGTATTTTAAAACTATCTTATTTCATAGTATAGAAAATTGCTTAAAAAGAAGTATATAAAACAAAATCTAAAGTGTTAACGTCAAATAAGGAAAAAGAAACACTTTACAACTTCCATTTTGTAACTGTTGAGTATCCTTCCAGCATCATGAGAGAGGAAAGGCAGAGTAGCCTATTTGAAAGGGACAGTTAAGTTTCACTTGCAATTTACAAACACAACCAATTTTTTTTTTTATTTATTTATTTAAAAAAAGGTACATTTGACCGTGAATCCCATAAAAATAAACTTAAAAAAATGGCTACGAGGGAAAGATAGAGAAGCGGAAGAAAGAAGAGAAGAAGCAGAAACAACAGGCAGCAGTAACACATGGCTGTTTGTGATCTTTGAAAGAAACAAATAAACAAAACCAAAAAGAAAAGACCCAACCTTTTGTTTTTCATATTTATATATAAGATTATCATTGAGTTCTAGTTTTTAGTATAGTTTTGGACAAAGACCCAGAATCAGAAATAGCTCAAACAAGAAAAGGAAGTGAAGAAAAAAAGTTTCCAAAGATTGTTCCTTTTTTTTTTGTGTGTGACTGTTTGTTGGTATTTTGTTGGTATTTGAGGAGTAAAGTTGTGATTTTTAGTTGGGGTTGAGAAGATGAAGGAGAAAAGTGAGAGTGGTGGAGGAGGGTATGTAAGAGCAGATCAGATAGATTTGAAGAGCTTGGATGAGCAACTTCAAAGGCATCGTAGTAGGAAAGAGGGAGGAGAGGAAGGCGGCGGCGGCGGAGGAGGTGTTGGAGAACAGCTAAGGCTAAGCAACTCTGCGAGAAGACAAGACTGGGAGATTGATCCTTCTAAGCTTATCATCAAAAGTGTCATAGCTCGTGGCACTTTTGGTACTGTTCACCGTGGTATTTATGATGGCCAAGATGTTGCTGGTATTGACTTTTTCCTCTCATTTTTTCTGTTTAAGATATGTTGCTGGGTAACCATTGTTGTTGAAACACTAAACTTTTTCTCAAAATGACATTTTTCTTGAAATTGCTGTTCACTTGGTTGGTGATTATGAAACTATAGATTTCACTCGTTTTTCTGTTTCTCTTTTGGTTTCTGTGAAAACCCACTTTGAAATGAACTTTTTTGCATGATAAAGTGTTACAAGGATATGCATTATGTTACGTTGCTCGGACTCTTATTTTTTTTTAGTATCTTGTTCGATATTCGTGTTGTGGGTATGAGGATATAATCTTTTAAATACCCTTCAAATACATGAAAATTTTAAAAAAAAATTGAACATATTCGTGTTCGATACTCACACCCAAATCCGAGTAACATAGGCATTAGTAAAGCTATCACTTTACGCCTTTTTGGGTGGTAGGTTAAACAAAATAGAACTGGTAATTTAACAATAGGGCAGCGGTGTTGAATTCTCCATTGCTTGATTTGGTTAGTGTTCTTCCACCATAGCTGACCAAATTTAGAGTTTCTCAATGTTATTAGTACTATCATTTTTTTTTATCATAGAGGCTGCCCGAGGTTTGTAGTGATGGAGTTGAACTTTAAGGGTGTTTTTGTGGCTTAACGTGTTAGTGGATCTAATGTTTTAATGTTTCTAAGCTCTTCAGCTTCTATTTTGATAATCTTATTACAACTGTTCCATTTGTTAGCTGTTGAGAAAATGCAGGTAAAGGGGGAAAGAAACCAGAACTTTGAATCTTCAATTTTAATAAGTTGGTTCTAAGAACAACAAAACAATTCCAATGCATATGCCTAATACTGGAATGAGTTTTTCCCTTCTTAATAGTAAGCAACTAGAAACATCTATCTTTACCATAATTTGTCCGCTTCCCCAGACTTTTTGGCTATGAGATGGAAAACGATTTGCTATTGTAGCCTATGATACTCGGACTCGGGTGTGATGTGTCTGACATGGGTATGTTCAATTTTTTTTAAAATTTCTGTATTTGGAGGGTTTTTGAAGGATCATATCCCTATACTCATGTCCGAATATGTGTCGGATACGGATGTCGAACACGGGTACTTCAAAAACAATGAAGAGTTAGAGCAACATAGATTGTAGTAAATGGTTTCCTGTTATGTGACTGTTGATTTCACAGAGCAGTTTGTGATCAAAACTTGTGAATCTAACTTCTGGAAATCCGTGATTCATGAGATTTTTTGAGGTGGCAGTTAGTTGCACTGCTACAGTGACTTAAATGATGTTATTCTTTTTTCTAACCTTTCATGTGTCCTTATTTATTGTTGCTATGCACTCATCTTTTATCTCAACTTTTTGGAGATAAAAGCTAGAAAATTAAAAGAGCCTCATTGACATTGTGAACTTGGATGTTCTGGCTAGCTATAAAGCTGCCAAAATGGACCTTATCTCATCTACTAGAAAAATACCACCCAAGTATTTTCTATGAGCTACATGGACTTAACCGCCGCATTAATTTATGAATAGATTTGGGATTTTTAGACAGCTCTTTGATTGATCATAGGGACCTATGTTATTTGGGCTCGGGTGTGAGTGTCAGACACGTGTATGTGCCCGACACGGATATGTTCAATTTTTTCCAAGATTTCCATGTATTTGGAGGGTCCTTGGAGAATCATATCCCTATACGGCCATACCCATGTCCGGATATGTGTCAGACACGGGTGTCGGGTACGGATACTTCAGAAAAAAAAAAAAGTCAAAGCAACATATAGGGACAGTTTATTTGGTATTTCTTTAATGCTTTTCTGTTGCTTTTTCTGTTAAATTATGTGTGGAAAATAGAAAGAGCTGTTGGACCTTTGCTTTTATATTTTCTAACTGTTTACTTTTTTTTTTTTTTCTTTTCTTCTTATTTCTTCCGTCATGCTTAGTTAAACTTCTTGACTGGGGAGAAGAGGGCCACAGATCAGAGGCTGAAATAGCCTCACTTAGAGCAGCTTTTACACAAGAAGTTGTTGTGTGGCATAAACTTGATCATCCTAATGTAACAAAGGTAATGTTTCTTATCTTGTATCATTACCTTTTTCAGGTTTCTTCACTCTTTTACACATCCCTGAAATCAAATTAAGTTAGCCTATAATACGCTGGAAGGACGAAGACTGTATCATCATCCTTTCCTCACTCTTCTTGACCCCAAGCACAAAACTTGCATGTTTATTTCATCTACATAAAACTTGCATGTTTAAACCTAGTGCATAAGCATTTAGTTAGTTTATTTTATCTTGAGTTTTGAAGCAACACCAAGTACTAACAAGTTCAGGAACTGTATTTCCATCTAATACACTTCATGTAAAACTCATCACAATGTAAGATATTATTATTTCTCTGATGTTACTCATTTAAGTATGTCAACTTGGTAATTAGGATATTGACAACAGTTTGCTCGGACTCTTCATTTTTCTTGAAGTACCAGTGTCCGACACCCGTGTCCGATGCATATCCGGACATGAGTATAGGGATATGACCCTCCAAATACATGGAACATACCCGTATCCGACACTCACACCCGAGTCCGAGTAATATAGGTGTGAGGGTATATTGGATATGCGAGATCTGATGCTGACCGGAATAAATAGACTGTAATATGGGCATTATTTGTCATTATGGCATCCGAAGCCAGGAATGCTTAAACAGGGGCCTCTCTGTTATATTGGTTGGACAATTATATTTGTCTTTAATCTGTGTGCTAAATTTTTCATGCAGTTTATAGGGGCAACAATGGGCTCATCAGAGCTGAACGTACAGACGGGAAATGGTCATATTGGCATGCCAAGTAACGTTTGTTGTGTTGTCGTTGAATATTGTCCTGGGGGTGCACTAAAATCTTACCTGATAAAGAATTGGAGAAGGAAGTTGGCCTTTAAAGTAGTTGTTCAATTGGCACTAGATCTTGCACGAGGGTCAAATTCTTTTGCCTTATCTAGACTCTGTTTTATTCTTTTAAATCTATAATATATGAATCATGTTGAAAGTGTAAATTGTAATTTGAATTAAGTTCCACAAGCATTTGTGTTGACACTGTTACTTTCTATACTTTTTAGGTTGAGCTATCTTCACTCCAAGAAGATTGTCCATAGAGATGTCAAAACAGAAAACATGCTTCTGGACAAGACACGTACTTTGAAAATAGCTGATTTTGGGGTTGCTCGCCTTGAGGCTTCAAATCCTAATGACATGACTGGAGAGACTGGAACACTTGGCTATATGGCACCAGAGGTATACATACAGCTTATATGCTAAACATATATATCATACATGGCAGCAAGTTAGTTAGTTGAGGCCCATACTTTTTGTTCCTATAATTATCCAATGTAGGGTCTTCAGTCTGAATTATGGCAACTACTATTAGATTCTTGGCTTGTTCCAGCAAGTATTTTAGCAATTTTACAAGGAAGAAAGAAACTATTTAACTTTCTTGTAGGCGTTTGGACTGGGGAGGGGGAAAGAAGAAAAAGAATTGGGGTAGTTTGTTGCTAGTTCTGTGTGCTCAAAACTTTCTGTTCACGATGACAGCTATGTTACTTGGACTCGGGTTTGAGTGTCGGACACGGGTATGTTTAATTTTTTCTAAGATTTTCATGTATTTGAAGGGTTCTTGGAGGATCATATCCATATACCCATGTCCGGATATACATCGGACACGAATACTTTAAGAAAAATGAAGAGTCAGAATAACATAGGTGGAAAGTCATTGATAATTCAGCTTTGGTTATATTTGCTGACTTCTTTCAGCATCATTTGTATCTAAATCTATCATCTAACATTGATGAATTGAAATTGGGACAGGTCCTTAATGGCAATCCTTACAATAGAAAGTGTGATGTCTATAGTTTTGGTATCTGCTTGTGGGAGATATATTGCTGTGACATGCCATATCCTGATCTCAGCTTCTCAGAAGTCACATCCGCTGTTGTCCGCCAGGTAAATCAATCTAATCTCAGATTATATTCTTGGTTGCAAAAGCTATAAAACTAAGATGATTCTATACCAATTGTACACTATATTACCCGGACTTCAACATTTATGTCTGACACATATTCGGACATAGATATAAGACTATAATCCTTCAAATATATCCGTATCCGACTTTCAGTCCGAGTCCGGGTAACATAGATCGTACATTTAAGAAGGGCTCTTGGTAATACTACATTGTACTTTTTCTCTACTCCTGACAGTTATAAAGGAATTTTGAGAATTTATGTAAGCTAAAAGATGGATAATAATAAGATTAAACTTGAAACTACAGAATCTGAGGCCAGAGATACCTCGTTGCTGTCCAAGTTCTCTTGCAAATGTAATGAAGCGATGTTGGGATGCGAACCCAGACAAACGGCCAGAGATGGACGAAGTGGTGAAAATGATAGAGGCTATTGACACATCCAAGGGCGGAGGCATGATCCCACATGATCAGCCTCAGGGTTGTTTGTGTTTTCGGAGATATCGCGGACCTTGATATTGTTACCCTTATCCCCCTTGAATTAAAGATGGTTTTCAGGGTAAAGTTCTAATTTATTCATATATTTAATTGAATTAGAAAGATGGCAATGTAAGAGCTGAAAGTACGAAATTGTGGAGTTTATTGACTGCTATCTATGCCAACTTGCTGATCTCCCTGTATTTGTAGCCTGGATTTGAGACTAAGGGTATTTGGATTAATTTGCCATATCAATGGATGGAAATGTCGTTTGGGAGAGGGTTGGTTTTGGTGGCAAAAGGAAGCAAGTAAGAAAAGTCTTGGAAGACTTTGTTTTTACCATGGAAGAAGCTTACCACATTTACAAAATTAATTAATTCCCCCCTTTTTTTAATTTTATGTTGAGGGAAGTGCACTCGAAACAAAGCATAGATGAACACCAATTCACCAAAGTTGCCGGGGAATAAAAGAGAGTAAAAGTTGTCATGGCTGAACCTAGTTTAGACACCAGTTCATCCATTATCTTTTCTTCTATTTTTTCTCCTCTCATAGCTCTAAATTTTGTAGTAATTTTTGTTATGCGTTACGGTTATTATGTTACGGTTTCGACTTTTTTCGTTATTAATCACAATAGCATTTATTATTATGCAATCGCAATAAACGCGATATGATAAAAAAACGTACTCACGATCATAATTTAAATCTCTGCTATATATATATATTAAGCAGATAGGTACTGAAACAGAAGTTTCTACCAAATTTCAATGTCATAGAAGAAACAAATAGACTGAATTTGATCCAATGCAATCAAAGGTCTTTCTTTATTCAGTTTTGTTTTCTTGGAGTAGTTAATTTCCTTTTGCATGTGAAACTTTTAGGAAGGTCCCAACTTGATATTTTTTTACTTTTTACTTTTTAGTTACCATCTATGACAACTTGCTGATCTACCTGTTACAAAAAAATAATATATACATACATAATCTGTTCTTAAACATTTAACTTTTTAGTGTCAAGCAAGAGTATAAAGATTCGAACTCGAGATCAACAAGTCACTCAAATTGCTGACATTGATACTTACAAATTAAAACTAGAACTTAAATAAAAGAATGCTCCTAAAAGCTTAGCTTAACCGAATTCGAACATAAAAGAACTGTAAGTTTATGTGTGTTGAAAGGCCAACCTTGCAGATGGATTTCAATATAACTTCATGCTCTTTGAAGGGTTGTTGAGGGGAGAAAGGAACCATTACTTGTTATATCTTGAACATAACTGTAGATAGGTAAATAATCCTTTGGAAAATTAGACTTGATTAAAAAGTGTTGTAAATGAAGTTTGTCTTGATTAAAGCCGTAAACACCAAGTTTTTCTTTACCAGGTAAATAAAGTAAAGCAGTAAGAAGTTGTTTGTTATTATCTATGTTGCTCCTGACTTTTAATTTTTTTTGAAGTATTCATGTCCGACACTCGTGTCCGACGCATATCCGGACATGGGTATGGAGATATGATTTTCCAAGAACCCTCCAAATACATAAAAAAAAACTTAGAAAAAATTGAATATACCTATGTCATACACATCCCGAGTCCGAGTAATATAGGTTATTATATTTCTAAATCATAGGCTCATAGATTTTACTATGTTTAATTACATTTATGTCATTAAATTGATACTTGAGTCCCAAAGCTTTGATATCTGATAAATTCTAGTTTCTTGTATTTTACTTTATACTACCAAAGGTCTCTGGTTTTTCAATTTTTTTCTTTTCTCAATTGATTTTGAATTCATTTAATTTATCTAAATTCAAGTTTCCTATGAGAAAAACTCTGCATGGAGGCCTATTGAGCAAATAGGTTAAATTTGAGTAGTGGTAAGGTACTGTGTTGCTGAAGAAGTAAAATTTTAGCCCTTTGAATTGCTAGTTTGGTTACAGAACATAGAAAGAAAATTGGGTAGTTGCCATGAATGAACAACTTGGAAAGATTGAACTTCTTTCCACCAATTATTAATCTTAAAAACAATCAAAGATTCTACATTGCACTTTTCTATTAATTTGATGTTGAACCAGTAGATACACAAACTGGATTTCTATTTCCAAATATAACTAGCAACTATGTTACATGGACTCGAGTATCGGTATCGGACATTGATATATATTCGTGGGTTTGACTCGTTTTTTGATTAAAATTTTGAACTTGCGAAATCGGCTTAAAAAGTCCAAAAATAATGGGAAATTACCAAATTAAATCTTTGTACAAGTCAACCATTTTATTCTTATTTTTCAATCAAATTCAATACACTATACAGCATTACCAAATACAATACAAATAGCTACACCTACATGAACAGCACAAGACAAACCAATACAAATAGCAATATGAACAGCAATACACAATGAAATACAAATAGCAATATAAACAGTGATCAAAGCAATCCTAATATCCTAGTAGCTAGCTTCAAATTCACACAGATATGTACTTGATAGATTAATTGGTGACACCATTTTCTTTGACTTCTTAGGCTGCCACACCTTTCTCTTTCACTTCTTTGGCTGCAACACCATTTTCCTTCACTTCTTCAGATTGTTGCTTCAGTTTTTCTTCTTTCTCTGTCTTTACACAAGCTTCGTCTTCCTCGGCCTTCTTAATTGCTTCCTGCTTTGCAGCCTTAAGAGCTTCAATCAATCTCTCCAAACAAGTCTCCTCCTTGTCATAATCTGATTTTGGCATCAAATTCTCTGCAACATCAGCAGGAGTCATTTTTGTTTCCCCCAACAATCTTTCAATTTCTCCAAACAATGAATGAGAGTCTATCTCCAAATAATTCTTTGCCAACACTTTGAATGCATCAAAGCAACAATATGACATTTCTATGTACTTGTCCATTCTTCCTCTCCTTATTAGAGCTGGATCAAGCTTCTCCACATAATTAGTGGTGAAAACAATGATTCTTTCCCCCCCCCCCCCCCCCCCCCCCACAAGCTGACCAAAGTCCATCAACACAATTCAAAAGCCCTGATAGAGTAACCTTGCTCTCTCTTTCCTCCTCTTCTTTTACCCTTTTTGCAACCGGATCCAACTCTTCATTGCTGCCTTTCTCCTCCTTCTTCTTCTTCTTCTGTCTTTGGCCAGTAAGGTCAAGAGAGCAATCAATATCCTCGATTACTACAATTGACTTGTTCGAGGTATCAATCAAAAGCCTTCTCAACTCCGCGTTTTCCTTGACTGCAGTAAGTTCAAGATCATAAACATCATAGTCCAGAAGATTTGCCATGGCTGCAATCATGGATGATTTGCCAGTTCCTGGAGGACCATAAAGGAGATACCCACGCTTCCAACCTTTTCCAATTTTAGCATAGTAATCTTTCCCTTTGCTAAACTTGATGAGATCATTCTTGATTTCCTCTTTCTCTTTTGCATCCATTGCTAGAGTATCAAATGTTGCAGGATGCTCAAACAATACATTGCTCCACTTGCTCCTTTTATATCCGTACCAGTTGTGACTAGGATTGTTAGAGTAGAGCTTTCGCTGCCGGTTCTTTATTTCAATCGCCTTTCCTTCCTTCAAAACATGACTAACATACGACTGAGTGATGAGTTCTCTATGGCGTTTGTGGACTGTGAGCTTGTAAATTTGTTTTTATCATTGTCGCAACCTAAAAAAAATAACGACGAGTCTAATCGCAAGACTTTATTATTCGCTAGGCGTGACATTAAAAAAAACCGAAGAAAAGTCGACTTAATTCCTCTAAAAAAAATGAAGGTTTTGAAAATGACCTTAAAAGACATGGAGTCGCCACCAATCTTTTTTAGCTAGGTGTGATCGGCCACCTATTAAAACCGGTTTTATAAAATATTTTAAAAATTAATTAAAACATTTTAAAAACCAATTTCAAGTCTGCGTTTTAAACCAGAGAAATCAAAGAAGTGGGTTCGGGAGTCGGTTACGTGCGGGGAAGGATTAGCACCCCACAACGCCCGTATAAATCGGTACCTTATTAATCGTGTGTTATCTCAAGTCTCGGTAAAAGTTGGTTTTATATTTAGTATTTCAAATTAATTCCCAATTTAAAGAAAAATAATTCCATTTTTTTATTGAAAATGATCCGGAATTTATAAATTCAAAATTTTCCTATATTCCCCAACAAACGTGGCAAAATATAGAAATTTTTATTAGTTTTGGAAAACTTTCCGAATCATTCTCTTTTTTTGAAAGAAAGATATTCATTTATTAATAATAATTGACGATATTCCCTCCAGCAAACCCGGTAGAGAACTCATGAATTATTTTAACTCGGGAATATCTTTATTTTTATTGAAAATCATTATCTTTTTTGAAAACATTTAAAAGAAATGAATATGTATAGGCATGACATAAATAAAATGACATAGCAAAATCTAAATAATATAATGCAACCTAAATGTCATGACACATAGAAATTATTATGGCAAGAATCACATATTATATAAAATGCATGAATATAAAAATGCAATGCATGAGATGTATTTTTTCCTTTAATTAAGGAAATCCGTATATCTAAAAAGATATCCGGCTACCTTAGGAAAATATGTCAAATTAAATATTCTAAAACCAAAATACTTTGTGATTGTTTGAAAACAATTTTGAAAAGCTTGAATTAAAAATAAAAACTGGGCTAAAAATTTTTAAATGGCTCTAATTTCCTAAGTTTAAAAAAATCCGGACTTGACTCTCCTTAACCCGGGAATTGAAAAACCATTTTTAGAGTTAAAAAGGCTTAGAAATTACCCTAAGTCAGTAGCTAACCCTCCTAATCAGCCCACTCTAAGTAAATTAACCAAAACAGAAAATTGGTTTTTCTTTAAGTTCAATTCTGACTCCACTGTCCAGTTTTAATCCACGATTTTTTACCCTATTTTTAAAAATCCTAAAAATTATAAAAAAAAATACTGGAGACTCAAGACATGTAAAACTATACGAGAAAAAATTGGATTAATTTTTTGATCAAAGATGAATTCCCAGAAAAACCAGAGATGTACGAGTTTTTGGAGGAGAAAAAACTGCTTTGTTTTTCTTTAAATTCAATTCTGACTCCACTGTCCAGTTTTAATCCACGATTTTTTACTCTATTTTCAAAAATTCCAAAAATTCTGAAAAAATTATTGGAGACTCAAGACATGTAAAAATACACGGAAAAAAATCGACTTAATTTTCTGATCAAAGATGAATTCCCAGAAAAATCAGAGATGTACGAGTTTTGGGTGGAAAAAAAACTGCTTTGCCAACACATTTTTTTTTTTTTTGTCTTTGATAAAATCATTTAAAAACCAAAATAAAAATATTTGAAACTCATAGAATGACTTGAAGACAGTAGCTAGGACTTTTTGAAAGTTAGATAAAAATTGGCTAAGTAAAAAAATCACAAAGGTAGAATAATCAATTTGACAAACTTAATTTTCCACAAGTGTACTCAAGAGAGCATGACCTTGAACCATTAATTGGCTCAAGTCATTATTCAAGTGGCATGAACATGAAATGCATGAAATAATGCAGCAAACATAATGCATGAAATGCATGGATTTAAACCTAAAGGTAAGGAAAATGCATGACATAAATAATATGGCCTAGACCTAACATGAACTTGCATGGCAATAAATGCAACCTAGACCTAAGATATGCATGGCATTTTCACAAACACAAGGCATGCTTAATTCAAAAATCCAACCAAATATCATGCAAATGCAAAAACCTAACAACTAGCATGACAAAAAATGCAACACACAATGCAAAACACATGGAGTAGCCAAATGGCCTCAAGCTCCAACAAGCATGGCATTTTCTCAAACACTTGGCATACTAGCATGAAAAACTAAGTCATAACACAAAAATCACACAAGCATTTTCACAAACACTTAATATGCTAAATCTAAAACATGCTCAACTAAGATATAAAACAAGAATCATGCAAAGAATCACACAAGCATTTTCACAAACACTTAATATGCTAACTTTAAAACATGCTCAAATTTAAACAACATGAAAACAGAAAATTAAAAATGCAAAAACATGATATCTAAGACATAAATGGCAACAAACAAAGCAACCAAATTAAAATATAACTCAAGAACATGAAATAACATAACATTTAAAACATCAAAAACAAAGAAAATAGCATAAACAATATGGTAAAATGAATCGAAACAACAACTTAAAATAAATAATGTAGGCCATTTGGCCATGGTGAGTTTATTGTAAAAACAAAATGTAAAAAAAAAATACTTAAGAAAGGAAATGAAGGAAGAACAAGAAACATTATTTTAAAATGAAAACTCACCAAGTAGAGATTAAAATAGCAAAAAATAAGAATAGAAAATGAAAGTGCAAGAGTTGGTGCTCAAGAGCAACCTCAAGAAGCTAATATTTCAAGCTTTTCTCTTCAAACTTTCCTTTTTTCCTAAACTTTTCTTTTTTTGCTCTCAACCAAGAAGATAAAAACTAAGAAAAACTAAGAGAAATCAGCCAAAATGGAAAAGAAAAAAAAAATCTGCCTCCCTCCTTTAGGGTTGGCCTAAATGATGCTTATATAGCCTCAAAGATGTTGTCATTTTTGTGTAACCTATTTTCCATCAAATGGCCAATAATTCAAGATGAAAAGTCATGAAATTACCACCTTTAGATTAGCATCTCAGCCCTCTCAAATTACAGCTATGCAAAAATAATGTTGACATCTTTCTTAACCTATGTGGTTTAATCACCATGGCTTGATCAAAGAGAATGGTTAACTAACTCTTGATTTTTAACCACTTGATTGAAAAAAAAAAAATCAAGCTTCCTCCTTCCTTTGGGCTTGGGCAGGCCAGCACTTCTCTTTTCCAGCCCAGCTCTGATTTTTGAAAGGCCCAAAAAAGCCCTTTTTGGTTGCTTGGGTGAAATGACCATTTTGCCCCCCGGATGCAAGTAAATATAAAATGGACTCCAAATTCAATTTTTCTTTTTTTAATACTTCCAAAATAATAAAATATTGAGTTCTGGAAGTTTTCAAAATTATCCGAGTCCGTTTGCTATTTATTTGGATTTTTTCTTCCCAAAATGTCCTTTTATGCCCCTACTTTTTACCATTTTTTAAACGAGCTCCAAATCAAGATTTTTCTTCACCAATCTCTTCAAAATAATTAAAAAGTGTGATCTGGAAGTTTTCATAATTTTTGGAGCTCATTTGGTATTTTTTCGGGATTTATCGGCTTGAATTACTGCATAGGAGGCCTGGGATTTGGCCATTTTGCAAACGAACTCGGAATCAAGATTTTCTTTCGCGAATCTCTTCCAAATAATTTAAAAATGAGATTTGCCAAATTTCAGAATTTTTGGAGTCCATTTGCTATTTTTTCGGGATTTATCTTTTTGAATTACTACATAAGAAGCCCGGGATTTGGCCATTTTGCAAACGAACTCGGAATCAAGATTTTCTTTTGCCAATCTCCTTAAAATGATTTAAGAATGAGATTGACAAATTTTCCATAATTTTCGGAGTCCATTTGCTATTTTTTCCCAAATTTTTCCAATTTTGCCCTTTTACCTCCGAAACCCGGTTTTGCTCAAAACAAATCCGATTTTCAGATTTTCTTCAATCTGAGCCTTGGGCCATCCTTTTTAACCATTCTTCATCCATTGGGGGCTTTGGTCTTACCAAGTCGGGCCATTTCTGTGATTCTTCCCGATTTCACCGAAATCCACTAGAAACCCTAATTCTCGGTTTTCTCCCGGATTGACTTTTCTTTCGGTTTTTCTTGCAAGTGACTTCTCCATTACCCGTAGTCAGTGCTTATCTTTCATTTGGAACCTTCAATTTCGACCAGTTTGATCGTTTAAGCACTTTTCCCCAAATTTCTTGGATTAGGGTTTCTTTTCTATTGAATCTCCAAATCCCAACTTCCGAACTCCATATCTTTCAATGTAGACCTCGGATTATCAATATTCTTTCGCCATTTTTCAATTGAACTTAAAATCTTGATTTTGAAAGTGGGTTGACTTTTTCAGTAGTTGACTTTCTGGGGTTGACTTTTTCGGGGTTGACTTTTTTCCAAGTTTGACTTTTTGTGCTCGCCCTTTTAAAGTAAGTCTCGGAGTCTCACCTGCAGGATGAAAACAGTCTTTTTATACTTGGAAACATCAATATGGGAAGAAAACATACCTGTTTAGTGGTTCGGACAAAATTAGGTGTCTACAGCTGCCCCTCTTTGGCTATTGCTGAGAATCAGGAATCAGGCAAAGTTAAACCAACACTAATTTTGTACGGTCAGTGAAATCACATGTGGAGTAAAGGAAAGGGGTTTTCTTTTTCTTTTTCATTTTTCATTTTTTTCATTTTCTATTTTTTCATTTTTTTTCATTTTTCCTTTTTTCTTTTTTTTCAATTTTTTTCATCATTTATTTTTATTTTTATTTTTTTAATTTAATTTAATTTAATTTAATTTTATTTTATTTTATTTTTTAAAAAAACAGTAAATTGAAGATTTGTCTTTAAATTGAATTCCCTACCTAATCAAGGCTCGATTCGTCTTAAGGAAACGAAATCGATTTGCAAGAAAAGAAATGACCTCGACGATGGTCTCGGGGCCTTAACCTGTCTTGTTCTCAGCTGTGTTTAAAATTCTGGATATCTCCTCCAGAAGCTTCGACTATCACCACCAAAGTCTTGCTCATTTTTAAAACTGTAAAAAATTCTGGGTATCACCTCCAGAAGCTTCAGCTATCGCCACCAAAGACTTTTTACCTTTTCAAAGGATTTTAAAACTCTGGATATCTCCACCAGAGGCTTCAGCTATCACCACCGAAGACTTGTTCATAATAATAATAAAAAAAGTACCTCGACGATGATCTCGGGGCTCGACTCGTCTTAAGAAAACGAATTCGATTTGCAAGAAAGGAATTTACCTCGACGATGGTCTCGGGGCCTTAACCTGTCTTGTTCTCAGTTGTGTTTAAAATTCTGGATATCTCCTCCAGAAGCTTCGGCTATCACCACCGAAGACTTTTAACTTTTTCAAAGGATTTTAAAACTCTGGATATCTCCACCAGAGGCTTCAGCTATCACCACCGAAGACTTGTTCATAAATAAAAAAAAGTACCTCGACGATGATTTCGGGGCTCGACTCGCCTTAAGGAAACGAAATCGATTATACCTGAAAGCTTTAAGAGATGATGCAAATGCTTCATGATGCAAATGCAAATGTCTTTTGTTGATGCAAACGCTTCTTGATGTAGATGCAAATGACTTAGATTGGTGCAAATGTCTTTGATGCAAATGTAAATGACTTGATTTGATGCAAACTTTCTTGATGCAGATTTAACTAACTTAGATTGATGCAAATGCTTCTTGATGTAGATGCACATGTTGAAAAAATTCTGGATAACTCCTTCAAAAGAAGATTTCTCATTTTTCAAAATTATAAAACCCTGGATATCTCTACCAGAGGCTTCAGCTATCACCACCGAAGACTTCTTCACTTTTAAAACTGTAAAATTCTGGATATCCCCACCAGAAGCTTTGGCTATCACCACCAAATACTTGCTCAATATAAAATTCTAGATAACTCATCTAGAAGAAGATTTCTCATTTTTCAAAATTATAAAACCCTGGATATCTCCACCAGAGGCTTCAGCTATCACCACTGAAGACTTGTTCACTTTTAAAACTGCAAAATTCTGGATATCACCACCAGAAGCTTTGGCTATCACCACCAAATACTTGCTCATTGTAAAATTCTGGGTAACTCCTTCAGAATAAAATTTCTCATTTTTCAAAATTATAAAACCCTGGATATCTCCACCAGAGGCTTCAGCTATCACCACTGAAGACTTGTTCATTTTTAAAACTGCAAAATTCTGGATATCACCACCAGAAGCTTTGGCTATCACCACCAAAGACTTGCTCATTGTAAAATTCTGGGTAACTCCTTCAGAATAAAATTTCTCATGTTTTCAAAATTATAAAACCCTGGATATCTCCACCAGAGGCTTCAGCTATCACCACCGAAGACTTGTTCACTTTTAAAATTGTAAAATTCTGGATATCCCCACCAGAAGCTTTGGCTATCACCACCAAATACTTGCTCATTGTAAAATTCTGGGTAACTCCTTCAGAATAAAATTTCTCATTTTTCAAAATTATAAAACCCTGGATATCTCCACCAGAGGCTTCAGCTATCACCACTGAAGACTTGTTCATTTTTAAAACTGCAAAATTCTGGATATCACCACCAGAAGCTTTGGCTATCACCACCAAAGACTTGCTCATTGTAAAATTCTGGGTAACTCCTTCAGAATAAAATTTCTCATGTTTTCAAAATTATAAAACCCTGGATATCTCCACCAGAGGCTTCAGCTATCACCACCGAAGACTTGTTCACTTTTAAAATTGTAAAATTCTGGATATCCCCACCAGAAGCTTTGGCTATCACCACCAAAGACTTGCTCATTGTAAAATTCTGGGTAACTCCTTCAGAATAAAATTTCTCATGTTTTCAAAATTATAAAACCCTGGATATCTCCACCAGAGGCTTCAGCTATCACCACCGAAGACTTGTTCACTTTTAAAAACTGTAAAATTCTGGATATCCCCACCAGAAGCTTTGAGAAATGATGCAGATGCACATGTCTTTTAACAAGGTGCTCATGCTTGATGGTGCAAATGTAATATATTTCTTAGTGCAAATGCAAATGGCCTGGATTGATGCCCATGTTTCATGATGCAGATGCCCCTACTAATTGTGTTCATGTAACTGGTTTATGAATGGTGTAACTACAATTACCACACATTAATGAAAATGCAATGATTCTAGAAATGATGCAATTGCTTGAGATGACACAAATGCGAATTCCATGAAGAATGTAAATGTAAAGGTAAAATACAGATGCTTATGGAATAATGCCAATGCAAATACCCATGAATGATGCAAATGCTTGCCGACACTGTGTAGATGCAAAAGCTCGATAAAGAGATGAGTGCTCATGAGTGATGCAAATGCCCCCGGTTGTTTTTCTAGACTTTGGCTTAGCCTTTCAAATTCATTTTTCCTCTTCAAATCAGAGTATATCTTCAATTCATTTTGGCTATTCTCTTTGCCCCAACAGTTTTCAAACTTTCATCAACAGAGATCTGAACCGGGTTCTATTTCTTCTTCTCATATCTGGAAGTCAGGACCTATCCTGGCAATTCTATACCTTTGGGTTAGAAAAACCCTTGTCTCATGTCAACATCAAAAATGGGTATTTCAAAAATATTTTTATTTGTTTTCGCATTTTGAAAACTTCTGAACAAAAAATATTAACCCCACAATGTGTGATGTACAAATCTTTTGAAGACTGATGATCGTTGTTAGAAATTTCTCTAAGTATCAATCTGTTTTTTTTTTTTTTTCAACTGGGATTGGCAAGGCTTGGTATAACAAGATTCTGGCTTTTCCAGGAAAACTTCATGACAAAAATGTATATCCCTTCTAGGCTCACAAATGGAACGATTTTTATAAATCATGAATTCATTGAGAACCAAACAAATTCAACATTCTTTTAGTTTCCATATCAAGGCATTTTGACAAGCGTCAAGATTGGCCAGGATGTTTAAAACTGGAAAGTTGATTTTGGAGGAAAAAAGTTTCAGTTTTTGAAGACAATCCTCTGAATGAGAACTGACAATTTGGGGGGTTCAGGAATTCCTAGATGTTCCTCGATGACCACTCCTTTAATAAGATCTTTTCTTTTGGGGTATCGACACTATCATAGATGGCATCGAAAATTTCCAAATTTACTCTAGACCGCCCATTTTTGGGTTTTCGCCCTAGAGTCCCATTCTTTCCATTTTTTGTTTTTGTTCATTGTTTTACCATGCACTTGAGAATTCTAAATTATTCTTTAGTGAAATGATAATTCGATGAAATGGGATAAAATCTGAGGAAAAACCTTTCAAATTAAATATTCATGCTTGATCAAAATGGACTTTTAAAGCATATAATGTAGGCCATAGCTCAGGGTTCAGAAAGAAAAGATAAATAGGCCCAAAATATGTGTTTGAGGGTAATCAGATCAAGGATCTATTTTTTTGAGGAGGATTCTCTTTGAAGCATTTGTTCCTTCTTGGACATTTCTTCCCTTTTGACTTTGCTTTTTTTTTTCTTCTTCTTTGCTTTTGGCTTTCAATTTGCCATATCTTTCACACACATTTTCTTTTTCATTGTGTTTTTCTTTTGTTTTTCTTGGCTTTCATTTCGCCATCTTTTTTCTCTTCTTTTTCTTTGACAGAGTGAGCCCGTATTTATTCGGGGCTCCATTTGCTTTGTATCTGTCTTTGAGCTAGGACTCATTTCACAATGATCTTTAAAAAGATCTTTCCTCGCATTTGCCCCCCAATGTAGAGGGTGGCCCTTGATTAGGGTTCAAAGAAGAAAAAATTCTTTTGGCTCAAAAGGGGTGACTATGGATAATTTCTTTTTGTGCGAAAGGGATATGAAAGATGGCCATTTCTCATGTCAAGCACGAATATTTACATTGAAAAGCAATCCCCAGGGGAAATAGATATTCAAAATTTCATTTTGCACTTTGGAATCATCCGAATTCTCATATGCATGATATCACAATTTTTCTCTCTTTTTTTTTTTTTGTTTTTTCGTCGCATGCCCCAATGATTCATGCGTTTAGTCCATCCTTATTCACCATGTATCCATCACTTCCACATATGATGCCCCAATTTGATTAATCAATGAGAATTTGTATCAACGAGGAACATAGCAAGTCCAGGTCTGTACTGAAAAGGATGAATTTCAAATCTGAGTTCTTTGAAAAGACAAGGAAAATATGACCCAAAAAACGATTTTCTCATGGGGCAAGGGATAATCTAGTTTAGTCATTGTGCCCCAGGGTGTCAATCATGAAGTGATGTTTGGGCAATTAGTGTTTTGTGGTTATTGGGAAAGGTCATGAATGGTTTTAGCACAATCTTGACACACACCAAATTATCAAAATCTAGACTCTTGAAAGAATGTCTCATTTGTTTGAATTTCAAGGAATTCGAAAAATTTCAAAAAGTTCATTCCTTTGTTCATAGCCTAGACTAGGATTTACATCCTTGCTTATTTTGCAATGACAATACTTCTATGAAGTCAAATCATTCATATCCCTTGAAGCATTAGGTCTTTCAAGTGCTCTTGGTTTAAGAGATTTAGGCTTAGGAAAACCTAAAGAGAATGGAGAAGGTATTGGGTCATTTGTAACACTGATCATCAATCTTCTTGAGACTATCCATCACTAAAAATTCCTTAATGCTTGTTTTTGCAAATTCAAGTTATTGTTGAAACACAACAAACACAAAGCATTTAAAATTCAAAATTCATTTAATTCATGTAGATGTTAACATGAGACAAGTGCTTTCATCATCACCGTGTATAGAACTACATGTGTCAAAAACCTAATATGATCATGCACAATGTTTCTTATGACACTTGGCTTCCCCATCTTCAAAACTTATCGAACCAGCCTTGATGAGATCTCTGACCTTGTACTTCAAAGCGGGGCAGTTCTCTGTTGAGTGACCTTGATTGCCATAATGGTACCCACAACACTCATTAGCATCATACCAGCTCGGATAAGGGGGCTTCAGAGGCGCTATTTGCATGGGTGTCACAAGGTGATTCTGGATGAGTTGAGGTAGTATCTCACTGTATGTCATAGGAATCGGGTCAACCTGATTTCTTTTTCGCTTTTTATGCCCCCTTCGATTATTCCCAAGGGTGTTCGATTGATAGACAGATGTAAATTCTGGTGTAGTTGCAGTCATTGGTTGGTAGGGATAAAAACCATGAGAGACATTATTCACGGTAGAGTAAAATGGCTGATATGAGGAGAATTGGGGAGGTGGGGCAAAGTCTTCCACGACTTGGGTATCTTCATTTTTCTTTTCAGATGCCCTCTTTTTCTTGGTATTGGATGTTCTTTCTCCTTCAATTTTCCCATCCTTGATAGCATTCTCAATCATTTCCCCTGAAATTACCATGTCTGAAAAATTCTTTGTGATGTTGCCAACAAGTATATCATAGTACGGGGCCTGCAGTGTATTCACAAAAAGGACAATGGTTTCCTTCTGAGTTAAGGATGGTTGTACTTGGACAGCCAAGCTCATCCACCGTTGCACATATTCCTTGAAGCTCTTAGTAGCTCTTTTCTTCATATTTTGCAAAGTGAGACGATCAGGCGCCATGTCGGTCATATGCTTGTACTGGTTTAGAAAAACCCTAGCCAGGTCATTCCAAGAGCGAAATTGATCCTTGCTCAACTGACTATACCACCTAATTGCGGATCCGCTGAGGCTATCCTGAAAGCAGTGAATCAAAAGCTTATCATTATCTATCTGATTTGTCATCTTTCGGCAGAACATAGTGATGTGGGCTAATGGATCGGTTGTTCCGTCATATTTCACAAAGTCAGGGATCTTGAACTTAGGAGGAATGACTAAATCGAATACCAAACATCGTTCTTTCGCATCTAAACTCCCAAATACATCTGTACTTTCTACTGCCCGGAGCCTTTCATCTAACAATTGATATTTCCCTTGGGAATCTGCCAGCTCAACCTCATTTACCGCAACCCTTTTCAACTTTGCCTGTTTAGCTGGATCATCTGAGTTTAGGACATTGACGGGGGTAACAGTGTTCTGGGCATCACTTATTACGACCTCATCTTGGCCCTTTTGTGCCTCTAACCCTTCTCCGGCAACAAAGTTTTCGGTGTATCCTTTTCCCTTGATTACAGCAGACATTAGCTCCATCAGTTTAGTCATCTGATCCTTAGATTCTGCTTGAGATTTTGCTAGTTGTTCTCGCAATTCTCTCTGTTCCCTTTCCATTTTTTCCATTCGGGCAATTTGTTCATCCTCCATAGCACCAGCCTGTATTAAAAGTGTACTCAGTACTTCTTCTGATTTGAAATGGAAATTCTTTCAAAGACTCCTAAAGCCAAGCCAACTTCTATTTTATTTCCCCCAAATGTATGTCATGATGAATGAGCCATGAATGCAATTTGATGCATGTGAAGCCTAAACAATATGATGTATGGATATGTACAATGGAAACATGCTGACCATATATGTAATAAATGCAATCACAATGCCAACATGTTGCAAACAAAGAATAAACAAATCAACACATGGATATATGCAATGACTGATCATGTGCATTTTAGCATATTTCCCAATGAATGATCATATATCCTATGAATGCAACATGGTGTCAATTATGATACATGCAAACAATGAATGATTGATATAGAGTATATACAAAGAAAATCATGCTAACCATGTGTGTCATGAATGCGACCTAATGCTAACATGATGTATGTAATAAGCAAATTAATGCATGAACATATACAAAGAAATCATGCTGACTATGTTTGTTATGAATGCAACCCAAAGTCAACATGATGCATGTAAAGAATAAGCAGATTAATGCATAGATATATACAGAAAAATCATGCTGATTATGAATGTATGAATGCAACCTGACAAATACTTGATCGGATGCAAAATGCAAGGGGGAAGATATCACGGAGGAAATAAGAATCGTAGGAATTTAATCATCAACATAGCCAATTCATTCCCATATCAATGTTCACAATGGTATAAACCATGTTTTACAAAATTTGTGCAGTAGCTAAAACTGTCTTTTACAAGAAATTTATTCTTCCTAGCATCCTAAGGCTATAAGAGCCGGCTACTGAAAAAGTGAAATCCTATTACATCATATAAGACCAAAGTCTTTCCACCTCAATGCTGTAAATCTCCTAATCCTAATGGAGTTTTCCCAGTCCTTTATCAATCAGTGTCATCAGATCCAACCACTTGGCATCTATGAGAGTTTGCACTTTCTTTTTGAAGGCCATACAGTCTTCAATGCTATGGCCAACAATTCCACAGTGATAATCACATCTTGCATTTGGATTATACCCCTTTGGATATGGTGGTGACAGGGATTTCAATGGGACACAGGCAACCATGTGATTTTGGATCAGTATAGGGAGAAGCTCTCGGTAGCTAATTGGAATGGGATCAAAAGGCATTTGGGTCTTATCCTGGGGTCGTTTCTTAGTCACACATGGCCTAGGAGTTGGGGCACTTGGTGGTGGCACTAAGGTTCGAACCAGTGTGTTTACATGGAGCTGTGGCGAAACAGCATGGTAAGGGTATGGATTTGGACACGATGCCTTTGGAGGTTGTACATAGCTCGAGGTTCCTATCCCAGGTACTGGATAAGGTGATTGATGAGGGAAATAGTATGAACTGGCAGTTGTTGGTGATGGTGTGGGATTCTGGAGTCTCGTAGTGGTCATCCCAATGGACGATTGGACCATAGTAGGGTGGGGATACTGGTTTGGACCTAGAACAGTTTGCAGGTATGGTACTGGATTCGAGGTTTTTGTCTTTGGTATCGGGCTTTCAGGTTTAATTATTTTCATGATTTTGTCCACAATTTCATCAGGATTGCAACCTTTGTGGCATTGACAAGTGCAGGATCCAGCAAGGATTGTATGTTCTGGACCTAATGGTTTTGGTTGATCCGAAGATGATGCGAAGCCCTGAGAAAGTTCACATTTACTGTTACCCATATCCTCATCCATTTTCAGCAATTTGGCAAGTTGTTCCTTCACCCCTCGGATTTCATGTCCATATTCCTCTTGATTGCGTTCCAAAGCACCCAATCGTTCCTCCGATTCATTCCTCATATCTCGAACCCCTTTCATGCAAATGAAAATGTCATGAGATTAAGAATACAATTATGAATGTATATGCTCTATTCCTATGTGCATGAATAAACTGATGATTAATGCATGAACATATACAGAGAAATTATGATGACCATGTATGCTATGGATGCAATCTAATGCCAGGTATATACAGATAATGGCTATGCATGTCATAAACGTGTCCTACAATGAATGACCATGCATGCTATGATGTCAAAATGATACATGCTAAGAATAAATGAATTAATACAAAGGTAGGTACAAAGAATGACCATGTATATCACAAACGTATTCTACAATGAATAATCATGCATGTTATGACTGTAACACGATGTCAAAATGACACAAATAAATTAACCAATGATTACACGAAATTGGTGGAACCTAAATCTTGATTATTCAAAAATCTCATTATGCAAGATTTGCCTCCTAATTTATGATTTTTTTTTAACATGCTTTTTTTGTGTTTTTTTTTTATTTATGAAAAACCAATCACATTATTTTCAAAAGAATTTCAGGGTGGATCCCACTATGGTACCATATGCAAATGTTCATGTGACACTACCGGTTTTATGAAATCATCAAATGAAATTACCAACTGTTTATTGCAAAGAATGAGATCAATAACACAACCAAAAATGTATATGCCCCATTCACACATGCATGAAATGTGCAACATGCAAAAATGCTTGAAAAAAGTTTTTTTTTTTTTTTTAAAACAGCTAATGAACATCTGCCCCAGCAATATCTGCTTATTTAGGCATCACGATGCCATCGAGGCGAAGTATCACATTTATTACGGGCGATGTACGTACATCGTTGCCCGATCTACCACACTTATTCGGAGTGTAAAATAGGTAACAAAAAGTTTAGAAATGTCCCTCCATGTGTTCCTATTTTCGGTATGTCTAACGGAAATTCGGCATGGCTTCGCCTAGGTTCACTATATGAGGGTGAATCGGTTCTAAGGCCCCGAATTGTTCCTCACTGTCGCCGGTGAAGGCTAGTAAGGCACCCCGATAAAAGCAGGTTCAATTCGTTAGAGTATATTTTCCTATGCCCATGCGGAGGATCATCACGAAGGCATTAGGTACTTTATACTCCGAAAGTGTTTCACTAGCCCATACGGAGGATCAATCACGAAGGCTTAGTTACTTTACTTCCACTTAAAAGGACGGAACCCGGGTAGAGGATTCATGTTATGCAAATGCACGTGTAGTGTGTGTGGAGGAATAACAAACCTTTCACTACCTATTCTACAAACCTTATTCTAAATGCCCTAGCAATTAAAACATTCAAGAATAGTGTAACGCATTAACCAACAAGCAATTATAATATACAACCTAAATAACTAGAGAACAATAATAAAATGCATGCACATGAGAATGAACATTTTTAAAAACATTTTATTATTTTCAAAATTCTCTTTATTAGAAAAATGTGGGAATTAAAATTAAATACCAATTAAACCAACCAAAACTGAGACTTTGATAACACACGACTATTTCTAGGCCTGACTCTCTAATAATCCCCAGTGGAGTCGCCAAGCTGTCGCAACCTAAAAAAAATAACGACGAGTCTCATCGCAAGACTTTATTATTCGCTAGGCGTGACATTAAAAAAAACCGAGGAAAAGTCGACTTAATTCCTCTAAAAAAATGAAGGTTTTGAAAATGACCTTAAAAGACATGGAGTCGCCACCAATCTTTTTTAGCTAGGTGTGATCGGCCACCTATTAAAACCGGTTTTATAAAATATTTTAAAAATTAATTAAAACATTTTAAAAACCAATTTCAAGTCTGCGTTTTAAACCAGAGAAATCAAAGAAGCGGGTTCGGGAGTCGGTTACGTGCGGGGAAGGATTAGCACCCCCACAACGCCCGTATAAATCGGTACCTTATTAATCGTGTGTTATCTCAAGTCTCGGTAAAAGTTGGTTTTATATTTAGTATTTCAAATTAATTCCCAATTTAAAGAAAAATAATTCCATTTTTTTATTGAAAATGATCCGGAATTTATAAATTCAAAATTTTCCTATATTCCCCAACAAACGTGGCAAAATATAGAAATTTTTATTAGTTTTGGAAAACTTTCCGAATCATTCTCTTTTTTTGAAAGAAAGATATTCATTTATTAATAATAATTGATGATATTCCCTCCAGCAAACCCGGTAGAGAACTCATGAATTATTTTAACTCGGGAATATCTTTATTTTTATTGAAAATCATTATCTTTTTTGAAAACATTTAAAAGAAATGAATATGTATAGGCATGACATAAATAAAATGACATAGCAAAATCTAAATAATATAATGCAACCTAAATGTCATGACACATAGAAATTATTATGGCAAGAATCACATATTATATAAAATGCATGAATATAAAAATGCAATGCATGAGATGTATTTTTTCCTTTAATTAAGGAAATCTGTATATCTAAAAAGATATCCGGCTACCTTAGGAAAATATGTCAAATTAAATATTCTAAAACCAAAATACTTTGTGATTGTTTGAAAACAATTTTGAAAAGCTTGAATTAAAAATAAAAACTGGGCTAAAAATTTTTAAATGACTCTAATTTCCTAAGTTTAAAAAAATCCGGACTTGACTCTCCTTAACCCGGGAATTGAAAAACCATTTTTAGAGTTAAAAAGGCTTAGAAATTACCCTAAGTCAGTAGCTAACCCTCCTAATCAGCCCACTCTAAGTAAATTAACCAAAACAGAAAATTGGTTTTTCTTTAAGTTCAATTCTGACTCCACTGTCCAGTTTTAATCCACGATTTTTTACCCTATTTTTAAAAATCCCAAAAATTCTAAAAAAAAATACTGGAGACTCAAGACATGTAAAACTATACGAGAAAAACTTGGATTAATTTTTTTATCAAAGATGAATTCCCAGAAAAACCAGAGATGTACGAGTTTTTGGAGGAGAAAAAACTGCTTTGTTTTTCTTTAAATTCAATTCTGACTCCACTGTCCAGTTTTAATCCACGATTTTTTACCCTATTTTTAAAAATTCCAAAAATTCTGAAAAAATTATTGGAGACTCAGGACATGTAAAAATACACGGAAAAAAATCGACTTAATTTTCTGATCAAAGATGAATTCCCAGAAAAATCGGAGATGTACGAGTTTTGGGTGGAAAAAAAACTGCTTTGCCAACACATTTTTTTTTTTTTTGTCTTTGATAAAATCATTTAAAAACCAAAATAAAAATATTTGAAACTCATAGAATGACTTGAAGACAGTAGCTAGGACTTTTTGAAAGTTAGATAAAAATTGGCTAAGTAAAAAAATCACAAAGGTAGAATAATCAATTTGACAAACTTAATTTTCCACAAGTGTACTCAAGAGAGCATGACCTTGAACCATTAATTGGCTCAAGTCATTATTCAAGTGGCATGAACATGAAATGCATGAAATAATGCAGCAAACATAATGCATGAAATGCATGGATTTAAACCTAAAGGTAAGGAAAATGCATGACATAAATAATATGGCCTAGACCTAACATGAACTTGCATGGCAATAAATGCAACCTAGACCTAAGATATGCATGGCATTTTCACAAACACAAGGCATGCTTAATTCAAAAATCCAACCAAATATCATGCAAATGCAAAAACCTAACAACTAGCATGACAAAAAATGCAACACACAATGCAAAACACATGGAGTAGCCAAATGGCCTCAAGCTCCAACAAGCATGGCATTTTCTCAAACACTTGGCATACTAGCATGAAAAACTAAGTCATAACACAAAAATCACACAAGCATTTTCACAAACACTTAATATGCTAAATCTAAAACATGCTCAACTAAGATATAAAACAAGAATCATGCAAAGAATCACACAAGCATTTTCACAAACACTTAATATGCTAACTTTAAAACATGCTCAAATTTAAACAACATGAAAACAGAAAATTAAATATGCAAAAACATGATATCTAAGACATAAATGGCAACAAACAAAGCAACCAAATTAAAATATAACTCAAGAACATGAAATAACATAACATTTAAAACATCAAAAACAAAGAAAATAGCATAAACAATATGGTAAAATGAATCGAAACAACAACTTAAAATAAATAATGTAGGCCATTTGGCCATGGTGAGTTTATTGTAAAAACAAAATGTAAAAAAAAATACTTAAGAAAGGAAATGAAGGAAGAACAAGAAACATTATTTTAAAATGAAAACTCACCAAGTAGAGATTAAAATAGCAAAAAATAAGAATAGAAAATGAAAGTGCAAGAGTTGGTGCTCAAGAGCAACCTCAAGAAGCTAATATTTCAAGCTTTTCTCTTCAAACTTTCCTTTTTTCCTAAACTTTTCTTTTTTTGCTCTCAACCAAGAAGATAAAAACTAAGAAAAACTAAGAGAAATCAGCCAAAATGGAAAAGAAAAAAAAAATCTGCCTCCCTCCTTTAGGGTTGGCCTAAATGATGCTTATATAGCCTCGAAGATGTTGTCATTTTTGTGTAACCTATTTTCCATCAAATGGCCAATAATTCAAGATGAAAAGTCATGAAATTACCACCTTTAGATTAGCATCTCAGCCCTCTCAAATTACAGCTATGCAAAAATAATGTTGACATCTTTCTTAACCTATGTGGTTTAATCACCATGGATTGATCAAAGAGAATGGTTAACTAACTCTTGATTTTTAACCACTTGATTGAAAAAAAAAAAAAAATCAAGCTTCCTCCTTCCTTTGGGCTTGGGCAGGCCAGCACTTCTCTTTTCCAGCCCAGCTCTGATTTTTGAAAGGCCCAAAAAAGCCCTTTTCGGTTGCTTGGGTGAAATGACCATTTTGCCCCCCGGATGCAAGTAAATATCAAACGGACTCCAAATTCAATTTTTCTTTTTTTAATACTTCCAAAATAATAAAATATTGAGTTCTGGAAGTTTTCAAAATTATCCGAGTCCGTTTGCTATTTATTTGGATTTTTTTCTTCCCAAAATGTCCTTTTATGCCCCTACTTTTTACCATTTTTTAAACGAGCTCCAAATCAAGATTTTTCTTCACCAATCTCTTCAAAATAATTAAAAAGTGTGATCTGGAAGTTTTCATAATTTTTGGAGCTCATTTGGTATTTTTTCGGGATTTATCGGCTTGAATTACTGCATAGGAGGCCCGGGATTTGGCCATTTTGCAAACGAACTCGGAATCAAGATTTTCTTTCGCCAATCTCTTCCAAATAATTTAAAAATGAGATTTGCCAAATTTCAGAATTTTTGGAGTCCATTTGCTATTTTTCCGGGATTTATCTTTTTGAATTACTACATAAGAAGCCCGGGATTTGGCCATTTTGCAAACGAACTCGGAATCAAGATTTTATTTTGCCAATCTCCTTCAAATGATTTAAGAATGAGATTGACAAATTTTCCATAATTTTCGGAGTCCATTTGCTATTTTTCCCAAATTTTTCCAATTTTGCCCTTTTACCTCCGAAACCGGGTTTTGCTCAAAACAAATCCGATTTTCAGATTTTCTTCAATCTGAGCCTTGGGCCATCCTTTTTAACCATTCTTCATCCATTGGGGGCTTTGGTCTTACCAAGTCGGGCCATTTCTGTTATTCTTCCCGATTTCACCGAAATCCACTAGAAACCTTAATTCTCGGTTTTCTCCCGGATTGACTTTTCTTTCGGTTTTTCTTGCAAGTGACTTCTCCATTACCCGTAGTCAGTGCTTATCTTTCATTTGGAACCTTCAATTTCGACCAGTTTGATCGTTTAAGCACTTTTCCCCAAATTTCTTGGATTAGGGTTTCTTTTCTACTGAATCTCCAAATCCCAACTTCCGAACTCCATATCTTTCAATGTAGACCTCGGATTATCAAAATTCTTTCGCCATTTTTCAATTGAACTTAAAATCTTGATTTTGAAAGTGGGTTGACTTTTTCAGTAGTTGACTTTCTGGGGTTGACTTTTTCTGGGTTACTTTTTTCAAGTTTGACTTTTTGTGCTCGCCCTTTTAAAGTAAGTCTCGGAGTCTCACCTGCAGGATGAAAACAGTCTTTTTATACTTGGAAACATCAATATGGGAAGAAAACATACCTGTTTAGTGGTCCGGACAAAATTAGGTGTCTACAATCATCATCATGAAACAATGAAATCCGCTGTGTATTTAGAGGAGTTTTCTTTGCAGACCACCAAACCTTGACCCCTTGAAATTCATCTGCGATTTCCTCATTATAGTCCATGCTAAAGACTACAGATTGGCTATCTTTGACAACATAAGCCTTAACCCGTTTAGCAGACGCGGAGGAATTGTCACTGAGATAACTTTTAATTGCAGAGTAGGCTTCACTACGCTTCATGCGTTCCCCAGTGAATTCAGCAAAGCTGATTTCAACATAAGGATACGCAAAACTCACCAGCTTTTTGAAATAAACTTCAAAATAGTCTTGAAGTTGATAAGGGCAGAAGTTTGTAACTATGGTATAAACAAGCATCATGGTTGAGCCTAGATACCACATTTCTCCCAACATCATTTTTCTGAAACTCTTATTTTCCCTCTCAGAACTATACTCTTTTAAGTTTTGTAAATATTTAAGTGTTTATGAACTTTGTTAACTGCTCTATATGTAGAGAGAAGTGATGGAATACTGTTTGTGACTTGGTGTTCAAGTTACAATTTTTCCACACTATCGATCGATCCCTACAGAAATTAAGTTTCTACATAATTTCCAATGCCATAGAATAAAGACAGTAGATAGTGATCAAAAGCAGTCCACCGGTCTTAATTTGTTTATTCAATCTTTTATCTTTTAATACTATTAAATTTGTTTTCATACGACATGGCGGTGAAGTTTCCGATTGTCTCAATGTAACCACCATTAATGACCACTTGTGCATATTATAGTAAAACATTAGATAAAAAAATGCTGGCGGCTAGCTAGCACCCTTTAGCAACATAGTAAAGTCAGGAAGATTTCCTTCGCTCCATAACTAGAGCAACAAAAAAGGCAAAAGAAACCAATCTGATTCTTCAATATCAGAGATACAAGTACACATAATTCACTTGGAAAATGTAAAGATTCTAATCCTAAATCTTAAGTTTAAGCTGATAAATTAATTTAAGCCAAATTAACTGACCTATTTTATCTCCAAAATACTTCTAGCATGCCTCTTAGGAAGTTATCTGATTCTAAATTTTGAACCCAGGGATTTTCCTGTATAACAAGAATGATGTAATCTATGTTACCGGACTCATCATTTTCTCTAAAATATTCGTATTCGACATATATTCGAACATGAGTATGGAAGTATGATCTTTCAATTATATGAAAAAATTTACAAAAAATTAAACATACTCGTATCAAACACATATCCATATCCGATACTCACCTTGAATCCGAATAACATAAAATGTAATTATGTATGAACATGGACAATGGAAGATTTGATATATCCGACAATTCCAGTAGTCCACTTAGACTTGTATTCTTTCACGTGGTTTTGAACGGTATAAAAAAATAAGAACTACTGGAGATCCTAGGGGACAGCTATACGCAACTACGTTCATTGGGTAGATGTTGAGACTTGAAAAAGACCATTTCTGTTGTTTCTTGAACTCAAACTTAAAAATGGGTCGAATTATAGTTTCAAAAGAGTTTTACATTCAGTTTTTCCTGATTAAAGCTGGATACCGGAAGCACCATGTTTTTCTTACCAAGATGAATAAAATAAGTTATAGTTTTACAAAGTTTAATCCCATCGGCTATATAAAAGATTTCAGAAGCTCAAACTTTGGATTCTCTTTATTGTTTTTAGTTGCTTGGAAATAATTAACTTGACTGCTTTTTTAGTTCCAAACTATGTTAATATGGGGTATCGATATCGCCAAACTCACGGAATCAGTTAAAAAGGATTAAAAAAATTAGATACGGTATATGAATACAACTTATAATATATATATAAATGCAAATACCAATATCATATATAAATAAAAATATTTATTTACTTTTATATTTATTCATATAATTTTATATAAATTATTCATATTTAAATATATTTTATTTGATTTAATTAATTTCATTTAAAATATTTTTTTATATTATCGTATTCAAGTTTAAATAAAATCATTTTTTAAAAATCTATTTATTCCTTAATAGTCATTGTTTCAAATTGGATACCAATATCCACCAATACATTTTTATCTATTCTAACAAACAACTTTTTATCCCGTTTCCAACAATCGAGATGATTAATTGTGTTGTTGAAGAAAAGATAAGTAAAAAAGAGCGGGTATATAAATCAAATCACAAAAATGATGGATCAAACTTTTTCTTCATCCTTATAGTTCTTTCTCTTCCTCCAATTGCAGTAGTCACAAATGTTTATTTTTATAATGAAGTATCCGCCTATTTCAAATCTAAACTTGAAAATGTATTCATATCGTATTCGTATATTTTTTTCGTATTATAATCGTATTTAAGATATTTTATATTTGTATAAATTTTGACGTGTCAATAATTTGAGTTATATAAATTTTAACATATTCGTATATTCAATTCGTGTCGTATCCTATTTCTTTTCATGTGTTTTAGATATTTTTTTCATATCGTTTTCGTGTCGTGATCAATTTTATAAGGTCTAGTCCAATCTTACCAATAAAGAATTAAATACTGTACGGCTACCCTTTCTGAAAAATTCATGTATCAAAGGTTCCAAAAGGCATTAACACCGTACAAGATCTAGGATAGTAGGAGAAATTACGAGTCCATCAAAGTTGGGAAATTCTAAACAGCCAAATTATTTGAACAAAAAGAAGCACATTGGAACAAGAAATTACCTATCTCTACGTGCCGACTGCCGAGGCAGGCTATTGGCATTTTCCTACAAGCAGTGAACCCCATTATCCACCAATATATTATTCCTAGACGGCATATGCTGTATGACAGCAACTTTCATTACAATTCCAAACAAAACAACCCCTATTTCGGGCTTGTCAGCAGTCAGATAAGGCATCAAGATTCACTTGAAATCATTAGCCAATAATGAACAGCATTTAGAAGGTATGCGATGAAAGATTGGGTGTTATTCAAATAGCACAACAGCCGTCACTCAGAACTTGTGCCAGCTTTATAAAGCTAAAAAGAATACAAGACAAAAACAAAACAAACTGAAAAAAAAAAGAAAGAAAAAAAAAGCATGAATTTTCATTCTTCGGGGAAACTCTGGCATATCTGTGGAACACCAGATGAAAAACAAAAGGGTAGAGAGAAGAGAGAGAGATGTATAAAGAAAGAAATATTGGCTACACCTGCTCAACTTCAACGTTATCCACTTATCTTTTTTTTTTCCTTTTTCTTTTTACATTAATTGTATATGCTTTGTGGCAAATTGCCTTCTGCTTACCAAGAAAGTAATCGAAAAGATGCAGCAAAAATCAGTCCGAAATTGGATGCATTCTCACTTGTCAATTGGTCCTGGTGCTTCCAACACCATAGGTGCTTCTATGAGTTCTGGTTCTGAATCAAAGCATCCAAGTTAGCATGTTAGCCTTATCAATAGTACATACCCGGGGCAATGACAGCAGAACTCTAGGTCCAAACAGTTGGGGCAAACCTGAACCAGCAAACCCAACATTTTGGTTCTGATTCTAGGACCCTCTGATATTCTTGTGACACATTCCAGCCACCAGCTTCCCTTGCCATAGAAATCAAGTTTCATTGAAATAAGATCCTCTTAGGTTTGAAAATCCTAGTTCACAAAAATCAACCATCTGGTTCCTTCCTTTTCTAGCTAGTCTTCCTGCTCACCTTGCACTTCTCTGGCAGCTCCAAGTTGGGGAGCAGCTTTGTGTCTGGGATGCGGCTGGGCTTCAAATTGTCAATCAAACGAAACTCAAATGACTTTTCATAAATAATGGCTGCATCAAGGGAGTATATACGTAGGGCAAGTGAAGAAATGGTGGAAACTTTTGCAGCTGCAGATAGCGATGACCAATACCACCACTCATTCCTCAAGTACTCAGTCTTAATCATGTTCTCCAATACAATTGTTGCTTGGACCATCTGAAAAAACCAGAGAATGTTATATCCAACCCCACCACATCAATGAAGTTAAGAAATAGAACTGAATTTCGAAGCAAAAAACTTTAACTTCTATATCTGTTCTTAAAGCAAATATTAATCCAAAATGAACTACTAATTCAGTTCGTGCATCATGAAACTAATGGATCATGAATAAATCAACCAGAAACAGCAGACTCAAAAGATCACTTGAGAGAAAACTAACATTACATCAGATAAAAGTTAACGACACAACCTACTATAAACAAACCCAAGGGAATTTGTTAATGCTAACAATTTAAGAGATGTAAAGTGTGGTCAACGGTGAATGATGGTTACAATTTACAAAAATACTAACTACTATTAGAAAGCCCAAAGGGATCAAGACACACCTCGTATATTGTTTCTGCAGATTTAACAAATGAACGCCAGGCCCATCTCCTTTCCATGCATGCCTTTGATGGTCTCAAAGCTTCTTCAGAGAGTGCAGCATCCATATCGAGTAAATTAATCTTCAGTTGCCGCAAAATCTGTGAAACTTTACCAACTAAGGGCCTTAATGAAGACTGGGGGACTACACAGCAGCAACCAATACCCAGTTCGGGAGAATACTTATCTGCAGAGGATATTCTATCCCTTTGTTCCAAACATCTCAAAGCTGGTCTTTTGGTCTTTTGCACTTCAATCTCATTTGCAACAGATCTTCTGAAAGAATTATCAGATAAGCCTTCATTGATTCCATTAGCCACACTCCTGTTTCCTTGTGACAAACCAGGCTTCTTAGTAGCCTTCAACCCATCCCCTAAATCCTGGCTAGGGATGGCAATACCCGATCCGACCGATGGATTTCGAACCGATCCGATCCGAATGGAGAGGTTTTTTTTTTTTGAACAATGGAGGCGGAGCGGGGCGGTGCGGTTTTTTTTTGTTTGAAAGGCGGGGATGGAGCAGTTGTGGTAATTGCCTGCTCCGCACCGCCCCGCCCCGAATACTAAAATTACAATTTTACCCTTAAATATTTAACTTTTAAAAGAATAATAAAATAATATAATTAAACTTATTATTTTTATTTTTCTTTTTAAAAACTTAAACCTAATGCTTTATTTTTTTTCTTTTCCTAGATTAGAAACATGTTTATATTGAATTTATATTTAAAAAATTTATAATGCTTTATTATTTGAAAAAAAATAAAAATAATTAATAAATATCAAATGGGGCGGAGCGGGGCGGGGCGGTTATGGATGTAACCGACATCCATGGAGGCGGTAGTGGTATTGAAATTTCAACATCCACGGCGGAGCGGGGCAGAGCAGTGCTATGGCGGGACGGGGGCGGATACTGCAAAATCCGCCCCCGCCCCGCTCCATTGCCATCCCTAATCCTGGCGAGGAGGAACAATCATTAGTGTAGGGTCACTGACAAAATGAGTAACAGATGAGACAAATGATGGAACCCCATTTGAACCAATAAGACCTATTTCCCGCACCAATTCTTCATTAGAATCTCTTGTCACAAATTTGGAACTGATCTCTTCAAAGTCAAAAGGACAAACTACCCCTTCATTTTGAAATTTGGTCAACCTTGAGCTCAACTCAGAATGCCCACCTTTAGAAGTTTCAACAATTTCCATGTCAACGGTACAATCTACCCGATTAATATCAAATTTCATATTCCCCTTTCCTTTTACAGAATCACCAACTGACTTGCCCTTCTCATTGGCGGGTCGACCCAAATTGCACCTACAATCATTATGATCCTTGAATTCGACATCACTAAAAAATGTTTTGTGGCAAGAGATGCAATGATTTCTGGAGGGCCAAACAGGCTCTAAGCATTTACACCTGTACATTTTATCTTCAATAATCACCTTTGCCTTTTTTCCTCGCTTCTTGGAGGATTCAGTTATTTCTGACTCAAAGCAGGGACCATACTTCTTCTCCAGTAACATTGCTGCCTTAGTAACAAGAAAACTAGAAAAAGAAGCTTTATCAGAACCATTGGACATTGAAAAAGCAGTTTGGCACTCATCCTGAACTTGTTTTTTCATTTTTTGGTCATCCTTGAATTTTAGCTTCTGCAAAATAGCCTCTTTCAGCTCTTTTTCTTTTGGATCATTATCATTCAACCAATCAATGAGTCCTTCAATTTCTGCGTCTTATTGATAAGTAACCCATGGTGAACCAACTAAAATAGCATCTTTGGTGTTATACAGAAACGTACAGGAAGCCTTTGACCCCTCTGGTTTAATACCAGTATCTGTACAGGCAGAAGTAAAATTCCAGTTAACTGAAGTGTTATGCTCTCGGTCCTCATAGCCCAGAAAATTTCTTCTCTTATGCAACACCAAGCTTCCATCAACAAAAACTTGAGGATACCCACCTGGCATGGCTGAAATCCAATACAATCAGCCAGAAGAATCACTTCCCAAAAACTCCTTCCAAACAGATAGCTTTAAAAGCTGTGATTCTAAGCTGGTAATTAAGTCCTGCAGATGCTGAATATCACTCTTGATAGTGTTCAACTCAAGGTGGTAAGATTGTGACTCATTCTCAGTAACAGAAGGTACTTGCTTAGCTGCATGAAGGCTTGTCACATCAGATGGCAGACATTGTCCATTACAATCTGAAGGAGATGGTGGAGAAGCCACATCCACTCTCTTAGACTCTTCCAACTTACCCCGGAAATTAGTTTCTTTCCTTGAGTCATCAATTTCTTGGGCCAAATGATTTGATATGGGCAACTCACTTAGTCTAAAGGATTTATCACTTTTTTGAGATGATACTTTGCTGGCATCCACAATGGCATGGTCACCCTTTAATTGAGCCTCAGTATCCATTGGATTAAAAAATTGGCCATTACTTGTAAGACTTTTCTCTGTATAAGTACTAGCTGCATATTTATTTGAAGCATTAAGGTCAGCACCCACTTTCCCACCATCTGATGGAAACCGATCATCACCATCCTTTACACCAACATCTCCAACAGCATTAATCATACTTGTTTCGAACTTTGTAGCTCTTACAGCAACAAAGTCTTCCCTAGATTTAAGGTTTTTCCATTCTACATAGGCAGAACATAATTTCTGATGCAACTCAGATGTTGTTTCAGCACAATGTTCAAGATGTTGACGGATTGGACCTGAGTTAAGCAATTCATCACATAGAAACTTGAGCAAGAAGGTTCTCTGCACAAGAATATAAGGAAGTTTCATTAATAATTAATTGATGAAATAAACAGAGAGCTCAAGACCACTATACATTATGTAAAAGAACCCAAAAACTCACACTAGCATAATACATACTACTTTCATACATCATTGAAGCCAGTTGTTATCAAGATCTACTTCTTTAGTTATAAAAGACTACAAAATGTACATTAATTAACCAAAGAATCATTTATCTTAAAGCACAGCAATTTCTCCCTGGTATAACTAAGAAGCAAAAGACCATTTTGTTTCGAACACAGCAACTCTTAACCCTCAAAGGAGAAAAGATACTATTATATACTTGCCATTAAATTCATTTGCCTATGCATCTCCCAATATTTCACTTAATAAACATATTTCAATCTAACATTTCCTTTTCCCATTCTATTTCACCTCACAAAAGTTACGGCTAACATTCCCATGCTCTAGTATGGAGATACAAGGATTTGATCTCGTATTTACATAAATGTACAAGAATAACTTCTTTCACCGTGGAACAGAACTGCAAGATGCAAAGAGTAGTAAAATGCACGATATAATGGAGGTTGAAGTCAATTCTCAGCCTAAACAAAAGGGTTAAATTCCAGGTAACAGACCCAACAAAAGCAGAGGAAAAATTTGCATCATAAGTGCACACTAACAAAAAAAAGGGGATAGCAAATATGTCAATGACAAGTTAAATTATAAGTGATTCCAGTGGATGAAAGGAAGGCAATTGATGTGAACCCTAGGGGTTAAACCCTTTGAACCCACTAACAAATTGAAATACCTAATCCAGAAAAGCCAAGATTCAGGCAAAAAAAAAAAAACTTAAACCCTTAAAAGCCTGTTTCAAAGAACCTAGATTAAGCATGTAAGCTATACTCTAAGAACTCTCGTTTCAAGAACCTAAGTTTGATAAGTAAGCTAGACTCTAAGAACTCTCATTTCAAGAACCTAAGTTTGATAAGTTGAACGCCACAAAGAAAGAATTCTTTGATAAGTTCCTAAGTTCTTTCAAGAACTAAAAGAGAAAAGTCTCACAGAATAAAATCAGACTTAATTGATCAAAAGATAATTGGAGTAGGCGGCTAAGACATATATTTATAGCCTCCCTACAATAACCCTAATTTACTAAGTAATAATATGTAAAATATGGGCTGAACATGCTCAAGCCCAAACCTAAATAATTAAAAGGATGTCCTTGTTACATAATATAGGCCCAAATACCTAAGTAATTATAAGAATTAAAATAAGCCCAAATAAGTCCTCTTAATGTGCCACCTTGTGTTCTTGAATCACATGGGCCAAACTTGGATGCAAGCCCATCTTGCATGTTGAAGCCTTTCCTGAATAACTTGCAACATGGCCCAAGTGCATTCCACCCATTCTTGCCATGTTTCCTAGATCTTCTTGGATCTTGGCCCATATAGAAATTGCCATGGGATTGGGCGATCTTGGATCCTATCAGCAATATATCACCATTACAACAATTCTGATCTAATATAGCCACCATAAATGCATTTCAATTCAAGGACACGTGCAACTAGTAAGAACATGATAACCGCTGATTTATCATGAAACATTGCAAAAGAATAAGCAAAATTCAGCAAGTCTGCAGTCAACATGCAATCAACCAAATCAAAATTTTCAAGTACAATATTAATAAAAGAAGGTTAACCAAAGAATATAAGACTAAAAAAATGCACACTAAGCAGAGTCCATAGATAAACCTCGTCTACGCTAAGCTGCCAATACTCTTTTTCTTCCATTACAGCTGCTAAAAGTGCAAGTGCTTCCAAGTAACCACGGGTAACATCTCCCTGATAATTTTTACCTCTCCGTCGGATGATAACTTGTGAACGTTCCAATGCATCTTGAACCATACGTTTGCTGACAACACAAGCAGGGCAATACCAGTTCCCCTCCAGGATCCTTGCCAGTGGAGGATTCAAGCAATAAGTATGATACTCAGCATCACAAGTATCACATAAAAGAACACTATCATCATCTTTATCAATACCACACACTTTACAGACTCCCTCATCCCAAGGCGCTTTGGGGATATCGCTTGTTGAAGCAAGTATATCATTTATTTCCTTCTTTGTCTCTGCACTCAAGCATTCCAATTTAGCATATTCCGCCAGTTTCTGAACTAGGATAAGTACCTGCAACAAAATAAATAAATGAATAATTAGTAGGCCTTTAAACTAGATCTAGATGCAAACGAGCAAAACTAATGGGAGAATAACCAAAGAGAACTAGAATACATGGCAAATCATTTTTAATTGATATCAGGCACCAAATGGCTGTTGTATAACTAAATTCAGGAAGTAAATGAACAAAAATAACTCAAACCTTCATTTGTTTTAAAAATGTAGATGATAACAAATCTAGCCATAATTCTTCAAGACCATGTTCAACAGTGACATCAAATTCCTAAACTCATAGTTGGAATAACCTTTTTAAGCAAGTCAGAAAAACATGCAAATACAACCATATAGCACAATATGCGTCCAGCGTTGGGGATTACTCATTTGAATGGAATTGTTAGCTTAACTGACAGACACTCTAATCATTTGTTTATTGTGCTATTGAGGAACATAATTTTACTGTCAACCTTCAAAATTAAGGAAGAATAATATGTATGACATAATTTTATTTTATAGATGTGAGTTAATTGTAAGAAAGATTTTCCTTTAAGTTTAATTTCTGAGCTTCTAATTAAAAAAACAATGTTAATCCATAAAAATGAAGAACCTATCAGTACATCTTTAGCATTTAAAAAAGTTTCATCAGTAAGTGGTGTGTTGACAAATCCTTGAGGATTTGGTTGACTCAAATCAAGAAATCATTCCTTGATTTTCCAAGATTGTACAGCTGTAGAATAGTTGTGTTTCTTCCCTTATTTAGTGCTAAAATCTGGCCAATAATTTTCTGGTTGATCCTAAGAAAGCTCCAAAGTTTGTGTAAATTAGTTTCCTCGGGTAGTGACCATTGTACTCTATAAATTGTAAAGTTTATTTCACAGAAATATAAGTCAGATTCTTACTCATATGGTGCATAATTCATGGTACAACAATATTTAGGCACTTACTCGCCAGTTGTGATAAGAGAAATTTACTTCAAAAAAAAGAATAGGAAACAGAAAGAAATCTACGAACCTCCTGTTCATACAAGGACTCAAAGTTTTGGGATAATGACTCTGCCAACTCAACCAAATCAGGCTGATCAGTAAAAGCAGTACGAATATTACTCCATAACTGCCAAGCAAAAGCAACAATTATTAGACAGGCTAATTCATCTGCACAGTTCCAAACTGAGAAAGACCAACAATTTCTAAAGATGTACATAAGACCTATGTTACATGGACTCGGATACGGGTATCCGATACGGGTATGTATCCAAGTGTCTGACTCTCCGTTCATCAAAAATATTGGACTCGCGGAGTCGGCTAAAAAGTATCCGAAAATAGGATACGGATACAGGGATACATTTTTTAAGCCTAACAACTTCTCTACAATTCCAACCTCTTAGGGTATATCCCGTTTAATTCAATGGCTAACAAAAATGCTTTCATCTGTTGGAATTATTGTCTTATATAATTCTATAAAACTAAATTTGGGCTTATAATCTAGGTGAATTTTATTTAATCATATTAAAGGTAATGAGGCTTATATTCTAATGGGGCTTATAACTGAAATGGGCTTATATTATCACATATGTTATTGGGCTTATATTGTAAATGAAAATTTTCTTTTACTTTTCTAAAAAAAAAAAGCTAATTAAAGAGCCACAAAAGCCTAAGCCTTCACGTGGACTTCTCTAGAATCTTCTGTCATTTTAGTCTTCTTTCTTCATCAAAGTGAATCACGATCTCTATTCGAAACCAGTGGAAAAAAGGCAGAAAGCAGGTTACAGAGAACAACTGGTTCACACCGACGTTGGTTTTAAGTTTCAACCCTCTGTCTTCCTTCTCATCTCTATAACAACTTTAATTTCTTCTTATTTTACTCTTTTTCTTCATCTTCTCCATATCATCCCATACCAGTAACTTCCTCAATTCCTCTTCTCCCTCATTTTTTTTTTGGTATCTTTGCTATTCACTTTCTTCATTGCAGAGTCGGAATTACCAGCGCCGTATCAGACGCGTATTCCGCACCCGAATCCGTGTCGTGTCGTGTCGACACGGGTTCGGTGCTCTAATATGCCGACTCCATGTAACACAGCATAAGACCAGGATCAAAATAAATATGGCCAAAACAAGAAGAGTACAAGGATAAACTTAATAAAATGAAGCCCCAAAATAAAGATATGAAAGAGATAATAGCTGCAAAGTGGCATGCATCAAAGCATTGAAACTGTGATTCATGCAAAGCTCAAGGTTGACAACCAAAAGAAAAGATAATCCAGGCATGTGAGCAAGCAACTATAGTCTAAACAAAAGTTGTCGTAAACTCATAAGTTTTATACATCTTTCCAACATATAAGGCCATACAAGAAGGCGGAAAATAAAACTCAAAAGCCACAATTAAGAGAATTTTCACTCATGAAACACATGTAACCTATATTTATTGATTCACAAAAGTCTAAAACCTCCAATCTTTGACTAATCATAACATCATCAAATGCTGCTTAATAAACAAGTAGCAGGAGATACGTAAAAAAAATAGCAGGAGAAGAAAAAAAGAAAGCAGTATGTATAAAAAACCATGCAAGGGTCAAGTGGGAAGAAACAAAAGATTTAAAAAAGTTCAACCAGAAAACCATTAAGCAACAGGGAACAAATGAAACAGACAGACCTCACGAACATCCTCAAGAAAAGCTTCATGCGATTCCCCATAGGCCCCAACTGCCAATCTCAAATCAATAGTCCTACAATCCAGAGGACGAGATACCATGGCAGGAGATCCAAGGAGTCCCTCATCATCATTATCACTAGAATTCATTAGCTTTCTCCCCAACAAGTTGCAGAAAATCTTTGAATCATCATCAGCAGCAGCACGACGTAATATGATGCGGCATTCTTTCATGATAATATCAGATACAGATAAGACAATCCTCTTTTTACTTCTTCCTTTCTCAGATTTTTGTGCCAAATATTCATTGCGAACAACTTCTAGCACTGAAAGAACAGCTTTCTGTGTTCAATCAACAATAGAGAATAACTCATTTAGAATAATGTTTGCTACTACATATAGCAAACTCTGAAAGAAAGAGCAACTAGAAAAGAGAAACATGACAGTATTATACAGAAGGATAAAAAGGATAACAATCGATTCAAAGAGAAATATTCTAGCTCAAACATTATGTACTTTTTTCTTTTCTTTTATAAGCATTCTATAATATTCAACATTAGCAATACTTTCATGCTTAGATTTCATTCACACTACTAATGAAAAAATGAAATACACAATAAAACAAAAATACAAATGAAGAGATTAAAATTTATGGGCAAAAATATGGAAACAGTCTCTTAATTCTTAAATAAGATTCATGTTCTTTAAGTTTACTATATTTGAAAGTGCAGGGCCAAAGGGCAGGTTAAAGCAGTCAAATATGAAATTTCTAAGATATAACAGACATAAGATAAAATATTGCAGTACAACAAAATCAACCAATATGGTATATACTCTTGAATCAGAAAAGCTTATATATTTAAATCACACAAATACATGAACTGATTTGTTCTGTCCCCAGCAGCATTCAGGCCTATAACCCCCCCCCCCCCCCTCTCCCCCTCTCAACACACACCCCCACAAAATTTTTAAAAAAAATGCACAAAAGAAAATAAAGAGAAATCCTGCCTAGAGGACAACCTAAAAAATTAATCCGTGACCATAAGTTAAAAAGTAGAGATAAATCTACATGCCCTTGAATTCTTAACTTACTGAAACTTCACTACCAAAAGACTACATAAAAAAGTTGCACAGTACCTTCATTGGTCCTGATGCATTGCCCTTATAAACTCCCTTACTGATTGAATGTTCCAATTTTTTCTTTGCCCACTCTGGAGGATCTTTTGCCAAGCGTCATAAACACACCTTCTAATTCTGGTTCCAACATTTGTTGGAAGCTTTCTGACAGGTTCCAGCAACTTTGCCCACTCTGGAATATCACCATCATTCACAACATTCTTTTTACAAGCAACATTTTCATCAGACCTTTCATCTTCTACAGTCAGAACATCACTTTTTAAGTTCAAAGAACCAAAAATTCGCTTTGTAGCCTCTGCAAGCAACTGAAGTTCAAACAAGTTAATGGGTAATTAAAGACATTCTCTTCTTCTGAAACTATGAATGTAATGTTCAGTATGAAACACAGAATTAACTAGGGCCAGTGCATGAATTCTTTTCCTGCATACCCTTCCATCTACGAATACGTTTCAACACATCTATATTAATTGATCATATATACTCGAGGGGCAAAAACACTTGAACATTAAAATAAAAGCTGCATCTAGAAGCAAAACATCCAGGCTAAATGTCTTCTAAAAGAAGTGGCATCATTCTGCACAAACTGAAATAAACAGTGCAGTCAAGCATCCTACAAAAGGATGAACTTGGAAACAGAGGTCAATTCCATAAAATATGAGCATGCATATTATCAGCAGATCTAGACATATTATTTGTCACCAGAAGAGTGCTAAGGGAAAAGACTGAAGCTACATACACTAATAACAATTCCTGAAGAAAGTTTTTCTAAACTTTTGAAATATTTTCACCATTTTGATCAACAATATCTCTAAAAGAAAAGCGTTTATCCAAAGAAAATAAAAATATCAATAGCCAAACTTACGAGAGCATCTGTTTCCATCCCAGCCACCCCAGTAAGTGAACCACAAAGCACCCCACCATCACCTTGTAAGCAACGAAACACTTTAACACTTTCACATGCAGTGATCTCTGCTGAGTCAAGATTCCCATCCATGGATAAGACAGACAACACGTATCTTCTAGCTAACTCAGGCCAGGTCAACTCGTTAATTGGAAGAACACCGAGCTTAACTCTTTTAGCAAGAGCTGTACTATCTAAATCTTTCTTCCTTCCTCTTTTAGATCTTGACTCTCCAGAATCAAAATTTGGATCAACAAGTGCAGCAACCTTTGATTGCAGCTCACTTATTAGCATCCCTAACAATGAGCTGTGAGCCTTTGTCAATGTCACACCAACGCATCGTCTGTAACTACGAGATGCAAGCCTAGCCTGGTCAGCTTCCATCATTTCTCCACTTTCCATCTGTATAAATAAATGTGGATTTTCGGTAGAAGTTGCCATACAAGAGTTATCACTAGGGGAAACATTTTGTTCACCCATACCATCAATTCTAATAAACTCGGGACATCAGTTCCCAGGCTTTCACTGTCAAATTTGTAAAAGAAATTTGAGTGATTAGACCAGGGACTGATAAGCTCCTCTTCGAGTTCATTTGCTAAAAAAGTTTCTTTCAAACCCATGACTTCGCGAAAGCGCCACAATAACTCCCACACCTGAGTATATAAACAATTAAACATAGAAAGTATAACTAAGATCCTCGTACAAGAATATACTAAAAGGTATATTATATTCATTTCCTCAACTAACAACACATGCATACCTGATGAAAGTCACCAACAAGTTCACGAGGAAGTCTCAAGCACAATGGCTTCCCTGCAGGAGGACCACAGTCATCAACCTAACAGGGCTTTTTGGACTTTCCAAATAAACCATCCAATCCTTTTTCTCCCTCACATTCAAGGCCACCTTGTGTCTTAATCTTCAGGAGACCATTTCTGATGCTTAAGGATCCTGAATAAGAACTTCTTTTCCTTAGAGATTCATATCGTGAACAGGCCTCGACACCAGGAAGCTCTTCAATGATTTCTTGTACAAATTCTGCATCCAGTCCAAATCTATCTTGTCCCAGCCATTTTGTCAGTTCCTCGGCCCAAATCTCGAGCTCATTAGCCTGATACTCAAAAGGAAGGGAGAGAGAGACTGGGAAGCCACAAAACTTAGCCAATAGAGTATACGTCTCTTTGTTCTTTTCATCCATCATATCCCAGCTTGATGACCCCATTTCTTTTCCTGCATGTTTACAGAAAAACTTCAGAGCACCTTTTCTTTTACTTATCTCAGAGCAAGCATCAATAAATTTCTGAGATATTATTCTCCATGCTACAGACGAGGAGCGCTCTTCCACTGAAATTTCACCAATTTCATCTATCAACAGATCTCCAGATTTGTCACACATGAAACCTGCTTCAAGTTGGGATCTGTCGAAGGTCTGAACAACATAAGTTTCCTTCAAATTACTTCTCAGACAAGTCAAGATATCATTTTCTAAAGGTGGGCAAGGATCTGTAAGGATCACCTGGATACTGTCATCATCATCAAACTCTTTGTTATCATAATAAGTAGCATCACCTTCTTCATTATTATGAGTAGAAGTTTGCTCAATTTTGGGCCAAAATAGGACAGTTGACCTAATCGGAAGGGGCAATGCAGAGCATGAACACCTTCTCATCTTGAAAACAGGTCCAGAATCACCACCATCTAACACTTCACATACAAAAAGAGACCCAGTGATCTTATCATGCCAGCAAGACCTATAACCTATAGGTAAGATCAAACTAGCATCATGATATGAAGGTCTCATGTCAACTAGCCCCAAAGAAAGAACAAAAAAATCTTCAAACTGCACAGGAAGCCCATCCTGGAGGAGTGAAAGAAGAGGCAGAAATAGAATGAACATCAGGACACTCAATTAAGCTAGAGCACTTAGATTTCACCAACACAACATAAAAATCAGCTGAAAGAAAGGATATGAGCCACATACGAATAAGAAAAGATAAAATTAACAAGTCTATTTACATTAATTTGCTCAGATCCAGATCTACCCTTCTCATCTTGCACGGCTTCATTGACTTTCATAATACAAGATTTATTGGCATACTTTTCCACAACTTGACCATCACATGAAAGTTCCTTGCAATAGCCAATTATCAAACTTTCCTTATTTTCAGGAAAACCGTTGGCCATTGAAAACTTTGTTGACTTCCTTTTTCCAGGCAGATGCAATCTTTCCTGAAGAGAAGCCCCCTCACATTTTATTTCAGCGTCCATAGAGTTATAGTTCGACATCAACCCAAGATAACAAGCAACATCAAACACTGAGTCAAATATCTTCCCATCAGGAGCGCAATAAACTGCATATAGTTCACAGCTGCTCATGGAATGTTTTAGTTCCACACGCCAACCTTCCTGCAGGACCCCATGTCTTTCTGAAACAAATTCTCTAAGAGCCTGCAAAAATATATCACTCGGATTCCGAGATGCAAATCTAATAGTTGTATTATTACTATCCCTCAGCCTTCCTAATGGAAAATCCAAATCTACCTCATCAAATCTTCTATCTCTAGTTCGTGTATGATGCAATATATCTTCAAAACCCACTTTGACAGCATGTGTAACAATCCCAGAAGCTTTTTGAAAGCCAAATCTGTTATCCGCATGCAAGAAATTCAAATATGTCAACGGGGCACCTATCCCATTGCCGACAAAAGAATTGTCACCCGATGTGTGCTTTCTGGAACCAAGACATCTGTTAACCAGTGGTCATATATACAACTTGAATTTCAAGAAATCTTTTTAAAAAAAAAAAAAACAGTAAAGTTATTCAAACAAGATGAATCAAAGGAAGAAAAAAAATGAGCTAAGTCATGAGGAATAGCACCCTCTCACTAGCAAATAAATGAGCAGGAGAAGCTCATACTATTAAGTACACCACTTTCGTAGCACACAGACGCATGTATTAAACAATAAAATTACAAAACTGATTCCCCACAATTCCAAGTTAACATAGGGTGACGTTGGAAACAATTCGGCATGGTTCAGACAAAAGTAGTCTTCAACAAGATAAACAGCTTCCCATTTAGAGTGTGAGTTTCCTCAATTTATTACATGATAACTAGTACATGTGACTTCCTAAGGAGCAAAGTTAGCATAACACCACCTTCACATGGAAGCATAATCTATGAATCAAGAACAATAAACTAATACAATCAATAACATCCAACCAGTTCAATTAAATTGACTTGATCAGCTTCAAAACAGTTAAATTTTCCTAAAAAAACGTCAATAAGCTAGAGTACAAGTGTACAACTAAAGTCCCTATGATCAGTCATGAGATATGCCCTAGCTAAACATCCTGACCATATCTAACAATTTGCATACACTACATCACAGACTCAAACAAGCTGCCTGTCAACATGCAATGTAATTTTTAACTAACCCTCATTCACGATATTCCACTACTAGTGTCTAGTACCAATAAATACATAAATATTCCATCACTTAGCTGTTATTTGCTTAAACAAATGCCTAACAAACTCACCCCAGCTCCAAATTAAACAAAATTTTAACTCTTTAAGCTAAAAAAAACACTAGAAATAAATCAAGCAATACAGTATATAATACCCCCCAAAAGCACATTTCAAATTTATTCACTCGTAATTAAACAGATCGCATTAATGCAAGCTAAAAAAACTTACTAAGCTTCAAATTAATAACTTAAAGTCTTAAACCCTAAATTAAAGATTAAATAAGCTAAAATCAAGTTACTAATGCTAAGCTTTAAGTTTTACCTCAATAACTCCTGCATCTCCTCCTCACCTTCACCATCACTCAGTGGGGAAGCATTGATATCAAGAATACGCTTCATTGCCTTCAACCCAAGCGGCCATCGTTTACTCCTAATGCCGCGGCCGACGCACTCTCCACAAACCCACTGCTCCACCGCGGACAACCTTCCGGAAACACCGGCGCATGCCAGATGAAACCCTCGCTCACAGCCGTCACAAACCACCACTCTTCCTCCTCCTCCCGCCGCCACCTCCGACATTCCACATGCGCCACACTGCTCCTCTTCCTTCCCTACCGGAACACCCGCGGGCTCACCTAGGGCCGGGTCAAGGTTCTCGTGGATAGCCCAAACTATTGAAAAAGAATCGGGTTCGTCGGAGTCGGGTAGGGTTTCAGTAAAAGAAGAAGAAGGGATCTCGTTCAGATCGATGCCGAGAGGTGAACGAGTTTCGGGCTTTGAATCGTTCGAATCGGTGAGTTCCTTTTTTTTTTTTTTTATCCAAGTCGGGGCTTTATGAAGAACAAATACATTTCCTTTTTTTTGGGGGGAGTAGGGATGGCAATGGTGCAGGGCGGGGCGGATTTTGCAGTATCCGTCCCCGTCCCGCCCCGCTCCGTCGTGAATGTTGAAATTTCAATATCACTATCGCTCCATGGATGTCGGTTACATCCCCGCCCCGCTCCGCCTCATTTGATATTTATTAATTATTTTTATTTTTTTTAAATAATAAATCATTATAAAAAATTTTTAATATAAATTCAATATAAATATGTTTCTAATCTAGGAAAAGAAAAAAAATAAAGCATTAGGTTTAAGTTTTTAAAAAGAAAAATAAAAATAATAAGTTTAATTATATTATTTTATTATTCTTTTAAAAGTTAAATATTTAAGGGTAAAATTGTAATTTTAGTATTCGAGGCGGGGCGGTGCAGAGCAGGCAATTACCACAACTGCTCCATCCCCGCCTTTCAAACAAAAAAAACCGCACCGCCCCACTCCGCCTCCATTGTTCAAAAAAAAAAAATCTCTCCATTCAGATCGGATCGGTTCGAAATCTATCGGTCGAATCGGATATTGCCATCCTTAGGGGAGTTATAAAAAAAATCGTTTTTGTTTGGAATCGTAAGTTAAAAAGATTTGACAGGAAAAAAAAAAGCTTTTTTTTATTGGATAGGGTGAAATTATGATAGTTTCAGAAGATGACACGTGGCACGAGTTGGTTGGGGCCAGATCTTGTCTTCAAGAGCTACCAAAGTCAAATGAATCCAAATTCTCTACTCTGATTTTTTTTTTTTTTATCCCTATTCGTATCTCCATTTTTGTAATGAATTGTACATCTTTTTTTTTTGTCGTATCTATTTATTTATAATGTTTAATTTAATTTTTTATTTAATAAAAAAATTAATTTCGTTAAAACAAAAACGATATTAATGTCATGAAATTCGTCTATTCGATTATCGGTAAAATATCAATCGATCATATTTGTATTTCATAATCCCCATTAAACAATTAAAAATAAACGAGAAAGAAAACGACATTAAAAAAAAAAAACTTACGAGACATGAATAGAGATAAGAAAATGGAGAAAGAGAATTTTTATTAAGTCAAATAGTTTGAGTTTAGATTTTGAAAATTTTTGAAAAATATGCTGTCAAAAAAGTTTATTTATTAAATGGTTATTGTGAAAACGTAATTTGTAGCTGAAAAATAAAAAAATCTGAAATTATGAAAAGAGAAATCGTAAATACATTTTTATCCTTAAGAACAACCATCATTTTACTTTCTACTTTCGTTTCTCATGTTATGTTTACTAATGTTTGTATATTTTAGATTACCAATGTTATGTTAATGATTGTATTGATCTAAATTGCATCTTAAAAATTATTTTACATGTTTATTTTAATTGATGTTGGATTTTCTTTACTTATTGTTGGATATTTTTTAATTATGTTTAATGTATTTTTTTTTATTTAATTTTAGGATAAATCTAGAGAAAAGATTAAGAAAAGCTTTATAGAATGAACCATTTAAAGGATAAGAGTTTAACATTTTCTTTCATAAAAGTATCTTAGGTTATTAATGTATATTGTACAAAATAAATCATACATAAATATGTACATGATTTTATAATTATATGCACATTCTTCTTTTATTACATATATATTTGTAAATCTAAAAAATATGTATTAATGTATATTGTACAAAATAACCATTATCCAAAGATTAAGGCGAAGTTCAGTTTATTTGCAACTAATATTGAAGTCTTTAGCCGTTTAGGAGCATACGTTCTTTTACCAGAAAAGGGTCATTTCATCTTGGTGGACGTCAGAAAACTAGTTTTCTTTTAGTATAAATAATTGCCATTCTTTTAGTATAAATAGTTGCCATGGTGCTGCTCGACCGAATCCAAAAAAACTAGCATGTGAAAATCTTTGCAGAGATAATAACAGGTTTTAGCTCTTTAAATTCTCTAAAAAACTTGATTGGAAACACATCTTGAAAGCAGAACTTTATGTTATTTTTACTAAATTAAACTTAACGTGAGAACATGATTGCAGATATTTAATTATTGAGTCAAATTCATTTTTGACGGTTTAAAAGATTTTATAACCGCTTCATGAGAAAGATCTTTATCAACTAATCTATAATTGCAAACAAATGTTAAATTAAGACTGAATTTGTCAACTACATCATACCTATAAAGAGGTAATTTTTTGTGCAGATTTTCTAACTTCTTCTAATTACAATGTCGATGTTGAAGTTACTAAGTTGAATGACCCACCTATTACTATTGTAAGACATTTACAAGATGATTTATTAAGTGTAATGCAACCTAGAACGTGTGTTATTTACATGATTATCTTCGCTATATACCCCAAAAAAAAAAAAAATTGCAGCCTTTGCCAGAAAAGCTCAGCAAGAAACTTCCTAGCTTCACAAGTTTGCCATTTACAAAGTTGTAATTAGTGCATTTTTACAACAAAAGAACAGAGAGAAGGCAGCAGGGTGTCAAAAGAGAATAATTTTAGTATACTTTTTAACTTTTAAAGTTACTGTTTAACATAACATTCAAAATTGCCAATCGATGGAATTGTTCAAGCAGAAACTTCTAATTCATGATGAATACATTTGAAAAAATCATTTTGAAATCAATCCCAAAACTGCAAAAATGCAATAGAACATAAAAAAACAAATAAGATTTGAAGTTTGCATATCTCTACCTACTCCTGATTTTAGGAACAAAATTTCGAGGGCCTAATCGACACGACACGATAACATATATGGTTAGATCCTTACTTCAATGCCTTCCTTCAACAAGTGTGCTTTTACAGACTGAATGGGCACCTAAAACCCAATGAATCAAAGAATTGTAATCAGAGTTTAAATTAATGGAGCCTTGGATATATATATATATATATATATATATATATTCATTATTCCATCAAGCTGGGAAAACTGAAATTCTCAAAAGTATTAAATAATTACCTCCTTCCGATGGAAAATGCCGGCAGCAAGAGCTGCTGATGCATTTGTTTTCATGAATACCTCCGAGAAGTGTTCAACAGCACCAGCACCACTACTTGCAATTACAGGGATGCTGACAGCATCTGATATCAGCTTTATTAAATCTATGTCAAATCCTTTTCCTTGACCTGCAAAGTCAGCAAGTAGGCATTAAAACAAACAAAAGAAGAATAAACCAAATATTCTAGTAGGTTAAACAGAAAAATCACAAGTATATAATTACATCTTCTGTCATTTTGATGCCCATGGGCATGCTTGATAACATTAGACAGAAACCACAAATGACAATTTATTTAGCAGAAAAAACTGGCATACTCTGGATAGAGTATTCTCAATAGCAATTAACCATCGGTTGTAAATGTGAAAAAAGACTCTTGATGTAAAATTTTTTTTTTTTTTTTTTTAAAAAAGCAATTATCTGAAATGGTAATGTGGTAATGTAAACAATTACTTATGAGGGGGAATTATTTTAGCGACGAGAAAGTTGTTTATACCGTCACAATCGATGCAGTTCAATAGTATTTCTCCAGCTCCCAGTTCTTCAACTACTTTTGCAAGCTCATAAGCTCCAATTGGTCGACCTTCTCGTCCACCATTAACCTTAGGAACATAAAGCCATTCAAGATATGCATAAATTAAAGACTTATGAAATATAAGCAGCAAAGCAATGATCATTTAATCATGTACATGTACTATTTATAAATACATTAAGAAGCTAAACAATCCCTCAGAATGTGACATGATTCATGTTGCTACGGTTAAAATGCAAAATAATATATTTTTCTTGTGAGAGTGGCCTTCCCATGCTAGTGTTCGTAAATGATATATGTTTGCACATTTAGATTTTATCTAATTTTCAAGGTTTTATATGATTATCACAAGCTTAATACATGTGCCTCCATTGTTTCTTATTCTTCCTTTCTCTTGGCTCTCTTCGTTCTTCATACTCATCATCAAGTGCTGACCTGATGCCTATCTTCATGCATTTTCTTTCTTCCTTTTTTTTTTCCCATATAAAACCTATGTTTGGCTACTTGCCTACTTCTGTATCTCCCTCTTTAAACCCATACACTATCTTTAGATATTCCGAAAGAAAGAAAAAAAACTACTTAAGCCAATGGTCGCCCATTGATGTGCAAACACATAATTGTGATAGCATCATAGCATGAATGGGTATTGGATGCATTTGGGTCCTAGGTTTTAAGTGTCCTTTTTGATTGGTTGTGATTAATATTTGTCGGTGGGAATTAAGTGTTCGATGGGTTTTTCGGTTTTTATGAGAGGTATTTGCTTGCTTTGAATAAGATCTAATTGTATGATAGGTTTAAGGCATACCACTAGTTTTAAAAAGTTTATCTAGATAAATGCTTTATGAATGATCATGCAAAAGGCAGAGAGCAAAGAAGTCTACCGTACACTGATACCAAGCATATTCTTCTCCGTTTGGACCTGACACCAAAAAGGCATGTTGTAATAAAAAATCCTTGTGAAATCTAAAAAAATTGTAAAATTTCTTGAAAAATGTCTTTAGAAGTTTTTTCTATCTTCCGTCCACACACAGCAAAATTTTCCATGGACAAAATGTAAATTTCATATGAATGGTAAATCCAAAAACAGTAAAATCTTCTTTACCAGGTTTTGTGACCCTTAAAGTCTTGAACTGCACATCATTAGGACTTTTAAGGTACACTCTACGAGGATCAATGCTTACGACTACTGCCTGTCAAATAAACATTCAATCAACTCATAACAAATTCATTCTTGATACTGCAAATATAATCAAGCAAGTAGCCAACATGATAAATAGAAAATTGGCTTACAACAAGTAATACCAAAAATTAGCAACAAAACTGACGCCAGTTATATCCAATGGGAAAAAAAGAAAAAGTACTGAATATTGCCAGCACAGAACATTTTCCTTACCAATTGCCTATGCTTGCAATGAAGAAAAAGTCTTCAACTTTCATCCGGTTTTTTCAAACTTGCATTTTACTAAATTAAAATATAAACCAACACAATAAAAAATTTATTATACAGGCCCAACCAAATATATATGCATTTTAAACTCTCTCATCCAACCATCTACAATTTCTACGTTATTTCTGTTCTTTAACATTTATTTTTCCTCTAAAAAATTTATTTCTTTATATCATTTTATAGTAAATATCAAGCAAGAAGCAGTAAAAACTTCACAATCAGCTAGAAACCAAAGTATGCATACAGTTGTGAAGATTAACAAAATATAAATGGATCAATATTAGTGAGGGCATCAACACATCAAAAACAAGAATAGGAATCACCTGATTTCCATAAACTCTAGAAATTTGTTCTAAGCTGCTCTTTCCTGTCTTTACCTAAATGAAGCATTTACATAACTATTAGTAGAGATACATATGCATGTATAACCATCTTAACTCCACAAGTTACAAGTTTTAATGAGGTGAAATCGGTACTTTGGTTTTTATATATTCTTCTGCCGCATAAACTGCATCACTTCCAATGGAAATTTTATCAGCCCCAGACCTAAAATACTCTGAAGCAACTTCCAAACTAGAATAGTTCCTGAAAAATAAATAAATATATATAATAAATTTCTATACAAAATTGTGCTGGCTAATTACACAAAGATCACTGAAAACTGCAGTATCAGGGAATGTCTAATAAATCACTTCAATAGAAATTAAGTCTTAATTGTGATATAAATGAAAACTACATCAAGTATAAAATAGAGGCGCACCTGCCATTTGCATCTGTAAAATCTCGTATACCACCTCCAACTGTTAGTGGGACAAAAACATTTTCTGAAGTGTGCCTTAATACCTGCAAAGCACAGAAATTAATATAAATATACATATAATATGCAAACATACAAACACTAAAGAATAAATTAAAAATGCTATGTCAAAATATATTCATAATTAAATGTCAAAAACCTGCAACATTGGTAAATCGCCTAATGGGAAGTCACGGAATCCAGTAATGTTCAAAAAACTGACCTGAAATTTAAAGTACAAAAGAAATCAATAATTCAAGGTATAAAAGAAACTCTGGAGAGGCTAAATGATTGCCGATATTGCAATATAAACATAAAACTCCTCGAAGCTATAAGCATACCTCATCAGCCCCGTCTTTGTAATACTGTCCAGCAAGCTCTACTGGCTTGCCAAGGTTTCTCACCTATAAAAGTTTCTGATGAGTTAAAACGGCATCCAAATCCAAGCAAGTTCTCTAGATTAAATATAATATAGGAGATCAAGAAGAAAACAAGCAAGTCTTACAACGTAATTCAACTCTTATATCCTCTCATATCTAAGGGCACATCCACTTTTGTCATGTATGGTAATCATGATGCATTGATATGCAAAATTAAAATTTGATTTAGGCATCCACCAATCTAAAACTAAAATCAAAGAGATCATGGAATTAGAGCAATGAATGACCTCTGGCTTACCTCATTCTCTTTTGTGTGCTCTCTTACATCGTACTGGTCTCCTTTGGTTACAACAAGATCCCCTTTATCATTCGCCCTAACATCAAGACAAGCAATCACCTGAATGGAATAATATCACTCATCTTAGAGCCATATATGAACCACAAAATCAAGCAGAACATGTCAAAGTACTCATTTAGAGCTATGTAATTAAAATCTGAAAGAAAAGTAGGTGCATAGAAAATAAAACAAAGAATAACATGCAAAATAATTCGAGTTTCAGAAACTATTACCCTCTTAGCAAGTTTTGAAGCCTTCCCCTGAGTAGGCTTCTGTAGTCAAGCAAATCATTCAGATCATTAGATGGATGAAAATAAAAGTTGATAAAAGTTACTAGATGATATAAACCAAGGATAGAAAGACTACCTTTGCCCCCCGTGACTTTGGATTTAGGAACCTTCTCAATACAGAAAGACCAACATCTGAAATTTTTTTATCAACGTACCAATTGTCAATGAACAGGTAAGCTATTACGTTTGACATTTGTTCCGAAAAGAAAAAAAAAATGATATTTCGCAAATTTGCAAAGAAACTTGTCAATAATCAGATAGACCAAGTAATTACATTGGAAAAAAAATCTGGAGGAACCAACAACCTAAGCCAGGAGAAACACCTTAAAAATACCGCTTTTGATGCTCTTCATGTACTCATGTTGATATCATAAATAGGATTGTTATAATTTTTTTTTTCTTTCACAAACACAGAAAACTAGAAGATGACAATCTTAAAGGGAAATATTGTTAAATAGAGATACGCATGTGACGAGCCATTCCCATACCAACAGGAAGAAACTTGTACATTTTGAAATTTGAAACATGCAAAGACAAAAAATAACTACTAAGAGCACAAATATCTTGCCTCCACTCTTCTCTGGATGGAACTGAACTGCATGCACATTTCCCCTTCTGATAGATGCTATAAAATCATCACCGTAATTGCATGTAGATGAAACCCATTCTTTGTTATCATCCGACTAGCAAAAATATGAGAAAATAGGTTACCAAAGAGCAGAAAGTATGCTTATTGAAAGTTTTTGCAACAGGCACATTAATGAGCAAAGGTTACAAACAAATTAAGAGGTAGACAAGGAAGAGCATACCGGCATGGCACGGTAAGAGTGAACAAAGTAGACATGGTGATCTCCGATGTCATCCAAAATTTCAGAGTCTTTTGCAATTTGCAAAGCATTCCAGCCAATATGGGGTACTCTAAAACCATTCAAAGAGTTAAACCGCCCAACCACACCAGGTATCAAGCCGAGACCATTCACTGAAACAAATGCACCATGGAGTCAAGTTGAAAAGTTAAAAACTAGAAAAGAAATGAAAACATACTACAACGGAAACATCCAAATTTTCTTTATTTGCAAAATAAAGACTAATAGTTTCTCTTTTTTCTCCTGCTGATTCCTTCTTCTTCCTATGCTACACCTCTTCTTTAAGCTATCTACAAATATTTATTTATAAAATAAAATAAGAATGAGAGATAAAACACCAAAGAAAGATGCTCATGAAACCACATAATATAACATAACATATATTCGGGAAAATAGTCATGACATATATTCTACAAGCGCAGAAACTTTATCAAGTCCTAATCATTAATATTATATATATATAGGTCTTTTAAAGAGTTACAAAAAAGGAGTTGTTTGAAAATTGACCTGGTCCATTCTCTTCACTAGACTCAAAAAGTAGTTGAAGTCCAAGACAAATGCCTAGAAATGGGCGATCATTTTTTATATAGGTACATAGTGCTTCAGCCATCCTGCAGAAAATGACAAATGAAAACTTCCAAACTGACAATTTAACTAAGAAGTTAAAATTTTGAGCTAAACAAAAGAGATAATTAGCTATCATTAACAGGTCTGTAGGAGGAAAATTTTTCAGCCAATTACCAAGTGGCATATCCTTCAAACTTTTCTTTAAATTTTATTAGTGATGATAAATAAATTAATTGAAGCTTTTCAAGCCATTTGGCAAATCAATATAAAGATACATGGTTTGCCAATCAAATTTCAAAAGCTCAACAATCATCCAATCAGATTTGATCTATGAGTCATTATATTTCTCTAATTAAAATAATTTATATATAAAATAAAAAAGATCAAGTTATTACAGAACTCTCTCATTTATCACTATAAATAAAGTGTTTTCCAAAGTCATTTGACACACACAACTAGAAAGAAAAAAAAATTAAAGAATCAAAATCTCTCCAAAGTACACAAGTCCAAGTAGGATAATCTGAATAAAGTCTTTATAACGCCCACAACAAATCCAATACAATTGGGAAAGAAGAAGATTATGAAGAACAAAGTCTCTAGAGCTCCCACAATAAATTCAGTAGGAAGATCAAAAGAATGAAGTCTCTAAAGTCCAACAAAAACAAATCCAAGAAAGAAACTTTTGAAGAATCAAAGTTTCCCAACAGTTCCAGGAAATCAATCTAAAGATCAAATTAGTTGAAGTCTTAAGAATTTCAAGAAATCAAAGAACCAAAGTTCCAACAATTCCAAGACTTTCAAGAAATTGCTTTCTCATCTTGTCCAGCTAAAAAGATCAAATTACTCTATTCAAGAACAAGTCATAAAGACCTTTGAAGCAAGTTTTTACAAGCAGAGAAAAAAAGAATAAGAGGATCTTCTTTATTAAGAATTTGGAAAAACTGTACTCATATTTCGGAATTAATAAAATTTATTATTGACTCAACTTTTTCTGTCTTATTTTCGTGCGATGATGCTACAGCAGAATGTTGGTACAATGGAAGGTTATGAGCAGAATGTTGGTACAATTGAAGGCTATGAGATGGATATGCCAACTGGAAAAGAAATGCTGCTTGGAGCAAAGGGTCTAGAAGCTAAAGGACGTGAGACATATATGCCAGTTGGATGGAAGAAATTAGAGAATGCTGAAGGCAATGATAAATAGAAGAGACAGAAGATGAATATAGCAGCTGACAGTTATAACCGTTAGCTAGGAAATGATTGGCTAAATGTAACAAAATGCATAGGGATTAGGAATGACAGCTTTTATTATGTTATTGATGATGTAACCGAATATATATACATGAGCATTGTAGCAGAAAAGGTTTTATGAATGAAATTACAAAAATCTTCTCCTCTCAATCCTCTCGACTTATTCTGTTTTGAATTGAGCTACTCTGTGACATTTCGACTCAAAAATTATGTGTACACTGTACAAGGTCAATTGGAGTAAAAAAAATCAGTATTATGACAATTGAAATTGTCAACCAACCGTTGCCAGGCTTAGACCTATGATGTAATATAGCTAGATCATTCTGGTTTTTGTCAATTTTCTTACCTGAATTCTTAAATAAATAAAGTAAAAAAGAAGAAAAGACAAAATCCCAAAGCCTCAAGCATAGGTTTCTTAGAAGTCAGACCTAAAGTTCATTACATTGCACGTTCATATGAGCAAGAAGAATGGTAATGCAAGAAATTCTCTAATAATAATTCTTCCAAGTCCAAAATCCATTTATGCACGTTGGAGAACATCACAAATAGTTCTACAAGTTCGTTCAAATCACAAAAAGAAAACTTCTCTAAATAATTATTTTCATAAAAAAAAAAGTCACATAAAAACTCATACCCAGTCTTGATCAATACATCCATGGCTGAAGCAAATGCCCCGACACCAGGAAAGATAAGGCGATTTGCGTTCAAAATGTCTTTTGGAGTTCGCACCTACATTTTAATTCAAAAGAAATAATACATTTATTATTTACTATGCATCCTTCTTTGAAAAGCAATTAAACTTAGAATGATACAAATTACACATTCTTAAAATCATGCCACCACATACTTCAAAAAGAGGGGAAAAAAATACATTATTAACAAAAACTCCATATCAAATTTCTTTGGTGGGAAATAATTAGCAATGTTTTGCAATTATAAAAAGATAAACTATCAAAAAGAAATATTCTTTTTATAGTTTTTTTTTTTATAGAAGAACTCTGTGTCTATCAAATAAAAAATTTCATATCGGATTCATATTTTGAAGAGAAAGTTGGTCTTACAAAATTGGAATGTAAACATTTAATCAATCTGAATAAAGTCTAAAACTTTTCAATCAATTAAAGAAAAAGAAAAGTAAGCTAAAATGGCTTACATCCTCTATCTCGAAGCCAAGATAGCGAATCGCATTCCTTACACTCCGAACATTTCCAGCTCCATAATCAAGCAACGTCACAACTGAACCTAAAAAAAAAAACCCAAAATTTTGAAAAAAAAAAAGTAAAGAAATTTTAACAAATGGAGAACTAGAACTAGGACCAGATTTATGACAGGAAGTACCAGAACTAGAACCAGATGAAGCACAGATAACAAGATTTCTAGGAGATATTGATTTTGGAGTATTCTTGTGACAGCTTTGGGGGAGGGTTATGATAGAAGATTGTGTTAGAGCAGAAAACGACAATGATTTTGTTGCGAAGCTCGTAAAGGAAGCATATGGCACCCCCTCCATTGCAGAACAGTGCGGTTTACCAAAGCAACTGTTTATGAATTGTTGAAGCCTAGGAGGCTGTGAAATGAAAGACTCTAGTTGATCATGTCTACGACACCATCTTCAGGTAAGTGCAGATGTTTGGGCAAAGGAGAATTTTCGAGGAAGTCGCCACCAAGAAGACTCCGACGGCAGCAGCAGCGGTGGCGGAGAGTTTAATGTTTTTCTTTTGGGAGCAAGGAGATATATAGTGAGAAATCTTTGAGGTTTACGAAACAAGGAAAGGGAGGGAAGAAAAGGAAGAGAATAAAGAGGGAACGTCGCCGTCGGCGAAGCTTCAGTCGCCAAAAAGAGAGAGAAACGGCTGTGAGGGAAAAGGGGAAAGGAAAAAGAAGTAATTTTGGGGTTAAACTTAAGTTTTTATTAGAAGCTCAAAAACGATGTAGTTTCCATGGCTAAAAAACAATATATATATATATATATATATATAAATATATAAAATTAGTAATTTTGAATACGATATAAAAATATAATACGAACACGATACGCTTAATATATATAAATATATATTATATTCGTATTTAATATTTTGACATATTTAATAAGTTATGTTATTTTTTATATTTACATGATTGACGAAAAAATACAGGATACACATCTCTATATAATTAAAACTGAGTCATAAGAATTAGGTGGACATTTTTTTAAAAAATCAAATATTTTCGGGAAGGAGATGAAGGGAGAGGAGAGAGAAGAAGAGGTGAGAGGAGAGGAAAGAAAAGAAGAGAGAGGCGACTGAGGGGATTCGGATGCTGACAGAGAAAGATAGAGGAGGAGAAAGAAGGTCGTCGGTGATGGAAGAGAGAGGAGAAGGAGAATGAGCGGAACGATCGACTGCCTCGATCGATCACGATGGAGCAGGCAGTCAGCCAACTGAAGAAGAAGAAGAAGAAGAAAATATAAAAAAGAAAAAGAAAGAAAGAGAAAAAAAAGTATTTTTTTTTTATAATTTATTATTTTCATCAAAATTTTAATACTTTTTTAAACAACTTTTTGGTTTTATGTATTAAAAAAATATCATTTTTTCATTTTTGTATTATTTTTTAAGGAAAATTATTATTTAAAAGTAATTATAAAAATTGATATATCACTTTGTATTTTTAAAATTAAACAGAAATGTATTAAAAAATAAAAAATGTGAAGTTTTTTTATTTTGTTTTCATTCATTAAATAATTTTTTAAACAATTTTTTTAAAATAATTATAAAATTATTTTTGTATAACTTTTTTTTTTAAAATTAACTCCCACAACATTGAGCGGTAGTTTTCTAGAATCAAATCTAAAAAAAATTGAGAAAATGAGACAAAGACTAATTCCAATCTAAAAGACAAGAAAAAAGTTTGAAGTATAATATTTTTATTATTTTTCTTCTTAAATTTATTTATTTCATTATGTTAACTAGATTATGTAACACCCATTATGTGAGCAGAAGAAAAAAAATTTATGTAAAAAACATATATATGAGCAATTTTTTTTTAAGAGAGTGGTATTTTTTTTTTTTAAGAATGGTAGTTTTTTTAAGATAGTGATAATTTTTATAAGAGAGTTGGTACCTTTTTTTAAAAATATATTGTATACAAAAATAAAATAAAATAAAAACATAAATACCCTTATAATATTAGTATTTGATTTATAAACTGTTTGATTTTTCAGTCAATTTTCAACTGCATTGATATCACTTGACTTGTGACACCAACTCAATCAGTGACTTTAAGAATAGTATAGATATATTTTAACTATAATAAATCCAACATTCAAGGGATCTATACTGAAAAAAATAAATCTTGTAAGCATTAAAAAAATTTCTCATTTATTTATTTATTTTAATATATTTTTTAGAAAATATATAATATAAAATGATTTGTACAAAAATCATCAAATATTAAAATGTATTAATTTATAACTTTTTTTTTTTTTAAAATGGACATACATTCATTGGTGCATACAAAAAATTACAATTGTTTTAAAAAATTTGCACCGATAATCTTTTAAGTTTATTCCATAAAACTTAACCAGCAAACAACTCACGAGTAATTAACTATACATCAATAATCAATAACTATCTATAAAAATTATCCCCAAATGTATGAAATAGCTTAATTTAGAATTGTAGGGTATTTTTTTTGTGACAAATTAGCATAGGCACTAAAGTTGGTTTGAGTGATAATTATGGTAATGGTTATATTTACTGAGTTAAATTTGATTTTTTGTGGTTTTTTTTTTTACTTTATATATTATTATTATTTTATACATTAAAAGCAATCCTCAAATACATGAGTAATGAGATTTTGAGATTTTGAAACAATCTTTTTGTCACATGTTACATGTCATTAGTTATGGTTTGAGAGTTAATTGTGGTATCACACTCTTTTTACCACATAATACATGTCATAAGTTATAGTTTTGGGGTTAATTGTGGTATCCAATAAAAAAAGTAATGTTGATTTGGACTTTTGCTACATGATTTTGGGATTAATTAGGTCATTTTATTTTAGATTATTTTGGATCTCGAGATTATTTCGGGTTCGGATCATATTAGATTTGTGTCTTTTCGGGTTCGTACCTTCTCGGATTCGTATATTTTTGGTTTCAAATATTTTGTTCGTGTTTATGTTATTTTTTGTGTTTTATTCGTGTTATTTTTTCCGTGTTCAAACTATTCGTGTTCGTGTTATTTTTCTTATGTTCAAAGTATTATAAATTTATATTATTTTTACAAGTTAATAATTCGTTTAATGTTGACACATTCGTGTCGTATTCATGTTATTTTTCGTGTCGTGTTCGTGTTATTTTTACGTGTGTCCAAAGTGATATAAATTATATATGTTAATAATACGTTTTATTTAGATTTTGAGACGTTCGTGTATTTGTTTTGTGTTAAAGTTATTTTTTGTTTCGTGTCGTATTTTAATTTTTTTTTCATGTTGTATTCATGACATTTTTAATTCATCCAAATATTTTGCATAGTTTGTCACGGTGATTCAATTTAGAGAAAATTTTGTGTGTTCATGTCGTATTTCAATTCATCCCATATTTTGTATAATTTGTCATAATGATTCAATTTACAGAAAAAAATGCATGTTCGTAACTTGTCGTGTTATTTTATCACTTGTTTAAAGTATTATAAGTTTATATAAATTTTTATACGTTAATAATTGGTTTGATGTAAATTTTGACACGTTCGTGTATTTATGTCATGTTCATGTTATTTTTTGTGTCGTGTTTTAATTTTTTTTCATATTCTATTTGTGTCATATAATCATCTTGTATCTAAAATTGTCAAGTCTAATTGACACTATTTAAATAACTCTCAATTTTGTGTCACGTCGTGTTTGTGTTTTTTTTTTCCATAATCATATTCAAGCTATTATATACTTATATAAATCTAAACACGTTAATAATTCGTTTTATGTAGATTTTGACACGTTTGTGTATTTGTACGTGTTAATTTTAGATTTTGACACGTTTGTGTATTTGTACGTGTTAATTTTAGATTTTGACACGTTTGTGTATTTGTATCTTGTTAATTTTATTTTTCATGTCGTGCTTTAATTATTTTTTCCATGTTATATTCGTATCATATAATTATGTTGTATCTAAAATTTTCGGATCTAATTGACCATATTAAATAACTCTCAATTTTATATCAGGTGTCGTATAATGATGAGAATTATTATTATTTTTTAAATTATCTTTACTTTTCTTACTTTTTATCTTTCAAATTTATTATAAAATATCAATTTAAATCCGATAACATATGGCAACGAAGTGCGGACATCTATTTAGTATTAGTGAAATTTGAATTTTAAAAGTAACATGTGGCAGCTACATCCATACAATAGATATAGAAAATTTTAAAGGATGGAGGGAGTGTCCACGTCGATGGCACTGTTCACTCTTTTTTTTTTTTTTTTTTTCAGCTGGGAGGAAAGAGAGAGAAAGGAAAAGAGAGGGAAAAAGAAGAAGAAGAAAGAGTGAAGAAAGGAAAGAAGAAAAAAAGAGAAAAATTTGTGTATTCATATTATTATTTTTTTGTTTGAATTATTATAAATTCATACACACTAATAATTCATTTTATTATATTTTTACACGTTCGTGTATTCCTATCGTGTTTATATTATTTTTCATGTTGCGTTTTAATTTTTTTCCTATGTTGTATTCGTGTCGTGTTTCAATTAATCCTATATTTTACATAATTTGTCATAGTGGTTCAATTTAGATGAAAAATTTTGTGAGTTCGTGACGTGTTCATATTATTTATTTATGTTTTCAAAGTATTATAAATTTATATAAACTTTTACACTTTAATAATTAGTTTTACACGTTAATTTATATAAAGTATTGTAAATTTATATATTTTATACACGTTAATAATTTATTTTATGTATATTTTTACACGTTCGTGTATTCTGTTGTGTTCATGTTATTTTTCATGTTGTGTTTTAATTATTTTTCTTATATTGTGTTCATGTCGTGTCCCAATTATCTCATATTTTTACATAGTTTGTCATTGCGATTCAATTTAGAGAAAATTTTGTGTGTTCATGTCGTGTCCCAATTCATGACATATTTTGCATTTCGTGTTTGTGTTATTCTTTTGGGTGTTTAAAGTATTATAAATTTATATAAAGTTTACATGTTAATAATTCGTTTTGTGTATATTTTGACAAGTTCGTGTATTCATATAGTGTTATGTTATTTTCCGTATTGTGTTTTAATTATTTTTCCTATGTTGTGTTTTTGTCGTGTCTCAATTCATTTCATATTTGGCATAGTTTGTCATTATGATTCAATTTAGAGAAAATTCGTGTCTTCGTGTCGTGTCTCAATCCATGACATATTTTGCATAATTTTATCATAATGATTCAATTTTAAAAAAAAAATTTGTGTGTTCGTAACGTGTTCATATATATATATATATATATATATATATTTGTGTTCAAAATATATAAATTTATAAAAAAAATTTACACATTAATAATTTGTTTTATATAAATTTTGACACATTCATGTTTTCGTACCGTGTTTATGTTATTTTTTGTGTCATGTGTTGTTTTAATTATTCTCTCATATTGTGTTTATGTCGTGTCTAAATTTATTTCATATTTGCATAATTTATCTTAGTGATACGATTTTAATTCTAAACTTATTTATTTAAAATATTAAAACATAAAAATTTATTTAAACAAATGATATCCAAATGTTGTTTTCGCTTTCATAGATTTATCTTTTAAGCTAGTTTTTTTTTTTTATTATTTATCCAAAATGACGTTTTGGATTTTTTTTAATCTACACCATTTAACGCATCAAATTGATCAAAGTTAAAAATCTAATGGGTTAAAAGAAAAAGACATCAGAAAGATTGATAAGCTCATAAAATATACATTTTATGCCTTTCTACCTTTAGTTTTTGTTAGGTTTTCGATCTTTATTTTGTTTACTTATATTATGTTTTTGAATTTTAGGTATAATAAGGAGAATGAAGTCAAAAGATGTCAATAATGATGGTAAAGAACTTACAAAATCATAATCACAAGATGGAAGAAAATTTGAGAGTCAAAAATATCAATTTCTTTGTGCTAGATGATCAGACAGATCTGACCTCCGGAGCTTATTGCAAGGAAATCATTATTTGAAAAAACTTCCTCTTGACTTTTGAAGCTGACTTGAATACATTTACAACGATAGTTTACACGCCTAAATCGGACAACGGATAGTCATCCAAATCAGCCTACGAAGTGCGAGACAGTGCATTAGTCTCAAAAGCGAAGTCAGCAAGCAAAAACGGACCGCGGTGCCGAGTTTCTAACTTCAAATCTGCCCAAATCCGAGAAAAACCGAAGAAATCGTAAATTGTCCAAAATTGTCATATTTTGACTCCTAACTTTCTTGAAGAGCAAGAAAGGGTTTTCAAAACTTTAAAACTCTATAAATACCATCTTTTGAGCCACAAACTATCATTATCTTTGGGAGGAGACTCAAAGATCATCATTCTTCTTCTTTTTCTTCTCCATTTATTTTCTTTTTAGTTTTATGTATATATTATTTATACTTATGTTAGGCTAAACTTTTCTTTGTTTAAGGGTAATGATGCACCCAAAAGAGTGTATCTTATTTAACCTTGCACTAAAAGGATAAATTGTAAGTATAGTAGTTAGCAAGGGTCGAGTCCTCAGGGATTGGGTTTTAGTTTATAAGTTAATAGTTTAAAACTTAAATTCAAGAACAATAAAAGAAAAGGGGTTTTTGAAGCCAGATTTAAACTAAAGTAAATAATAAGAATAAGATGCAAGGCGGTATAACCAGCCAATAAAAATATATATACTAAATTAGGCGGTATAACCAGCTAATAAAAATAAAACAAAGTTAATATACAAATTAGGCGGTATAACCAGCCAATAAAAATAAATATACTTTTAAAAATAAGCAAACTAGAAAAGTAAGAAAACAAGTAAGTAAGAAGAATCAAATATGAAAAATATGGTTAAGGTTTCATTCTCCACCACTAGACATCATTAAGAATCAATTTCAGATCTATCAATATCAACCAACTATCAAAGTTAACAACCGTAGATAACAACAAGCTCTGTTATCCCAATCTTTCCTTAGTTTGTCGTTAAATAGAACAAGCTCTCTATTTAATCTCTAACCATTAAACAACCTAGAATAAGATATCTAAACTCAATTTAATGGCAGCTTTATGATGAGAAAGATAGGTTGATCTAAGCAACAAACACATAAGCTCGGATTGTTCAACTTAGGTTATGTTCCACTTTGCAATTATTGAAAACTTGACCATAATCATTAATCACAAATTGCCACTTATGAATAGGAAATCAAGACAATTACACGGATCAAGACTCCTAAACTAGCAATAGATAATTATCAAGATCTATCTAGTTGTACACCTAAATAAATCAAGACAACATCATGAACAATTCTTGTAGAAGAACATAAGCAACTTTGATAGAAAATTAATGATAGATAGAATCTAAAAATCAATCACAAAACATGTCTAGGGCTTTGAAATCACTCTTAACCAAATAGAAGTTTAGCCTAGCATAGGCATTATAAACATAAAATTAAATAGAATCTAAGAAGAAAATAAAAGAAAGAAAGAAGTAGAAGAAGAATATTAATTATCCAACCTCTTGATCTTTCTAAAGAAAAAGAAAACTAGAGAAAAGAAAGAAGAAGAAAACTTAGAGAATTTTATTACAATGGCTAATATCCTACCTATGTACAATATGATCCTCTACAATCATCCAAGGCCCTCTATTTATACACATTTTGGAGGGCTAAATGACAAGAGACAAGCTTTACAAATTTCAAAGGTAGGTATAATAGGTGGGTGCATTTTTCTAACAATTTTCGTCATATTGTATGAAAATTTTGATCAGCCAACTTGATGGTCGATTTCGTCAATGTTGGAGGCCTGATCTGATCACATGGTCTTCTAGAAAAATGTTTCCCTATCAGTTACGGATCCATAGCCGTTTGAATCAGCTCATTTTCTGATGTGGATAAGAAGATATGGGCAAAATACGAAAACAAGTCAGCACAGACGTCATTGCACATCAGCCAACTTGATGGTCGATTTCGTCAATATTGGAGGCCTGATCTGATCATATGGTCTTCTAGACAAAGGTTCCCGTATCAGTTACGGATCCATAGCCATTGGAATCAGCTCATTTTCTGATGTGGATAAGCAGATATGGGCAAAATACGAAAACAGGTCAGCACAGACGTCATTGCACATCAGCCACTTTGATGGTCGATTTCGCTAGGGAAAACGACTCCGTTTCAAGAAGTGTAAAACATGAAAAAGATAGATATGCCTCTTAGCTTTGCACGACTACAAATTTCAGCCTTATTGCTTCAGTGAAACTCCAGATATAGCTGATATGGCAAAAGGTGTCGGAACTGGAACTGAACTCGATTTGCCCTTAATTCTAGTAATCTGAAATCACTCAAAGAAACTTGTGAAAAACACCAAATTACATAAAAATATAAAAGATCATAAACACAATTAGACTAAACAATAATAACTCGTATTTGACACAAAACAATAATAAAACATAACTAAAAACTATATAATTATACGAGTTATCACACCCCCACACTTAGATTGTTGCTAGTCCCTAGCAACGACTCAATAAAAATAAAATAAGAAAATCTAATCTAATCCATTTTCGTAGGAAATCACGGTGGCACTTAGCATGTGACACAAGCCTTTAAACCCCTAGGTGTCCCTAGTGGACGAGTTTAGTCTCGTGAGGGTTTACTAGAACGATACCCACAAACATTGAAAAACTAAAATATAAATAAACTACATATACTAAAAATATTTATTCCTAATCCTTTCAATACAAATTAGAGACAATCTTTGAACAAGTCTTATAAACTAATCAATAGCTTAAAAAATTTCACAAAAAATCATGCTTGAATGTAAATTGTTTGAGTTAAGCCAATATTAGCATAACATATCTTAATCAAAATAGTGCATGTTCAAATTTAATCTCAAGTTCTCACATGGGATACCCTCATGATTTTCACTCTTTAAAGTAGTGGTGAAGTGTTTACACTCAATCAATCTCATGAAAACAGTTCTACCATATTCTTGCTTGTCCACCTATTCTCCACTATTTAGATCATACAACTTCATGAATCAAGAGGTCTTTAATCAAGGTTGTAATGGGGCCAAGGGGTTTGTAATGTGGTTGAAGAACAAAAGGATAAAGATATCACAAAGGTTCCAAAGAGTTCATAAAGTTTAGAGACATAAAAAGATCATACAAAGAAACTTCTCAAAACTCTTTACAAGTACATAGTTACCTAGGCCGGATATTCATGTTGGGCCTTTTCTTCATTCTAAACAACTTTGTAACATCTTTTTCTTTTTCCACAAATTCAAGAGATGATTCATATATATATATTTTTTTTACATAGGAATGTATTTGCCCGTATTCCATTTCTTTTTCTCTTGACTTTTCTTTTCTTTTCCCCCCACACTTATTTCTTGTTTCTAACCCAAATTTTTAACTAAAAATATCACTTGTTTTTTTTTTTTGCAATATGTCTCAAAATATATAATCCATCTTTAGAACAAGGGTAAGGATATAAGTATATTTAGGCTAGGTGTAAGTTGTGGTTACCAATAAAACATCATATTTAATGTAGGCTCAAATTGGCTCACTAGTGGGGATGTTCTCTTAGAACATTAATAATGGATGGATGTTTGGCTCTGGTTATAATCCTAATGCCTCTATCATATTCATGTTGTCACATGTATCAATATAGTCTCAAACGGTTTAAAGCAAGTTCTAGAGAATCATGTAATCATAAGAGCACTCAAGAAAGAAATTAGATTGATTTGTATAATGCATCAATCATTATAGGCTCAAAAACTCACAAGGATGATTATACAAGTCAGATTAAGTCTAAACATGCTTCTTTCTCAATCAACATATCATATTAACATTGGCTCATAAAAAGGTTGACATCAAGCTCAATTCTCATGAAAATCTTCTCACTAATAAATCTGTTTTAGACTTATGCAATTCATATCTCATCATTGTATTAAAAAGGAACTAAAACACACTAAAAAAAAAAATAATAATAATAAAGACTCATAAAAAAAATAGTAGACAAAAATAAACGAAATCCTAAATCATTCCCCCCACACTTAATTCTTACATTGTCCTCAATGTAAGTCTATTAACCCAAATGAAAGAATCATGTGTAAGAGAAAAGAACTAATAACATAAGAATAGGAACAACTAAGACTCAAAACAAAACAAACTCATGCAACCTAAATAATCCTAAAATACTAAACAAAAATTAACAAGTAAACATAAAAAGATTAAAATCAAACTGACAAGATATGTCTCAAGTCTCCCTTACTCAGACCTTGTTCAGAATGAATACTTCTAAATTGCTTAAAACACAACAAACGTTTTTTTTTTTTTTTGAAAAGAAGAAATCAAACTGACAAGGTATGTCTCAAGTCTCCCTTACTCAGACCTTGTTCAGAATGAATACTTCTAAATTGCTTAAAACACAACAAACTTTTTTTTTTTTTTAAGAAGGTAAAATTTAGGAGATATTACCTGTAGAGGTTGCTAACCACTTATTATAACTGAGACACAACAAACAAAATGTTAGATAATGTCACAAAGACAAAGTGCAATCCACTCCTTGCTCGTCCATATCTCTTTTTCTTTTTCCGAGCGTTTGCGAAACAACCGTAGGAGATAAATACTCATAAGCTTGGAGCTTTTTGAGTAAATATTCAATGGTTGTAGCAGAAATTATGGTTCTCCTTGCCTCTGAAAACATGAATCCATTATCCACAGCATTATCTAAATATGAAAGCAAATTACTAAAATAACCATTAATATTAAGCAAACCAATGGGTTTCTTATTTGTGACCAAAGATGACCAAGAAGCCACGCAAGCTATTTCTTCCAATGTACCCAGACCTCCTGGTAAAGCAATGAATGCATCGGCAAAATGGTACATGATTGTTATCCGTTCAGGGATACTTCAGACTTGTATTTCCTTACCCAAGGTAGGTCCACAAAAATCTGTGAATAGTTTTGGCACGATTCCTAGAACTGGACTTCCTCCGGCGTGTGCTGCTGTAGCGACTGCTCCCATTAAACCCGTACTACCGCCTCCATAAATCAAGTGGATTTTTTGTTGGGCAAGTATTACTCCAACTCTTATGGCTTCATCAGCGAATATGTTATTTTTCCCTGGATAAGCACCTCCAAAGACACAAATTTTTTTAATGCGCTGGGACGAAGTACTTTCCAATTTTTTTTTTCGAGTGCCTGAAAGAGAATGAGTACATGGTGTGATATATAGAGGACTGAGTAGTGAATCAGACAAGAGTAATAATGTCGCCGAAAGTGTATCTGACCTGTCAGAAGAAAATGTTAACCTAACAAAATATTTTTGCGTGATTTCAGGAAGAAAATCAAAAAGAGAAGAAAAAATCAACAGTAAAAGACAAATAAAAAAAACGAGAATAATTACACAAATCGAACAACACGTAAATTAAACCAAATAAAGTTATTGCAAATCAAACCAAAAGCTGAGAAGTCATTTATTGTAGTTGTGATTGTGGCTCACATCTTCCTCTGGTTTTACGTCCAGAAACAGCTTAAACGCCTTCTATGAGTCGAGGATATGCTTCCCATCCAGTTTTCTTACAAGCTGGCAAACAGGGTCTTTTAACATCAGATTCCCAAGATGTTGCCATTCCCTTTGGAATTGCGGCCATAAATCAAGAATTTCTCTTTGTACGTCTCCACTAGGATGCGTCTCAAGAGAAAGTTGGATATTACCCAAATTCTCCTTACTCAGTCCATCCTTAATGAATTCAATTTTATCATCTCGATTAGAGGACGGAATCCCAATAGAATGACATTTACCGTTGCATGTCCATCATGCACATTTGTGGCAGTTTGAACCCATGCGCTTTGCTCGTCGCTTCTTTGCAAAAGTGCTTCTACCTGTACCTGGTAAATGCAAAACAGGAAGATATTCATCTTCACGTACCTTGGCTTCAATTATCCAACGTATGTCTCCAGGAATCCCTTTGTGCATAAGCATTCTTAATCTTTCGAATCGAACTTGGTAAAGCTTCGGTAAAATATTTCGAGGAAAAGGAGGAAATCGTTTCTGCAATCTTGTGAGAATATCATCCATCCTGAAAAAAAAAATGAAAAAAAAATTGAAATAGAAATTGGAAGAGAAATTTATATACAATATCAGTTTTGTGGGTAGCTGATGGAACCGACTTAAATAATCACGGAGTACCGTTATCCGCCATTTAACCGGGGTTAAAAAAATTATATTTACATCTAGTTATTTTCAAAACAATGATCAGAAAGGAAAAACAACATAAAAAGACTCAAAAACAAAACACTCTAAATAAAATCCTAAATTCTTCCCCCCACACATAATTCTTACATTGTTATTAATGTAATGCTATTAATCCCAAATGAAAGAATCATGTGTAAGTGAAAAGAACTAATAAACAAAATAAACTTATGCAGCCTAAATGAACTTAGAAACACTAAACACAATTAGCAAAGAAACATAAGAAAAAGTTAAAGAAAAAGAGAGCAAATCTGAGGATGGCAGTTTGGCAATGCTTTCACTAATTAGGCTGCCTCCCCCAATTAGAACTTGATTTAGTGTTTTGAACCTAACCAACACCCCTTCTTGGCATTTTAGGCTTGTCAGGCTCATACATGAAATTTCCCAAATTTATGCGTTTGAGAGGAAGCTTTCTTTGCACAACAGTGGATGCATTCTCCATTACAAGTATTATTCCATCATCCTTTGTGGTGCATATGTCATCGAGGAATGGAGCATATTTTGATACTTGTTGAATGACCTCCACAAACAAGTTGTTTAAGGTTTCCGGCATGTGTTGTTCATGTTCTTCCTCCTTGAACTTTGCAAATCTACTAGGAAAAGGTGGAGAAGAAACATTAGTAAAAAGTGAAACCTTAAACGTTACCTCAGGTGCCGAAATACTCTTATTTGGATCTTTGGCTTCATTATCCTCAAGAATAGAATCCATCTCTAAGTTTGTTTCATCCTCATCTTGTTCCTCATTCTTCAAGGTCACAATAGTAGCATTCTCCTTTGGGTTAACCATCGTTTGGGCTGGGAGTTCTTCAGATCTTTGTGCTACCCATCCCACCATACTACTAGCCAATTGGCTCATTTGCTTTTCCAAACTCTGGATGTTTGCCCTTGTTTCCTGTTGAAATTGCAAAGAATCAGTAACAAGAGAATAGACAAGATCTTCTAAAGAAGTACCTGAGTTTTGAGTCATATGTGGTGGTTGAAAAAGATCTGGTTCTTGAGACCATGATTGATTGAAGCTAGATGGATTAGTGTAATTGGCATAAGGATCTACTTCTTGGTAATTTTTCGAGTAGCCATAATTAGTATAATCCCACCATCCCTCATGGTAAGTGTTTGAGTAATGATCATACTGTTGGTCTTGGAACACTTGATGGCCTTGACATCCTCCCATGGCCAATTGTTGAACTGGGGAGGTGAGATTGGCTTGTTGATTCTCCATGTTCATGTATGCCACCAACTCTTCAAGTGTTAGATTGCTCAATTCCATTGTTTTTTTTTTTTTTTTTAAATTTGAAAAGAAAAACTTGTATGTACAAGAAAATAAAACTAATTAGAACTGAAAATAAGAATAAACCAAGTAACAAATAAACTAAAGAAAGCAATCCCCGGCAACGGCGCCAAAAATTTGATGCACCCAAAAGAGTGTATCTTATTTAACCTTGCACTAAAAGGATAAATTGTAAGTATAGTAGTTAGCAAGGGTCGAGTCCTCAGGGATTGGGTTTTAGTTTATAAGTTAATAGTTTAAAACTTAAATTCAAGAACAATAAAAGAAAAGGGGTTTTTGAAGCCAGATTTAAACTAAAGTAAATAATAAGAATAAGATGCAAGGCGGTATAACCAGCCAATAAAAATATATATACTAAATTAGGCGGTATAACCAGCTAATAAAAATAAAACAAAGTTAATATACAAATTAGGCGGTATAACCAGCCAATAAAAATAAATATACTTTTAAAAATAAGCAAACTAGAAAAGTAAGAAAACAAGTAAGTAAGAAGAATCAAATATGAAAAATATGGTTAAGGTTTCATTCTCCACCACTAGACATCATTAAGAATCAATTTCAGATCTATCAATATCAACCAACTATCAAAGTTAACAACCGTAGATAACAACAAGCTCTGTTATCCCAATCTTTCCTTAGTTTGTCGTTAAATAGAACAAGCTCTCTATTTAATCTCTAACCATTAAACAACCTAGAATAAGATATCTAAATTCAATTTAATGGCAGCTTTATGATGAGAAAGATAGGTTGATTTAAGCAACAAACACATAAGCTCGGATTGTTCAACTTAGGTTATGTTCCACTTTGCAATTATTGAAAACTTGACCATAATCATTAATCACAAATTGCCACTTATGAATAGGAAATCAAGACAATTACACGGATCAAGACTCCTAAACTAGCAATAGATAATTATCAAGATCTATCTAGTTGTACACCTAAATAAATCAAGACAACATCATGAACAATTCTTGTAGAAGAACATAAGCAACTTTGATAGAAAATTAATGATAGATAGAATCTAAAAATCAATCACAAAACATGTCTAGGGCTTTGAAATCACTCTTAACCAAATAGAAGTTTAGCCTAGCATAGGCATTATAAACATAAAATTAAATAGAATCTAAGAAGAAAATAAAAGAAAGAAAGAAGTAGAAGAAGAATATTAATTATCCAACCTCTTGCTCTTTCTAAAGAAAAAGAAAACTAGAGAAAAGAAAGAAGAAGAAAACTTAGAGAATTTTATTACAATGGCTAATATCCTACCTATGTACAATATGATCCTCTACAATCATCCAAAGCCCTCTATTTATACACATTTTGGAGGGCTAAATGACAAGAGACAAGCTTTACAAATTTCAAAGGTAGGTATAATAGGTGGGTGCATTTTTCTAACAATTTTCGTCATATTGTATGACAATTTTGATCAGCCAACTTGATGGTCGATTTCGTCAATGTTGGAGGCCTGATCTGATCACATGGTCTTCTAGAAAAATGTTCCCCTATCAGTTACGGATCCATAGCCGTTTGAATCAGCTCATTTTCTGATGTGGATAAGAAGATATGGGCAAAATACGAAAACAAGTCAGCACAGACGTCATTGCACATCAGCCAACTTGATGGTCGATTTCGTCAATATTGGAGGCCTGATCTGATCATATGGTCTTCTAGACAAAGGTTCCCGTATCAGTTACGGATCCATAGCCATTGGAATCAGCTCATTTTCTGATGTGGATAAGCAGATATGGGCAAAATACGAAAACAGGTCAGCACAGACGTCATTGCACATCAGCCACTTTGATGGTCGATTTCTCTAGGGAAAACGACTCCGTTTCAAGAAGTGTAAAACATGAAAAAGATAGATATGCCTCTTAGCTTTGCACGACTACAAATTTCAGCCTTATTGCTTCAGTGAAACTCCAGATATAGCTGATATGGCAAAAGGTGTCGGAACTGGAACTGAACTCGATTTGCCCTTAATTCTAGTAATCTGAAATCACTCAAAGAAACTTGTGAAAAACACCAAATTACATAAAAATATAAAAGATCATAAACACAATTAGACTAAACAATAATAACTCGTATTTGACACAAAACAATAATAAAACATAACTAAAAACTATATAATTATACGAGTTATCAGGTAATTTCAAAGCCCTAGACATGTTTTGTAATTAATTTTCATATTCTATCAATTATTAGTTTTCTATTAAAGTTGCTTATGTTCTTCCATAAATTATTTATGATTTTTATCTTGATTTGTTTAGGATACATAGTAGATAGATCTTGATAATTATGTAATGCTAGTTTAGGAATCTTGATCCGTGTAATTATCTTGATTTCCTATTCATAAGTGGCAATTTGTGATTAATGATTATAGTCAAGTTTTCGCTAATTGCAAAGTGGAACATAACCTAAGTTAAACAATTCATGTTCATGCTTTTGTTGCTTAGATCAACTTATCTTTCTCATCATAAAGCTGCTGTCAAATTAAATTTAGAGATGTTCATCCTAGGTTGTTTGATAGTTAGAGATTAAGTAGTGGCGTCCGTCCTGCTTAACGATGAACTAAGGAAGGATTGGGGTAACACGGGATGTTGTTATCTACGGTTGTTAACTTTTATAGCTAATTGATATTTGATAGATCTGAATTTGATTCTTAATGATGTCTAGTGGTAGATAATGAATCTTTAGCCATATTTCTCTCATATTTGATTTCATATTATTTTATTACTTCTTACTTTTATTGATTGCTTTATTTTTAACTTGATTTTCAAAACTCCCATTTTATTTTGTTTTCATTGAATTTAAGTTTAAACTAATAATTCTTAAATTAAATACCAATCCCTGTGGATTCGACCCTTGCTTCTACTATACTTTACAATTGATATTATTTTTAGTGCAAGGTTTTAAATAAGATATACTTTTTCGAGTGCATCAAAGATATGAAAGATTTTTCTTATTTTTTTATTTGATGGATGAGATAAACAAATAAAATGAAAATGATGAAAGAATAAAAATCTTACCTAACCCATCCACTCCACTCTTCTTTCACGTTATCCCTCCTACTCTTTTATCAATTTTTTTTTTGTCCTAGGCATTACAGTCTTCTTCATTGTTTTCCTTTTTCTTATTTTTATTTATTTTTTGAATAAAAAACTAAAGAAAATACAATAAATATTAATGAAAAAAAATGAAACAAATAGTCAAATAAACACCTTTCAATGGTTCACATTTTTTTCAATAGTTTATTTTTTATTTTTTATTTTGAACAAATACACTTAATACTATTTTATGTTTTTAAAATTAAAAAAAAAATCTGCAGAAGAACAAAGATAAAGTAGGTAAAAGAAAATTTTACTTTTTTCTCATTCTTTGCTTCACGTCTCTTTAAAAAATTCAATTTTTTCTCTTTGTTTCTTCGCTTTTGCTTATTTATTATTTTAATTTTTTTTTTAAAAAATGGATTGTTAGATGAAGGGAGGGTAAGTAGATTTTGATAATGTTTTCTCTTTGTTATATCCTTTTCTCCAGATTTGTTTTTCATTTTTTTTCTTTTTCTTTTTCTCTTGTGTGTTTCTTCTTTTTTGTCTTATTATCAGGGAACCTGTCAACGTGTTTCATCTTTTTTTTTTTTTTTCCTATTTTAACACTACCACTGGCAATAGAAGCTATAAGACATCAGTAGGTGAAAGCGTAGATGGTGAAAGGTTAAAAAAAAGACAATGGTAGGTGAAAGACTCAAAAAACAAAGGACCTAAATGGGTGTAAGATTTTTTCTCTACCCTCTCTCCTGTTTTTTCTTTCTCTTCTAAAGAAACTAAATCTCTCTTTGGGCTTTTATAGGAATTAAAAGCGAACTGATATGTTGTTAGCTTTTTTGAGAGAAACATAAGGAAGGTGAACATCGGAAAGAGAAAAGGGGTGGAATGAATCATTGATCATTCAACATTGGGTAATAGTATGATATTGGTAAAATTGATGGAAAAAAGAGAAGTGTAAAAGGAAAAAAGAAAGAAGACAAAGGGTGAGGCGGCGCAAAAAGGGATAGGCTGACCAGGGAAGCCACAATCGACACCAACGGTACAGATAAAGAGGAAAGAGTCAATCGCCTATATTCTTTTCTTTTTTTTTTATCGGATTTACTTTGTTTTTCATGATACTAATTCTTTTTACAAATATAACGATATTTTTGCTTCTTGGTTTTTCTTTTTCTTTTTTAATTTGTTTTTGTTTTTTTCTTCGTTCAAGTGTAGGTGTTTGTTTAGGTTTTCTTTCTATTCTGTACAAGTACTTTATTTTTATACAATTTTTTATTTTATTAATGTTACGAGTTTTTGAATCATTGTTTTATATGAAATCTCAGTGTTTTTTCTGTTTCCCATTTTTTTAGATAGTAAGAAAATGGTGAGAGAATAGGAATAAAAAACATAAAAAAAAATGTTAAAAAGAATACAAAGTTGTTGAATTTATTCAATTCCTCCTTTTGGGGATATTGGAAGCTATGAGATTTTACAAGTTCCAACACTAAAGCAACTCAGATATGTAGAAAAGGATCAAGTATGAATCTATCATTGTTTTAAAAATGTGCTTTTGTTTTTAAAGAGTTCTTTATTAAAAAGGATTTGATGTGCATAATGAATTTGATTTAATTAGGCAGCAACTATATGTAATTTACTTTTATCTATGATTTTTTTTATAATTACCTTTAAAGAGTTCTTTATAAAAAAGGATCTCGTGAGCATAAGTCATGTCCTTTTTCAATTTTCTTTTTTGTTGGTATCAAATTTGCTATAATGTATAATCCAATGCATTCAGCAACAAGGTATATTTCTTCTCTTATCCGTTATGTGACTTCTATTTATTTCATGTTTGTGTAATCCTTGAGTTAATTGATTTTCACTTATTTAAATGAAGTTGCTGCTCATGTTCCAGAATGATAATAGTTGCATGCCTCTTAAAAATAAGAAACTTCGAAAAGGTAAGAACCAAGTAATTGGTGAAAACTAGAATATTTGGACGAGTGGATTGTATTTGTTGTGGAAAATTTGTCTTAATATTGTTGCTTTGCGTTGGTGTATATGTTTAAATTCTATGTTTAACATGAGTTTGGTTGTTGCAAAACAATGGAAATAAGTTTGTTTCTCTACATCTTCTTGCAAAGAATAGTAGCATGAGGTTGCATTCAAAAGAGATGTTTAGTCTATATTTTCATTCGCTAAAGTGATTAGTATGAATATATAGTGATTGCTAAGTTGCTACTTGACTGAAATTGATTAAGTATTTAGATCCAAAAGTAATTTTGTTGATTATCTAACTTACTTTAATACTTTTTCTTAGAGGAAGAAAATAATGAAGAGTGATGTTATTTAGTCTCTGACAATAACAAATGTAACTTTAGCATCCCTATCTTTAAAAATCAAGACAATATAAAATATAAATTTTTTAAGTTAAAACATATACTTGTTACGAAAACATATTCATTTTTATCTTACCTATCCAAGTTTGTTCCTTCTCATCCTTCACATTTTAGGCCTATATGCTGTCAATCTTTCAAAAATCTTATTATGTTTCTATTCTTCATGCCATAGTTTATGTTGTTGTCTTATTATGTTCCTATCTTATTATGTTGTAGTCTTATTAGGTTATCTGTTTCATAAATTAATTGGTTATAATCGCTAATTCACCTGACACAACATTTATTTAATATGTATGGCTCAAGGTGCTATCAAGGCTACTTTTCTAGCAGCTACTATTTGCAAATATGGTGGGAATAAAAAGAAGTGAAGTATATTATACGTAGCATACGGTTTAAATGGGTAGTTTTTTTTTTTTATTATGCTATGTTGTACAGTTATTGCATTTTTTAAAGCCAAAATTCTATCATCTGTTAAAGACATTTTAATGCACCCAAAAAAAAGAGCATGCTCTCAAGCAATGCTATGGTCTTTGACGTCCTATCCCTTACTAGTGTTTCCTCCTAGAGTTGTAGTTTTAAAGACTGAATGTGATTCACCATGATTCTGATTTTGAAAATATTATCGAAGTTTACAAACAACCCCCCAAATATTTGGGGTATCAACTTAAGACATTTTATATTTAATTACTCTTATTTTTTCTTACCTGAGATATTGTGATTACATGGAGTAGAATATCATTAGTTAATATATGTTAGTTTTTATATGTTAATTTTTATTGCATAGAGTAGAATTTCATTAGCTAATAATTTTGATTGCAAGTTCATTTTACAAGTTAATGCAAATGACAATTTTTAATTTTTTTTTTCCTTTGCTTTATATACTTAAGGCTTATTCTCATGACCTGATTTCACGCTAAACATTGAAAATATGCATTTCATGTGTATTATGATCCTAGCTTGGATTCTTGAGTTTGCAAAGTGTATTTCACTCATTTAACCTTAATGGTTATCAATATACTTTAGGATCTTTAATATAGCGTTGTCTATTTTGTAGTTGACCAAGACTCAAAATAAAAAATTGATTGTGCTTAATAGTTTGTCCAAGTTATTTGATTTATTAAGTTATGTTTTATCCTCTATTGTTTAGATTGTTACAACAATTCTCTTTTGCTATTTTATTGAATATTAGTTTACCATTTTTTGTTTGATTATTATCGTTCGTTTTAAAAATGTTGTCATCGTATATTTAACATTGAATTTCCGTAGCATCGCGCGGGTATTATTCTAGTAAAACTCAATTATGCTAAAATTGAGTTTCAAGAATGCCATGTGGCAAACTTTTTTTTTTTGCATTTTGTGTAAAATTAAAAAATATAAGGATAAAAAAGAAAGGAATTAAATAATTTATAATTTTTAAAATAACAAAAAAACCTAATATGGTGTAAACATAAAATTTGGCGTTTAGTAAAAATCACTTCAAAAAAATAAAATAAATTGGGTTGGTTTTTGTTAGACAGCCTTTTGACATTGTCCTAAGTCAATCAATTAGGCCTCTGGCCCGGTAGATTATTTGGTTTTGAGATAAAGATGTACTTAAATATTTTTTGGTGTTTTGAACAAATCTAGAGTATACGCGTGACGTTCGGCAGTAGCCTTTGTCGATTGGCTAAAGATCAATTTTTCAAGATAAAGATGAATTGGGATGAATTTCGTGTCAAAGTTATCTGAAGTAGATCTGTTCATGAGTTGGGTCATGTCGTGGTTCGATTTTTTGTTGTTGCATTTTTAACACAAATTCGATCCTAGATGGGTCTGGACTGATCCATCAATCAATTTTACTGTTTAAATAATATTAAAAAATTATTTTTATAATTAAATTTAAATAAAAATATTTTTTTATTATATAAATAATTATTCGAGTCGTGTCAGGCAGAAGTGAAAAACTCTGTCCAAATTCAACCTAATACGTATCGAACCGGACGGGCTACCTGATTCTTAAGAAAGTCTAACCCGAAGCATGAACAGCTTTAACCATTGCCAAGCTTAGACCTATGATGTAAGATAGCTAAATCATTTGGTTTTTGTCAATCTTATTACCTAAATTCTTAAAATAAATAGAGTAAAAAAAAGAAGAGACGAAATCTCCAAGTTTCATGCTGGAATTGGTTTTATAAAACATGGTTAATGGGCACTTTTGACGTCAAATTTTTTGTGGGAGTTCACTTATATTTGTGGTTAAAACTTTGCTGGATTTTGTAATCCAACATGAATTATTTAACATGGAACATTAACATGTTTAAAATCAATTATAGATAAATGCAAAATTGATCTCAAAAAACCTTTGGATGGCAAAATAAAAAACCCAAAAATTCTCTATATTTGATAGCTAGATTACAAGCTTGACTTGTGGTTTTGGCCGTGGGCTTGGGTTTGGTTAGATGGAAAATATTTTGCTGTTTAATCATGTCTGATCGGTAACATTTCAGTCCCTAATGTCTTAGGACATGAACCAAAACATTAATTATGGTGTGATATACATGAATGTTATTTATGAAAATTCATGAATTATGGGCATTCATGAATTGTGGACATTCATGAATTATGAAATTCATGAACTAAATTTATGTATATTCATGAATTTAATCATTCATGTGCTATATATATTCATCATAATTAATATGCATTCATGTTTTATGTACATTCATGTATCATGTACATTCATTTGGGTATTAATGTTTAGATCTCTAAAATCCTATAAATAGATGCTTTCATAGGAAAGAAAACTAATTCAAACCATTCAACAATTCTAAAGCTCCTTTTCTCCTCTGTTGTTCTGGTTTTCTAAAGCTCTTGTTTTATTTGTTCCTTCTACTATAAAGCTTAGGACTTTGTCATTGTAGAGAGAAAATTGAGTCAAATTCTAAAAGTTCGTGGACCTTGAAGAGCTGTGAACTTTTTAATTTCAAGGTGGTGTTGTTGAAATCCTGGGAGGCAATTGCAATGAAACCAAGTGCACCAAGTGACGGGCATTTCGCCTTAAAGACAAAGGGTTTAATCCTTAGCAACAACGTTAAGTTCTTTATTCTTCAATTTTGTCTTCTACAGGTAAGTTCTCTAAAATTCTATTTAAGGGCATGCTATTTAATTATTGCAAGTAAATCTTCTCAACAAGGTTTTTACAAATATAAAAAATATATCCAACAATCTTAAGGTGAAATTTTTCTTCTTTTTATTTTGTTTATTTGTTTTCTCTGTTGGGTTACTTGCTTTTCAGAACCAATATTTATTTTGTTTATAAATATTGGTGCTTGAGTTTCCTTATTTTATATGCATGCTTAAAACCAATATCTTAATTTATTGGTGTTTAGTTTTGATTGTGTTATAATCAATATTTATTTTATATTGATTCCAAATAACATGGCATCTACTTATTCTCATACTTCTGAAAATGTTGTAGCTAAGACTTCTTCAAAATGAAGGATTCCACTATCACCCTCGTTGGTGCATGGTGAGAAACCTGAAAAGTTCGATGGGTCGAACTTTAAGAAGTGACAGCAAAAGGTGCTGTTTTGTGGCGTCAAGTTCATTCCTTCAAATACCTCAAAGTGTGGGGGTGTCTTGCGAAGGTAGCAACACCTGATCCCAAAATGGTCATGATAGGACCTAAAACTGTGTTTGGTACCTCATTTGATGGGATCATGACCTAGTCCTTGAAGGCAAGAGAAGAACATGTGGGAAAATGTCAACTCTGTGCAACAAGGGTATTCGGGTGTGATCTTTGCGTCAATGAGGGCATCGACATAGTAAGTGGGGGAGAGTGCCATGGTCTGGCATCGACATGCTTTAGTGCTACCATGACTACCCCGTTACAGAGCAGAGGACGAGACCTTGTCCATGGGATCAGTGATCCCTGATGATGCCAAGAGTGGCACGGGCCCTAGAAGTAAACCGTTAGGTTGTAAATGGATCTTCAAGAGGAAAATGAAAGCTGATGGAACTATTGAAAAATACAAAGCTAGACTTGTTGTTAAAGGATACAAACAACAAGAAGGTGTGGATTATTTTGATACATACTTACTTGTATCAAGAATAACATCCATAGGGACGTTAATAGCCATTGCTGCTATTAACAAGTTAGAAATATATCAAATGGATGTAAAGACAACTTTCTTAAATGGTGACCTTGAGAAGAGGTTTATATGCAACAACCCGAGGGGTTTGTTGTTAAAGGAAATAAAAATAAAATGTGTAAGCTTGTCAAGTCTTTGTATGGCTTGAAACAAGCTCCTAAACAGTGGTATGAAAAAATTGACAAAGTTATGTTGTCAAATGATTTTAAAATCAATGAGGTTGATAAGTGTGTCTATGTGAAGAACACTGATAAGGGCTATGCCATTATATGTCTATATGTAGGCGACATGTTGATTTTTGGCAACAATGAGTACATGATCAAGTCTACAAAGAACATGCTAACTAAAAGGTTTGACATGAAAGACTTGAGTGTTGCAGATGTCATACTAGAAATCAAAATTTCTAGGACATCTGATAGATTTGTATTGTCCCAATCTCATTATGTTGAGAAAATTCTCGACAAATTTTCTAAAGGTGACAATAGCATTGTCAAAACACCAATAGACTTGAGTGTATATCTATCCAAAAATAAAGGTGAAGGAATACACCAACTGGAATATGTTATGAACTGCACAAGACCTGATATTGCATGCTCGATTAGTAAACTGAGTAGTTTTACTAATAATCCTGGTGAGGATCATTGGAGAGCAATAAAAAGGGTACTCAAATATTTGAGATACACCTTAGACTATGGGCTTCACTATACTGGATATCCAGGAGTACTAGAAGGTTATAGTGATGCAAATTAGATATCCGACACTAAAGATTCAAAATCTACTAGTGGATATGTTTTTAGCTCGGTGGAGCGGTTGTGTCTTGGAAATCCTCTAAACAAACCTGTATCGCAAGATCCATGATGGAATCAGAGTTTATTGCTCTTGACAAAGCTGGAGAGGAAGCCGAATGACTTCGAAATTTCTTAGAAGATATTCCATGTTGGCCAAAGCTAGTGCCAGCAATTTGTATCCATTGTGACAGTCAATCAGCAATTGGAAGGGCACAAAATAACATGTATAATGGTAAGTCTAGACATATACGTTGTAGACATAATACCATTAAACACTTGCTCTTGAGTGGGATTATTTCCATTGACTATGTAAAGTCAAAGGAAAATATTGTGAATCCGCCAACAAAAGGTTTAACAAGAGAGCTGGTGTATAGTTTATCGAGGGGAATGAGCTTAAAGCCTTTAAGAGACAAAAAGTGTTATGATGGTAGCTCTACCTAGTTGACTGGAGATCCCAAGATCTAGGTTCAAAGGGAAAACTAAGTCATATTGCACTTTAAGTGACAAAATTATTATTTTCTGCCTATTCCTATGATGAAAAAGTGTTAACTGCAGCGAGATAAGGATGAGTTGTGCTCTTAATGATTCTCATATCTTGGTTTACAAGTGGGGTATAAGCAGAATACTCTTAATGAGAGATCACCTATATGAATGAGAAATATGGCTGTTTCTTTGAGAATTTTTAAAAAAGCTGAATTCTTTAAAACATTCATGAATCCAGGAGTTATTCATGGCCAAATGAACATAACCGTGAGAACTATTGAAATCTCTAGGAAGAAACTATGTCAGTACTATTGTCTTGGTTTACAGGAAAAGCTGAATAGTTCAAGACGTCGTTACTAGTTAGCCGAGTAAATCCGATAGTACTTCACTAGGGAAGGTTCAAAGCCAAAAGCTACCTCTTTTGATGTAGTTTTCTTCCACTTCAATTTTCTCTATACGAATTCTTTGCGTCTTCGTACTCGTCAGAAAATTTTCATTCATGTGGGGGATTGTTGGAATTGGTTTTATAAAACATGGTTAATGGGCACTTTTGAGGCCAAATTATTTGTGGGAGTTAACTCACATTTGTGGGTAAAACTTTGCTGGATTTTGTAATCTAAAATGAGTTATTTAACATGGAACATTAACATGTTTAAAACCAGTTATAGGTGAATGAGAAATTGATCTAAAAAAACCTTTGGATGACAAAATGACAAACTAAAAAATTCTCTATATTTGATAGCTAGATTACAAGCTTGTCTTGTGGTTTGGGCTGTGGGCCCGTGGGCTCGGATTTGGTCAGATGAAAAATATTTTACTGTTTAATCATGTCTGATCGGTAACATTTCAGTCAATAATGTCTTAGTACATGAACCAAAACATTAATTATGGTGTGATATACATGAATGTTATTGATGAAAATTCATGAATTATGGATATTCATGAATTATGAAATTCATGAACTAAATATATGTATATTCATGAATTTGATCATTCATGTGCTATGTATATTCATCATAATTAATGCGCATTCATGTTTTATGTATATTCATTTGTGTAATTAATATTTAGATCTCTAAAGTCCTATAAATAGGTGCTTTTATAGGAAGGAAAACTAATTCAAATCATTCAAAACTTCTAAAGCTCCTTTCTTCCTTTGTTGTTTTGATTTTCTAAAGCTCTTGTTTTAGTTGTTTCTTCTACTCTAAAATTTAGGAATATGTCATTGTAAAAAGAAAAATAAGTCAAATTCTATAAGTTCGTGGACCTTGAAAAGCTGTGTAACTTTTCAAACTGGTGTTGTTGAAATCTTGGGAGGCAATTGCTTTGAAACTGTATGCACTAAGTGACGGGCAATTTCGCCTTAAAGACAAAGGGTTCAATCCTTGACAACAATGTTAAATTCTTTATTCTTCAATTTTTTCTTTTAGAAGTAAGTTCTCTAAAATTTTATTTAAGAACATACTATTTAATTATTACAAATAAATTTTCTCAATAAACTTTTTACAAATATACAAAATATATCCAACACTCCGAACATAGGTTTCTTAGAAGTCAGACCTAAGTTCATTGCACGTTCATATAAGCAGGAAGAATGGTAATGCAAGAAATTCTCTAATAATTAATAATTCTTCCAAGTCCAAAATTCATGCATGCACCTTGGAGAACATCACAAATATATAGTTCTAAAAGTAAGTTCAAATGACACTGCTCTAAATAATTATTATTTTCATAAAATAAAAAAAAAAGTCACGTAAAAACTCATTCCTGATCTTGATAAATACATTCATGGCTGAAGCAAAAGTTTCGATACGAATATACTTATTTTTAAAATTATTTTTTATATATATATTTAAAAGATTATATCTTATATTTATGTTTGAATATAAATTAAATAAAAATATCAAACATGAGTATTTTACGAAAAATAAAAAATACGGATAATCGAATAAATGCCTTGACCAGACCTGTTAGAAACAGTAAGTAGGCTCCATTGATGGGAATTATATGTGTGGCAAAATTAGGGATATAATAATCGAAGAAGATGCCGCCGCTCGATGCTGCTGATCCTATACGAATTACACACTCCAAATTTCCAGCATCTAATTGTATGGATGAATTTCCTCCAAGATTTGCTGCGATCTTAACCTAGTTAAGACACACAAAAAAAAAAAAAAAAAAGCAGCAGTATGACTAATCTTTGAAACAAAGGTTCAAACCAAAATCATAATTACTCAATGTTTTTATACTAGCTTTTGCATCTAAATATCATTTATTTGACACATTGGCTATTCGACCCAATGTTCAAAGAATTAAGTTTGAGTCTCTCTTCTTTCAAAAATTCTATCTTATCAAAAATAAATAAATATATATATATGATACATGAAAGATATTTTTTTATATTTGATAATTTGTGTATGCGTATTGTATCTCGTGTTTTTTTTTTCGTGTCAGTCATGCAAATATAAATATAATACAAATTATTAAATATGTCAAAATCATAAATATAAATACAATACATATATTAAACTTATCGTGTTTATTAAAAATTTCATGTTTTCGTATGAAATTACTAGGTCTACATTTTTCAACACTTTTCCCTCGAATTAAACATTTTTTATTTGAACCTTTTCCAACCAAAATTCATTAAAAAAAAGTGAGAGCAAAAGCAACAGAAAGCATTAAAATTAAACCTTTTGTAATTGGTGTCCTGGTATTTGCATCTCCCGGTTGATATGCTTAGTATGTGATATAGTAACATTTACTTTTATGGATATTTCACCGTCATTCTTCACAAGTAGAAATAATTCTTTTGAATCTACATACAAAAATAGAAAAATTACTTCAGAATTTCCCCTATGAAACTTACATATAGACCTGTTCAAGGTTCATGACAAGTTCGATCCGTATTGAGCCGAATTTGAACATAAATTTTTTTAATTCATGTCGAATTGGTTCGGCCCAGGCCAAATTATAGTTTAGTAATTTAAAAAAAATATTTTTTTAATTATAAAATATATAAATATTAATAAAAAATATTTTTTTAATATTTAAATATTTTTTAAACAGTGAAACAAGTTTCTGAACCAATTCGGGCTCGACTAGAACCAAGTTTGGATAAAAAATTTAAAAAACAAATCGAGTTGCGGCTCGACCCAACCCATAAATACTTCTAATTATGTACACTAAAATGTAAAAATTAATTCTTCATGACATCATTAAAGGTTAAAGTACTTAGCAGTCCTTCTACCATGGTCAAAAGTGTATTTTAATTTTTCTACTATAAAAATGAGTAATTTAATCCTTATACGTTTGAAATTGGTGCAAAGAAGTAAAATTGATAACGGTGTTAATGAGAAATTGTCTAAATGCTGACGTAGATATGTAAAACTGACAGAACATATGACTTGAAAAAAAAATGATAACGTGTTAATTTTTTTTGCTCAGGTGAAATTTAAAAACTGACAGAATTGATAACTTGAAAAAAAATGATAACATATTTTTACGAATAAGAGAGGGATTTGGGGTAAAAAAAATTGTTTTTCTAAATTTTACTGAGTAAAATAATTTAAAAATCATCATTTTTTTCAAGTTATTTTTTTGTTAATTTCACATGTTTATGTCAGTATTTAGACGGTTTTCCATTAACATCGTTATCAATTTTATTTTTTTGCACAAATTCAAACGTACAAAAATTAAACTACTTACTTATATAGTACAAAAATTAAAATACACTTTTTAACTAAAGTATAAAAATTATTTAATTACTTTAACCCATCATTAAAGCAAGTAGAAGACAATTTCTCACTAGGTCAGGCCATACATTGCCAAATTCAAAACCATTTTCATATGTCATTGCTAGGTGCAAAAGTAAAAATAAAATTCATTTTTTTCCATCTCATTGTTCCTAACTAGACCTGCTCATAGACTGGACAGATCATCCGGCCCAGTAGGCCCGGCCCGTATTGGACCGGGTTTGAGCAGAATATTTTTAATCCGGGTCGGCCCAGTCCGGAACAGTATTTTTTAATTATAATAATATTATTTTATTTAATTTTAATTATAAAAATATATTAAAATATATTTAAAAAAATTTTTTTTTTTTAATATTATGAACAGTGAATTCGGACCTGCTGGCCCGACCCAGGGCCGGACCTAAATAAAGATTTTGAAAAAAAACTAGATCGCGATCCGACCCATGAGCATGTCTATTCCTAACCCCAAGACCCAATTTTGAAAAATGACAAATTTTCTTTTTCAGGAACAAAGCAAAGAAACCCTCAACAAAATTAAAGCTCTAAAATTATTTTGGAGAATAACATTTATGATTTTACTTTCTATAATGTCTTGTTTTGTGAAAAATAATTTTAAAAAAATAAATTTTAAAAGATAAATTTAATTTTTGAAAAATTGATATTTTTTATTGTTTGAATAATCTTTATAAAATATTTTTATTTGTTTGATTATTTTTTTTAAAAAAATTATATTAATATAAAAAAGATCAATGGTCCTATACTTAACGGATTCATCCTTTTTTACTTAACTTTTATTATTATGAGATCGATTCATATATGTAAGGATCAATTTTTTTTCCCTTTGCTTCACGCAAAAAGATAATTTTCTGTTGATCAAATTTTTTCACAAAATTGAAATTATAAAAATTATAAAAATCATTTTCTCGTGAAACAAATAAATCCATTATTTAAAAAAATTTGACTTACCAGTTGAAGAAGGAACAATGCAGGCCGTTAAGCTGCCGTTATGGCAGCTCTTTAACATAAGCCAACACCCCTCGTCACTACGGAGATCCAAAATCCAGAGTTCGAACGTGTGATTCATGAAAGAGTATAAATAAAGAAAAAAAAAATTGAAACGATTTTCGTTGAATCCATGTTTTCTTTCTTTTTCTTCTTCGCCGATCTCTTCTAAGCCCTAAACCTCTTGGCTTTTGATATTAATACAAAAAATTATTAATTAATAATAATAAGTCGCCATTTACAAGAATTTCCATTTTGTTCCTTTTTTCTTGCTCAATCCAAAGCTTTGTTAATTTTCCGACTTCTTCTTCTTCGAAATCTCCATGGGCTTTCCCCGTTGACTTTTGTCTTATTCACAACTAAATTCATTTTAAACGACACCGTTTCGAAGTAATCTAAAATATTCCCTAGTCCTGGGTAGACCTGCTCACGGCCGGGCAATCCGCCCGGCCTGGCAGGCCCGGCCCGTATCGGGTCGGGCTTGGACAGGATATTTTATGTTTCGGGCCGGCCCGGCCCGAAACAGTGATTTTTATTATAATAATATTATTTTATTTAATTTTAATTATAAAAAAATAAAAAAATTATTTTTTTATTCTAATGAACAGTGTTTCGGGCATAAACGGGCGGACTTGGGCTACCCAGGGCCGGGCCTGGGCAGAGAAAAAAAAAACCGGGTCGCGGCCCGGCCCGGCCCATGATCACCTCTAGTACTGGGGAAGGGGGACCCGCTTTTTCAGCTGGCGTACTGACTAGCTATTCGATGAGAGGGCTTGAAACGACATCGTGTCGCTTGAAAGGTTTCTGATTTTTCTCTTTTTAAAAACAAAGCAGTCGAAATGACGTCGTTTAGTTCTGATTTAGGATCCGTTCTTTCTTCCTCAAAATGTGAACTGTGAAGAAAATTCTAAAACCCTTCCTCTTTGGAAAATCCCTAAATCCGATTCTTCAAATTCTCAATTTTATCCCTTAAAAGATGCAAAATTATCCCTAATAAGTTATGTCCTATAAGTGTAAAAAAAACATCTATGCTTGCAAATTACTCGAACTCGGTTTAAAAAAAATTCAAATTCAACTCGATCATTATCGAAAAACTCGAATTATTGAACAAATCAAATTCGAATAACATATTGTTAAAGTTGAGACAACTGGCAGCATAATTCACGAGACAGCATGAGTACAGAACTCTTGCTTGGAAATTCCCTGATGCAAAGTTTTCTGTTGCCAAGGTTTGGCAAAAACTTGGAACAAAGTAGCAGAAAATTGGATGAGACAGATTAGTCTGGTTTCCTTATCATATTTCAAGACAATCCTTACTTTCTTACTATAAGGATCAGCTACTATCTTGGGGAATGGAGATTAATGGGACATGTGATTTATGTCACTCTAAGCACGAATCAAGAAATCATATTTTTTTTTAGTGTGAGTTTTCAGAGGCTGTATGGCAAGAGATATTGAGTCTTTGTCAGCTATACAGATTTTTGTACTGATTCAAAATTCAAAATTTAATCTCTCTATTATAATTTATATAAATTAAATCATCTTACTATATTGATTTAAAAATTATGGTACAATTGATAACGGTATTATTTTTCTTCCGTTTAAAATGCTGACGTAGATGTTGACTTGATGACATGGTGATAACTTTACTAAGGTGGCGAGCTTAATCAACAAATTTATTTTGGCAAGTGATGACGTGAAATTTTTTTCCACGTGACTTACTAATAAATGGTGTTATTAGTCCTTATACTTATGTAAAATGCAGATTTGGTCCTTCTGCAATGATTTTAAGAAAATTTTGTATTTATATTTTTCGAGATTTTCAATTTCGATCTAATCTTAAAAATATTCACATTATTAAAAATTTATTATTGAAATAATAATATTATTATATTAAATAACATTTATTATTTAAATATAAAAAGTATTATTTTTGGTTAGTATTAATATTTATATATTTTTATAATTATATTTAAATATTTTTATAAAAAATTATTTTTATATTAATATTTATATATTTTCAAAAAAAAAATAATCTCTTTATAATGATTTAAATTTAATTATAAAAATAGATAAATATTAATATAAAACAATTATTTTAATATTTTTTAAATAGTATTTCGAGCTTACGGGTCAGCCCGGGCCGGGCTTGGGTAAAAGTTATAAAAAAAAATTGGGACAGCGGTCCGGCCCGGTCCATGAACACCTCTAAGGCCAGCACATTTAACAATAGAAAATGGATTTTGCTTAAGGCCCCATCTGTTTCGCAAAAAATTATCTTTTATAATTTTTAGAAAACAGCTATAGGTACTTACCAAACCCATGAATTTAATTTGACTCGAACCATATCTTGAACATGATTTTTAAGCCTAAACTTAACTTGATCCGTCACGATATATTATTATGTTAATAAATACTACTTTATTTAATTTTAATTAAAAAACATTTAAAAATGTTAAAATAAAATCTTTGATATTTTAGAATTTGAATCAGTACAGGAACCGATCGATAGCATAATTAGACTTATAAAAAATGTAGTTAGATGGAATCGGAGGCCTATAACATATAGAAGCAAATCATGTAAATCATGTAAATAGACATCTTTGTATAGATTGGGGACTGAACCCCTCTATGTTTACTAGTTAACTTCTGGCTAACCTGCTAAGAACATTCAGATTGTAGCAGTTTACACTGCTTTTCTTGGATAAATGAAACAAAAAACTTATCTAAAAAAATTTGAGTATCTTAATATCTGATCTAAGTAACTCACGAACGTAATTAAATTTTTATTTTTATTTTTAATTAGTATTAAAATAATTTCAATTCGAACTTGAATTCGAACTCGAAAATCAAACTTTTTTTTATTAGATAAACAAGTTTAATCGAATGAGTTCGAGTAGTTCGATTTTTATTTCGAATCAAACTTGAATTTTAAAAATAAAATTAAATCAAGTTTGAATCGAATTTTAAATCAAACTCGAATTCAAATTTCTTACTATTTGAACTCGGCTAAACTCGTGACGTCCGAGGAAATCTCCCTCCAGAACGGGCTCAACGTCTTCCAAGGCAAGCCAAAACCCGAGTTAAGAATGTGATTTTAAATGCAAAATTCACACAAAACAAAAGTGATGTTATGGAAAATTTCTAACTAGTTTCTTGGTCTATATATCTAAACATCTTCAATAAGGTTTACAGAGAAATCAGGCTCATCTGGTTTAAACAACTTGGGCATCTTTAAACTGTTTGAAGAAGAATCAATCACAGCAACCTTAGACCCTTTTCTAGTATTTGCAGCAAACTTTGATGCCAAAATTGTTGCTCCAAGTTGCTGAGAATTATTTGGGCTATCTGTTGATGTTCTCCCAATGTTCTCATCCTCCTCATCTTCTTCTATCATATAAAAGTTGCTCTCTCTTGTAATCAACTCTTTTGCCATTTTCCTCCTTTTAAACCTTCTCCAAGCAGCTTGTATGAAGCAAGCACCCCATGTCCTCCATTGATGAGAATAGTACCTGAAAGCATGCTGCAGCTTCTTGCTTTGAAGCCGCTTGAACTGATGCGCGAAGAATTGAAGGTCATCAGCTTGGAGTGCAAAAGCTTCGACTTCGGAAACTGCTCTGACTGTCCTAGTTGAAAGGGGTAGATTCAGAGTAGAGTTTGGCATCAAGGCCCATGTTAGCAATTCTTCTCCACAGAAGTCACCTGGCCTAAGGGTGATGGAGTTGAAAAACCCTGATCTTCCTCCATTGGTTGTAGAGCTCTCAAGTTGCCCTCTAATGATAAATAGCATCTCATTCACTGGATCGCCCTCTCGGACAATGTAATTGCCTTCGGTACTCAAAGATGAGACAAGACGCTCGCATATGGCATCAAGAAGTAGGTCATCCATTTGTGAGAAGAATGGAACCTAGCCAATGAAATAATTAGTTGTTTAAAAAACTAGTAATTCCAGGGCTAGAAACCAATTACTTATACAGATTAAGATACCAATAAAGGAGAATATAGTCAGCATCAAAGATAAAACTAAAATCTACAACCTTAAGAAAAGCCTGAAAATGCTAGGCATATAAAGAATTAGAGAGTAAAATCTTTAAGCATGGAAGGGAACCAAGGCAATGAAGAATCAACCTTAACATAGAGCTTAATCCTTTGATAAATAGTACAATACTTACTTCCCCTTCCACTAAAATGGTTGCCTAGAAAGGGATCATGTGGCTTGCAGGACTAAATTGATTCTTTTAGTGTTTATAGCAGAAAAAAGAATGCAGCAATGATTAAATATCAAGATAAGGTACGAAGATAGACGTACACGTCGAACAAGGGAAATACATAAATGGCGCTGAATTTCGCGGCGAAGATCCAAGGGTAATGATTGTAGTATAGATTCTTCATCAACTCCTCTTGTAGCAAGCCATTTGTATTGAACAAACCGGCGAACACGTTCTTGCAAATTCTCAGGTAACTGACGATGCCTCATCCACTCCTCTGTATCCTTTCGTTTAACCCTCCACTCCTCAATTCTTACTGTCATTGATTGCAAAGAAGTCTTCGAGGAAAAAGAAAACCTTATTACATCAGCTTCAGTTATTCACTACTATTTTGAATGGTTACTATCCATATTCAAATCTAATATAGGTTAAAAAATTTACTCATGGAATGCCAAAACAGATGGACTATTCAAATTACAACTAGGCTAAGTACTGTAACAGCTAGAATTACAAGAATGAGAAACTAGTAAAGGTGGTAGCATAAGATACCTGCATGTTGCCAATCAACAGTGAGAAGAGAATCAATCCAAGAATACATATAAAAATGCAAAACAAATTCTCCCAAATATATATGCTTGTCTCCAAATTCTGCCCATATGAACTGCAAATTAAGAAATAACATGGATATATAAGCATAAAGTTGAAAGAAACTACTAATGTATAATAAACATCTTCATTTAGTAGTAAAATATGTCAGACTAAAAACAGAAAAAAAAAATTGGACTGAAACTCCACTACTAGTACATCCCTTTTTGCCTGAGACCTTTTGATAATGCCCAAGTACTTACAAAACAAAACCAATTCGAAAAACAGATTTTGATTTCTACCCTTCTTTTTTGTTCTCTGCAAAACTTGTGATATCCAAGTATCAGACAGAAAATTGAATGACAAAGAAGGTAAATGACATACAATTGCAGGGCAGTTCTGCAAGTGATGAGATCTAACAGAAGGTTTACTATAGAGAATTGGGATCAAGGAAGTTGATCCGTTTGAACATCCAAAATTTGAGATCATATTCATACCTTAAGTTTCTTATACCCCACCAAAGACAGTACAAGTACTTTATAACAAAGTTCTTGGAAGCAACATCATTAGTAAATGCATCTGCAAACATTCCAAATTTAAAATCAACTTTGTCGTTCCTCGCGTCACAGTTAGCGAGCACATGAGTGACATTAGCCCAATATTGCCTCTCAGGTTTTGTCAAGCTATTACAATCTAGGAAACTTGGGAGGCAAGCAATAAGTTTTGAGGCATTCTCTCTTGCACACTCCACCTTCCAGCAGGAAAACTGCCTTGCTATGGAACACAAATACCATATTGATCCTAATACCTACACCAACAGTAAAGGGATAGAAGCAATTGAATGGAAAGCTCAATAACAATTTATGGAGAGTAATATTACAAGCAATTAGGATGCTTACATGACTGGCAAGCAAATATAGGAGGAGGTTGTAGGCAGCTCCTGCCCAAGCAGTCTTAGCAACAACTCCAGTACTTTTGATGATCTTTCGGTTAAGAGGGAAAATAATAAACAGCCTTGGAACATATTGAAGGAGAACAATAAGAGAAATAGTGTTGTTGGCATGAGCAGTTCTTGAGTGTCTTGTGGCTGGAATAACTATCCAGATGACAAACTGCATGGAAAAAAGTTACAAAAACTAAGCCCTAAGAAAGAAAAACAAAATAAAACTGAAGATTATAAAAGGCATCACATGATCCGGCAATATTGGACACGACACGATTACACGATACGAACACGACATGGGAAAATTAACTAAAACATGATACAAAACATGACATGAAAAAATAACACGAACCCGACATGAATACACGAACGTGTCAAAATCTATATAACACAAATTATTAACATGTCAAAATTTAAATAAATATATAACACCTTAAACACGATTATGACACGAAAAAATACACTAACACGATACGAATACACCTGAATTTCCATGTCACATCCCATCCAAGTTAATTAGCATATAAAGTAATTAAGACCATTTAGATATTATTCAAGAAGAATATCATTTGAAATTGCTCTGCAACATCAAGGAAGAAGAATGTGGAAATTTATACATTCTAGAGTCTAGACAAGGTGAATTTTGATCAAAATCAGAAGCAATATTCAAAATTTCTTCTTTCAAGAGATCCTAAATTCAAATCCTACATTTTCTAACTGAATATACATGCTTTTAAAAGTATGATTTAGCTTCCATCTAAATTTTGAACATATATAAATAACAATATCTTCTTGTTAATTTGTATGTGATATAAATTTTGAAGTGGGTAACTCCTAAATATAAAAAAAATCCCATTTTTTTGAGGCAATTTTTTTAGAGAATAACCTGAGGTAGTGGTAAGGTAGCTGCAAGATCAATGACAAAATCCTTCTTCAAGTACCGCATTGCAATCTCCCTCGCATCCATAACAAGCTCACCCTTTCCAAAAACCCTAGAATTCGGCGCGACGAATCCAGTCCTAAACTTCATGAGCATGTTTAAAAGGTATAAAATATCAGCCATAGACCTCAAAACCGTGATGACGACCCCCATGTGGGCGTCGGATTCCAAGCATGCAGGGCCTCCAACGTAAGGGAGGAAGAAGTAGAGAGGGTCTATGAAGAGTGCCATCATGCAAATGACCAAGAACACATGGTTCCAATAGGAAACGATGTCGCTGTCCGGGTCGAAAATTTGGTAGCGCCATAGGAGGAGGAAGTCGGTAGGAGCGTTGGAGGTGGCAGGTGGTGGAGGACGAGGCGGGGAGGAGGAGGAGAAAGAAGGTAAGTAGCGGAAGGAAGGGACTATTCTATTCATCTTCCATTGCGGATTCCGATGTTACACGGATTCCGCGGTGAAAGAGAAACGATCAAAAAGTGGAAAAGATGAAAGGACAAACAAGCAATAGAATCTAAAATACCAAACAAAATTAATAAGAAAAAAAAAAAGTGACGGTGACTGTGATGAGGATGACAATGGCAATGGCAATGGCAATGAGGAAGAATGCAAAGGAAAGTTGATTACAGAGGGGAAGGAGAGAGATGTTGAGTGGTGGAAGAGAAACTGGTTATGGAATAGAGGAGATATTTGCGGGAAACCAAAGAAAAATCCATGGAGCTCGGAGGTTTATTTGAGGGTGGTAGAGCTAGAAGGCTAAATGAGGAAGGTTGGTATTTGAGAGTTTTTTTTTTTTTTTTTTCCTGCTTGGCTGCCCAGAAAATTATTTTTGAGAAATGGACATTGTATAACCAATATGTTTAGAATGTTGCCCAACAAATTCAACAATAACTAGAATACTTAGGCAGAGAAAAAAAACATGTTAAAAAAGAAAAAGTTTTTAAAAATATTTATTTTATTTTTAAAAATAACAAAAGGCGTAAATTATATTCTTATAAATAATTTTTTATTTTATTTTAAAGTTTTTGTGTAATTTTTTAAACTAAACTAATATCACTTGACTCATGACACCAAACTCACTCAAGAGTTTTATATTAGTAGAGATGCAAAAGAAAAACTTATGTAATTAATAATGAATGAAAATATAATTTTTTTTAATTGAACTTATACTTGACAGTTTATTTTTTCTTAGGGTAGTATTTGATATCGTTTTAAGATCATTGTGATGATCTAATTACTATGATGATATGATCACTAAATTGATTTGATCACTAGTGATATTAAAGTACTATATTTGGTATAATATTATATATAAAAAAAGATTATTGAATAAATAACACTCAAAATAACTTAATAATAAGATTAGTTAATGAAAGCAATAATTTTATTTTTTATTGAATGAACAATTTATAAAATAAAAATTATTATTATATAAAATATAAGGTATGAACTAGTGATAATGAGTATAATTCAAAGTTATTAACATATTCATATCTAATGATCACATAAATTGTCTTGTATAAAATGATTAAAAAGTTAAGATTTGTTTATAAAAATTAAAAAATTTTAGAGAAACATATTTTGGTGGGCATCACTTCGAGGTAAATTTGTCTTAAAATAATTTTGAATATCATCGTCTCTCAGTGATAAAACTTTTTCACCCTTTTGGATGGGATTCAGAACACTCCACAACGAGATGATCTAATCACTCTCAGTGATCTAAGATCACTGCCACGTAGGATTCCTAAGTTACAAACAAACACAATGATTAGATTACCTTCGAGTTTAAAGAGATCACCCCATACTAAACACCATCTAAAAGATAAACTCAAAGTTTGCAATTTTCAAACTTGCATAAGATGAAATTCAAATTCGATTAAAAATTAACAGTATGTTTGGTTGGGGAGAATGGAATGATCATTTTATTCCCCATATATTTCATGCTTAATTGTGATTCTAAGGTTTGGTTAATGACTATTTAGTGGAATAATCATTCCAGCCTTATTACTATTGAGGCCATAATAGCTATCAACATTTTTTCTTCTAAAACAGAGTAGGGATTCCGGAGCGAGAGTAGGAAGGAGGAAAAATAGGGGAAAGGGGAGGTAAAGGAAGGGGGAGAGGGCGTCGATGTCGGAGGCAGTTGGGCAACCCTAGTGGAAAAAGAAAATGAGCAAAAAAATCGAAAAAAAAAATCAGCATCATCCTCAGAACATTTGAGGAAGCAACACAAGCATAGTAAACATATGAAAAACGTAAAAAAAAAAAAAATGGGGAAAGAAATTTTCTCTCCTAGAGTTTTGGATTTGGTAGAATATAAAGGATTTTGGAACTCTAAATTTGGAAAGGAAAAAGAGAACAGAAAGAGGACGAACATATAAAATTTTGAGAACTTTTGAAGCGACGTAAGACAATGAAAAAGAGGATGAAAGCCATAAGATCGTTTTGTAGATCTAGACTTTTTTTTAAAGAATTTTAGGAAAAATAATTTTTTTTAGGATAGATGCAATTCCATACTAAGTCATAATTTGATTGATAATGTTGTGAAAATCATATTTCTTTTTTCATAAAGTTACTTGATTTTTTTTTTTTTTTCTGATTTATAATCAACATCATGAACTTGAACAATCTAAAGATGAAAATAGGGATTTTAGGATTTTAAATATGTGATTATAATGATTGGTTTTCACTATAAGACTAGATTTTCAAAGGCAAAATGATTGTATAAGCTTCAAATAAAAACTAAGTAAAAACATTAATTATACCTAAAATTACACCACTTATTGATCTTCATTGACATAGGCATCTTACCAAAAACATTGCTAATATAAACCCCATGCATGAAAAGAAAAGAGACTAAACAAATCCTCTTTCCAAAGAAAAAAAAACATGAAAGCAAACATCTATACTATATATAAAAGCACCAATTCCAAAATTATAAATAATAAATGACATATATACCCTTATTAATTTTTAAAATTAACTATTTTATCCTTATGTAGAATGAGAAATTTTTGGCCAATTATAAATTGACACATGTTAAATGAATTTTTATCTAATCAAAGTCAACTATGAGTCATTCAATTTATCTTTAAATTAAATAAAAATAATTTAAAGATAAATTCATAATTTTGGCCAATCAAATTGAAAGAATTCATGGATCATCTAATTAAAATTCTTTAAGATATCTTTTGCAAAGAGTTTAAATCTTTTTAGAACTTTATCTCACATAACAAGCTAGCACTATAAATAGGGACCTCCCCTAAGTCATTCAACACAATTCACAAGTCTAAAGTGAAGAAATTTTTTTTGAACCTTCCATCAATCACGTCCAAGAATGAAGATATGAAGAGAATCCTTAAATTGGGACAAAATTCCAACAATCCATTGGGACAATATTCCAAGATTTTCATGATTACCTAAAATTTGGATATTTAGGATCAAATTGAAACAAATTTCAAGATCAAGTCTCAAAAATTCTTGAAGTAAATCTTATTCAAGATCAAGTCTTCAAGACTCTTGAAACAAATTTTAAAATCAAGTTCTCAAGACCCTTGAAGCAAAGTTTCCCTGCGAAGAAAAAAATCAAAGGATTTTCTTTATCTTTAAGAATTTTCAAAGATTGTAACTTTCAATGTTTGATAAATAAAATTATTATTTGACTCCAAATTATTTTTTTGGGTCATATTTTTGACATGAAATTTGTGTGTACACCTTAATGCTGGAATTTAATTATTTTAACATATATACCCTTACTAATTTTTAAAATTAACTATTTTATCCTTAATACTAACATTTAATTATTTTATTCTTAATAATGATTTTAACTATTTTATCCTTAATACTGAAATTTAATTATTTCGACATGTATACCATAGCTAATTTTTAAAATTAACTATTTTATGCTTAATACTAAAATTTAATTATTTTATACTTAATAATGATTTACTAATTCTTAAAACTATTTTATCATTGATAATGATTTATTTTTTTTAATAAAAAGTCTAATTTTTTTATAGACTACTACAAATCATTAATAATGATTTATTGATTTTTTTAACAAATTTATCCTTGATAATGATTTATTAATTCTTTTAATAAAAATATAAATTTCTTATACGCTACTACAAATCATTAATTAATCTTAATTATTTTAAGCCTAATTATTATTTGCATCTTTTCGTTTTAGGCCTCATTCTTATCCTTGAATAGTTCTAGCCAACATTTTTTGACAAATATATATTATCGAAGAAGCTGAAAAGAAAATGCAGTCCACATATTTCTTTGGTTGGCTGATTATCACTTGGTCAAGAAATTATTTTACGATTTGAAGTTTTTTGTGTTGAGACTTGAAATGACTTCAATTGGTCTGTTTTTTTTTTTTTTTTGTATGAAGGAGGTCGCAATCTGAAATTAAAAAAAGAGATTACAAATTTTGAGATTCAAACTATGAGATAATTTGATGTTATATTATTTGTTTGTTTGATTTTGCAATCGTCATTAAAGATCCATTTTTGATTCGTGGGTTTTCAATTTGAATTTATTCTTTTTATTTTCAAATACAAAAATTAAATAAATAATATCACTATACCTTGCTAATTTTTAAAATTAATTATTTTATCCTTAACGCTAAAGTTTAATTATTTTATCCTTAATAATGATTTATTAATTTTTTAAATTATTTTATCATTGATAATGGTTTATTAATTTTTTCTTAAAAAAATCTATTTTCTTTTAAGCCTACTACAAATTATTAATGAAACCTAATTAGTTTAGGCCTAATTATTATTTGCATCTTCCGTTTTAGGCCTAATTATTTTATTAGTTATTATTATTATTTGCATTCTAATCAAAGTAGAGTTAATAGAAAAACCATAATTAAGTCTTCGTATATAAAGATGAAAGTCATGATTAATTTATTTTGTGAACTTTTGTCTGCATTAGCATTCTAATATTGCGCTATTGTTTTTTTTTTTTTTTTTTACACAGTAAGCTCATTATATTACTTTAATCCATCTTAGAATTAAATAGTTTAAGTATCTAAGTTTTAATTTACTAATTTTTAGTCTTATTTGTAACATGCTTCTTTTACACAGTAAGCTGATTCTATTGCTTTTATGATCTATCTAAATTTTAATTTATATTAATTTTCTAACCCTATTTGTTGTTACCTATTATATTCTGTTTTTTATGGAATCCTGCTAAAGAGATATATGTGTTTTCTTTTGTTCGCAAGTACATACAGTGAAAAACAAATAGCGAGTCGTTAATTTTCTTTTTTGACATGTTGCTTAGCCAATTTCACTACTTGGATGGATAATTTATGGTCATATATATTGATCACAGATATATAAAAGGAAGCTGATTTTTAAACCACACGTAGCTTGAAAACTTAGACTTCGTTTGGTGGTTAACGTTTATAAATTAGTTAAAAGTGTATAGAAAGTCCCAAACTTCCTTTATAATTGATGCAAAATTTTTTAAGAAACTAATATATATATATATATATGTAATTGTTTGTTTTTGTTATCGGATAACAACAGTTTCTCTTATGCTTTTTCTAGTTAGCTTAATAGAGCCAAATTGACCAACTTAATTATTGGGCACGTAACATTTTACTAAAGATAAGTTAATTTAGAAGTTGAATTAGTCTAATTTTAAGCACAAAATTTCTAACGAGTTTTATAATGCTTTATTGCATGTATTGGAGGAGACTATTTGCTATAAATTGTAATATCAATACAATTACGTCTCTAAAATATATTTTTGCCACTTTTGCTATCTGACTTGCATCCATGAATTTTTATCAATTCCATCAAGAATGCTAGCTATAGTGATCATATCATGTTAAGGCTCAGGATATAACTTCACGAACTTACAAATTAACTAATTGTGAGAGCATTATATTGATTGGTGTAAGAGTAATTTTTTGCTCGATTAGCACATATTCGGAAAAGCTTCAATTGGGGAATTAGGCAAGGTTTAAATTTAGTGTTATTATAAAGAAAAATTATCAATTGCCAATTTCACTATGAAAATTGGATCCAAATGTAGTGGTTAATTATTACATGAATAGGAATAGCACAATCATGAATTATTGTTGAGTATTCTTCAAGCTATTTAATAAAGAAAATTCAAAATATAAAGTGATTGTATCTACCATTGCATGATTAATTTGATTATATAATCCATAAACCATTGCCTATTATGTCAACTTCCTCCTATGCATAGTCATATGCCAATTGATAAGCTAAGTGAGCTGATTCTTTTACTTTGCTACTTATTAAGGGTCCATTTGGATGGGCAGTGAGATTAAAAACAGTGGTGGCGGTGAGATTGGGTACTGTAGCGGTGACATTAAAATCAGTGGTAGGATATGTGTTTGGATTCATACGCAGCGATGGCGGTGAGGTGAATGATAGTGGGCAAGAAAAATGACCATTAAGGGCATTAGATTAAAATGTATATATATAATAAATAATTAAAAATATATTTATATTAAATAATAAAAAATATATTAAAAATATATTAATGTTAAATAATAATTAAAAAATTTTAAAAATATATTTATGTTAAAAAATAAATTAAAAAAAATAAATTAAAAATCTAAAATTAAAAAAAATATATTTTAAAATTTTTAAAAAATTTAAAAGAAAAAACAGTGGAGGGGTTAAAAAAATAAATTAATTTAAAATCTAAAATAAAAAAAATTAAAATTAAAGAAAAATAAAAAATAAAAAAAATAGTGGAGAGGTAAAAGGAAAAACACCGAGGTGTGAAACCAGTTGGGGGAAATCCCCCTCAAATTTGTCTTGGATCCCATTGGACTGAGGCCAGTGGGATCCAAATGGACTCTAAATCTTATATTTTTAAAAAATATTAATTACATGATATATTATCCACGTGCAAGACACGTGGAGCTAAACCTAGTTCCCACAAAAGAGAGAGAAATAAAGTTAAAACTGAATTTGATTCCACATTATCATATACTAGGCTTCTATCCACCCCGAAGCACATACCAGGAAGAGTAAAAACTTATGTTATTTGGATTCGAGATGAGTGTTTGATATGGATATGTGTTTGATACGGGTATATTTATTTTTTTTTTAAATTTTTTTATTTATTTAAATGATTATATAAAAAATTTATATTCGAATATATATCGAATACAAATATTTAAAAAAAAATAAAAAATGTGGGCAACATAAGTAAAAACAAAAGGTAAGATCAGTTAGAATTTTAAAATCAAAAGTAAACATTTTTTTTTTCTTAATTAAACAAAGTTTATTGATTAAGTAGATTATGAAGGCATTCTTACCTGGAAGTTTGTAAAGAAATGGTCAAGTTTTCCTTTCTTTATCCAGAATCAAATCAAACAAAGGGGTGACTTTTAACAAAATGGCAAATTAACCAGAATTAGAGTAATGCTAGCTTTGTAATTCATTGGTCTAACATTGAAATGTTAATCATATTTAATGCTATAAAAAATTAAAAAAAAAATGAAATGGCTACCAAGAAAAAAAAATGGTCGTTAAATGAATTGAGATCAATTAAAAAAAAAAAATTAAGACAAAACCAGAGGAATATGATTCCTTCTTTAACTAGCATTCGCTATAAGCCTCCCTTCTCTCTCTCTCTTTTGCCTTTACTTTCTTTTCTTGAACAGAGCTTCCCTTCTCTTTGGTATTTAAACCCTTGCCATAATTACTACTCCCCTCTTTGTATCTTTCAAAACGGCTTCTACTGATTAACATGTAAAACGAAAAAAAGTTGGCAAAGGAAAACAATACTCAAATCTTTCATGCTTGAACAAATTTCCTTCTTTATTTTCCATGTTAAAGTAAGAAACTTAAGCAATGGTGAGGAAATGGGTAGTTTTTACTCTCTTTTTTTTTGTTCTCTTTATTGAGTTTTCTTCAGTTTCTGCCACCCCACCTGCAAGTAAGTATAAAAAAAGCTCTCACAATTTTTTTTTTTTTTTTTTTTTAACTCTGTATTTGTTTAACATTTTTGTTTAAATTTTGCTTTGCTTTGCATTTTGATTTTTTGTGTGTGCAGAAGTTGTAACTTCAGTTGTCTCAAATGTGGTGTCTGCTCTTGTTAAATGGCTATGGTCACTAAAATCAGCACCCAAAACTGGTAACTTCACTTCAAAGTTTCAATCTGTTTCCTATTTTCCTCTGCTTTTTGGTTTTCTAGTCTCTTTGTATGGAGTCCAAACATTGGTTTTTTTGGGCTAATGGGAGTAATGGGATTTGTTTTTTCAGCTGTTTCTACCCGTTCCATGATGAAATTTGAAGGTGGATACACTGTGGAAACAGTTTTTGATGGAAGCAAGCTTGGGATTGAGCCATTTTCTGTTGAAGTTTCCCCAAATGGAGAGCTCTTGGTGCTGGATTCTGAAAATAGTAACATTTACAAGATCTCAATGCCATTGTCTAGATGTAAGTTAATTTTGAAAACTCTTTTTTACTGGGGTTTAAGATTTGTGTTTTTCTTCTTTTGAGATGAAGATTTGTGTTTAATAACAATGCTTATTGACAAACAGCACATTCAAATTTTATTGTTGAAACTTAAAAGTTTGGCTCTTTTGATTAATTTGTTCCAGGAGGCACTTAGTTTGGTACTTGGAACATAATTTTTTTTCCTCTTTCTGTGAAAGTTGTTGGTAGATTCTTAACCTATGTTACTCGGACTCGGGTGTGTCGGATACGGACATGTGTCTGTCACGGGTATGTTCAATTTTTTCTAAGTTTTCCATGTAATTGGAGCGTTTTTGGAGGGTCATATCTCCATACCCATGTCCGAATATATGTCGGACACGGGTACGTCAAGAAAAATGAAGAGTTGGAGCAACATAGTTCTTAACACATTACTTAAACTAGGTTGTGAAAGAGTTTGATGAACTTTTGTTTAGGAGAAGACTCTACTTTTAGAAGGACAGTTAGACCTTTTAGTGCTGTTTGCTGCCTACCCAGTAACATCTTTTTGAAGATTTAGTATTTTTCTTTTTTATTCAAAGCCAACATTCTCTATTGAATACTTAAACTTCTAATTTACTCATGTTCCAGTCCTTTATCTTCTAATACATGATCTAAGCCTTATGTGTATGTACTTTCACTTTTTGAAAACTCAATATTTGACTAATGTGTGGACACCTTTGAGCTTCTCTATGAAGCTTAAATTCCTTTGTTAATTTGAATAGTGAATAGGCCAAGTTCACTTTGCAGTTTTACTTTTTGGAATCATTGTAAATTTATAAAAGATGGAGAACTAATGAGACTTTACATTGTGTTCTTAGACAATGAAATGCCTGGGTTCACTTTCCTTATTTGATTTTCTTCTATCTTATGATCTTGTTCATTTTCTTGGTGCTGGGTTGAATATTCTCCATATCATTCTTTCATTTTCTGACATGGATGAATAACTGCAGATAGCAGACCTAAGTTGGTTGCTGGATCATCTGAAGGGTACTCCGGGCATGTAGATGGGCAACCAAGAGAAGCTAGAATGAATCATCCAAAAGGGCTTACGGTGGATGACAGTGGAAATGTATACATTGCAGACACAGCGAATATGGCTATCAGAAAGATCAGTGAATCAGGTGATTCAGGAAATGTTCAAGGCATTTCTGATAATTAAATAATGGACTTTCCTTTTAATCAGTCTTACAGTTGTTGTGGTTAGATAAAAGGAAGAAAATTTTCCACTAACCCACCATCCTTACAGGGCTACCTTGCTAGAAGTTTTGTAGGTTCAAGTTCCTTGAAAAGTATTTGGTATTCTAACACAACCTCTTAGTTGAAATTATTTTATATCTTTATACAGGGGTTACAACCATTGCTGGAGAAGGAAAATGGAGCCGTGGAGGAGGGCATGTCGATGGTCCAAGCGAAGATGCAAAATTTTCAAATGATTTTGATGTAGTTTACATTGGAACTAGCTGCTCTCTTTTGGTTATAGATAGAGGAAACCAGGCAATTCGCGAGATTCAACTGAACGACGATGATTGTTCCCATCAATATGATGGCAGTTTTCATTTAGGTAAAACTCTTTTGAACTATTGTTCATATCATTTTCTTTCAAGATCAAGAAAATCTTTAAGAAATGAGTCCACTCATTGTAGGTATAGCAGTGCTTGTTGCTGCTGGCTTCTTCGGTTACATGCTGGCCTTGCTGCAGCATAGGGTACAAGCAATGTTCTCTTCCCATGATGTAAGTGACCTGATTTTTTTTTTATGTTTTTCTTCTGTTTCTAATCATCTATTGCTTATATTATGTGAGAGTTTCCCATCCATTAATCTTCAAAATATATTAAATTATACCTTATGTAATTCAGAGCAAATGGATGGAAGGTCAGTGATTTTCAAATTTAGAATTATTTGCTTGTAACTTATCATAAGAGTTGAAATGTTTAGATTCTTTCTTCTCTCCTTTCTCATAAATTGAGTGCATTCAAAGGGGAATATAATATCCTTCTTTCATTAGAGTTCCTTTTTTCTTCTTCTTTTCTTATGCATTCAAAGGGGAATATAATATGATTCATTGTATTTGATTTTCTCTGGATGAATTAATTTCAGCTATGATACTCGGACTCAAGGGTGAGTGTTGGATACGAGTATGTGTCCGACACGAGTATGCTCAATTTTTTTCTAAGTTTTTCCATATATTTGGAGGATCATACCTCCATACCCTTGTCCGAGTATGTGTCGGATACGGATACTTTAGGGAAAATGAAGAGTTGGAGTAACATAGATTTCAGTGTCCATATGAATGTTATGGAATTGTTCTGATACGTACGTATTGTCATAAAGTTCCTACTTTCTGAATTCTACATTATATGACCAAGCAAGTTCCAATCTTCGTAGGACTCAAGAAATCCAATAAAGAGAGGAGAAACTATGGCACCATATCAGAGGCCTCCTAACTCAGTCAGGCCTCCCTTAATTCCGGCCGAAGACGAACCTGAAAAAGCAGAAGAGGGCTTCTTCGGTTCAATTGGTAGGCTCGTCCTCAACACTGGCTCATCTGTGGCTGGAATCTTTGGGGGCCTATTTTCGGGATTCAGAAGGAAGCCTCAACACTATCAGTTTCAGCATCAGTACCAGCAATCAACCGTACATTCGAGAGGATGGCCTATGCAAGAAAGCTTTGTGATTCCTGATGAAGATGAGCCACCTTCCTTAGATACTAGAATGCCAACAGCCAAGAGAAGTTACCCATTTATGACCAAGGACCTTGAGAGAAAACACCATATCGAGCAAAGCCGGCCTCACTTTAATGGATTGGATGCTAACTATCAGCAACAGCAGCAGCAGCAGCAGCAGCAGAAGCAGCATCCTCATAAGCATTATTCATCCAACCCACAAACTTATTATGAGAAGAACTGTGAGACAAATGAGATTGTTTTTGGGGCAGTTCAAGAACAGGATGGAAGGCGCGAAGCTGTGGTGATAAAGGCTGTAGAGTATGGGGATCCTATTTATAACCACCAAAACCTTCGACCTCGTTTGAATTACATGGGTTACTCCCATGGCTATTGACCATCTGCTAGAGCTTATTAATGAAATGACAGCAAACAAAAAGATCTTTCAAGTTCATAACTATGCTATGAACATGGGGATGTAGGACTGTGGATATGGATGAAAGTTTTACAGTTTAATTTCCATTTAATTATCCTTAGGAGATATCTTAGTTTCCAAGTTTGTTCCCCATAAAAGGATGTAACAGATCTCTTCTGTTTGACCCAAAATTAAGAGAATCAAGTTACTGCTGTAGCACATTGGACATCTTGTAATCAATCTGGATGCTACACAAATTTTTTAGAGCAAAACCAGACTTGATTTCCATAGATGGGATGAAGGGCTAGATCGAGCTACATGACATGATTTATATTTGATGCACTGTCAGTTTATAGATTTATATACTGATAGTGAATTACATGATACTATCTATTAAAAGATATGGTTCTCTCTATTTATTTTTAAGGATTAAAAAAAAAATTTGTTTATTTATTAAAACAAAATATTCATTTGAATTCCCAATCAAAGATACTCCCACTGCCCTAAGGCGACATTTTTATGATTGAAAGCCTAAATACGGTTTTGCTCAAACACTCGGCATGAAATAAAATTATTAAGAAATTGTTGTTAGACTTGCATTTAGGCCTTTTACAAAAAGCAATGACCAAATTAATTTAACTAGGGAAACTGATTAGATTGTTGAAAAAGGGCATCGTATTCCTCTCTCTTTAGTATGTGCCATTGATTAATTAACTTGGAAGAGGTTTGTTGATGTCCTTTCGGAGATGGAGTCCTTCTGATTCTCTTTGTGCTTGCAGATCAGTTTCAGCTCTTACCTGACAACTTTCAGAGCCTCGTCAGCTCTATCTCCAAAAGGACATCAACAAAATTGCTGGCATATATTGTCATTATTGTCAATCCATGAAGTTCAATTGTTTGTCACAATAAGCAATTGCTAAAGCCTGAAATGTTTGTTGTAAGGTAGTATTAATTGATCATGATCAGTCTCTCAAGTACAATTAATGTTCTTAACTCTGATCTAAGAAACTGATTATGCCTTTGCTTCCTAATTTCTGTAGGCATTATTTAACATTGATGTTTTCGCAAGCCAATGAGTGTGAAAGCATTGGCCATTGACGACGCATGCTAAACAGCTATCACTTTATTTTGTAAAACATTTCAGCGACATTTCTTCTACTTTTTAGCTTCGCAGCAAAGGGAACGTAGCACTAGACAAGGGTCTTAAGGTGCTTAAGCCGGAGTCATCATCTATCATTTCTTCTTCTTCTTCTTCTTCTTTTGCTTTTCCCCATAATACAGCATAAAGACCAATACTTAAGATCACTGCTCCAATCACACTGCAAAATTAACTTTGATTCAGGCTTGTTAACTGTGATTATAAAAGGAATGACCAATTAGACCTGATATTTAGTGTATTCGTGTCATAATCGTGTTTAAGAATTCGTATCGTGTAATCGTGTTTGTGTTTAAAATTGCCAAATCTAATACCAACCAAACTAGAAATGTGCAACATGTGTGGATGATTCTACTATTGACCTGTAACAGGAAAAACATAAAGGGAGAGTTCTGGATACCTTCCAAGATATACTGCTTCACCAAGGAATATGGCACTCATAACAACTGCTATGACAATTGAAGTTGGCCTGAAAATTGCAACAAACACAGGCCCTTTCAAGCGTACACCCCATGTGTGAACAGCAGAGCTAAATGAAAACCCAAAAAGTCCCTAAACAAATAGCCATGAAGAAAGTTAGATTCAGATACTGCAAATTAGGTAGTTGAACAATTGCAATTGATTACTAAAGTGTTACCGAATATAGGACCGCAACAACTGATATACTAGATGTTAGTCTCCAAGAGCTCAAGTTTGGTTCTGCTAGTAAGCATACTGGCAGAGATATAAGGGCCACAGACAAGTTGAAAAAGAAAGTTACAGCAATCTCGTCTGGATATATCTTCATTATTTGGGACTGTAAAGTGCTACAAAAATTCAAGTTCAGTTTTAGGGTTAATATGTAAATTGGTCTTTGAATTATATATCTTTTAACTATTTGATATTTAAAGATAAAAACATTCACAATCAGATACCTAAATTTTATTTCCGTCAAGCAAGTTAATCCTATAGACTAACGCCGTTACATAAAATACTGACGTGGCATGATTGATCAATACTAAGTTATCACGTGTCAGGTCAATGCCAAGTCAACATTTAGAAAAATATTTGACCTGACACATGGCGATTTAATATTGATCAACTATGCTACGTCAACATTTTATGTAACGGTATTAATCTATTGGAGAAATATGCTAAAGGAATACAAGTTCATGTACCTGATTATGAATTTTTTTCTTTAAGTATCAAATCGTTAAAAAATGTATATATAGTTTGGGAGCCAATTTACATATTAACCCTTAGTTTTATGTAAGATATTACAAAATTCATGGTGGAGCTTGGAAACATATATTTTACCTGAATAATATACCAAAATGAAAAAAGAAGATATGCAACAGCTTCTAGGAGGCCACCAATGATCCAATTTGATTGAGATGACCCTAGAGGCCTTTGAACTAGAACAGATGATGATGTCCAAGTTGAAGAGGAAATAATTTTGAGGCCCTTGTAGAAAGTAATCACTAATGCACCAGATATTGATGTTATGGTGCCAATTATTTTAGCTTGAGTACCTGAACTTCTAAATGCCACTTTTTCCATCCTTTTTATGCCATTGCCATGTCCAAATACAGGAGAAAAGAAAAGGACTCAGGAAACTAGCTCAAGCATGGAAAGATCACAAACATGAAGCAATAGTATGATTGATGCATTGAAATTTTTTCCAATTCTTATGTTATTTGAATGACCAGATCATATGATATAAAAATATTGTTATTGCAGTCAATTAGGTACATTATTGATGGGAAAATGACAAAAAATCTTAATGAGTAATTATGTTGATTTGCAATATCTTTTATTTATTTATATATATATATATATATTATTCTCCAATTGTCATTTTTCATTGTTTATCTTTTCTTCATATTTCATTCAATAAAGAAATGCATATAGCAATCAACAGAAACATCACGAACGCGTTTTTGGTTGCGTCATAGTTATCACAATTGCGAATGTAATGGATGCAATCGCAATGATGGAAAGAACCGAAACTATAAAATAACGACTATAAAGTCGCATTGCAACCGTTATTTAAATCCCTGATTATAGAATTATACATGACAGATGAGAATAGTTTCTCCAGTATGAATTGGTTTATTCTTTTCAGTTAAAGGGCCTTATGTAGTTGAATCAAAAGGAAATAAAGGAGAGACAATGTGTTTCTATATTAAATACAAAACCATGAAGAAGACAATGAAAAACCAAGGGAAGAAGGAAGAAACCTGAAGAAGACAGCAAGTATGAAGGTAAAAGCTGGAGTGAGGTTGCTAATGGCTGAAGCAAGAGTTGGAGAGCCAAGTTCTATTCCTTTATATGAGCATATCTTACCTAAATACCTGTCTCAAAAAGATCAACAAGTCATGGGGTTTACAGAAATTTACAGATTTATCATGTGTAGTATCAAAACTATGAAGTACTTCCATACCCAGTAAGCCCAAGAAGGCAAATTCTAGAGATGAGAGGGAACTTCAAAGGAGGAAACGCTGTATTTCTGCAGACATATCAGATAAACAAAGAAGATTTGTTAGAGCAAAAGGTTTTAAATGAAATTCTGAGAAAACATATATACATTTATTGGACGATGATGATTATTATTAGAAGAAATAAAGGAGCATATATAAAAGACCTATAAAAGACTAAAGGGAGGAAAACAAGGGTGCCTAGAACAAAACAGTAGGCGATGAAGATGTTGTAACTCAACCCCTTCAATGAAGCAGCTTTGAATAGAATGTTTAAGACTACACTGGAACACTCCACTGCAACCATGGCTGCGATTGGTAGGACTTCCTTGTACCCATACCTTCTTGCCATCTCCCTCTCCTCCCCTACCTTAGGGAAACGGAAGACTTTTCTCTTTCTTCTTTATAGAATCAAATCTTTAAACAAAATCATCATTTTTTGCTTTTCTTAATGAAGGTTGGTTCTTCTTTATAGAATCAAATCTTTAAACAAAATCATCATTTTTTGCCTTTTTTTTTTTTTTTTTAATGAAGCTTGGTGGTGATAGAATTAGCTGGTACATAGTTGACTGAACCATCTTATTTCCAATGCCATTTTCTTACTCTTAATTTGATGATTTTATTTATTAATTTATTAATCTAGAATTAATATTATGTAATTACATAACAAATTAATTCCCTACTCTAAAGGAGTTGCTGAAGGATAATTATTGAATTCTGTTATTGGACTGGCTGATATATATGCTGAAATTCATAAGCTACAGCTATGCTCTTCTATTAACCAAGTTCTGATGTGCACAGTTAGTAGAGATCAAGCTAATGGACTGGCTGATATATATGCTGGCTAAGGCAGGGGTTGACAGGAATCAAATGTTCTCAGTATGGTGGTAACTGTTCTGTCATGTTTTGGTTCTCATAAGTTTATTTGTTTTGGCTTATATTTGCTTCGCAATGGCTCTGTGGGGTTTGGTGTAATGATTCTGATTCTCTCCTTTAGTATATTAAATAATGTATCTTGGCCTTTCAAAATATATATATATATATATATTTATATTTATATTGAACCCCAAAATTTAGTTCAATTGATTAAGAGATAACATTCAATAAGTTTAAAATTCAAATCTCAGCACCCGCAATCTCTTTTTCTATTTCAAGCTACGGCCTCTTTTATACTAAAAAAAAAAAAGTTAACAAAAACAGTTTACAATGTGGGGAAATGGTTTTACAAACTTGTTCACCTTAGTCATGTTTGATGAAGCCATACATGATCACACATTATACCAAATTCAGTTAGGGAAAGCAATCAGATTGATGGAAAAATCAATTGATTTGGAAAACTTTGAATTCTGATGGTTTAATCCTATTCAGTTTTGAAACAGAGATTAAAGAATATTATCTTATAAGTAGAGAGGACTCTATCAACCATTTGAAAAAGCCTGGATGTTTATATCATCAAGCAAACATGTGGTGCTTTTATGGACTTTTTTAAAATCAATAAACAAATAATTTAAATAAGGCAAGTATATTTAGTAATTTTGGATCACAATACGATACAAAAAAATAACTAAATATGATATGAAAAATAATACGAACATGACACAATCAAAATCTATATAAACGAATTATTAACGTGTTAAAATTTATATAAATATATAACACTAACACAATTGTCATAACGTGCCAAATACGAATTCAGCATGCTAGACACAAATTAATGGAGTCGCCACTAATCATCTAATCTAGGTGTGATTAGTCACATTTATGAATCTATCCTATTTAAAGTAATCCTAAGCTTGACTAAGGTACCTTAAAAAGAATAGGTTCTGGTCTACTTATCAGAACTAGGTTCGGGAGTACTGCCTATTTAAGAGATAGTACCTAATTAGTCTTGTGATATTTAAAAAGTCTTAATTAAATGATCTTGTCTATCCTATCTTCATTTTAATTTTTAAAATTAGAAATCTTGAAAATTATTTTTTAGGTCTTCCTTTCATTCATTCTGGAGAAATTACTAAAAAAAGTTTTCTCACCTCGAGAGTATTCAAAAGAAATAATTCGTTCTATTGAAGAGGCTCCGTCGTCGGAAAAGTTAGATTATTTAGCTAAATTATTTCTCTTAAATTAATCTTCCAAAATTAATCTACATTTTTATTAATGTTTGTTCGAAAAATAAATTATGATCTTAATATCGAAAATTATCTCTTAGAATATTCTTCCATTCGTTCTGGATAATTTTTAAGAGAATTTTTCTCATCTAGAAATTTCTTAAAAGTCAACCATTCGTGACTCTCTTGAATTTCATCATCGGAACAGATTTTAATTTATTATTTTAATTTAATTAATTATCAATTATAAGAAAAACTCAATTTAAAATTAATCTAACTCAATCTTAATTAAATAATAAATTAAAAATAAACAAATAAACAATCAATATATAAATATTTACAAAAAGCCCAAAGGTTAAAGAAAATTTAAAATAAAAATATTCACAATAATCAAGTAAATAAATATAATTAATAAAAAAACACTTAGACCTGAAACATGAAAGAAAAATAAAATTAGTAACATAAAATAAATAAATTATACAAATTAATATATATAAAAACGTAAAACATAATAAACAAAATCAAATAATCATATATTGAAAAATAAAAAATCATCATCAATGTCATCATTATAATTATAAAACAAATAAATAATTAAAATAATTAAAAAATAATTAATAATCATCATTACATAATCATACAACTAATCATTAAACAATAATTATATAATAAAGTAAAAAAATAAAACAACAAAAAGCAAATATAACATGAAATGTAAGAAGAAATAAAAGCCAAAACATTACAACTGGGTGGGTCATGCGTGTGGACCCACGCGGGTCGTGACCCGACCCAGTTGTAATCTTTTAAATCCCAACTTTTTTTTTTCGTTTATTTTACCTCATTTAAATTAAAAAAAAAAAACTCTTTCTTCTCTCAAATCCTCAAGAACCAAGAACATCAAGCAACCCAGAAAAAAATTCCAGATTCCGACCACTGTTCACTGCTGTTGCCGCCGCTGCTCCTCGTCGCCATCGTCGACCTCTGCCACCTCTGTCGATCACTGGGCTCAGAAAAATCCCAAAAAATTTCTTCCTACTTTCTCTACCCAAAAATCAACTTAGTTTTTTTCGAATCTAACCCGATAATCCTAGATCTGAGTTTGAAAGTCGCAACTTCAACCTCTCCGATTTTCTCCGTTGACCGCCGAACGATCACCAAATTTCAACCTAAGCTTCGTTTAATTAAAACCAAGATTTCCCACTACTAAACGCTCTTCAAAACAGATCCTAGAGCTAAGAACCTCCAAATTTCGAATCTACTAACTTTTAGAAAAAAAAAATCTTCTATCACCCTTGCTTAATAGCTTCGAAAATTCTTTCTATGATTCTCTGATGTCTTTGTTGTTGAATCTGAAGGTTCTTTAAATAGGGAAGGAAATTAGATTTTAATTTAGTTAGGAGTCTTCAATCTGATCAAGATGGATTTTTTGTTTCAATCAAAACTCTTAGAGTCCAAGTTCAATCCAAAGAAGAGATCAAGTCCAACCTAAACTTGGTTTATTATTGTTTTTTTTTTTTCTTTTTCTAATTTCGAATTTATCCTTTTTTTTTTCTGATTTTCTTTTTTGGTTTTTTTTTTTTTATTTAATTCAAAAATAAAATTCTAATTACAAAACTTAAAACCCGGATAAAATTCGGTGTCTACAACAATTATTACACAAAATATAATATGAAAACAAGATAAATACTCAAACTATCAAATTTATCTTATAGGTAGTCAGGACTCTATCAACCATTTGAAAATGCTTGGTTATTTAAATCATGAAGCAAACATGTGATGCTTTTATGGACTTTTTTAAAAACCAATAAAGAAATAATTTAAATAAAACAAGTATGTATATATATATGATAATTTTAAATACAATATAATTATATAAAACAATAATGACATAGAAATAATAATTAAAATAAGACATAAAAATACAAAAAATAACACAAATATGACACGAATATGTTACGAATTAGTAACGTGTCAAGTTTATATAAATATATAAAACTTTAAACACAATTATAATATAAAAAATAATACAAAAAATAATACAGATATAACACAAATATACTTGATAATCAAGTATCATGTGAACAAATTAAAAAATTAGCAAAATTAAACTATAAAATATACTAGGTCTAGAAGCCAATACATTATAGTTAAATAATGGGTCCCTTCTCTCTTTGGCAGATGTAATTGGCTAATTAACTAAAACTGTTGTAGGCCCCAAACTGGCTTAATGTTTATATATCCCATGCCTATGCCATCATTATCTTGATTGTACTGTAACATCAAATTCCTGAGTTAATGTCTATATAACTGATCATGTTGAGAGAAAAGATAAGCAAGAAAAACAAATTAAAACAGAAGATAACCGAAAACAGTAGTAATTCTGAAAAAATCTAGTAGGAGTTGTAAAAGTTACAATTATAAATGAATTTAAAATTTAATTTAATTGATTTATATATTGTTTTTAAAAGTGACATTCGATAGATTTAAAATTCGAATTTCAACATCTATAATTTTTTTTATCTCTCGATTGCGAACTTTTTTTTTTTTAAAAAAAATTTACTTTCATAAAGCTTAGAATGTAAATTTACCAACTTGTCAACGCTCTAAATGGCCATAAAATCTTGGAAGTCGTCGGTGGAGCTCGGTGGAAATTGAACTATTAGAATTTAATTAAGCCGCATTTGAACTGTGAGTATGGCCTATGCTTATAGCCAACTCTTTAACAAACATAGTACATATATATTATTAGAGATGATAATCTGGTCTCAATTAAAAATTCATAAGAAGTAGGTAAATTTGGTCTTCTTTTATTATTAAGTATGGTTAATATATAAATTAATCTCTGTACTTTATGCTTTTTGTCCGTTTGGTACTTGAAATTTTTTTTTGTCACTTTGGTACTTAAACTTTCATTCCGTCAATCATATTAGCCATTTGCCCTAACACCGTTAGTTAATGACTGACTAGGTAAAAAACAATCAATCAGATGCTAATACGTGGCAAAAACTGTCACATCATCATATAAGAAAAAAATTCAAAAAAATCCAAAAAAATTATAAAAAAATTATAAAAATCAAAATAAAAATAAAACAAAAAAACAAAAAATTAATTTTTTAAAAAAAAATCAAAATTAAATATTTGAAAATCACATTTTTTAAAAAAAAAATTCAAAAAAAAATTATAAAAATCAAAATATAAAACAGATTTTTTTTAAATCAAAATTTTAAATTTTTTAAAAAAATTTAGAAATTAAAAAATTATAAAAAATCAAAAGATAAATCTAAAAAATTAAAAAATAATTTTTTAAAATATAAAAATTTCAAATTAAAAAAAATATATGAAAATAGAAATTAAAAAAAATAGAAATTTAAAATTTAAAAATAGAAATAGAATTTTTTTTTCATTTTTATTAAAAATATTCATATTTATTTTTCTTATTTTTTTTATAGATTTTTAAATATATATATATATATATAAAGTTTTCAATTTTATAATTTATTTTGATTTTTATAATATATATGAAAATTTGAAATTAAAAAAAATAGATTTTTAAATTTTAAAAATAGATTTTTTTTTTCATTTTTATTAAAAATATTCAGATTTCTTTTTCTTATTTTTTAATTTTTAGAGATTTTTAAATATATATATAAAGTTTTCAATTTTTATAATTTATAATTTATAATTTATTTTGAATTTTGAATTTTGAATTTTGAATTTTGGTTTTTTATTTTTATTTTATAATTTAAAAAAAAAATGAGATTTTCAAATTTTTAATTTTTAATTTTAAAATTTTAATTTTTTTTTTGAATTTTTTTGAATTTTTTTCTTATATGATGACGTGACAGTTTTGTCACATGTCAGGCTCTGATTGAGTGTTTTTTTGTCTAGTCAGCTTTTAACTAACGATGTTAGGGCAAAGGGCCAATGTGATTAACAGAATGAAAGTTTGAGTACCAAAGTGACAAATTTTTTTTTTCAGATACCAAACAAACAAAAAACTTAAAGTACAGCGGCTAATTTATACTGCCCACGCTACGCGTCTGGTTTAATCAATTTAATTTAATTTTAATAAATATAATAAATAAATGTTAAAATGGCAAAGTAACCAATGAAAACTTGAGTTGAGCAGGCCTTAAACTATCAATAAGAAAAATTAAATAAGAATAATAAGCAGAAGTGATTATGAGAGAGTATTAAATTAAAGAATTAATATCCTACATGAACAAATTGTTATTTTTTTGATAATTAGGAAAATTCTATTTGAAGATAAGAAAAATAGTGCAATTGCATCACTGTATTTAAATTAACAATTATTAAATATATCATTTTTATAACACTTATAGTAAAATTCATTAAAAAAAAAATAGGAATACATAAATAAAATCTAGATAACAAAAAAATGTTACAATATAGAAACTACATCAAATATATATAGTCCTTAAAAAAATGAACAGAGAATCCAAATAAAAGAAAAAAGCCATCTTTATGTTCCAACTAAAAAATAAGCCATGAAATGAAAGAAAACTTACCTTTGTCTTGAGATTAATTACATCACCCACAGTGCTCTGTTTTGAAAGCCTAATAGTATGGTAACAACCTGGCATGCTTTTTATTGAATGGGTAAATGTTAGATTAAGAAAATAAAACTGGCTTACAGGATGAAAATCATTCCTACTTTTATCACTTGGAGGCAGTACCTGCTCAGCAATAACCCCATTTCTAAATAGAAATTCCATACCTAGAGGAGCAGTACTATGACTTGCCATTGCATTATTTGACACTTTTTGCAATCAAGCACTGAAATAAATACACATTATAAGAATATAATCATCTCACAAAATCTTCAAATAATTCACTAATTAATTTTTAAAATCTTTATTTGAAAAAATAAAATTAAACCAATTTTTAAAAAACAAACAAATATGGACAATTTTTTTTTTTTTAAAAAGCGAATGAGCGTTTACTCTCTTGATCCTTTCCTATTTTTTTTTTCTTCCATTATCAATCGACGGCGAACATCACACTTGACCTTTAAAACTCCAAATCTGATAAGAAAAGCTAATGTGTCGCAGGTAAAAGCCGTATTTGATTTGGGGATATGTTGACAAAGACAACAACTATGCTTGTCGTCGCCTTACATCTCTTGGTTCTCTCTTTTTTTTCCTACTCAACACTTCTTTTTTACTCGCCGGAGATATCGGCGCTCTCCCATTTCCCCATTCTCCCTCTTTTCATTCTCTCTCCAATTTTGTTGTGTGCATCTTAATTTTTTTCTTTTTTTTTTTTCATTGGTTTGGAATCATAGAGAAAAGAAAAAAGAGAATTTTGACCAAAGATCAAAGTAAAAAACACATAAGTGTCAAGTGTCAACACCATAAAACAAATATACAGCATGTAAAACAGATGTCAGTTCTAATGCAATATCAAATAACTCTTCAAAATACTTGAGCTATGAACCGAGTTTGGTTTAGTGGGCAATATTGAAATTGTTGGAATTGTTATAACCCAACCCACCACTCAAGTCTAAACCCCATAAAACCCAAATATAACTGAACAGCTATCAATCTCTTGCTCTTAGGGATACCTTTAATGTATAGAAGTATAGAATAGATTATATTATCGAAAAATTAAGTTTTAATTGATGGAGAACGGGGATATAAAGAGTTAAATTTTGATCACGCAATGTAAAGTTAGGTCACAAACTAGCAAGTTCTAACCTTTAAATCAAGATTTAAGCGAGAACATCAGCTGCCATTCCGTTGTTTCCTATTTAAATAAAAGGGTAAAAAGCTTCCAGTAAAGGGATGTGTGGAAATGGTTATGCCTTATCCAAAAGGTAACTAAATCTTTTAGTCAACAATACCCATATAAGGAATATATATGCTTTCTTCATTTTCAAAGTATGAATAAAGTCCTTTGATGATTTTTTTTCATTTTATATTACAAAAATTAAATTTTAGAATGAAACAATAAATATTTGAATTTTCCATTGATCATAAAATGGCGCAGTGGATTACTTCCAATATTTAAGCTGTGGTATTTTAGTTGTGTAAGTATATATTTTTGTTTGGGATAATTCACTAATTCTTTATTTCGTTTGTACAATTGCAAATGTAACAAACTCTAAAGCACATCTATAACACCTGAACAAGATATATAGATAATTGCTTTGCGGGTTCTCTTACATCGACACTACATTATTGCACATAATACAATTAGTGTAAACCACCATTCGGTTGAAATGGTAAGCGACTACAACCCCCAAGACGAGGATAAAGGATCGAGTCTTGAGAGTCACCAATGTTGGGAGAGCTTTAACATCACGCTTTTTGATCCGAACAAGGATTAGTCTTTCATCAAATCATAAAATGAAGATAGAGGACACTTTGAGTTTCGATAAAAAAATTAGTGTAAACTGAAAAGACATTGTTATGTAGGACAAAGTATCTCAATACTCAATTTCCAAAACATCTCAATAATTCAATAATGAAAATCTCTTAAAACTATTACAACTTAGGCATTTATAACTAAATTTAGACCCTAATAAAAAACATAAAACGCCACTATAACCTTAAAGCCTTAACTTGTAGAAATAAAATAAAATACTAATAAATGTTTTTTTTGGAAGTAAACTGGTGTTTTTATTAATTACTCATGAATATAATCTGATAAGACAATATGGATGATTGTATCTGGACATTCTTCCACCCAAACCTTTTCTCCTTCCCCAGTTAACCCCTGTTTGGCTAGCAGATATGCAGCTTCGTTCCCCTTTCGTGGTGTATAGGCAAATTGACAGGTCAAGAATGAAGTTGCCATGGCTTTTCCTTCCTCAATGATTGTTCCTATCGAGGATTAATCTTGTCACAGGTTTTCAGTTTCTTGATGATCCCCAAAGCGTCTCCTTCAAACAGGATGTGTCTCAAACCCAGCTCTGCTGCAAGTTGTAAGGCTCGAAGTGCTGCCTTTGCTTCGACCATGAAAGGATCTATTACATTGACAACATTTGTACAACAAGCCCCCATTACCAGTCATTTGAATCCCGAATTATCATACCCAGTCCCCCTGTTCTGCTATTTTTGTCCAACGCCCCATCAAAGTTTACCTTGTATAATCCTTGGGGAGGTGATTTCCAACATTGAGCTCCCGTTTTTGGTGGATTCTGTCTTTTAATCTGGGCACTATCATACTCCTCGATGTACTTGGTAGCATATCTTCCCAAATCAGCTGCTGATCTCCTTCCTTCCCTATGTCGCTCCCGGTTTCTGTCTCCCCAAATTACCCATGCAGTGACAAGAAAGACTCTCAGCCGATCTGGATTGTTCATCTGACATGCATGGGCAATGAATTCAGCAGGTTCGTCAGCATTAAGTCTGATTTCATCCCAATTAATACTTGTCTGATTCTAAATTTGCTTTGCAACAAGGCAATCTCTGATAGCATGAAGTGTTGTTTAGTCGTCCAGCCCGCATCTAAAGCACTGCTTATCTTCGAGGATTTTCCATTTGTGTAATTTCTCCAAAATAGGTAAGATGTTATGGTATATTTTCCAGCAAAGTATTTTGATCTTGTTAGGGATGTCTGCTGTCCAAAGTTGATGGAGAGTTAAACGGCTGTTGTTGTGTTCTTGTTTTGATTGAGCCACCAGCTGTGGTTGATTCCTTATACAAATAAGCTTGTAGGCATTTCTAACTGTGTACACACCCTGTTTGTCATAGTGCCAGACTAGGGTATCACTTCTTCCTAACTTGCTTATATGTAGGGCACAAATATCTTTCGCTTCTGAGTCATTTAATAGGCTATGGATAATCTCCCTTCTCCACTGCATTGTCTCCATATCAATTAGTTCAGCCACATAGGTTTTTGTTTCCAGCTGATGTCTTGGTGACTGAATATGGAAATTGTCAGTTGTTGGTATCCATCCATTTTCCCAGATTCGATTGGACTGTCCATTTCCAACCCTCCATCTAGTGCCCATTTCCAGGATCCCTTTGGCCCCCCAAATGCTTCTCCATGTCAGCGATGGGTTCCTACCTAAGCTTGACTGTAGAAAGTCTGTCCTCGGGAAATATTTAGCTTTAAGGACTTGATAGGCTAAGGTATTGGTGTGTTTCAGCAACCTCCACCCCTGTTTGCCTAATAATGCTATGTTAAAACTCTCCATATCACGGAATCCTATACCCTCCCGTTCTTGCTTAGGCTCATTTTCTTCCATGCAATCCAATGTATACCTTGTTTCGTTGTGCTAGCTGACCACTAATAATTACTTATAATACTATTCAGATTTGAGCATAATGATTTAGGAAGCTTGAAACAATTCATAGCATATGCTGGGATTGCCTGGATAACAGACTTGATGAAGACCTCTTTCCCTCCTTGAGACAGACATCTATTGCTCCAGCCATTAAGCTTTGCCTTCATTCGCTCTTTGAGGTCTCTAAATGATCGCTTTCTTCCTCTTCCCACTATCGCAGGTAGACCCAAATATTTCTCAAGGTTAAGGGTCGTCTGGATACCAAAATAGTGTCGTATTAGGTCCTTCTGCCCATTTTCTGTATTGTTGCTAAAGAAAACTGCAGATTTTTCATAATTGATCATTTGACCAGATCCTTCTTCATACTTTCGAAGTATGTTCCTCACATGATCGCATTCACTAGTATTCGTCTTAGCAAAGAGTAAGCTATTGTCTGCGAAAAAAAGATAAGTGACTTTAGGACTGTTTTGGCTAGCTTGAAATCCTTGGATTAAACCTTCTCTTTTGGCATTGGCTAGAAGCACCGATAACCCTTCACTGCAAATCAAAAACAAATACATCGATAAAAGGTCTCCTTGTCGGAGCCCTCTCTGAGGTTCGAATTTGTTACTGATATTACCATTGACAATAATGGAGTAGGAAACAGATCTAATGCATGCCATAATGAGGGAGACCCATCTTTCATGAAAACCTAGTCGTTCCATCATGTCTTTTAGAAAGTGCCATTCTACCCGGTCGTAAGCTTTGCTCATGTCTAATTTGAGTGCAAAATAGCTATTTCGACCTTTCCTTCTGTTCTTGAGTGTGTGCAACATTTCATAGGCTACCAGGATATTATCCGTGATAAGTCTACCCGGAACAAATGCACTCTGGGATTCATCAATGCAAGCGGGTAGTGCTTTTTTAAACCTATTGGCTAGTACTTTCGCAATGATTTTGTAAATCATATTGCACAAACTAATAGGCCTAAAGTGTGACATGTTTTTAGGATATTTTCTCTTGGGAAAAATACTAATAAATGTTAAATAGCCTAGATAATTTATAAAGATTACAATCAAATTCATAAAATATATAATAAAGTCCTAAATAATTCAATCTCTTAATTAGCATATCACATTGCCTTTTCCTTCTCATGGATTGCATCTCAAAAAATAATCTGGTAGCTATTCACCAAAAAGGAAAAAACATGAATGACTTTGAAAGTAATACTGTTTTTAATTAGGTATTATATCTTGCATTTTGATGGACCAGCAATATTATGAGACACTTGTGTTGCATTATTACACAATCGTGAATCAAGATATTCCGGATGAAAAAGTATACAAAAGGGTATAAAAATCGTAAATGTGTGATCTTTTTGCCGTGTATATTATACAGTAGACTTGTTCATGGGCCGGGTAGGCCGGGCTCGTATTGGGTCGAACCTGGGCAGGATATTTTTGTTCCGGACCGGCCCGGCCCGGCCCGGAACAGTGTTTTTTAAATTATAATAATATTATTTTTATTTAATTTTAATTATAAAAAAATTAAAAAACTATTTTTTAATCCGATGAACAGTAAATTCGGGCCTAACGGGCCGGCCCGACCCAGAGCTGAGCCTGGGCAAAGAAAATGAAAAAAAGGGGCCGCGGCCCGGCCCATGAGCAGGTCTATTATACAGAGAAGAGTCAATATTTTTTGAAAAAAAAAATTAATACTTTTCATTAATCTTTTTTAGCAATTTTTTCAAATAATTATTTATAATTTAATATCATTACTTACTCAATTTTAAAACAATTTCACTTCAGTTTTTACAAAAACACAATTCTACATTAAATATCAAGTTCAAAAAAAATCTAAAAAGCATACAAATTTAACAAGTCATATAGATACTGAAAATCAAGATATTACTAAAACTCTTGCAAAAAAATACGTACACGCGAGTAAATTATCATGTACATTACTTAAAATTTAAAAATCATTATTTTTCTTAAATAAATTAAATTTATCTTAAAATTATATAATTTTGCAGGTGTATAAATATAATCGCACAAGATTGAGAAGCCACAAATTGAAAAAAATTAATTTCAAATATTGTTTATCCTATGTTTTAAATTTTCATCAAATATTTTAATAAAAAATTTGAAATTATTATGATTTTATATTTTGATTATATTATGCGCATTTTATTATATATCTTGAACATGTAATACATAAATTTAATTTATGTGTTTATACACATAAATAAAACAAATTCGTGCGCAAACTAATCCATACAATAAATCTTATAAATTTTGAACCTATCCACATGTCAATTTTTTTTTTGTGGTGTGCTCCAATTTTTTTTTGATTGAGAAGCCACAAATTGAAAAAAATTAATTTCAAATATTGTTTATCCTATGTTTTAAATTTTCATCAAATATTTTAATAAAAAATTTGAAATTATTATGATTTTATATTTTGATTATATTATGCGCATTTTATTATATATCTTGAACATGTAATACATAAATTTAATTTATGTGTTTATACACATAAATAAAACAAATTCGTGCGCAAACTAATCCATACAATAAATCTTATAAATTTTGAACCTATCCACATGTCAATTTTTTTTTTTTTTGGTGTGCTCCATTTTTTTTTTAGTTGATGAGGGGAGAAAAAAAAAAGATGGTAGGAAGGAAGAAAGGAAGGAAGAAAGAAAGGAGAAAAAAAGAAAAAAAATTATGTATTCATGTTTTTTTTTTTTGTTTAAAGTATTATAAATTTACATAAATTTTTACACGTTAATAATTTATTTTATGTATATTTTAAATGTTCGTGTATCCTTATCCTTATCGTTTTTGTGTTATTTTTTCTATTTTGTGTTCGTGACGTGTTCGTGTTCGTTTTTCTTTTCAAAGTATTATAAATTTATATAAATTTTTACACGTTAATAATTCGTTTTATGTATATTTTTAGACATTCGTATATTCGTATCGTGTTCATGTTATTTTTCGTGTTGTGTTTTAATTATTTTTTCATTTTTATGTTCGTGTTCATGTTATTTTTCGTGTTGTGTTTTACTTATTTTTTCCTATATTATGTTCGTGTCATGTTTCAATTCATCTAATATTTTACATAGTTTTTCATTGTGATTCAATTTAGAGAAAAAAATTATGTGTTCGTGTCGTATCTCAATTTATGACATATTTTGCAGGATTTGTCATAGTGATTCGATTTAAAGAAAAATTTGTGTGTTCTTGACGTGTTCGTTTTTTTTTCCCTTTCAAAGTATTATAAATTTATATAATTTTTTACACGTTAATAATTCATTTTATTTATATTTTTACATGTTCGTGTATTCTTATCGAATTTTTCGTGTTGTGTTTTAATAATTTTTTCTATGTTGTGTTCGTGTCGTGTCTCAATTCATTTTATATTTTACATAATTTGTCATTGTGATTCAATTTAAGAAAAAATTTGTTCACTTAGATTTATCCGATTTTATAAATTATTTATAATTTTAAATTATTATGACAATTCTCTTTTATTATTTTATAAAATATTAATTTATTTTTTTATTTAATTATTAATTTTTGTTTTAAAAAATATTATCATTATATTTAACATTTAATTTGTAGCGCGCGGGTCTAATATAGTTTTCATATATAACAATGTAATAATAACTGTATCTAAAGCTTCACGCGTGTTATTGTTAGTGGGTAAAGCTGTTACAACCTCCTCATTTTCCGTTGTTTTCGTTAAAAAAAAAAAAATTAATTAAGAAAAATATTTTTATTAAAAGAGACCAAGTGTCTCCTCTCATAAAAGAAAATTCTTAATTTCCTTCTCTTTCTCGAGAAAGCGAGAGAATGTGAGAGAGAATTCAATCATTCTCTCCCTTTCTCGTTAATCTTTACAGGAATTTCGTCATCGTTTCTTCGCTTTCCCCAAAAAATGCCGCCATTGCATACGGCGGAGGAGGCTACGGTCGGCGTCGACGACGACATCCACGACCTCAAGTTCGCGAATGGAGGCTGTTGTTTTTGGATGCCTTGTCACTCTGCCGTCAGATCAATCTGGTGGCAACGAATCGCAACCGACGATACCAACTCCGCCGCATCCACGTATACAAGTTACAAAGAGCCGTGGTGGACTCGAGGGTGGAAGACGGTTCGAGAATGGTCGGAATTGGTGGCTGGACCGAAATGGAAGACGTTTATCCGGCGGTTCAAAAAGAACAAAACCGGTAATGGAGGAGGGAAATTCTATTACGATCCTTCGAGTTACGCCCTTAATTTCGATGAAGGACCGGGACGAAACGGTTATTTCGATAATGATTCTTTTAACAGAAACTTCTCTTCCAGGTACGCCTCGTTGCCTGTCTCCACCAAATCCTCCATGGATTTCGACAAAGACGGGCCCTTTCTCATCTGACTGTCACGTGATTTGCTGAAGTCATGGTTTCTTTAGCTCACGTGACTGTCACGTGCACGGGAAAGTGGTCGGTGGTTTGCTCGGAGGCCTTCGTTACGGTTAATATATAATTTTTTTCTTAATTAAAATTTTAATGGTTTTTGTTGAGAATAATATTTTTACTGATATTTGTTTAATTGTTGGATGAGGAAGGAAGACGAGAATTTGTAAATTTAAAAGGGTTGTTTTTGTATTGGAAAATGTAAAAATAATCAAAATATTAATGCAAATTTTCTTGTACATTTTTTTTTAAATATATAACTTTACCTAGAATTTACAAGTTAAAAAAGCGTAAAAATCAGATAAAGAAAAAAAATAAAAGTATTAAAATTATATAATAATCCAATAATTAATTTAAATATTTTATGTATTGCAGTCTACCATTTTTATCAAAATTAAAAGTTCGAAAATCCTGTTCTTTTTTTTTGGTCTTTATTTTCATTTAAATTTCTGTGTTTCTCCATGGTTCAAAACTTTGGTTTAGCTGCCTGTTACAGCCAAGCTTTTGAATTAAAGGGCTGATCACAAGATTAAAAAAAAAAAAAAAATCTGTCTCACTGCTTTTGAAGAATTTGATAATTTATATATTATTGTTTTTTTAATGGTAGTTGTATAAATATAAATTTAATAAAAATTATTAAATGTGTTAAAATTTTAAATATGAATATAATACATATATTAAATTTATGATATTAATTATATTTATATATATTGTGTCGTGTTTATTATATTATTTTTATGTTTATTATACGGACAACAAATTAACAGAAACAATGAATGAAAATTTTGCATCTTGAAGTAGAATTATGATTTACAGAAGTTTACGGAACATCATAAAGTTGAAACTACTCAAATTAGTATTCAATGTTTGACTTCAATCAGCACACACCCAAGGTCGACAATGAAAAATAGCATGATTTAAAGCTGTAAACTTCTAAAATATAAAATCAGAACCATTTCAAACTTAATCATACAAATTTACTAGAACATAACCTTCTCTATGACAAATTGACCTATGGGTTCTCATATATTATCCGGACTTAGGGTGAGTATCGGATATGAGTATGTTCAATTTTTAAATTTTTTTTTTTTTTTTTATATATTTGAAGGATCATATTTTATACCTGTGTCCAAATATATATTACATATAAATATCAAATACGAATACTTCAGATAAAATAAAAATTTCTGCTACATAAGGATAAACCACAAAAGACAAAACTGTCATGATGCAAAAAAAAATGTTTATTCTGTTAGCAGTGTCAAAAATTAACTAACAATTAAACAAGATAACGATGGAGTTCTAGCTAAATTAATTGATCAAAGCAGCAACATTTCTAGTCACACTATATAAACAGTGCAAACCATTCGAATGAGATAAGAGAAGCAGATGAGTTAGATTGCTGAGATGTGCAAAAGCATGGAGAATATTGTATGAATATCTTCTTTTACCGAAAAAGGACATCATGAGTTCAGTTCAGTAGCACAAATAGAACAAGAAGAAAAACTGTAATCAACAATATTTAGTCTATCTCCCAACAACAGTAGATTACCTGCATGAGGGATTTAATAGCAACTGCATTGCAATGTTACAATCACTATTTTGCTATTTTTGGCTTTTTTTACCGTTGATATTCATTACAATTAACCATGATAACATTAGATATAACATCGTTACGTCTGCAACCGCGATAAACATGACGCGACCGAAAATACTCACACACTTGATGCTATCACTCTTGAAACATATTGTAGAAAATCTCTTGTTGGTATCTATAAGAGTATACGTAAAGAAATTAATAAGACTTTTCTAAAGTCATGACTACATATTATCACAAGGTTTATTCTTGATTCATATATCTTTATGTTGCGTTTGTATATAGTGTAAAAGTCTTAAAAATCCCGATTCTTTTTTATCAGTTGATTATAGTATGCATAAACTTAGGTTAATTTCCCAACATGAAAAAGGTAGTTCAGAAGTTGCTTATTATGTTCCGGGACATTTGTGTTTACAAATTTTTTTTTCAATAAAACCAGCACGAATGTTTATTTTCATGACTGTCATGTTCGTGGGAGAGGCCCTTTATCTTGGCAGCTATAATATATGTACTATGTTTGTTAGAGAGTTGGCTATAAGCATAGGCCATACTCTCAGTTCAAAGGCGGCTCAAGTAAATTCTAATAGTTCAATTCCAATTTGCAACCGACAAAATCAACCTCAATCAGTTGCTAATTCATAAAATGATGGTAATATATATATATATATATATATATATAAAGGAAGTCGTAATCTGAAAATAAAAAAAATAGTTGTAAATGTTGAGATTCGAATAAAAAACTTACTGAATGTCAATTCTTAAGAATGATTGGATGAACTAATTGAGTTAAGCTTCGCAATTGTTTATAAATGTAACTTCTATAATTACTACTAGATTTTTTCAGAATTACTACTGTTTTCTGTTATCTTCTGTTTTAATTTGTTTTTCTTGCTTATCTTTTCTCTCAACATGATCAATGATATAGACATTAACTCAGGAATCTGATTTTACTGTACAATCAAGATAATGATGGCATAGGCATGGGATATATAAACATTAAGCCAGTTTGGGGTCTACAACAGTTTTAGTTAAGGATTTATATTTGATGTATTGATAGTGTATAAATTTATATACTATTAGTGAATCACATTATGTCATCTCATTAAAATTAAAGTTATTTCTATTTATTTTTAATTTGTTTTTAATGATTTAACATCATATAATTTACTGTCGTATAAATTTATATTTTGTCAATGTATCAAATATAAACTCTTAATTAATTAGCCAATTACATCTATTAAAGAGAGAAAGGGCCATTTTAACTATAATGCATTGGCTTCTAGTATATGACATTTAATTTAAGTTTAATTTGCTAATTTATCATTTTTTTACATGATATTTGACTGTCGATTTGTATATTTGTGTCGTGTTTGTATTATTTTTTTGTATCATAATTGTATTTAAATTATCATATATTATATAAATTTTGATACGTTTATAATTCATATTATATAAATTTTAACACATTCATATATTCGTATCATATTTGTGTTATTTTTCGTGTCTTCATGTCTTATTTTAATTATTTTTTTATGTCATGTTTGTATCATATAATATTTTCAAAATTATCATATATACTTGCCTTATTTAAATTATTTGTTTATTAATTTTTAAAAAAGTCCATAAAACTTAAAAGTATCACATCATGTTTGCTTGATGATTTAAATAACCAAGCATTTTCAAATGGTTGATAGAGTCCTATATTTCTCTACCTATAAGATAACACTCTTCATATCTGTTTCAAAACTGAATAGGATTAAACCATCAGAATTCAAAGTTTTCCTAATCAGTTGATTTTTCCGTCAATCTGATTGCTTTCCTAATTGAATTTGGTATAATGTGTGATCATGTATGACTTCATCAAACATGACTAAGGTGAATAAGTTTGTAAAACCATTTCTCCATACTGTAAACTGTTTTAGCTAACTTTTTTTTTTTTTTAATATAAAAGAGGTCGTAGTTTGGGATAAGAAAAGAGATTGTGGACGTTGAGATTTGAATTCCAAACTAGTTAAATACTATCTTTTAAAAGTAAATGCATAAATAAATTGAACTAAAATTCCGGTTCAATTTTAATTAACTTTTTGATAACATTTTTTTTGTAAACAATCTGACCATCTAAAACTCTAAAAATTCAATAATAATGAAATGATGAGCTGAATTATATATGCATGGGAATTAGAAAATGTATTTGATCAGAAAACCACATTCATCCAATCATGTAATTACATAATACTAAGTCTAGATTAATAAATTAATAAATAAAATCATCAAATTAAGAGTAAGAAAATGGCATTGGAAATAAGATGGTTCAGCCAATTACCATGTACCACCTGATTATCACCACCAACCTCCATTAAAAAAAAGCAAAAACTGATGATTTTGTTTAAAGATTTGATACTATAAAGAAAGAGAAAAGTCTTGTGTTTCCCTAAGGTAGGGGAGGAAGGAGATGGCAAGAAGGTATGGGTATAAGGAAGTCCTACCAAGCGCAGCCATGGTTGCAGTAGAGTGTTCCAATGTAGTCATAAACATCCTATTCAAAGCTGCTTCACTGAAGGGGTTGAACTATAACATCTTCATCGTCTACTGTTATGTTTTAGGCACCCTTGTTTTCCTCCCTTTAGTCTTTTATAGGTCTTTTATGCTCTTTTAATTCTTCTAATAATAATTATCATCCAAATAAATGTATATTTTCTCATAATTTCATTTAAAACTTTTGCTCTAACATATCTTCTTTGTTTATCTGATATGTCTGCAGAAGAAATACAGCGCTTCCTCCCTTGAAGTTCCCTCTCATCTCTAGAATTTGCCTTCTTGGGCTTACTGGGTATGGAAGTACTTCATAGTTCATACTTATGTTGCTCCAACTCTTCATTTTTCTTAAAGTACTTGTGTCCGACACAGTGTCCGATGCATATCCGGACATGGCTATGCGGATATGATCTCCAAGAACCCTCCAAATACATGGAAAAGCTTAGAATAAATCAAACATACCCATGTCGGACACATACCCGTGTCCGACACTCACACCCGAGTTTGAATAACATATGTTCATACTGCTCATAAATCTGTAAATTTCTGTAAATCCCATGACTTGTTGATCTTTTTGAGACAGGTATTTAGCTCTGATGTGCTCATATAAAGGTATAGAACTTGGCTCTCCAACTCTTGCTTCAGCCATTAGCAACCTCACACCAGCTTTTACCTTCATACTTGCTGTTTTCTTCAGGTTTCTTCCTTATTCCCCTGGTTTTTCATCGTCTTCTTCATGTTTTTGTACAAAAAACCAATTTATACAGGAGAAATTATTCTCATCTGTTATGTATAATTCCATAATCAGGGACTTAAATAACGGCTGCAAAATGTTATGGTTGTTATTTTACTATTTCGGCTCTTTTGATCGCTACGATAGTATTCATTTCGTTCACAATCGCAACCGCAATTTAAATACATGATTCCATTGACTAAAATGTTCCTGTTGATTGCTATGCATTTCTTAATTAAATGAATGAAACATGATGAAGTTCACCATATGAAGAAAAGATTTCCCCCATGAAGATTATCAAAATGAAGCATACAATAAACAATGGAAAATGTCAAAATGATAAGTGGAGAATAAAATATAAAAAAAAAAAAAAATTGTAAATCAATATAATTATTCATTAAGATTTTTTTTGTCACTTTCCATCAATAATATTCGTAACTGATTGCAATAACATTTTTTATATCATATGATCTGGTCATTCAAATAACATAAGAATTGGAAAAAATTTCTATGCATCAATCATATTATTGTTTCATGTTTATTAGACTTGGTAATTTGGGTATTCATATTATGTTCGTGTATTTTTGTGTGTTATAATCGTGTTTAAGATGTTTTATATGAATATAAATTTTGACGTGTTAATAATTTGTGATATAGATTTTGACACATTCGTGTATTCGTATCGTGTCGTGTTTTAGTTATTTTTTTTATTGTATTCATGTCGTGTAATCGTATCGTGTCTTATATTGTCAAGTCTAATGTTTATGATCTTTATATGCTTGAGCTAGTTTCCTGAGTCCTTTTCTTTTCTCCTGTCTTTGGATATGGCAATCGCATAAAAAGAATGGAAAAAGTGGCATTTAGAAGTTCAGGTACACAAGCTAAAATAATTGGCACCATAACATCAATATCTGGTGCATTAGTGATTACTTTCTACAAGGGCCCCAAAATTATTTCCTCTTCAACTTGGACATCATCATCATTTGTTCTAGTTCAAAGGCCTTTAGGGTCATCTCAATCAAATTGGACCATTGGTGGCTTCCTAGAAGCTATTGCATATCTTCTTGCTTCATTCTGGTATATTATTCAGGTAAAATATATGTTTCCAAGCTCCACCATGAATTTTGTAATATCTTACATAAAATTAATTTGTAAATTGACTACCGAACTATACATTTTTTAACGATTTTTTTTTTTTGGCCATCATTTTTTTTTAACGATTTGATACCTAAAATAAATCATAATCAGGTACATGAATTTGTATTCCGTTAGCAGATTTCTCAAATGGACTAACACCGTTATATAAAATGCTGATGTGGCATGGTTGATCAATACTAAGTCGCCATATGTTAGGTCAAATATTTTTCTAAATGCTGACTTGACATTGACCTGACACGTGACGACTTAGTATTGGTCAACTAAACTGCGTCAGTATTTTATGTAACATTGTTAGTCCATAAGGTTAATTTGCTTGACATAAATAAAATTTAAGTATCTGATTGTAAATTTTTTTTTTTAAGTACCAAATCGTTATATTAACCGTAAAACTGAACTTGAAATTTTGTAACACTTTACAGTCCCAAGTAATGAAGATATATCCAGAAGAGATTGTTGTAATATTCTTTTACAACATGTCTGTGGCCCTTATATCTCTACCAGTCTGCTTACTAGCAGAACCTAAGTTGAGCTCTTGGAGACTAACAACTAGTATATCAGTTGTTGCGGTCCTATATTCGGTAATACTTCAGTAATCAATTGCAATTGTTCAACTACCTAATTTGCATAATCCTGTGTTGTTTCGATTTTTTATTTTTCTTGAAATATCCGTGTCTGACGCATATCCGACCATGCATATGGGAATACGATCCTTCAAGGACCCTCCAAATATATGAAAATCTTGAAAAAAATTGAACATATCCGTGTCGGACACATACCTGTATCCGACACTTACACTCAAGTCCGAGTAACATAGGGCAGTATCTGAATCTAACTTTCTTCATGGCTACTTGTTTAGGGACTTTTTGGGTTTTCATTTAGCTCTGCTGTTCACACATGGGGTGTACGCTTGAAAGGGCCTGTGTTTGTTGCAATTTTCAGGCCAACTTCAGTTGTCATAACAATTGTTATGAGTGCCATATTCCTTGGTGAAGCAGTATATCTTGGAAGGTATCCAGAACTCTCCCTTTATGTTTTTCCTGTTACAGGTCAATAGTAGAATCATCCACATATGTTGCACATTTCTAGTTTGGTTGGTATTAGATTTGGCAAATTATAAACACGAACACGATTACACGATAAGAATTCTTAAACACGATTATGACACGAATACAATAAAAAAATATCAGGTCTAATTGGTCATTCCTTTTATAATCACAGTTAACAAGCCTGAATCAAAGTTAAATTTGCAGTGTGATTGGAGCAGTGATCTTAACTACCGGTCTTTATGCTGTATTATGGGGAAAAGCAAAAGAAGAAGAAGAAGAAGAAGAAATGACAGATGATGACTCTGGCTTAAGCAACTTAGGACCCTTGTCTAGTGGTACGTTACCTTTGCTGCAAAGCTAAAAAGTAGAAGAAATGTCGCTGAAATGTTTTCAATGGCCAGTGTTTTCACACTCATTGGCATGCTAAAACATCAATGTTTAATGCCTACAGAAATTGGGAAGCAAAAGGCATAATCAGTTTCTTAGATAAGAGTTGAGAACATTGTACTTGAGAGACTGATGATAATCAATACTTTACCTTACAACAAACATTTCAGGCTTTAACAATTGCTTACTGTGACAAGCAATTGAACTTCATGGATTGACAATGGCAGTATGCCAGCAATCTTGTTGATGTCTTTTTGGCGATACAACTGACGAGGTTTTGAAGGTTTTCACGTAAGAGCTGAAACCAATAAATAAAAAACCGGATCGGAGGTTAAATCAATGTAATCTCAGGATGAACCGAATTATTTAATTAAAAATAAATTAAATATGTAATTTTAATATTAAATAAGTACTAATATAGTAATTAGTTAATAGAAATATGATTGTCTTAATGGTATGATCTTTAATATATGATTAAGATGTTAAAGGTTCAAATTTCATCACTTATAAAAATAATTTTAATAAAATAACAAAAAAACAGTTTTTTATCAGTTTAATCTGGTTTTTTATCAGTTTTTTACCGATTGAACCAGTTTTTTACCGGGTTATAGAGTCCTCGGTTCTTTGATATATACCGGACCGAACAAGGCTACCTTTTTTCGATTGAACCAATCTGACCGGCCGATCCAATCCGATTTTTTCAACACTGGATTAAACTGATCTGCAAACACAAAAAGAATAAGAAAGACGCTCGTCAGCTACATCTCCAAAAGGACATCAACAAACCTCTTACAGGTTAATTAATCCACATACTAAAGAGAGAGGAAGACGATGCCCTTTTTCAATAATTTAATCAGTTTCCCTAGTTAAATTAATTTGGTTATGGCTTCTTGTAAAAGGCCTAAATGCAAATCTAACAACAATTTCTTAAAATTTTGTTTTAATAAGTGTGTTTGAGCAAAACCTCATTTAGGCTTTCAAACATAAAAATGTCGCCTTAGTGTGGTGGGACTGTGGGAGTATCTTTGACTGGAAATTCAAATAATTTTTTTTTAATAAAAAAATCGTAATTTAAAAATTAAACAATTGTTTTGGTGAGAATAAGAATTATGCAATCTCATAAGCAATGGCACATTGTTTGAAAATTTGCATGCTGCTGGTTTTGTTAAAAATAATAATAATAATAATAATAATAATAATAATAATGTATTTCTTTTCTCAATTATATTTCTTCTTTGGTTTAAGAAGGCCCACAAAAATTTATGGTATTGCTTACCTGACTCTTATTCTAGAAGCATTGGCCATCCTATCAGGTTTTAAGTGGTTGAAATTTCTTTTCACAATGCATATATAGAAATGAACCCATCACAGAACAGAAGTTACCAATTATTTGATCTTTTCCAGTAATCCAAAAGAGTTTCTAGAAAAATTAGGTTTTCATCATTTCAATGAGAATGACCATTTCTTTTTCATAAATATTGTATAATGGGAGTAAAGAAAGAATTATATAAAACGATTATTTCACATTAGTATATATATTTTTTATTTAAATTATATTATATAATCAATTTTTTTTTTAAAAAAAATCAATTATTTATTACACTGTAACTATTAATTAAGCATAAAGAGTCCAATTAGGTAGAACCTTAAAAGAAAGAGGACATAGGAAATAGGATGACCCCCCCAAACCTCTACATTCAATATAAAAAAGGCAAAAATATGATGTTATCAAGGCTTTTTGCTTCACTAAAGAAAGAAATTCTGGAGGTGAGAGAGAAGCATATACAAACTCAAGTTAGTGACATGTTAGATATAAGGGTTAATATATAAATTAACCTCTGAATTATTATTTTTTAATGATTTGATACTTAAAAAAAAAATACAAATAGTTACCCGAACTTGTAATCCGTCAGTAGATTATCTCAATGGACTAACGTCGTTATATAAAATGCTAACGTGATATGGTTGACCGGTACTAAATCGTTATGTGTCAAGTCAACTATTTTTTTAATGCTGTCGTGACATTGACTTGACATATGACCACTTAGTATCCATGTCAGTATTTTATATAACAACATGTTGTCGATTTTAATAATGCAAGTGCACGTATCGTTTACAAGTAATATAATGAAAAGTAGAGTGTCGAACCCACGAGGAATTGCTATTAAATTTTGCTAAGTACTAAAATTAACAAACTTAATCTTATCTAAACAATTAAATAAATATGATAATCAAAAACAAAATTAAAATAAACTAATATTAAAAGTAAGTAAATTAAAAAGGGTGAATTCAATTAATTATAAAAGCCTAGGATTACAACTTCCCTCAACACTTCGTTTGAATCTCTCTCTACCTCTTCACTTGATTAATGATCCTGAGTTGTTAACCTAGAGTTCTATCTTATTTATAAGCATCTGTCGATGGTCTTATAAAAGTATCATTCCTAACCAATTAACTATATGTCTATGATAATTAAATTAAAGAAGAACTCATTAAGCTTAGGCTCTAACAATGGTTACACATGACAAGTAAGTATATTTCTACCCTACATGCATATCAATTATCCTAATAAATGAATATGAAATATATGTCATTCAATGTATGTCTAACACTAAACTCCCTATGTCTAGTTGTATTTAGGTTAACAAATCAATCTAATTGGTAGCTAAGCAATTAGAAGCATTAAGAACAAGAATGAACAAACAACTCAATAAATCATTAAATCAAGCTAGAGAGAGAAAGTAAATTCAAACTATGTGTTGAGTTCCATTGAAATCCTAGTAAAAGAAAATTAGTTCATGATAATTAATAAAAACAAATATTCAAATAGTTTAACCATCATCAACTACATAAGAAAAATAAATAAGATAAAAGAGAAAAGAAGAAACTAAGAGTTGTCAGTTTTTGAGTCTTCAATCTTCAAATCTTCCAATATTCTTGAGAGAAGTTGATGGCTACTATCTTCTTGACAGAGAATTAGGTTTCTAGGTATCTAATTCCTTTTATTCTGACCTAAAAGAGTCATATTTAAAGTGTCCAAGGCTTCCTGGAGTCCGAAACTTCGTTCCCAAGCAAAACATGTAAGTTTTACATTTTTGCGGTATTGTTCAAGATCTCCCGGCGCCGCGGCGCCACTGCTACTGCCTCCTTGGTGTTTCTCCTCCGTTTGTCCGAATTGGTTCCTGTCGACTTCTCGAACTTCGTCAGCTGTTTTGACTGGGCAAATATTGTCTGATTTTGACGAGCTTTACACCGTTGGAAAGGTATGGAAGTCAGATTCAAAAGTAAAGAGGGAGTTTTCTCAAATTAAGTCTTTAAGATCGAGTTTTTCTTGAAAGAAGTTCCAGAGGTCGAATCTGCCTGCTCATTGGAATGCACCGATTTTTGTCGTTTTGCACCTCGAAGCTCCAGATCACCTTGAACCTATAAAAACACATAAATAACAACTAAATAACTATTTTAAACATAAAATTAATAATTAAAATAAATATAAAAATATCTAAAACTAATCAAATTCTAATAAAATCCTCAAGGACTTAGTCGATTCAAAAGCATAAAAGGTGACAAAATAACTATATTTCCTAGAGTTATCACAACGTTAGTCCATTGGACTAACTTGCTTGACGTAAATAAAGTTCAGGTATTTGATTGTGAATTTTTTTCTTTAGTACCAAATCGTTAAAATGTATATAGTTTAAGGATCGATTTACATATATTTGGACATAAGTATGGGAGGTACGATCCTTCAAATATATAGAAAAACTTAAAAAATAAAATTGAGAATAGCCATATCAAACACATATGACATACCTATATCTGTCACTCAGCCAAATTCAAATAACATTCTTAGACAATGATTTATTCTCTTATTGTTTGAAAAGTTTATTCATATTAATTTTGTTAATCAGTGTTTGTCCTTTCTATAATCAGTTTTTGTCCTTTCTATAGTATATTCTCCTTGGGTTTAAGAAAGCCCTCCAAATTATATATTCCACATAACAAATGCAGTTTCAAATATCCCATATTAATCCCACCCAAATTAGATTAAACTTATTGTGAGAGTAATTTACATTATGGATCATTGAATTTAGTATCAATTTTTATATAGATCACAAACGTTTAATTTCATCAAATTACATCACTAAATTGTTATTATTAATAAATTAGATCACTTATGCTAATTCCGTTAAGTAATTCTAACAAAAAAGCAGACTCAATGTGATTTGTTTTACCTAAAATGTCAGTTAGACATTATCTTGATAAGATGTAAAAAAATATATGCATGTTGAGTCAGCTTTTCCGTTAAAATTACTCAACGAAATTAGTATAAGTGACCTAATTTATTAATAATAGAAGTTCAGTAATGTAATTTGATGAAATTAAAGGTTTGTGACCTACATGAAAGTTGATACTAAGTTCAGTGATCCATAATGTAAATTACCCCTTATTCTGACATATATCCCAATCAGAGTCTAGGGAGTTGAAAAAATTTCAGCTGTATACAAATTAACCATCAGAGAGACTGAGAGAGTGCCGCGGCTCAATTTTTTTTGAGTTTCTTTATCTAAGCTCGATTTGGGTCGGGTCTGAAAATTCGTTTCACTGTTTAAAAATATTTAAAAAAATATTTTTATATATTTTTATAATTAGAAAAATATTTATTTATTAAAAAACAGTAATTCAGACTGGATCGATCATAATTAAGAAAATTAATGTCCAAGTTCGACTCCCTTGAACAGGTTTAAGTGTCACATATATCACTTTTTTTTTTTTCAGCAATATCCAGTGCAGTAAACTTTGGAGTTGTTCTTGATGAAAAAATCATGGTTCAAGATTAGCAGAATCTGATTTCTTTTCCATTAAATTTGGTGCTACTCCTAATTCATATAAGGGGCCTTATTTTCAACTCTTTGGATAAGTTTGGTAAGATTTTTGTATACAATCTGTCCAATTAATTCGCTTGACAAAAAAATTCAGATGATGAACTCCTCCAATTGGAATTTGCAACTTTACCTTCATCATTGTCATTATTTTCAAATTTCAAGTTAAATAAGAAAGGATTTTGCTAACGAGTGTCTTTAGAATATTTAGGACATTTATTAAATATAGTATTTGATAATTTTATTCATCATTTTCAATACATTTGATGAAGATATTACTATATAGTAATCTTAAAGAGTATCCTTAAGACACTTAACAAAATTCAATAAAAAAAAATGTACAAATATTACTATATTAATAATTTTAAAAAATGCTCTTAGGATATTTATTAGCAAAATTCAATAAAAAAAAGTGTGCAAGTCAATGTCATGCTGAAATATTAAAAGTTTTGTTCAATCTAAAATCTATACACTATAGATAAAAAAAATAAAAAAATTCCTTAAAGGGGGTTTTTCTCAACATGTGGCGATTTTTTTTTTTTATTTGTTATTTTTAGTTTTAAAATTTTATTTTTAAATGATATATTTAAAGGAGTTGGTCCGTACGTTGACTCGCGAGTAGATTTAAGATCCGTATCAGACTCGTACGAAAAAAGTTTTAAAAAATTATTTTATTTTTAAATGATGTATTTAAAGGGATTAATTCAAACGTTAACTCGCAGATCGATTTAGGATTCGTACACAACTAGCTAAAAAAATTATTTGGGATGATGTCATGAATGACCCCTGAAGTTTATCAAATTTGTCAATATAATATCTGTACTTTAAAAATGTATATTTTGGTACTTAAAGTTTACACTCCGTGTGCTATTTTAGTACCTGTCAGTAACACCGTTAAAAATTGATTATGTGGCTTTTGTATCCAATGAAAACTTGACATGTGGCACCATATAACGATACCAAGTGTACTAACTAAAAAATTATTAATTTAATTTTAAAAATAAAAATATTATTATTTTAAAAATATAATGATGACACGTGGCATCATATAATGATGCCACGTGTATTAACTTTAAAAAAATTAATAAAAAAAAATTAAAAAATCTAAATTAAAATTTTTTAATAAATTTAAAAAATTTAACAAATTTTTAAAATTTAAAAAAATTTAAAAAATTTTAAAATTTTAAAATTTTTAAAAATTTAAAAATTCAAAAATTTAAAAATTTAAAAAATTTTAAAAATTTCAAAAGTTTAAAAAAATTTAAAAAAATTAAATTTTTTAATAAATAATTTTTAAAAGAATAAAAATAATTTCATAATTTAATTTTTGTAATTTTTAAAAATAACATTTAAATTTTTTTTTTAAAAAAAAAGTTTAGATATTATAAATGATTTAATATTTAATTTTAAAATATTTTTTTATTTTAAAAATAATTTTAGTTAAATATTTTCATTTTTTTATTTTTTTAATTTTTGAATTTAAAAAATAGAATTTAATTTTTAAAAATAGAATTTTAATTTTTATTATTATTTTAATATAATTTTTAAGTTTTTTTTTAAAAAGTATATAATAATTTTTAAAATATTTTTTTATTTATTTTATTCTCTTTATTTTTACAAAAAATTTAGATATTAATTTCTAAAAAATCAGGTGCTGCCACATGTCATCACCTGATTGGTCAATGCCACATCATCATCTATATTTAACGGTGTTAAGTCAAAGTACCACATTGATACACAGTTTGATAGTACATGTACCAAATTGAATATTTTTAAAGTACGGATACAACATTGACAAATTTGATAAACTTCAGGGGCTATTCATGATATTATCCCAAATTATTTTATTAATTTTATTTTAAATCTTGTATTTAAAGGGGTTGGTCCGCACATTGACTCGCGGGTCGTTTTAGGATTTGTACCCGACACGCTCGAGAAAAAAAAGTTAACATAAGAAATTTATTTTATTAATTAATTATTTTATTTTAAAATGATGTATTTAAAGGAGTTAGACCGCAAGTTAACTTGCTGATCGATTTAGGATCCGTACCCAACCTGCTCAAGAAAAAAGTAAAAAAAAAATTATTTTATTAATTATTTTAATTTTAAATTATGCATTTAAAGGGGTTGGTCCCCACGTTGATAATTTAAAAAGAAAAACGAACTTGCAATCGATCATACGAGAGAATAAAATACAAACCACAATTTTATTTTCTTATTTATTATTTTCTTACCTCCTATAAATAAAAATATACAGTATATGATAAGATCTAAATATTTTTAAAAAATATATATAAATAACATTTGAAAATACATTTGTATTACGTAATTATAAATAAATAATTTTTATAAATTTAATTTTCATAATTAAAAAATATAATTATATGAATATTATTACAATTTAAAAATAAAAAAGTGAATAAAAATATTATTTAATTTATTATTATTAATTAATTAAATAATTATAAAAAAATTAAAACACCCTAGCAAATGCGGCGGCTTAATTCTAGTATATATAAAATGAATTACATAAATAGTTTAGTGGTTGACATGTGGCACTTTTTTAGGAAGAAGGAAAAAATGAAAGGGAAGAAGAAAGAAAAAAAAAATGGAAGAAAGGAAAAAAAGGAAACAGACAAAAATAAATTTTTTTTGTGTGTTTGTATTATTTTTTCGTGTGTTTAAAGTATTATAAATTTATATAGATTTTTACACGTTAATAATTAATTTTATGTATATTTTGACACGTTCGTGTATTCTTGTCGTGTTCATGTTATTTTTCGTGTTGTATTTTAATTATTTATCTGATGTTGTGTTCGTGTCATGTCTCAATTCATCTCATTTTTGCATAGTTTGTCATTGTGATTCAATTTAGTGAAAAATTTGTATGTTCGTGTCATGTCTCAATTCATAACATATTTTACATAATTTGTCATAATGATTCAATTTAGAGAAAAATTTGTGTGTTCGTAACGTGTTCGTGTTTTTTTTTGTGTGCTCAAAGTATTATAAATTTATATAATTTTTTACACGTTAATAATTTGTTTTATGTATATTTTGACATGTTCGTGTATTCGTGTTGTATTCATGTTATTTTTGTGTGTTGTGTTTAATTATTTTTCTATGTTGTGTTCGTGTCGTGTCTCAATTCATCTCATATTTTGCATTATTTGTCATTTTAATTCAATTTAGAAAAATTTTTGTGTGTTCGTATCGTATCTGAAGTAATGATATATTTTGCATAATTTGTCGTAGTAATTCAATTTTAAAAAAAATTTGTGTTGTTTTTTGTGTGTTCAAAGTATTATAAATTTATATAAATTTTTACACGTTATTAATTCGTTTATATAAATTTTGACAGGATCGTGTATTCGTGTCGTGTTCATATTATTTTTCGTGTCGTGTTTTAATTATTTTCCCATGTTGTGTTTGTATCGTGTCTCAATTCATCCTATATTTTGTACAATTTGTTATAGTGATTCGATTTTAACTCTAAATTCATTTACTTAAGATATTAAATATAAAAATAATTTAATTTAAATTTATTTATAATTATTAATTTAATTAAAAATTTATAAATATTAAAATATTCTCTCAGCAAAGCGAGAGAAGAATTCTAATAATAGTATACAATTAATATAATACTTCTAGATTTTCCCAATTTAAAGCAAAGAAAATCACAGTGGAAACAGGTCATGTGTCAACCAACCTGCCAATTATCACTAACAACCATAATTAAAAAGACAAAAATGAAAAATATGATTTTAAGATTCGGTTAATAGGTATTTATAGATACCAATTAATGATGATTTAATTATTAATTTTTTATATATTTTTACATTTAATACATATTTTTATTGAATTAAAAAAAATATTAATTACATTTTTTTCTTCATAAATATCATCTTAAACAGTACCATTCTATTAACATTTCCTTCATTTTATAGCCTTTTGGCTTTTGGAAGTACAAATTACAAACCAGTGAAAGACAGGAGAAGGGGAAGAGAAGATGGCAAGAAGGTATTGTTACAAGGATGTCTTGCTATTCACAGCTATGGTTGCAGTACAATGCACCAATGTAGGGCTAAACATTCTATTCAAAGCAGCAACTTTAAAGGGGATGAGCTACTACATCTTCATCACCTATTCTTTTGCTGTTGGCACCCTTTTTCTCCTCCCTTTATCCTTTATCTTTCCCAGGTTTTTTTCTTAACATCATCATCCAGTTTAATTACATATTTATGATCTCCCAACTCCATTGGAAATTTGCACTTACATGATGCATATCTTTGTTTATTTCTGATATATGCAGTAGAGCAGTGCTTCCCCCATTGAAGTTCCATCTTGTCTCTAAATTTTTCCTTCTTGGGCTTATTGGGTATTGAAGTGCTTTACACATTAGGCTGTAATTTTTTTTTTTCTTAATGTGTTCATTTTTTTTGGTTCTTGGAAAGATCAGAAGATGTTAATAGAAAAACTAAGATTGTACTTTTTCCTTATGGGGGCAGGTTTTTAGCTCAACTATTTGCATACAAGGGTATAGAATATAGCTCCCCAACTCTTGCTTCTGCAATCAGCAATCTCTCCCCAGCTTTTACCTTCATACTTGCTCTTCTTTTCAGGTTTCTTCCTTCTTCTCCTAGTTCTTCAATGTCTCCATGTGTTTACATTTTTACCTTGCATAGCCTTAAATAAGAAAAAAATAAAAAGCAATTCAATAAGTGGGAAGAACTTATTCTCACAAAGAAGATTACAATTTTCCTTTTGAATGTATTTGATCTGGTCAGATATATACGATAAAAGTATCTAGGAGGTCCCTATACTATATTATCTAGTACAAATTAGTTTCTCTATTATAAAACTGGATAATTTAATCTTTGTTAATTTAAAATTGAAGCAAAAAGGTAAAATCACTAACTGATCATGTAAAATGAATCTTTACATGGCATTTAATCTCTGTTTAATTGATGACGAGTATGTCAAATACTGACATGTCATCAATATAATATATTATTTTAAAATGACGTGGACAAAATAAATAATATATTTTCAACATTTGATGTGGCATTTTCAACAAATTGGTTACTTATTTTATCCATATCATCTTAAAATAATATATTTTATTGATGCCACGTCAGCATTTAACATCCAAATCATTAACTAAATATAGATTAAATGACACGTCAGTTTTTTTAAAAATTCACGTTACAGCAGTTAATGATTTTACATTTTTGCTTCAATTTTAAAAGAATAATTAAGGATTAAATTAACTAGTTTTATAATAAAGAGATTAATTTACACTAAATAATATAGTACAAGGATCTCCACCGATATATACAGTGACATAAAAAACGCTTTGAAAATTGTACATCAATTACTAATGTTTTATCTCAGACTTCTTGTAATTTGGAAGCTAGTGTCCTGAATCTTTTTTTTTTTTTTTTTTTCTACCATTCTTTGGATACTGTAACTAACAAGATTGGAAAGGGTAGCCTTGAGAAGCTCAAGCAGTCGAGCTAAAATCATGGGGACCATAGCATCAATATCAGGTGCATTAGTAGTTCTTCTCTACAAAGGCCCCAAAGTTTTGTCCTCACCACCTTGGACTTCATCATCTGTTTTACATGAATGGCCCTTGGAATCATCAGAATCAAATTGGGTCATTGGTGGGATCTTACTTGCTGTTGCCTATCTTCTTTTTTCATTCTACTACATTATTCAGGTAAAACAATATTGTATGGTATGCCCTTTCCTCACTTAGAAATTTCCACAAGCTCAATTTTTAATTAGGTTGGAGTTGAAGTTTCCAGACCCAAGTCATGGAGATGTACCCAGCTGAGCTGATTGTAGCCTTCTTTTACAACTTATGTGCGGCCATTATCTCTGCACCAGTTTGCTTAATAGCAGAATCAGACTTGAGTTCTTGGAGGCTAAGGCCTATTGTAGCAGTTATTGCAGTCCTATACTCGGTAAGCTATGTTACTCCGACTTTTCATTTTTTTTTTTTGTGAAGTATTCGTGTCCGACACATATCCGGATATAAGTACGGGGATATGATCCCCCAAGGATCCTCCAAATATATGAAAAAACTTAAAATAAATCAAACATACCCGTGTCCGACACTCACACCGGAGTTCGGTAAGAATTTAGTGATTCATCTACAATCAAAGAGTAGACTATTGCTAGTATCTAAATGTGACATTCTCTATCTGTGTAGGGTGTTTTTTTATCCTTTAGCTCTCTTGTGATCATATGGGGCCTTCACTTGAAAGGGCCTGTTTACATTGCAATTTTCAGTCCACTGTCAATTGCCATTGCTGCTTTTATGAGTGCCATATTCCTTGGTGATTCTCTGCATATTGGAAGGTACTAAAACTCTATTTTTTTTTTCATGTTACCAGTCTTAAGCAGAATGACTTGAAAGGCAAATGTTTTACTTTTCTCGATCACAAATGATAAGCTTAAGGGCTAGTTTAGCATTGCTGTTGGAAAAAGTTTGGATTGAAAAAAACTTGAGTTAAAAAAAATGTGTTTAAAAAATATGGTGAAAAATTGTGGTTTAAAAACTTTTAAGTGTTTAGCATTGCTGTGAAAAAGTATTATAGGAAATTGAAATGTCAAAAAAAGATATGTTTAAAATAATAAAAGTGTAGAGATGTGAGGATAATAAAGTCATTTTATCCAAAAAGCTTTTAAAGTCTAAAAGCTATATTTTTTGGCTTTTTGGTTTGGCTTTTCAAACCATGGTTTCAACAACAGAAGTCAAATTTTTTATCTGTTTAGCATTGCATTTGCGATTAAAAGCAGCTTTTGACCTCAAAAGCTATACCAGAAGCAATGCTCAACGAGGCTTAAGTCAATCTCAATTTTGCAGTATTATTGGAGCAGTTATCCTATGTATGGGATTTTATGCTGTAATATGGGGAAAGGCCAAAGAAGAAGAAAGGACTGAGGATAACCCTGGCTTAAGCAGCTTGGGAACCTCCTCCAGTGGTAAGGTCCCTTTGTTGCAAAGCCATAATAAGGTGGAAAATATGCAGCACAAAGATTGGATGGATAAATAGTAGCAGTATTCAATGATTCACTAATGCCTCCTGAATCATCAAATATTTTGTTCAATGCCAATGGAATTACAAAAAACCAAAGGCTTAAAAAGTTTTTCAGAACTTGGATTAGATAAGAGACAATGCATCATCTGTATTTGTTTTCCTTTCAATTGAAAATATCAAGTGTAAACTGTAGCATACTTGAGAGTAACAGATGATGAGATGATGATCACCATTTTACCAATAATTCAAATTTCTGTGTTTAGCAATTTGCTTATTTTGATAAAAAGACTGCAGTCCATGGACAATGGTGGTGGAATGATGTATTGCTTTAGTGAGAATAAACTATAAAGCATTAAAAACCTCGTCTATCTAAGCAATATTGTCGTTTAAATTGCGGTCGCGGATATGTTTTCGGTTGCGTCACATTTATCATGATACTATCGCAATCGTGATTTTTTTTTTAATCATAAAATTCTTTTTTAATAATTTTAAAATAATTTGTGACATTTTATGATTTTTTATTTATATAAAAAAATTATTAATAAATTATAAATTGGATCTATATACATGAATTCACAAACGTTAATTTAATCATTACAGATCGAATTTACATCTTAATTATAATGAATATCAATAGCAAAAAGAACTGAAATCGATAAAACAGCGTTGTAACCGCTACTTAAATCACTGACTAGCACCTGCCAAGGGAAGATGATGTATGGCATCAGACAATGATGGATTGTCTTCTTGTTTGAAGCATGCAAAGTTTAGTTATGTTAATTTTGTTAATCAGTGTTTGTCTTTTCATTATTCTATTCTCCTTCAGTTTGAGAAGAGCCACCAAATCCTGCTCTTGATCAATTGACAGAACCTATGCACATTTTTAAATATCTCATCAATTAAACTTCTCACTCCCATCCTTGTCAGATTCTAGAAAGTTGTACAATTTTGAGATTGTATGATCTCTCATGCTAGGTTAAAGATATATCCAACACTCACATTCAAATTCGAATAACATAGATTTCATAATTCAAAATTAGCAGAATCTGAATTCATTGTGTAATTTCCATTAAAATTTCTAAAACCAAGTTTGGTACTCATGTATCAATTAAAAAATAATGCATTAGAAAAGAAGAATAAATTTAATCCTCAATTAAATCATAAATTATGATATTTTATGAATGTTTAATTGTGTTATCAATGATCAAATCAAGTTATAAAATATTCAAACAATAGAATTCTTAAATTAAAACCAAAAGTTAAATGTTATTAGGTTAAATATGATTATGAAGTTTTAGTGCCTTTGCTAATATTTTCTATCTCAAAACAGTTTATAGTAATTATCTTTTAATTTTATTTGATATTAAAAATACCATTTTCCTTGCTTCTAAAGAAAAGGATCATTGTGGCAACCAAAAAAAAAAAAAGAAAAAGAAATGGGCCGGTCATAACTAGAATTTGTAATTTTAGACACAATACGAAAATATGATGCGTACATGATACGTTTAATAAACATGAAAATAGTGTAATAAACACAACACAATAAGTTTAATACGATTAACATGACACTTTTAATATACGTATCGTATTTGTATTTAGAATTTTGACACATTTAATAACACGATTGACATGAGATAAGAAAAATATTAAACACAACAAGCATATACGAATTACCAAATCTAATCATAATAAAACAATTGGATCCATTAATGATAACACAATGGTAAAAAATATAATGGTAGAAGATGACCATCAAATTTAAAGTTGTGTTTGATAAATAATGTGGGAACTAGTCTTCTCATTCATTCATGTTCGCTTAGACATGAAATCAACATCAACTATATATTAAAAAATTATTATATTTGGTAGTGCAAAATCACTCTAATTTAACTTGTGCTATAAAATATTTGCTATCATTAGGAGATGCTATAAAAAAGTATAAACACAAGATCATAATCTTTAGACATTATGACATAAATAAATATTTTATAATAAGGTATGGTCATTCTTGTCACATGATGAAAAATAACATCCTAAATTATTTTATGAAAGAAAAGATTCTTTTCACACCATAAACCCAATTTATTATTCTTATTACCAACTAATATATAGATAGATAGATAACCCCAATCATAATACTTTATAATATGTGATTTTCTATGTGCTATAATTATTGATTCCTAGATCTGGTATGAATTTGTGTCGTGTTCATTTTATTTTTTGTGTCATAATCGTATTTAAGGTATTATATATAAATATATGTCGCAACCTAAAAAATAACAAGTCTCATAGCGAGACTTTATTCGTTAAGTGTGACATTAAAAATAAAAACAGAAAAAAAGACGACTTAATTTCTCTCGAAATAAAATGAGGGTTTGAAAATAACCTTGAAAAAGGCATGGAGTCGCCACCAATTTTTTTTGGCTATGTGTGATCGGCCACCTATTAAAACCGATTTTGTAAAACATTTAAAATTAATTAAAATATTTTTTAAAACCAATTTCAAGTCTGTGTTTTTATACCAGAGAAATCAAAGAAGCGGGTTCGGGACTCGGTTACGTGCGGGGAAGGATTAGCACCCCCACAACGCCCGTATAAAACGGAACCTTATTAATCGTGTGTTATCTCAAATATCGGTTAAGAGTCGGTTTTAAATTTGGCACTTCAAATTAATTCCCAATTTTAAGAAAAATAATTCAATTTTTAATTGAAAATGATCCAGAATTTATTAATTCAAAATTTTCCTATATTCCTAGATAAACGCGACAAAATATATAACTTTTTATTTATTTAGAAAATTTTTCGAATCACTCTCGTTTTAAGAAAGATATTTCGTTATTAATGATAATTGATGATATTCTCCCCGGCAATCCGGAAGAGAATTCATAAGTTATTTTAACTCGGGAATAACTTTATTTTATTTAAAATCATTATCTTATTTTAAAACATTTTAAAAAGATGAATATGAACATGTGCGACATAATAAAGATGACATAGGAAAATCTAAGTGATATAATATAATCTAAGTGATATAATATATTCTAAATGAAATGATATAACCTAAGTAATATAAAATGATATGAAACACAAAAATAATATTATCATGAAATATGCATGAAGATAAAAATAACAATGCATGAACATATTATATCCTAAATGATGTGACAAAAATAAATGACTAAGTAAAAAGCACAGGATATCATAGAATATTCACAACCATATAACAAACAATATAACATCAAAAAATATAAATCAAAATAATAACATTACCATAGAAATATTCATAGCAAATATCCTATATCATATAATATGCATGAACATGGAAAATACAATGCATGAAAGTGTATTTTTTTCTTTCAATAAGAAAATCCGTATACCTAAAAAGATATCCGACTACCTTAGGAAAAGACATCAAATTAAATTTTCTATAATCAAAAATACTTTGTGATTAGTTTGAAAACAATTTTGAAAATTCTTGGATGAAAATGACACATGGCCTAAACCCCCTTTGAAAAAAACTCTATTTCCTAACTTTGAAAACCCGGACTTGACCATTCTTGACCCGAGCTTTATAAAATTATTTTTTGAGATTAAAATGGCTTAGAAATCAACCTAGGACAGTAGCTAAGGTTCCTCCTAATCAGCCTTCTATCAACGCCTTAGACAAAACAAAAAAAATTAATTTTCCCTCAAATTCAAATCTGACTCTACTGTCCAGTTTTAAAACGTGATTTTTTAACCTGTTTTAAAAAATTCTAAAAAATCTAAAAACATTATAGGAGACTCAAAACATGTCGAAATCTATGAGAAAAAATTGGCTTAATTTTTAGACCAAGATGACCTACCAAAAAAATCACGAAAGTCAAAACACTGGGTAAAAAACTATTTTGCCAAAAACGTTTTTAAGCCTTTGATAAAATCATTCAAAAATCAAAGCAAAAATATTGGAGACTCCTCTAAGGACCTACAAACAGTAGCTAAAATTTCTAAAAATTTGGACAAGAATTGCCTAAGTAAAAAAAAAAATCACAAAGGTAGAAAATCCCACTTGACAACTCCTTAATTTTCCACAAGCATGCTCATGTGAGCTTGACCTTAAGCCATTGATTGGCTTAAGTCAAAAATCAAGTGGTATGGTATGGGATGCATGAACAAACAACAAGTTTAATGTATGAAATGCATGATCTAAGGCCTAAATGACATAGAAAATGCATGGCAATTCAAAATGATCTAATGCCTAGCATGAACTTGCATGCAATAAATGCAACCTAGACCTACACATGCATGAAATGCATGGCAATACCAACATGATCAAAGACCTAATGGATATGAAAATGCATGGCAATACCAATATAATCTAAGACCTAATGGATATGAAAATACATGGCAATACCAATATGATCTAGACCTAATACTAATATGCATGCGAATATGCATGGCAACACAAAGATGAACTAGACCTAAAATGTCATGAAAATGCATGAAAGTAACATGAACACATAATGACCAAATAAACCTAATACTAATGCATGAACATGGCACAACCAATACACAATCTCATGGCATAGTAATGCAAAGCATGGTACCTAAACAAAATGAAAATGCACACACAAGGCAAACAATATAGTGGAAATCGAATGGGCATGAAATCAACATGTGAAATTTTAGCATGGCATTAACACAAACACATGGCATACTAAATCAAAATATACAATATTATGGCATGGAAATGCAAGCCTATCAACTAACACAATGAAAATGCACACACAAGGCACAAAACAATGGGGTAGCCGAATGGACACATATCTAAATAGTGAAATCCTAGCATGACATTAATACAAACACATGGTATAGTATATGCAAAACTCAAAAGGAAACATGCTAGACTAAACAAATCTGATATATAGGCAAGAATATAGCTAGGGATTTTCACAAACACATAGTATAGTAAAATCACAAAGCATGAACAAGTTAACATGTTGAAAACAGAAAACTAAAAATGGCAAACAAAGTAAGTAGACATGGAAACAACATGATAAAATCAGCAAAATAATAGTAAATAAATGAAAAATGTTGAAAACAAGCTCCATGTCTTAACTATTTTTAAAAAGTTAGAACATTAAAACAAGCTAGAACATCACAACCAACATGGAAAATGAATCAAACACATCACAAGAACAAATATAGGGCCATTTGGCCAACACCAAAAATGGGGGAAAACTTGTTTTTTTCTTTAATTTTTTCAAGAAACATAAAATATGAGCTTTAAGAACTTGTTTTAAAAAACTATTTTATTTCATGAAAGAAGATAAAATAACAATGAAAAAAACAAAATCATATAAACAAAGTATGGAGAAGAGCAAAGAAAATAGCTACCTTGCTTTAGCTTTCAAAATCAAAGAGTAGTAAGGAAATCTTTTTTTTTTTTTTTTCTTTTTATTTTTCTTTTTTCTTTTTCTTTTTTCATTCTTTTTTCTTTTTTCCTTTCTTTTTTTTTCTCTCAACTATAGTTACTGACCTCTCTCTATTCAGCCCCCAAAACCAGAAATGAAAATGAAACCCCCCTCTCCTTGTAGTGTCCGAATGGCTTCTTGAATAATGTAGAATGTTGTAATTTTTTTCTAGCCAATTTTGATCCAAAGATCCTTAATCCAAGATGATTTTTATGTGAAATTATCACTCTTAGATTAAGGAATCAGTCCCTAACTAATTCAGCTGTTAAGAATATGATGTCATTATGGTAACATCATCCCTCTCCATGCATTGGTCCATGTGTCACAATTACAAAGGCTTGATCACAAAAAATAACTACCTTCATATCCACTCTTGTCCTTTGGATGCAATGGCTCAGCAAAAATCACTCTCCTCATGGGCTTGGCCGGCTGGCCCTTGATATTCCCTCTTCGGTTTCTTCGGTAAAATAACCTTTTTGCCTCCCGAACCTAATTAAATAGCAAACGGACTCCGAATCCAAATTTTATTTTTTTGATACTTCCTAAATAATAAAAAATTGAATTATGGAAGTTTTCATAATTTTTTGAGCCCATTTGCTATTTTTCCCGAATTTATCTTCCAAAATTGCCCTTAATGCACTTGAACTTTTACCCTTTTTCAAACGAGCTCTGAATTCGGATTTTTCTTCACCAATCTCTTTCAAATAATTTAAAATTGAGATCTGAAAGTTGTCATAATTTTTCGAGCTCATTTGATATTTTTTCGGGATTTATCTTCTGGGATTTTCAGCTTAGTGGGCCCAAGATTTGCCATTTTGCAAACGAGCTCCGAATCTGGATTTTTCTTCTCCAATCTCTTCCAATGAAATAATATTGAGATTTGTAATTTTTGGAGCTCATTTGCTATTTTTTTAAAATTTCCAAATTTGCCTTTTTACCTCTGAAGCCTGGTTTTACTCAAAACAAGTCTGATTTCCAGTTTTTTTTTTTTTTTTTTTACCTTTGTTATATATTGAATTGGAGTTGGTCCGAAAATGCCCAATTTTTACGATCAAATTCCACTCCGTTTTAATTTTTTCCTTTTCCAGTATCTGGAATTTCCTCGTTTCTCTGTTTTTCCTCCAATCAGCTCTTTTCTCGGAATTACTTTAAACTGAGCCTTGGGCTATCCTTGTTTACTCACTCCTCATCAATTAGGGGCTTTACTTTTACCGAATCGAGCCATTTCTGTAATTTTCTCAATTTCACTAAAATCCACCAAAAACCCTAATTCTCAGTTTTCTTCCAAATTGACTTTTCCTTCAGTTTTGCCTTCAAATGGCCTCTCCATTACCCGTAGTCATTGCTTATCTTCCATTCAGAACCTCCAATTTTGACCAATTTGATCGTTTAAGCACTTTTCCCCAAATTTTCTGAACTAGGGTTTCCTTTCCACTAAATCTCCGTAACCCAACTTCCGGACTCCATATCTTTCATTGTAGACCTCGGATTATCAAAATTCTTTCACCATTATTCAATTAAACTTTGAATCTTGATTTTGAAAATGGGTTGACTTTTTAATGGTTGACTTTTTGGAGTTGACTTTTTTGGGGTTGACTTTTTCAAGATTTACTTTTTATGCTTGGCTTCTTAAACTAAGTCTTGGAGTACCACCTGTAAGATGAGAAAAGATTTTTTGCATTCTAAAACATCATTCTAGGAAAAAAAAACTTGATTTAGTGGTTCGGACAAAATTAGGTGTCTACAGCTACCCTCTTTAGCTATTGCTAAGAATCAGGAATCAAGCAAAGATAAACAAACACTAATTTTGTCCGGTCAGTGAAATCTCGTGTGAAGAAAAGAAAAGGGGATTTTCATTTTTTTTCTTCCATTTTTTCACTTTTTTGTGAAAAAAAAAAAGCTGTAAATAGAAGATTTTGTCCTTAAATTGAGTTCCTTGACTAATCAAGGCTCAACCCGTCTTAAGGAAACGGGTTCGATTTGCAAGAGAAGAAAATACCTCAACGATGGTCTTGGGGTCTTATCCTGTCTTGTACTAACCTTACTGGCATAGGTGAAACCGTAAATTGAGAAAGATCTGGATGAAGCCAGAGATTGAAATAACATGGGTGAAACCAGAAAATTGAGAAAGATCTGGATGAAACTAGAGATTAAAATTACATAGGTGAAACCAGAAAATTGAGAAAGATTTGGATGAAACCAGAGATTGAAATGACATGGGTAAAACCAGCAAATTGAGAAAGATCTAGATGAAACCAGAGATTGAAATGACATGGGCAAAACAAGAAAGTTGAAAAAGATCTGGATGAAACCAGAGATTGATATGACATGGATGAAACCAGAGAGTTGAAAAAGATCTGGATGAAACCAAAGATTGTTATGACATGGGTGAAACCAGAGAGTTGAGAAAGATCTGGATGAAACCAGAGATTGAAATGACATGGGTGAAACCAGAGGGTTGAAAAAGATCTGGATGAAACTAGAGATCGAAATGACATGGGTGAAACCTGAGAGTTGAAAAAGATCTGGATGAAACCAGAGATTGTTATGACATGGGTGAAACCAATAAGTTGAAAAAGATCTGGATGAAACCAGATATTGAAATGAATTGGGTGAAACCAGGGAGTTGAGAAAGATCTGGATGAAACCAGAAATTGAAATGACATGGGTGAAACCAGAGAGTTGAAAAGGATCTGGATGAAACCAGAGATTGAAATGACATGGGTGAAACCAGAGAGTTGAAAAAGATCTGGATGAAACCAGAGATTGTTATGACATGGGTGGAACCAGAGAGTTGAAAAAGATCTGGATGAAACTAGAGATTGAAATGACATGGGTGAAACCAGAGAGTTGAGAAAGATTTGGATGAAACCAGAGATTGAAATGACTTGGGTGAAACCAGATATTTGAGAAAGATCTGGATGAAACCAGAGATTGTTATGACATGGGTGAAACCAGAGAGTTAAAAAAGATCTGGATGAAACCAGAGATTGTTATGACATGGGTGAAACCAGAGAGTTGAGAAAGATCTGGATGAAACCAGAGATTTTTATGACATGGGTGAAACCAGAGAGTTGAAAAAGATCGGGATGAAACTAGAGATTGCGAAATGTGTTGGAAATTAACATGGAGGATTCGAAAGAGGATGCAAACGCTTGGATTGATGCAAATGCTTCTTGATGCAGATATTGAATAAGATGCAAATGTAACTGGCTTTTGTTGATGCAAATGCTTCTAATGCTTCATGGTGCAAATGCAAATGACTTGGTTGATGCAAATGCTTCTAAATGATGCAAATTCAAAGATCCTCAAATAATGCAACTACTTCATGGAATGATGTAGACGCAAAGATTAACAATGTGCAAATGCTTCTAAATGATGCAAAATGCAAAAATTGGCACTGATGCAACTACTTCATGAAATGATGCAAATGCCCCTACTAATCGTGTTCATGTAAGTGATCTATGAATAGTGTAACTGCAGTTACCACACAATAATGAAAATGCAATGATTCTAAAAAATGACGCAATTGCTTGCAAATATCCATGAAATATGTAAATGAAGATGCTTATGGAATAGTGCCAATGCAAATACCATGAATGATGCAAATGCTTGTTGACACTGTACAGATGCAAAGCTCAATAAAAGATGAGTGCTCATGAATGATGTAAATGCCCCTGATAGTTTTTCTAGACTTTGGCTTAGCCTTTCCAATTCATTTTTTACTCTTCAAACCAGAGTATATCTTCAATTCATTTTCCAATCTTTGGCTATTCTCTTTGCCCCAACAGTTTTCAAACTCTTATTGACAGAACTCTGCTTGCCGAGTTCTATTTCTTCTTCTCATATTCGGAAGTCAAGGTTAACCCTAGTAGTTTCACACCTTTGGGTTAGAAAAACTCTTATCTCATGTCAACATCAAAAATGGGTATTTCAAAAACATATTTGTTTTCCCTTTTTGAAAAACAATTTTGCTCATTTAATGAAAACTTCTGATCCAACAATATTAACCCCATAGAGTGTGATGTATGAATCTTTTGAAGACTGATGATCACTGTTAGAAATTTCCCTAAGTGTCAATCTGAATTTTTCAATTTAAATTGGCAAGGCTTGGTATAACAAAATTTTGGTTGATCGAAGAAAACTTCACAACGAAAATGTATATCCCTTCTAGGTTCACAAATGGAACAGGTTTTATAGATCATGAATTCAATGAAAACCAAACAAATCCAACATTCTTTTAATTTCCATATCAAGGCATTTTGACAAGCGTCAAGATTAGCCGGAATGTTTAAACGGGAAAGTTTAATCTTGGAGGGAAAAAGTCTCAGTTTTTGAAATCAATCCTCCAAATGAGAGCTAACAATTTGGGAGGTTCAGGAATTTCTAGATGTTCCTTGATGACCACTTCTTTTGTTATGGCATCGATACTGGCATAGATGGCATCAAAAATTTCTATTTTACTCTAGATTTCCCATTTTTGGGTTTTCACCCTAGAGTCCCATTCTTTCCATTTTTTCTTTTCTTTTTGTTTTGTTTTGTTGTTTTACCAGGCACTTGAGAATTCTAAATTCTTCCATAGTGAAATAATAATTCGATGAGATAGGATAGAATCTGAAGAAAAACCCTTCAAGTTAAATATTCCTGCTTGATCAAAATGGACTTTTAAAGCACGTAATGTAGGCCATGGTTCGGGGTTCAAAAAGAAGGATAAATAGGCCCAAAATCTGTGTTTGAGGGTGATCAGATCAAGGATCATTTTTTTAGGAGGATTCTCTTTTGAAGCATTTGTCCCTTTTGGAATTTTCTTTCCTTTTTTTTCCTTTCCTTTTGGCTTTCATTTGCCATACTTTTTCACATTTTTTTCTTTTGTGTGTTTTTCTCTTGCTTTGTTCTTGGCTTTCATTTCACCAACTTTTTCTTTACCTTTTGACAAAATGAGAACTTATTCATTTAGGAGCTCAATTTGCTTTGTATCTGTCTTTGAGCTAGGATTCATTTCTTAATGGTTTTTGAGAAAATCTTCCCTTACATTTGCCCCTCAGTGTAGAGGGTGATCCTTGATCAGGGTTCAAAGAAGAAAGAATTCTTTCAGCTAAAAAGGGATGACTATGGATAATTTCTTTTTGTGAAGGACATGAAAGATAGCCATTTCTCATATCAAGTGCAAATATTCTCATTGAAAAGCAATCCCCAGGGGAAATAGATAATCAGAATTTCATTTTGCATTTGAAATCATCCAAATTCTCATATGCATGATATCACAATTTTCTTTTTTTTTTTTTTACATGCCCCCAATGATTCAAGCATTAATTCCATCCTTATTCACCATGTATCCATCATTTCCAGATATGATGCCCTAATTTGATCAACCTTGGGAATTTGTATCAGTACAAGGAACATAGCAAGTCTAGGTCTATTTTGAAAAGGCTAAGTTTCAATCTTGGGTTTGTTTGAAGTACCAAGGAAAATATCACCCGAAAATAGGTTTTCTCTAGGACATTGGATAATCTGGTTTGGTCCTTGTGCTCCGGGGTGTTAACCATGAAGTGATATTTGAGCAATTGGTGTTTTGTGGTTATTGGAAAAGACATGAATGGCTTTGGCACAACCTTAACACACATCAAATTACCATGTTCTAAATTCTTGAAAGAATGTCTCATTTGTTTAAATTTCAAAGAGTTCAGGAATTTTTCAAAAAGTTCGTTCCTTTGTTCATAGCCTAGACTAGGATCTACATCTTTGCTTATTTTGTAATGACAATGGTTTATGAAATTCAATCATTCATATTCCTTGAAGCATTAGGTCTTTCAAGTGATCTTAGTTTTAGGGATTTAGACATATGGAATTCCAAAATATGGAAAGTATTAGGTCATTTCTAATAATGATCATCAATATTCTCGAGACTATCCATTATTAGAACTTCCTAAATGCTTGTTTTTGCATATTCAAATTATTGTTAAAACACAACAAACATAAAAACATTCAAAATTCATTTATTTCATACAAATGTTAACATAAGACAAGTGTTTTCATCATGAGGTATGAAACTACATGCATAAAAAAACTCCCCTTTGACATGTTTTCCCTAATTCAAACTAGCTATTCTTCGATACTCTTTTCGACCTTTCCATCTTCTTCCCCTATTATGACATCCATAATGGTCTCATCATTCCCATTTAGTCGATTCTCTATGCTGTCTGACCTTTGTTTCTTCCCCACATCTAACTGCCTTTTATTGATGAGTGCTTGAACCTTCCGTTTCAGACATAGGCAATTTTCTGTGGAATGTCCTCGAATCCCAAAATGATAATCACAATATGCATTCTCGTCATATCAGCTCGGATATAAGGGTTGGATAGGCTCCACTGGAACTTTAGTGAGGAGTTGCTCTTCGACCAGCTGGGGCAATAGTTCAGAGTAAGACATGGGGAGTGGCTCAAACTGATATCTTTTCTGGAAATTCTTCGGTTTCCTCTGGCTAACAAAAGGTTGAAAATTTACTGGATTCCGAGAGGCCATCGGGTATAAGTATGAACCATGGGATACATAGTTCATAGAAGGATAGGGTGGTTGGTATGAAGTAGCCGAAATATATGGGGCAAAGTCTCCCATAGCTTGGACATCTTCCTCTTTCTTTTTGCGCGTCCTGTTTCTCTCTGCATTGAATGTTTTACTTCCTTCGAGTTTCCCAGCCTTGATAGCATTTTCAATCATTTCTCCGGAGATTACCATGTCCACAAAATTCTTCGTGGCACTGCCAAGAAGTTTATCATAGTATGGGGCCTGCAGTGTATTCACAAAAAAGACAGTGGTTTCCTTCTGAGTTAAAGGCGGTTGTACTTGGGTGGCCATGTTCCTCCACCTCTGAGCATATTCTTTGAAGCTCTCAGTAACCTTTTTCTCCATATTTTGCAAGGTGAGATGGTCAAGCGCCATATCTCATATGCTTGTACTGGCTTAGAAAAGCCCTAGCCAGATCATTCCAAGAGCGAATTTGATCATTGCTCAACTGACTATACCACCTAATTGCGGACCCACTGAGGCTATACTGAAAACAGTGGATCAGAAACTTATCATTATCTATATGAGTCATCATCTTTCGGTATAATATAATGACGTGAGCTGACGGATCGGTTGTCCCATCATATTTTTCAAAGTTAGGGACCTTGAATTTAGGAGGAATAACTAAATCGGGAACCAAGCAACTTTCTTTCGCATCTACACTCCCAAATACATCTGTATTTTCTACTGCCCGAAGCCTTTCGTCTAACACCTGATATTTTTCTTGGGAATCTGCCAACTCAGCCTCATTCGACTCAACCATTTTCAGTTTTGCTTGTTTAGCTGGATTATCTAAATTCAGAATGTTGCTGGGATTAACTGCATTCTGACCATTTAACATCATGACCTCACTCTGACCCTTTTGTGCCTCTAACCCTTCTCTGGCGGCCAAGTTTTCAGTGTATCCCTTTCCCTTGATTATAGCGGACATCAGCTCCATCAACTTCGTCATCTGATCGTTAGATTCTTCTTGAGACTTTGTCAGCTGTTCACGCAATTCTTCCTGTATTCTTTTCATTCTTTCCATTCGGGCAACTTGTTCATTCTCCATAGCACTAGCCTGTATTAAAAAGATATTCATTACTTTTTATACCTCTGATTTGATAGAGAAGCTTCTTCAAAACTCTTAAAGCCAAGCCAATTTTTGATTTGTCCCCCCAAATATATTTCATGATGAATGAGCCATGAATGTCATGAATGCAATTTGATGCATGTGAAAAAAAATGCATAGGTATGGACTGAAAAAAATGCTTACCATATATTATAAATGCCACATGATGCCAACATGATGGATGTAAAGAATAAGAAAAATCAATGCATGGATATATGCAACCAATGACTATGTATGTTCTAGATGCATTTTCCAATGAATGACCATATATACTATGAATGCAACACGATATCAATATGATGCATGTAAAGAATAAATGATTGACGCAGAGTGTATACAAAGAAATCATGCTGACCATGTATGCCATGAATGCAACTTGACGTCAACATGATACATGTAAAAAATGAATAAATTGATACATGGGTATATACAAATAATGACCATGCATGTCACAAATGTATTCTACAATGAATAACCATGCATGTTAGGACTGTAACAGGATGTCAAAATGATACATGTAAAGAATAAATGAATTAACACAAAGGTATATACAAAGAAATTAATCAATGATTGCGTGAAATTGGTGAGACCAATATCTTGATTATTCAAAAATCTTATTATGCAAGATTTTCCTCCAAATTTAATCTATGATTTTTTTGAAACATGTTTTCTCTATGAAAAACCAATCATATTATTTTCAAAAGAATTTCAGGGTAGTGGTATGGTACAATATCCAAATGTTCATTCAACACTATCGGTCTACAATTCTTATTCAACCAATGAATATTTATGAAATCATAAAATGAGATTATTATTACCATCCGTTTACTGCAAAAAAATAAGATAAAAAATACAACCATAAATGTACATGCTCTAATCACATATGCATGAAATGTGCAAAATGCAAAATGTTTGAAAAAGAATTTTTATATTTTCAATTTCAAAAAGTTATTGAAAACTTGCCCCAACAGATTTATTTATTTAGGCATCACAATGCCTTTAGGGAGGATTATCACATTTATTACGGGCGATGTACGTTCATCGTTGCCCGATCTAAGATGCTTATTCAAAATGTAAAATAGGTAACAAAAGGTTAGAAATGTCCCTCCATGTGTTCCTATCTTCGGTATATCTATCAAAAATTCGACAGGGCTTCGCCTATGTTAGCTCTATGGTTCACTATATGTGGGTGAATGAAGTTCTAAAAGGCCCCGAATTGTTCCTCATTGTCGCCTGTGAAGGCTAGTAAGGCACCCCGATAAAAGCGGGTTCAATTCGTTAGAGTATATTTTCCTAAGTCCATACGGAGGATCAATCACGAAGGCTTTAGGTACTTTATACTTCGAAAGTGTTTCACTAGCCCATACGAAGGGTCAATCACGAAAGCATAGTTATTTTACTCCCACTTAAAAGGACGGAACCTGGGTAGAGAGTTCATGTTATGCAAATGCAATGTGTGTGGAGGCACAAAACAAACCTTTCACCACCTATTCTATAACCCTTATCCTAAATACCCCAAAAATTTATTAAAACAAAGATCAAGAATAGTGTAACGCATTAACCAGAAAGCAATATTATTATACATGCAAAAATCATTTTGTTATTTTCAAAACTTATTATGGACGGTGTGATGTGCGTTCATTATTGCCCGATTTGCAAAGGTAAACTTATTTGGAATGTAGAATAAAAAGTAAAAAGATTGGAAATATTCCTCCATGTGTTTTTAGCTTCGGGTATATAACAAAAATTCGGCAAGGCTTCGCCTAGGTTCACTATATGAAGGTGAATCGGTTCTAAAGGCCCCGAATTATTCCTCACTGTCGCCGGTGAGGGCTAGTAAGGCACCCCGATAAAAGCGGGTTCAATTCGTTAGAGTTCATTTCCCCGGCTTATGCGGAGGCTATTACCGCACAAAGCATAGGTAATCTGATACTCCTAAAGTGTTTCGCTAGTTTATGCGGAGGCTATTGCCACACGAAGCGTAGGTACTTTGCTCCCACCTAAAAGGACGAAACCCGGGTATAGAGCTCATGATATGCAAATGCACGTGTGGTGTGTGAGGAGGAACAACAAACCTTTCACCACCTATTCTACTTCCTTTAGTCTAAATGCCTCTGCAGTTTATTAAATAATGTAAAGCATTAATTAAGCAAAGAATAAATATATGCAACAAAATAACCAGAGAACAATAATATGTATGCACATGAATATGGACATATTTAAAAACATTATATTATTTTCAAAATTCTCTTTATTATTGAAAAAAATATGGGGATTAAAATTAAATACCAATTAAACTCGACAAAACTGAAACTTTGATAACACACGACTAATTCTAGGCCTGACTCTCTAAATATCCCCAACGGAGTCACCAAGCTGTCGTAACCTAAAAAATAACAAGTCTCATTGCGAGACTTTATTCGTTAAGTGTGACATTAAAAAAAACAAAAGAAAAGACGACTTAATTCTTCTTGAAATAAAATAAGGGTTTGAAAACAACTTCGAAAAAGACATGGAGTCGCCACCAATCTTTTTTGGCTAAGTGTGATCGGTCACCTATTAAAACCGGTTTTGTAAAACATTTTAAAATTAATTACAATATTTTTTAAAATCAATTTCAAGTCTGCGTTTTTATACTAGAGAAATCAAAGAAGCGAGTTCGGGACTCGGTTACGTGCAGAGAAGGATTAGCACCCCCACAATGCCCGTATAGAACGGTACCTTATTAATCGCGTGTTATCTCAAATCTCGGTTAAGAGTAGGTTTTAAATTTGGCATTTCAAATTAATTCCCAATTTTAAGAAAACTAATTTCATTTTTAATTGAAAATGATCCGGAATTTATTAATTCAAAAATTTTCTATATTCCCTGACAAACGCGGCAAAATATAGAACTTTTTATTTATTTAAAAAATTTTCCGAATCACTCTCGTTTTAAGAAAGATATTTCGTTATTAATGATAATTAATGATATCCTCCCTAACAACCCGGAAGAGAATTCATGAGTTATTTTAATTCGGGAATAACTTTATTTTATTTCAAACCATTATCTTATTTTAAAACATTTTAAAAAGATAAATATGAACATGTGTGACATAATAAAGATGACATAGCAAAATCTAAATTATACAATATAACCTAACTGGCATAATATATTTTAAATGAAATGATATAACCTAAGCAATATGAAATGATATGAAACACAAAAATAATATTATCATGAAATATGCATGAAGATAAAAATAACAATGCATGAACATATTAAATCTTAAATGATGTGACAAAAATAAATGATTAAGTAAAAAACACACGATATCATAGAATATTCACAACCATATAACAAACAATATAACATCAAAAAATATAAATCAAAATAATAACATTACCATAGAAATATTCATAGCAAAAATCATATATCATATAATATGCATGAAAATATATTTTTTCCTTTAAATAAGGAAATCCGTATACCTAAAAAGATATCCGACTACCTTAGGAAAAGACATCAAATTAAATTTTCTAGAATCAAAAATACTTTGTGATTAGTTTGAAAACTATTTTGAAAATTCTTGGATGAAAATGACACATGCCCGAAACCCCCTTTGAAAAATACTCTATTTCCTAACTTTGAAAACCCGGACTTGACCATCCTTGACCCGAGCTTTATAAAATCATTTTTTAAGATTAAAATGGCTTATAAATCAACCTAGGACAGTAGCTAAGATTCCTAATCAGCCTTCTCTTAATGCCTTAGACAAAACAAAAAAATTAATTTTCCCTCCAATTCAAATCTGACTCTACTGTCCAGTTTTAAAACATGATTTTTTAACCTATTTTAAAATTTTCTTAAAAAATCTAAAAAAAGTATAGGAGACTCAGACCATGTCGAAATCTATGGGAAAAAATTGGCTTAATTTTTAGACCAAGAATGACCTACCAGAAAAATCACGAAAATCAGAACACTCGGTGAAAAACTATTTTGCCAAAAACGTTTTTTAAGCCTTTGATAAAATCATTCAAAAATCAAAGCAAAAATATTGGAGACTCCTCTAAGAACCTACAAACAGTAGCTAAAATTCCTAAAAATTTGGACAAGAATTGCTTAAGTAAAAAAAAAAAATCACAAAGGTAGAAAATCCCACTTGACAACTCTTTAATTTTCCACAAGCATGCTCATGTGAGCTTGACCTTAAGCCATTGATTGGCTTAAGTAAAAAAATCAAGCGGTATGATATGGGATGCATGAACAAACAACAAGTTTAATGTATGAAATGCATGATCTAAGACCTAAATTACATAAAAAATGCATGGCAATTCAAAATGATCTAATGCCTAGCATGAACTTGCATCAATAAATGCAACCTAGACCTAAACATGCATGAAATGCATGGCAATACCAACATGATCTAAGACCTAATGGATATGAAAATGCATGGCAATACCAATATGATCTAAGACCTAATGGTTATGAAAATGCATTGCAATACCAATATGATCTAGACCTAATACTAATATGCAAGGGAATATGCATGGCAACACAAAATGACCTAGACCTAAAATATCTTGAAAAATGCATGAGAGTAACATGAACATATAATGACCAAATAAACCTAATACTAATGGATGAACATGGAACAACCAATACACAATCTCATGGCATAGTAATGCAAAGCATGGTACCTAAACAAAATGAAAATGCACACACAAGGAAAACAATATAGTGAAAACCGAATGGGCATGAAATCAACATGTGAAATTCTAGCATGGCATTAACACAAACACATGGCATACTAAATCAAAATACACAATATTATGGCATGGAAATGCAAGCCTGTCAACTAACAAGATGAAAATGCACACACAAGGCACAAAACAATGGGGTAGCTGAATGGACACATATCTAAATAGTGAAATCCTAGCATGACATTAACACAAACACATGGTATAGTATATGCAAAACTCAAAAGGAAACATGCTAGACTAAACAAACATGATGCATAGGCAAGAATGTAGCTAGGCATTTTCACAAACACATAGTATAGTAAAATCGCAAAGCATGAACAACTTAACATGTTGAAAATAGAAAATTAAAAATGGAAAACAAAGTAAGTAGACATGGAAACAACATGATAAAATCAACAAAATAATAGTAAATAAATGAAAAAGGTTGAAAACAAGTTCCATGTCTTAACTATTTTTAAAAAGTTAGAACATCAAAACAAGCTAGAACATCACAACCAACATGGAAAATGAATCAAACACATCACAAGCACAAATATAGGGTCATTCCGCCAACACCAAAAATGGGGGAAAACTTGTTTTTTTCTTTGATTTTTTCAAGAAACATAAAATAGGAGCTTTAAGAACTTGTTTTGAAAAACAATTTTATTTTATGAAAGAAGATAAAATAACAATGAAAAATCATATGAACAAAGTATGGAGAAGAGCATGAAAGAAAATAGCTACCTTGTTTTAGCTTTCCAAATCAATAAGTAGTAAGGAAATCTCTTCTTTTTCTTTTTCTTTTTCTTTCTCTTTTCTTTTTTCCTTTCTTTTTTTCTCTCAACTATAGCTACTGCCCTCTCTCTATTCAGCCCCCAAAACCCAAAATCAAAATGAAACCCCCCTCTCCTTGTAGTGGCCGAATGGCCTCTAGAATAGTGTAGAATGTTATAATTTTTTCTAGCCAATTTTGATCCAAAGGCCCTTAATCCAAGATGCTTTTTATGTGAAATTACCATCCTTAGATTAAGGAATCAGGCCCTAACTAATTCAGCTGTTAAGAATATGATGTCATTATGGTGACATTATCCCTCTCCATGCATTGGTCCATGTGTCACAATTACAAATGCTTGATCACAAAAAATAACTACCTTCCTATCCACTTTTGGCCTTTGGATGCGATGGCTCAGCAAAAATCACTCTCCTCGTGGGCTTGGCCGCTGGCCCTTGATATTCCAACCCAATCTCTATTTTTTTTTAAATGCAAGAAAGGCCCTCTTCGATTTCTTCGGTTAAATGACCTTTTTGGCTCCCGAACCTAATTAAATAGAAAACGGACTCCGGATCCAAATTTTCTTTTTTCAATACTTCCTAAATAATAAAAAAAAAAAAAATTGAATTCTGAAAGTTTTCATAATTTTTCGAGCCCATTTGCTATTTTTCCCGGATTTATCTTTCAAAATTGCCTTTAATGCACTCGAACTTTTACCCTTTTTCAAACGAGTTCCGAATCCAGATTTTTCTTCGCCAATCTCTTCCAAATAATTTAAAATTGAGATCTGCAAGTTTTCATAATTTTCCGAGTTCATTTGCTATTTTTTCGAGATTTATCTTCTGAAATTTTCAGCTTAGTGATCTCGAGATTTTCCATTTTACAAACGAGCTCCGAATCTGGATTTTTCTTCGCCAATCTCTTCCAAATGAAATAATATTGAGATTTGTAATTTTTGGAGCTCATTTGCTATTTTTTCAAAATTTCCAAATTTGCCCTTTTACCTCTTAAGCGCGGTTTTATTCAAAACAAGTCTGATTTCCAGATTTTTTTTCTCTATCATTATTATATGTTGAATTGGAGTTGATCCGAAAACGCCCAATTTTTACGATCAAATTCCCCTCTATTTTAATTTTTCCTTTTTTCAGTATCGAGAATTTCCTCGTTTCTCTGTTTTTCCTCCAATCGGCTCTTTTCTCAGAATTACTTCAAACTGAGCCTTGGGCTATCCTTGTTTACTCACTCCTCATCAATTAGGGGCTTTACTTTTATCGAATTGAGTCATTTCTGTAATTTTCTCAATTTCACCAAAATCCACCAAAAATCCTAATTCTCGATTTTCTTCCAAATTGACTTTTCCTTCAGTTTTGCCTTCAAATGGCCTCTCCATTACCCGTAGTCATTGCTTATCTTCCATTCAAAACCTCCAATTTCGACCAATTTGATCGTTTAAGCACTTTTCCCTAAATTTTTCGAACTAGCGCTTCCTTTTCACTAAATCTCCGTAACCCAACTTCCAAACTCCATATCTTTCATTGTAGACCTCGGATTATCAAAAAATTTTCACCATTATTCAATTGAACTTTGAATCTTGATTTTGAAAGTGGGTTGACTTTTTTGTGGTTGACTTTTTTGTGTTTGACTTTTTGGAGTTGACTTTTTCAGGTTGACTTTTTCAAGATTGACTTTTTATGTTTTGCTTCTTAAACTAAGTCTTGGAGTACCACCTGCAGGATGAGAAAAGATTTTTTGCAGTCTAAAACATCATTCTAGGAAGAAAAATACCTGATTTAGTGGTCCGGACAAAATTAGATGTCTACAATATAAACTTTGACACGTTAATAATTCGTATTATATAGATTTTGACACGTTCACGTATTTGTGTCATGTTTGTGTTATTTTTTGTATCGTGTCGTGTTTTAATTATTTTTACCGTGTTCGTGTCGTGTAATCGTATTGTATCTAAAATTACAGGGTCTCTTTATGTTTTCTGTTTTGACAAGCAAAGGAAAGAGAGGAGATAAGGCTTTTTTTTTTTTTTGTTGCTGCATTGTTGGAAGGTGCAATTTATGATGGTTATAACCATCAGCAATTCACATAAAAACTATTTGTCTAGTCACCCCTCACCAATATAAGTAGCTTACAATTTGACAAAAAACTTTTTAAGTTTACAGTGTCTTTATGGGGTGTTGATTTCTTTGTTTGTTTTGAGAGAATTTGAGAGGAAGAAAAGATGGTGCGGAGATCATGGAGGTATTGTTACAACGAAGTTCTGACATTCACAGCTATGGTGTCATTGGAGTGTATAATCGTTGGACTAAACACACTTTTCAAAGCTGCTACTTTGAAGGGCATGAGCTACCATGTTTTTATGGTTTATGATTATGCCATAGCTGCTCTTGTTCTCCTTCCTGCTCCTTTCTTCTCTTACAGGTCCTTCTTTTCTCACCTTGTCTGTCTGTCAGGATCTAGACTTTAGACAGCTTAGACATGCAAGCCAAAAGTTTTAGTTTCTGATTTGTTTCTCTTTAGTTTGGTTGCAGATCAAGAGTTCTTCCTCCACTCAGCTTCCCTATACTAAGCAAAATTGGACTTCTTGGGCTTATAGGGTAACTTAGTTTTGACTCATTCAGTTCTGATGATTCAAAAACAAAAATCATGATTGTAGCAAATGTTTCCCAGAAAATATTGTTTTCTTTTCAATTGATCAGTTCTTTTCTGTAATTTTTTGAAACTGGATCAGATTTCATCTCAGATCATGGGGTACACAGGCATCATTTATAGTTCTCCTACTCTTGCTTCTGCAATCAGCAACCTCACACCAGCTTTTACCTTCATCCTAGCTATCCTTTTCAGGTAATTTCTTGTTCCGCAACCGTGACATGATTGAAAACGCATCAGCGACGGGCAATTTAAATCCCTACCTTCAATTACCAAAGCACCCTTTAGTGGACGAAATTCAATTTGGTCTGGCAGTTACATTCCTTTTGGTCAGACTTTATAATAGAGTTTCATCAGTTAATTTTGTCCATTGGATTATGTCTTTCGGTTGTAAGATGCTATTCTTTTTTCTTTTTGATGGTACTTGGGATTCACTTTTGCAGTTTTGCCTATGGAAATTCTGTACTTTGAGCTGAAATACATTGAAGCAAGCTACTCTGGGCCCAACACAATCTGACAGACTGCTTAGGCATTTGCTTAATTTGGTGAATTTAAGGCTTAATTATCATCATTTCACAGCCAAAAAAGAAGAATAAGAAGGCAAACAAAAGTTTTTTTTTTTATCATAGTGTAGTTGAGTGGCTACTAACAATGTCTAAGGTTTTAGTGGGGCAAGTCCTTTTCTTCTGAGGAACACAGTAGTTCTTCTGTTATTCTCTGATCTTAGAATCCTGTTCAGCATTTAAATTACAATCACGGTTTTTGGTTTTTGGTCGTATTTATCGCGGTTGCTAACATAACGAAACCACAAGCAACCGTAATATCAAGTTGCGTCCACTATTTAAATCTCATTCCTATTCTTTCTTTAATTTTGATATATTTTCCTTTTCTTTTCTTGCAACTTGAAAGAATGGAGAAGCTAGTTTGGAAAAGAAGCAGCAGTCAGGCTAAAGTCATGGGCACCATAATATCAATTATAGGTGGATTTGTGGTGACTCTCTATAAGGGCCAACCAATAGTCATAACCTCAACACCTTCCATGTCTGGTGGAGCAAACCTGAATTGGGTCATTGGTGGTGTTTTTCTCACTGTTCAGTATATCCTGGTTCCACTCTGGTTAATTGTTCTGGTAAGAGTGTTTACAAATTACAGACATTTCTCAATGTTTACTTAAATGGTACCAATCATTGCTGGAAATTTGAAGAAATAAATCGATTTCTGTAATGTTTTGCAGACACAAATCGTAAAGGAGTATCCAGCAGAACTAACTGTAGTCTTCTTTTACAATTTATGTGTGAGCTGCATAGCTGCAATTGTTGGTTTAGCTATGGAAAGAAATTCAAGTGCTTGGAGAATAAGGCCAGATATAGCATTAGCCTCGGTCGTTTGCTCTGTAAGAAACTAGTGCCATGCATCACGGATGTGTTTTCGGATGCGTTGCATCATAGAAAAGGACTTAAATTGCGATAAAATCAACGATGAAAAAAATCGAAACCGTAAAATAACGATCGTAATATCGTATTACGACTTCTATTTAAATCCGTGACCATAAATAGTCTTATCCTTTGAGTTTCCTATCTAAATGCTTTGACTGTATTCTCTGTTTTAGGGACTCTTTAGTTCTTGCTTGAGCAATATAGTCCATTCATGGGCTCTGCGGTTGAGGGGACCAGTTTTCGTGGCAATGTTTAAGCCATTTTCAATCGCCATTGCTGTTGTCATGGGTATCATGTTCCTCGGTGATACTCTCCATCTTGGGAGGTATAAACAATGCAGTGGTTGATTTCAGCATCTGTTTTTTTTTTTTTTTTTTTATAGCTAATCGACTGATGATTTCTTTTATACTTTTGCAGTCTCATTGGAGCAATATCGATTGGATTTTATACCGTGATGTGGGGAAAGGCGAAAGAAGCAATAGCTGAGGACTGTGGCAGTGGCACCGCCATAGATTCATCATCTTCCCACAAGGCCCCCCTGCTTCAAAGCTATAAAAATGAATCAAGTGTAGAAACGAATGCATGAATATGAAATATGAATGCAAAATCAAATTCCCATATGGAAAACATCTGCAGTCAGACCATTGGAGATGGATAATTTTCTCAATGCAGAAGATCTAGAAAGTAGGAATGACAAAACCCAAATCATCCGATGGATTTTGAATCGATCCGTTTCAAATGGAGATTTTTTTTTGAACAGTGGAAGCGAAGCCGAACTATTTTTTTTTGAAAAGCAGCGGGATGAAGTATTTTTTTTTTGTAGATTTTTTTTTGAACAGTGGAAGCGAAGCCGAACTATTTTTTTTTGAAAAGCAGCGGGATGAAGTATTTTTTTTTTGTTTGAAAGGCAGCTGGATGAAGGAATTATAGTAATTGTCTACTCCACCCCGTCCTGCATATTACAATTACTATTTTACCTTTAAATATTTAGCTTTTAAAAAGATAATAAAATAATACAACTAAACTTATTATTTTTATTCTTCTTTTTAAAAACCTAAACCTATTACTTTTTTTTTTCTCTCCCTAGATTAAAAACTTGTTTATGTTAAATTTATATTAAAAAAAAAAATTGCAATACTTTATTATTTGAAAATTTTAAAAATAACTAGTAAATATCGAATGAAGTGGGATGAAAATGTAACGAACATCCATGGAAATGATAGTTATATTGAAATTTCAACATTTACAATGGAATGATGAGGGGAACAGAGTATTTCAATGATAAGACGGACAGATATTGCAAAATCCATCCTGTCCCGCATCATTACCATCCCTACTAGAAAGTCTTCTTCAGACCTCGGCCTCCCCCATTTTAACCCATGTCAAATCCATCTACCTGCAAAAGGGGTTCTGATATGATATGCAAAAACTGAAGCTCAAGTAAATTGTGAACAGAAAACAGAATGTACAACCCAACATGGATTGATCAGAGGGCAATGAGGGCTGCCCTCATTGTAATATTTCAAATGATGCAATTCGCTTGATCAGATAAAATGTCACATGGAGGGACTAGGTTAACAATGTTAATAATTGGATTTGATATTTAGACAATTGCACTTACAAAAAAAAATAAATAAATTGGGTAACAAAATGTATAATTTGGTATAATTCGAATATCATATATGTAATTAACTCTACTTGATTATTCATGGTTCTAGAAGAAGTAAAAAAAAAAGAACAAAAAAGGGTAATAAATGCTTTCCTGAGCAGGTCTAGCAAAAATGACCATCTCTCTACTTCCTTCCAATATAAACTAAAACCAAGATCTGCAATCCATCTTCCAGCTAAGCAGCCATAACTAGACCCCGCAAATGAACAGGGAAGCAAAACTCAATCCTGTTTGGCAAATGTAACTCAATCATGTTGTACCTTCACGAGGAAACATGCAAAAAATGGGATCACATAGACTATCTTCTGGTGTTCCCCTCAACCTTCTTTCAAGTCTTGAGATCATCAGACATTGCAGAAGATATACAATGTGTGGTTAGAATATCTGAAGTTGCAGCCTTTGCAGCCTTGGTCTGTAGCACTACTATCTGCATGGCAAATTTGAGAATCAGCTAAACCAAAAATATAAGTATTGTTAATGCATGCATGCATGCACGTGTGTGTGCGTGTCTGTGAGAGAGAGAGAGAGAGAACCTGCTGATATTCCAGATCAAATCTTAAATATTTATCATTGCAGTTATCGACCATATTGGCTAAGCTCTTCAGATTCTTCACGGGTTTTCCATTGAAAGCAAGAGCCTAGATAAAAGAAATTAAAAGAAAAAAGTTAACATGTGTTCTTTAAAGTTTTGAGATACTTTACATCATCAGCAATGTCATGAAACACTCCCTGACCGGAGTATTGACGATTTCCTCATATCCAATATTTATGTCAGCCACAAGCACCTGAGAATAAAGGAAAAATTGTAAGCAATAAGGTCCAAAATGCATAAATAAGAAAGAAAACCAAATCATTGTGTTATACCAGACTGTAAATTTATCATGTAAATATTCATAAACGATATCTTGGAAGGAAGAACAGGAGAAACGACAGAGACCTGTGAAACAACAACAAGCTGTTCATCCGTAGACTCTGCCATTGCATGTAGATGCTTATCCAATAGTTTGACTGGTGCATCAAATTCATAATCCTTCCCATACTGTAGATGAGAGAAACAGGGAAGTTGAAAGTAAGCAAACCTGACCACTCAAACAGCAAATCATAAAAACGTAAACAGTCTTCAGTGTACACTCATGAAGATAGGCTCACCGTATTTGTAACAGTTGATGAAAATGAACAAATGAAGTAGGTTTTAAACCCCAAAAACTGGGATTCTGTATCTATGTGACAATATACAACGTGTTCAATAATTGTTAACATATGTAAAAGACTAGAACAAAAGTTTAGCAAGTGTTAAGATTTGTTCCAAATTCTGAGAAATAATGGGATTTTGTAGCTATGTGACAATATACAAAGTGTTCTATAAATGTTAACAAATAATAAAACACGATATATATATATATATATATATATATATATACAAGACTAGAACAAAAGTATAGAAAGAGTTAAGATTCTTTCCAAATTCTAAGCAATGGTTAGGACAATTCTACATTAAACAGCTCTTGAGTGTTTCAAAAGGAATGCACACTACGTCAAATTTGACATATAACAATATTTTGAAATGCTGTGAAAACTAAAAAAAATGCGGCTGTAAGATAAGACAGCATTTTTTCATGTGTTGTATATGTGGCCGCAGCCTTATGTCTTTAATAACCTTTTTACATATGTATAATAACACTTATCAAAATGCTGCTATTTCTACTTTATAACAGCTTTTCAAGACCTTTTGTATGCATTTTTCAACTGCTGCAAAAGATCTTAATGATAGCAATTATAAGTGCTACCAAAAGTATTTTTATATGATAACATATAAAACAGCACATGTCAAATGTTTTTAAAAGTTTTAAAAATGTTGTAATTATTGACCATTATAATATATAACAGCAATATGCAACATACTGTCAACGTGTTGCCTTTACTATTTTTAACAAGTTGAGAAATGCTATAAAAAAAATGATGTCTAAAACTAGTTTTGACATAGTGGCAGTATCATTCCACGCTAACGCAGACCTCGAACTTCGGTATGGGGCCCTTTTTCCCAGCAATCATGTTTCATGATAATGCAACAAAGACAAGAAACAAAAAACTAAAACAAAGAGTTTGTTATGCATTTAAACAATTACCAATAATTGCTATAACAAGTTCGATAAAGGAAACACAAACATTCAGAGAGAAAGAGATGACTACATACCTCAGAACGGAAGTATGGAACAGTTACAGCAGTAAAAACAAATCCAGCAATAATGTAATAAGAAGGAGGTTTCCCACTGGTGTGTGCAGGGATGAGCCTCTTGTGAGTCGCAAGTTTTATGTCATATGCAAGTATCTTCGAATTACGGAGAACTTTAACCAATGCAGTATCGCCAGTATACTTCTGAGAAACAAGATAGCTGAAACCTATGCGCTCCCCATGCCTGAATGGAACTGTTTTTTTCCCCATGTCAAGGAAAAATGAAAAAAGAGAAAGAATAGGTCAGGAGACTGTTCCCCACGTAACATAGAACAATAATGCCACAACACTTGAATGAACTAGATGTTAACAGACGGTTGGAATCAAACATGTGAGACTCATCTAGTGGACTTTCAATTTTGTGGTCAAAAGTGAGTTGGCCAAACATTATACAATAACCATCAATCAGCCACAGCACAAAGCTGATGAAAAAGCAACTAAACCCCCAACTGAAAAGCTTTCATATGTAGAGAAAACTGCAAAATTCCAGAACTCACGACAAAATTGGGCAATGTATTGAATACCAAAAGAGACCACGTGTTGTTCATGATTTTTTTTTTTTTTGCATTGAAGGTTCTATTCTGGTTTTATTTTTTAAACCCTTTTAGTCCAAAATCATATGAACCATGATGCTAAGAAAATCTCTCCTCTTCAAGGTTAAAAAACACTTTTAAGGCACTAAGGCATTATAAGACACCAAATCTACATTAAAACTACCTCCAATATGAATGAACACTGCTTTTAATACCCAGTTCTCATAAATGAACCCCTAATAAACTAAACAATATCTCCATAGCACATTTTCATGTAAGTAAAGTAACCACAGCCAAATCATCATTCTCAGCTCAGAAGGACATCCTACAAAAACATCTGCATCTAATCTTTTACCAAAAATTAAAACAATACTCAACATTTTCAGTCCATAGTTCTAGAAAGAGGCAAAAATATTCTGACTCAAAGAATAGTCTAATGATGATGCAGAAATTATGGGGCAATAAACGAGTAATGCATATATGCAATATAAATCATGCATACATACATTCATAGGTGAATGTATGACATCCTACTAACATAGGGGGGGGAGTAGCTTACCTGTTCCATCATTAGCAACTTTTACCCCATCAAAACTAAGTATAATATCAGATGGCTTCAGAAGATGAGATTCTGGAGCTGTGGGCTCAATTCTCCTAATACGGACCCCCTTCTGATCCGGTTTCATCCCCATTGCCAAGCGCAAATCAGGATTTTCCATCTTTTGCCACTCAACACCAAGGATTGGGAAGCCTAAAATAGAAATGATGAGGAGGACAGGAGTAAGAATTCAAGCACAATAACAGATATAACTAAAGTCAAACCACTTTCTAATTCCAAAAACCAGGCAGAAAGAGAGCCAAAAGGACTGAACTTAAACAATAGTCCTGCTCGGAATAATACCTGTATACACCCCATTCTTTTCATAATCCTGAATGAAGTGCATTATAACTGGTGTAGGTATGACATACCCAATATTTTCCACATCTTCATTTTTCAAAGATTGGAATGCAATACCAACACATTTGCCCTTATCATTGAAGGCGGGCCCGCCAGAATTTCCAGAGTTTATAGCCGCATCTATCTGCAAAACAAGATCAACTGCAATAGGTCAATAAACATGTTAAACAAACGTTTTGAACTGCTAGAAGTGGGAACTAATTTCACAACCTGTAGTCCCAAAAGTTCAGTTGACCCATGAACATAAGAGAGTATCTCAATACGTGATACAACACCACTAGTAACAGAGATTGTGTCACCTCCGATGGGATAGCCCACAACAGTTACAGCATCTTGGAGTGCAGGCAAATCTCCAAACTCAACAGGTGAAACACCTTCCCAGAACTCATCATCGCTAACTGCTAACATTGCTGCAGCATCAAATTTATTAATCAATCAACACATACATTTCTCTTCTTTAATCAATAGCCATTTTCATACAATCAAATTACATTAATCAAGTTTCTCTTCGAAACATAACTAGCCCTCTGTTCATAATAAAGCAGTAGCATAAATTCAGAAAACATATTGGATGAGCTATTTCCACATATACATGTTTCCATACTAAAGAGTATTAGAGTACTGCAATTTACTCTAAACATATACATATGTACCGAAGGTGACATGGTCTAAAACTAGCAAAATCAATAATTTATCCTCCGCCCTTTTCATACAAGAACATCACATTACTCAAACTTCACTAAACCCAAAAGGGCAGGGAAAAAATGCAAAAAAAACAAAAAACAAACTGCACCTGACTGCTTCTTAAGCACTCAAAACGAATTTCCACAACAACAACAAAAAATGCAAACTTTAATACCCTTACCCTGTCACTCAATACAAATAACCAAATACCATTTTCTACCCATTTCAATACTTTTAGATTCAAACCACTTAACTTCCTTCAAACCCAAAAAAAAAAAAAAAAAACCCAAAAAGGATGAAAATTCCCACATAACTACTTCAGAAAAACTTCAACAAGAATCATAAAAAAAAGTCAAAACTTTCCCTTACCAATATCACATTCAGTCCCAATAGCCAAAACAGTAGCCAGGTACTTAGTATCAGACCCCCTTTTCTTCAACTTCACTTGAGTATAATGTTCCACTGAATGAGCATTTGTTAACACTCTTTTTCCTCCAATTATAAACCCACTACTACTTGAAGAATACTGCTTTTTCCTTTGCCATGGCAGCGAATAATTTGGCTCCGTGTGAACGCAAAACACTTTCACCACTGCATCCATCGCTGGCACCACCCTCGCCGCCACACTCTCCCACTTCGCCACTGGCTGCTGAGGCGGCTCCAATACCACTCCCCCATTTTGATAAGGCCTCCGCTCCGGGGAAGCCGCCGCATGCGGCTCCGTATCCTCCTTGTGCCCCGCCCCAGGCTTCCTCGGTCGCCCTCGGCCCCTTCGTGCCGGTGGTGGGTTGTTGGCGTCATTGTTGGCGGCGGCGATCGAGACGGCATCGTTTGCAGCGATAAAGACGTCGTTTTGGGCGGAAACGGCGTCATTTTGGGCGGCGATGGTGGCGTTCGTGTAATGGAAGTCCATGGTTTCGGTGGTTGATGCTGGGGTTTTTGGTTTCCGGCCTCGTTTTCTAGTTTCCCCCATTGGATTTTGTTTTTAAGGGGATTTAGGGTTTCAAATTAGGGTTTTTGATTTGAAGATTGTTAAATTCGGGTATGGGATTCTTTGCTTTCGGCCTCTTTGAAGCAGAGGCAAATAGGTAGGGAAATGAAAGATTCCAAATGGCGACAGCCGAGAGAACGAGAGAGAAGATGAATTTGGGCCCATGTTGGGCTTTCGTGGGTTGATATATGGGCCTTTCAGCCCAACTGGAGGTTTTGTTTAAATTGGGCCAAGTTGGGCTATGGACTAAAATATGGGCTTTCTAGCCCAATTTAGACTAAAACGTGGGAATTTGAGACTGCAATTTGGGCTCCCAATGGACTAATATGAGCCTGATAACCTAGTCACTTAGGGTCCAACTAGATCCGGTAATTTTGGACACGACACAGAAATAACAAATAAAACATGGCACGATATAAAAAATAACACGAATATATCAAAATATATATAACACGAACTATTAACATGTCGAAATTTATATAAATATAGGGATAATGTCATGAATAGCCCCTAAAGTTTATCAAATTTGTCAATGTGATACCTGTACTTTAAAAATGCTTAATGTGTTACCTGTACTATCAAACCTTGTATCAATGTGGTACTTTGACTTAACACCGTCATATAGATAATGATGTGGCATTGATCAATCAGGTGATGACACGTGACATCATCTGATTTTTTAGAAATTAATATCTAATTTTTTATAAATAAAAAAAAAGAAAAATATTTTAAAAATAAATAAATAATATTTTAAAAATTAATATCTACTTTTTTAAAAAAATTAAAAAATTATATTAAAATAATAATAAATTTTAAAATTATATTTATTAAAATTAAATTCTATTTTTTAAATTCAAAATTTTAAAAAATAACAAAATTAAAGTATTTAACTAAAATTATTTTAAAATATATAATATTTTAAATATTAAATCATTTATAATATCTAAATTTTCTTTTTTTTTTAAAAAAAAAAGTTATTTTTGAAGATTACAAAAATTAAATTATGAAATTATTTTTATTCTTTTAAAAAATATTTATTAAAAAATTAAAAAAAAATAAATATGAAATTAATTTTTGTTTAAATTTTTTTATATTTCTTAAAATTTTTAAAATTTTTAAAATTTTTTAAAATTTTTAAAATTTAATTTTTTTATTAATTTTTTAAGTTAGTACACGTGGCATCATTAAATGATGCCACATGTCATCATTATATTTTTAAAATAATAATATTTTTTTATTTTTAAAATAAAATTAAAAATTTTTAGTTAGTACACGTGGCATCGTTATATGGTGCCACGTGTCAAGTTTTCATTGGGTACAAAAGCCACATCATCAATTTTTAACGGTGTTACTGACAGGTACTACAATAGCACACGGAGTGTAAACTTTAAGTACCAAAATAGACATTTTTAAAGTACAGGTACTACATTGACAAATTTGATAAACTTCAAGGGCCATTCATGACATTATCCCATAAATATATAACACCTTAAACACGATTATAACACGAGAAAATAACACGAACACTAACAAATACATGGATTTTCAAATCTAGATCCAAATTTCAGCCCTAAAACGACACTTAATGCGATGGGTGCCTTTGATTACAATCCAAATAGACTCTTAGTATGGAAGACTTGTTATTGGGTTGGTGATGCATTCAAAAGAGTATATCTTATTTAATTCCTTGCACTAAAAATATCAATTGTAAAATATAGCAATAAGCAAGGGTCGAGTCCATAGGGATTGGTGATTAGTTTAATAATTATTAATTTATACTTAAATTCAAAGAAAACAAAATAAAATGGGAAGTTTTTAAAATCAGTTTAAACTAAAGCAAACAATCAAAAGAAGAAAGCGAGTAAATAAGAAGTAATCAAATATGAGAAAAGTATGGTTAATGTTTCATTCTCCACCACTAGACATCATTAAGAATCAATAATCAGATCTATCAACATCAATTAACTATCAAAATTATCAACCTTAGATAACAACAAGCTCTACTACCCCAATCTTTCCTAATTTTGTCATTAAATTGAATAAGCTCTCTATTTAATCTCTAATTATCAAACAACCTAGAATAAGCTCTCTAAATTCAATTTGATAACAGCTATATGAAGAGAAAGTGATGTGAACCCTAGGGGTTAAACCCTTTGAACCCACTAACAAATTGAAATACCTAACCCAGAAAAGCCAAGATTCAGGCAAAGAAAACTTAAACCCTTAAAAGCCTGTTTCAAAGAACCTAGATTAAACATGTAAGCTAGACCCTAAGAACTCTCGTTTCAAGAACCTAAGTTTGATAGGTTGAACGCCACAAAGAAAGAATTCTTTGATAAGTTCCTAAGTTCTTTCAAGAACTAAAAGAGAAAATTCTCACTGAATAAAATCAGACTTAATTGATCAAAAGATAATTGAAGTAGGCGGCTAAGACATATATTTATAGCCTCTCTACAATAACCCTAATCTACTAAGTAATAATATGTAAAATATGGGCTGAACATGCTCAAGCACAAACCTAAATAATTAAAAGATGTCCATGTTACATAATATAGGCCCAAATGCCTAAGTAATTATAAGAATTAAAATAAGCCCAAATAAGCCCTCTTAATGTGTCACCTTGTGTTCTTGAATCACATGGACCAAACTTGGATGCAAGCCCATCTTGCATGTTGAAGCCTTTCCTGAATAACTTGCAACATGGCCCAAGTGAATTCCACCCATTCTTGCCATGTTTCCTAGATCTTCTTGGATCTTGGCCCATATAGAAATTGCCATGGGATTGGGCCATCTTGGATCCTATCATTCCCCCTTTCCTCGAAAAGATTCGCCCTCGAATCTTAGCCTTGTGTGTGAGAATGACAGCGCTAGGAACTAAATCATGGTGATGCACAATGCCGCTTATGGGTGGCAACCCATCTTGCAACTCCTTCGAAAGTAAATTCTCACAATCTTTCAACAAAGAAACAGGCAAAATAGGTAGAGATTGGTTAGGAGCATCAAGAATAAGAACCTCACTCTCATTTTCATCAAAAAAATTCGCAAATTCTTTGTTTTTCTCGGCAGAAATTGTCTCCTTTTCCACCAGTGACTCCTCTATTACTTCTTTAATTTCAGCCACCTCTATTTCTTTTTCACTTTCTTTTTTACTCTCCGTTTCCTCTTGCTTTTCTTTATTTGCAGCCACCTCACTTTCTTTTTCTTTTTTTCTTCTCTTTTTTTCTCTTTTTTTTCTTCTCCATCTTTCTTCCTCTTGCTGCACAAACCTCCCAAACAATAAGGTGAACTCTCTCATCTCTTGCAGAACCTGCTTTACTTCATGGCCACATGTGAGAGACATCTTAAATTGCTGCAAAACAAATTTGGTTAGGAAAAAAAAAAGATGGATGTCAATTCTTTCCTCTTCTTTTCAATCTTTTTCGAATCTTTCTTTCTTTTTCTACGTATTCGAACACTCTTCTTCTTTTTTTTTTCAAGAACGAGACTTCTTGATTTTCTTGAAATCTCGGATGAACTTTTTTTTCTTTCTTGGGACTGTTCGAATGCCCCTCTGAATTCTTGAATTTTTTTTTTCAAGATTCAAATCAAGAATCAATAAGAAGAAATTTTAATAAATCAAGAATTCAAGAAACGAAATCTTGATTTAAACCAACTCTCAGAATGAAACCCCAAACTAAACTGCCTAAAAACTATAACTATTAGACAAAGAAAGCCTAAAGCTATAACCCTTATGACAAGTATGTCTGAAACCCCAAAACAAAAAAAAAGTTGAGAAAAACTCCAATACCCTATGGTAAAGAAGATAAAAAGATTTGACCTGATTGGTTCCTAAGCTCTGATACCAACTGATGTGAACCCTAGGGGTTAAACCCTTTGAACCCACTAACAAATTGAAATACCTAACCCAGAAAAGCCAAGATTCAGGCAAAAAAAACTTAAACCCTTAAAAGCCTGTTTCAAAGAACCTAGATTAAACATGTAAGCTAGACCCTTAGAACTCTCGTTTCAAGAACCTAAGTTTGATAGGTTGAACGCCACAAAGAAAGAATTCTTTGATAAATTCCTAAGTTCTTTCAAGAACTAAAAGAGAAAATTCTCACTGAATAAAATCAGACTTAATTGATCAAAAGATAATTGAAATAGGCGGCTAAGACATATATTTATAGCCTCCCTACAATAACCCTAATCTACTAAGTAATAATATGTAAAATATGGGCTGAACATGCTCAAGCCCAAACCTAAATAATTAAAAGATGTCCATGTTACATAATATAGGCCCAAATGCCTAAGTAATTATAAGAATTAAAATAAGCCCAAATAAGCCCTCTTAATGTGCCACCTTGTGTTCTTGAATCACATGGACCAAACTTGGATGCAAGCCCATCTTGCATGTTGAAGCCTTTCCTGAATAACTTGCAACATGGCCCAAGTGAATTCCACTCATTCTTGCCATGTTTCCTAGATCTTCTTGGATCTTGGCCCATATAGAAATTGCCATGGGATTGGGCCATCTTGGATCCTATCATAAAGATAGGTTGACTAAGCAACAAACACGTAAACTCGGATTGTTCAACTTATGTTATGTATTGTAATTCTCAAAAACCCAACATAATCATGAAATACAAATTGCCACTTATGAATAGGAAATCAAGCGATTACATGGATCAAGACTCCTAAACTAGAAATAGATAATTATCAAGATCTATCTAGTTCACGACCTAAGCAAATCAAGACAATATCATGAACAATTTTTATGGAAGAACATAATCAACTTTGATAGAAAACTAATGATAAATAAATCTGAAAATCCATTACAAAACTTGTCTAGGGCTTTGAAATCACCCTTAACCAAATAAAAGTTTAGCCTTGCATAGGCATTGTCAACATAAACATGAATATTCAAAAGAAACTAAGAAGAAAAATAAAATAAAACTTGAGAAATTAAAGAAAAAGAAGAAGATTGATAAATAATCAAAAGAATCTCCTAGTTGGTGGCTCAAAAGATGGTATTTATAGAGCTTTAAAGTCTTGGAAACCCTTTCTTGCTCTTCAAAGAAGCTATGAGGCAAATGAGTGCATAATAGGCAAGATTTTCGAGTTTTGCGATTTTTTCTAGGATTTACGAATTTTGGAGGCAATAAGGTGGCGCCGCGGCACCAAGTGGGCTGTCTTGTGAAATTTTGCTTGCTGACTTCGGTTTCGCGACTAATGCACTGTCTTATACTTCGTCTGTTGATTTGGATGACCATCCATTGTCTGATTTAGGCATGTAAACTATCGTTAGAAAGGTATTCAAGTTAGCTTCAAAAGTAAATTAGGAAGTTTCTTCAAATAATTATTTAACATAATGATTTCTTAGCAACAAGCTTCAGAGGTCAAATCTGCCTAATCATTTAGCACTAAGAATTTGATCTTTTTGACTCCCAAGTCTTCTTCCATCTTATGATTGTGACTTTATAAGCTCTTTATCATCATATTTGACATGTTCTGACTTCATCTCATCCAAAATACCTATAATTCACAAAAATATAATAAAATGTCAAGGAACTTAAGAATTAAAGCACAAAGTATAAGAAAATAATACATGAAAATGTATGAAATTAAGCACTTATAAAATTCCGCCACACTTAGTCTTTTGCTAGTCCTCTATTAAAATTAAATAAAAACAAAATAAGAAATCCTAATCTAGTCCACTTTCAACAAAAATGAGAGATAATCATTAAACAAGTCTTATAAGTAATCACTAACTTAAAGAGTTTCTCAAAGAACCATGCTTGATAGTAAAGGTTTTGAGTTAAGCTAACATTAACATAATATATCTCAATCAAAATAGTGCATGTTCAAACTTAATTTCAACTTCTCACATGGAATACTCTCATGATTTTCACTCTTTAAAGTAGTGGTAAAGTGCTTACACTCAATCAATCTCATGAAAACAGTTCTACCATATGCTTGCTTGTCCACCTATTCTCCACTACTTAGATCATGCAACTTCATGAATCAAGAGGTCTTTATTCAAGGTTGTAATAGGGCCAAGGGGTTGTAATATGGTTAAAGAATAAAAGATAAAAGATATTACAAAGGTTCCAAATACTTCATAGAATTTAGAGACAAAATAAGATTTTGCAAATAAAACTTTCTCAATATTCCTTCGAAGTACATAATCACATTGGCTGAATATTTTATATTGAGCCTTTCCTTCATTCTAACCAACTTGTAACATTCTTTTTCTTTTCTTTAACTAGAAGTTCAAGAGATGATTCAGTTTTTTTCTTTTTTTTTTCTTTCCATTTTTTTTCATGGGAATGTATTTTTACAATGTTCCCTTTTCTTTTTCTCTTGACTTTTACCTTTCTCCTCCCCCACACTTATCTTTTGTTCCAACCCAAATTGTCAAAAAGTATCCCTTGTTTTTGCAATATGTCTCAAACATTCTAGTCCATCTTTAGAACAAGGGTAAAGATATAAATGTATTTAGGCTAGGTGTAAGATATGGTTACCAAAGAAATAGCTTATTCAATGTAGTCTCAAATTGGCTAACTAGGGGGATGTTCTCTTGGAACATCAATAATGGATGGTTGTTTGGCCCTGGTTATAATCCTAATGCCTCAATCATATTCATATTGTTACATGCATCAATATAGTCTCAAAAAGGTTTAAATCAAGTTCTAGAGAATCATGTAATCATAAGAGCACTCAAGAAAGAAATTAGATTGATATGTATAATGCATCAATCATATAGACTCAAAACTCACAAGGATGATTATACAAGTCAATATCAAGTCTAAACATGCTTCTTTCTCAATCAACATATCATATTAACAATAGCTCATGAAAAATAGTGATATCAAGCTTAATTCTCATGAAAATCTTACCACTATTGATCATTTTCAGACCTATTCAATTCATATCTCATCATAGTATGGAAAGTAACTAGAACACACTAAAAACAAAACTAAAGGAAATCCTAAATTCTTCCCCACACTTAATTCTTACATTGTCCTCAATGTAATTCTATTATCCCCAAATATAAGAATCAATGGTAAAAGAAAAAAATACTAATTAAACAAACTAGCTAAAAAAAACTATAAAAGATAGAATGATGGAGAGTAAAGAATATCAAATCTGATTATAATATGTGCTCTCCATCCTTTTGGGTTGCCTCCCAAGAAGTGCTTGGTTTATTATCCTCAGCCTGACTTAGCCCCATGCCATTATCCACACCATATCCTTGAGCACTTCAAATGATCCGGTGGTGATTCTAACTCCAATGTTGATTCCTGTAAAAGAAAAGATAGACGATTCTCATAACATAAATGAAGATTAATAGCTGAAACATCAAACCTTTTATTACAAGGTGGAAACACTTGCAAAGTTGTCAATGCTTCCTTCACATGTTCATTTAAAATAGGTTCATCTTTAAAGATCTCCATGCCAAGGTGTTTGTTAATGTCTATATCTTTGCTATTTAACTCAAAAGGTGGCTGCACTAAAGAGTCAAATATATCAATTGCATAAACAGAATGTACATCACTAGGGTATCTCATGGTCTCAAAGATATTAAAACAGATTACATCACCATCAAATTTCATAGTGAGTGTGCCATCATTAATATTAATTATCGTCTTGGCTGTTTTTAAGAATGGTCTCCCTAATAAAATAGGTGTTGGGTTGGAAGACATCTCATCTTCCATGTCAAACACATAAAAGTCAGCTGAAAAGACCAATTCATTAACTTACACAAGAACATTTTCTACAATTCTTGTTGGATAAGTAATAGAACGATCAATGAGTTGTATAATAACACCTGTTTCTTTTAATGGTCCAAGTTTCAAAGAAGCATAAATTGAGTATGGCATAACTTTGATAGATGCTCCTAAGTCTAGCATAGCATGTGCAAACCTGGTGTTGCCTATTGTACAAGGAATGGTAAACATACCTGGATCCTTGCATTTAGGTGGGAGTTTCTTTTGAAGAACAGCGAACACATTGTCTCCCATACTTACCTTTTCATTCCCTTTGAGCTTCCTCTTAGAAGTGCACAACTCTTTTAGAAACTTGGCATATCTACGCACTTGCTTGATAGCATCTAGTAAAGGAATGTTCACCTCTATTTTTCGGAAGGTTTCCAAAAATTCCTTCTCTTGCTCCTCCTTCTTGGATTTTGATAACCTACTAGAAAAAGGTGGAGGAGTTATCTAAAAAGAAAAAGATAGTTTAGGAATTACCTTTTGTAGTGGCTCATTGGGATGTGAAGATGATGCCATGGTGTTGTCCTCCCTTTGAGCAATATCCTTTTGTGGTGTCTCAAGCTGTTTCCCACTTCTTAGAGTTATGGCCTTCACATGTTCTCTGGGATTCACTATGGTTTGGGAAGGTAATTTTTCGAAATCCCTTGCTTGTGATTGACTCATTATTGTTGCCATTTGATTCTCTAAATTGAGGATACTTGCCTGAAAACTTGTCCTTGTTTCTTGAAGGTTTGCCTCCAGTTTCTACTGAAATTGCAAATTATTAGTAACAAGAGAATTGAAAAGGTCTTCAAGAGACTTACCTGAATTTTGAGATTGAGGCACTTGTTCTCGGGTTTAGTATGGTTGTTGCGTTCTTTGCTGAAAACCCGGTTGTCTATCATTAAAGGGTGGAGGAGCAACTTGTGATTGGTTTCCTCCATAATTAAAGTTTAGATGATCTCTCCATCCTAGATTGTAAGTGTTTGAGTAGGGATCATACTTTATTGGTTGGTCCAGAAATCCACTCATAGCATTAACATATTCGTTTGGATCATCTTGAAGTGTTGGACACAAATCAGTTTGGTGCCCCATGTTTGAACACATACTACAAGCCTTAATTTGGTTGTGGTGGTAGTTCATCTCTCATGTTGAACTGTTGTGAGTTGGCTACCATATTGGAGATGAGAAGTCTAGCAGCTTCGAGAGTTTTATCAACTAGTGCTCCCCCACTTGCTGCATCTATCATGCGTCTCTCCATGGGCACGAGACCTTCATAGAAATATTGGATGAGCAGTTGTTCACTTATCTGATGATGTGGACATGATGCACAAAGTTTCTTGAACCTCTCCCAATATTCATACAAGGATTCTCCGTTGTATTTCCGAATCCCACATATTTTCATTCTAATGTTGGTAGTCTTAGATGCTGGGAAATATCTTTCCAAGAATGCTTTCTTCATCCCATTCCATGTAGTATAGTCCCGGATGATATGTAGTAGAGCCATTCCTTTGCTGAATTAGCTAGAAAGAATGGGAATGCTCTTAACTTTATTTGCTCTTCCGTGATTCTGGTTGGTCTCATGCTAGAACATACTACATGGAACTCCTTGAGGTGATTATTTGGATCCTCTCCTGCAAAACCATGAAAAATTGGAAGAAGATGAATTAGGCCATATTTTAATTCAAATGCTACCTCAAGAGTAGGATACTCTATGCACAATGGTTGTTGATCCAAGTCTGGAGTGGCTAGCTCCTTAAGAGTTCGATTTTTGCTGCCATATCTCCTTGTTTCCTCTTGGATGATTTTGATCAACTCTTTAAAAAGTTCTTTGATGGTACACTATGAATTCCCGAATTCTTCGAAATCCTAAGTGATGTTCTTCTTCTTTGGGAGATTGGGACATTCACTGAAAAAGAAAACAAGAAAATAAACTAATTAAAACAACAAATAAGAATAAACCAAATAACTAATAAACTAAAGAAAGCAATCCCTGCAACGGCGCCAAAAACTTGATGCTCTCTAAAGAGTATATCTTATTTAATTCCTTGCACTAAAAAAATCAATTGTAAAATATAGCAATAAGCAAGGGTCGAGTCCACAGGGATTGGTGTTTAGTTTAATAATTATTAATTTATACTTAAATTCAAAGAAAACAAAATAAAATAGGAGGTTTTTAAAATTAGTTTAAACTAAAGCAAACAATCAAAAGAAGAAAGCGAGTAAATAAGAAGTAATCAAATATGAGAAAAGTATGATTAAGGTTTCATTCTCCACCACTAGACATCATTGAAAATCAATAATCAGATCTATCAACATCAATTAACTATCAAAATTATCAACCGTAGATAACAACAAGCTCTGCTACCCCAATTTTTCCTTAGTTTGTCGTTAAATGGAATAAGCTCTCTATTTAATCTCTAATTATCAAACAACCTAGAATAAGCTCTCTAAATTCAATTTGATAACAGCTTTATGAAGAGAAAGATAGGTTGATCTAAGCAACAAACACGTAAGCTCGAATTGTTAAACTTATGTTATGTTCCACATTGTAATTCTCGAAAAATCCAACATAATCATGAATTATAAATTGTCACTTATGAATAGGAAATCAAGACAATTACACGAATCAAGACTCCTAAATTAGCAATAGATAATTATCAATATATATCTAGTTCGCGACCTAAATAAATCAAGACAATATCATGAACAATTTTTATAGAAGAACATAATCAACTTTGATAGAAAACTAATGATAGATAAATTTGAAAATCAATTACAAAATTTGTCTAGGGCTTTGAAATCATCCTTAACCAAATAAAAGTTTAGCCTTGCATAGGCATTGTCAACATAAACATGAATATTCAAAAGAAACTAGGAAGAAAAATAAAATAAAACTTGAGAGATTAAGGAAGAAGAAGAAGATTAATAAATAATCAAAAGCATCTCCTAGTTGGTGGCTCAACAGATGGTATTTATAGAGCTTTAAAGTCTTGGAAACCCTTTCTTGCTCTTCAAGGAACCTAGGAGGCAAAAGAGTGCATAATAGGCAAGATTTTCGAGTTTTGCGATTTTTTTTTTCCGGATTTGGGAGGCAGTAAGGGTGGCGTCATGGCGCCAAGTGGGCTGTCTTGTGAAATTTTGCTTGCTGACGTCGATTTCGTGATTGATGCACTGTCTCGTACTTCGTCGGCTGATTTGGATGACCATCCGTTGATCGATTTAGACGTGTAAACTATTTTTGGAAAGGTATTCAAGTCAGCTTCAAAAGTCAAGAAGAAAGTTTCTTTAAATGATAATATTAACATAAGATTTCTTAGCAACAAGCTCCGGAGGTCAAATCTGCCTGATCATCTAGCACTAAGAATTTGATCTTTTTGACTCCCAAGTCTTCTTCCATCTTATGATTGTGATTTTATAAGCTTTTTATCATCATATTTGACATGTTTTGACTTCATCTCATCCAAAATACCTATAATTCAAAAAAATATAATAAAAGTGTCAAGGAACTTAAGAATTAAAGCACAAAGTATAAGGAAATAATACATGAAAATGTATGAAATTAAGCACTTATCAGTTGGGCATTGGCTATTTGTACATGTATTTTATTTGGTTAATTTGGGCCTAAGATCGAGGCTTTTAATGGACAGCATATGGGCCATAGCCCAATTTTATGTATATATCGATGGACTTATTTAGGCCTACAATTTGGGCTTTCAGTGGACTGATATATGGGCCAATTAGCCCAATTTTCAGACTATGGGGCAATGTTAAATGAATTAACTACCTATTATTACTCAGAGTGGCAAATAGACAAATTGAAGTTTGATCATCTCAAGTTTAGATCATTTTAGATTTAAACTTTTTTAATTTTGAGTCGTTTTAGGTTCAGAGTAGTTTCAAACCATTTTAGCTTTTATGTAAGATAGAACCATTTCAATAGGAATTTCAAGTTCAAATCGTTTCAAATTCAAGTTATTTCATATTCGGGTCATTTCAATTTTTATTTTTTTAAAATTTAGGTTTTTGATTTTTTTGTTAGTTTGAGTTTGAACCATGGTAATCGGTACTGTACCAGTACCGGTCATATCGGCCAATATGTACCGTTTTGAAGAAAAACAAAACGGTACCAATATCTTATTGTCTCGATTTTTGTATCAGTCCGTATCGGTCATACCATTCGGTACCAGCCTGTATCGGTCTGTACCAACCTATATCGGTACGTACCGAGCTGTACCGGTACATACCTACTCGTACCGGTTGGTACAAAAAAAATTTATTTTATTTTTTTTCACTTGATTTTTTTAACCAATTCTTAATACTTTTTAGTCATAATAGTTTTTACTTTTTCATAATTTCATTCAAAATATATATTTATTAAATTAGACTATTGAATTTAATTAATAATAATTTATTATATTTTTTATTTTTTATTTATGATTAAAAATTTTAGATATTAAATATTTATAATTTTAAAAATTTATATTTGAATATAAATATATATATGTATATAATTGAAATATATTTGTATATGTATATAATATATATATATATATATATTTTTACTATTTTATTATTCAAATTTTATCTTGATCTTGGATCAAGTAAATATGCTTTTTTTTCTATAAAAAAAAAATACGCTCTAGCTACAACGAAAATAATTAATGTTATTGGTATTGATGGTACCGACTGGAACATATTGATCTTGAATAAAATCGACATATTTAGGATTATTATATTGTTTTAATTTTTGTAAAAATTTGTACTGGCACAAGATTCTTTTAATTTTTTCAATTATTTGATTCTTTTAATTAATCTATAATACATTCTCTCTCATAATCTTTTTATTTTTTCATAATTGAATATTAAAATAAAATATGTTCATTAAATTAAACTTGTACACACAAATTTCGTGTCAAAAATATGACAAGGAAAATTTGCAGTCAAATAAGAATTTTATTAATCAAACTTTGAGGTTACAATCTCTGAAATTCTTAAAATAAAGAAATCCTTTGATTCTTTTCTTCAACAAGATTCTGATGAAATCCGCTTCAAGGGTCTTCTAGACTTGATCTTAAAAAAACGGATTTGACCTCCTTTCTTTCTATGGAACAAGATCGGAGAGTAGCTTTTTGAGAAATCTTGAGATCTGCTTCAAGGGTCTTCTAGACTTGATCTTGAAAAACGAGATTAATCTCCTTTCTTTTGATGAAACAAGATCAAAGAGCAGCTTTTTTAAGAACAGGCACAGCGTTCTTCAGAATTTCTTCAATTTCTTCAATTCTTCAGAGAATTCTTCTTGGGATTTTGGAGAGGATTTGTGTCTTCAAAATCTTCTTCTTCTCTTCAGGCTTGTGAATTGTGAATTTGTATTAAGGGGAGGTCTCTATTTATAGTGGTAGCTAGCCAGGTGAAAGAGAGTTCTAAAAGAACTTCTCTTCTTTATTTATCTCTTAATTAATTTAATTTAATTAGAGATAAAACTTCATTATTTATCTCTTAATTAATTAAATTAGAGATAAAATATTTATTTATCTCTTAATTAATTTAATTCAATTTAATTAGAGATAAAACTTCATTATTTATCTCTTAATTAATTAAATTAGAGATAAAATATTTATTTATCTCTTAATTAATTAAATTAGAGATAAAATATTTATTTATCTCTTAATTAATTTAATTCAATTTAATTAGAGATAAAACTTCATTATTTATCCCTTAATTAATTAATTAAATTAGAGATAAAATATTTATTTATCTCTTAATTAATTTAATTAGAGATAAAACTTCATTATTTATCTCTTAATTAATTTAATTTAATTAGAGATGAAGTAATTATGACACATGGCTGAAGTTTAATTGGGTGACCCATGAACCCTTACAATTTGATTGGTCAAGCCATGTGTACATATTTCATTAATTATAAAATAATTAATTATGATATGATAATGCATAATTTAATTAAAAATTTCTTAATTAAAAGAAATTTCAATTAACACGTGGCAATTTGTAATTGGTCAAAAAATTTCTCCTTCTACAAATACCCCCTCAAGACTTGGTCACGTACACGATTTTTGTTGAGTGTAGAAAGTGAACAAATCTTGAAATTTACTTTGCTTTTGAAGCCAAAATTTATTTGCACCTTTGTATTGTCTTGATTCCAAAATGTTTTTAATCAAAATGGGCAAAGAACCAACATTGGCCCACATAGAAGGACAGTCCACTTAAGAGAAGTATGGATAGGCCTACTTCTGAATAAATATAGCAATTGGTAAAAACCAAAGTTTATATAAAACATGGCCGAAGTGGAATGCTAACTTATGTCCCAGAAATAGAGATAAAGTGATTGTTGATGATGACGCTCTTAGTAAGATCAATCATGGCTACCTTGTTAATATTCGTTCGAGCTATTTGCCCGCCCGGTGTAACCAAGCCATCATTGTATAACCTTACAGTCCTCATCGATTTGGGAGACAATTTGGGTTTTGTCAAGATATTCCCGGAGCTCTTAAGGAAGACATTCGTTCTGGATCTATGGATGATCTATGTAGGTTTTGGAGAATTTGCACTCGTTCTCATACAAAGTCCAGATTGATCTCTCCAGCTCGTTCTCTGAGTCTTAATGATCATGCAACCGCAAGATACATGGAATGGTGGTCGAAAGTTCATGAGCCATATCTTGAGCATTCTATTGATATTTTGATTTCAAGTATCCATACATCACCATCAAAGAGAAGAAAACCTTCAAAGGATGTTAAGAAAAAGTCTTTAGAGATTTCGCAAGACAAACCCAATAAAGCCAAAGTCTCGTCCACTATAGATTTAACAGAGGAGCATGTGAAGGCTTCACAAGAAGTTCCTCGATCAGTGTCATTAGTTGATGAAGGACAAAGGGTTTTACCGAAAGTCATCGAAGGGAAGCATAATGCGATCCTTGAAGATTCAATTGATGAGAGTGATCATGAAAGATATTGGAAGCGAATCAGGCCAAGGGAATCCTTTCATGGTGATATATCCCCGTTTCCAACCAAGAAGATGCTTGCCCCAACATGATTGTTAATAATACTTGCCCTATAGTGAAGACTTCCATAGGCCCTCATGTTGAAGCTAGTCATCTCGCCCTTCCAGAATTTTCTAAGTTTAGTGCTGAAAAAGTGATATCCGATAGTCAGTTGAAGCTTGCAACTATTTTGTGGGAAAGCATTCAACCAAGGATTATTCGCGCTTCTTTTGATCGGGTTTCTTCACTTACTAGTGATGTCCACAAGATCTTTGATGCAATAGAAGCAATTAAGTCCGTTGATTCATCCTTATTGAAAGGCATGGTGGAAGACTATTTTACACAAGTCCAAAAGTTTAATGAGCTTGAATCTTCCATCTCTTCATCCAAGGATAGAATTGAAAGACTTCAAGCACTTGAAATTCGACTTAAAGATTCAATGTTACTTGAACATAAAACTGTTGAGAACCTTAACACCCTGCAGTCGAACTTGGCAGATATAGAGCAAGAGTTCATTACTTTGCAACGCAAAAAACATAGACTTGAATCTTCGCTCAAAGAAACTGAAGATGAATTGAAAAGAAGAAGAATTAACACCTCCAAGATTCGTGAGGAGATGAATTCTGTTGAGTCTTTTACTACCCTTACTGAGAATGAAGCCAAAAACTTAGATTTGTTGCGAAATATGTTGGAAGCCTCTCGAGAAGACTTGAAGAATTTCAAATGGAAGCCCTGAATCCTTTTTGATGTAACTTTTTTTTTTTTTTTTGAAATTTATATTAGTTCTTAGGATTGTTAGTTTTTTTTTTAATTGTAAGTTCTTTTCAAATTTGAAATGAAGTTAAATTTCTTTTTCTCCATATATCATCTTTCTTTTGCACTTTCCGAAGCATTTTTGCATCATGTATGGACTACAAATTAAATTCTCAAAGATCTTTAATTTGTAAAAGATTTGTTTTACTTGAAAAATAACTTGAATCATGAAATTTGAATGGAGAATTATCATGATACTTTCAAGTGAACAAAAGATAATATTTGAATCAAATTTTTTTTTTTGTTTGGACTGAACTTGGCAATGAAACCAAGCTGCCTACGTACCCTCGAATTTGAAGGATCAAGTCATAACGTAGTTCATCATTTTTTTTGTGCCCTAACTTTTGCCTAAGTTGTCCTAGAAAGGATTTTCAACATAGCGGGCTCTTTTTTTTTTTTTTTCGAGGTGCAGTTTAAGCTTGTGCTTAGAAGTAACATACGATAGTTTAAGCTCTTGCTTAGGAGCAAAATACGACAGTTTAAGCTCTTGCTTAGGAGCAGTATCTTCTTTAAGCATAGTAACACTTCAAAAACTTTCCATTGATCGGTCCAACTTTGACACCATCTTGATCAACGATCTTGTATGCACCATTGGTATAAACTTCTCGAACAACGTATGGTCCATCCTATTTTGAAAGGAACTTGTTGCCAATGCGATGTGAAGTATTTATGGGTCTTCTTACAGCAAGGACTAAATCTCCAACTTGGAAAGATCGCTGCTTGACTTTCTTATTGAAAGCTTTAGATAGTCGAGCTTGATAGCACTCCAAGCGTTGTTGGGCTTCCAACTTTTTCTCATCCAGTGCTTCTAATTCTTCCAAACGTAAGCGTACATTGTCTTCACTAGAAAGATCTTCCTGGATTGCAATCATCAATGATGGAATTTGTCGCTCAAGTGGTAGAACAGCTTCTACACCATAAACAAGTGCATATGGAGTGGCTTGAGTTGGTGTGCGATATGTAGTTCGATAAGCCCACAGAGCTTCTCCCATCCTTTCATGCCAATCTTTCTTTGAACGGTTAACAACTTTCTTGAGAAGATTGCACAAAGTCTTGTTAAAAGCTTCTGCTAATCCGTTTGCTGGAGCATGGTACATTGAAGACTTGTACTGCTTGAAGTCAAACTGTGCACATAATTTGCTCATGTCAAACTGCTTCCCATTATCAGTTATGATGTGACGAGGTACACCATACCGATAAATGATGTTTGTCTTGATAAAAGTTGCAACAGTTTCTTTTTTTACTTCCCTGTAAGGTGCCACTTCTGCCCACTTTGAAAAGTAATCTGTAGCGGCAAGTATATACATATGACCTAGTGAACTCTTAGGTAATGGTCCTACCAAATCAAGTCCCCAAGCATCGAACGGCCAAGATGTGACTGTCGGATGTAATGGTTCAGGAGGTTGATGGATGAAGTTTGCATGAAACTGACAAGCTTGACATTTCTTGGAGTAGTCCATGCTATCCTTTACCATTGTTGGCCAGTAGTATCCCATTCTTTTAATTTGAAAGTGCAATTTAGCTCCAGACTGATGTGCACCACAAATTCCTGAATGAGCTTCTTGTAAGGTTTTGGATGCTTCATCTTCTCCTAAGCATCGAAGGAAGACACCATCAAAAGAGCGACGATAGAGCGTACCCTTGAAGTAAATAAATTGAGGAGCTCGACGTTACACTTCTGTTTTATGCCTTGGATCATTGGGTAGCCTTCCATGCTCTAAATAATCAATCAATGATTGTCTCCAATCTTCTTTTTCAACTTCGCAAACTGAAACAACATTGGATTCTGTATTGTTATCTTTAAAATCAACTGGAGGCAAAATCCATCGTTTGCAAAGAGGGACTTTTACTTCTACACTTGGCATGGCAAGAGCTGATGCTAGATTACCTAAAGAATTTGCTTGCTTGTTCTCTCTTCTTGGTACATGTTCCAAGCTTACATTGTCAAACCATTCCAAAATCTTCTTCGCATAGTTGACATATGGTAAGAGGTCTGGCTTCTTAACTTCATAAAGTGAAAGAAGTTGGTTGATGACCAATTTGGAATCCCCAAACACTTTAAGTTGAGTGATCTTCATATCCACTGCCATTTCCAATCCAATGATCAGAGCTTGGTATTCTGCTGCATTATTGGAACAATTTTCAGTGAGAGTAAATGCATAAGGCAATATATCTCTTTCTGAAATGACAAAGACAATACCTGCTCCAGCTCCATCTTGACGGGCAGCCCCATCGAAAAATAGTTTCCATGGCCTGGGAATTTCGATGAAAAGAGCATCTTCATTTGGGAGATCTTCAGAGAATTCCCAATCATCTGGAATCGGATGGTTTGCAAGGAAATCGGCAAGTGCTTGCCCTTTAACGGTCTTTTGTGGAATATAAGTAATATCGAACTCTTGTAGCAAAAGAGCCCATTTTGCCAATCTTCCACTGAGCACAGGCTTGGACATGAGATATTTGAGGGGATCTGCTCGCGAAATCAAACGAACAGAATGAGCTTGCAAATAATTCCTCAGCTTTTTAATTGCAAACATCAATGACAAACAAGTCTTTTCAATGAGAGAATAATTTAATTCAGCGCCGTTAAGAGTTCTACTAAGATAGTAGAGTGCAGTTTCTTTTCCTTCATCATTATCTTGTGCCAATAATGCTCATAAGGAACGTTCTTGTGCAGCAATATAAAGGATTAACGGCTGTCCTGGTATAGGTGCCTTCAGAATAGGTGGTCGTAACAAAAAGGTCTTAATGCTCTTAAAAGCATTACTGCAGGCCTCATCCCAGACAAAAGGGACATCCTTCTTCATTAGCCGACTAAATGGTTGACATCGACCAGCCAAGTTTGAGATAAAGCGTCGGATATATGCCAATCTTCCTTGCAGACTTTTAAGTTCATGCAGATTGCGTGGTTCAGGCATTTTCATGATTGCATCTATTTTTGATTGATCGATCTCAATCCCACGATGTCGTACGATGAACCCCAAAAACTTACCCGAGGATACTCCGAACGCACACTTGAGCGGATTCATTTTCAATTGGTATCTGCGCAATCTTTCAAACACTTGGCGGAGATCAGCAAGATGATCAGATTTTTCCTTTGACTTTACTACCAAGTCATCAACATAACATTCAACATTTTTGTGAAGCATATCATCAAAGATTTTTTTGCATTGCTCTTTGATAAGTAGCACCTGCATTCTTTAACCCAAACGGCATAACTTTGTAACAGTATATTCCTTTTGGAGTTCGAAATGCGGTAAGTTCTTCATCTCTTGGAGCCATGCGAATTTGATTATAACCAGACGATCCATCCATAAATGACAAAGCTTCATGGCCAGTTGTAGCATCGACCATTATTTCTGTTAAAGGGAGAGGAAAGTCGTCCTTTGGACAAGCATTGTTCAAATCTCGAAAATCTACACAAACTCGAAGTTGACCATATTTCTTTCTCACTGGAACAATATTTGAGATCCAAGTGGGATACTTGACTTCTCTAATAAAGCCAGCTTTGATGAGCTTATTGACCTCAGCTTCAATTTGGGGAATCAAGTCAGGATGGAAACATCGTTGAACTTGTTTGATAGGTCGAACACTTTTCTTGACAGCCGGATGATGCATAGCTACTTTTGGATCAAGTCCCGACATCTCTTTGTAAGTCCAAGCAAAGATATCTCGATACTCTATCAAAAGATCAAGATAGGCTTTTTCTTCTTCTGGTGGTAAGCAAGCATTAATAAAGATCGGTCGTGGATCTTCACTAGTACTGATGTTAACCTCCTTTAGCTCATCAATAGTAGCTTGATTTCCTTCTTCAAAAGATGAAGGGGCTTCTTGGGCTTCTTCTTGAGATTTTTCACCAGTTTCTTTTACAAATACATGGTTAGAAGTAATGATTTCTGTTTCTTCAAGTTCTTCTTCCTCTGAGGATGAGACTGATTTGGTTATAACCACTGTGTGCTTTCTAGCCTTTAAAACTTCACCAGTAGTTATCTTCCATTCGCTTTGCCTTTTCATTTGAGAAGGAATTTTGCTGTGAAAATCTCTTGATTCCTTTAGAGTGGAAAATTTTCTTTTTCGGTCACAGTTAAATTCTTCAGAGTACAAACTTCCAAGCCTTGACTGAATGGAAATTGGTTTACTTACAGAAACTTCACTGTATTTTTCTCCTATTCGTTCAAAAACTGACATTCGTGATGATTGAATGCTCAAACGATCAAACACTGAACATCGTGTTGAGCGTGCTCCCAAGCGATCAAATACTGAAAGTCCTGGTGGCTTCACTGCATCTTCTTGCTTCTTAAGAACTTCCTCCACATTTATGTACCTCGAAGTTTGTTTATGAATCTTCAATTTTAATGGAGAATATCCAAGCCCCTCTCTAGAAGTTCCGACGTGATCAATTTTCTTTTGCCAGACCTAGCGGATCTTGAATGAACTTTGTGGCTTTTCTTTGCTAGGCTATTTTGTCTTGTGGGCCAATTTTGCAACATCCTCTTGTTTATATCCAGCTTTGACAAGCAACCTATAAGCATTAGGATCAAAATCTTTAGCTCGATGAGTAGGAAGATCCTGATGTTCACAAAGAGGTTCTTCTACTGGCCTAACAAATTCTTGCAGTGGAGGTATAAGGCCTCTTGATTCTTCCAAGTTAGTGACGGGAAGAGTCAGATCCTTTAAACCTTGAGCAATTTCATCTTCTCCAACTGTGGAGGAAGCCAAATTCTTTCCCTTTTGCTTTAATTCTTGCATCGGGTTGGGCATTACTTCTTCGATAAATGTATCTTTTAGATAAAACTTTGCATCTGCGAAATGTGCTTCTGCTATAGTAAATGGCTTAGCGTCTGCAAGGATCGTCTTGACTTGACCGTTTCTGCAATACTTGAGACATTGGTGCAGAGTTGAGGAGACTACACCATTTGATGTATCCACGGTCGTCCTAACAACATGTTGTACGTCGTTTTGGCATCGATCACATGGAAAAATGGACTTGACTCCATATCTCCAATGAAAAGTTGAAGTCTAAGTTTTCCAAGAGCTCTTTGTCCCCCTTGGTTGAATCCTTGTATCATCAAGCGGCTTTGCATCAATTCATCCAAAGGAACTCCCAATTCCTTCATTGTCATCAACGGGAGTATGTTGACAGCAGAACCATCATCGATCAAGATTCTATTGATCTTCTGTTCTCGAGTATATCCTACGACGAACAACGGCCGATTATGAGGGGTTGACCCCATCAACAGATCTTCATCAGAAAAGTTAATTTTCGTAGCACAAGAATGATCATCAACTTCAAATGCTACTGAGTCAATGTTGTTTTCATTATCTTCATTGCCACCGTTATGGTAACAAGTCATGAAAACCAAATCTTCATCTCTAAGCTGAATTGGCATGAATTCGTTTAAAGTGATCGGCCTCCTTGACTTTCTCCCTACTGAATTTTTACCCTGAGATGGCATTTTTGTTTCTTGAGGCACATTGGGCTTTGGAGATTTAGATGGTTGTTTGATCATCTTAGCTCTTGTAAGCACTTTCACAAGTTTTGGAAGATTCTTCTTTTTGCTTTTTCGGCGTGTGACTAGAGTCCAACCATCGTAATCTTGATTTTGTCTTTGAAGCAAATAGTTGCCCCCACTTCCCTAAAGATCCACCATTGTACTTGTACTTGTAGCCAGTATGATAGGATCAAAAGAGCCAAATTTTATGGTTCTATCCAGCAAATTGGATTGAGAAACCATATTGACTGATGCCAAATTTGACGACACCGTTTCTTCTTCAAACTCGATTTTTTCTTCTTCATAGAGTCGCATGATTTTATCCTTCAAAATAAAGCACTTCTCCAGAGGATGGCTAATCAGGCGATGGTACTTGCAATAATTGGAGTCTTCTACTTTATCAGCTTCTTCAGGTCGCTTCATTTCTGGCAACTGAATCAGCTTAGTCTTTAAAAGTTCTTCAAGAATGCTTGAAACATCAGAATCAGGAAAAGGATACTTCTTTTCTTGCCTCTCCTTCAAAGTGATCTTGCCTTTACCTTTGTCTTGGATAGGAGAAGATTTTGTCTCTTAAGATTGTTTCGACTTGGGAGATATCTTAAGAGGCTTGTTAGTCACGGCCATGGACTGTTTGCTTTCTCCCTTGTTGATAAAAGTTTTGCCCCATTTGCGGGTATCTTGTTTTTCCTTACCTTTCTTTGGCTCTTGCACCGGAGGTTCTTGATTTCCAGCAGCTGTCATACTCAACTCCATATCATGAGCACGAGTGGCTAATTCTTCAAAGGTCTTAGGCTTGATGCCTTGAAGAATGTAACGCAAGCCCCAATTCATGCCTTGGATGCACATGTCAAGGGCAGAAGACTCAGACAGTCTTTCTTTGCAGTTAAGGCTCAGATTTCTCCATCTGTGGATGTAATCAATGACTGGCTCATCCTCCCATTGACGTGAGCTTGTGAGTTCGATCATGTTGACTATGCGGCGAGTGCTGTAGAATCGATTAAGGAATTCACGCTCAAGTTGTTCCCAGCTGTCAGTCGTCCCAGGCTCAAGATCAGTATACCAATCAAAGGCGTTGCTTTTCAAGGAGCGAATGAACTGCTTCACCATGAGATCTCCATAGGTGCCAGCATTATTGCAAGTTTCCACGAAATGTGCAACATGTTGGCGTGGATTTCCTTTTCCATCGAACTACTGAAACTTTGGGGGTTGATAGTTCCCAGGCATCCACAGACGATCAATCCTTTGAGAATATGGCTTTGCATATGTATATAAAGGTTGAGTGACGCTTTCAACTTGATCTTTGATAGCCTCCTTGATAAGATCCTTGAGCTGACTGGTAGTGACGAGTTCATTGATCTTTTCTTCAGAATCCTTAGCAACTTCCTTGCCAGAGTTCTCACCATCATCTTGAAAGATTGATTGCCAATTTTGGTTTGAAGCTTCGTTCCTTTTTCCAGTGAGACCGGCGATCTTGTCCATCATGGAAGCGATCTGGTTATCATTCTCTTTGATGCTTGCTGAAAGAATTTCAACAGATTTTGCCAGAAGTGCAACTTGTTCTTCCAATGACGTGGTGCCAGTTGTCATGACAGCCATTACTCCAGAACTTGATTTTAGAGCAGATGATGGAATAGGGTTGTTGCTTGAGTAGCTATCTTGTTCTTTGTATGTTAACTGGCGACTTGCACTTGATCCTCGAGAAGAATCAACTTGTCCAGCAGAAACTTCTTCTAAGTCTTGAATTGGAGAAGAAGTGTCATAGAGAGGGTTTTGATTGAGCACCGGAAAAGTTTGCTCATACAACTTAGCAAGAGCTTTGGTCTTCCTCCTAGTGCCATAAGGATGAACGGGGATATCAACGCTTGATGATGAAGTGGGGTAGACTGCAGGATTAGCTCGAGCAGGCTTGAGAGTTGGTTTGTTAGCAAGGTTCTTCTTGGGAGCCATTGCAACTTGATAACTTGAGTGTTGAAGAAAAGAGATGAAAGGTAGAGATGGTCCCATCAGGCGTGCCAAAATTTGTACACACAAATTTCGTGTCAAAAATATGACAAGGAAAATTTGCAGTCAAATAAGAATTTTATTAATCAAACTTTGAGGTTACAATCTCTGAAATTCTTAAAATAAAAAAAATCCTTTGATTCTTTTCTTCAACAAGATTCTGATGAGATCCGCTTCAAGGGTCTTCTAGACTTGATCTTAAAAAAACGGATTTGACCTCCTTTCTTTCTATGGAACAAGATCGGAGAGTAGCTTTTTGAGAAATCTTGAGATCTGCTTCAAGGGTCTTCTAGACTTGATCTTGAAAAACGAGATTAATCTCCTTTCTTTTGATGAAACAAGATCAAAGAGCAACTTTCTTAAGAACAGGCACAGCGTTCTTCAGAATTTCTTCAATTCTTCAGAGAATTCTTCTTGGGATTTTGGAGAGGATTTGTGTCTTCAAAATCTTCTTCTTCTCTTCAGGCTTGTGAATTGTGAATTTGTATTAAGGGGAGGTCTCTATTTATAATGGTAGCTAGCCAGGTGAAAGAGAGTTCTAAAAGAACTTGTCTTCCTTATTTATCTCTTAATTAATTTAATTTAATTAGAGATAAAACTTCATTATTTATCTCTTAATTAATTAAATTAGAGATAAAATATTTATTTATCTCTTAATTAATTAAATTAGAGATAAAATATTTATTTATCTCTTAATTAATTTAATTCAATTTAATTAGAGATAAAACTTCATTATTTATCTCTTAATTAATTAAATTAGAGATAAAATATTTATTTATCTCTTAATTAATTAAATTAGAGATAAAATATTTGTTTATCTCTTAATTAATTTAATTCAATTTAATTAGAGATAAAACTTCATTATTTATCCCTTAATTAATTAATTAAATTAGAGATAAAATATTTATTTATCTCTTAATTAATTTAATTAGAGATAAAACTTCATTATTTATCTCTTAATTAATTTAATTAGAGATGAAGTAATTATGACACATGGGTGAAGTTTAATTGGGTGACCCATGAATCCTTGCAATTTGATTGGTCAAGCCATGTGTACATATTTCATTAATTATAAAATAATTAATTATGATATGATAATGCATAATTTAATTAAAAAAATTTTAATTAAAAAAAATTTCAATTAACACGTGGTAATTTGTAATTGGTCAAAAAATTTCTCCTTCTACAAAACTGTTAAACATGTTTCATAATACCTTACTATATTTTCTTAGCACTTTTAAATTTATTTGGTGTTTAATAATTTTGAATATTAAATATTTATAATTATAAAAATTTATATAGTTGATGAATATTTTATAATTGGGATTTTAATGTATTAGATTTAATCTGATAATTGAAAATTATTTTCATAACTACTTAAAAAAACGCAACAAAGTGCGGATATTAAACTAGTATAAATTAAGATTTTTACTCTCTGCAATATAAATTATTTTTATTTAGTGACTATAGGTATTCGTTAATTGGACCCATAATATATAAGAAATGTTAATAAATTCTTAGTGGCACCAGTTTGGGAGACATTTAAGGGAAAAAATGAAATAAATGTATTGCTTTCTCTTGAATTTAGTGAAATAATATATTAAATGCAAAGACTTTTGTCTAATATAGTAATTTAATTATTTTTAGAATTTTGTTAACAATTGTCCTAAGGGCACTCTTTAATATTATTGTTTATAGTAGTATATTCATTCAGTATATTAAAATTGATGAATAAAATTATCAAATACTGCATTTAATATAATGTTTTTTCTATAAATAATATATTAATTAATCTTAAAAAGTGCCTAAAGGCACTTGTTAGAAAACCCTTATTTTTAATCAATGCCTATAAGAATTCGTTAATCGAACTTATATTATATGAAAAATATTAATCAATACCTAATGACACTGATTAAGAAGATATTAAAAAAAAAAAGAAAAATACAATTAATATATTATTTTTTTAAAAATTTAGTGAAAATAATATATCAAATACAATAATTTTTTAAAAATAATAATTTAATTATTCTTAATCGGTGTTTACAAAGGGACCTCAAAAAAAGTTATAAGTTGGTATACCAAGAGACATTATCATTACATTTTGGAGTTTTTTTCTCACAGTGAAATACTTTAAAATCTTTATTCATTAATAGGATTAGTTTTAAATATTTCTCTAAACAAGGTACTCTAAGTCACATAATTTCCATGTCATTTTTATATAAATAAAAGATAGAGAAAATAAAGCCAACATTCCAAATAAAAGAAATTCAATAAAAAATTCACAATTTAAAAACAACTCCAATCCTTCAAATCTCTGCTAAAATAAGCTTTCAATCTCCTTTCTGTTCATCATCTTTTTTAAGGTTCTCTTCAAATCTATAAATGATATTTTCAGAATATTCAAGCTTAATTAATTTCTTAAAGATCCATCGAAATTCTCCATTAAAGCTATGAAAATTTGCAATCAAGAATCTCCAGAAAAATCTTTGAAAAAATTGCATGCAAAACTGTATGATAATATAAAGGAAACCCAAAGAAACTTTTGAATATAACCCTCAAAAAAAAAAAAATTAGGAAATAAACCTTCAATTCTCCTTCTATTCTTCATCTTTGATATATATATATATATATATATATATATATATTATTTCCAGAATATTTAAGTTTAATTGATTTCCTAAAGATTCATTAAAAAATTTCATTGGAGCTATGAAAATTTGCAGCCAAAAGTCTTCAGAAAAACCCTTGAAAAACTTGCATGCAAATAGAAACCGAATAAAACTTTCATTATAACCCTAAAAAAAATATAAAACGTTAGAAAGCATTGGAGGAGTTTTTTTTTTTTTTTTTTTAATTCTGAATTTTTGATAGAAACATTTCTTTATTAGTATGGAATGTTGGGTTTATTTTTTTATCTTTTATTTATAAAAAAAAAAACATGAAAATGATGTGACTTAGAGTACTTTGTTAAAACTATTCTTATTAAAGAACAAATATTTTAAAGCATCCCACCGTGTGAGAAAAAACCCTTATATTTGAGGTTTTTTTTGTTGATAAGTTTACATTTTAGGTTTTGTTAAAGATGCTCTTAGAACATTGATCTTTTATAATAATATTTTTATACTAAATACAATAATAATTAATGTGATAATTTTAATGTATTGAAAAAAATATTTACTTAATAGAATAATTTTTAAAAAGTAACCTAAAGCTGAAATTAATATGTTTATATTAAGGGTTAATATATAAATTAGCCCCTGTACTTTAGGTCTTTTGTCTGTTTGGTACCTGAAAATTTTTTTTTGTCACTTTGATACTCGAATTGTCATTTCGTCAATCACATTGGCCATTTTCACTAACACCGTTAGTTAAAAGCTGACTAGGCAAAAAAAACCCAATTAGAGCCTGACATGTGACAAAACTGCCATATCATTAGTGCCATGTCATCATAAAAGAAAAAAATCAAAAAAATTCAAAAATTTTAAAAAATTTTAAAAATCAAAATTAAAAATTTGAAAATCTCATTTTTTTTTAAAAAAATTATAAAATAAAAATAAAAAAACCAAAATTCAAAATAATTTATAAATTATAAAAATTGAAAACTTTATATATATATATATATTTAAAAATCTCTAAAAATTAAAAAATAAGAAAAAAAATCTGAATATTTATAATAAAAATGAAAAAAAAAATCTATTTTTAAAATTTAAATTTTTTTTTTAATTTTGAATTTTCATATATATTATAAAAATCAAAAATAAAAAAATTTATAAAATTGAAAACTTTATATATATATATTTAAAAATCTGTAAAAAAAAAATTAAAAAAAAAAGAAATAAGAAAAAAAATCTGAATATTTTTAATAAAAATGAAAAAAAAAGTTTCTATTTTTAAATTTCTATTATTTTTTTAATTTTGAATTTTCATATATATATTTTTAATTTGAAATTTCTATATTTAAAAAAATTATTTTTTATTTTTCTTTTTAATTTTGAATTTTTTAGATTTATCTTTTGATTTTTTATAATTTTATAATTTATATATATATATTTTTAAAAAAAAAATCAGTTTTTTATCTTGATTTTTATAAAAAAATTTTGATTTTAAAAAAAAAAATGTGATTTTCAAATATTTAATTTTGATTTTTTAAAAAAAATTAATTTTATTTTTTTATTTTTTTGGATATTTTTTTCTTATATGATGATGTGGCACTAATGATGTGGTAGTTTTTGCCACGTGTCAGCCTCTGATTGGTTGTTTTTTGCTTAGTCAGCCATTAACTAACGGTGTTAGGGCAAATGACTAATATGATTGACGTAATGAAAGTTCAAGTACCAAAGTGACAAAAAAATTTATTCATGTACCAAACGGACAAAAGGCATAAAGTACATAGACTAATTTATATATTAACCCTTATATTAAATACAGTTGAATCCGAAACTTAATTTAGTTGGTTCATGTAGTCACTTGATATCCAACAAATTTAAATTTCAAATTTCAACATTTACAATATCTTTTTTTATCTTCAAATTACGATATTCTTTATAAAAAAAAATACGATAATTGGTAGTAAAGGTGATAGTTGTATATTTTATTAAATGTGAAAGTATTAATTGTGCCTGCAAGAATTATGTTGAGAAAATAGACTATTACATTTACATGTGAGGACCGTCGATGGTTATTATGACGATAGTGACCGGAGAGATTGTTGAATAATTTTATTCAGTTCACATGTAATACTTGCTAATCATGAATGGCTGCAACTCAATGTCACATTAAATGCAGTAATTGATGATTAATTTCATTTCATTTTCAATAGAGTTTCCTACTTTCGTTAATAAGTAATTTTTTGAAGTTATTATAGTAGATAAGTTATAATTTTTAATATATTGAAATTCATTAAAATAATTATTAATTATTGCATTTAAGATAAAATAATATTATAAATAATAATTTAACTAATATTAAGAAATGCAGTAATTAGTAAAATCTTTTTAATATTGAGAGAAGGTATTATTCAATATAATAATTTTAAATGTGTTTTTAAGACAATTCTTCGATTTTTTTTTTTTTTTTTAAATCGTTACAATCTCAATTTAAGACAAGATGAAGCATTCCATCAAGAGAAATATTAATCAATATCACTGTATTTTGATTAAGATAATATTCAAATAAAATATTTACTATTAATACATTATCTTTTATTAAATTTAATAAAAATAATTTATTAAATGTAAAATCTTTTTAAAACTATATTTTAACTAATTTTAACTGATGCTTGTAGATAGATCTGTTTATGGATAGGACAGCAATCCGATTTTTTCACTTTACCCAGGCTCGACCTTGCGATCCATATTATTGTTCATTTAATATTAATTTTTTATATATTAATATTTATATATTTTTATAATTAAATTTAAATAAAAAAATATTTTTTATTATTTAAACAGTAATTTAAATCGGGCCAGACCGATTTGGATCACTAAAAATTTTGCCTAGTCCCAACCCAATATAAGTCGAGCTTTTTGGATTGGACGAACTATCCGACCCTTGAGCAGATCTATTTATAGACACCCGTTGATTTGAGGGTTTTTTTTTTTTTTGGATATAGCTTCTTCTATCATTGCCAAATGGTTGAATCATCAAGTGCCAAAACAATGCTCATAACTGTTTGGATGGTTATTTATACTGGATTCCAACTTTGAGCAAACTAGGTAGCTGGGGGGTTTCTATCTATAGCCCCACATATACTTTTATTTGAATGCTCATAACTGTTCATTTATATTTGTTTTATTTTTTCACGTTATAATCACATTTATATAAATTTCAGTATATTAATAATTCGTGTTATATAAATTTTGACACGTTTATATATATATATATATATAATAAGTTCATATTTTTTTTTTTTGTATTTTAATTAATTTTTTTTATATCTGGTCATTTTTTTTACTAAACCAAATAAAACTTTATTAATATTCCAAAAGGAATAAAGCTAGCAACAAGGTTAGCATAGCAAAATACAGGTAAAGTTACAAACGAAGGTTGACTTGAGTGAAAGAGGCTCTAGTCGCTAAAGTAAGAGGTCTCAATTTCGAGTCCTTGTGGATGCAGCAAACTTTCTTGGAAGAGGTTCCCGCCTTGGCGTTCGACAGTATCTCGAAAAATTAATCTTAGGCGAAACCTGAGGATACCTTGAGAAACCAGAAAAAAAAAAAAAATTCAGGCAAAGTTCTGTTACAAGTAGCAGTGAATTAAATCAAATAAATATATCAATTAACAAACTAACACATAATTATATAAATCCAACATAAAATTAAACTAATAGGATTTTAATTTGGGACCTCAAAGTTAAATACTTGAATACATTTTTCTATCTCTATCATTTTACTATCATATATTTCATTCTTTGATATAATTAAGATTGATATATATATTTATCTAATATATAGTGGGTGAAGTATATCCATAATTTTGCAAAAGATGAAAATGTACATATGATGATATTGATATCTATGGTGGAGGCCAGCCCCGGAGCAAACTTTACAAGGAAGATGAAAGCATCAATGATAGTCATGTTGGAGACAACTTCATGAAACTCTCCATGGATGAAACGATGCATGCAATGGCCTGCTCAGAAGTGTATTCCTGATGACTTCCGACATGTTTTTTTCTTTGTTCCCTGCTTAATTTACAAACTTATGGGAACAAAAAATACTACCCAAGCATGCCTATTAATTTATATATATAGGTGGGGAGACCCCAAAATAAATAGTATAGCTATACAGAATTAGAATGAATACTATTTTCTTGCATATATCAGACAAAAAAAGAGAGATAAAAATGACACTAGAAATCTGCAAGAAAATAGTGCCAAAATATTATTTTGAACAATTTTGATAGTGTTGAAAGTGAAAACTCTTGAGAAATATATATATATATATATATATATATATATATATAAATGATTGATGTTGAAGGGTAAATTGCTTGATTTTTGGAGGGCCTAAAGTTCGATTTTATTTTTTTTTATTTTTTAACAAAGAAAGAATATTACGACTCGAATCAGATTCAACTTTAATCGAAACATTTTATTTTTCTAGTCATCAAATTATTTAAGGGTTCATTTGTTTCACGAAAAATGATTTCTACATTTTCTGGTGTTTGGTTGACGGAAAATTGATTGGTCAACGGAAAATAGCTTGCTGATCAACGAAAAATAATGGCTTTTTTCTGGAATTGTCTCCCCCTTTACAAAAGGGGAAGACAATTTCCTGAAAACAACCGTCATGAGTAGGGCTACTAGAATCAGAATTCGGACATCATATTTTAGATCGAAACTTAACTTGACTCGAGCCAAATATTATTATATTAATAAAAATATTTATTTTTTAATTATAAAAATATATAAAAATATTAATATAAACATATTTTAATATTGTAATTTTCAATATTTTATTTAAATATTATTAAACCTACACATTTATATTTATATATTTTAATTATATAATATTATATTTATATTTTAATAATAAATATTAAATTATTAATATAATGACTATCATTTATTATTTTAATAAAAATATTATTTCATATAACAATATCATTATTTTAATAAATTGTAACACTATAAATATTTTAAAATTTAAATAATATTTTTAATATTTTATTGAGTAATGATTTTATATTACTATTTTAATAATAAATATATAAAAATTATACTTTATTATTATTTAATAATAAATGTTTTTTAGTATAAAAAGATTATTATTTTAATAGTATAAATATTAATTAATAGAAATAATATTTTAATAATTATTAGAACACTTTAAATATTTTATAATATTAATATAATTAATGTTTTAATAAAATATAATATAATAGAAATAATATTATTATTTTTTAATACTTTAAGAAAAAATATTTTAATATTTATGCCATATTACTATTTGAAAAAAGTAGAAGTAATATTTTAATAATAATTATATTAATATAAATATTATTTTAATATTATTATAACTATTTGAAAAACTAAAAATAATATTTTATAATAATTATATTAATATAAATAAAATTTAATAATTATTATATTAATCAAAATAATATTTTAATAATTATTATATTAATAGAAATAATATTTTAAAAATAATTATAATATTTTAAATATTAATATAATTAATGTTTTAGTAATAAATAGTATTATTTTAAGTATTTAATATTAATATAATATTTTAGTATTAAATATTATTTTAAAATATTAATATTTTAATAAGAAATTATTTTTAATAATTAATATTTAATATTCATGTCAAAATTGATATTTGAAAAAAGTAAATTTTCCTGAAAATAACCAAACAACAGAAAATATTTTTCAGTAAATCATCCAAACATCAGAAAATCTCTACTTTTCTGGAAAATCTTCATATTTTCCGGAAAATATTTTTTGAAAGTCAATTTCTGCGAAACAAACGGACCCTAAGTTAATGTTCAATTTCTAGAGTTGAGAAAATAGATATTACTGTTGCAGGCAGTGGATTGGATATCTACTTTTTTTCTATAATATTCGAATTCGAATCCGTAAAATTGTTTTAAAATTCAAATCCGTTTATTATCTGCATTAAATCCGAATATTACTATCCGAATCCGAATCCACATTAAATAACATTATCCCCCGGATATTCGAATCCGCTAAAAATCTGAATTCAATAAGTCAATTGTTCTTTAAATAAAAATATAAAATCAAATAAAGTCACTTATAATTAAAAACAAACAAGATTTAAAATTTATACTTAAAAATATTTATATATATATATATAAATATTTATGTCATATTAGTAAAAAATTTATATTTTATATTTTAATTAACATAAGTACGTAACTTTGTTACAAGATCATTTTGTAAAAAATAAAATAAAATAAATCTTGGCATTAGGGTGATTTAATTAATTAAGATGATTAAGTCATCAAATATTATTTTATAAAAGTACCATGCATCTTTAAATTTTAAAGGTATTTAACATAATTAATTTATTATTATATTTTATTTTGGAATTTTTTATAAAATTATTATTATATTTTATTATACTTGATATAATTTAATTTTAATAGCATGTTATTTCAAAATTCAAGATTAGCTTATTTGGTAAAACATTTAGTAGTTAACCTTGCAAGCCAAGGTTTAACTCTCTACATGAGTATAAATTTCTGGATTTTACTAAACGGATAATGGATTCGAATATGGATATCCGAATCCGAATTTGCAGAAGTAATGTGGATTTGGATAATAGATTCAGATATCCGAATCCATTATCCGTATAAGTAATGTGGATTCAGCTAATGGATATCCAAGGTCTTATATCCGCATTCATTCCGAATCTACTACGGATAATAATTATAATATCTAAATTCAAATTTTATCCAAATTCGTAATATTTGAATCCGCAAAAACAGATTGAATAGTTGCGAATATCCGAATCCATACTATTTATTGCCATCTCTAGTTGCATGTGAGGACTGTCGATGGTTATAATGACTATAGTCATGATGAGAGAGATTGTGGAATATTTTTACTCATCTTCAAGCTTTTTCTAATGCATTCAGTTCATAGTAGTTGCTAACCATGAATATTATGGCTGCAATTCAATGACACATTAAATGTAGTAGTTAACAGTATTGATGATTTTTGAGAGAAGATATTATTTTATAGATTTTGTTAACACTGTGTTTTAAGATTATTTTTTAAAATTATTATATATATCATTATTTTTACTTAATGCATTGAAAATAATAAATAAAATTATCAATAATTATATTTAATATAATATTATTATTATAAATAATATATTAATTAATTTTAAAAAGTGCCTAAAGTAGATTTGCTTATGGATCGGGCAGCTAGCCCGACCCGTATTAGGTCGGGCATGCACAGGATATTTTGTAATACGAACCGGCTAGGCCCAGATCACTTTTCAATAATAAAAAATAATTTTTATTTAAATTTAATTATAAAAATATATAAAGATTAATATCAAAATTATTTTTTTATTTTTTTAATATTATATGAATAGTAACCCGAGCCACACGGACCGGACCTAAGTTAGGTGAAAAAAATTCGGATCGCGATCCAGCTCTTGAGCAAATCTAATCTAAAAATACTCGTTAATAAAATCCTTATTTGATATATATAATAACTTTAAATATTGCTCTTAAAGACACTTTTTAAATATTCTGTATTTGTTTACTTATTGATCTTCCGGCATTGTGGTATTGTTGGTGCTTCATGCATTTTGCTTAGCTTTCTTTTTTGATGATTTTTCAGTTGGTATTGCTAATTTGATCTACTTTTGTAACTTTTTGATTGATTAATAAAATCTATTTAACTTGGAAAAAAAATACTCTTAAGACGATTGTTGGCAAAACTTTTTTTTTTTTAAATCGTCAACAATCTAAATAAATGCTTTAAGACATTTGGTATATTTTTATGAGATCGGACGAAAGATTTCATAAAGAAAATGTTAACAAGATTGATATTTAAAGAAATATATTTACTTTTTTTATTGAATTTGGTAAAAGTAATATATTAAATATAATTTTTTTAAATTATATTTTAATAATCTAAATCAATATTCATAAACATCCGTTAACATATAATTTTGATTTTTTTTTTGGGTATAGCTTCTTCATCAGTGCCAAATGGTTCAATCATCAAGTGCCAAAACAATGCTCAATAATTGCTTGGATGGTTATTTACACTCGATTCCAACTTTGAGCAATCTAGGCAGCTGGGGGGTTTCTATCTATATTTAATATATTACTTTGTGGGCAGGGCATGTTAAGCTGATGAAACAGAGATCACTTTTCCTTCACCTGCACATTTTTTAACTATAATATAATTATACGATATGAATAAAAAAAAAATTAAAACACGATATAAACAAAAAACACGGACACGACACGAATATAAAAATATGTCAAAATTTATATAATACAAATTATTAACACATCAAAATTTATACAAAATATAAAACACTTTAAACACGATTATAACACAAAAAAAAAAATATACGAACACAACATGAATACACGAATTACCAGATCTAACCTTCTCTAAACAAAGTATGGTAGAAACAAAGTGCAATTGGAGATTCTATTGCAGAATTTCAATGGGCAGACAATGCTATACAAATCTCTCTTCTAAAAATTAACAAATATAAATTGAGGCATTTCAATGACAAAAAGGAAGTTTTAGCATGATCTTCAAGTTTCATGTTCAAATTCTATCACATGTGGATGTCCTTAATTTAATTTTGATTTGTTTAATTTCTTCATTAGTTTCTTTTTAGATGTAATAGTTTATATGTCATAGATTGAGTAATATTGCTTCATTGAATTGTAATTTCAATTAATTTGAATGTAATTGCAAAAAAAAAAAAAAAAAGTCAATTCATGTGTGAACCAACAACCTGAAGGCAAGATATTGACATATTTGGAATTTTCTTTCAGGGTGTATTCACATTATTATTAGTTAAGCTACGCACTAGAGCATACTAAACAAATTATACCTACTTTTGCAACTTTTTTGTACGAAATGGTGTATGTAGAATTAGAAATGGCAAATAAGCTGTTTGCTTTTTACACCCTCACATAAATTTAAATATGTTCACTGATCGGATTACCTGATCGGTTTGATAGATTCGATTCGAATTGAATTGCATTTGGAATAGGATTTTTGTTATTTGAGTCAGCCCGATACGATTGTATTATTATTTAATTAATATAAAATAATTTTTTTCAATATTTTAATCTTTAATAATAATATATATAAAAGCACGAATATGAAATTTTTTTTAACGAAAATAATCATTGTTGTTCACTATATTTTTAAATTGCCATTATAAATCTTTTTTATTAATTATAAAATTTGTCTAATATTTGAGTAAGAAGTTTAATTTCATTAAAACACTTTTATTAAATGGATTAATTTGATAATAAATAAATAAATTTTTTTTTTAATGAATTTGCTTTATCTTAAACTTTTTAATTTTTACTGAGGAAAATAATCATTGTTATACATTATATTTTCTAATTTGTCATTATAAATAATTTTTTATTATAAACAAAATTTATCTAATTTTTGAGCAAGAAGTTTAATTTCATTAAAACATTTTTGTTAAATGAATTTGATAATAAATAAAAAGAATTAATATTTTATATGAAATTGCTTTATCTTAAAAATTTTAATTTTTCACTAATTTTAAAAAGTAAATCCATTTATTTGGTATAAATAAAAAAAAATTAAAATTTAGATTGAATTTTTTTTATTTGATATAATTTTTTTTATATTAATATTAAAATAAAAAACTTTATAATAATTTGATATAATTTGCACATAAACAAATCTTACATGTAAATCAATGAACATTCATGTGCAAATGCATGTGACAATAAATGCTTATATATTTTAAATAATAAAACAGGACGTAGTGAAATTTGAATCTTGAATCTTAAAATTTAATATTTAGTATATATTTTTCTATCTCTATTATTTTAGTATCATATATTTCATTTTTTGATATAATCAAGATATATGTATATATATATATATATATATTGGATGAAGGTATACCCTTATCCTTAATTTTGCTAAAGATGAAAGTGTTGTACGGTGATATTGATATCTATGGTGGACGTCATCCCATGAAGATTTATACCCTATCACAATATCTGGGGCGTCTCACTCTAGAATCTGTCCCACCAAAAAGCAAACAATTTACCCTTCATTGCCTTCAACATCAATCATTTATACATATGTCTCTCAAGACAAGAGTTTTCACTTTCAACACTATCAAAATTGTTAAAATTAATCTTTTGGCACAGTTTTCTTGAAAATACCAGACAAAAAAACATGTAAAAATGACACAATAAATCTGATTATTTCTTTTATATATATATATATATATATACACGTATTAATTTGTTCATTATGTATTGCAACAATATGTTTTTTTTTAGTACAAAAGAGATTGCAACAATCTGAAAATAAAATAAAGGATTATAAATATTAAGATTCGAATCACAGATATGTTAGATGTCATTTCTTAAGGGTAGGGATGAAAATAGAGCGGGGCATGGATTGTCCTTTCCACCTACGCCTCACTCTTGTATGGATGTTGAAAACATTCGCCTTCATAGATGTCGGTTACATCCATAATTGCTTCACGATACTCCATCCCACTTGTTTATTAATTATTTTTAATTTAATATTGTTAAAAAATATATTATAATTTTAATATATATAATTTTTTTAGTATATATATAATATATATAATATTAGTATATATATGATTTTAATATATATCTATTATATATACTAAAAATATATAAGAGATATATAAGATATTTTAAGAGGTAAAATAGTAATTTTAAAAGGCGGGACAAGGTGGAGCGGATGAAACATTTATCAAAATCGCCATATTCCGCTCCGTTCCACTTTTCAAAAAAAACTTTTACATTCGGAGTAGATTGATGAAAAATCCGTGGAACGGATCGGATTTTGTCATCACTACTTAAGGGTGATTGTATGAACTAATTAAATTAAAACCCTGAGTTTCAATAATAAAAATATTTTTTGTTCCCACCAATATAAATAGGCATGCTTGGTAGTGTTTTAATACCATAAGTTTGTAAAGCAGGGAACAAAGAAAAAAATGTTGGAATTCATCAGGAAAACCCTTCTGAGCTGGCCATTGCATCGTTTCATCCATGGAGACTTTCATGAAGCTGTCTCCAAGATGACTATCATCGATGCTTTCCTCTTCCTTGTAAAATATTTCGTTTCTTTTAAACTTCGATTTTGTTTAAATTAAAGAAAGAAAATTATGACTCGATCGAGAATCTGATTCAAGTTTTTATCGAAGCAGATTTCTTTTTTTTCTACTTATTTTTAAGATTTGACGATAAATATTTTCTTGTTTATGAGCAGATCGTGCACTCGATAGATAAGCTGGGGATATGGCATCGATTACCAGTGTTCTTAGGATTGATTTATCTGGCTACTCGGCGACACCTTCACCAGGAATACAACTTGTTGAATGTATTAGGACAATCTTCGTCAGGTGTTAGATTTAACCCTAGAAATTATCCATACAGAACAAGTGATGGAAAATACAATGATCCCTTCAATGAAGGAGCAGGCAGCCAAGATAGCTTCTTTGGCAGGAACATGCTACCTGTTGATCACAAACATAAGGTATACTATAGAACTTTGCACACCCCATGTTGTGAGTGAAAGAAAAAAATTGTGAAAAAAATGTTTTGAAGTATAAAAAAAAAAATGTTATTTTAAGTATGTACATATAAATTTGGTGTCGAAAATATGACAAAGAAAATTTGAAATCAAATAAAGAATTTTATTTATTAGAATTTGAGGTTATAATTTCTCTGAATTCTTAAAATAAACAAATCTTTTGATTCTTTTCTTCAACAAAATTTTGATCCAAGAGTCTTCATGACTTGATCTTGAATAGATGAAATCCGTTTCAAGAGTTTTCTAGACTTGATCTTGAGAAACGGGATTGATCTCCTTTCTTTTGATGAAACAAGATCAGATAACAGCTTTTAAGAATTCTTGAGAACAATTCAAGGGTCTTCACGACTTGATCTTGAATTGATGAAATCCGTTTCAAGTGTCTTCTAGACTTAATCTTGAAAAATGGGATTGACATCCTTTCTTTCTATAGAACAAGATCGGAGAGCAGTTTTTTGATAATTCTTAAAAACAGGCACAGCATTCTTAAAAGTTCTTCAATTTCTTAAATTCTTAAGAGATTTCTTCTTGAAACTTTGGCAAGGATTTGACTTTTCCAAATCTTCTTCTTTTTCAAAGATTTCTTCTTGAGACTTTAGAGAGGATTTGGCTCTTCCAAATTTTATTTTTCTCTTAAGAAATTTCTTCTTGAGACTTTAGAGAGTATTTTGACTCTTTCAAATCTTCTTCTTCTTTAGAGATTTCTTCTTAAAACTTTGAAGAGGATTTGACTTTTCCAAATCTTCTTCTTCTCTTCAGAGATTTCTTCTTAAGACTTTGGAGATGATTTGTCTCTTCCAAATCTTCTTCTTCTCTTCAGGCTTGCGAATTATGACGTTATGTTGAGAGGAGGTTCCTATTTATAGTACTAGCCAGCTAGATGAAGGAAAGTTTTAAAAGAACTTGTCTTTCTTATTTATCTTTTAATTAATTTAATTTAATTTAATTTAATTAGAGATAATACTTCTTTATTTATCTCTTAATTAATTTAATTTAATTAGAGATAATCCTTATTTATTTATCTCTTAATTAATTTAATTTAATTAGAGATAAAATAATTATGACACATGAGTAAAATTTGATTGGATAATCCATGAATCCTTGCAATTTTATTGGTCAAGCCATGTGTGCATAGTTAATTAATTATAAAATAATTAATTATGATGTCATCGCTTATGATGTCATCAATTTCACACGGTGATATATAATTTAATTGAAATTTTCTTAATTAAAAGAAATTTTAATTGACACGTGGCAATTTGTAATTGGTCAAATTTTTCTCCTTCTACAAAGTAATTTTTAAGAAGTGTGTAATTATTTAAGAAAAAAATAAGTAATTTTTGAAAGAAAATATATTATATAAAAAAATAAAAAAATAAAAATATTTTTATTATATAATTTGATATTATAATTTATTTGTATTTTTTTAATAGAATTAATGTCACTTCATTCTTAACATCAAATTCAGTCAACCCTTTAATTTATAATTAGTATAAATTTTTACCAAATTAATCCATCTATCCTATTGCTCAAACCATACAATTAAAATAACACATTTTATCAAAATTTAACTCATTTTTTTATGGTTACAAGTTACAACTAATTATACAAGAATTAAAACAGATCTTATAAGGTTTTACCATCTAGAAAAGCTCTCACTTTCATACTAAATTATTGTGCCTTTTCAAAGGAACTAGCTACAAGAATCATAAAAAAATCAGAATATAATCTACATGTATTTTAAATCTAATATTTGTAAAGTTTTTTTTTTTTTATAAGTTAAATAAAATATCTATACTAATCTATACTAAACCATTAAAAACAATCCCCTAATGGGGTCTTTGCTTGACACGTGTCAAGCATCTTTCGCTTGACACGTGTCAAGTTTTTTTTTTTATATATTTTATTTTATTTTAATTTTTTTATATTAATTTTTAAATGATGTATTTAACTGGATCGGTCCGCACGTTGATTCACGGATCGATTTAAGATTCGTACCTGACCTACTCACGAAAAAATAAAAAAATAAAACGAATTTGCTGCTAACCAGTGTGAGAAAGCAGAAAAAATTCCCTAATAGACACGTGACAAGTTTTTTTTTTTTTTTTTAGATTTTTTTTTTATTTTTAGTTTTCATAATTTTTAGTTTTTTTTTTTTAGTTTCAATTTTTCAATTTATTTTATTTTTAAATAATGTATTTAAAGGGATTGGTCTAAACGTTGACTCGCGGATTGATTTAAAATCTGTACCCGACCCGTTTCGGTAAAAAGTTTAAAAAAGGAAAAACAAACTTGCTGTTAACCAAGCTCATCAATCGAGAGAATTAAATATAAACCATAATTTTATTTTAGTTATTTTTTATTTTTTATTTGAATAGTTTACGCAAAATAAAATACAAAAATGAGTTAGTAATTCATTAATTTAACAAAAAAAAAAAAAAAAACTTGCTACAAACCTATGTAAAAAAGTTGACCCAACGATAAAATACAAACCACAATTTATTTTGTTATTTATTATTTTTTATCTCATATAAATAAAAATATACACTATACAACAAGATTTAATTTGTTTAAATAATGCATATAAATAATAATTAAAAATGCATTTTTATTACCTAATTTATAAATAAACAATTATTATAAATTTAATTTTCATAATTAACAAAATATAATTATATTTATATTAATATTATTAAAATTTTAAAAAACATTAAATAATAAAAAACTAAATAAATAATAATTATTTAATAAAATTTAATTTTTTTTATTATTAATATTTATTATTTATTTTTTTACCTCTTATATATAAAAATATACACTATATAATAAGATCTAAATATGTTTAAAAATGCATATAAATAATAATTGAAAATGAATTTATATTACGTAATTTATAAATAAATAATTTTCATAAATTTAATTTTTATAATTAAAAAAATATAATTATATTAATATTATTAAAATTTTAAAATAAAATATTTAATAAAATTATTATTTAATAAAATTTATTAAAATATTTATTTATTATTATTAATTAATTAAAAAAATTTAAATTATATAACCCAGTGAAATGGAGGCTTAATTTTAGTCTTTTAAAAAAAATTCCCAAAGGGGGTTATGGGTAGCCACGTGTCCAAGCTTCTTTGATTGACACGTGGCGACTTTTTAGTTTTAGATTTTTTTTTTTTTAAAATTTTTAATTTATTTTATTTTTAAATGATATAATTAAAGAGGTTGGTTAGCACGTTCACTCACGGATCGATATAGGATCCATATTCGACCCATTTAAAATTTTTAAAATTTTTTTTATTCAGTATTTTTAGTTTTAATTATTTTTTTTATTTTTTTAAAATTATGCATTTAAAGGGATTGGTCTGAACGTTGACTCGCGAATCGATTTAAGATCCGTACCCAACTCGCTCAGGGAAAAAAATTTTAAAAAATTATTTTTACTTTTTTTAATTTTAAGTTTTTTTACTTAATTTTATTTTATTTTTAAAATGATATATTTAAAAGGATTGGTCTGTACGTTGACTCGCGGATCGATTTAAGATCGTACCCGACCCGTTCAGAAAAAAATGCATTTATTAATTAATTATTTTTATTTTTAAATGATGTATTTAAAGGATTGGTCCATACATTGACTCGCAAATCTATTTAGAATTCGTACCCGACTTGCTTGAAAAAAAGTTAAAAAAAAAAAAATGAACTTGCTGATAATCAGTGTGACACACGTGTTAAGCTCATTTGCTTGAGGGGAAGTTTTATTTTTTTTTAGTTTTAAACCAACCCAACGAAAGAATAAAATACAAATTATAATTTTATTTTGTTATCTTTTATTAATCATTTTTATCACCTATAAATAAAAATATACAATAAGCTATACAAAGATCTAAATATTTTTAAAAAATACATATAAACAATATTTAATAATGCATTTATATTATGTAATTTATAAATAAATAATTCTCATAAATTTAATTCTCATAATTAATAAAAATATAATTATATTAATATTAATAGTATTACAATTTAAAAATAAATAAGAAATAATTTAAATAAATAATTATTATTTAATAAAATTTAATTTAATTTAATTTTTTATTATTAATTTATTAAAAATTATAAAAATTTTAAAAGAACCCTAGCGAAGCGGGGGTTAATTATAGTTTCATAAAAAACAAATAATAACTTCTTCTATCATGACACTTGTACATTTTTGCTATTTTTTGTTTTAATAGAAACTTATTTTAAATGTATTAATGGAATATTCAACATAATATTCTATTATTTAGAAATGACAGCGAATCAGATATCTGCAATTTTTGAATTATTCGAATTCGAATTAATCTAATTTACATGATATCTGAATCCGTTTATTATCTGCTTACTATTCGAATATTACTTTCTAAATCTAAATCCGAATTAGATAGCAATATTTATCAAATATCTGAATCTGATAAACATCCGAATTCTTGGTTGCATGCTAAGGTTTGAATCTCTACACAAGCATAAAATTTTCTATATTTTACAAATATGTAAACGGATATCAGATTCAGATATTCGATAATATTTGTATAAGTAAAGCGGATTTAGATATCCGATACTATCAGAACCAAAACTAAAGCGGATTCGAATATCAGATATTCAAGGGTTTTTATCCGAATTCGTCACGGATAGTAAATCTAATATCCAAATCCACAATATCCAAATTCGAAAAATAAAATCGGATAATGTTGGATATCTGATTTTTTACTATTTATTGTTATCCGAATTTTATTTCCGTAAATTTTAATCCAAAAATCACAAAAATAAAAATATAGTGACAAATTCAATGAAATCAAAATATAATAACATTCACCTATACTATAATAACAAATTTTCCTTTTATATATCCCTATAATCTATTTACTTCCTCCAAATTTATGATATATATATATATATATATATGTATCATAGTAATTATCAATTGCATGACTCCTATATAACCATATATGTTCATCAATTTTAAATATACTATATTTCTCTAAATAATCAATTTGAGAAGACGAATTGATCAAACTCATTCAAGGTAATTCCATTCCCCTTGTGCATGGTGCACTGTAATTTGAATTTGGTTTCTAATGCCTTTTATTAAAGCAAAACACTTTAAAAAGAACTATATAAAAACTTGTGCAGTTAATGAGACCAGATCCAATGGTTGTTGCCACAAAACTTCTAGAACGAAGAAAATATGAAGATACTGGAAAGCAGTTCAACATTATAGCAGCTTCCTGGATTCAGTTTATGATTCATGACTGGGTAGATCACTTGGAGGATACCAACCAGGTCAAAAAAGTGTTTCTTTACAAATAAAATCTTTGAATCCTTGCATTTATTTATTTATTTTAATTTTTTAAAAATGTTAATTTCTTTGGACAAAATTATTGCAGATTGAGTTAATTGCACCTAGAGCTGTTGCTGATAAATGTCCCCTAACTTCTTTCAAGTTCTACAAGACAAAGGAGTTTCCAACTGGTTTTTCTGAGATAAAAGATGGGACTAAAAACATTCGCACAGCTTGGTGGTAAGAATTATAAGTAGGTTGAACTAAATTGTGATTACAATGTTGGTGTTCGCGCTCTTAAAACAGCGTGATATGTTACACAGATTCGGAGGTGAGTGTCGGATATGGGTATGTATCCGACACATGTATGCTCAATTTTTTTTAAGTTTTTCTATACATTTGAAGGATCATTCCCTCATATCCATATCCATATCCGAATATGTGTCTGACACAGATGTCGGACACGAGTAGTTTAAGAAAAATGAAAAGTAGTCTGAATAATAGACAGATTCAGATTAATTGTTATCTTGAAAATTATTGATCTTAGTTGTACTATTTCTAGCATGTATTCTTATGATTTGTGGACTTCTAGGGATGGAAGTGCTATATATGGTAGCAACATGGAAAGGTTGAGAAAAATAAGGACTTTCAAACAAGGGAAGCTCAAGATCTCAGAAGATGGTCTTCTTCTTCATGACCAGGATGGAATTGCATTGACAGGAGATATTCGGAACAACTGGGCTGGTGTCTCCACATTACAGGCTCTATTCATTAAAGAGCACAATGCAGTCTGTGATGAACTTAAGGTATATTTTCAATTCAATCTTTGCATTGCAAATTGCCTTGGTTTCATTGCTTACTGAAAACTAAACATTAGTCTTTGAAACATAATTTAGAAGGAATATCCAGACTTAATTGATGAAGAATTATACCGCTACGCAAGGCTGATAACTTCTGCTGTGATTGCAAAGATCCATACTATTGATTGGACTGTGGAGCTCCTGAAAACTGATATGTTGCTTGCTGGGATGCGTGCTAACTGGTAATGTAACCCCTTTTTTTTTCCCCCCCTCTAATGAAGATCAAGTTCTAAGGAATAATATTATTGTCAAATTTGTCATAGGTATGGCCTGTTGGGAAAGAAATTCAAGGACACATTTGGGCATGTTGGGGCAGCCTCATTGGGAGGTTTGGTTGGTCAGAAAAAGCCTGTAAATCATGGTGTTCCTTACTCTTTGACCGAGGAGTTTGTCAGCGTCTATCGGATGCATTCGCTTCTACCAGATTTCCTTCAGCTCAGGAACATCAATGTCGAACCAGGGCCCAACAAATCTCCACCTTTGCTTGAGAAGTATAGCTTACAAGACCTATTGTTTGCTTTTCTTTTTTGGCAATATTTGTTCTAATTTTGTTTCTTGTGCTTGTAAATGTAGGGTTCCTATGCCAAGTTTGACAGGCCATAAAGGAGAAAAGACTTTATTACAAATTGGATTCACCAGGCAAATTGTTTCAATGGGGCATCAAGCTTGTGGTGCACTAGAGCTTTGGAACTATCCTTCATGGCTTCGAGACCTTATTCCGCAAGATATTGATGGCAAAGACAGGCCTGACCATGTGGACTTGGCAGCTCTTGAAAGTACTGAGTCTTCGTTGACATAAATTGATGGATTCATTTCATTTTAAGTGAAATTAATCACAAAAATCATGTGAAGTTCATATATTTTGATATCACTGATGCAGTTTACAGGGACAGGGAGAGGAAAATTGCAGGTTATAACCAATTCCGAAGGGCTCTGCTATTAATACCAATCTCTAGATGGGAAGATTTGACAGATGATAAGGAAGCCATTGAAACGCTTAATGAAGTTTATGGTGAAGATGTTGAAGAACTGGACTTGTTGGTTGGCCTCATGGCAGAGAAGAAGATCAAAGGTTTTGCCATCAGTGAGACGGCTTTCATCATATTCCTACTGATGGCAACCAGGTAAATCAACCAAATATTTAGCTTTTTTTCCACCTCAAATTAGTATGAATTAAGAAAGAAATTATTATATATATAAACTTTTCCTCTCACATTAGTCCTAAGCCAAACAAAACAAGATGCAACATGTTATTAAAACTAATCAAACCGGTAAATGATTTTGTCAAAAAATGAAAAGTGTATATTGAAATGACAATTTTTAATCATCATCGCATTCCTATATGATATGTTAGAAGAATAATCAACTTTTAATTTTAGTCATCATGAATCATTTTCTGATAACTTTAAATTAGACTTAATAATCCGTGTATTCGTTGTTATTTTTTTGTATCATAATTGTGTTTAAAGTGTTATATATATTTATATAAATTTTGACACGTTAATAATTCGTACTATATAGATTTTGACACGTTCATATATTTGTGTCATGTTTTGTATCGTGTTTTAGTTATTTTTCCCGTGTGATGTGATTGTATCCTATGTTACTTGGACTGTTCATTTTCTCTAAAGTACCAGTATCCAATACCTATGTCTTACACATATTCGGACATAGGTATAAAAGTATAATCCTCAAAATATATGAACAAACTTAAAAAAATTAAATATACCCATATCAATATTCACCATTGAGTCCAGATAGCATAGATCGTGTGATGTGTAAAATTACCGGATCTACTTAAATACCAATATATATATATATATGTATGTATGTACCTACAGCAATCTGATAATAAATATATAAATGACAATGAAATGGGGTTTCGAATTATTCTTGATTTGGGTGATGTAGGAGGCTTGAAGCAGATAGGTTCTTCACAAGCAATTTCAATGAGGAGACATACACAAAGAAGGGATTTGAATGGGTGAACACAACTGAGAGCTTGAAAGATGTGTTAGACCGTCATTACCCAGAAATTACAAAGAAATGGATGAATTCAACAAGTGCTTTCTCTGTGTGGGACTCACCTCCAAATGCTCACAATGTTATCCCTCTCTATCTTCGTCTTCCCTCTTGAAACTAACTAAGAAACTATATATAAAATGAAAACTAATAACTACTAAAAATGTGTAAGTTGGATTTATCTTTGATGCATTGATGATATATAAATCTATATATTATTAGTGAATCAGATAATGTCACCTCATTAAAAATAAAATTATTTGTCTTTATTTTTAAAAATTTTAATGAGGTGGTATATATCATCTGATTCAATGAAACATATACATATATATACTGTCAGTGTATCAAATATAAATTTATGAAAGTTTATCTTAAAAGTATTATAATATTATCCCAAAAGAAAGAAAAAAACAAACAAAAAAGAGTATGTTGGTAGTGGAATTGTTCCATCATTATTTTAAGGGATAATGTCATGAATAACCCTTTAAGTTTATCAAATTTGTCAATGTGATATCTGTATTTTAAAAATGTTCAATGTGATATCTGTACTATCAAACCGTGTATCAATGTGGTACTTTGACTTAACACCGTTAAATATAGATGATGATGTGGCATTGACCAATCAGGTGATGACATGTGGCAGTACTTGACTTTTTAGAAATTAATATCTGAATTTTTGTTAAAAATAAAAAAATATATTTTAAAAATAAAAAAATATTTTAAAAATTAATATCTAATATTTTAAAAAAATTAAAAAATTATATTAAAATAATAATAAATTTTAAAATTATATTTTTTAAAATTAAATTATATATTTTTTTTTAAAAATAAAATATATTTTAAAAATTAATATCTAGTTTTTTAAAATTATTAAAAAATTATATTAAAATAGTAATAAAATTTAAAATTCTATTTTTTAAAATTAAATTCTATTTTTTAAATTAATTTTTTTTAAATAAAAAAATTAAAATATTTAACTAAAATTATTTTTAAAATTTAAAATATTTTAAAATTAAATATTAAATCATTTATAATATCTAAAAAAAATTAAAATATATATTTTTTAAAAGTTATTTTTGAAAATTACAAAAATTAAATTACGAAATTATTTTAATTCCTTAAAAAAAATATTTATTAAAAAATTACAAAAATGAAATATTTTAATATTTTAATTAATTTTTTTAAGTTAATATACGTGGCATCATTATATGGTGCTACGTGTCATTATTATATTTTAAAAATAATATTATTTTTATTTTTAAAATTAAAATAATAATTTTTTAGTTAGTACACATGGCATCGTTATATGGTGCCGCATGTCAAGTTTTCATTGGATACAAAAGCTACGTCAGAAATTTTTAACGGTGTTATTGACAGGTATTACAATAGCACACGGAGTGTAAACTTTAAGTACCAAAATAGACATTTTTAAAGTACATGTACTACATTGATAAATTTGATAAATTTCAGGAGTCATTCATGATATTATCCCTTATTTTAATGTAAGACATAACCTTATCTTAATTCTCCATGTTGTAATTTACAATATACATTGTTTGTTTTTCGTCCTTTTGTATTGACATACTATGCATCAAAAAAATTCCATTGGTTCTTGATCTGATCGTATACGGAAAACAAAGGGATTTAACCATTTTATCATTTCATTCTACATTTACTAATTTTGGATATATACGATATAAAACACGACACGACACAAACATGACACGTTTAATAAACATATTGTATTTATATTTAAAATTTTAATATATTTAATAATTTTTTTATATTTATATTTATACAATTGATAAAAAAAAAATACGAAATATGAATTATATATATATATATACAAATTATCAAATCTACCCCAATCAACTCAAAGATTTGATTTAAGTTTTGACTCATGTTCAATTCTTAAAAGAAGATCTATTTTATTTAAGTTTTGACTTCTAGACTAGTACTATTTCAATTCTTAAAATTTTAAGCCAAATGTATCAAAACAGAAAATGAAATTTAAGCCAACAAAACTTGACTGGACTGGACTGGACTAATTTGAATACTTATAGACATCTATGTAAATTAAGTGAAAGCAATCCCTCAATATTGATTATCCAATCGAGGGCAATTGTTTAACAATTATTTGCCATATGTGTGGCAATTTTTTTTTTTTTTTTTTTCTTATGATGAAGAAAGAAAGAAAGAAAGAAAAAGAAAGAAGAGAGAAAAAAAAAATTTGTGTATTCATGTCGTGTTTGTATTTTTTTTCTATATCATTATCGTATTCAAGGTATTATATATTTATATAAATTTTGACCCGTTAATCATTTGTTTTATATAGATTTTGACCCGTTCGTGTATTCGTGTCGTGTTTTTTGTATTTTTTCGTGTCGTGTTTTAGTTATTTTTTCTGTGTCATGTTCATGTTGTTTAATCTTGTCGTATTCGAAATTGCAAGGTCTAATTGATACTATTCAAATAACTCTAAATTTATGTCACGTATCATATAATGATTGATTTTTTTTAAAAAAAATAAAATCATATTAAGTTTTTTTGTTTATTATTGAATTAAAAAATTAATATGTTAATAAATGATCGATAAAAATTAAATATAAAATAATAATAATAGAGGGGTTGATGTAAGTAAATTTTTTTAAACTTTAGGTATTAAATCAAAAGAAAAATATTATGATGGTTAAATGGTAAAAAAATTATGTTAAATAATGTTATGAGTTATTGTATGATAGTTGTTGGGTTTATATTTTACTATTTTTTTATAATGCTTAATATGAATATAAATGATGGATATTAATATAATCTAAATGAATTAAATTTTATATCTATCTTTATTTTTTTTACAAATAAGGTTAATATTAAAATATGAAGTGCATTTAAATATCAAATATCAATAATAATCACATACATTTAATTTGCAACAAAATTTTATGATCTCTATCTTTCTTCATAAAAACATAAGAAATGAAACAAAAGAAATATAGGAAAGAACATTTTGACAATTTGTGAAGGACATCAAACATGTTAGTTTTACATATAATATTTGATTTTTCATCATAAATGCTTTTGTCTTTTTGAACAATCTATTTTTGTATTAAAATGTAACATAATCTTCTTTTTAACTTCAGTTTCAACAATGTAAAAATCTATATTTAAATATGTATATATATGCACTGTGTTATTAAATTGCTTACATGTTTTCAATAATTAAAAACAAAACCGCAACAACGTGCGAAACTTACCCTAATATAAATAAAATAAAAAACACAAAATCTAGTGGGATTTCTATAATCTTCAAATCCAAATTATCTACCACTCTGATTTCAACTCCTGCTTCAAACAGGACTTGACAAATAAATGATTTTAACCTAGGACTCAAACCCTTAATTTATTGTTCTTTTCTTCATAAAATCTCTCAAATTTCACAATATCTTAGCATCAACGGTTAATTAAAGACAAAGTGCATGTGCATATTAACCTCTAAAATTTTCAGTATTTTTACAGGTTTTGCACAAAGTAAGATTAATAGTAATTTGAAGATAAGAATCATAATATATTATAATTTATTAAGTGTTCTATGTAGACACTTAATTTTGTCCGGGCTCCAAAATTAGGTAAATTCTTCCTTGCACTTTTTTAGAATGTAGAAAATTTCTTATCATCTTGCAGATGGTCCTCCAAGACTTGTGATTCGGAGTTCAGCATGAAAAGTCAATTCGAAAAAAGTCAACTCCAAAAAGTCAATCACTAAAAAGTCAACCCTTAGTCAAAATCAAGATTTGAAGTTGAATTGAACAATGGTAAAAGAATTTTGATAATCCGAGGTCTACAACGAAAGATATGGAGTTCGGAAGAGGGATTGCAGAAATTTCAGTGTAGGGGAAGCCCTAATTCAGCAAATTTGGAGAAAAGTGCTTAAACGATCAAATTGGTCGAAATTGGAGGTTCCAAATGGAATATAATTAATGAATACGGGTATTGGAAGGGATAATTGAAAGCAGAACCAAAGGAAGAGTCAATTTGGACGAAAATCGAAAATTAGGGTTTTGGTTAAAAAGGGTGAATTTTGCAAATTTGGGAAAAACATCAAAGATGGCCCAATTCGATGAAATTGAAGCCCCTAGTTGATAAAGAATGAGAAAACAAGGATAGCCCAAGGCCCAGTTTGAAGTGAATCCAAAGGAAGAGCCGATTGGAGCAAAAAAGGAAAAACGAGAAAATTTTCGAGTTTGAAAAGGGGAAAACAAAATCGGAGGGGAATTTAATCGTAAAAATTAGGCGTTTTGGACTAACTCAAATTCAATATAATAGGCGTTTTGGAAAAAGAAAATCCAAAAATTGGACCCGTTTTGAGTAAAACCGAAGTTCCAGAGGTTGGAGGACAATTTCTGAAAATCCCAAAAACAATTTCGGGAAAAATGGCAAACGAGCTCATAAAATTATGAAAACTTCCAGATCTAAGTTTCATAATTTTTGGAAGAGATCGGTGAAGAAAAATCCAGAATCGGAGCTCATTTGGAAAATGGCAAAGTTCGGGTGAACTAAGCCGAAATTCTAGAAGATAATTCCGGCAAAAATAGCAAACGAGCTCCAACAATTATGAAAACTTTCAGATCTGAGTTTTACAATTTTTGGAAGAGATCGGTGAAGAAAAATCCAGAATTGGAACTCATTTGAAAAATGACAAAGTTCGGATGCACTAAGACGAAATTCAAGAAGATAATTCCGAAAAAAATAGCAAACGAGCTCCAAAAATTCTGAAAACTTCCAGATTTAAGTTTTATAATTTTTGGAAGAGATTGGTGAAGAAAAATCCAGAATCGGAGTTCAAATAAAAAAGGTGAATTTTGGGTGCCACTAATCGGAAAATCCAAGAGAAATTTTAGGGAAAAATAGAAAACGAGCTCGAAATTTTTTGAAAATCTCCAGATCTCAATATTATATTTATTTGGACGGATTGGAGAAAGAAAAACTGGATTTAGGGTCCGTTTGCAATAAAATTAAGTTCGGGGGCTAAAAGGATAATTTTACCAAAAAAACCGAAAAGGACCAATTTGTAATTAAAAAAATATGAAAGATGAAGGAATTGATGGGATATTCCAGGCCCTTGGCTGGTCAGCTCATGAATGAAGGGTGAGATTTGATTAAATTCATCCAATGGTCACTATTTGGTTAATGATGTCGTTCACTTCTCACCTTCCAATTTGTACTGTAAAAGGAGGCCGTCAAAGGTAATTTTTTGGTGGGTTTACGAGAGGGCCTTTTCCCTTAATTCGACCTCCCCTTATACGCGGGGTCCTGCCCCTTATTCTAAGAAAAAAAAAACACCATAGTGGCTAGGAATAAGAAAGGTTGCATTTGCTAGGTTCAGCTTTATGAAAAGATCATGAAAGACTTCTGCTGAGATAAATGAGGACCAACTTCAGTTCGATGAGCGGAGATTGAAATATATGGGTTTATCCCAGCCGTTAGAGCGTGTAGCCACTCATTCGATTGCAAGATACCATTTTTAATGTCATGAAAATATCTTGTCCATCCAATGGCCTAGGTGCTTTGTAGAAAGATGAGTACATCCTTTAATGACCAAGATCAAATTGCAAGATAGCATTTTTATTGTCATGAAAATATCTTGATCTAATGGCTTGGATTGTTGGAGAAAGATGAGGGGATATGATCCAAGGGTGAATAAAAGAGGAGCACACACATTCTAACATTTAGAGAGGGGGGCGGCCATCACAAGAGGAAGGAGGGGGTTCATTTTTTTCACTAAGGGCAGTAGCTATTCAAGAGAAAAAGGGGAGAAAAAAGAGAGGGGAAAAAGAAAAGAAAAGGAAAAAAAAAGGATTTTCTTACTACTCTTTGATTTGGAAAGCTAAAGCAAGGTAGATATTTTCTTTCATGCTATTTTCCATACTTGGTTTATATGATTTTGTTATTCCTTTATGATTTTCATTTTATTTTCTTTCGTGAAACAAAATTGTTTTTCAAACAAGTTCCAAAAGATTTCTTCATATTCTATCAAATAACCCAGTTTGTCAAATTTTTTCTTACATGTTCTTGCTTGATGTGGTTTGCTTGTTGGTTGTGGTAGGATAGATCCCTCTATTTGTTACTTCATGTTCATGCAATCATCTCATCCCCACTTGATTTTTGACTTAAGCTAACTAATGGCTCAAACCCAAGTTCTCATGAGCATGCTTGTGGAAAAATGAAAAGTTGTGCAAGTTGGATTTTATGATTTTTATCACCATGCATTCCTTTTCCAAATTTAAAGATTTTTTAACCACAGGTTGTAGACCCTTTAAGGAGCCTCTAGTATTTTTGTTTTGATTTTTGGAATTTTCTATCAAAGGTTTAAAAATAGATTTTGATAAAACAGTTTTTAACTCACTCACTAGAATTTGGGTAAAAATAGGTAATAGTCTCCATACTCCAAAAATTAAGTTGATTTTTTTACATGGAGATCAACATGTTCTGAGTCTCCCATAATGTTTTCAGATTTTTTTGAAATTCGTTAGGAGGGCAAAAAAATAGGTTTTCAAAACTGGCTAATGGATTTTAACAAAACAGTTTTTAGCTCACTGTCTTGATTTGAGGTAAAATTCGGTCATAGTATCCATACTCCAAAAGTTAAGCTGATTTGTTCACATAGGGTTCGACATGTTCTAAGTATGCCATAATTTTTTCACAATTTTTTGAAATTTTTTGGAAGGGCAAAACAATCGGTTTCCAAAACTGCCAGTGAGAGTCAATTTTGTTTTTTAAGAAATACTAATTTTCTATTTTGGTTAGGATGTTAAGAGGGGGCTGATTTGGGGCATTAGCTACTGCCTTAGGTTAATTTCCAAGCCATTTTAATTATAAAATTTGATTTTAGAAAAGTCGGGTCAAGGGCGGTCAACCTGGATTTCAAAATTAGGAAAATAGGGCCTTCTTAAATGGGGGGTTCGGCTAAGAGGCTATTTTCATCCAAAAATTCCATATATTTTTTTTTAAAATTCGAGCCCGAAGTCTATTGATTTGGAAAATCCGATTTAGGTGTCTTCCTAAGGTAGTCGGATACCTTTTTAGGTATACGAATGTCCTTACTCTAAAGAAGAAATACATCTCCATGCATTGCATTTTAAAAATGTTTTTATTTAATTTGTTATAAAAATGTATTTTTCGGTTTATTAAACATTTGGCTTGAATTAGTTCCCGATCTTTCCTATGTCCGTCATTCATATGCCATGTCATTCGCATGCCATGTCATCAACATTTTCCATGTCGTTCACATGCCATGTCACTCATATGCCATGTCATTCACATTCCATGTCATTCATTATGTCATTTCATTCACATGCCATGTCATTTATATGCCATGTCATTTTATTTGCCATGTCGATTTCATTCACATGACATTCATTCTTATGTCATGTCTTCAATTCATGCCACTTATTCTTTTGGTTATGTCATTTAAATTTTGTCATAGTAAATTGTTTGCATGCCATGATATTTATGTATGTTACATATTCATGTTTTAATTTGTATATTCATGATTATTCAACTTTTTGAAAATTGATGTTTTCCAATAAAACAAGGATATTCCCGAGTTAAAATAATTCATGAGTTCTCTGCCGGGTTTGCTGGGGAGGATATCATCAATTATCATTAACAAAAAAATATCTTTCTTTCAAAAAATGAGAGTGATTCGAAGACTTTCTAAATAAATAAAAAGTTTTATATTTTGCCGGGTTTGTCGGGGAATATAGGAAAATTTTAAGTTAATAAATTCCGGATCATTTTCGACTAAAAATGAGATTATTTTTCTTTAAAATTGGAATTATTTTAAAATGCCAATTTCAAAACCGATTTTCATCGGGACTCGAGATAACACATGATTAATAAGGTACCATTTTATACAGGCGTTGTGGGGGTGCTAATCCTTCCCCGCACGTAATCGATTCCCGAACCCGCTTCTTTGATTTCTCTGGTTTAAAAGCGCAGACTTCGAAATTGGTTTTTAAAATATATATTTTAATTAATTTAAAAATGTTTTATAAAATCGATTTTAATAGATGGCTGATCACACCTAGCCAAGAAAGATTGGTGGCGACTCTATTTTTTTCCGAGGTTGTTTTCAAACCCTCATTTTATTTCAAGGGGAATTAAGTCGTCTTTTCCTCTGTTATCCCAATGTCACACCTAACGAGTAATGTCTCGCGATGAGACCTTATTAATTTTTTAGGTTGCGACAGCTTGGCGACTTCGCTAGGGACAATAGAGAGTCAGGCCTAGAATTAGTCCTGTGCTATCAAAAATCTCGGTTTGTCGGATTTAATTGGTGTTTAATTCCCATTATTTTTTGTGTAAATAAGGAGAATTTTTGAAAATAACAAAATGTTTTTAATATGTTCATTTGCATGCATATTATTACTGCTCTTTGGTTGGTTAATTGGTTACACTATTCTTGAATGTTCTTAATAAATTGTTAAGGTATTTAGAATGAGGAGTGTAGAATAGGTGGTGAAAGGTTTGTTGTTCCTCCTCACACACTGCACTTGCATAACATGAACTCTCTACCTGGGTTTCGTCCTTTTTAAGTGGAAGTAAAGTAGCTACGCCTTTGTGATGATCCTCCGTATGGGCTAGTGAAACACTTTCGGAGTATAAAGTACCTAAAGCCTTCGTGATGATCCTCCGTATGGGCTTAGGAAAATATACTCTAGCAAATTGAACTCGCTTTTATCGGGGTGCCTTACTAGCCTTCACCGACGACAGTGAGGAACAATTTGGGGCCTTTAGAACATAATTCAACCTCATATAGTGAACCTAGACGAAGCCATGCCAGATTTTCGTTAGATGCACCGAAGTTAGGAACACATGGAGGAACGCTTCTGACCCCTTGCTATTTATTTTATATTCCAAATAACCGTCGTGGATCGGGCAAAGATGAACGTACACTGCTCTTAATAAGGTTAATACCCGGCCCCGAAGGCATCATGATGCCTAAGTGAGTTGATATTGTTGGGGCAAGTGTTCACTAACTTTTTGAAATTGAAAATAAAAATTATTTTTCAAACATTTTTGCATTTTGCACATTTCATGCATATGTGAATCGAGCATTGTAATTTTGATGTCACTATTATAATAATCGTATTTTTTAATTGCATAAACATATGTTGATTGCTTAAATAAGAATTGTAGGTCGATAGTGTTGAATAAATATTTGAACACCCGTGCCATAATAAGACCCACTACCCAAAAAGTTTTTGATGAAAATTGGTTGTGAAAAATGATATTTTGATTTTTTACCAAGGAAAACATGTTTCAAAAAAATTATGGATTAAACTTGGGGCAAATCTTGCGTAATGAGATTTTTGAATAATCAAAATGGGTCCCACCAATTTTTTTTAATCATTAATTAATTTCTTTGTATATACCCTCATGTTAATTCATTTATTCTTTACATGTATCACTTTGATATCATGTTATAGTCCTAACATGTATGATCATTCATTGCAGAATAAATTTGTGACATACATGGTCATTCTTTATATATACCTTTGTGTTAATTCATTTGTTCTTTACATGTATCATATTGACATCATGTTGCAAGTCCTAACATGCCTGATTATTCATTGTAGAATAAATTTATGACATACGTGGTCGTTATCTGTATATACCCGTGTATCAATTTATTCATTCTTTACATGCATCATGTTGGCATCAAGTTGCACTCGTGGCATACATAATCAGCATGATTTCTCTGTATGTTTTCCCGTGTATCAATTTATTCATTCTTTACATGTATCATGTTGACGTCAGGTTGTATTCATGACAAACATAGTCAGCATGATTTCCCTGTATATGTTCATGCATTAATTTGCTTATACGTTACATGCATCATGTTGGCATCAAGTTGCATTCATGACATACATAGTCAGCATGATTTCTCTGTATACGTTCATGCATTAATTTGCTTATTCCTTACATGCATCATATTGGCATCAGGTTGCATTCGTGGCATACATAATCAACATGATTTCTCTGTATGTTTTCCATGCATTGATTTGTTTATTCTTTACATGCATCACGTTAGCATTAGGTTGCTTTCATGACAAACATAGTCAACATGATTTCTCTATATATGTTTATGCATTGATTTGTTTATTCTTTACATACATCAGGTTGACATCAGGTTGTATTCATGGCATACATAGTCATCATGATTTCTCTGTATACGTTCATGCATTAATTTGTCACATCGGCATTAGGTTGCATTCATGGCATACATGATCAACATGATTTCTTTGTATACACCCTGTGTCAATCATTTATTTTTTACATGCATCATATTGATATCGTGTTGCATTCATAGTATATATGATCATTCATTGAAAAATGCATCTAGAACATACATAGTCATTTGTTGCATATATCTATGCATTGATTTTTCTTATTCTTTACATCCATCATGTTGGCATTGCGTTGCATTTATAATATACATGGTCAGCATTTTTCTCTGTGTATACCTATGCATTTTTTTATTCTTCACGTGCATCAAGTTGCATTCATGACATTCATGGCTCATTCATGAAACATATTTGGGGGGATAAAACAGAAATTAGCTTGGCTTTAAGAGCTTTGAAGAAGTTTCTCTTTCAAATCAAAGGTATAAGAAGTACTGAGCATCTTTATAATACTGGCCAGAGCTATGGAGAGTGAACAAGCTGCCCGAATGGAAAGAATGGAAAGGGCATAGAAATAATTGCTAGAACAACTGGCAAAATCTCAAGAAGAATCTAGAGATCAGATGACTAAATTGATGGAGCTGGTGTCTGCCGCAATCAAGGGAAAGGGATACACTGAAAACTTGACCGCCAAAGAAGGGTCGGGGACACAAAGGGATCAGAATGAGGTCGTAATGTCAGGTGCCCAGTCTTTTCAGAACACAGTTAATCCCGTCAACGTCTTGAACTTAGATGATCCAGCTGAACAAGCAAAATTGAAAATGGTTCGAATAGGGCTGAGTCGGTAGATTCCCAAAGGAAGTATCAGCTGTTAGAGGAAAGGCTCTGGGTAGTAGAAAGTACAGATGTATTTGGGAGTGTAGATGCAAACAAACGTTGTTTGGTCCCTGATTTAATCATTCCTCCTAAATTCAAGGTTCCCAACTTTGAGAAATATGATGGGACAACCGATCCGTCAGCCCACATCACTATGTTTTATCGAAAGATGACGGGCCATACATATAATGATAAGCTTTTGATCCACTGCTTTCAGGATAGCCTTAGCGGGTTCGCAGTTAGGTCGTATAATTAGTTGAGCAAGGATCGGATTCACTCTTGGATTGATTTGGCTAATGCATTTTTAAGCCAATACAAGCATATGACTTATATGGTTCCTGACCGTCTCACTTTGCAAAATATGGAGAAAAAGGTTACTGAGAGCTTCAAAGAGTATGCTCAGAGGTGGAGGAACATGGCCACCCAAGTACGACCGCCCCTGACTCAGAAGGAAACCACTGTCCTTTTTGTGAATACACTACGGGCCCCATACTATGATAGACTCGTCGGCAATGCCACGAAAAAAATTTTGGACATGGTGATCTTCGGGGAGATGATTGAGAATGCTATCAAGCTGGGAAACTCGAAGGAGATAAAACATCTATTGCAGAGAGAAATAGGACACCCAAAAGAAAAAAGAAGATGTCCAAGATATGGGAGGCTTTGCCCCGTATCTTTAGACTCCCTCATACCAACCATCATGTCCTTCAATGAACAACATAACCCAGGGTTCATGCTTATACCCGATGGCCTCTCAGAATCTATCAAATCTTCAACCTCTTGTCAGCCAGAGGAAGCCGAAGAACATCCAAAAAAGAGATCGTTTTGAGCCATTCCCCTTGTCTTACTCTAAACTATTGCCCCAATTGGTCGAAGAGAAACTCCTCACTAAAGTTCCAGTGGAGCCTATCCAACCCCCATACCCGAGCTGGTATGACGAGAATGCATATTGTGATTATCATTTTGGGATTCGAGGACATTCCACAAAAAATTTGCCTATGTCTGAAACGGAAGGTTCAAGCACTCATCAATAAAGGGCAATTAGATGTGGGGAAGAAACAAAGGTCAGACAATGTGGAGAATCCACTGAATGGGAATGATGAGACCATTGTGGATGTCATAATGGGGGAAGAAGATGAAAAGGTCGAAAAAAGTACCGAGGAATAGCCAATTTGAATTAGGGAAAACATGTCAAGGGGAAGTTTTTGATGCATGTAGTTTCATACCTCATGACAAACACTTGTCTCATGTCAGCATTCATATGAACTAAATGAATTTTAAATGCTTTGTGTTTGTTGTGTTTTAACAATAATTTAAAAATGCAAAAACAAGCATTAAGAAAGTCCTAATAATGGACAGTCTCGAGAATATTGATGATCATTGTTGGAAATGAACCGATACCTACCCCCTCTCTTTTGGGCTTTCCTATGTCTAAATCCCTTGAACCAAGACCACTTGAAAAACCTAATGCTTCGAGGAATATAAATGATTGAACTTCATAAACCATTGTCACTACAAAATAAGCAAAGATGTAGATCCTAGTCTAGGCTATGAGCAAAGGAACTGTCGTAACCTAAAAAATAACGAGTCTCATTGCAAGACTTTATTATTCGTTAAGCGTGACATTAAAAAAAAATCGAGGAAAAGTCGACTTAATTCCTCTAGAAAATGAAGGTTTTGAAAATGACCTTAAAAAAAGACATGGAGTCGCCACCAATCTTTTTTAGCTAGTTGTGATCGGCCACCTATTAAAACCAATTTTATAAAATATTTTAAAAATTAATTAAAACATTTGTTTTAAAACCAATTTCAAGTTTGCATTTTAAACCAGAGAAATCAAAGAAACGGGTTCGGGACTCAGTTACGTGTGGGGAAGGATTAGCACCCCCATAACGTCCGTATAAAACGGTACCTTATTAATCGTGTGTTATCTCAAGTCTCGGTAAAAAAATCGGTTTTAAATTTAATATTTCAAGTTAATTCCCAATTTAAAGAAAAATAATTCCATTTTTTAATTGAAAATGATCCGAAATTTATAAATTCAAAATTTTCCTATATTCCCCAACAAACGTGGCAAAATATAGAAATTTTTATTAGTTTTGGAAAACTTTCCGAATCATTCTCTTTTTTTTGAAAGAAAGATATTCCTTTATTAATGATAATTGATGATATTCCCTCCAGCAAACCCGGTAGAGAACTCATGAATTATTTTAACTCGGGAATATCTTTATTTTTTATTGAAAAATCATTATCCTTTTGAAATCATTTTAAAAGATATGAATATGTATATGCATGACATAAATAAAATGACATGGCAAAATCTAAATAATATAATGAATCCTAAATGATATGATATAATTTAAATGCCTTAGCATATTCTAAATGAAATGAAATGTCCTAAGTTATATGACATATTCTAAATAAAATGAAATGACCTAGGTAACATACTATATTCTATATGAAATGTAATACCCAAAATCATATGATATATTTTATATGAAATAAAATATCCTTGTCGCAACCTAAAAAAAAATAACGACGAGTCTCATCGCAAGACTTTATTATTCGTTAAGCGTGACATTAAAAAAAACCGAGGAAAAGTCGACTTAATTCCTCTAGAAAAATGAAGGTTTTGAAAATGACCTTAAAAAAGACATGGAGTCGCCACCAATCTTTTTTAGCTAGGTGTGATCGGTCACCTATTAAAACCGGTTTTATAAAATATTTTAAAAATTAATTAAAACATTTTAAAAACCAATTTCAAGTCTGCGTTTTAAACCAGAGAAATCAAAGAAGCGGGTTCGGGAGTCGGTTACGTGTGGGGAAGGATTAGCACCCCCACAACGCCCGTATAAATCGGTACCTTATTAATCGTGTGTTATCTCAAGTCTCGGTAAAAAGTTGATTTTAAATTTAGTATTTCAAGTTAATTCCCAATTTAAAAATAATTCCATTTTTTATTGAAAATGATCCGGAATTTATAAATTCAAAATTTTCCTATATTCCCCAACAAACGTGGCAAAATATAGAAATTTTTATTAGTTTTGGAAAACTTTCCGAATCATTCTCTTTTTTTGAAAGAAAGATATTCCTTTATTAATGATAATTGATGATATTCCCTCCAGCAAACCCGGTAGAGAACTCATGAATTATTTTAACTTGGGAATATCTTTATTTTTATTGAAAACCATTATCTTTTGCAAACATTTAAAATAAATGAATATGTATATGCATCACATAAATAAAATGACATAGTAAAGTCTAAATAATATAATGCAACCTAAATGACATGACAAATATGAATGGTATGGCATATAATTTAAATGACATGGAATAAAATAATGCTATCATATAATATGCACGAAAATAAAAATGCAATGCATGAAATGTATTTTTTTCCTTTAATTAAGGAAATCCGTATATCTAAAAAGATATCCGGCTACCTTAGGAAAATATGTCAAATTAAATATTCTAAAACCAAAATACTTTGTGATTGTTTGAAAACAATTTTGAAAAGCTTGAATTAACAATAAAAACTGGGCTAAAAATTTTTAAATGGTTCTAATTTCCTAAGTTTAAAAAATCCGGACTTGACTGCCCTTAACCCGGGATTTGAAAAACCATTTTTAGAGTTTAAAAGGCTTAGAAATCACCCTAAGTCAGTAGCTAACCCTCCTAATCAGCCCACTCTAAGTAAATTAACCAAAACAGAAAAATGGTTTTTCTTTAAATTCAATTCTGACTCCACTGTCCAGTTTTAATCCACGATTTTTTACCCTATTTTTAAAAATCCCAAAAATTCTAAAACAAATACTGGAGACTCAGGACATGTAAAACTACACGATAAAAAATTGGATTAATTTTTTGATCAAAGATGAATTCCCAGAAAAACCAGAGATGTACGAGTTTTTGGAGGAGAAAAAACTGCTTTGTTTTTCTTTAAATTCAATTCTGACTTCACTGTCCAGTTTTAATCCACGATTTTTTACCCTATTTTTAAAAATTCCAAAAATTCTGAAAAAATTATTGGAGACTCAGGACATGTAAAAATACACGGGAAAAAATCGACTTAATTTTCTGATCAAAGATGAATTCCCAGAAAAATCGGAGATGTACGAGTTTTGGGTGGAAAAAAACTGCTTTGCCAACACATTTTTTTTTGTCTTTGATAAAATCATTTAAAAACCAAAATAAAAATATTTGAAACTCATATAATGACTTGAAGACAGTAGCTAGGACTTTTTGAAAGTTAGATAAAAATTGGCTTAAGTAAAAAAAATCACAAAGGTAGAATAATCAATTTGACAAACTTAATTTTCCACAAGTGTGCTCAAGAGAGCATGACTTTGAACCATCAATTGGCTCAAGTCATTATTCAAGTGGCATGAACATGAAATGCATGAAACAATGCAGCAAACATAATGCATGAAATGCATGGATCTAAACCTAAATGTAAGGAAAATGCATGACACAAATAATATGGCCTAGACCTAACATGAACTTGCATGACATTTAATGTAACCTAGACCTAAGACATGCATGGCATTTTCACAAACACAAGGCATGCTTAATTCAAAAATCCAACCAAATATCATGCAAATGCATAAACCTAACAACTAGCATGACAAAAATACAACACACAATGCAAAACACATGGAGTAGCCAAATGGCCCCAAGCTTCAACAAGCATGGCATTTTCACAAACACTTGGTATGCTAGCATGAAAAACTAAGTCATAACACAAAAATCACACAAGCATTTTCACAAACACCTAATATACCAAATCTAAAACATGCTCACTAAGATATAAAACAAGAATCATGCAAAGAATCACACAAGCATTTTCACAAACACTTAATATGCTAACTCTAAAACATGCTCAAATTTAAACAACATGAAAAAAGAAAATTAAAAATGCAAAAACATGATATCTAAGACATAAATGGCAACAAACAAAGCAACCAAATTAAATATAACTTAAGAACATGAAATAACATAATATTTAAAACATCAAAAATAAAGAAAATAGCATAAACAATATGGTAAAATGAATCAAAAACAACAACTTAAAATAAATAATGTAGGCCATTTGGCCATGGTGAGTTTATTGTAAAAACAAAATGTAAGAAAAATATACTTAAGAAAGGAAATGAAGGAAGAACAAGAAACATTATTTTAAAATGAAAACTCACCAAGTAGCTTTTGAACGGATTAAGCTATAAACCCTCAGAGTAGCTTTTGAACGGATTAAGCCACAAACCCTCTCACAAGTAGCTTTTGAACGGATTAAGCTATAAACCCTCATAGTAGCTTTTGAACGGATTAAGCCACAAACCCTCTCACAAGTAGCTTTTGAACGGATTAAGCTATAAACCCTCAGAGTAGCTTTTGAACGGATTAAGCTACAAACCCTCAGAGTAGCTTTTGAACGGATTAAGCTACAAACCCTCAGAGTAGCTTTTGAACGGATTAAGCTACAAACCCTCTCAACAAAAACACTATGACTCACCACCCGGATAATCCTAATACAAGTGTATAGACTATCTCACAAGGGGTAGTGGGTGATTTCAACCAAAGGCCAAGACCCCTTAATTATAAGGTGAGCACCTCCTTGGCTTGACATTACAAAGGGATGTGGGATTGGGACTTAGGCTCAAAAATGAAAATCTCTAACTGAACTCTTGATTTTTAATCACTTGATTGAAAAAATCCTAAGCTTCCTCCTTCCTTTGGGCTTGGGCAGGCCAGCACTTCTCTTTTCCAGCCCAGCTCTGATTTTTGAAAGGCCCAAAGAAGCCCTTTTCGGTTGCTTGGGTGAAACGACCATTTTGCCCCCCGGATGCAAAATAAATATCAAACGGGCTCCAAATTCAATTTTTCTTTTTTTAATACTTCCAAAATAATAAAATATTGAGTTCTGCAAGTTTTCAAAATTATCCGAGTCCGTTTGCTATTTATTTGGATTTTTTCTTCCCAAAATGTCCTTTTATGCCCCTACTTTTTACCATTTTTTAAACGAGCTCCAAATCAAGATTTTTATTCACCAATCTCTTCAAAATAATTAAAAAGTTTGATCTGGAAGTTTTCATAATTTTTGGAGCTCATTTGGTATTTTTTCGGGATTTATCGGCTTGAATTACTACATGCGAGGCCCGGGATTTGGCCATTTTGCAAACGAACTCGGAATCAAGATTTTATTTCGCCAATCTCTTCCAAATGATTTTAAAATGAGATTTGCCAAATTTCAGAATTTTTGGAGTCCATTTGCTATTTTTCCGGAATTTATCTTTTTGAATTACTACATAAGAAGCCCGGGATTTGGCCATTTTGCAAACGAACTCGGAATCAAGATTTTCTTTTGCCAATCTCCTTCAAATGATTTAAGAATGAGATTGACAAATTTTCCATAATTTTCGGAGTCCATTTGCAATTTTTCCCAAATTTTTCCAATTTTGCCCTTTAACCTCCGAAACCCGGTTTTGCTCAAAACAAGTCCGATTTTCAGATTTTCTTCAATCTGAGCCTTGGGCCATCCTTTTTAATCATTCCTCATCCATTGGGGGCTTTGGTCTTACCAAGTCGGGCCATTTCTGTGATTCTTCCTGATTTCACCGAAATCCACTAAAACCCTAATTCTCGGTTTTCTCCCGGATTGACTTTTCTCTCGGTTTTTCTTGCAAGTGACTTCTCCATTACCCGTAGTCAGTGCTTATCTTTCATTTGGAACCTTCAATTTCGACCAGTTTGATCGTTTAAGCACTTTTCCCCAAATTTCTCGGATTAGGGTTTCTTTTCTACTGAATCTCCAAATCCCAACTTCCGAAGTCCATATCTTTCAATGTAGACCTCGGATTATCAAAATTCTTTCTCCATTTTTCAATTGAACTTAAAATCATGATTTTGAAAGTGGGTTGACTTTTTCAGTAGTTGACTTTCTAGGGTTGACTTTTTTTTTAAGTTTGACTTTTTGTGCTCGCCCTCTTAAACTAAGTCTCGGAGTACCACCTGCAGGATGAAAACAGTCTTTTTATACTCGGAAACATCAATATGGGAGGAAAACATACCTGTTTAGTGGTCCGGACAAAATTAGGTGTCTACAGCTGCCCCTCTTTGCATATTGCTGAGAATCAGGAATCAGGCAAAGATAAACCGACACTAATTTTGTACGGTCAGTGACATCACATGTGAAGGAAAGGGAAAGGGGTTTCTTTTTCTTTTTCATTTTTTCATTTTCTATTTTTCATTTTTTTCTTCTTTTTTTCTTTTTTTTCTTTTTTTCTTTTTTCCTTTTTTCTATTTTCTATTTTTTCATTTTTTTTTATTATTTTTTTTTAAACAATAAATTGAAGGTTTTGTCCTTAAATTGAATTCCCTGCCTAAACAAGGCTCGATTCGTCTTAAGGAAACGAATTCGATTTTCAAAAGAAAAATTTATGCTCGAAGGGCTTTAAAATTGGTGCCCGAAGGTCTTAAAATGGTGCCCGGAGGTCTTAAAAATTGGTGCCCGGAGGTCTTACCCCTGAAAAAAGTTATGCCCGGAGGTCTTAAAGATGTTGCCCGGAGGTCTTACCTGTGATTTGAAAAAAATTAAGCCCGGAGGTCTTAAAAATGGTGCCCATAGGCCTTATCCCTGAAAAAAAGTTATGCCCGGAGGTCTTAAAGATGTTGCCCGGAGGTCTTACCTGTGATTTAAAAAATTATGCGCTGTATGCGACTTTAAAAATGATGCTCGGAGGTCTTAAGAATGGTGCCCGGAGGCCTTACCTGTGATTTGAAAAAAATACGCTGTATGCGACTTTAAAAATGATGCCCGGAGGTCTTAAGAATGGTGCCCGGAGGCCTTACCCGTGATTTGGAAGAAATGCGCTGTATGCGACTTTAAAAATGATGCCTGGAGGTCTTAAGAATGGTGCCCGGAGGCCCTACCCATAATTTGGAAGAAATGCGCTGTATGCGACTTTAAAAATGATGCCCGGAGGTCTTAAGAATGGTGCCCGGAGGCCTTACCCATAATTTGGAAGAAATTCGCTGTATGCGACTTTAAAAATGATGCCCGGAGGTCTTAAGAATGGTGCCCGGAGGCCTTACCCGTGATTTGGAAGAAATGCGCTGTATGCGACTTTAAAAACGATGCCCGGAGGTCTTAAGAATGGTGCCCGGAGGTCTTACCCATAATTTGGAAAAAATGCGCTGTATGCGACTTTAAAAATGATGCCCGGAGGTCTTAAGAATGGTGCCCGGAGGTCTTACACATAATTTGGAAGAAATGCGCTGTATGCGACTTTAAAAATGATGCCCGGAGGTCTTAAGAATGGTGCCCGGAGGCCTTACCCGTGATTTGAAAAAAATGCGCTATATGCGACTTTAAAAATGATGCCCGGAGGTCTTAAGAATGGTGCCCGGAGGCCTTACCCATAATTTGGAAGAAATGCGCTGTATGCGACTTTAAAAATGATGCCCGGAGGTCTTAAGAATGGTGCCCGGAGGACTTACCCGTGATTTGAAAGAAATGCGATGTATGCGACTTTAAAAATGATGCCCGGAGGTCTTAAGAATGGTGCCCGGAGGTCTTACCCATAATTTGGAAGAAATGCGCTGTATGCGACTTTAAAAATGATGCCCGGAGGTCTTAAGAATGGTGCCCGGAGGTCTTACCCATAATTTGGAAGAAATGCGCTGTATGCGACTTTAAAAATGATGCCCGGAGGTCTTAAGAATGGTGCCCGGAGGCCTTACCCGTGATTTGAAAAAAAATGCGCTGTATGCGACTTTAAAAATGATGCCCGGAGGTCTTAAGAATGGTGCCCAGAGGCCTTACCCATAATTTGGAAGAAATGCGCTGTATGCGACTTTAAAAATGATGCCCGGAGATCTTAAGAATGGTGCCCGGAGGCCTTACCCGTGATTTGGAAGAAATGCGCTGTATGCGGCTTTAAAAATGATGCCCGGAGGTCTTAAGAATGGTGCCCGGAGGCCTTACCCATAATTTGGAAAAAATGCGCTGTATGCGACTTTAAAAATGATGCCCGGAGGTCTTAAGAATGATGTCCGGAGGCCTTACCCGTGATTTGGAAGAAATGCGCTGTATGCGACTTTAAAAATGATGCCCGGAGGTCTTAAGAATGGTGCCCGAAGGCCTTACCCATAATTTGGAAAAAATGCGCTGTATGCGACTTTAAAAATGATGCCCGGAGGTCTTAAGAATAGTGCCCGGAGGCCTTACCCCTGAAAAAAGTTATGCCCGGAGGTCTTAAAGATGTTGCCCGGAGGTCTTACCTATGAATTATGCCCGGAGGTCTTAAAAATGGTGCTGAAGAATTGTTGAAAATTAACCTAAAGATTTTGAGAAGATGCGAATGCTTTTTGATGCAAATGCATATGTTGAATAAGATACGAAATGACTTAAACTGGTGCAAATGTCTTTAATGCAAATGTAAATGACTTGGATTGATGCCCATGTTTCATGATGCAGATGCCCCTACTAATTGTGTTCATGTAACTGGTTTATGAATGGTGTAACTACAATTACCACACATTAACGAAAATGCAATGATTCTAGAAATGATGCAATTGTTTGAGATGACACAAATACGAATTCCATGAAGAATTGTAAATGTAAAGGTAAAATGCAGATGCTTATGGAATAATGCCAATGCAAATACCCATGAATGATGCAAATGCTTGCCGACACTATGCAGATGTAAAAGCTTGATAGAGAGATGAATGCTCATGAGTGATGCAAATGCCCCCGGTTGTTTTTTGTTTTTTTTTTTTTTAGGCTTTGGCTTAGCCTTTCAAATTCATTTTTCCTCTTCAAATCAGAGTATATCTTCAATTCATTTTGGCTATTCTCTTTGCCCCAACAGTTTTCAAACTTTCATCAACAGAGATCTGCACTGGGTTTGATTTCTTCTTCTCATATCTGGAAGTCATGACCTATTCTGGCAGTTCTACACCTTTGAGTTAGAAAAATCCTTGTCTCATGTCAACATCAGAATGGGTATTTCAAAAATATCTTTATTTGTTTTCGCATTTTGAAAACTTCTGAACAAAAAATATTAACCCCACAATGTGTGATGTACAAATCTTTTGAAGACTGATGATCATTGTTAGAAATTTCTCTAAGTATCAATCTGGGTTTTTCCAACTGGGATTGGCAAGGCTTGGTATAACAAGATTCTGGCTTTTCCAGGAAAACTTCATGACAAAAATGTATATCCCTTCTAGGCTCACAAATGGAACAGGTTTTATAAATCATGAATTCATTGAGAACCAAACAAATTCAACATTCTTTTAGTTTCCATATCAAGGCATTTTGTCAAGCATCAAGATTGGCTGGGATGTTTAAACTGGAAAGTTGATTTTGGAGGAAAAGAGTTTTAGTTTTTGAAATCAATCATCCGAATGAGAGTTGACACTTTGGGAGGTTCAGGAATTCCTAGATGTTCCTTGATGACCACTTCTTTATGATGATCTTCTCTTTTGTGGCATCGGCACTATCATAGATGGCATCCAAAATTCCCATCCTACTCTAGACCGCCCATTTTTGGGTTTTCGCCCTAGAGTCCCATTCTTTCCATTTTTTTTTTTGTTCATTGTTTTACCATGCACTTGAGAATTCTAAATTCTTCCTTAGTGAAATGATAATTCGATGAAATGGGATAAAATCTGAGGAAAAACCTTTCAAATTAAATATTCATGCTTGATCAAAATGGACTTTTAAAGCATATAATGTAGGCCATAGCTCAGGGTTCAGAAAGAAAGGATAAATAGGCCCAAAATATGTGTTTGAGGGTAATCAGATCAAGGATCATTTCTTGAGGAGGATTCTCTTTGAAGCATTTGTCCCTTCTTGGACATTTCTTTCCTTTTGACTTTGCTCTTTTTCTTCCTTGCTCTTGGCTTTCAATTTGCCATGTCTTTCACACACATTTTCTTTTTCATTGTGTTTTTCTTTTGTTTTTCTTGGCTTTCATTTCACCATCTTTTTCTCTTCTTTTTCTTTGACAGAGTGAGCCCGTATTTATTCGGGGCTCCATTTGCTTCGTGTCTGTCCTTGAGCTATCACTCATTTCTCAATGATCTTTGAAAAGATCTTTCCTCGCATTTGCCCCCCAGTGTAGAGGGTAATCCTTGATCAGGGTTCAAAGAAGAAAGAATTCTTTTGGCTCTAAAGGGGTGACTATGGATAATTTCTTTTTGCGAAAGGGATATGAAAGATGGCCATTCCTCATGTCAAGCATTAATATTCACTTTGAAAAGCAATCCCCAGGGGAAATAGATAATCAAAATTTCATTTTGCACTTTGGAATCATTCGAATTCTCATATGCATGATATCACAATTTTTTTTCTTTTTTTTGTTTTTTTCGTCGCATGCCTCCAATGATTCATGCATTAGCCCATCCTTCTTCACTATGTATCCATCATTTCCACATATGATGCCCCAATTTGATTAACCTTGAGAATTTGTATCAACGAGGAACATAGCAAGTCTAGGTCTATTTTGAAAAGGCTGAGTTTCCAATCTGAGTTCTTTGAAGAGACAAGGAAAATATGACCCAAAAACGAGTTTTCTCTGGGACAAGGGATAATCTAGTTTAATCATTGTGCCCCAGGATGTCAATCATGATGTTTGGGCAATTAGTGTTTTGTGGTTATTGGGAAAGGTTGTGAATGGTTTTGGCACAGCCTTGACACACATCAAATTACCATGATCTAGATTCTTGAAAGAATGTCTCATTTGTTTAATTTCAAGGAGTTCGAAAAAATTTCGAAAAGTTTGTTCCTTTGTTCATAGCCTAGACTAGGATCTACATCTTTGCTTATTCTATGACGACAATGGTTTATGAAGTTCAAACATTCATATTCCTCGAAGTATTAGGTCTTTCAAGTGGTCTCGGTTCAAAGGATTTAGGCTTAGGAAAGCCTAAAAGAGAGGGGAGAAAGTATTGGGTCATTTTTAACAAAGATCATCAATATTCTCAAGATTGTTCATTATTTCATGTGAAAACCACTTATTTATTATTTACCACAAATTTTCTCAAAGTTTCACAAAATATTTAAATTCAAAATTTATTTATTTCATGTAGATGTCATCATGAGACAAGCGCTTTCATCATCAAAGTGTATAGAAAAATATGCATCAGAATGCTCCTATTGACATGCTTTCAAAGATAACAATTTTTATCCTCAAAATTCTTTCAAAACAGATTTCCAATGTTCGATAAGCTCTGGAATCCAAATGCCATCGTGGACAAGACCCTCAATTCTTTCCTTCAGTTTTATGCATTTTTTAGTCGAATGCCCAATTGCCCCAATATGATACTCGCACTTGCTGTTGGGGTCATAGCTTTTAGCTGACGAAGAAAACTCTTCAAAGCTAAGCCAATTTCTATTTCATCTTATTAATGTGTTTCATGATGAATGAGCTATGAATGTCATGAGTGCAATTTGATGCATGTGAAGGATAAACAAAGTTATGTGTGATCATATACTGTGGAAACAATATTGACCATGTATGCTATAAGTGCAACACGATGCCAACATGATGCATGTAAAGAATAAGAAAAATCAATGCATGGATATATGCAATGAATGACCATGTATGTTCCAAATGCATTTCTCAATGAATGATCATATACACTATGAATGCCACACAATGTCAATTATGATGCATGTGAAGAATAAATGATTGACACAGAGTATATACAAAGAAAGTCATGCTGGCCGTGTATGTCATGAACGCAACCTGATGCCAATATGACAAATTAATGCATGAGCATATCATGATGACTATGTATGCCATGAATGCACACTGATGCTAACATGATGCATGTAAAGAAAGAATAAATTGATATATGAATAGATACAGAAAAATCATGCTGACTATGAATGCATGAATGCAACTTGATGCTACCATGATGCATATAGAGAAAGAATAAATTGATAATGGATATATACAGAAAATCATGCTGACTATGAATGCATGAATGCAACTGGATGCCAACATGATGCATGTAAAGAAAGAATAAATTGATATATGGATATATACAGAAAAAATCATGCTGACTATGAATGCATGAATGCAACTTGATGCCAACATGATGCATGTAAAGAAAGAATAAATTGATACATAAGTATATACAAATAATGACCATGCATGTCATAAACGTATCTTACAATGAATGACCATGCATGCTATGACTATAACATGATGTCAAAATGATACATCCAAAAATAAATGAATTAACACAAAGGTATATACAAAGAAATCAATGATTACACGAAATTGGTGGGACCTAAATCTTGGTTATTCAAAAATCTCATTATGCAAGATTTGCCTCCAATTTTTTTTTTTTTTTTTTGATAAACCAATCACATCATTTTCAAAAGAATTTCAGGGTGGATCTTACTATGGTACAATATGCAAATGTTCATGTGACACTACCGGTTTTATGAAATCATCAAATTAAATTACCAACTGTTTATTGCAAAGAATGAGATCAATAATACAACCAAAAATGTATATGCCCCATTCACACATGCATGAAATGTGCAACATGCAAAAATGCTTGAAAAAAGTTTTTTTTTTTTAAAAAAACAGCTAATGAACATCTGCCCCAGCAATATCTGCTTATTTAGGCATCACGATGCCATCGAGGCGGAGTATCACATTTATTACGGGCGATGTACGTACATCGTTGCCCGATCTACCACACTTATTCGGAGTGTAAAATAGGTAACAAAAAGTTTAGAAATGTCCCTCCATGTGTTCCTATTTTCGGTATGTCTAACGGAAATTCGGCATGGCTTCGCCTAGGTTCACTATATGAGGGTGAATCGGTTCTAAGGCCCCGAATTGTTCCTCACTGTCGCCGGTGAAGGCTAGTAAGGCACCCCGATAAAAGCGGGTTCAATTCGTTAGAGTATATTTTCCTATGCCCATGCGAAGGATCATCACGAAGGCATTAGGTACTTTATACTTCGAAAGTGTTTCACTAGCCCATACGGAGGATCAATCACGAAGGCTTAGTTACTTTACTTCCACTTAAAAGGACGGAACCCGGGTAGAGGATTCATGTTATGCAAATGCACGTGTAGTGTGTGTGGAGGAATAACAAACCTTTCACTTCCTATTCTACAAACCTTATTCTAAATGCCCTAGCAATTAAAACATTCAAGAATAGTGTAACGCATTAACCAACAAGCAATTATAATATACAACCTAAATAACTAGAGAACAATAATAAAATGCATGCACATAAGAATGAACATTTTTAAAAACATTTTATTATTTTCAAAATTCTCTTTATTAGAAAAATATGGGAATTAAAATTAAATACCAATTAAACCAACCAAAACTGAGACTTTGATAACACACGACTATTTCTAGGCCTGACTCTCTAATAGTCCCCAGTGGAGTCGCCAAGCTGTCGCAACCTAAAAAAAAATAACGACGAGTCTCATCGCAAGACTTTATTATTCGTTAAGCGTGACATTAAAAAAAACCGAGGAAAAGTCGACTTAATTCCTCTAGAAAAATGAAGGTTTTGAAAATGACCTTAAAAAAGACATGGAGTCGCCACCAATCTTTTTTAGCTAGGTGTGATCGGTCACCTATTAAAACCGGTTTTATAAAATATTTTAAAAATTAATTAAAACATTTTAAAAACCAATTTCAAGTCTGCGTTTTAAACCAGAGAAATCAAAGAAGCGGGTTCGGGAGTCGGTTACGTGTGGGGAAGGATTAGCACCCCCACGACGCCCGTATAAATCGGTACCTTATTAATCGTGTGTTATCTCAAGTCTCGGTAAAAAGTTGATTTTAAATTTAGTATTTCAAGTTAATTCCCAATTTAAAAATAATTCCATTTTTTATTGAAAATGATCCGGAATTTATAAATTCAAAATTTTCCTATATTCCCCAACAAACGTGGCAAAATATAGAAATTTTTATTAGTTTTGGAAAACTTTCCGAATCATTCTCTTTTTTTGAAAGAAAGATATTCCTTTATTAATGATAATTGATGATATTCCCTCCAGCAAACCCGGTAGAGAACTCATGAATTATTTTAACTTGGGAATATCTTTATTTTTATTGAAAACCATTATCTTTTGCAAACATTTAAAATAAATGAATATGTATATGCATCACATAAATAAAATGACATAGTAAAGTCTAAATAATATAATGCAACCTAAATGACATGACAAATATGAATGGTATGGCATATAATTTAAATGACATGGAATAAAATAATGCTATCATATAATATGCACGAAAATAAAAATGCAATGCATGAAATGTATTTTTTTCCTTTAATTAAGGAAATCCGTATATCTAAAAAGATATCCGGCTACCTTAGGAAAATATGTCAAATTAAATATTCTAAAACCAAAATACTTTGTGATTGTTTGAAAACAATTTTGAAAAGCTTGAATTAACAATAAAAACTGGGCTAAAAATTTTTAAATGGTTCTAATTTCCTAAGTTTAAAAAATCCGGACTTGACTGCCCTTAACCCGGGATTTGAAAAACCATTTTTAGAGTTTAAAAGGCTTAGAAATCACCCTAAGTCAGTAGCTAACCCTCCTAATCAGCCCACTCTAAGTAAATTAACCAAAACAGAAAAATGGTTTTTCTTTAAATTCAATTCTGACTCCACTGTCCAGTTTTAATCCACGATTTTTTACCCTATTTTTAAAAATCCCAAAAATTCTAAAACAAATACTGGAGACTCAGGACATGTAAAACTACACGATAAAAAATTGGATTAATTTTTTGATCAAAGATGAATTCCCAGAAAAACCAGAGATGTACGAGTTTTTGGAGGAGAAAAAACTGCTTTGTTTTTCTTTAAATTCAATTCTGACTTCACTGTCCAGTTTTAATCCACGATTTTTTACCCTATTTTTAAAAATTCCAAAAATTCTGAAAAAATTATTGGAGACTCAGGACATGTAAAAATACACGGGAAAAAATCGACTTAATTTTCTGATCAAAGATGAATTCCCAGAAAAATCGGAGATGTACGAGTTTTGGGTGGAAAAAAACTGCTTTGCCAACACATTTTTTTTTGTCTTTGATAAAATCATTTAAAAACCAAAATAAAAATATTTGAAACTCATAGAATGACTTGAAGACAGTAGCTAGGACTTTTTGAAAGTTAGATAAAAATTGGCTAAGTAAAAAAAATCACAAAGGTAGAATAATCAATTTGACAAACTTAATTTTCCACAAGTGTGCTCAAGAGAGCATGACTTTGAACCATCAATTGGCTCAAGTCATTATTCAAGTGGCATGAACATGAAATGCATGAAACAATGCAGCAAACATAATGCATGAAATGCATGGATCTAAACCTAAATGTAAGGAAAATGCATGACACAAATAATATGGCCTAGACCTAACATGAACTTGCATGACATTTAATGTAACCTAGACCTAAGACATGCATGGCATTTTCACAAACACAAGGCATGCTTAATTCAAAAATCCAACCAAATATCATGCAAATGCATAAACCTAACAACTAGCATGACAAAAATACAACACACAATGCAAAACACATGGAGTAGCCAAATGGCCCCAAGCTTCAACAAGCATGGCATTTTCACAAACACTTGGTATGCTAGCATGAAAAACTAAGTCATAACACAAAAATCACACAAGCATTTTCACAAACACCTAATATACCAAATCTAAAACATGCTCACTAAGATATAAAACAAGAATCATGCAAAGAATCACACAAGCATTTTCACAAACACTTAATATGCTAACTCTAAAACATGCTCAAATTTAAACAACATGAAAACAGAAAATTAAAAATGCAAAAACATGATATCTAAGACATAAATGGCAACAAACAAAGCAACCAAATTAAATATAACTTAAGAACATGAAATAACATAATATTTAAAACATCAAAAATAAAGAAAATAGCATAAACAATATGGTAAAATGAATCAAAAACAACAACTTAAAATAAATAATGTAGGCCATTTGGCCATGGTGAGTTTATTGTAAAAACAAAATGTAAGAAAAATATACTTAAGAAAGGAAATGAAGGAAGAACAAGAAACATTATTTTAAAATGAAAACTCACCAAGTAGCTTTTGAACGGATTAAGCTATAAACCCTCAGAGTAGCTTTTGAACGGATTAAGCCACAAACCCTCTCACAAGTAGCTTTTGAACGGATTAAGCTATAAACCCTCAGAGTAGCTTTTGAACGGATTAAGCCACAAACCCTCTCACAAGTAGCTTTTGAACGGATTAAGCTATAAACCCTCAGAGTAGCTTTTGAACGGATTAAGCTACAAACCCTCAGAGTAGCTTTTGAACGGATTAAGCTACAAACCCTCAGAGTAGCTTTTGAACGGATTAAGCTACAAACCTTCTCAACAAAAACACTATGACTCACCACCCGGATAATCCTAATACAAGTGTATAGACTATCTCACAAGGGGTAGTGGGTGATTTCAACCAAAGGCCAAGACCCCTTAATTATAAGGTGAGCACCTCCTTGGCTGTACATTACAAAGGGATGTGGGATTGGGACTTAGGCTCAAAAATGAAAATCTCTAACTGAACTCTTGATTTTTAATCACTTGATTGAAAAAATCCTAAGCTTCCTCCTTCCTTTGGGCTTGGGCAGGCCAGCACTTCTCTTTTCCAGCCCAGCTCTGATTTTTGAAAGGCCCAAAGAAGCCCTTTTCGGTTGCTTGGGTGAAACGACCATTTTGCCCCCCGGATGCAAAATAAATATCAAACGGGCTCCAAATTCAATTTTTCTTTTTTTAATACTTCCAAAATAATAAAATATTGAGTTCTGCAAGTTTTCAAAATTATCCGAGTCCGTTTGCTATTTATTTGGATTTTTTCTTCCTAAAATGTCCTTTTATGCCCCTACTTTTTACCATTTTTTAAACGAGCTCCAAATCAAGATTTTTATTCACCAATCTCTTCAAAATAATTAAAAAGTTTGATCTGGAAGTTTTCATAATTTTTGGAGCTCATTTGGTATTTTTTCGGGATTTATCGGCTTGAATTACTGCATGCGAGGCCCGGGATTTGGCCATTTTGCAAACGAACTCGGAATCAAGATTTTATTTCGCCAATCTCTTCCAAATAATTTTAAAATGAGATTTGCCAAATTTCAGAATTTTTGGAGTCCATTTGCTATTTTTCCGGAATTTATCTTTTCGAATTACTACATAAGAAGCCCGGGATTTGGCCATTTTGCAAACGAACTCGGAATCAAGATTTTCTTTTGCCAATCTCCTTCAAATGATTTAAGAATGAGATTGACAAATTTTCCATAATTTTCGGAGTCCATTTGCAATTTTTCCCAAATTTTTCCAATTTTGCCCTTTAACCTCCGAAACCCGGTTTTGCTCAAAACAAGTCCGATTTTCAGATTTTCTTCAATCTGAGCCTTGGGCCATCCTTTTTAATCATTCCTCATCCATTGGGGGCTTTGGTCTTACCAAGTCGGGCCATTTCTGTGATTCTTCCTGATTTCACCGAAATCCACTAAAACCCTAATTCTCGGTTTTCTCCCGGATTGACTTTTCTCTCGGTTTTTCTTGCAAGTGACTTCTCCATTACCCGTAGTCAGTGCTTATCTTTCATTTGGAACCTTCAATTTCGACCAGTTTGATCGTTTAAGCACTTTTCCCCAAATTTCTCGGATTAGGGTTTCTTTTCTACTGAATCTCCAAATCCCAACTTCCGAAGTCCATATCTTTCAATGTAGACCTCGGATTATCAAAATTCTTTCTCCATTTTTCAATTGAACTTAAAATCATGATTTTGAAAGTGGGTTGACTTTTTCAGTAGTTGACTTTCTAGGGTTGACTTTTTTTTTAAGTTTGACTTTTTGTGCTCGCCCTCTTAAACTAAGTCTCGGAGTACCACCTGCAGGATGAAAACAGTCTTTTTATACTCGGAAACATCAATATGGGAGGAAAACATACCTGTTTAGTGGTCCGGACAAAATTAGGTGTCTACAATCCTAAATGACATAATATATACTAAATGAAATGAAATGACCTAGGTAACATAATATATTCAACATGAAATGAAATGACCTAAGTAATATAATATATTCTATATGAAATGAAATAATTTGAATGACATGACAAATATGAATAATAAGGCATATAATTTAAATGACATGGAATATAAAATAATGCTATCATAAAATATGCATGGAAATAAAAATGAAAAAAATAATGCATGAACATAATATATGCTAAATAATATAACAAAAAATAATTAAATAAAAAGCATAGGATATCATGAAATATTCCAAATCATATAATAAACAATATAACATAACTCAAAAACATAACAATATCATAGAAATTATCATAGCAAAAATCACATATTATATAAAATGCATTAATATGGAAAATGCAATACATGAAAATGTATTTTTTCCTTTAATTAACGAAATCCGTATATCTAAAAAGATATCCGGATACCTTAGAAAAATATATCAAATTAAATATTCTAAAACCAAAATACTTTGTGATTGTTTGAAAACAATTTTGAAAAGCTTAGATTAAAAATAAAAAACTGGGCTAAACCTTTTTTAAAAGGCTCTAATTTCCTAAGTTTAAAATCCCGGACTTGACCACCCTTAACCTGAGAATCAAAAAATCATTTTTAGAGTTTAAAAAGGCTTAGAAACTACCCTAAGTCAGCAGCTAAACTTCCTAATCAGCCCCCTCTAAGTAACTTAACCAAAACAGAAAAATGATTTTCCTTCAAATTCAATTATGACTCCACTGTCCAGTTTTAAGCCACGATTTTTTATCCTATTTTTAAAAATTCAAAAAAATCTAAACAAAATACTAGAGACTCAGGACATGTAAAAATACACGGAAAAAAATCAGCTTAATTTTCTGATCTAAGATGAATGCTCAGAAAAATCAAGAAAGTACGAGTACTAGGTGAAAAAAAAAAACTGTTTTGCCAAAACACATTTTTGCCTTTGATAAAATCATTTAAAAATTAATGTAAAAATATTTAAGACTCACAAAATGACTCAAAAACAGTAGCTATGACTTTTTAAAAGTTAGATAAAAATTGGCTAAGTAAAAAAAATCACAAAGGTAGAATAATTAATTTGACAAACCTTAATTTTCCACAAGTGTGCTCAAGAGAGCATGACTTTGAACCATTAATTGGCCTAAGTCATTAGTCAAGTTGCATGGACATGAAATGCATGAAAAATACAGCAAATATGATGCATGAAATGCATGGTTTTTAAACGTAAATGTCATAAAAAAATGCATGGCAACAATATAGTGACCTAGACCTAAATGAACTTGCATGGCATTTAATGCAACCTAGGTCTAAAATGCATGGACATGCATGACAAAATAAACCAAACCTAATAACTAAAACATGCATGGCAATAACACAAACACAAGGCATGCTTAAACCAAAAACTCAACCAAATATCATGCAAATGCCAATCTATCAACTAACATAGCAAAAATGCAACACACAATGCAAAATAACATGGTAGCCGAATGGCTTAAGGTTCCAAACAAGCATGGCATTTTCACAAACACTTGGTATACTTAAACTAAATACTCAATCAAATGTCATGCAAATGCAAACCTATCAACTAACATAGCAAAAATGCAACACACAATGCAAAATAACATGGTAGCCGAATGGCCTAACATTCCAAACAAGCATGGCATTTTCACAAAGACTTGATATACTAACATGCTCAACTAAAATATAACACTCAAATCATGCAAACACAAAGTAGAAATACTAAAACCAAACAAGCATTTTCACAAACACTTGATATACTAACATGCTCAACTAAAATATAACACTCAAATCATGCAAACACAAAATTGAGATTTAAAACTAACAAGCATTTTCACAAACACTTGATACACTAAATATAAAACATCAACAAATTTAAACATTATGAAAACAGAAAATTGAAAATGCAAGAATATGATAATAAACTCATAAATAATAACAAACAAGCAACCAAATTAAACATGCTTCAAGTATATGAAGTAGAAGAATATTTAAAACATCAAGACTAAAGAAAATAACATAAATAACATGACAAATTAAAGCCAAAATAGCAACAATAATAAAAAATATAGGCCATTCGGCCATTAAAGAAAAATAAGGAAAAAAAATTGTAAAAATTATTTAAGAAAGAGATGAACAAAGAACTTAAGAAGAACAAAAAAAAAAACACTTATTTAAAAAGAAAACTCATCAAATAATAATAAAAATAGCAAAAACAAGAATGAAAAATCAAGAAAGTGCAAGAGTTGGTGCTAAAAGCAACCTCAAGAAGCTATATTTCAAGCTTTATCTCTTCAAACTTTCCTTTCTTTTCTAAACTTTTTCTTTCTGCTTTCAACCAAGAAGAGAAAAAACTAAGTAAAACCAAGAAGAAATCTGAAAAATGAAGTAGTGAAAAATGAAAATCCCCTCTCCCTATGTGATGGCCGAATGGACCCTCTCTCTTCTCTTGGAATGTTGTCATTTTTTTCCCAACCAATTTCCATCCAATGGCTAGTAATTCAAGGTGAAAAATCATGAAATTATCACCCCTTAGATTAGCATATCAGCTGTCCATAATTACAGCTATTCAAGAATAATGTTGACACTCTCCCTCCTCATGTATTGGCTTATGTGGCTTAATCACAATGGCTTGATCAAAAAAATCTCTAACTAACTCTTAATTCTTGGCCTTTTGATTGAAAAATCAGAAGCTTCCTCCTTCCTTTGGGCCTTGGAAGGCCAGCACTCTCTTTTTCAGCCCAAGTCTGATTTTTTGAAAGGCCAAAAAAAGCCCTTTTTGGTTGCTTGAGTAAAATCACCATTTTGCCCCCCGGATGCAAATAAATGGCAAACGGACTCCAAATTCAAATTTTATTTTTTTAATACTTACAAAATATTAAAATATTGAATTCTGAAAGTTTTCAAAATTTTTCGAGTCCGTTTGCTATTTAGTTGGATTTTTCTTCCATAAATGCCCTTTTATGCCCCCATATTTTACCATTTTTAAACGAACTCCAAATCAAGATTTTTATTCACCAATCTTCCAAATAATTTAAAAGTGTGATCTAGAAGTTTTCATAATTTTTGGAACTCATTTGGTATTTTTTCGGGATTTATTTTCTTGAATTACAGCATAGGAGGTCAGGATTTGGCTATTTTGCAAACGAACTCCGAATCAAGATTTTCTTTTTCCAATATCTTCCAAATAATTTAAAAATGATATTTGAAAATTTTCAAAATTTTTGGAGTCCATTTGCTATTTTTTCGGGATTTATCTTCTTGAGTTATTGCATAGGAGGCCCGGGATTTGGCCATTTTGCAAACGAACTCCGAATCAAGATTTTATTTTGCCAATCTCTTTCAAATAATTTAAAATTGAGATTTGCAAATTTTTAGAATATTTGGAGTTCATTTGCTATTTTTCCGAGATTTTTCTTCTTGAATTTATGCATAAGAGACCCGGGATTTGGCCATTTTGCAAACGAACTCCGTATCAAGATTTTCTTTCGCCAATCTCTTCCAAATGATTTAAGAATGAGATTTGCAAATTTTCAGAATTTTCGGAGTCCATTTGCTATTTTTCCCAAATTTTCCAATTTTGCCATTTTGCCTCCGAAACTCGGTTTTTGCTCAAAACAAGTCCGCTTTTTAGATTTTCTTCAAACTGAGCCTCGGGCTATCCCTTTTTAATCATTCCTTATCTATTGGGGGCTTTAGTCTTACGAAGTCGGGCCATTTCTGTAGTTCGTCCCGATTTTACCAAAATCCACCAAAAATCCTAATTCTCGGTTTTTCCCGTATTGACTTTTCTTTCAGTTTTTCTTTCAAGTGGCTTCTCCATTACCCGTAGTCAGTGCTTATCTTTCATTTGGAACCTTCAATTTCAACCAATTCGATCGTTTAAGCACTTTTCCCCAAATTTCCCGGATTAGGGTTTCCTTTCTATTGAATCTCCATAACCCAACTTTCGAACTCCATATCTTTCAATGTAGACCTCGGATTATCAAAATTCTCACCCCATTTTTCAATTGAACTTCAAATCTTGATTTTGAAAGTGGGTTGATTTTTCCAATAGTTGACTTTTTGGGGTTGACTTTTTTGGGGTTGATTTTTTTCGAGGTTGACTTTTTTTGAGTTTGACTTTTTATGCTCACCCTCTTAAACTAAGTCTCGGGGTATCACCTGCAGGATGAAAAAAAAAAGTCATTTTTCATTCTGAAATATCAATTTAGGAAGAAAACATACCGGTTTTAGTGGTCCGAACAAAATTAGGTGTCTACAGGAACGAAATTTTTGAAAATTAAACGAGCTCCCTGGAAACTCTAACAAATGAGACATTCTTTCAAGAATTTAAAACATGGTAATTTGATGTGTGTCAAGGTGGTGCCAAAACCATTCGCATCCTTTCCAAATAACCACAATACACCAATTGCCCAAACATCACTTCATGATTGACACCTTGGGGCACAATGACCAAACCAGATTATCCCATGTCCTAGAGAAAACCTATTTTTGGGTAATATTTTCCTTGGTACTTTAAACAAACCCAAGATTGAAACTCAGCATTTTCAATGTAAACCTAGACTTGCGATGTTCCTCGTAATGGCACAAATTCTCATGGTTAATCAAATTGGGGCATCACATGTAGAAATTATGAATACATGGTGGATAAGGGGGAATTAACGCATGAATCATTTGGGCATGCGACACTAAAAAAAATTATGATATTATGCATATGAGAATTCGGATGATTCCAAGTGCAAAATGAAATTCTGATTATCTATTCCCCATGGGGATTGCTTTTCAATGAGAATATTTGTGCTTGATATGAGAAATGACCATATTTTTTATCTTTTTCACAAAAAGAAATTATCCATAGTCACCCCTTTTGAGCCAAAAGAATTCTTTCTTCTTTGAACCTTGATCAAGGATCACCTCTACACTGAAGGGCAAATGCGAGGAAAGATCTTCTCAATGACCACGGAGAAATAAGTCCTATCTCGAAGACAGACACAAAGCAAATTGAGCTCCCAATTAAATACGGGCTCACTCTATCGAAATGAAGGTGCAAAAGGAAAAAAGAAAAGAAAAGATGGCGAAATGAAAGCCAAGAACAAAACAAAGAAGAGAAAACATACCAAAAAAAAGGTGTGAAAAAGTATGGCAAATGAAAGCCAAAAAAAAAAAAAAGAAGAAGAAGAAGAAAATGAGCAAAGTCAAAGAAGAAAAGAAAAGTCCAAAAGGGACAAATGCTTCAAAGGGAATCCCCGTCAAGAAATGATCCTTGATCTGATTACCCTCAAACATATATTTTGAGCCTATTTATCCTTTCTTTCCGAACCCCAAACCTTGGCCTACATTACGTGCTTTAAAAGTCCATTTTGATCAAGCATGAATATTTCACCTGAAGGGTTTCTCCTCAGATCTTATACCATCTCATCGAATTATCATTTCACTTTGGAAGAATTTAGAATTCTCAAGTGCATGGTAGAACCAAAAAAAAAAAGAGAAAAAGAAAAAATGGGAAGAATGGGACTCTAGGGCGAAAACCCAAAAATGGGCGGTCTAGAGTAAAATGAGAATTCCCGATGCTATCTATGTTAGTGCCTGTAGACACCTAATTTTGTCCTAATCACCTATTTTTTCTTCTTAAATAGATGTTTCAGAATGCAAAAAGACTTTTCTCATCCTGCAGGTGGTACTCCAAGACTTAGTCTAAGAAGTCAAGCACAAAAAGTCAAACTTGAAAAAGTCAATCCTAGAAAATCAACCTCGAAAAGTCAACTATTGAAAAATTCAACCCACTTTCAAAATCAAGATTTGAATTTCAATTGAAAAATGGTGAAAGAATTTTGATAATCCGAGGTCTACATTGAAAGATATGGAGTTCGAAAGTTGGGTTACGGAGATTCAGTAAAAAGGAAACCCTAGTTCGGGAAATTTAGAAAAAAATGCTTAAATGATCAAATTGGTTGGAATTGAAGGTTCCAAACGAAAGATAAGCACTCACTACGGGTGATGGAGAAGCTACTTGGAAGAAAAATTGAAGGAAAAGCCAATACGGAAGAAAATCGAGAATTAGGATTTTTGGTGGATTTTGGTAAAATTGGAGAAAATTACAGAAATGGCCCGATTCGGTAAAACTAAAGCCCCTAATTGATGAGGAATGAGTAAACAAGGATAGCCCAAGGCTTAGTTTGAAGAAAATCCGAGAAAAGAGCCGATTGGAGGAAAAACGAAAAAATGAGGAAATTTCCGATAGTGAAAAAAGGAAAAATCAAATCGAAAGGGAATTTGTTCGTAAAAATTGGGAGTTTTCGGACCAACTCCAATTCGATATATGAAAAAGGCCCAAGAAAATAAAATCCAAAAATCGAACTTGTTTTGAGCAAAATCGGGCTTCGGAGGCAAAAAGGCAAAATTGGAAAATTTAGGGAAAATAGCAAATGAACTTCAAAATTTTTGAAAATTTGCAGATCTCATTCTTAAATAATTTCGAAGAGATTGGAGAAATAAAATCTGGATTCGGAGTTCGTTTGCAAAATGGCCAAATCCTGAGTCCACTATGTAGAAATTCAAAAGGATATTGCGGTTCATAAGCACCCTTTAAGGCCAGAGTGCAAGCCAATTCAGCAAAAGTTGAGAAGAATGAGGCCAGACATGCTGTTAAAGATAAAAGAGAATGTGAAGAAGCAATTTGATGCTGGATTTTTAGAGGTAACAAAACATCCGGAACGGGTGGCAAACATTGTTCCAATACCCAAAAAGGATGGAAAAGTGCGGATGTGCATTGATTATCGAGATTTGAACAAGGCCAGTTCCAAAGATAATTTTCCTTTACCTCACATCGATACTTTGGTGGATAATACGGCAAAGAGTTCCTTGTTTTCTTTCATGGAAAGATTCTCAGATACAATCAAATTAAGATGGCACGAAAGATATGGAGAAAACCACGTTTGTTACAATGTGGGGAAGATTTTGTTACAAGGTAATGCCGTTTGGGTTGAAGAATGCTAGGGCAACATATCAGAGATCCATGGTGACCTTGTTTCACGATATGATGCATAAGGGAATTGAGGTCTATGTTGATGATATGATTGCAAAGTCACAAGGAGAAGAGGAGCATATTGTGAATCTTAAGAAGCTCTTTGAACGACTAAGAAAGTTTTGACTCAAGCTAAACCAAGCAAAATGCATTTTTGGAGTCACTTCGGGGAAATTGTTGGGTTTTGTTGTCAACAAAAAGGGAATTGGGATTGGTCCAGATAAAGTGAAGGCCATCCAAAATTTGCCACCTCTTCATACTCAAAAAAAATGAGAGGCTTTATAGGAAGATTGAATTACATTGCTCGGTTTATTTCTCAGTTAACCGATAAATGTGATCCAATATTTAAGCTACTTGGAAAACGTGATCCAAGAGAATGGGATGAAGGTTGTCAGATTGCCTTTGAAAAGGTTAAGCATTATCTATCCAACCCACCAATATTAATGCCACCTACTTTGGATAAACCAATGATATTGTATCTATCAGTATTTGAGAGATCCATGGGTTATGTTTTGGGGCAGCATGATGAGACTGGAAAGAAAGAACAGGTGGTTTACTATCTTAGCAAAAAGTTCACAGATTATGAGCTAAAGTATTCATCGGTAGAAAAGCTGTGTTGTGCCTTAGCTTGGACTGCCCGAAGACTCAGACAATACTTGTTGTACCACACAACGTGGTTGATTCCCAAGCTAGATCCAATAAAGTACATGTTGAAAACACCTTCTTTATCAGGGAGGATGGCAAGATGGCAGGTTTTGTTGTCAAAGTACGACATTGTATATGTAAGTCAGAAAGCTATCAAAGGCAATGCAGTGGCTGAATTCTTAGCAAGTCGAGCAGTGGAAGATTATAAGCCGTTGAACTTTGACTTCCCAGATGAAGATTTGATGTATGTTTCGCAAGCGGATAAGGTTCCCCTGAAGAAGAAAGTATGGAAAATATACTTTGATGGTGCATCTAATGCCTGGGGACACGGAATTGGTGCAGTGCTCATATCCCCAGAAGAAGATTATTATCCTTTCACTGCCAAATTGGATTTTGATTGTACAAACAATACTGCTGAGTATGAGGCGTGTACTATGGGCCTTCTTGCTGCAGTGGACAGAAAAATCAAAATATTGGAAGTTTTCGGAGACTCAACCTTAGTGATATACCAGCTACGGGGAGAATGGGAAACCCGAGATACAAAGCTAATCCGATACCGATAACTCATACTGAGTTTATTGGAGGAGTTTGAAGAAGTGACTTTCAATTACTTCCCTCAAGAAGAAAACGAATAGAGGATGCTTTGGCTACTTTGTCATCAATGTTTAAAGTGAATGAAGGGGCTGAAGTTGTACCGATGAAGATGAGTATATATGAGTCTACTGCCCACTGCTTGAGTATTAAAGAAGAAGCAGATGGTCTCCCTTGGTATAACGATATCTTGCAGTACATCAAGAGTCAACAGTTTCCAGAACAGGCAACAGAAAATGACAAGAGGACTCTGAGAAGATTAGCAATGGGTTTTGTTCTAGATGGAGAGGTTCTCTACAAGAAAGGGAAAGATTAAGTTTTATTGAGATGTGTAGAATCTGTCGAAGCTCGGAGAATCATAAAAGAAGTCCACGAAGGGATATGTGGCACCCATACCAATGGTCACATGCTTGCTAAGTAAATTATGAGGGCAGTATATTATTAGCTGACGATGGAAGGAGATTGTATCAGTTATTCTCGGCAGTGCCATAAATGCCAAATCTATGCAGATAAGATTTATGCAACGCTATCGCCATTGCATGTCATGACTGCACCATGGCCCTTTTCAATGTAGGGAATGGATATGATCGGGCCTATTACCCTGAAAGCTTCAAATGGACATCGTTTCATCTTGGTGGCCATAGATTATTTCACAAAGTAGGTAGAAGTTACTTCCTATAGAATGTAACGAAGTCGGTGGTATGCAGATTTGTTAAGAAAAAAATCATATGCCATTATGGATTGCCAGCAAGAATTATTTCAGATAATGCTCTCAATCTGAATAATAAGATGATGAGAGAAGTGTATACTCAGTTCAACATCACGCATCATATTTCGGCACCTTACTCAGTGGCGTTTAACAAGTTTTTGATGCTTTATATCTTCTTCAAATACAAAAATATGAAGCTTGTTTTGATTTTGTTGCTTACTTACCTCCATTGTTGAGTTTACTATCTTGTTTTCATGTTTATTTTCCTTGTCTTGCATTTTTAATTTTCTGTTTTCAAAATATTTGAGTTTGCTCATGATTTGCATTTTACTATTTCATGTGTTTGTGAAAATGTCTAGTTGTTTTCATGCTTTTATTTTATATTTGCATGTTTTAGCATGTTTCTTCTTTAGCCTTGCATGTTAGTATGTAATGTGCTTGTGAAAATACCATGACCATTTCGTGTTTAGGACCATTCGGCTTCTTCATGTTGCATGCTTTGTATGTGCATTTTCATCATGCTAGTTGATAGGTTTGCATTTCCTTGCTATGATTTTATGTGTTTTGATTTAGTATGTAATGTGTTTGTGAAAATGCCATGACCATTTTGCATTTAGGACCATTCGGCCACCTCATGTTGTATGCTTTGTATGTGTATTTTCATCATGTTAGTTGATTGGTTTGCATTTCCATGATATGTTTTTGTGTATTTTGTTTTAGCATGCTATATGTTTGTGTTATTGCCATGCATTATTTAGGTTTAGGTTGTGCTTGTATTACTATGCATTTCATGCATTTTAGACCTAGGTTACATTAAATGCCATGCAAGTTCATTTTAGGTCTAGGCCATATTCTCTATGCCATACATTTTTCATGTCATTTAGGTTTTAAATCATGCATTTCATGCATTCAATTTTCTGTATTTTCATGCATTTCATGTCATGCCACATGATTTATGAATAAGGCCAATCAATGGCTCAAAGTCATACTCACTTGAGCATACTTGCAGAAAATTAAAGAGTTGTCAAATTGATTATTCTATCTTTGTGATTTTTTTTACTTAGCCAATTTTTGTCTAACTTTTTAAAAGTGTTAGCTACTATTTGTGGGTCTTTAGGAGAGTCTCCAACATTTTTACTTTGATTTTTAAATGATTTTATCAAAGGCAAAAAAATGTGTTTTGGCAAAACAGTTTTTTCACCCAATACTTGGACTTTCCCGATTTGTTTGGGAAGTCATCTTTAATCAGAAAATTAAGATAATTTTTTCTCATGTATTTTTACATGTTTTGAGTCTCCAATATTTGTTTTAAATTTTTTGGAATTTTTAAAAATAGGTTAAAAAATCATGTTTTAAAACCGGACAGTAGAGGCAGATTTGAATTCAAAAGAAAAACAATTGTTGAATTTGGCTAAGGCATTTAGAGGGGGTTGGTTAGAAACTTTAGCTACTGTCTTAGGATAGTTTCTAAGTCTTTTTTTAAACTTTAAAAATGATTTTATAAACCTCGGGTTAAGGGTGATCAAGTCCGGGATTTTAAACTTAGGAAATTAGAGCCATTTTAAAAGGGTTTGGCTAGGGTTTTATTTATAATCCAAGATTTTTAAAATTGTTTTCAAACAATCACAAAGTATTTTGATTTTAGAAAATTTAATTTGATATATTTTCCTAATGTAGCCGGATATCTTTTTAGATATACGGATTTCCTCAATTAAAGGAAAAAATATATTTTCATGCATTGCATTTTCCATTTTCATGTATACTATATAATATGTAATTTTTGATAATTTCCATGATATTGTTATTATTTTAATTTATTTTATGGTGTTATGTTGTTTGTTATATGTTTCTTAATATTACATGCTATCTTATACTTTTTATTTAGTTATTTATTTTTGTCACATTATTTAGCATATACTATGTTCATGCATTATTATTTCTATTTTTATTTTCATGCATATTATATGATAACATTATTTTATGTTTCATGTCATTTCATGTCATTTAGATTATATTTCATGTCATTTAGATTATATTATTTAGAATATGCCATGTTATTTCATATCATTTAAATATGTCATATCATTTAAAATATGCCATATCATTTAAATATGCCATGTCATTTAAATCATATCATTTCATTTAGAATAGCATGATACTTAGGATATTGCATTCCATTTAAGATATATCATGTCACTTAGGTTATATTCATTTCACTTAGAATATATTATGACACTTAGGTTATATCATTTCATTTAGATTATTACATGTCATCTTTATTATGTCACACATTTTCATATTCATATTTTTTAAAAATATGTTTTAAAATAAGACAATGATTTTCAATAAAATAAAGATATTCCCGAGTTAAAATAATTCATGAGTTCTCTGTTGGGTTTGCTGGGGAGGATATCATCAATTATCAATAATAAGGGAATATCTTCTTTAAAACGAGAATGAGTCAGAAAATTTTCCAAAATAATAAAATTTTTCTATATTTTGCCACGTTTGTCGGGAAATATAGGAAACTTTTGAATTAATAAATTTCGTTTTATTTCCAATAAAAATGGAATTATTTTTCTTTAAATTGGGAATTACCTTGAAATACCAAATTTAAAATCGACTTTTTACCGAAACTTGAGATAACACACTATTAATAAGGTATCATTTTTATACGGGCGTTGTGGGGGTGCTAATCCTTCCTCGCACGTAATCGAGTCCCAAACCCGTTTTCTTTGATTTTCTCTGGTTTAAAACGCAGACTTGAAATTGGTTTTAAAAATAATTTTAATTATTTTTAAAATATTTTACAAAATCGGTTTTAATAGGTGACCGATCACACCTAGCTAAAAAAGATTGGTGGCGACTCCATGTCTTTTTCAAGGTCATTTTCAAAACTTTTATTTTTCAAGAGAAATTAAGTCGACTTTTTCTCGATTTTTTAATGTCACGCTTAACGAATAATAAAGTCTCGCGATGAGACTTGTTATTTTTTAGGTTGTGACAGTGCCGATACCACAAAAAAAAAAGGTCATCTTGAAGAAATTGAGAAACATCTAGGAATTTCCTGAACCTCCTAAACTGTCAGCTCTCATTTGGAGAATTGACTTCAAAAACTGAAACTTGTTCCCTCCAAAATTAACTTTCTAACCCTGAATATCCCGGCTAATCTTGACGCTTGTCAAAACGCCATGATTTGGAAACTAAAAAAATGTTGAATTTGTTTGATTCTCAAGGAATTCATATTTTATAAACCTGTTTCATTTGTGAGCCTGGAAGGGACATACATTTTTGTTGTGAAGTTTTCTTCGATCAACCAAAATCCTGTTGTATCAAGCCTTTCAATTCAAATTGAAAAACCCAGATTGACACTTAGGAAAATTTCTAACAGTGATCATCAGTCTTCAAAAGATTCGTACATCACACACTGTAGGGTTAATATTTTTGGCTTAGAAGTTTACATTAAGTGAGCAAATTTTTTTCAAAATGGGAAACAAATAAAAGTATTTTTGAAATAACCATTTTTGATGTTGACATGAGACATGGGTTTTTCCAACCCAAAGGTATGGGACTACTAGGGTTGACTTTGACTTCCAGACATAGAACTCGACAAACAGGCTTCTGTGATAAGAGTTTGAAAACTTTTGGGGCAAAGAGATAGCCAAGGACCGAAACGGAAATGATCTCTTATGGAGCGCAAGTGTTCAAGATACACTCTGATTTGAAAAGGAAAGGCTAAGATAAAGTATAGAAAAATAATCAGGGACGTTGGCTTCATTCATGAGCACTTACCTTTTTATTGAGCTTTGCATCTGCATTGTGTCAGCAAACATTTGCATTATTCATGGGTACTTGCATTCTCACTATTCCATGAGCATCTACATTTTACCATTACATTTACATTCTTCATGGATATTCTGCATTTGCGTCATCTCAAGCAATTGCAACATTTCTAGGATCATTGCATCTTCATTGTTGTAAGGTAACTGCAATTACAACATTCATGGACCATTTACATGAACACGATTCGTAGGGGTATGCCTCTTTTCATGAAACATTTACATCATTATTGATATAGGCATTCGCATCAGTTAGAAGCATGTGGCACATTGCTAATTTTTGCATTTGCATCATTCGGAAGCATTTGCATAATGTCAATCTTTGCATCTGCATCATTCCATGAAGTAGTTGCGTCAATATTAATTTTCGCATTTGTATCAAGAAGCATTTGCATATTATTCAATATCTGATCTGCACCAAGAAGCATTTGCACCAATCCAAGACACTTGCATTTGCACCATGAAGCATTTGCATCTAATTCAATCTCTGCATCTGCATAAAGAAGCATTTGCATCAATCGAAGACATTTGCATTTTCACCATGAAGCATTTGCATCTTATTCAATCTCTGCATCTGCATCAAGAAGCATTTGCATCAATCCAAGACATTTGCAGTTGTACCATAAAGCATGTGCATCTTGTTTAATCTCTGCATCTATATCAAGAAGCATTTGCATCAATGGAAGACAGTTGCACCATGAAGCATTTGCATTTTCTCTCAAAACCTTCAGTTAAACTCTCAATACATTTTCAAAAACCATGGATAAGTCATCCGAACACCATATTCATAAAATACCCCTGGCTTCACCAGATATTTTCTCAATCTTTGGCTTCGCCCAGGTCATCTCATAGAAAATGCCTCTGGCTTCACCAGATCTCTTCTTCACCCAGGTCTTTCTCGACCTTCAGTTTCATCCAAGACATTCCAATTTTCGGCTTCATCCAGATCTTTCTTGACCTTCAGTTTCATCCAAGACATTCCAATTTCTGGCTTCATCCAGATCTTTCTCGACCTTCAGTTTCATCCAAGACATTCCAATTTTTGGCTTCATCCAGATCATTCTCGACTTTCGATTTCACCCAAGTCATTTCAATTCCTGGCTTCTTCCAGATATTTCTTCGACTTCTGGTTTCGCCCAAGTCATCTCATTTGAAAATCATCTATGGTTTCGCCTAAATAACTTTTCGACCTTCGGTTTTATCCAAGACATTCCAATTTCTGGCTTCATCCAGATCTTTCTCGACTTTCAGTTTCACCCAAGTCATTTCAATTCCTGGCTTCTTCTAGATCTTTCTTCGACTTCTGGTTTCGCCCAAGTCATCTCATTTGAAAATTATCTATGGTTTCGCTTAGATAACTTTTCGACTTCTGGTTTCGCCCAAGTCATCTCATTTGAAAATTATCTATGGTTTCGCCTAGATAACTTTTCGACTTTTGGTTCCGCCCAAGTCATCTCTTTGAAAATTATCTACGGTTTCTCCTAGATAACTTTTCGACTATTGGTTCCGCCCAAGTCATCTCTTTGAAAATTATCTACGGTTTCTCCTAGATTACATTTCGAATTTGGTTTCGTCCAAGTCATCTCATTGAAAATTATATATGGTTTCACCTAGATAACTTTTCGACTATTGGTTCTGCCCAAGTCATCTTTTTGAAAATTATCTACGGTTTCTCTTAGATAACTTTGCGACTATTGGTTTCGGCCAAGTCATCTCTTTGAAAATTATCTACGGTTTCTCCTAGATAACTTTTCGACTTTTGGTTTCGCCCAAGTCATCTCATTGAAAATTATCTATGGTTTAGCCTAGATAACGTTTCAACTATTGGTTCCGCCAAAGTCATCTCTTTGAAAATTATCTATGGTTTCTCCTAGATAACTTTTCGAGTTTTGGTTTCGCCCAAGTCATCTTATTGAAAATTATCTATGGTTTCGCCTAGATAACTTTTCGACTATTGGTTCCTCCAAGTCATCTCATTTGAAAATTATCTATGGTTTCGCCTAGATAACTTTTCGATCTATGGGTTTGCCCAAGTTTTTTTAATTTCTGGTTTCGCCTATAAGACTTCACCAAGATAGGATAAGGCCCTGAGACCACCGTCGAGGTATTTTCTTCTCTTATAAATCGAACTCGTTTCCTTAAGACGGGTTAAGCCTTGATTAGTTAGGGAACTCAATTTAAGGACAAAATCTTCTATTTACAGCTTTTTTTCAGAAGAAAAAAAATGATGAAATAAATGGAAATGAAGAATAAAGCAAACTCTCTTTCCTTTTATTTACATGTGATTTCAATAACCGGACAAAATTATTGTCTATTTATCTTTGCCTGATTCTTGATTCTCAGCAATAGCTAAAGAGGGGCAGCTGTAGCCATCTAATTTTGTTCGTGCCCCCTAAACCAGGTAAATTCTTTCTTGTAATTTTCAGATTGTAGAAAATCTCTTCTCATCTTGCAGATGGTCCTCCAAGACTTGTGATTCGGAGTTCAGCATGAAAAGTCAATCCGAAAAAAGTCAACTCCAAAAAAGTCAGGTCCAAAAAGTCAACCCCAAAAAGTCAACCACTGAAAAAGTCAACCTTTAGTCAAAATCAAGATTTGAAGTTGAATTGAACAATGGTAAAAGAATTTTGATAATCCGATGTCTACAACGAAAGAATAGGAGTTCAGAATAGGGATTGCGAAAATTTTAGTGCAAGGGAAGCCCTAATTTGGCAAATTTGGAGAAAAGTGCTTAAACGATCAAATTGGTCGAAATTGGAGGTTCCAAATGGAATATAATTAATGAGTACGGGTATTGGAAGGGCCAATTGGAAGCAAAACCAAAGGAAGAGTCAATTTGGAAGGAAACCCGGAAATTAAGGTTTTGGTTAAAAATGGTGAATTTTACAAATTTGGGAAACACAGCAAAGATGTCCCAATTCGGTGAAATTGAAGCCCCCAGTTGATAAAGAATGAGTAAACAAGGATAGCCCAACACCAGTTTGAAGTGAATCCAAAGGAAGAGCCAATTGGAGCAAAAATGGAAAAACGAGAAATTTCTCGAGTTTGAAAAGGGGAAGAAAACAAAATCGAAGGAGAATTTGATCGTAAAAATTGGGCATTTTCAGACCAACTCAAATTAAATATAAGACGAAGGAAGCGAAAAAAGAAAATCTAGAAATAGGACCCGTTTTGAGTAAAACCAAAGTTTCGGTGGTTGGAGGGCAATTTTGGAAAATCCCAAAGAAAATTTAGGAAAAAATGACAAACGAGCTCAAAAAAATATGAAAATTGCAGATATGAGTTTCATAATTTTGGGAAGAGATCGGTGAAGAAAAATCCAGAATCGGAGCTCATTTGAAAAATGAAAAAGTTCGAGTGCATTAAGCCAAAATTGCAGAAGATAATTCCAGGAAAAATAGCAAACGAACTCCAAAAATTATGAAAACTTCCAGATCTGAGTTTTATAATTTTTGGAAGAGATTGGTGAAGAAAAATCCAGAAACGGAGCTCATTTAAAAAATGACAAAATTCGGGTGCACTAAGCCGAAATTCAAGAACATAATTCTAGGAAAAATAGCAAACGAGCTCCAAAAATTTTGAAAATTTCCAGATCTGAATTATATATTTTTTGGAATAGATTGGCAAAGAAAAATCCAGAATCGGAGTTCAGATGAAAATGGTGAATTTTGGGTGCCACTAACCGAAAAATCCAAGAGAAAATTCCGAAAAAAGTAGGAAATGAGCTCCAAAAATTTTAAAAATCTTTAGATCTCAAGTTTATATTTATTTGGATGGATTGAGAAAGAAAAACCAGAATTGGGGTCCGTTTGCAATAAAATTAAGTTCAGGAGCTAAAAGGGTAATTTTACAGAAGAAACCGAAAAAAGCCAATTTGCAATTAAAAAAATATGAAAGATGAAGGAATTGCTAGGATATTCCAGGCTCTTGGCTGGTCAGCTCATGAATGACGGGTGAGATTTGATTAAATTCATCCAATGGTCACTATCAAATTGCAGGATGCCATTTTTATTGTCATGAACATATCTTGTCCATCCAATGGCCTATGTGCTTTGTAGAAAGATGAGTACATCCTTCAGTGGCCAAGATCAAATTGCAAGATAGCATCTTTATTGTCATGAAAATATCTTGATCTAATGGCTTGGATTATTGGAGAAAAGATGAGGGGATATGATCCAAGGGTGAACAAAAGAGGAGCATACACACTCTAACATTTAGAGAGGGGGCTGACCATCACAAGAGGAAGGAGGGGGTTCATTTTTTTCACTAAGGGCAGTAGCTATTCAAGAGAAAAATGGAAGAAAAAAGAGGGGAAAAAGAAAAGGAAAGGAAAAAAAGAAGGGATTTTCTTACTACTCTTCGATTTGGAAAGCTAAAACAAGGTAGCTATTTTCTTTCATGTTATTTTCCATGTTCGGTTCATATGATTTTGTTATTCCTTTATGGTTTTCATTTTCATTTATTTTCTTTCATGAAATAAAATTGTTTTTTAAAACAAGTTCCAAAAGATTTCTTCATGTTCTATCAAATAACCAAGTTTGTCGAATTTTTTCTTACATGTTCTTGCTTGATGTGGTTTGCTTGTTGGTTGTGGTAGGATAGATCCCCCTATTTGTTGCTTCATGTTCATGCATTCATCTCATCCCCACTTGATTTTTGACTTAAGCCAACTAATGGCTCAAACCCAAGCTCTCATGAGCATGCTTGTGGAAAAATGAAAAGTTGTGCAAGTTGGATTTTCTGATTTTTCTCACCATGCATTCCTTGTCCAAATTTAAAGATTTTTTAACCACATGTTGTAGACCCTTTAAGGAGTCTCTAGTATTTTTTTTTTTTTATTTCTGGATTTTTCTATCAAAGGTTTAAAAATAGATTTTGACAAAACTGTTTTTAACTCACTGTCTTGATTTTGGGTAAAAATCGGTCATAGTATCCATACTCCAAAAACTAAGCTAATTTGTTCCCATGGAGATCAACATGCTTTAAGTCTCCCATAATTTTTTCATATTTTTTTGAGATTTTTAGGAGAGCAAAAAAATAGGTTTTCAAAACAGCCTAATGGATTTTAACAAAACAATTTTTAGCTCACTCTCTTAATTTTGGGTAAAATTCGGTCATAGTATCCATAGTCCAAAAATTAAGCTGATTTTTTCCCATAAAGGTCGACATGTTCTAAGTCTCTCATAATTTTTTGAAATTTTTTAGAAGGGCAAAACAATTGGTTTCCAAAATTGTCAGTGAGAGTCAGTTTTGTTTTTTAAGAAATACTAATTTTCTGTTTTGGTTAGGATGTTAAGAGGGGGCTGATTTGGGGCATTAGCTACTGTCTTAGGTTAATTTCCAAGCCATTTTAATCATAAAATTTTATTTTATAAAAGTCAGGTCAAGAGCGGTCAACCCGGATTTCAAAATTAAGAAAATAGGGCCTTTTTAAATGGGGGTTCGGCCAAGAGGCTATTTTCATCGAAAAATTCCATTTTTTTAAAATTCGAGCCCGAAGTCTTTTGATTTGGAAAATTCGATTTAGGTCTCCTCCTAAGGTAGTCGGATACCTTTTTAGGTATACGGATGTCCTTACTCTAAGGAAGAAATACATCTCCATGCATTGCATTTTAAAAATGTTTTTATTTAATTTGTCATAAAAATGTATTTTTGGATTTATTAAACATTTGGCGTGAATTAGTTCCTGATCTTTGCTGGGTTTGCCGGGGAGGTTAAGTTTTATTCAAAGCACGTGTTTACGAAATTGAAATGTATGGTTTTCATTTTACTCGGAACCATGTAAATGTCATATGAAAAAATTATTTTCCAAGTCGGGTTGCCGGGAAGCACAATAATATTTTCTGACATATGTTATTTATATGATTCCTCACATGAATAATTCATTTCAAATAATGATGTGTGTATGTGATCATGATGTGATTATGAATATTTTATGATGATGCCATTTTGTGATTATGCCATGTCATTCAATTTCATGCCATGTCAATTATCTACATGCCATGTCATTCACATGTCATTGTCATTCACATGCCATGTCATTCATTTGCATGCCATGTCATCAAGAATTTGCCATGTCATTCATATGCCATGTCATCCAATATGCCATGACATCCAATATGCCATGTCATCCATATGCCACGTCATCCATATGTCATTCATCCGCATACCATGTCATCAAGAATTTGCCATGTCATTCATATGCCATGTTATTCACATGCCATGTCATTTATATGCCATGTCATCCATATGCCAAGTCATTCATTCACATGCCATGTCATCAAGAATTTGCTATGTCATTCATATGCCATGTCATTCACGTGCCATGTTCATTCACATGCCATGTCATCTAGATTATGTCATGTCATCTAGATTATGCCATTTCATTCATTTACATGCCATGTTCATTCATTTTTTGTCATGTCATTCACATTCTTTATGCCATGTCATTCATTATGCCATGTCATTCATATTGCCATATCATCCATATGCTATATCATTCACATGCCATGTCATCCATACTGCCATGTCATTCACATGCCACATCAAGAATTTGCTATGTCATTCATATGCCATGTCATTCATTTGTGCCATGTCATTCATATGCCATGTATTTCATTCACATGTCATGTCATTCATTATGCCATGTCATTCATATGCTATGTCATTTGCATGCCATGTCATCAACATTTGCCATGTCGTTCACGTGCCATGTCACTCATATGCCATGTCACTCATATGCCATGTCATTCACATGCCATGTCATTCGCATGCCATGTCACTCGTATGCCATGTCATTCACATGCCATGTCATTCATATGCCATGTCATTTTTATTAGCCATGTCGATTTCATTCACATTATATTTATTCATATGCTAGGACATTTTGTATGCCATGTCGATTTTATTCACATGACATTCATTCTTATGCCATGTCTTCAATTCATGCCACTTATTCTTTTGGTTATGTCATTTAAATTTTATCATAGTAAATTGTTTGCCATGCCATGATATTTCTATAAGTTCATGTTTTAATTTGTATATTCATGATTATTCAACTTTTTGAAAATTGATATTTTCCAATAAAACAAGGATATTCCTGAGTTAAAATAATTCATGAGTTCTCTGTCGGGTTTACTGGGGAGGATATCATCAATTACCATTAACAACGGAATATCTTTCTTTCAGAAAATGAGAGTGATTCAGAGACTTTCTAAATAAATAAAAAGTTCGATATTTTGTTGGGTTTGCCGGGGAATATAGGAAAATTTTAAGTTAAGAAGTTTCGAATCATTTTCGACTAAAAATGGGATTATTTTTCTTTAAAATGAGAATTATTATAAAATGCCAATTTCAAAACCGATTTTCACCGAGACTCGACATAACATATGATTAATAAGGTACCGTTTTATACGGGTGCTATGGGGGTGCTAATCTTTCCCCACACGTAATCGATTATCGAATCCGCTTCTTTGATTTCTCTTGTTTAAAAGCGCAGACTTCGAAATTGGTTTTTTTAAAAAATATTTTAATTAATTTTGAAATATTTTATAAAATCGGTTTTAATAGGTGGCCGATCACACCTAGCCAAAAAAGATTGGTGGCGACTCTATTTCTTTTTTCGAGGTTGTTTTCAAATCCTCATTTTATTTCAAAATGAATTAAGTCGTCTTTTCCTCTGTTACCCCAATGTCACACCTAACGAGTAATGTCTCGCGATGAGACCTTGTTATTTTTTTAGGTTGCGACATTCTCAAAATGATAAAAATGTATCATGATGAAAGATCAAATATTAAAGGAAAAAATGTTTGACATTCTTCACAATGACAAATATGTAATTATGAGTAAATATGAAGAAATTCACTTATGTAAGGGTCTATACAATTCATAAGAAATATACCCAATAAACAAAGGTTGATTATACTAACTCAATTAAAACACCACAATTATCTTTCAAGATCCAATCAAAACTCAACCAATTTGCAACTCGCATAACCTGCCAAATTAGTTGCCGGATGTCCCCAAACCAAAGCTCAATTTTACTTGTCGGTCGGTCGATAGTCAATTTGCCTCGGGCCGGCGAGATCGGCAGTAGGCTGGGGAAAAAAAGAGAAGAAAAGGAAGAGAGATGAAGAGGAGAAAGAGGAAAAGGCACGGTCGACCGCCGATCTGCCTTAGGCTGGCCGACAGACTCCCCTCTCCCTTTCTCTCTCTCCCCGATTCCCTCCTGTCTTTTTTTTTTCTTCATATTTTCAAATTTAAAATTTTTTAATCCAAAAAATATATTTCTTATTTTTTTAATTAAAATAATTAAAATCAAAATAATTTTTTAAAATGCTGACGTGACATTGCTAACATGTCAAAGTTGTCACGTGTCATATTTTTATTGCTCAAAAAATGACATGTCATCAAACCGCTAAGCCGTGGACTAACGTAGGTGACGGAAGTAAAGTTTAAGTATCTAATCATAGTTTTTTTCTTTAAGTACCAAATCATGAAAAGAGGTATACTTCAAAGACCAATTTATGCATTAACCTTAAAATTTATATAAATATATAACACCTCAAACAAATTATGACAAAAAATATATATAAATACCACACAAATACATGAATCTACTGTTTTTTTTTTTTTTTTGGTGAGGGGGAGAAAAAGAAATAGCAAAAAAATAAAATGGAATTTTGGCTTGTAATTTTGTAGGGAACTTTTTCTTGTAATTTCATGTTGGGAATCCAGACTCATGCTTATAACAATATTATAAGAAAACATAAAAGCACAACGAAAGAATTAAACAAAGAAACATCCGGATCTTATAGGATCTTGAGGTTTTCGGCTTACATGTAAGATAACAAGATCATACAAATAGTAAAGAGATTACCTACTTAAGATCTCATAATCTTAAGTTGTTGTTCCAAACAGCACGTACTTCAATTTATTAAGATCTCTTACGAGTTCTACAAAGATCACGAGAAACACAGTTGTCCTTCCTCTAAAGCTAGTCCATACGAACAATTGATGGATCATTCTCCAAAGGTATGACGATTTACTTGTGCTAGCAAGTTGATTCTCGGATCACAATCAAAAGATCTATCACTCAATGTTTATCACTCTATACCGAGATCACTAAGAATCGAAAATGATTCGACAAGATCCACACAAAAGACAAAGGGTGCGGCAACAAGGAAGAATCCCACATAGAGGTGGCAGCATGTGTATTTGACTGTGAGATCTTTATTCTTTTGAAAAGATCTTTCTCTCTTGGAAAAGCCAGAACATTCAAGGACTAATGGCATCTCACTTGGGCGGCTAGATGATGAATATATCATATATATACAAGCGGTTACCCTAGCTCCCATATACCAAGGTTGGCCGGCCACCTAGTAACTTAAGGTCCAAGTTATACTTGATCCACTTGAGGTTAAACTATTTTAATTTCAAGATGGATCAATAGGTCCAATAAATCAACAATTAATGTTATTGGGCCAATTAACTTAACTCTCTAAGTTGAGCCAATCATCCTTAGTAAATAGACTTAAATTAGAATAGCTTTGTGGACCTATTCTAATTTCATGCAAATAATTGGCTAGATCAAGAACCAAGCAAAGTAATTTAATTCTCAATTAAATTTCTTCCTTATGATGAACAATTCATGTCTTTGATCAATCAATGACATCATATGACATTATACCAAGCTATTGCATAGTCATTCGAATATCCTTGAATATATCACTAGCAAACCCGCCTACACTTGTCTTCATAAGACTAGTTGGTTCTTCTTGTTTTATTAAGACATGATCTTTGGATTCCATAAATCTCAATTATATCTTAATTAATCTTAATTTAACACTTCAATCAAGTCCTCAAAAATAGATCTTTTATTCAATTAAGTTTTACCTTAATTGAATACCATGTTTCATCCATGCATTACTGTCCTATTGTGTGTAACCCTTTAGGTTCCCAATATATTGGCAATGAACATAACTTAATCTCATTAATCTATCATCATAGATCAAGAACGGGATCTAGCAACCCATCATGACCATCCAAATATTGTGAAGTCGATGTGACTTTATTGAAACCTTTCAATAACCAACCTGTCAGTGTAATTCGGTCCTTTCACTAAATATCCTTGAAAGACCATGAGCATGGTGCAGTGTCTACTCATATTCAATCCATATTAGCTCTTGCAGCTTATGGTTAACTATATGAATTTAGAGAAACGATTTCTCTTAAATCCATCATGCTTTGGCCAAAGACTTCATTCAGTTAACCCAAGCCAAGAACAGATGAGTTACATCTCCGATGTCACTTGGAGTGGTGAATCCTCTCAGGATCACTCATCCATCTTCGCATGGTTCATATCATACCCAAAATCACCCTACCATAAGCATCCCTTATTGGTACCAGTTCGTGATGAAATCAAAGCATGACACTCCCTATACAAGATGATCAGGTATCTCAAGTCAGAGGATTACTTACACGACTGGCACGTGAGAACATTTCCATAGACACTAGAGTGACAATACCAAATGGAGTTTTTACACGGGCCATGTTAAGTGAACTTGTTCAACAGACAAGCACTAACATGTTATCCCAAGTACTTCAATCCATGAGATCGGTTGCTTAATTCATAAGTAAGAAGACTTAACATGTACTAGTCTTTGAGCATTGTCAATGCCCTGTCTTGGCAATACGATGACCAGATCAGTTTTAGGAACATGGTTGTAATGCATAAAGATCTCACAATTATAACTCTTTATAATTCCTTTGCAAGGCCTTTATGTTCCATGGGCTTCATCCAATTAGTACTTTAATAACTCTTTATTTTTATACTAATATGAAGGAAAACCTTGTATCACTAATGAATAGTGATTGATTTGCTTTATTAACTATATATCCTTGTCCAATCTGATTTGCTCTAAGACATATACTAACAATTCATGGACATATAACTGTAAAATTGTACAGAATATCATATCATAAGGACAAAATAGGTAAAAAATTTATATTCCTCATAATGTAAGATTCCCTAAAAAAATATGCGAGTTTTGGATATCCATTAAGATGATCCAAAAATAGCATTGTTAATCATCTAATATTTTCGACACTAAAAAATGTTAGTGAATCAAACGTGATAATCACATTACATAAAGTCTTACACTTTTTGGTAATTTAACATTAACCAAATCAAACGCCCATAAGTGATTGGTATAACTACATGTGTAATCGAGTTGAGCCAAGTTCAAGCTGTAAGAAGCTTGAGCTTGAGCTTGAGCTCGACTCGAAATTCGAGACTCGAAACTCGGCTCAAGCTCGAGCTCGATTAAGTTTTATTTTTAAAGTTCGAGATCGATTCGAGATAAAAATTGAACTGTTCGAGCTTACTCGATTAGGCTTGTTTATTTAGTAAAACATGAGCTCGATTCCCATGCTCGATTTCAAACTCAATTATTTGTGTTTGAGCTTGAGCTCGAGTTCGAATTGAGATTTTTCAATACTAATTAAAAATAAAAAATATATATTAAAAAAAAAATCAATTAGGCTTGCGAGCTACTCGAATCAAGCATTAGGATACTTGAATTCGGCTCGCTCGAGCTCGACTCGACAATGACCGAGCCGAATTCAAATTTTTTTCTAATTGAACATTAGTAGCTTGTGAACACATGTATCTCGTTTACACACTTAAGCAGGGAATAAAAAATCGAATTCGAGGTCAAACAGGTCGGACCTCCGATTCTCGATTCAAGTATACATGAAAAATAAAAAAAACATAAATTACAAATAATTAAGAAATATTCATAAAATATCATAAAATAAAATATCAAGAATTTCAAACACATTTAACTTGAACTTTCTCAAGTAATCAACAATCACATTGTGAAGAAAAAATCTCTACCAAATAAAGCCAAGCCAAGAGATAAAGTGAACTTATTCCGGATGAAGTGAAAGGCCGAAAGTTTAAAAACCAAATATATCCTATCCTATCAGATAAATTCTAAACAAGAGAACAAATTCAACAACTAACCTTGATCGGAATGAAGCAAACGGTGCCACCCGTTTTTGCCTGTTGAATCCTGTTGCAAGCCAAGAAGGCGAGAACTGAAGCAAGAATGTCAGAACGAGAATGACAATAGAAGGAAAAAAAAAATCAGTCTCTTTCATTTTTAAAGGTCAAATTTTACTATTAATACCTCTATTATAGTCAAAATGCGAATTTAGTCTTAATTCGAAAAATTTTGCTATTTTTATTTTTCAGAATTTTGAATTTTAATCTAATTTTAAACGATGTCAAATTTTCACTATTAAATATGTTAACGTGACATTAATCTTGCTAACGTGACTTTGACTTTGCTGAAGTATAGAGCATGTTGCAGCTGCTGTATCTTCTTTCAATTAAAATAAAAAATTGGGGATTTTGTGAAAGGCTATAAAGTTATGGTTTTTGGAGAGAGCAAATAAATTGAAGAAGAATAAGAAGATGATGAAGAGAAAAGGGGAAAATAAATAAAATTAAAAGGAAAGAAATGAAGAAAAAAAAAACCCCTCAAAAGGGAGGCGAGATTATGAGTTGAAAGTTGAAATGAAAAGATGAAGGAGAGAAGACTGAGTAAAGAGATGGAGGCTAAAAAACCACAACACGATTCATCTTCATCCAAAAATTACTAAAAGAATTTGATCCCAAAAAAACCCTAATTTTCTGCCAAAAGAAAGAGATTTGATTTTGTTGGGGGTTTGGAAGGAAATGGATACATCAGCTTCCATAAGTGCAAGAGAAATAGAGAGAGAAAAAGAAAATATATGAATCTTTGGATTTTGCTTTTAAAGTTTGATGCTTTTTAAACCTGATGGTGGTAACTTCTTATTTCATCACCTTTTTAAAGCTTTTTTGCAATTAGTTCGAAAACAATCTCAGAAACAAAACAAAAGTTTTTTTTTTTTTATCTTTTTCTTCCGTTCCAAACATCGAATTGAAGTATGTTAGGGTTAGGTTTTTGATTTGGAAATTTTTACTTTTTGCTCGATAATTGATTCAACTGCGAGAGAAACGAAAAAAATAAAGTTGAGAAAAATAAAGAAAAAAAATAAGGTGATTAATTTGAAAAAATAAAAAATATTAAAATATTACATATGATAAAAAATTTTAAATTTTATTTAAGGAATTCCTTCCCCAAAAAAAAAATTTATTTAAGGAATTTTTTGTCATTGTATCAAAATGAATAGAATTTTTTAAAATGTCATGTCAAAAAAATTAAAAATTATGTTATAAAAGATAGAAATTAATCGAAGTTATCAATTGTATTTGAATAAAAAATTTATTAATGTATAAGGATAAGGTTTTGACAAATTATAATAAAGAGATTAAATTCATCATTTCACTAAAATGCAGAGATTGATCGGACAATCAAATTTTTATAATTTATTATTTTTTTCATTAATCATTTTTTATATAGTATCACTTAATAAATTTCTTGGATTCATTAGTTCTTTTTAATTCTCCAAAAAAAGTTTCAAATAATGAGAATAATTAGATTGAGACGTGCATGAACTAATATTTATATTCATCAAGGACCTTGAAAAACAAAATTAAAAAAAAAAACAAATAAATAAATAAATTTGCCTTTCTTCTATTCATCTGAAATCTGCATGCATGAGCTTATTATTTACTTTGACAAAGCTTCAATTATTTTTTTGTCAACTGATAAAAAAAATCTATTTTTTTTTACTAAAATATGTATTTTTTTAATTTTAAAAAAGGGCTAAGATTTTCAAAAGCACCCAAAAGTTCAAAGAGAGAGAGAGAAAAAGAGGAGACTCCTTTCCCATTTGAGTAAGTTGGATTTTTTGAAGCATAAAAAAGGAGTAATTATTGCAATTGCATCGATTTTCAACGCAAAACGAAAGTGGGTCTGTTTTCAAAATAACAAATAAGGACAAAATAATAAACATTAAACTAATGTTTATAACACTTCTCATGTTCTCTCAACTAAAGACATTTGACAAAACGTTTTCACTTTCCTTCAATTAACCCAATATTAATATTTCCTCCCCCATATCCTTGTTTCCTGGATTTTTCATTTTTTGACAAATGGGTTTCTTCATTTTCTCTAGAAAGCTTTTTTTTTTTTTTTTTAAATGGCATGAAGTGAGAAAGTTTAGGTTTTTATTGATGTAAGAAAAATGGAGAAGATGATAATGGAAGGAAGGTTTTTAGCGGAGATTCCAACGTCACGTCAAAATATATATATATATTTTTAAATTGTTGATTAAGTTCGACACATTAGTAAAGTCAACGTAAAATCAATTTCATGTCAATATATTTAATAGTAAAAATTTGACATCATTTAAAATTAAATTGAAATTCAAAATTCCGAAAAATAAAGATAATAAATTTCTTCAAATTATAATAAAGAAACTAAATCCATATTTTAAATATAGTAAAAGGATTAATAGTATAATTTGACAATTTTTAAATGCCTCAAGGCTAAGGGCTTACAATTGGGTTAAAAAAAAACAATTCAGTAAGGCCAGAATTAATCTGAGCCATTTTTTTTCAGTCCAATGATTCAATTGGATTAAAAAAATCCAAAACAATAAAATATTTACAATTTTTTATTTTATTGGGTTTTTGTTGGTTTTTCCGATTTTCAATTCTTGATTTTTATCGATTCTTTTCGATTAAATAGATTTTCGATTTAAATTATGTTATTGAACCGTCGAATCTATTCGTTCTCGATTGAACCGATAGGTCTAATTTTTAAATCATTGCCTTTAGGTATAACCCCAAAAAATATTTTTTAAGAAAAAAAATTACTGCTACATTCTTTTTTTCAAATTCTCCCTAAATTCTTTTTAATTTTGACTGTGAAATTGCCAAAGAAAATCAGATTTCTCTCTTCAAAATCCCCATAAAAAGTTTCGCTAATTATTTCTCTCTTTGAGAAAACCATAAAAATCCCTCGTTTTGTTTTCACATTTTTTCTTCTTCTTTGGCCATTAAAACACTTAATATAAACTGGGTATCTTTCATTTCCCATGTTCTTTCTAGGGTTTTGAAATTTTCCCAGAATTCTTGTTCAAATTCCAATTTTCATCATCTGGGTACTCTTAGATCTCCTTTTTAAAATTTGGATTCCTTTTGTTTTTATCAAAGTTTCAATGTCACAAGGCTTTTCAATTGAGCTTTACTTTGATCCAGCACTTGAAAACCAAGTCTTGAAAGCTTGGAATGTGTTGGCTCGTCGTCAAATCTGCACTCAGTTAATTGAAATTGAGTCAAGGCCTCACATTACTCTCTTTTCGAGCCCTTTTCTTGACCCTGCCAAGCTTGATTCTGTTGTAAAGTCTTTTGCTTCAAAGCAAGAACCTTTAGCTCTATCTTTTTCTTCAATTGGGACTTTCCCAAATGAAAAAAATGTTCTTTTTCTTGCACCTGCTCCAACAATGGCCCTCCTACAGTTCCAGGCTCAGTTATGTGAGGCAGTTAAAAAGGAAGGGATTGAAATTGGAGAAGAGTTTAAAGCTGACGCTTGGTTTCCTTATTGTGCTGTAGCTCAGGAAGTGCCAAAAACAAGAATGGCCGAGGCTTTTTGTGTGTTGAGAGAGTTGAAGTTGCCTGTTTTTGGATATGCAATGGATATTGGATTGGTGGAGTTTTCACCTGTCCGTGAACATTTCTCATTTGGACTTGGGAATACCGTAGAGGCATGAGATTTGGAGGGGTCATTATGGCAGTGTTAGTTTTTGCTTTTTGTTACAGTTCTAAAATGTGTTTACATGATGTGTTACTAATGTAGGTTTTAAATTAGTAATGAATGATGGATTCCTAGTTGCTCAATTTGAAGTTTACTTGTTTATCATATTCTTTTTCTTGCCTGCATTTACAAAACCAGTTTCTCTATTGAATGGGGATAAAAAAATGGATTCTCTCAAACCTTTTATCAATTTAATAGTGGAAATTGTAAAGAATCTCATTAATGTAATGAGGTTTTAGTTGTTACTGTTGCATCTAATCTCTTGTATGTTAGCCTGACTTCAAATGCTGATGAGGATATGTTTTATCATGACATGACCGGATTCTTTATTGGTTGGGGATAAAATATATTGAATTGGTTTAAACCTTTTATCAATCTGTTACCTTGATTTGGATGTTTGGAAAGATGTAGTTGGTATATATATTGAGTTCACCATACATTATAATTTGGATTTTGGAAGTTATAAAGAGCACATTGCCTAGTTTTCTGTCGGTGCAATAGTTTTATGTTGCTACTACTGCAGCTAATCTCTTCTATGTTAGTTTTGACTTCCTTAAATAAGCAAATGGAATTTGATTATGTTACTTACCATTTGATAATCATAATAAAATGGTGGTTTACTGTTGCAACTGAATGCTAAAGTACTTAACCGTATAATAAAAGTCATCCTCTGTTCTACTTAGCAGTATTCTTTTTTCACAAACCTACTTATGTTCTTTATTTCTAGTAGCATATTAATATGAGACTTTGTTCAGGGTTGCCGTTTTCTATACTTTTTGCCCTGACTTATTGGCCTTTGCATTGTATATCTTGGAAATGCTTAATTTGACAAGTATTTGTCAATTTGATCTTCTTGATTACTTTCATGCTAAGCAAATTTGATAACCCTTCCTGCTCATATGCAATCAAAATAAGAATCCATCTTATAATTGGCTTGGGTTGCTTAAGAGTTTTCTATTTTGATGTTTAATATTATGAATTGGTGATTTGACCAGATGTACTGCTTTTTACAGTTTAGTTTAGAATTCTGACCTTTAGAATATTGACCACGTCTATATCACTTCTCTATGAAATCGGTAAATAGTATTTGCTACTATGTTACTCGGACTCGGGTGTGAGTGTCGGATACGGATATGTTCAATTTTTTCTTCATGAGGGTCCTTGGAGGATCATATCTCCATACCCATGTCCAGATATGTATCGGACACGGGTACTTAAAGAAAAATAAAGAGTCGGAGCAACATAGATTTGCCATTCATACATGTTAGTACTTCATTAGTCTATGTCATCGCTTTGTCGTTTGTGTCCATGTTGATAAAGCCTTTTATTTGGCCAAACAAAGAAGATAAAAGCCTAATTGAAGATAATAACTAGGGCATGCAATGGTAGGATCTTTTCTTACAAGATTTAATGCAGGACTTTGTTATCTTGTTCAGTGTTTAATAAGTTTAGTTTAGAGTGCAGTGGAGTTTTAACTTCTGGGTAGAGTAGTGATGGTATGGCTAGTTGGCTACATACAGGCTCCCTGACAAAGTGTGGCACTCTCATGCAGGATCCTGTACCATGCATCTATCACTTGACTGCTGCGACTAACACACTTTTAATGGAAGTATATTCCAATAGTGTGAAGCCACTCACTGAGTGATTCGACTTGCTATAGACATCTATGTTGCTCTGACTCTTCATTTTTCTTGAAGTACCCGTGTCCGATGCATATCCGGACATGGATATGGGGATATGATCTTTCAATGACCCTCCAAATACATGGAAATCTTGGAAAAAATTGAACATACCCGTGTCTGACACTCACACCCGAGTCCGAGTAACATAGATAGACATTGTGCGAGAGTCTTAACCTTTTTCTTGATAGCAGAATTTCCACTCTCACTATATGTTAAAACCAATCTTTCAATGAAAGCAGAGCTGAATTTACTCCTATTGTCAAAAAAATAAGTCTTACAAATGATTTGCTGTGTTTGATTGGATGGCTATAAGTCTATTTGTGGTATGCAAACAGTCAAATTTACTATCTTGCTTGCTGTATCTGGATACATTTTTTTTTTGAACCAGACTGTCTGATTTACAGAGATTGTATTGTAGTTCCACTCCATTGTGAAGTGTTCATGGGCTAGAGAATCAAGCCTTTCACATTTACTTTCCATCCAAAAAAAAAAGTTATTCCTCAATTTCTCTTAACCTGTCTTAGCATTTAGCAAGGATACCCATCTTTCATTGCAAGATTTTGGTATTGTTTGGTTGTGTTTTGCATTTCCATGATTGATAAAACAAATAGGTTAATTGTTCCTTTTTCTTTAGTTCTTGAATGTTTTGTGTAAATCGATTCTTTTCCCACATCATCTTGGATGAGGACCACCTTGACTTTTTTCATTTGTTTTTGGGGGTTTCTGTTATCATCATTTTCAAGTTCCTTTCCTGTCTTGTCTTTATAATTCTGGAATAAATAATGCCCCACCATGTTTCCACTTGAGTTGCCAGAGATTTTGGCATTGGTACTATCATGTCCAGATTCCAGCTAGTTGGAGATTTTAACAATCTCTTCCCCTGTATTGATCATCATTATTATTAATATTAGACCTATGTTGCTCCGAGTCTTCATACGTGTCCGACATCCGTGTTCGATGTATATCCAGACATAGGTATGGGGATATGATTCTCCAAGGACCCTTCAATTACATGAAAATCTTAGAAAAAATTGAACATACTTATGTCCGATACTTACACCCGAATCCAAGTAACATAGTATTAGACTATGCAGGATAAATGGTATTTGCTATTGTATTACTATGAAAATATATGTTAATTTATTGTGTTAACAATAAAAAAAATTGCATCTGTTGGCCATAAAAAATTCAACTTGGCCCTTTACTAAGAAACTAATGCAGCTTCTCTTCTCAGAATCGCCATCAGGAAATCATTCCATACGTCGATCGGACCCGGCAAGCACCAGTGAACACAGTCATTGTATCCCTTCATCCATTTGTCTCCCCAGAATTCACCAGGGTGCCCATCAGGTCTCATCAGCATTGCCCTGGTAACATCCAGAACTCCAAACCTTTTTCCTTTCTTATCTCCTTCTATTCTTGCCTTTTCAATCTCTTCCATTTGCAAGCTCCTCAGTTCCCATTCATTACTACTAATCAAGTTAATCTCTCCTTCACTTAAAGGACTTGCCCTGTTGCATCTTCCTCCTGTGTTCCAAGTCCCATTCTCAAAATGAGCTGGTGAAAATGTCCTGACCAGGGTAACCCTCACCTTGCATTTCTTGCAGCGGTTGATATGATTTAATGCAGATCGAAAAGCCATCTTGAGGGCGAATCCGACACCAAAATCAGTCACATTCGGATCATTGCAATACACACATCCAACAACACCAGTTTCATCATGTAGGTAAATTGGTCGGAAAAACCAATGTGCATCTGAGATGATGACATAGTCTAGAGCAGGAAGATCTCTGCTCCACTTTTTATCAATTTTGTCAAGGTGCAAGTTAAAAATGCCAGATGATGAACCATTGACCACTTTTTCTTCACCAACTACAAGGAATTTGGTCCAAAGAATCATGAGAGTGAAGTCATGACCAGGAAAGTACCATACCCTTTTCCGGTCTTCTGAATCTTTGTAATGATCTTTGGGAGTTTCTACCTACAAAAGATTTGCAGTTCAAGAAACTCTAATTTAAATCTGAAGCTGTTTGAGTAAATTATTTTTAGTTTATCTAATGACCATGACTCCATGTCATAGATGATATTTCTTAGCATACAAGCAAATTCATATGGAAACTTGAAAACCGTGCTCTGTTCTTTTCTTATAAAGGCTATGTTATTCGAATTTGGACGGTTGTCGGATATGGGTATGTATTCGACACGGGTATATTAAATCATATTCATATTCAAATATGTGTTAAATACATGTGTCGGATATGGGTACTTTAGTCAAAATAAAGAGTCCGAATAACATAAATATAGGAAATAAGAATGAAAGAAATAAATTAACAAACAAAGAGTTATAATAATAATAAAAAAAAGAAAAGTCTCTAACTAATTTTGACCTGCATAAAATCTAGGGTAAAAGACAGTTACCTCTTATTTGATAGAAAATCTACTTACGGCCTTTAGTTTAAAAAATACCCACTTACTCCTTAAGGTTTGACATAAAATATATTAACTCCCTAAGGTATTATTTCTAGGTTAATTGTTAAGACAAATATGCCCTTTGTTAATTATTAATCTTTATTTTTGTTTTTTGTTTTAATTTTTTTTACTCAACTTTTTTTTAACTACAAAATAATGAGAATTTATTTAATCTTAAAATTATCTTTAATTACTATTTAATTAAATTCTAATTAAGTTATCTTTAATTATATATTAACTTTGAAATGAATTTATTAAAATATCTTTATTTATTTAATTAATTATTGTTATTTAAAAATTTTAGTGATAATGAAATTGATTAAAGAAAAAATTAAAAAAAGGAAGAAAGGAGAATAAAAATATATAATTATTTTTCATGAGATTTTATTGAAAATAAACTTACATCTGTTACTTTGAAAAACACATTTTATCTCTTGAAAAGTAACTATGTTAGCATTCTCTTAATTAAATTAATATTTATTCAAACTTTACTTTAAATATTAAAATACGATCATTTTATTATTATTTTTTGTCTATTTTTTATTTTTTAATCAATTTTTTATCATTAAATTTTTTTAAATAATGACAATTAATTCATTTTTAAATAAAAATAACATAATATATTAATTTCAAAGTTAATATATATAATTGAATTAAAGATAAGTTTAAAATATTTTATTGGTACAAAAAAGTTTAAGTGAAGGGAGGTTAACCAATCCAGGGTCAGGGCATATCACAGACCTCAGAAAGGGCTAACAGTGGTACTTATAAATCACCCACCAAGTCGAACTCTGGTGCTTACCAAGACACTAATGAGTATTCAACCAACTGAACAAATCCATATTGGCATAACTTTAAAATATTTAACATATATACTTGAATTAGAATATAATTTAATTAAAAATTAACTTGATAGTAATTAAAGATAATTTTATAGTTAAAAAAAAATTGAGTAAAAAAAAGAATGAAAAGAAAAAAAAAAAACAAAACAAAACAAAAAAATAGAAGTAAATGATTAGTAATTAACAAAGAATCATTTAAAATTAACTTAGAAATAATATCTTAAGATTAGTGTATTTTGTGTCAAACTTTAGGAGCTAAGTGAGTGTTTTTCAAATTTTAGGGGGTAAATGCATTTTTTATCAAATTTGAGAGGTAAATATACTTTTCCCTAAAATCTAAACATATCCAAGTCAAACTTTTTTTCTTAAAAAAAAAAAAAATTAATAAATCAAACCTACTCAATTTCTTTGGTCCTAGATTTACATGTGTTAGAAATAACGTAATAGCCTAATAACAAACATTAATCCACAACAAGCATTCGAGAAGAAGAGAAAAAGAAGAAAAAAAAAAGAACACAATATTTTTAACGTGATTCAGCCCTTCTTAACCTACATTCACGATCCCATAAGAATAATATACTTCACTAGGAAATATTTCAACCTCTAACTTTTGCACAGATAATGCTACAAACCTTCCTTACAAATATTGTAGCTTTTGCACGGATAAAGCTACAAACCTTCCTACAAACAAACTTGACTCACCACCCAAAGAATCCTAATACAACTTCTACTTAAGTGTATAAACTCTCGAATCCTAATACAACTTCTACTTAAGTGTATAGACTCTCTCTCTTAGGGGTGATGGGTTATGTTTCTCCAAAGGTCAAGGTTTCTATTTATAGGTGAACACTCTTCTTGCTCATTAATACTACTCAATATGGGATTAAAATTTTTCTTTGCTTGACCAATAAGTTACTTGATGTAGGATAAATACTCCTACTCAATGTGGGACTTGAATTTTTACTCAAACTCAATGTTGGACTTAAATTCAAATTCAAACAACATGTACGACTTCAATTATGGACATGAAAATTTAATTTTATTAAGTCTTCAAGAATGCTGAAGAACCTGGCAATGATTCAGTATTTCTATGGACCAGTTGCATGTGAAAATAGTATTTTTCTAATTGCATAACTATTAATTAACTAAATTGGCTGTGTTTGTTCACTGACTTTGTCTGCTGAAACACAGCATTTTCAGCCATTTGACAATGAGATCAAATGCACTAAATTCTCTGAATGGCCGTGAAGTTTGCCAGTTTTATTGCCTCAGCAAAATTCAGTTTTCCATGTTATTTTTCTTTCATACTTTGCAGATCAGAAAATTACTTCTATTTTTTCTTTTTTTAACAAAGAAGCCGTAATTTGAAAATGAAGAAGGACTATAGATGTTAGGATTCGAATCCAAACCTGCTGGATATCATTTTTTAAAAATGATTATATAAATTAACCGGACGAATACATTGGACTAATACTTCTAATTCAATTCAATGTAGTGAAAATTTTCTCTTGATAAGTCAAATATATGGGAATTCTTAAATCCATTAATCTATCAAAAACTAGAGAATAAAACCTTGTTTTGCTAGTGCTTCACTTTCAAGACAATTACCGCTAATAAAACCTGGAAAATCAATGCAATTTCAGACTGCAAAACTGACAGAAACTAGGTAACTAATCAATATCTCTGAATCCCATTGAACTTTTTCAGCCTTTTGATTTGATATTAAATTCCATGAATATGAATTTATTACTCTTCCAAAGATAGCAAAGTAATATAAGGTAATGCCAACTCCAGAATATTATTCCAAATAAACAATGCCTTTAGCATCTTTGTTACTATTTAAATTTGCTTTTATACAGGTAAAGGAATCAAACCTCAATCAGGGCACGCAAAGGATAATGGAATCAGGATAAACCCAAGCAATAGTACGCCTGGAACTTTGAGTTCCAGGGCAATTATCACCAAAACAATGTGAAAATTATGATGCCTAAACAGTGCCTGAGAAAGGATTTAAATTGTGATCATAGGACGCATTTTTGATCGTGTCGCATTTATCGTACGAAAAAGTCGAAACCGTAAAATAAATCCGGATGTTCTGAAAACTAACCTTTGACAGGAGACAAAGGAGGGACTCCATGTGGTTCCTGGCAACTGAGTCACCAATGAATGCAAGTTTCTTCCCTTGAACAAATTCCAGGAATGTCTTAGGATCAAACCTCGGAAGATCACATCGATCAGGTTTCCATCTCCAATTCAGAAAATCTGTGTCTTTTCTTCCATGGTGGAAACAATTCTTTGAAGTAGGAATTGTGGTGCAACTTGAGTTCGTATATAGAGACCCTTGCAGGTCAGGTACCCAATGACCCTTAAACAAGTCACAGTTCAAAATCTCATCGCCATCACCTAAAAATATACCAAAAAATAAAAATAAAAATCAGAATCAACCATAATTTCTATATGGCCGTGAAAGGGAAGAGGAGAATTGAGTTTACCTTGAAAGGTAGAATTAGGAGGTTTGAGCAAAGCAAGTGTTTGATCAAGGTCATGTTTGGAGATGGCCTTTAAAGGGTTTAATGAATAGAGGATGAAGAATATGAATATGACAGTTACAAGAAGAGAAGACAAGAAGAATGGAGGGAGCATCCCATGTTTAGGCATCTCTTTTTTTGTTTTGTTTTAGTTATATATTTTATCTTGGAAAAACTAAAGAAGAAGAAGAAGAAGAGGAAGAAGACTTCAAGTTTTTTTTTTTAATTTCTTCATGCAACTCCAAATTAATAAAAGAGAGGGAAAGAAAGGACAGATAGGGAAGGGTTTTTTGAGATTTTATGAGATGAAATGTCTGAAAAAGAGAGTGAAGAATAATTTTTTTTTTTCTTTTTTTTAAATAATGAAGAGGTAGAGAAAGTATATGTTATTCGTATTTAGGTATAAGTATATGATATTTGTTTAATATGAATATATTTAATATTTTTTAAGTTTTTTTATTTTATATATATTTTAGAAAAAACATATATTTATATTCATATTCAAATATGTATCCAACATAAATATTGAATATAAATATTTTTAAAAAATAAAAAATTCAAATATATAACATACGATAAAGCTAGAGAGAATTAAATTCTACATTAATTGAAAAAAAAAACTTCCATCATTAAACAGATTATAATTTTCCAATTTTTATGTGGTATAGTTGTAATCTTGTGGTAGGAGGGTCAAAAAGAATTTGCCTTTGGTGGAAGGGAAAAATGTTAGCCTTCCGATCTAAAACGTGGCACGATATGATGTGGGGAGAGAGTGCATGTGAATTTTGTCTAGTGGGTCTTCAATGTTTAACCTGATTTTTCGGGAAAATCACTTTGTGAGTTTGGAAGAGTGATTTCAAGAAAAAAAATCATTTGTTAGAAAATTATTAAAATTTTAAAATAATATTTTTTTCATGTTATTAATAATATATATACATTTTTTACAAATTTAATAATATTCATATTGCATATTTTTTTTTATTTTTTTTATTCTATTTCTAAAGTATCATTATTTTTCTATTATAATTATTTTTTATCTCATCAAATTTCAATATTTTTTTTAAAATTTATCAAAATAATGCAATTACAAAGGCTTGTATTTTGAATTAATGCATTTCAAAATATTTAAATTTTAAAATTCTTCAAACTTTATAAATGACTCATCCAAACACTCTTAGGGTGTGTTTAGATGAGAGATTTGAAGGAAAAAGTTCATTTAAATCAAGGTTTTCAAAAGTTTAAAAATGAATTTACTTATTTGAGTAAAAAATGTGAAGAATTTCAAAATTTATAAGAAATTTCAAGAAGAGTTAGGAGCACTTCAAATTCTTTTTTGAGGTGGTTTTTAAAAGATTTTCAAAATTCTCTCACAATTCAAGGTGGGCCACTATAAAATACAAAATTAAAAAAATAAATTATCATTTTATTTAATTATGATATATATATTTTTTTATTTTTATATTATTAATAATATCTATATATTTTTACGAATCTAATGATACCCATATTGCATATTTTTTTATACATATATGTATTTTTATTTTTAATATCATTATTCCTATTTTCTAATTATTTTTTATATCATGAAATTCCAACCGCATAAATTTTCTTCTAAAAAAATTTATCCAAACAAAACAATTACAATTTCTAGCATTTTGAAATGATGTATTTTTAAATACCTTCATTTTAAATTTCTTCAAAATTTTAAAATTCTTCGTCTAAAAGGCACCTTAAAAATTTTGGAGAAAAATTAGTAATAATTAACAAGCCTTTTAAATTTGTCTTGGGGACTCTCCATTTTCTTCTATTTGTGCCCCATCTTTTAACAATGTCCACAAAATTCATCAGTTAAGAAAGGTCTTATGTCCAATTTCTTAATGGAAAGTTCAAAAAAGGTTTGTATTCGTCAAAGTTAAAAAAAATGGGATCGAAGATGAATCGGTTAAATTTTTTATTTTTGGTTCAATCGGTTGTAGGTTTGATCAATTTTTTTTTTAATATTTAAACATAATTTAATATTAAATAAGTATTAAACATAATTAATAATTAACAAATATATACATTTGGCTTAATGATATGATCTTCAATTTAAAATTAAATGGTTAAAGGTTCAAGTCTCATTAATTAAAATTAAAATTTTGAAAAAAAAAAAATTATATAAAATCGATTTTTTATCAATTCAATTTGATTTTTTATTAGTTTTTAACCGGTTGAATCGATTTGATAAATGGTTGATTTTAATATACTTATTGAACCGAATAGATTATCCGTTTTCGATTCAACTGATCTGATCAATAAATCCAGTTTGAGTTTTTAATCAATGGTATTTATCATGTGCAAAGCTTATTTATAGGATATTATCATCCAATAGTGCTTCCAACCATATTAAATTAATGAAGACAAAAGAATTACAAAGGGTATTATCTTTTAACACGTTTATACTAAAGTGAACATTTTTAAACTTGGGTTCTTGCACTTTTTCCTTTGTCCATTAAAAAAAAAATTATCATTATTTTCATCAATGATCCACTAAATCCAAGAGAAAAATAGCATAAAAATTGTACTATGTAATATATATGTAAACATAATTATTTAAAAGTTTTTTTTATACATATAATATTAGATTACATAATAAAAAGTAATAATCTTTTGTTATTTTCAAAATTCGAAAATCATAATTTTCGAAATGAAATTTTAAGTTTTAATCGCTAAAATATCCCTTTGACAACATTATAAAATAAGAGTTATTGAAGTGATTTTACTTGAGTTATTTTTTGTACTTCAATGCATTTTTTTATATTTGGTGATAAAAAAGGGGAAGGATTTGAATTATTAGTGATCAAGGTCCTGACTATGGGGTCAAATGATCAGATGCAAAGGGAAGAGCCAAAACTATCATTCATTCAAGAGTTGTCACATCTTTACTGACATTTTTTTATAAAAAATTATCTCATTTATCATGAGTAAAAATTTTAAATTTTATAAAATAAATTTAATAAAATAATACATATTTTTTAAAATATATAAAAAAAATAAAAAATTAATTAAAAAATAAGTATGACATATAATATATTTTTTATACTGCGGGTAAAATTAAAAAAATTTATCTAGAGTTTATAAAATCGAACTCTTCTTTATTAAGACAAAATAAGGTATTAAAAAGTGATTTGCAAGTAGATCTGCTCATGTGCCGGGCGGGGTCCGGTCCGTATTGGATCGGGTCTGGATAGGATATTTTGTGTTCTGGGCCGGTCCGAAACAGTAATCTTTTATTATAATAATATTATTTTATTTAATTTTAATTATAAAAATATAAAAAAATATTTTTTTATTCCAATAAACAGTGTATTCGGGCTTAACGGGCCGGACCAACCCAGGGGCGGGCCTGGGCAAAGAAAATGAAAAAAACTGGCTATGGCCCGGTCTGACCCATGAACAAGTCTATTTGCAAGATCAAAGTGAATTTTATTTTATTTATTTTTTAAAAAGAAGGGGAATAAGAAAAAAGTTAGATGAAATAAAGTATATTAATCAGAGTAAGTTGTTATATAAAAGAATTTGATAAAAAGCTCAATAAAAGAAAGAAAAAAAAACCTACAACTGCTTAGACAAATGGTTGTTCTATATCATTATTTATTCTGTTTATAGTAATTTTTATGTCATTTTCACCAAAAGTAAATTTCAATGAAAAACAGTGTAGTGATAGTTGCTGTTCATCTCACCCTCAAAAAAGTGGTGGCTATGGTTAAATCTTGAACATTGGTACAACTCTGAACCAGTTGCCCTTGTCTGCCTTGGCAATGGAAGTTTTAAATTTCCATTATTGTCTTATGATCCATTTGGATGCACGGTGAGAGGTTATTATCTCTGCGATTTAGTGCAAGCAATAAATTTTGTTATCTAGGCACTCAAGTGCATGCCGTGAGAATCCTTCTCACCGTGCATCTAAAGGAATTTTTAGGTTCGATTATCTCATAGAAAATTATTTTGGAAAATAATTTTTACATTTTTTGGTGTTTTGTTTAATAAAAAGTTGATTGGTCAACAAAAAATAAGACATTTTCTTAAAAATTTATCTTCTCCTTTTGAAAAAAAAAAATTAAAAAAATTGCCCATGAGGATTACTCACCAAACCCGTGAGTAGAGCTGCCCATAAGATTCCATTTTAATTTCGTATTAATATTGAGTTTATTATATTTGTAAGGGGATAATGATTAAAATTTAGAGATTTTCTCTTAAAAATTGTGTTTGAATCTTATAAAGGAGAAAGATATATTTGATTGCAAGAAAACTTTTCATTTTTTATAAAATATTTGTGTTCGACAAATATTCGGATATAAATATAAAAGTATGATGTTTCAAATATATAAAAAAAAAAATTTAAAAAAATCGAGGATATCTTTGTTGGACACATACCTGTATCTACTATATATTCGTATTGGATACTTACCCCTATGTTAACATAGAAGAAAACCATAACCTTTTTGTATAACAGAACCTTGATAATTTTTGTTGTAGAACTAAACACTCTTTGAGGTTTTGGACTTCTCAGATATTGAAAGTTTAGGAGTACCTGATACAAAGTCTTACATGATAACTTGAGTTTCTGTTTCATGTCTTAACAAAACATGGCCGAAATGCTTATCTGAGAATCTCAGGTCTATCCCATCATTGTCTTTTGAGTTTTGAGTCAACCAACTACACAGCTGTTTTGTTGTACAAAACATTGAGCATATGAATTGGCTTATCAAACAAATTATCTAGGATATGAGACAAACTATGAGGTCACATCATTGATTTTTCTCCTCCACTACCCAAAAGAAAAATGTCAAAGAAACTCTTTTCCTTTAAAGTTTGGCCATAGTAGCATATTTTGCTATATACGCTCTTTGGCAGGTACAATATGTTTTTGGAGATTTAAAAATGAGTTAGTATGTATCAAACACAAATGTTAAATATAAATATTTTTAAAAAAATAAAGAGTTCAAGTAATATAGGTATAAATTTATTTTCAAATTTTTTTTTATTAATGAGTGTCTTAAAATTTTTTTTAAGATTATTTAATATATTATTTATAATAATAATATTATATTAAATATAAAAATTAATAAATTTATTTATTATTTTTAACGTATTAAATAAAAATATTATTATATATAATAATTTTAAAAAATATTCTAAAAATATTTCCTTTCAGAAAAAGCGTATCTATTGCTGTTACAGTTGAGTTCATGGGGAATTGAAGTAGAGGATGAGAATTTGCAAGACTTTTAGAGACACTGACAATTTTAAAGGATGTTCAAATGATGAACCTGGACAGAATTTACTAAAATATACCATAGACAAATGCATTAAACAAGGGTCTAATTCCTACTATTCTAGTGGCAGCAGCAATAGCCTTGCCCTCACCAATTGGCAACTCATAAGAAGCCAAATTCTGCTGGTTGTTAACAATGAGGTTACCGGTAGGTGAGTCCTATGTTACTCGGATTCGAATGTGAGTTTTGGATATGAATATGTATTCGATATAGGTATGTTTAGTTTTTTTAAGTTTTTCATATATTTGAAATGTCATATTTTCATACTCATATTTGAATATGCATCGGACACGGATGTTAAACATGAATATTTAAAAAAAAAAAAAAAATCCGAGCAACATAGGATGAGTCACTGTACCAATAAGGCAGTAATGGCATCAACAGACCAAGTTTCACAAAGAATGGTAGTACATGGACATACTCGTGTAGTGAAATCAAGTACAATTTTGTTCTCTTTGATCCATTCCATTGAGTTCCAATCCTTCAATCTCCATACAATGAAGTCCTGTTGCTTACTGGTAACCATGTAATATAGTAGAGCAATCCCTTAATCTCTTGCAATTTGTGCTTGTTCAGACAATATATATGCAATCCAAATCAGAGAAGCAAGCAATCACAAGTGGCTAACATTCGTACATAATTCCTCAGCCCCTTGCAACCCTTGATCAGGCATAGTTCCAGAAACTTGGGCTTCGTGTCCTTGTCATTTTTCACATTAAAAGAACAGTACTGGAAACTAAGCATTTAATAGGAGGATAAATGGGATCATAATCCCTGGACATTGTGACTTCCAACTAATATTATCCGGACTCTTACTTTTTGTAAAGTACCAGTATACGTACTCATATCCGTATCTAATATTTGTGTTCAATACATATTCAGATATGGATATGGGATGTGTTGGATAATATTTGCTATATACTATATTATAAACAGATAAAGAAACTTGGAAAATATATATGTACTTGAACTTACAGATTACACCAAAAAATCGAAAAGAAGTCTTATATAAATTGATTTGAAAAAATCAATATCGAGTCAAGGTTGGACCTCTACTCTTAAGACGTTTTTTGCCTGTCTAAGGTGCTTACAGTTTTGATGCAAATCGTCTCCCAGGTTTCCTCGATAACGTTGCAAATGAGAGCACACCCGGATACAACACGGCGAACAGAAGAATGCTGAAGTCTCTCTCTCAGAAGACAAGAATATTTCGATGAATTAGTGAATGAAAACATATACGACACACTCCTATTTATAGTGAAAAAGAAGTCTATTCGGTCAGACACATATGTTGGACAAGAACCGGTTCGGTCAACAGACAAGTCTGTAGCAAGGAACCGGTTCAACCAACAGGCAAAGGACGCACTGAAATGAACAGATATAACTGAAGGAATAGACCGAACAGACACATTCTAGAAGAAGAATTATTTGGACAAACATAAAGCTGGTTGGTGTTGAGCTGGTTCGGTTTGGACAAAAAATTAAGCCGGTTGGGCAGTAAAAAATTAATTACTGACCCAAACCTGAACCAACCCAAGCCTAAGCTCGACCCGGCTCGGCGGCAGCACGCGCGCGCGTGTGGTCCAGCCCAAGTTGTGTAGGTCCTTACCCTCCACAAAAATTTGGGTGCCCCTTGGGGCCCAACCCATCATGACACTCTAGCTTATATAAACTATAAGCTAAAGCCATTCTTAGTCCTATGTGGGATTGACTACCACACATACCTTCAACCAACTTTCCTTCTTCTTCAAGTGGGTATATAATGAGACTAATTTCTCATTCACTTTGAAATCATTTGTGTACGTTAATGTACACCGTGTATCTAACTACAACAACCTTTGTTTTAGAATACGTATTTTATATGTATACACTTATATACTATTATATCCAACAATCCCCTACATGAATGAAAATTGTCTGAATAGAACGACGAACTGACTCGGAGTACGAAACAGACTTTCTTTGAAGAGTAATTGCATCAAGATAGGTAGCTTTTGACTTTGAACCTTCCACAGTGAATAACTATCGGATTTACTCGGCTAACTAGTGAACATGATGTCTTGAACTATTCAGCTTTTTCTGTAAACCAAGACAATAGTTATCACACAATTCCCCTTCGAATATCTTCGGTTCTCACGGTTGTGTCCATTTTGGCCTCAGACACTTTTTGGTTTCTTATGAGTGCTCTAGAGAATTTAGCATGATCAATTCTCATAGAAGTGGCCACGTTTCTTACTCATAATAGGTGATTGCTCATTAAGAATACTTGCAATACCCCACTTGATTTTTTTATCAAGCTATAAGAATCATTTAAAGCATAGCTTATCCTACCTTTTTTGTAGGTAGCACTAAATCATCATAGGAATGGATAAGAGCGTTTAACTCTTTTAGTGCTCACACTCAGTTACACAATTTAGTTGTCCCTTTTGAACCTAGATCTTGGGATCTCCAGTCAGGTAGATTGGGTTTCCACTATGTAACTTTAATTTATAGGCTTAAGACCCATTCCCCTTGATGATATACTTGCTCTCTTGTTAAAACTTTTCATAAGCGCGCTTCATTATCCTTTGATTTTTCATAATCCATAGAGATAATTCCATTTAAGAGCAACTGTCTAACGGTATTATGTCTTCGACGAAAGTGTCAAGATTTATTGTTATACAAACAATTCTTGCCCTACCAATTGCAGATTGACAATCGCAATGTATACAAATTGCAGGCAAAGGTTTCGGCCAAATTGGAATATCTTCTAAATTTTCGAAGCCATTCTGCTTCTTCTCCAGTTTTTTCTAAAGCTATAACTTTAGATACCATGGTAAATCTGGCTATTCACGTTTGTTTAGAAGATTTCCAAAACACTGCAGCGTCTCCAATAAAGATAAATCCGTTAGTGGATTTGAAATCTTTAGTATTGAATATCCATATTGCATCTGGATATCTTGTATAGTGCAGTCCATAACTTTAGGTGTATCTTAAATATCTAAGTACCCCTCACAATGGCCTTCCAGTATCCTTTCTAGGAATACTTGTAAATCTACTCAGTTTGCTTACTGAGTATGTTATGTCTTTACATTCATTTACAACCTAATGGTTTGCTTTCAGGGTCCGTGTCACTCTTGGCTCCATCAGGGATGACCAATCCCATGGATAAGGTCTCATCCTCCGCTTCACAACGGGGTAGTCATGGTAGCACCAAGGCATGCCGATACCATACCATGAAACTCTTCCCAAGTTACTATGTCGATACCCTCATTGATGACAAGATCACACCCAAGTACCCTTGTTGCATAAAGTTGACATATTTTCACATGTCCTTCTCTTGCCTTCAAGGACTGGGTCATGATCCCTTCGAATGAGGCACCGAAAATAGTTTTAGATCCTATCATGACCTTTTAAGCCGGAGAAACCTATTCCCACGCAAGACACCCCCATACTTTCGTGTATTTATAGGATAGTTCCTACGGTGTCTTGTCTTATTTCTTGTGGGGTATATTTATTTAAAAAATAATTAGCTATTAAAATAGCTTCACCCCACAAGTTTTGAGATAACCCTGAACCAATCAACAAAGCATAGCATTCTTCCTTTCAACGTTCGGTTGTTGCGTTTCGTAAAACCATATTGTTGAGGTGAATAAAGAAAAATGGTTTGAATGTTGATTCCATATTTTGAATAGAATTCATAAAACATTGAATCATATTCACCACCTATATCATTCATTATTTTTTTGCTTAGTTGATTTTCGACCTCATTTTTAAAGAGTTTAAAAAACATCCAAGGCCTCGTCTTTGTTTCTTAGCAAATAGACATAACAATATCTTTTTATCATTTCTAGTTTGCACAAACTTTAAGTCACATATATCAGTGTGAATTAAATCTAGAGATTTACTATTTCTTTCTACCGAATAGAAAGGACTTAGCCAATCTGGATTCCACACAAATTTGTCATTTGTGATTTTTTTATCAATAACAATTTGCTGAAGCAAATCCAAATCCAAATCCAAATTGATGATTCTCTGCAAGGTCTTGTAGAACACATGACCTTATCTACCATGCCATATGTTAGAGGATACCACCAAATAAACATAAGAAATAATTTAATAATTATTCTTGTTCTTTGGCATAATAGCCATTACTTGAGCTTAGAAAGCGCATCATATAGATATCCTATACCCACAAATATGCTACATTTAGTGATTACAAATTTATCAGACTCAAATACGAGTCTAAACCCAGTTTTGCTCAACAGAGAGCCAAAAACCAAATTCTTATGAATTTTAGGAACACGAACCACATTGTTCAAAGTTAGTTCTTTAATTGATGTCATCTTGAGCATCACCTTATTCATAGCCTCGTACAGAAGAGTTTCTCATAAATATTTGTTCTTTTATACTCGGAGAAACTCTTTCTATCAAAACAAATGTGACAAGTGACACCGGGTATAAACCCACCATGTCTTAAAGTTTTCTACCATGCTCACTTGTGACACTACAACAGCAAGCTCAATCTCATTATCATCAACTAAGTTGGCTTGAGCTCTTTTCTTGTTCTGACGGCAATCCTTTGCTCGATGACCAGGCTTGTTACATACAAAACAAGTTCCCGTGAACTTCTTGAAATCCGTTCCCTTATTAGCTTCGAAAGAACTAGAACCAACAAATTTTCTCTTGTTGGTCTCGTGCGAATGTTCTACAACATTTGCCTTAGCTTCCATGGTCTGAGCTTTAACCCTCTTTTCTGAACCACAGTTATCCTCCTCGATTCTTAACCGAATAATCAAGTCTTCTAAAGTCATCTCCTTTCTCTTGTGCTTTAGATAGTACTTGAAATTCTTCCAAAAAGGAGGCAATTTCTCTATCAAAGCCGCCGTTTCAAATGATTCACTAAGAATCATTCATTCGACAGTAATCTCATGGAGGATCAACTGATATCTTGGACTTGACTAATTACGATTTTTTGTGTCCACCATTTTGAACTCCAAAAACCAACCAACCACAAATTTCTTTGTGCCGGCATCCTCAGTTTTGTATTTTATCTCTAAGGACTCCCACAGCTCTCTCGCTGTCTTGGTCGGGCTATACACGTTGTATAACGTGTTGTCCACTCCGTTGAAGATATAGTTCTTGCATAGGAAGTCAGAATGCTTCCATGCTTGTACCGAGGCTACAGTCGTAGGATCGATCTTTCCCTCTTTGGAAACTGGGGCCTCCTCCCGTAAAAACTTGGATAAGTTGAGGGTGGTCAAATAGAACAGCATCTTATGCTGCCATCTTTTGAAGTCCAGACCACTTAACTTCTCGGGTCTCTTACCATGTGCAACATGTAGAGGTTGTGGCGCTACAGACGCACTAGCATTACTGGTAGATAGTTCGGCCATCTGTTATTTAAAAATAACAGGATCAACTTTACGTATACAGAATATATATTACATATATATCACGAACGTGTGTATATATATATATATACATATAAACACACATATATATATATATATAATTATATATTACACAACATTATATATATATATATGCAAAAAATAGTACACCAAATATATATATAAAATATATATTACAAATATATATATCCACAAAATATATAATATAAATATATATATTTTCACAAAATATATATTACAAATATATATGTTCACCAAATACATATATATTACAAAACTGTATCAATATAAATATATATATATATACTAAATCAACAATATATATTATAACAAATTTATAATATATATCCAAAACAGAAGCAATATATATATATATATATATTCTACAAAGTACGTATATATGCTTTAACAACAATAAAATATTACCTTTCAATAAAGCTTGAAACGACATCTCTTAATACATAATACACAACCACCGAAACAAAGCAGGAAACTCAACAAGCCAAATACACTAGCCTGAAAGCGGCGGCTTCAAATATTATTAAACCATAACCGAAACAACACAAGGTTAAGAAATATATCCTTTAAACCTTTCTCATCTAGTTTCGGTTATAAACAAAACAAAGCCGCCGTTTCAAACCCAACATGCTTGTTACGAATGTAAAACATATATGTATCATACCATCTTTACAAATTGCAAACTGATTGTACAAAAATAAATAGTAACAAAGACGATAAGCAAGAATATTCTATTACCAATACTCATGCAAAAGATGCCTTAAACAATAGTCATAATTCATTTACTGAACCTCTTACAAGCAATAAGCAAAGGTCCACCCAAGAATAATGGGTTTCAATTAGAGGTGGAAAAATGAATCTGAACTCGAAAATTCGTCTAAAAAATTTCGAACCCGAACCCGCTCAAACTCGATTTGACCAAAAAGTCAAAAACCCGAACCCGAAAAAATTGGAACCCGAAATGGCCCAAGCCCGAAAGAGCCCGAACCCGAAAAGACCTGAACCTGAAAAAACCCGAACCCGAAAAACGCAAACCCGAAAAACCCGAACTCGAAAATACCCGAGCCTGAACTCGACCGGAACCCGAATTTAATACTAAAAATAAAAATTATCAAATTGTAATTAAATAATTTTTTTATAAAGCAAGAACTTTATTTATCAATTTTATTATAATATCTTTTTTAATAATTTAATTTAATTTAATTTAATTTAATTTAATTCAATTCAATTTAATTTAATTTATAATATATATTAGACCTACTCATGGGTCGGGCCGGGTCTTGGCCCGATTTTTTTCCAAAATCTATACCCAGCCCGAATTTACTGTTCACAATATTAAAAAAAAAATTATTTTATTTATTTATATATTTTTATAATTAAAATTAAATAAAATAATATTATTTTAATTAAAAAAACACTATTCCGGGCCGGGCTGGCTCGGATTAAAAATATCTTGTCCAGGCTCTGCCAAATACGGGTCGGGCCTGCCGGGCCGGGCGGCCCATGAGCAGGTCTAATATATATATGATAAAATAATAATTTTATCAAAAATAAAATTATATTTTGTACTTATAACTTTAATGTCCCATATCTTGATGAATTCACTATCTAAAAATTCTAAACTTATGAAAATTTTAAAAATGTAAAATTTTTTGACATAAAATATTACTTGTCCTTTATTTATGTTATTTTAAGAGCACCCTTATAATAGTATAATAGTATTTTTTATATATTAAAATTAATTAATAGCAATTCATTCATTTTAACTTATCTCTAGTATAATAGTATTTCTTATATTAAAAAATAGATAAAAATTACTTTTTAAAAAAATGTGTTGCTCTTTGCAACATATATATAGTTTTCTTAGGCATATTATTAAATTAAATCAGCAACACTATATTCACTTGTCCAAGCCCGGACCGATCCGAAATATAGGCCTCAAATTCTTCCCAAACCCGTCCGTATTTGTAAATGGGTAGTCCAAGTCCGTTTAGGCCTCAAAGTTGAATGCCAGGGTTCGTCCTTAAAAATCTTTTATTTTGTAATGAATATAAATTATAATGTATTTACATGTTGAAATTCGAGTTCATCAAATCAATTATTTTAAATATTAATATGATTAATTTATAATATATCATATTTTTTATAATAAATTATTTTAAAAATTTATCATATATAAAAATTTAATTTTATATTCTTTTGGTGCTAACAAATATTGATTTTAATAAATATAATTAAAAATATCATATTATAATAAAAAATTATTTTTAAAAATAATAATAAAATAATTTTTAAAAATAAATATTTAAATTATGTAAAAATAATTATATCTAACATAAAATAAAAATGATGTAAAACAAATCCGAATCTGAACCGAACCAGAACGCGACTGGATTCGAACCAGAACGGATCCGAACCAGATCGGACTCGAACCCGAATGGGTCCAAACCCGATTGAACCAAAACCAGAATGAGCCCGAATTTGAATGAGCCCAAACCCAAATAAATTCGAATCCGACTGAGTTTGATCCAAATCCGTTCAATTGCTGCCTCTAGTTTCAATTCTCTGACTTGTACAAGAAACCCACTCATAAAAAGAAAGTATGTCATATTGCAATTGTGGGTTAATACAGTCAGTAAAACTACAAATTATCGTACTACCATCATATCCTCTATATATATATATATATATATATATATATATATATATATATATAAAATCTCACAAAAGAAATAGCACAAACAGTAGTTCAATGAAATTTGCTGTAAAAGTTTAATAAAAAACGAATACTACCAAAAGATGTCAGAAAGTATATTCTGTTACTAAATATATAAATCTATATATTCTAACATACAGTATCGAAAAGAATATTCTAACAAAAGTATATAACAAATATATGAAATCAAATAAAATAAAAACGTCTTAAGAATGTTGGATAATATTTACTATATATTATATTATAAACAGATAAAGAAATTTGAAAAATATATATATGTATTTGAACTTACAGATTACATCAAAAAATCGAAAAGAATACTTACAGAAATTGATTTGAAAAAATCAATATCGAATCAAGGTTGGACTTCTAACCTTAAGACGTTTTTTCCCTGTTTAAGGTGTTTACAGTTTTGATGCAAATCGTCTCTCAGTTTTTCTCGATAACGTTGCAAATGAGAGCACACTCGAATGCAACACGGTGAACAGAAGAATGCTGAAGTCTCTCTCTCAGAAGTCAGGAATATTTCAGTGAATTAGTGAGTGAAAACAGATACAACACACTCCTATTTATAATGAAAAAGAAGTCTATCCGGTTAGACACATCTGTTGGACAAGAACCGGTTCGACCAACAGACAAGTCTGTAGCAAGGAATCGGTTCAACCAACAAGCAAAGGACGCAACTGATATGAACAGATATAACTGAAGGAATAGACCGAACAGACACATTCTACAAGAAGAATTATTCGGACAAACATAAAGCTGGTTGGTGTTGAGCTGGTTCGGTTTGGACAAAAAATTAAGCCGGTTAGGTAGTAAAAAATTAATTACTGACCCAAACTCGACCCAGCCCAAACCCGACTCGGCGGCGGCACGCGCACCCGTGTTGTCCAGGCCAAGTTGTGTAGGTCCTTACCCTCCACAAAAACTTGAGTGCTCCTTAGGGTTTAACCCATCATGACACTCTAGCTTATATAAATTATAAGCTAGAGCCATTCTTAGTCGTATGTGGGATTGACTACCACACATACTTTCAACCAACTTTTCTTTCTCTTTAAGTGGGTATATAATGAGACTAATTTCTCATTCACTTTGATATCTTTTGTGTACTTTAATGTACACTGTGTATCTAGCTACGATAACCTATGTATTAGAATATGTATTTCGTATATATACACTTAATATATATTATGATATCCAACAAGATGATCCTCCAAATATATGAAAAAACTTAAAAAAAATTGAGACTCGGATGATGAAGATTTGCAGCTTCTAATTAAAGATGAAGTCTCCTCGTGGCGTGAGAAAGGAGTAAACATAATCTACGGGCATCGTTTAATCAGAACTGGATACAAAGCTGGCAATCTTAAATCAGCTATGGCCTGTGACTACGTCAAGGACTATGAATTTGTTGCTATATTTGATGCAGATTTCCAGCCTAACCCTGATTTCCTCAAACAAATTGTTCCTCACTTCAAGGTATTAATATAAAATCCAATGAAAAGATAGAAACTCAGGTTTCATTTTAATGTCAGCAGTAGTCTCTTAAACAATCTTGTTCTTTATTGCAGGGAGATCCTGATCTTGGTCTTGTTGAGGCTCGTTGGACCTTTGTGAATAAGGATGAGAACTTGCTTACAAGGCTCCAAAACATCAATCTAGTATCTTCAATCCTATGTTACTTCGACTCTTCATTTTTTCAGAAATACTCATGTCTGACACTCGTGTTAGACACATATTCGAACATGGGTATGAGAATACGATATTTCAAATATATGAAAAAACTTAAAAAAATTTGAGTATACCCGTATTAGACACATACTCGTATCCAACTATCACCCCCGAGTCCGAGTAACACATCTTCAATCTATCTGAATCTGTTGAAAGTACATGTAATTGATTAAATGATTTGTGTTAATGCAGATATCGATGTTGAAGAAGGCAAACCTGATATTTCTTTTCTTCCTTTTGAGGAAACTTATACTTCCATTTTACTCATTCACATTGTTCTGTATTATACTTCCATTGTGTTATGTCCCTATTTTCACCCACATTGTGAGTCTGTAGTGTGTGGCAAAAAATGGTAGATAAGTAATTACATAATAACAAAAGAAATAATTTGAAAAAAAGAGTTCGGTTAATTAATGTCTATAGAAATTCGTTAAAGATTATTTAATTATTATTTTAAGATTTTTTTTATATTTAATATATTATTTTTACTGAATTTAAAAAAAAATGTATTAATTACATATTTCTTTTTATAACTGATTAACCTTTCCTTAAAATAAATTATTAAAAAAAATACTTAAACTTTAAGTCCATAACTAATGGGCCATTTTTCTTGTTCTTTCCCCTTTCGTCTTTCCCGCCAAAGCCCAAACCAAAAGGGCAGAAGTTCGTCATTGCCACGTCGCCCGGCCCCTTGTCTTGCCTCTTCGATCACTCTCTCAAACTCAAAGATCTTTTTTGGCAAAAAAAAAAAAAAAAATTCGAAAACCTTTTTTAAAACTTTGAAAAGACCACACTCTCTTCGCTACTGCTACTTTCCTTTTTTAAAACAGTTGTACTTCAAAGCTTCTCAATCACTCTTTGAAATTCTGTAAAAACTTGGGTTTTTTTTTTTTTTTTTTCCATCATTAAGATCTGTAAACTCAAGATTTTGGATCATCAATGGAGGAAGAGAAAGATGCTTTTTATGTTGTTAAGAAGGGAGATGTTATTGGCATTTACAAAAGTTTAAGGGATTTACTAGCAGAAGCTGGAATTTCAGTAAATTCCCCTTCTTCTTTTTTCTCTTCTTTGCACTCCAGCAATGTTTTTTAGTTTACTTTTTGTTATGTTAAGGCGAATTTGCTAATGGGTTTTTTCTTTTTTGATCAAATTATACATTTTCAATTCTGGGTCTGCTTTATCTTGAAATCATCAATACTTCATTGCATTCAAATGTTATAATTTCTTGTTATTAAATAGTTCTTGGATGCTGTTACTTTTTGCGGGTTTTGCTAATTTGTTTGACTTTAGCTGTTGAATAAGTCATAAAGATATGAGCTTTGGATAGTTGAAAAGATGTTTTATTTTATTTTTTATAGGTATATGATCCATCCTTGAGGGTATATAAAGGATGTGGTTTATCAAAGCAGGCTGAGGTGTACCTTGGTTCTTGTGGGCTAAAGAATGCTGCATATTCCATCAGTGCCTCTGATGTTAATGATAATACCTTTGGCAAAGTTGTTCCTTGCCCTCCTCAGGTTGATTCTCCTACCTCTTCTTGATGTATTTATTTTCATTTGCTGAAATTTTCTTTTCCATTGTTGCTTACTATGTTGACAGCATGTGAGGCTTTCTTTCCATCCACTTTTTTGATTTATCATCTTCCATCTTACTGTCTGTTTGTGCAACTGTATACGTGTATATCTGTATGTTATGTACTTACATAAATAAGTGATATGTTATTTTGTTCTTACTTGGCATAACTTGTGCCATAATAGGGGAATGCTCATTAAGAATGCCAATTTTGCTTTCAGCAACCAACTTCTTTCAGAGGAAACACATCCAACAGGGATCCTTCACCAAATAGATTGCAGCAACAAATACTTGGCAAGGTTCTTTTTTGAAACTTATGGAATATTAAAATTGTGATTCAGTAACTCATTATGTGCAACATGTCTGGTTCAAATAATTAGGTACAAAAATGTGGCAATTTTTAGATGTTGATTTTAAATTGTGAGTAGTCTAAAATTTCACCTGGTTTTGGACTTCTTATAGTTAGAAATTTCATTGATTCAGCTTTCAAAATTTCACCTGTATACGTGTATATCTGTATGTTATGTACTTACATAAATAAGTGATATGTTATTTTGTTCTTACTTGGCATAACTTGTGCCATAATAGGGGAATGCTCATTAAGAATGCTAATTTTGCTTTCAGCAACCAACTTCTTTCAGAGGAAACACATCCAACAGGGATCCTTCACCAAATAGATTGCAGCAACAAATACTTGGCAAGGTTCTTTTTTGAAACTTATGGAATATTAAAATTGTGATTCAGTAACTCATTATGTGCAACATGTCTGGTTCAAATAATTAGGTACAAAAATGTGGCAATTTTTAGATGTTGATTTTAAATTGTGAGTAGTCTAAAATTTCACCTGGTTTTGGACTTCTTATAGTTAGAAATTTCATTGATTCAGCTTTCAAAATTTCACCTGTATACGTGTATATCTGTATGTTATGTACTTACATAAATAAGTGATATGTTATTTTGTTCTTACTTGGCATAACTTGTGCCATAATAGGGGAATGCTCATTAAGAATGCTAATTTTGCTTTCAGCAACCAACTTCTTTCAGAGGAAACACATCCAACAGGGATCCTTCACCAAATAGATTGCAGCAACAAATACTTGGCAAGGTTCTTTTTTGAAACTTATGGAATATTAAAATTGTGATTCAGTAACTCATTATGTGCAACATGTCTGGTTCAAATAATTAGGTACAAAAATGTGGCAATTTTTAGATGTTGATTTTAAATTGTGAGTAGTCTAAAATTTCACCTGGTTTTGGACTTCTTATAGTTAGAAATTTCATTGATTCAGCTTTCAAAATAAGCAAATAGTAATAACTACTATTATTAGTATGAAAGTTGAGTAATTTCTTGCAGTTACTGAACTAACCGAAAGACAAGCAAGACCTTTGTTTAACAATATCTTTTACTAAGTTGACAGGTTTTTGTCTCTTATTGCAGGAGTTGGTTGGATCAACCTCACTTTTCACTGATCCTAGGATAAATCATATGAACTTCACTAATCAAGTTGAAACTCAAATGATGTCCTCTAATTTTGTGAGTTATCATTGTAAAATTACAATGTTTCTATTACTTTAAACCAATGCTGTCATCAGCACCAAGACAACAATTAATACTATAATTAAGAGCATATCTAGAATAGTATGGGATTCTGTACTTTGGTTTAACTAAGGATGCGATTTATGTCAATGCCTAGCAATCCTGTATTGTTGAGTTTGATGGTGCCTCTAAAGGAAATCCTGGACCAGCTGGTGCAGGAGCTGTTTTACGTGCTGAAGATGGAAGAGTGGTATGCTGTCACTTGAATTATATGCAACATTTTTAGGTTATGAATCCTTCTTTATTTAGTTGCCTAGCTGTATCTGACCTTGAAATATAATAGGTCTGTCGATTGCGTGAAGGCGTTGGCATTGCCACAAACAATGTGTCTGAATATCGAGCTGTCATTCTAGGGATGAAATATGCTCTTAAAAAAGGGTTCAAACACATTCGTGTACAAGGAGACTCTAACCTCGTCTGTATGCAGGTTGAGAGTTTTATTGATTTTTACTACTTTCAAGTATTCTTTCTGTTTTCATGATTTTCTTCATTTTGTTCACGTCATTCTTTTGCAATTTCCTCATGTAACAGGTTCAGGGTCAGTGGAAAATTAAAAGTCAGAATTTGGTTGAGTTAAATAAAGAGGCAAAGGAGCTCAAGGATAAGTTTATGTCATTCCAGATCAATCATATTGACAGGGTACAGGCTGATAATAAATTCCTTATTTTTTATGAGCTCTCCACCATATACATGTCATTGCTGGTTTTAGACTAGTTTTTATAAATAGTAATGAAGCAATAAGAACATTACAGGGATATATGATGAATAGAGGATTCTTTTATGATCTTTTGCTTAGTTATTCTATAGCTTAGATTCTGCCAATTGAAAAGTAGAATGCGTCTATAATAACAAAAGTTTTTGTTCCGATAAATTCTAGGCCTTTAAAGGTTACCCCATATAAATTTCTGGATATCTATGTTTTCAGATGCTTTAAAATACAGATGTGTTTAATTTTGGAATCATGGATTTGTTTTGTTTATGTTCAAACAATTCTTGGAATCCTCTTTGTGTTAATGTCAACTTGAACATTGGATTCTTGTTCTCTGCCTCTGGGATGCAAATGACACATTGTTCATTTCAAGGAATTTAACTCTGAAGCCGATGCTCTCGCAAACCAAGCTGTTAATCTCATGAGTAAGGGTCTTCAAGCCCCATTAAATCTTTAAAGAACTTTTATTTGTGGCTTTCCAAAGTTTGTGATACTTTAGTCTTGGTGTTTGCATAATAGATTTGATTCGATTGCACTTGCAGATGGTCATGTTCAAGAGGATTGGATCGCGAAGTAAACCCGAAGTTTAGGCAGCACCATAGAAGATGCATAGATCTCTAGCTCTTAACTGGTTCACCAGCATATTTGTCACTGCCCTGGCTTGCACTGACATGTTTTGTTAATTAGCCATAAAGTAGTTTTTATGATGTCTAACAATGTTACTAGAGCACTTTCTCAACGTTTCAATTAAGCTGTTGGCTGGCTAGCATAAAATCAAACCATCCTTTGAGCCAGATTTTGTCCATGTTTATCATGAAATGTGAATTATTCTCAGCCAACTTTTACAATGTTGGAGTTGTTAAATGGGGCTTAAAGCCTTAAACTACGGTGCTTGTGATTGGCAAATATGTATGTGGACTCTTGAGTTTCTGCACTATATCTAGGGCTAAGAAAAAAACTTAAGAAAACCGAAAATCGACTCGAACCGAAGGTTCAGATCGCGTTTATTTATTTGTAACAATACATACCTGTATCTAAGGATAAGTCCAAGCAACATAGGTTAAGAGTGACTATCTTTCTTTTGTTTATTTGTAACGTAGAAAATGTTAAAGGGTGACTTAGACCTACGGGTTTCCAGGGTTTTTTCCTGTAAAATGCCATTGAATATTCCAATAAATGTCTATTATCGGTTAAGAGGTAAAAGTACTTGATAGATTTTTGCATTATTTTATCTAATGCAAATTAGTTTTTATATTATAAAATTGAGTAATTTAATATTAATTTTTTAAAATTAAAGTAAAAAAAGTAAAATCAATAATTAGGTGAACGTGAACCGTTAAAAAAATCCTGTAGCATTTAAAATTTGTTAAAATAATGACGTGATACTATTAAAATATATTATTTTAAGATTACGAGGACTAAATAAAGTTTCATTTGGAGAAATCAGAGAAGAAAACTTGGATCCCAGTATAGTGACATTTGCAACAACTTGATTATTTATTTAATCCACATTATTTTAAAATAATATATTTTACTAGTGTCACGTTAACATTTAACATTCACGTCAGCATTTTAATAGATTTTAAATGCCACATGATTTTTTAACAGTATCACGTAACCCCGTTATTGATTTTACATTTTTACTTCAATTTTAGAAAATTAAAAATTAAATTACCGAATTTTATAATACAAAGATTAATTTGTATTAAATAATATAATGAAGGGACCTCTTAGATACTTTGGCTCAGTTAAGAATTCGTCAAAGGATTTATGTAGCTTTATTTGTTTTTCTTTAGGGAGAAATTGGCATATGAAGTAGTTTTTTCCTAGAGAAAAATTAGTATCTTTTTTCTTCCAACTTAGAAGACCAAGTAAACTTACATAATTACAAACAAAGACTGACTAAAGACAATTCTATTCATAATCTTTGATACTTTAATTTTTGTTTTTTTTTTTTTTGTTTTGGTTTCTAAATTCTAACAATTAATAAGATGGCTATAAATAGGCAACAAGAATATGAGCAAATGCCACATCCACCAAAGAAAGCTTTTTCTTACTTATAGCTTAATATTAAAAAAATAAAAAATTTAGGGACGACTTTCCAACATAAAAAAAAATTAAAAATTAATGTGGAGCCATGTAATCGTAAAAATTTTATTTATTTGTGTTTAGAAATCATCATCAATGATGGCGATTTTCAAACATAATCTAAAATTAGAACATTTTGATATATAAAATCGAATGATGAATAATTTGAAAAAAAAAAACTTTAATATTTGGATAAAAAACCTCATAGAGTTGTTCAAGAGTTATTTGTTCAATCAATTTGGAGGTTTAGTCACAAACCTAACGACATAGCGAAAAGGAAATGTAACTTGGGGTCGATTTATAGTAATCATGTATAGATATACTTTTTATTTATTTGTAATATTTTTAAATGATTAAGTGCTAAAGAATGAAAATGTACATAGATTGATTGTTATGAGATATTTAATTCATAATTGATTATTTTAAACTAATTTATTTATTTAAAAAGTAATTTTATAACACTACTACGAAGTAAATAGTATAACATTATATAAATACTACAAAGATGATAGGGGGTTAACCATTTTTATATTTTAAATAAAGGTATTTCATTTAATATTTTTAATATTTTAAGGTTAATTTATATGTGTTAAATAATATAATCTTTATTTTCATTTTAAAAATAATTTAAAAAGGAGTTAAAATAAATTATAATAATTATAAATAGTAATCAAATTTAAAATTTAAAATCTAAAACCTTTAAAAATATGGTATACAAAATTTGAAACATTCACCATCACATACTGCCTTTTGTATATCTACAAAGGGAATAGGAAAAAATTACATAAAAAACATATTCCAAAGGAGACAAAAATGCCTAAGTATTTGGAAGAGATGGATTTTTACAAACTATATAAACACAATAAAAAAAAAAAACTATTTATACACCAAAAATAACAATTTCGTTCAAAACACAATAGAATTTATAGTAATTATACATTTTAAGTACATTAAGGATCATTTCAATATAGACTTGACTTTTTTCATATTTTGATATAGCTGTTTTTTTAATTTAGTTTTAGTATTTTTAGGTTAGTAAATATTTGTTAAATTATTACTTATAATTTTTTATGAGATATTTTATTTCAAATACCTTTTTGTTTATTTGATTGGCTTAATTTTGTTGGTTTTAACTTAAAGATATGAAAATCAACTGAGTTTGATTGTATAATGAAAGAATGGTTTAAATTAGTAATAACCATTAAAAAAATTCATCAAATATATAGTTACCACTCAATATATGACTAAAATAAAATTAACACAAAAATAATATTTATTATTTTTATACTAATTCATTTATTTTTCATTAAGATTAATTATTATTAAGTTTTAAAAATATCATTACATTAAAATCTTTTTTGTAATTGGTATCATAACGTTATTTATCGTTTATATGTATTTACTAACTAACTTGCAAAATTAATAAAAGTTTAAATAATTTATTCTCAATTTATAGTAATGATTAATTTATAAAATTTATTTAAATTGATAGAGAATGTAATAGGTAGATATTAGTTTTGATGAAATTAAACTTTACGATGATTAATTTGTTTGAATTAATGCTTAAGCTGACAAAGTAAATGATATTTTTAATTTTTTTTATAAATCTCATTTTTTTTTGTTTAAAAATATTCATTGATATTTATCTTTTAACTTTAGTAATATCTCAATTTTTAATGCAATAACTATTTGAATATCTCAATTTATTTTTTTAAAATTTAATTTTAAAACTTAATAATACTCTAAAAAAGTTATTTGTGATTCATATAGTTTTTAAACACTAATAATTATGTGTTTCCTAATCTTCATAATGGTTCTCCAACACATTTTTATTTTTCTCTTTCAATTCATTTCATCCAATCACATTCTTAGTATTTCTTTATTTTTTCATTCAATTTATTTCATATACATTATTATTCTCAAACATTTATTTTTTATTAGGAAACATTTATATGTATTTATTTGTCATCTTAATTATTCTTGAATTTATTCACAAAAACATTTATTTTACTTTCACTCATAATATATTTCAATAGATCTCAAAATTATATATACCTTTTAAAAATCGGACAACAAATTAAAGGTTTTTTTTTTTTTTTTTATCACAATATAGCTAAAAAAAAATTATTTATCAAAATACCGTTATTATCAAATTAATTTTCAAATTTCGCTCCTTTTAAAATCAGCTGGAAAATCGCCATCTCCCATGACGATTTTTCAACGTAAAATTTTTAAAAAATTCAAAAAACACCAAGGGGGTGGCGATTTTCCTTGGTGTAAATTGAATTTTTTTTCAATTTCACCAGGGGAAATCGCCATGGGGCGTGACGGTTTTCCTTAGTGGTATTTTTAAATTTTTTTTAATTAAATTTAAAAGTCCAACGGTTAAAAAAAAATTACAAATTGATTTCTAAAATTTTTATTTTAATTTTAAAAATTGCAAATTAAATTAAAAAAAAATTATCTTGGTTTGTTTTTTATTTTTTTAAATATATATATTAAAATTTTTTTAATTTTTTAATTTTATAAAAAAATAAAATTTAATTTACTATTAAAATTTTATAAAAAATAAAATTTTATTTCGCATTAAAATTTAAAAAAAATTATATTTCTTATTAAATTTTTATATAATTTTTTTTTTATTTCTTATTTAAATTTTAAATTTTATGAATTTTTTTTTTAATAAATCTTTTAGTTAAATTTTATTATATAACCTTTTGAAACAAAAAAAATATATATATATAAAATATAAAAAATAATTCAAAACTTTTTGAAGGCAACAGTAACTTGACCGTTGCCTTCAACCGCCCCCCCACACACCACTCTTCTATAAATACCCCCTCATTTTCTACAACTTATTTTAATTTTCTTTCTTCTTTCTACAATCAATTTTTTTTTCTACAACAATATTTAAAAATAGCTTCATCATCACTATTGAGGTTGTAAGAAAATCATATATCCTCGGTTATATTTAAAGAGGTAAGTAAATTATTGTAATATTATTTGTATTACATTATCAATTTTTAGTAATTTTTTAATTATTATTATTTTGTAATTTTATAGTTTTATAATTTTTAATGTTTTAATTATTATAGTTTTATCATTTTTTAATTATTATTGTTTTTTTCATTTTATAGTTTTATAATTATTTATTTTTTATATTGTTTAATTTTTTTTATTATAGTTTTTTCATTTTATAGTTTTATATTATTTTATTTTTTATTATTATAGTTTTATAATTTTTTAATTATTATTGTTTTTTCATTTTATAGTTTTTTCATTTTTTATATTATTTAATTATTTAATAATTATATTTATAATTTTAAAATTTTATATTATTATTGTTTTGTTATTTTATAGTTTTAGAATTTTTTAATTTTTATATTGTTTAATTTTTTTTTATAAATATTATAGTTTTATAATAGATTAATTTTTATAATTATTTAATTTAATTAATTATCAACAGGATACTCGTCGCGTGTTACGTTCGAGGAAATTTACATTGGAGGACCCACATCTATCTATTATCGACCACTTAAGAAGAGCCAGATTTTATCACGTAACTCAAATTCGACGATTTTGATACAACCCGACTTAATCAGTGCGTTGATCAAACGATGGAGACCCGAGACACACACTTTTCATTTTCCATTTGGTGAATGCACGGTAACTCTAGAAGATGTTGCGCTTCAACTTGGACTTTCGGTCGATGGCGATGCAGTTACAGGCGGAAGCTTGCTAGATTGGAATGAAGAGTGTCAAAATCTATTGGGCACGGTACCTCCAGATGAGTATGTATCTGGCTGAACGGTGAGACTAAATTGGTTGAAATCCTTTCAAAATCTTCCATTACACGCAATTGAAGAACAGATACAATATGCTGCTAGAGCATATATTTTACGTTTGATTGGAGGATTACTAATGCCTGACAAATCGAGCAGTCGGGTGCATTTAATGTATCTTCCATTACTACGTGATTTAGAGCATGCGGCAAATTATAGTTGGGTTTCTACGTGTTTGGCGGTTTTGTATAGAGAACTGTGCTGGGCTACAGTTCCAAAAGCCATGACATAGATGGATATTTAGTGCTTCTACAATCATGGGCTTGGTATTGGCTGCCATTTCTTGCTCCGCGCGTGGATGTTTCGGCTGTATACCCCCTTGCAAGCAGGTTACTATTTTATTAATTTTGTACGAACTTGTATTTTTAAAGGTCTATTAAGAATTTATATGCATTTTAACAGGTGGAGTAGGAGTAGAGATTTTACCGAGACTCTAACCGACCTTGCAAGTATAAGATTGTGACTAGATCGAGTAGGATATGATAAGGTAAATGTTTCGATTGTTACATTCAAGTATTTTGTATTTAATCCATATGAAACTAATAATTTGTAATAATTATTCGCAATTTCTGTGGATGCCATATTCCTCAAGTGAAATTATGGCATGCCTCACATCGGTTGCCTACAATAATTGTAATATATGGAAAGCAAACACAGCATTGATATGCTTTTCATATGTAGAGTGGCACCAAACTGACAGGGTGTTGTGACAATTTGGGATGCAACAACCAATTCCACAAGTACCGGTGAACCTTGATAAGCTTCACAAGATCGACATGCGTGGCCGTCATGAGGAATTCTGGCCTGCGAAGCATGAATATTGGATCCATTGGTGGAATATACGTTGTCAACGAATTCTGACAGGTTATCCGATTGTTGGTAATAATTTCAACCCATCTGATGATTACATAGGATGGTATAAAAATGAAGGTCGGCCTTTTGTTTGTCCACCGTCGGTGTATGAGGATGTTAGGAGTATGCCATTTACCGGACGAACTTCAACTCCAGTCCCTCCTACACAGGATATGGAAGCTCCTAGACCTACCTGACAACATGGGCGGACGCGTCAACCGGCGTCATCAGAGTTCACTGCACCGAGAATGTCATTTAGTCATCCTGAACCTGAACGGGATCATGGAGTACCATCCAGTCATCGTTATTCCGTCAGTCACCCCGGATATGATGTTGATGAGTATTACCGATCATCACCTCCCATGACGAGGTTAGATGACCAGCTCCCTATCCTAAGTCCAAGTTCAGCATATCTAACATCAATGTATCAGTTTGGAACCCCTGCGTTAGCATTTGATGGTACATCATTTCTGGGTCCATCTAGTAGTCAGGTTCCCTTTATAGGTGAACTAGGTGTTGGGTCCTCCAGTAGTGGGTTTCAAATTTTTGATACAGAAGAAATGGTGGATGACATACAACCGAAATCAGTGGCGGTTAGCAATAGGTCGTGGACGACTGCGAATATGTGCCACTGACGAGGTTGAACGACGAGTCCAACCACCACGCACTAGGAGAGCTCGACACTGTTGCTCTACACCACTCAATAATTAGAATAAATGTACTTTTATCAATATAACGAGAATAATGTATTTTAAATTTGTAATATATAAATTTATATGTTTTGCATTTCATGTTATTTATTTTAAATTTTTTGGGAAATTAATTGTTATTTTTAATTTTTTTATTCAGCATATCTAACTAAAATGTTAATGTTGTTATTTAATTTATAAAAATGTAATAAAATATATTATTCAATATATTTTTATAAAACTTCTTAATTTTATATAAAATAATAATCCAAATTAAATGATAAGTAGAAAAAAACTTGCATAACATTTTCCCTTAAAGGCAAAATATGTAAATATTACAGGTTATGAAAACATGTAATTCCTTTATTGTTGATGCGAACTCTCCCCCGATGTGCCAGATTGATGCGGACATTTTCGACGGCTATGACCTTCATTTTTGCATAATCCACAACGTTTTGGTTGGCCTTTCTGCCTGAGGTCCATTTCATTACGAATACGACTTGATTTTGGCTGACCATGTGGATTTCTTCGCATTTCTTGATTGGGACACACTTCTGGACCATCATATTGAGACCAATAACCTTCATTTCCAACTGCTTCAACTCATGTCTATAAACATTCAATATAGTTTCCAGTCTATAGACATTGTCCACATATTGCATGCAATCTACATGGATATGTGCACAAGAAGCAACTACATGTGAACAAGGGAACCTTTGTGCTTGAAACTTCCCACAGTCATACCACATGTCACTAAGCTTGACTTTGTACTTTATTGCAGAAACACCCTCTTGTGGATCAACTAACTCTTCAATCAGAAAAGATTGATTTGCTTGCATAAAATTACGAACAAAGTGGGAGTTAGCTTTCTTGCAATTTTCTTGCATAGTCTTTGTGACTGTTTCACAGTATGTGTGCCCTTCCTCCATCATTGCAATTTTCTTGTTCCATATCTTAACAAAAAGTGCAGCCAACCTATAATATGTTGATTGCACTAAAGTAGTAATGGGAAGATGACGCGTTCCCTTCAACACCGAATTGATAGATTCAGCTAGGTTGGTTGTCATATGGTCTTCCTTGATCATAAGATTGGGCCCACATCTCCTTGGGGATCCTATCAAGCCAATTAGCCGCCTCTGCATTTTCTCCACGAAGATTCTCATACATGAAATGAAAATTCGGTCGCCTCAACTCGTATCCTAATAAAATTAAAAACAAAAGACTTGTGAATTTCAGTATTTTTTATATACTAAAGGAAATATAAGAGATAAAATAACTATGATTCGATTACATACCTATGTTAACAATGTGTCGACGCAGTTCCTTATTGTTAAACTTCTTCATAAAGTTAGCTGCAATGTGTCGAATGCAGTACACTAAATATGCATGTGGAGGATTCCATCCACTACCATCACGTCTAATCGCAGCTTTGATGGCTTCATGTCGATCAGACATCAAGCATATGTCAGGCTGTTTATCCTAATCGCCAAAAACTCGAACAATTGCCTTTTGCTTTGCTTTCCATGCTTTCTTATAGGAGGTGATGTATCCATACCGGATTTGCATCTCAGTGATCAAAACTGAACCGGAGATCTCCGGATTTGCTTGGACCAATGACAGAATGCATGAACAGATCATGTTAGAATCTAACTTGCAATGATCTTGTGAAATCCTACCCGATGTGCATGTATGAGGTCCTTCATATTTTCTAATCTCCCATGCTTGTTTCTTCTTCATAAAAGTTGCCCTTATTCTCCAATTGCACCATTTCCCATACATTAGACATTTGGCATAATATTTGGTCCGCTTAGATTCAATTACTCTGTAATCTACAGAAGTTTTTGATGTTATAATGCTTAATAGCTGAAAGCACAACCTCTTTCGTTGGAAATTGTAACCCAACATACAGATCAACTGTAGATGGATCAAATGTTAGAGGCGTAGCTAATGTATGAGCATACTCAGGAAATTCTGGCACTTGCATTGCTTCTAGATCCAGGGTGTGCATATGGGATGCAGCCTCATATGGGGGAGGTTCTCCATGAGTGTTGATCTCAGTAGGGACGATGTCTGGGTCAGAGTCACTGTTGTCTTCACTTGCGAATTTAGCATCCTCTTCCTGCTCACTAAAGTCACCAACATATTCACCATGGACTCCACATGGCGAAACAAGATCAACACCAGCTAGCTCATCTTCGAGGGTAGTAGGAATTGTTTGTGAGACTAATGAACTGTAAAACGTTGTAGCTTGAGATAACGGAATGACTTCTTCTGTGGGAACGTCGTATGTAGTGTGAACATAGAATGGCCCAGAATCATCATCTTCTGTGGGAAAGTTTTATGTAGTGCGAACATTTGAAGACCCACAATCATCGTGAACATCCTCTATGTCAGCATATAACTCAAGTACACCAACATTTGCAAATGTCTCATGAGCATACAACATGCATCTGACATCATCATCATCTTCAAGTAGAAATGTTCTATAGCGGACACATCCTTCACCAATAGAAAAAGGATGCCTATACTTAATCTCCGAAACTCTTTTTCTATTTCCAACTTTAATTTTTGTATGAATTTGCAGCTTCAATTCCTCTAATGTGATGTCTTTATCAACACGAAAACTTTTAGGACGTTCATAATCAAAGATAGCACCTTCGTCAGTATTATGAATTTGGCCATTATAGTAGACCAATGCGATCACTTTGTTGCTCATGTTGTGTAGTAATGAAACTATGAAGGATGAGAATGGAGGTATTATCACTCGGGAAAAGAAAGAAGAAATAAAGAAGGATGAGAATGAGGAGGTATTAGCACTCAGAAAAAATCTGATTGAAAAACTGCTGTAGGGGGTATTGTAAACCTTCATCAGTATTATGAATTTATAATGGTTCATTATGTTGTACCGGATGACAAATCCCATCCTTTGTACAAGATGGAATCTGATTCTCATTTCCTGGCTAGGGTTAATTGACTAAAAAATTGATAACTCATTCAATGCAAAAACTGATGATAAATCCCATCCTTTGTACTGGACTATCCAATAGTCCCATCCATTGCGGAAGGAATCCAATTCCAATATTTTCTACAGCACTTGATTGACTGGAAAATAGCTGAAACCTATCCTTAACCCTAAATCATTAGTCCCATCCATTGCAGAATGAATCCAATTCCAATATTTTCTGTACTATTTGATTGACTGAAAAATAACTGAAACATATCCCTAACCTTAAATCATTAGTCCCATCCATTGTAGAAAGAATCAATTCCAATATTTTCTGTAGCATTTTATTGACTGAAAAATAGCTGAAACCCTAACCCAAAATCTGGTCAATAGTCCCATCCATTGCAGAAGGTATCTAATTCCAATATTTTCTATAGGATTTGATTCACTGAAAAATAGCTGAAACCCTAACCCTAAATCATTAGTCCCATCCATTGCAGAAGGAATCCAATTCCAATATTTTCTACAACATAAAATGAAAATAATAAATAAATTTTAATTTTATATAAAATTCAAATAAGAAATTAATTTAATTTTTATATAAAATTTAAATAACAAATCAAATTTTAAATAAAATTTTAATAAGAAATAAAATTGTATTTTATATAAAATTTAAATAAGAAATATTTTTTTTATATAAAATTTTAATAAGAAATATTTTTTTTATAATTTTAATAAGAAATAAAATTTTACTTTTTATAAAATTAAAATAATAAATTTTATTTAATTTAATTTTTTATAAAATTTCAATAAAAATTAAATTATTTATAAAATTAAAAAATTAAAAAATTATAAAGTTTTAGTATATATATTTAAAAAAAATAAAACAAACCAAGACAAATTTTTTTTATACCTGTTTGTTACAGATCTCACATATAAAATTAAAAAAAAAAAAACAAAATTTTTATTTATATAAAATTTAAATAAGAAATAAATTTTTTATAAAAATTTAATAAGAAATATAATTTTCTTTTTTGAATTTTAATAAGAAACAAAATTTTATTTTTTATAAAATTTTAATAATAAATTAAATTTTATTTTTTATAAAATTAAAAAATTAAAAATTTTTAATATATATATATATTTAAAAAATAAAAAACAAACCAAGATAATTTTTTAAAAAATTTAATTTGCAATTTTTAAAATTAAAATACAAATTTTAAAAATAAATTTGTAATTTTTTTTTAACCGTTTGACTTTTAAATTTAATTAAATTTTTTTTTTAAAAAAAATATACCACCAAGGGTAATCGCCACCCCCATCGCGATTTCTTTCGGTGTAAATTGAAATGCGATTTCTCTTGGTGTATTTTGAATTTTTTTTATAAAAAACACCAAGAGAAATCGCCACCCCCCATGGCGATTTCCCTTGGTGTTTTTTGAATTTTTTGAAAATTTTACACTGGAAAATCGCCATTGAGGATAGCTATTTCCCAGCTTGTTTTAAAAGAAGCGGATTTTGGGAATTAATTTGAAAACAACGGTATTTTGATAAATAATTTTTTTTAGCTATATTGTCATAAAAAATCCACAAATTAAAACATAACAATAATTTTTTAAATTTTTTAATAAAAAATTGCAGAAACCTCTTTGGTTCAAATCTTGAGACTTACCACTCCATTGATTTCTATCTATTTGTATGATCAACACAAACAAATAAGTAAAACAATATCTATCTATCTATCTATCTATATATATATATATATATATATATATAATCTTAAAGGGAGAAAATAAGAAGAAAATAAAACTAAAGCTGCTCTCACAACTAAAATATAATAAAATTTCAATAAAAACTCTTAAATTTCCAATTAATTAATAAATTAAAATGCACTAATACACAAATTTGTAACAGAAAATACAATAACATTAATTATATATTTAGGATTGTGGATAGACCTGCTCACGGGCCGAGCAGCCCACCCGGCCCGTATTGGGCCGGGCCTGGGCAGGGATTTTAGTGATCCGGACTGGCCCGGCCCGACCTGGATCACTGTTCATCTAATAAAAAAAATATTTTTTAAATTTAATAAACAGTAAATATGGGCCGACGGGCCGACCCGGCCCGACCCAGGATCTGGCCTGGGCAAAGAAATCAAAAAAAAATTCGGGTCACGGCCCAGCCCATGAGCACCTCTAATTGTGGACTATTATTTATATTTGGAGAGAATTATTAGAGAGTAATAACTAAGGTTAAAAGTTATGAAGCTGTGAACTTTCAACCCATAAAATTAGACTTCTTCATTCCTCTATTTTTCTTCAATGAAATAACAATAATAAAAAAAAAAAAAAAAGAATTTTTTTTGAACCATTAAATGATAATTCAATATCTCAATTCAACATTCCTTCCTCTAAATTTTTTTAAACAAATGGTATGCAAACTCATTTAGCACAAAGATTGATAAATATGAGGCAAATGACCTTTTTTCCACTAATCAAAACAACTCATATTTGATGCCATAAATTACCTAACATTTATGCACTTTCATCTTATCACAGTTAGAAATTTCCCTAACTAAGAAAGTAACAGAAAACATTTTAACGCATTAATTTCAAACTTTAGACTACATTTCGTCTTGCACAGCATCCTGATCCTGTATCCCACAAATTAAGTGTATAATTGATTGGCACTGCCAAACATAATTAATTAATATTACAAATAATCTTGTAACTTAAATCGATGATAGGCTTTTGATAAGTGCTTAATTGCTTACTTTATCATGTATTATTTCCTTATACTTTGTGCTTTAATTCTTAAGTTCCTTGATAAATTATTATATTTTTATGAATTATAGGTATTTTGGAAGAGATGAAGTCAAAACATGTCAATTATGATGATAAAGAGCTTAGAAAGTCACAATCATAAGATGGAAGAAGATTTGGGAGTCAAAAAGATCAAATTCTTAGTGCTAGATGATCAGGCAGATCTGACCTCCGGAGCTTGTTACAAGGAAATCATTATGTTAAATTCATTATTTGAAGAAACGTTCTTATTGACTTTTGAAGCTGACTTGAATACCTTTCAAATGATAGTTTACACGCCTAAATCGGACATCGTATGATCATCCAAATCAGCCAACGAAGTGTGAGACAGTGCAGCAGTCGCGAAACCGACGTCAATGGACAAAAATCACCAAGTCAGTGTACTTGGCACTGCGGTGCCAGAAAGTGGCCCCGTGGCGCCGGCCCGACTGTCTTCAAAACAGGGAAAAACTTCAAAACTCAAAAATCTTGCCTATTTTGCACTTCTTTGACTCCTAGCTTCCTTGATCAACAAGAAAGGGTTTCCAAGACTTGAAAGCTCTATAAATACCATCTTTTGAGCCACCAACTATGACATGTATTTGATTATTTATCAATCTTCTTCGTCTTCTTCCTCTCTTAGTTTTATTTTATTTTTTTTCTTAGTTTCTTTTGAATATTCATGTTTATGTTGACAATACCTATGCAAGGCTAAACTTTTCTTTGGTTAAGGATGATTTCAAAGCCCTAGACATGGTTTATAATTAATTTTCATATTCTATCAATTATTAGTTTTCTATCAAAGTTGCTTGTGTTCTTCCATAATAATTGTTTATGATTTTTATCTTAATTTGTTTAGGATGTATAATAGATAGATCTTGATAATTATCTAATGCTAGTTTAGGAGTCTTGAGCCGTGTAATTGTCTTGATTTCCTATTCATAAGTGGCAATTTGTGATTAATGATTATGTTAAAGTTTTCGCTAATTGCGAAGTGGAACATAACCTAAGTTAAACAATTCATGTTCATGCTTTTGTTGCTTAGATCAACCTATCTTTCTCATCATAAAGCTGCTGTCAAATTAAATTTAGAGATGTTTATCCTAGGTTGTTTGATAGTTAGAGATTAAGTAGTGGCGTTCGTCCTGCTTAACGACGAACTAAAGAAGGATTGGGGTAACACGGGAGGTTGTTATCTACGATTGTTAACTCTGATAGATAATTGATATTGATAGATTTGATTATTGATTCATAATATTGTCTAGTGGTGGAGAATTAACCTTTAGCCATATTTCTTACATCTGATTACTTCTTATTTATTTGCTTTCTTACTTTTTATTGATTGCTTTATTTTTAAACTGATTTCAAAAACTCCCATTTTATTTTGTTTTCATTGAATTTAAGATTAAACTAATAATTCTTAAACTAAACACCAATCCCTGTGGACTCGACCCTTGCTTATTGCTATATTTTACAATTGATATTTTTAGTGCAAGGATTAAATAAGATATACTCTTTTGAGTGCATCAAGTTTTTGGCGCCATTGCCGGGGATTGATTTCTTTAGTTTATTAGTTATTTGGTTTATTCTTATTTTCTATTTTAATTAGTTTATTTTCTTGTTTTCTTTTTCAGTGAATGTCCCACTCTCCCAAAGAAGAAGAAGAAGAACCTTACTTCAGACTTAGGAGAATTCGAGAATTCATAGTCGCCCACCAAAGAACAAACGAAGAGTTGTTCCGAACTATCCAAGAGGAGCAAAGAGAGATGGCAGCAAACAACCGAACTCTTAAGGAGCTATCCACTTCGGACTTGGATCAACAACCATTGTGCATAGAGTATCCTACTCTTGAGGCAGCATTTGAATTAAAATATGGACTGATTCATCTTTTTCCAAATTTTCATGGTTTTGCAGGAGAGGATCCAAATAAACACCTCAAGGAGTTCCATGTAGTATGTTCTAGCATGAGACCAACCGGAATCACGGAAGAGCAAATAAAGTTGAGAGCATTCCCATTCTCTCTAGCCGATTCGGCAAAGGAATGGCTCTAGTACCTACCATCCAGGACTATTACTACATGGAATGGGATGAAAAGAGCATTCTTGGAAAGATATTTCCTAGCATCTAAGGCTGCCAACATTAGAAAGGAATTTGTGGGATTCGGCAGTACAACGGAGAATCCTTGTATGAATATTGGGAGAGGTTCAAGAAACTTTGTGCATCATGTCCACACCACCAGATAAGTGAACAACTGCTCATCCAATATTTCTACGAAGGTCTCTTGCCCATGGAGAGACGCATGATAGATGCAGCAAGTGGGGGAGCATTAGTTGATAAAACTCCCGAAGCTGCTAGGCTTCTCATCTCCAATATGGCAGCCAACTCACAATAGATCAACATGAGAGATGAACCAGCACCACAACCACAGAAAGTAAATGAGGTAGGTACATCATCCCTTGCACAACAAATTTCGCAACTGACTTCTCTTGTGCAACAAATGGCTGTAGGTCAGATACAACAAATTAAGGCTTGTGGTATATGTTCAAATATGGGGGCACCAAACTGATATGTGTCCAACACTTCAAGATGGTTCAAATGAACATGTTAATGCTATGGGTGGATTTCCAGGTCAACCAAGAAAGTATGATCCCTACTCTAACTACTTACGATCCAGGATGGAGGGATAATCCAAACTTCAATTATGGAGGAAACCAATCACAAGCTGTTCCTCCACCATTTGACAATAGACAATCGGGTTATCAACAAAGGGTTCAACAACCATATCAAACCCGACCACAAGTGCCACCCACTCAAAATTCAGGTACTTCTCTTGAAGATCTTGTTAAAGCTCTTTCTACTAATCAAATTCAAATTCAACAGGACACAAAGACAATTCAACTGAAAATAAAGGATACAAACAAACAAATGGCAACAAGGTTGAGCCAAATAGAGACTCAAATTGGACAAATGACAATAGCAATCAGTCAAAACCAAGCAAGGGATTCCTAAAAATTACCTTTCCAAACCATAGTGAATCCTAGAGAAAATGCTAATGCCGTAACATTAAGAAGTGGGAAACAGCTTGAGACACCACAAAAGGATAGTGCTCAAAGGGAGGATAACACCATGGCATCATCTTCACACCCCAATGAGCCACTACAAAAGGAAATTCGTAAACCATCTTTTCCTTCTTATATAACTTCTCCACTTTTTCCAAGAAGGAGGAGCAAGAGAAGGAAATTTTAGAAACCTTCCGAAAAGTAGAGGTGAACATTCCTTTACTAGATGCTATCAAGCAAGTTCCAAGGTATGCTAAATTTATAAAAGAGTTGTGCACTTCTTAATGGAAGTTGAAAGGGAATGAAAAGATAAGTGTGGGGGAGAATGTGTCAGCTGTTCTTCAAAAGAAACTCCCACCTAAATGCAAGGATCCAGGTATGTTTACCATTCCTTGTAAGATAGGAAACACCAGGTTTGAGCATGCTATGCTAGATCTAGGAGCATCCGTTAATGTCATGCCATATTCAATTTATGCTTCATTGAATCTAGGACCATTAGAGGAAACCGATGTTATAATACAACTTGCTAACCGTTCTAACACATATCTTAGAGAAGTTATAGAAGATGTCCTAGTGCAAGTTAATGAGTTGGTTTTTTCTCATTGATTTCTATGTTCTTGAGATGGAAGATGAGATGTCTTCTAACCCAACACCCATTCTTTTAGGGAGGTCATTCTTAAAAACAGCTAGGACTAAAATAGATGTGCATGATGGAACTTTAACTATGGAATTTGATGGCGAGATAATTCGCTTTAATATTTTTGAGGCCATGAGATACCCTAGTGATGTACACTCTATTTTTTCTATTGATATAATTGATTCCCTAATGCAGCAGGCTTATGAGTTAGTTGGTGAAAATAGTTTGGAAACAGCCATTTGCAAGCACCTTGTCATGAAAAATTCTGAATATAAAGAGGGTTTAATGTTGAGTGAACATGTGAAAGAGGCATTAGCATCTCTACAAGTGTTTCCATCTCTTGATAAAAGGTATGATGTTTCTTATATTGACTTACCTATATCTGATGAGAAACTTCTACCTTCCATTTTGCAGGCACCAACTTTGGAGATGAAACCATTACCAGATTATTTGAAATATGTGTTCTTGGGTGAGAAGGACACATTACCGGTCATCATCGCAAAAGAGTTCACACCTTTGCAAGAAGAGAAACTTATCCGGGTGCTTAGAGAGCATAAGACAACAATTGGTTGGACAATTGCCGATCACCAGATTTTGTTAGAGGAAGGGTCCAAACCAACAAGAGAAGCACAACGTAGATTAAATCCTTCTATGATGGAGGTGGTGAAAAAGGAGATACTGAAGCTCCTAGATGTTGGAGTGATCTATCCTATCTCGGATAGCAAATGGGTGAGCCCGGTCTAAGTAGTTCCTAAAAAGTCTGGTGTAACTATTGTTAAAAATAATGAGAATGAACTTGTTCCTACTAGAATTCAAATAGGGTGGCTAGTTTGTATTGACTATCGCAAACTTAATTCAACAACTCGCAAAGACCACTTTTCTTTACCTTTTATTGATCAAATACTTGAAAGGTTAGCTGGCCATTCTCATTATTGTTTTCTTGATGGATTTTTAGGTTACAATCAGATTGCAATTGCTCCGGAGGACCAAGAGAAAACCACTTTCACATGTCCCTTTGGTACCTTTGCTTATAGGCGTATGCCATTTGGTCTTTGCAATGCACCAGATACATTCCAAAGGTGTATGGTTAATATATTTTTAGATTATGTAGAGAACACCATAGAAGTTTTCATAGATGATTTTAGTGTCTATGGTGATTCTTTTGATAGATGTCTAGAGAACCTTACCCTTGTACTTAAGAGATGCATGAAAACTAACCTTGTATTGAATTGGGAAAAATGTCACTTTATGGTAGAACAAGGTATAGTTTTAGGCCATGTTATTTCTTCTAAGGGGATAGAGGTAGATAAATCTAAAATAGATATTATGCATTCTTTACCACCTCCCACAAATGTGAGAGAGGTTCATTCTTTTCTTGGACATGCAGGTTTCCATAGAAGATTTATCAAAGACTTCTCAAAGATAACACTACCTCTTTGCAAGCTGTTACAAAAAGATGTGGATTTCCACTTTGATGACAAATGCAAAGAGGTGTTTGAAACTTTGAAGGGACTCTTGACATCAGCTCCTATCATGCAACCACCAGATTGGAATGTACCGTTTGAAATTATGTGTGATGCTAGTGACTATGCCATTGGAGCTGTTTTAGGCCAATGGGTTGGCAAAGCCTCACATGCCATATATTATGCCTTCCTAACTCTAAATGATGCTCAATTAAATTATTCCACCACTGAAAAAGAACTTTTGGCTGTTGTATTTGCTTTAGAGAAATTTTGCTCTTATTTAATTGGTACTAAAGTAATTGTATTTTCTGACCATGCAGCCCTTAGGTATTTGCTCACTAAGAAGGAGGCCAAACCAAGGTTGATTAGATGGATACTTCTCTTACAAGAGTTTGATTTAGAAATAAGAGAGGTAAGGACAATCTGGTTGCGGACCATTTTAGCCTATTAGTTCATGAAGAGGATGCATTACCATTGCATGAGAACTTTCCGGATGAGCAACTTTTTTCCATAAGCACAACAACCCTTTGGTATGCTGATATTGTTAATTACTTAGTCACCAAGCAGTTTCCGCAAGAGTTGACAATAGCCCAAAGAAATAAGATCAAGAGTGATGCCAAATACTATATTTGGGATGAGCCTTACCTTTGGAAGCATTGCTTTGATCAGATTATAAGAAGGTGCATACTTGAATCTGAATTTCATTCTATTATGATCTTTTGTCACTCTTATGCATGTGGAGGGCATTTTAGACCCAAAAGAACAGCCATGAAAGTGTTTGATAGTGGATTTTATTGGCCTACCTTATTCAAAGATGCATACCTCTTTTGCAAGTCATGTGATAGGTGCCAAAGAATAGGTAACTTAGGTGCTAGAAATCAAATGCCTCAAACTCCCATACTAATTGTTGAAGTTTTTGATTTATGGGGCATGGATTTTAATGGGACCTTTTCCTCTTTTTATGGAAATCTTTATATATTACTTGTTGTTGATTATGTCTCAAAATGGATGGAAGCAAAAGCCACTCGAACTAATGATTCTAAAGTTGTTTCAGATTTTGTGAAGACTAATATTTTTGCAAGTTTTGGAACACCAAAGGCCATAATCAGCGATCGAGGTACTCACTTTTCTAATAGGTCCATGGAAGCACTTTTAAGAAGATATAACATCACACATAAGGTTTCCACATCCTATCATCCACAAACTAGTGGGCAAGCTGAAGTGTCAAATCGAGAGGTAAAATCCATCCTTGAAAAGACTGTCAATCCAAATCGGAAGGATTGGAGTTTACGTCTAGATGATGCACTTTGGGCTTATAGAACATCATACAAGACACCATTGGTATGTCTCCTTATCATCTTGTTTATGGTAAGCCTTGTCATCTTCTAGTTGAATTAGAAAATAAAGCATATTGGGCTAGCAAACAATGCAACATGGAAATGGATGAGGCAGGTAAGCAACGAAAACTTGACCTACAAGAATTAGAGGAGATAAGGAATGATGCTTATGAGAATTCTAGAATTTACAAGGAAAAAACTAAAGATTTTCATGATAAGATGATTTTAAGAAAGAGTTTTGTTGTTGGACAAAAAGTTCTTCTTTTCTATTCTCGCCTTAAGTTATTTCCTGGTAAGTTGCATTCTAGATGGACGGGACTTTTTGTTATTACTAATGTTTTTACTCATGGTGCAGTTGAAATTCAGAATCTAAAAACAGGTAATGCTTTCAAAGTGAATGGACATAGGCTGAAACCTTACTATGAGAACTTTCCAATACAAGATGTAGAGGAGTTACCACTTTACGAGCCTAATTATGTTGAATAATGATGGCATAGGTCTAAGTCAGGCTGAGAACAATAAACCAAGCGCTTCTTGGGAGGCAACCTGAAAGGATGGAAAGCACATATTATACTCAGATTTTCTATTCTTTACTCTCCATTATTCTATCTTTTATTGTTTTGTTTTTAGTTTGTTTTGATTAGTAATTCTTTTATTTTACACATATTTTTTTTTATATTTGGGGATAATAGAATTACATTGAGGACAATGTAAGAATTAAGTGTGGGGGGGGGGGAAGAATTTAGGATTTCCTTTAGTTTTAGTTTGTTTTTAGTGTGTTCTAGCTAATTTCCATACTATGATGAGATATGAATTGAATAGGTCTAAAACTGATCATTAGTGGTAAGATTTTCATGAGAATTAAGCTTGATATCACTATTTTTATAAGCCAATGTTAATATGATATGTGGAATGAGAAAGAAGCATGTTTAGACTTGATATTGACTTGTATAATCATCTTTGTGAGTTTTTGAGCCTATATGATTGATGCATTATACATATCAATCTACTTTCTTTCTTGAATGCTCTTATGATTACATGATTTTCTAGAACTTGCTTTAAACCTTTTTGAGACTATATTGATATATGTAACAACATGAATATGATAGAGGCATTAGGACTATAACCAGGGCCAAACAACCATCCATTATTAATGTTCCAAGAGAACATCCCCACTAGTGAGCCAATTTGAGCCTATATTGAATATGATATTTTATTGGTAACCACATCTTACACCTAGCCTAAACACATTTATATCTTTACCCTTATTCTAAAGATGGATTGAATATTTGAGACATACTGCAAAAACAAAGGATATTTTTAGTTGAAAGTGTGGGGGAGGAGAAAGGCAAAAGTCAAGAGAAAAAGAAATGGGAACATTGTAAAAATACATTCCCATAAAAAAAAAAATTGAATCATCTCTTAAACTTTTGGGAAAAGAAAAGAATATTACAAATTTGATTAGAATGAAGCAAAGGCTCAACATGAAATATTTAGCCTATGTGATTATGTACTTCCAAGGAATATTGACAAAGTATTATTTGCAACATCTTATTTTGTCTCTAAATTCTATGAAGTCTTTGGAACCTTTGTGATATCTTTTCCTTTTTATTCTTTAACCATATTATAACCCCTTGGCCCCATTACAACCTTGAATAAAGACCTCTTGATTCATGAAGTTGCATGATCTAAGTAGTGAAGAATAGGTGGACAAGCAAGCATATGGTAGAATTGTTTTCATGAGATTGAATGAGTGTAAACACTTCACCACTACTTTAAAGCGTGAAAATCATGAGAGTATCCCATGTGAGAAGTTGAAATTAAGTTTGAACATGCACTATTTTGATTGAGATATGTTATGTTAATGTTAGCTTAACTCAAACCTTTTACTATCAAGCATGGTTCTTTGTAAAACTCTTTAAGTTATTGATTAGTTATAAGATTTGATTAATGATTGTCTCTCTTTTTTATTGAAAGTGGACTAGATTAGGTTTTCTTATTTTGTTTTTATTTGATTTTGCTCGAGGATTAGCAAAAGACTAAGTCTGGGGGAATTTGATAAGTGCTTAATTGCTTACATTTTTCATGTATTATTTCCTTTACTTTGTGCTTTAATTCTTAAGTTCCTTGACAAATTATATTTTTATGAATTATAGGTATTTTGTAAGAGATGAAGTCAAAACATGTCAATTATGATGATAAAGAGCTTATAAAGTTACAATCATAAGATGGAAGAAGACTTGGGAGTCAAAAAGATCAAATTCTTAGTGCTAGATGATCAGGCAGATCTGACCTCCGGATCTTGTTGCAAGGAAATAATTATGTTAAAAGTCATTATTTAAAGAAACTTCCTTCTTGACTTTTGAAGCTGACTTGAATACCTTTTCAACGATAGTTTACACGCCTAAATCGGACATCGGATGGTCATCCAAATCAGCCGACGAAGTGTGAGACAGTGCAGCAATCGCGAAACCGACGTCAGCGGACAAAAATCACCAAGTCAGTGTACTTGGCGCTGGAAAGTGGCGCCGGCCCTACTGTCCTCAAAACCGGGAAAAATCGTAAAACTCAAAAATCTTGCCTATTTTGCACTCCTTTAACTCATAGCTTCCTTGACCAGCAAGAAAGAGTTTCCAAGACTTGAAAACTCTATAAATACCATCTTTTGAGCCACCAACTATGACATGTATTTGATTATTTATCAATCATCTTCTTCTTATTCTTCCTCTCTTAGTTTTATTTTATTTTTCTTCTTAGTTTCTTTTGAATATTCATGTTTATGTTGACAATGCCTATGCAAGGCTAAACTTTTATTTGGTTAAGGGTGATTTCAAAGCCCTAGACATGTTTTGTAATTAATTTTCATATTCTATCAATTATTAGTTTTCTATTAAAGTTGCTTGTGTTCTTCCATAAGAATTGTTTATGATTTTTATCTTGATTTGTTTAGGATGCATACTAGATAGATCTTGATAATTATCTAATGCTAGTTTAGGAGTCTTGATCCGTGTAATTATCTTGATTTCCTATTCATAAGTGGCAATTTGTGATTAATGATTATGTTAAAGTTTTCGCTAATTGCAAAGTGGAACATAACCTAATTCATGTTCATGCTTTTGTTGCTTAGATCAACCTATCTTTCTCATCATAAAGCTGCTGTCAAATTAAATTTAGAAAATTTTTTCCTAGGTTGTTTGATAGTTAGAGATTAAGTAGTGGCGTTCGTCCTGCTTAACGACGAACTAATGAAGGATTGGGGTAACACGGGAGGTTGTTATCTACGATTGTTAACTTTGATAGATAATTGATATTGATAGATTTGATTATTGATTCATAATATTGTCTAGTGGTGGAGAATTAACCTTTAGTCATATTTCTCACATCTGATCATTTCTTATTTATTTGCTTTCTTACTTTTTATTGATTGCTTTATTTTTAAACTAATTTCAAAAACTCCCATTTTATTTTGTTTTCATTGAATTTAAGATTAAACTAATAATTCTTAAACTAAACACCAATTCTCGTGGACTCGACCCTTGCTTATTGCTATATTTTACAATTGATATTTTTAGTTGAAGGATTAAATAAGATATACTCTTTTGAGTGCATCAACTCTTGCTATTTGTTTTCATTGATGCAAGGGAAAGACATATGAAGAAGATGGTCATAAATTGATAAACAAAATCTTACCAACACAACAAATATATAGTGCCAAATTAATTAAAGATTGCAACAACTCTCCACCCAGTTTTCATGTATTGTACAACTCCAGCCCTGGAAGGTGATGCAAGGAAAGCAAATGGCAGTGAGAAATTTATGCAATATTAAATGAAATTGAACGTAGAAAAATCAAACTGCTTACTTGCGAGAATCGCAGTTGTTGCACTTCAAAGCCCTATACTAATGTAGATTATTGGCAACCAAATTAAAAGTATAACAGTCCAGAAATAAGAATTTGTAACGTTTAAATTTAATTAACTTATTAATTGTAATTATGCCCATTTAATGGTAATTTAAAATCATGAGGAAAATGCAAGAGAGTATAACTACCTGTCAAAAAGGTCAATCATAAAAAATTTAAAAATTAATCCAATACAAAGATCTAATTTTAGACGTGTTAAATACATATAATAACCATGGCGTTTTAGACCCTTTTATAACATACTTGAAGAAGAGCTCGATGAGGAAATCGACATAGAATATATTCATTACTTGATAGTTTGATATGTTAAAAAAATTATAATTAAAAATGAAATTAAAAATGCTCTGAGATTCACAGTTTGTTACCTTAAAAAAAATTATCTAATCTAGAGTAAAAGCAGTTTGTTACCTTAAAAAAATTATCTAATCTAGAGTAAAAGCAGTCTCTTGCAAGATTAAGCACAGTTTGTTACTTTAAGAACAATGAGAAGAGCAATTAATTTTTTTTAAAAGCAACTTTTTTTAAAAGACAACATGGAAGATCTTTGAGGGGTAATGTAAAAAAAGATTTAAATTACCTCATTAATTTGCATAACTCTCATACATCCATGAGCAATTAAACCAGTACCAAGACCTATCACAACTGCTTTTTACCTGAGAAAGATGAACTTTTAATCTAAGTTCAATTCTATTACTGATGGAAGATTAAATGTAATGGTGTAGCTGCTACCATTCCTTCTTCTCCCAATTTGATCTAATTATGATAATGCATGTTTTCCTTCTTTGGATCAAACAAATGGAGCCATTTATACCAAATAGAAACTTGTAACTTTAAAGATAATTAAATTTATCATAATCAATATATTAAAAGTCACATTTAAAATAATTTTAAAAGCAAAGATTAATTTATATACAATGTAACTGAAATTAAAAAAAAAAATTAATATTGCATATAAATAGAATTAAAGCTCATAATAAACATTTATAAAATAACATTTAAAATGTAATTAATTGAATTAAGTATACAATAAAGAAATCTGTGAAGATAAAAATAATGAAAATTCTAATAATTTTTATAAAATACCCAAATTAACCATATTTACTCAAAAAAGGAGTCCATTGTTAGAATTATAGAAAAATACATACTCATTGTTGGGAGAGCAACCCAGATAAAAAGAGAGTAGAGTTTTGAAGAGAAAAACTTGAAAAAAAAGAGCCCGGAAAAAAGAAAAAGAGGAAGTCGGGAATTAAGTTGAGGGGAAAATAAAGAGTTTTGGAAAGGGAAAGAAGAATACTGCATCACAATTAGACCTGCTCAAGGGTCGGGTAGCCCGCCCGCCCGGCCTGACAAGCCCGGCTCGATCCGGATTGAGCTTGGATAAGAGTTTTTATAATTCGAGCCGGCTCGAATTACTATTCAACAATTAAAAAATATTTTTTATTTAAATTTAATTATAAAAAAAATAAAAATATTAATATAAAAATAAAAATAAAAATAATTTTTTAATATTTTAATATTTTAATAATTTATGAATAGTGAAATGGGCTTATGGGTCTGCCCGGACCCGATCCGAAACGGACTTGGACAAAAAAAATATATTTTTTTCCTAACCCGACCCGGCCCGGTCACGAGCACTTCTAATTACAATTAGTGAATATATTAAATGGTAAATATATCTCTACAGCAAATTGATCTTTCAGTGGCGTTTTTTTTTTTGGAATAACGGCGTTTATAAACGCCGCTAAAAAAGTAGAGGCGTTTACAAAAAACGCCGTAACAAACGCCGGTAAAAATAGTGACGGGACATTTAGTGGCGTTTGAACCATAAACGCCGTTAAATTAGTGGCATTTTTCAGTACATTAACGGCGTTTATAAACGCCCCAATTTAACGTCCGAAATGGTAATACTTGAAACTTTAGCGGATTTTTCTGTTCTCAAACGCCACTAAGTGTTATCTTTTAGCGGCGTTTTGCAATCAAAAACGCCGCTACGTGTTGTCTTTTAGCGGCGTTTTCTGATCACAAACGCCGCTAACTTTTGGCTTGTAGCGGCGTTTGCTGATCACAAACGCCGGTAAATCATGACTTTTAATGGCGTTTTCTGATCAGAAAACGCCGTTATATTTGCAGAAATTTATGTATTTAGCGGCGTTTTTTCTTCAAACGCCGCTATAAATGCAGAATATTTTTTTTTAAAAAAATACTATTTATTTCCTTTAAAAAGTTGATATAAATACAAAAATATTATTTGATATATTACTATTTACAAAAATGTCCAATAATACACAAACAACACAAATTATAAAAAAAAATATAATATAAAAATATATTTAATATCAAATATCAACCGTACAAGGAATGTATTACTTAACACATCAAATCCACTTACAAATTATTTTGTGAAGTGGTTGAGCCTCCTAAATTCTTTTGCTGCACTAAATTCATCAACGACTGAAACTGTGTCTGCAGCTCCTGATATCTTCTATCATGTTCTTCTTTCTGAGCTTGTCTCTCTGCTTCCTTCTCCTCAAAACGTTTATTTATATTTTGTATTTCTTCTCTTAGCATCTGAACTTCATATGCACTGGAGTTTTGTGAAGAAGAAGCAGTAAACCGCTGAGAACCAAGTCCATAGTAGCTAGATGGTGTCGGACCCATTCCGACACCTCGAACCCGTCCATATCGTTCTTTTCCAGCTACTTCAGTGAATATTTGATTCTCGACATCTTGCATATTCGCTGATGACCCATCTGATGCTCCGACTTGATACTCAGCAATTTTATTTCGAGCTTTCTCCTATAAAACAATAAAATTAATAAAATCTTTTGTAAATGAAAACAAGTTTGAAGAAAATATACCACAATTTCCTGAGTCTCGATGTTCAAATAGGATCCATCCTTCTTAGTATGAGTTAACTGAAATAGTTCAACTCGTCCAATTTTTTTCCCCCGCTCAATTTCCTACAAAACAATAATAATTAATACTAAATTGTATTAAAAGAATTGAGAACTAATATATTAATAGATTATGAATGTAAACTTACTTTTTCATTAGCTTTTCTGGCAAAATTTTTGAACCACTGGTGTGACTGTATTTCTGTTGTTGTCTACTGCTTACCCCTATCTTTTCTCGTTCCTGTACATTAGACAAAGCACGTTATTAATGTATACATATTCCATACAATTGTATTATATCAAGTACTATAAGTAAATGACCAAAATAAATTATAAATGATACCTCTTTTTGTTTTTGAATACCAGAATCTAACCAGTCTCTCATACTGCCACATAATCACACCACGCGATATGGTTCGTATTAAGACATTAGGATCAGTATTTCGATCGAAATACTTTTTCTTCAACTCATGCTTAAAGTATTTCCATTTTTTCCCCAATGATTTCATAACAAATGATGTGGGAATCTGCAAAGAAAATCGTGACTGAAACGGAGAAGTTGTACAAAGTTAGTTTCGATGATAAACAAAATTCTTAAAATAATGCAATACTAATTTAACACGCTTATACCTCAATAAACTTTAACAGCTCGACCTTCTCAGTATTCGGCACCTCACGCCATGACTCATAATGAATGTGACACTTCATCCCATTTCGAGCAATCAGGCCAAGAAAGCTAGCCAATAATTGTTCTTCTGGACCAATTGGCTGCTGCTCATTATTTGCTGCGACAACAATACGCTCTTCAGGAGGTAGTGCCCATAACTCCTTTAATGTCGTACGACCACGAGTTCTGCGTTGTCCAACATTATCAACTACACAAAAGCAAATATATTAGCAATTTCCAAACTATTTTGCGTACTTTTAACACTTCTGTAACACGATACCTGTATTCAAGTTCGTATGAACTACAGTTTCTGTAGCTGTGGAGGCAGCCGACAACTCTGGTGGGTTAACATCTGCAGTAGACGCATTCGGCACCTCTGAAGGCGTCACTCTAGTGTCACCCTCAACAGTTGCACCAACCGATTCAGAGCCGGTCTGAATGATATTGATATCCCTTAATCTTTTCCTCGCCATGCTATCTGCATCAATTTTAAGTAAACAACATTAGTATAAGAATGAAATACTATTATGTAAAGAACATTAATAATAATATTTACAGTATAAAAACATATTATATACACAGTATTTGTTTCAAAATAATCTTACTAAATTCAGTTTTTTCATCAAGCTTCATAAATGTCTTCATCAACATCTTCGCGAACCCACCGAACATCTGTATTGGTACTAGGGATAGTTTCATCCAAGTTTTGATCCGTAAATGGCAAGCATTCAGTTCTTTGTTCAATATCATCTAGAAATTTATCACCCATATCAAACAAGTTTCTAGGTGTGTTACGGAGTACAACATACCAACCCACATCATTCGGATCTTCGGAATAAAATACTTGTTTGACTTGAGATGAAAAAACATAAGGTTCGTCAATCAGTTGCTGTCCGGTGTGAATTAATCGAGAGAAATTCACCATTGTAAATCCGAACTGATCTTTTTTAACACCTCTACTAGTATTCACATCAGCCCAATCACATCGAAATAACACGACCTTCCACTAGCCATAATAATCCAACTCAATAATATCATTTAGAATTCTATAATAATCAATATCCCCCTGCACAGGATTACTATCCCTAGCACTAGCATAGCTTGTTGTTGAAGAAGAAACAACAACTCCACAATTTTGTGTTCTCCTAAAGCGTTCACGGGATTTAGTATGAAATCTAAATCCATTAATGATGTAAGCACTATATCTTTTCACTATTCCATTCGGTCCTTGTGAAAAACACTTAATTTCTTCGCTAACATCTCTTCCACTCCAAACCTATTACAAGAAACGCAAAGGCAAACACTTAACTTTATTTATATATTAAAGAATACATTGATCATAATAAAATGATAAAAAATTGTGTTACTTACAACTTCTCTTAACCATTCGTGGAAATTTTCCGTAAATAACTTATCAAGCTCGCGAAGTTGTGTTCTTCGAGAACGTAAACATCCTCTCAAGTAGCTTCTATACTCACTATCATAAAAAGTACGTTTTTTAGGTGAGAAAGCAAAAGAAAAATTAAACTGTTTGTAAACTTACTAAAAATTATACTGAAACTTACGTGCGTAATGATTCCAGTGAATCACTATGGAAAAGCACATATCGATGCGCTTGTGTCCAAGATTTATCATGTAGCTCAACCACTTCAACCTTGCCGATTGGTTGTCCAACACTTTCAAATAAGTATGTTTCGGATAAGTTGTTATGTGTGAGCACATCATTTCTTCCCGGTCTATTAAATCTTGTTTCAACATCATCCAAATATCTTGCACAAAATGTCATACACTCATCCGCTAAATATCCTTCAGCAATAGAACCTTCTGGATAGCGTTTGTTCCGACAATAAGATTTTAACTTTCCTAAAAACCTAAAACAGAATACATAACAATCTTAATGTGTAATTAAATGCTATGTTTAAGATAAAAGTATAATAAGCTAATTAGCAAAGTATACCTATCTAATGGGTACATCCATCGATAAAAAACTGGTCCGCCGACTTTTGCTTCATAAGGAAGATGGATAACCAAATGCACCATTATAGTGAAGAATGATGGAGGAAAAATCTTCTCTAAGTGGCACAAAGTTAGAGCTGCTTGATCTTAAAGTTTTTCAAGCTCTTCTACCTTGAGAACTTTGCCACAAATAGCTTTCATTATATTACTAAGTTCAATTATAGAAGAAGTCACTTGCTTTGACATAGAACAACGTAAAGCAACTGGAAGTAAGTCTTGGATCAAGATATGGTAATCATGTGACTTTAAAGAAGAAAGTTTTCGATCCTTCACATTCACACATCTCGATATATTTGAGGCATACGCATCCGGGACCTTCATATCTTTCAACACCTTACAGAAGACGTCCTTCTCTTTTTTAGACATCCCAAAACAAGAAGGAGGCAACCGTGATTTTTCATTAGGAAGTAATTCCGGATGAAGATCACGACGAATTCCCATGTCAATTAGGTCAAGCCGACTCTTTAAGTTGTCTTTTGATTTTCTATCCACATTAAGAATTGTCCCGATGATATTTTCACAAACATTCTTCTCTATATGCATCACATCAAGGTTGTGACGCAATAAATTATGCTCCCAATAAGGTAACTCAAAAAAAATACTTTTTTTTTCCACAAATCCGCCTCATTTGGATCATCTTCTTCATCTTCCTCCTCATCACTCTGAATTTCAACATCACCTTCAAGCATCTCCCTCGATCTTTTCCTTGATTGTGTGCTACTTGTTTGATTTATCTTTCCATAACTGAAATTGATATCTTTCAACATCAAGAAGATATCCGACCCAATCGTGGTCTTAGGTGCATCTCTATACTCTTCAGTGCCATCAAATATATGTTTTTGGAATCTAAATCTATGATTTTCATCTAACCACCGACGATGTCCCATATAACTGAATTTCTTTCCGTTATATAACCATTTTGAACATGTTTGTGCAGCACAGCAAGGACAAGCATAACGACCTTTGGTGCTCCAACCAGATAGATTTGCATAAGAAGGAAAATCGTTTATAGTCCATAACAAAGCTACACGCAAATTAAAGTTTTTCTTTTTTGATGCGTCATATGTTTCAACCCCTTCCCATAACTGCTTCAACTCTTGAATAAGAGGTTGCATATAAATGTCAATATCATTTCCTGGACCTTTCTCTCCAGGAATTATCATGGACAAGATAAAAGAGGATTGTTTCATGCAAATCCATGGAGGCAAATTATAAGGAATCAAGACAACCGGCCAAGTAATATAAAAAGTACTCATTATTTTGAACGGATTAAAACCGTCAGAACCAAGTCCAAGCCTCACATTCCGGGGATCATTAGCAAAAGATGGGAACTTATTGTCGAATGATTTCCAAGCCAAAGAATCTGCAGGATGTCTTAATAAGCCATCATCAATCCTTTCATCATGATGCCACCTCATAGAATTAGATGTTTTTGATGACATGAAAATTCGTTGAAGTCTTGGTCTTAACGGAAAGTACCGCAAAATCTTTTCAGGTTTTTTTTTTTTTAAATGTGTGTCACCATCGTCCTCATTTGGATCATCTTCTGTATTTCCATTCAACCATCGAGATTTACCACAGACATGACAAAATTGTTCATTTGTTCTATCACCCCAATACAACATACAGTCATTCGGACAACTATGAATTTTCTCATATCCAAGGCCTAGATCTTTTATCATCTTCTTCGAATCCTTACAAGACTGAGGGATTTTTGCAAAAGGAAACATTTCTTTCAAAAATTCTAATAACAGTGTCAAAGAATTTCCTGTCCACCCGCTTAAGCATTTTAAGTGAAAAAGACGAACACAGAAAGACAATCTTGTATTCTTAGATCCCTCGTAAAGTTCTTCATTGATATCAACAAGCAACTTATAAAACTTTGCCGCTTCTCCATTGGGTTCTTGATCACCCATACCTCTTCCCGTTTCAGCAAACTCATTCATGCCAACATTGAACCCATCATTCCCTCCAGGAACTTCTGGTGAAGATGTGTACAAACTATGGTTACGCATGTTAAATGCATCCCGCAACATGCCTTCCATGTCATCTTGTCTAATAGACTGATGTTGATTGTTAGAATTACTTGGCCGAACTCTAGAAGATGACCTAGAAGTTGCGGACTCTCCATGAAAAAACCATTGTCTGTAACCCGAGAGAAATCCTTCACAAATCAAATGTTCGAAAACAACTCCACGCATATGCCAATCAATATTGGCACACCTCGAACAAGGACATAATATCTTATTATCTTCGCTTGCGTTCTGAAAAGCAAAATCGAGAAAACTATCTACTCCATCTTGGTACTCTTGACTTATTCTCGACTTTTGCATCCAACTCTTATCCATTTCGTACGTTCTGCATAGTTAAGTCCCATAAGAAACTCATATTTTAGCATTACCATGAGCTTATGACAAAAGAGACTAATAAGATAAACCACCTAATGCTAATTGTAATGTCATAAGATTACCAAAAATTCCAGCATTTCCTAGACTCACTTGAAGTTCACTAAGCACTTCAGACATACAAGCAAGTTTGGTTGGGAAATAACACCATGCATTCAAGCATGCACCTCAAACAGCCAAGCTATCAAATTGTAAACAAGGTTTGAACAAGCTTGTTCAAAAATATGCCCTCCAATGAGTTGTGAAATTCCCTCTAAATGTTTTTTACCTCAGTGCATATATGTACTTTCCATTGTCATTGATCCATATAAATTTACTGCCCTCATTTGAGAGAGCATTGAGCATATATGCGCAATATGCATCAATTAGCATTTTGCAAGACATTTCCCCACAATATGCATCAATTAGCATTTTGGTAATTCCCACAGCTTCAGCATCATTAGTCTAAAGACTCTAAACCAATTCTTATGCAAAACTTTATTTAGAACTAGCTCTCAACATAACCATTTTGTTTTACAATATTCACAAAGCTTGTAATCATTCCACACTATGACAAGTTTTTACATTACCAGGGTCCATAGCTGGCTATGATTACAGAGGTAAGTTCATAAAAATAGTTCATACCACGACATGGAGGCCGAAAATGACAATGTAAAATGTAACAATTAACATCATTGTGTAATGTATTTCCAAACCTTACCCCGAAAATAAAAGTCCTGAAGCATTAGTAGAATTTTTAACTAAAAAATGAACTTTTTGAATTGATGCTAGAGAAATGACAAAAATATTCATAAATTATTTACTTTGAAGTTTCATAATATTTTCTTAAAATAAGATTCAAATGACAAAGATTGAAGTGCCGACTAACATGCAATAATTTTTAACGAACCAAAAATTAAAGCCAATATTATGCTACCAAGCATGACAAAAGGCCTTTGAATTCAAACATTAAATTAAAGCAGATTAACTTCATGTAATAGCTGAAACATCTGCAGCCAAGTATGAAACAGCCAGGACAAAGCACACGACAGGGAAGAGCTGGGGCCAAAATAATCGAAAATTAACAAGAGTAGCATTTTGGCCCAACTGATCCAGCCAAAGACTTAGGCATCAGATTTCAAGTATTATGTGGCAACAGTCTTATGGAATGGCATCTATATCCACTGCATAACCTGATAGACAAACTAGATACAAATGTTAGGAAGTCCCAAATCCCAAGTCCTGCATTCTTGCTCAGATCCAAAACTACTAGATAGTTGCCATCCTCATACTTGAGGAATATGCAGATCCTGAGGATAGAATAGCTGGGAAAAATCTCAGTTCAACTTTGATTCTGGGACAGATTTGCTCAAAAGAATTTCATGGGAAAGGATGAAGTAAGGGCAGGCTGGGAGCGCTGGTCACGCTGACAGTAACTATCATTTTTCTTATTTAACCCCTTCAAAATTTGCCATCTCAATTCAGCCCCACTCAAATTTTCTCAAGCTATCTGTTTAACCTCTTAATTTTCTAAATGCTTTACATCCTTTACAAATCCTTAAATTTTTTTAAAACATTTCTATATATATATATTAGATGGTTTGTTTAATTTCATCAATATACATATATAAACCATCCATCTAAGTAGCTTTTTAGTCTTTCATTTGTTAATTCCTTTTTTTTTCTTTCATATTAACAGCAAAACAATAATCAGTACAAGGAACTGATCTAATGTAAAAACTTAAAAGAAACAGAAACATAGCCAGCTATGAACCCTGGTAAACAAAAATGGCACTGACAAGAATGAGATTTTGGCATTAAACAGAAGGAACAAAAAAAAGGCAATAAAACATCTACCAGAAATATAATAAGTATTGGTAAATTTATATGCGCAATATGCATATAAATTTACCAGATAACAAGTTTTTACATTATATATTAGTCCCTGGAAATTCACATTAGAACTCAAGCCATTATTTTGCTATCCCATTTCCTTACCAGATCCATACCCATCATTAGCATCCTTAATCACCGTACTTATTTTTTAACTTCACCTATTAGAACCCATACCCATCCTTAAATACGTCCAAGATAATACACAAATTCAAAATTTATCAAAACCCCTCAACAATACATCCACCCAATTACAGAGTAACACGATAATAAAAAAAACCCATAAAGTCAAGACAAACTTGATAAATTATTCATTCCTCATAAAGTGTAAAAGAATAAGATTTGCTCACCTGTTATCAACCTTTCTTGCTGGTGTAATTAACTGAAATTGATAATACTAATAAGAACTTGAAAGCTGAAAAATGCACAAAATTTATATTAAAACCATATGAAATTAAAGTGATAATCAAGAATTGAGGGGGCAATAACAACAAAATTGCGTAATAAAAAAAAAAAAAAAAGAGGAACGATTTTCCAAATTAGAAATTAGGGTTTTTACTTTTGAGAAAGAAAAACGATGGAGAAAGGATTTGATTTGGGGCTGTCGGCTTAGGGAAGGGGACGATGGAGAGAGAGAGAGAGATATATCTGATTTGAGGAATGGGATGAGGGATAATTTTAATTTGGACTTAGCGGCGTTTGATCGACAAACGCCGCTAAATCCATTATAAAAACTATGTCGTTTGGTTATAAATTTTAAATACTTATATATAGCGGCGTTTTTTACTACAAAACGCCGCTATATCGAAATATTTAGCGGCGTTTATGTTTAAAAACGCCGCTATATTAAATTAGTTAGCGGCGTTTGTGCAAACGCCGCTAAAATAAAAGCCTAAACGCAGCGTCTCGCCTCCAAATTTTGACGAAATTTTACGAAACTGATAAAAATTGATTATAGTTTAGCAGCGTTTATATAATGAAAACGCCGCATATAGTACAGATTTAGCGGCGTTTGAATAAATAAAACGCCGCTACTTTACAACTTCCCAGCGTTTCTTTTAAAAACGCCGCCGGGTATTCTAAAACACGGTGCTCCGCGGCGTTTTTAAGTCATACGCCGCTATATTAGCGCCACTGAAAATCAATTTTGTTGTAGTGTATTAAATACTGTCATAGGGTGTCTACAAATACAATTAGTGAATGCCTTGATTATAGGTTAGGAATATACATTAACATTTAATAGGCATTTATTACTTAACCCAAAAAATGAGAGTATTGTTTAAATTTGGAAATTAAATATTTAAATATATAGTATTTACTATTTAGATGATGAAGAAATATTTAAAAGTCTAGTTTAGGTAGAAGCTGGAAAAAAAAAAAAAGAAAAAGAAGTAATAAGTAGTTGTGTAAATGAGACACTTGTGTTCGTAAGCTATTCGAGTTCGACTCGAAAAAAACTCGAATTTGATTCGGTCATTATCGAGTCGAGTTCGAGCTCAAGCAGCTCGAGCTATCAAGCGAGCCGAGTTCGAGTATCTTAATACCGATTCGAGTGGCTCGCGAGCCTAATCGAACTTTTTATTTTATAATATATATTTTTAATATTCTTAATAATAAATTACTATTTTACTCTTAATATATATATATATATATATATATATATATATATATATATATATATATATATATACTTGAAACCCAAAACCTAATTTTTTTTTTTTTACTCTTTTTCCCCTCAACCGTTCACCTTCTGAGTTCTCTCCCTCACAATCTCGCATTCTTTCTCACTCAACCTGGTATTATCAGATTCCTTGCAAAATTAATATGAAAAGCTCTGGTTTATTTCGAATCTGTTCTGTAAATGGTCAAAATCTTTTTCTTATTATCTTTTTGTGCTCTACTTTTTCTCTCTATTGCTTGTTCCTTCAAGTTAGTGGCTACAAATTTTTCTTTTTTGAAATCCATGCCTAGATGATTGTTGTCCTGTTCCGAAACCATATTAGGTTTTGTTGCAGATGGGATTTGCTTTGCAAAACTTCATTATGTACGTAATTTTAATTTGAACTGGTGTTGTAATTTTATTTTGATTGAGATTTTTATATTTTTGTGTTTAGAAAATTTTGGATTGGGTTATTGTTTTAGGTTTTTTTATCATTATATTATCTTTAAAAAATTTTATTATTTAAATATAAAAAATTTGTATATGAAACGAGCTCGAGTATGTAAATCGAGTAAACGAACTTAATCGAGCTGAATTTGAATAGTTTGATTTTATCTCGAGTCGAGCTCGAGCTTAAAAAATAGTATTCTATCGAGTTCGAGTCGAGTTTCGAGCAGCGAGTTTCGAATCGAACTCGAGCTCGAGTTTCTCACTATTCGGACTCGGCTCGATTACAGCCCTAGCAATGAGTATTGTTTAAATTTGGATATTAAATATTTAACATTAAATAAATAGATATATAGATATTTACTATTTAGATGATGAATAAATATTTAAAAGTTTATTATGCCCCTATTTAGTTTATTAACTCAAAATAGGCTCTAAATGAATTCAATTTTAAATACCTATTTTATCCTTATTTATTTTAATAGGGAGCTGGAAATATATAATAAAAATATAGAATTATATATATATTAAAATCAAATTTATTATACCTTAAATGTATTAATGTCTAAAATACTCCTATTTTTTCAATCATTTTTTGTTTTTTACTTAAAATTATTTTTTTTTGAAAATTTCCAAACTACCCCTATTTACTCTAAAGGAAGTGGAAAATATAATAAAGAATTCCCAAACTAACCTTATTTACTCTAAAAGGAGTGAGAAATACTATATTATATAAAAAATTTCCAAACTACCCTATTTACTCTAAAGGGAGTGAAAAATATAATAAAGAATTCCCAAACTAACCCTATTTACTCTAAAATGAGTGGGAAATATTATATTATATCGATTAGTTAAATCTTTATATAAAATTCATTTCTTACACGTTTTTCTTTAAAATTAAAAAAATAATATATTAATTATAAAATTCCTTTTTTATAAAAAAATTTGCTTAACCGATGTTTATTTATCATTTTAATTTTTTTTTGTTGCATTTAATGCATTTAACACCAATTTCGACATCTCTGACCATGTTTATGTAGAAGAAGAAAATTTGTAACCAATTACAAATAGCCACATGTCAATTAGAATTTCTTTAATTAAGAAATTTTCAATTAAATTATACATTACCATGTGAAATTGATAATATCATATTATAATTAATTAAATATGTACACATGGTTTGACCAATCAAATTGCAAGGATTCATGGGTTATCCAATCAAATTTCACCCATGTGTCATAATTATTTTACCTCTAATTAAATTAAATTAATTAAGAGATAAATAATAAATTTTTATCTCTAATTAAATTAAATTAATTAAGAGATAAATAATAAAGTTTTATCTCTAATTAAATTAAATTAATTAAGAGATAAATAATAAATTTTTATCTCTAATTAAATTAAATTAATTAAGAGGTAAATAAATATTTTATCTCTAATTAAATTAAATTAATTAAGAGATAAATAATAAATTTTTATCTCTAATTAAATTAAATTAATTAAGAGATAAATAAATATTTTATCTCTAATTTAATTAATTAATTAAGTGATAAATAAATAAATATTTTATCTCTAATTTAATTAATTAATTAAGTGATAAAAATAAATATTTTATCTCTAATTAAATTAAATTAATTAAGAGATAAATAAGAAGATATTATCTCTAATTAAATTAAATTAATTAAGAGATAAATAAGGAGGCTGAGTTCTTTTAAAACTCTCTTTCACCTGGCTAGCTACCACTATAAATAGAGACCTCCCCTTAACACAAATTCACAACTCAGAAAGCCTGAAGAGAAGAAGATTTTGAAGAGCCAAATCCTCTCAAAATTCTTAAGAAGAAATTAGAGAAATTCTAAGAACGCGGTGCTTGTTCTTGAGAATTCTCTAAGAAGCTGCTCTCCGATCTTGTTCATCAAAGGAAAGGAGATAATTCCTGTTTTTCAAGACCAAGTCTAGAAGACCCTTGAAGCAGATCTCACCGATTCAAGATTCGTGAAGACCCTTGGATCAAAGTTTTACTGAAGAAAAGAATCAAAGGATTTCTTTCTTTAAGAATATTCAGAGATTGTAACCTCAAAGTTTGATTAATAAAATTATTATTTGACTCCAAATTTTCCTTGTCATATTTTTGACATAAAATTTGTGTGTACAAATTTTGGCACGCCCGGTGGGACAATCTCTGCCTTTCATCTCTTTTCTTCAAAACTCAACTTATCAAGTTGCAATGGCTCCCAAGAAGAACCTTGCTAACAAACCAACTCTCAAGCCTGCTCGAGCTAATCCTGCAGTCTACCCCACTTCATCATCAAGCGTTGATATCCCTGCTCATCCTTATGGCACTAGGAGGAAGGCCAAAGCTCTTGCTGAATTGTATGAACAAACTTTTCCGGTGCTCAATCAAAACCCTCTCTATGACACTTCTTCTCCAATTCAAGACTTAGAAGAAGTTTCCGCTGGACAAGTTGATTCTCCTCGAGGATCAAGTGCAAGTCGCCAGTTAACATACAAAGAACAAGATAGCTACTCAAGCAACAAGCATATTCCATCCTCTGCTCCAAAATCAAGTTCTGGAGTAATGGCTGTCATGACAACTGGCACCACATCATTGGAAGAACAAGTTGCACTTCTGGCAAAATCTGTTGAAATTCTTTCAGCAAGTATCAAAGAGAAGGATAACCAGATCGCTTCCATGATGGACAAGATCGCCGGTCTCACTGGAAAAAGGAACGAAGCTTCAAACCAAAATTGGCAATCAATCTTTCAAGATGATGGTGAGAACTCTGGCAAGGAAGTTGCTAAGGATTCCGAAGAAAAGATCAATGAACTCGTCACTACCAGTCAGCTCAAGGATCTTATCAATGAGGCTATCAAAGATCAAGTTGAAAGCATCACTCAACCTTCATATACATATGCAAAACCATATTCTCAAAGGATCGATCGTCTGAGGATGCCTGGGAACTATCAACCCCCAAAATTTCAGCAGTTCGATGGAAAAGGAAATCCACGCCAACATGTTGCACATTTCGTGGAAACTTGCAATAATGCTGGTACCTATGGGGATCTCATGGTAAAGCAGTTCGTCCGCTCCCTAAAAAGCAACGCCTTTGATTGGTATACTGACCTTGAGCCTGGGACGATTGACAGCTGGGAACAGCTTGAGCGTGAATTCCTTAATCGATTCTACAGCACTCGTCGCTTAGTCAGTATGATCGAACTCACAAGCTCACGTCAATGGAAGGATGAGCCAGTCATTGATTACATACACAGATGGAGAAATCTGAGCCTTAACTGCAAAGAAAGACTGTCTGAGTCTTCGGCTCTTGACATGTGCATCCAAGGCATGAATTGGGGCTTGCGTTACATTCTTCAAGGCATTAAGCCTAAGACCTTTGAAGAATTAGCCACTCGTGCTCATGATATGGAGTTGAGTATGACAGCTGCTGGAAATCAAGAACCTCCGGTGCAAGAGCCAAAGAAAGGAAAGGAAAAACAAGATACTCGCAAAGGGGGCAAAACTTTTATCAACAAGGGAGAAAGCAAACAGTCCATGGCAGTGACTACCAAGCCTCTTAAGATATCTCCCAAGTCAAAAGAATCTCAAGAGATGAAATCTTCTCCTTTCCAAGACAAAGGTAAAGGCAAGATCACCTTGAAGGAGAGGCAAGAAAAGAAGTATCCTTTTCCTGATTCTGATGTTTCAAGCATTCTTGAAGAACTTTTAAAGACTAAGCTGATTCAGTTGCCAGAAATGAAGCGACCTGAAGAAGCTGATAAAGTAGAAGATCCCAATTATTGCAGGTACCATCGCTTGATTAGCCATCCTCTGGAGAAGTGCTTTATTTTGAAGGATAAAATCATGCGACTCTATGAAGAAGGAAAAATCGAGTTTGAAGAAGAAACGATGTCGTCAAATTTGGCATCAGTCAATATGGTTTCTCAATCCAATTTGCTGGATAGAACCATAAAATTTGGCTCTTTTGATCCTATCATACTGGCTCCAAGTACAAGTACGATGGAGGGTCTTCAGGAAAGTGGGGGCAACTATTTGCCTCAAAGACAAAATCAAGATTACGATGGTTGGACTCTAGTCACACGCCGAAGAAGCAAAAGGAAGAATCTTCCAAAAGTTGTGAAAGTGCCTACAAGAGCTAAGATGATCAAACGACCATCTGAATTTCCAAAGCCCAATGTGCCTCAAGAAGCAAAAATGCCATCTCGGGGTAAAAATTCAGTAGAGAGGAAGTCAAGGAGGCAAATCACTTTAAACGAATTCATGCCGATTCAGCTTAGAAATGAAGATTTGGTTTTCATGACTTGTTACCATAACGGTGGCAATGAAGATAATGAAAACAACACAGACTCAGTAGCATTTGAAGTTGATGAGCATTCTTGTGCTACGAAAATTAACTTTTCTGATGAGGATCTGTTGCTAGGGTCAACCCCTCATAATCGGCCGTTGTTCGTCGTAGGATATACTCGGGAACAGAAGATCAATAGAATCTTGATCGATGATGGTTCTGCTGTCAACATACTCTCGTTGATGACAATGAAAGAATTGGGAGTTCCTTTGGATGAATTGATGCAAAGCCGCTTGATGATCCAAGGATTCAACCAAGGGGGACAAAGAGCTCTTGGAAAACTTAGACTTCAACTTTTCATTGGAGATATGGAGTCAAGTCCACTTTTCCATGTAATCGATGCCAAAACGACGTACAACATGTTGTTAGGACGACCATGGATACATCAAAATGGTGTAGTCTCCTCAACTCTGCACCAATGTCTCAAGTATTGCAGAAACGGTCAAGTCAAGACGATCCTTGCAGACGCTAAGCCATTTACTATAGCAGAAGCACATTTCGCAGATGCAAAGTTTTATCTAAAAGATGCATTTATCGAAGAAGTAATGCCCAACCCGATGCAAGAATTAAAGCAAAAGGGAAAGAATTTGGCTTCTTCCACAGTTGGAGAAGATGAACTTGCTCAAGGTTTAAAGGATCTGACTCTTCCTCTCACTAACTTAGAAGAATCAAGAGGCCTTATACCTCCACTGCAAGGATTTGTTAGACCAGTGGAAGAATCTCTTTGCCAACATCAGGATCTTCCTACTCATCGAGCTAAAGATTTTGATCCTAATGCTTATAGGTTGCTTGTCAAAGCTGGATATAAACAAGAGGATGTTGCAAAATTGGCTCACGAGACAAAAGAGCCTAGCAAAGAAAAACCGCAAAGTTCATTCAAGATCCGACAGGTCTGGCAAAAGAAGATGGATCACATCGGAACTTCTAGAGAGGGGCTTGGATATTCTCCATTAAAATTGAAGATTTATAAACAAACTTCAAGGTACATAAATGTGGAGGAAGTTCCCGAGGAGCAAGAAGATGCAGTGAAGCCACCAGGACTTTCAGTGTTTGATCGCTTGGGGGCACGCTCAACACGATGTTCAGTGTTTGATCGTTTGAGCATTCAATCATCACGAAGGTCAGTTTTTGAACGAATGGGAGAAAAATGCAGTGAAGTTTCTGTAAGTAAACCAATTTCCATTCAGTCAAGGCTTGGAAGTCCGTACTCTGAAGAAGTTAACTGTGGCCGAAAAAGAAAATCTTCCACTTTAAAGGAATCAAGAGATTTTCACAGCAAAATTCCTTCTCGAATGAAAAGGCAAAGCGAATGGAAGGTAACTACTGGTGAAGTTTTAAAGGCTAGAAAGCACACAGTGGTTATAACCAAATCAGTCTCATCCTCAGAGGAAGAAGAACTTGAAAAAACAGAAATCTTTACTTCTAACCATGTATCTGTAAAGGAAACTGGTGAAAAATCTCAAGAGGAAGAAGCCCAAGAAGCCCCTTCATCTTTTGAAGAAGGAAATCAAGCTACTATTGACGAACTAAAAGAGGTTAATATCAGTACTAGTGAAGATCCACGACCGGTCTTTATTAATGCTTGCTTACCACCAGAAGAAGAAAAAGCCTATCTTGATCTTTTGATAGAGTATCGAGATATCTTTGCTTGGACTTACAAAGAGATGCCGGGACTTGATCCAAAAGTAGCTATGTATCATCTGGCTGTCAAGAAAAGTGTCCGACCTATCAAACAAGCTCAACGACGCTTCCATCCTGACTTGATCCCCCAAATTGAAGCTGAGGTCAATAAGCTCATCAAAGCTGGCTTTATTAGAGAAGTCAAGTATCCCACTTGGATCTCAAATATTGTTCCAGTGAGAAAGAAAAATGGTCAACTTCGAGTTTGTGTAGATTTTCGAGACTTGAACAATGCTTGCCCAAAGGACGACTTTCCTCTCCCTATAACAGAAATAATGGTTGATGCTACAACTGGCCATGAAGCTTTGTCCTTTATGGATGGATCGTCTGGTTATAATCAAATTCGCATGGCTCCAAGAGATGAAGAACTTACCGCATTTCGAACTCCAAAAGGTATATACTGTTACAAAGTTATGCCGTTTGGATTAAAGAATGCAGGTGCTACTTATCAAAGAGCAATGCAAAAGATCTTTGATGATATGCTTCACAAGAATGTCGAGTGTTATGTTGATGACTTGGTAGTGAAGTCAAAGGAAAAATCCAATCATCTTGCTGATCTTCGCCAAGTGTTTGAAAGATTGCGTAGATACCAATTGAAGATGAATCCGCTCAAGTGTGCGTTCGGAGTATCCTCGGGCAAATTTTTGGGGTTCATCGTACGACATCGTGGGATTGAGATCGATCAATCAAAAATAGATGCAATCATGAAAATGCCTGAACCGCGCAATCTGCATGAACTTAAAAGTCTGCAAGGAAGATTGGCATATATCCGACGTTTCATCTCAAACTTGGCTGGTCGATGTCAACCATTTAGCCGGCTAATGAAGAAGGATGTCCCTTTTGTCTGGGATGAGGCCTGCAGTAATGCTTTTAAGAGTATTAAGACCTTTTTGTTACAACCACCTATTCTGAAGGCACCTATACCAGGACAGCCGTTAATCCTTTATATTGCTGCACAAGAACGTTCCTGATGGAAACTCAATTAAGAGTTGTAAACCCAAGTGCAGGTTATGTTCAAGTAATAAATTCTCGGGTGTCCGAGGTCGAACCACAGGGAAGCGTATTAGTAAGTATAAGTTTATAAATATATAAGAAAAAGAAAGTAAACAAGATATTAGGGAATCAACAACAAAACAAAATAAACAAGATATTAGAGAACAAAATAAATAAAATAACATAAAAGAAATTAAACAAAATATAAAAAACAATAAGAAAGGATGTTGAGGTTAGAGAATCCACTCTTGGTATTATGCTAAGATTAATCTTGTTTTATTACACAATTGAAATCCACACATAAGGGAGGTTCCAATCGGAAGGTTTAGCAATTCAGTCCAAATTGTCCAACGTCCATAGCATATGATATTATGTTCATTTGGTGTCCTCAAAACTCATAAAAAGAGTCCAAGCATTCCTTATGCCAAGGTATATGTCTACAACAAATCAAGGTTATGAAACCAAGCATTTACTGTGCCATTTTCATTGTCAATAATGAATCAAGATCTCTACTTTGCAAGTATGATTTTAAACCAAAAGAAAATATTATCTATGCTAGTGCTTATAAATGATGATTCATTTTAGCTCATGTTTAAGAGACTAACCTTAGCATTTACCAAGAGCTTCACCTCATCACCTCAACAATATGATTAGAAACACATACTAGATATGAATAAAATGAAAAGAAATGTAAGAAGAAAAAGAAAACTAGAGAAAGGAAAGAAAAAGAAAACTTAGAGAATTTTATTACAATGGCTATCCTACCAATGTATCAATGTATCCCAATACTCATCCAAGGCCCTCTATTTATACACATTTTGGAGGGCTAAATGACAAGAGACAAGCTTTACAAATTTCAAAGGTAGGTATAATAGGTGGGTGCATTTTTCTAACAATTTTCGTCATATTGTATGACAATTCTGATCAGCCAGCTTGATGGTCGATTTTGTCAATGTTGGAGGCTCGATCTGATAAAATGGTCTTCTAGAAAAATATACCCCTATCAGTTACGGATCCATAGCCGTTGGAATCAGATCATTTGCGCACGTGGATCGGGAGATATGGTCAAAATACCAAAACGGTGCAGAACAGACGTCATTGCACATCAGCCAACTTGATGGTCGATTTCGCTAGGGAAAACGACTCCGTTTCAAGAAGTGTAAAACATGAAAAAGATAGATATGCCTCTTAGCTTTGCAGGGATACAAAGTTCAGCCTTATTTCTTCAGTGAAACTCGAGATATAGCTGATATGGCAAAAGGTGTCGGAACTGGAACTGAACTGGATTTGCCCTTAATTCTAGTAATCTGAAATCACTCAAAGAAACTTGTGAAAAACACCAAATTACATAAAAATATAAAAGATCATAAACACAATTAGACTAAACAATAATAACTCGTATTTGACACAAAACAATAATAAAACATAACTAAAAACTATATAATTATACGAGTTATCACACCCCCATACTTAGATTGTTGCTAGTCCCTAGCAACGACTCAATAAAAATAAAATAAGAAAATCTAATCTAATCCATTTTCGTAGGAAATCACGGTGGCACTTAGCATGTGACACAAGCCTTTAAACCCCTAGGTGTCCCTAGTGGACGAGTTTAGTCTCGTGAGGGTTTACTAGGACGATACCCACAAACATTGAAGACATAAGAAAAACTAAAAATAATAATTATAACTAATCCTTCCAATATAAATTAGAGATAATCATTGGACAAGTCTTAAAAACTAATCAATAGCTTAAAGAAATTCACAAAAAATCTTGCTTGAATGTAAATAGTTTGAGTTAAGCCAATAATAACATAACATATTTCAATCAAAATAGTGTATATTCAAACTTAATCTCAACTTCTCACATGGGATACTCTCTTGATTTTCACTCTTTAAAGTAGTGGTAAAGTGTTTACACTCAATCAATCTCATGAAAACACTTCTACCATATGCTTGCTTGTCCACCTATTCTCCACTATTTAGATCATACAACTTCATAAATCAAGAGGTCTTTATTCAAGGTTGTAATGGGGCCAAAGGGTTATAATGTGGTTAAAGAACAAAAGGATAAAGATATCACAAAGGTTCCAAAGAGTTCATAGATTTTAGAGACATAATAAGATCATACAAATAAAACTTCTCAAAACTCTTATAAAGCACATAATAACATAGGCTAAATATTCATGTTGAGCCTTTGCATCATTCTAACCAACTTTGTAACATCTTTTTCTAGAAGTTCAAGAGAAGATTTTTTTTTTTTTTTTTTTTTTTTTTTTTTTAATATGGGAATGTATTTGACAATGATCCCTTTCTTTTTCTCTTGACTTTTTCTTTTCTTTTCTTTCCCCCACACTTATCTTTTGTTTCTAACCCAAATTTTCAAATAAAAATATCCCTTGTTTTTTTGCAATATGTCTCAAAATATAAAATTCATCTTTAGAACAAGGGTAAGGATATAAGCATATTTAGGCTAGGTGTAAGTTGTGGTTACCAATAAAACATCATATTTAATGTAGGCTCAAATTGGCTCACTAGTGGGGATGTTCTCGTAGAACATTAATAATGGATGGCTGTTTGGCTCTGGTTATAATCCTAATGCCTCTATCATATTCATGTTGTCACATGTATCAATATAGTCTCAAACGGTTTAAAGCAAGTTCTAGAGAATCATGTAATCATAAGAGCACTCAAGAAAGAAATTAGATTGATTTGTATAATGCATCAATCATTATAGGCTCAAAAACTCACAAAGATGATTATACAAGTCAGATTAAGTCTAAACATGCTTCTTTCTCAATCAACATATCATATTAACATTGGCTCATAAAAAGGTTGACATCAAGCTCAATTCTCATGAAAATCTTCTCACTAATAAATCTGTTTTAGACTTATGCAATTCATATCTCATCATTGTATTGAAAGTAACTAAAAAAAAAACACACTAAGTCTAAACATGCTTTTTTTTTTTTTGTTTTTTTTGTTTTTTTGAAGAAGAAGATTAAATCAAACTGACAAGGTATGTCTCAAGTCTCCCTTACTCAGACCTTGTTCAGAATGAATACTTCTAAATGTCTTAAAACACAACAAATTTTTTTTTTTTTTTTTTAGCAAAATATGTCCCTTACCCCCTACTAAAATATGACATTGTCCCCAATGTCAAATTTTAAAGGTAGAATTTAGGAGATATTACCTGCAGAGGTTGCTAACCACTTATTATAACTGAGACACAACAAGCAAAATGTTAGATAATGTCACAAAGACAAAGTGCAATCCACTCCTTGCTCGTCCATATCTCTTTTTCTTTTTCCGAGCGTTTGCGAAACAACCGTAGCAGATAAACACTCATAAGCTTGTAGCTTTTTGAGTAAATCTTCAATGGTTGTAGCAGAAATTATGGTTCTCCTTGCCTCTGAAAACATGAATCCATTATCCACAGCATTATCTAAATATGAAAGTAAATTACTAAAATAACCATTAATATTAAGCAAACCAATGGGTTTCTTATTTGTGACCAAAGATGACCAAGAAGCCACGCAAGCTATTTCTTCCAATGTACCCAGACCTCCTGGTAAGGCAATGAATGCATCGGCAGAATGGTACATGATTGTTATCCGTTCAGGGATACTCCAGACTTGTATTTCCTTACCCACGGTAGGTCCACAAAAATCTGTGAATAGTTTTGGCACGATTCCTAGAACTGGACTTCCTCCGGCGTGTACTGCTGTAGCGACTGCTCCCATTAAACCCGTACTACCGCCTCCATAAATCAAGTGGATCTTTTGTTGGGCAAGTATTACTCCAACTCTTATGGCTTCATCAGCGAATATGTTATTTTTCCCTGGATAAGCACCTCCAAAGACACAAATTTTTTTAATGCGCTGGGACGAAGTGCTTTCCATTTTTTTTTCTTTTTCGAGTGCCTGAAAGAGAATGAGTACATGGTGTAATATATAGAGGACTGAGTAGTGAATCAGACAAGAGTAATAATGTCGCCGAAAGTGTATTTGACCTGTCAGAAGAAAATGTTAACCTAACAAAAGATTTTTGCGTGATTTCAGGAAGAAAATCAAAAAGAGAAGAAAAATCAACCGTAAAAGACCAATGCAAAAAAAAAAAAAAAAAAAGGAGAATAATTACACAAATCGAACAACACGTAAATTAAACCGAAATGAAGTTATTGCAAATCAAACCAAAAGCTGAGAAGTCATTTATTGTAGTTGTGATTGTGGCTCACATCTTCCTCTGGTTTTACGTCCAGAAACGGCTTAAACGCCTTCTATGAGTCGAGGATATGCTTCCCATCCAGTTTTCTTACAAGCTGGCAAACAGGGTCTTTTAACATCAGATTCCCAAGATGTTGCCATTCCCTTTGGAATTGCGGCCATAAATCAAGAATTTCTCTTTGTACGTCTCCACTAGGATGCGTCTCAAGAGAAAGTTGGATATTACCCAAATTCTCCTTACTCAGTCCATCCTTAATGAATTCAATTTTATCATCTCGATTAGAGGACGGAATCCCAATAGAACGACATTTACCGTTACACGTCCATCGTGCACACTTGTGGCAATTTGAACTCATGCGCTTTGCTCGTCGCTTCTTTGCATAAGTGCTTCTACCTGTACCTAGTAAATGCAAAACAGGAAGATATTCATCTTCACGTACCTTGGCTTCAATTATCCAACGTATGTCTTCAGGAATCCCTTTGTTCATAAGCATTCTTAATCTTTCTAATCGAACTTGGTAAAGCTTCAGTAAAATATTCCGAGGAAAAGGAGGAAATCGTTTCTGCAATCTTGTGAGAATATCATCCATCTTGAAAAAAAATTAAAGAGAAAATGAAAGAGAAATTGAAAGAGAAATTTATATACAATATCAGTTTTGTGGGTAGCTGATGGAACCGACTTAAATAATCACGGAGTACCGTTATCCGCCATTTAACCGGAAAAAAATGAATTTTTTTTTTTTTTTTTTTTTTTTTTTTTTTTTTTTGAAGATTAGTAAAAATTATATTTACATCTAGTTATTTTCAAAACAAGGATCAGAAAGAAAAACAACCTCTTCTTGAGTAACATGATTTTCCAAAAAGAGTTTGAGTCTTTGTCCATTTACCTTGAATACGTTACCATTTTGAGGATTCTCAATGTCAACTGCTCCATAATGATACACATGCTTAACCACAAATGGGCCAGTCCATCTTGATCTCAACTTACCAGGAAATATGTGAAGTCTAGAATTATAAAGTAGAACTTTTTGCCCAACATCAAATGTTTTTCTTGAAATTAACTTGTCATGAAAGGCTTTAGTTCTTTCTTTATGAATTTTAGAATTCTCATATGCATCATTTCTGAGTTCCTCAAACTTTTGTTTCCAACAATGCTTAACCTGAAAAGAATTTAACAAAGAATCAGTGTGTGAAATTTCTGAATCATTATCAAACTCACATTCAATTAAATAAGCTTCTAAAGGATCATGGAATGTGGTAGTGGTGAGATGTTCATGAACAAGTTCTTCAATGAAATCCACTTCATGTACTTCTGAATTATCACCAGGTTGCTTGCAAATGTTGAACACATTTAATTCTAAAGTCATATTTCCAAAAGAAATGTTCAACATACCATTCCTGCAATTTATCAGAGCATTAGAAGTTGCAAGAAATGGACGGCCTAATATAACAGGAATTTGAACATTTGGATTTGAAACAGGATGTGTGTCCAAAACAATAAAATCAACAGGGAAGTAAAAATTATCAATTTGAACCAAAACATCTTCAACTATCCCTCGAGGAATTTTTACAGAACGATCAGCTAGTTGAAGTGTAACAGGTGTTTCCTTGAGTTCACCTAAACCTAACTGTTGATAAACAGAAAAAGGCAAAAGATTAACACTAGCACCAAGATCAAGCAATGCACGTTCTATTCTAGTGTTTCCAATGATGCATGAGATTGTTGGACATCCAGGATCTTTGAATTTTGGTGGAGTAAGGTGCTGAATGATTGAGCTCACACTTTCCGTCAGAAATGCTTTCTTTTGTACATTATGTTTCCTTTTAACTGTGCACATGTCCTTCAAAAATTTAGCATAAGATGGAACTTGTTTGATTGCATCCAATAAAGGAATGTTAATCTTAACTTGTTTGAAAAGTTCATAAATTTCTGCATTTTGATTCAAATTCTTTATTGTTTGCAACCTTTGAGGAAAAGGAGCAGGATGCATACCTTTTTCTTTGTCCAAATTTTCAAGAAGTTCAGACTTACCATCATCCTTACCATTACTTTTCGGAGGGGAAAGAGGATCTTGGTCTTTTGATGGAATGTTTTTGTCAATTGCCTTTCCACTTCGAAGAGTTGTGATAGAACTGGCATTTTCCTGTTGAGTTTCATTGGAGCAAGAAACAAGACATTGAGTAGAAGGGTTAGGCTGAGGTTGAGCAGGAAACTTACCTTTTTCTTGAGTGCGTAATGAAGCTGTCAATGTGGACAAGGTGTTTTTGATCTCATTGATGTCCTGTGAAGTTTGGTTATTCACATTTGCTTGTGTTTGCATGAATGCTTGCAATGTTTCTTCCAAGGTTTGTACACGTGAAGGTTGATAGGAAAAAGTGTTGCCCGGCTTTTGAGATTGTGGTACCTGAACATGATTATTATTCCGCCAACTGAAGTTGGGATGATTTCTCCATTCAGGGTTATACATTTCAGAGTAAGGAGAAGGAAAAGGCTTTTTAAATGTGTTTATGGAATTTACTTGATCATGCAACGCTTCTTTAAGAATGGGAATGTTTGGACATTCAGAAGTGGGGTGTCCCATGATTTCACAAATTCCACAACTTTCTTCATTTTTAACCGTTTTGACTTCTTTTACTTCTCTAAGTTCCATGGCTTCAATCTTTCTAGCCAAATTAGCTACTTTAGCTTTTATCTCATCTTCTTGACTAAAATGATATTTACCTCTGTTAGAAACAACATTAGATCTATTGGAACTTTCAGAGGAATTATCTGTGTGCCAGGCTTGAGAGTTATCTGCCAAATGGTCTAAGTAGTCAAAGGCTTCTTCAGGTTCTTTTTCTAGAAACTCACCGTTACACATTGTTTCAACAAATTGTTTAGTTTCGGGAGTTAAACTTTCATAAAAGAAACTAATAAGACGCCATTTTTCAAAACCATGATGTGGACAAGAACTTAACAAATCTTTAAAACGCTCCCAGCACTGAAAAAATGCTTCATTTTGATTTTGATTGAAATTTTGAATCTGTCTTTTCAAAGCAGTAGTTTTATGTGCTGGGAAAAATTTCTTTAGAAACTCAGTTTGTAATTCTTGCCATGTGCCAATTGACCTTGGTTTTAAATTATGAAGCCAAATTTTTGCTTTATCTTTTAAAGAAAAAGGAAATAATTTTAGCTTGACAATTTCATTTGTGCATTGTTGGTCATTAAAGGTGACACATACATCTTCGAAGTCTTTTAGAAACGAGTAAGCACTTTCCGATTCCAACCCATAGAAATTTGGAAGCAAAGCTATCATACCTGGTTTAAAACGAAAGTTGTTTGCATTGAGAGGAAAAATAAAACAAGAGGGTGATGAGCTTCGAGTTGGTTGCAAGTAGTCACGCATGGTGCGTACTTGTCTGTTCTCATCTTCAGCATGAACACTTTCATTGTCAGCCATGGTAGGACTTGTATTAGAAAGATTACCTGAAAAAGTTTCACAATAAAATCTAACTAAACGACGAGATCTAAAATCACGTCGCCAAACAAGCATAAAACAAAGTTAATATACAAAATTAGGCGGTATAACCAGCCAATAAAAATAAATATAGGCGGTATAACCAGCCAATAAAAATAAATATACTTATAAACTTATATACTTAGTATTGCTTCCCCGGCAACGGCGCCAAAAACTTGATAGAAACTCAATTAAGAGTTGTAAACCCAAGTGCAGGTTATGTTCAAGTAATAAATTCTCGGGTGTCCGAGGTCGAACCACAGGGAAGCGTACTAGTAAGTATAAGTTTATAAATATATAAGAAAAAGAAAGTAAACAAGATATTAGGGAATCAACAACAAAACAAAATAAACAAGATATTGGAGAACAAAATAAATAAAATAACATAAAAGAAATTAAACAAAATATAAAAAAACAATAAGAAAGGATGTTGAGGTTAGAGAATCCACTCTTGGTGTTATGCTAAGATTAATCTTGTTTTATTACACAATTGAAATCCACACATAAGGGAGGTTCCAATCGGAAGGTTTAGCAATTCAGTCCAAATTTTCCAACGTCCATAGCATATGATATTATGTTCATTTGGTGTCCTCAAAACTCATAAAAAGAGTCCAAGCATTCCTTATGCCAAGGTATATGTCTACAACAAATCAAGGTTATGAAACCAAGCATTTACTGTGCCATTTTCATTGTCAATAATGAATCAAGATCTCTACTTTGCAAGTATGATTTTAAACCAAAAGAAAATATTATCTATGCTAGTGCTTATAAATGATGATTCATTTTAGCTCATGTTTAAGAGACTAACCTTAGCATTTACCAAGAGCTTCACCTCATCACCTCAACAATATGATTAGAAACACATACTAGATATGAATAAAATGAAAAGAAATGTAAGAAGAAAAAGAAAACTAGAGAAAGGAAAGAAAAAGAAAACTTAGAGAATTTTATTACAATGGCTATCCTACCAATGTATCAATGTATCCCAATACTCATCCAAGGCCCTCTATTTATACACATTTTGGAGGGCTAAATGACAAGAGACAAGCTTTACAAATTTCAAAGGTAGGTATAATAGGTGGGTGCATTTTTCTAACAATTTTCGTCATATTGTATGACAATTCTGATCAGCCAGCTTGATGGTCGATTTTGTCAATGTTGGAGGCTCGATCTGATAAAATGGTCTTCTAGAAAAATATACCCCTATCAGTTACGGATCCATAGCCGTTGGAATCAGATCATTTGCGCACGTGGATCGGGAGATATGGTCAAAATACCAAAACGGTGCAGAACAGACGTCATTGCACATCAGCCAACTTGATGGTCGATTTCGCTAGGGAAAACGACTCCGTTTCAAGAAGTGTAAAACATGAAAAAGATAGATATGCCTCTTAGCTTTGCAGGGATACAAAGTTCAGCCTTATTGCTTCAGTGAAACTCGAGATATAGCGGATATGGCAAAAGGTGTCGGAACTGGAACTGAACTGGATTTGCCCTTAATTCTAGTAATCTGAAATCACTCAAAGAAACTTGTGAAAAACACCAAATTACATAAAAATATAAAAGATCATAAACACAATTAGACTAAACAATAATAACTCGTATTTGACACAAAACAATAATAAAACATAACTAAAAACTATATAATTATACGAGTTATCAGTTCCTTAGGAGCTTTGTTGGCACAAGAGAATGATGAAGGAAAAGAAACTGCACTCTACTATCTTAGTAGAACTCTCAATGGCGCTGAATTAAATTATTCTCCCATCGAAAAGACTTGCTTGTCATTGATGTTTGCAGTTAAAAAGCTGAGGCACTATTTGCAAGCTCATTCTGTTCGTTTGATTTCGCGAGCAGATCCCCTCAAATATCTCATGTCCAAGTCTGTGCTCAGTGGAAGATTGGCAAAATGGGCTTTTTTGCTACAAGAGTTCGATATTACTTATATTCCACAAAAGGCTGTTAAAGGGCAAGCACTTGCCGATTTCCTTGCAAACCATCCGATTCCAGATGATTGGGAATTCTCTGAAGATCTCCCAGATGAAGATGCTCTTTTCATCGAAATTCCCAGGCCATGGAAACTATTTTTCGATGGGGCTGCCCGTCAAGATGGAGCTGGAGCAGGTGTTTTCTTTGTCACTTCAGAAGGAGATGTATTGCCTTATGCATTTACTCTCACTGAAAATTGTTCCAACAATGTAGCAGAATACCAAGCTCTGATCATTGGATTGGAAATGGCAGTGGATATGAAGATCACTCAACTTAAAGTGTTTGGGGATTCCAAATTGGTCATCAACCAACTTCTTTCACTTTATGAAGTTAAGAAGCCTGACCTCTTACCATATGTAAACTATGCGAAGAACATTTTGGAATGGTTTGACAATGTAAGCTTGGAACATGTACCAAGAAGAGAGAACAAGCAAGCAGATTCTCTTGCTAATCTAGCATCAGCTCTCGCCATGCCAAGTGTAGAAGTAAAAGTCCCTCTTTGCAAACGATGGATTTTACCTCCAGTTGATTTTAAAGATGACAACCAGGAATCCAATGTTGTTTCAGTTTGCGAAGTTGAAAAAGAAGATTGGAGACAGCCATTGATTGATTATTTGGAGCATGGGAAGCTACCCAATGATCCAAGGCATAAAACAGAAGTGAAACGTCGAGCTCCTCGATTTATTTACTTTAAGGGTACGCTCTATCGCCGCTCTTTTGATGGTGTCTTCCTTCGATGTTTAGGAGAAGATGAAGTATCCAAAACCTTACAAGAAGCTCATTCAGGAATTTGTGGTGCGCATCAGTCTGGAGCTAAATTGCACTTTCAAATTAAAAGAATGGGATATTACTGGCCAACAATGGTAAAAGATAGCATGGACTACTCCAAGAAATGTCAAGCTTGTCAGTTTCATGCAAACTTCATCCATCAACCTCCTGAACCATTACATCCGACAGTCACATCTTGGCCGTTCGATGCTTGGGGACTCGATTTGGTAGGACCATTACCTAAGAGTTCACTAGGGCATATGTACATACTTGTCGCTACAGATTACTTTTCGAAGTGGGCAGAAGTGGCACCTTACAGGGAAGTAAAAAAAGAAACTGTTGCAACTTTTATCAGGACAAACATCATTTATCGGTATGGTGTACCTCGTCACATCATAACTGATAATGGGAAGCAGTTTGACATGAGCAAATTATGTGCACAGTTTGACTTCAAGCAGTACAAGTCTTCAATGTACCATGCTCCAGCAAACGGATTAGCAGAAGCTTTTAACAAAACTTTGTGCAATCTTCTCAAGAAAGTTGTTAACCGTTCAAAGAAAGATTGGCATGAAAGGATAGGAGAAGCTCTGTGGGCTTATCGAACTACATATCGCACACCAACTCAAGCCACTCCATATGCATTTGTTTATGGTGTAGAAGCTGTTCTACCACTTGAGCGACAAATTCCGTCATTAAGGATTGTAATCCAGGAAGATCTTTCTAGTGAAGACAATGTACGCTTACGTTTGGAAGAATTAGAAGCACTGGATGAGAAAAGGTTGGAAGCCCAACAACGCTTGGAGTGCTATCAAGCTCGACTATCCAAAGCTTTTAATAAGAAAGTCAAGCAGCGATCTTTCCAAGTTGGAGACTTAGTCCTTGCTGTAAGAAGACCCATAAATACTTCACATCGTATTGGCAACAAGTTCCTTTCAAAATGGGATGGACCATACGTTGTTCGAGAAGTTTATACCAATGGAGCCTATAAGATCGTTGATCAAGATGGTGTCAAAGTCGGACCGATCAATGGAAAGTTTTTGAAGCGTTACTATGCTTAAAGAAGATATTGCTCCTAAGCAAGAGCTTAAACTGTCGTATGTTGCTCCTAAGCACGAGCTTAAACTGCACATTAAAAAAAAAAAAAAAAGCCCGCTATGTTGAAAATCCTTTCTTGAGACAACTTAGGCAAAAGTTAGGGCACAAAAAAAAAATGATGAACTACGTTATGACTTGATCCTTCAAATTCGATGGTACATAGGCAGCTTGGTTTCATTGCCAAGTTCAGTCCAAACAAAAAAAAATTGTTTGATTCAAATATTATCTTTTGTTCACTTGAAAGTATCATGATAATTCTCCATTCAAATTTCATGATTCAAGTTGTCTTTCAAGAAAAACAAATCTTTTACAAATTAAAGATCTTTGGAAATTTAATTTGTAGTCCACACATGATGCAAAAATACTTCAGAAAGTGCAAAAGAAAGATGATATATGGAGAAAAAGAAATTTAACTTCATTTCAAACTTGAAAAGAACTTACAATTAAAAAAAAAAAAACTAATAATCCTGAGAACTAATACAAATTTCAAAAAAAAAAAAAAAGTTACATCAAAAGGGATTCAGGGCTTCCATTTGAAATTCTTCAAGTCTTCTCGAGAGGCTTCCAACATATTTCGCAACAAATCTAAGTTTTTGGCTTCATTCTCAGTAAGGGTAGTAAAAGACTCAACAGAATTCATCTCCTCACGAATCTTAGAGGTGTCAATTCTTCTTCTTTTCAATTCATCTTCAGTTTCTTGGAGCGAAGATTCAAGTCTATGTTTTTTGCGTTGCAAAGTAATGAACTCTTGCTCTATATCTGCCAAGTTCGACTGCAGGGTGTTAAGGTTCTCGACAGTTTTATGTTCAAGTAACATTGAATCTTTAAGTCGAATTTCAAGTGCTTGAAGTCTTTCAATTCTATCCTTGGATGAAGAGATGGAAGATTCAAGCTCATTAAACTTTTGGACTTGTGTAAAGTAGTCTTCCACCATGCCTTTCAATAAGGATGAATCAACGGACTTAATTGCTTCTATTGCATCAAAGATCTTGTGGACATCACTAGTAAGTGAAGAAACCCGATCAAAAGAAGCGCGAATAATCCTTGGTTGAGTGTTTTCCCACAAAATATTTGCAAGCTTCAACTGACTATCGGATATCACTTTTTCAGCACTAAACTTAGAAAATTCTGGAAGGGCGAGATGACTAACTTCAACATGAGGGCCTATGGAAGTCTTCACTATAGAGGAAGAATTATTAACAATCATGTTGGGGCAAGCATCTTCTTGGTTGGAAACGGTACTTGAAATATTATTTTTGATCTCAGCTACAAGTTTGTTGAACTCATGCGAACTAGAAACTGAAGCTTCACTTTTGGCAAGGGATATATCACCATGAAAGGATTCCCTTGGCCTGATTCGCTTCCAATGTCTTTCATGATCACTCTCATCAATTGAATCTTCAAGGATCGCATTATGCTTCCCTTCGATGACTTTCGGTAAAACCCTTTGTCCTTCATCAACTAATGACACTGATCGAGGAACTTCTTGTGAAGCCTTCACATGCTCCTCTGTTAAATCTATAGTGGACGAGACTTTGGCTTTATTGGATTTGTCTTGCGAAATCTCTAAAGACTTTTTCTTAACATCCTTTGAAGGTTTTCTTCTCTTTGATGGTGATGTACGGATGCTTGAAATCAAAATATCAATAGAATGCTCAAGATATGGCTCATGAACTTTGGACCACCATTCCATGTATCTTGCGGTTGCATGATCATTAGGATTTAGAGAACGAGCTGGAGAGATCAATCTGGACTTTGTATGAGAACGAGTGCAAATTCTCCAAAACCTACATAGATCATCCACAGATCCAGAACGAATGTCTTCCTTAAGAGCTCCGGGAATATCTTGACAAAACCCAAATTGTCTCCCAAATCGATGAGGACTGTAAGGTTCTACAATGATGGCTTGGTTACATCGGGCGGGCAAATAGCTCGAACGAACATTAACAAGGTAGCCATGATTGATCTTACTAAGAGCGTCATCATCAACAATCACTTCATCTCTATTTCTGGGATATAAGTTAGCATTCCACACTATGCCACTATGAATCAACTTGCGGGCGTCATAATCCTCAAAGTATTTGGCTCCACCTTCTCCTGAAAACTTGCTCATCAAAGGCCCATAGACATCATCTGGATTTTGAAAGTGAGTCCGGAAGTAATAACTTAGCCACCCATAAATATAGTGAATTGGAAAACACGCATCCGAAGAGCCCGCTTGAGCAGAAAGTGTAATTCGGTTTAGTCCATGGTAAATATTGGCTAACACCGGGACCGCGAGATTAACAGTTCTCCCAATCGCCATCAGGCTGGCTATCTTAAATGTCTCTGGCCGAACAAATTCTGAATCTTTACTTGGAAAAACGAAAACACAAATCCAACAAGAAAGAAAGGCAGCTAAATAAGTGTCTGTTGTTAAACTGTCTTTGATTCCAAGTGTAGTGAATGCTCCATCTCCTGCCATTCCTCGACCTTGGTATTTCCGAAGAATTCCAGTAGGGTTATGTGTAGCTTTTGGACGAACAAGTTTCTTTGCTTTTCGAGCAGGTGGTTTGGTGTAACGCAATTTCCCTCGAAACCAAAAATTGATCCAATCCTCAATAGATACCTTATCTTCCTTGCCTTGCTTCAAAAGATGGAATGCAGCAAACAGATATTCACAACATCTCGGGATGAATCTTCCCTTGTTATCAAAGCCAGTCAATTCGGCAGCACAAGGAATGACTTCATCATGAAAGATGCCGTGAATGGGCAAACCGCCTAGCCTATGCAAATCCCATAAGGAGATGGAAGCTTCCCCAGTAGCAAGGTGGAGAGTATTGGTAGCCGGGCACCAAGCTTCACAAAAAGCGCGAATGACGTCTTTGTTGTGATCATAAGTGTATAATGATGCATAAACAGCATCATATATACTAACAGTCGTTAAATTTTTGTTGAAGTGATATAACACATCTTCAGTCCATTCCCAGTACTTTGGTATGTAACCAAACTCTCCGAAAATCTTGAAGGAAAATCCCCAATATGATTTTTCGGAAGTGATACGGCTTCCCAACGTGTCAAACTTCTCATGATTAGAAGTATTGACGTGAAGATTAGACTGAAGAGATCTCGCCTTTGGAGAAGATTGTGAGGTTGGAGAAAGTTCTATCGACCAATCTTCTAGAGTGGCAGGAAAATCAAATGATTTCCAAGCGGATTTATATCTACCCGATATGGGCTTGTCGATGGAGAGATATAATCCTTCTTTTATGTCTTCATCTTCCTTGGAAAGAATCACAAGATAATCTTTGTGATCTTTGAAATACACCATGATGGATCTAAAAAAAAAAAAAAGTTAATAAAAAAAAATTAATTAAGAAATCATGAAGTTAGTAAAGAACAAGAAATCTTTATTAAAATTCATGAAAAACAAAATGCCATTAAAAAAAAAAAAATTTCATGGCTATGGTGACTAATCGTCTTAATAAACAAGGAAATGTGGGGTGCCTTGGAAACCTTTATGACAGCATTAAAAAATTGGGGGATACCTACATGCAATCAGCTGCAGACAAAGACATCCTTTTGAAAACTATGGTTTCTAACTATACTACTGGTTTACCTGTCTCGTTGGCAAACATGCAATCCTCAACACCCACCAATCTTTATAGGCGTAGATACCATCAAAGTAGCAGTTGTTGCATGAATGTGACAAATGATCCGAAATCCCTTTGTCCTGCCTGCAGCAATTTTATGAACCAAAAAGTAACTTTTGTTAATCCGACAAACAAGGTTTCACCCTCGGATGAGGAAGGTTTAGGCTAACAAATCAATAATTTTGCAAAATCATCATTTTTTTTAGCCGTATTATTTCTGAAGAGTGCCGAGATATTGTCAAGCAGATTTTTGGTATCCAAACGACTTCAATAAATATTGGGGACTGGGTAGGTATAAAAGGAAAGTTTTCGGGAGATTAAAAAAAAATACAGATGAAGATTCAGTATTAGAACAAGAGGTTCTTCTCCCCCAAGGTGGTAAGAATATTAGGGTTTTTTTCTTTATCATTATCTTACCTGTTCTTAGCAATCTCTGGAAGCGAAAGATTGATGTCCAACCTTACTGCCCAAGATGAAGTCAGCTGGAAGAAACGGTAGTGCATGCAATATTAAATACACCAGAGGCTTTGAGTGGTATGGTGATAAGGGATACTGTTCTTCAATCTTTGTAGAGTACGAAAACAAGATGCAATCAGCAGTTGCAATGCAGGCACTACAAGGTTTCAAGATACAGCAAAACCGGATGTTGATTACTTAAGCAAATAAATAGATTGAAAAACCGAAAGCGTCGTTAACTCGACCAGGCACGATACAAACTGTCAGGCGCCGTGTATTCATCACTTTTTAAAGTGTGAAAGGAAAGTTTTTCTTTTATATTGATTGTGAAGTTTAATATTCTATTAGGATTGTCCTGACAATGGATGGAACAATCTGCCGAATTAACACTGCAACAGAGTATAGATTGAAGTGAAACTATGAAACACTTGAGATTGCTTCTACTTTTTGTTTGATTCGTGTTTTCTGCTACAAATTTTTTTTTTTTTTTAAAAAAAAAAAAAAAAAAAAAGAGAGAAGAGAATATAAAGAACTCACCGATCAAACTCTCCAATGCATGACAATCTTTGGCAATTTGTGATATGCGAATAAGTTAGAAGGCCTTGCTTTTATAGGGAAATAATTCAAGTCCCATGTGGTCAAGGAATAGAACTTCTAAGTGCATTAGAATTCCTTTAAAACTGAAGGTTGAGTTTTAATTGAAATTAATTTGAGCAAAGAAGCGATTAGACCAAACTCAAATTCTTTGGAGCTGTAGAAAGTCTTCAAATTGTGAACTATATTTTGCATGGGCTATTGGATCCATTTACCAATTAAATACTTTGAAGGATATTTTAAGTTGGGCCTAAATCTCATTTGTGTCCATAATATGACAAACTTTTGTTATGGCCTAAATTCCATTTATTACGTGGGCCAATATTGGTCCATATTTACTTTACATAGGCCAATGTTGGCCCGATACTTATTTTGTGCTAAATCATTTAGAGTGGGTCGATCGTCCATTCATTTGCTAAATCAATTTTTTTCGTCTCATATGCAAAATTATATGAGGATAATTAATTGATGTAGATAAATTTCAAGACTTGTCCACTTGCTACACTAAAAAAAAAAAAATTCGTGTACGTAACCAAGTCTTGAGGGGGCATTTGTAGAAGGAGAAAATTTGTAACCAATTACAAATAGCCACATGTCAATTGGAATTTCTTTAATTAAGAAATTTTCAATTAAATTATACATTACCATGTGAAATTGATAATATCATATTATAATTAATTATTTTATAATTAATTAAATATGTACACATGGTTTGACCAATCAAATTGCAAGGATTCATGGGTTATCCAATCAAATTTCACCCATGTGTCATAATTATTTTACCTCTAATTAAATTAATTAAGAGATAAATAATAAATTTTTATCTCTAATTAAATTAAATTAATTAAGAGATAAATAATAAAGTTTTATCTCTAATTAAATTAAATTAATTAAGAGATAAATAATAAATTTTTATCTCTAATTAAATTAAATTAATTAAGAGGTAAATAAATATTTTATCTCTAATTAAATTAAATTAATTAAGAGATAAATAATAAATTTTTATCTCTAATTAAATTAAATTAATTAAGAGATAAATAAATATTTTATCTCTAATTTAATTAATTAATTAAGTGATAAATAAATAAATATTTTATCTCTAATTTAATTAATTAATTAAGTGATAAAAATAAATATTTTATCTCTAATTAAATTAAATTAATTAAGAGATAAATAAAAAGATATTATCTCTAATTAAATTAAATTAATTAAGAGATAAATAAGGAGGCTGAGTTTTTTTAAAACTCTCTTTCACCTGGCTAGCTACCACTATAAATAGAGACCTCCCCTTAACACAAATTCACAACTCAGAAAGCCTGAAGAGAAGAAGATTTTGAAGAGCCAAATCCTCTCAAAATTCTTAAGAAGAAATTAGAGAAATTCTAAGAACGCGGTGCTTGTTCTTGAGAATTCTCTAAGAAGCTGCTCTCCGATCTTGTTCATCAAAGGAAAGGAGATAATTCCTGTTTTTCAAGACCAAGTCTAGAAGACCCTTGAAGCAGATCTCACCGATTCAAGATCAAGTCGTGAAGACCCTTGGATCAAAGTTTTACTGAAGAAAAGAATCAAAGGATTTCTTTCTTTAAGAATATTCAGAGATTGTAACCTCAAAGTTTGATTAATAAAATTATTATTTGACTCCAAATTTTCCTTGTCATATTTTTGACATAAAATTTGTGTGTACAGTTTATTTTACAAATTTCTTTATCAAAAGACCACGATAAATTTGGACATCAATAAAAGTAGTGCCGTTTTGCTTGGATGGAAAGAGATGGAGGTAAAATTTCCATTGTTCAAGTCTAAATAGAAATTTAAACCACGCTATTCACACATACATAATATAAGATATAATCTAAACTCCTAGTTTTTAAGTCTTTGAGGGGGACTGCCTAATTTTTACTTTTAAAGTGTTGGAATGGCAATTGTTGAATCAATCAATTTTCACAAATTGGTGGTATTATATTATATGTTACTTTAATTAAATGTAGCCAAAATAAAAGAATGTGAACTTTGTTTTTTTTTTTTTAAAAAAAAAAAAAAAACCTAAATACCAATACATGGTGCTATTAGATATTTTTTAAACAGTAAAATGATTTTTTTGAGCTAGTCGAGTTAGATCTTGAACAAGTAAAATTTTTTACTAATCGAACTTGATCCGACTCGACCGATTTATGAACTAGTCTATGTACATTGAATGAAAATAAAAAATTATTACCAAAACAAATGCTAATACCAATTCTTTAAGGATATTGCCATATCACACACACACGTGTGTGTATATATATATTTATATATATAACAAAATACATGTTGACTGTGTAAGTTTTGCTGAGGTAGATGCTTACGTGAATAGTCTATATTTTGACACTAGGATAATATATAAAATTATATATTTTTTAAAATTAAAAGAAATGATCAATTTAAAAAATTGCAATCCAGATCAACAAAGATATCTTTTTTTTTTTTTAATTCAAATATCTTAAATATTATTTTTATCTTTAAAATTAATTTTCTTATAATCATTTAATATTTTTTTTTTTTAATTTAAAAACACATATCATCAATTATATCCTTTTAAATTCAATATCCTGCAATATCTTAATGAATATATAAGAATTTAATTATGCTAATTTTATGAATGTATAATTATATATAGTTGATCAATAAAAATATGTATATTTTATAAAGATAATATTAAATTTGAAAAAAAATTTGAAAAAAAATTAAATTATAAAAATATAATTAAAAAAATTCGTGTAGCGCACGAGTTGAAAAAACTAATTGGTAATAATGCACTAGTTCTTAATAATTTAAGTTGGAAAAATATATGTTTTGGTACATATGAAAAAAGATTTAAATGGAAAAAGAATTTAAATATTAAATCACAAACCCAATTAATAAAGAGAGATATTAACGAGAAAATAATATCTTTGCCATTGGAGAAAGGGAAAGGAATGGAAGTTTTTTTTTGTTGTTGCAAAGTTCAATATTATGGCGATTTTCTAACCTTCATAAAGAGAGTATAAAGTCATTAACTTATAGAAGAGTGATACATTTATTATTTTATCACTTCTACCGTTCATTTAAAAGTCAATCTAAAAAGTGAACAAACAAAAGAGTTTTAGTTAAGAGTGTCGTTAGACAATTTTTGAGATGGGAAATGTTAAGCAGTACTGTAAATATTGGTTAAGGTAATATATATATATATATAATATAATTAATAATTTATTTTTTAATTCAATAAAAATAATGTATTTAAAACTATCTTTAAATAAGATGATCATGCAAATAAGCAAGATCAACAATTAATTAATTTAAAACTATCTTTAAATATATAAATATGCAAGAATATATATTTACTCGTAATGTCCAATAAATATCAACATTTTAATATGTATTTAAAAAAAATAATAATAATATATATGTCCAATTAAATGAGTCCATATAAAAATTATCCAAACTTAATTACATCTAGAATTAGCCTGCTCAAGGAATAGGCAACCCGCCCGACTTGAATTGGGTCAGGTTTAGATAAGAATTTTGGTATTGGGGTTGGTTCAGTCCGGCTTGAATTATTATTCTTTAAATAAAAAATATTTTATTTAATTATAAATATATATTAATATAAAAATATTTTTTAAACAACGAAACTGGCTTTCAGGCTAGCCCGGACCTGGCCCAAAACTGGCTTGGGTAAGGAAAAAAAATTTCCCAGCCAACCCATGAACAGGTCTAATCTAAAAGTCTACTGCCCATTAAATTTTCTTTTAATTTTATGAAAAAGTAAAATTCAAGACAAACCTAACTTAATTAATTTTATGATCAATTTGGGTATAATAAAGATGTTAAGGTACCCAAACATTTAATAGAAAGAGTTGTTCTAGCAAAGACAAGCACCAAATTTGAGTATAAATAATTGAATTTTTTCAACTAATTCTAGCGAAAGCAATGGCTCCCAAGCTTTCTCATCATCTAATTTCAGAAGCTTTGTTTCTTCTTCTTGTAGTTCAAGCTTTAGTGGTCACGTCTGAAACCCAATTTTCCAAATCCCTCCAATTTTTACAGGGAGCTCGAAAAGGATACACATTCAAAGGGCTTAATCAGGTCAAGCAATACTTGAAAACCTTCGGCTATTATCCCAATGGCTTGTTCAATCTCACCGATGATCATTTCGATGTCTCGTTAGAATCTGCCCTTAAAACTTACCAAGAACACTATCGTCTCGAAGTAACAGGAAGAATCGGCTCTGATACTACGAAAGAAATGTCGATCCCTAGATGTGGTGTCCAAGATATTTTCAACAACTCATCAAATGATCGTGTCAAGTTCGACATGGTTGCTAACTATAGCTTTTTCAATGGGATGCCTCGATGGAACAAGCGTGATTTGACCTACACGTTCTGTTCTAGCACACAAGTGATTAGGGTTCAACAGTTAAGGCCTATCATCACCAAAGCATTCCAGAAATGGGCAGCTGTTTCAGAATTCACATTCCGAGAGGCACCGATATTCAGTCGAGCCGATATCGTGATCGGGTTTCACCGTCATTTCCATTGGGACAACTATCCTTTTGATGGCCCTGGAAATGTTTTGGCTCATGCTTTTGCACCACAAGATGGACGACTTCATTATGATGCAGATGAGAACTGGAGTATTTCTAATTCTACAAGAATAAACCAAATCGATTTGGAATCCATAGCTGTTCATGAAATAGGACATATTCTAGGCCTTGGACATAGTCAGGACCCGAGAGCGATTATGTTTGCATATTATATGCCTGGAACCATCAAAAGGAATCTAGGTCAAGATGATATTAATGGCATACAAGCTTTGTACTTTGGTTAGTAACAAAATGAGCTTTCATGGGTTGATGCAGATTCGAGGTGTTTATGGATTGGATTGAGCGAGTCAGGCTCGAATAATAAAAAATTTCTTTACTCAAACACCCGAAAGCTAGTTTTATTATTTGAAATAGATTAAAATATTTTAAAAAATTATTTTTATATTTTAATTAAATTTAAATAAAAAATATTTTTTTATTATTTAATTAATAATTCGACCAAGCTGGATCGATCTGAATTACAAAAGACCTATTCCAGGTCCGATCTGAATTGAATCGGACCTGTTGAACTAAATGGATAATTTGGTCCGTGAACAAATCTAATCTAAATTAAGATTCTCTTTATTATTTTTGTTCATTACATTTTTTTAATATAATCATAATTACCGTTTACGTTTAATAATAAGTGTTAGTGATTGAAAAATAATGGAGAGAAGCTGAAGCTAAGGATTGTACTTTCAATTAGTTAATTAGTTAATTTGGTATTTGTTTTTGCTACTATCTTCAAGTCTCTTGCTTTACAACCTATGCAATTTTTAATTTCTTAATTAACCTTTTTGTTTCCTTTCAAGAAAAAAAAATGAGGCTTATGCAAGTGTTTTAACCTTAGAAGGGGATTAAAGCTGAAACATTGAAACATGATATTTAAGCCAAATATATATATATATATATATATATATATATCAAAGCTATAGTTTCTATGTTATATATAGTTGCATAATTTCCAAAAAAATGTTATGTTCTAGCTAGTTTCTTTCGGAGTCCTTGCATGCAACCCTTCGGGTTGGATTTTATAATGCCTGGCAATGAAGATAGAGAGAGAGAGAGAGAGAGAGAGGATATTATTTTTTACCTGTTTCTGGGCTGTAAATGAGCTGAATCATGGGAAGAAATGAAATATTCTTTTGATCATTTTTATTACCCAATTTAACATTATTCAAAGAAGAAAAAAAAAAAAAGCAAAGAAAGAAAGAAAGAAAGAAACTAAAACTCAGATATATCTCATACAAGCTAACTCGATCCATTACAAGGTCCTCAAAGAAGTGAAGCCTCAGTTGAAAATCGTCAAGATGTGTAGTCAGTCACCCGATTAATTCTAATTATTAGTCTTGCGGTGGCATCCAATTGTTGAAGTAGAAGAAGATCCTTAATATCCATTTATTCCAAATGCCCCCTAGCTAGCTGCTTCGCCATCGAAATCCATCTTAACAAAACCACTCACAGATTAATTAAAAGTAAAAGAGATTTAAATGTCTCCAAGCTAGACCTATTCATGGGTCGGATCAGACCGCGGTCCAAATTTTTTTTTTTACTCAGATCCAGCTCGCCGACTCGATTCATTGTTCAAAATAATAATAATAAATTAAAAAAATTATTTTTATATTAATTTTTATATGTTTTTATAATTAAATTTAAATAAAAATAATTTTTTAATATATAAATAATGATTCGGACCGGACCGAGCCAACTCAAATCACTAAAACTCCTGTACAAACCCGATCTAATACGAATCAGATCTGTCGGGTCTGACGACCTACTCAGCCCATGAGTAGATCAACTCCAAGCTTCCTTACTTAAGAATAAAAATTTCCATAAGCAAAAACCAATAATTTATTAACCACCCGTCAACACACAGACGATTAGGAGAGTGAAGAAATTGTTACCTATAGAATCAGCTGAGAAAAAGATTACTTGCAGGCAGGCATATGCAAGGGTAGTCTTACATGCATCCATGAAAAATTAGATTTTAGGTCAAATTGTACTATTAATTCTTGTACTATAAAGAAAATACAGATTTAATTCCTCTACTGTAATTTGAAAATTTTTGCTACTTCTACTTTTCGAAATTTTGAATTCCAATCTAATTACAAACGTTTCTTTTTCCTCGATTAATTTTAATGACGTGACTTTTACTTATGTGGTTTTTATTTCACTTATGTGGCATTTTCAACTGAGCAAATAATAAACTTTGAAGTGGAAACATATTTTCCACATATTTTTTTCAAACCAAGAATAAAATAAAAACTATTCATCGCTCTCTCTTTAACTCTCTCAAAAAACACTCAGAAGAAAACCAATCCCTAATCCCTAATCTAAAAAGCTTATAGAAGACTGCACAATTGATGAATCAAAATAATCACTTTTAAAATAATCAATTTGCGTGACCAGAATATCCACTTAAATAGCCCCATGAGCACTCACTCCTTGTGGGTGTGAAAGGACTTCTCGTAGCAAACTTCCAGGTCTAGATGATGCAGAAAGCACTTGTGGGTTGTTGCCAGCAGTCCTTAAAACTGCTTCAACTTTTCCTCCAGGATATTTCAGAGAGTTTAATGATAAAACTTCTGCTCAAGAGAGATTTGGTATGAGATTTGAAGCTTTTCCTGATAGTTTTCTCAGGGAGTCATAAGCCATAAAGCTCTGATTATAATCCAAAGCTGAAAAATGCTGAGATGCCTTAAAGATTCTGTGACTCTGTTGGGAGTTCAAACGATGTTTCCAAGTATCTACTTCAAGGATTTGTCACTCTTCTCATCATCAGCATGCCTATGGCTAAGCGGAGCATCTCTACGGTTGTTCCATAAACTTTCCTCCATCCAACGGTCTAACCAGTTTGAACCCATCCGTGCTTTCTCTAGATCAATGATGTCCCTCAGATTTGAATTTGAACCACATCTCTGCATGAACAAAAGCAAAATTCAAGACTGATTGGAGGATCCAATTTTATACCCAAGTGCATTTATATTTGTTATGGAGTAAGGTTCAGTGCTCAACTGATTTGGGAACACTACCTATGACTTTCAATTCATGTTTAAAAGTTAAAACTAATCATATCCTAACAGCAAGAAGTTCAAGATTCACTTCAGCGTTTCTTTTTTGCTCAGTTGAAACTGTCACATAAGTAAAATAAAAGCCACATAAGCAAAGTAAAAGCCATGTCATTAAAATTAACGGAGGAAACATAAAACGTTTGTAATTGGAATGAAATTCAAAATCCCGAAAAGTAGAGGTAGCTAAATTCTTCGAATTACAGTAGAGGGACTAAATCCCAATTTTCTCTATAGTACATGGACTAATAGTACAATTTGACCTAGATTTTATAATCAATGTATTCGTTCGTCTTCGTATTATTTTTTTTGTCATAATTATGTTTAAGGTTTTATATATTTATATAATTTTTTACACATTAATAATTCGTGTTATATAGATTTTGACACATTCGTGTATTCGTATTGTATTTTAGTTATTTTTTTCGTATCGTATTCGTATTGTGTTATATAGTTGTATCCAAAATTACCATATATAGGGAAAATAAAGCTATCGAAACCATTCCATCTAGAGGTGCTCATGGGCCGGGCCGGGTTCGGGTCGAGGTAAGGCATCAACACCACATATGCTTGCCCAAGCCTGGCCCGAAATATGGGCCTAAAATTTTGCCCAAGCCCGCCCATATTTGTAAATAGGTAGTCCAAGCCCGTTTAGGCCCGCTGATAAGTACGTAATTGCATACATTTTCATTTATTATTTCCTTATATTTGTGCTTTAATTCTTAAGTTCCTTGACAAATTATTATATTTTTATAAATTATAGGTATTTTGGATGATATGAGGTCAAAACATATCAATTATGATGATAAAGAGCTTATAAAGTCACAATCATAAGATGGAAGAAGACTTGGGAGTCAAAAAGATCAAATTCTTAGTGCTAGATGATCAGGCAAATTTGACCTCCGGAGCTTGTTGCAAGAAAATCATTACGTTAAAGACATTATTTGAAGAAACTTACTACTTTACTTTTGAAGCTGACTTGAATACCTTTTCAACGATTGTTTACACGTCTAAATCGGACAACAAATGATCATCAAAATCAGCCAACGAAGTGCGAGATAGTGCATCAATCGCGAAAGCGAAGTCAGCAAGCAAAAACACCCATGGGCAGAAAGTCAGTGCTGCAGCGCTGAGTTGCTGTCTTCAAAAATCGCAAAACCAGAAAAAATCCGAAAAAAGTCCAAACTTGTCTTATTTTGCCTCCTAGCTTCCTTGATCAACAAGAAAGGATTTCCAAGGTCTTAAAGCTCTATAAATACCATCTCTTGAGCTACCAACTAGGACATGCTTTTGATTATTTATCAATCTTATTCTTCTCTTCTAATCTCTTAGTTTTATTTTATTTTTGTTCTTAGTTTCTTTTGAATATTCATGTTTATGTTGACAATGCTATTTGATAATCTTTAATTCCTAAGAATTAATAATTGTTAACCAAACAATGTGATTTAAAATCACTGAGTGATAAGATCATCGTAATAATCATCTTGATAATTTGATTACCATTATAATTTTGAAAATGATACCGAAAATTACCTAAAGTGTATTTTTAAACCTTGGTTAGCAAAACCCATAAATTATTAATACATGTAAGTGGTGGAAAATCCACTGTCTAACTCAAACAATATCAATTTTGCCCCTGTTTCCTTTCCAGAATCCAATGTTTCAATGAAAATATTCTGTTCAACCTGGTGTCTGGAGTAAATGTTCTTCAAAAAGAGAAAATAGAGTCCTGAATGTAGGATATCCATAGCATTAATATTTACATCAACAGAAATTATTGTAACAAAACTGTATCAAACTGATGAGAATGGAAAGAGCTTGCTTATTTACGGTTGTCATTGATCGCGAACGCATTTTCGATTGTGTCATGTTTATCGTGATTGTGAATTGTATGGATGCTATCACCGTCAATTGCAGTCAATATCGATGGTAAATATCGGCGAAGGAAATAGCCAAAATTGCAAAATAACAATCTTAAGTTGTAAAGTCACATTTCGGCCACTATTTAAGTCCCTGGTTGCCATTTTCCAATTCACTCCTACATTTATAGCAATTGCACAAAATTGTATACAACAGTAAGCTCAAGGCACTAGCTAAGGCTAAAAGCCAGTAGTATTTGTGAAGTCCATCTTCCCTCATGTCATCACAGAAGCAGCTTTGTCTTCCTTCTGAACTTGTCAAGGCTTCAATGGTTGAAATCATCAAGGCACTCAGGAAACTTCCCCCCCCCCGGCCGGAAAACACTAGTAAATTTTGCTTCAAAGAGTTCCTAGGGCTCAGGAGCAGGGTTTGAAGAAGGCCAGAAGTGATGTTATGAAGATGAAGGGGGAATGTCGAATTCAGAACTTGCATATATGGAGCTTCACAAACACCGAGATTGTGGGAACAATCAACCTTCATATATCAGCTGAAACTGACAAGGCTGCTATTAAAGCACAAGTGTCACACATCTTACATGATGCTGGAATCAAGGATTTGACACTGGAAGTGGAATGTGTGGAGCAATAGTAACTTGTCTCAGGATACACCATTGAGAGTAGAGACTAGCTCATTCATCTTTAGGGCATGAATCCTATTATGATCAAAGGCAACATATAGCTCCAATTGATATGCTGTTGTTAAGGAAAATGGATTTCTTAATGCTATCTTGGTGCTTGTATCTACGTTACTCGGATTCGGATGTGAGTGTCGGATACGGATATACGTCCGACACGAGTATGTTCAATTTTTTCTAAGTTTTTCCATGTATTTGGAGGGTTATATCCCTATGACCATATCCGAATATACGTTGGACATAGATATCGGACACGAGTACTTCAAAAAAAAATGAAGTGTCGGAGCAACATAAGCATGTATATATTCGTAAGAGTTGAGTTCAAGGTTGGTGGATTTCATCAAGCAATAGAAAATAAAAAAGGTAAATGTTTGTGTTTATGTTCTTGGATCAGCAGCAGTGTCTTCAAAACTAAAAGATAGTGATAATTCTCTCATAGGTTTCAGGTGACTAAAACCCAAACAAGAATAATTAATTGGTTATGTGATGAAACAAACAGTGGTACAGTATTTTTCTTATCTAACCTTTTTGCTTATAAAGGGGGAAACTTGTTTTTACGATCCTTCATTCGGATCCAACTGTCATATTTGTGTTTTATTTTTGGCATGTTTATTGAAAGTATAGTTTGAGAAAGAGCAAAACGGATGTTAAACTACATGTTTCGGAAGCATTTAAATATCTCAAAACGCTTGCTGCCTACCTCAATCTACTAAGGTGTTATTTAGCTTTGCTTTTGACACAATTTTTGAAATCAAAAATTACTTTTCACCACAAACGTAATGTTAAACAAGTAAAAAAAATTAGTTTTTGCTTTTAAAATCATGATTTGAAAAGTCAACCCAAAAAATCAAAAAATATAGTTTTTGAGTTTTAAAAGCTGGCTTTTGAATAAAATAAATTTATTATCCTTACATCTCTATATTTTTATTATTTTAAATTTGTTTTTTTTTTTACATTTCAATTTCCTACAACACGTTCCGCAACAATGTCAAACACTTAAAAATTTTAAACCACGCGTTTTTCAACCAAAACTTTTTTCAACTTAATATTTTTTCAATAGCAATGCTAAACTAGCCCTAAATTTACTAATAATTATTTTTGAGTCCGTGGGGCTCATGAGATTTTTCCTTTAAACCATTAAAAAAAAGCTAATGAAGTTTGCTTGATACGTGTTGAGCTCCTTTGCTCGACACGTGCCAAGCTTTTTTCTTAATTTTTAAATTTTAGCTTTTAGTTTTAATTTTTTTTTCAATGATATATTTAAATGGGTCGGTCTGCAAGATAACTCACGGGTCGATTTAAGATCGTATCAGACACGTCCGGAAAAAAATAAAAATATATTTTATTAATTAATTTTAGCTTTTTTTTTTAGTTTTAAGTTTTTTATTTTATTTTTAAATGATGTATTTAAAGGGTTGATCTGTACATTAACTCGCGGGTCGATTTAGGATCCATACCCGATCCGCAAGAAAAAAAAAAAGTTAAAAAAAAAAGGAATTTATTTTACTAATTAAATTTTTTATTTTATTTTTAAATGATGAATTTAAAGGGGTTGGTTCGCACGTTGACTCGAAGGTCGATTTAGGATCTGTACCCAACCCGCACGAAAAAAAAAAAGTTAAAACAAAATTTTATTTTATTATTTTATTTTATTTTTAAATGATGTATTTAAAGGGGTTGGTCCGTACGTTGACTCACAAGTCGATTTAGGATCAATACCTGAACCGCAAGAAAAAAAATTATTTTTAAATAATGTATTTAAAAATATTAGTCCGCACGTTGACTCGCGAGTCAATTTAGGATCCATACCCGACCGGCTCAAGAAAAAAGTTTTAAAAAATTATTTTATTAATTATTTTAATTTAAATGATGTATTTAAAAGGATTGGTCCGCATGTTGACTCGTGGGTCGATTTAGGGTCCGTACCGACCCGTTTGGAAAAAAAGTTAAAGAAAGGAAAAAATAAACTTACTATTAACCTATGTGAGAAAATCGATACTACGAGAGAATAAAATACAAATCACAATTTTATTTTCTTATTTTTTATTTTTTACCTCCTATAAATAAAGATATATAGTGTACAATAAGATCTAAATATTTTTCATAAATACATATAAATAACATTTGAAAATGCATTTATACTATGTAATTTATAAATAAACAATTATCATAAATTTGATTTTTATAATTAAAAAAAATATAGTTATATTAATATTATTACAATTTAAAAATAAAATATTTAAATAAATTATTATTATGTAATAAAATATAAAATAAAATTATTTATTATTATTAATTAATTAAAAATTTTATTTTAAAAAAATTAAAAAGTGTCCCGGCAAAACGGGATTTTTTTCTAGTTCTTATTATTAATAATGAGTAATGGAAAGATTTCTGCTTCCTTTGTGAGAATGACTAACAGTTCGTAACGGTTAAATTTACGATCGTAAATTATGTGTACATAGGTTCAATTTATAATTTGTGAATAATTTCTTTTTCTTTTTTACAATAAGTTATGCAAAATGAAAAAAATTCAAAACCGCGATAGTATATGTTACGTCTGCAATCGCGATAAACGTGATACGATCAAAATTATGTCTGCAATCGTAATTTAAATCCCTACCTAGATCTCCAAGCTATTGCTAACACTACAAGAGAACGGACTTTTACTGACGAAATTTTTCATCGGTAAAAATCTAATTTTCGTCGGTAAAGGGTATTATAGACGAAATTTTTCGTCAAAAAATTTTGTCAGTGATTCTATTTTCATCGGTAAAAAAACTTATGTCGTTAATACTTTATTACCGATGAAAATTGTCCGTCGGTAGTACTTTATTACCGACGGAAATTGTACGTCATTAACACAATTACCGACAGAATATTTCGTCAGTATATTCCATCGGTAATAAAGTATTACCGACGGAAAATTCCGTCAATAATTAACCTTTACCGACTAAAAAATCCATTGGTAATTATTTATTTGCAAAAAAAAATTATAAAAAAATATTTGAAAAAAATAATAAATTACAAAATAAAATTATATAAATAATATCAAAATTTTACATAAAATTATAAATAGAAATATAAAAAAATAATATTCAAATGTAGCTCTCGAATATAAAACACATGCTGTCATCACTAGGTACTACTGTCATCGGTTTCACTGTTTTCGTCAGCATTGCCTCCGACATCACTGCCTTCGACACCACCTCCGACAGCATTCAGTCCAGCACCCATGCCTCCGACAGCACCTACTCTAGCACCACTGCCTCCGACAGCACCGACTCAGGCAGCATTGGTTCCGATCCCGCCTAATCCAGCTGTTAGCTGTGACTGCAGCAAAGGTGCGAACATCGTACTCCATGTCGTCATGAGATTCTCAAGTCTCACGATTGATGTCTGGATTTGTGAAACATCGGACCTCAATGCATTATACTGCTCCTCAAACGACGCTGCTGGCTGTTGTGTAGTACGAGGACCACATGGAGTGTAACTGGCTATATCTGCACTTTGTTGATTGCTGGGTAAATCGAAAATTTTTCGATTCTTCGGTCTTGTTCCAAACCCATAAACATGTATCCGCGTAGTCTCAATGCTCCCAATAGCATTAGACCAGGACTGAGGGTCGAAATCGGGATATGAAGACGTGTCGTCCCCATATTTTTGCTGCAACGAGGCAATATAGTTTTCCTACAATCACAAATATTTAAATATATAAACAATTAATATGTGACATTATAATGAACATGTATATAAACGATTCAGTAATATAATCAATTAATGTAATATATAAAGTATTGATATAGTTACATACTTACAGTAATAGTTTTCGACGTGTTGTCTACACAATCACCTTGACTCTTTGCACGTTTATGGGTTTTGTTAAACAGTTCCATGAAAGTCATGTTACGCTGCAACTCTTGTGACTACAAATTAAATTTTTTTTGAAAATTATGTTAATAAAAGAAAATATTCACAAAGTTTATATGATAAAAATTTTAAACAATAAATTGCAAAAAATATATATATATATATATATGGCACTTACCATCCTTTCACCTGTAACTAGAAAAGGAACTGATCCACCAGTGTGCTTCGTAATGCTTCCATCTTTCTCCGTGTTCCTATTTCCCTTGGCCTTTTGGGACCTATTTTTCCAAGCTTCAGTACTCCAGACGCTGTCAGTAATTGATCCCAAATATCGACTGTTATCCAATCACACTTGTAACCTTTGCAGTCTTCTATTCGATTCATCTTAAAGAAGGCCATGGCATTGTCCTTCTCAAAATTCAACATGTCCTTAAATCGATCCTTGCATGTGGCCTCCAATAATTTCCTAACTAGTGGTGTTTGCTCGGGAGGCCACTAGCATTTTCCCTACAATGAGACGTTATGAATTAATATATACTATTAAACATAATTAAATTATAATATGACTCTTAACCAAATCGTACCTCAAATATAGTCCACATAGACAGTTTCACGTCAGCGGGTATCTTTGACCAAGTAGGCCATGGTCTGTTATAGTGTTGTCTGATCACCGAGGCAATGGTCGATTTTACACAACTCTCCATGAAAGTCCTAAAATAAAAGATACGTGTAAGCATCAATAATTTATTTGTTACTCAAATAATGGAATTATCGTAATGTAATTAACTTACGTGTTTTGAACAATTGACAGTCGAAACCTGTCATCCAGATTACTCGGTGTCGGTAATCCTTTCGTCCGACCTCTACCCTGTTTCCTCTGGCAATGGATGTGATGCAGGTACCTCTGACTGCTGCCCCGTGCCATCATCCGCTAAATACGTCAGTGCTACCTCATTGACGAAATACTACGATATCTCATCCAGTGATGGGGTAGACGAGGGTAAAGCGAGATCCGCCTGAGTCGCCAGAGTAGGTGTCGGATGTGGCAGTGGAGCGAGAGTCGATGTGGACGGACGTACAACAGAGAGAGGCACTGTAGACGGAGCCACTGTAGAGGGAGCCAATGCATAGGGATCCAGAGGCGATGGAGCTACTGCAGACGAGGTCCGTGGCGATGGAGCCGAATAAGACGGCAACTGTGTCGAAGGAGCCCGTAGGGAGGGAGACGACCCAGACGATAACTATGGTGTAGAAGACCCCGAAGACGATCCTCCAGACGCTTTGAAAGCATCCCACACTGAACCCCGTGACTTCTTTGCACTGACTTTACGCCCTCCTCACATTTTATCTGTAAAATGAAAAATATGAAATTTATTAGTAAATATATATATTGCATACATATTTAGAATATATTATTTGACAGATCATGCAATTACAAAATGATTAAATAATATTAACTTTTAAAGCATCATCATTCTCGTCGTTCTCATCAGCATCATTGTCATTGCTCTCATCATAATCTCTTTCTATATCTTCATCTTCTTCTTCATCTTCTTCTTCTTCTTCTTCATTTTCCTCATCATTTTCTTCTTCATTTGTTCTTTGAACATTAATGTTTACTTCTTCGAAATAACCATGAACCAAAAGTCGAGGATTGTCAAGATCTTCTGAATATGTTACAATGGTGGGAGTAAGCACATCCATTTGTTGATAAACCCCTTCGTTTAGATTAATTATTTCTCCTACATGAGATCCAATGTCAAATCTACTCCTACCCTTTGTTTTGAACATAGCCCACCAATCTCGACATTATCTTCCATTTGATGGATAACAAAATAATACACTTGTTGACATGATGAGCTAAAAAAAAAGGTTCATTGCTAGCAAGTATTAATCTGTACTTTATTTCAACAAGCCCATTATAAGGATCTACCCGAATTCCTTTATCCATATCAAACCATCGACATTTAAAAAGTACAACCCGATTTCTCACACCAAAATATTCTAACTCCGCAATATCTAACAACATTCCATAAAAGTCATGCGAAGAATAGTTATAACAGTCGCCTTTGACGTATACACCGTTATTCATAGTTTTTCGATTTTGTCCATAATCTAATGTATGGAACTTGAAATCATTAATGAAATATCTAGAATAACACCAACCCATATGTCCTGGACCATGAGATAACTCAACTATACGAGAGTTATGTTGAATTGAACCTTGCTGAACCTATGAACAATAATGGAAAACAATATGACATTCAATATCAAATTGTATCAAACAATAGCGGACCATACAATAAGAACTGGAACTCACATAGTCCTTAAACCATTTTGTAAATCTAGCTGCACGGACTTTCTCCAACTCACAATCACTAATTTTCGGTGCATCGATTTTCACTTTCTCATCAAACATACTAAAAATGAATGGATACATAATGAGTTACACTATATTTATTATATAACTTAATGTCTAAATATATTCGAGACAAAGGTAAATGTCTTACTCAATATAAGGTATGATTTTCTCGCAATTTGAGTAACGAGCCTTCGTTTTAAGTAACGAGCCTTCGTTTTTTAGTTGCATCGTACTTATCGTGCTTTAAGTAATGAGCCTTCGTTTTTTTGGATCAAAAGATCTCCCTTCGGGTGTGAAATTTGAGAATCGTCGCATCGGATCGACATCTCCTCCATCATCATTTAGGGGCACCCGAGTAAATATTGTTTCAACATTTGGTTCAAAATATAAGGCGCAGAATGATGAAATTTCTTCCTTTATATACGCCTCAATTATTGACCCTTCAACACATGCGAGATTTTTTCACTTTTCTCTTTAGATGATGTAGAAATCTAAGAATCATAAACGAATAATAAATTAACAAATGTTCAATTAAATAGAGTAAATAATCAAAAAAATTACGTACATCCTTTATTAATTACCTTTCAAATGGATACATTCATCGATAATTGATTGGTCCACCAATTTTTGCCTCATAAGGTAGGTGAATAGGCAAATGTTCCATTGAATCAAAAAATGCTGGAGGAAATATTTTTTCCAACTTGCAAATGGTCTCAACAATATTGGTTTCCAAGAACTCCATCTAGTCCACGTGAATTTCTGTAGAGCATAGGTCTCTAAAAAAATGAGATAGCTCCGTAATTGCATACCAAATTGTGTTAGGTACAAAATCTCGAAACGCAATTGGAAGCAGTCGCTGCATAAAAATATGACAGTCATGAATTTTCAAGCCATAAAACCTCCCATCAACCACATTTGCACAACGGCCAATATTCGAGACAAATCCATCGAGAAGTCGTAATTCTTTTACCCATGCACAAACTCTTTTTTGATCTTCCCTATTTAATGTGTAACTGGCTTTAGGCTTGTACGTTTTTCATTGCTTTCCACCAATTCTAATTCCGAACGTCTGCAAAGCAACGCTAAATTCATTCTAGGCTTTATATTGTCTTTTGTTTTGCCCCTGACATCCATCATTGTGTTGAACACGTTATCAAACACATTTTTCTCAATATGCATCACATCCAAATTATGTCGAATAAGATTTGTATACCAATAAGGTAACTCCCAAAAAATACTTTTTTTCGTCCAATTGTGACATCTCCAAATCCAACCAACTACTGTTCACATAATTTACTCCCAAATGTGATATTCAGATTGCAATCTATCTTTTCCAGAATTGCCTCACCAGATAATTGCTCAATTAGAGAGTCATGCTCAATTCTTCGATAAAATTTATCTCTTTGTCTTCTAAAAAGATGATTTAAAGGCAAGAACTACCGATAACAATAAAAAAAACATGGTTTCTTGCCTTAATGCAATCTGAAAGACTTAACTTCTTCCATACAATAAGACAAGTCAATCATCCGTGTGTGCTCCATCCTGATAACATGCCTTAAGCAGGAAAGTCATTAATCGTCCATAATAATGCAGCTCTTAATATAAAATTTTGTTTCCTATACCCATCATAAGTCGGAACACCATGATTCCACAATAATTTCAACTCATCTATCAATGGTCTGAGGAAAACATCAATATTATGTGATGGACTATTCGAACTCGGAATTACCATATTAAGAAGCAAATATGGTTGCTTCATACACATCCATGGTGGTAAATTATATACACAAAGCATTACCGGCCAACAAGAGTACGGTTTCACTCCATGAGTAAAACGGACAAAACCCATCTGCACACAAACCCAATCTGACATTTCGAGATTTCATTGCAAAAGACAGATGCGTACAATTAAAGTCTTGCCAAACTTCACCATCAACAGGGTAACTCAACACTCCATCATCCCTTTGGTTATGCGTATGCCATGTCATGTTCTCAGCGGTTATCGTTGACATATATAATCTTTGAAGTCTCGGAATCAATGACAAATAACGGAGAATCTTATAAGGAATTCTCTTCGACTTTCTAATACTTAATTTGCTTGGTTTATAACGAGGATGGCCACATACGGAACAAAATTCTAAGTGAACCGAGTCGTTATAAAACAACATGCAGTTGTTGTTGTATGCATGTATTTTCTGATAGTGAAGTCCAAATTTGGCCATCTTTTTCTTCATTCGGTAACAATTATCAAGTAAATTATCACTTTCTAGCAACATCCCTTTTATCATAATCATCAAACGATTGAAACATGATTCACTCATGTTGAATTCAGATTTCACATTTAACAGTTGTGACACAGCAGATAAAGTTGTATGTTTCGTACATCCTGACCACAACGGTTCATCTACTTCGTTCAACAATGAATAAAATTTTTTTGAACTTAAATTCGGTTGATTATCTTCAACCATTGTCTCATCAACATTGTAATTACCACCTAAATTGAGATTCGGGTTTAGAGCATCCTTTACCATTCTAGCATAAGGATTATCTCTTTCAACGTCGCTTCTCATCTCGACTTCATCATTATGCATCCTTCATGACTGACCTTGATGACTCTCACCATGTGCATCCCAAATATAGTAATTCTAATTAAACCCTGTATAATACAAGTACTTACGCACATCATCAATTTCTGCAAATCGATTATTCTGACACTTCACACAAGGGCATCTAATTCTATTGTCCTTTACATACTCGCTGTGAGCATATGTAAAACCTAAGAATTCTTCAACTCAATTCAAATACTCATTACTAATATATTGAGAGTCGTCCAACCTCCTATACATCCATGATTTATCGTGCTCCATTGTCTAAGCCTAAGTAAGCTATCAACAATACAATAATACAATAAACACAATGACAAAATAAACACAATAACACTAACACAAGAATCACAATGACACAATAATAACAATGACATAATAAACATATTATCAAGTTTCACAATAACACTTATTATAGAATTTGATAAATAAACTAATAAATAATTAGCAATTATACAAGTAAAACACATTTTTATTTATAAAAAAATAATTTTTTAATAAATTTCATAATATATTTTTAACAAAAACAATAACAACTTTATTAATGAAAATTATATTTTTTAACAATAACAACATTATAAATAAATAATTTTTTTATAAATTTCATAATATATTTTTTAACTAAACACAATAACAACATTAATTACACAATTTAACAAATATATATTTTTAAGCTAAACACAATAACAACATTATTAATGGAAATTATATTTTTTAATAATAACAACCTTCTATCATAAATATTTTTTTTATAAATTTAACAAATATATTTTTTTTTAACTAAACACAATAACAATATTAATTACACAATTTTACAAATATATATTTTTAAACTAAACACAATAACAATATTAATTACACAATTTAATAAATATATATTTTTAATATAATAATATTTTCAAAATTTTTAAATTATAAAAAATTTAAAACATAAACTTACATTGAGAAATTGATGAAGATGATGTTACCAAAATTCCTACAATAACAAAAGGAAATTGATGGAGATAATGTAAAATTTATGTGCGATAATTTGTTAAAAAAAAATTATTAATGAAAATAAGAAATAAGAGAGAAGAGACTTACCGCGACGGTGATGGGTGACGGGTGACATGTGACGGTTGGATGACGGTGGTCGCGGGCGACGGGAAACGATCGGACAAACGGTGGCCTTGGAGGCGGGTGGCTGACGGGGCGACGGGGAGGGGAGGGGAGGGGAAGGGAGGGGAGGAGACGAGACGAGAGAAAAGAGAGAGAAAGAGAGAAGAAAAGAAAAGAAAGAGGAAAGGAGTCTCGAGCACGTTTTAATATGTCCAAGACTTTTACCGACGGATTTTCCATCTTTATCGATGAAAAATCCGTCGGTAAAAAAAATTCACGGTTTTCCAAAAAATTTCGTTGGTAATATTTTACCGACGTAATTTCTTTACCGACGGATTCTCGTTTTTACCGACGAAATTCTGTCGGTAATAAATTTTTATGGTTTTTAAAAAAAAAAAATCCTACGGAGGTACATTTTTGACGGAATTATCCGTAAAAAAAAAAACACCGAAGAAGATTCCGTCAGTAATGTTTTTACCGACAGATTTCAAATTAAATAAATTTTTTTGTTTAAATTTAAATCTTTTTTCTTTAAAAAAAAAATCCACCAATTTCTTTACTGACGGAAGTTTCCATCGGTGAAAAGGAAATTTTTGTCGGTAAAGAATTGGCGGGAATGTTTATTGTTCCCACCAATTCTAAACCGATGAAATTTAGCAACAGAATAGTTCCGTCGCTGAAAATCCGTTGGTATTTTCATAATTTCGTCGAAAAAAATGTGAAAATCCGTCGGTAAAAATAAAAAAAAAATTACCGATGGATTTTTCGTCGGTGATAGTTGAAAATCCATCTGTGAAAGTTGGTATTACCGACGGATTAAATCTGTCGATAATAATTCCATAGGTAATTGGTTGTTCTCTTATAGTGTGAGAATATTTTGATGCTTGGGGATTTTGAAACTCACAATATGCAGGTCACACACATGGTAAGAGAGCGGCTAATGGAAAAAAAGATCTCAAGTGTGTCCGCATAGAAATTTCTTGTGACTTCTTGACAATGCATGCATGTATAGGATAATTCAAGTGAAGAGAGAAGAGATGGACTCGGAAAAAGAGAGTTGGAAACAGGATTTGAAGTCGAAGAAATGTTAGATTCCAATAGGATATGGAAAGCATCATTCATAACACAATTGTCCAACAATCCTTGCCCGAGACCACGCTCATCATCTATTACCAAACGACAATCAAGCATAATCTCTAGCCACCCATCTTTAAGGCTTGCTGCACCCAGTGATTGTTGAGAATGAACAGAAAACTACTGGGCATTTGATCCTTGCATGAATGCAAAAGAGAGCATGGGTAGTAATTTCCCTGTAATGGAATCTTATTATATGTTTTTCTGACTAATTTGAAAGCCATTCAAGTAAATGTTGAAAATTCTTTTGTTATCAATATCTATCTTATATCTAACAATTAATTCTGTCATTAAAATCCTTGTCAAGAATCTCAACGTGATATTCCTTATCAATCAGAAACTCGTGTATCGTATTGCCTCCATTGAGTTTTCTCCCATGCAATCTTTGGATAAAAGTATACCTCATGCATCAAGGAACTTCACAGATAACTAAATACTCATAGATTGAATTATAGACAATGCATTACCATACTTGACATCAAAGGTGAGAGTTTGATATCGATTCATTTTATTTTGTATAAGAGTATACCTCATGCATCAAGGATCTTCAGAGATAACTAGATACTCATAGATTGAATTATAAACAATGTATAACCATACTTGACATCAAAGGTGAGAGTTTGATATCGATTCATTTTATTTTATTTTTGGTGAATATTTTAATATATGCAAAAAAAAATTGATTTTTTTTTTAGTTCTTACAAATGTAGATCACTTTATTAAAGTTAACATGAAAAATTGTACTAAAAGACGTTGATTTGTGTTATTTCGATGTGGTTATTATCCTATTTTTGCAAAATCGACTTATTTGAAGTGTGCTGGCTCACATTTTAAATGCCCAAAAATCTTCTCTTTTTTTTATGTTGGATTGAATCATCCTACATGTACTGTTTGGAGGCTTGTTGTAGAATCGAGTAGTCAAAAGTTGGCTCAGCGGAGTTTACATTTTGGTTTTTGTTGACTAATTGATGCATCCTATTTTCGGAATGGTCAAGAGAGAGTTAATTTCATTGAGAAATTTGATGAACTTGTTGGAAAACTTATTCCTCTTGATATATTTGAAAAATGTTTTCTTACTGAAAACAGTAATGTCTTGAGGTGGCCTAACAAGTTACCAAAAGGTACAATTTTTAAAACTATTTTTGAATATTAAACTAAGGAACTTGAAAAAGCTGAACAACATAGCTCACCTTGTAAACTTAAAAAAAGATTAGGATTGAATAGAGAAAGTGATTATGTTTCTAAGGCTTATATCATGCGATATTCTAAGAATGTGATAAAAAATTATAATAGTAGCAGGTATTTTAGTATTCGAGTCTCGAAATTTTCGAAGGTGTAGATTGAAAAGGAATTGAGGGCGGTTTTTCCTAGCTTGTATGTTGATGTAGCTGAATCCCTTTTAATTATGACAAGATCTAAACTTTTTAAATGGTGGCGGAATATTTGAAAGAATTGTGTTGTTGCTTTTACAAGTTTTAGATATGGTGTGTTTCGATATATATATATATATATATATATATATATATATATATATATATATAACTTATTTAATGATTTTAAGGTACAGGCTTTATATTTTCTTGTTTCTATTTTTGGAATTATCTTTTGTTATTATCTTATCAGTGGATTTTATGAGTTGAAAATAAAAATGTAAAATATATTTTTGTGCATAATTTAATTTTGGAATTATGCTACCAAAAAAATAATTGTCACTTGTTTAGAATTTAGGTCAAGTAAACACAATACCTTATACTTAGAGCTTTAGTCCTACTATCTCTAAATAAACCTACTATCACTTAAAGAAGTGGGTTATCGTGTGTGCACAATAAAATATTGAAGCAGGCGTGCATAATAAAACATTAAAACACAAAATAAAAGGTAGAGTAAAAATAGACCTGCTCACGGGCCGGGCAGCCCACCTGGCCCGGCAGGCCCGGCCCGTATTGGGTCGGACCTGGGCAGGATATTTTATGTTTCGGGCCTGCCCGGCCCGGAACAGTGATTTTTATTATAATAATATTATTTTATTTAATTTTAATTATAAAAAAAAATAAAAAAATAAAAAAATTATTTTTTTATTCCAATGAACAGTAATTCGGGCCTAAACGGGCGGGCTTGGGCTACCCAGGGCCGGGCCTGGGCAGAGAAAAAAAAAACCGGGCCGCGGCCCGGCCCGACCATGACCACCTCTAAGTAAAAACAAAGGGAAAAGAAAAGAAAAAAAAAATGAAAAACAGTTTTTTGGGATTGCATTTCAATTAAAATAAAGGAAAGAGAAGGTGTTCAATAGCTTATTAATTTTATTTTTCAATTCTCAAAATTGGGATAAACTTGGAAAAATATTAAATTTTTTAAAAACTAAAAATTACTATTCTACCTTTATTTTCTTTCTTAATTTTTAAACAAATTTTTTTTAAAAAGAATTTTTAAACATATAAATCAATATATATAATTTTGAAAAATCAATGTATCAATTTAAAGAAAAAAACAAAAATTTATTGATAGACTCAAATATATACAAATGAAAAGGGGATGACTCCTATTTATAATACAAACACTCTTACGATGTGTGACGAAGAATTGACCAAGTGTATGACTTATACATCCGTTTTTAAGGTCTACATGTTCTAGAGACCATAGGGTCCCCAAGCCTGTAGAGACCACAAGGTTCTAGACTCTTCTGCTCAAGCCTGTGTTCAGAGCCTTCTAGATAGTTTAGAGCATTCAAGATAGTTTAGGGGCCTTAGAAGACGCTTATATGTTTCGGACAGGGTAGTCAATATTGTATTGATATCAATTATATTGATCGATATATATTAATTTTAAAATAAAAGAAAACGATATTAATAATATATTATTTCGATTTTTATATCGATTTGTATAGGTTAAAATCGATTAATACAAGATTTTATTTATTTTTTTTTAAAAATCATTTATTTGATTGTCTTAAATTAATTTTTAATATTTTCTCTATCATGATCATTTTTATTTTTTTCATAATTATATTTAAAATTAAATATATTAATTAAATTAATATATTGAACTTAATTAATAATAATTTATTATATATTTTTATATTTATTTCATTTATTTAATGTTTAAAAATTTGGATATTAAATATTAAATATTAATAATTTAAAATTTTATATTTACATATAATTATATATTTTATGTAGATAATTGAGGTATATTTGCATATGTATATAATATATATTTTATTATGAAACTCGAAAATATGTTATATATATGTGTGAAAAAATATTTGAAAAATACCGATAAACTTGAAATAGTATACCAAAATATACCGATATCAATACATATCAGTACTAAAATAAAAACGATACACCTACCAATATGATATTAACTATCTTGATTCCGGAGCCATCCAATATGCTCTGTGTGCTTGGAAAAGCCTAAAAGCTTTTGGAGCATACACTATATCTTAACTAGAATACTTTCCCCGCTTCGCTAGGGAAATTTTTTTAATATTTATAAAATTTTAATTAAAGTAATAATAATAAATACATATAAGTTGAATCATATTAAATCATTATTATTTATTCAAATAATTTTTTATATTTTAATATCGTAAGTAAATGAATTTAGAGTTAAAATCGAATCACTAAGATAAATTATGCAAAATATGGAATAAATTGAGACACAACACAAATACCACATGAAAAAATAATTAAAACACGACAAAATTGCATGAATGTGTCAAAATCTATATAAAACGAACTATTAACGTGTACAAATTATATAAAATTGTAATACTTTAAACACACACAAAAATAACACGAATATGAACACGTCATGAATACACAATTTTTTCTCTAAATTGAATCACTATAACAAATTATGCAAAATATGTTATGAATTGAGACACTCTTCCTCCTTCGCTGGGTTTTTTTTAATATTAATAAAATTAAATTAAATTAACAATCATAAATAGATATAAGTTGAATCATACTAAATAATTATTATTTATTTTATTAATTTTTTATATTTTAATATCGTAAGTAAATGTATTTAGAGTTAAAATCGAATCATTACGACAAATTATGCAAAATATGAGATGAATTGAGATACGACACAAACACAACATAGGAAAATAATTAAAATACAGCATGAAAAATAACATGAACACAACACGAATACACGAACGTGTCAAAATTTATATAAAATAAATTATTAACGTGTCAAAATTATATAAATTTGTAATATTTTAAACACATAAAAAAAATAACAAGAATACACAACTTTTTTTCTAAGTTGAATTACTATAACAAATTATGCAAAATATGTCATTAATTGAGACACGATACGAACACACAATTTTTATTCTAAATTGAATCACAATGATAAACTATACAAAATATGAAATAAATTGAGACACGACACGAACACAGCATAGAAAAATAATTAAAATACAATACGAAAAATAACATGAACACTATATGAATACATGAACATGTCAAAATATACATAAAATAAATTATTAATATGTAAAAATTTATATAAATTTATAATATTTTAAATATATAAAAAAATAACACGAATACATACACATAAAATTTTTATCATTTTTTCTCTTTCCTTTCTTCCTATTCCTCTTTCCTTTCTCTCCCTTTGCTTCCAAAAAAAAAAAATATGTTATAGATAGTGTTAAAAAAAAAAAAGTTATTGTTAAGAAAAGCTTAGGTGTCAAAACCTAAATAATCTGTACAGTTAAAATTATATATATACTAGAATTAAACCCGCGCTCCGTTGGGTTTTTTAAAATTATTTATAATTTTTCTAATTAATAATATTAAAATAATTCTAAATTAAATTTTATTAAATAATTATTATTTATTAAAATTTATCAATTGTAATAATATTAATATAATAATATTTATTAATTATAAAATTTAAATTTATGATAATTATTTATTTATAAATTACGTAATATAAATACATTTTTAAATGTTATTTATATGTATTTTTTAAAAATATTTAGATCTTATTGTATAATGTATAATTTTATTTATAGGAGGTAAAAAATAATTAATGAAAAATAACAAAATAAAATTGTGGATTGTATTTTTTAAAACAAAAAAAAAAAAAACTCGTTGTCAGACAAAGGAACTTAACATGTGTGTCACACTGATTAACAGCAATAATTAAACAAATGAGCTTAACACATATGTCACATTGATTAGCAGCACGTTTTTTTTTAAACTTTTTTTCTCGAGCGGATTGGGTATAGATCCTAAATTGATCCGCCAGTCAACGTACAGACCAACCCTTTAAATACATAATTTAAAATAAAAAATAATTAATAAAATAATTTTTTAATTTTTAATTTTTTTCCGAACAGGTCGGGTACGAATCTTAAATTGATCCATGAGTTAACGTGCGAACTAATTTCTTTAAATATATCATTAAAAATAAAATAAAAAGTAAAAATAATTAATAAAATAATTTTTTTTTAATTTTTTTTATCTAACAAGTCAGGTACGAATCTTAAATCAACTCATGAGTCAATGTACGGACCAACCCCTTTAAATACATCATTTAAAAATAAAATTAAAAATTAAAAAAATTAATTAAAAAATTTAAATTTTTTTTTCGAACGGACGGGTAAGATCCTAAATCGACCTGCGAGTTAACGTACGGACCAACTCTTTAAAACATATTATTTAAAAATAAAATAAATAAACTAAAATTAAAGAAATAAAACTTCTAAAAAAATCTTGTCACGTGTTGAGCAAAAAAGCTCGACACTTGTCAAGCTTATACCCCATTAGGGGATATTTTTATAAATAGTTTATAGATTTTAGATGAGTTAATAGCACCAATAGTTTTTAAACTATAACACATATTTTATATTAGTCTTTAAACTTTAAAATGTATCAATCAAATTTTTAATGTTATAGTTTTGTATCAATGTAATTCTATTTTGTATCAATACAATCCTTTCGTTATTAAAATCGTCAGAAATAACGTTAAATGACATATTATTTGACGTGTAAATTAAAAAATATGGCAATTAAAACAATAGGAAAAACTATTTTACCGAAAGTAGAACCACTGGAACCAGAGAGAAGATAAAAGCAACAACTCATATGAACAAAAATTGAATCTGGTTAGTGTGACTCCCTCTCTCTTCCGCAGTAATTTGCAGAGATAAAAGCAGCATCAATCACAGCTCTTGTCATCTCGCTGCAAAATCAAAGAAACCAGAGCATCAAATTCTTCAAAATGCTTTGCTTCATTAAACAACTCTGTTTTTTCTATCAATAAAAAAATCTTTGATTAGTCCAACTAATGGAAAACTGAAGCCATAAATCACAACAAGAAATATTTTTTTTTTTTGAAAATTTTTAAAAAATATTACAGCTAAAAACATAAGCAGAGAGGTTATGGAGGCATTTTGAGGAAAAATTCGAATTACATTCCAAGAGGTTGAAGTAAGACTGTGAATTTCTCCCAAGTAAATGAAAAATGAATCAAAAGAAAAAAAAAAAAAAAACTCAAGGAAAGTGGTGAAGAAGTGATTTGACAGCAGAATTCCTGGATTATCATTGATAATCTGACTGAAATTACCAACTTAATTTAAACCCAAAAAACAGGAAAATGGAGAGAACAAATGAGAGCAAAGTTTAGAAGCAGAAGAAACAATGAAGCTCTCTCTGAATGTGAAGAAAGGCTTTGTTTTGTTTGGGGAGAGAGAGCATTGAAACTTTGAAAGGTGAGACTTGAAAGTGAAAGCAGGAATGAGTTTTCACTCTTCTTCTATTTTCTCTCTCTACTTTGAGATAAAATATAAATGTCTCATTTTTCAATTTTTTTTATTATTAAACTTAAATATTTCATTATTATTATTATAGTAGTAATATTTTTATTTTTATTATTTATTTTTTATTTTTTATTTTTTGTAAATATATATATATATATAAATAAACATCTCTCAAACTGACCAGTTTTTGAACTTCTTGAGTTTGAGAATGTTTTTTTTTTTTTTTTGTTATTTTCATATTGTTATTTTTTAATCGTAATTAAAGTTAGCTTAATATTTAATTTGATAAAAATAAATTTAAAAACATTGATAAATAGAGAAGGAAAGAGTCCCTTTTTTGATTAGATACAACAAAAAAACAAAAAACATTGATAATCAGCGTCCTTTTGTTTTAATTGCCACAAATGTTTGGGGTTTTTAGAACTTTTTGGTGTGGAGCCTTCACCCTAGGATGCATGAATGTATTTGTTGGGGTTCGAACCTGCATCCGAAGTCTGGCGCGGGTGGTGGTTCTCAAGTGTGCGCGAACAATTCTCGATTGTACATGAGTTCGCTGTGACAATTATTACAACCTAACCTATTAAGTAGTAACCTATACTACCTTTACAGCTAAATAATAATATTTGTTATTCTTTTCGCATAAATTTTATATCTCTCATCTCAAAATCTAATAAAAAATTTAACATTAAATAAAATAAATAATGAAATTGTAAGATAATATTTTTAGATTTATTTTTTGATAGAGAGAATTAAATTCTAGATTTTATTATTATTATTATTTAATATAAATTTTAAGTTGATAAATCAAATATATTAATAAATTAATGTAAAATTAGAACATGAATTTGAACCTAATACCTTATGATTTCAAAACATTTTTTTTTGCCATAAAGGTATTTTATAGATTTAGGAATTAGCATGATGAAAATGTTTTATCAGAAATATATTTTTATGGAAATTTCACTTAAAATATTTTATCAGTTTTTTTATTAAGATATTGCTAATTTTTTTTTATGAAATTACTAACGTTTTCAAATTATATACCAAAATACACTCATTTAAAAATCAGTTGGGAAGTCGTCATATCATATGGCGACTTCTTAACTAAAAATTTTATATTTTTTTAAAAATTTTGTTCGGTAATCGTCATATGATATGACGACTTACGAGCTTTAAATTTTGAAAATTTTAAATAATTGAACTTGGAAGTCGCCATATCATATGGCGACTTTCAAGTGCAATTTGTAAAAAAAAAAAATTTATAATGTTGGGAAGTCGTCATATGATATGACGACTTCCCAACACCATTTTTTTTAAAATTTTTAAAGTTTAAATTTTATAATTAAAGTTTATTTTTTAATTTTAAAAATTAACATTATTAAAGTATTTTTGTAAAAAAAAAATTATTTTTAAAAATTATTTTAAAAGCCTAAATAATATTTATATATATATAATTAATTAATTATTTAATTTTACATTATTTAATTAATTCTAAATATATTTTTTATATTTTGATTAATTAATTATACATTCAAGTATGTTACTGTTTTAAAACGGTAAAAAAAAGTAACTTTGAAATTTAATTTTACAAAATTAAAATTTTAAATAATAAATAACAAAATTAAATAGCAAAATTAATAATAAAATTTAAATAACAAAATTAATAAATAATCATTTTAAATTTTAAAGTAACGGTTAATTTTTACATTTAATGAAAGAAAAATACAAAAAGTACATGATTATTATACAAAACGTACATTATTATAAACATTTTCAAAAAAATACATGATTATTATACAAAAAGTACGTTTATTCTAATTATTTACGGAGGAGCTCCCGTATCGCGTGGTGTTGAGCAACAATGTCGAGTTCTCCTATTGCGTGCTGGTTGCACCGGTCGTTGAACCTCGTCAGTTGGACGTATTCGTTGTCGACCTCGACCTCGATCTACCGCCACTGGTTTTGGTTCTATGTGATCCGCATGCTCACCCACACCAGTTGATGGAAACACACTAATAGAGGGACCCACATGTTCTGCATCAAAAAATGAAAACCCACTACTCGATGAGCCAGCACCCATAAAGGGAACCTGACTACTAGATGGACCCATAAGTGTTGTAGTACCAAATGCTGACGTAGGGGTTCCAAACTGATACATTGAAGTTAGATATGCCGAACTTGGACTCGGGGTAAGGAGCTGGTCATCTAACCTTGTCGTTGGCAGTTCTGGTCGGTAACACTCATCAACATCAAATCCTGGGTGACTGACGGAATGACGATGACTGGATGCTACGCCATGTTCTCGTTGCGGTTGAGAATGACTAAATGACATCCTCGGTGCAGTGAACTCCGCCACATGTGATGAGGCCGGTTGACGCGTCCGCCGGCGTTGTCGGCTAGCTGTAGGAACTTCCATTTCTTGTTTAGGAAGGACTGGATTTGAAATCTGTCCGGGAAATGACATACTCTTAACATCCTCAAACTCCGACGGTGGACAAACAAAAGGCCGACCTTCATTTTTAAACCATCTTATGTAATTAGCAGATGGGTTGAAATTATTACGAACAATGGGTATACCTGTCGAAATTTGTTTAGAACGTTCATTCCACAAATGGATCCATTGTCGATGCTTCGTAGGCCAAAATACTTTGTGGCGTCCACGCATATCAATCTTGTGAACCTTATCAAGGTTCGTCGGTGGTTGCGGAATTGGTTGTTGCATCCCAAATTGTCGCAACACTCTATCAATAGTGTGTCACTCTACATATGCAAAGCATATCAATGCTGTGTTTGCTATCCATATATTGCAATTATTAGTTGTATCCGATGGAAGACATGCCATAATTTGATTTGAAAAATACGGCATTCACACAAACTGCGAATAATTATTACAAATTATTACTTCCATACGGATTAAATACAAAAATACTTGAATGTAACAATCGAAACATTTACCTTTTGATATGTTTCTCGATGTAGTCGTGATCTTATAGTTCGAAGGTCAAGCAGAATATCGCTACAATCTTTAGGATGACTCTACCTATTAAAAAGCATATAAAATCTTAATAGACTTAATAAAAATACAAGTTCGTACAAATTTAATAAAACTAGTCAAGATTATTACCTGCTTGCAAAGGGGTATACAGGCGAAAAATTCTCGCGCGGAGTAAGAAATGGCAGTCGATGCCAAGCCCATGACTACAGAAGCAGTAAACATCCACCTATGTCATGGCAGTCGGGAACTGTAGCCCGGCACAGTTCTCTATACAAAACCGCCAAACACGCAGAACCCCAACTATAATTTGCTGCGTGCTATAAATCACGAAGCAATGGAAGATACATTAAATGTACCCGACTGCTCGATTTGTCTGGCATTAACATTCCTCCAATTAAACGTAAAATATATGCTCTAGCAGCATATTTTACCTCTTCTTCACTTGCGTGTTCGGGGAGATTTTGCAATGACTGCAGCCACGTTTTTGTCACCATTGAGTCCTTCAAACACTCTTCTCGAGGTACAACGCCCAACAAATTTTGGCACACTTCATTCTAATCTAGAAGACTTGCGCCTGTAACGCCATCCACTGGTAGTCCAAGTTGGAGCGCAACATCTTCTAAAGTGATTGTGCATTCACCACACGGCAAATGAAAAGTGTGTGTCTCGGGTCTCCATCGTTGTCGAATTTGACTTGCATAATAAAATCTGACACTCTTTAAGTGATCGATAATAGATGGATGCGGATTTTCGAAAAAAAATTTCCTCGATCGTAAGACGTGAACAAGGTCCTGTTTTTATTTAATTAAATTAAATAATTATAAAATCATAAAAAAAATTAATAATACAATCTCTTTGAAATATAATTAATTATAAAATTATTATTATAAATATCCAGTTTATAATTTTATAAAAATTAATAACAAAATTAATAAAAAATTAATAAAAAATTAATAATGATAAATTATAAAAAATATGATACAAAATTATAAAAAATTATTAACCTCTTCATATATAACTGCGGATATATGCTTATCTTGCAACCTCAATAACGATGAAGTCATTTGAATTCGTACACTAAGAGAAAATTTTAGAGAGAGAGATAATAGTAAATTTTAGAGAGAGAGAGAGAGTAGTAAATAAAAATTTGTGTGAAAAAATATGAAGGGAAGGGAGTATTTATAGGGGGTGGGGTAGGCAACGGTCAATTGAGCGTTGCACAATTCAAAAAAAAAAAAATTATCCGTTTTATAACGGTTAAAAATTTAATTTAATTTTTTTTACTGTTGTAAACGTTTAAAATTTAAAATTTTAAACAAAACTAGTTCGAAAGTTACCATATGATATGATGACTTCCGAGTTAATTTTTTAAAAATATTTACAAAATATAGGTCAGAAGTCGCCATATCATATGACGACTTCCGAGCAAGATTTTTAAAAAATAATAAAAATTTTAGTTGGGAAGTCGCCATATGATATGGTAACTTTCCAACTGATTTAAATGAGTGCATTTTGATAAATAATTTGAAAACGTTAATAATTTGATAAAAAAAAAAATAGCAATATCTTAATAAAAAAAACCATGTTTTATCATCAATAAAATGAAAAGAAAAGAAAAAGTATAAAAAAAAGGTATTTTTTTGGTGGATTTAGGCCTCGTTTAGCATTGCTTCTGGCACAGCTTTTAAGGTCAAAAGCTGCTTTTCACCGCAAACGCAATGCTAAACAGATAAAAAAATTGACTTATGCTGTTGAAACCATGGTTTAAAAAGTCAAACCAAAAAGCCAAAAAATATAGCTTTTGGGCTTTAAAAGCTGGCTTTTGGATAAAATGACTTTACTATCCTCACATCTCTACACTTTTATTATTTTAAACATATCTTTTTTTGACATTTCAATTTCCTACAACATTTTTTACAACAATGCTAAACACTTAAAAGTTTTTAAACCACACTTTTTCACCACACTTTATAAACACACTTTTTTCAACTCGAGCTTTTTTCAACCCAAACTTTTTCCAACAACAATGCTAAACTGGCCCGACTCTTATCACTGTTCGGGTCAAATCATAATCCGAGCGTCCAAACACAACGGCCCGGAAAAATTCTGTTCAATACAGTTTTTCACTTTTCCTTGTCGCTAAAAAATTTCACAATTTCAGAGCTGATCTCTAGGCTATAGCCGTTACCAAACTCCATAATCTCCCTTTCTGTCTCTACCAGGTACTTGAAATTTCTTACTTTATTTTTTTTAATTTTCAGCCATTTTTCTGTTTCTCATATGTATTATATGATCTTCAGATCTGTTTTGTTTATTTGTAATTTAAGTTTGATTTAGATTCATAGTTTCCAGACTGAAGATCTTGATGAAATGAACCCATTTTCGAATTTTTGATTCTGGGTTGTTTTGGTTTGAATTTATTATACTGTAAAATTAATTGGGTTTTTTTTTTTTTTTTTTAAATGATCTTTTTATTGTTATGATTTCTGGGATAGATTTTGTTTGGTGGGTATCTCTTAGATTTTTGTATCTTTTCCTATGCGAGAATTTTTTTTTTCTTTTTTGTTCGGGATTATAATTCCTTTCTAGATGAGTATCAGTCATTGCATCTTCAGCGTTGCTATGAAGCCAAATTGTGCATTTTGTTATTTAAGAAAGTTAAAAGTTTTAACTTTTAATTTTTGAAAAATATTTGTTGTTTCTGTATCCGAAGATGCTCTTTTGGTGAAAGGAAAAACAAATACCAAAGGAATAATCAAACAGGGCTTCAGTGACTTCTGATTTGGTAGAAATGCTCACAATGTTCTAAATTAGATTGCTATTGCATGTAAAAAAGTTTGAGAATTACTTTAAATGACTTGGGTGGTGTAGATATTGTTGATCAAGTATATTTGATATGATTTAGGATATTGAAATTTGAAGATATAAAGGAGCTGCTAATTGGAGTTCAAAAGATGGCTGCTCAGAAAATTGAGACAGGTCATGAGGACGCACTCCATGATGTTTCCATGGATTATTATGGAAAGCGGTTGGCGACTGCTTCATCTGATACTACCATTAAGATCATTGGTATAACCAACTCGGGTTCACAGCAACTTGCCGTTCTACATGGCCATAAAGGACCTGTTTGGGAGGTTGCTTGGGCACATCCCAAGTTTGGATCAGTCCTTGCATCCTGTTCTTACGATGGCCAGGTGATAATCTGGAAGGAAAGTAATCCAAATGAGTGGCTGCAGGCTCATGTTTTTAATGATCATAAGTCATCTGTGAACTCCATTGCATGGGCACCCCATGAACTTGGCCTCTGTTTGGCCTGTGGATCTTCTGATGGAAATATCTCGGTCTTTACCACTAGGGCTGATGGTGGTTGGGATACCTCCAGGATAGAGCAAGCTCACCCTGTTGGAGTAACCTCGGTTTCATGGGCACCATCAACAGCACCAGGTGCCTTAGTCGGATCTGGTCTACTGGATCCTGTTCAGAAGCTGGCTTCTGGCGGGTGTGACAATACTGTGAAAGTATGGAAGCTGTGTAATGGGACTTGGAAGATGGACTGCTTCCCTGCCCTCCAGATGCACACTGACTGGGTGAGGGATGTTTCTTGGGCACCCAACTTGGGGCTTCCAAAATCCACCATTGCAAGTGCTTCTGAGGATGGGAAAGTTGTTATATGGACTTGTGGTAAAGAAGGGGAGCAATGGGAGGGTAAGATTTTGAAGGATTTCAAGACCCCAGTTTGGAGGGTCTCGTGGTCACTGACCGGAAACTTATTGTCTGTTGCCGATGGGAATAACAATGTAACATTGTGGAAAGAAGCAGTTGATGGTGAGTGGCAAGAAGTGAGTACTCTTGAGCCATGAATATCTTTTAGGTTGTTTCAGCTTCAAGTCCGTCAGTCTGTTATCACTATTTTGCATTGATTTTTGTTCGAATACTTCTGGTAGTTGTTACTTCTTCTTGGCATATGCTGAGGTCAAAGAAAGAAGGGTTGATTAATCGTATAACATTTCCCTCCAATGAAATTTTTTGCCTTGTCATATCTTTTTAACCGTATTTTATTTGTTTGAAAGCTTCAAAATGAGTACTTGCTATCCAAGTATGCTTTTGTTTCAGATATTTACACTTTAAGCAACCACAGCTTCACTTAAATTGAAGCTTATCAGTCATGGTGATATGCTAGTTTAACTTTTTCATGGGTTTCTTACTAAAATGATAGTGCTAGCAAGCTTCTATATGAAACTCCTTGACAGTCTTAGCTTCTGATGTAGTTAGCTTCACTTAAAACACCATTCAGCCTCAGCCATCTAGAGCAAGCTTGTATATACTTGGACACTGTATTTTGATTTGTTCTTTGTGTAGAACTGGAAACTTAACATAATTAGGTTATAGAGAAGGTGTTGCATATACTCTGAAGTCATTGTTGACACTTATTGCATACCTTTCAATTCATGAAACAGTCCATTTAAGTGGAATTCATTAAATGTGTATCCGACATTATCCAACCAGTTTAAGTAGGATTAGGATGTCTTATAAACGGATTCGGGTAAGGTACGGGTAGTGAGTTTAAGGTATCGTTATCCGAACCCGATTATAAAGGCACAAGATAACCAAATATTATGTAAGAAGTTGCCGGAAAAGAAGAGATTCATTTAAGTCCCATGCAGTTGTAACGCGAAATTACGGTTGTTATTTTACATTTACAGTTTCGACTTCTTTTGCCATCGGTATTAACAGTCGATATATATTTACCGCAATTGATCGTGATAGCATTTATTATGTCCATAATCGCAATAAATGTAACGGGATCGAAAATGTATTCATGATCGCAATTTTTAAATCTCTACCTTGATCCCTCTCTGATTCTCTAACTCAAGATGATCAAATACACATGTTTAAAAAACCAAGACAGCTGTAATGGGCTACAATCATTCATCAGTTTTCTGGTTCTATGAACTGTTCATGGATTCGGTCAGGCTGCTGCTTGAGTAAAAAAAAAAATTTGCTTAAGCCCGTTTCGAATCGGGTTCGGGTCAGTCCGTAAGCCATTTTATTTTTTATATATTATTAAAATATTATTTTTATATTAATATTTATATATATTATATAATTAAATTTAAATAAAAATATTTTTTTAATTATTGAATAGTAATTCGGGCCGGTTCAAATTATAAATTTTTTTATCCAAACTTAATCCGAATCGAATCGAACGGATTACCCGACTCTTGAACAGGTCAAGTACTTTGCTTCCGTTTGCAACCTAATATCGATCTTGTCACCTTGTTTCTTACATCGATTTCCTTGTTTGAAATCTAGTACCTACCTTAAAAACAATCCCAATATTCAATATGGAGCCTATAGCTGCTCATAGGCCGGGCCGGGTTGCGGCCCGGTTTTTTTTATTTTCTCAGCCCAGGCCCGGTCCTGGGTCGGCCCGGCCCGCCCGTTTATGCCCGAAACACTGTTCATTGGAATAAAAAAATAATTTTTTTATTTTTTTATAATTAAAATTAAATAAAATAAATATTATTATAATAAAAATTACTATTCCGGGCCGGCTCGGAACATAAAATATCCTGCCCAAGCCCGGTCCGATATGGGCCGGGCGGGCTGCCCGGCCCTTGAGTTGGAGCCTTGATTGGGGAAATTGAAACCAGCCCAAACTGACAATATAGCAATGTCATTAAGCTTTTTTTGCTGTTCTTTGTTGTGTTTTTACCAACTGATTACTTCTTTGGCTGGGAAAGCCTCCTGCTAACACCTCAAGCGTGGCATTTATAGTTTTTTCAAGGTGTCTTTTGGGTATTTACCGGTGAGTTTATCTATATTCTATTATTATTATTATTACTAACTATAAAAGTAATCCCTAGAATACATGAAAATGAAGAATTGAAGATTTTGGTTGACAAGTAAGCATGAGTATTAAGGGGGTTGGGAGGGTTAGTTTGGGTATTTTTAATTTTTTTTTTATTAAGAAGGAAGGAAAAAAATAGAATAAATTATGTGTTCGCGTTATTTTTTGTGTTTAAAATATTATAATTTTATATAATTTTTACATGTAAATAATTCGTTTTATGTAGATTTTGATACGTTCGCTTATTCGTGTTGTGTTCTTGTTATTTTTTCGTCTGTTCAAAATATTATAAATTTATATAATTTCCACACGTTAATAATTCATTTTATGTAGATTTTGATACGTTCGGATATTCATTAGTGTTCATAATATTTTTTGTGTCGTGTTCGTGTTATTTTTTCATATGTTCAAAGTATTATAAATTTATATACATTTTTACATATTAATAATTTATTTTATGTGAATTTTGAAACGTTCGTAGATTTGTGTTGTATTCATGTTATTTTTGTGTCGTGTCCTATTTTAATTATTTTTTTCATGTGTTCGTGTCATGTTTCAATTCATCAAAATATTTTGCATAATTTGTCATGGTGACTCAATTCAGAGAAAATTGTGTGTTCATGTCGTGTCCCAATTTATTACATATTTTGCATAATTTATCATAATGATTTAATTTAGAGAAAAAATTATATGTTCGTAACATGTTCGTGTTATTTTACCGTATATTTAAAATATTATAAATTTATATAAATTTTTACACGTTAATAATTCGTTTTATGTAGATTTTGACACGTTTATATATATATTTGTCGTGTTAATGTTATTTTTCGTGTCGTATTTTAATTATTTTTTTCATGTTGTGTTCATATTGTATAATCATGTTGTGCCCGAAATTGTCAAATCTAATTGATACTATTCAAATAATTCCCGAATTTATGTCACGTGTCGTTATATTCGTGTTATTTTTTCTGTCATAATCGTATTCAAGGTGTTATATATTTATATAAATTTTGACACGTTAATAATTTATTTTATGTAGATTTTGACACATTCATGTATTTGTGTCGTATTCATGTTATTTTTTATGTCATGTAGTGTTTTAATTATTTTTCTCATGTTATATTCATATCCTATAATTGTTGAGAAAAACTTAGAGTAGATAACTCTAATTTTACCACTCAAAGAAGAAAGTTTAAATTTAGGAAAACTCACAAATGCTCACACTTCACTCTAGACTACACTCTTTAGAGAAGAACTCCTTAGGAAAACTTAGAACTTTTATTGCTTATTGAAGCTTACTACTTGATGATTTACAAATGCAAGGGAGAGGGGGTATTTATACAATACCAAGACAAACACAAGCCACACAAATATAAAATCTAAATAAATTACAACCACCCATTGTTGTTTAATAACAACCACACATTTAAATCACACAACTACAACCACACATTAAACCACACAATTGCAACCACACATTGTTGTTTAATAACAACCACACATTTAAATCACACAACTACAACCACACATTAAACCACACAATTGCAACCACACATTAAACCACACAATTGCAACCACACATTGTTAGGCTTTTATTTTTCCTTGGGCTGGTATTGGACAATTTAACACTCCCCCTCAATACCCGCTCTTCCTCTTTGCACCATGTTGAGTTGACGACGAAACATTTCAAATTTGTTGATACTCAAACCTTTTGTGAATAAATCTGCCATTTGATCATCTGTCTTGATCTGCTTCATCTCAATCTCTTCTTGTAGAACCTTTTCTCTGATAAAGTGATAATGCACTTCTATATGTTTGGTTCTTGCGTGAAAGACTGGATTTTCTGCCAAACGAATTGCTGACTGGTTGGCGCAATACAACGGAACTGCATAATCTACTGGTTGATGTAGATCACTCATTAGTTGTATCAGCCACGTACACTCTTGAGCTGCCATTGCTGCTGCTCGATACTCAGCTTCGGTAGTTGACAATGATACCGTTGGTTGTCTCTTACTGCACCAAGAAATTGTTCCAGAACCAAGTTTAAACATGTACCCACTTGTTGATCTCCTGGTGTCATGATCTCCTGCATAGTCAGTGATGGAAACTCAATTAAGAGTTGTAAACCCAAGTGCAGGTTATGTTCAAGTAATAAATTCTCGGGTGTCCGAGGTCGAACCACAGGGAAGCGTATTAGTAAGTATAAGTTTATAAATATATAAGAAAAAGAAAGTAAACAAGATATTAGGGAATCAACAACAAAACAAAATAAACAAGATATTAGAGAACAAAATAAATAAAATAACATAAAAGAAATTAAACAAAATATAAAAAACAATAAGAAAGGATGTTGAGGTTAGAGAATCCACTCTTGGTGTTATGCTAAGATTAATCTTGTTTTATTACACAATTGAAATCCACACATAAGGGAGGTTCCAATCGGAAGGTTTAGCAATTCAGTCCAAATTGTCCAACGTCCATAGCATATGATATTATGTTCATTTGGTGTCCTCAAAACTCATAAAAAGAGTCCAAGCATTCCTTATGCCAAGGTATATGTCTACAACAAATCAAGGTTATGAAACCAAGCATTTACTGTGCCATTTTCATTGTCAATAATGAATCAAGATCTCTACTTTGCAAGTATGATTTTAAACCAAAAGAAAATATTATCTATGCTAGTGCTTATAAATGATGATTCATTTTAGCTCATGTTTAAGAGACTAACCTTAGCATTTACCAAGAGCTTCACCTCATCACCTCAACAATATGATTAGAAACACATACTAGATATGAATAAAATGAAAAGAAATGTAAGAAGAAAAAGAAAACTAGAGAAAGGAAAGAAAAAGAAAACTTAGAGAATTTTATTACAATGGCTATCCTACCAATGTATCAATGTATTCCAATACTCATCCAAGGCCCTCTATTTATACACATTTTGGAGGGCTAAATGACAAGAGACAAGCTTTACAAATTTCAAAGGTAGGTATAATAGGTGAATGCATTTTTCTAACAATTTTCGTCATATTGTATGACAATTCTGATCAGCCAGCTTGATGGTCGATTTTGTCAATGTTGGAGGCTCGATCTGATAAAATGGTCTTCTAGAAAAATATACCCCTATCAGTTACGGATCCATAGCCGTTGGAATCAGATCATTTGCGTACGTGGATCGGAAGATATGGTCAAAATACCAAAACGGTGCAGAACAGACGTCATTGCACATCAGCCAACTTGATGGTCGATTTCGCTAGGGAAAACGACTCCGTTTCAAGAAGTGTAAAACATGAAAAAGATAGATATGCCTCTTAGCTTTGCAGGGATACAAAGTTCAGCCTTATTGCTTCAGTGAAACTCGAGATATAGCTGATATGGCAAAAGGTGTCGGAACTGGAACTGAACTGGATTTGCCCTTAATTCTAGTAATCTGAAATCACTCAAAGAAACTTGTGAAAAACACCAAATTACATAAAAATATAAAAGATCATAAACACAATTAGACTAAACAATAATAACTCGTATTTGACACAAAACAATAATAAAACATAACTAAAAACTATATAATTATACGAGTTATCACACCCCCATACTTAGATTGTTGCTAGTCCCTAGCAACGACTCAATAAAATAAGAAAATCTAATCTAATCCATTTTCGTAGGAAATCACGGTGGCACTTAGCATGTGACACAAGCCTTTAAACCCCTAGGTGTCCCTAGTGGACGAGTTTAGTCTCGTGAGGGTTTACTAGGACGATACCCACAAACATTGAAGACATAAGAAAAACTAAAAATAATAATTATAACTAATCCTTCCAATATAAATTAGAGATAATCATTGGACAAGTCTTAAAAACTAATCAATAGCTTAAAGAAATTCACAAAAAATCTTGCTTGAATGTAAATAGTTTGAGTTAAGCCAATAATAACATAACATATTTCAATCAAAATAGTGTATATTCAAACTTAATCTCAACTTCTCACATGCGATACTCTCTTGATTTTCACTCTTTAAAGTAGTGGTAAAGTGTTTACACTCAATCAATCTCATGAAAACACTTCTACCATATGCTTGCTTGTCCACCTATTCTCCACTATTTAGATCATACAACTTCATAAATCAAGAGGTCTTTATTCAAGGTTGTAATGGGGCCAAAGGGTTATAATGTGGTTAAAGAACAAAAGGATAAAGATATCACAAAGGTTCCAAAGAGTTCATAGATTTTAGAGACATAATAAGATCATACAAATAAAACTTCTCAAAACTCTTATAAAGCACATAATAACATAGGCTAAATATTCATGTTGAGCCTTTGCATCATTCTAACCAACTTTGTAACATCTTTTTCTAGAAGTTCAAGAGAAGATTTTTTTTTTTTTTTTTTTAATATGGGAATGTATTTGACAATGATCCCTTTCTTTTTCTCTTGACTTTTTCTTTTCTTTTCTTCCCCCACACTTATCTTTTGTTTCTAACCCAAATTTTCAAATAAAAATATCCCTTGTTTTTTTGCAATATGTCTCAAAATATAAAATTCATCTTTAGAACAAGGGTAAGGATATAAGTATATTTAGGCTAGGTGTAAGTTGTGGTTACCAATAAAACATCATATTTAATGTAGGCTCAAATTGGCTCACTAGTGGGGATGTTCTCGTAGAACATTAATAATGGATGGCTGTTTGGCTCTAGTTATAATCCTAATGCCTCTATCATATTCATGTTGTCACATGTATCAATATAGTCTCAAACGGTTTAAAGCAAGTTCTAGAGAATCATGTAATCATAAGAGCACTCAAGAAAGAAATTAGATTGATTTGTATAATGCATCAATCATTATAGGCTCAAAAACTCACAAAGATGATTATACAAGTCAGATTAAGTCTAAACATGCTTCTTTCTCAATCAACATATCATATTAACATTGGCTCATAAAAAGGTTGACATCAAGCTCAATTCTCATGAAAATCTTCTCACTAATAAATCTGTTTTAGACTTATGCAATTCATATCTCATCATTGTATTGAAAGTAACTAAAAAAAACACACTAAGTCTAAACATGCTTTTTTTTTTTTTTTTTTTGTTTTTTTTTTTTTTGAAAGAAGAAGATTAAATCAAACTGACAAGGTATGTCTCAAGTCTCCCTTACTCAGACCTTGTTCAGAATGAATACTTCTAAATGTCTTAAAACACAACAATTTTTTTTTTTTTTTTTTTTTTTTTTTTTTTTTTTAGCAAAATATGTCCCTTACCCCCTACTAAAATATGACATTGTCCCCAATGTCAAATTTTAAAGGTAGAATTTAGGAGATATTACCTGCAGAGGTTGCTAACCACTTATTATAACTGAGACACAACAAGCAAAATGTTAGATAATGTCACAAAGACAAAGTGCAATCCACTCCTTGCTCGTCCATATCTCTTTTTCTTTTTCCGAGCGTTTGCGAAACAACCGTAGCAGATAAACACTCATAAGCTTGTAGCTTTTTGAGTAAATCTTCAATGGTTGTAGCAGAAATTATGGTTCTCCTTGCCTCTGAAAACATGAATCCGTTATCCACAGCATTATCTAAATATGAAAGTAAATTACTAAAATAACCATTAATATTAAGCAAACCAATGGGTTTCTTATTTGTGACCAAAGATGACCAAGAAGCCACGCAAGCTATTTCTTCCAATGTACCCAGACCTCCTGGTAAAGCAATGAATGCATCGGCAGAATGGTACATGATTGTTATCCGTTCAGGGATACTCCAGACTTGTATTTCCTTACCCACGGTAGGTCCACAAAAATCTGTGAATAGTTTTGGCACGATTCCTAGAACTGGACTTCCTCCGGCGTGTGCTGCTGTAGCGACTGCTCCCATTAAACCCGTACTACCGCCTCCATAAATCAAGTGGATCTTTTGTTGGGCAAGTATTACTCCAACTCTTATGGCTTCATCAGCGAATATGTTATTTTTCCCTGGATAAGCACCTCCAAAGACACAAATTTTTTTAATGCGCTGGGACGAAGTGCTTTCCATTTTTTTTTTCTTTTTCGAGTGCCTGAAAGAGAATGAGTACATGGTGTAATATATAGAGGACTGAGTAGTGAATCAGACAAGAGTAATAATGTCGCCGAAAGTGTATTTGACCTGTCAGAAGAAAATGTTAACCTAACAAAAGATTTTTGCGTGATTTCAGGAAGAAAATCAAAAAGAGAAGAAAAATCAACCGTAAAAGTCAAAAGTAATAATGTCGCCGAAAGTGTATTTGGCATCTTCCTCTGGTTTTACGTCCAGAAATGGCTTAAACGCCTTCTATGAGTCGAGGATATGCTTCCCATCCAGTTTTCTTACAAGCTGGCAAACAGGGTCTTTTATCATCAGATTCCCAAGATGTTGCCATTCCCTTTGGAATTGCGGCCATAAATCAAGAATTTCTCTTTGTACGTCTCCACTAGGATGCGTCTCAAGAGAAAGTTGGATATTACCCAAATTCTCCTTACTCAGTCCATCCTTAATGAATTCAATTTTATCATCTCGATTAGAGGACGGAATCCCAATAGAACGACATTTACCGTTACACGTCCATCGTGCACACTTGTGGCAATTTGAACTCATGCGCTTTGCTCGTCGCTTCTTTGCAAAAGTGCTTCTACCTGTACCTGGTAAATGCAAAACAGGAAGATATTCATCTTCACGTACCTTGGCTTCAATTATCCAACGTATGTCTTCAGGAATCCCTTTGTGCATAAGCATTCTTAATCTTTCAAATCGAACTTGGTAAAGCTTCAGTAAAATATTCCGAGGAAAAGGAGGAAATCGTTTCTGCAATCTTTTGAGAATATCATCCATCCTGAAAAAAAATGAAATAAAATAAAATGAAAGAGAAATTTATATACAATATCAGTTTTGTGGGTAGCTGATGGAACCGACTTAAATAATCACGGAGTACCGTTATCCGCCATTTAACCGGGAAAAAAATGAATTTTTTTTTTTTTTTTTTTTTTTTTTTTTTTTGAAGATTAGTAAAAATTATATTTACATCTAGTTATTTTCAAAACAAGGATCAGAAAGAAAAACAACCTCTTCTTGAGTAACATGATTTTCCAAAAAAAGTTTGAGTATTTGTCCATTTACCTTGAATACGTTACCATTTTGAGGATTCTCAATGTCAACTGCTCCATAATGATACACATGCTTAACCACAAATGGGCCAGTCCATCTTGATCTCAACTTACCAGGAAATATGTGAAGTCTAGAATTATAAAGTAGAACTTTTTGCCCAACATCAAATGTTTTTCTTGAAATTAACTTGTCATGAAAGACTTTAGTTCTTTTTTTATGAATTTTAGAATTCTCATATGCATCATTTCTGAGTTCCTCAAGTTCATTTATGACTGGAAAAGTTTCATTCTCACCCAAAAAGGAATATTTTAGCTCGGATGGCAATGGTTTTAAATCCAGCTTGGGTGGTTCAATAGTTGATGGTACAGTGACATTTGTGAGTGATGGAAGTTCCTCAAACTTTTGTTTCCAACAATGCTTAACCTGAAAAGAATTTGACAAAGAATCAGTGTGTGAAGTTTCTGAAGCATTATCAAACTCACATTCAATTAAATAAACTTCTAAAGGATCATGGAATGTGGTAGTGGTGAGATGTTCATGAACAAGTTCTTCAATGAAATCCACTTCATGTACTTCTGAATCATCACCAGGTTGCTTGCAAGTGTTGAACACATTTAATTCTAAAGTCATATTTCCAAAAGAAATGTTCAAATTACCATTCCTGCAATTTATCAGAGCATTAGAAGTTGCAAGAAATGGACGGCCTAATATAACAGGAATTTGAACATTTGGATTTGAAACAGGATGTGTGTCCAAAACAATAAAATCAACAGGGAAGTAAAAATTTTCAATTTGAACCAAAATATCTTCAACTATCCCTCGAGGAATTTTTACAGAACGATCAGCTAGTTGAAGTGTAACAGGTGTTTCCTTGAGTTCACCTAAACCTAACTGTTGATAAACAGAAAAAGGCAAAAGATTAACACTAGCACCAAGATCAAGCAATGCACGTTCTATTCTAGTGTTTCCAATGATGCATGAGATTGTTGGACATCCAGGATCTTTGAATTTTGGTGGAGTAAGGTGCTGAATGATTGAGCTCACACTTTCCGTCAGAAATGCTTTCTTTTGTACATTATGTTTCCTTTTAATTGTGCACATGTCCTTCAAAAATTTAGCATAAGATGGAACTTGTTTGATTGCATCCAATAAAGGAATGTTAATCTTAACTTGTTTGAAAAGTTCATAAATTTCTGCATTTTGATTCAAATTCTTTATTGTTTGCAACCTTTGAGGAAAAGGAGCAGGATGCATACCTTTTTCTTTGTCCAAATTTTCAAGAAGTTCAGACTTACCATCATCCTTACCGTTACTTTTCGGAGGGGAAGGAGGATCTTGGTCTTTTGATGGAATGTGTTTGTCAATTACCTTTCCACTTCGAAGAGTTGTGATAGAACTGGCATTTTCCTGTTGAGTTTCATTGGAGCAAGAAACAAGACATTGAGTAGAAGGGTTAGGCTGAGGTTGAGCAGGAAACTTACCTTTTTCTTGAGTGCGTAATGAAGCTGTCAATGTGGACAAGGTGTTTTTGATCTCATTGATGTCCTGTGAAGTTTGGTTATTCACATTTGCTTGTGTTTGCATGAATGCTTGCAATGTCTCTTCCAAGGTTTGTACACGTGAAGGTTGATAGGAAAAAGTGTTGCCCGGCTTTTGAGATTGTGGTACCTGAACATGATTATTATTCCGCCAACTGAAGTTGGGATGATTTCTCCATTCAGGGTTATACGTTTCAGAGTAAGGAGAAGGAAAAGTTTTTTTAAATGTGTTTATGGAATTTACTTGATCATGCAACGCTTCTTTAAGAATGGGAATGTTTGGACATTCAGAAGTGGGGTGTCCCATGATTTCACAAATTCCACAACTTTTTTCATTTTTAACCGTTTTGACTTCTTTTACTTCTCTAAGTTCCATGGCTTCAATCTTTCTAGCCAAATTAGCTACTTTAGCTTTTATCTCATCTTCTTGACTAAAATGATATTTACCTCTGTTAGAAACAAGATTAGATCTATTGAAACTTTCAGAGGAATTATCTGTGTGCCAGGCTTGAGAGTTATCTGCCAAATGGTCTAAGTAGTCAAAGGCTTCTTCAGGTTCTTTTTCTAGAAACTCACCGTTACACATTGTTTCAACAAATTGTTTAGTTTCGGGAGTTAAACTTTCATAAAAGAAACTAATAAGACGCCATTTTTCAAAACCATGATGTGGACAAGAACTTAACAAATCTTTAAAACGATCCCAGCACTGAAAAAATGCTTCATTTTGATTTTGATTGAAATTTTGAATCTGTCTTTTCAAAGCAGTAGTTTTATGTGCTGGGAAAAATTTCTTTAGAAACTCAGTTTGTAATTCTTGCCATGTGCCAATTGACCTTGGTTTTAAATTATGAAGCCAAATTTTTGCTTTATCTTTTAAAGAAAAAGGAAATAATTTTAGCTTGACAATTTCATTTGTACATTGTTGGTCATTAAAGGTGACACATACATCTTCGAAGTCTTTTAGAAACGAGTAAGCACTTTCCGATTCCAACCCATAGAAATTTGGAAGCAAAGCTATCATACCTGGTTTAAAACGAAAGTTGTTTGCATTGAGAGGAAAAATAAAACAAGAGGGTGATGAGCTTCGAGTTGGTTGCAAGTAGTCACGCATGGTGCGTACTTGTCTGTTCTCATCTTCAGCATGAACACTTTCATTGTCAGCCATGGTAGGAGTTGTATTAGAAAGATTACCTGAAAAAGTTTCACAATAAAATCTAACTAAACGACGAGATCTAAAATCACGTCGCCAAACAAGCATAAAACAAAGTTAATAAATAGATAATATATAAATATAAACTTTACAATATAAATATATAGAAAATTAGGCGGTATAACCAGCCAATAAAACAAAGTTAATATACAAATTAGGCGGTATAACCAGCCAATAAAAATAAATATACTTATAAACTTGTATACTTAGTATTGCTTCCCCGGCAACGGCGCCAAAAACTTGATGGAAACTCAATTAAGAGTTGTAAACCCAAGTGCAGGTTATGTTCAAGTAATAAATTCTCGGGTGTCCGAGGTCGAACCACAGGGAAGCGTATTAGTAAGTATAAGTTTATAAATATATAAGAAAAAGAAAGTAAACAAGATATTAGGGAATCAACAACAAAACAAAATAAACAAGATATTAGAGAACAAAATAAATAAAATAACATAAAAGAAATTAAACAAAATATAAAAAACAATAAGAAAGGATGTTGAGGTTAGAGAATCCACTCTTGGTGTTATGCTAAGATTAATCTTGTTTTATTACACAATTGAAATCCACACATAAGGGAGGTTCCAATCGGAAGGTTTAGCAATTCAGTCCAAATTGTCCAACGTCCATAGCATATGATATTATGTTCATTTGGTGTCCTCAAAACTCATAAAAAGAGTCCAAGCATTCCTTATGCCAAGGTATATGTCTACAACAAATCAAGGTTATGAAACCAAGCATTTACTGTGCCATTTTCATTGTCAATAATGAATCAAGATCTCTACTTTGCAAGTATGATTTTAAACCAAAAGAAAATATTATCTATGCTAGTGCTTATAAATGATGATTCATTTTAGCTCATGTTTAAGAGACTAACCTTAGCATTTACCAAGAGCTTCACCTCATCACCTCAACAATATGATTAGAAACACATACTAGATATGAATAAAATGAAAAGAAATGTAAGAAGAAAAAGAAAACTAGAGAAAGGAAAGAAAAAGAAAACTTAGAGAATTTTATTACAATGGCTATCCTACCAATGTATCAATGTATTCCAATACTCATCCAAGGCCCTCTATTTATACACATTTTGGAGGGCTAAATGACAAGAGACAAGCTTTACAAATTTCAAAGGTAGGTATAATAGGTGAATGCATTTTTCTAACAATTTTCGTCATATTGTATGACAATTCTGATCAGCCAGCTTGATGGTCGATTTTGTCAATGTTGGAGGCTCGATCTGATAAAATGGTCTTCTAGAAAAATATACCCCTATCAGTTACGGATCCATAGCCGTTGGAATCAGATCATTTGCGTACGTGGATCGGAAGATATGGTCAAAATACCAAAACGGTGCAGAACAGACGTCATTGCACATCAGCCAACTTGATGGTCGATTTCGCTAGGGAAAACGACTCCGTTTCAAGAAGTGTAAAACATGAAAAAGATAGATATGCCTCTTAGCTTTGCAGGGATACAAAGTTCAGCCTTATTGCTTCAGTGAAACTCGAGATATAGCTGATATGGCAAAAGGTGTCGGAACTGGAACTGAACTGGATTTGCCCTTAATTCTAGTAATCTGAAATCACTCAAAGAAACTTGTGAAAAACACCAAATTACATAAAAATATAAAAGATCATAAACACAATTAGACTAAACAATAATAACTCGTATTTGACACAAAACAATAATAAAACATAACTAAAAACTATATAATTATACGAGTTATCAGTCAGCATCACAATAACCAACTAACTTACAGTCTTCACATTTCTTGTACAAAAGACCATAATCTATTGTACTTTTCACATATCTCAGTATTCGTCGAACTGCTTCTAAATGAGGCTTCTTCGGATTTTGCATATACCGACTCATCACACCAACTGTATAAGAAATGTCAGGTCGAGTCAAGGTTAAGTAGATCAGGCTACCTACCAATTGTCGATACATAGTTGCATCTTCCAAGTCTTTGCCTTCAAGTGCACACATCTTGCCATTTGGTTCCATCGGTGTTGAAATTGGCTTGCTCTCGAGCATTCCAAATCTTTTTAGCAAATCTTTAGAATATTTTTGTTGACAGAGAAATATTCCTTCTTGTATGTGATCAACCTCTAGACCAAGAAAGTGCTTGAGTTGTCCAAGTTCTTTCATTTGGAAACGAACTGATAAATTCTCCTTGGTTTGAAGAATTTCTGCCTCATAATCACCAGTTATGATTAAATCATCCACATATATCAATACGATAGCTAGCTTTCCTCCATTAGCTTTGACAAACAAGCTGGAATCTGCAGGTGTCACTGAATAACCACTATGAGTTAAAAATTCAGCAATCTTACCATACCATGCTCTAGGTGCTTGTTTCAATCCGTAAAGTGCCTTTCGCAGCTTACACACATGCTCAGGATGATTTTGGTTTTGAAATCCCAATGGTTGAATCATGTAGATTTCCCGATCTAGCTCTCCATGAAGGAATGCATTCTTCACATCCATCTGCCACAAGTTCCAGTCTTTGTTGGCTGCAAGGGCAAGTAGGACTCGTACGGTTGTAAGTCTTGCCACCGGACTAAACGTTTCATCATAGTCTAGCTCATACTTCTGAGAGAAACCACGAGCCACCAACCGTGCCTTGTACCTTTCAATCGACCCATCTGGATGATGTTTTATCTTGTAAACCCACTTGCAGGATATGGGTTTCACATCTCTTGGTTTTGGCACTAGATCCCAAGTCTGATTCTGCTCAAGCGCAGTGATCTCTTCTTTCATAGCCATAATCCACTCAGAACTCTGTGATGCTTCTTCAAACGTCTCAGGTTCTGTTGCAATTGGTTCTTCCACTATGGCTGCATTAGCATATTTGGGATTTGGCTTCCGTGCTCTTGTTGTCCATCGGATTTGTGATTGTGGAGATGGTTCTTCCACTTCACTCGATCTAACATCTGGTTGATACACACTGATGGAGACTCAATTAAGAGTCGTAAACCCAAGTGCAGGTTATGTTCAAGTAATAAATTCTCGGGTGTCCGAGGTCGAACCACAAGGAAGCGTATTAGTAAGTATAAGTTTATAAATATATAAGAAAAAGAAAGTAAACAAGATATTAGGGAATCAACAACAAAATAAGATAAACAAGATATTAGAGAACAAAATAAACAAAATATAAAAGAAATTAAACAAGATATAAACAACAATAAGAAAAGATGTTGAGGTTAGAGAATCCACTCTTGGTGTTATGCTAAGATTAATCTTGTTTTATTACACAATTGAAATCCACACATAAGGGAGGTTCCAATCGGAAGGTTTAGCAATTCAGTCCAAATTGTCCAACGTCCATAGCATATGATATTATGTTCATTTGGTGTCCTCAAAACTCACAAAAAGAGTCCAAGCATTCCTTATGCCAAGGTATATGTCTACAACAAATCAAGGTTATGAAACCAAGCATTTATTGTGCCATTTTCATTGTCAATAATGAATCAAGATCCCTACTTTGCAAGTATGATTTTAAACCAAAAGAAAATATTATCAATACTAGTGTTTATAAATGATAATTCATTTTAGCTCATGTTTAAGAGACTAACCTTAGCATTTACCAAGAGCTTCACCTCATCACCTCAACAATATGATTAGCAACACATACTAGATATGAATAAAATGAAAAGAAATGTAAGAAGCATAAGTAAATATAGAAAAAGAAAACTAGAGAAAGGAAAGAAAAAGAAAACTTAGAGAATTTTATTACAATGGCTAATATCCTCCCAATCTATCCATCTTTTCCAATACTCATCCAAGGCCCTCTATTTATACACATTTTGGAGGGCTAAATGACAAGAGACAAGCTTTACAAATTTCAAAGGTAGGTATAATAGGTGGGTGCATTTTTCTAACAATTTTCGTCATATTGTATGACAATTCTGATCAGCCAGCTTGATTGTCGAGTTTGTCAATGTTGGAGGCTCGATCTGATAAAATGGTCTTCTAGAAAAATATACCCCTATCAGTTACGGATCCATAGCCGTTGGAATCAGATCATTTGCTCATGTGGATCGGAAGATATGGTCAAAATACCAAAACGGTGCAGAACAGACGTCATTGCACATCAGCCAACTTGATGGTTGATTTCGGTAGGGAAAACGACTCCGTTTCAAGAAGTGTAAAACATGAAAAAGATAGATATGCCTCTTAACTTTGCACGGTTAAAATTTCAGCCTTATTGCTTCAGTGAAACTCCAGATATAGCTGATATGGCAAAAGGTGTCGGAACTGGAACTGAACTGGATTTGCCCTTAATTCTTTATTTAACCTAGTAATCTGAAATCACTCAAAGAAACTCGTGAAAAACACCAAATTACATAAAAATATAAAAAATCATAAACACAATTAGACTAAGCAATAATAACTCGTATTTGACACAAAATAATAATAAAACATAACTAAAAACTATATAATTATACGAGTTATCACACCCCACACTTAGATTGTTGCTAGTCCCTAGCAACGACTCAATAAAAATAAAATAAGAAAATCTAATCTAATCCATTTTCGTTGGAAATCACGGTGGCACTTAGCATGTGACACAAGCCTTTAAACCCCTAGGTGTCCCTAGTGGACGAGTTTAGTCTCGTGAGGGTTTGCTAGAACGATACCCACAAACATTGAAAAACTAAAATATAAGTAAACTACATACACTAAAAATATTTACTCCTAATCCTTTCAATATAAATTAGAGACAATCTTTGAACAAGTCTTATAAACTAATCAATAGCTCAAAGAATTTCACAAAAATTCATGCTTGAATGTAAATAAATGAGTTAAGCCAATATTAACATAACATATTTCAATCAAAATAGTGCATATTCAACTTAATCCCAACCTCTCACATGGGATACTCTCATGATTTTCACTCTTTAAAGTAGTGGTAAAGTGTTTACACTCAATCAATCTCATGAAAACACTTCTACCATATGCTTGCTTGTCCACCTATTCTCCACTATTTAGATCATACAACTTCATAAATCAAGAGGTCTTTTTTCAAGGTTGTAATGGGGCCAAAGGGTTATAATGTGGTTAAAGAACAAAAGGATAAAGATATCACAAAGGTTCCAAATAGTTCATAGAGTTTAGAGACATAATAAGATCATACAAATAAATTTCTCAAAACTCTTTACAAGTACATAGTCACATAGGCTAAATATTCATGTTGAGCCTTTGCTTCATTCTAACCAACTTTGTAACATCTTTTTCTTTACTTTAACTAGAAGTTCAAGAGAAGATTTTTTTTTTTTTTTTTGAATATGGGAATGTATTTGACAATGATCCCTTTCTCTTTCTCTTGACTTTTTCTTTTCTTTTCTTCCCCCACACTTATCTTTTGTTTCTAACCCAAATTTTCAACTAAAAATATCCCTTGTTTTTTGCAATATGTCTCAAAATATATAATCCATCTTTAGAACAAGGGTAAGGATATAAGTATATTTAGGCTAGGTGTAAGTTGTGGTTACCAATAAAACAGCATATTTAATGTAGGCTCAAATTGGCTCACTAGTGGGGATGTTCTCTTAGAACATTAATAATGGATGGCTGTTTGGCTCTGGTTATAATCCTAATGCCTCTATCATATTCATGTTGTCACATGTATCAATATAGTCTCAAACGGTTTAAAGCAAGTTCTAGAGAATCATGTAATCATAAGAGCACTCAAGAAAGAAATTAGATTGATTTGTATAATGCATCAATCATTATAGGCTCAAAAACTCACAAGGATGATTATACAAGTCAGATTAAGTCTAAACATGCTTCTTTCTCAATCAACATATCATATTAACATTGGCTCATAAAAAGGTTGACATCAAGCTCAATTCTCATGAAAATCTTCTCACTAATAAATCTGTTTTAGACTTATGCAATTCATATCTCATCATTGTATTAAAAGGAACTAAAACACACTAAAAAATAATAATAATAATAATAATAAAGACTCATAAAAAAAAAATAGTAGACAAAAATAAAAGAAATTCTAAATCGTTCCCCCCACACTTAATTCTTACATTGTCCTCAATGTAAGTCTATTAACCCAAATGAAAGAATCATGTGTAAGAGAAAAGAACTAATAACATAAGAATAGGAATAACTAAGACTCAAAATAAAACAAACTCATGCAACCTAAATAATCCTAAAATACTAAACAAAAATTAACAAGTAAACATAAAAAGATTAAAATCAAACTGACAAGGTATGTCTCAAGTCTCCCTTACTCAGACCTTGTTCAGAATGAATACTTCTAAATTGCTTAAAACACAACAAACTTTTTTTTTTTTTAAATTAGCGAAATATGTCCCTTACCCCCTACTAAAGGTAGAATTTAGGAGATATTACCTGCAGAGGTTGCTAACCACTTATTATAACTGAGACACAACAAACAAAATGTTAGATAATGTCACAAAGACAAAGTGCAATCCACTCCTTGCTCGTCCATATCTCTTTTTCTTTTTTCGAGCGTTTGCGAAACAACCGTAGCAGATAAATACTCATAAGCTTGGAGCTTTTTGAGTAAATATTCAATGGTTGTAGCAGAAATTATGGTTCTCCTTGCCTCTGAAAACATGAATCCATTATCCACAGCATTATCTAAGTATGAAAGCAAATTACTAAAATAATCATTAATATTAAGCAAACCAATGGGTTTCTTATTTGTGACCAAAGATGACCAAGAAGCCACGCAAGCTATTTCTTCCAATGTACCCAGACCTCCTGGTAAAGCAATGAATGCATCGGCAGAATGGTACATGATTGTTATCCGTTCAGGGATACTCCAAACTTGTATTTCCTTACCCACGGTAGGTCCACAAAAACCTGTGAATAGTTTTGGCACGATTCCTAGAACTGGACTTCCTCCGGCGTGTGCTGCTGTAGAGACTGCTCCGATTAAACCCGAACTACCGCCTCCATAAATCAACTGGATCTTTTGTTGGGCAAGTATTACTCCAACTCTTATGGCTTCATCAGCGAATATTTTATTTTTCCCTGGATAAGCACCTCCAAAGACACAAATTTTTTCAATGCGCTGGGACGAAGTACTTTCCATTTTTTTTTTGAGTGCCTGAAAGAGAATGAGTACATGGTGTAATATATAGAGGACTGAGTAGTGAATCAGACAAGAGTAATAATGTCGCCGAAAGTGTATTTGACCTGTCAGAAGAAAATGTTAACCTAACAAAAGATTTTTGCGTGATTTCAGGAAGAAAATCAAAAAGAGAAGAAAAATCAACCGTAAAAGACCAATGCAAAAAAAATGAAAATAATTACACAAATCAAACAACACGTAAATTAAACCGAAATGAAGTTATTGCAAATCAAACCAAAAGTTGAGAAGTCATTTATTGTAGTTGTGATTGTGGCTCACATCTTCCTCTGGTTTTACGTCCAGAAACGGCTTAAACGCCTGAGTCGAGGATATGCTTCCCATCCAGTTTTCTTACAAGCTGGCAAACAGGGTCTTTTAACATCAGATTCCCAAGATGTTGCCATTCCCTTTGGAATTGCGGCCATAAATCAAGAATTTCTCTTTGTACGTCTCCACTAGGATGCGTCTCAAGAGAAAGTTGGATATTACCCAAATTCTCCTTACTCAGTCCATCCTTAATGAATTCAATTTTATCATCTCGATTAGAGACGGAATCCCAATAGAACGACATTTACCGTTACACGTCCATCGTGCACATTTGTGGCAATTTGAACTCATGCGCTTTGCTCGTCGCTTCTTTGCAAAAGTGCTTCTACCTGTACCTGGTAAATGCAAAACAGGAAGATATTCATCTTCACGTACCTTGGCTTCAATTATCCAACGTATGTCTTCAGGAATCCCTTTGTGCATAAGCATTCTTAATCTTTCAAATCGAACTTGGTAAAGCTTCAGTAAAATATTTCGAGGAAAAGGAGGAAATCGTTTCTGCAATCTTGTGAGAATATCATCCATCTTGAAAAAAAAAATGAAAAAGCAATTGAAAGAGAAATTTATATACAATATCAGTTTTGTGGGTAGCTGATGGAACCGACTTAAATAATCACGGAGTACCGTTATCCGACATTTAACCGGGGTTAAAAAAATGTATTTTTTTTTTTGAAGATTAGTAAAAATTATATTTACATCTAGTTATTTTCAAAACAAGGATCAGAAAGAAAAACAACCTCTTCTTGAGTAACATGATTTTCCAAAAAAGAGTTTGAGTCTTTGTCCATTTACCTTGAATACGTTACCATTTTGAGGATTCTCAATGTCAAGTGCTCCATAATGATACACATGCTTAACCACAAATGGGCCAGTCCATCTTGATCTCAACTTACCAGGAAATATGTGAAGTCTAGAATTATAAAGTAGAACTTTTTGCCCAACATCAAATGTTTTTCTTGAAATTAACTTGTCATGAAAGGCTTTAGTTCTTTCTTTATGAATTTTAGAATTCTCATATGCATCTTTTCTGAGTTCCTCAAGTTCATTTATGACTGGAAAAGTTTCATTCTCACCCAAAAAGGAATATTTTAGCTCGGATGGCAATGGTTTTAAATCCAGCTTAGGTGGTTCAATAGTTGATGGTACAGTGACATTTGTGAGTGATGGAAGTTCCTCAAACTTTTGTTTCCAACAATGCTTAACCTGAAAAGAATTTAACAAAGAATCAGTGTGTGAAATTTCTGAAGCATTATCAAACTCACATTCAATTAAATAAGCTTCTAAAGGATCATGGAATGTGGTAGTGGTGAGATGTTCATGAACAAGTTCTTCAATGAAATCCACTTCATGTACTTCTGAATCATCACCAGGTTGCTTGCAAGTGTTGAACACATTTAATTCTAAAGTCATATTTCCAAAAGAAATGTTCAAAATACCATTCCTGCAATTTATCAGAGCATTAGAAGTTGCAAGAAATGGACGGCCTAATATAACAGGAATTTGAACATTTGGATTTGAAACAGGATGTGTGTCCAAAACAATAAAATCAACAGGGAAGTAAAAATTATCAATTTGAACCAAAACATCTTCAACTATCCCTCGAGGAATTTTTACAGAACGATCAGCTAGTTGAAGTGTAACAGGTGTTTCCTTGAGTTCACCTAAACCTAACTGTTGATAAACAGAAAAAGGCAAAAGATTAACACTAGCACCAAGATCAAGCAATGCACGTTCTATTCTAGTGTTTCCAATGATGCATGAGATTGTTGGATATCCAGGATCTTTGAATTTTGGTGGAGTAAGGTGCTGAATGATTGAGCTCACACTTTCCGTCAGAAATGGTTTCTTTTGTACATTATGTTTCCTTTTAACTGTGCACATGTCCTTCAAAAATTTAGCATAAGATGGAACTTGTTTGATTGCATCCAATAAAGGAATGTTAATCTTAACTTGTTTGAAAAGTTCATAAATTTCTGCATTTTGATTCAAATTCTTTATTGTTTGCAACCTTTGAGGAAAAGGAGCAGGATGCATACCTTTTTCTTTGTCCAAATTTTCAAGAAGTTCAGACTTACCATCATCCTTACCGTTACTTTTCGGAGGGGAAGGAGGATCTTGGTCTTTTGATGGAATTTTTTTGTCAATTGCCTTTCCACTTCGAAGAGTTGTGATAGAACTGGCATTTTCCTGTTGAGTTTCATTGGAGCAAGAAACAAAACATTGAGTAGAAGGGTTAGGCTGAGGTTGAGCAGGAAACTTACCTTTTTCTTGAGTGCGTAATGAAGCTGTCAATGTGGACAAGGTGTTTTTGATCTCATTGATGTCCTGTGAAGTTTGGTTATACACATTTGCTTGTGTTTGCATGAATGCTTGCAATGTCTCTTCCAAGGTTTGTACACGTGAAGGTTGATAGGAAAAAGTGTTGCCCGGCTTTTGAGATTGTGGTACCTGAACATGATTATTATTCCGCCAACTGAAGTTGGGATGATTTCTCCATTCAGGGTTATACGTTTCAGAGTAAGGAGAAGGAAAAGGCTTTTTAAATGGGTTTATGGAATTTACTTGATCATGCAACGCTTCTTTAAGAATGGGAATGTTTGGACATTCAGAAGTAGGGTGTCCCATGATTTCACAAATTCCACAACTTTCTTCATTTTTAACCGTTTTGACTTCTTTTACTTCTCTAAGTTCCATGGCTTCAATCTTTCTAGCCAAATTAGCTACTTTAACTTTTATCTCATCTTCTTGACTAAAATAATATTTACCTCTGTTAGAAACAAGATTAGATCTATTGGAACTTTCAGAGGAATTATCTGTGTGCCAGGCTTGAGAGTTATCTGCCAAATGGTCTAGGTAGTCAAAGGCTTCTTCAGGTTCTTTTTCAAGAAACTCACCGTTACACATTGTTTCAACAAATTGTTTAGTTTCGGGAGTTAAACTTTCATAAAAGAAACTAATAAGACGTCATTTTTCAAAACCATGATGTGGACAAGAACTTAACAAATCTTTAAAACGCTCCCAGCACTGAAAAAATGCTTCATTTTGATTTTGATTGAAATTTTGAATCTGTCTTTTCAAAGCAGTAGTTTTATGTGCTGGGAAAAATTTCTTCAGAAACTCAGTTTGTAATTCTTGCCATGTGCCAATTGACCTTGGTTTTAAATTATGAAGCCAAATTCTTGCTTTATCTTTTAAAGAAAAAGGAAATAATTTTAGCTTGACAATTTCATTTGTACATTGTTGGTCATTAAAGGTGACACATACATCTTCGAAGTCTTTTAGAAACGAGTAAGCACTTTCCGATTCTAACCCATGGAAACTTGGAAGCAAAGCTATCATACCTGGTTTAAAACGAAAGTTGTTTGCATTGAGAGGAAAAATAAAACAAGAGGGTGATGAGCTTCGAGTTGGTTGCAAGTAGTCACGCATGGTGCGTACTTGTCCGTTCTCATCTTCAGCATGAACACTTTCATTGTCAGCCATGGTAGGAGTTGTATTAGAAAGATTACCTGAAAAAGTTTCACAATAAAATCTAACTAAACGACGAGATCTAAAATCACGTCGCCAAACAAGCATAAAACAAAGTTAATATACAGATTAGGCGGTATAACCAGCCAATAAAAATAAAACAAAGTTAATATACAATATAAATATAAATATATAGAAAATTAGGCGGTATAACCAGCCAAAAAATATATATACTAAATTAGGCGGTATAACCAGCCAATAAAGCAAAGTTAATATACAAATTAGGCGGTATAACCAGCCAATAAAAATAAATATACTTATAAACTTATATACTTAGTATTGCTTCCCCGGCAACGGCGCCAAAAACTTGATGGAGACTCAATTAAGAGTCGTAAACCCAAGTGCAGGTTATGTTCAAGTAATAAATTCTCGGGTGTCCGAGGTCGAACCACAAGGAAGCGTATTAGTAAGTATAAGTTTATAAATATATAAGAAAAAGAAAGTAAACAAGATATTAGGGAATCAACAACAAAATAAGATAAACAAGATATTAGAGAACAAAATAAACAAAATATAAAAGAAATTAAACAAGATATAAACAACAATAAGAAAAGATGTTGAGGTTAGAGAATCCACTCTTGGTGTTATGCAAAGATTAATCTTGTTTTATTACACAATTGAAATCCACACATAAGGGAGGTTCCAATCGGAAGGTTTAGCAATTCAGTCCAAATTGTCCAACGTCCATAGCATATTATATTATGTTCATTTGGTGTCCTCAAAACTCACAAAAAGAGTCTAAGCATTCCTTATGCCAAGGTATATGTCTACAACAAATCAAGGTTATGAAACCAAGCATTTATTGTGCCATTTTCATTGTCAATAATGAATCAAGATCCCTACTTTGCAAGTATGATTTTAAACCAAAAGAAAATATTATCTATACTAGTGTTTATAAATGATAATTCATTTTAGCTCATGTTTAAGAGACTAACCTTAGCATTTACCAAGAGCTTCACCTCATCACCTCAACAATATGATTAGCAACACATACTAGATATGAATAAAATTAAAAGAAATGTAAGAATCATAAGTAAATATAGAAAAAGAAAACTAGAGAAAGGAAAGAAAAAGAAAACTTAGAGAATTTTATTACAATGGCTAATATCCTCCCAATCTATCCATCTTTTCCAATACTCATCCAAGGCCCTCTATTTATACACATTTTGGAGGGCTAAATGACAAGAGACAAGCTTTACAAATTTCAAAGGTAGGTATAATAGGTGGGTGCATTTTTCTAACAATTTTCGTCATATTGTATGACAATTCTGATCAGCCAGCTTGATGGTCGAGGTTGTCAATGTTGGAGGCTCGATCTGATAAAATGGTCTTCTAGAAAAATATACCCCTATCAGTTACGGATTCATAGCCATTGGAATCAGATCATTTGCTCATGTGGATCGGAAGATATGGTCAAAATACCAAAACGGTGCAGAACAGACATCATTGCACATCAGCCAACTTGATGGTTGATTTCGGTAGGGAAAACGACTCCGTTTCAAGAAGTGTAAAACATGAAAAAGATAGATATGCCTCTTAACTTTGCACGGTTAAAATTTCAGCCTTATTGCTTCAGTGAAACTCCAGATATAGCTGATATGGCAAAAGGTGTCGGAACTGGAACTGAACTGGATTTGCCCTTAATTCTTTATTTAACCTAGTAATCTGAAATCACTCAAAGAAACTCGTGAAAAACACCAAATTACATAAAAATATAAAAAATCATAAACACAATTAGACTAAGCAATAATAACTCGTATTTGACACAAAATAATAATAAAACATAACTAAAAACTATATAATTATACGAGTTATCACACACCAGTTTGCCAAGGACTCTGGACTAACACTTGCTCGTCATCGTCATCATCACATAGGTCTTCTACTTCATCTGAAGTTGATTGAAGTTGGACAATATACTCTCCCATTTTCTGTTGTAGCATGTCTTCAAATTCTTTTGAATCTGACAACACCTCCTTTTCTGAGGACCACCAGGAAGATGCTTCATCGAATACCACATTGCGTGAAGTGTAACATCTTCCACTCGTAGGATCACAACATTTCCACCCTTTCCTTTGGTTGTCGTATCCCACAAAGATACACCTAGTTGCTTTCTTATCAAACTTGCTACGTAAATGATCAAGAACAAATACATAACATACACAACCAAATACTCGAAAGTAGCTGACTGAAGGTTTCATTTTCCACAATTTCTCAAAGGGTGAAACAAACTCTAACCTTGGTTGAGGAAGTTTGTTGATCACATGGGCTGCGGTTCTCATAGCTTCGGCCCAAAATCTTCTGGGTACATTCTTTGCATGCAGCATACTCCGACAAATTTCTGCAAGATGCCGATTCTTTCTCTCTGCTACACCATTCTGTTGTGGTGTATTGACACAAGTATACTGATGACGTATGTTGCATTCTCGTAGGTATTGAGAGAATTCGCCCGAGCTATATTCTCCTCCATTGTCTGTGCGCAAGCAACATATCTTCTTTCCCACTTCTCCTTCAACTATCTCTTTGAACTCTTTAAACTTTGAGAAAGTGTCAGACTTTTCTTTCATAAAGAAAACCCACACATACCTGGAGAAATCATCAATAAACGTCACCATGTACCGCATTCCACTAATTGATGGTTGCTTAACGGGCCCAAATACATAAGAGTGAACTAACTCTAATGGTTCTTTTGCTTTAAACTTTGACTCCACGTATGGTAATTGGTGTGCTTTACCATATTGGCATCCTGCACAAACTGTGTCTGTTCTTATGTCAAGCTGAGGAAGTCCCTTAAGCATCGACTTCTTCATCATCATACTTAGCTTGGAATAACTAACATGACCTAACCGCATGTGCCATAAATCTGCTGTATCGCTCCTTCTTATCTTGTCTACATATGCTGACTCTGCTGACATCACGTAGACTGACTCCAAACGTCGTCCTTCCATCATCGGCTGTCCTGAGATTTTGAGATCACGATATACCTTCACATCCCTTGGACCAAACAGAATATGGTGACCTGACGATGTTAATTGTGCCACTGAAAGCAAATTTTTCTTCATGCCTTGGACATGGTAAACATCTTGTAGTGGTACCTGATTATGACTATATCGAGGTGCTACTACCGTCTTACCGATGTGAGTAATCGGTAATCTTGAATTATCAGCTGTCACAACAATGCGATTTCCCTTGTATTCTGACAGGTTCTGCAACTTCTGTTTATCGCCTGTCATGTGATTTGAGCAACCTGAATCGACAATCCAGTCATTCTCATAGTCAATTCGGTCAGCCGTTGTTACTGTGAGAGCTAACTCTTCCTCTTCCATAGCAAAAAATGCTTCAGCATCCCAATCATCTTCGCTTTTCTCCTTTGTACTAGAAGTAGCAGCATTGCTCTCAGCGGACCTTTTGTTAAACCAACAATCTTTTGCCATGTGACCTTTCTTGTCACAGTTGTAACAGTTACCTTCAAATCTTTTATTGTTGCTACGATTCTTTGAAGCTCCCCCTGGACGAGAGCTCCCTTCTCCTTGATGACTTTTTGTCTTGTCACCATACTTTTTAGATCCACCACCGACGTGCTGTTTGAATTTGCCTTTGCTTTTGTTGGTGTAGAGTGCTTCCTCTTCACTTTTCAACGAGACCCCTCCCATTTGCTTGGCCATAGATTCTTGACCAACAAGCAAATTTTCAAACTCTACAAGTGATGGTTGAGTTGGCCATCCTTGTATAGCGGCAACGAAGCTGCGATATTCGGGCCTCAAACCATGGATAATTATTCTTTTTACCCTGGTATCTCCAATAGCAGCTGTAGGATCTAAATCAGAAATTTCACGGCATAACGTTTTTACCTTGTGAAAGTATTGAGCAATCGGTATATCTCGTTGTGCAATTGATAACAATTCATTCTCAAGAAGTTGAAGTCTTGTGTCATTCTTTCTCGAAAAGAGTGCATCTAAAGTATCCCACGCTTCTTTTGGCGTTTCTAGCTTTTGTATGTGTTCCAACATTTCTTCTTCAACTGTGGTCTTAAGGGCAAACATGGCTTTACCCACTTTAATCTTCCATTTGCGCAAGGTTCCTTGAGCATCTTCTTGCTCGGGCTTCGTAACTTCACTACCACCAACGACTTCCCAAAGGTCTTGACCTTGTAGGTAAGACATCATACACGTCTTCCACGTGTTGTAATTTTTGTGATTGAGCTTCTTGATTCCTCCAACTACTTGAAGATCACCCATCGTGTCGGCAAGACTCTAACAATACCGAACAAGCTTGATTTTGAGACACAAACTTGTAGAGTACAAACTCCTCACGACTCAAGAACGCTCAAACCAAAAATAGTACCTGAATAACTATTTCACCGTGAACAGTACCGTATACGTGAATAGTATCGTATACCATATACTTGAATAAATCTCGTATATGTTAACAATTACTAGAAAAGTATATAGTGACACGTGTGAATAGTAACTATGGTAGTAACTCACAACCTTGCTCTGATACCAATTGTTGAGAAAAACTTAGAGTAGATAACTCTAATTTTACCACTCAAAGAAGAAAGTTTAGATTTTAGGAAAACTCACAAATGCTCACACTTCACTCTAGACTACACTCTTTAGAGAAGAACTCCTTAGGAAAACTTAGAACTTTTATTGCTTATTGAAGCTTACTACTTGATGATTTACAAATGCAAGGGAGAGGGGGTATTTATACAATACCAAGACAAACACAAGCCACACAAATATAAAATCTAAATAAATTACAACCACCCATTGTTGTTTAATAACAACCACACATTTAAATCACACAACTACAACCACACATTAAACCACACAATTGCAACCACACATTGTTGTTTAATAACAACCACACATTTAAATCACACAACTACAACCACACATTAAACCACACAATTGCAACCACACATTAAACCACACAATTGCAACCACACATTGTTAGGCTTTTATTTTTCCTTGGCTGGTATTGGACAATTTAACATGTTATTTTTTATGTCATGTAGTGTTTTAATTATTTTTCTCATGTTATATTCATATCCTATAATTATGTCGTATCTGAAATTACCGGATCTAATTGATCATATTCAAATAAATCTCAATTTTATACCAAGTGTTGTATAAAGATATAAATTATTATTTTTCTAAATTATCTTTACTCGTCTTGTTTTTTTATCTTTTAAATTTATTATAAAATATCAATTTAAATCCGATAACATATTTACAGTGAAACACGAATATTATTTAGTTACCAGCTAAATCCTCTGAACTTCAACATAATTACAGGGCTTTCCATTAAAAAGCTATCATTATGCATTTGTCCTAACCTGACAGAAGAATCCTTATCTTTTCTTACCTCAATCAATTCAAGGGCTTTGTCAAGATTCATTTTCAAGCCTTGTGGGTTCTAAGCCTTTGCTGAGAAATCATGGGAGCCACATCCATCACCCCCACTTGTTTACTGTCCTACTTTTGAGAAATGTGATTTTACTGAAAGAAGAAGAATGGGCCTACCATGGTTTACTGGCTTTCTTCAACTATCAATTTGTTTTTTCTATTTGAACATTTATTCATATAATCAATTTTAAAATATAATATTAAAAATTTTGAATTTTTTTTTTTTTCAAATTACGATCACTTTGTATAAAAAAAAATATATATTTTTCCTATTTTAGCCCGTGTTTTTCTATGATGGAATGACTCTTGGGGTCTTGATGGTGAAACCAAAAATTGCTGTTAAACCTAAAATCATTAATTAGAAGTTGGACAAACTCACCAACATTTTTTTTTACTTTGAAGTGAAAATCTTTTGGTAATCTTTTATTGTTTTCATATCAGGATGGCATCTTGATAATTGTATACGTGTATTGTGTTTCATATTTTTTTTATATTAATCGTGTAAAAATAAATATAACATAATTATTAAATATGTCAAAATCTTAAACTCGAATACAATATATGTATTAAACATATTTGTTAATTGTGTTCATTATATTATTTGTATATTTATCAAATATATCTTATTCGTATCGTGTTATCTTGCTTCTAAAATTGTCAAATCTAATGCCAATTCCATCTGACACAAGATAATATAGTTACTTGAAAAATCCTTTTCTTCCCCTTTTCATAAGCATAATATTACAAAGCAAACTTCTTTCCTTACCAACATTTTCTCTTCAAAGGCAAAAAAAAAAAAAAAAATTGATTTGATTTTTAACCCAATTCCCACAAACTTTTTTCTTTTTTATTTATTTATTTATTTATTTTGAGAGGCAATAAATTTACCAAATTCTGCCCTAGATCCAATCTATTCTACATGTGCCAAGCCAACTTCCAAGTTATTTTTTTTATCAAACTATTAATTCATGCATTAATTTGAATGTCATATTATTACTTGTATTTATTACTTGTATAAAGGTTTAGTTTAATATCGCTGCAGGAAAAAGTTTAAATTATAAAAAAATAATAATAATAATAATAATGAGAAAAATGTGTTTAAAAAATATGATAAGAAAAATTAAATTTAAGAATTTTAACTGTTTGCTACTGCTGTAAAAAAAGTGCTATGGAAATTAAAATATTTAAAGAAATATACATAAATAATAAAAATTTAGAGATACAAAATTAATAAAATCGTTCATATGTAAAAAGTGTGGTTGAATTGTAAAAATTACAAACTTTTGATTTTTTTTATTTGGATTTTCAAATCATGATTTTCAATTTAAAAAATAATTTTATTTATTTATTTAACCTTGAAATTGCGATGAAACGTAATTTTTCACTTTAAAAATCATGCAATCTCAATACTAAATGGCCCTTAAATAACTTCTTTTAAAGTACTGAATTTTGTATTTTTTAAAAAAATCTAAACTTTATGCATGTATTTATATTGAATCAAATATTTAAATATTAATATATTTAATTTTCCAAAAATAATATTAATAATTAAGCCATTTTATAATTAATATTAATTAAGATAATTTTGGTTCCTAAATTAACCATGCAAAGCCACATGTTATCTCTCATATTTCATAACAAAATAAAAAATTACATCATAGACTAATTTACATTACTTTTTTTTTTCCATATTCAATCGCTAAAAGAGTCTATGAATAATAATTTTAATAGGGATAAAATTTAAATAATTTAAAAATATAATGATTATATATGTAATTAACGTAAAATAAAGGGTCTTTTTCTCAATTTCTCGTCGGCCTAAAAACGATTTTTTAAATAATAATTTAAAAAAATCAAGCTTAGGACCTTAGGTAAGAAAACGGGAAAAAAAAAGAAAAAAAAGGAAACAGAAAAAAGAGCTCTTGAAGCTCTCAACTCTCTCTGATGGCATCAACAGCCACAGCCCGAGCCGTCATCTTCTCCCGCATCACCGCCCTGTCAGCAAAACCTCTCCAACCTTCTCTCTCTCGCTTCCTTCCTAACCGCCGCAACCGCTCTTCTTCCGCCGTAACTCTTAGCTGCTTAAACGGTGGCGGAGTCTACGACGACTACTTCGTATCAACGCAGAAATCGAATTTAGATCGTGGATTCTTAGTAATAGCTAATATGTTAGAACACATCGAACCTCTCGACACTTCCGTTATTTCCAAGGGGGTTTCTGATTCCGCCAAGGAATCGATGAAGCGGACTATCTCGACTATGCTAGGGATTCTCCCATCTGATCAGTTCTCCGTTTTGGTTTCCCTCTCGAAACTTCCTCTTCATCGCCTCCTCTTCTCTTCTATCATCACAGGGTAATATCTTAATTTCAACCTCAAAAAAGTAAATTTTTTTATAAATTTATTGAATTTTTTTTTAAATGATTTTTTCTTTAGGTATACTTTGTGGAACGCGGAATATAGGATTTCGTTGACGAGGAATCTGGAAAGAGCGGCGCCGGCGGAGGAGGTAGTGGAGGAGACGGAGGAGGCTGTGAGGCGGCGGCGGCAGAGAGAGGTGGGTGAGGAGAAGAGGGAGGAGAGAGAGGGTCGAAGTGGTGGATTTGAAGAGTTGGATAAGATAAGGCCGAGGGTTTTCGGGGATTTGTCGCCGGAGGCTTCGAAGTATATTGAGAAGCTGCGGGCTGAGTTATCTGATGTGGAGGAGGTGAGGATTTTAGATTTTTTATAAAAAATATAAACTTATATATATATATATATACTTTGAAAAGAATTGGTTGTAGAGTCATTTTTTTTCTTTTTATAATTAAGGGTTGGAAACTATGTTAGTCGGATTCGGGTGCGTAGTATACAAGTATGTGTCTGACCTGTTTAATTTTTTTTTTTTAAAGTTTTTCAATATATTTGGAGGATCATGATCCTATTTTCATGTCCGAATATGTGTTGAACAGGAGTATTTTAGGCAAAATGAAGAGGTCGAATACCATAGGTTAGAAAGATGCAGAATTGAAACTTCTTTTTTTAAGAAAAAATTATTGTAAGTTAGTTATGCTTGCTTAATATGTAGTAGCGAATTAGTGAAATGATGTTTGATGATTATAAGGACAATTTAGAGGTGGTTCTTTCTTTGAGGAAATTAACTGTAGATTTTCATTTTCTTGCTTGGAAAAATAGTAGTAATTGGTTATTTAAATTCTGGTTTCTTTATTGAGCTTGTAGTTATTTCATTTCTTCTTCCTGGCCGTATCTCTGATTATTAAAGGATTTAGCAACAAACATGTTTTGGCAATCGATTTCAAACCGTCCTCTTCTTTTCTTGTTATGTGCGAATAAGAATGTTTGTGTTGAACTTTGTCATGTCGGTTTTCTGAAGTTATGACATATGCAAGTGCAAGCAATTATTTAATGGTGGTTTACATGAATCCCTCATTGCTCCATTTGGCGGATCATAGTACCTAACACCTATGTTACTTCGACTCTTCATCTTTTTTGAAGAATCCGCGTCCAACACTCGTGCCTGATGCATATTTGAATATGAGTATGGAGATATGACCTTCTAATTATCTTCTAAATACATGAAAAAATTTAGAAAAAAACTGAACATACCCGTGTCGAACACATATTCATATCTGATACTCATACCTGAGTCTGAGTAATATAGCCTAACACATCGTCAATAGTTTGGTGTAATATATACACACATGTCTGTTCTGTTTGAGAAAAAGATATTAATTCGTTATTTGGCTGTGTTGTAGTAGATAATGTGTTTTCCGAGATTCCCTCCCTTTAAGCTAATTAGTGTATGTTGTTTCAGGAACTGAATGCCTCAAAGAAGCAAAATGTGCGGATAAAATGTGACAGGGAAAACAGGAATGATTTGTTAGAGTATTTACGATCCTTGGATGCCAACATGGTAATGAGCAACAAGTGTTTCTTTATTATTAGATTATCTTGCTCTGAAACTGAATTATCGTATTTTGATCCTACAATTAACTCGAAATGTCTTCTCGTTACATGTAATTTTTGTTGCCAGGTGACGGAATTATCCCAACCATCGTCAGTACAAGTGGAAGAAATAATCGACCAGCTTGTTCAAAATATATCGCAAAAATTCTTTAAGGCTGAGCTTACCTCTTCTGGCTTTATGAGAGATTCAGGGATAGTGAACGCCGGAAATCATCAAGAAGCTGCTGAGGAAAATTGTGGCACTGTTGGCACTTCCCGTGATTACCTTGCAAAGCTGCTTTTCTGGTACGATGTTTTCCCCTTTTATTAATGCTCTTGCCTTTTACAACTTAGTTCTGAATTTTGCTAATGGTGGGTGCATTAGGCTTTTCCTGCACTCAAGTCCTTACTAGTGCACAATCATTCGTATATTCTATGTTACTCGGACTCTTCGTTTTCTTTAAAATACCCATGTCCGACACCCATGTCCGATACATATTCGGACATGGATATGAAAATATGATCTTCCAAATATATGAAAAAACTTTTTTTTTAAAAAAATTGAATATATTTGTGTCGGACACTTACCCGTATCCGACACTTACTCCGAGTCCAAGTAACATAGCCTATATTTACATGCATGCACATTCTAGTTGTTGAGACGAAGTGTGAATAAGAAAATCTATAGGGCTCTTTGATTTGAAAGAGATTCCTTGTTTTTGTTCATAATCAAGGATTTAAATAGCGGTCGCAACGCGATGTTACGTTTATTATTTTATGGTTTCGGATCTTTCTGTCGGTAATATTCACGACAATTGGGTATGAATAATTAGCGGTCCGTAACAGTTAAATTAACGATCATAAATTACATGTATATAAATTCAATTTACAAATTTGAAATAAATATTTTTTTTTATATATATAAATAAAATATCATAGTGTCATAAACTATTTTAAAAATCATTAAGAAGAATTTTATGATTATAGTTATAATTACTCTTTTTTTCAATAAGTTGTGAAAAATGAAAAAAAATCACGACCACGATAGTATCCGTTATGGCCGCAATCATGATAGTATCAGTTACTGTTGCAATCACGATAAACGCGACGCGATCGAAAATATGTCTGCAACTGCAATTTAAAATTTTAATCATAAAATAACTGAAAACTCAAGCATATTTTTTTGTTTCAAAGAAAAGAGATTGATAATCACTCCTTTGTTGTAATATAGTACTATTCTTTCTGCCATTTTTTTTTCCTCCATTGTCAGGAATTGCAACATTAAAGTTGTCTTTTTCTTCTGGTAGGTGTATGCTATTGGGTCATCATTTGAGAGGCTTGGAAAACAGATTGCATCTAAGTTGTGTTGTTGGATTATTGTAAAGAAAGGTGTATGAATGAGAAATGTATATTCTTTTTCTTTTCGGCCTTTTTCTTTTTGTGTTATAGTTTTGGTTCATCCGATAATATACATTCTTTTCCATTAAAGCATTTAATGATTATAACTTCGATTTTATTCAGCAAGCTTTCACACAAAAAGTATTGATTTATTTTGAAAACTCGTTAAAGAAATCTTTGATGAAGTAACCTGATGCAAGCTATAACTGGTTCACCAAGAATTCAGGAGAGTTGGGAACTTTGAACAACCCTCGAGAGAGACCTGGCAACAAGAACAAAGAACAGAAGAAGAGAAGAGAAGAAAGAAGCAGAGAAGAGATGGGAATTGTATTGTATTTTCATTGATGAATGTATCACTATACCAATGTACAATTTATACTAATCAATGGAGACAAAGCAGTTGCATTTGGTTCATTCTGTTATAACAGCTAACAGCAGTAACTAACAATGCTAACTGTATTGACTTAACTGCTAACTGACTTAACTAACTCAGCTAACACTGCTAACTACCTTAACTGCCCCTACTGCATTGTACACGCATCAATCCCCTTCCCATAACAAAAACCTTGACCTCAAGGTTGGAAATCAGGAAATTTTTGTTGCAAATCGTATAAGAATTCCCACGTAGCATCCTCAGGAAAAGAATTGGACCAGTGAACCAAAACCTGAGTTGCAGCACGTTTTTTTTTTTTTGGATAAGTAAGTGTTTTATTTATCCAGAAAGCAGTTAAACTGCTACATCCAACATCATGTGCAACATGTACTTAAAGCTATACATACTTAAACAATACTTGAACAAAACTTAAGACCACTAATCAATCAGGGAACAATAGCAACATACTTCAGCAATACTTAAAGCTATTCCAGAATGGACAAAGATCCTAGGAAAAAAGTGACAGTCCCCAATCTGCATCCAATCTTCGGTTCACTTCATCAGGACTAATGTTCTTGAGCCCCAACAATCGCATTCTGATGATCTCTTTTATCTGCTCAATGATGGCTCCTTGTGTGGATTGAAGGCGATTAAAACACCTATTATTTCTCTCTCTCCAGATCGAGTACAGAAAGGCACTCCATGATAAACGCAAAATAACAGAAATGAGAGTTTTTCCTCTGATTCTGTTTACTGCCCATTGCAGCTCTGCTTGCCAGCTCCTTATGCTTCTATGAAGTTGACATAAGCATAGTATATGCCCCCAGATTTCCTTTGAATAGTCACATTCAAAAAATATATGATTCCGGGTTTCTTGCTCAGTTTGACATAGCTCACATTTGCCATCCACCTCCATGCCCCATGACATCAATCTGTTCTTTGTAGGCAGTTTGTCCAATATAGCCATCCAAGCTACCAGTGCATGTTTAGGAATATGAAATGGAAACCAGATCAGTTTATCCCACTCCACTTTGTCCTGCCTAGGCCTGAGATCATTCCAGACTTTAGCCACCATAAATCTGTTCCCAGGGAACTTCCAAGTTAGAGCACCATTCTGGTTGGAGGTGAACCTCAAAGCCAAAGCCCTCAGCTGAAGCATTTTACGCCATGTCCAGCTGCTTCCTGGGGAAGGTTGAACCTGCCACACTGTTCTTCCTTTCAGCACATAGGCATGAAGCCAGGCAATCCACAATGAACCTGTCTGAGAGAGAAGTGCCCATAGGTGCTGAATAATGCAAGCCTTATTCCATATTCCCAAGTCTTTTAATCCAAGACCCCCCTCTGACTTTGGACAGCAAATGGAACTCCATTTGACTCTTGCTCCCTTAGCTGAGTCATCTCTTCCTTTCCAGAAGAACCTGCTGCATAATTGATTAATTCTTTTAAGAACAGCCTTAGGCAATACAAAGTGCCTGCACCAGAAATTGGACACATTAAAAAGAACAGATTGAATGAGCTGAAGCCTTCCTGCATAGGATAACATGCGTGCTGCCCAGCCATTGATTCTCTGAGTAATTCTATCGATCAAAGGAGAACAATCCTTTTCAGAGAGTCTTCTTGTGACCAAAGGGACCCCAAGGTACCTAACAGGTAGTTTGCCAAGTTTAAACCCTGTCAACTCTTGCATCTCAAGTAGAGTGGTCCTACTAACACCAGAGGAGAAGACTTCACTCTTGGAAGGGTTTAATTGCAAACCAGAAATGGTATAAAAGTAATGGAGAATACCCTGTATGCCCACAACAGAATCCAAGTTACCCTTTGCAAAAATCAGCAGATCATCTGCAAAGCACAGGTGAGTAAGCTTGATTCTGTGACATTTAGGATGGTAGCTGTAAACTCCATGAAGAGCCCCTGCATCCAGAAGTCTGGATAAAACATTCATAGCAATGACAAAAAGATAAGGAGAGAGAGGGTCTCCCTGCCTTAACCCCTTTGCTCCTTTAAAGTACCCAACTAATCCTCCATTAAGAGAAATTGAGAACTTTGGGGAAGTGATGCATGCCTTGATCCATCCTATGAACTTATCAGGCAATCCATAAACTGATAAAACAGTGAGAATGAAGTCCCAATTTAATGAATCAAAAGCTTTTTGGAGATCAATCTTCATTGCAAAACGGGGGGATAAGGTTGCTCTTCCATACCCTTTGACCAGTTCCTGAGCCATGAGAATATTATCTGAGATGCTTCTCCCTGGTATGAAGGCACTCTGATTGCTGGAGATCATAGCAGGAAGGAGTGGAGTGAGCCTGGCAGTGATGATCCTGGTAATACATTTATAAATGACAGAGCAGCATGAAATAGGCCTGAAGTCCTTCATATGATTAGGATTCTGGAATTTTGGGACAAGAGCAATACATGTAGAGTTAAAGACTGATATCCGGCTCCCTGATTGAAAGAAGGATAAGATTGCTGCAGTGACATCCTCTTCCACAATAGGCCAAGCAGTTTTAAAAAACTGTGCAGTGTATCCATCTGGCCCTGGGGCTTTGTCCCCATCTTGCTCAAACATGGCTCTTTTCACCTCCTCTTTTGTAACAGCCTTAGCTAAATTGTCCTTAGCTTCAGCAGGCAAGGCAGGCTGAATAAGTTCAGTAAGAAGCTCCCTAGGGCAGTCTGTGACCTGTTTGTCCTCAGTCCCAATCAACTTCTGAAAGAACCTTACAGCCTCCTTTGAAATTTGGCCAAAATCTTCCAACTTCCTTCCCTCATCATCATAAAGGACTCTGATGGATTGCTTGTTATGCTTTGCTGACACCATTTTATGGAAATAATGAGTGTTCTGATCCCCCTCCTGTAGCCATTTTATCCTTGATTTCTGCCTGTAATAACTTTCCTCAGCCTTTTGGAGTTCCATCAATTCTGCATAGAGTCTTCTTTCTGTTTCAACAAGAGTATTAGATGGCCTTTGATGCAGATTGATCATCTGCATGCTCTCCAATTCTTGCCTTTTATCTTGAACCTTCCCTGAAATGTTGCCATATATGGCCAGGTTAAATGCCCTCAGTACTGCCTTTAATCTCTTCAATTTGTGGAATAGAGTGGTCATAGGATTGCCAATGAAAGGCTCTTGCCAAGAGTTTTCCACAATGTTCAGGAACTCTGGATTCCTAGTCCAGAAATTAAAAAACCTAAATGGCTTTGGGGGAGAATGAGCAGTCAAGTTCATCTTTATGTATGCTAGGCAGTGATCAGAAACCATTGGAGCCAAAAACTCAACAAATGAGTGAGCAAACTGTGTATGCCAGCAATCATTGACCAAAACCCTATCAAGCTTTTTAGCCAAGTAAGCATCAGTTTGGTGGTTGGACCAAGTGAATGCTGGTCCAGTACTGGTATGATCAAACACTGATAGCTGTGTCAAGCAGTCCTGAAAATCCTTCATATCAGAGGTAAGCATGTAGGAGCCATTGAAATCTGAGCTTTCCTGTGGTCTTGCTATAACATTGAAATCTCCAGCCAAAAGCCAAGGAGAGCCATCAATTCTGCCTTGAATGTCCTGAAGATGGTGCCAAAGCCTTCTTCTACTTATGCCTTCATTGCTTCCATAAATTGCTGTAATGTAGAACCTGGTAGAATTATAAGTGGTGCAGCATGTAATGCTCTGATCAGATGTTGCAATAAGATCAACCTGCATCTGATTTCTCCATAGGAACCATATTCTCCCATTATAAGCTTCTAAGTAGTTGTGATGTAGCTTCCATCCCTGAAAGAGCCTATCTACTATAGCTGGCATGTTTTGTTGTTTCACTCTTGTTTCCAGTAAGCAAACAAGGTCTGCCTTCAGGCAGTTTATTCTCTGTATAATACTTTTCTGCTTTTGAGGGTTGTTTAGCCCCCTAGTATTCCACACTATAAAATTCATGAAAGTTGAGGGGGGGTCACTCCAGAGGCAGGTAAAACTGCCTTACCTCTTTTTCCCTTGTCAATGGGCCCTTTCTTCTTATTCTTCAAGGCTTTCATCAAGTCTGCAACTCCTGCTGCTGCTGCCCTTTGCTTCTTAGGAGAGTTTGGAAGGATTTCCACCAATTGTTCCTCCTCTCTCCATTGTTCAGAGCCACTAGTTTGTCCAGGGTCTACATTTGTCCTCTCTGAGTCACTCAGGATGTCAAATCTGTTTTGGGAACCAGCTAATACTGACTTCTTGCTTTTCTGTATGCTTCTGCTTCCTCTCCCTTTACTGCCCTCATTAACTTCTGTTTCCTTCATACTTGCCTCTTTCTGTTCTTGAGCCATAGGCAGGGCACTGCTTACAACTTCTACGCTGCTTGTAGCCTGTGCATCATGTTTTGACAGTTCTGCTTTAGGCCCCTCCTTTGGAATCCAAACTTTTGTAGCCCCTACAGGCTGTTTGGTGCAATTTATGTCTGTATGCCCAAACAAATTGCAATGCTTGCATTTTGGAGGGTACCAAGGGATATCCACAACAACATTTGCAATAGTGCCATCACATAACTCAACATTAATACATTTTGGGATAGGGACATCCACTGCAATCTCCACACATACCTTTGCATAGGCCAATCTCTGTTGGCTAGCAGTGATTCTATCCATATACAATGGAGTTCCTAGGGCACTAGCAATATAGCTGAGTCCACGTCTGGTGTACAATTCCAGAGGAACTCCTCCCAAATGGATCCAAACAGGTAATTTCTTCAAATTAAACTCTAATGATTTCATACCTGGCTCCCATTTTCTCAGAATGAGTGGCTTATTCTGAATGTGCCAAGGTCCCTGCTCAAGAACCCATTCTCTGGTGTCAGCATTCGGAAATTGAACTAGGTATAAGTTCAGGCCAGCAGATTTGATCACCACTGCTCCATTCTTTCCCCATAACATGTTGGCAAGTCTCTGAAATGTGCTAAAGTTTGGTGCCTTGCCAACAAACTGCGCCACAACTGAGTTCATCCACACAGTTGCTCCTTCTTCAAAAACCTCAGCTGGAGGTTTGACGGTGATGGATCCATCTGAGTGTTGAGGTGGGAAAAACAGCAACGATTGATCGGAGGAGATTGTGAAGAGCTTCTTCCAATCAAAATTGGTCTTGACTGATGCCACGTCAGCAAAGGTGGTTGTAACTAACTTTTCTGGAATGTGCGAGCGCTCCATAACTGTCTCACGATTCTCTCGAACATTTGATAGTTCAGTATTTGGATCACCGTTGATGAGATCATGAGAACCTGGTTCGTTGTTGAGAGCAACAGCAACCACTGTAGAACCTTCTTTTCTCATGCCAGGATCCATACTCTTCATCTGTTCCAAAAGAGCCTCAGCATCCTCTTTCTTGAAACACAACCCAAGTGATTTTTAACACCCGAAACGAACGCGAATTCCTCCTCTGAAATACTGAAAGCATAAACCGAGACCCCAACCAATCTCTCAAGGCAGCCGCTGTTTTTTTTTTTTTTTTTTTTGAAATCAATCTGTTTTTTTTTTTTTTTTTTTTTTTTTTTTTTTTGAAATCAATCTTCCCTACCTCAGCATCCTCTTCCCGTTCTCGATCCCGCTCTTACTCCAGCTCAGACTCCAAGTCCAGCTCTCGCTCTCGGTCTATGTCCCGCTCCAGATCTGCTGAAGGAGTGGTGGTGGTTGACGGTGGAGAAGCGGTTGGGGAAGCAGTGGTAGCCTTGGTTGGAATTCCCAGATCTGCAGGTTGACTTGGATATCCGAGGCGGTTCCGTCGCGGTTCACAGCGTTCAAGGTGCCGACTATGTTAGCAGCAGTTTTCTTCAATAACAAAGATCCAGATCTGAAAGCAGAACGAGGATGAAAACCCAGATCTGAAAGCAGCTTCCAATGCTTCACGCACCTACTAAGTTACTACTATTTCTTCTTTCTCTCACACCCAGATCTGAAAACCCAGATAAGTTTTCCTATGAATAATTCCCAGATCAAAAAAGTAAGAATCTCTTTTCCACTTTCCCAGATCAAAAAAAGTCACTTTTCTTTTCTCTTTCTTTCTTTCTCTCATTCAATTCTCAATCTTAAATAGTTTGAACAAATTTGCATTGGAAGCAGATCTGAGATCGAGAAAAAGAAAAATGGGGGGGCTGAGGATCGTCTACGTGGTGGCGTTCGTCTCCTTCTCCTACTGGAATTATTTATCTCCCTTGCTCTGAAATTATTGTGAGTGGAATGTGGTTTAGAAATAGGATTGATTAGTTAAAGAGAAGCTAATCAAGGAAAAGGGTAGCTGGATCTGGTCCCGAATCAGCAAAAGAATGGTTCTCATATCAGCTACATGGTTCTAGAGTATGAGAGGGGCCAGGTAATGGAAGCTGGGAGTGCACCATAGGATCATGACCTAGCTTCTTCTTCAGCTGAGAAACATGGAAAACTGGATGTATTTTTGCATTGTCAGGCAAGGCTAACCTGTAAGCCACCAATCCTATCCTATCAACAACTTTATAGGGACCAAAATACCTTGGAGCCAACTTCTGGAATTGTCGATCATGCAAGGAATTCTGTCTGTAGGGCTGTAACTTCAAATAGACCAAGTCCCCAATTTGGAATTGTCGATCACTTCTATGTTTGTCAGCTTGTGTCTTCATCCTTTGCTGAGCCCTACTCAAATGATGCTTCAATAAGTGCATCATATCTTCTCTAGCCTGCAGACTTGTATCAACTGAATGCACCAAAGAGTCTCCAGGGAAATATGGGACATGTAATGGAGGAGGGTACCCATAAAGTGCCTCAAAAGGGGTGATATTGATAGCTGAATGATGGTTGGTGTTGTACCACCATTCAGCCAAAGATAACCACTTGCTCCAAGCTTGAGGTTGATCCCCTGATACACATCTGAGGTATGTTTCCAAGCAACGATTAACTACCTCTGTCTGACCATCAGTTTGAGGATGGTAAGCAGTGGACATGTGTAAAGAGACACCCTGGATTCTAAAAAGTTCTTGCCAGAAGTTGCTAAGGAAGATAGGATCCCTGTCACTGATGATAACTGTAGGGAGACCATGGAGTTTGAACACAAAACCCATATAAGCTTGGGCCACTGTCATTGCTGTGTAAGGGTGAAGCAGGCTGATGAAATGAGCATATTTAGTGAGTCGATCAACCACTACTAAGATAACATCTTTACCAAAGGACTTGGGCAATCCCTCTATGAAGTCCATGCTCACCTGAGACCATGCTTCAGCAGGTATTGGCAACGGTTGGAGCAAGCCTGGAGAGGCACTAGGATCATATTTAAACCTCTGACAGACATCACATTTCCTTATAAACTGTCTCACTTGCTTAGCTAATCCCTTCCAATAGAACAGTACCATGAGTCTCTTTGTTGTGGCATGCATACCAGAATGACCACCCATTCCCCCAATGTGATACAGTTGAATGAGTCGATTTTGAAGTGTGGGATCATTACCTATCACAAGTCTTCCCTTACGCCTCAGCTGGCCATCCTTCCATGTATAGGAAGAGTCAGAATTTGGTTGTTGCTGAAGTTGTAGGATGACCCTGCTCAATTCAGGATCATTGTCCCAACTAGCCTGTATTAAGGGCCATAACTCTGATGAAACACTGGTGATGGCCATAAGCATCAATTCATGAGATTGGACCCTGGAAAGGGCATCTGCAGCAACATTCTCCTTCCCCTTTTTATAGCTGATCTCATAATCATACCCCATTAATTTGGTGAGCCAAGCATGTTGGCCAGGGTTGGTGATCCTCTGCTGCAGTAAGTGCTTCAAGCTCTGATGATCAGTCTTAATACTGAAACGTTGTCCCACCAAGTAATGGTGCCATTTTGTTACTGCATAGACAATTGCTAACAGTTCTTTCTCATACACTGAGAGCCCCTGGTGCCTACGAGAGAGTGACTTACTTATGTAGGCAATTGGATGACCTTGTTGCATAAGCACTGCTCCAATGCCATTACCAGATGCATCAGTCTCAATGACAAAGGGATGAGAAAAATCAGGCAAGAGTAACACAGGTGAGGAGGTCATGGCCACCTTGAGGGCTTGAAAAGCAGTAGTAGCTTGTTCAGTCCAAATGAACTGGTCTTTTTTCAACAATTCTGTGAGTGGCTTACTTAGAAGCCCATAATTCTTAACAAACCTCCTATAGTACCCTGTGAGACCCAAAAATCCCCTCAACTGTTTGACATTCTTGGGAAGGGGCCATTGTTGCACTGCAGCAACCTTCTTGGGGTCAGTGGAGACTCCTGCAGCAGAGATGAAGTGACCCAAATACTCGACCTTGGGTTGAGCAAAGTAACATTTGCTTCTTTTGGCTAGGAGGGAATGTTGTTGTAGCTTGAGGAAGACCATTTCTAAATGCTGTACATGTGCATGGAGGTCCTTGCTATACACCAAGATATCATCAAAGAAGACTAAGGTGAATTTTCCTCAAGTAAGGCCTGAATATATCATTCATTAGGCTCTGAAAGGTGGAAGGAGCATTTGTGAGGCCAAAAGGCATGACTAAGAACTCATAATGGCCATCATGGGTTCTGAATGCTGTTTTATGCACATCAGGAGGGTGCATTCTAATCTGATGATAGCCTGACCTTAGGTCAATCTTGGAAAACCATGCAGCCCCATGAAGCTCCTCCAATAACTCTTCAATGAGAGGAATAGGATATTTGTCCTTAATGGTTCCCCTATTCAATTCCCTGTAGTCAATACACATCCTCCAAGTGCCATCTTTCTTCTTGACTAGAACCACAGGGGAAGAGAAAGGGCTGTTACTATGCTGAATGAGACCTGCTGTCAACATCTCCTGAGTCATTCTTTCTATCACATCCTTTTGGAGTGCTGAGTGTCTGTAAGGCCTTAGATTAACTGCTGCAGTGCCTTCTTTTAGCAGGATTTGGTGATCATGTCCCCTATGGGGAGGAAGCTCCTTAGGTTCCTCAAATATACCAGCATACTTGAGCAAAAGTTGCTGAATCTCCTGGGGAATTGTGGTTGCCTCATCCATAGTAGGGCTGATTGTCTGAAGTGTACATTCAGAATCTGGTTCAATCACCATGCAACACAGTTGTATTAATGAACACTGTGAAGAGTGAGGTAAGAGTTTGCCCATCTGTTTGCTGGTAACAGTTCTGAGAGTTGGTTGAGGTTGAGCACCTCTGAGAACATGCTTTTTGCCTTCAACAATGAATTCCATTCGAAGTTGCTTGAAATCCCATTGTATAACACCCAATGTTTCTAACCATTGTATTCCCAGCACCATATCACAGTTACTCAAGGGTAACAGTAAGACATCTGTGGTGAAAGTGGTCCCTTGTAATGTCCATGCCAATCCCTTACATGCAGCCCTACAGTGGACACTATTGCCATCTGCTACATCAACCTTAAGGGGACTAATGTCCATGATTTGGCATCCTAATTTCTTGGCTACTTCTACATCCAAGAAGTTGTGGGTGCTTCCAGAATCGATCAAGATGTGGAGAGGTTTCTTCTTTATAAAGACAGTCACTCTCATGGTTCTATAGCCCTTGTCAACATGGCCATTCATAGCATGCACAGAAATCTGGGGGTTTTCTTCCTCTCATTCAAGATTCTCAGCATTGTCATCACCCACTTCATCTTCTTCCACTTCATTAAGTTCAATCTGATACAATTGCCTGCGTTGGCACTTATGCCCCTGATCATATTTTTCATCACACCAGAAACATAATCCTTTTGCCCTTTTTTCATCAAAATCTGTACTGGTTCTGAGGTTGGGTGGTTTATATGGTGTGTTTTGGTTTCTGGCTATGTTGTTATGTGGTCTGGGGAGGTGTGGTTGTAAGGGTTGGCTTCTGGTTGGTGGTTTTTGTATGTAGTTGGGAGTTGGTAGTAGGGGTGGTGATTTGGTGAATGTGGCAGGGAAAGTGTTTGCAGGTGGTTTCTTGGGTAAAACAGTAAGTTCATTTTGTAAGGTTTCTAATGAGGATTCCTGTAATTGGGCTAAGGCAAAAGCATGTTGTAAGGTCTTAGGCATAAACATCCTAACAGGTTTTTGTATAGTGGCTTTGAGTCCTTTTAGGAAGAAACTGATGGCATATTCTTCAGAAATATCCACTCGACCAAGCAAGAATTCAAAGTGGTCATGGTATTGAGAGACCGTACCTGTTTGCTTACAGCTGAGGAGCTCTGTCATAGGGTCTCCATACAGCTTATTCCCAAAGCGAGCCTCCAAGGCTTGAATGAAATCTTCCCAAGAAGTGACTGCATTGCCCCCTTTGTACCTGGTCCAATTCTGGTGCCATTGTAATGCCCTTCCTTCCAAGTTGATGACTGCCAGCTTAACTTTGGTTGTTTCTGGAGTGCCATCCACTTCAAAAAATTGCTGGCATCTGTAAATCCACCCCCCTAAGTCATCCCCTGTGAATCTGGGAAAATCCACCTTGGCCTGTCGAGTAGCCATATATTGTCCCCTCCCCTGGGAAGCTGGTGCAGTTTGAGTTCCAGGTTCAGCTCCTTGAAACTGGCTCATGATGAGGTTCTGCTGGATGTTGAGAGCAGAAATGTCCTGTCTCAATGCTGCAATGGTCCTTTTTTGACTGAGTTCTTGACCATGGATCTTGGCTGAGATTTCCTTCAAGGATTCTTTGACAGCCTCTTCAAACTTCTTAAAATCATGTGATCTTGTGTTGTCTGCCATTTCCAGGTGCCAAGAAAGAGGCTCTGATACCACTTGATGCAAGCTGTAACTGGTTCACCAAGAATTCAGGAGAGTTGGGAACTTTGAACAACCCTCGAGAGAGACCTGGCAACAAGAACAAAGAACAGAAGAAGAGAAGAGAAGAAAGAAGCAGAGAAGAGATGGAAATTGTATTGTATTTTCATTGATGAATGTATCACTATACCAATGTACAATTTATACTAATCAATGGAGACAAAGCAGTTGCATTCGGTTCATTCTGTTATAACAGCTAACAGCAGCAACTAACAATGCTAACTGTATTGACTTAACTGCTAACTGACTTAACTAACTCAGCTAACACTGCTAACTACCTTAACTGCCCCTACTGCATTGTACACGCATCATAACCAACCTATTTGCAGTACTGTTCCTAAAATCAAATAAACCCAACTCTTTGTAATATTTATTATGAATAAAATATTCCAATAATATTCATCTTTGTTTCCTCATTAAGAAAGTATTATTATTATTTTATTAAAAGAAAAAAAATTAATGCCTTTTTTAATAGTTTCCCAAAGATTTTAATGTCTGCATAGTTTCAACAAAATCTTTTCCATTTTTTGCGTTTCTTTTCTTACAAAAGTGCTAAGTGAAAATACCAATACTTTAGATTTTTAATTTGCTTAGTTTTGTCAAATGGTTGAATTGAGTGGGAGTGGGAGAGAGGGAACTTTTCAGTTGTTTAAATCCTATTTCAAAGTTTTTTTTTTCTCTTTTATGTTCATACATGGTCAGGAAGCTGCACTATGAAGTATGATGTGCAAATAGGAAGCAGAAGCTGCTAAAACTGTGGGGAAAAGAAAACATGTTAGCTATACGGCTCATATTACAAAAAATAAATCTTATCCAGATCCGATCAAATTCGGATAAAGCCCTTGGACAGGTCTACTGTCAATGAGAAAACTAGTAAACAGGGAAACAATAAAAATAAAAACCTTTTTTTTTCTTCTTTTTTACAAAATATCATGCAAAACCCTATTTACACAATAATGACTCGGATCTTGCTCATATGATCTTACAAATATGCTACATTTCCTAATCATTCTTCCTTTCTTCAGTACTAGTATGGTCAACTAGCATCAACTATGAACATACAAGAAACATGTCGCCTTTTCGAAGGCTTTTTCAAGGTTTGGTTGTACCAAGGGCTTTCTGCAAGAAAAGCATGAAGGTTAAGCCATCTTCGAAAATTCTCAGAAAAAGTAATTTAAACAGTTGTGGAGATATAAAGATTGAAGTGTTGTATTTACCTTTTTGTGCCAGTCTGAGAAAAAATGCTGAATTATTGTGAAAAGGATAAAAATCTATGGAACCGTTGTACTCTTGCCCGACTATTGTATGAAGATCTGCGTTTTGGTGAATTTCTTCTAAAGAAGAAATCTTCGGTGTCCAACACATAAGAAATCTGCCAACATAATACACAGATCGTAAACGTAAAAAGACCCGAGGTAAACATTACGTGCATATACGATTTCTTAGTGATACACATACGCTGCGCCTCGATAGTCCGTAATAGGCAATGAAAGAAAGAATGGTAAAAGATTAAACCAGATATTAATCACAGCAAGATACCTTGTATGAGTTGCAAGCTATCTTGTTCTCTAAACCGTTAACCAGTTCAACACCTTCCATGGCCATGCAAGTAGCAGCAAATTCATCTAGACTTGTATACTTGTTCTTGTTTCTGCAAATATCAGTAAAAATAAAAAGCAGATTAAGCACTAGTTATTTAACAGCATACTTCTTCTTGTTTCTGCAAATATCAGTAAAGAAAAGCAGAACCTAGCATTTACATGCTACATTTTATTTTAACATCAGATAAATATTAATTGCAGAACTACGAAACCCATTAATCCTAATGTTATCAGTACGAAACCTAGTAATCCTAATGTTTATCAGTTATTACCTCTTTAGTGTAATGCCATGTGGCTCCTTTTTTCCAGGAAAGACTGACAGAAAATCATTGTGCAAAAAAGCTGAAAAATTAGGTTCCATGGAAACAGCAAATGCCTCGGGCTTTTCAATGACATTGTCCATCAGCTGAATACACAATCGAGATGGCGAAGATGACTGCAAAAAAGGAACCAAAATAAAAAAATCTATGCGTTAACATACATATACAGAGAAAGAAAGATAGTAGGGCATTCATGTGCCTTATTCTGTTCATTTCTTTTTTTTTTTACGGAAAGGGGTCATAATAGAGACACATGCAAAACTTACACATTTCAATCGATATATATTCTCCTCATGAAGAAGGACACGTGCATTCTCATAATACACTGAATCCATTGTCTTCCTATGTTTCCGGGATTTTTCATACTCAAACAATTGAAGAAGTTTATTATCCATCTCATCTGTTGCAACAGCTTGAAGCTGCAATGAAAACTATAATTCAAGAACAGTTGCAGGAAAAATGAGGAAGAAATAATGAAAGACCATCAAAGAAAGCAAACCTGCTTAACCAATTTATATATTAACTTGTCCAGTGTGAATAACTCATATGACTGGTTTCCTATTATAGCTCGACATTCATCCTCAAACTTTGCATTATCGGCAGATCCATCAAGCAGACTGTACAGTGCACTCATAAATCTGTGTAGCACAAAGATGATATTTTCCAAATTAGAATGCTTCAGACCCTTCACATTGTTCAGCACTAAAATTGATATATGTAAATCACCTGGCATATAAATCAGAAGAACTAGCATCTTTTGAATTTTTCCACTTTATTTCAGCACCTGTGGAATTTGTTTTGGCTAACAGTATTCTTTCATATAGGATCTAAACGAAAATCAAAGATTGAAGTATACTTATTAAAATGTAGAAAGAAAAATTAGAAGAAATAACTAAAAAGCTTTAGAAATCCTACGTACTTGATGAAGTCTGTAAAGAACATAGAAATCATCATCTGCGTAAAAAACCCAAGAACAGTTTCTATCTTCTTCAGGTAAAACTGCAGGTACATGCTTTGCAAGAGGCTTCACCGTAAAAAGAAAACGTTCTGAAAATGACAAGGACATGCCATCTCCTCCCACATGTGTATCAGTCATCCCTTCGGCTTCACCTTCACTCTCAGCCTTACCATCAACTTCATCACGGTCTACCTCTTCCTCCTCTTCATGCTCTTCACGAGAGCATTCATCACCTGCAGACACACTGCCTGATGCATCATCACCAGCCTCTGAGGCGTTTTCACTATCCTCATCATCAGCATCTGCATCATTTTCTCCTCCACCATTCCCAGGATGCAACTCTTTCCCATTTCCAGACCAGTAATGTCTGCTTTCAATACCATGCTTTGCCTTTGGCACAGCCTTTAGACCAGTATCACCATAAGCAACAAAAATATCCTCAAAATCACCATTAGGCGATAATTCACCTTCTTCTTTTTCAATTTTGGAAGGACCAGCAGATTCTTCGTGATATCTACTAGCAGTAGAGCCATCTGTAGGCACTCCATTTACTAATAAAGCATGTTTTGTTACATCATGACCACCCTAAGTACCAAGCAAATTTACATAAGCATATTACGACTAAAAAATCAAAGAGAGAACCCCCCTGCTTTTTCACCTCAACAAGGAGGAGGTGAGCAGAATAAGCAAGGAAAGCAAGGCCAAAAGATGCCAAATATTGCTATATTTTACCAAAAGCAATTAGTAATATCAGCTTCAGCCATGCTAACTGCTAAGTAGAATACAGTAGTCGATATGCATAAACTCATACCTCTGATGAATGTAGAAGATCAGCATTAGCTTCAGATTCATGATCCTCACCAGCAGCAACGCTACTGGGTCTAGATGCTGCTGCACCACAACATTGAAATTCAAACTAATCTCAGTATTGCAACATGATTTCGAAAAGGAAGGAATAATAAGAATAAAAGTAATAATAAAAACAACTAGATCAATGAACAAAATCATGGAAAAGATTGTCATGTAACTTTTCTGACATACACACCCGATGTCCCTTCAACATTGTTTCTGCTTTGATTATTTTCTGATTCAATTGCAAGGGCTCCAATTCCAATTGCAAGCATGTTAATTCCAGGCCTTTTATCAACTATACATTTGATCACTTTCTCTAGCTTTGAATCATCTTTACAGACACGACCTGAGTGCTCTTCTTTGGCTAAAGTTTCCCCATTTGTCAAACCATTTCTGCAAGAATTAGTTATTTCTGGTGAACTGTTCTCATCTCCATCACTAGCAGCCTTTTGTTGCTCAGAATTAACAGTAGCATCAGCTCCAGGACTTCCATCACTTTCAGCAACGCTTGATGCAGTGCAGTTTACAGCTGGATTCTGAGCTTTACCAGCATCCTCAGAACCCTCTCCGCCATTAGGTCGAGGAGGAACACCCAACATTGGCTCCAAGAAAGTGGTCCAGAGCCTCATGACTTCATTTAACTGTTCTTTGGTTGAGCACATCTCTTCACATGAATATTCTATAAGTTTATATAGGTCTTCATGAATGTCAACATCCAAATATTCGTATTCAAGGTGTGGAGCGAGGGGTTGTCTGTGACCAGCAATGCTAGCAACGAGAACATCATCCTCTTTCTGGTTCTTCTCTTTTAACTCCTTGATTTCAGCCACTAAAGCTGCAATTAGAAAGAAAGATCAATGAGACTAGACAAGCAAAGCAATAAGGATATAGAAGAGCATAAATGAACACCCTATATTAGAACATATTGTTAAGAATCATCCATCAATCTTTCAATCAGATTTTGCAACATAGGAAAATGAAGCATTTTGCATCTTAGGTATAGAAATTCCACTTACATTTTGCACTCAAGTTCTTTGAATCCTGCTGCTTGAAATAGAAGCTGCGGTGATCAAGTGATTTGTAATGGTTTTTCAAATAAATTTCAGCCCAAACCTTGTTAAAATCTAAACGGCACTTTGTCCACTCTTCTTGCTTCTGCTTCAGGCGAGTTAAAGTGACAGGTAATGCATGAGCAGGATTTTTACGTAATATTTCCATTACATCAAGACCATGATCACCATATAAACGCTCAATGCACCTTAAATTTAGAACTGCAGTAAGTGGTCCAGAAGAGGCCAAAAGTAAAAAAGAAGAAAAATGTTTACATAGCAGTGAATCACATATAATTTGACAACCTAGTAATAAATACAAACCAGTAAAGTGGTCTTCTACACGAACTGGAGAATCCATATTGATTTTATTTTCATTAATGCTGTTCAGCAAGTCCTCAGCACGCTTGGCAGTTGAGCTCACAGATTCTAACAACATATCCAGCTCAAATCTAAGACCATCAAACAAAAGTTCTATTATGTCTAGGAGGAGATAATATCTAGAATTTCCAAGGGCATAAAGAAACAGAATAATTAATCAGTGAACATTGACTTTTTCTTCTGAAAACTCATTCTCACCTTCACATGCAGTAAATAAAATTGTAATGGAAATAACAGAATAATCAAATTACAAAAGAGAGAGATAAAATAATCACTATAGTGATTGCATACATAGTACTGGGACAAATAGAGGAAGACCAGAAAATTTTACCTATCATCCTCGCATCTGAACAAACTCTCTTCATACTGATTTCTGCGCATGTGCTTAAAAGAATAATCCTCACTTCCAGAAGTCACAGATACCCAATGATCATTCAGCACTTGAGCACCAAGATCTGATCTCTGACTTGCTGAAGGTATTGGATACTGAGAGACACAAACACCAAAGAATGTCAAAATCAGTGCCAAATCATGCACAATTTGCAAGTAAAAGAAATCAAAAGTTTATACATCATCAGGTAGAAGCCGATAGCTTGGAGTACAACGTTGGCAGTTAGAAAGGTCAAGTTCCTGTATGGATTTTGCCATATACTTCTCCCTGTATCTCTCCTTTTCCTTAGCTCCCTCCATTTCACGTTTCTGCTCTGTATCTTTTTCCTCTAACTTCAATGGCCTGGATGGATGTCCATCACCACTAAGTGATTCTGCGATCAAGAGGTAAACATCATTGCGATTTGCAGAAAATTTTATATATAAGAAATAATTTGCTTCATATAAGACTAAACTATGTACATATGAGGAAATGACAAATAACCAAACAGCCAAGAAAATAAGAAAATGTATAACAAAATGACAAAGAAAAGGAGGCTATCAGTTACATACTTTTACTAATAACACCAGCAAGGAGCCCGTCTGCAGGAGACATTTAGATTAGAAACAGCCATAAGGATAAATAATCAAAATAAAACAACTTAAAATGATATTTCAGCAGTTACCGGTATTCTCACAACGCTCCAAGAACTGATTGAACTCATTCATAAGATCTGGATACTTGCCCAGTAAATCAGTTACCTGAAATAGGCAGAAGCAATGTAACATAAAACTAAACTACCAGAAAAGTAGAAGGTGAAACATGTGCTTCTTGATAATTCTACAAAGATAAGTCGATTGAATGATTTGAAAAGTCAAAGATAACTGCTATAGCTGGTGTAAAACATACCAAATTTTGCAACTCGTTTCTTTTGATTATTCCATTGCTATAAATATTAAGGCACTTTAAGAATGCCTGGTAGTCATCTGAGCTGCATAGCCTCTCCTTAACTTTCTCACAGAATACGAACCCTTGGTTGCACATGCCTGAGATTTGAATAGAAAAACCTAAATCTTAAAAGGTTGATATATGAAGGACAAGAAAATGACCCCAATCTCATTACACAAGCAAGGCAAAATATTTGAAAACTTCAAAAGACAGGCTGAAAAGGCTCATTAACAATAAATTTGGGAAAAAATATTCAAAGGACTACCAAAAAAATTTCCCTCGGGTTAGAAGATAAATGGCGTTTCCCTACATTATGATAATACCCCAGCAGAGCACATAAAAAAATATATTAAGTGCTGAGTTTGCTAAAAACATCAAGATGCAAACTTATGATGGACTAGCTAACCTAGTATTTCTTTTCCCAGTCATAGGTCACTTCAAAATCACAGGAAATATGCCTATACAGCTTCCTTACATTCAAAACCATCATTGAACATTGCAACCAGTATGATGTAAACATATCTCATATTTGCATCTATGCATAAATGAAACTACAAGCTCATTCTCACCAGTAAATCACACTAATGATTGATGGAGACTTTATTAGCAATATATAAAAAAAAGAACAACAAAATTGTCACCCTAAAATAAACACCATAAATAAAACTATATATCTATGATATGTTAAAAGAAACAAAAGTGATACCTTGCATATTATAAACAAATAAAAACTGTCAAAGGTTGACGGACTCACTTTTTAAAGTATCCTTGTCATCATAAGAAGCAAATCCTTCAATCTTCCTTCCAGATCTCTTTTTGTCAGGAAAACGCTGCAAGTTAAAATCCCTATTGTTGTCATGCTTGGGATCATCCAGATCACGAGTTCTCCGATCCCTATTTTCCTTTTCCACACGCTTTCTCTGCTCCTTTTGCATTTTCATCATAGCTTTGTCGTCATCCAATTCAGGTCGATCAACACTGAGATCCTGATCAGCATGGGAAGTAATAATCATATCCCTTCGACGCTGCTGAAAAAAAGATAAATCATTATTTCATATACAAAAACATAAAATATAAAATATAGCAAGTAACAAGAAAATAAATGTTAAAAAAAAAAAAAAAAAAGAGAGAGAGAACAGTTACCTTGTCCATTTGTATATGCCGCAAGGTGGGTGTAGCAGAGCTTTTCTCATTATAATGCTGAGTTGAATTTTGACCATACGGAACTTGTTGTATCAAAGGTGCTCCTGAAGAATCTGGTAAAAATCTTGAGAACTCCTCAAGCAGATCTGGATGGTCCTCAAAAAGAGAAGCAACCTGAAAGTAGTGAAACATAAAACAAGTAATGCTTTCTGAAAAGAAAAAAAAAGTTGAAGAGATTAAGATTCAGTAAGTACCAAAGAGCCAATGAACACGGGTAACAACCAAAATAAGACATATTACCTCGCTATAGACCTCATTTATGTCCTTGTGCTCCTTCCGGTACATATTCAAGATATCCAGGAATGATTTGTAAACATGCTCATCATTTTGGAAACGTTTCTGCATATTAAAATGGATAAATTAGATGACTAAACATGGACATTGGTAAGGCAAAAGATTACGGCACAATGATTTCACCTTTATTTTGTTTACAAAACTGATTGCTTCTTCAAATTCAACAGTCTTTTTTGGAGGAGCCTCATCCTCATCAAGGGTTATTTCATATCCCTTTGGCAGGAAGGTATTAAATCCATAAATCAAGTTGTTATGCCCTTTGAATAATTCTTTCACTCGGGCAATGACACCAACTGTGTCAGTCCTGCAAAAGACGAAAGATGTATTGAACATTTAGTAGTTTAAAGCAACAATTCAATGTCCATTGACAAAACTTGGCCTTTCGAAAGAGGATACCTTTGAGCTTTGAAATCCTTCATGACTTCAAGGAAAATGTCATACTTCTCTTTTTGATCCTGAAACATCTCCTTGACTTCCTTTAGATATGTTAAGGCATCATTTGTAGTCAGTTTCTGTGATACACCTCCCCCTCCCATTCCTCCACCTCCGCCACCCCCTCCACCCGGCATTTGATTTTGCCCATATCTTCGTGGGTAGAAATAATTAAAAAAAAAATTCAGAACCACAGCCATTTAGCCAACACCAATAAAAAATTTGTGCTAAACCTAATATACTTTCAACAGATGATTACTCTAAAAAATAACCTAAAATTCCATTTAATTAGAAGTAAATTTACTACATATTACAAAAGCAAGTGGTAAATCCTACTTAAAGTAATGACCCCAAAATCACAAAAACCAACATGACTCAAGCAAAACATGACAAGTCAAAAACATAAACAAATCACTCAATTCAAGTGGTAAACAAAACAAACCGACATGCAAATTCAACAAAATTCCATGTCAAACCTCACCAAACAAAACCATTAAAGCTGACAACAATAACCGACCAGTAATCAAACCAAAACAACCCAGATTACCAAAAAAAAAGCCAAACATTCATATAAGAACAAAACCAACCATACAAACCCCCAAAAAGAGCAAGCAACTTTAAACAGATTATAAGAGGAAAGAAAAACAACTTACGATTCAGCCCTTGAAGAACCAAATGGACGTTTAAATTGCGAACCAGAATATAAATCATCTCTTATTCGCTTCATCCCTGTAAACCAAAAAAAAAAAAAAAGTGAAGCTTTTTTACAACAGGAGTAATCTTTAAGAAATAAAAAGAAACCCCATTTAAGAATTGGGTTAATGAAACTTACTTTCCTCTGTAACAGATCTTACAGGAGGGAAAGACAGCCTTTATGTTTTAAATTTTTTTCTTCTTCTTTGGGTTCGGTTGTGCAAGAGAGAAAGAATTGAAGAAGCAGAATATATGCGAGCGAGAGAAGAGGTAAAAGAGAGAAACTTTGGTACGTGGGAGAGAGTCAAAATCTGAATGAGAAAAAATTTAAAATGTTTTTCAAAAACCGGTGAAGAGAATAGAGAGAGATGGCTCAATGTTTGGGTAGACCGGCAATTCTGTATTTATATGTGTATTTTTTATGTTATAATTATATTTAAGATGTTTTATGTTAATATAATTATTGATACTTTAATAATTTATATTATAAAAATTTTGATATAATCGTTATATCATATTTTGTATTATATTTTAATTTTTTTAATATATTCAATATTATCAGATCTATATTTGAGCTTTGAGGTTTATTTATGACGTTTTGACTAATGAGTTTTGTGTGTTTTGTTCTTTGTTTTTGTGGTTTTTTAGTGGGCTTTTTCTCAGTTCCAAATTCAGCTAAAGACGAATTCAAAATTTGGACAAAATTTTATATTTAGATTCGATTGAATTATATAAGAATATTATCTAAATTCGCATAAATTTTTTCAGATTTTATATAAAATGGTTGATCTCTTTTAAAATAATATCGGTCTCTGCTTAAAAAGATTGATCCTTTTAAAAATTTATATAATTAATAATAGAACAGATCGGGTCTGGTCTAATCAAGACCAAAAAAAAATTATGTTTAGGAGTCGATCCGTTTTTAAAACGGGTCTTATTTTTTACATAAACTCGTTTTTTGAATTTAATATTTTTATTCAAACTCTTTCAAATATCATACAAATCTTCATATTTGGACAAATAACTCGATTCATAAATAAATCTATATGTATATATAATATAATATTGAAGAGGAGTTTGATCAAGAAGATGGTTTTTGGGACTGATTTTAGGGTTTTGGGAAAGTTTGATTTGCATACCATGCTAAGATTTTGGAGCACCTTTTTAGCAAATTGACCTGCATTTTTTTCTTTTGTTAGGTAAAACTCAGGCACCAATATAGATCTGGTGGCTCAATTTAGTCTTCAATTAACAACTTAGAAAAAGTATGTAATTGTGTTAATATTGGGTTTTCTTTTTTTTTTTTTTTTTTTGTTAGAGCAGAAATCATGAAGAAAATTTTCCATATTTTCCTTCTATTTATTCATGGTAATCAAAAGGAAAAAAAAAAATCTTTTGGACTTAATTATAAATTCTAACAATGGAAAACAGTTGTTTTATCATTAGGAATCCTAATCTAGATGATTTGAATTTTTAGGTTTTTTTTTTTTTCCTTTTTCTTGTTATATTCTTTTATACTTTTCAAACAATGGGTTTTCTCTTAAATTATTGGAGCATTACTAGAAAGGAAAATTGGTTGAAAAATCTGTGGTAACCTGGGATAAGAAAAAAATTGCAATGTTGAAATTTGAATTTAAATTATTTTTTAAAGATAATTACATAAATTAATTGAGTTAAACCCAAATTCAAAAAAAAAAAAAAAAAAATTGGGTGGAGAGCAAATTCAAAAATCTTTTATTCTCCCTTCTGTGAATTACATAACATGAACAGAACAAGCTTATCAACTTGCCATCTTTCTCATCCCTAACTATGGATAAGCTCAAACTATTTTGCAGTAGCCAGCCTTAGGTAAAGAAAAATAAACTGACAAATAGTCTGATATAGTGATACTCGACAATATTGGACACTATATGAAAAAAAAATAATTAAAAATAAAATATAAATATGACACGATACGATACGATACGAAAAAAAATACGAACACGACACAAATACACAAATATCTTAAAATTTATATAATACGAATTATTAACGTATCAAAATTTATATAAAATATAAAATATCTTAAACACGATTATAATACAACAAAATACATGAACACGATATTGATACACGAATTACCAAATCTAATATCAGAAAGTTAAAAGTAAAATAAATCAGAATCAACCTCTTTATTGCTGAAACATGCATATTATTTTACACAAATCCTATTCATTTCTTTAATATGAAGATATCCCCAGTATTACTTCTTCAAATTAAAGCTCAGATTACAGAGAAAGTGTATGCCTCTTCCAATCCCATCACTTTTGGAGGCAACAGAAAGCTCTAATTTCACCAAGTTATTTGACAGATAAAATTTCTTTTTAACTCATAGATGTTGCTTTTGGTTCTGGAGTTGTATGATCAATAAGGAAACAAGATGAGAATTAAGATGCAATTGTGTAAATATCAATATTCTATGCCTCTTGCATAGAGGTGTTCATGGGCCGGTTTGGATTCGGATTGAGCTCAGTATGATATCAACACTATATTTACTTATCCAAACTCAGTCCGGTCCGAAATATGAGTCTCAAATTTTGTCCAAGTCCGTCCATATTTGGAAATGGATAACCTAAGCCCGTTTAGGCCCTCCCATATTATGTCTTTCTAATTTTTTTTAAAAAAATAAATATTTGTATTATTTAATCTTTAGTAATTTTATATTTTTTTTCTTTTATTAAATTTTTAAACATGGAAAACTTTAACATATTTTTTAATATTTACACTATAATATTATATATATTTAATATTTATATGACATAAATTACATAATATATATAAATAAAAACAATATATTATTTAATTAGAAAATGGGCCGAGCCGAGTTGGGCTCGGACCAGGAATGTTGGAGCCAAGACCCGGCCTATTTTTTAAACAGGTCTTTTTTTTTCCTAAATCCATTTTTCGGCCATAATATTTTTATCTAAACCTTCTCAAATCCGGCTCTTGGACACGTCTATTGATTCTTGCATCACTTTCTCTTATTGACTGTCAAATGCAGTACTGGTTGCTTCATCTAGCAATAGCATTGATGGATTTTTCAGTATGGTTCGGGCTATGGCAAATTGGCAATCCGTTGCTTTCTGGCCCCCAGATAGGCTGCACTCCTCTGTCTCCACACCATGTTTCATAACCATCTGCAATGAAATCATGTGCAGCTTCAATGATTTCAGATTCATCAGTTTTATCACATGCTCCATATAAAATGTTAGGTAATATGTAAATTGGTCCTTGAATTATATTTTTTTAATCATTTGATACATAAAATATATATATATATATATCATTATTAAATATTTGAACTTGTATTCTATTAATCAAATTAGTCCAATTGAGTGGTGTGATGACGTGTTTTTTGTTCAATACTAAGTCGCTACGTTCATATCATATCAATGCCTCGTTAGAATTTTCAGCATTTTGAAAAATATAAATTTTTTTTAACTTTTTTGAATTAATTTTTTTAAAATGTTGACGTGAAAATTCTAACATGACGTTGACCTGACACGTGATAATTTATTATTGGTCAACCAGACTAAGTCAACATTAAAGTAAATATGTTAATCCATTGAAGTAACTTAATTGACAGAATACAAATTTAAATACCTAATCATTAAAAGATATAAAATTTGAGGATCAATTTAAATATTACTAAAATGTTTTCCCTTATTGTGCCACTGCCAGCAAATAATGTTTGCTCTTGGATAACAAGTGCTATGTGTTTCCTCAATGACCTTAGGTTGTATGACCTTATATCTCGACCATCAACCTTCACTAATCTCTCAATTAAACTAATGATTGTTGATTTTCCAGATCCACTTTGTCCCACAAATGCTGTTGATTTCTCAGTTTCAATGTTGATCGATAAGTCTTTGAGGATGATTACATTAGGCCTAGCTAGATATGCAAAACGATGTTACAAATTTCTATATTCCCTGTAATTTTTTCAGCAAAGTAACCATTAGAAAGCTTCGGGTTCAATGCTTGTATATCTCTCTAATATAGCAAACAAGGATCCTGTTACAGACAAAGTATTCTTTTATATTGAATTGTGTAGAAGTCTATACATGAGTGTCCTATTTATAGTGGAGGGTTCTCACCATCTAAGAAAAGAATCACCACAGTAATAATTACAATAATAGCATAATCGTAATCTAAATCATAATCGTAATCTCAATCATAATCGTAATCGTAATCTAAATCCCTAAGATTATTCTAATAACCTAATTACAGTTGACTATACAATTAATATTTTAACACCCCCTTTCAAACTCAAGGTGGTATTGTAGATATCAACTTGAGTATGGAAACCAAATCTTGAAAACGACTAGAAAAATGTGTCTTTGTGAAGATATCAGTTAGCTGTTCCAAGGAAAACACAGAAATCAGATGACAGTTCCTTGTGTAACATGATGATGGATAAAGTGATTGTCAATCTCAATATGTTTGGTGCGTTCATAAAACACATCGTTATGGGCAATCTGAATGGCACTACGATTATCATAGTGAAGTTGGGTGCCAGAAGATAATGAGATACTCATATCAGCAAGTAATTGGCGAAGCCAAAGTAACTCTGAAGTGGCATCAGCAAGAGCACAGTATTCAGATTCAGTACTGGATCGAGCAATAACAGTTTGTTTCTTGCTTCGCCAAGAGATGAGAGAATCTCTTAAGAAGAAACAATATCCAGTAATGGAACGACGATCTATACGATCTCCGGCCCAATCGGCATCAGAATACCCCGATAGTACCAAAGATGTATGAGAAGAGAAGTGAAGCCCATGAAACAGTGTACCTTTGATATATCGAAGAATCCGAAGAACAGCAGAAAAATGAGTGGATCGAGGAGTGGCCATAAATTGGCTAACAAGATGAACAGCATAGGCAATATCAGGCCGAGTTACAGTGAGATAAACCAAACTTCCAACGAGTTGACGGTATAATGTAGGATCAGAAAGCAGTGTACCATCCATTGGAGTAATTTTAACATTAGCTTCCAACGGAGTAGAGACAGTTTTACTGTCAGTAGTGCCAGCTCGAGAAAGCAAGTCAGAAGCATATTTAGCTTGAGAGAGATAATAGCCATCAGAATTAGAAAATACCTCAAGTCCCAAGAAATAATTAAGAGAGCCAAGATCCTTCATTTCAAACTGTTGATGAAGAAACTTCTTTAATTCAGCAATGCAAGACTGGTCATCACCAGTGATAATCATATCATCCACATAGAGCAAAAGTAAAACAAAACATGACTAGTTTGCCGAATGAATAATGTTGAACCATGAGGACTAGAGGTAAAACCAAGTTGGGCAATGGTCAAACTGAATTTTGCAAACCAAGCTCTGGGTGCCTGTTTCAAACCATATAAAGCCTTTTGAAGCTTGCAAACTGTGTGAGAAGGATGAGAATAACCAGGTGGGGGCACCATATATACTTCTTCCTGTAAGTCACCATTGAGAAAAGTATTTTTAACATCCATCTGAAGCAGTTTCCATCGTTTAACAGCAGGAATGGCTAATAAGCTGCGCACATAAGTTATCCGAGCCACTGGAGCAAAGGTTTCCTCATAATCGATCCCATATTCTTGTTTATACCCCTTGGCTACAAGACAAGCTTTGTATCTTTCAATAGAACCATCAGAATGAGTCTTGATTTTGTAAATCCATTTGCAACCAATAGTAGTCTTGCCATGAGGAATATCAACTAAATCCCAAGTATGAGTTTTCTCAAGAGCCTAAAGTTCTTCAGCCATAGCTTGCTGCCAATGAGGGTCAGTACTAGCCTCACGATAAGATTGAGGTTCATGCAAGTTAACAATAGCAGAAAAACAATGATAGTCATTAAGATGATGGGGAATTTCTCTTACCCGTGTAGACTGACGAGGAGCATGTACATTATCAACAATTGGATCAGATTCAATGGGAACAGGCGCAAGAGCAAGAGCTTGATTTGGCTCATCAGATGTAGCTGTCATTGAACTGGTAACTCAATAGATGGATCAGAAAAGAACTGGGAGGAAGTGGAAAATGAAGAGTGAAACTTTGACAAAGAAGAGAACATAGTATCCTCCCAAAAAATGACATGTCTAGAGATTCGTAATCTATTAGAAATAGGATCCCAACAACGATAACCCTTGTGTTCAATCCCATACCAAGAAAACAACAAAGACGAGCACGTGGTTCCAACTTATTGTATTCATGTGGTTGAAGTAGAACAAAACAGGCAGACCCAAAAGGTTTAAGAGCAGAGTAATCAGGAATTTTACCAAACAGACGTTCAAAATGAGAGAGATTATGAAGAGTCTGAGTTGGAGTTCGATTGATTGTATGCACAACTGTTAAGGCAACCTCACCCCAAAATTTTTCAGAACAGTTGGCAGAAAGAAGAAGAGCACGAACGGAATCAAGGATGTGATGATGCTTATATTTTGCTCTACCATTCTGTTGAGAGGTACGAAGACAAGACCGTTGAACTAAGGTACCCTGTTGATCAAGAAACTGAAGAAGAGAAATTTCTTTATATTCCATGGCATTATCAGTTCGAAGTGTTTTAATAGTAGAAGAAAACTGGGTTTGAACCATGGTTGCATATTTACTGTATATTTGGGGTAACTCAGATCGCAGTTTAAATAAATAAATCCATGTAAACCGAGAATAGTCATCAATAAATATAACAAAATACTGATATCCATTGACTGATGAAATAGGGGAAAGATCTGAATGGACAAGATCAAATGGAGACTCGGAAATAGAATGACTATTATTAAAAGACAAAGTTGGTTGTTTAGCAAGTTGACAGTGCAAACAATGAAAAGACTCAAATTTAGTAGATCCTAATAACCCACGAAAGACCAGATGACGTAATTTACTTGCGGAAGCATGACCAAAACGAAGATGCCACTTGTAAATAGAAGAATCAGTTGTGACAGCAGAGACTTGTTTAACATGAAGATGAAGAGAGACAAGCTCAAATAAGCGTCCTGTTTTGCGCCCTGTCCCAAGAATCTTCCTCGTTTATGGATCCTGTACCTGACAACCAGAAGAAGAAAAGATAACAGTGAGACCAAGATCACATAATTGTCCTACAAAAAGGAGATTTAAGGCTAAAATGGGAACACAATAAGTATCAGGAAGACTAAGATGTGTATCAGAAACATGACCAATATGGGTGACATGCATTTTTGTATCATTTGCAGTATGAATAGGAGGAAGACATATGGTGAACATTTTAGTGGAGAAAATTAAAGAATCAGGAGTCATATGACTACAACATGCAGAATCAATGAGCCAAGAAGAATTATCCGGGGTGACAAATAGTGCAGTGTTAGAAGAAGAACTGGAAGAGATAACCTGTTTGAAAAGAGCCTCAAGATCATTAATAGTGAGACTAGTATTTCCCTCAATAGCAGCAGCAGCAATGGATGAGGAAGATCTAGATATAGAACTCTTTCCTTGAACGTTAGGATTCCCTTCCCTATGCCAAGATGGGCGCTAAAGACAGTTATCAAGGATATGCTCGGTCTCATGACAGTAGCGACATTTAATTTTTGGACAATTTGGAAGAAGATGCCCTGTTTTACGATAATATTTGCAGAACTTGTCGTCTGATCTCTGAAGTGAAGAATCTGGTCTCTGATATGATGGCTTTTGGTATGATGGTTTTGATCTCTGGAATGAGTTGCAAGGGCAACTTCAGTCGATGATGGTTTATTCAGTCCAAGGCGAGTTTCTTCAAAGAGAATCTCTTGAATAGCAGTATCTAATGATGGAAGTGGATTTCGATGCAATAATGAAGCCCTAACAGATTCATATCTTGGACGAAAAGCCATGAGTACCTAAATAAGGTGAAGATGATCTTCACTGATCTTGGCTTGGGTAAGCTAATTCCATAAAGGCTGGACTTTGGCTAAGAACACGTTCACGGATTGACCAGATTCTTATTTGAGATTGTAAAGAGTTGTCCATAATTGATAACAGTGAGCAAAACCAAAAAATCCCAGATTTCTTTTGCTGTCTCAAAATCAGCAAACTGAACATGAATATCTTCAATAGAGGTATGTTAAACCATGTGATAACTTGATGGTTTTTGCTATCCCAGTCTTCAAGGCGATCTGCAAATTTTTTATCGGGTTCATCAGTTGCATGCGTCGGCTGAACAATATCTCCAGTGACAATACGCCATAGTTTTCGTCTAATAAGAAAACTTTTCATGCCTTGAACCCAAAGGTTATAGTTGGATCCATTGAGAACAGTAGCAATTGGTCTAGAAATATCAGATTTTCCTATTTTAGAGACAAGATCAGCAAAAATGGAGGCAGGAATCAGAATCAGGACATCGAAATTATCTAGGAAGGTGATCAGCCAAAAAATGCTGATTTGGCAGATGCTAACGTGGCAGGCAGTTGCTGACGTGGTATATAGGTGCTTACGTGGTAGGTAGGTGCTGACGTGGCAGGACAATAATTTGACACATGGCAGAGTATGACTGGATGATGTCGATGTGGTAGTAACACATGGCAGACTGGTTGACTGATGCTAACATGGCGTGACACGTGGCAGACTGGGATTGGTTGATAATGATATGGCAGTGACACGTGGTGTGTTGGGGTTAACTAATGCTGACGTGATGTGACACATGGAAGTAGTGGTGGCAGAATGACAGGATACGTGGCAGCTGCTGGTTGGCTGTAGCGTGTCCCATGCTCATTAGGCAAAAAAAATCAGATATAGACTTTGGGCTGTGCGTGGGGGCTCCGATGAGGCTGTGGTTGACGGCGTTGGAAAGAGGGCATTACGAGAAGTCGATTGGTAGTGGCGGTGTTGGGTTTGGGTGTTTGGAAAGTAGGACGGAATTTGAGTGTTTAAGCTGGGTTTTGCAAATATCGGGTTTTGCTATAAATAAAAAAAAAGATAGACATGAGTCCCTAAGCAGGGTTTCAAAAAGAAAATAGACAGAAAAGATCTGATACCATGTTACAAGATAAAGTATTCTTGTATATTGAATTTTGTAGAAGTCTATACATGAGTGTCCTATTTATAGTGGAGGGTTCTCACCATCTAAGGAAAGAATCACTAGAGTAATAATTACAATAATAGCTGAATCTTAATCTGAATCATAATCGTAATCTAAATCCCTAAGATTACTCTAATAACCTAATTACAGTTGACTATACAATTAATATATTAACAGATCCCATAAAGTTAGAGCCCTTGGCCAAGTCCGATGTCATGCTTGTAGCATCAACTATGACAATGCATGTGCTAACTAAAGACGAAGAACGTTTGAACGAGGGCTTTTGGAGTGATATGACCTTTACCTTGAGAGATGATGAGTTTGCTACCATACCAAAAATCAAAGGCCAAAACACATGCTGTAAGGCAGGGATTTAAACTGCGGTTGCAGACGCGTTTTCGGTCGCGTTGCATTTATCGCGAATGCTGACGTAATGAATGTTATCGGGGTCAATTGCGATAAATATCAGCCGTAAATATCGGCGACAAAAGGAGCCAAAATCGCTAAATAGCAGTCGTAACGTCGAGTTGCGCCCGCTATTTAAATCTCTGCTGTAAGGCCTTGAGAGGTGCCAAGACCAATTCCTGCCAACAATTCTTATCGAATGTTCTCCCCTCTTAGACCTTCTTGGGCACCCTTTCCAAGCATTTTCAGAATCTTGTCCTGAGACAGAAAGTGGATGTTACAAGAAAATAGTTCTTGTAATTTCAATTGTGTGTGGATAGAAAATAGTAAGAGAGAAGGCAAGATCATAAGAACAAAAAAAATATACATAGTTCGGTCATAGTAGCTTACATCTACAGAGAAAAAGTTCAAAGGACTATATTGTTGATATTCTCAATTGTGTATAAGTTTGAACAAAAGTGCTCTATATGTATATAAATTTTCACCAATTTAAAAAAAAAAAAACAAATAAAAATAAAAATATCATATTATATTCGTATCGAAATTATTAATATAGCGTATTATAATTTTTAATATATATTTAATTACATTTATTATATTAATAGCATTGATGGAACGATGGTTGGACATGGCATCAGCCATCAGCAGCAAGCTTGCTGCTTTCTTCTTGGACTTCGATGGCATTTTTGGGACATGTATTTGAATATAACATTTTGAATGTAGAGATAACAAATGTAAGAGGTTGAACTGCTATCATCATGACAAGGGCGAGCCTCCATTAAATAATTACGCCTTATGTTGCTCAGATGCGAGTCTTAGTGTTGGACATGGTTATGTGTCCGACACAGGTATGTTCAACTTTTTTCAAGATTTTCATGCATTTGGAGAGTCCTTGGAGGATCATATCCTCATACCCATGTCCGGATATGTATTGAATACGGGTGTCAGACATGAATATTTCAAAAAAGAATAAGAGTCGGAGAAACATAGATTACGCCCATGGTGCAATCTATGGTCACGACTGAGCTGATTTGCACAAGGAGGGACATTCTATCACCCACTAAAGATCTCACCTGACAACATTCAAGAGCAGAGCTATAGCATATAGTGAAAAAGGTTGTACTTTAATGTTCAAGCATTTTTTTTTTTTTACTAAAAAAAAAAATCGTAGTTCGAGAATAAGGGAAATATTATATATGCAAAAATTTAAACTGAATGTCACCTTTTTAATTAAGGATGATTGCATAAATCAACTGAACTAGATCTTGGATTCAAGACTTCAGGCTTCCAGACAACTTTATTAACATCTTTTGATTGTAATCAAATTGTTCCAAAAGTAGTGGTTTTCATGCAAGCTAAATCTAGATTTGGAAGCAAGGTTTGCAAGCTAAGCTTTGTAGATTGTTCAATACAACTTTTTTTTTTAAAATATTTTTTCATTGCATGTATCTATATTAATATTAAAAAGATTGATTGAGTTGGTATCACGAGTTAAAATGACACCAACTCAGTTGATAATTTTACTAAAAAATCAAATTAATTTTATAATATAAAATACAATTAAAGGTGTTTATATATTTTATATTAAAAAAAAAAAAAAACTACAACGCATGTGAAATTTTCAAATAACTTCCTTTAAAAAAAACTACCCATATCTTAAATCAGAGCCTAAATTTATTTTAATATATAATTTCTTTTTTCAACTCAAATTTCTTTTCACTCACATTTTAAATGTGCATTTTTAGTATACCTATATCCAAGTCTAACTGGTAGGTTTTTGGGTGCAAAGACTTCAAATTTGTTACTATTCCTAATTATATTAGAATATCAATTATCAGCAACAACTTCTAGCTCAAATATATTGTGTTTTATCTTTTATCTTTTTTATTTTTAATATTTTGGCACATATTTTTGCTTGATTATTTGATGACTTCCTTGTAGATGATGTTATCAACTATAAAACCAAGTAGGTGGATGAATTTTTTTTTGGCTAAGAGCTCCATATAACTTCCATTTTACTTCACTTTATAAGGTGTTTGACCACACCAAACCTTATATCTTTCCTTAGCATCAACTTTTGGCCAACAAAAGATATGCCAAAGACAGCTCACACAAATAGTGTAGGCTTTTTTTTTTTTTTTTTAAATACAAATGGTATTGTCTTTATTTAATATTCAACTTTTACTATTAGCGAAATTCCTACAAGATATTATTTCATTTTAAAGTTTAAATTTTAAATTTTCAATATCTTTTTTTTAATCAATCCAATGTATTAATTGACAAATGAGTTACCATTATTAGTGGTAATTTGAGGTCGAATTGAATCATTTAAGATTGAAGGAAATTCGAGTTCTTTCAAGTTTGAGTTCTTTTGGACACAAATAATTGATTTTTAAAATTAAATGACTTTAAATTCAAATAGTTTTGGATTTGGATCGGTTGAGTTTAGATTGTTAACTTTTCTTAATTAAATTGGATAAATCGGCTATAAATAAGTTAACTAATTTTTTGACTTCAAATCAACTTGGCTAACTCTAGTTAAGATTATGTCTCAATTCTAATGATAAATGCATATAACTTTTAGGATGAAATGAATTACTTATATATTGACATCTTATACAATTATATGAAAGTAATCCGCTCTGGGATTTCAATTTGGTTGAGGGGGATTGCTTTATTATTAGCTTGCCACGTGACAAATTAATATTTTTTTTATTTAATTAAAAAAAATATTTGTGTATTCGTATTGTATTTGTGTTATTTTTTTTTATGTCATAATCGTCTTCAAGGTATTATATATTTATAATAATTTTTGACATGTTAATAATTCGTTTTATGTAGATTTTGACATGTTCATGTATTCGTGTCGTGTTTTAATTATTTTTCACATGTTGTGTTCGTGTCATATAATTATGTTGAGTTCAAAATTTTTAGGTCTAATTGATATTATTCAAATAACTCCTAATTTTGTGTCACGTATCGTCGTGTTCATATTTTTGTTACTTTTTCGTATTATAATCATTTTCAAAGTATTATATATTTATATAAATTTTGACATGTTAATAATTCATTTTATAAGTTATGAGTTATTGTTTAATAGTTGTTAGGTTTATATTTTATTATTTTTAATTTTTTAATATGAATAAAATTGATGGATAACAATATAATCTAAATGAATTAAATTTTTATATCAATCTTAATTTTTTTTTACATATAATGCACATGTAATGAATTAGATTCGTGTATTCGTGTTGTATTTGTGTTATTTTATATCTATACCTTATATTAAAAGTTTTCTTCAAGTTGGAATATTTTGCATAGTTCGTGTATTCATATTATTTTTTGTATCATAATCGTATTTAATGTATTATTAATGATAATAAAATTAAAACAAGGTCAGAATTCAAATATTAATTCTAACTTAAGTTTATCAAAATAGTACATAGATTGATGTTACCTTTACCTTTCAAAGATGGATGCTTTCAATCATTTAAAATGTGAACTTTAACATCTTGGTAGTAAAAATCAAAGACTATTGCCTATTGGACTTCAAAGCTTCAACATTTTTGGTATATCTCCAATTAGCATTATAGCCACACAAAAGATTTGTTGGCATACCAAGATGTGGTTGTAGAAAAAGTGTTGGAATGTTTTTAAATCCATCATGTAGTAGTCCATCACTAAAGATGAAACACACTTCATAAAAAATAGGTTAGATTCACTAATCTCAATTAGAGTTGTCCATGGATCGGATCAAGTCGGGTCGTGGCCTGAAAAAAATATTTTTCATTGTCCAAGCTCGTTTTGATAAATTATTAAAATATTGAAAAAGGTCAAGTCAGGTCATGGCCTGAAAAAAATATTTTTCGTTGTCCAAGCTCGTTTCGATAAATTATTAAAATATTAAAAAAATATTTTTATATTAATATTTTTATATTTTTTATAATTAAATTTAAATAACAATATTTTTTATTTAATAAATAATAATTTGAGCCGGATCAGACAGACCAAAATTATAAAAAAACTTGTCTAGGCTCGATCCAATGAAAGTCGAGCAAGCTACCTGGCTTGTGGACATGTTTAATCTCAATCATTTGAACTTTTATTAAGTTATAGTATTGGATTCAATTAATCAATATCCATAAGTATCGGTTAAAGATTTCTTAATTATTATTTTTTTAAAATATTATATTTACTGCATTATTTTTATTAAATTTTTTTTAAAAAAAAGTAATAATTGATTATATTTTTTTGAAATATCATTTTAACCACTAGGGAAAAGGCAGAGTTTTCTTTTCTTCAACTGTGGCAGCCAAGAGACTATTTGATAATGGCCCACAATAAAGAGGACCAATACCTTCCACTTTCATTTCATAGAAGATAATTAGAATCTGACTAATGGACGCAAACAAAATTTGGGCAGATCCAAATCCCAACTACTTTATTGGTTGTCTCAAAAGGAGAATTGTGGTATCTAATCATTCTTGTATTATATTTGTATATGTTATAATTATGTTTAAAATATTATATATTTATATAATTTTGATATGTTTATAATTTGTGTTATATAAATTTTGATATATTTGTATATTTATGTCGTTTCGTATTAATTTTTCACGTTTTGTCAAGTTTTAGTTATTTTTTTTGTGTTATATTTATGTCGTATAATTATATCGTATCTAAAATTATCAAATTTAATAAATATTTACTCACACAAAAAGTAGTACCAAAAGAAATACTCACTTTAATATTTAACTATCGAAAAATTTACTACTACTAAGAATCTTTATGGAATATTTTTCTCTACTTTTTTCTTTTTTTTTTATAAAAAAAATCACAATAAAATTTGAATTTAGAACATGAAAAATTAATTTATATTTTTTAATTTATATTTAAATAAGTTATTATTTTAAATAAAAAATTAATTTAAGTTAAGGATTTGTTTGAATATAAATTAAAGATTAAAAATTTATTTAAATGTAATAAAAATATAAAAAATTAATTAGATAAAGTCATAATTTTTTTTTTTTTTTGTTGTTGTTATTTTAGTCTTATTCTTTTAAATAAATCAATCTTCTAGTCAAACAAGCTGTAATCATCAAGCACAATCACCTTCAAAATAACAAAAAAAAAAACCTTCAACAAAAAGCACTCCCAAGAAAAAAAAATAATACAAATATTAGTAGTATTAGAGAAAATAATCAAATGAATCATACTGTTTGGTAATTTCCCATAAACATGTCCAAGTCAATGAACCCTTCACAGGCTCTTCCTCTTTAGACCATTCAACGATTTCACGCGCAAATTTGCTTCCTCCCAAGTCATTGCAGCACACCAACAAAAAGAAATAGCAAATTTTATCTCATGAACTCCAGTGTTGATTTTGTGATCTAAGTCACAAACAAAACTCTGGGTTTTTTGTTTTTTTGTTTCTTTGTTGTGATAAGCTAAAGCTATGAAGGGATCTTTTTCCAGCAGGTTAAAGATCTTCAGCTTTATTTTAGCAGGGTTGTTTTTGCCAGGACTTGTTTTGTCAGCTGTAACTGAAGATGATATGAAGTGCCTGGAAGGTGTCAAGAATTCTCTAAATGACCCAGATGGAAAGTTAAGCACCTGGACTTTCAATAACAATTCTGTTGGTTTTATATGCAAGTTTGTTGGCGTTTCATGTTGGAATGAACGGGAAAACCGCCTGTTAAGTCTTGAACTTCGTGACATGAAACTGTCAGGACAGTTACCTCAATCTTTAGAGTACTGTCAGAGTTTGCAGATTTTGGATCTGTCATCTAACCAACTTTCTGGTACGATCTCTCCACAGATATGTTCTTGGTTACCTTATTTAGTAACCCTTGATCTGTCTAGCAATGATCTGTATGGTTCCATCCCTCCTGAATTATCAAAGTGTGCTTATCTGAATAATTTGATACTGTCAAATAATAGGCTTTCAGGGTCAATTCCAAACCAATTATCCGGTTTAGATAGGCTGAAGAAGTTTTCTGTAGCAAATAATGATCTCACAGGTGCTATTCCTTCATCTTTTGAGAATCGTAATAAGGCAGATTTTGCTGGGAATAGTGGTCTTTGTGGGGGTCCTCTTGGAAAGTGTGGGGGTTTGAGTAAGAGGAATTTAGCAATTATAATTGCAGCTGGGGTTTTTGGTGCTGCAGCTTCTATGTTGTTGGGATTTGGGGTTTGGTGGTGGTACCATTTGCAATGGATAAGTGTTGATTTTTGACTCTCGGTACCAATTGTAGTTTTGTGCTACAGTACCGATTTGCTACAGTAACTTTATCTCGGGATGCTACAGTAACTTCCGAAAAACAACTCTTTTATTAATATGAGAAAAAGACCAAATATACACTAGACACACTCTTTTAATATGCACTCACAACTTCACTCCTTCACTCATATCTTTTTCTTCCTTTTTCTCTCTACTCACTTCTCTACACACCACTCTTCATGTAACAACTTACATCCCACCCTATTTATAGCTTTCTATGTTGGTTACTAAACCAACCTAGAATGTTCTAGTGTGTTGGTTTAATATTCTAGAGAAAGAACAATAAAAAATCTAGAGAGAACTCTAGAAAGAAGACTTAAGAAAATTTTAGAAAAACCTAGAGAAATAATAAAGTTTGGAGAGAATTCTAGATGAGAGAATTCTAGAGGAGTTGTTGACTTTAACACTCCCCCTCAACAACTACTCTCTTGATGTCGGTTTGGTTGTCATTCCAGACTGTCTTCTGGACTTATCAAATCTTGCATCAAATATCTTCTCTTTTTCTTTCTCTTCTTAAAATTCATCATCATCATTAGTTCTGCTTCATCTTTCGTTGATTGCTCTCTTCTCTTTTGATTCTTGATTTTGTTCACTTCCGTCTTTGCTTCAACACTATTTCTATCTTCGTTCTTCTTGATTCTCTCTGCTGGCCTGTCTCTGACTTTGGCATACTCGACTTTGTCAACTCCCATTAATTTGTTGACTTCACAATCGATCTTCATATCTTTCACGCCTTTGTAAGTCTTAACAGTGTCGATGACCTCGTTGTCATCTTTCTCAATGTTGACATCATCTTCAAGCTTCTTCGCCTCTTCGTGAAATAACCTTTCATCTTCAAAAATCTTTTCTTGTGATTGAAACAGAGACTCATTCTCTTCTTTTGAAGGCTCTTCAATTGTCTCTTGTCTTGGTTGAATATTCTCAAAATCAATTTCTTCTTCGTCTTCATGAACATTTTCTTCTAACTCGGTGGTGCAACCAGATACGAGTTCTTCGCATTCTTCAATAGTAAATGCTGTCTCAAAATCCCATTCTTCTTCATAGTTATGCTCCTGTCGTGAGAACACTGTTGCATAGCCTTGCACTTGTCTATATCGACAATCTCGAGCATAGTGGCCAAGCTTGCCACACTTAAAACACTGAACGTTTCGACGATGAGACCTCACATTTTCGCTATCGTCTCTATCTCGAACAATTTGAGCTCCCCCTCGCTGAAAGCTCCTCCGTTGCCAAGCTTCTTGTTTGTTTTGAACTTCAATGTCTTCTATTCCTTGCCTCATAGCAACTTTACCTCTTCTATTGCTAAAGAGGGCTTTCTCATAATCTTTTATCATGACTTTAGACATTTGGTTATCTAAAGCCTCTTGATTTGCAAGGATATTTTCCAACTCAGTTAAAGTTGGTTCTTTGCTCCATCCACGAGTTGCAGTAACAATCCCGTTGTATTCAGGTCGCAAGCCATGGATGATAATTCTTCTCATCCTCGTTTCGGTAATGGCATTTTCTGGATCTAATTTTGAAATTTCATCACAAAGAGTTTTAACTTTAGAGAAATATGCGCTTACCGACATATTTTGCTGCGAGATTGATAGGAGTTCATTCTCCAATTGTTGGAGCCTAGCATCATTTTTCCTCGCGAACAGCATTGTGAGTGTGTCCCAGGCTTCCTTCGGTGTCTTTGCATCCTTGATGCGTTGTAATAAACCATCCTCAATGGTGACTGATAACACGTACATGGCCTTACTGGCTTTGATCTTCCATTTTCTTAGTTCTCCGGCATCAGTTGGTGGTGTTGAAGCTTCACCGTTAACAATATCCCATAAATCTTGCCCGAGCATGTAATATTGCATGCGAATACTCCACGTATTATAATTGCTGTTATTGAGCTTCTCGAGCTTACCAACTGGACTTGAAAAATCTTCCATTCTGACTTGAGAGTGCCTCACTTTTCTCAAGGTTGTATTCTGTCAGTCTCTATATCTTCACGAACTACGATCCCCGATCGTCTTGGTCCCAGACCAATAATCTTCACAGTCCCAGACTGTCTTTCTTCGATATGCGTACTCCGGTCCCTGACCGTCTAGCTCTGTCTTCTCGCGGTGGCTTTCACTCTGATAGTAAGTAGCCCTTTTCACTTCTTCTTGTGACGTCTCTCACTCTACTCCAAGTAGGTAGCCCTTTTCACCTATTCTCGTGATGGCTCTCACACTACTTTAGGTAAGTAGGTAGCCCTTTTCACCTGTTCTCGTGATGGCTCTCACACTGCTTCAGGTAGCCCTTTCCGCGACTCGATCTATCATCGATAATTACAATTCTCGATCATCTGATTTCGAGAAACTTCTGGCTTCTTGTCTTTTCTCTGATGAGCATACTCCGGTCCCTGACCGTCTAGCTCTGATATTCTAGTCCTTTGGATCGTCCCGCTCTAATCGTCCCGCTCTGATCGCTCGGTCCTCAGGATCGTCTGACTCTGATACTCCGGTCCTCAAGATCGTCCAGCTCTGATAATCTGGTCCTCAGGATTGTCTGGCTCTGATACCACTTTGTTGATTTTTGACTCTCGGTACCAATTGTAGTTTTGTGCTACAGTACCGATTTGCTACAGTAACTTTATCTCGGGATGCTACAGTAACTTCCGAAAAACAACTCTTTTATTAATATGAGAAAAAGACCAAATATACACTAGACACACTCTTTTAATATGCACTCACAACTTCACTCCTTCACTCATATCTTTTTCTTCCTTTTTCTCTCTACTCACTTCTCTACACACCACTCTTCATGTAACAACTTACATCCCACCCTATTTATAGCTTTCTATGTTGGTTACTAAACCAACCTAGAATGTTCTAGTGTGTTGGTTTAATATTCTAGAGAAAGAACAATAAAAAATCTAGAGAGAACTCTAGAAAGAAGACTTAAGAAAATTTTAGAAAAACCTAGAGAAATAATAAAGTTTGGAGAGAATTCTAGATGAGAGAATTCTAGAGGAGTTGTTGACTTTAACAATAAGGAGGAGGAAGAAGGGGTATATTGGAAGGGGTGATGACAGTAGTTGGACTGAGAGGTTAAGGGCTCATAAGTTGACTCAAGTTTCATTGTTTCAGAAGCCACTTGTGAAAGTTAAGTTGGCTGATTTGATGGCAGCAACAAACAATTTCAATGCAGAGAACATCATAATTTCCACTAGAACGGGAGCTACCTATAAGGCAGTGCTTCCTGATGGATCAGCCCTTGCAATCAAGAGGCTTACAACTTGCAAGCTTGATGAGAAGCAGTTTCGTTGGGAGATGAATAGATTAGGCCAGCTTAGGCATCCAAATTTGACACCCCTTTTGGGATTTTGTGTTGTGGGGGAGGAGAAGCTGCTAGTTTATAAGCATATGTCCAATGGGACTCTGTACTCCTTGCTACATGGGAGTATTGCTGCCGTAGATTGGCCGACTAGATTTAGGATTGGTTTGGGTGCAGCTAGGGGTCTAGCTTGGCTGCACCATGGGTGCCAGCCTCCATTTCTGCAGCAGAACATCTGCTCCAAAGTGATTCTCGTTGATGAGGACTTTGATGCTAGGATAATGGACTTTGGATTGGCAGGGCTTATGACTTCCTCGGATGTTAATGAGACTAGTTTTGTGAAAGGAGATTTGGGTGAATTTGGTTATATAGCTCCAGAGAGTTCAAGCACTATGGTTGCTTCACTTAAAACAGATGTGTATGGATTTGGTGTCGTGCTTCTGGAATTGGTAACTAGGCAAAAACCCCTAGAAGTTGATGCAGGTGAAGAAGGATTCAAGGGTAATTTGGTGGATTGGATAAATCATCTCTCTAACTCTGATAGAATCAAGGATGCTATTGACAAGGCTCTCTGTGGAAAGGGCCATGATGAGGAAATCTTGCAGTTCCTCAAAATTGCATGTAATTGTGTGGTTGCTCGCCCAAAGGACAGATGGTCTATGTACCAGGTTTATCAGTCATTGCAAAGCATGGCTGAGGAAGATGGTTTCTCAGAAGAGTTCGATGATTTCCCTCTGATTTTCTCCAAGCAAGATAATGAATCAATGTAGATTTGGAGTAAAATTGGGACAAGTATGCAAAATTTCTACATCTTGTGGTAAATTTCTCAAAGGCTTTTGATATAGATGATGCCAATCTCCATTTCAGTTGCCTTTTTTATATTTGTTATAAATAGTTGTATAATACAATAAACTTGTTAAACTGTAGGTTCTTAAATCTTTAAGAAATCTATTTGTTTGCTCCTTCGATACTGATGCTTGAACATGGTATTCATATATGTTCTGTTTAGCTATCAAAGAGATCATTATCTGGTTTAGGAACTCAAAAATTTCTCTTTATTTTGTTTTAGGTATCAACATTTTTTATTGCAGGAGGAAAGGAAAAAAGGCCTTAGAATCAGTACAGTACTTTAGAGAAATGAATATATAACGTATGACCTAATTATGTTAAACCAAACTTGGCCTAAATCAAGAGAAAAATTTGAACCTTTTTGTCCTTGTGACCTAATTAGCAAGTATTGCAGCAGCATCTGCTGAGTTATGATGTTTATTTTCTATGTTTTATCCTTTTTCCCATCTTTTTTTTTTTTTTTATTTCTTTGGAGACTGGTAGTGGTATGAGTAGATATCCTTTGTCCAGTGCCATAGCTGTTAATGATGTAATACATCATCACAGTAGTTGAATTGCCTGTGTTGCAATTGGCTGATGACAACACAAGTTCACTGCTTTGCTTACTCTCCTAACCACTATAGTTCTTGGCATCCTTTTGTTTATGCATACACTGTTGGCAGAGCAACAAGTTGATTATTTATGTGCCCCAAATGACTTTTCTGCTGGAAATCCTTTCAACTAAGCTGCAAATTGGTCAAATATGCACTCCACAGGATCTCAATGAACTGTTCTGACAAATCTTAATTGGTGCTACAAGAAAACAGCAAATCAGCATAAGGCCAATATGTATAGTATTTGTTTTGAGTTCTAATCCCTGGTTTTGGTTAATTCTTGATAATTTGATAACCTTAGCAAATTTTATTTATTTTTGGTTCTGATGGTGGTGGTTTTGGATTTTTCTTTTCTTTTTTGTGTGTATGGGGGTGTCCTGGGGAAGGGGGCCAGGGGGTTGCTCTTGCTCAGGCAACTTCTCTCTGTTGGAAGGACCGAAGCCATTTTTCTAAATCAAGCTCATAATTACATACAAGTCTTCTCAGATTATAATCTAGAATAAAGGATAATTCTCCATCTTTTCTTATTAGAAGTCATTATTTCTCTTTATAGCATTTGGTAGGTTGGTTTAGTATCTTCCTGCTGACTAACAATAGAAAGTTCATAGCATTTCATGATTTTCTGCAAAAACAAGAAATTCATTGCAATGGAGTACAGAACATTTTACTGTGTTGATATGAAGGTACAATTACATGGCCAAAGTCCATCCTTTGATCTCATCTATGGTATGGAAAATCCAAAATCACATGAAAGAAACAGATTATAAGTTTATAACCTTAGCCCATTCTCATTTTAGACGGAAGAGATCTACTAATTCTTTGATTCCAATTTGTAAAGAAGAATCTTGAACTAAGAAATAAATTCTGAAAGCTAAAATTAAAAGAGGGGTATCCCGAGCAATTGCAATAATCGGGTTCATTTATATTCTTGATATGGTAGATGCAATCATACTCAATTCGATAAAATTATTTGATCTTAAAAGGGATCTTCTATAATTTCGCACGTGAGAGGTTATTTCTTAATGTCGTCCGGTTATTAATAACTTGATTATTTTTAAATAATAAGAGATAGAAACAATGCTCCTAAAGAGTCCTATTCAAATCAAGAAATATTAATAACCATAACTGTGTTTTTCTATAAATTTCACTGCCAAAGTTGTTGGAAGATTGATTGTAGCATTTCTTCACTTAAAATTAAGCAAATGTTTTGTTTTTATATTGGCTATAATCTATTAGTTTTTAACAGCAATATGAATTTACTAAGTTTCTTGCAAAGGCTAGACTAGAATGTGGCAGTGTTGAAGTTTTCTGAACCATGGGACAGTCCAGAGTTACCTAATTTGGCTATAAACTTCGAATCGGATCGAACGATCTGAAATATAATATGAAAAGTGATTTAATTTACAAAATCAAACGATTTGTTTGCTAACAAATAAAATTAAACTTCATACGAGATTCATTATGACTTTTAGATATTAAATATTGAAACCTTTTCTTTTTATACATGACTATTAAAAGTCTTTTTAAAAAGTTAGTTGTTATTTTCTCTAAAAATTAAAGTTGTTTTAAATAACACATAATAATAAACATATAAAAATAATTATAACGTTCCGTGTTAATAAAAAATGACTATTTCTATTATACCATATTTTAAATAAGAGTTCGTTTTTGATGTACTGTCAGTATATAGGTCATATACATTGATAATGAATCCTACACTGACACTTAATAAAAAAAATTAATCCCTAACCACTAACTCTAACTCTAAACCTTAACCCTAATCCTAACTCTTAACTTTTAACATCTGACATCATAGGATGCATTACACTGACAATGCATCAAATATTAATCCTTTAAATAAATATGAATTACGTTTTAACTTTCATTTCGCGAACCAAATAAATCCGCGTCCCAAGTAATGCATGATTTTTCCCATCTTTCAATCAAAAGATTAAAGAAACAGCACGAGAAAGGAATCTGTCACCCACTCCATGCAACAGAAAGTTCCCTTAATTTGATTCTCAGGCAACCATTCAAAAATCAAAACCAGAAAAAGAAGTAAAAGGAAAGAGGAAAAAAAAAGCAATGACTGACCAGAGATTGCTTCTTGCTTTGTATCGTCACTTTGGAAAGATGCCATTAAATAATCATTTTGTTTTTTTCTTAATCCCAATAAAAAGAAAAGAAAACCCAAAATAAAGTACAAGGATTGTAAGGACATTAAAGAATCTTACATTGTTAAACAAAACAAAACAAAATTGTTTTTCGAAAATCTTTTACTCCAAAACAAACAAACGGAGCTACATCATAGAATGATGAACTACTTGCCATATTTTAATGCAGAATTCAAGGAAAACATGTTTTGAGAAGTGAGCAACTTTAGTTATTAGCTTTTGCTTTATTTAGCTGAGAGGAGGAACAAAAGAAAACATTTGAAAAGAAATGGAAAACCCAAAAAAAAAAATGTTACAAAGTGACAACTCCCCTTTATTGGAATTTGCTCCAATTTTTCTTAACAATATATATATATATATATATATATATATATATATATATTTGCTTGGTCTGGTTTTGTCATTGTTAAACAAATTAAAACCCTATCCATGAATCTTCTTCTCTTAAAAAGAATTAAGCAAGGACAAGCAAAAATGGTGGTGGGACACTCGCATCTCCAAAAGTTCAATCTTTTTCTCATAGTTCTTATTGTGTACTTGATGCTCGTGCTAGACCAGGCACTTTACTTTCTTGATATCCATGAACAAAATCTTCATTTCAAGTTGTCACCAATCACAGTGCAAAGCAAAACTTTTTAATCAATATATTTACTCCACAAATTCTGAGTGGCAATACAGAATGAACACTAGCCAGAAAATTTGAAGTACAAAGTTTATGATCTACCCTTCGAAGACGCATTAAAAAAAAAAATTGAACAAAATTTTCTCCACTTTGATCATCTGCATGCAGGAGCTCGAGGAGTAGCATTGCCTTTCACACTTAGGCTCGACCTGACGGTTGTCTAGACTTTGCTGCTCTCCTGAACATATAATTACAAGAAAAAAATGTTCATTAGGTATGTTTGAGTCCTAGTTTAGTATTTATGATGTTCTTTCCAAGTTGATAATTAGTACATTCAAGATCTAAACCTATGTGCCCAAGTGACTGGCTATGTTATCTGTATTCGAGAGTAAATGTCGAACGCGGGTATCTACCCGACATAAATATGCTTAATTTTTTTTTAAAGTTTTTTCATATATTTGAAAGATAATACTCTTATATCCATGTTTGAATATGTGTCGAATACGGTACTATAAGGAAAATGAAATGTTAAGGTAACATAGGTGACTGATATGTTGGTTTCCATTTTTTTGAATGAACAAGTTTTATTCCAACAACTTTATCATTTCCAGGAACTTTCTAATAAAAATCAAAGTATATACCAATTTGAACATCATTCTAAAGGGAAAGGAGCTGCCTATGCATCTTTCTTCCACATAGCTAATAAAGTGGATTAGTACTACCCCCTATGTCTTTATTTCTTCCTTATCAAAATAAGAGAAAGATTGGTTTAAAGAAGCTTTTGTAAAGAATAAAACACCAATAACACCAGCTTTCATGCATTTGAAATATGAATTAATGGCATCTTTTTTTTATTTGTGGATTATTACATCAAAAGGGAACCAATGTACATCTCATCTTCCTTTCTCTGTCTAGAACACCCCCCTCCCTTTCCTCCTTCCCAAAAGCAAAATGCAAGAACTGAAGCAGAAGGAACATATCTACTATTTCAACAGGAAATAACATATATCAGTAAGTATCTATAGATCACACATGCATGAAACTAGTAACTATATGTGTGAGCATCACTTTTTCAATCTCTTATTGAATTCAAGCCACCAAAGATTGATTTATCATGTCTGGACATCGATAAGTGTCGAAAAACTATGTTACTCGGATTCGGGTGTGCGTGTCGGTGTCGGATATAGGTGTGTGTCCGATACGAGTATGTTCAATTTTTTTTTTACGTTTTTTCATGTATTTGGAGGGTATTATCTCCATACCCATGTCCGGATATGCGTCAAACATGAGTGTCGAATACGAGTACTTCAAAAAAAAATGAAGAGTTGGAGCAACATAATCGAAAAGAAATGGGAGGGGAGGCAGGTGGTTAAGTTAAGTCAAGAAGAAAATATGCACATACATGTTATCTAATACAAGAACATGTACCTGTTGTGAATGGGATCAGGTCCATTAGGAACTCTTCTCTTGCTGACATAATTTAGATGGAAATCCTGATGAGAATTAAGCCTCTCTTGACCAACAAACTCCCAATGTTTGAAATCTCTAGTTGAGGAAACCATTATTGATTTTGTCATGGCGGTTGCATGGTTTGATATGATACAAACAAACAATAACAAAATAACTCCCACAAGCACTGTAACTCCAATCAGAAACCTCAAAGCTCTACTACTACCTCTCCCCATATCTTTCTGCTGCTCCTACAAGTTTTCAACAAAGAATTGCAGGCCTTTAAACAGAGAACTCAGAGCAACCATGTTGATTTTTAAGGGAGGAAAATGCATTGGGAACACTCAGATCGAAATGAACAGAAATGAGAAAGGAAGGAAAGAGAAAGCAAAGGATCGAGACCAAGTGCCTTAGGTGGTTTTTAACTTGGCGGGTAAGAAGTCATTTGTCCTATTTATAGATGTAAGATTGAAGCAATACTGTGTTTTGGGCTGTTACTCGGACTTTCAAATTTGTTCAACACGGATACGTGTTTAATATGCATATGTTCAATATTTTAAAAGTTTTTTCATGTATTTGAAGAATCATATCTCTTACTTATATCCGAATATATATCGGATACGGATGTCAAACATAAATAATTCAAAAAAAAAAAAGAGTAAGAGTAACATAGGATTTGAGAGAGGAGAGAGAGAAACATGACTAATAAAACAGAAAAGTTCGTTGCCCTTGTTGCTTTATATAGTGAAATGGGCCCATGGGAGCTCTCTTTCTTTGCTTCGGTTTGTGCATTTTCATGCTGCAAGTGGGCAAGCATAGGGGACCTCGCTATCTCTCCCAACTCTAATGTGTTCTAAGCTTGTAAAAGACATAGGGGCTTGTGCCTGTTATAGCAAAATATTTTTCTCTTAGTGCCCAACTTAATGTATATTATTAGTTATTATCCTCCATTCAATCAGTAAAGAACACGCTCTCTTTTTTTTTTGGATAAGTAGTATTTTCATTTATCCAAGAAAGCAGCAATGCTGCTACATATTACAATAGCTAACATAGCCTAGCTAAACACATCAGTAAAACCAGTGCCTTTTAGACAAACATGGCTGCATTTAGCCTCCAAGAATTACATAAAAACATATTAACTGAATCTCTTTTAATCATCCTAAGGTCACTTAATCTGATCGAGATCATGTCTCTCACTTGCTCAGTAAGCTGCTCCTCCTTTTGCTCTGTTGAGTTGAACAAACGATTGTTTCTTTCCTTCCAGACTAGGTAGATAACTGCGTTCCAAGCTAGCCTCAGTATCGTTGTGATTAGAGCTTTACCTTTGAGGTTGACAGTGGCCCATTGGAGCTCTACATTCCAGCATGCAACCTGCCTTTGTAACCTGCAAAGAACCATCACTCTCTGCCATATCTGTTTCGAGTAGGGACAAGTGAAAAATAGATGGTCCCTGGTTCCCTCTCTTGTTTGCAAAGCAAACATTGATCTTCCACTGCCATTCCCCAGGAGATAAGTCTATCCCTTGTGGGCAATCTATTTAGGATTGCCATCCAGGAGAGCATAGAATGCCTAGGAATATTATATTTGCACCATACCAACTTATACCAAGCCACTTTCCCAGCTGAAGGTCTGATCTTGTTCCACACTGCTGACACTTGATACTTTCCCTCAGGGAAAGGCCATTTGCATCTTCCATCAGCAGCTGTAAGCACAATGCTAGCAGCCACCTCTCTCAATTGCATGATCTTCCTCCAGTTCCAGCTGCTTCCACTCTGAATAGAGATGTGCCATGGATCTCTATCCTTCAACACATAAGTCTTGATCCAGGCAATCCAGAGGGAGCCTGCTTCAACCAACATAGCCCAAAAATTCCTTAGAATACATGCATGATTCCAAGTGACAGTGTCCTTTACACCAAGTCCCCCTTCTGATTTTGGCAGGCAAATAGACTTCCAGCTAACTTTAGCTCCCTTAGCTTGGCCTTCCTTCCCTTTCCATAAGAAGCTTGAGCATATTTGCATCAGCTTCCTTATGCACTGCTTGGGCAGAATAAAATGTCTGCACCAGAAATTCTGCAGGTGAAAAAGAACTGATTGAATAAGCTGAATCCTTCCTGCATAAGACAAGAACTTTGTTGCCCATCCTTTAACCCTTGCTGTCACCTTCTCCAAAAGAGGCTCACAGTCCTTCAAGGTTAATCTTCTAGTGACTAATGGTACCCCCAGGTATCTGACAGGCAGTGTGCCTGTTTTGAACCCTGTGATCTCTCTGATGAGCCTTAATTCTTCTCTATCAATTCCTGTGGAGAAGAACTAACTTTTGGAGCTATTAAGTTGAAGCCCTGAGAAGGTGTAGAATTGGCCTAGCACAAGTTGAATACCCTTCACTGAATCAAGATTGCCCTTGGCAAAGATTAACAGGTCATCAGCAAAACTCAGATGAGTTAAATAAAGTTTTTTGCACTTTGGGTGATAAGAGAACACCCCAAATTGTGCTGCTGAGTCCAGCATTTTGGACAGAACATTGATAGCTATCACAAAGAGGTAGGGGGAAAGGGGATCCCCTTGCCTGACTCCTCTTGCCCCCTTAAAGAAGCCCATAAGTCCTCCATTAACAGCAATGGAAAAGTAGGTGGTGGAAAGGCAACTTTCAATCCAAGCTAGGAATTGCTGAGGGACCTGCATTGCCTTCAAGACTGCAGTGATGAATTCCCAGCTAAGAGTATCAAATGCTTTATGCAAGTCAACTTTTATGGCACATCTTGGGGACAGTGTAGTTCTGCCATAGCCTCTGACTAGCTCTTGTGCAAGCAGGATATTTTCTGTGATACTCCTGCCTGGAATGAAGGCACTCTGATTAGGACAGATCACCAATGGAAGACTGCTCTTGAGTCTGTTAGTCAGGATCTTACTGATGCACTTATAAAAGACTGTGCAACAGGATATTGGCCTAAAATCTCTCATTGTGCTTGGGTTAGGGCATTTTGGAATGAGAGCCACACTAGTTGAATTGAAAGCTTTGTGCATCACTCCTGTCCTAAAAAAAAACATTGCAGCCTCTGTGACATCCTCACCAACTACTTGCCAAGCTGTTTTGAAGAAGTGAGCTGTGAATCCATCTGGCCCTGGACTCTTGTCACTGTGAATCGAGAACATTGCTTCTTTTATCTCTTCATGAGTTACCATTTTAACCATTTCTGCTTGGTGCTCTTCAGTGATGGAAGTCTGAAGAAGCTCAACTAGCAATTCCTGGTTGCAGCCCTTGACCATGTGGTCTTTGGATCCCAACAAGCTCTGGAAGAAGGAAACAGCTTCTGCTGCAATTTGGTCAAAATTTTCAAGTCTGTTTCCTTGTGCATCCTGCAATGAGTGAATGGTGTTTTTACTCAACTTTGCCCTCACCATCCTATGGAAGAAGCCAGTATTTTGGTCACCTTTCTTTAGCCATTGAATTCTGGATTTCTGCTTGAAAAAGCTCTCCTCATCTTTGAGAAGATTATTGAAATCCCTTGAGAGGACATCTTGCTTTGCTGCCAGATCAATATCTGCAGGCTTCCTCAAGAGTTGGAGCTGCACTTCTGCTAATTCCCCTCTTTTGGCCTGTACCTTCTCAGTTATAGCTCCATACTTCTTGGAATTGAAGTTCTTGAGCTGCTGCTTCACTCTCTTCAATTTGATATGCAAATTGGACATAGGATCACCTCTGGTAGGTTCCTGCCATGAGCTCTTAACAATTTCCATGAACTCAGCATCCCTAGTCCAGTAGTTGAAAAACTTGAATGGTTTGGGAGGGGAGTGATTCACCAAGCTGGTTTTGATTAGTGCAGCACAGTGATAAGAGGTTTCTGGTGCAATGAAATCCACATAGGAATGTAGGAATGAGAGGAGCCATTGGTCATTAATCATGACTCTATCAAGCTTCTTGGCTAGATGGTTCACTTGATGATTAGACCAGGTAAAGATTGGACCAACAAATTGGTGATCCATCAATGCATTATGTTCAATGCAGAGTTGAAAATCTTTCATGTCTGAATTACTGTGTTGAGATCCATTAAAGCATGAGCTTTCTGATGGATGAGCAACCACATTAAAATCCCCTGCCAAAATCCATGGCTCACCTTGAGTAGTTCCACTGAGAAATTGCAAGTGTGACCAAAGCAATTTCCTTCTGCATCCTTCATTACTTCCATAAATGGCAGTCAAATAAAACCTTTGAGAATTCAGTTTAATCTGGCATGTGATGGACTGATCTGTTAAGTACTTCATATCCACATCCAGATTAACTTTACTGAGGATCCAAATTCTTTCATTGGAAGCTTCAGAGTAGTTGTGATGGAGATTCCATCCCTTAAAATGCATGTCAACAATCTTCTGCACTTTAGGTAACTTTACTCTAGTCTCAATAAGACAGACAATGTCAATCTGTAACTTAGAAATTCTACTAACTACCTGTTTTTGTTTTAGAGGACAATTGAGTCTTCTAACATTCCAAACAAGAATGTTCATTAATGGAGAGTTGGAGAGTGACTCCCCAAGGCAGAAGCCTTACCTCGAGCCTTTCCTTTGTCAATAGGCCCCTTCCTTCTCTTCAAGTTCTTCATCAGATCTGCCACCCCTGCTGCAGCAGCCCTAGACTTTCTTGTTTCTTCTGAACTATTAAAAACAACTTGCTGAGAGTGCTTACAGTCCTTTCCTCCAGAAGTGACTCTGTGATACCAGTTTCCTCTTCATTATCAAGAACAGATTCCAATATTGCAAATCTGTTGGTTGAGCCCATAGCTCCTGTGGCCGATGTGGATCCTCGTTCTGTCCCTGATGACACTGGCCTTTCCAAATGCTCTGTGGTTACCTGAGCAGATAACTCTGTCTGCTCATCAGAGGTCCTTGGAACTGTCTGCTCATCAGAAGTCCTCAGAGCTGTCTACTCATTCTGAGCCTTCTGCTTAGGAATCCATTTTTTAATTGGAACTTCTTTTGGCAAGCGTGGACAACTTTTGTCATTGTGACCAAAGATGCCACAGTGATAACACTTCTGAGGCATCCACGGTGCCTCTACTGTGATGGGGATCACTGAGCCATTTCTTAGCTCAACTGCAATCGATTTGGGCAACTCTTGAGCCACATCAATCTCAACACAAACTTTAGCATATGCGAGCCGTTGCTTGTTTGCAGTTATTTTGTCCATATAGAGAGGGGTGCCAATGGCACTAGCTATATAGCTCAGTCCTCTCATTGTGAATAATTCCAATGGGACATTGCTCAGATGAATCCAGATAGGAAGCTTTTCCATGTTGAATTCTAAGGTGTTCAGGTCTGGTTCCCATTTCCTCAAGATGATTGGGCTATTTTGAATGTGCCAAGGTCCATGTTCGAGCACCCAATCCCTTGTCTCTGCATTATGAAATTGAAGAACATAGAGGTTCCTTCCTACTGGCTTAATTTGGAGATCTCCATCCTTTCCCCATAGCAAATTAGCCAACTTATTGAACAAACTGAAGTTTGGAGGTTTCCCTATAAATTGCGCAATCAGTGAGTTCTTCCATTGAAGAATTCTTTCTTCAAATACTTCATCTGGTGGTTTTACAGTAACTTTCCCATCCGTCTTCAACGGAGGAAAGAATCTCAGAGCTTGATTTTCAACTGCAGCAAACAATTTCCTCCAATCAGGAGCAGCCACGTCAGCAGAGTTAGTTACAACTGACTCTGCTCTTCGTTCTTCTCCAGGCTCCCTTGATCGTTCCAACATTTTACCACGATCCATTCCAGCTGTAATGGAGGGATAATCTCCATTAACAACTAGTTTGAAGCTTCTATGCTGGGATTCCTCTCCTTCCAATCTTTGATTAGCTGTCTTCTCCAATGGAGTCATTGTAAGATTTATCCCCGATCTTCCAAGAACAAGAGAATCTGAGATGAGCAAGCAAGCTAGGATTTCTAGCTTCGAAATGATGAAATACTTGATCGGTGTTGAATTCTCGTCACAGAAAGCAAAGAAATTGTAAAATCTGGCTTAGGATTTCTAGCTTCGAAATGATGAAATACTTGATCGGTGTTGAATTAAAGTTCTAAAATTCGAATTCCAGACAGGAGATTTGCTGGCAGGCTTTAATTCCACAATTGTAGCTCTAGTGCCAAAAAACCAAAATCCTACTTGTATTAAAGACTACAGGCCTATTTCCTGTTGCTCAGTAGTCTACAAAAGTATTACATCTGTGATGGCAAGAAGACTCAAAAAATTCCTGCCAACAATCATCAGCAAAAGTCAAAGTGCCTTTGTGGAAGGAAGGAATATCTCAGATAATGTCCTAATGGCACAGGAGTTAGTAAGAGGCTATGCCAGGAAAACTCTGTCACCTAGAAGTGCTATAAAGGTTGATCTTCAAAAGGCTTTTGATACACTTGACTGGGACTTCATGTTGCTGGTTCTTGCAGCTTTGAATTTTCCAACAGAATTTATAACATGGATCAAGAGTTGCATCACTGGTCCTAGGTTCTCTCTATCAATTAATGGAGGCTTGGTGGGCTACTTTAAGGGAGAAAGGGGTATAAGGCAAGGAGATCCTATCTCCCCCTATCTGTTTATGCTTGCTATGAATGCACTTTCTAAGCTTTTGGATGCTGCTGCACAGCATAAAGTCTTTGATTTCCATCCTAAGTGCAAAAGGATTGGGCTCACTCACCTATGTTTTGCTGATGACTTGATGATTTTCACTAAAGGGCACCTGAAATCCATCCAAGGAGTGCAGGATATTCTGGAAAGTTTTTATAAACTTTCTGGTTTGCAGCTCAATTGTGCCAAAAGTGAACTTTATTCTTCTGCAATCAGTAGAGCTCAGCTTCAGGAAATCCAGGGGGTGACAGGCTTCAAGTTAGGAGAGCTGCCACTGAGGTATTTGGGGGTTCCTTTAATAACAAAGAAGCTGACAGAAAAATACTGTGTCCCACTTATCTCAAAGATTACTGCTAGGATCACTCACTGGACATCAAAGTTTCTGTCCTATGCTGGAAGATTTCAGCTTATTCAATCAGTTTTGTTCAATATACAAAACTATTGGTGTAGAATCTTTATTCTACCTAAGGCAGTGCTCTCCAGAATTAATCAACTCTGTTCTCGATTCTATTGGTTAGGGGAAGATGCAGAAGCCAGAGGAGCAAGGGTGAGCTGGCAGAAAATTTGTTGTCCAAGATCAGAGGGGGGACTTGGCCTGAAGGATCTAGGTTCTTGGAACAGGGCAAGCATAATGCAGATAATATGGACATTGCTTTTTAAGACAGGTTCATGGTGGATTGCTTGGATCCACAACTATGTTCTAAAAGGCACCTCATTCTGGCAGTTCCCAATCAACCAGGGAAGTAGCTGGACTTGGAGGAAACTCCTACAATTGAGACCATTAGCAGCTCAATTTACCTATCAGAATAATGGAAGATTAGTTTGGAAGTTTCCTGGGGACAAGTTTTCAGTGGCTAAAGTGTGGCAGCAAATCAGGCCAAGGCAGCCAAAGGTGGATTGGGATAGATTGGTATGGTATGCCTACCATATTCCAAGGCATTCCCAAATATCATGGATGGCAATTCAGAACAAGCTCCCTACAAAAGATCGATTGATGGAATGGGGAATGGAACTTAATGGAACTTGTGATATGTGCAATCAACAAATGGAGACTCGAGACCATTTATTCTTTGAGTGTGAGTATTCTAAGGCAGTATGGAGGGAGATTCTGCACCTATGTAAGCTTCATAGAGTCATCAGAAGCTGGAACTTTGAAGTTCAATGGGCAAAGAGGAAGCTAAAGGGTAAATCTCTTATTGCTACAGTGTTTCGAATTGCTTGGAATGCTCTCATATATCATGTATGGAGGGAGAGGAATAACCGCAGGTTTGGTAAACAGTCTCAGCAATGTATGCAAATGCTTGAGAAAATCAAGAAGGAGGTTAGCTATAGACTAGGGGGGATGAAAACCATAAAGGATGATACTGTTAATAGAGATTTGCATGTTGCATGGGGGTTAAAAAGCTCACTGATAGCATAATTGGTTCTTAGCTATGTAAAGAAGATATTGTAAAATAGTACATTTGTTTGCCAGCTATGCTGGTTGTATTGATGTAGCAGTGCATGCTGCTTTTGGATAAATAAAAACTTTGATTATCCAAAAAAAAAAAACAGACAAGGAGGATTCCATCGATCACCCCTTGAAAAGGGGAAAATTCGAAAACGAAAGGCATAAAACAAAGCAGACAACTGCCTTGGCTGGAGCTTCAGTTTTCTTACTCTGTAAGTACCTCATCGTACTTTTCTAAGTCAATTTTAACAAAGTATGAGGCACCAAATTGTATGTAAACTATCCTGCAATTCCTTTAAATTGCTTTTAAGCAGTAAACAGGTCTTGAGAGTCCTATCAGATATAGCATAATGACTAAAGAAACAAGAATAGATATCAGCAATTAGAGAATTCTGAGCTTATTTTGCTTTATTAAGTCCTTCCAAGAATCTAGATTTGGACCTATATTACTCGGACTCGAGTGTGAGTATCGGATACAAGTATGTTTAATTTTTTTCAAGATTTCTATGTATTTGAAAGGTCCTTAAAGGATCATATTCCCATACCCATGTCCGGATATGCGTCGAACACGAGTGTCGGACACGGGTACTTCAAGAAAAATGAAAAATCGGAACAAGATTTGGACCATAAGGACATCCATCCAGCTCCCTACTGTGTTGCTAAGGGATGCCAGTCATTGAAAAACACCATAAGCTCATTTATCAGAAAAGTTTATATTATCCACATAGCCAAAAGGAAGGAAAAATATATCAGATTTATGAACCCTTTTGATTATTGTAACTCTCTTTACCATTCGAACCCAGGGCTCAACTTAGTTGGTTAATGGTAATGTAACTATCTTTAAAAGATAGCATCTAACAAATTTAAGATTCGAATCTCAACATCTGCAACCTTTTCATTTATTCACAAGCTGCAACATCCTTTGTACCAAAAAAAAAAAAACTCTCTTTACCATTCAACAACAATTTAGAAACATAAAGGAGAGAAATCAAAAAAGTCTTACGCAATGAATCTGACATACTTTGAGAAATTTTAATACGAAGATTCATATAACACTATCAGCAAAACAAAAGCGTAGAGAATTGGCAAAACAAAATCACAGGGAAGCAACATACAAGCTGTTTAAGTTGATGTTATTTATGACAGGATAAACAAATGGTAACTAAAAGAATAACTATAAAACTTATATATATGATCAACTTTACATTTAAGACAAGGGTGAATCTAAAAATACACTCCAGAAACCACATGTCTCTAATTTCATAATTAGCAATGCAGACACATTGAAATGCATATACTACACTCTGAAAGCTATAATTACAAGAGGACCAGTAGCAATCAATGTTGAAGTTCAACAATCTGAAAGTGAGCAATCTAGACCTCCTTATCAGGCACTTCAATAAAAAATTTAGACTATTAGTTTCTTATAATTTAGACAAAATCAGCTTGACACACCATGGGATTTGGCTCACACTAATCAAGCATCAAGGAAACATGATGATACCAATGAAGAGATAGATCTGCAATTTGAAAACACAATCCTTTTAAAAAATGCAGAGCAATAACAAAATAATTCAAATGAATAAACTGCATTTGACAAATGTCGGCATTGATTACACCGAAAATTACGCAATACGTCTGGCTTCGAGACAATTGCAGACAGCGCCACCTGAGACTAGTAAAATGGCAGTTAAACTTTCTGTGTTGTATTTTGAAGAGTCTTCTCCGACTTTCTTTTCTTCTGCGCCCATTTGGGTCCATATATTGCTAATTGTGTCCGACCGAATCTTCGATCCTTGATCTGCATTTTATATTAGAAATAAGTACAATGACTTGCTGATGTCCTGTCCTTTGATTATATGGAAATAATTGCTAGGCATGCTAAAATCTACATTACTAGTTACTAAATCAATAATAGATTATATCTCCACTCTATCAGGTAGAAATAAAAAATTGAAAATGAAATACACAATCGTAGATGGCATGAGTCTATATACATAAGACACTTCAATGCATGAAACTTCATATAGCTCCACACTCCTATGCTCCGAGATGTGAAGACACCTTTAAACGAAGTGTAATCCAATTGTTCGAGAACCATATCAGACCAGAGATTCATTAAGTTTCTTTTCTTACAGGAAGCTTAATGCAAAATAACAAACAGTTAATTAACAGAAATACCTTTCCAAGGCATCCACAGGAACCCAGCATGTCTGTTCTCAAAGGATATTCCACTACCTAGACCATGAAAGTATGAAATTTGAGAAAACAAGGGGAATGGTATTCATATAAACCCATTCTCTGAACAAACAACAAATTGCCACTCACAATAAAGGTGTCTTCTCCAACAATAGCTGACTTTGAAATTTGAGCCATTAGGGTCCCATAATCAACTTGGGTGTATGGAGGTGTTACACTGATGTAATCAAATGGTCCATTACTACCTATACATAATCAAAATGTTAGTTTCTGATGATGGAAAAGAAAGGAAGTCATTAACCATTAGAAAGGTTAGATAGTATCACTAATACGCAGTTGATCCATCTATACTTCTGTTATCTGCTTTTGCAAGAAAATTGGCAACCATTCTTTTGATATACATCAGTTCTAAGGAAAATACAGGGTGATGGACTTATTTTGCAGACCTGTACCTGCTCTCTGTATCTTTGTTTCTTCCCTTGAGAGGCAGAGACGAATGCTTGCAACACATTTGAGCTGACAGTTCCGTTAACAAAGTACTTTCTTGATGCTATTTTACTATAGTGAATTGACTACCATTAACATGTTTGTAACCATTTACTGTTCTTTTCAGTTTTATGTCTACATTCACATAAAGAGTCTACATTCTTAAAGTTGTCCTATGCTACACTTTGTAAATGCTCACTGATCAAGTTGGTATATTAGAATTTATAAGTTTGTCTTTGTTGAAATTCATTTCTTCAAAATTGCTCGCTAGTCAGAAGCTGTTCTATTTTCCTCTCTCCTAAATGATCAGTGAGCAAGGAAAGTGATCTGCAGAATCAAACTTTTGGATTTTTTCTCATCTTTGTTATATACAAAGTTCAATTTGCAAATCAGTAATCACATTGAAATTTTAATTACCTAGAATTCACCATAAGGAATCAAGGAAGAAACACACCTACAAATCGGTCTGCCTGTTCTAAGAAGTTTTCAACATGAACAGGATGTATAACTGAGACATCAAGAAACCCAGTCCATTCCAGGTTTGGTCGCAGAACATTTGAAACAACCCAAGGATCCATCTCAACAAAATGCACCTGTAGAATCACGAAACAACTTCCAATTGGCGTTAAGGATATATGCCACATTTCTTTATTTAAAAAGGAAAAAAAAAAAAAAACTTTGATTATTGTAGCAGATCTTAATCCTAAACAAACATACCAAATCATTTATTGCCCACTAAATCTGACACTAAAACCGGATAAAGAGTAATAAGTCACTAATAGTACCTCAGAACATCCTCGGCTGATAGCTTCAATACCAACAGAACCTGTACCACTAAAAAGGTCTAACCAGCGACCAGGGCGTAAAGTGGCAGGACAGCCGCCAGCCACCTAAAAAGCACTAGAATGAATCATTCTTAAGAGAAATATCAGAAGAATCCTAAGGTTCCATAAAATTGAGTTTACAATCATCACACATCAACATACATAAAAGCATTGGAAAATCATAAAATATTTATAGATGCAAATGGACAGGATTAGATGGTTAAGAATAAGATACACTACCTGCAGTATATCAAAGGCAGCACCTTTTACAACTTCCATCATTGGTCTCACATTCATGCCTTTAGGTGAGAGCAACTTCTTTCTTTTAGCCTTTCCTCCAAGCACCTAGGATGGTCAATATGCTTGTTGTAATTAACTCTTGAGGATTAGCCCAATTAAAATGGACAAGCAAAATATTATCTAAACATAACAAAGCCTATAAAATCAGTTGCAACTAGCACACCATTGAGACACTCAAGTTCCTTAAGAAATCCTTTAGAACCATAAAGACTCAATTGCTTCTGAAAGGTGACAGACAAATTGATTCTAAATTCTAATCAGATGTCCAATTCCTCAAACAGCTTCAAATCAGTGACACATATAACCATTTCTCCAATGTCTTTATGTCAAAAAAAGAAATTTTATTTTTTTCAATTGCATCATAACATCTTTTATCCTTTATTCCTCCTTCATAAAAATCAAAATCAAAGCATAATTAGAACAAAGGCATTATATTGGTACCTGAAGCAACTTATGAGTGGTTCTTGAGAGCTTAGCTTCCTCCTCTGCCACTACTTCCTTTCCTTTGCACTTCCTTTCTCCTTTTAGTCTACAAAAACCCAATTCAAAAATCAAATCATTAAAACAATTATTCAATAACCCAATTATAAAAAAGGGAAAAAATCCACCTTTGGCTCAGATATGTACTCATTGGGATCAAAACCATATCTTTCACGCAAAACTTTCTTGTCTTCAGCTGTCAAACCACTTTCTGGTTCTGCCCAAAAAAAAAAAATACAACAAAAAGAAAGTCAAAGTTTGTTGTTAAAAGAAGAGAACTAAAGACAAAAAAGATGATAAAGAAAAGTGGGTTTGTTTTACTGTAAGAGAAGAGAATGATGGAGGAGCCTTTATTGGTGTTGGTGGGTTTGGAGGAGATGCTGAAGAGAAGAGGATTTGCAGATAAAAAGGCCAGCTTTTTGCTGTTTTTGTTGTTTGAGTTGATGTTGTAGTGTAATGGAAATAGAATTGAAGAGAATGAAACAGCCATTTTTGTTGGAGCTTAAATTTTCAGTTTCAATGTTTACAGTCTTGCAGAGTGAGAGTCAGTAACCATAGTTCCTTGGGATGAATAGGATAGGTCATAGGACCAAGTAAGAAAATTGTTTGTTTAGATTTTTGAAGCTCCTTTTATTATTTGAAATATATTAAAATATTTAAAAGTTTTTTTAATAATAATATTTATATATTTTTATAATTAAATTTTAATAAATTTTTTTATTAATTAAATAAATTTTCAAATATAACAAATATTTATTTTAAATTTGATTCAATACTACTCAAATTTATCAAATCAGATAAATATCTTGATTCATGAATTGAGATAAGGATAAACAGAGTATTTTTTTTTTTTTTTTTTTCAAGAAATTGCTAATGTGGGAAATGGTAAGCACTTTTTGGGAATTTAATTTTCTTTGAAAAATTAGATAAATATCTTGTATTGTGGATAATGATTACAAAATCTTAAAATTATTGTTGTTTCAATTTCTTTTCATAAAAAGAAAATATCAAATGAAGGGTTTATTTTAGTTTTTAAATATACTACTATAAGCATTGTATCTTGTATTACCAAATTCATTAATATTATCCAACCTTTTAGATTTAAATACAAGTTTTTGAAATTGAAACTTTTGCTAATTTCTAAATGTTGAACCATTCAAATTTCAAAAGGAATTCTAAAATGTTGAAGCATTTAAGGAAAAAACAATTTACTTGTATTTGTATTTAGAGTTTGTTTTTGACATATACGAATTTTTTTTTTTATCTAAAGTTTGTTCTTGATATACATGAAATTGTTTAATTTTACAAAAAAAAATTTAAAAATTATCATATATTTTATTTTTTAATTAAATTTTTAATTTTTAAATATACTTAAAGAATTGTCATCCTGTTAATTTCTTAAGCTTATCTTTAAATTCAAACTTGAATTAAACCTCACTAAAGTGGTGGATTGTTTTTCATCAATTTTTATTTTTTAAATATATTTATAATTATGTTAATATAAAAATAATTGAATTAAATACGATAATTATTTTCTATCATATATATATATATATATAAAAGTATAAACTTTAAAAATGTTAAAAATAATTAATTTAAATATCTTTTATATTAATTCAGATTTGAATTAATTTATGTTATATACTTATATTTATTATTTTTAATTAAATTAATATTTCTACAAAGTAAAATTATGCTAAATTCAATTTTAAATCGTTTTAAGTAAGTATTTCAAATCATTCAATCATTTTGAATTTAAAACAATTCGGATTCAAATCAAAAGCATAATAAAATTGTTTGTTCAAATGAATATTATTTGGATAAATTTATGTTATATACTTATATTTATTATCTTTAATTAAATTAATATTTTAAAAAATAAAATTATGTTTCATTTAATTTTGAATTATTTAAATTAAATATTTCGAATATAGATTAATTCAAGTTGAGATTAGATGAATTCAATTTGTTAACTTTTTTATCAAATCAAGTAGATCGGATATATGAGTTTAGATATTTCCAATTGGATCAACTTTTGACACCTCATTAACGCTTTCATTGTTTCAAACATGGAACTCAAAAAAAGAAAAAAGAAAAAAAGAAAAACCAATCTGTCTTTTATCTAGACGCTCTCTAACACGCCATTTAATTGGCCTACCTTCCACGTGTTATATCCATCACCGTCTGATCAGTTTATCCACAATGCATGTGGTCCACGTGGACCCCTAGTTGGAAAAACCGCTTTCACACCATTGATTGACTTTTCAAAGCTCAAGCCTTTGGCCGAGTTCGACGCTGTTGCTGAAGACTTGGAACAGTGTTTTTTTTTATTAAAAAAAAAATTTATTAGTAATTATTTATTACTATTGTTTTGGAAATTTCACTTGGGACTAACGTAACAGTCAAAAACTCTGAACCCATGATTTGGAATATAAAAAAAGTTACAAACTTTGTGTTGTTTTTGTGAATTTGACAGGAAAAAAAAAATGGGAAGTTGTGTTTCAAAGCAAGGAAGCTTTGGGGGATTGGAAAAGAAAAAGAAAAAGAAAAGGAAGATTTTGAGCAGAAGAAGGATCATTAAAAGGAGGGTTTCTTCTCGTAAGCTTGAGAATGGGGAATTTTGTGCTGGTTCTAAGGACTTTTCTCGTGCTAGTTCTACGATCCAAGGTTAACCCTTTATTTTTCTTGATCCCTTTTCACCTTCCTTTTTTTTTTTTGGTTTTGAATGATTGAATCTTTTTGTTAGTTTTTGATTTCTGGGTTGGACTGATTGAGGAAAAAAAGCGAATTTTATTAGTTTAATCTTGTTTGATTTAATTCTTGGTTGAATCATAAATGTGCATGCTTTTTTTTTTTTTTTTTTTTTTTGGGAATAATAAATGAAGTTGTCGTTTTGAAATTGTTATGATCTTAATGAAGAGGGCATGTAAAAAGATGAGTTCATATTAAGGAATTGGTGCATTTCACAAAGTAGTTTTTATAGTTATGCAAAGGTTATTCTCTGTTTTAAGTTTTGATGATTGATGAATTTTTTGACTTGTATTTTACTGGGTTTCAATTTTATGTAGTATAGCTTGTAAAGTTGATCTTGATTTTTGGTTTGGTTGCTAGTGACAGGAAGTGCAGACTTGGCATGGCGTGATTGTTTTTCGGTGTTTGAGTCTGAATTAGATGAAGATTTTCATAGTCTCCATGATGGTATGTGTTTAGTATATGATCAGTTGAATCTCAAATATTTTTTTTTTGGAAAGAATTAGGCTTGATAAGGATTTGAATTCATAGTCTCGTTTCGTGTTGTTTGCAGATGTTGTCTCTATGACCGGCTCTGAAAATGCATCTGTATTGAGTGTATCATCTCCTAGAGATTTGAGTCTAATTAGCAATGTTAATTCTCAATTTAAGGCGAATGATAATCCCACTGAGGGGAGTCCTGTATGTGTGGATAATATTTCCAGTGAAAGTATTCGTGGGGATGAAAAGCAAGTGGCGCATCATGTCGAACATCTTCCAAATACTTGCTTGCCTTGTATTCCTTCAACTGCCCCTTCACTTGAGAAAAAAAGATCATTTAACCCAGGTACTCTCAGTTCAAGGAAGAAAGCACCTCTGAAACTATCCTTTAAATGGAGGGAGGGACATGCCAATCCAACATTAGGTGAGTGCTACCGACTTTTTCCTTATCGTCCTTAACTATCTTCTATATTTATCATATGCCATATGTTTACGTGTGCATGGTCTTATTTCATCTTAGTTTCTCCCAAGGTGCCTTTGCAAAGACCGGTAGCGGGTACCTCAGTCCCATACTGTCCAAAAGAGAAGAACATGCCTGATTGTTGGTCTCCTCTTGAGCCAAGTTCTTTCAAGGTCCGTGGCCAGAACTACTTTAGGTGAGAGCACATTTTCTTCATTGATTTAACTTTTCTTCTTGAATGCACTTGCATGCAACTTGGATGATCTGGGCACTTCTGTCTTCGTAGTTATGGACTCATTATTTTTGTTGTCACTGGCTAACTAAATTCAGTGATACTTTTCATTTACTCTTTTGAAAGGGACAAAAAGAAGGAATTTGCTTCAAACTCTGCAGCATTTAATCCCTTTGGAGTTGATCTCTTCTTATCTCAGCGCAAAATTGATCACATTGCTCGTTTTGTGGAACTTCCGGTTTTTAATTTATCTGAAGAAATTCCTGCTATTCTTGTTGTAAATATTCAGGTGCTTGTACCTTTTCATCTTTACCTTATTTTCTCCTAGAACTCACTCCATATGGTTATCTGCATGTTTTCCTGAATTAAGTCTGACCTTTCAAGAGATGTTGATGCGAAACTTTTCCTCCCAAGCTTTACTTTAAATTATGTCCAATATTAGTAGAATGAGGCACAAAATAGAACTATTATTGTTCAACTAAGTAATTAGCATGTAGTTCTATCATAACTTGCTTACATTCTTTGCTTGAAACTGAAATACGAACAGAAGTATGCTCAATGTGTTTATAGGTTCAAATCTCTTTGTCCACACAGAAATGGACATATATTTCTTCATTGGAAACATACTCTTGTCTCTTTGAATTTTTCTAATAACGACATTTTATTTTGACCTGCAGGTTCCGTTGTACCCTATTACAATCTTTCAAAGTGAAAATGATGGAGAAGGAATGAATTTGGTGTTGTACTTTAAACTATCTGAAAGTTACTCAAAAGAGCTCCCACTTCAGTTTCGAGAAAATATTATAGTAAGATAAATACATCTATTGCTCTCTTCTTCTATGCTAAACATTTAACTATTCGAAGTCCCTTGTTTCAGACATTGCTTTATTATTGTTTATTTTAATGTGTACTTGTTGTTTGAAAATTAATATCTTATTCATTAAATATCTTGTTCATTCTTTTGTCAATAGAGGTTAATCAATGATGAGGTGGAGAGAGTTAAAGGATTCCCTATAGATTCTATTGCACCTTTTAGGGAAAGATTGAAAATGATTTGCCGAGTGGCAAATTTGCAGGATCTTCATTTAAGCACAGCTGAGAAGAAGCTTACGAATGCTTATAATGAAAAACCGGTTCTATCACGTCCTCAGCATGAGTTTTACTTGGTAATTTTTTTTTCTCATAACCTTTATTGGATAACTATCTTTTGTTTTAATAAATTTTTCACCTTATTTGCACAATATGGAATATTTCTATGGTTTTTTCTCAATTTGTTTCAGCAATTTCACTAGATAAATAGTATGATTCTATTTTCTTTAGAAAGAGATTGTTCCATGATAAACTATGTTACTCGGACTTGGGTGTGAGTGTCCGATACGGGTATGTGTCCGACACGGGTATGTTCAGTTTTTCTAAGTTTTTCCATGTATTTGGAGGGTCATATCCCCCTACCCATGTCCGAATATGCATCGGACACGGGTGCTTCAAGAAAGAGTCGGAGCAACATAGATGATAAGTACTATGGATTGGGATGGTTTTATTTTTTACTATGCATATGATTCTGATGGCTTAAAACTCTTTTCAGGGAGAAAACTACTTTGAGATCGATTTGGATTTGCATAGATTTAGCTACATCTCTAGAAAAGGTTTTGAGGCGTTTCAGGACAGATATAAGCTGTGTATCCTGGATTTTGGATTGACAATTCAGGTAAATCTCTTAATTACACAAGGCTGCTTTCTATGCTTTAAGATTTTACTCGGACATACACGATATAATTGTGACTTCTAAACAGGGAAATAAAGCAGAAGACTTACCGGAGAATATGCTATGCTGCATACGCTTGAATCAAATCAACTACAGTAATTATCATCAACTGCAGTTATAGGCAAGAATTCTCTTTTACTATAGCAAATGCTTAAATGTTGTTTTTACCATCAATCAAAAGCTGATCAAGAATATAATATATTCCTCCTTTTTTCTTTTATTTTTTTGAACCTTCATTCCTCATTCCATTACAACCTATATTTCGCCTTGTTTTTAGGGTGACAAATAAATCTTGTAAGTTGCAACGTCCAATTTTGACTATATCCTTTTATTTTTCCATTCTATAGAAATATTTAAATGTAAAGTTCTCTCCAAGGTGAGAATAGGAATAAAAGAAAAGACGGAAAAATATATATATATATATATATATATATTTCATATATGGCCCTTGACTGTTGTTTTAACCTTTCAATCAACATTGTTGTAGTTTGTCAATAGATGGGGTAGTTTGGACCCTTTGATAGCATCATTCCTATGTTTCCCTTTCTTCATTGTACTATGTTGCACAGGGCTATGTTATTCAGACTCGGGTCTGAGTGTCGGATATAGGTATATATTCGAAACGGGTATGTTCAGTTTTTTCTTAAGTTTTTTCATGTATTTGAAGGGTCATATTCCTATACTCATGTCCGAATATGCGCCGGACACGAGTGTCAGACACGGTTACTTGAAGAAAAAAAAAGAGTCGGAGCAACATAGGCACAGGATTTATGGGCATTGAAATCCTTAATGCTGAGTTTTTTCTGTGTTAAGATCTTTAATATGATAGTTGATCTATTATTCAAGCTGTGGCAAGATTGCAGGTCATATGTTGGATTTGCTGTGTCCTCTAGAAAATATTTGGAAGCGTGATCAACATGCTTGTTTTAGAACATAATGTTCTGAGATGTTCAATCCTAGTACTATGGATTTCTTGAATAATGCTTTCGTGGTTGGATGTTTATGTTCGAAAAGCACCTGATCTGAAGCCATACCAAAGCATGTTTTGATGGCTCATACATGCAAAAATAACAGCATTCTGCATCTTCTCAGATCCTTTGCTTCTTGTTTCTGAGTTTTGTGTATTTCTGGAATTTGTTTGTTTTCATTTGCCTATTTACTATAACTTCCTTGAATCTCTTGATAATATATTCCATAAATAGAAGATTTGTTTTCAGGCTGACCAAAAGAACAGATTGCAGAAATCATGCAACAATTTGTGAGCATTTTTCTGGCAAATACCAAGCATTACATTCTAAAACATGCATATATTTTTTTCCTCATCATTGAAGAGTTAAAAACTTAAGGGAAAGATAAGACTATGAAAATGAATATTTTTGTTTCTCAAGGAAGATTTTCATGAACTATCTATCAGTCATCAATCTTAATATACATCACATAATTAAATTGATCTTAGATAAATGATTAAATGGAAGAAAAGAAGAAAAAAAAAAACAAGTATGTGCAATCTATCCAGTTATTAGAATTTGTGTCATCACTACGTTTCATCTCGACTTAATATAAGTTTGTAAATATCATGAATAAATGGGCATAGTTCATTGTTAAGGTATTGATAAAATAAATCCAATATCACTTAAACTAAAGGTATTCACGCTCACAAATATAATAAAGGTTATTTCATCTATTATCGGATGTTTATATAAAATTTAACGTTTGTTTTTTCATTCGTGATAGATATGTTATGCTTCCACGTGAAGTTCATGATATGTGATAGATCCATTGTCCTTGCACGTGAAGAGATAATATATTGTAGTAGAGATAAAAAAGAATTCCACATTTGTTATGGAGGTAACCAGAGAACATAAATATAACAAGGACTACTCTACTTATTGTCGATTAGATGTCTATTTTAAGTTTTAATGTCCATTGTCCTTACATGTGATGAGAGTATTAAAGTGATGATAAAACATCAGTTACATTAGAGTATCTTGAGCATATAAATATAATAGAAGTAACTCCATCTATGTCGATTTTAGGTTGGATATCCATAAGAAAATCTTGTATATACAAATAGGTCCACTGGTCGAATTACCCGTTGGCCTAAATTACTATTTATTTAATAATTTTTTTAAAAATTTTTAATTATAAAATATAAAATTATTAATATAAAATATTTTTTAATATTTAATACCTTTTAAATAATAAAACGAATTTTCCAATCAAACTTGAACAAACAAAAATAAAAAATTTCCAGCCAGACCCAATCATGAACACCTCTACATACAAATTTCCTATCAAAAAATCTAAAAAAAATGTTAATATTCAATTTTATTAAATTAAATAATTGGTACAATTTTCTATGTAGTATTTTCTGTACAAGTAAATAATCCTCTAATTCAATTTTCTTGAAAAGTTTGTAATTAACCAAATTTTCATTATCAGTGAACTTTTTAATTTTTTTAGTAATTTTATTTTGTTTATTTTTTCTTATAAATTTCCTCTTTGAAGATATGATTTTTTGGGCTTTTGGGATATACCATGCAATTAAAACCTTCTGTGAAAATTTTAAGACTAGTAAATTTGACAAATGGTTTGATTTACATAAGCACATTAAACTGAGAAATTGGTAATTTAGGTATCATATTGCACAAATTTTTTTATGTAAAATTAAATTAATTTTGAACACTTTCATAATTTTTTATACGATTTTTATTTATTTAATTCGATTATTGTATTTCAAATTTTATTTACTTAGATCATACACGTCAAGTTTTAAGTAAATTAAAAACGTTTAACTATTTGTTCGATGTAAAAATCTTTCAATTATTAAATATATATTGAAAAAGACAGTATTCTTGATCGATATGATAGAGATATCGAATCGATTCAAAACTTTACGTGCACGACAAGTACAATTATATTATTAAATTCAACAGTCAATTTATTAAAATATAAATAATATAAAAAGTTATGAAAACGTGTTTAGTTTTACATTAGTATAAATGATTCTCATATATAGAAAAAAAATTCACTTACATTAATATAAAATTAAATTTAATTACCACACTTTCATAACTTTTTATATAATTTATATTTATTTAATCCGACCGAAATGGAAGAACAAAATAAAGAAGATATATAGTAACCAATAACCATCTGTAATAATATATGACATTTCACAGTAAAAAGATTCAAATCCTACAAAATGTGTGCGCATTGAGCACAAAATAAATATCAGGATATACAGCTATTAAAAGGTTAACCATCGATCTTTAAAAGGCCCGGAAATAGCTGGGGAAAGAACTTTCTAGGAGGAGCATACCTTAAAACTCTTCCTAAAGTATCCGTAAGAGTCTTCAGAACCCACCATGTAAGTAGGGTTCTTTTCACACTCACCGGCCGTAGCCCAGATAGGGCAGCTCTCGTTCTCATCAACACAATCCCCATTTGCAGCGTTCCTCTCCAGTTTATCAAAGGACCTGACATGGATCCACTTTGTTGCAGACCATTTCTCACCCTTTATCACTGGGCAACCTCCATGCAAACTGTTGGAATCAGTAGTTGCATCAAGATGAAGACTGAAGAACAGTAATGCATCGCCTTTTCTGGGTTTCACTGCAAGTATAAGCAGTATAGTTGTGTCAGATATTGACGACCTATGTTACTCGGACTCGGATACGAGTGTCGAACATGAATATGTTCAATTTTTTTTTTTCAAAATTTTCATGTATCTGGAGGGTCCTTGGAGGATTATATCCCCATAGTCATATCCGGATTGGCGTCGGATACGGGTACTTCAAAAAAAATAAAAAATCGGAACAACATGGCCGACGACTATATGGTGGGATTTCTAACGCAACAATTTTATCCGAGAACAATTAAATAAGAAGTTAAGAACATGATCCAGCAGGTTTGTACTAATATCTGCAGAATTCATTGGAATGACAGATCACTAGCCAATCATAAAAGTGGGACTATATACGACAATAAACAATGACAAACGTAATTCCACTGCTATGTCGAAGAGGATCAAGATCAAAATACACTTTTACTTAAATAAATGATTTTTTATATTCATACACTTGTTCACTCAACTGAGATTTTATCATTTAGAATAAAAAGAAAGTTCTATTAACAGGTTCATACGGTCTAGCATATTAAAATCTGAGAAACTAAAAAGAAAATACAGTAAGCATTTCACCAAAAATCTCCCAGGGTAATCATAATACCTGCATTATCCATTTTTTTGCACAATTTGACCAGCTTTCGTCCTTGGGCGGAGCAAGTTTTCCCTACAGAAGACAAATGATGAGTGATGAACAAAATAAAATGGAAATGTAACAACGACAGAATAGGAAGAAAGCAAATGTAAATAAATGAAGGATTTTGCTAACAAGTTTCTTAAGGGCACCCTTTAAGATATTTTGCAAATGTAATATCTTCATCCAATGTATTGAAAATAATGAATAAAGTTGGTTAATTTCTACATTTAATGTAATGTTATTACTATAAATAGTATATAATTAACCTTAAAAAGTCCTAAGAGCACTTGTTAGCAAGACCCATAAAAGAAAATCAAAGACAACCAGAAAACTGGATTCACAGGCAAATGCTTACCTCTGAATTTGGAAACACAGTTTCCCCACCACTCTCAACGTCGGACAAATACATCAGTACAGTGGCAATACGGTGACACACCCAGTTCTTGTTAGCCTTGTCATGAAAATAATCGAAATGTGGCTCATACTTCAGACCATGCTCATAGTGTAGTATTTGCACGGACTCCCCATTCTCTGTTTGCAATGCCGTGTTCAAGGAAGATTGAGAAAAAGTCCTTCCACATGGATTAAGAAATTATAGAGTAACAACAAGCAAGTAAAAGACATACCTACTGGAAGGAAGGTCCATGAAGCAATCTTGGCTTCAATACCAGCAACTACTTCATCCTTCACATGAGAAACAAAGGACACCACATAAGCCTTTGAAGTTCAAGAATCAGCACATGCAACGCTTTCCAAAAATGGTCCATAAATATAAACAATCCTGATCATCACAATTAGCATAGAGTAAACAATCTCTAAACTTAATGAAACACTTAACTAATACTATGCATGATTGCATCCATGGCAGTAATCATATGGCATTGATTTGAAAAGGCTTGAATTAGACAGAACCAAGGTAACTAACTCATAAGTAAAATTCTTTTCAACCTTCCATTCTATTAAATTGAGTGACCAATTATCAGAAAAGCTTAACCTGATAGGAAAAATCCAACTATTATATTTAAGTTTTCAACACGCCACCTCACGTGCAATCTGGATGAATGATTAATGGACTTGGACGTGAACCCAAGTTTAGAAAAAAGGTGCAAACTGAAGAAGGATTAAAACAATAATGCATGGCCCGATGGGGAACATGACACTAGGTGAAGAAATATTAAAGAGGAAAGCGATTTTCAGGATTCGAACTCGAGAGTTCTGATACCATATTAAGTTAAGCAACCAATTATCCCAAAAGCTGATAAAAAATGGCCTAACTATTATATTTAAATTCCAACATATTCAATGAGGAAACAGATTCTTTTGCTAAAGAGCTTGCCCTCAGATTAAGTTTGAATGAATCATGAGGGGAAAAAACACCCAATGCATCATCCATGACAAACTACCATCCAAAAATTGGTTATTTATGAAGAACAAGAAAACTGCCTTCAGTACTAACAGCATTTCTCTCTTACATTAACAGAATTTCAGCTAATTTCACAGCTTTAAACTAAATAAAAAAAAAAAGAATAAAAGAAAGGCAATTTACTTATATACCTGAGCTTTCTGAAGAAACATGCCAGAGCTGGTTCGAACTTTACTTTCAATGCTTTGACCTGATTCATTATCTGCCACCATTGACTTCTCCAACTTATCCTTAGCCTGAAATTAACACAATTTTTTTTAAAAAAAAGAGTTAAAAGCATAAATCGAAATTCTTCAACAAATTAGTAAAAAAAACAAAAACAAAATTGTTGCTTACCAGAGTAATAAGGTGATCGGATTCCTCACTTGATAAAAATCCTTTAAAAATAAAAGCCCTGCAAAAAAAAAAAAAAAAGAATCATAAATTTCACAGTTTTGACTAAATTAAACTGGAAAAAATTTTAAAATGCAAAAAAGAGAGAAATTACCTAGGGTGCCATGAGAGTTGACTAACACGCGTCGGATCAAATGGAACAGAAGAAGTTCATCTTTTCATTTTAAGCACCGATTCATTACTCTCAGCTGGAGCCAAACAGAAAAGAATCCGAGAAAATACCAAGAATTCATGAGAATTTTTTTTTATTTGTTTGGCTCCAATCGGTAATAGAATTACAGAGAGGTGAGGACTTCGAAGACTTTGCCTTGGGTTTGGACTTTGGTGGAAGTTTTTGTTGTTATATGGAGCTGTCAAAAAGCGAAAAAAATGAATGTTTCTGGAAGCTTCTTTTTCTGGCAGAAGAACATAAATGAAAACGATGCGTTTAGCACTTTCCAGCCAATGGTTTTTTTTTTTTTTTTTCAAAAGAAAGGGTGAGAATATTTATTTATTATTTTATAAAAATCAAATTAGTTATTAAGACTTAGAAATAGACGTGTAGAATTTTGGGCTTAGATCAATTTTAAAATATGACATCTAATAGATTTGAAGTTCGTAACCTCCCCCTAAGTTGAGGCTTCCTTTGTAAAAAAAAAAAAAAAAACTTGTAAATTCATGTATTCATGTTATTTTTACATGTTATATATTTATATAAATTTTGACACGTTAATAATTTTTATTATATAGGATTTGACACGTTCGTATATTTCTGTATTGTTCATGTTATTTTTTCATGTTATGTCGTACTTAATTATTTTTTTATGTTATGTTCGTATCATATAATAATTTCGTGTCTAAAATTGATAAATCAAAAGTATTATTTTATCATGTAAGATGAGAATAATTTGGATTTAAATTTTTTAGATTAGTTTTTATTTTTCAAATTTTTGGATCTACCTTTGGGCTATTTTCAATCTGGTTAAATTAAAGTTTTATATTAAATTTTTTGAGTTTTAATAAAATTTGATTTTTATTTTAATTTGTAAGTAAATTATAATCAAATTCAAGTCAATATTAATTGTAAGTTTGAAACAAATTGAGTTATGTTTAGAAATAAATTAGAATTTGATTTTAATTTATTTTTTTTACTTAAATTAAAGAGTTGTGCTATATCAGCCCAGTTATGGCCCGCTTTGCCAGATTAAGAGCCCCACCCTGGTATGGTGGGTCCATGGGCTTGGGCTTTGCCACAACCGACCAGGCCCAGCCCCTGTTCTTCCTGGACCTATTTGATTGGAGTTTCAACTTTCAGGTTAAAATTATAAATTAAAGTTTCATTTGATTTATAGTTTTTACTTACTTTTTTTTTCTCTATTTGTCTTGTGATTTTGAGAACTTTTTTAATAAGAAAAATTAAAAATTAATAAGATATCATAATAATTAATTAAAAATAAATCAATACTAATTAAAATGTAATACCAATTATTATAGAGTTAATCTAGCTATATAAAAGTAGAATAATGCATTTTATTATCTAAAAAAATTATATTTTTCATGTACTTAACATTATTTTCATTTGTATCCAAAAACTTTTTTTTTCTCTAAAAAAAGAGAGTAAGTTGCAAAAGGGAAGTAAAAGCTAAAGTGCCTAGTTAATATTAACATATATTATCATAAAATTGCTTCTAATTTTGTAATTTAGACATGGTTTAAACGATGTTGTATACATATAGGTTCACTTGGGTTATAACTTGCCAAGGTTGTTGAAAATATTTAATCTTTTTATTTGAGAAAAGAAGGATTCAAATCTTATTTTTCGAGCAAAGGGATCATGTAGTAATCAGTGAACAAAATGTTCGGGTGCTAAGATATTTAATCAATCAAGAGTCAAAATGATCATTTTTAAAATGAAAGAAAATAAACATTGCTCTTTAATTTTTCATTCACATTTATTTCATAATAAACTTGAATTTATCATCAATTACCATCTTTAATCATCTAAGTAATTATAATTCATATATTATTTCTTTTTCTTCATTATCACTATTCACTATATACAGCAAACTGCTCAACTTATTATTTCAAGGTGATGTTTTACAACAATTTATGGGACAAAATATATCTCATTCTTCAGCAGAAAAAAAACCTAAGAAAAGAAAATTTAATTAGTGAAGCAAACTTTCTAGCACCCCATGACTTTATTAGGAGAAAGCTTTGGTTTTTCCACCACAGTGCCATCATTTCCAGCCAAAGCTCTATACTTATCTTTCCTAGTAAAACTTGTACATTCATAAGATAAGCTTGCAGCAATCATTCTTTGAATGTAATTGGCAACTTCATGGCTTGATTTCCCACCACTACAAGTTAATTCATATGGCAACTTGTTTAAGAATGTTACTTCATAAGCAGGGCTAGGGTTCATGAAGAAGTAAAAAGGGTCCATCCCTTTCCACCCTCTAGCTGTTGTTCCATGGAACATGCTCATCCGATTCGCCATAGCTACCGGAACAAGTTCATCGGTTAACTCACCGAATAAAGCCGAAAACCTTAGTAAAAATGGTTCCCTACATGTTGTTCCTTCGGGGCATATCACTAGGTCACCTTCTTGTAATAGTTTTTTTATCATGGAAGCATCCGTGGCCCGATCACGACTAAGACGGACCGTCTTGATAGGGGAGATGATTTCCGATAATCGCGACAAAGAGTATGTCACGGCAGGTATCGGACGGCCTAAAGCGGTGGAGAGGAAGATAGGGTCAAGTAGGGTTCTATGAGAGCATATGAAAAGGACTCCAGTTTGACCTATTGATTTTTTAGCTGGCGGGGGTGGGGTGCCTTTTATGTAAACTCTTACACCAAGTGCATAAAAGGCATAGTAGACTAATGGCATTGGGAGGAGGGAGCCGGCGGCGATGCGGAGGCAGGCAAGGAGGAAGCCGACTGGGATCCAAAGGATGGTGAGAAGTGCCATGAATGGGGTTGGTTTTTGAACAAGCCGGCCATCATGGAAAACTATTGGTTTTGGCAGTTTGTCAAGGCTTACTGGTTCAACCTCAGGCTTTGTTGGAACCACATAACTTTCCTACAAACCAAATTAAAAGCCTTTTTAATATAAAAAAGCATGTATTATAGTATTATAGGGTATTTAGTTATATCATATAAAAGTGTAATATTTAGAATCAGCCTAATTCAGTTGATTCATACAGTCATCATTACGATGGTATCTAACATGTTTGAAATTCGAATACTAGCATTTGCAATCATTTTTTCCTAATGTTGAAAAAATTGGATCGAAAGTCAAATCGATCAAACTTTCGGTTTCTGATCCAACCAATTTAACTGGTTGGGTCGGCCGATTTAATAAAAATGATTTTAAATATATATAAAAATAGTTTTAATGTTAAATAAGTAATAAATATAGTAAATAATTAATAAGAATATGTATTTGGCTTAGTGATATGACCTTTATTTTAAAATCAAGAGGTTAAGGGTTCAAATCTCACCACTTAATTTAAAAAAAAAAGATTTTTATCCAGTTTTTTACCAATTAAACCGATTTTTCACCTATTCAAGAAAAATTTGGTTTTATATATAGTACCGGACCGGACGGACCACTAGTTTTCAATTCTACCCGCTGGTCCGATCCGATATTTTGTTCCATGCTTTTTCTTAATTCTTATTATGATCAGAGGGGAAAAAATGTAACCTTGCACAATTTCATGAAAGGATAATCAGTTTTTCGATCCCCAAGAGCAATATCTGGCATAGGCTCATCCGTAAAGGCTTTCTCAAGTGCATCAGCCTTATTCTTCCCCACAAGAATTCCTGGATTCTTCACTAAACCTGTAGCTCTACCTCTAAACACTTGGATTTCAGTTCCAATAACCATATCAGCTCCCAAATAATCCTTCAAAAATGGCTCCACCATAACCCTAGGGTTCGCCGTAAGCACACATCTTTTCCCACATGAAGAAAACACCCTCCAAGTCTCCGGATGCAAATCACTCGAGTAAAACTTAGGCAAAACAGCTCGAGCCACGGATTCGATATCAGATACTTTCATTCCTACAAAGGTCGCGAATATAAGAACTCGAATTCCGGCTGATTCGGAAATGAAATAGTAAAGGATTCCAACTATAGGAGAAGCTAAAAGCAAGAAGAGAAGCCTTAATATGCCACCAACTTCAAAGGCAACTAATGCAAAGTAAGGAAAAGAGCTACGTCCTCTTAGTAGGGTTCCATCCATGTCGGCGACCACCGTGTTTTTTTCACGTCCAATTGATGCACATTCAGCAATGTTTGGAAGAAATAAACTTGGTTTTGCCATTGTTATTAGGCTTTTAGAACAATTTTTTTTTCTTCTTGAAGCTTAGTTTTGGTTTGCTTTGAGTTACATATATAGAAAAAATCATAAAGTGAAGAACAAAAGAGTTGGTGGCGGGCACCGAGATTTCCAAAATAATTCTTTGGAGACAACGATTAGATTATTTTTTGAGCAAATTATTTAGATTATTCTTAAGAAAGTGCCAAAAGATGATTATTGAAAGAAACATGAGAGTATTATGTATCAAGAAGACAAAATTGGAGCAAACTTCAATCACATTTTATTTTGGTTCTTGATTTCTTCAAATAGCTAGCTTGGTCAAATAAAATATACTTGATTTTGTACATTACTTCAATTAATTTTTCTTACTAGTTTTTGGATTATTAAAAAAAAATTGATATATCGATTTTATTTATATATTTAATTTTAAAATCGTATGTGTGGACGTTATAACCTTTTATTCCCCATTAATTAGAGTATATATATACTCTAATGATCTTATCTCAAGTGTTAATTTTATAAAATAAGCAATAAATAAAAATATTAATTAAAAATAAAGTGTTAATTTTAACCTTACATGACTTAAATCCTCTTTTTTACCCGCCATATAGTTTGTCATCTTTCTTCATTCTAAAATAAATTGATTATAAATAATGAATAAAATTAAATTCATAGAATAAAAGATAAAAATAATAGCGTTTCATGCAAAATTAATCATTGGCTCACAATTTGTTTACATCACTTTTTTAGACTTTGAATTGAGCAGAGAATTATTCAGTACAATGTTGCCACGTGGTATATTTTTCCATCACTTTCTAGGGAAAAAGCAATGTTGTTGTGTGAAAGGAGAGAGACTTGATGGAGAATTATAGGGCGTGATATTCGATGCATGGTGGATATCTTGGAATATATGTTTTATTTTATTTTATTGATGTTTAATAAAAACAATGCTAATCAATAAAAGTTGGTTTGGATGGAAGGGATTCAGATTGTTTAAGCAAATGGTATGAACACAGAAAATTTTCTTGATAGAGGTCTCCGTCTTGACGTCCGACAGTACTTCGAAAGATTAATTCTAAACAAAACCTGAGATATCTTAAGTAACAAAACAAAAAAACAATGCTTAAATCTAAATAATCTCAACCACTAAGCATCGATTATATCTAATATATAAATTCATTTAACGATGTTTATAGGAGATAGTTTAAAAAAGATTTTTTTTACATTTAATACATTATTTTTATTAAATTCAAGAAAAAATAATACATTAATTATATATATATATATATATTTTTATAATATCACCGTGGCACAGATTAATAATTTCCTTAATAATTTTTTTATTGTAATAAAAAAATAAAATATTAATTACAATTTTTTATGAAAAATATTAACCAGTGTCACTAGGCACTGGTTAAGGTGATATATATATATATAAATATAATTAATGATTTATTTTTTATAAAATTTAGTAAAAGTAATGTATTAAATACAATTTTTTTTCTTCTAAACTAATAAACTAATAATCCTTAACTATAGGCACCGATTCAACGTACCTTTTGTTTATAAATATCACCTTAATAAGTGCATGATGACACTGATTAATATTTTCCTTACTGGTACCATCTAGTTTGGTTTTCGTTTAACATCATGCACAGGCTAAGTACACTGGACAAGCTCAAATCATGGGGCTTAGTCCAAAATGTCAGCTGCCTTCTTTGCCAAGAATATGAGGAGTATAGAGATCATGTGTTCTTCTCTTGTCCCTATTCACTATAGGTTTGGCAAAGAGTTCTCGCAGCTTCTTTTATTTATAGAAGCCCTGTTAGCTGGAATGATGACTTACAGTGGACAACTTCACTGTTCAAAGGTAAAACATTTCGATCCATCTTGTTTAGACTTGCTTGGACAACAACAATCTATTAAATTTGGTGTGAAAGCAATTCACGAAAAATTCAACAAAAAGAAGAACACTTGAGGATGTATTTCAGCTGATTGCAAATGGTGTTAAAATCCGATTTTGTATAGTCTTAAAATTTTTAAACAATGATGTAAATATTATTTTGTGTAGACAGTTAGGGATAAACCAAAATGAAAATCTGTAAGGCTTTACCAAAAATTCTCATGTAGCATGTTTGTGCTTTCTTTTGGATTTTGGAATGAAATTTCAATCATCCAAAATAATAATAATAATAATATTACCCTTAGAAAAACAGAAATTATGAAATCTGCATGGAATTAATGGATAAATAGCAAGGGTTTCTGACATTATGGTGAAAACATCATTTATTAGATTAACAATTTCAAATATTTAAATATAAATATTTTGAGATTAAGGGTCCATTTATTTCGCAAAAATTGGCTTCCAGAAAATATTTTCTGAAAAATGTGAAGATTTTTCGAAAAAGTAGAGATTTTCTGATGTTTGGATGATTTTACTAAAAAATGTTTTCTATTATTTGATTATTTTCTGAAAAATATACTTTTTTCAAATATCAATATTGACATAAATATTAAATATTAAATATTAAAATATTAAAAATAATTTCTTATTAAAATGTTAATATTTTAATAATAATATTTAAAACTAAAATATTATATTAATATTAAATATTTAAAATAATACTATTTATTACTAAAACATTAATTATATTAATATTTAAAATATTATAATTATTATTAAAATATTAACATTAATTATATTAATATTTAAATATTATAATAATTATTAAAATATTATTTATATTAATATAATAATTATTAAAATATTATTTTGATTAATATAATAATTATTAAAATTTATTTATATTAATATAATTATTATAAAATATTATTTTTAGTTTTTCAAATAGTAATATTAATATTAATATAAATATTAAAATATTATTTATATTAATATAATTATTATTAGAATATTAATTCTACTTTTTTAAATAGAAATATGGCATAAGTATTAAAATATTTATTATTAATATTATTTATTATTAAAATATTAATTATATTAATATTTTAAAATATTTAAAGTATTCTAATAATTATTAAAATATTATTTCTATTAATTAATATTTACACTATTAAAGTAATAATCTTTTTATAATAAAAAACATTTATTATTAAATAATAATAAAGTATACTTTATATATATTTATTATTAAAATAGTAATATAAAATCATTATTCAATAAAATATTTAAAATATTATTTAAATTTTAAAATATTTATAGTGTTACAATTTATTATTAAAATAATGATATTGTTATATGAAATAATATTTTTATTAAAATAATAAATGATAGTCATTATATTAATAATTTATTATTAAAATATAAATAAATATTATATAATTAAGATATATAAATATAAATATGTAGGTTTAATAATATTTAAATAAAATATTGAAAGTTACAATATTAAAATATGTTTACATTAATATGTTTAATTTTTTTTATAATCAAAAAATAAATATTTTTATTAATATAATAATATTTGGCTTTTGTCAAGTTAAGTTTCGATATAAAATATGATGTCTAAATTCCTATTCGATTAGCCCTACTCATGTTTTCAGGAAATTGTCTTCTCCTTTTGAAAAGGGAAAGACAGAAAAAAGCCTTTATTTTCTGTTGATCAGCAAGCCATTTTTCGTTGATCAATCAATTTTCTGCCAACCAAACACCAAAAAATGTAGAAATCATTTTTCGTAAATCATTTTCAGTGAAACAAACGGACCCTAAATGAATATGATAGAGTAGACGAAGAAAGACATAAATATTATGGTGTTATACAAATATGAACTATGCTATATGCATTTATCTCATACATTTATTTTAGATAGATTTGTTCAAATTCGATTTGAATTGGACAAAACTTGGAATAAGATATTTTTACTTGAGCTGTTCCCACTTCCCATCCCTTCTCATTTTTTTGTGTGTGTGTGTTTCCTGGATATAAATAAAGCAATATTGGGAGCAATTCAAGCAAAGGAGAGGCACATAAAGTTAAAAGCAAATATAAGAAACAAAATATCAATAGGAAAGTGACACAACATTTCCTCATTGCTAGATCATGCATCAACAGTTTTAGACAACCAAGCCTTTACTACGACTTTTCTAGTACTTTCAGTTTCTTTAGCAAAAGTTCATTCGCAGATAAAGTTTTAGAGAATAACTGGGTGAGTCCAGATTTTAAAGGAGTGAAAATGGAAAAAAGGAGAATATGGAAAGGGCTTAAGCCCCACCATATGACACTCTTCCATAGTAAAGACACAAAAGAGGGGAATGAAAGACAACTCACAGCAAAAGTTGCTTCAATTTTGTGGAAATGATGCCAAAAGACTCAATTTCAACTGATTTCCCATATTTGGCTTTTGAATGGTGATTTCTCTCCAGGAAAGCAATTCCACATAGTTTCAATTTTTTTTACTTCAAATGTCAATTCCCTTATAGCAGTTTGGTTTTCTTTAAAGACAAGAGGATTACCTTGTCTGCACCGATTAAACACATCAAACCTTAAAGTACAATCAATGCAGAAGCTAACATTATAATAATTCTGTTTCCGAATTTATATATATGATATAATTTCAAAACCCTTTTGTCTTTCATCCCATTGAATTCAAAATGAAGTTACTGCAGGCTGCTGCTGCTTTCTTCTGCTCCTGTTTTCTGGTAATGTCATAACCTAGGTTATGTGAACTCGGATATCCGTATCTAACATTGGTATGTGTCTACGTATCTACTCGTTTTTTGTTTAAAATTTTGGATTCACAGAGTTGATTAAAAAAGATCCAATATTTAAATATGGGTATCTGGATACATCTTATAATAATATCTTAAATAAAAATATATAAATGCTAATAATGTCATATCATATATAAATAAATATGTTTATTTATTTTTATATTTATTCATATAATCTTATATAAATTATTTATACTTAAATATGTTTTGTTTGATATACTAAAGAATAGATAGACTAAACTTCTTCGTGCTCCTTTTCTTTTTCCTCAAGCTGCAACAGTCACAAGTCACAAAGACTGTGTCCACTTTTGCGATGAAGTGTCAGACACATATTATGTGTCATATCCTACTGATGAAGTATCAAACGCAGATACGACAGTCATTATTGAAGAGACAAGGTGATAAAGGCAATCTCAAATTAACTTCTATGATGTTAGCCTGATTGATTGCTAGAACCATCCTGTTTCAGTTTGCTGGAAAAATCTGAAAAATTTGTGCCCTCAAGAACTTGAAAGTAGTCCTTAACAAGAATGGAAGTTGTTGCTTGCAAAAGTGCTTGCTTGGCTTTCAATCTTGATTCATTTTGTTGCATAAATGAGTATGGGATTAGATCTAGTAATGTAACATCCCAAATTCGGGAATGTGACGGGCCAGAGACAAGTATGTGCCCTTGCCTCTGAGGCCTTAACCATTCCTCCACCTAACGAAATTTCGGCATGACCTCGCCCGATATGAGGGTTACCGAACCTGCAAAACATGCATAACAATAATAATAACACATGACATCCCGGTTAGGACACCTCCAACTAGGGAGTAATCGAGATGCCCCGCAGCAGACGCACAAAGTGAACCATGATGCACATATATATACAATACCAAAATGCAGACAACAATCTTGGTCTCCTACCGGATAACTACATCACACATAATACAACATACATAGACAAAATAATATATGACATCCCTAGGTGACTGTGCACGGCTCCTCCATCAAGTAACAGATCACCTCATCAAAACGGTATATCATGCTCACCAACTATCGGTCACGAGCAAGCTGGTGGGGTGGATGAGGGACCGGGTCGATCAGTATCTAAAAAAGAAAAATAACTAAAGGGTGAGTCATAAGGACTCAGTGAGCAAACGCAGAATTAGTAAAGTCTGAAAAAGACCCGCAAGTCATATTAACTAATATCACCTTGATGTTCCTATCCAACATCACAAACAACTCTAACATCCGGTAGGGTTCGTAGACTCCTACAAATCGGTAGGGCTCGAAAGCTCCTACAAAATCGGTAGGGCACAATGGCAGCCTACAAATTCAAGCATAGCTTAACATTACAGTAAACATGCAGTATATAACATTTAAATAAGCACACAAGTAAGGAAACAATGTGGTGCCATAGAGTCGACCACTCAAGCGTCAATCCCGGATTATTACATAATTATCACTTGTCCATTCCTTGGACCTTTTTCTCACGTCTTTACGAGAATTCGATACTATAAGGTAATTTTATGTCATACACACTACCATTTACCAACTCAAGTGCATTATAATCCATCACCGATACATTCATACAATCACAGCCAGTATGTCATAACATAATCTAACTATCCTATGTCTATTGCTACACGTTTACTCACTATGCGCTAAGCAGGAGAAATTGGATCCTCGTGCTTCGGAGTTCTTCCAATCACAGACTCAGCTAATCCGCACTCCTAGTACATAAACAATAATTTCATAAATATTTTATAATTTAGAAACATTCACAGCATCCAAAATTGTAGCTAATTAGCTACAATCCAAAATTTTACATCTTAGCTATTTAAGCTTTATAATACTTGCACCTAGCTCGGATGGAAATCCGGAGCAACGATCAACTAGAAAGTTGGTCTCCCGAGCCTAGAAAAGCTAACGGTGACCTCGGATGGTGGTGGAAGTGGCGGCACAAGGTGGTTGGCCACCAAGGTATATTCGGCCAAGCTTGGATATCTATCTCCAAGCCACTTTTTCCAATTAACCAACCCCAAATAATGGATGTAGAGGTTGATTTAGGACTACCCATGGTTGTGGTTTAAGGTGGTGACTATGTTGAAAATCACCTAAGGCAAAAATGGCCATAAAGAGCGACACATAGTTTCTCTTGGTTTCTTGAAAAACTAACACCGAATAAGTGATCCTTACCTTCTAGATAGTGAGAATATGTATTTTGTTGGCTTGGTGATGAGTAGAAATCAAGAGATCAAGCTTACAAGCTTTTGGTTATAGAGTTTTCACTTGGTTAGGATTTCTCTTAAGGAAGAAAATGAAACAACCCTTAATGCCTAAGGAGAATGGTCTCACGGCTGAACATGGGTTTATGACATGCATTTTATGGCCATTTATCCCATGCCAAATGTCAACCAAGAAGTCTATAGCCCACTTTTGTCTTCTAGTACCTAAGCGAGCCCACATGAAATTTTTACTCTCGGAAACTTGTTTTTCACTTTTCTCGACATGGATATGTTTAAAATATTATTTTACACTAGTACGCAAGTTTCCATAATTTTCGATATCCCGAACATCAAATCCGGGCCCGGGGCCATTTACGATCCATTATCGAGCCTCATCGATTCTTTTGTTCCATTTTCGATTTTTTTCTTCATGAACATGTTCCAAATATCAAAATATGAAGATCTGTAGGTTCGGTTAATTTTTTAGCATTTCGAACTCTAAATTCGGGCCTCGGATCGCCCACGAGTCAACATTTTGACTTTTTTTTTGTTTTAGCTTCGATTTTCATTATGATTTCACCAGTAGATTTCTAACATCATTTTATGTCTATATGAATCCATTTATTCATTTAAAACCTTTTTCGGACCTTCCGGCGGCTAGTTCTCGATTTTCACTCCTTTAAGCTAATTTAGGACGTATTCGATTTCTACTTAGTTTTTGATTTTAAAAGTCAAAATTTCAATCTAAAAATCATATTGTGATCCTCTATGATCACGAAGTCTATTGGTACTGTATACGAACCAAAAATAAAATTTTGGGTAAAATGACCAAAAAACCCTTTGGTTCATATTTTATCGATTTTTATGCTGATTAGATTTTCCAATAATCCTGATCAGCAGTACACCACATTTTAACACTATGTGAAGTTAAATTACCAAATTTTATGGACTTTACATTGTCCCGATTTTGATTCTTGACTTGTGGTCAAATTTAAGGCTAAATCCCTCAAATAGCCGATTAAACCCCTTACTCAAAAAACTATTAATATAACAATAAGACCAGATGGTAGTGTGCTTTGTCTACAAGCATACATAAACTTGATCCACCATCTATGAATCATTTAAAGAGACCCGAGTCAATCTCTGTCTTACGAGGGTCCTACAATTCTCCCCCTTAAGAAAATTCGTCCTCAGATTTTTTCCTAATTGTGAACTTATTGAATAATTCATTTAAAGAGTTATGTACCTACTCTCGGAATAACTGGGGGTACTGTCTCCTCATGTCTCTTTCAAGTTCCCAAGTAGCTTCCTCCTCCCCATGATGATTCCAATAAACCTTCACCAAAGGAATCTCCTTCGATCGGAGCTTCCGAACCTGCCGTTCTACTATGGCTATGGGTTCTTCTACATATGACATGCGTGGATCTACCTCTACCGCCTGCGGTTACAACACATGGGACTTATCGGGGAGGTATTTCCAAAGCATCGACACATGAAATACCGGGTGTACAATGGCTAACTCAAGAGGAAGGGCCAACTCATATGCTACTGCCCCATGTCGTCAAAGTATCTCAAACGGTCCAATGTATCTTGGACTCAGCTTTCCTCTCTTGTCGAATCTCATGACACCTTTAAATGGAGACACTTTCAAGAACACATGATCCCCCACATCAAACTCTAGTTCCCGACGTCTATTATCGGCATAAGACTTTTGCCGACTCTGTGCCACTCGCATTTTGTCACGGATCAACTCCACACTTCTCAATGCTTCCCGAACCATATCTAGACCTAATAATAGACGATCACCCACCTCGAACCATCCCACTAGAGATCTACATTTTCGGCCATACAATGCTTCGTATGGTGCCATCTGTATGGTACTCTGATAATTGTTATTATATGCAAACTCAATCAAAGACAAGTACTGATCCCAGCTACCCTCAAAATCTAAAACACATGCCCGTAGCATATCCTCTAAAGTCTGGATGGTCCTCTCTGACTGACCATCGGTTTGGGGATGGAACGCGATACTGAATCTCAACTGAGTACTCAGTACCCTTTGAAATGATTCCTAAAACCTCGATGTGAACTGTGTGCCTCTATCTGACACAAAAAAATAGGCACTCCATGCAAAGGAACTATCCGGTCCAAATATAGTCTAGCATATTGGGTTGCCGTATATGTAGTGCGCACTGGCAAGAAACGTGCGGACTTGGTCAATCTATCGATAGTCACCCATATCGAATCGAATCCTTTGGTTGACCTAGGCAACCGCGTGACTAAATCCATCGTAATCTTGTCCCATTTCCATTCAGGGACATCCAAGCTCTGAAGTGTACCTGGCGGTTTCTGATGTTCGGCCTTAACCTGTTGGCACACCAAGCATCTAGCCACAAAGTTGGCTACATCCTTCTTCATGCCTTCCCACCAATAATGTGCTCGTAGATCATGATATATCTTGGTGGAACCAGGGTGCATAGTGTAGGATGAGCTATGAGTTGCCTCGAGGAGTCTATGCCGTATATCTTCTGCCAACGGTACCACGAGATGGTCATGTAACCATAAAGTTCCATCATCATCTATGCGAAACTCCTCGCTCTATCTTTGTCCAACCTGGGCTTTCTTTCCTATGCAAAAATCATCATCATGTTGCAAACGTTTACCTCCTCCACTAATGATGAACGTACTTGCATATGAGCTAACATCTCCCTCGTGTCGGTAACACTAAGTACTACACCATTATTGAGGCAATTCCTCACTTCCTGGACCATATGTCTCTTCTATACTGCTATATGGGCTAAGCTACCCATGGACTTCCTACTCAAGGCATCCGCGACAACATTGGCTTTGCTGGGATGATAAAGGATGGTACAATCATAATCCTTGAGTAATTCCGACCATCTCCTCTGTCTCAAATTCAGCTCTCGCTGATCAAATATATATTTGAGACTCTTGTGGTCTGTATAAATCTCGCATGATCGACCATACAAATAGTGTCGCCATATCTTTAATGCGAAAATAATGGCTGCAAGTTCTAAGTCATGCGTGGGGTAATTCTGCTCATGCCTTTTCAATTGTCTCGAAGCATAGGCAATAACCCTGTTCTTCTGCATCAATACGCAACCCAAACCTATGCTAGAAGCATCACAATACACCACAAAGCCATTTGTCTCATTTGGCAATGCTAACACTGGTGCTGAAGTCAAGAGCTCCTTAAGTTTATTGAAGCTCTTTTCGCACTCATCTGACCAAACAAACTTAACATTTTTCTGTGTTAACCTGGTTAGTGGTGCGGCTATCCTCGAGTAGTTTTCCACGAACCTCCTATAATATCCAACTAACCCTAAAAAACTCCTGATCTCTGTTACTGTAGTCTGTCTCTCCCAGTCTCGTACTGCCTCAATCTTCCTGGGATCCATAGAAATACCTTCTCTTGAAACTATATGGCCAAGAAAGCTCACACTCGATAGCCAAAACTCACACTTGGAGAACTTGGCAAACAATTTGTGTGCTCGAAGAGTCAAGGACTATGCGGAGGTGTTCCTTATGTTCCTCCTCGCATCGCGTATACACCAAGATATCATCGATGAACACAATCACAAACTGGTCAAGAAAGGGTTTGAACACCCTGTTCATCAAACCATGAATGCTGCCGGTGCATTCGTCAGTCCAAATGACATGACCAAAAACTCATAGTGTCCATATTGAGTGCGAAAGGTCGTTTTGGGAATATCTTCCCTCCTGATGCGAAGCTGATGGTACCCTGATCTAAGATCTATCTTAGAAAAGCACTGAGCTCCCTACAGCTGATCGAATAAATCATCGATCCTAGGCAACAGGTACTTATTCTTCGTTGTCACCTTATTCAGCTGCCTGTAATCAATACACAACCGTAACAATCCATCCTTCTTCTTAACAAATAAAATTGGAGCACCCCAAGGTGAAGTACTCGGGTGTATAAAGCCTTTATCAAGAAGATCTTGTAACTGAAACTTTAGTTCCCTTAGCTCCAACAGAGCCATACGGTAAGGAGGAATGTATATCGGCTATGTTCCCGGGGGTGCATCTATGCAAAACTCAATCTCCCTATCCGGTGGAAGTCCTGGCAGTTTCTCGGGAAAAACATCGGGGAAATCCTCTACCACGAAAATATCGCTCAAATCCTGAGACTTCATCTCAGCATCATATACATACGCCAAAAATCCTTGGCAACCCTTCGCTAACAGTTTCCTGACTAATTATCGAGATTAAGTGAGGCGAAGTCGTTCTACGATCTCTTTGATACCTCAACACATGTTTACCTGGTATTTTTAACACTACCACATTCTCGTGGCAATCCAATACCGCATGGTGGACAGACAACCAGTCCATGCCCAAAATCACATCAAACTCAAGTATATCTAGCTCAATTAGATCTACCAAAAAATATCTCACCCTCGATCCGTATTTCACATCCTTTCAATATTCTGTTCATAAGGTAAACCTCCCATACCGGAGTAAGCACTATCAACGGATCATTTAACATATCATAATTCATGTTCAAACACGAGGCAAAGGAAGAGGATATAAAAGAGTGCGTAGCACCCGAATCAAATAATACTATAACCTGCTTGGAACAAATATCTAACATACCTGTCACGACGGCATTCGACGCCTACGCGTCTTGAGGATTCAACACAAATGCCCTGGCTTGTCCTCGACCCTTTATAGTCTATCCTCTACCCCCCATAGTCTGTCTCCTACCTCCAGACTGTGTACCTCTGCCTGTTGTGCCTCTGCCTATTGACTGGGCCACTGATCCAGTAGTAACAGTTGGCGTAACAACTTGGGCTGTGCAACTGTAGTGTACGTGGGTCGAGAAAGATTTAGCAGACAGTCCTTCTTCATATGCCCTAGCTGACCTCATCTAAAACAAGTACCAGGCTTTCCACATCATCCAAAATGCGGATAACCACAACTCTGACAATGGGGAGCTCTTGATCTCCAGTGTTACCTGATGACTTGGTAATTGGTCTAGTCTGACTACTCTGTCCTCGGACCACTATACCAGCACCACTTGGTGCTCTTGATTCGCCTACACCTGACTGCTTAAAACCCTGTCTCCAGTCCTGGCCTTCTTCCGATGCTCACAATCAAACTGCCTCTCTTTGGCCCGTGCCTCAAATCATAAGACTGCATCAAGAACATCAGAGTACGTAGAGGTCCTTGTCAATGGTACTGCCCTAAATAAGTACTCCCTAAGGCCATTAGCAAACTGCTTGGCCTTCATAGTATCAATTATCACCATATGTGGCGCATACTTCGCTAACTGATTAAACTTTGTATCATAATCCAACATTGACATGCCTTCAATCTGTTTCAGTAACTCAAAATCTTGAGCCTTTGCATCCCGTAGACTCTTGGACATGAATCGCTCAATAAAAATATTATAAAACTCATACCATTCTAATGGAGGGCTACGCGCTGGCCGACTCCTCAATAGGGTCATATACCATTCATAAGCCACACCTATCAACTGATAACTAGTCAACTCCATGGCCCTAGCTGGTGAGCATTCGAGAGCCACACATAACCGATCACATACATCCATAAAGTCCTGTGGATCTGAATCAAGCTCAATCCCAAAAAATACCGGTGGCTTATTTCGTCGGAACTCATATAATGTCACTGGGAGGTACGATCCCTGTTGGACGGGCTGCTATCCCTCAGGGGGATTTTGTGGCCGTAGAGGAACTGGAGGAGCCTGGTCCTGCCTCTGCTGCCGCTGATCTCCTAGTAGATCTATCAGGGTTCTAACCTCTTTACGTATCTCACCAACCTCAGCAGCTAACTGTTCTACCCTATCATCTACTTCTGACCCCCAAGTAGATCTAGGGGTCTGGTCTCGTTCTCCAGGAGCGGGATCTGGACGTCCTGTGGAGGCCTAATCGGGAACCCCATGTGGTTGTTCCCTCTGCTTACCCTGTATTCTTAGCACCGGGGGCATAGTAACCTAAGACAGAGACTTAATCGTTAGGTACCCTCATTTATCCAACCCGTACTGTCAACTATAATCGACAAGTGATCCTTTACATGATGGACATGTGTGCAGTCACCGACCTCTAAACAATGTTCTGATACCAACTTTATCACATCCTAAATCCGGGAGTGTGACCGGCCAGAGACAAGTATGTGCCTTTGCCTCCGAAGCCATAACCATTCCTCTACCTAACGAAATTTTGGCACGACCTCGCCCGATATGGGGGTTACTGAACCTGAAAAGCATGCATAATAATAATAATAACACATGACATCCCGGTTAGGACACCTCCAACTAGGGAGTAACCGAGATGCCCCGCAGCAAACACACAAAGTGAACCATGATGCACATATATATACAATACCAAAATGCAGACAACAATCTCGGTCTCCGATCGGATAACTACATCACACATAATACAACATACATAGACAAAATAATATATGACATCCCTAGGTGACTGTGCACAGCTCCTCTATCAAGCAACGGATCACCTCGTCAAAATGGTATATCATGCTCATCGACTATCGATCACGAGCAAGCTGGCGGGGTGGATGAGGGACCAGGTCGATCAGTATCTGAAAAAGAAAAATAACTAAAGGGTGAGTCATAGGACTCAGTGAGCAAACGCAGAATTAGTAAAGTCTATGAAAAAGACTCGTAAGTCATATTAATTAATATCACCTTGATGTTCCTATCCAACATCACAAACAACTATAACATACGGCAGGGTCCGTAGACTCCTACAAATCGGTAGGGCTCGAAAGCTCCTACAAAACTGGTAAGGTACAATGGCAGCCTACAAATACGGTACGGCACAATGGCAGCCTACAAATCCGGTAGGGCACAATGGCAGCCTACAAATCCGGTAGGGCACAATGGCAGCCTATAAATTCAAGCATAGCTTAACATTACAGTAAACATGCAGCATATAATATTTAAATAAGCACAAAAGTAAGGAAACAATGTGGCGCCATAGAGTCGACCACTCATGCGTCAATCCTGGATTATTACATAATCATCACTTGTCCATTTCTTGGACCTTTTTCTCACGTCTTTACGAGAATTCGATACCATAAGGTAATTCTATGTCATACACACTACCATTTACCAACTCAAGTGTATTATAATCCATCACTGATACATTCATACAATCACAGTCAGTATGTCATAACATAATCTAACGATCCTACGTCTATTGCTAAACGTTTACTCACTGTGTGCTAAGCGGGAGAAATTGGATCCTCATGCTCCGGAGTTCTTCCAACCACGACCTCAGCTAATCCGCGCTCCTAGTACATAAACAATAATTTCATAAATATTTTATAATTTAGAAACATTCACAGTATCCAAAATTGTAGCTAATTAGCTACAATACGAAATTTTACAGCTTAGCTATTTAAGCTTTATTATTTTTACACCTAGCTCGGATGGAAATTCGGAGCAACGATCAACTAGAAAGTTGCTCCCTCGAGACTAGCAAAGCTAACAATGACCTCGGATGGTGCTGGAAGTGGCGGCACAAGGTGGTTGGCCACTAAGGTATATTCGACCAAGCTTGGATATTTGTTTCCAAGCCACTTTTTCAATTAACCAACCCCATATAATGGATGTAGAGGTTGATTTAGGACTACCCATGGTGGTGGTTTAAGGTGGTGACTATGTTGAAAACCACCTAAGGCAAAAATGGCCATAAAGAGAGACACATAGTTTCTCTTGGTTTCTTGAAAACTAACACCAAATAAGTGATATTTACCTTCTAGATGGTGAGAATATGTATTTTGTTGGCTTGGTGATGAGTAGAAATCAAGAGATCAAGCTTACAAGCTTTTGGTAAAATGGAGTTTTCACTTGGTTAGATTTTCTCTTAAGGAAGAAGATGAAACAACCATTAATGCCTAAGGAGAATGGTCTCACGGCTGATCATGGGTTTATGGCATGCATTTTATGGCCATTTATCCCATGCCAAATGTCAACCAAGGAGTCTATAGCCCACTTTTGTCTTATAGTGCCTAAGCGGGCCCACATGAAATTTTTACTCTCAGAAACTCATTTTCACTTTTCTCGATACGGATATGTTTAAAATATTATTTTACACTAGTATGCAAGTTTTAATAATTTTTTGTTATCCCGAACATCAAATCCGAGTCCCGGGCCATTTACGGTCCATTATCGAGCCTTATCGATTCTTTTGTTCCGTTTTCAATTTTTTTTCTTCATGAACATGTTCCAAATATCAAAATATGAAGATCTGGAGGTTCGATTAACTTTTTAGTATTCCGAACTTTAAATCCGGGCCTCGGATTGCCCATGGGTCAATATTTTGACTTTTTTGGTTTTAACTTCGATTTTCATTTTGATTTCACCAGTAGCTTTCTAACATCATTTTATGTCTATATGAATCCATTTATTCTTTTAAAACCTTTTTCGGACCTTCCCGCGGCCAGTTCCTGATTTTTCACTCCTTTAAGCTAATTTAGGACTATCTGATTTCCACTTAGTTTTTGATTTTAAAAGTCAAATTTTCAATCTAAACATTATATTGTGATCCTCTATGATAACTGTAGACACCTAATTTTGTCCGAACCACTAAAACAAGTATGTTTTCTTCCTAAATTGATATTTCAGAATGCAAAAAAGAGGAAATTTCCAACAGTGAGAAAAAGGAAAATCAAATCGGAAGGGAATTTGATCGTATAAATTGGGCATTTTTGGATCAACTCCAATTAAATATATGAAAAAGACCCAGGTAAAGAAAATTTGAAAATAAGATTTGTTTTGAGCAAAACCGGGTTTGGAGGCAAAAGGGCAAAATTAGAAAATTTGGGAAAAATAGCAAATGAACTCCAAAAATTCTAAAAATTTGCAGATCTCATTCTTAAACTATTTTGAAGAGATTGGCGAAAGAAAATCTGGATTCGGAGTTAGTTTTCAAAATGGCCAAATCATGGGCCCACTATGCAGTAATTCAAGCAGATAAATCCTAAAAAAAAGCAAATGAGCTCCAAAAATTATGAAAACTTCCAGATCACACTTTTAAATTATTTTGAAGAGATCGGTGAAGATGGATTCGAAGCTCGTTTAAAAAATGGTAAATTTTGGGAGCACAAAAGGGTAATTTTGGAAGAAAAAATCCAAAAAATAGCAAATGGGCTCGAAAAAGTTTGAAAACTTCAAGAATTCAACTTTTTTATTATTTCAAAAGTATTAAAAAAAGAAAATTTGAATTTGAAGTCCGTTTGCTATTTATTTAGGTTTGGGGGTCAAAATGGTCATTTTATTGAAGAAACCTAAAATGGCCTTTCTTGCAATGGAATTGGGCTGGATTTTAAGAGGGCAATCAGCCAAGCCCATGATGGAGATTGATTTTTCTGAGCCATTTCATCTAAAGGCCAAGAGTGAATAAGAAGGCATCTTGAATGATAGCCATTAGATGAAAAAAATAACCAACTTCCTTCTAGAAGGTGTTAGATTCGGCCCAGGCTATTTGGGGCCTGAGAACAGATTTTTTTATAGGTTTTTGAAGGTTGAAAAAGGGCAGTAGCTAAGTGAAAAAGAGAGAAAAGAGAAAGAAAAAAGAGAGGAGAAAAAAGGAGAAGGAAAAGAAGGGGTTTTGCTTGTTTCTTCTTGATTTGGAAAGTTAGAGCAAGGTAGCTATGCTCTTTCATGGTTATTTTTCATATTTTATTGATATGGTCTTGTTTTTTGATTAATATTTTTCCTTTTTTATGAAATAAATTTGTTTCTAAGGAGCTACTACTTTGTTTTTTGTTTTTTTTTTAATAAAAAATAATAAGAAAAACAAGCTTTCATCATTTCTCTTGCAATGGCCGAATGGTCTTCATTCTTTGAGATGATTTATTTTTGATCTTGTTCATGAGATTTATTGTGGCAGGTTAGCTTACTTGTGTTAGATTAGCTTGATTTGTGGTAGGTTAGCTTGATTGTGGTAGTTTGACAATACATCATGCCATGTGTTTGTGGAAATACCTTGCTAAGTTTTAAGACCATTCGGCCATGATATGTAGAAATTACCATGTTTGCATTTTTTGTGTGTGTTAACTTGCTTTGTATGTTTCCATTTATGTTTACATATTTAGACCATGCCTTGTGTTTGTTATATTGTCATTGATTTGTTTATGAGTTATGTTAGTCACCATGTTTGCATTATTATCATGTTTGTTAGTTTAGGCTTCCATGTGTTTGTGTTATTGTTTAGCTAGGATTATGCTATATGATTTGGTTTTGTGTGTGCATTTTCATTTTGTCTAGTTGATAGGTTTGCATTCCATGCCATAACATTGTGTATTTTGATTTGGTTTGCCATGTGTTGGTGTTATTGGCTAGATAGGATTACCTTAGTTTGTTTAGTTACCATTCGGTCCCCTTCATGTATTCTTCCATTGTCTGTGCATTTGCATTATATTTTGGTACCATCGCTTTGCATTATCATGCCATAAGATTGTGTATTAGTTGCTGTTTTTTCATGCATTTGTAGTAGGTTTATTGGTCACTACATATTCATGACATTTTCATACATTCTCATGACATTTAAGGTCTAGAATCATATTGGTATTGCCATGCATTTGTTATGCTATTTAGGTCTTAAGCCACTTTATATTGCCACACATTTTATGACATTTTTAGTCTAAGTTTCATTTGCATTATTATGTGATGCACCCAAAAGAGTGTATCTTATTTAACCTTGCACTAAAAAGATCAATTGTAAGTATAATGATTAGCAAGGGTCGAGTCCTCAGGGATTGGGTTTTAGTCTATGAGTTATTAGTTTATAACTTACGTTCAAAGAAAACAATAAAAGAAAAGGGGTTTTTGAAGCCAGATTTAAACTAAAGTAAATAATAAGAATAAGATGCAAGGCGGTATAACCAGCCAATAAAAATATATATACTAAATTAGGCGGTATAACCAGCCAATAAAAATATATATACTAAATTAGGCGGTATAACCAGCCAATAAAAATAAAACAAAGTTAATATACAAATTAGGCGGTATAACCAGCCAATAAAAATAAATATACTTTTAAAAATAAGCAAACTAGAAAAGTAAGAAAACAAGTAAGTAAGAAGAATCAAATATGAAAAATATGGTTAAGGTTTCATTCTCCACCACTAGACATCATTAAGAATCATTTTCATATCTATCAACATTAACCAACTATCAAAGTTAACAACCGTAGATAACAACAAGCTCTGTTATCCCAATCTTTCCTTAGTTTGTCGTTAAATAGAACAAGCTCTCTATTTAATCTCTAACCATCAAACAACCTAGAATAAGCTCTCTAAGTTCAATTTAATGGCAGCTTTATGATGAGAAAGATAGGTTGATCTAAGCAACAAACACATAAGCTCGGATTGTTCAACTTAGGTTATGTTCCACTTTGCAATTATTGAAAACTTGACCATAATCATTAATCACAAATTGCCACTTATGAATAGGAAATCAAGACAATTACACGGATCAAGACTCCTAAACTAGCAATAGATAATTATCAAGATCTATCTAGTTGTACACCTAAATAAATCAAGACAACATCATGAACAATTCTTGTAGAAGAACATAAGCAACTTTGATAGAAAATTAATGATAGATAGAATCTGAAAATCAATCACAAAACATGTCTAGGGCTTTGAAATCACCCTTAACCAAATAGAAGTTTAGCCTAGCATAGGCACTATAAACATAAAATTAAATAGAATCTAAGAAGAAAATAAAAGAAAGAAAGAAGAAGAAGAAGAATATTAATTATCCAACCTCTTGCTCTTTCTAAAGAAAAAGAAAACTAGAGAAAAGAAAGAAGAAGAAAACTTAGAGAATTTTATTACAATGGCTAATATCCTACCTATCTACAATATGATCCTCTACAATCATCCAAGGCCCTCTATTTATACACATTTTGGAGGGCTAAATGACAAGAGACAAGCTTTACAAATTTCAAAGGTAGGTACAATAGGTGGGTGCATTTTTCTAACAATTTTCGTCATATTGTATGACCATTTTGATCAGCCAACTTGATGGTCGATTTTGTCAATCTTGGAGGCCTGATCTGATCACATGGTCTTCTAGAAAAATGTTCCCCTATAAGTTACTGATTCATAGCCGTTGAAATCAGCTCATTTGCTAATGTGGAGAAGAAGATATGGGCAAAATACGAAAACAGGTCAGCACAGACGTCATTGCACATCAGCCAACTTGATGGTCGATTTCTTCAATATTGGAGGCTTTATCTGATCACATGGTCTTCTAGACAAATGTTCCCCTATCAGTTAGTGATCCATAGCCGTTGGAATAAGCTCATTTTCTGATGTGTATCGGACGATATGGTCAAAATGCGAAAACTGCTCAGGACAGACGTCATTGCACATCAGCCAACTTGATGGTTGATTTCGCTAGGGAAAACGACTCCGTTTCAAGAAGTGTAAAACATGAAAAAGATAGATATGCCTCTTAACTTTGCACGGTTAAAATTTCAGCCTTATTGCTTCAGTGAAACTCCAGATATAGCTGATATGGCAAAAGGTGTCAGAACTGGAACTGAACTGGATTTGCCCTTAATTCTAGTAATCTGAAATCACTCAAAGAAACTTGTGAAAAACACCAAATTACATAAAAATATAAAAGATCATAAACACAATTAGACTAAACAATAATAACTCGTATTTGACACAAAACAATAATAAAACATAACTAAAAACTATATAATTATACGAGTTATCATTATGCATCTCATGCATACTTAAGTTAAGATTGCATTTATTGCCATGCAAGTTGGTTAGGTCTAGGTTATCCTTGTATTGTCATGCATTTTCCCATGCATATAAGATCTTAAATCATGTTGGTATTGCCATGCATTTGCTATACTATTTAGGTCTTAGGTCACTTTGTATTGCCATGCATCTCATGTCACTTTAGGTCTAAGTCTCATTTGCATTATCATGCATCTCATGCATTCTTAGGTTAGGAGTACATTTATTGCCATGCAAACTCATGCTAGGCAAAAGGTTATTTTGTATTGCCATGCATTTCTCACATCATTTAGGATTTAAATCATGCATTTCATACGTCATATTTGCTGTATGTTCATGCATCTCATGTCATGCCACATGATTTACGACTTAGGCCAATCAATGGCTCAAAGTCATGCTCACTTGAGCATACTTGTGGAAAATTAAAGAGTTGTCAAATTGATTATTCTACCATCGTGATTTTTTTTTACTTAGCCAATTTTTGTCTAACTTTTTAAAAGTAATAGCTACTGTCTGTGGGTCTTTAAGAGAGTCTCCAACATTTTTATTTTGATTTGTAAATGATTTTATCAAAGGCCAAAAATGTGTTTTAGCAAAACAGTTTTTTCATCCTATACTCGAACTTTTTCTATTTTCTGGGAATTCATATTTAATCAAAAAATTAAGCCAATTTTTTCCGTGTAGTTTTACATGTTATAAGTCTGCATTATTTTATTTATACTATTTTGAAAATTTAAAAATAGGTTAAAAAATCGTGCTTTAAAACTGGACAGTAGAGGTAGATTTGAATTTGAAGGAAAATCATTTTTCTGTTTAAGCTAAGTTACTTAGAGGGGATAGGTTTGAAACTTTAGCTACTGTCTTAGGGTAGTTTCTAAGCCTTTTTAAACTCTAAAAATAATTTTATAAACCTCGGGTTAAGGGTGGTCAAGTCCGAGATTTTAAACTTAGGAAATTAGAGTCATTTAAAAAGGGTTTAGCTAGGCTGTATTTTTAATCTAAGTTTTTCCAAAATTGTTTTCAAACAATCACAAAGAATTTTGATTTTAGAAAATTTAATTTGATATATTTTTCTAAGGTAGCCGGATATCTTTTTAGATATACGGATTTCCTTAATTAAAGGAAAAAATACATTCTCATGCATTGCATTTTCCACATTCATGCATACTATATAATATGTGATTTTTGCTATGATAATTTCCATGGTGTTGTTATTATTTTTTATTTATATTTTTCATGTTATGTTGTTTATTATATGGTTTTGAATATTTCATTATATCCTATGCTTTTTATTTAGTTATTTATTTTTGTCACATTATTTAGCATATACTATGTTCATGCATTATTATTTTTATTTTTATTTTCATGCATATTATATGATAGCATTATTTTATGTTTCATGTCATTTCATGTCATTTAGATTATATTCCATGTCATTTAGATTATATTTTTTAGAATATGCCATGTCATTTAAAATATGCCATATCATTTAATTTTGCCATGTCATTTAAATCATATCATTTCATTTAGAATATATTATGTCACTTAGGACATTTCATTTCATTTAGGATATTTGATTTCGTTTAGAATATATTATGTCATATAGGTCATTTCATTTCATATAGAATATAGGTACTTAGGATATTTTATTTCATTTAGAATATGCTATGTCATTTAAATTATATCATGTCATTTAGGATGCATTATATTATCTAGATTTTGCTATGTCATTTTATTTATGTCACACATGTTCATATTCATTTTTTTAAATGTTTTGAAAAAGATAATGATTTTCAATAAAATAAAGATATTCCCGAGTTAAAATAATTCATGAGTTTTCTATCGGGTTTGCTGGAGAGGATATCATCAATTATCATTAATAAAGGAATATCTTTCTTTCAAAAAACGAGAATGATTCGGAAAATTTTCCAAATAAATAAAACTTTCTATATTTTGCCGATTTTGTCGGGAAATATAGGAAAATTTTGAATTAATAAATTCCGGATCATTTTCAATTAAAAATGGAATTATTTTTCTTTAAATTGGGAATTAACTTGAAATACTAAATTAGAAACCAACTTTTTACCGAGACTTGAGATAACACTCGATTAATAAAGTATCGTTTTATACGGGCGTTGTGGGGGTGCTAATCCTTCTCCGCACGTAACCGAGTTTCGAACCCGCTTATTCGATTTTCTCTTGTTTAAAACGTAGACTTGAAATTGGTTTTTAAAATGTTTTAATTAATTTTAAAATATTTTACAAAACCGGTTTTAATAGGTGGCCGATCACACCTAGCCAAAAAAGATTGGTGGCTACTCCATATCTTTTTCGAGGTCTTTTTCAAACCTTCATTTATTTCAAGAGGAATTATGTCGTCTTTACCTCTAATGTCACGCTTAACGAGTAATAAAGTCTCGCGATGAGACTTGTTATTTTTTAGGTCGACAGCTTGGTGACTCCACTGGGACATTAGAGAGTCAGGCCTAGAATTAGTCGTGTGTTATCAAAGTCTCGATTTTATTGGTTTAATTGGTATTTAATTTTAATTCCCATATTTTTTAAAATAAGGAGAATTTTGAAAATAATAAAATGTTATAAATATGTTCAATTCATTCACATGCATTTTATTATTGTTTTCTAGATATTTAATGTTGTATATTATTATTGCTTGTTGGTTAATGCGTTACACTATTCTTGAATGTTTTTTTAATAAACTGTTGGGGCATTTAGAATAAGGGTGTAGAATAGGTGGTGACAGGTTTGTTTTGTTCCTCCGCACACACTACATTTGCATTTGCATAAAATGAACTCTCTACCCGGGTTCCGTCCTTTTAAGTGGGAGTAAAGTAACTACGCCTTCGTGATGATCCTCCGTATGGGCTAGTGAAACACTTTCGGAGTACAAAGTACCTAAAGCCTTCGTGATGATCCTCCATATGGGCTTAGGAAATTATACTCTAATGAATTGAACGCGCTTTTATCGGGGTGCCTTACTAGCCTTCACCGACGACAGTGAGGAGCAATTCGGGGCCTTTAAAACTGATTCACCCTCATATAGTGAACCTAGGCGAAGCCATGCTGGATTTTTGATAGATATACCGAAGTTAGGTACACATGGAGGGACATTTTTCGGAGTTCGTTTGCAAAATGGCCAAATCACGGGCCCACTATGCAGTAATTCAAGCAGATAAATCCCAAAAAAATAGCAAATGAGCTCCAAATATTATGAAAACTTCCAGATCACACTTTTAAATTATTTGGAAGAGACTGGTGAAGAAAAATCTGGATTCAGAGCTCGTTTAAAAAAAAGGTAAAGTTTGGGAGCACAAAAGGGCAATTTTGGAAGAAAAAATCCAAAAAATAGCAAATGGGCTCGAAAAATTTTGAAAACTTTCAGAATTCAATTTTTTTTTATTATTTTAGAAGTATTAAAAAAATAAAATTTAAATTTGGAGTCTGTTTGCTATTTATTTAGGTTTGGGGGTCAAAAGGGTTATTTTGTTGAAGAAACCGAAAAGGGCCTTTCTTGCAATGGAATTGGGCTGGATTTTAAGAGGGTAATCAACCAAGCCCATGATGGAGATTGATTTTGCTGAGCCATTTCATCTAAAGGCCAAGAGTGAATAAGAAGGCATCTTGAATGATAGCGCCATTGGATGGAAAAAAATAACCAACTTCCTTCTAGAAGGTGTTGGATTCGGCCAAGGCTATTTGGGGGCTGAGAACAGATTTTTTGATAGGTTTTTGAAGGCTGAAAAAAGGCAGTAGCTAAGGAGAAAAAGAGAGAAAAAAGAAAGGAAAAAGAGAGGAGAAAAAAGGAGAAGGAAAAGAAGGGTTTGTGCTTGTTTCTTCTGGATTTGGAAAGCTAGAGCAAGGTAGCTATGCTCTTTCATGGTTATTTTTCATATTTTATTGATATGATCTTGTTTTTTGACTGATATTTTTCCTTTTTTATGAAATAAATTTGTTTCTAAAGAGCTACTACTTTTTTTTTTTTTTATAAAGAAAATAATAAAAAACAATAAGCTTTCATCATTTTTCTTGCAATGGCCGAATGGTCTTCATTCTTTGAGATGATTTTATTTTTGATCTTGTTCATGAGATTTATTGTGGTAGGTTAGCTTACTTGTGTTAGATTAGCTTGATTTGTGGTAGGTTAGCTTGATTGTGGTAGTTTGACAATACATCATGCCATGTGTTTGTGGAAATACCTTGCTAAGTTTTAAGACCATTCGGCCATGATATGTAGAAATTACCATGTTTGCATTTTTTGTGTGTGTTAACTTGCTTAGTATGTTTCCATTTGTGTTTACATATTTAGACCATGCCTTGTGTTTATATTGTCATTGATTTGTTTATGAGTTATGTTAGTCACCATGTTTGCATTATTATCATGTTTGTTAGTTTAGGCTTCCATGTGTTTGTGTTATTGTTTAGCTAGGATTATGCTATATGATTTGGTTTTGTGTGTGCATTTTCATTTTGTCTAGTTGATAGGTTTGCATTCCATGCCATAACATTGTGTATTTTAATTTGGTTTGCCATGTGTTGGTGTTATTGGCTAGATAGGATTACCTTAGTTTGTTTAGTTACCATTCGGTCCCCTTCATGTATTCTTGCATTGTCTGTGCATTTGCATTATACTTTGGTACCATTTCTTTGCATTATCATGCCATAAGATTGTGTATTAGTTGCTGTTTTTTCATGCATTAGTATAAGGTTTATTGGTCACTATATGTTCATGACATTTTCATACATTCTCATGACATTTAAGGTCTAGAATCATATTGGTATTGCCATGCATTTGTTATGCTATTTTGGTCTTATGCCACTTTATATTACCATGCATTTCATGACATTTTAGGTCTAAGTTTCATTTGCATTATTATGCATCTTATGCATACTTAAGTTAAGATTGCATTTATTGCCATGCAAGTTGGTTTGATCTAGGTTATCCTTCTATTGTCATGCATTTTCCCATGCATATAAGGTCTTAAATCATGTTGATATTGCCATGAATTTGCTATACTATTTAGGTCTTAGGTCACTTTGTATTGCCATGCATCTCATGTCATTTTAGGTCTAAGTCTCATTTGCATTATCATGCATCTCATGCATTCTTAGGTTAGGAGTACATTTATTGCCGTGCAAACTCATGCTAGGCATAAGGTTATTTTGTATTGCCATGCATTTCTCACATCATTTAGGATTTAAATCATGCATTTCATACATCATATTTGTTGTATGTTCATGCATCTCATGTCATGCCACATGATTTATGACTTAGGCCAATCAATGGCTCAAAGTCATGCTCACTTGTGAAAAATTAAAGAGTTGTCAAATTGATTATTCTACCTTTGTGATTTTTTTTAACTTAGCCAATTTTTGTCTAACTTTTTAAAAGTAATAGCTACTGTTTTTAGGTCTTTAAGAGAGTCTCCAACATTTTTACTTTGATTTTTAAATAATTTTATCAAAAGCAAAAAATGTGTTTTAGCAAAACAGTTTTTTCATCCAGTACTCAAAATTTTACTATTTTTCTGGGATTTCATATTTACTCAGAAAATTAAGCCAATTATTTTCCATGTATTTTTACATGTTCTGAGTCTCCATTATTTTTTTTAGATTTTTTTGAAAATTTAAAAATAGGTTAAATTATTTTTCTGTTTTGACTAAGTTACTTAGAGGGGATAGGTTTGAAACTTTAGCTACTGTCTTAGGGTAGTTTCTAAACCTTTTTAAACTCTAAAAATAATTTTATAAATGATAACTCGTATAATTATATAGTTTTTAGTTATGTTTTATTATTGTTTTGTGTCAAATACGAGTTATTATTGTTTAGTCTAATTGTGTTTATGATCTTTTATATTTTTATGTAATTTGGTGTTTTTCACAAGTTTCTTTGAGTGATTTCAAATTACTAGAATTAAGGGCAAATCCAGTTCAGTTCCAGTTCCGACACATTTTGCCATATCAGCTATATCTGGAGTTTCACTGAAGCAATAAGGCTGAAATTTGTAGCCGTGCAAAGCTAAGAGGCATATCTATCTTTTTCATGTTTTATACTTCTTGAAACGGAGTCGTTTTCCCTAGCGAAATCGACCATCAAGTTGGCTGATGTGCAATGACGTCTGTGCTGACCTGTTTTCGTATTTTGCCCATATCTGCTTATCCACATCAGCAAATGAGCTGATTCTAATGGCTATGGATCCGTAACTGATACGGGAACCTTTGTCTAGAAGACCATATGATCAGATCAGGCCTCTAATATTGACGAAATCGACCATCAAGTTGGCTGATGTGCAATGACGTCTGTGCTGACATGTTTTCGTATTTTGCCAATATCTGCTTATCCACATCAGCAAATGAGCTGATTCCAACGGCTATGGATCCGTAACTGATAGGGGAACCTTTTTCTAGAAGACCATGTGATCAGATAAAGCCTCCAATATTGAAGAAATCGACCATCAAGTTGGCTGATGTGCAATGACGTCTGTGCTGACCTGTTTTCGTATTTTGCCCATATCTTCTTCTCCACATCAGAAAATGAGCTGATTCCAACGGCTATGAATCAGTAACTCATAGGGGAACATTTTTCTAGAAGACCATGTGATCAGATCAGGCTTCCAAGATTGACAAAATCGACCATCAAGTTGGCTGATCAAGATGGTCATACAATATGACGAAAATTGTTAGAAAAATGCACCCACCTATTATACCTACCTTTGAAATTTGTAAAGCTTGTCTCTTGTCATTTAGCCCTCCAAAATGTGTATAAATAGAGGGCCTTGGATGATTGTAGAGGATCATATTGTACATAGGTAGGATATTAGCCATTTTAATAAAATTCTCTAAGTTTTCTTCTTCTTTTTTTTCTCTAGTTTTCTTTCTTTTCTCTAGTTTTCTTTTTCTTTAGAGAGAGCAAGAGGTTGGATAATTAATATTCTTCCTCTTCTTCTTTCTTTCTTTTATTTTCTTCTTAGATTTTCTTTAATTTTATGTTTATGTTTATAATGCCTATGCTAGGCTAAACTTTTATTTGGTTAAGGGTGATTTCAAAGCCCTAGACATGTTTTGTGATTGATTTTCAGATTCTATCTATCATTAATTTTCTATCAAAGTTGCTTATGTTCTTCTACAAAAATTGTTCATGATGTTATCTTGATTTATTTAGGTGTACAACTAGATAGATCTTGATAATTATCTATTGCTAGTTTAGGAGTCTTGATCCGTGTAATTGTCTTGATTTCCTATTCATAAGTGGCAATTTGTGATTAATGATTATGGTCAAGTTTTCAATAATTGCAAAGTGGAACATAACCTAAGTTGAACAATCCGAGCTTATGTGTTTGTTGCTTAGATCAACCTATCTTTCTCATCATAAAGCTGCCATTAAATTGAATTTAGAGAGCTTATTCTAGGTTGTTTAATGGTTAGAGATTAAATAGAGAGCTTGTTCTATTTAACGACAAACTAAGGAAAGATTGGGGTAACAGAGCTTGTTGTTATCTACGGTTGTTAACTTTGATAGTTGGTTGATATTGATAGATCTGAAATTGATTCTTAATGATGTCTAGTGGTGGAGAATGAAACCTTAACCATATTTTTCATATTTGATTCTTTTTACTTATTTGTTTTCTTACTTTTAGTTTGCTTATTTTTTATATTTATTTTTATTGGCTGGTTATACCGCCTAATTTGTATATTAACTTTGTTTTATTTTTATTGGCTGGTTATACCGCCTAATTTAGTATATATATTTTTATTGGCTGGTTATACCGCCTTGCATCTTATTCTTATTATTTACTTTAGTTTAAATCTGGCTTCAAAAACTCCTTTTCTTTTATTGTTCTTGAATTTAAGTTTTAAACTATTAACTTATAAACTAAAACCCAATCCCTGAGGACTCGACCCTTGCTAACTACTATACTTACAATTTATCTTTTTAGTGCAAGGTTAAATAAGATACACTCTTTTGGGTGCATCAATAAACCTCAGGTTAAGGGTGGTCAAGTCCGGGATTTTAAACTTAGAAAATTAGAGCCATTTAAAAAGGGTTTAGCTAGGTTTTTATTTTTAATCTAAGTTTTTCCAAAGTTGTTTTCAAACAATCACAAAGAATTTTGATTTTAGAAAATTTAATTTGATATATTTTCCTAAGGTAGCTGGATATCTTTTTAGATATACGGATTTCCTTAATTAAATAAAAAAAATACATTCTCATGCATTGCATTTTTCACATTCATGCATACTATATAATATGTGATTTTTACTATGATAATTTTCATGGTGTTGTTATTATTTTTTATTTATATTTTTGATGTTTTGTTGTTTATTATATGGTTTTGAATATTTCATGATATTCTATGCTTTTTATTTAGTTATTTATTTTTGTCACATTATTTAGCATATACTATGTTCATGCATTATTTTTTTTTATTTTTTATTTTCATGCATATTATATGATAGCATTATTTTATGTTTCATGTCATTTAGATTATATTCCATGTCATTTAGATTATATTTTTTAGAATATGCCATGTCATTTAAAATATGCCATGTCATTTAAATCATATCATATCATTTCATATAGAATATATTATGTAACTTAGGATATTTTATTTCATTTAGGATATTTGATTTCATTTAGAATATATTATGTCACATAGCCATTTCATTTCATATAGAATATACCATGGTACTTAGGATATTTTATTTCATTTAGAATATGCTATGTCATTTAAATTATACCATGTCATTTAGGATGCATTATATTATCTAAACTTTGCTATGTCATTTTATTTATGTCACACATGTTCATATTCATTTTTTTAAATGTTTTGAAAAAGATAATGATTTTCAATAAAATAAAGATATTCCCGAGTTAAAATAATTTATAAGTTCTCTACCGAGTTTGCTGGAGAGGATATCATCAATTATCATTAATAAAGAAATATCTTTCTTTCAAAAAACGAGAATGATTCAAAAAATTTTCCAAATAAAAAAAAATGTATATATTTTGCTGATTTTGTCGGGGAATATAGAAAAATTTTGAATTAATAAATTCTGGATCATTTTCAATTAAAAATGAAATTATTATTATTTTTTTTAAATTGGGAATTAACTTGAAATACTAAACTAAAAACTAACTTTTTATCGAGACTTGAGATAACACTCGATTGATAAGGTACCATTTTATACGGGTGTTGTGGGGGTGCTAATCCTTCCCCGCACGTAACCGAGTCCCGAACCCACTTATCCGATTTTCTCTAGTTTAAAATGCAGACTTGAAATTGGTTTTAAAAATGTTTTAATTAATTTTAAAATGTTTTACAAAATCGGTTTTAATGGGTGGCCTATCACACCTAGCCAAAAAAGATTGGTGGCGACTCCATGTCTTTTTCGAGGTCATTTTCAAACCTTCATTTATTTCAAAAGGAATTAAGTCGTCTTTTCCTCTAATGACATGCTTAACGAGTAATAAAGTCTCGCGATGAGACTTGTTATTTTTTAGGTTGCGACAATCACGAAGTCTATTGGTATCGTATATGAACCAAAAATAAAATTTTGGGTAAAATGACAAAAATACTCCTAGTTCATATTGTACCAATTTTTATGCTGATTGGATTTTCCAATAATGCTGATTAGCATTACATCACAGTTTAACACTATGTGAAGTTAAATTACCAAATTTTATGGACTTTACATTGTCCCGATTTTGATTCCTGACTCGTGGTCAATTTAAGGCTAAATCTCTCAAATAACCGATTAAACCCCTTACTCTAAAAACTATTAATATAACAATAAGACCAGATGGTAGTGTGCTTTGTCTACAAGCATACATAAACTTGATCCACCGTCTATGAATCATTTAAAGAGACCCGAGTCGATCTTTGTCTTACGAGGATCTTACAGGTAATTCGTGTATTCGTGTCGTGTTCATATATTTTTATGTATCATAATTGTGTTTAAAGTATTATAAATTTTGATATGTTAATAATTCATGTCATATAGATTTTGACACATTCGTGTATTCGTGTCGTGTCGTGTTTTGTTTATTTATTTATCATTTTTTAGTAATTTTTCTCGTGTCATATTCGTATTATATAATCATATCGTGTCCAAAATTACTACATCTATATGGAACCCCTGAAAAATGAAAACCAAGCATATATATATATATATTTTAGTGTAAACCCAGGGTGTCCTCCCACCTCCCATTTTATGGTTGATGGAAGTCTAATCCCTGTCGGGTCGGGTGATGCACTCAAAAGAGTATATCTTATTTAATCCTTGCACTAAAAATATCAATTGTAAAATATAGCAATAAGCAAGGGTCGAGTCCACCGGGATTGGTGTTTAATTTAAGAATTATTAGTTTATACTTAAAGTCAAAGAAAATAAAATAAAATGGAAGGTTTTTAAAATTAGTTTAAACTAAAGCAAACAATCAACAGAAATTCGTGTAATTGTCTTGATTTCCTATTCAAAAGTGGCAATTTGTAATTCATGATTATGTTGGGTTTTCGGGAATTACAATGTGAAACATAATCTAAGTTGAACAATCCGAGCTTACGTGAATGCTGCTTAGATCAACCTATCTTTTTCATCATAAAGCTGTTATCAAATTGAATTTAGAGAGCTTATTCTAGGTTGTTTGATAATTAGAGATTAAATAGAGAGCTTATTCTATTTAACGACAAACTAAGGAAAGATTGGGATAGCAAAGTTTGTTGTTATCTACGGTTGTTACTTTTGATAGCTAATTGATGTTGATAGATCTGAAATTGATTCTCAATGATGTCTAGTGGTGGAGAATGAAACCTTAACCATACCTTTCTCATATTTGATTACTTCTTATTTACTCGTTCAAGACTCCTATACTAGCAAAAGATAATTATCAAGATCTATCGAGTTCGCGACCTAAACAAATCAAGACAAGATCATGAACAATTCTTATGGAAGAACATAATCAACTTTGATAGAAAATTAATGATAGATAGAATCTAAAAATCAATTACAAAATATGTCTAAGGCTTTGAAATCACCTTTAACCAAAAAAAAGTTTAGCCTAGCATAGGCGTAGTTAACATAGACATAAAAGAAATTAAGAAGAAAAACTAAAAGAAAGAAGAAGAAAATCAGTATACAAGAGTAGAAGAAGTATAGAGATCAGCTCCCGCTTGTGTCTCTGATGCATCCAAAAGAGTGTATCTTATTTAAACTTGCACTTAAAAAGAATCAATTGTAGAGTATAGTGATTAGCAAGGGTCGAGTCCTCAGGGATTGGGTTTTAGTTCATAAGTTAATAGTTTATCACTTAAAAACAAGTAAACAAAAGTAAAGGGGATTTTGAGATCAGATTTAAACTAAAGTTAACAATAAGAATGAGAAAACAAGTAATTAAGAAGAATCAAATATGAGAAATATGGTTAAGGTTTCATTCTCCACCACTAGAAATCATTAAGAATCAATTTCATATCTATCAAAATCAATTAACTATCAAAGTTAACAACTGTAGATAACAGCAAGTTCTGTTACCACAATCTTTCCTTAGTTCGTCATTAAATAGAACAAGCTCTCTATTTAATCTCTGAATATCAAACAACCTAGAATAAGCTCTCTAAGTTCAATTTAATAGCAGCTTTATGATGAGAAAGATAAGTTGATCTAAGCAACAAACACATCAGCTCGGATTGTTCAAATTAGGTTATGTTCCACTTTGCAAATATTGAAAACTTGACCATAATCATTAATCACAAATTGCTACTTATGAATAGGAAATCAAGACAATTAAACGGATCAAGACTCCTAAACTAGCATTAGACAATTATCAAGATTTATCTAGTTGGCCACCTAAACAAATCAAAACATCATCATGAACAATTTTAATGGAACAACATAAGCAACTTTGATAGAAAACAATGATAGATAGATTCTGAAAATTAATTACATAACATGTCTAGGGCTTTGAAATCACCCTTAACCAAATAAAAGTTTAGTCTAGCATAGGCATTGTAAACATAAACATAAAAATAAAGAGAATCTAAGAAAAAAATAAAAGAAATAAAGAAGAAGAAGAAGAATATTAATTATCTAGCCTCTTGCTCTTTCAAAAACAAAGAAACAAAGAAGAAATCAGAACTCTAATGCTTGGAGAAGTGTAAATTTCGTTTGCCCCCTTGATCTCTATTTATAGGCAATAGCTAGGGCATCAAACAAGTGAATTTCAGCTCTCTCCCTTCAATAAATGCTGACTTATGGCTAAAGTTAAGGAAAGGTGGCTGACTTTTGTGTTTTAAGGAAAGAAGGAATACTTGGCAGCCAAGGTTTTAATAAAGTAGGAAAGTCTTAGTCAAAGCACTCTTTAATGAGGAGAGATTACAAACTTGCAGCCAAAGTAAGTGTAAGGAAGAAAAATCTTGGCTGATTTAATTCTCCTACTTTGACTAGTGATAACTCGTATAATTATATAGTTTTTAGTTATGTTTTATTATTGTTTTGTGTCAAATACGAGTTATTATTGTTTAGTCTAATTGTGTTTATGATCTTTTATATTTTTATGTAATTTGGTGTTTTTCACAAGTTTCTTTGAGTGATTTCAGATTACTAGAATTAAGGGCAAATCCAGTTCAGTTCCAGTTCCGACACATTTTGCCATATCAGCTATATCTGGAGTTTCACTGAAGCAATAAGGCTGAAATTTGTAGCCGTGCAAAGCTAAGAGGCATATCTATCTTTTTCATGTTTTATACTTCTTGAAACGGAGTCGTTTTCCCTAGCGAAATCGACCATCAAGTTGGCTGATGTGCAATGACGTCTGTGCTGACCTGTTTTCGTATTTTGCCCATATCTGCTTATCCACATCAGCAAATAAGCTGATTCCAATGGCTATGGATCCGTAACTGATACGGGAACCTTTGTCTAGAAGACCATATGATCAGATCAGGCCTCTAATATTGACGAAATCGACCATCAAGTTGGCTGATGTGCAATGACGTCTGTGCTGACATGTTTTCGTATTTTGCCCATATCTGCTTATCCACATCAGCAAATGAGCTGATTCAAACGGCTATGGATCCGTAACTGATAGGGGAACCTTTTTCTAGAAGACCATGTGATCAGATCAGGCCTCAAACATTGACGAAATCGACCATCAAGTTGGCTGATCAAAATTGTCATACAATATGACGAAAATTGTTAGAAAAATTCACCCACCTATTATACCTACCTTTGAAATTTGTAAAGCTTGTCTCTTGTCATTTAGCCTTCCAAAATGTGTATAAATAGAGGGGCTTGGATGATTGTAGAGGATAATATTGTACATAGGTAGGATATTAGCCATTTTAATAAAATTCTCTAAGTTTTCTTCTTCTTTCTTTTCTCTAGTTTTGTTTTTCTTTAGAAAGAGCAAGAGGTTGGATAATTAATATTCTTCTTCTTCTTCTTTCTTTCTTTTATTTTCTTCTTAGATTCTATTTAATTTTATGTTTATAATGCCTATGCTAGGCTAAACTTCTATTTGGTTAAGGGTGATTTCAAAGCCCTAGACATGTTTTGTGATTGATTTTCAGATTCTATCTATCATTAATTTTCTATCAAAGTTGCTTATGTTCTTCTACAAGAATTGTTCATGATGTTGTCTTGATTTATTTAGGTGTACAACTAGATAGATCTTGATAATTATCTATTGCTAGTTTAGGAGTCTTGATCCGTGTAATTGTCTTGATTTCCTATTCATAAGTGGCAATTTGTGATTAATGATTATGGTCAAGTTTTCAATAATTGCAAAGTGGAACATAACCTAAGTTGAACAATCCGAGCTTATGTGTTTGTTGCTTAGATCAACCTATCTTTCTCATCATAAAGCTGCCATTAAATTGAATTTAGAGAGCTTATTCTAGGTTGTTTAATGGTTAGAGATTAAATAGAGAGCTTGTTCTATTTAACGACAAACTAAGGAAAGATTGGGGTAACAGAGCTTGTTGTTATCTACGGTTGTTAACTTTGATAGTTGGTTGATATTGATAGATCTGAAATTGATTCTTAATGATGTCTAGTGGTGGAGAATGAAACCTTAACCATATTTTTCATATTTAATTCTTCTTACTTACTTGTTTTCTTACTTTTAGTTTGCTTATTTTTTATATTTATTTTTATTGGCTGGTTATACCGCCTAATTTAGTATATATATTTTTATTGGCTGGTTATACCGCCTAATTTAGTATATATATTTTTATTGGCTGGTTATACCGCCTTGCATCTTATTCTTATTATTTACTTTAGTTTAAATCTGGCTTCAAAAACCCCTTTTCTTTTATTATTTTCTTTGAACATAAGTTATAAACTAATAACTCATAGATTAAAACCCAATCCCTGAGGACTCGACCCTTGCTAATCATTATACTTACAATTGATCTTTTTAGTGCAAGGTTAAATAAGATACACTCTTTTGGGTGCATCAAATTTTTGGCGCCGTTGCCGGGAATTGCTTTCTTTAGTTTATTTGTTACTTGGTTTATTCTTATTTTCAGTTCTAATTAGTTTTATTTTCTTGTACATACAAGTTTTTCTTTTCAAATTTAAAAAAAAAAAAAAAAAACGATGGAATTGAGCAATCTAACACTTGAAGAGTTGGTGGCATACATGAACATGGAGAATCAACAAGCCAATCTCACCTTCCCAGTTCAACAATTGGCCATGGGAGGATGTCAAGGCCATCAAGTGTTCCAAGACCAACAGTATGATCATTACTCAAACACTTACCATGAGGGATGGTGGGATCATACTAATTATGGCTACTCGAAAAATTACCAAGAAGTAGATCCTTATGCCAATTACACTCATCCATCTAGCTTCAATCAATCATGGTCCCAAGAACCAGATCTTTTTCAACCACCACATATGACTCAAAACTCAGGTACTTCTTTAGAAGATCTTGTCTATTCTCTTGTTACTGATACATTGCAATTTCAACAGGAAACAAGGGCAAGCATCCAGAGTTTGGAAAAGCAAATGATCCAATTGACTAGTAGTATGGTGGGATGGGTAGCACAAAGATCTGAAGAACTCCCTGCCCAAACAATGATTAACCCAAAGGAGAATACTACTATTGTGACCTTGAGGAATGAGGAACAAGATGAGGATGAGACAAAATTAGAGATGAATTCTATTCTTGAGGATAATGAAGCCAATGATCCAAATAAGAGTATTTCAGCACCTGAGGTAACGTTTGAGATTCCAATTTTTACTAATGTTTCTTCTCCACCTTTTCCTAGTAGATTCGCAAAGTTCAAGGAGGAGGAACATGAACAAGACATCCTGGAAACCTTAAACAGTTTATTTGTGGATGCCATTCAACAAGTACCAAAAGATGCACCATTCCTCGATGAGATATGCACCACCAAGGATGATGGAATAATACTTGTAATGGAGAATGCATCCACTGTTGTGCAAAGAAAGCTTCCTCTCAAACGCATAAATTTGGGAAATTTCATGTATGAGCCTGACAAGCCTAAAAAGCCAAGAAGGGGTGTTGGTTAGATTCAAAACACTAACTCAAGTGTTAATTGGGAAGGCAGCCCAATTAAAGATGAAATTGCCAACCTTCCATATTCAGATTTGCTTTCTCTTTCTCTTTCTTTTCCTTTTTCTTTTATTATTTTTATTGTTTTTATTTTATTTCTTATGTTTCTTTGTTAATTGTGTTTACTGCTTTTAAGTTCATTTAGGCTGCATAAGTTTCTTTTGTTTAATAGTTCTTTTCTCTTACATATAATTCTTGCATTGGGGGATAATAGCATTACATTAATGACAATGTAAGAATTATGTGTGGGGGGAAAAATTTAGGATTTTATTTAGAGTGTTTTGTTTTTGAGTCTTTTTATGTTGTTTTTCTTTCTGATCCTTGTTTTGAAAATAACTAGATGTAAATATAATTTTTATTAACCCCGGTTGAATGGCGGATAACGGTACTCCGTGATTATTTAAGTCGGTTCCATCAGCTACCCACAAAACTGATATTGTATATAAATTTCTCTTTCAATTTTTTTTCATTTTTTTTTCAGGATGGATGATATTCTCACAAGATTGCAAAAACGATTTCCTCCTTTTCCTCGAAATATTTTACTGAAGCTTTACCAAGTTCGATTTGAAAGATTAAGAATGCTTATGCACAAAGGGATTCCTGAAGACATACGTTGGATAATTGAAGCCAAGGTACGTGAAGATGAATATCTTCCTGTTTTGCATTTACCAGGTACAGGTAGAAGCACTTTTGCAAAGAAGCGACGAGCAAAGCGCATGAGTTCAAATTGCCACAAATGTGCACGATGGACGTGTAACGGTAAATGTCGTTCTATTGGGATTCCGTCCTCTAATCGAGATGATAAAATTGAATTCATTAAGGATGGACTGAGTAAGGAGAATTTGGATAATATCCAACTTTCTCTTGAGACGCATCCTAGTGGAGACGTACAAAGAGAAATTCTTGATTTATGGCCGCAATTCCAAAGGGAATGGCAACATCTTGGGAATCTGATGTTAAAAGACCCTGTTTGCCAGCTTGTAAGAAAACTGGATGGGAAGCATATCCTCGACTCATAGAAGGCGTTTAAGCCGTTTCTGGACGTAAAACCAGAGGAAGATGTGAGCCACAATCACAACTACAATAAATGACTTCTCAGCCTTTGGTTTGATTTGCAATAACTTTATTTTCGTTTAATTTACGTGTTATTCGATTTGTGTAATTATTCTCATTTTTTTTATTTGTCTTTTACGGTTGATTTTTCTTCTCTTTTTTATTTTCTTCCTGAAATCACGCAAAAATCTTTTGTTAGGTTAACATTTTCTTCTGACAGGTCAGATACACTTTCGGCGACATTATTACTCTTGTCTGATTCACTACTCAGTCCTCTATATATTACACCATGTACTCATTCTCTTTCAGGCACTCGAAAAAAAGAAAAAAAAAAGAAAAAAAAATGGAAAGTACTTCGTCCCAACGCATTAAAAAAATTTGTGTTTTTGGAGGTGCTTATCCAGGGAAAAATAACATATTCGCTGATGAAGCCATAAGAGTTGGAGTAATACTTGCCCAACAAAAGATCCAGTTGATTTATGGAGGCGGTAGTACGGGTTTAATGGGAGCAGTCGCTACAGCAGCACACGCCGGAGGAAGTCCAGTTCTAGGAATCGTGCCAAAACTATTCACAAGTTTTTGTGGACCTACCGTGGGTAAGGAAATACAAGTCTGGAGTATCCCTGAACGGATAACAATCATGTACCATTCTGCCGATGCATTCATTGCTTTACCAGGAGGTCTGGGTACATTGGAAGAAATAGCTTGCGTGGCTTCTTGGTCATCTTTGGTCACAAATAAGAAACCCATTGGTTTGCTTAATATTAATGGTTATTTTAGTAATTTGCTTTCATATTTAGATAATGCTGTGGATAATGGATTCATGTTTTCAGAGGCAAGGAGAACCATAATTTCTGCTACAACCATTGAAGATTTACTCAAAAAGCTCCAAGCTTATGAGTGTTTATCTGCTACGGTTGTTTCGCAAACGCTCGGAAAAAGAAAAAGAGATATGGACGAGCAATGAGTGGATTGTACTTTGTCTTTGTGACATTATCTAACATTTTGTTTGTTGTGTCTCAGTTATAATAAGTGGTTTGCAACCTCTGCAGGTAATATCTCCTAAATTCTACCTTTAGTAGGGGGTAAGGGACATATTTTGCTAATTTAAAAAAAAAAAAAAAAATTTGATGTGTTTTAAGCCATTAAGAAGTATTCATTCTGAACAAGATCTGAGTAAGGGAGACTTGAGACATACCTTGTCAGTTTGATTTTAATCTTTTTATGTTTACTTGTTAATTTTTGTTTAGTATTTTAGGATTATTTAGGTTGCATGAGTTTGTTTTGTTTTGTTTTGAGTCTTAGTTGTTCCTATTCTTATGTTATTAGTTCTTTTCTCTTACACATGATTCTTTCATTTGGGTTAATAGACTTACATTGAGGACAATGTAAGAATTAAGTGTGGGGGGAATGATTTAGGATTTCTTTTATTTTTGTCTACTATTTTTTTTATGAGTCTTTATTATTATTATTATTTTTTAGTGTGTTTTAGTTCCTTTTTAATACAATGATGAGATATGAATTGCATAAGTCTAAAACATATTTATCAGTGAGAAGATTTTCATGAGAATTGAGCTTGATGTCAACCTTTTTATGAGCCAATGTTAATATGATATGTTGATTGAGAAAGAAGCATGTTTAGACTTAATCTGACTTGTATAATCATTCTTGTGAGTTTTTGAGCCTAAAATGATTGATGCATTATACAAATCAATCTAATTTCTTTCTTGAGTGCTCTTATGATTACATGATTCTCTAGAACTTGCTTTAAACCGTTTGAGACTATATTGATGCATGTGACAACATGAATATGATAGAGGCATTAGGATTTTTAGCCAGGGCCAAACAACCATCCCTTATTGATGTTCCAAGAGAACACACCCTTAGTGAACCAATTTGAGCCTACATTGAATAAGCTATCTCTTTGGTAACCATAACTTGTCCCTAACCTAAATATACTTATATCTTTACCTTTGTTCCAAAGATGAATTAGCATGATTTGAGACAAGTTGCAAAGACAAGGGATATTTTTTTGGTTAGAAACAAGAAATAAGTGTGGGGGGAAAAGAAAAGAAAAGTCAAGAGAAAAAGAAATGTAATACTGGCAAATACATTCCTATATAAAAAAAAATGAATCATCTCTTGAATTTGTGGAAAAAGAAAAAGATGTTACAAAGTTGTTTAGAATGAAGAAAAGGCCCAACATGAATATCCGGCCTAGGTGACTATGTACTTGTAAAGAGTTTTGAGAAGTTTCTTTGTATAATCTTTTTATGTCTCTAAACTTTATGAACTCTTTGGAACCTTTGTGATATCTTTATCCTTTTGTTCTTCAACCACATTACAAACCCCTTGGCCCCATTACAACCTTGATTAAAGACCTCTTGATTTATGAAGTTGCATGATCTTTTAGTGGAGAATAGGTGGACAAGCAAGCATATGGTAGAAGTGTTTTCATGAGATTGATTGAGTGTAAACACTTTACCACTACTTTAAAGAGTGAAAATCAAGAGAGTATCCCATGTGAGAAGTTGAGATTAAATTTGAACATGCACTATTTTGATTGAGATATGTTATGCTAATATTGGCTTAACTCAAACAATTTACATTCAAGCATGATTTTTTGTGAAATTTTTTAAGCTATTGATTAGTTTATAAGACTTGTTCAAATATTGTCTCTAATTTGTATTGAAAGGATTAGGAGTAAATATTTTTAGTATATGTAGTTTATTTATATGAAGTTTATTTATATTTTAATTTTTCAATGTTTGTGGGTATCGTTCTAGTAAACCCTCACGAGACTAAACTCGTCCACTAGGGACACCTAGGGGTTTAAAGGCTTGTGTCACATGCTAAGTGCCACCGTGATTTCCTACGAAAGTGGATTAGATTAGATTTTCTTATTTTATTTTTATTGAGTCGTTGCTAGGGACTAGCAACAATCTAAGTGTGGGGGTGTGATAACTCGTATAATTATATAGTTTTTAGTTATGTTTTATTATTGTTTTGTGTCAAATACGAGTTATTATTGTTTAGTCTAATTGTGTTTATGATCTTTTATATTTTTATGTAATTTGGTGTTTTTCACAAGTTTCTTTGAGTGATTTCAGATTACTAGAATTAAGGGCAAATCCAGTTCAGTTCCAGTTCCGACACATTTTGCCATATCAGCTATATCTGGAGTTTCACTGAAGCAATAAGGCTGAAATTTGTAGCCGTGCAAAGCTAAGAGGCATATCTATCTTTTTCATATTTTATACTTCTTGAAACGGAGTCGTTTTCCCTAGCGAAATCGACCATCAAGTTGGCTGATGTGCAATGACGTCTGTGCTGACCTGTTTTCGTATTTTGCCCATATCTGCTTATCCACATCAGCAAATGAGCTGATTCTAATGGCTATGGATCCGTAACTGATACGGGAACCTTTGTCTAGAAGACCATATGATCAGATCAGGCCTCTAATATTGACGAAATCGACCATCAAGTTGGCTGATGTGCAATGACGTCTGTGCTGACATGTTTTCGTATTTTGCCCATATCTGCTTATCCACATCCGCAAATGAGCTGATTCAAACGGCTATGGATCCGTAACTGATAGGGGAACCCTTTTCTAGAAGACCATGTGATCAGATCAGGCCTCCAACATTGACGAAATCGACCATCAAGTTGGCTGATCAAAATTGTCATACAATATGACGAAAATTGTTAGAAAAATTCACCCACCTATTATACCTACCTTTGAAATTTGTAAAGCTTGTCTCTTGTCAGTTAGCCTTCCAAAATGTGTATAAATAGAGGGGCTTGGATGATTGTAGAGGATAATATTGTACATAGGTAGGATATTAGCCATTTTAATAAAATTCTCTAAGTTTTCTTCTTCTTTCTTTTCTCTAGTTTTGTTTTTCTTTAGAAAGAGCAAGAGGTTGGATAATTAATATTCTTCTTCTTCTTCTTTCTTTCTTTTATTTTCTTCTTAGATTCTATTTAATTTTATGTTTATAATGCCTATGCTAGGCTAAACTTCTATTTGGTTAAGGGTGATTTCAAAGCCCTAGACATGTTTTGTGATTGATTTTCAGATTCTATCTATCATTAATTTTCTATCAAAGTTGCTTATGTTCTTCTACAAGAATTGTTCATGATGTTGTCTTGATTTATTTAGGTGTACAACTAGATAGATCTTGATAATTATCTATTGCTAGTTTAGGAGTCTTGATCTGTGTAATTGTCTTGATTTCCTATTCATAAGTGGCAATTTGTGATTAATGATTATGGTCAAGTTTTCAATAATTGCAAAGTGGAACATAACCTAAGTTGAACAATCCGAGCTTATGTGTTTGTTGCTTAGATCAACCTATCTTTCTCATCATAAAGCTGCCATTAAATTGAATTTAGAGAGCTTATTCTAGGTTGTTTAATGGTTAGAGATTAAATAGAGAGCTTGTTCTATTTAACGACAAACTAAGGAAAGATTGGGGTAACAGAGCTTGTTGTTATCTACGGTTGTTAACTTTGATAGTTGGTTGATATTGATAGATCTGAAATTGATTCTTAATGATGTCTAGTGGTGGAGAATGAAACCTTAACCATATTTTTCATATTTAATTCTTCTTACTTACTTGTTTTCTTACTTTTAGTTTGCTTATTTTTTATATTTATTTTTATTGGCTGGTTATACCGCCTAATTTAGTATATATATTTTTATTGGCTGGTTATACCGCCTAATTTAGTATATATATTTTTATTGGCTGGTTATACCGCCTTGCATCTTATTCTTATTATTTACTTTAGTTTAAATCTGGCTTCAAAAACCCCTTTTCTTTTATTATTTTCTTTGAACATAAGTTATAAACTAATAACTCATAGATTAAAACCCAATCCCTGAGGACTCGACCCTTGCTAATCATTATACTTACAATTGATCTTTTTAGTGTAAGGTTAAATAAGATACACTCTTTTGGGTGCATCAACTAGGATTAGCTTTAAGGATAGATTCTTGCAATTAATGCAAGTTGACAGCCACTAACCCTTCTTTGACAAGGATAAACATAAATGTCAGCTAGAGTATTAAGAAAAAAAATGTGATTTGAGGCTAGGGTTTTTTCTGCCACTAGTGTTGTTTAGGGAGATATTCCAATACCAATTTGGATGACTATTTCTTATCTGATTTAGGCCCATGACCAACCGTTGGAAAGGTAATCAAGTGATCTTCAAAAGTTAAGAAGGAAGTTTCTTCGACTAAAGAATTTAACATCATGTTTTTTTAGCAACAAGCTCTGGAGGTCAAATCTGTCTTCTTGCTTTGCACCAAGAATTTGATCTTTTTGACTCCCAAGTCTTTTTCCATCTTGTGATTATGATTTTGTAAGCTCTTTAACATCCTAATTGACATGTTTTGACTTCATCTCTTCCAAAATACCTACAAAGCATAAACATCTAGTAAAATGCCAAGGAACTTAAGAATCAAAATACAAAGTATAAGGAAATTCAATAGGAAAATGCATGAAACTAAGCACTTATCAAACTCCCCCACACTTAATCTTTTGGTAGTCCTCAAGCAAAATCAAATAGAGACAAAGTAATAAAACCTAATCTAATCCACTTTCAATACAAATTAGAGACAATCATTGGACAAGTCTTATAAACTAATCAATAGCTTAAAGAGTTTCACAAAAAATCATGCTTGATAGTAAATGGTTTGAGTTAAGCTAAAATTAACATAACATATCTCAATCAAAATAGTGCATGTTCAAACTTAATCTCAACTTCTCACATGGGATACCCTCATGATTTTCACTCTTTAAAGTAGTGGTGAAGTGTTTACACTCAATCAATCTCATGAAAACAGTTTCTACCATTTGCTTGCTTGTCCACCTATTCTCCACTACTTAGATCATGCAACTTCATGAATCAATAGGTCTTTATGCAAGGTTATAATGGGGCCAAAGGGTAATAATGTTGCTAGAGAATAAAAGATAAAGGATATTTCAAAAGTTCCAAAGATTTTATAGACTTTAGAGACATAATAAGTTTCATACAATGAAACTTCTCAAGACTCTTTACAAGTACATAATCACATAGGCCGAATATTCATGTTGGGCCTTTTCTTCATTCTAAACAACTTTGTAACATCTTTTTCTTTTTCCACAAGTTCAAGAGATGATTCATATATATATATATATATATATATATTTTCTCACATGGGAATGTATTTGGCAATATTCCCTTTCTTTTTGTCTTGACTTGTCTTTTCTTTCCCCCCACACTTATTTCTTGTTTCTAACCCAAAATTTCAATAGATCTTCCTTGTCTTTGCAATATGTCTCAAAACATGCTAATTCATCTTTAGAACAAAGGTAAGGATATAAATAAGTATATTTAGGTTAGGGACAAGATATGGTTACCAAAGAAATAACTTATTCAATATAGGCTCAAATTGGTTTGTATTCATGTTGTCACATGCATCAATATAGTCTCAACAAGGTTTAAAGCAAGTTCTAGAGAATCATGTAATCATAAGAGCACTCAAGAAAGAAATTACATTGATATGTATAATGCATCAATCATATAGGCTCAAAAACTCACAAGAATGATTATACATGTCAGATTTAAGTCTAAACATGTTTCTTTCTCAAGCAACATGTCATCTTAACATTGGCTCATAAAAAATGATATCAAGCTTAATTCTCATGAAAATCTTGTCATTAATAATCAGTTTTAGACCTATACAATTCATATCTCATCATAGTATTGAAAGTAACTAAAACACACTCAAAACAACATAAAAAGACTCAAAAACGAAACATTATAAATAAAATCCTAAATTCTTCCCCCCCACACTTAATTTTTACATTGTCCTCAATGTAATGCTATTATCTCCCAATGCAAGAATTATATGTAAGATAAAAGAACTACTAAACAAAACAAAAGAAAAACAATAAAAGATAGAATGATGGAGAGTAATGAATATGCAAATCTGATTATAATAGATGCTCTCCATCCTTTTGGGTTGCCTCCCAAGAAGCGCTTGGTTTATTGTCCTCAGCCTGACTTAGACGCATGCCATTATTATTCAACATAATTTGGCTCAAAGTGAGGTAACTCCTCCACATCTTGTATTGGAAAGTTCTCATAGTAAGGCTTCAATCGATGACCATTCACTTTGAATGCCTTATCTGTTTTCGGGCTTTGGATTTCAACTGCACCATGAGTAAACACATTAGTAATAACAAAAGGTCTAACCCAATGAGAACGTAACTTACCTGGAAATAGCTTAAGCATTGAATGGAAGAGAAGAACTTTTTGTCCAAAAACAAAGTCCTTTCTTGATATCATCTTATCATGGAATGCCTTAGTCTTTTCCTTGTAAATCCTAGAATTCTCATAGGCATCATTCCTTATCTCCTATAATTCTTATGGGTCTAGTTTTCTTTGCTTACCTGTCTCATCCATCTCCATGTTGCATGGTTTGATAGCCCAATATGCCTTATGTTCTAACTCAACCGGAAGATGACAAGGCTTACCATAAACAAGTCGATAAGGAGATATACTAATGGGTGTCTTATATGCTGTCCTATAAGCCCAAAGTGCATCATCAAGTCGTGAACTCCAATCCTTCCTATTTGGATTAACTGTCTTTTCAAGGATGGACTTAACTTCTCGGTTTGACACTTCATCTTGCCCACTAGTTTGAGGATGGTATGAGGTGGAGACCTTGTGTGTGATGTTATACTTCCTCAAAAGTGCTTCCATAGTCCTATTGCAAAAGTGAGTACCTCTATCGCTGATTATGGCCTTTGGTGTTCCAAACCTATCAAAGATGTTAGTCTTGACAAAATCTGAAACAACTTTAGAGTCATTAGTCCTAGTGGATTTTACTTCCACCCATTTTGAAACATAATCAATGGCAAGTAAAATATAAAGATTTCCAAAAAAAAAGAAGGAAAAGGTCTCATGAAATCCATGCCCCATACATCAAAAATTTCAACAATAAGTATTGGAGTTTGAGGCATTTGATTTCTAGCACCTAAGTTACATGTTCTTTGGCAACGATCACATGACTTGCAAAAGAGGTATGCATCTTTGAACATAGTAGGCCAATAAAATCCAGAATCAAGAACTTTCATGGCTGTTCTTTTGGATCCAAAGTGTCCTCCATATGCATAAGAGTGACAAAAGGTGAGAATAGATTGAAATTCAGATTCGAGTACACACCTTCTTATAATCTGATTGGAGCAATGCTTCCAAAGGTAAGGATCATCCCATATGTAGTATTTGGCATCACTCTTGATCTTATTTCTTTGAGCTTATGTCAACTCTTGTGGCAACTTCTTGGTAACTAAGTAATTAACAATATCGGCATACCAAGGAGTTGTTGTACTTATAAAAAGAAGTTGCTCATCCGAAATTTCTCATTCAAGGGTAGTGCATCCTCTTCATGAACTAAACGGCTAAGATGGTCCGCAACCAGGTTGTCACTACCTCTCTTATCTTTTATCTCCAAATCAAACTCTTGTAAGAGAAGTATCCATCTAATCAACCTTGGTTTGGCCTCTTTCTTAGTGAGTAAGTACATAAGGGTTGCATGGTCAGAAAATACAATTACTTTAGTACCAATTAAATAAGCTCAAAATTTTTCTAAAGCAAATAGAACAACCAAAAGTTCTTTTTCAATAGTGCAATAGTTTAATTGAGCATCATTAAGAGTTCGAGAGGCATAATAAATGGCATGTGAGGCATTGACAACCCGTTGACCCAAAACAACTCCAATGGCATAGTCACTAGCATCACACATGATTTCAAAAGGTACATTCCAATCTGGTTGCTGCATGATAGGAGCTGATGTTAAGAGTCCCTTCAATGTTTCAAACGCCTCTTTGCATTTATCATCAAAGTGGAAAACCACATCTTTTTGTAGTAGCTTGCAAAGAGATAATGTGATCTTTGAGAAGTCTTTGATAAATCTCCTATAGAAACCTGCATGTCCAAGAAAAGAACGAACCTCTCTCACATTTGTGGGAGGTGGTAAAGAATGCATAATATCTATTTTAGATTTATCAACCTGTATCCCTCTAGAAGAAATAACATGGCCTAAAACTATTCCTTGTTCTACCATAAAGTGACAATTAATAAGGTTAGTTTCTATGCATCTTTCAAGTACAAGTGTAAGGTTCTCTAGACATCTACCAAAAGAATCACCATAGACACTAAAATCATCCATAAACACTTCTATGATGTTATCTACATAATCTGAAAATATGCTAACCATACACCTTTGTAATGTAGTTGGTGCATTACAAAGACCAAATGACATACGCCGATATGCAAAAATACCAAATGACAATGTGAATGTTGTTTTCTCTTGGTCCTCCGGAGTAATGGCAATCTGATTATAATCTGAAAAACCATCAAGAAAACAATAATGAGAATGGCCAGCTAACTTTTCAAGCATTTGATCAATAAAAGGTAAAGGAAAGTGGTCTTTGCGAGTTGTGGAATTAAGTTTTTGATAATCAATACAAACTCGCCACCCTGTTTGAATCCTAGTAGGAACAAGTTCATTCTCATTATTTGTTACCACCGTTACACCTGATTTCTTTGGAACCACTTAGACCGAGCTCACCCATTTACTATCTGAGATAGGATAGATCACTCCAACATCTAGGAGCTTCAGTATCTCCTTTTTCACAACCTCTATCATAGGAGGGTTCAATCTTCTTTGTGCCTCTCTTGTTGGTTTTGACCCTTCCTCTAACAAAATCTGGTGCATGCACATGGATGGGCTTATTCCCTTGATATCGACAATTGACCAACCAATTGTTGTTTTATGCTCTCTAAGCACCGGAATAAGTCGTTCTTCTTGCAAAGGTGTGAGCTATTTGGCAATGATGACCGGTAGTGTGTCATTTTAACCTAAGAACACATATTTCAAGTGGTCCGGTAATGGTTTCAACACTAAAGTTGGTGCTTGCAAAATGGAAGGTAGAATTTTCTTATTAGATAAATGCAAATCAATAAATGAAACATCAAACCTTGCATCTTTAGGTGGCAGCGAGTGTAAAGATTCTAATGCCCCTTCCACATGGTCAGTCAAGGCTAGTTCCCCTTTAGCATTCCCCACTCCGAGATGTTTGCTAAGGACTATCTCCAAACTATCTTCACCATCTAGCTCATAAGCTTGCTGCACTAGTGAGTCATGATATCAATATTAAAAATATAATGCACATCACTAGGATATCTCATGGCCTCAAAAATGTTAAAGCGAATTATTTCACCATCAAATTCCATAGTTAAAGTGCCATCATGTACATCTCTTTTAGTTCTTGCTGTTTTCAAGAATAGTCTCCCTAATAGAATAGGTGTGGGATTATAAGACATCTCATCTTCCATCTCAATAACATAAAAGTCAGCGGGAAAAACTAATTCATTAACATGTACAAGAACGTCTTTTACAACTCCTCTTGGGTAAGTGTTAGAACGGTCACCAAGTTGTATTATAACACCAGTTTCCTCTAATGGTCCTAGATTCAATGAAGCATAAATTGAATATGGCATGACATTAATAGATGTCCCTAGATCTAGCATAGCAGGCTCAAACCTGGTGTTGCCTATCTTACAAGGAATGGTAAACATACCTGGATCCTTGCATTTAGGTAGGAGTTTCTTTTGAAGAACAGCTGACACATTATCCCCCACACTTACCTTTTCATTCCCTTTCAACTTTCGTTTAGATATGCACAACTCTTTTAGGAACTTGGCATATCTTGGCACTTACTTGATAGCATCTAGTAAAGAAATGTTCACCTCTACTTTCCGGAAGGTTTCCAAAATTTCCTTCTCTTTCTCCTCCTTCTTGGACTTTGCTAACCTGCTAGGAAAAGGTGGAAGAGTTATATAAGAAAGAAAAGATGGTTTAGGAGTTACCTTTTTAGTGGCTCATTGGGATATGAAGAGGATGCCATGGTGTTGTTCTCCCCTTGAGTACTATCCTTTTGTGGTGTCTCTAGCTGTTTCCCACTTCTTAAAGTTATAGCATTGACATTCTCTCTTGGATTCACTATGGTTTGGGAAGGTAATTTCCTGGAATCCCTTGCTTGCATTTGACTCATGGTTGTTGCCAATTGCCCCATCTGAGCCTCTAAGTTTCAGATACTTACCTTTGTCTCCCTTGATTCCTGTTGAATTGTATTAGTAGTAAGGGTTTTGACAAGATCTTCAAGAGTCTCACCTGATTTTTTTTGTGGTGGCACTTGTTGTAGGGTTTGATATGGTTGTTGCACTCTTTGCTGAAAACCCGGTGGCCTGTTGTCAAATGGTAGAGGAACAGCTTGTGATTGGTTCCCTTCATAATTGAAGTTTGGATGATCCGTCCATCCTGGATTGTAAGTGTTTGAGTAAGGATCATATTTCCTTATTTGGTTCTGAAATCCACCCATGGCATTCACATGTTCATTGGTGTCTTCTTGAAGTGTTGGACACATATCAGTTTGGTGCCCCATGTTTGAACATATGCCACAAGCCTTTATTTGCTGTATATTACCTACAGCCAATTGTTGAACAAGAGAAGTTAGTTTATCAAATTTTTGTTCAAGGGATGATATACTTACCTCATTAACTCTCTTGGGTTGTGGTGATGGATCTTGTCTCATTGAGAATTGTTGAGAATTGGCTGCCATGTTGGAGATTAGAGTTCTAGCAGCCTCGGGAGTCTTATCAACTAGAGCTCCCCCACTAGCGGTATCTATCATGCTTCTCTCCATGGGCATGAAACCTTCATAGAAGTATTGGATGAGAAGTTGTTCACTTATTTGATGGTGTGGACATGATGCACAAAGTTTCTTGAACCTTTCCCAATATTCATATAAGGACTCTATATTGTATTGCCTAATCCCATATATCTCTTTTCTAATGTTGGCAGCCTTAGATGCTGGGAAATACCTTTCCAAGAATGCTTTCTTCATATCATTCCATGAAGTGATGGTCCCGGATGGTAGATAGTAGAGCCATTCCTTTGCTGAATCAGCTAGAGAGAATGGGAAGGCTCTCAACTTAACTTGCTCTTCTATGACTCCTATTGGTCTCATGTTTGAGCAAACTACATGGAATTCCTTGAGGTGCTTATTTGGATCCTCTCCTGCAAAACCATACAAAATTGGGAGAAGATGAATCAAACCAGACTTTAATTCAAAAGCTACCTCAAGATTAGCATATTCAATGCATAATGGTTGTTGACCCAAGTCTGGAGCAACTAGCTCCTTGAGAGTTCGGCTGTCAGCTGCTGCCATCTCTCCTTGCTCCTCTTGGATGTTTTGGATCAACCCCTCGATTGGTTGTTGGTGAGAAGTTATAAATTTTCGAATTCTCCTAAGTCTTAAGTCTTCTTCGGGAGCTTGGAACATTCACTAATAAACAAAAAAAACAAGAAAGTAAATAATTAGAACAGAAAATAAGAATAAACCAATAAACTAATAAACTAAAGAAAGCAATCCCCGGCAACGGCGCCAAAAACTTGATGCACCCAGAAGAGTGTATCTTATTTAACCTTGCACTTAAAAAGAATCAATTGTAGAGTATAGTGATTAGCAAGGGTCGAGTCCTCAGGTATTGGGTTTTAGTTTATAAGTTAATAGTTTATCACTTAAAAACAAGTAAACAAAAGTAAAGGGGATTTTAAGATCAGATTTAAACTAAAGTTAACAATAAGAATGAGAAAACAAGTAATTAAGAAGAATCAAATGTGAGAAATATGGTTAAGGTTTCATTCTCCACCACTAGACATCATTAAGAAACAATTTCATATCTATCAATATCAATTAACTATCAAAGTTAACAACTGTAGATAACAGGAAGTTCTGTTACCCCAATCTTTTCTTAGTTCGTCGTTAAATAGAACAAGCTCTCTATTTAATCTCTAACTACCAAACAACCCAGAATAAGCTCTCTAAATTCAATTTAATAGTAGCTTTATGATGAGAAAGATAGATTGATCTAAGCAACAAACACATCACCTCGGATTGTTCAACTTAGGTTATGTTCCACTTTGCAATTATTGAAAACTTGACCATAATCATTAATCACAAATTGCTACTTATGAATAGGAAATCAAGACAATTAAACGGATCAAGACTCATAAACTAGCATTAGACAATTATCAAGATTTATCTAGTTGGTCACCTAAGCAAATCAAAACATCATCATGAACAATTTTAATGGAAGAACATAAGCAACTTTGATAGAAAACAATGATAGATAGATTCTGAAAATTAATTACATAACATGTCTAGGGCTTTGAAATCACCCTTAACCAAATAAAAGTTTAGCCTAGCATAGGCATTGTAAACATAAACATAAAATTAAAGAGAATCTAAGAAGAAAATAAAAGAAAGAAAGAAGAAGAAGAAGAATATTAATTATCCTGCCTCTTGCCCTCTCAAAAACAAAGAAACAAAGAAGAAATCATAACTCTAATGCTTGGAGAAGTGTAAATTTCGTTTGCCCCCTTGATCTCTATTTATAGGAAATAGCTAGGGCATCAAACAAGTGAATTTCAGCTCTCTCCCTTCAATAAATGTTGACATTTGGCTAAAGTTAAGGACAGGTGGCTAACTTTTGTGTTTTAAGGAAAGAAGGAATACTTGGCAGTCAAGGTTTTAATAAAGTAGGAAAGTCTTTGTCAAAGCACTCTTTAATGAGGAGAGATTACAAATTTACAGCCAAAGTAAGTGTAAGGAAGGAAAGTCTTGGCTGATTTAATTCTTCTACTTTGACTAGGATTAGCTATAAGGAAGATTCTTGCAATTAATGCAATTAATGTAAGTTGACAGCCACTAATCCTTCTTTGACAAGGATAAACATAAATGTCAGCTAAGGTATTAAGGAAAAAAATGTGATTTGAGGCTAGGGTTTTTTCTACCACTAGGGTTGTTTAGAGAGATATTTGAATGCCAATTTGGATGACCATTTCTTATCCAATTTAGGCCCATGACCAACCGTTGAAAAGATAATCAAGTGATTTTCAAAAGTCAAGAAGGAAGTTTCTTCGAATAAAGAATTTAACATCATGTTTTATTATCAACAAACTCCGGAGGTCAAATCTATCTTCTTGCTTTGCACCAAGAATTTGATCTTTTTGACTCCCAAGTCTTTTTCCATCTTGTGATTGTGATTTTTAAGCTCTTTAACGTCCTAATTGACATGTTTTGACTTCATCTCTTCCAAAATACCTAAAAAGCATAAAAACCTAGTAAAATGTCAAGGAACTTAAGAATCAAAACACAAAATATAAGGAAATTCAATAGGAAAATGCATGAAATTAAGCACTTATTAGTCTCTATTTATAGGCAGCCTCTAGGTCTTGAGCATTTAATGTTGAGTGGCAGCCAAGGTTTCTTCAAAATAAGGAAAGGTTGGTGACTTGCAGCCAAAGGATATTTAAACAAGGAAAGATGCTTTACTTGCAGCCAAAGCATGTAAAATAAGGAAAGCTATAGCTGATTTAAATCTCCTACTTTGACAAGGATTAACTTTAAGGAAAGATCCTTGCAATTAATGCAATTAATGCAAAGTTGAAAGGTTGACAGCCACTAATCCTACTTTGACTAGGATTTTCTCACATGGCAAATTAAGTTGATTCTTGCAATTAATGCAAGGTAACACCTACAAAACACAAAACCATAATAAACTATCAAAGATTTCAAGGAACTAAGCATAAAATATAAGGAATTGATATATGAATATATATGAATTTAAGTACTTATCAAACTCCCCTTCACTTTTTCTTTTGCTAGTCCTCAAGCAAAATCAAATAGAGACAAAGTAAGAAAACCGAATCTAGTTCACTTTCAATACAACTTATAGACAATCATTGAACAAGTCTTATAAACTAATCAATAGCTTAAAGTGTTTTACAAAAAATCATGCTTGATAGTAAAGGGTTTGAGTTAATCTAACATTAACATAACATATCTCAATCAAAATAGTGCATGTTCAAACTTAATCTTAACTTCTCACACGGGATACTCTCATGATTTTCACTCTTTAAAGTAGTGGTAAAGTGTTTACACTCAATCAATCTCATGAAAATAGTTCTACCATATGCTTGCTTGTCCACCTATTCTCCACTACTTAGATCATGCAACTTCATGAATCAAGAGGTCTTTATTCAAGGTTGTAATGGGGCCAAGGGGTTGTAATGTGGTTAAAGAATAAAAGGATAAAGATATCACAAAGGTTTCAAAGATTTCATAGAGTTTAGAGACATAATAAGATCATACAAATAAAACTTCTCAGAACTCTTATAAAGCACATACTAACATAGGCTAAATATTCATGTTGAGCCTTTTCTTCATTCTAACCAACTTTGTAACATCTTTTTCTTTAACCAAAAGTTCAAGAGATGATTCATTTTTTTTTAATATATGGGAATGTATTTGACAATGATCCCTTTCTTTTTCTCTGGACTTTTCTTTTCTTCCCCCACACTTATCTTTTGTTTTCAACCCAAATTTTCAATAAGTATCCCTTGTTTTGCAATATGTCTCAAAATATATAATCCATCTTTAGAACACGAGTAAGGATATAAGTACATTTAGGCTAGGGAAAAGATGTGATTACCAAAGAAATCGCTTATTCAATGTTGGTTCAAATTGGCTCACTAGGGGGATGTTCTCTTGGAACATCAATAAAGAGTGGCTGTTTGGCCCTGGTTATAATCCTATTGCCTCTATCATATTCATGGTGTCACATACATCAATATAGTCTCAAATGGTTTAAAGCAAGTTCTACAGAATCATGTAATCATCTGAGCACTCAAGAAAGAAATTAGACTGATATGTATAATGCATCAATCATATAGGCTCAAAAACTCACAAGGATGATTTTACAAATCAATATTATGTCTAAACATGCTTCTTTCTCAATCAACATATCATATTAACATTGGCTCATGAAAAATAGTATTCAAGCTCAATTCTCATGAAAATCTTACCACTAATGATAAGTTTCAGACCTATTCAATTCATATCTCATCATTGTATTGAAGGAAACTAAAACACACTAATAATAATAATATTATTATTAAAGACTCATAAAAGAATAATAGTAAAAAATAAAAGAAATTCTAAATCCTTCCCCCCACACTTAATTCTTACATTGTCCTAAATGTAATGCTATAAACCCAAATGAAAGAATCACGTGTAAGAGAAAAGAACTAATAACATAAGAATAGAAATAACTAATAACAAATAATTAACAAATAAACATAAAAAAAATAATAAAAGAAAAAGGAAAAAGAAAAAAAAAAGCAAATCTGAGTATGGCAGGTTGTTAATTTCTTCATTAATTGGGATGTCTTCCCAATTAGTACTTGAGTTAAGTTGTCCACCCTAACCAACAGCCCTTCTTGGCTTTTTAGGCTTGTCAGGCTCATACATGAAACTTCCCAAATTTGTGCGTTTGATAGGAAGCTTTCTTTGCACAACAGTGGATGCGTTCTCTATTACAAGTTTATTCCATTATCCTTTGTAGTGCATTGCTCATCGAGGAATGGAGCATATTTTGGTACTTGTTGAATGACATCTAGAAACAAGCTGTTTAAGGTTTCCGGCATGTGTTGTTCATGTTCCTCCTCCTTGAACTTTGCAAATCTACTAGGAAATGGTGGAGAAGAAATATTATTAAAAATTGGAACCCTAAATGTTACCTCAGGTGCCGAAGTACTCAGTTGGAATTGTAGCTTCATTATCTTCAAGAGTTGCATCCATCTCAAGTTCTTTCTTATCCTCAGGTTCCCTTGGATTTTCTGATTTATCCTCAAGTTGTGTGGCATTAACATTCTCCTTTAGATCAATCATAGTTTAGGAAAAGAGTTGTTCATGTAGTTCCTCAGATCCTTCTTCTACCCATCGCGTCACACCACTAGCCAATTGGCTCATTTGCATTTCCAAATTCTGGATACTTACTTGAAGACTTGTCCTTGTTTCCTGAATGTTTGCCTCTATTTTCTGTTGAAATTGCAAATTATTAGCAACAAAAGTATTGACAAGGTCTTCTAAAGAAGTATCTGAACTTTGAGGTGGGGGCTGCAAAAGATCTGGTTCTTGAGACCATGATTGATTGAAACTCGATGGATAATTGTAGTTGGTATAAGGATCTATTTCTTGATAATTTCAAACGAGTAGCCATAATTAGTATGATTCCACCATCCCTCATTGTAAGTGTTTGGAAATCATCGTACTGTTGTCCTTAGAACCCTTGATGGCTTTGGTATCCTCCCACATCATAGGCTGGTTCAAAATTATCTTTTTGATAGTATGGGCACCAATTGGTTGGATGATCCATCATGAAACACACTCCACACTGCCTTGATTGTTGAATCTTACTTATGGCCACTTGTTAAACTATAGAGATGAGATTGTCTAGTTGGTTCTGAAGGTTTTGAAGTTTTGATGTAGCACTTGCCATCTCTTCTTACTTGAAATCTGAAAAGAAAAACTTGTATGTACAAGAAAAATAAAATTAATTACAATTGAAAATACAAATAAACTAAAGAAATCAATTCCCGGCAACGGCGCCAAAAATTTGATGCACTCAAAAGAGTATATCTTATTTAATCCTTACACTAAAAATATCAATTGTAAAATATAGCAATAAGCAAGGGTCGAGTCCACAGGGATTGGTGTTTAATTTAAGAATTATTAGTTTATACTTAAATTCAAATAAAACAAAATAAAAAGGGAGGTTTTTAAAATCAGTTTAAACTAAAGCAAACAATCAAAAGAAAAAAGCGAGTAAATAAGAAGTAATCAAATATTAGAAAGGTATGGTTAAGGTTTCATTCTCCACCACTAGAGATCATTGAGAATCAATTTCAGATCTATCAACATCAATTAGCTATCAGAATTAACAACCGTAGATAACAACAAGCTCTACTATCATAATCTTTCCTTAGTTTGTCGTTAAATAGAATAAGCTCTTCTATTTAATCTCTAATTATCAAACAACCTAGAATAAGCTCTCTAAATTCAATTTGATAACAACTTTATGATGAGAAAGATATGTTGATCTAAGCAACAAACACGTAAGCTCGGATTGTTCAACTTAGGTTATGTTCCACATTGTAATTCCCGAAAACCCAACATAATCATGAATTACAAATTGCCACTTTTGAATAGGAAATCAAGACAATTACACGGATCAAGACTTCTAAACTAGCAATAGATAATTATCAAGATCTATCTAGTTCGCAACCTAAACAAATCAAGACAATATCATGAACAATTCTTATGAAAGAACATAATCAACTTTGATAGAAAATTAATGATAGATAGAATCTAAAAATCAATTACAAAACATGTCTAGGGCTTTGAAATCACCCTTAACCAAAGAAAAGTTTAGCCTAGCATAGGCATAGTTAACATAGACATAAAAGAATAAGAAGAAAAACTAAAAGAAAGAAAAAGAAAATCAGAATATAAGAGTAGAAGAAGTGTAGAGATCAGCTCCCCCTTGTGTCTCTATTTATAGGCAGCCTCTAGGTCTTGAGCATTTAATGTTGAGTGGCAGCCAAGGTTTCTTCAAAATGAGGAAAGGTTGGTGACTTGCAGCCAAAGGATATTTAAACAAGGAAAGATGCTTTACTTGCAGCCAAAACATGTAGAAATAAGGAAAGTCATAACTGATTTAAGTCTCTTACTTTGACAAAGATTAACTTTAAGGAAAGATTCTTGCAATTAATGCAAAGTTGAAAGGTTGACAGCCACTAATCCTACTTTGACTAGGATTTTTTAACATGGCAAATAAAGTTGATTCTTGCAATTAATGCAAGGTAACACCTACAAAACACAAAACCATAGTAAACTATCAAGGATTTCAAGGAACTAAGCATAAAATATAAGGAATTGATATATGAAAATATATGAATTTAAGCACTTATCACCGGGAGTGTAATGGTAAAAGCCTCCCAACATTGGAGACTCTCAGGATTCGGACCTTGGTTCTCATCTAGGGGGTTGGAGCCACTAACCACTCCAACCAACCAAATGTTGGTACCAAGCATATATATATTCAAAGATGTTTAAGGATGCTTGCCTTTCTTATTATAGCTATGCCTTTGACATGCCTCCACCATTGGTAAACTATGCATCAAAAGATATGTAATAACTTTCTTTCCTTCTTCTTAGGTGTTTCTAATCAGGCTTCCATATAGAATTTTTATGCCCCATTTTAAATAGTTGTTACCATATTTTTTTTTGGTTACTCAAGGTATCCCCAGGCTTCGTCCAGGACTAATCCTTCGAGGTACTGTCGGACGCCAAGGCGGGGACCTCTCCCAAGAAAGTTTTCTGCGTTCACAAGGGCTCGAACTCGAGACCACTTGCTTAAGCGACCAGAGCTCCTTCCACTCAGGCCAACCTTCATTGGTAGTTGTTACCATTTGACTTCTAAAACTTAATTGATTTTTTTTCTCCAAGTAAGAATTATTATCTTTTTTTATACATGATATGTATTTAATTTATTTTTTATTTAGGTAATTGAATAAGGCTAGATCTATGTTATATGAACTTGGGGTGAGTGTCGAACATAGGTATATGTCCAATATGAGTATATTCAATTTTTTTAATGTTTTTTCATATATATATATATATATATTTAGAGGATCATACTTTCATAGTCATGTCCAAATATATATCAAATACAGGTGTCAAACACGAATACTTTAAGAAAAAAAAGAGTTCGAGTAGCATAGGGCTAGAGGGAGCTTGAGAAGGAAAATAAAACTTTTTAGGTGCTTTCTCATTGGAATGATAATAATAACATCATTAGATTATTAAGCTAAAAGAAAGAACATAAAATTGTTAAGATAGGGAAAATGGTTTGATAAACTTAATTTCTAAGATTGTTTAGGTTCCATTTGGTTATTCCTTTTTCTGTTTGTTTTATAATTAATTTTGAAACTAAAAAGTGAAATATGCATTTGAATATAAAAGGCAAATACTTTTTTGAATATTTAAAAGTTGAAAAATAATTACTGAATAATACATATAAACAAATTAATGAATAAAAAATCCCTGATTTTTATTTATATGGAACAAATTCCTTTTTTGAATATATTTTATATTTTTTCATTTTAATCAAATATAAAATTAAAGAAAGAAAAAATGAAAAAAAGAAAACCAAAACCTAAAAAATATCCCAAAAAGGAAGAGCTAAATTTGAAAGCCAAATAAAATTGGTTGGCCCATTTTCAATTATTCAGATTCAGTCCACTACTATCTCCCAAGGCCTAAAATGAAACGCAGCCGTTTAATTTAGGGTTTATCTAAGCCTCCTCAATTAGATCTATAAATAACAGGAAAAAGAAAACTTGATTAATTTTTTATAATTTCGTATTTTTCATTGATTAATAGATGAGAAAAAGAAAACTGCAACAATATGATTGGATTTATTCCACAATTACTTGTATTTAAGTCTGTGATGATCAGTCTTTTATTTTTCTATTGAAATTTCTTCTAAAATTTTCTCTCTTTTTTTTTTTTTGGCCACGTAGTAAATTTTTTTATTTAATTTTTGAGATATGATGACGTAGTAAATTTAAGTGTTTGATTTTTTATTCACAGAATATGTGGCAGATACTTTATTATAGAAAACAAACATTTTTTATTACGATAAAAGATTGTATGAAACAATTATTCCACGTCAGCATATATTCTTATCATTCAAATTATGTCACGTAATCAAATTTTTGAAAAAAGTCAACTATTTATTACACATTACATATAATAATTAAATGATAATCAATCTTTCTACGTCATCATATAACAGGGATATAGCCTTGCGATTCTTTCTCTTCCTCTAATTGTAGCATTGAAAAGCCTGAAAGAGAACGTTGTTCTAGGGGTATGATACCCGAACTTGGTGGTTAAACTCTACTGTGTGTGACGATACTGTAGGGGAGGTCTTGCAGAAAAATAGCTCGACATCAGGATGATAAAAAGCTTAACACCTCTCATTCTTATTACTTTTTCAATATGAAAAAGAAAAAAAAATGAAAAGGTTGTCTTATTCCAAACCCCAATTATGAAATCCCCTTTCTCCCACTTCATACCTTGGAACACACTGTTCTTATAGAGATTAAGGCGCTTTCACATCTTCTTAACATGAAATGGTTGGGGAGAGGAAATGTTCCTTTTTTTAGGGTACTCCTGGGAACAGATCCAGTGGAGACGAGGTGGGGCTTATAGCTTAGAGGATTAGAGCACATGGCTACGAACCATGTTGTCGAGGGTTCGAATTCCTCCTCGCCCACAACCGGCCCAAAATGGAAGGATCTTTCCCTTTGGGAGTAAGAAAATCATGATCGGTATAGCGGACCCAAAGCTATGGAACTTGGGCGTGGGTCTTTTGCCGAAATGGATACAAGTATTAGTAGCATAAAAAAAATGCGATCCTCGTCATTTAATTAATGTGTTTGCTCGTGATAATTGTGTTCTATCGGGAGAATCAATGACTGCATATTTGAGGCATTTTCTAGTACTAGTAAATCTGAGAATTCTTTCGGGTAGATTCTCAAAAAGAAAGAGTGGAAAAATTCTGTCATTCCGAATTAGTGGATGCTGCCAAAGGGAGTGGCGATGCCATACGCAAAAAGGAAAAGACTCATACAATGGCAAAGGCAAATAGAGCTTTTGCACATTTTCGTTAATCCATGAACAGGATCGATATAGACACATAGATTCATGGATCCATACATCTCGATCGGAAAAGAGTCAATAGAAAAAGAAAGAATCGGAATTGATCGATATATTTCTCGAAACAAATAAAAAGGAAACGAAGGATGAAACATAAATCATGGATCAACTAAGACCTCTTGGGGACTTGCTTAAGAATAAGAAAGAGGAATCTCATGTAAATACCAAGGTTTGATCCTATTCATACGGATTCCGTAAATATTCCATTCCAAAACTAGAAAGTTCAAAACAATTGGGCTTTTTTGGAGATTAGATGCAGTTACTAATTCATGATCTGGCATGTACAGAATGAAAACTTCATTCTCGATTCTACGAGAATTTTTATGAAAGCCTTTCATTTGCTTCTTTTCGATGAAAGTTTTACTTTCCCAAAATGTATCCTAATTTTTGGCCTAATTCTTCTTCTGATGATCGATTCAACCTTTGATATAAAAGATATATCTTGGTTATATTTCATCTCTTCAACAAGTTTAGTAATGAGCATAACGGCCCTATTGTTCCGATGGACAGAAGAACCTATGATTAGCTTTTCAGGAAATTTCCAAACGATGATATCTATGCAGATGGCTATATATCGTATAATTCTTATATATTGTACAATGAAGTACCACATGAGTGGATATATAGGAATCAAAATCTGCCGAACCACTCATGTTATGATCTTCTACATCCTAGGTCTTCCCCTTTCGTCATCTGGCTTATGTTCTTCATGTAGCATTCAGACCGAATGACTCTATGAAATTTCGTCGATACTTTCACATATTATGGGTAATGTAGGAGACATCTCTATTTTTTCCCCCAGGGAATCTTTAGAATTACCGCATTCCTTGTACGATATATATCCAATTAGAGGAGGAGAAAGAATCGCAAGGTGGAAGAAAAAGTTTGGTCCATCATTTCTGTGATTTGATCCATGTCTTGACCAACACAATTAATTATCTGGATTTTTGAATTGTACCCACTTAGAGATGAGGATGAAAAGTGTGGATAGTAATTAGAAGTGAAGATGAAAAGTTGATTGACAAACTAGATAAAAATGTATTGGCTGATATTGATGTCCAAGCTGAATCTATGATTATTAAGGAATAAATAAAATTTTAAAGGGTTAATACAATAATTTGCCCCTGTACTATACTCTTTTTTACGATTTGATACCTTAAGAAAAAAAAATCACACTTAAATACCTAGACTTTAATTTTGTCACGCACGTTAGTCCAATACCTAACGGCATGCTGACATGTGCACTTTTACCCTATAAAAACGTGACACGTGACAATTTTGACACGTCAACAATGCCACATTAGCATTTTAGAAAATTTTATTTTTAAATTTTATTTTAAATTTACTTTTTTTAATTAATTATTTTTAAAATAATAAAAATAATATTTTTTTGAAATAAAAAGATTTTTTTTTTTCAATTTAAAAAAATAAAAAAAAAACTTTTTATTTTAATTTAATTTTTTTAATTAAAAAATTTTTTAAATTAAAAAACTAATAAAAATAATATTTACTGAAATTAAATTTTTTATTTTTTTTGAATTAAAAAAAAAAATCTTCTCTCTTCCACTCTCTTTCTCTCTTTTCCCCTCTTTTCCCTGGTTTGCCGGCGACCGATTACCGATTGGCCCAACGATCGACCAACCTTTCCTCTTCTTCCTTCTCTTCCTCTCTCCTACCCGGCCTGCCGCCAATCTCGCAGGCCCGAGGCAGACCGACAGTCGAAGGCCCTTCTTGTCTGTTCATCTCCCTTTTTCCTTTCTCTTTCTCCCCGATTTCCCTCCTGTCTCTCTCTTCTTTTTTTTTTCTCATCTTTTTTCTAGATTTTTTTTAAATTTGAAAAAGAAATTAAATTTAAGTCCGAAAAAAACATTGTTTTTATTTTTTATTTCAAAAAATTAAAATAATTAAAATAATTTTTTTTAAATGCTGACATGGCATTGCTGATGTGTCAAAGTTGTCATATGTCACATTTCTATTGATCAAAAGATGACATGTCATCAAACTATTAAGTCATGGACTAACGTGGATGACGGAAGTAAAATTAGGATACCTAATCGTGAATTGTTTTCTTATAGTACCAAATCATGAAAGGAGTATACTTCGGAAGCCAATTTGTGCATAAACCCAATTTTAAAAAAAATAATTTTATTTAAACTCGAATACAATAATATAAAAAATATTTTAAATGAAATTAATTAAATCAAGAAAAACATATGTAATATAAATAATTTATGTAAAATTATATGAATAAATATAGAAGTAAATAAGTATATTTATTTATATATGGTATTGGTTTTTGCTTTTATATATATTATAAGTTGTATTCACATATGATATCTAATTTTTGGATTTTTTTAACTGATTTCGTGAGTCTAAAACTTTAAATAAAAAATAAGTCAAACATATAAAAGCATACTAATATCCGATACCGATATTTAAATTCATATAACATAGTTTGGAACTAAAAAAGCAGTCAAGTTAAATATTTTCATCAGGCAACTAAAAACAATAAGAGTATCCAAAGTTTCAGCTTCTGAAATCTTTTATATAGCCAATGGGATTAAACTTTGTAAAACACAACTTATTTTATTGATCTTGGTAAGAAAAACATGGTGCTTCCAGGATCCAGCCTTAATCAGGACAAACTGAATGTGAAACTTTTTTGAAACTAATTCGACCCATTTTTAAGTATGAGTTCAAGAAATGACAGAAATGGTCCTTTTCAAGTCTCAACTTCTACCCAATGAACGTAGTTGCGTATAGCTGTCCCCCAAGGATCTACGGTAGTTCTTTTTTATTTTTTATTCCGTTCAAAACCACGTGAAAGAATACAAGTCTAAGTGGACTCCTGGAATTGTCGGATATATCAAATCTTCCATTGTCCATGTTCAAACATAATTACATCCTATGTTAAGGGGAATTTGATGCGTATCGGATACGAATATATGTTTGACATAAGTATGTTTATTTTTTTGTAAATTTTTTTTATATATTTGAAAATTCATATTTTCATACATATATCTGAATATGTGTTGAATACAAATGTCGACTACGAATATTTTAGAGAAAATGATGATTCCGGTAACATAGATTACATCATTCTTGTTATACAGGAAAATCCCTGGGCTCAAAATTTAGAATCCGATAACTTCCTAAGAGGCATGCTAGAAGTATTTTGGAGATAAAATAGGTCAGTTAATTTGGCTTAAATTAATTTATCAGCTTAAACTTAAGATTTAGGATTAGAATCTTTACATTTTCCAAGTGAATTATGTGTACTTGTATCTGATATTGAAGAATCAGATTGGTTTCTTTTGCCTTTTTTGTTGCTCTAGTTATGGAGCGAAGGAAATCTTCCTCACTTTATCTATGTTGCTAAAGGGTGCTAGCTAGCCGCCATCATTTTTTTTATCTAATGTTTTACTATAATATGCACAAGTGGTCATTAATGGTGGTTACATTGAGACAATCGGAAACTTCACCGCCATGTCGTATGAAAACAAATTTAATAGTATTAAAAGATAAAAGATTGAATAAACAAATTAAGACCGGTGGACTGCTTTTCATCACTATCTACTGTCTTTATTCTATGGCATTGGAAATTATGTAGAAACTTAATTTCTGTAGGGATCGATCGATTTTGTGGAAAAATTGTAACTTGAACACCAAGTCACAAACAGTATTCCATCTCTTCTCTCTCTATATATAGAGCAGTTAACAAAGTTGATAAACACTTAAATATTTACAAAACTTAAGAGTTCTGAGAGGGAAAATAAGAGTTTCAGAAAAATGATGTTGGGAGAAATGTTGTCTGTAGGCTCAACCATGGGGGCTTTTATGCTTGTTTATACCATATTTAAAAAGTTCTTCCCTTATCAACTTCAAGACTGTTTTGAAATTTATTTCAAAAAGTTGGTGAGTTTTACATATCCTTATGTTGAAATCAGCTTTGCTGAATTCACTGGGGAACGCATGGATCGTAGTGAAGCCTACTCTGCAATTAAATCTTATCTCAGTGAGAATTCCTCCGCGTCTGCTAAGCGGCTTAAGGCTGATGTTGTCAAAGATAGCCAATCTGTAGTCCTTAGCATGGACTATAATGAGGAAATCGCTGATGAATTTGAAGGGGTCAAGGTTTGGTGGTCTGCAAAGAAAACTCCTCCAAGAACACAGCGGATTACATGGGGTCCTGATGATGATGAAAACAAATTTTACAAGCTCACAGTCCACAAACGCCATAGAGAACTCATCACTCAGTTGTATGTTAGTCATGTTTTAAAGGAAGGAAAGGCGATTGCAACAAAGAACCGGCAGCGAAAGCTCTACTCTAACAATCCTAGTCACAACTGGTACGGATATAAGAGGAGCAAGTGGAGCAATGTAGTGTTTGAGCATCCTGCAACATTTGATACTCTAGCAATGGATGCAAAAGAGAAAGAGGAAATCAAGAATGATCTCATCAAGTTTAGCAAAGGGAAAGATTACTATGCTAAAATTGGAAAAGGTTGGAAGCGTGGATATCTCCTTTATGGTCCTCCAGGAACTGGCAAATCATCCATGATTGCAGCCATGGCAAATCTTCTGGACTATGATGTTTATGATCTTGAACTTACTGCAGTCAAGGAAAACGCAGAGTTGAGAAGGCTTTTGATTGATACCACGAACAAGTCAATTTTAGTGATCGAGGATATTGATTGCTCTCTTGACCTTACTGGCCAACGACAGAAGAAGAAGAAGAAGAAGAAGGAGGAGAAAGGCAGCAATGAAGAGTTGGATCCGGTTGCAAAACAGGTAAAAGAAGAGGAAGCAAAGGAGAGCAAGGTTACTCTATCAGGGCTTTTGAATTGTATTGATGGACTTTGGTCAGCTTGTGGGGGGGAAAGAATCGTTGTTTTCACCACTAATTATGTGGAGAAGCTTGATCCAGCTCTAATAAGGAGAGGAAGAATGGACAAGTACATAGAAATGTCCTATTGTTGCTTTGATGCATTCAAAGTGTTGGCAAATAATTATTTGGAGATAGACTCTCATTCATTATTTGGAGAAATTGAAAATTTGTTGGGGGAAACAAAAATGACTCCTGCTGATGTTGCAGAGAATTTGATGCCAAAATCAGATTATGACAAGGAGGAGACTTGTTTGGAGAGATTGATTGAAGCTCTTAAGGCTGCAAAGCAGGAAGCAATTAAGAAGGCCAAGGAAGAAGCTTGTGTAATGGCAGAGAAAGAAGAAAAAGAAAAGGAACAATCTGCTAAAGATGTTAAAGAAGTGAAGGAAAATGGTGTTGCAGCCAAAGAAGTGAAAGAGAATGGTGTGGCAGCCTAAGAAATGGAAGAAAATGGTGTCACCAATTAATCTATCAAGTACATATCTATGTGAATTTGAAGCTAGCTACTAGGATATTAGGATTGCTTTGATCACTGTTTATATTTCTATTTGTATTTCATTGTGTATTGCTGTTCATATTGCTATTTGTATTGGTTTCTCTTACGTTGTTCATATTGCTATTTGTATTGTATTTGGTAGTGCTGTATAGTGTGTCTTGAATTTGAATGTAAATAAGAATAAAACGTTGATTTATAAGAAGATTTAGTTTGGTAATTTCCCATCATTTTTGGATTTTTTTAGTCGATTTTGCAAGTTCAAAATTTTAAACAAAAGACAAGTTAAACACGCGAACATATATCAATGTCGGATACCGATACTCTCCTAGTTATATTGGGAAATAGAAATTCAGTTTGTGTATCTACTGGTTCAACATCAAGTTAATAGAAAAGTGCCATGTGGAATCTTTGGCTGTTTTTAAGATCAATAATTGGTGGAAAGAAGTTCAATCTTTCCAAGTTGTTAATTCATGGCAACCACCCCAATTTTCCTTCTATGTTATGGAACCAAAATAGCAATTCAAACGGCTAAAATTTTACTTCTTCTGCAACACAGTACCTTACCACAACTCAAAATTCACATATTTGCTCTATAGGCCTCCATGCAGAGTTTTTCTCATAGGAAACTTGATTTCAGATAAATTAAATGAATTCAAAATCAATTGAGAAAAGAAAAAAAAAAAAAAAAAAAAAAGAAGAAGAAAAACCAGAAACCTTTGGTAGTAAGTAAAATACAAGAAACTAGAATTTATCAGTTATCAAGGCTTTGGGACTCAAGGAAAGTCTCAAGTATCAATTTAATGACATAAATGTATTTAAACATAGTAAAATCTGATGAGCCTGTGATTTAGAAATATAATAACCTATATTACTCGGACTCGGATGTTAGTGTCAGACACGGGTATATGCGTCCGACATAGGTATGTTCAATTATTCCTAAGATTTTCATGTATTTGGAGATCTTTGGAGGATCGTATTCCATACACATCTCTAGATATGCATCGGACATGAGTATTGGATATAGATACTTCAAAAAAAATGAGGAGTCAGAGCAACGATGCATAATAACAAACAACTTCTTACAGCTTTACTTTATTTACTTGGTAAAGAAAAACTTGGTGTTTACAGCTTTAATCATCAAGACAAACTTCATTTACAACACTTTCTAATAAAAGCTAATTTTCCAAAGGATTATTTACCTATCTACAGTTATGTTCAAGATATGACAAGTAATGGTTCCTTTCTCCTCTCAAGAACCCTTCAATGAGCATGAAGTTATAGTGAAATCCATACGCAAGGTTGGCCTTTCAACACACCTAAACTTACAGTTCTTATATGTTCGAATTCGGTTAAGCTAAGCTTTTAGGAGTATTTTTTTTATTTAAAAGATATAGTGTGGTAGTCTCTTAACTTATTAGTTTTAATTTTTTAAATATCAATGTCTGCAATTTGCTTGACTTGTTCACCTCGAGTTCAAATCTTTATACCCCTTGCTTGACACTAAAAAATTAAATGTTTAAGAACAGTTTATGCATGTATATATATATATATATATATATATATATATATATATATATATTGTAACAGGGAGATCAGCAAGTTGTCATAGATGGTGACTAAAAAGTAAAAAAATAGCAAGTTGGGACCTTCCTGAAAGTTTCACATGCAAAGGAAATTAACTACTCCAAGAAAACAAAACTGAATAAAGAAAGACCTTTGATTGCATTTGATCAAATTCAGTATATTTGGTTCTTCTATGACATTGAAATTTGGTAGAAACTTCAGGTGTAGTAGTGAGGAAATTTCAGTACCTATCTATGTACTCTATATCTATGTTCCTCGGACTCGGATGTGAGTGTCGGACACGGATATGTGTTCAACATGGGTATGTTCAAATTTTTTCAAGATTTTCATGTATTTGGAAGGTCCTTGGAGGATCATATCCCCATACTCATGTCCAAATATGCATCAGACACGGGTGTCGAACATGAATACTTAAAAAAAAATGAAGAATCGGAGCAACATAGCTCTATATGATTTGTGGGAGTGAAAAGGCAAGCTAAATATGATTCCAAAAGCTTTACTGATAGAATAAAAGTTCTCTCCAAAAGAGATGGTCTGATTTGCTCTTTTTTCCCCTTTTAAATTTTACTGGTTTTTTTCCCAATGAGTTTGCCTTTCCCATTGTTACTCTTTGCTTTAATGAGATTCTTATTTTATCTGCTGAACTACTAATTTAGGCATTGATAGCATGGCATTAAATTAACTGAATCAGATTTTTCTTTCTTTCTATTGCTATTTCAATTTTGGTGGCAACTAAAATGAGAACATTCAAAATGGAACCATGAGAACAATGTTAGAATCCCACATCGGTGGGAGAATTGTTAGAGTTCCTCCTTGAAGGCTATATAAAGAGCCTTAAGGAGAAGTATTAAAACCATCCCAAGTATTATCTCTTCCTCTCTTGTATACTTTCTTATATTCTTTGTGAGGTTGTTCTCTCCTAGTATTTAGAGAGAGGTGTTGTAATATTTTCTCATAGTGAAATTCTTCTAGTCTTGCCCCATGGTTTTTCCCTTTATTCATTGAGGGTTTTCCACGTTAAATTTTGTGTGTTCAGTTCCTATTTTCTCATCTCTTATTTTAGTTGTGAGACACTATTCCGTCACTCTGGTACCTAACAGTGGTATCAGAGCCATTGGTTCGTGGTCCTTATTCCGCTGCAGTGAAAGTGTTGGTTCTTAGTATGCTCTGTGGTTGCAGTATTGTCTGATCTTCCACATCAGAAAAGAATTATTCTTGTTGCTGGAAATAAAGTGTGGTAGTGTGAAAGTGTCTAGGGAAGTTCTGGCTAGGAAAGACTTGGTATTTAAGTGTGTCTATCAGTGACCCACCTCTCTTTCCTGGGAACCTACCTGGTGCACTATTCACGGGCTACGGTCACTGTTCCAGTATACGGTCACTATTCATACGTGTGGTTGTATACTTTTGCAGTAATTGTTAACGTATACTAGATTTGTTCTAGTGTACGACATACGTACAATACTGTTCATGTATACGGTACTATTCACGGTGAAATAGTGTAACTCGCTTCAGTTCGTGTACAACCATGGCAGCAAAATTCGAGATAGAGAAGTTCAGTGGGAGAAATTTCTCCTTGTGGAAATTGAAGATAAGAGCAATTTTGAGGAAGGATAATTGTCTAGAAGCAATTGAAAGTAGACCCACAGGAATGACTGATGAAAAGTGGAAAGAGAAGGATGACAATGCTGTTGCCAATCTGCACCTAGCAATGGCGGATTCAGTTTTGTCAAGTGTTGCAGAGAAGAAGACTGCAAAGGAGATTTGGGATGTTCTAAACAAATTGTACGAGGTGAAGTCACTTCACACCAGAATATTCTTGAAGAGGAAACTCTACACTCTTCGAATGAGTGAATCCACGTCGGTAACGGATCACATCAACACTCTGAATACGCTATTTGCTCAACTCACAGCATCAGATTTCAAAATAGCGGAAAATGAACGTGCGGAACTTCTACTTCAGAGTTTACCAGATTCGTATGATCAACTCATCATCAACATCACAAATAACAATGTTAGTGACTCTCTTCACTTTGATGATGTTGCCGGTGCTATTCTTGAAGAAGAATCCAGGCGCAAGAATAAGGAGGAAAGGTCAGAAAATTCAAAGCAAGCAGAGGCTTTAACGGTGATGAGAGGCAGATCAACAGAACGTGGCTCCAGTGGGAGTCAGAATCATGGTAGATCAAAATCTCGAAGAAGGAAGAATCTTAAATGCTACAATTGTGGCATGAGAGGGCACTCGAAGAAGGAGTGTTGGCATAATAAGAAGGGTGGAGAAAAGATTTCTGAAACATCAACCTCCCAAGGTTGTGTTGCAAGTACCTCAGATGATGGAGAAATCTTGTATAGTGAAGCAGCGACTAGTTCTAAAGGCGGAAAGAAACTCAATGATGTCTGGATAATGGATTCAGGTGCGACATGGCACATGACTCCACACCGAGATTGGTTTTGCACTTATGAACCTATTTCGGAAGGATCTGTGTTCATGGGAAATGATCACGCCTTAGATATTGCTGGAGTCGGTACCGTCAGATTAAAAATGCATGATGGTACTGTTCGCAAAATTCAAGGGGTACGACATGTGAAGGGCTTAAAGAAGAACTTATTGTCAATTGGACAATTGGATGACCTCGGGTGCAAGATCCACACTGAATGTGGAATATTGAAAGTAGTGAAAGGAAACCTTGTGGTGATGAAAGCAGAGAAGATCACAAGCAATCTATACATGCTTTTGGGAGAGACGTTGCAAGAGGCAGATGCATCAGTTGCAGCAGCCAGCCAAGAAGAAACGACGATGATGTGGCATCGCAGATTAGGCCATATGTCAGAGCGAGGCTTGAAAGTCCTTGCAGAACGCAATCTCCTGCCCGGGCTCAAGATGGTCAATTTACCTTTCTGTGAGCACTGTGTGATAAGCAAGCAGCATAGATTGAAGTTTGCTAAAGTAACTACAAGAAGCAAACACATACTGGACTTAATCCATTCTGATGTGTGGGAGTCACCAGAAATATCCCTGGGTGGAGCAAAGTATTTTGTATCATTCATTGATGACTATTCCAGGAGATTATGGGTGTACCCAATCAAGAAGAAGTCAGATGTGTTTCCAGTATTCAAGGAGTTCAAAGCACAAGTAGAGCTTGAAACTGGGAAAATAATCAAGTGCTTGAGGACAGACAATGGAGGAGAATATGTAGACGGTAACTTTCTAGCATTCTGTAAGAAAGAGGGTATTATGAGACAATTCACGGTTGCACATACGCCTCAACAGAATGGTGTAGCAGAGCGGATGAACAGAACTCTCCTAGATAGAACAAGAGCCATGCTGAGAACAGCGGGATTGGCCAAATCTTTCTGGGCAGAAGCAGTCAAAACCACCTGTTATGTGATAAATCGATCACCATCAACGGCGATTGGTTTGAAGACGCCTATGGAGATGTGGAAAGGAAAGCCAGCTGATTATTCTTCTCTACATGTGTTTGGATGTCCTGTGTACGTGATGTACAACTCCCAAGAAAGAACAAAGCTGGATCCAAAATCCAGAAAATGTATATTCTTGGGTTATGCTGACGGTGTTAAGGGGTATCGCCTGTGGGATCCCACTGCCCGCAAGGTTGTTGTCAGCAGAGATGTAGTTTTTGCAGAAAATGAACTGCAAAGTGAGCAAACAAATGACAACACTTCAAAAGAGACTGCTACAGTGCAGATGGATAGAAATTCTCAAGAAGATGATTCTTCTGAAGCAGAACCAGAGCATGAGGTACCAGAACCAGTTGAGTCCGAGGCTGTAGAAGTTCGACGGTCAACTCGTGAGAGAAGGCCTCCAAATTGGCACACGGAGTATGTTACGGAGAGCAATGTTGCATACTGTCTTTTAACAGAGGATGGAGAGCCATCAACTTTTCATGAAGCTACTAGTAGCCCAGATGCTTCTCTGTGGATGACAGCAATGCAGGAAGAAATTGAAGCTCTTCACAAGAACGAGACATGGGAACTGGTGGAATTACCACGTGGCAGAAAAGCCATTGGTAACAAATGGGTCTACAAGATCAAGCGGGATAGCAATGATCAAGTAGAACGATATCGTGCTAGATTGGTTGTAAAAGGATATGCTCAGAAAGAAGGTATTGACTTCAACGAGATATTTTCTCCAGTTGTCAGACTTACTACCATCAGAGTAGTGTTGGCTATGTGTGCTGCATTTGATTTACATCTTGAACAACTAGATGTAAAGACGGCTTTTCTACATGGAGAGCTTGAAGAAGAAATTTATATGCTCCAACCAGAAGGTTTTGTTGAAACAGGCAAAGAGAACTTGGTTTGCAGGTTGACCAAATCTCTGTACGGTCTAAAGCAGGCGCCCAGATGTTGGTACAAGAGATTTGATTCTTTCATAATTAGCCTTGAATACAACAGACTGAGTTCAGACCATTGTACGTACTACAAGAGGTTTGATGATAATGATTTCATTATTTTGCTGTTGTATGTGGATGACATGTTGGTGGTAGGCCCCAACAAAGATCGAATCCAAGATTTGAAGGCACAGTTGGCTAGGGAGTTCGATATGAAGGACTTGGGACCCGCAAACAAGATTTTAGGGATGCAAATTCACCGAGACAGAAAAGACAGGAAAATTTGGCTTTCTCAAAAGAATTATCTGAGGAAGGTCTTGCGACGCTTCAACATGCAAGACTGTAAGCCAATATCTACCCCACTTCCTGTCAATTTGAAATTATCCTCAGGTATGAGTCCTAGCAATGAAGCAGAGAGGATGGAAATGTCTCGAGTACCGTATGCATCAGCGGTGGGAAGCCTTATGTATGCTATGATATGTACAAGACCAGACATTGCACAAGCAGTGGGAGCGGTCAGTCGATTTATGGCAGATCCTGGTAGAGAGCATTGGAATGTTGTTAAGAGGATCCTTAGATACATTAAAGGAACCTCAGATGTTGCATTATGTTTTGGAGGATCAGAACTTGTTGTCAGGGGTTATGTTGATTCAGATTTTGCAGGTGATCTTAATAAAAGGAAATCCACTACTGGCTATGTGTTCACACTTGCAGGAGGAGCGGTAAGCTGGTTATCTAAGTTACAGACTGTTGTAGCTTTGTCTACTACAGAAGCTGAGTACATGGCAGCTACCCAAGCATGCAAGGAAGCAATATGGATACAAAGGTTAATGGAAGAACTCGGGCACAAGCAGCAGAAGATTATTGTGTATTGTGACAGTCAGAGTGCCTTGCACATTGCAAGGAATCCAGCCTTTCATTCCAGGACAAAGCATATAGGTATACAGTATCACTTTGTTCGAGAAGTAGTAGAAGAAGGAAGTGTGGATATGCAAAAGATTCACACCAAAGACAACCTAGCAGATGTTATGACAAAGCCAATCAACACTGACAAGTTTATTTGGTGTCGATCCTCCTATGGTCTATCAGAAACGTAAGCAACATGGAATGGCAAGACAGAAAGAGTGGTGTGAAGATATGATTGGTTTAATCAAATCTTCAAGTGGGAGAATTGTTAGAATCCCACATCGGTGGGAGAATTGTTAGAGTTCCTCCTTGAAGGCTATATAAAGAGCCTTAAGGAGAAGTATTAAAACCATCCCAAGTATTATCTCTTCCTCTCTTGTATACTTTCTTATATTCTTTGTGAGGTTGTTCTCTCCTAGTATTTAGAGAGAGGTGTTGTAATATTTTCTCATAGTGAAATTCTTCTAGTCTTGCCCCATGGTTTTTCCCTTTATTCATTGAGGGTTTTCCACGTTAAATTTTGTGTGTTCAGTTCCTATTTTCTCATCTCTTATTTTAGTTGTGAGACACTATTCCGTCACTCTGGTACCTAACAAACAACAGGAGAATTATAAAAAAGTCAAAAAATTAAAAAATATTATGTTTGCACTAATAATGAAAAATATTTTGAGGCTTTGAATTTTGAAGGTTTTTTGCTAAACCAAATATTTATATATTTCTAAAATACATTAGTCTCGTCAATATTATTTTTACTTGTTTTTAATCGAAAATAACTTTATTTAGTCAAATCTAACATGTTGGTATTGTTTTTTGTCTCAAACTAGATTTGCTTTGGATTTTTTTTCTCCATGGTGAAATCTAATTGTTTTAGTACTAATTTAAGATCCAAGCAACACAAATCTAGTCGTTTGAAAACGAAAATAGCTTTAAGTGGTCAACAAAGGTGTCAATGGGTCAAGTCGGGACGGACCCAAGTTCGAAAATTTTTTTTTTACTTGCTCAGGCCCAGTTTGGATCAGTTTCAGTATGAAAGCTCATTTTACTATTCAAAATATATTAAAAAATTTTATATTAATATTAATATATTTTTATAATTAAATTTAAATAAAAATATTTTTTTTATTATTTAAACAGTAATCCTGGCCAAGCCGATCCATATTACTAAAAGCCTATTCCATGTCTAGTCTAATTCGAATCGAGCTTGTCAGACTGGACGAGTAGCATGCCTCGTGGATAGGTCTACGATCACATATAGCTCGAACATTGTTAAATTTAGCAATAAAATTACCTGGTTGCTGGAAGAAGAAACAAAAAATAATTTGAAATAAAATGATAAAGACAGTTAAAAATGACAACGATTATTTTAATATCGGATACCCTCATAATATTCAACCTCATTTGTAAGTAATACTATTTAATATTTAAATTTTGTTTTATATATTATTATTGTAATACTTACTAAATTAATTATTTAATTTTTGACCAAAAAAATTAATTTATTAATTATTCTAAATATGATTTTAAATTCAATATATTTTTTACGAGTTAACTTTAATTTTTTTAATTTAAGTTTCATTAATAATGTGTATAAAAAATGATTTTATTTTATTTATTTTGAGTTTCAATATTTTAGTTGGATTTTATAATAAAAAAAAGCTGTGCTATTTATATTTAATATGTCAAATTTAAATTTTTGCAAATATTAATAATTGAATTTAAATATTAAGTATTAATTTTTATTTATATTTAAATAAAATTTATCTGTTCATGACAATAAACAAATAAATAAATTTGTTTGTTTGTTTGTTTATTGTCATGAACAGATTTTTAATTGTTCACGAACATGTTCGATTATATGTTCATCAACATGTTCGTTTAATATTCGTGAACAAGTTCGTTTAATTTAAATGAACCGAAATCAAACATAATTTTAAAATCCTTAGCGAACACGAGCCAAACATAAACATACTAAAAAATAAACAAATGAACACGAACAGAGATCGATTCGTTCAAGCCAATTCATTTATAGTTCTAATTATCAAATTTTTTATTAAATATTTTTTTTCTTATTATTGCAAACACTAAATACTTTTGATGTTTCACCTTATTTGATAATTATCTATGCTATTCTAAATGGAACAAATCAACAAAAAATCAAACAAAAAAGAAAATAAAAATATAAACTACTTTCATGTAAAAAAAAATTTGAAATTTGTGCCAATCAAAGGTTCTCGTTAGTTCCCATGGTAAAAGTTTTCATGGTAGCAGTCACCTTCAATTTTATACTAAATTTCTCCGTAGAAAAATTTTCTGGTGAAATTTGAAAAGTTTTAGAAGATTAACTTTCAATTGTATGGGCCAGGCTTGGGCAGACAGCCAGTTCCATATGGTACATTAGTTTGACATGCAACATTAATTAGCTCTGATAAAATTTTAAGTAACAATTCAATGACAGCAAAGCAAAACTCAGAAAAAAAATACCAACATCATGGAAACAAGACAGCAGGTTTGGACCTCAAAGGATCATTCATGACATCACTGTTTGAAATTACATAGTTTTCTTAGCTCAGAAGGTTTGGTCATTACAGCTTTTGCCGACTTTTGGGACTATCAGACAAGCTGCAAGTCAATTTCTATACCAGATTATTCAATTATTTCACATTGGATAACCCATTTCTATAAACTCAAACCACCCATCTTCTCTGCATAATAAGGAGAAACAAGAAAAGAAAGAAAACAAAGTTAGAACATCAAACATGTCCCCAAAAGACATGATTACTCATCTAGGATCTATTGTTGCTAGTTTAATGTTTATTTGGGCAGTTTTTCAGCAGTATTTTCCTTACCAGTTTCGAAGCTATATCGAAAAGTACACCCAAAGATTGGTAAGTTTTGTTTATCCTTATATTCAGATTACATTCAATGAATTCACAGGTGAGCGTCTGATGAGGAGTGAAGCTTATTCTGCTATTGAAAACTACCTTAGTTCCACTTCTTCTTTGCAAGCAAAGAGGCTCAAAGCTGACATAGTAAAGAACAATCAATCTCTTGTTCTTAGTATGGATGATCATGAAGAGGTTGCTGATGAATTTAAAGGTGTAAAACTTTGGTGGGCTTCTGGTAAACATATTGCCAAGACACAATCATTTTCTTTCTATCCAATCACTGATGAGAAAAGGTTTTACAAGCTTACTTTCCACAAAAGACATCGGGATCTCATTCTTGGACCTTACTTAAACCATGTCCTGAAAGAAGGTAGAGCAATTAAAGTAAGGAACAGGCAAAGGAAGCTTTATACGAATAACGGATCGATGTGGAGCCATGTTGTGTTTGAGCACCCTGCAACATTTCAGACATTAGGTATGGAACCAGACAAGAAGAAGGAAATTATGGAGGATTTGATTACTTTCAGCGAGGCAGAAGAGTTTTATTCAAGAATTGGGAGGGCTTGGAAGAGAGGTTATCTTCTTTATGGTCCTCCAGGGACTGGTAAATCAACAATGATTGCTGCCATGGCCAATCTTTTAGGCTATGATATTTATGATCTTGAATTAACTGCTGTGAAGGATAATACAGAATTGAGGAAGCTTTTGATTGAGACATCAAGCAAATCAATAATTGTTATTGAAGATATTGATTGTTCACTTGATCTAACTGGTCAAAGGAGGAAAAAAAATGAGAAAGAGGAACAAGAAGACATGAAAGATCCAAGGCAGAAACTAACAAAAGAAGAACCCAAAACCAGCCAGGTTACTCTTTCAGGCTTGCTGAATTTCATTGATGGGCTATGGTCAGCTTGTGGGGGTGAAAGATTAATCGTTTTTACAACAAACTTTGTTGAAAAACTTGATCCAGCTCTAATTCGGAAAGGGAGGATGGATAAGCATATAGAATTGTCATATTGTGGATTTGAAGCATTCAAGGTGTTGGCTAAGAACTATCAAAAGCTTGAGTCTCATACTTTGTTTTCCAGGATTCAGGATTTGTTGACAGAAGCTAGAATGACTCCAGCTGAAGTTGCAGAACATTTGATGCCAAGAACTGCATCAGGGGATCCAGAAACCTGCTTGGAAAGCCTGATTCAGGCTCTAGAATCTGCAAAAGAAGAGGCTAAGCTGAAAGCTGAGAAAGAAGCAAAAAACAAGGAATTATCCAGCCAGGAGGGAAAAAAAAGCGATCCAGGTGTTGTCTGAAAAAAGTGTAGGAGATGAAAATTCAGTTCACTAAAGGAAAAAGCAAAGGAGTGGCATGAATTGTAGGCTTATAGCAGCTAAGATAACTTTAGATCAGAATTGTACAATATGAATTTTGTCTCTTTTTACAAAAGAGAGATTGTATCAATCAAGCAGTTTAATTTATGAGCAATTTATGGATAATATTTCTTCTTTTAAAACCAACCACTCACATGTTGTTTATGCCTTTGATCTTAGGAGGGATTTAGGCCTGGAAAAGACTAAATCTTACAAGAATTAAAGCAATTACATAATGTTTTCCTTCATAAAATAGTTCGTAATATTATAATCAGATGTTGAAGATTTTTAGGTATTGGAGTTGCATTTGAAAATGGATTAATAACATGAAAAGATTTTCTTTTTTGTTTTTGTGTAATTATAAAACATGTTAGAGCCCTGATTCTTGTTAAAAACTCTGTTTATAGTGAGTTAGGATTGTTTAACATTTCTTGATTAAATTTACCTAATAGTCTAATACCTTCTATTATTAGGCAATGAACTAGCAAAGAGCTAAAAGAAAAGCAATATATTAATAAATGAACCCAAAAATTATAATAACTTTAACGGTTTAAGTACCCACATAGTCCCTATATTATAGTGAAAAAAGTAAGTTAGTCCTTGTACTGTAAAAGTGAGTAATTTAATCCCTGTACAATTGAAATAGGTGCAAATAAATAAAATTGATAACGGTTTTAATGAAAAACCGTTAAAATGTTGACGTGGATTCGTAAAATCTAACGGATTTAGATATATTTCAAGTTATATTTTATTCTAGGTCATTAATTCTGTTAGATTTTACGAATCCACATCAGCATTTTAACGGCTTTTCATTAACACCGTTATCAATTTTACTTATTTGCACATATTTCAATTGTACATGGATTAAATTATTCACTTTTACTGTACATGGGCTAAATTACTCTTTTCACTATAGTACATGGATTATATGGGTACTTAAACCTAATTTAAACAAATGATATATTTTGTCTTTGACAAAAAAATAAATAAAGCTATATTCAAATGAATTAATAAGATTTGTTTGAATTATTAAAATTTTAAATTCTACTAGTTCTCTTATAAAAGTTTTTAATTTAAAAAAAAAAAAATACAAGTCAAAAATCAAGTTGACATTGAAGTTCTTCTTTTGACCAGACTTTTCAAAGTTTAATCTAGCTTAAAATTTACTTGGATCTCATATTGTGGGCCTAAAGTTTTGTGGGCATTAACCTATAATTGTCTCCAATCCAAGATTAAACTATGGGCCTAGCCCATGCTAATAGCCTAAGATTTATGAGCATTGATTATTTTTCCAATACTAGATTATGGTTTGGGCTTAAAACAAATTAACATGCCTATTAAGACAGTTTTTTTTAGGAAAAAAAAAATACTAAATATTTGATGCAAAAATATTTAAAAATTTATTAAAAGTAATAAATAAGTACTTAAAATTAATCATATCTTCCTTTCATCAAGAAGAGTGGAAAGCTTAGAAGAAACGAACTATGGAAAGTTTATTTCTTGTTACATAAACCTAGACCAAAAAAATTTAATATCTAATATATTTACTAATTTTTCTTCAATTAATATTATAATCAAAAAAAGAAATCCCCCATACATATACATCTTGCAATCTCATTTGGTATCAAAATTAGGTCACTCTTACAAAATATTATTTACTTTTTCTTGTGCGAATGAGCAGCCACATCGCTTACAATCTACAGGTCTTTGGTCTAAAAATTCCTAATTGTTCTTTTTTAATAGAATCTAAGATGGGATCTAAGATGGAAGAATTCTTGAAGATTCATAGCAAGTTCCATATGGGCCAAGATCCAATAAGATCAAGGAAACATTGCAAGCATTGGTGGAATTCACTTGGGCCATATTGCAAATTATTCAAGAAAGACTTCAACATTCAAGATGGGCTTGAATCCAGCTTTAATCCATGATATACAAAACTGATTAAGGGGCGGCATAGAGAGGATTGGTATGGGCCAAGTTTGTTTCATTAATTGATGTGGCATATGTGGGCCTGTTTTAATTCATTAATCCATTAGGCATGTGTGGCCTAATTTCTTGTATTAAGTCTAATAGGCTTGTGGTGCCTATTTCATTAAACTAGTTGGACTTCTTTTAAATTATTATGTTTTGGGCTTGAGCTTGTTCAGCCCTATTTTAATTAGTATTATTTAGGCCTAGCTGACCTAGGCATAGTATAGGATTTATTAGACCTAGCCGAACTAAGACTAGGGTAGGGAGGCTATATAAAAGCTTGTTTTAGCTGCCTACCATCATAGTTCATTGTGTAGTTTTTTTTTATCAATTGAATAGAGTTTGATTTTCATCAATTGAGAGCATTTTCTCTTGTAGTTCTTGGCAGAACTTAGAACTTATCAAAGATTCTTCTTTGTGGCGTTCACACCTCCAAACTTAGGTTCTTGAAACGAGAGTTCTTAAGGTCTAGCTTACACGCTTAATCTAGGTTCTTTGAAACAATCTTTCATTGGGTTTAAGTTTTTTTTATAACTTGAATCTTGGCTTTTCTGGGTTAGGTATCCTAAATTGTTAGTGGGTTCAAAGGGTTCAACCTCATGGGTTCACATCATTTGGTATCAGAGCTTAGACTTCCAATCAGGTCTAATCCTTTTATCCTTTTTACCATATTGTAGGGTTTAGGGTGATATCCTTTTTTATCAATAACAAGATTTCACATGGTTTAAGTTTTCATTACCTGAATTTTGGCTTTTTTGGGTTAGGGTATTTCATATTGTTAGCAGGTTCAAAAGGTTCAACCACAAGGGTTCACATCAGTTGGTATCAGAGCTTTTTGTCTAGACTATCACTGACAAAATTTTTGGGGTTTCAGACATACTTGTCATGGGGGTTATAGCTTTAGACAATCTTTATCTAATAGTTATAGTTTTTAGGGCAGTTTTCATTTGGGGTTTCATTCTTAGAGGCTGATTTAGATCAAGATTCTACTTCTTGAATTCTTGATCTAAAAAAAATTGTTCTTGATTATTTTTGATCCGTTCTTAAAAAAAAATCAAGAATTGAGAGGGGCATTCGAACAGTCCCAAGAAAGAAAAAAGAAAGTCATCCGAGATTTCAAGAAAATCAAGAAGTCTCGTTCTTGAAAAAAAGAAAAAGAAGAAGAGTGTTCGAATAGGCAGAAAAAAAGAAAGAAAGAAAGAAAAGATTCGAAAAAGACAGAAGAAAAGAGGAAAGAATTTGAAATACATTTTGTTCTTTATTATCATTGTTCTTGTTTTACCTTCATACTAATTGTTCTGTTATTTTTCTTGAATCTTGTACTAGCTAGAATTATGCAAGGGAGTTCTTGATAGAGTTCTACTAGTTCTTAAAGAGCTTGAAAGAGGAAATAGAGTGGTAAAAGGCAAGAGTGAGTGAGCTCATTACAAGAAAAGCCTAAAATAGTGAAACATGAGTTTGAGTGATATTATTTCTTGAGTGTAAACACTAAGGGAGTGTGTGAGTTTTTTTTTTATCACTAACAATCTTGTTTTGCAGCACATTAAAGATGTCTCACAAGAGTGACTCAACACCAAAAAAGAAGGCGGATAAGTTATCCTTTGTGTTGCATGCTATGCAACAAGAATCTGAACGATTAAAATTTGTTGGAGGAGATGAAGGATAGGATGGGTCAACAAGAGGTAGTGAATAGAAGTCTTCAAGATCCCATGGAAGGTAAGCCTTTTGTTGCCAAGCATGCTCTCAATACACAAATTAAGGTAGATGATATAGAGCAGCAAAGAAAGAACAAATTTCATACTAGATGTTTTGTAAATAACAATGTCGATACGTGATCCTCGGGGGGCAACCCGTTCGAGTGAGGGGAAAAAGCAGACAGAGGAAAAAACGACTTAATTCCTCTTAAGTTAAAATTGGGAGGTTTGGAAACAACTTCGAAAAAAAAAATGGAGTCGCCACCAATCTTTTTTGGCTAGGTGTGATCGGCCACCTATTAAAATCAATTTTTATAAAATATTTTAATATTAATTAAAACATTTTTTAAAATCAATTTCGAAGTCTGTGCTTTTAAACCAGAGAAAACAAAAAGCGAGTTTGGGAGAAGGTTACATGCGGGGAAGGATTAGCACCCCCACAATGCCCGTATAATACGGTACCTTATTAATCGTGTGTTATCTTGAGTCTCGGTAAAATTCGGTTTTAGATTTAGCATTTTAAAATAATTCCCAATTTAAAGAAAAATAATCCCATTTTTCAATTTGAAAATGATCCGAAATTTATTAACACAAAATTTTTCTATATTCCTCGGCAGACTCGGTAAAATATAGAATTTTTTTATTTATTTGGAAAATCTCTAAATCACTCTCTTTTTGAAAGAAAGATATTCCATTGTTAATGAAAATTGATGATATCTTCCCCGAAAAACCTAGCTGAGAACTCATAAATTATTTTAACTCGGGAACAACCTTTTTAAAAAAAAAAAACATGATTTTTATTTCATTTAAAAAAACATTTACCAAAAAATGGTTATAAATATGCAAATTATTACTAAGGTACAAATATGACCTAATCTACATGTACATTTATTATGACATTACACATTTATTATGACATGGCAAAAAAATTAATGACATGGCAAGGTCTAGATGACATGGCATAAGAATGAATGTCATGTGAATGAAATCGACATGGCAAACAAAATGACATGGCATGTGAATGGCATAACATAAGAATGAATGTCATGTGAATGAAATTGACATGGCAAACAAAATGACATAGCATATGAATGACTTAGCAAACAAAATGATATGGCATATAAATGATATGGCATAAGAATGAATGTCATGTAAATGAAATCTACATGGCAAATAAAATGACATGGCATAAGAATGAATGTCATATGAATGAATTCGACATGGCAAACAAAATGACATAACATATGAATGACATGGCACAAGAATGAATGTCATGTGAATGAAATCGACGTAGCAAACAAAATGACATAGCATATGAATGACATGGCATAAGAATGAATGTCATGTGAATGAAATCAATATGGCAAACAAAATGACATAGCACAAGAATGAATGTCATGTGAATGAAATCGACATGGCAAACAAAATGACGTAGCATATGAAGGACATAGCATATGAATGAATGTCATGTGAATGAAATCGACATGGCAAACAAAATGACATAGAATATGAATGACATAGCAAACAAAATGTCATAGCATATGAATGACATGGCACATACATGACCTAATCTATGGACGACATGGCGTAAGACATGGCATGAGTAGATGGTGACATGGTCGAATGGCATGGCATACTAAATGAATGACATGGCATGTGAATGGATTACATGACATATGAATGACATGGCATGGCCGAATGACATGGCATGAACAATGATGACATGACCTAATCTATGAATGACATAGCATGGCCAAATGACATGGCATGAACAATGATGACATGGACAAATGACATGGCATGAATGACATAACAAAAATCATAATGTCATGGCAAAATAATGAATGACATGGCATGCTTGACATGGAAAAATTTAAATGACATGACAAAAAGAATAAATGACATGGCAAAATCACAAAATTACATTATCATAGAATATCCATAATCATATCATAATCAAGATAGCAACATGAAATTTAAATCATAAAATGACATCACCATAGAATATTCATGCATATAGGATTTGCATGACTAAGATAGCAAAAATTAAATGTCATGGAATATGCATGAACATGGAATTTTCATAATTAAAATGACAAATGTAAAATATCATGGAACATGCATGATCATGGAATTAATTTTTCATGTGAGGAATCACATAAATGGCATATGTCGAAAAATATTACCGTACTCCCCAGAAAATCCGACAAAGCTTGGAAAATAATTCTTTCATATGACACTTACATGATTCCGAGTAAAACGAAAACAATGTGTTTCGATTCTATAAACACGTGCGTTGAATAATTTCCTAATCTCCCCGGCAAACCCGGCAAAGATTGGGAACTAATTCTCGCCAAATGTTTAATAAACCGAAAAATATGTTTTTATGACAAATTAAGTAAAAACATTTTTAAAATGCAATGCATGGAGATGTATTTCTTCCTTGAAGTAAGGACATCCGTATACCTAAAAAGGTATCTGACTATCTTAGGAAGAAACTTAAATTGGATATTCTAATTCGGACAAGGGTAAAAAATGCAATTTTTTGATTTTAAAAAAAAAATGGCCGAACCCCCCTAAAAAGAAGTCTAGTTTTCCCTAGTTTTGAACCCGAGTTGACCATCCTTGACCCAGCTTTTATAAAATCAAATTTTATGATGGAAATGACATGGAAATTAACCTAAGGTAGTAACCAAAGTCCCAAATCAGCCCTATCTTAATATACTAATAAAAACAGAAAATTATTACTTTCTTGAAAACCAATCTGACTAAAACAACCAGTTTTGATACCTGATTTATTTACCCTTCTAGAAAATTTCAAAAACTTCTGAAAAAATTATGGCAGACTTAGGACATGTTGAACTCTATGGGAAAAAAATCAGATTAATTTTTGGATCATGGATACTATGACCGAATTTTACCAAAATCAAGACAGTGAGTTAAAAACTGCTTTGTCAAAATCTATTTTTTCAACCATGATAAAAAAAAATCTAAAAATCATGAGAAAAATACCATGGCATCCCCTAAATGACTACTACATGTAGTAAAAAAATAATTTATTTTGACCATGGATGAGTAGTGAAAAAAAATCCCAAAGTCAGAATACCCAATCTAATCTATCACTCTTCCAACTAGCAGAGGCCAAGGATTTTTGGCTTGAGATCATTAGTTGATCTTGGCCAAAAACCTAGTTGAAATGTCATGAAATGCACGACTTTCAGCCAACCAACCATATGACAATGAATCAACCAAGAGTTAAGAACATAAACACAACCAACCAAGCAAGAAATATCAAGCAAGAACAAGCAAAAAAAATGGTAGCTAGGTTCGGCCAAGCTTATTTGTAGGGGGAAAAATTTGTCAAAACTTTGTTATTTGGTAAAAAGAATAAAAATCCTTTGAAAACAATTTTTTCATAAAAACATCACATAGAACATCTATCCTACCACAAATGAATCTCACAATTAACATGCTAGCAAACCAAGCAAAACAAAAGCTCAAGAATCCCTACACCATTCGGCCATACTAAAAAAATGTAGAGAAAAATTTGCCAAAACTTTGTTACTTGGTAAAAAGAAGAAGAAATCTTTTGAAACTTTGTTTTGAAAACAATTTTATTTAATGAAAGAAAATAAAATAAAGAAATAAAGAAATAACAATATCATATGGACAAAGACATGGAGGAGAGCATGGAATCAAAAAATAATGGAAGAGGAAGAGAAGAAAATAGCTACCTAACTTAAGTTTTCCAAATCAAAGAGTAGTAAATGCCTTAGCAAAAAATGAATTTCTCTTCTCTTTTTCTTCCTTCTTTTCTCTCAATAGTATCTTGAAAACCTTGAGAAAAATGAAAACCTCCCTTATTTCCTCACTATGGCCGGCCCCTGATATATTCTAGGGGTGCATTTTATTTTTTTACCCCTTGTCATGTTTCCCATGCTCCTCCAACATCCATTGTCACATGGCCAAAAATGTTCCTCTAAATGCCTATTTCCTGTAAAAAGAGGGAGCTTGTCCCCTATTTGCATGGTGCTTCCCTTAAAAATAGGGTTTCCTAGCCTCCCATTGGCCAACAATGCCGCATAGACTATTCTTGTCCCCTTGTCTCTACAAAATATCTTTGCCATTTATCAAGATCATGGAGGCTACTAAAAAAATATCCTCCTACATGGCATTATTATCCTATTTGGCATCATCTTATTAACTTCACATGGCTTTGCAATTTGGAGCCTTTTCATTGGCTTAAAATGCTATGTAGGCAAAGTAGTGGAAAATTTTGTCCTTGTAAAAATGTCATCTTGCCATCCATCCTTAGCCATTTAATCCAAGATAATCACACAGAAACTTTCATCCAAGGGATGACCGAAAATAGCCTGGAAATTTCCAGGCCTTTCATCTTTTTTTTATTTGCAAATTGGCCCTTTTAGTTTTTTTTTGGTAAAATTGTATTTTGGCCCCCAAACTTAATTTAATTACAAATGGACCCCAATTTTTGATTTTTTATATTTCAACTCATCCTATCCAATATAAAACTCAGTTCTGGAGGTTGTCATATTTTTTTGAGCTAAGATTCTATTTTTTTTCGTATTTTTCTCTAAAGTTTCTATTTAGTGCCTTCCAAACTTTGTCTTTTTCATTTGAGCTTTGATTCTGGATTTTTATTTCCAATCCCTTCCACAAAATATAAAATTTAGATCTGGAAGTTTTCATAATTTTTCGAGTCCGTTTCCTATTTTTCCCTATATTTTCCTTTGGAATTTCGGATTAGTGTACTCGAACTTTGCCTTTTTTCATTTGAGCTCCGATTCTGGATTTTCTTTCTCTAGTCCCTTCCATAAAATATTAAATTTAGATCTGGAAGTTTTCATAATTTTTCGAGCTCATTTCCTAATTTTCCTTTGGAATTTCTGATTAGTGCACTCGAACTTTGCCTTTCTTTATTTGAGCTCCGGTTCTAGATTTTCTTTCTCCAATCCCTTCCATAAAATATAAAATTCAGATCTGGAAGTTTTCATAAATTTTCGAGCTCGTTTCCTATTTTTTCGGAATTTTCCTTTGAATTTTCTGATTAGTGCACCCGAACTTTACCTTTTTCATTTGAGCTACGATTCCATATTTTTTCTTTACTCTCTTCCATAAAATATAAAATTCAGATCTGGAAGTTTTCATGACTTTTCGAGCTCGTTTCCTATTTCTTCCGAAATTTTCCTTTGGAATTTCGGATTAGTGCACCCGAACTTTGCTTTTTTCATTTGAGCTTTGATTCCGGATTTTTCATCTCCAATCCCTTCGATAAAATATAAAATTCAGATCTGAAAGTTTCCATTATTTTTCGAGCTCGTATTATATTTTTTTCGAATTTTTCAAAATTGCCTTTAAACCCCCAAAACCTCGATTTTACTCAAAACAGACCCGATTTTCGGATTTTCTTTTTCCACAGCCTTTGTCATATATTGAATTGGAGTTGGTCCAAAAACGTCCAACTTTTATATCTGAATTCCTCTCCGATTTAGTCTTCCCCTTTTTCAATATTGGGAATTTTCTTGTTTTTCCGTTTTCCCTCCAACCGGTTCCTCTTTGGGATTCACTTCAAACTAGGACTTGGGATATTTTTATTTATTTATCCTTTATCAACTGGGGGCTTCAATTTCACCGAACCAGGCCATCGTTGCAGTTTCCCCAAATTTACCGATTTAGGTATTTTCCATTAAATTCTTATTTTTCTTTTTCTCTTCAAACCACATCTTCCTTCAACTCCACTTCAAAATTGGACCTTCCAATATCCATATTTATTGATCTTAATCCATTTGGAACCTCCAATTTCGTCCAATTTGATCGTTTACGCATTTTTCCCAAATTTACCGGATTAGGTATTTCTCTAAACTGAATTTCTACAACTTGTCTTTCAAACTCTCTATCTTTCATTGTAGACCTCTGATTATCAAAATTCTTTCACCATTGTTCAATTCAACTTAGAATCTTGATTTTGACTGAGAGTTGACTTTTTCAGTTTTTGACTTTTTGGGGTTGACGTTTTTGGGGTTGACTTTTTTGGGTATTGACTTTTTCACTTTGACCTTCGAATCAAAGTATTGGAGACCCATTAGCAGTATGAGGGAAGATTCTTTGCATTCCGGGAAGTCAAAAAAGAGAAAATTGCCTTGTTTAGGGGGCCCGGACAAAATTATGTGTCTACAGCTGCCTCTCTTTGACTATTGCTGTGAATCAAGAATACGAAAAATACCAATAGACAACTATTTTGTCCGGGTATAGAGGCCGCTCGCAAAAAGGAGGGATTTTTTTCGAAAAACTTAAAGTAAAACAAAAAATAAAAAATTTAGGTCTTGAATTGAAAATACCTTGACTGTGATACCAAGGCTCGATTCGTCTCAAGGGAATGAATTCGACTTTCGAAACTAAAAGCAATACCTCGACTCTGATCTCAAGGCTCGACTCATTTGAAAAAACAAGTTCGATTTAAAAGAAAAGAAAATACCTCGACGTTGATCTCGGGGCTCGACCTATTTTAAAAACGAATTCGACTTAAAAGAAAAGAAAATACCTCGACGTTGATCTCGGGGCTCGACTCATTTGAAAAACAAGTTCGATTTAAAAGAAAAGAAAATACCTCGATGTTGATCTCGGGGCTTGACTCATTTGAAAAACAAGTTCGATTTAAAGAGATAAAAATACCTCGACATTGATCTCGGGGCTCGACTCATTTGAAAAACAAGTTCGATTTAAAAGAAAAGAAAATACCTCGACGTTGATCTCGAGGCTCGACTCATTTGAAAAACAAGTTCGATTTAAAAGAAAATTCTCTGCGATTCTTGCAAGGTTAGTCAAATGCAATGATGTTGATAACATGTTTTGCAAATGCTTGTAGAGTGCATGCTTCCTAGAGATGAATGCAGTTATATGTTTACATCATAAGTCTTAATCCATGATTTCACTGAGATTCATGGATTTTTTTCAATTTTATGCAGAATGTCTTAGATTTTTCGCTGTCGACTCTGCCTGAAGAGTCTTCTGTCTTTGCAAACTGTCATGAGTTCTAACTTATGATTTCACCGAGATCCTTAAATTTTCTAACTTCATGATGGTGACTTCAATCCATCCATCATTTACCCTTCTTGACTAGTTTTTCAGAATCGGGGATTGGTGTGTTTTCAAATTTTAATGGTTTCTAAACCTCCCCTGAGATTTTAACCCTACTCCATAGTAATACAAAGAAATCTTTATATTTGAAGATTTTTTTTATGTTTACTAATCATCATTCAATTCAAATAACACTAAAAATGCATCATAGTAATATATGAAAGATGGTATGAAACAAATGTTTCAGATAACAGAGATGAATATCAAGGATATAAGAAACAAATGTAGAGTTGTAGGTTGTAGATGCCCCAGATGCGGAATATCTTGGACCCTTCCTTCTTCAATTCACCTAAAATTTTTTTTGAATGAGCAATTTGCTTGGGTAATTTCTCGACTTCCGTAGTTGCGTCAGACTGAGCTTTACCCATTTTCTTTGAATTTTTGATACTTTCCCCCCTTTCACGGAGCATTGATTCAATCTTTGATCAGTACTTGGGCCACCCTTTGCGGGTTTTCAACCCAAGTGTCCCCCATTTGGTTTTAAGTCGCCCTTTTTAGGTTTTCGGCTTAAACCTCTCCTTTTACATTCTTTTTTTTTTCGTATTCCACCATGCATTTGAGAATTCTAAATTTTTCCATGGTAAAAATGATAATTCAAAAGATGGGATAAAATCTGAGGAAAAACCCTTCAAGTTAAATATCCATGCTTGATCGAAATAGACTTTAAAAGCACGTAATATAGGCCAAGGTTCGGGTTTAGAAAGAAAGGATAAGTAGGCCCAAAATGTGTTTAAGGGAAATCAGATCAAGGATAATTTCATATGGAGGATTCATTTTCGAAACATTCGTCCCTTTTGGATTTTTTCCTTCTTTGACTTTTGTTTCTTCTTCATTCCTGGCTTTTATTTGCCGTACTTTTTCACACGTTTTTTGTGTGTGTGTTTTTTCTTTTATTTTTATTTTTTTGATGGCTTATTTCGCCATGATTTTTTTGAAGGAGATTTTTCCTTGCATTTCCCCCCAGTGTAGAGGGTGATCCTTGACCAAGGTTCAAAGAAAGAAAGAATTCCTAAGGCTCAAAGGGGTAACTAGAGATAATTTCTTCTTAGTGAAAGGAATATGAAAGATGACCATTTCTCATATCAAGCACGAATATTCTCATTGAAAAGCAATTCCCAGGGGATATAGATAAATAGAATTTTCATTTTTGCATTTGGAATCATTCGAATTCTCATATGCACAGTGTCACACTTTTTTTTTTTCAAGCATAGTATTTCTTCAATTCATCAGCATTTACGGGATTTCTCAAGTCATCACCGTCCATCCGAGTTAAGATCAATGCTTCTCCATAAAAAGCTCTTTTCACTATATAGGGTCCTTCCCAATTCGAAGCCCGCTTTTCACGAGGATCTTTTACAATAGGGAGAACTTTCTTCAATACCAACTCTCATTCTCGAAACAGCCTGGGGCGAACCTTTTTGTTATGGGCTCGGATCATCCTCTTCTGATACATTGCCCATGGCAAATTGCCTTCAGCCTTTTCTCTTCGATGAGATTGAACTGTTCATAGCGAGCTCTATCCCATTCTGCCTTTTCTAGGCCGACTTCCATCAAAACACGAAGTGAAGAGATTTCAACCTCAATAAGCAGCACTGCCTCCATCCTGTATTCCAGTGAAAACGGCGTGGCACCCGTGGATCTGTGAAACGAAGTACGATATGCGTGGAGAGCAAAAGACAAGATCTCATGCTAGTCTTTGTACACATCAGTCATATTTTCAACAATCTTGATGTTCTTATTGACTGCTTCTACTGCCCCATTCATTTTCGGACTATAAGACGCCGAATTGTGATGCCTTTCTACTGATGAGTACTTCAGCTCATACTCTGTGAACTTTTTGCTGAGGTAATAAATTGCCTGTTCTTTCTTTCCCATCTCAACATGCTGCCCCAATACACAGTCCATAGACCTTTCAAATACTGATAAATACAGTATCATCTGTTTCTTTGGAGCAGGTGGCATCAACACACTGGTGGGTTTGATAGATAATGCTTAACCTTATCAAAGGCTATCTGACATCCTTCATCCCATTCTCCCGGATCACACTTTCGGAGTAGCTTAAATATTGGGTCACACTTATCAGTTAGTTGAGAAATGAACCGAGCAATGTAATTAAATCTTCCCAAAAAGCTTCTCACTTTCTTTTGAATACGAGGCAATGGCAAATTCTGATGGCTTTCACTTTATCTGGATCAATCTCGATCCCTTTCTTACTGACAACAAAGCCTTCCCGAGGTGATTTCGGAAGTGCATTTTGCAGGGTTGAGTTTGAGTCTAAACTTTCTTAATCTTTCAAAGAGCTTCTTAAGCTTCACAACATGCTCATCTTCTCCTAGCGACTTTGCGATCATATCATCAACATAGACCTCGATCTCCTTATGCATCATATCATGAAACAAATTTACCATGGCTCTTTGGTATGTTGCCCCGGCATTTTTCAGTCCGAATGGCATCACTCTATAGTAAAACGTTCCCCACATTGTCACAAACGTGGTTTTCTCCATGTTCTTCGATGTCATCTTAATCTGATTGTAGCCTGAGAATCCTTCCATGAAAGAAAACATAAAACTCTTCGCAGTATTGTCCACCAAGGTATCAATGTGAGGCAACAAAAAATTATCTTTAGGGCTGGCCCTATTCAGATCTTGGTAATCAACACATATCCGTACTTTGCCATCTTTCTTCGGAACTGGAACAATATTTGCTACCCATTCTGGATATTTTGCCATTTCCAAAAATCCGGTATTAACCTGCTTCTTCACCTATTCTTTTACCTTTAATAGCATTTCAGGCCTCATTCTTCTCAATTTCTGCTGAATTGGCTTGCAATCTGGCTTTAGAGGGAGCTTGTGAACAACAATATCGGAATCCAATCCTGGCATATCTTGGTACGACCATGCAAATACATCGACATACTCTTGGAGTAAGGCCACCAGTTCACTCCTTGTTGATGATGAAACTGAGGTCCCAATCTTGATCTCCTTTATCTCTTCTCTACTCCCCAAATTTATCACTTCCAACAGTTCCTTATGAGGCAATACTTGCTTCTCCTCTTGTTCTATTATTCTTAACAGATCCGGAGGCAAACCATAATCCTCGACCTCTTCGTTGATGTCAAAATCACCCGTACAAATGGGTCTTTCAAAATCAATTTCAGAATTATTGATAGGACAGTCCTCATATTTTTCATCCGAATACCTATAAATAGGCGGGGAAGAAACAATATAGGAAGGCATATATGCAATAATAATGACAGAAATGAAAGAATAAAAAATGAAACAATGAAAGAATACAGACACATCAATATGAAGAAAATGCATTATGATTGTTATTTATTGAATGAAAAAGTCTTAAACATAAGCCCATACAAAATGATTCTTAATGCCCTTGGGCAGAGGCAATTAAGGTTGTTTCAGAGCATTACTTTGGAGTAGACCTAAAAACTAGAGGAACAGCAGTCACACTCCAGTTAGTCAGCTCATAACCCGGGGGACATTGGCTCATCATCCAGCTTGCATTTTCATTCCCCATTCATTCCATCTTAGCCATGCAGATTACCATTTCTTATAGCTGTTCATCCTTATTCACATAGAACCTTTCAAATGCTTGTTCTAACATTACCATCACATCATCAAAATCCTTCGTTCCATATTCGAACTCCGGAGCAAAAAGTGTGAAGGGTCGGAGGGAAAGTCATGGGTTCCTAATCCATATCCACACCTGAAAACCGGGCCAACCTCCTCTTCCTGTTCTTCTCAACTTGCCTCTTTTTCTCATAGGCTTTAGGGAGGTACCCGAGATCGAATCGATCCTTCTTTTCGGTCACTTCTATTGTTTTGGCTCTTCTCTAGAGGTATTTTCCCAATCATTCCCTTGCACGATAGCCTTTTCCTACGATCGCCTTCACCCCTAACATGGTGTTCCTGGATAACTTAGGCTTTGGGACTCTGTGTCATTCAGTGATGAATACCACATTGACAAATTCCAAAGACCTGAACGAGCATTCTACAACATCCTCATTCACTTCTATGTAAGGGGAATCAGTGGACGAGAAGCTATGATATCCTCTTCTCTTAACACACTGACTAAGCGTCCTTCCATCATAAATTTTAACTTTTGATGGAGAGAAGACGGCACAGCCCTAGCAGAGTGAATCCACGGCCTTCCCAACAAACAGTTATAGGATAGGGTGATGTTAATCACTTAGAATTTGACTTCATAAGTACATGGACCTATCTGAAGTGGGATTTCAATGCTCTCCATCACCTCTCGACGGGTGCCATCAAAGGCTCTAACAACAGTATGACTTGGTAGCATGTAAGACATATCGACTGGCAATTTGGACAAGGTTGCTAAAGTCATCACATTTAAGGAGGAACTGTTATTTAGGAGCACTGTGGCAGAATATGCCTCTTGCAGGTAGTAGTAATATGAAGAGCTTTGGTGGATCCTACACCATTGGATGGTATCTCATCATAACTGAAAGAAATATAGTCATCTGCGATGATATTCCCCACCAATCAGTCCAAATTTTCCATCGATATATTGTTAGCCACATAGTCCTGGTTCAAAATTCTTAGCAGAGCGTTTCGGTATTGCTTTGAGTTTAATAGTAGTGAAAAAACTGAAATCCTCGCCAATTGGCGGTGCAGTTGTTCTACTACACTGTACTCGCTGTGCTTGACGAACTTTAAAAACTCGCAAGCTTCCTTCTTATTCACTGGCTCTTTCACTTTTTTAACTGGGGACGAACTCTTCTTTACTTCCTTTGACTATTCTACCTCTATATGGACTGGTTCTGCTATTCTTTTCCCTTTGTCAAGGCCTTTAGTCTTTCTCATCTGACTATGCTCAACCATTCCTGAGGCATAACATTTACCACTTCGAGTTAGATGCCCCACTCCAGTTATATCCACAGCGGCTGTCTGATGGTTCGAGGATCCCGGCATTGCCATATTGCATTCATAGTTCCATGGAATCGTCTTGTCCTCTTTGTAAGGAAAAGGTGACGGTAATTCTATGATCACTTTCGGAGCGGGTCCCTCGACTACTGGAATAGCCTTTACCTCTGGCTCATCATAATATATGATTAGGGGTCTATCCATCCCATCACCGGTTTCATTCATACTGACTTCCAGATCTTCTATCTTTTTAGAAAACTGGGCTTCGCCCATATCTATCATCCTTTGAATTTTTTCCAAAAACTCTTCATAGTCCTGAATGGCATACCCCTTACACTCATGATATTGGCAAAAATCCTCCAACTGATTGGCTATCTTCTTTACATCCGATTGCGGTTGAATCAACCTAGCCTTGACCATCTCTACTTAGACTCTGATCATTGGTGTCTTTACCTCCCTGATATCCCTCTTGACCCTGCCAACTTTCTCTGACCATACTGCATTCACCTTAGCATCTGTGTGATTGGGCAATGGGTTGCCCGCAATATTAGGTCCATTCCTAGGTCTAAATTTCAGTACCCCAACATCAATCAAGTTTTGGACCTTGCGCTTGAACGCAGTGCAGTTCTCAGTTGAATGTCCTTGAATCCCCGCATGGTATGCGCAATGAGCGTTGGAATCATACCACTTGGGATAAGGAGATTTTAAAGGTTGGAGATAGACAGGTGCGACGAGTTGCCCCTGTAGAAGCTTTGGGTATAACTCACTGTAAGTAGTAGGGATAGGGTCATATTGAGGCTTTTGGGTATTCCTCATAGGCCTTTGATCATTTCGGGTGATGTTTTGAGTGTTTGGTGGAATGGCTATCTGAGAAGATATGCCAGTCGGATATGGTTGTTCCGATATGGTTGTATAAGGAAAAGTGTTTTGAGTAAAGTTGTTTATGGCCAGATAGCATGGGTTATAGGTTGGATAAGGTGCATATGGGGTCGAATTTGTGAAAAGTTGGTTGCCAAAACTCACCGCATATGTTTTGCTCTTGATAGTGGTTTCAATTATCTCTCCGGATATGACCATATCTGCAAAAATTTTAATGGCATTACCCACCAACTTTTCATAGTACGGCGCCTGTCGCAACCTAAAAAATAACGAGTCTCATCGTAAGACTTATTATTCGTTAAGCATGACATTAAAAAAAATGAGGAAAAGTCGACTTAATTCCTCTAGAAAAATGAAGGTTTTGAAAATGACCTTGAAAAAGACATGGAGTCGCCACCAATCTTTTTTAGCTAGGTGTGATCGGCCACCTATTAAAACCTGTTTCATAAAATATTTTAAAAATTAATTAAAATATTTTTAAAACCAATTTCAAGTCTGCGTTTAAACCAGAAAAATCAAAGAAACGGGTTCGAGACTCGATTACGTGCGAGGAAGGATTAGCACCCCCACAACGCCCGTATAAAACGGTACCTTATTAATCGTGTGATATCTCAAGTCTCGGTGTAAAGTTGGTTTTAAATTAGTATTTCAAGTTAATTCCCAATTTAAAGAAAAATAATTCCATTTTTTAATTAAAAATGATTCGGAATTGATAAATTCAAAATTTTCCTATATTCCCCAACAAACGTGGCAAAATATAGAAATTTTTATTAATTTGGAAAACTTTCCGAATCATTCTCGTTTTTTGAAAGAAAGATATTCCTTTATTAATGATAATTGATGATATTCCCTCCAGCAAACCCGGTAGAGAACTCATGAATTATTTTAACTCGGGAATATCTTTATTTTTTATTGAAAAATCATTATCCTTTTGAAAACATTTTAAAAGATATGAATATGTATATGCATGACATAAATAAAATGACATTTCAAAATCTAAATAATATAATGCATCCTAAATGACATGATATAATTTAAATGCCTTAGCATATTCGAAATGAAATGAAATATCTTAACTTACATGACATATTCTAAATGAAATGAAGTGACTAGGTGACATAATATATTCTATATGAAATGTAATATCCTAAGTCATATGATATACTCTAAATGAAATGAAATGACCTAGGTAACATAATATATTCTATATGAAATGTAATATCCTAAGTCATATGATATATTCTAAATGAAATGAAATGACCTAGGTAACATAATATATTCTATATGAAATGTAATATCCTAAGTCATATGATATATTCTAAATAAAATGAAATGACCTAAGTAACATAATATATTCTATATGAAATAAAATAATTTAAATGACATGGCAAATATGAATGATATGGCATATAATTTAAATGACATGGAATATAAAATAATGCTATCATATAATATGCATGGAAATAAAAATGCAAATAATAATGCATGAACATAGTATATGCTAAATAATATAACAAAAAAAAAAATTAAATAAAAAGCATAAGATATCATGAAATGTTCCAAATCATATAATAAACAATATAACATAACTCAAAATCATAACAATATCATAGAAATTATCATAGAAAAAATCACATATTATATAAAATGCATGAATATGAAAAATGCAATGCATGAAAATGTATTTTTTCCTTTAATAAAGGAAATCCGTATATCTAAAAGGATATCCGGCTACCTTAGGAAAACATGTCAAATTAAAAATTCTAAAACCAAAATAACTTTATGATTGTTTGAAAACAATTTTGAAAAGCTTAGATTAAGAATAAAAACTGGGCTAAACCTTTTTTAAATGGCTATAATTTCCTAAGTTTAAAAATCCCGGACTTAACCACCCTTAACCCGAGACTTAAAAAAACCATTTTTAGAGTTTAAAAAGGCTTAGAAACTACCCTAAGTCAGTAGCTAAACTTCCTAATCAGCCCCCTCTAAGTAACTTAACCAAAACAGAAAAATGATTTTTCTTTAAATTCAATTATGACTCCACTGGACATGTAAAAACTACACGGGAAAAAATCAGCTTAATTTTTTGATAAAAGAAGAATGCCCAGAAAATCAGAAAAGTACGAGTACTGGGTGAAAAAATTGTTTTGCCAAAATACATTTTTGCCTTTGATAAAATCATTTAAAAGTCAAAGTAAAAATATTTAAGACTCACAAAATGACTCACAAACAATAGCTAGGACTTTTTGAAAGTTAAATAAAAATTGGCTAGTAAAATAAATCACAAAGGTAGAATAATCAGTTTGACAAAACTTAATTTTCCACAAGTGTGCTCAAGAGAGCATGACTTTGAACCATTAATTGGCCTAAGTCATTATTCAAGTGGCATGAACATGAAATACATGAAAAATACAGCAAATATGATGCACGAAATGCATGAGTTTAAACCTAAATGTCGTGGAAAAATGCATGGCATCCATATAGTGACCTAGACCTAAATGAACTTGCATGGCATTTAATGCAACCTAGGTCTAAAATGCATGAACATGCATGGCAAATAAACCAAACCTAATAACTAAAATATGCATTGCATTTTCACAAACACAAGGCATGCTTAAACTAAAAACTCAACCAAATATCATGCAAATGCTAACCTATCAACTAACATAGCAAAAATACAAACATGATGCTAGAATACAAGGTAGCCGAATGGCCTATGTTCCTAACAAGCATGGCATTTTCACAAACACTTGGTATACTTAAACTAAATACTCAATCAAATGTCATGCAAATGCAAAAACCTACCAACTAACAAGGCAAAAATGCAACATACAATGCAAAACACATGGAGCAGCCGAATGGCCTCAAGCTCCAACAAGCATGGCATTTTCACAAACACTTGATATACTAACATGCTCAACTAAAATATAACACTCAAAACATGCAAACACAAAGTAGAAATACTAAAAGCAAACAAGCATTTTCACAAACACTTGATATACTAACATGCTCAACTAAAATATAAAACTCAAATCATGCAAACACAGCACAAGCATTTTCACAAACACTTGATATACTAAATATAAAACATCAACAAATTTAAGCATTATGAAAACAGAAAATTAAAAATGCAAGAACATGATATTTAAATCATAAATGGCAACAAAAAAAGCAACCAAATTAAAATATGACTCAAGTATATGAAGTAGAATAACACTTAAAACATCAAGATTAAATAAAATAACATAAATAACATGATAAAATAAACAAAACAGCAACATTAAATAAAAATGTAGGCCATTCGGCCTTGGTGAGAAAAATGTAAAAAAAATATTTAAGAAAGAGATGAAGAAAGAACTTAAGAAGAACAATAAAAAAACACTTATTTAAAAAGAAAACTCACCAAATAATAATTAAAATAGCAAAAGCAATAATGGAAAATCAAGAAAGTGCAAGAGTTGGTGCTCAAGAGCAACCTCAAGAAGCTATATTTCAAGCTTTATCTCTTCAAACTTTCCTTTCTTTTCTAAACTTTTTCTTTTTGCTTTCAACCAAAGAGAGAAAAACCAAGTAAAAACCAAGAGAATTCAGCAAAATGAAGTGTGACAAAATAAATTCTAAACCTCTCCTTAAGCCAGCCGGATTCCCCCTCTCTTCCGAGAAATGTTGTCATTTTTTCCCAACCAATTTTCCATCAAATGGGTAATAATTAAAGGTGAAAATCATGAAATTCCCACCCTTAGATTAGCATGGCAGCTGTCCATAATTATAGCTATTCAAGAATAATGTTGACACTCTCCCTTGACCTATGTGGCTTAATCACAATGGCTTGATTAAAAAGAATCTCTAACTAACTCTTAATTCTTGGCCATTTGATTGAAAAATGAGAAGCTTCCTCTTTCCTTTGGGCCTTGTTAGGCCACCACTTCTCTTTTCAAGCCCAAGTCTGATTTTTTGAAAGGCCAAAAGAAGCCCTTTTTCGGTTGCTTGGGTGAAATGACCGTTTTGCCCCCCGGATGCAAATAAATATCAAACGAACTCCAAATTCAAATTTTATTTTTTTAATAATTTCAAAATAATAAAATATTGAATTCTGGAAGATTTCAAAATTTTCTGAGTCCGCTTGCTATTTATTTGGATTTTTTCTTCCAAAAATGCCCTTTCATGCCCCCACATTTTACCATTTTTTAAACGAGCTCTAAATCAAGATTTTTCTTTGCCACTCTCTTTAAAATAATTTAAAAGTGTGATCTGAAAGTTTTCATAATTTTTGGAGCTCATTTGGTATTTTTTCGGGATTTATCTGCTTGAATTACTACATAGGGGCTCGGGATTTGACCATTTTGCAAACGAACTCCGAATCAAGATTTTCTTTCGCTAATATCTTCCAAATAATTTAAAATTGAGATTTGAAAAATTTTCAGAATTTTTGGAGTCCATTTGCTATTTTTTCGGGATTTATCTTCTTGAATTATTGCATAGCAGGCCCAGGATTTGGACATTTTGAAAACGAGCTCCGAATCAAGATTTTCTTTTGCCAATCTCTTTCAAATAATTTAAAAATGAGATTTGCAAAATTTCAGAAGATTTGGAGTTATTTGCTATTTTTTCGGGATTTTTCTTCTTGAATTACTACATAAAAGACCCGGGATTTGGCCATTTTACAAACGAACTCCGAATCAAGATTTTCTTTTTCCAATCTCTTTCAAATGATTTAATAATGAGATTTGCAAATTTTCAGAATTTTCGGAGTCCCTTTGCGATTTTTCCCAAAATTTCCAATTTTGCCCTTTTACCTCCGAAACCCGATTTTGCTCAAAACAAGTCTGATTTTCAGATTTTCTTCAAGCTGAGCATTGGGCTATCCCTTTTTAATCATTCCTCATCCATTGGGGGCTTTGGTCTTACCAATTCGGGCCATTTCTGTGATTTTTCCCGATTTCACCGAAATCCACCAAAAATCCTAATTCTCGGTTTTCTCCCGGATTGACTTTTCTTTCGGTTATTCTTTCAAGTGGTTTCTCCATTACCTGTATTCAGTGCTTATCTTTCATTTGGAACCTTGAATTTCGACCAATTTGATCGTTTAAGCACTTTTCCCTAAATTTCTTGGATTAGGGTTTCCTTTCTATTGAATCTCCAAATCACAACTTTCGAACTCCATATCTTTCGATGTAGACCTCGGATTATAAAAATTCTTTCGCCATTTTTCAATTTAACTTAAAATCTTGATTTTGAAAGTGGGTTGACTTTTTTAGTAGTTGACTTTTTAGGGTTGACTTTTTTGGGGTTGACTTTTTTGAGTTTGACTTTTTATGCTCGCTTTCTTAAACTAAGTCTCGGAGTACCACCTGTAGGATGAAAAAAAGTCGTTTTACATTCTGAAGCCTCAATTTAGGAAGAAAACATACCTGTTTAGTGGTCCGGACAAAATTAGGTGTCTACAGCTGCCCCTCTTTGGCTATTGCTAAGAATCAGGAATCGGGCAAAGATAAACAAACACTAATTTTGTACGGTCAGTGAAGTCACATGTGAGGGAAAGGGAAAGGGATTTTCTTTTCCATTCTTCTATCATTTCTTCATTTTTTTTTGAAAAAGCTGTAAATTGAAAATTTGTCCTTAAATTGAATTCCCTGACTAATCAAGGCTCGACCCGTCTTAAGGAAACGGATTCGATTTTGAAAAAAAAAAAAAATTGTGCCCGAAGGTCTTAAGAATAGTGCCCGAAGGTCTTTAAAACTGGTGCCCGGAGGTCTTTAAAACTGGTGCCCGAAGGTCTTTAAAACTGGTGCCCGAAGGTCTTTAAAACTGGTGCCCAAAGGTCTTTAAAGCTGGTGCCCGAAGGTCTTTAAAACTGGTGCTCGAAGGTCTTTAAAACTGGTGCCCGAAGGTCTTTAAAATTGGTGCCCGAAGGTCTTTAAAGCTGGTGCCCGAAGGTCTTTGAAACTGGTGCCTGAAGGTTTTTAAAACTGGTGCCCGAAGGTCTTTAAAATTGATGCCCAAAGGTCTTTAAAGCTGGTGCCCGAAGGTCTTTAAAGTTGGGATTTGAAAATACCTTGACGACGGTCTCAAGGCTCGACTTGTCTGATAAACAAAATGAATTTGATTTAAAACAAGGAAATACCTCGATGGCGGTCTCAGAGTCTGAATCTTTTGAGAAGCAAAATGAGTTCTCTTTAGGGAAGTCCAAGTTTTCCTGATTTCTGCACTGTTAGCTAAATGCAATGATGAGAATGTCATGCTTTGCAAATGCTTGTATGTTTCATAAAAATAAATGCAATCAAATGATAGTGCCATGATTTCTAATCCATGGTTTCTTTGAGGTTCACAAATTATCCGACTTCATGACGGAGTTTTCAATTGTTCATTGATGCCCCACTTAAGGAATTCTTCACTCAAGATATCTTGTCAAACAGTCTCAATTTCTGTCTTTCGCTGAAGTTCACAGATTTTCTGACTTCGTGATGGAGTTTCTACCACGTTCACTGTTTTCTTTTCTTGGTGAACTTTCCAAACCTTTCCCAAGATTAAAAGATTTTTATGAAACATCATTCAATTTAATACTTTGAAATCCCTCTATTTAAAGATTTTGAAATCCCTCTATTTAAAGATTTTTATTACCAATCATCATTCAATTTAATAACAACCATAATGCATCTCAAAAGTATATGAAAAAGAATATGAATCAAGAAAAAATTGTCATGAAAAGGATAACAATAATTTATTGCAAGAAATGTTTTAAAATAGTAAAAATAAATATCAAGGATATAAGAAACAAATGTAAGGTTATAGGCTGTAGATGCCCCGGATGCGGAATATCTCGGACCCCTCCTTTTTCAAACCATCTAAAATTTCTTTTGAACGAGCAATTCATTTGGGTAACCTCTTAGCTTCTGTAGTTACATCAGACTGAGTTGTTCCCCTTTCCTCTGATTATCAGATACTTTCTCCCCCTTTACACGGAGCATTGATTCAAACTTTGATCAGTACTTGAGCCGCCCTTTGTGGGATTTCAACTCAAGTATCCTCCATTCGGTATTAAGTCGCCCTTTGCGGGTTTTTGGCTTAAACCTCTCCTTTTACATTCTTTTTTCATTTCCATTTTTTATTCTACCATGCATCTGAGAATTCTAAATGCTTTCAAGGTAAAAATATCAATTCAAAAGATAGGATGATTTCTGAGAATAACCTTTGAAATTAAATATCCATGCTTGATCAAAATGAGCTTTTAAAGCATGTAATGTAGGCCAAGGTTTAGGCTTAGAAAGAAAGGATAAATAGGCCCAAAATGTGTTTAGGGGTGATTGGATCAAGGATCATTTCCTGAGGAGAACTTTTTTCTTGAAACATCTGTCCCTTTTTGGACTTTTTTCTTCTTTTTTTTTGCTTTGTTGGCTTTCATTTGCCACATTTTTGATGGCTTTCTTTTTTGCCATGATTTTTTGAGTATTTTTCCTCGCATTTGCCCTCCAGTATAGAGAGTGATCCTTGATCAAGGTTTAAAGAAAGAAATAATTCCTAAGGCTCAAAGGGGTGACTAAGGATAATTTCTTCTTAGTGGAAGGAGTACGAAAGATGGCCATTCATCATATCAAGCATGAATATTTTCTTCGAAAAGAAATTCACAGGGAAGATAGATATATAGAATTTATATTTTTACACTTGGAATCATTCGAATTTCTATGTGCATAGCATCACACACATTTTTTTAAGCATAATACTTCTTTAGTTCATCAGCATTCACGGGATGTCTAAAATCATCTCCGTCCATCCGAGTTAGAATCAATGCTCATCCCGAAAAAGATCTTTTTACCACATAGGGTTCTTCCCAATTCAGAGCCCATTTTCCTCTTGGATCCTTTACTATAGGGAGAATTTTCCTCAATACCAATCCCCCTTCTCGGAACTGTCTAGGACGAACCTTCTTGTTGTGGGCTCGAATCATCCTTTTCTGATACAACTGCCCATGACAAATTGCTTTCAATCTTTTCTCCTTGATGAGATTCAACTGTTCATAACGAGCTCTAACCCATTCTGCTTCCTGTAGGCCAACTTCCATCAAAACCCGAAGTGAAGGGATCTCAACTTCAATAGGTAGCACTGCTTCCATCTCGTATACCAAAGAAAATGGTGTTGCCCCTGTAGATGTACGGACCGAAGTACGATATGCATGAAGAGTGAAAGGCAAGATCTCATGCCAATCTTTGTACACATTGGTCATCTTCTCAACAATCCTCTTGATGTTCTTGTTAGCTGCTTCTACTGCGCCATTCATTTTCGGACAGTAAGGTGCCGAATTATGGTGTATGATCTTGAATTGAGTACACACTTCTCTCATCATCTTATTGTTCAAATTGAGAGCATTATCCGAAATAATTCTTGCTGGCAACTCGTAACGGCATATGATTCCTTTCTTGACAAATCTGCATACCACTGACTTTGTTACATTCGTATAGGAAGCAGCTTCTACCCACTTTGTGAAATAATCTATGGCCACCAAGATGAAACGATGTCCATTTGAAGCTTTCGGGGTAATAAGCCCGATCATATCCATTCCCCACATTGAAAAAGGCCAAGGTGCAGTCATGACATGTAATGGTGATGGCGACACATGAACCTTATCTGCATATATCTGGCATTTATGGCACTTCCGGGAATAACTGATGCAATCTCCTTCCATTGTCAACCAATAATAACCTGCCCTCATAATCTGTTTAGCAAGCATGTGAACATTAGCATGAGTGCCACATATCCCTTCATGGACCTCTTTTATGATTCTTCGAGCTTCGGTAGACCCGACACATCTCAATAGGACTTGATCTTTCCCTTTCTTGTAGAGAATCTCACTGTCTAGAACAAAACCCATTTCTAGCCTTCTCAGAGTCCTCTTGTCATTCTCTGTTGCTTGTTCTGGATACTGTTGACTCTTGATGTACTGCAAGATGTCGTTATACCAAGGAAGACCATCTGCTTCTTCTTCAATACTTAGACAGTGAGCAGGAGACCCATATATGCTCATCTTGATTGGCACAACTTCCGCCCCTTTATTCACTTTAAACATTGATGACAAAGTAGCCAGAGCATCCGCCATTCGGTTTTCTTCTCGAGGAAAGTAATTGAAATTCACTTCTTCAAACTCCTCCAATAAACTCAGTATGAGTTCTCGGTATTGGATTAGCTTTGTATCTCGGGTTTCCCATTCTCCTCGTAGCTGGTAAATCACTAAGGCTGAGTCTCCGAAAACTTCCAATACTTTGATTTTTCTGTCCACTGCAGCACGAAGGCCCATAATACATGCTTCATACTTGGCAGTATTGTTTGTACAATCAAAATCCAACCTGGCAGTGAAAAGACAATAATCTTATTCTGGGGATATAAGCACTGCACTGATTCCATGCCCCATGGCATTAGATGCGCCATCAAAGTACATTTTCCATACTTTTTTCTTCAAGGGAATCTCATCTGCTTGCGACACATACATCAAATATTCATCCGGGAAGTCAAAGTTCAACGGCTCATAATCTTCCACTGCCCGACTTGCTAAGAATTCAGCCATCGCACTACCCTTGATAGCTTTTTGAATTACATATACAATGTCGTACTCTGACAATAAAACCTGCCATCTTGCCGTCATTCCTGACAAAGAAGGTGCTTCCAACATGTACTTAACTGGATCCAACTTAGCAATCAACCACGTTGTGTGATACAACATATACTGTCTCAGTCTTCGAGCAGTCCAAGCTAAAGTGCAACACAACTTCTCTACCGACGAATATTTCAACTCATAATCTGTGAACTTCTTGCTGAGGTAGTAAACTGCCTGTTCTTTCTTTCCAGTTTCATCAAGCTGCCCCAAAACACAACCCATGGATCTCTCAAATATTGATAACTACAGTATCATTGGTTTATCCGGAATAGGTGGCATTAATACTGGTGGGTTGGATAGATAATGTTTAACCTTTTCAAATGCAATCTGACAACCTTTATCCCATTCTCCTGGATCACGTTTTCGAAGTAACTTAAAGATTGGATCACATTTGTCGGTTAACTGTGAAATAAACCGAGCAATGTAATTCAATCTCCCCAGAAAGCCTCTTACTTCTTTTTGAGTACGAGGTGGTGGCAGATTCTGAATAGCCTTCACTTTATCCTGGTCAATCTCAATTCCTCTTTTGCTGACGACAAAACCCAACAATTTCCCCGAGGTGACTCCAAAAGTGCATTTTGCCGGATTTAGCTTGAGTCTAAACTTCCTTAGTCGTTCAAAGAGCTTCTTAAGATTCGCAATATGCTCCTCTTCTCCTTGTGACTTTGCGATCATATCATCAACGTAGACCTCAATTCCCTTATGCATCATATCATGAAACAAGGTTACCATGGCTCTTTGGTATGTTGCCCTAGCATTCTTCAACCCAAATGGCATTACCTTGTAGCAGAAGGTTCCTACATTGTAACAAATGTGGTTTTCTCCATATCTTTTGGTGCCATCTTGATCTGATTGTATCCTGAGAATCCATCAATGAAAGAAAATAAAGAACTCTTTGCTGTATTATCCACCAGAGTATCAATATGGGGCAAAGGGAAATTATCTTTAGGACTGGCCTCGTTCAAATCTCGGTAATCAACGCACATCCGCACCTTGCCATCCTTTTTTGGTACTGGAACAATATTTTCCACCCATTCTGGATATTTTGCCACCTCTAAGAATCCAGCACCAAATTGCTTCTTCACCTCCTCTTTTATTTTTAACTTTTGCTGAATTGGCTTGCATTCTGGCCTTAACGAGAGCTTATGAACCACAATATCCGGATCCAACCCTAGCATGTCTTGGTAAGACCATGCAAATACATCCACATACTCCTGGAGCAAAGCTATCAATTCACCTTTTATTGATGATGACAATGAAGTCCCAATTTTGACTTCCTTTATCTCTTCACCATTTCCCGGATTTATCGTTTCCAATAATTCCTTATGAGGAAGTACTTGTTTCTCCTCTTGTTCTATTTTCCTTAATAGATCTAGAGTTAGACCATAATCCTCAGTATCTTCATTAGCCTCAAAATCACCCGTGCAAATGGGTCTTTCAAAATCAATTTCAGAATTACTGACAGGAAGGTCCTCATATTCCGCATCCGCACACCTGTAAATAGATGGAGAAGAAACAATATAGGAAAATATATAATGAAAACAAAATAAATAACAAAAATGAAAAATTATGGACACATCAATATGGATAAAATGCATTGTGCTTGTTATTTATTGAATGAAAATGCTTAAAAAGCCCATTACAGAAAAAACTCTTAATATCTCTGGGTAAAGATAATTAAGATTGCTTTTTTTAAAAGTATTACTTTGGAATAGACTTAAAAACTATGGGAAACTCAGTGCACTCCAGTTGGTTAGTCTATATCCTAGTGGACAAGGTCGCACCATCCAGTTATCATTCTCTCTTTCAATTCTGTCTTTCTCAGTCGTGCAGATCTCCACATCATACATCTGCTCATCCCTATTCACCTAGAATCTCTCGAAGGCTTGCTCTATCATTAAGAGCACATCATCAGAATTCTTTTCTCCGAACAGAGAACCGGCTGAGCGAAAGCTGTGAAGGATAGATGGGAATGTCATAGGCTCCCATTCAATACCCATACCCGTAAGACGGGCCATCCTCCTTTGTCGGTTCCTTTCAACTTGTTTCCTTTTCTCATGGGCCTTCGAAAGATACCCTAGGCCAAATCGGTCTTTCTTTCCTTTTACTTCCATTGCTCGAGCCATCCCCTGAAGATATTTCCCGAGACCTTTTCCAGCCCTGCAGCCTTTTCCCACGGTAGTTCTTACCCCCGGCCTTGTGTTCTTGGATAGCCTCGGTTTCAGAATTTTCCCACGGCATCTTCATTGGGCTCAACATAAGGAGATTCAGTAGATGCGAAGGCTATTATATCTTATTCTCCTGATACTGAGATCAATCGGCCCTCCATTACAAATTTCAGTTTTTGGTGAAGAGACGAGGGTACAGCCCTAGCTGAATGTATCCAAGGCTTTCCCAACAAGCAATTATAAGATGGATTAATATCCATGACCTGGAAGTTCACCGTATAAATGCATGGGTCTTACAAGTGGTAATTTGGATAGGGTTGCTAAAGGCATCACATTTAGTGAAGAACCATTATCCAAAAGGACCCTTGGTAATATGTGCCCCTTACAAGTGGTAGTTATATGGAGAGCTTTCGTTGATCCAATACCATTGGGTGGTATATTCTCATAGCCGAAAAATATGTAGTCATCTGCTGCGATGTTTCCTACCAGCCTATCCAGCTTTTCCACTGATATATTATTAGCTACGTATGCTTGATTTAATACTCTTAACAGAGCATTTCTGTGTGGCTCTGAATTCAAAAGCAAGGATAATATTGAGATTCTAGCTGGTTGACGCTGCAGTTGTTCAACCACGCTATACTCACTGTGCTTTATAAATTTTAAGAACTCACAGGCTTCCTTCTCACATACTGGTTCTTTCATTCTGTTAACCGGGGCTGATCCCCTCTCTGTTTCTTTTGGCAAATCCATCTCAATATGGATTGGCTTGACGACCTTCTTATCTTTATTTGTTCCTCTGTCTTTCCCTGCTAACCCCTGTTCAACAGCCTCCGGAGCATAACACCTCCCGCTTCGGGTTAAATGCCCCACTCCTGTGATATCCTGCTGGCTTGAAGACCCAGGCATAACCATGCTGTAGTCATATTTCCATGGTGCAGCCTTGTTTTTCATGTATGAAAAGGAAACATATAGATCAATGATTAATTTGGGTGCATTTTCTTCAATGACTGGCATAATTTTTTCCTCCAGTTCATCATAATAGATGATCAGGTGTCTTCCTATCCCATAGCCACCTGCATTTTCAATGACTTCTATTTCCTCCTCTATCTCCTCGTAGAATTGGGCCTCCCCATTATCCATCATCCTTTGGACTTTAACCCGAAAGTTCGCGCAATCCTGTATGTCATAGCCTCCAAACTTATGAAATGGGCACCAATTATGCACCCTTTTTGCAACCATTTTCAGATTATCTGTATCTTCCACCAAACCTGCCTTGACCATTTCAACCCATACTGTCATCATCGGAGTCCTGACTTTCCGAATATCCCTTTTTAATATTCTGCCCTCTCCGATCAATATTGTATTTACCTGATTCCCAGTATGATTGGGCAATGGGTTTCCAGCTACGTTCGGCCCATTTTTTGATCCAAACTTCACAACCCCAGCATTGATCAAGCTTTGGATTTTTTTTGTTTAAGGCTAGACAATCTTCAATCGAATGTCCTTGGATTCCCGCATGGTATGCACAGTTAGTGTTTGCATTGTACCATCTTGGATATGGAGGTGTCAAAGGTTTTAGGTACACGGGTGCAACAAGTTGACCCTGCAATAGTTTTGGATATAGCTCACCGTAAGTGGTAAGAATCGGATCAAATTGGGGTTTTTGATCACTCCTTGGTGAACGTTGGTCATTACGCGCAAGACCCTGAGTGTTTGGGACAGTATTTCGGGGAAAGGTTATTTGAGGGGATATGCCAGTTGAGAATGGCTGTTGTGGTATATTGGTCTAGGGGAACGGGTTTTGGGTAAGGTGATTGACATTGGGATAATAAGAATTATACTTTGGATATGGTGTGTAAGGTATCGGAGGTGCATAAGGTGTGGTAGGAGTATAGGGCCTTGGTGGTGTGTATGGTGTAGAAGGTGTATAGGGGTATTGGTTGAAGCTTACTGCATGGGTTTCCTCCTTCTTCTTCACAAGAAAAACTCTCTTTGGGGTAGCAGACTCACCCCCTTCCATCTTCCCATTCTTAATAGCTGACTCAATCATTTCCCCAGATATTACCATATCCGCGAAGTCCTTGGTAGCGCTTCCTACTAATTTGTCATAATAGGGTGCTTTCAAGGTGTTGATGAAAAGCACCGTGGTTTCTTTGCTAGTTAAAGGGGATTGCACTTGTGTGGCCAGATCCCTCCATCTCTGCGAATATTCTTTGAAGGTCTCATTGGACCTCTTTTCCATATTCTGTTATGACAGCCTATCCGGTACCATGTCAGAAACATGCTTATAGTATTCCATGAAAGCCCTGGCCAAATCCGTCCATGAACGAATTTTGGTATTACTCAGTTGATTGTACCATCGAGTGGCTGACCCTATCAAGCTATCTGGGAAGCAATGAATAAGCAGTTTCTCATTATCCTCATGCCCTGTCATTCTTCTACAGTACATGATCAGATGAGCTGATAGGTTGGTGGTCCTATTGTACTTCTCAAAGTCTGGTACTTTGAATTTTGGGGGAATTACTAGATCATGTACCAAGCTCATCTCTTTGGCATCTAGACTGCCAAACAACTCTGCCCCTTCAATTGCCCTTAGCCTTTCCTCCAGTAGCTGGTATTTCTTCTGAGATTCAGCGGTTGCGACCCTCTTTAATTCAGTCATTTTGGCCCTTTCCTTTTCTGCCATTTCTTCGAAATCTGGAACCTCAACCTCAATTGGATCAACTCCGATGTTACCCCTTTTTGGACCGAAATTCTGTGCATCGGCCGCTGGCTGGATGTAAATGTAGGAAGCTCCCCCAGTTGGGAGTTCATTTCCCACAGGTTGGGATGTCTTACCATTTCTCTGTACCACTTCTGGCCGATCTTCCTGATTCACTGCCCTCATTCCAGTAACTGAATTCTCTCCGGGCCACTTCTGATTCATCATAGTGCTCATCATCTCCATGAGTTTTGTCATCTGTTCTCGTGTCTCATCTTGAGACTTAGTTAACTGTTATTGTAGTTCTTTCTGGATTCTTTCCATTCTTTCAATTCTGGCAAGCTGATCGTTTTCCACGGCTCTTGTTCGAGATCGAGTACTGTAAGGGTGTTGGAAGTCTGGTTCTTTTTGAGTGCGACCAATTGTACCTTTAGTTTTAAAAACCATGGATTAGAAATTATTGACACATTTCTTATTTTTATTTTATAAAAAATGAATAAATGAATAAATGAATGAATGAACCAATGTTAATGAATGAACAACTAAGTAATTGACTAAGTGTATGAAATTATAAAGAATAAATGAATGGACAAATAAATAAATGACTAAGTGTATGGACAATTTATAAAGAATAAATGAATGATTATGAATATAAATGAATGAACAAATATAAAAGAAAGAACTAGTGAATAATGAATGCATTTAAAGTATTGGCCCCGGGATAATTCCAACCAAACGGTCTTTCATTGATTTCCTAGAACTAAATACATCAAAGAAAAGATCCCTGCTTTAGACAACATGATAATCTGTCTCTCCTAAAAACTATTACAAGATACTTGATGGAGACTCAATTAAGAGTTGTAAACCCAAGTGCAGGTTATGTTCAAGTAATAAATTCTCGGGTGTCCGAGGTCGAACCACAGGGAAGCGTATTAGTAAGTATAAGTTTATAAATATGTAAGAAAAATAAAGTAAACAAGATATTAGGGAATCAACAACAAAACAAGATAAACAAGATATTAGAGAACAAAATAAACAAAATAAAATAAAAGAAATTAAACAAGATATAAAAACAATAAGAAAAGATGTTGAGGTTAGAGAATCCACTCTTGGTGTTATGCTAAGATTAATCTTGTTTTATTACACAATTGAAATTCACACATAAGGGAGATTCCAATCGGAAGGTTTAGCAATTCAGTCCAAATTGTCCAACGTCCATAGCATATGATATTATGTTCATTTGGTGTCCTCAAAACTCACAAAAAGAGTCCAAGCATTCCTTATGCCAAGGTATATGTCTACAACAAATCAAGGTTATGAAACCAAGCATTTACTGTGCCATTTTCATTGTCAATAATGAATCAAGATCCCTACTTTGCAAGTATGATTTTAAACCAAAAGAAAATATTATCTATACTAGTGTTTATAAATGATGATTCATTTTAGCTCATGTTTAAGAGACTAACCTTAGCATTTACCAAAAGCTTCACCTCATCACCTCAACAATATGATTAGCAACACATACTAGATATGAATAAAATGAAAAGAAATGTAAGAAGCATAAGTAAATAAAAAAACAAAACTAGAGAAAGGAAAGAAGAAGAAAACTTAGAGAATTTTATTACAATGGCTAATATCCTACCAATCTACCCTTAATGCTCATCCAAGGCCCTCTATTTATACACATTTTGGAGAGCTAAATGACAAGAGACAAGCTTTATAAATTTCAAAGGTAGGTATAATAGGTGGGTGCATTTTTCTAACAATTTTCGTCATATTGTATGACAATTCTGATCAGCCAGCTTGATGGTCGAGTTTGTCAATGTTGGAGGCTCGATCTGATCAAATGGTCTTCTAGAAAAATATACCCCTATCAGTTACGGATCCATAGCCGTTGGAATCAGATCATTTGCTCATGTGGATCGGAAGATATGGTCAAAATACCAAAACAGGTCAGCACAGACATCATTGCACATCAGCCAACTTGATGATCGATTTCGCTAGGGAAAACGACTCCGTTTCAAGAAGTGTAAAACATGAAAAAGATAGATATGCCTCTTAACTTTGCACTGTAAAAAATTCAGCCTTATTGCTTCAGTGAAACTCCAGATATAGTGGATATGGCAAAAGGTGTCGGAATTGGAACTGAACTGGATTTGCCCTTAATTGTTGATTTAACCTAGTAATCTGAAATCACTCAAAGAAACTCGTGAAAAACACCAAATTACATAAAAATATAAAATATCATAAACACAATTAGACTAAGTAATAATAACTCGTATTTGACACAAAACAATAATAAAACATAACTAAGAACTATATAATTATACGAGTTATCACACCCCCACACTTAGATTGTTGCTAGTCCCTAGCAACGACTCAACAAAAATAAAATAAGAAAATCTAATCTAATCCATTTTCGTTGGAAATCACGGTGGCACTTAGCATGTGACACAAGCCTTTAAACCCCTAGGTGTCCCTAGTGGACGAGTTTAGTCTCGTGAGGGTTTACTAGAACGATACCCACAAACATTGAAAAACTAAAATATAAGTAAACTACATACACTAAAAATATTTACTCCTAATCCTTTCAATATAAATTAGAGACAATCTTTGAACAAGTCTTATAAACTAATCAATAGCTCAAAGAATTTCACAAAAATTCATGCTTGAATGTAAATAAATGAGTTAAGCCAATATTAACATAACATATTTCAATCAAAATAGTGCATATTCAACTTAATCTCAACTTCTCACTATACTCTCATGATTTTCACTCTTTAAAGTAGTGGTAAAGTGTTTACACTCAATCAATCTCATGAAAACAGTTCTACCATATGCTTGCTTGTCCACTTATTCTCCACTATTTAGATCATACAACTTCATAAATCAATAGGTCTTTTTTCAAGGTTGTAATGGGGCCAAAGGGTTATAATGTAGTTAAAGAACAAAAGGATAAAGATATCACAAAGGTTCCAAAGAGTTCATAGAGTTTAGAGACATAATAAGATCATACAAATAAAACTTCTCAAAACTCTTATAAAGCACATAATAACATAGGCTAAATATTCATGTTGAGCCTTTGCTTCATTCTAACCAACTTTGTAACATCTTTTTCTTTACTTTAACTAGAAGTTCAAGAGAAGATTTTTTTTTTTTTTTAATATGGGAATGTATTTGACAATGATCCCTTTCTTTTTCTCTTGACTTTTGCCTCTCTCCTCCCCCACACTTATCTTTCGTTCTAACCCAAATTTTCAAAAAGTATCCCTTGTTTTTGCAATATGTCTCAAAATATATAATCCATCTTTAGAACAAGGGTAAGGATATAAGTATATTTAGGCTAGGTGTAAGTTCTGGTTACCAATAAAATAGCATATTTAATGTAGGCTCAAATTGGCTCACTAGTGGGGATGTTCTCTTAGAACATTAATAATGGATGGCTGTTTGGCTCTGGTTATAATCCTAATGCCTCTATCATATTCATGTTGTCACATGTATCAATATAGTCTCAAACGGTTTAAAGCAAGTTCTAGAGAATCATGTAATCATAAAGCACTCAAGAAAGAAATTAGATTGATTTGTATAATGCATCAATCATTATAGGCTCAAAAACTCACAAGGATGATTATACAAGTCAGATTAAGTCTAAACATGCTTCTTTCTCAATCAACATATCATATTAACATTGGCTCATAAAAAGGTTGACATCAAGCTCAATTCTCATGAAAATCTTCTCACTAATAAATATGTTTTAGACTTATGCAATTCATATCTCATCATTGTATTAAAAAGGAACTAGAACACATTAAAAAAATAATAATAATAATAAAGACTCATAAAAAAAATAGTAGACAAAAATAAAAGAAATCCTAAATCGTTCCCCCCACACTTAATTCTTACATTGTCCTCAATGTAAGTCTATTAACCCAAATGAAAGAATCATGTGTAAGAGAAAAGAACTAATAACATAAGAATAGGAATAACTAAGACTCAAAACAAAACAAACTCATGCAACCTAAATAATCCTAAAATACTTAACAAAAATTAACAAGTAAACATAAAAAGATTAAAATCAAACTGACAAGGTATGTCTCAAGTCTCCCTTACTCAGACCTTGTTCAGAATGAATACTTCTAAATTGCTTAAAACACAACAAACTTTTTTTTTTTTTTTTGAAAGAAGAAATCAAACTGACAAGGTATGTCTCAAGTCTCCCTTACTCAGACCTTGTTCAGAATGAATACTTCTAAATGGCTTAAAACACATCAAATTTTTTTTTTTTAAATTAGAAAAAATATGTCCCTTACCCCCTACTAAAGGTAGAATTTAGGAGATATTACCTACAGAGGTTGCTAACCACTTATTATAACTGAGACACAACAAACAAAATGTTAGATAATGTCACAAAGACAGAGTGCAATCCACTCTTTGCTCGTCCATATCTCTTTTTCTTTTTCCGAGCGTTTGCGAAACAACCGTAGCAGATAAATACTCATAAGCTTGGAGCTTTTTGAGTAAATCTTCAATGGTTGTAGCAGAAATTATGGTTCTCCTTGCCTCTGAAAACATGAATCCATTATCCACAGCATTATCTAAATATGAAAGCAAATTACTAAAATAACCATTAATATTAAGCAAACCAATGGGTTTCTTATTTGTGACCAAAGATGACCAAGAAGCCACGCAAGCTATTTCTTCCAATGTACCCAGACCTCCTGGTAAAGCAATGAATGCATCGGCATAATGGTACATGATTGTCATCCGTTCAGGGATACTCCAGACTTGTATTTCCTTACCCACGGTAGGTCCACAAAAACCTGTGAATAGTTTTGGCACGATTCCTAGAACTGGACTTCCTCCGGCGTGTGCTGATGTAGCGACTGCTCCCATTAAACCCGTACTACCGCCTCCATAAATCAACTGGATCTTTTGTTGGGCAAGTATTACTCCAACTCTTATGGCTTCATCAGCGAATATGTTATTTTTCTCTGGATAAGCACCTCCAAAGACACAAATTTTTTTAATGCGCTGGGACGAAGTACTTTCCATTTTTTTTTCAAGTGCATCTTCCTCTGGTTTTACGTCCAGAAACGGCTTAAACGCCTTCTATGAGTCGAGGATATGCTTCCCATCCAGTTTTCTTACAAGCTGGCAAACAGGGTCTTTTAACATCAGATTCCCAAGATGTTGCCATTCCCTTTGGAATTGCGACCATAAATCAAGAATTTCTCTTTGTACGTCTCCACTAGGATGCGTCTCAAGAGAAAGTTGGATATTACCCAAATTCTCCTTACTCAGTCCATCCTTAATGAATTCAATTTTATCATCTCGATTAGAGGACGGAATCCCAATAGAACGACATTTACCGTTACACGTCCATCGTGCACATTTGTGGCAATTTGAACTCATGCGCTTTGCTCGTCGCTTCTTTGCAAAAGTACTTCTACCTGTACCTGGTAAATGCAAAACAGGAAGATATTCATCTTCACGTACCTTGGCTTCAATTATCCAACGTATGTCTTCAGGAATCCCTTTGTGCATAAGCATTCTTAATCTTTCAAATCGAACTTGGTAAAGCTTCAGTAAAATATTCCGAGGAAAAGGAGGAAATCGTTTCTGCAATCTTGTGAGAATATCATCCATCTTGAAAAAAAATGAAAAAGAAATTGAAAGAGAAATTTATATACAATATCAGTTTTGTGGGTAGCTGATGGAACCGACTTAAATAATCACGGAGTACCGTTATCCGCCATTTAACCGGGGTTAAAAAAAATTATATTTACATCTAGTTATTTTCAAAACAAGGATCAGAAAGAAAAACAACCTCTTCTTGAGTAACATGATTTTCCAAAAAGAGTTTGAGTCTTTGTCCATTTACCTTGAATACGTTACCATTTTGAGGATTCTCAATGTCAACTGCTCCTTAATGATACACATGCTTAACCACAAATGGGCCAGTCCATCTTGATCTCAACTTACTAGGAAATATGTGAAGTCTAGAATTATAAAGTAGAACTTTTTGCCCAACATCAAATGTTTTTCTTGAAATTAACTTGTCATGAAAGGCTTTAGTTCTTTCTTTATGAATTTTAGAATTCTCATATGCATCATTTCTGAGTTCCTCAAGTTCATTTATTTGTAATTTCCGTAAATTAGAAGCGTCATCAAGGTTTGAGTTGAACATTTTAATGGCCCAATATGCTTTATGATCAAGTTCCACAGGTAAATGACAAGGTTTTCCATAAACTAGCCTATAAGGAGACATGCCCAATGCTGTTTTAAAAGCTGTTCGATAGGCCCATAATGCATCGTTAAGTCTAAGAGACCAATCTTTGCGATTTGGATTAACCGTCTTTTCCAAAATTTGTTTAATCTCCCTATTTGCTAATTCTACCTGTCCATTTGTCTGCGGGTGATAAGGGGTTTCAACTTTGTGTGTAATGGCATATTTCTTCATTAATGTTTCAAAAACCTTGTTGCAAAAATGTGTTCCCCCATCACTTATGATAGATCGAGGAATTCCAAATCGACTCAAAATATTTTCTTTTAAAAATTTAATCACTGTTTTGTGATCATTATTTCGACATAGAATTGCCTCTATCCACTTTGAAACATAATCTATTGCAACTAAAATGTATAAGAAACCAAAAGATGGTGGAAATGGTCCCATGAAATCAATACCCCAACAGTCAAAAATTTCAATTACAAGAATTGGGTTCAAAGGCATCATGTTTCTTTTCGAAATGGAACCTAATTTTTGACAACTTTCACATGACTTGCAAAAATTATATGCATCTTTGAATAAAGTTGGCCAGTAAAATCCACACTGTAAAATTTTTGCAGCAGTTTTCTTTGATGAAAAATGACCACCACATGCCTCGGAATGACAAAACTTAATTACACTACTTACCTCATTGTCGGGAATGCATCTTCGAAAAATCTGATCAGGACAATATTTGAACAAGTAAGGGTCATCCCAGTAGAACTTCTTTACCTCATTCAGAAACTTCCTTTTATCTTGGGGGCTCCATTGAGAAGGAATTTTTCCTGTAGCAAGAAAATTAGCAATGTCAGCAAACCAAGGTGTCGTGGAGACAATTAGAAGTTGTTCATCAGGAAAAGTATCATTTATTGGTGAGGTTCCAAAATATTCATCACAAACAAGTCTTGATAAATGATCAGCCACCACATTTTCTACTCCTTTTTTATCTCGAATGGTGATGTCAAATTCTTGCAGCAAAAGGATCCACCTCAGCAACCTAGGTTTTGCATCCTTCTTAGAGAGAAGATATTTTAAAGCTGCATGATCACTAAAGACAACAATTGATGATCCAACAAGGTAAGATCTGAATTTATCCAATGCAAAAACAACTGCAAGTAATTCCTTTTCTGTAGTAGAATAATTCATTTGGGCTCTATTTAAAGTTTTACTTGCATAGTAAATTACATGTGGTTTCTTATCTTTCCTTTGTCCTAACACAGCACCAACAGCATAGTCACTAGCATCACACATTATTTCAAATGGTAAAGACCAATCAGGAGATCTCATAATAGGAGCAGTAATGAGCATATTTTTGAGTTTTTCAAAAGCATCTTCACAATCTTTAGTCCATTCAAATGCAGTGTCTTTCATTAAAAGATTACATAGAGGTTTAGATATCGTGCTAAAATCTTTTATGAATCTTCTATAAAAACCTGCATGTCCCAAGAATGACCTAATGTCCTTTACTGTCTTTGGTGTGGGTAGATTAGCAATCAATTCAATTTTTGACTTGTCTACCTCAATCCCTTTTGCAGAAACAATGTGACCTAGTACAATACCTTTAGTGACCATGAAATGACATTTTTCCCAATTAAGAACAAGAATTTTTTCTTCACACCTAATCAATACATTTTTCAAATTGGCTAAGCAATCATCAAATGAATCACCAGAAACAGAAAAATCATCCATGAAAATCTCAAGATTACGTTCAATCATGTCACTAAAAATACTAAGCATGCATCTTTGAAATGTGGCAGGGGCGTTACATAATCCAAATGGCATTCTACGATATGCAAAAGTACCAAAAGGACATGTAAAAGTGGTTTTCTCTTGGTCATCAAGTGCAATGGCAATTTGATTATACCCAGAATATCCATCTAGAAAACAATAAAACTCATGCCCTGCAACTCTTTCTAAGATTTGATCCATGAAAGGCAAAGGGAAATGATCTTTCCTCGTCACTGAGTTAAGTTTCCTGTAGTCAATGCACATGCGCCAACCAGTAACAGTCCTAGTTGGAATTAATTCATTGTTTTCATTTTTAACTACAGTAACTCCAGATTTCTTAGGTACGACTTGAGTAAGACTTACCCATTTGCTATCAGAGATAGGATAAATGATTCCATTATCTAGAAGTTTAATGACTTCATTTCTCACTACTTCTTTCATATTAGGATTAAGCCTTCGTTGTATTTGTCTAGAGGGTTTAGCATTTTCCTCTAAATAAATATTATGTGTGCAGATTAATGGGCTTATTCCCTTTATGCCAGCTAAGGTCCATCCTAATGCATTTTTGTGCATCTTCAAAAGTTGTAACAACTTACCTTCTTGTAGTTCATCAAGATGTGAAGAAATTATGACTGGAAAAGTTTCATTCTCACCCAAAAAGGAATATTTTAGCTCGAATGGCAATGGTTTTAAATCCAGCTTGGGTGGTTCAATAGTTGATGGTACAGTGACATTTGTGAGTGATGGAAGTTCCTCAAACTTTTGTTTCCAACAATGCTTATCCTGAAAAGAATTTAACAAAGAATCGGTGTGTGAAATTTCTGAAGCATTATCAAACTCACATTCAATTAAATAAGCTTCTAAAGGATCATGGAATGTGGTAGTGGTGAGATGTTCATGAACAAGTTCTTCAATGAAATCCACTTCATGTACTTCTGAATCATCACCAGGTTGCTTGCAAATGTTGAACACATTTAATTCTAAAGTCATATTTCCAAAAGAAATGTTCAAAATACCATTCCTGCAATTTATCAGAGCATTAGAAGTTGCAAGAAATGGACGGCCTAATATAACAGGAATTTGAACATTTGGATTTGAAACAGGATGTGTGTCCAAAACAATAAAATCAACAGGGAAGTAAAAATTTTCAATTTGAACCAAAACATCTTCAACTATCCCTCGAGGAATTTTTACAGAACGATCAGCTAGTTGAAGTGTAACAGGTGTTTCCTTGAGTTCACCTAAACCTAACTGTTGATAAACAGAAAAAGGCAAAAGATTAACACTAGCACCAAGATCAAGCAATGCACGTTCTATTCTAGTGTTTCCAATGATGCATGAGATTGTTGGACATCCAGGATCTTTGAATTTTGGTGGAGTAAGGTGCTGAATGATTGAGCTCACACTTTCCGTCAGAAATGCTTTCTTTTGTACATTATGTTTCCTTTTAACTGTGCACATGTCCTTCAAAAATTTAGCATAAGATGGAACTTGTTTGATTGCATCCAATAAAGGAATGTTAATCTTAACTTGTTTGAAAAGTTCATAAATTTCTGCATTTTGATTCAAATTCTTTATTGTTTGCAACCTTTGAGGAAAAGGAGCAGGATGCATACCTTTTTCTTTGTCCAAATTTTCAAGAAGTTCAGACTTACCATCATCCTTACCATTACTTTTCGGAGGGGAAGGAGGATCTTGGTCTTTTGATGGAATGTTTTTGTCAATTGCCTTTCCACTTCGAAGAGTTGTGATAGAACTGGCATTTTCCTGTTGAGTTTCATTGGAGCAAGAAACAAGACATTGAGTAGAAGGGTTAGGCTGAGGTTGAGCAGGAAACTTACCTTTTTCTTGAGTGCGTAATGAAGCTGTCAATGTGGACAAGGTGTTTTTGATCTCATTGATGTCCTGTGAAGTTTGGTTATTCACATTTGCTTGTGTTTGCATGAATGCTTGCAATGTCTCTTCCAAGGTTTGTACACGTGAAGGTTGATAGGAAAAAGTGTTGCCCGGCTTTTGAGATTGTGGTACCTGAACATGATTATTATTCCACCAACTGAAGTTGGGATGATTTCTCCATTCAGGGTTATACGTTTCAGAGTAAGGAGAAGGAAAAGGCTTTTTAAATGTGTTTATGGAATTTACTTGATCATGCAACGCTTCTTTAAGAATGGGAATGTTTGGACATTCAGAAGTGGGGTGTCCCATGATTTCACAAATTCCACAACTTTCTTCATTTTTAACCGTTTTGACTTCTTTTACTTCTCTAAGTTCCATGGCTTCAATCTTTTTGGCCAAATTAGCTACTTTAGCTTTTATCTCATCTTCTTGACTAAAATGATATTTACCTCTGTTAGAAAAAAGATTAGATCTATTGGAACTTTCAGAGGAATTATCTGTGTGCCAGGCTTGAGAGTTATCTGCCAAATGGTCTAGGTAGTCAAAGGCTTCTTCAGGTTCTTTTTCTAGAAACTCACCGTTACAAATTGTTTCAACAAATTGTTTAGTTTCGGGAGTTAAACTTTCATAAAAGAAACTAATAAGACGCCACTTTTCAAAACCATGATGTGGACAAGAACTTAACAAATCTTTAAAACGCTCCCAGCACTGAAAAAATGCTTCATTTTGATTTTGATTGAAATTTTGAATCTGTCTTTTCAAAGCAGTAGTTTTATGTGCTGGGAAAAATTTCTTTAGAAACTCAGTTTGTAATTCTTGCCATGTGCCAATTGACCTTGGTTTCAAATTATGAAGCCAAATTTTTGCCTTATCTTTTAAAGAAAAAGGAAATAATTTTAGCTTGACAATTTCATTTGTACATTGTTGGTCATTAAAGGTGACACATACATCTTCGAAGTCTTTTAGAAACGAGTAAGCACTTTCCGATTCTAACCCATGGAAATTTGGAAGCAAAGCTATCATACCTGGTTTAAAACGAAAGTTGTTTGCATTGAGAGGAAAAATAAAACAAGAGGGTGATGAGCTTCGAGTTGGTTGCAAGTAGTCACGCATGGTGCGTACTTGTCTGTTCTCATCTTCAGCATGAACACTTTCATTGTCAGCCATGGTAGGAGTTGTATTAGAAAGATTACCTGAAAAAGTTTCACAATAAAATCTAACTAAACGACGAGATCTAAAATCACGTCGCCAAACAAGCATAAAACAAAGTTAATATATAGATTAGGCGATATAACCAGCCAATACAAATAAAACAAAGTTAATATACAATATAAATATAAATATATAGAAAATTAGGCGGTATAACCAGCCAATAAAAATAAATATACTTATAAACTTATATACTTAGTATTGCCTCCCCGGCAACGGCGCCAAAAACTTGATGGAGACTCAATTAAGAGTTGTAAACCCAAGTGCAGGTTATGTTCAAGTAATAAATTCTCGGGTGTCTGAGGTCGAACCACAGGGAAGCGTATTAGTAAGTATAAGTTTATAAATATATAAGAAAAATAAAGTAAACAAGATATTAGGGAATCAACAACAAAACAAGATAAACAAGATATAGAGAACAAAATAAACAAAATAAAATAAAAGAAATTAAACAAGATATAAAAACAATAAGAAAAGATGTTGAGGTTAGAGAATCCACTCTTGGTGTTATGCTAAGATTAATCTTGTTTTATTACACAATTGAAATTCACACATAAGGGAGATTCCAATCGGAAGGTTTAGCAATTCAGTCCAAATTGTCCAACGTCCATAGCATATGATATTATGTTCATTTGGTGTCCTCAAAACTCACAAAAAGAGTCCAAGCATTCCTTATGCCAAGGTATATGTCTACAACAAATCAAGGTTATGAAACCAAGCATTTACTGTGCCATTTTCATTGTCAATAATGAATCAAGATCCCTACTTTGCAAGTATGATTTTAAACCAAAAGAAAATATTATCTATACTAGTGTTTATAAATGATGATTCATTTTAGCTCATGTTTAAGAGACTAACCTTAGCATTTACCAAAAGCTTCACCTCATCACCTCAACAATATGATTAGCAACACATACTAGATATGAATAAAATGAAAAGAAATGTAAGAAGCATAAGTAAATAAAAAAAGAAAACTAGAGAAAGGAAAGAAGAAGAAAACTTAGAGAATTTTATTACAATGGCTAATATCCTACCAATCTACCCTTAATGCTCATCCAAGGCCCTCTATTTATACACATTTTGGAGAGCTAAATGACAAGAGACAAGCTTTATAAATTTCAAAGGTAGGTATAATAGGTGGGTGCATTGTTCTAACAATTTTCGTCATATTGTATGACAATTCTGATCAGCCAGCTTGATGGTCGATTTTGTCAATGTTGGAGGCTCGATCTGATCAAATGGTCTTCTAGAAAAATATACCCCTATCAGTTACGGATCCATAGCCGTTGAAATCAGATCATTTTCTCATGTGGATCGGAAGATATGGTCAAAATACCAAAACAGGTGTCGGAAGATATGGTAAAAAATTCAGCCTTATTGCTTCAGTGAAACTCCAGATATAGCGGATATGGCAAAAGGTGTCGGAATTGGAACTGAACTGGATTTGCCCTTAATTGTTGATTTAACCTAGTAATCTGAAATAACTCAAAGAAACTCGTGAAAAACACCAAATTACATAAAAATATAAAATATCATAAACACAATTAGAATAAGCAATAATAACTCGTATTTGACACAAAACAATAATAAAACATAACTAAGAACTATATAATTATACGAGTTATCAATACTGGTAACTCTCTTGGATCCTGGACCTTCTTCACTGTCCTCTTTTGATTGCCTTGCTCTTCCATCTGATCCCTACTTGTTCACGACCCTTTGACGTGTCAGCAGAAGCATCGCCGTGTGAGCTTTCCCTAGCTTGCTTCTCCAGTTGATTTGCTCGGGCTTCCTCGTGTTTTGCTTTCTCTTTCCAGTAGTTATTGTCCTTCTTGAGGTTTTTGACCTCATGTTCCCACTCCCCGGAAGTCTTGATAATCCCCTCAAATCTGAGCTCGAAGCGGTACCTTTTGTTCTCCAAATGTAATTCCCGAAGGTCGCCCTTAGCGGTGTGTCTTTCTCTCTTGATCTGTTCCTTTTCTTTTTCCTGAGCTGATTCCCTATTTTTCATGTCCTCAAGCTCTTCTTGCAGCCGGGCAATCTTCTTGCTCATTCGGGCCTTTTCTTTTTCAAATTATGCCCTTGCGATTTCTAACTCTGATGGCATTTCCCTCGGTGGCGGATTCATGAACTGGACCTCCTCTCCATCTGATGTCAACAGTCTATCATTAACCCTTAATTCACTCCATACCAGGTAATCAGGTGTAACGATGTCGGCATACCTGGCCACTTTTATCCGGTGAGTTTTCTTCCATGCTTCAATCACTGCCCGCACTTTTCCAGAATATCCGTCTTCCCCATAAGTGAACTCTGATGATCCTAGATTATGAGTCACGGGTGTGAACTGTCGAGACTCAACCTGTCTTTGCACCAACAAAGGCGCATAACTCACAGACCCCCAAATTTCGAGTAGTGGAACTCCCGAGTTGTCCCTACATTTGTACATAATCGACATAGGAACCATCCATGGAGCTCTCCAAGTCACCATCTCCCCTTTTAGATTCTGGAACATGTTGACCCATTTCTCTTCATTCCCGTCTTTAGGCCAATCATTTTGAAGGAATTCCCTAATCGGAACTAAAGTCTTCATGTATGGTTTGAAGGAAACATTTTCTATCTTCCAAAAGTGACTTTGAATCCAAATATAAAGGAGTTGTACACACCCCTTGATTCTTTCTTGTCCTGTCCTTTTACAAAAATTCAAGGATCGGATAGTTTCAGCTATGATGGCCGGAGATGGGTTGATCTTCTGCTCTAACTTTTCAAAGAAATCAAACACGGCTATATCCACATGACCCAATATCTTCGGGAATATGATTAACCCGTAGATGGCTAGAGCGAAGATGTCCCTTGCTTTTTCTTTGTCGGAACAACCCAATATCAATTGTCGGAGAGTTTCCCACGAAATGCACCTATTTTTCTGCTTTGTGTCCACATGACCCTCAACCCATGTTGTATCTGTTCCTGTGATCCTAGCCATTTTCTTCTTCAAACCTGAAGGTCTCATTTCCTTCAAATATACTCGATCAGGAATAGGACATTCAATACGTAACAGTGCTGAATATTCTTTGATCAGTGGTGTCATATCCTCCTTGTTAAAAGTGAAACATCTATAAGTAGGATTCCAAAACTGTGCCATAGCCTGAATCAACCCACTATTGACCTGAATCGGAATTAAGAGTGCTATATCTCCATATTTCTGAGTGAAGGCTTCTTTTTCTGATACATTCCACTGATTTCAAATGTCAGCTAACCTTCAGAGATTATTCTGTCTAGAATCCACTTTGACCCTTTCCGACAATACTGACACATAATATTTCTTGAGGCAATCACCATCCTCCCTCTGATCTTTTTCCGACCGTGCCCTGACTACTGCATGATCTTCTATTACTGAAATAACCTGACACTCCATGAAAGTCCTTTGGGTTGATAACTATCCCGAGGCCAATAAACTTCAAGTGTATGATGATGTCTATGATGCATGTCAAAAAAAAAGAAAACAGAAAGAAATAGATTAGTAAGGAAATGAATTCACAAATATAACATAAATAACAACATGCTTAAAAAAATGTCCCGAAAATTTAAACAGAGCTTCGGCGTTACGACTCCTTTGGGACAAAATAAAAAATACGAGCGAAATGATGTTCGTTCATCATCACCCAATTTGTATCTAACATATAGAAAGATGGTAAAAGTTGGAAATGTTCCTCCATGTTTTCTTAAACTTCGGGTATCTAACAAAAATCCTGCATGGCTTTGCCTAGGTTCACTATATGAAGGTGAATTGGTTCTAAGGCCCCGAATTGTTCCTCACTGTCGCCGGTGAAGGCTAGTAAGGCACCTCGATAAAAGCGGGTTCAATTCGTTAGAGTATATTTTCCTATGCCCGTACGGAGGATTATCACGAAGGCATTAGGTACTTTATACTCCGGAAGTGTTTCACTAGCCCATACGGAGGATCAATCACGAAGGCGTAGTTACTTTACTCCCACTTAAAAGCATGGAACCCGGGTAGAGGATTCATGTTATGCAAATGCAAATACAGTGTGTGCGGAGGAACAAAACAAATCTGTCACCACCTATTCTACAACCCTTATTCTAAATACCCCACTAAAATCAAACAATGTAAAGCATTAGTCCAGCAATCATATAAATATACGCAACAAAATAACTAGAGAACAAATAATAATATGAATGCACATGAATATGGATATATTAAAACATTTTTTATTTTCAAAATTCTCTTTTATTTTTTAAAAATATGGGAATTAAAATTAAATACCGATTAAACCAACAAAACCGAGACTTTGATAACACACGACTAATTCTAGGCCTGACTCTCTATATGTTCCCAGTGGAGTCGCCAAACTGTCGCAACCTAAAAAATAACGAGTCTCATCGCAAGACTTATTATTCGTTAAGCGTGACATTAAAAAAAACGAGAAAAAGTCGACTTAATTCCTATATAAAAATGAAGGTTTTGAAAATGACCTTGAAAAAGACATGGAGTCACCACCAATCTTTTTTAGCTAGGTGTGATCGGCCACCTATTAAAACCTGTTTTATAAAATATTTTAAAAATTAATTAAAACATTTTTAAAACCGATTTCAAGTCTGCGTTTAAACCAGAGAAATCAAAGAAACGGGTTCGAGACTCGGTTACGTGCGAGGAAAGATTAGCACCCGCATAACGCCCGTATAAAATGGTACCTTATTAATCGTGTGTTATCTCAAGTCTCGGTGTAAAGTTGGTTTTAAATTTAGTATTTCAAGTTAATTCCCAATTTAAAGAAAAATAATTTCATTTTTTAATTAAAAATGATTCGGAATTTATAAATTCAAAATTTTCCTATATTCCCCAACAAACGTGGCAAAATATAGAAATTTTTATTAATTTGAAAAACTTTCCGAATCATTCTCGTTTTTTTGAAAGAAAGATATTCCTTTATTAATGATAATTGATGATATTCCCTCCAGCAAACCCAGTAGAGAACTCATGAATTATTTTAACTCGGGAATATCTTTATTTTTTATTGAAAAATCATTATCCTTTTGAAAACATTTTAAAAGATATGAATATGTATATGCATGACATAAATAAAATGACATGGCAAAATCTAAATAATATAATGCATCCTAAATGACATTATATAATTTAAATGCCTTAGCATATTCTAAATGAAATGAAATATCTTAAGTTACATGACATATTCTAAATGAAATGAAATGACCTAGGTGACATAATATATTTTATATGAAATGTAATATCCTAAGTCATATGATATACTCTAAATGAAATGAAATGACCTAGGTAACATAATATATTCTATATGAAATGTAATATCCTAAGTCATATGATATATTCTAAATGAAATGAAATGACCTAGGTAACATAATATATTCTATATGAAATGTAATATCCTAAGTCATATGATATATTCTAAATGAAATGAAATGACCTAAGTAACATAATATATTCTATATGAAATAAAATAATTTAAATGACATGGCAAATATGAATGATATGGCATATAATTTAAATGACATGGAATATAAAATAATGCTATCATATAATATGCATGGAAATAAAAATGCAAATAATAATGCATGAACATAGTATATGCTAAATAATATAACAAAAAAATAATTAAATAAAAAGCATAAGATATTATGAAATGTTCCAAATCATATAATAAACAATATAACATAACTCAAAATCATAACAATATCATAGAAATTATCATAGAAAAAATCACATATTATATAAAATGCATGAATATGAAAAATGCAATGCATGAAAATGTATTTTTTCCTTTAATTAAGGAAATCCGTATATCTAAAAAGATATCCGGCTACCTTAGGAAAACATGTCAAATTAAATATTCTAAAACCAAAATAACTTTATGATTGTTTGAAAATAATTTTGAAAAGCTTAGATTAAGAATAAAAACTGGGCTAAACCTTTTTTAAATGGCTATAATTTTCTAAGTTTAAAAATCTCGAACTTAACCACCCTTAACCCGAGACTTAAAAAAATCATTTTTAGAGTTTAAAAAGGCTTAGAAACTACCCTAAGTCAGTAGCTAAGCTTCCTAATCAGCCCCCTCTAAGTAACTTAACCAAAACAGAAAAATGATTTTTCTGTAAATTCAATTCTGACTCCACTGTCCAGTTTTAAGCCACGATTTTTTACCCTATTTTTAAAAATTCAAAAAAATTCTGAAAAAAAATATTGGAGACTCAGAACATGTAAAACTACACGGAAAAAAATCAGCTTAATTTTCTAATTAAAGATGAATGCCTAGAAAAATCGAAAAAGTACGAGTACTGGGTGAAAAAACTGTTTTGCCAAAATACATTTTGACAAAACTTAATTTTGACAAAACTTAAAATAAATCACAAAGTGTGCTCAAGAGAGCATGACTTTGAACCATTAATTGGCCTAAGTCATTATTCAAGTGGCATGAACATGAAATGCATGAAAAATACAGCAAATATGATGCATGAAAGGCATGAGTTTAAACCTAAATGTCATGGAAAATGCATGGCATCCATATAGTGACCTATACCTAAATGAACTTGCATGGCATTTAATGCAACCTAGGTCTAAAATGCATGAACATGCATGGCAAATAAACCAAACCTAATAACTAAAATATGCATGGCATTTTCACAAAAACAAGGCATGCTTAAACTAAAAACTGAACCAAAAATCATGCAAATGCTAACCTATCAACTAACATAGCAAAAATGCAAACATGATGCTAGAATACAAGGTAGCCAAATGGCCTATGTTCCTAACAAGCATGGCATTTTCACAAACACTTGGTATACTTAAACTAAATACTCAATCAAATGTCATGCAAATGCAAAAACCTAAATAACATGATAAAATAAACAAAACAGCAACATTAAATAAAAATGTAGGTCATTCGGCCATGGTGAGAAGAATGTAAAAAAAATATTTAAGAAAGAGATGAAGAAAGAACTTAAGAAGAACAATAAAAAAAACACTTACTTAAAAAGGAAACTCACCAAATAATAATTAAAATAGCAAAAGTAAGAATGAAAAATCAAGAAAGTGCAAGAGTTGGTGCTCAAGAGCAACCTCAAGAAGCTATATTTCAAGCTTTATCTCTTCAAACTTTCCTTTCTTTTCTAAACTTTTTCTTTTTGCTTTCAACCAAAGAGAGAAAAACCAAGTAAAAACCAAGAAAAATCAGCAAAATGAAGTGTGAAAAAATAAATTCTGAACCTCTCCTTAAGCCAGCCGAATTCCCCCTCTCTCTTCCAAGAAATGTTGTCACTTTTTCCCAACCAATTTTCCATCAAATGGCTAATAATTCAAGGTGAAAAATCATGAAATTCCCACCCTTAGATTAGCATGGTAGCTGTCCATAATTACAGCTATTCAAGAATAATGTTGACACTCTCCCTTGGCCTATGTGGCTTAATCACAATGGCTTGATTAAAAAGAATCTCTAACTAACTCTTAATTCTTGGCCATTTGATTGAAAAATCAGAAGCTTCCTCTTTACTTTGGGCCTTGGCAGGCCATAACTTCTCTTTTCCAGCCCAAGTCTGATTTTTTGAAAGGCCAAAAGAAGCCCTTTTCGATTGCTTGGGTGAAATGACCGTTTTGCCCCCCAGATGCAAATAAATATCAAACGAACTCCAAATTCAAATTTTATTTTTTTAATACTTTCAAAATAATAAAATATTGAATTCTGGAAGTTTTCAAAACTGTTCGAGTCCGTTTGCTATTTATTTGGTTTTTTTTCTTCCAAAAATGCCCTTTCATGCCCCCACATTTTACCATTTTTTAAACGAGCTCCGAATCAAGATTTTTCTTCACCAATCTCTTCCAAATAATTTAAAAGTGTGATCTAGAAGTTTTCATGATTTTTGGAGCTCATTTGGTATTTTTTCGGGATTTATCTGCTTGAATTACTACATAGGGGCTCGGGATTTGGTCATTTTGCAAACGAACTCCGAATCAAGATTTTCTTTCGCTAATATCTTCCAAATAATTTAAAAATTAGATTTGCAAAAGTTCTGAATTTTTGGAGTCCATTTGCTATTTTTTCAGCATTTATCTTCTTGAATTATTGCATATGAGGCCCAAGAATTGGCCATTTTGCAAACGAACTCGGAATCAAGATTTTATTTTTCCAATCTCTTCCAAATAATTTAAAAATGATATTTGAAAATTTTCAGAAGATTTGGAGTTCATTTGCTATTTTTTCGGGATTTTTCTTCTTGAATTACTACATAAGAGACCCGGGATTTGGCCATTTTGCAAACGAACTCCGAATCAAGATTTTCTTTTTCCAATCTCTTTCAAATGATTTAAGAATGAGATTCAAAAATTTTCAAAATTTTCGGAGTCCATTTGCTATTTTTCCCAAATTTTCCAATTTTGCCCTTTTGCCTCTGAAACCGGGTTTTGCTCAAAACAAGTTCGATTTTCAGATTTTCTTCAAGATGAGCCTTGGGCTATCCCTTTTTAATCATTCCTCATCCATTGGGGGCTTTGTTCTTACCAAGTCGGGCCATTTCTGTGATTTTTCTCGATTTCACCGAAATCCACCAAAAACCCTAATTCTCGATTTTCTCCCGGATTGACTTTTCTTTCGGTTTTTCTTTCAAGTGGCTTCTCCATTACCCGTAGTCAGTGCTTATCTTTCATTTGGAACCTTAAATTTTGACCAATTCGATCGTTTAAGCATTTTTTCCTAAATTTCTCAGACTAGGGTTTTCTTTAGACTAAATCTCCAAATCCCAACTTCCGAACTCCATATCTTTCGATGTAGACCTCGGATTATCAAAATTCTTTCGCCATTTTTCAATTGAACTTAAAATCTTGATTTTGAAAGTGGGTTGACTTTTTAGTAGTTGACTTTTTGGTGTTGACTTTTTTAGGGTTGACTTTTTTCATGGTTGACTTTTTTGAGTTTGACTTTTTATGCTCGTCTTCTTGAACTAAGTCTCGGAGTACCACCTACAGGATGAAAAAAAGTCGTTTTACATTCTTAAACCTCAATTTATGAAGAAAACATACCTGTTTAATGGTCCGGACAAAATTAGGTGTCTATAGCGCCTTCAGAGTATTGATAAAAAGAATCGTTGTTTCTTTATTAGTCAAAGGTGGTTGCACTTGGGTAGCCATGTCTCTCCACATCTGCGCATGCTGTTTGAAGCTTTCAGTAGCTTTCTTTTCCATATTCTACAGGAATAGTCTATCGGGTACCATGTCAGACACATGCCAAGTCCGTCTAGGAGCGGATCTTGCTTCGGGTGAGCTGATTGTACCATCGAGTGGAAGACCCAATAAGGCTGTCTTGAAAACAGTGGATAAGTAACTTCTCATCATCAGCATACCCAGTCATCTTCCGACAATACATTGTCAAGTGTGCGGAAGGGTTAGTAGTCCCACCATATTTCTCAAAATCTGGCATTTTAAATTTGGGTGGGATCACAAGACCGGGAACTAAACTCAGCTCTTTGGCATCAAAACTGCCGAATAATTCAGCCCCTTCTACAGCTCACAGTCTGTCTTCCAACAATTGGTATTTCTTTTGCGATTCAGCCAGCTCGACCTTTTTTAGCTCTGTCATTTTTACCTTATCTTGCTCAGCCAGGTCATCCAAGTTTGGGACGTCAATGGGATTCTCTAGGATGTTTCCAGTATTTGTGCCAATCGGCACCTAATTTTGTGCTCCCACGTGGGGTTGGACATATACGAATGGCATAGCAGCTACCGGGGGTGGATTCTTAGTACTCTGTGATGATTGACCGTTTAACAGTACGATCTCTAGTTGAATCCCTTGATTCCCTGCCTCTCTTCTAACAGCTGAATTCTCAGTATGCCCTTTTTCCTACAGTACAGCAGACATCATATCCATCATCTTTTTCATCTGTTCCCTTGATTCCTCTTGGGACTTCGCTAACTGCTCTTGCGACCTAGATAACTGTTCTTGCAATTCCCTTTGAGCCTTTTCCATCCTTTAAATACGAGCTGTCTGTTCACTTTCCATGGCTCTGGTTCGTGATCTGGTGTTGTATTGTCGATGGAGTTTTTAGTCTCTCGGAGAACGCCCAATCTTTATACCTTAAGTTTAAATACCATTGATTAGAACTTAGTGACATATAATTTGTGTTTTGTTATGAATGAATGAATGGTTAAAAGAAAGAATGAGAAAACATAATGAAATATAAATAAAATGAATAAATGGATAAATAAATGACTAAGTAAATAAATATGTACAATTAATAAATAAATGTATGAATGCACTTGACAGTATTGGCTCCGTGGTAATTTCAACCAAACGGTCTTCCATTGATTACTGAAATTAAATACATCAACGATAAAACAACAAGATCTATCCATATTGCATAATAACTTTGCCTAAGACAATCTAGCATCTACTGGAATAATTTGGCAATCTATTTCATTTCTGTCTCAAGTCAAAGTGTCATCACAACTATGATGATCCTAAAGTGATCTCCCCGAATCGCAGACTCTCCTTCACAATCCCCTTTTTTTTGGATTGCTTTGCTTTTTCAACTTTCAACCTGGCCCGTAGTTTTTCATTTTCCAGCTGACATCTCAATAGTTTAGCAGAAACAATAGTATGCGAGCTTTCCTTAACTTGCTTCTCTTGCTCAAGTCTGACGGCTCTAGCTTCCTCCTATTTTGCTCTCTCTTTCCAGTAGTCGCTCCCTTTTTTGAGGTTGTCGACTTCTTTCTGCCATACCTTGGAAGACTTAGCGGCCCCTACATATTTTAGTTCAAAGCGAAACCTCTTATTTTCCAAGTGTAGTTCCTCGAGATCACCCTTGACAGTATCCCTTTCTCTCTTGACCTTTTCCGCTTTCCTTTCCCAAATCAATTCCCTAGTCTTCAAGTCATCGATCTCTTCTTGGAGTCGGGCAACCTCTTTGCTCATTCGGGCCTTTTCTTTTTCAAATTCCGACTTCGCGATTTCTAACTCAGATGGCACTTCTTCTTGTTGCAGATCAATCAGGGAGACATCCCTCCCATCGAGTGCCAATAGTCTATCATTAACTATCCTGGCTCTCAATACCATGTAATCTGGTGTAACATTATCTGCGTATCGAGCCACCTCTACCCGATAAGTTTTCTTCCATGCCACTACAATATAACGTACTTTTCTTGAGTACCCGTCCTCTCTATAGGCAAATTCTAACTCATTAAGGTCGTGGGCCGTAGGAGTGAACTGACGATATTTTGATTGCCTTAGCACCAGCAGTGGTGCATAACTTATACCTTGCCTTGTCCCTGTTGTCGGATTTTCACCACGCAAGCGCATGTACCGTAACAAGTAATATAGTTTAAAGTAAAGAGTCGAACCCACGAAGAATTGTTACTGTATTTGCTAAGTACTAAAATTAACACACTCAATCTTATCTAAACAATTAATTAAAGATGGTAATTAAAAACTAAAGTAAAAGAAACTAATACTGAAAGCAAGTAAATTAAAAAGGATGAATTCAATTAATTATAAAAGCCTAGGATTACAACTTCCCTCAACACTTCGCTTGAATCTCTCTCAACCTCTTCACTTGATTAATGACCCTGAGTTGTTAACCTAGAGTTCTATCTTATTTATAAGGATCTTTCGATGGTCTCATAATAATATCCTTCTTAACCAATTAACTAAACAACTATGATAATTTATTTAAAGAACAACTTATTAAACTTAGGCTCTAACAATGGTTACACATGACAAGTAAGTCTATTTCTACCCTACCTGTAGATCAACTCATCCTAATAAATGAATATGAAACATGTGTTATTCAATCCATTTGTAACACTAAACTCCCTTTGTCTAGTTGTATTTAGGTTAACAAATCAATCTAATTGGTGGCGAGTCAACTAGAAGCATTAAGAACAAGATTGAACAAACAACTCAAAAACCATTAAATCAAGCTAGAGAGAGAAAGTAAATTCAAACTACATGTTGAGTTCCATTGAAATCCTAGAAAGATAAATTTAGTTCATGATAATTAAAGAAAACAAATATCCAAGGAGTTTCACCATCATCATTGATACAAGAAAAATAAAGAAGAGAAAAGAGAATAGAGAAAACTAAGAGATGTCAAGTCTTGAGTCTTCAATCTCCACAAATCTTCTTATCTCCTTGAAAGCTTTTGGTGGCTACTCTCCTCTCAAGAGAATTAGGTTTTTACAACTCAAATCCCCCTTATTTTAGCCTAAAAAAGTCCAATTTAAAGTGTCCAAGACCCCTGGAGTCTGAAACTTTGCGTACAAGCAAACCAGGTAAGAGCAGGCTTCTTTTACATTTTTTTCCCGCTCCGACCTTGCAGTGCTGACTCTCGAATTAGTTGGCGCTGCAGCGCCTTCTGGTGCCATGGCCTGCTGGTTCCTCCATTTTTGGGCACTTCTTCAGCTGTTTTGGATAGGAAAATCTTGTCCGCTTTTGATAAGTAACTTACCGTTGGAAAGGTATGGAAGTCAACTTCAAAATTCATGAAGGAAGTTTTCTCAATTGAAGACTTTAAGATCATGTTTTCCTTGAAACAAGCTCCGGAGGTCGAATCTACCTGCACGTTGCTTTGCACCATTTTTCGTCGTTTCGCACCATGAAGCTCCTTCTCACTTTGGACCTATAAAAACACATAAATACTAACTAAATAACTATTTTTAACATGAAATGGATAATAAAATTAATCTAAAAACATCTAAAACTAATCAAATCCAAATAAAAACCTCAAGGACTTCGTCGATTTGAATGCATAAAAGGTAGCAAAATAACTATATTTCCTAGAGTTATAAGTCTCCACACCTGTACAACATCGGCATAGGAGCTATCCATGGAGCCCTCCAAGTTACCATCTCGGTCTTGAGGTTTCAAAGTATGTCAATCCACTGTTATTTAGTCCTATCTTCGGGCCAATCTCTCTTGAGAAACTCACTAATCGGTGCCAAGGACTTCCAATACGGGCGAAGAAGAACTTTTTATGGCTTCCAAAAGTGGCTCTGAATCCATATGTAGAGAAGCTGTGCATAACCCACGAAACGCTCTTTTCGTCCCCGTCTACAAAAATTCAGGGATCGGATTGTTTCTGCTAAGATTACCGGGGCCGGGATTATCCTCTACCCTAACCTCTCAAAAAAGATCTACTACTACCACATCAACGTATCCCAATGTCTTCGGGAAGATAACTAACCTATAGATAGCCAAGGAAAAGATGTTTCTAGCCGTCTCCTTACTAGAATGACTATGGATTAAAGCCCGTAGAGTATCCCATGAGATGCATTGTTTGCTCCTTTTCAGACCACGTGACTCTCGATCCAGCTTCTTTCCACCCCAAAAGTCATGGACACCTTTTTCTTGAAACCCGACGTCTTCGAATCTTTCAAGTAGATACGATCCGAAATGGCATTCTCAATATGCAACAGAGTCAAATATTCTTTGATGGTTGGAGTCATATCCCCTTGGTTGAAGGTGAAGCATCGATAGACAGGATTCCAAAACTGCACCACAGCCCAGATTAACTCACCACTGACCTTGACTGGGATTAACAGGGCTATGTCCCCATAAATCTGTGTGAAGGCTTCTCTTTCTGCTATGTCCCACTGATTCCATATATCCATCAACCCACGGAGATCGTTTTGCTGGATAGTGAGATCAACTTCAATTGGCAATATTGATACATACCATACTTTCAAACAATCCCCATTATCCTGTTGACCCTCCTCGGAGCGTTTCCTCACCACTATATGTTTCTCGACCACTGAGGCACATTGACCCTCCATGAAAGCCCCCTTGGTTGAATACTACCCCGAGACCAATAACCTTCCTTGTGCAAGATGATAACAAGAATTCATGAAAAAAGAAAGTAAACAAATTAGTAAGGGAAAATATTCAAATAATAGAAAAATAATATATAATCCAAATCAATAAGTGTCCCTGATGGTGTCAATAAAATTTCGGCATTATGATACCCCTGGGACGGAAAACCAAATTTATTACGGGCGAAATGATGTGCGTTCATTATCGCCCGATTTGCAAGGCTTATTCGGAATGTGGAATAGAGGATAAAAGGGTTAGAAACGTCCCTCCATGTGTTCCTAACTTCGGTACCTCTAATGAAAATTTGGCATCGCTTCGTCTAGGTTCACTATATGGGGTTTAATGAGGTTCGAACGGCTCCAAATTGTTCCTCACTGTCTCCGGTGAAGGCTAGCAAGACACCCCGATAAAAGCGGGTTCAATTTGTTAGAGTATATTTTTCCCTAGCCCATGCGGATTGTTAATCACGAAGGCATAGGTACTTTACTACTCCGAAAGTGTTTCACTAGCCCATGCGGATTGTTAATCACGAAGGCTTAGTTACTTTGCTTCCACCTAAAAGGGAGGGAACCCGGGTATAGGGTTCATGTTATGCAAATGCACGTGTAGTGTGTGAGGAGGAACGAACAAACCTTTCACCACCTATTCTGCACCCCTTATTCTAACTACCCCAACCATTTATTAAGGACAAGAATAAACAAGGTAAAGCATTAATTAAGCAAAGATAAAAAATATTCAACAAAATAACCAGAGAACAATAATAATATGCATGTACATGAGTATGAACATTTTCAAGACATTTTATTATTTTCAAAATTCTCCTCATTACTTTAAAAAAAATGCGAGAACTAAAATCAAATACCGGATAAAACTGACAAAACCGAGAATTTCAATAACACATGACTAATTTCAGGTCTCACTCTCTAAAGTCCCTAGTGGAGTCACCAAGCTGTCGATACATGATCCTCAGGGAGAACCTGTTCGAGTGAGGGGAAAAAATAGACAGAGGAAAAGACGACTTAATTCCTCTTAAGTTAAAATTGGAAGGTTCGGAAACAACCTCGAAAAAAGAAATGGAGCCGCCACCAATCTTTTTTTGGCTAGGTGTGATCGGCCACCTATTAAAACCGGTTTTTATAAAACATTTTAAAATTAATTAAAACATTTTTTAAAGCCAATTTCGAAGTCTGCGCTTTTAAACCAGAGAAAACAAAAAGCGGGTTCAGGAGTCGGTTATGTGCGGGAAAAGATTAGCACCCCCACAACGCCCGTATAACACGGTACCTTATTAATCGTGTGTTATCTCGAGTCTTGATAAAAGTTGATTTTAGATTTGACATTTTAAAATAATTCCCAATTTAAAGAAAAATAATTCCATTTTTTAATTTGAAAATGATCCGGAATTTATTAACACAAAATTTTTCTATATTCCCCGGCAGACCCGGTAAAATATAAAAACTTTTATTTATTTGAAAAATCTCCGAATCACTCTCTTTTTGAAAGAAAGATATTCTGTTGTTAATGATAATTGATGATATCCTCTCGGGAAACCCAGTAGAGAACTTATGAATTATTTTAACTCGGGAATATTTTTTTTTTATATATATATAAAACATGATTTTTATTGCATTTAAAAAAAACATTTACCAAAAAATAGTTATGAATATGCAAATTATTACTAAGGTAAAAATATGACCTAATCTACATGTACATTTATTATGACATTACATATTTATTATGACATGGCAAAAGAATTAATGATATGACATGCTTGACATGGTAAGGTCTAGATGACATGGCATAAGAATGAATGTCATGTGAAAGAAATCGACATGGCACACATAAGCTTGACGAACTAAATGACATGGCATGAGAATGAATGTCGTGTGAATGAAATCGACGTGGCAAACAAAATGACATAGCATATGAATGACATGGCATAAGAATGAATGTCATGTGAATGAAATCGACATGGCGTGTGAATGACATGGAACAAGAATAAATGACATATGAATGAAATCGACATCGCAAACAAAATGACATAGCATATGAAGGACATAGCATATGAATGAATATCATGTGAATGAAATCGACAAGGCAAACAAAATGACATAGCATATTATTGACATAGCAAACTAAATGTCATAGCATATGAATGACATGGCATGACCTAATCTATGGATGACATGGCGTAAGACATGGCATTAGCAGATAGTGATATGGTCGAATGACATGGCATACTAAATGAATGACATGGCATGTGAATGGATTACATGACATATGAATGACATGGCATGGCATGGACAAATGACATGGCATGAACAATAATGACATGACCTAATCTATGAATGACATAGCATGGCCGAATGACAAGTCATAACAATGATGACATGGAAAAAAGACATGGCATGAATGACATAATAAAAATCATAATGTCATGGAAAAATAATTAATGACATGGCATGCTTGACATGGAAAAATCATAATGACATAGCAAAAGAATTAATGATATGGCATACTTGACATGGCAAATTTTAAATGACATGACAAAAAGAATAAATGACATGGCAAAATCACAAAATGACATTAGCATAGAATATCCATAATCATATCATAATCAAGATAGCAACATGAAATTTAAATCATAAAATGACATCACCATAGAATATTCATACATATAGGATTTGCATGACTAAGATAGCAAAAATTAAATATCATGGAATATGCATGAACATGGAATTTTCATAATTAAAATGACAAATGTAAAATATCATGGAACATGCATGATCATGGAATTAATGTTTCATGCGAGGAATCACATAAATGGCATATGTCAAAAAATATTTTCGTACTCCCCGGCAAACCCGGCAAAGCTTGGAAAATAATTCTTTCATATGACACATGATTCCGAGTAAAACGAAAACCATACGTTTCGATTCCATAAACACGTGCGTTGAATAATTTCCTAACCTCCCCGACAAACCCGGCAAATATTAGAAACTAATTCCCACCAAATATTTAATAAATCGAAAAATACATTTTTATGACAAATTAAGTAAAAACCTTTTTAAAATGCAATGTATGGAGATGTATTTCTTCCTTGAAGTAAGGACATCCATATACCTAAAAAGGTATCCGACTACCTTAGGAAGATACTTAAATTGGATTTTCTAATTCGGACTAGGGTAAAAAAAATGCAATTTTTCGGTTTTAAAAAAATATGGTCGAACCCCCCTAAAAAGAAGTTAGTTTTCTCTAGTTTTGAACCCGGGTTGACCACCCCTGATCCGACTTTTATAAAATCAAATTTTATGATTGAAATGACATGGAAATTAACCTAAGGTAATAACCAAAGTCGTAAATCATCCCTCTCTTAATATACTAAAAAAAACAAAAAAAAATTATTACTTTCTTGAAAACCAATCTGACTCTCACAACCAGTTTTGATACCTGATTTTTTTACCGTTCTAGAAAATTTCAAAAAATTCTGAAAAACTTATGGCAGACCTAAGACATGTTTACCTCCATGGGAAAAAATCATCTTAATTTTTGGAGGATGGATACTATGACCGAATTTTACCAAAATCAAGACAGTGGGTTAAAAATTGCTTTGTCAAAATCTATTTTTCAACCATGATAAAAAAAATCTAAAAATCATGAGAAAAATACCATGGCATCCACTAAATTACTAATGCATGTGGTAAAAAAATCAATTTATTTTGACTATGGATGAGTAGTGAAAAAAATCCCAAAGTCGGAATACCCAATCTAATCTATCACTCTTCCAGCTAGCATAGGCCAAGGATTTTTGGCTTGAGATCATTGGTTGATCTTGGCCAAAAACCTAGTTGAAATATCATGAAATGCATGATTTTCAGCCAACCAACCATATGACAATGAATCAACTAAGAGTTAAGAACATGAACACAACCAACCAAGCAAGAAATATCAAGTAAGAACAAGCACAAAAATGGTAGCTAGGTTCGGCCAAGCTTAAATGCAGGGGGAAAATTTGTCAAAACTTTGTTATTTGGTAGAAAGAAGAAGAAATCCTTTGAAAACAATTTTTACATAAAAACACCACATAGAACATCTATCCTACCACAAATGAATCTCACAATCAACATGCTAGCAAACCAAGCAAAATACAAGCTCAAGAATCCCTACACCATTCGGCCATACTAAAAAAATGTAGAGAAGAATTTGCCAAAACTTTGTTACTTGGTAAAAAGAAGAAGAAATCTTTTGAAACTTTGTTTGGAAAACAATTTTATTTCATGAAAGAAAATAAAATAAAGAAATAACAATATCATATGAACAAAGACATGGAGGAGAGCATGGAAGCAAAAAATAATGGAAGAGGAAGAGAAGAAAATAGCTACCTAGCTTAAGCTTTCCAAATCAAAGAGTAGTAAATGCCTTAGGAAAAAATGAATTTATCTTTTCTTTTTTTTTTCTTCTTTCTTTTCTCTCAAGAGTATCTTGAAAGCCTTAAGAAAAATGAAAACCTCCCCCCTTTCCTAACTATGGCCAGCCCTTGATATATCCTAGAGGTGCATTTTATTTGTTTACCCCTTGTCATGCTTTCCATGCTCCTCCAACATCCATTGCCACATGGCCAAAAATGTTCCCTCTAAATGCCTATTTCCCTTAAATATAGGGAGCTTGTCCCTTATTTGCATGGTGCTTCTCTTAAAAATAGGGTTTCCTAGCCTCCCATTGGCCAACAATGCCACATAAACTATTCTTGTCCCCTTGTCTCTACAAAATATCTTTCCCATTTGTCAAGCTCATGAAGGCTACTATAAAAATATCCTCCTACATGGCATTATTTATCCTATTTGCCATCATCTTATTAACTTCACATGCTTTTCACATGGCCACATGGCTTTGCAATTTGGAGCCTTCTTATTGGCTTAAAATGCCATGTAGGCAAAGTAGTGGAGAATCTTGTCCTTGTAAAAATGCCATCTTGCCATCCATCCTTAGCCATTTGATCCAAGATAATAACACAGCCACTTTCATCCAAGGGCGGACCAAAAATGGCCTGGAAATTTTCAGGCCATTTATTTTTTTATTTGCAAATTGATCCTTTTCGGTTTCTTCGGTAAAATTACATTTTGGCCCCAAAACTTAATTTAATTGAAAACGGACCCCAATTTTGGAATTTTCTTTTCCAACTATCCCATCCAATATAAAACTCAAGTCTAGAGGTTTTCATATTTTTCCGAGCTCGGATTCTATTTTTTTCAAATTTTTCTCTAAAGTTTCGGCTTAGTGCCTCCCAAAACTTTTTCTTTTCCATTTGAGCTCCGATTCCGGATTTTTATTCTCCAATCCCTTCCACAAAATATAAAATTCAGACCTGGAAGTTTTCATAATTTTTCAAGTTCGTTTCCTATTTTTTCCCGAAATTTTCCATTGGAATTTTGGATTAGTGTACTCGAACTTTGCCTTTTTTCATTTGAGCTCCTATTACAGATTTTCTTTCTCCAATCCCTTCCATAAAATATAAAATTCAAATATGAAAGTTTTCATAATTTTCCGAGCTCGTTTCCTATTTTCCTTCGAATTTTTCTTTGGAATTTCGGATTAGTGCACTCGAACTTTGCCTTTTTTCATTTGAGCTCCAATTCCGGATTTTTCTTCTCCAATCCCTTCCATAAAATATAAAATTCATATCTGAAAGTTTTCATAATTTTTCGAGCTCGTTTCTTACTTTTCCCGAAATTTTCTTTTGGAATTTCGGATTAGTGCACCCGAACTTTGCTTTTTTTCATTTGAGCTCCGATTCTGGATTTTTCTTCTCCAATCCCTTCCATAAAATATAAAATTTAGATCTGGAAGTTTTCATAATTTTCTGAGCTCGTATTCTATTTTTCCTGGATTTTCCAAAATTGCCTTTTAACCCCCGAAACCTCAGTTTTACTCAAAACGCGCCCGATTTTTGGATTTTCTTTTTCCACAGCCTTTTTCATATATTGAATTGGAGTTGGTCCAAAAACGCCCAATTTTTAGATTCGAATTCTTCTCCGATTTAGTCTTCCCCTTTTTCAATATTGGAAAATTTCTCGTTTTTTCGTTTTTCCTCCAACCGACTCTTCTTTGGGATTCATTTCAAACTAGGACTTGGGATCTTTTTATTTATTTATCCTTTATCAACTGGGGACTTCAATTTCACCGAACCGGGGCATCTTTGCAGTTTTCGCCAAATTTACCAAATTAGGTATTTTTCCATTAAATTCTTTATTTTCCTTTTTCTCTTCAAACCACATCTTCCTTCAACTCCACTTCGAAATTGGACCTTCTAATATCCATATTTATTGATCTTAATCCATTTGGAACCTCCAATTTTGTCCAATTTGATCGTTTATGAATTTTTTCCCAAATTTACCGGATTAGGTATTTCTCTATACTGAATTTCTACAACCTATCTTTCAAACTCTCTATCTTTCATTGTAGACCTCTGATTATCAAAATTCTTTCACCATTGTTCACTTCAACTTAGAATCTTGATTTTGACTGAGAGTTGACTTTTTTAGTGTTTGACTTTTTGGGGTTGACTTTTTTCGATTTGACTTTTTCGCTTTGATCTCCGAATCAAAGTCTTGGAGACCCTTTAGCAGAATGAGGAAAGATTCTTTGCATTCTGGGAAGTCAAAAAAAGAGAAAATCGCCTTGTTTAAGGAGACCGGACAAAATTAGGTGTCCACAAACAAAGTATGTAGTATGATTATAGATGGGGGAAGTTGCACCAATTTAGCTAGTACCACCCTGGTTGAGAAGTTGAGCTTACCTTTACTAGAACATCCCAAACCTTATAAGTTGCAAGAGTTGAATGAATGTGGGGAGGTTATGGTCAATAAGCAAGTTTTGGTAGCTTTTACCATTGGGAGGTATAGTGATGAGGTGCTTTGTGATGTAGTACCTATGCATGCTAGCCATCTTTTGTTGGGGAGGCCATGGCAGTATGATAGGAGGGAAATTCTTGACGAGTTTAGGAATAGGTATAGCTTTGTAAATTATGGAAAAACAATCAAGCTTGTTCCTTTAACTCCAAAACAGGTCTATGATGACCAATTGAAATTGAAGCTGAAAAATGAGAGTGAACAGAAAAGAAAGAGTGAGGTTGAAACACAAGAAAGAAAAATGTGGGAAAAGAAGATGAGAGTAAGGCCGAAAACTCAAGGGAAAAAGAGAGTGAAAAAGAAAGAAAGATGGCTGGAAAAAAGAGAATGGAGCCACAAGAGAGAAAAGAAAAGACAAAGAAAAGTTTTTATGCAAAGAAGAGTGAGGTTCTTACTCTTGATCAAACTAACAAATCTCTTCCTAGCTTGTCTTTTTCTTTGTTGCTGGTGTTCAAGCATGTATTCCTGGAGGGGAAGCCGAATGGATTGCCTTCCATAAGAGGCATTGAACATCCAATTGATTTCGTACCTAACATTGTTACAAGCAAGGTATGTCCTTCTTATGTTATCTGTTACAAGCAAGGTAAAGGGAACATTGTTTCTGATGTTTTATCAATGAGGTATGTATTTCGTGCTTCAATGAATGATAAAATGATTAGGTTTGAATATGTGCAAGGTATTTATGCCAATGACACTGATTTTTCTTATTCATACATGGCATGCGATAGAGCTGATTTGTGTTTTAGGGAACTATGTGCAATTGCTACTATTAGGAAAGGTTATGTTCTACACTTGTGTTAGCATTACCTAACTTTAGCAAGACTTTTAGGCTTGAATGTGATGCGACAGGGATAGGGATTGGAGTCATTTTATTTTATGATAGATGTTCCATAGCTTTCTTCAAAGAGAAGCTGTCTAAATCCTAGAGAACATTAATGCTAATGTTTCTAAAGTGGATCTTCAAGGTGAGTCTAATATTTCTACTACTTTTATTGTTTCTGATTTTTCTTCTTATGATGCAGGCGATGATTTGAGGTCGAATCCTTTCGAAGAAAGAGGGAATGATGGGATCCAAGATGGAAGAATTCTTGAAGATTCATGGCAAGTTCCATATGGGCCAAGATTCAAGAAGATCAAGGAAACATTGCATTGGTGGAATTCACTTGGGTCATATTGCAAATTGTTCAAGAAAGACTTCAACATTCAAGATGGGCTTGAATCCAGTTTTAATCCATGATATACAAAACTGATTAAGGGGCGGCATAGAGAGGATTAGTGTGGGCCAAGTTTGTTTCATTAATTGATGTGGCATATGTGGGACTATTCTAATTCATTAATCTATTAGGCATGTGGGGCCTAATTTCTTATATTAAGTCTAATAGGCTTGTGGGGCCTATTTCATTAAACTAGTTGGACTTCTTTTAAATTATTATGTTTTGGGCTTGAGCTTGTTCAGTCCTATTTTAATTAGTATTATTTAGGCCTAGCTGACCTAGGAATAGTATAGAACTTATTAGACCTAGCCGAAATAAGACTAGGGTAGGGAGGCTATATAAAAGATTGTTTTAGTCACCTACTATCATAGTTCATTGTGTAATTTTGTTTTTTTATCAATTGAATAGAATATGATTTTCATTAATTGAGAGCATTTTCTCTTTCAGTTCTTGACAGAACTTAGAACTTATCAAATATTCTTCTTTGTGACGTTCATACCTCCAAACTTAGGTTCTTGAAACGAGAATTCTTAGGGTCTAGCTTACATGCTGAATCTAGGTTCTTTGAAACAAGCTTTCATTGGGTTTAAGGTTTTTTTTTTCTTTTTTTTTTTTATAACCTGAATCTTGGCTTTTCTGGGTTAGGTATCCTAAATTGTTAGTGGGTTCAAAGGGTTCAACCCCACGGGTTCACATCATTTTTGCATATAATTCAGTAAAAGTGATGATGGTTCTGTTACCTCAACATGACTTACATCACCATTAAAAGCCCAACTTGCCAAGAAATCTGCATAAAATTTTGCTTCTTTAAAGATATGTTTAATCCTACAATCTCAATCCCTATGAATGAATTGCTAACACTTTTGAATAACACAGTACAAAAGATCTTTATCATACAAAGGGTTTGTGACCTTATTCACAGCCAAGAGAGGAAATATTATTTACTTAGATTCATGAATATCATGATTTATTCATTCTTAAAGAAAAAAAAAATATTAATGAAAAAATACACCATTTTTTTTATAAATTAATTTAATCAATTAACTTCTTGATTGATAAAAGATTTTGAGTCCTCATTATATTATGGACTTCATTAGTTGCTTTGTTTCATGTTCCACAAGACTATATTAATATGGTAGTTTTTTATTTTATTGATTTTAATTGTTTTTTTTTTCGTTTAAAAAACAAAGTACCACTTTTTAGAAAAAAATGGTTCCAATCATACTTTGTTAAGTCTGATGGTTTTTTTTTTTTTGCTAAATATGCCCCATGATCTAATATTAAGAATCTTGTTTCTTTCCTCCCTCTTTCTTCTTTGAAAGTTATGTATTGAAAAAAACATGGTCCAAAAAATTTATAATTAAGAATTTATTCATTCCCATCAAGATATATACTCCTTTCACCCATTATGTTTGTTTCTCTTATTGAATTTTTGAATCAAATAAACTTAATTTTGACAATTATTTTTAATAAAATCATAAAATTATAAAAGAATTTAAAACAAAATTTTCAAGTTTTGAATCTCAAAGTTTTCAATTTAATTCAATATGATATTTTAAAAATTAATGATTAAAATTAAATTCATTTGACCAAAAAATCAAACATGAATAAATTAACAAAATGAAACAAAGGAAGTTGTATTTTTTTTTTCATTGAAAAAGGTTGAACTTTAAGCAATTTCACAGTAAATTTCTTGGTGTCAGTGTCAGTTGGTGAAGCATCACAAAAAAGAAAGTTTTGTCAAATTGGAAAATCAACCATATTCATGAATATCTTGTCAGATTGGAAAAATAATGTAAGATAAATTTGAAAAATATATCATCAACAATATAATAATTGTTAAATGGTATAATAAGTAAGAATTATTTGAAAAAGGAAAATGAAAAATAAAAAATTGTTAGAAAAGAAATTGTAAAGATAAAATTACCTTTGATAAAAAAAAAAACTTTCTCCTCCATTCTCCTCTTATTTTTTAATTTACTTTTTTAATTAAAAAAATAACTTTTTTGAAAATAACTTTTTTTAATTTTAAAAAATAAATATTTAAAAAAATTTATTTTTTAGTTTACTTTTTTTAATTAATTTTTTTTTAAATAATAAATAATAAAAATATTATTTCTAAAATTATTTTTTAAAATTTTTTAAAATTTTAAAAAATAAATATTTAAATATTTTATTTTTTAAATTTATTTTCAATTAAAATTTTTAAAAAAATAATATTTCCTTAATGGGAGGAGAAAAGAAAAAGAGGTTTTTTCATTAAGGACAATTTTGTCTTTACAATATCCTTCCTAATAATTTTTAACTTTTTCATTTCTTTTTTTTTAAAATAATTCAAACATATTAGACCATTTAAAAATAAAGTAACTATTGAGGGCATGTTTTTCAAATTAACCCAATAATGTACCTTAATTAAGAGAAATGTTGGTGCTAAATGAGGCCATTTTTTTTTTATTCTTATATTTCTTGAAGTTCAATATATAAAAGCAACATTTTCCACTTAATATACTGATTGATTTAGAGTTAGTTTAATAAATTGACTTGGAAATTCCCTGTCTGTCTCATTCATTGAATTTTCATGCCAAGCTTAAAAAAAGAGAGAAATAAACCATGTGTTTTTCAACTATTTCGGAATTGGCCAAAAACTATTTAGGAAATTGCTAGGTTATAACTTATAGCCATCATGGCTTTGATTCAATCCAATAGAAAATGGTGTTCTCACTAATCTCTACACTTTTTCCACTTAACTTTTTTGTAACTTTTCAAATTATTACAATAAAATATAAAAGATATTTAGAATTTAGGTAATAGTGTTCAATAAAACTCTATTTGGTAAAGTACTTAAAATTAATTGGTTATTTAGATGTTAAACTTTTTTACAAAGATGAAAAAAAGGATAAATTGTCATATATATTTTTTGACAATAAAATTATTAGATTTTATAAGTAAAGTTAGTAAAGTGACGCATATTTTTTAAGTATAGTAAAAAAATTAATTAAAAAATGAGATATATGATAATTTTTTAATTTATTTATTGAATTAAAAGAATTTTAATATATGAAAAACGAATTAAAATAACTAGATAAAACTTGTCTTAATTAGTATATGAATATTTGTTATCAGTGATGGATGCATAATCTCTCCGTTCAAACCAAAATAGTTTTCAAATTCTATTTTTAATATAAAAAATAAAAACTTGTCTTAGCAAAAGCAAAAGGGTTATGAAATATAGGTATAGGTCCAGCCAAAAATAGCCTTTACAAAATTTTCTTGATATTGCTGCTGCATTAACCCAGGTTTCGAACAGTTTAGGCTGAATATTCCATGGTGTCTAGTGAGTAGTAGATCTATTCATTAAAAAGGGCCGGATGGGGGTTTGAATTTTTTTTACATTATTTATTCAAATTCGGTTCGGTACAGGTTGAAGTTGGTCCGTAAACTCAAATAATTGTATAAAAAATATTAAAATATTATTTTTTATATTAATATTAATTATATTTATAATTAAATTTAAATAAAAATAAAAATATTTTTATTAATAAATAGTAATTTGAACCAGATCGAATTGAAAAAATACTTGTTCAGGCTCGGCTCAATACAGGCTGATTTTTTAGGGTCGGACTGATAACCCGACCTTTGAACAGTTCTAATGAGTAGTGACCTGACTTTTTTCAATAAAAAATTTAAAAATCCAATTGACTTAAGTTTACAAACCTGCTCATGGGCTGGGTCGGGTCGTGGCCCGGGAATTTTTTTTCTTACCTAAGCCCGTTTCAGGTCGGGCCAGCTCGCAAGCCCATTCCATTGTTCATCAAGTATTAAAATATTAAAAAATATATATTAATATTTATATATTTTTATAATTAAATTTAACTAAAAAAATATCTTTTTATGACACAAACAGTAATTCGGGCTAGGCCGGACCGAATAAAAAATTATCCTGCCTACTCGACTCGAGCTGAATCAAACCCGTCGGACTAAATAAATAACCCGATTCTTGAGCAGTTCTACTATAATAAAACTAAGTCATTCTCACATTTCACATTCACTAAAAATGGTATTCCAAGATCGAAGAAAAGAAGAAAAAAAGAAAAAGCAAACCAATTAACATCAAACTGTTGTAAAAATGAAGAAGATTATAGGTATTTGGTTATCTTTTGTCTTGTCTTTATGTTAGAGATATAGTGCTCGAAGTTAAAGTTGGAAATAATATAGCTTGAGAAAAAGTTGACAGATTTTTTGGCAATTTACAGGAAGCAACCCAAAGGACTTCTACATACTCCACCCACCTAGCACACTAAATTTTACTAGATTGTCTTCCTTCTTTATATATATATATATATATATATATATATATATATATATATATATATATATATATATATATATATATAAATAAGAGATTCGAATTAAACTTGTTCAATTGGGTAATCCGTCCGATCAAATTCATATTGGATCGGGTTTGAATAAAAAATTTTGTGATTCGGACTGATCCGACTCGACCCGAATTACTGTTCACTTAATAAAAATTTTAAATTAAACTTAAATTTAAATTTAAATTTAATATAAAAAGATATAATTTATTTTTTAATTTTTATTAATATATAAACAGTAAATCGGCCGGCCCGGGTCCGTCCAAGTTCGGGCCTAGGTAAAGAAAATGAAAAAGTTACATGCCGCGGTCCGGCCCGACTCATAAATAGATCTAATTCAAATCCTATTAAAAATAATCATCCACCAATCTTTGAATCAAATATTCAATGTATTGGATTGTTTTTACCAAGTGAATTGGTTGAAAGGGGAAGGGAACGGAGGGGGAGTGAGATTGGAGATTTCGAGCTGAACCCTAAACTTCGATATATCTAATCAAGTTTAACTGCAAAGCCGTTCATTTGACACATTATATTTACAGTGACCAGCATAATTTTTTTTTTGGAGAATTTTAAATTTTACTAATTTTTAGAAAGAAAAAATACATAAATATTAATTGGATGTACATAATAAATAGTAGCAATTAAATATGTATTAATATAATTTATTAATTAAAGAGTATGAAAAAATGTAACAAATAATAAAACAAATTAAATTTTAATTAATACAAATGATCATAGATGAAGTCAGAATGTTAAACAATAAATACTAATTATTAAGTATAAAAAATTATAAAAATTTTGCCAGAGAGACAAATATTTTACTAGATGATAACACAAAAAATCTATAGAATACAAAGAATAAAAATTTTAATTTAGAAAATTATATAAGAAAAATGATAAAAGATACAATGTCTCACAGCTTCAGACGAAACACTATTATATTAGTGATGACATTCAATAGTAAAAATCTCTTACAACTTTAACTTCTAAGAATGAATAAATTATAGATTATTAAGATAATTAAAACATATTAAAAATTAAATTATATTTGGACTACGCTAACATAACGTTAAATTTTATTAGGTTTTAAACTTTGTTTTAAGAGTTTCATTTTCTTGTCAGTGTTGACACAATTTATCAATAAAAAAAATTAAATCGTCTTAGTTTGTGTAGGTTAAATTAATATAAATTTTTATTAAATCTAAAATAATTGTTTTATCAACTTGCCATGGCTTAATTTATAATTCATTTCGATACCATTTTTTACCAACAATTGAATAGAACATTTTTAATTAGTAGGCTTTAGTTTACCAACTTTATTAAAAAAAACCATGAAAAAAAAAGGTGATTAATTAATAATTATGATATTTTTCATGAATTTATTAATTTTTTTTTTTTGAAAAGCATAATTTTATTGCTTAAAAGGATGTTCCTGTTACCAAATACAACATCACAAGCAGGAACGAAACTAAGGGCTATAAAACAAAAGATCAGTCACCCTATTAACACCAGATTTGGCTAACTTATCTGCCTCGACATTAGCTTCCCTCAAAATATGAACAATTTCCCAGTTTTGAACAGCGGCTTTTGCGAACTCTATTGACCTCAGGAGGCTCGAAATTCGCCATGGGGCCTTGCTCGGATTCCTAACCCAGGCTACAACCACCTGACTGTCACTTTCAATAATGAGTTTGTGCGAAGGCGCCCATGACGAAGCACCGAAGATGATGAACGCTTCTTTTACCGCCCTTAATTCTGCCTCATTTGACTCTGCACAACCAATAGATTTAGAGAAAGCTACTTTTACCATACCTTGATCATCACGAAGAATTCCACCAATCCCCGCAGGCCCGGGTTTACCACGCGCCGACCCATCAACGTTGAACTTTAGACAACCGGCAGGTGGCTTACCCCAAATCGTAACAGAACCAACTTTCTTATCCTTCTTTATTCGACGAAAAGCAGGAGACAACTTAAACTGTAAAATGCTCCCTTCCTCGCTAGGCCATTTTGCCTTGAACCATAAAGTGAGTCTGAGTCTGATAGTGTCCAGTAATTGCCAAACAGCAACATTTTTCCTGTTGAAGACAATATCGTTTCTGTGCAACCAAATAGACCATAATACAGCAAAAAAAGCCATCTTCCACAGTTTACTGCAGTGATTCACCGGAAAGGCATGCAGCCAAGCAAGAAAAAAAGCCAAAGCACTCCTTGGAGCGGTCCAAGCAATACCCCATGATTGACAACATTGTGCCCACACAAACCATGAGACTCTGCATGTGAAAAACAAGTGCTCTGTAGTTTCTGGCATCATATTACAAAGAGGGCAAAGAACCGAACCGCTGACAATTAGACCTCTCTTACTAAGTTCAACCTTGGTTGCTACACTGCCTCTCAGAACTTGCCAGCAAAAGATTTCCACTTTCGGAGGCGCATAACCAGCCCATACTTGTTTCCAATGCTCCCATTTTAGTGAAGATTCGCTCAACACAGAATAGCAAAAAGATTTAGTCGAGTAAGCACCACTACAGGTATACTTCCATACAACTGAATCTAACGAGTTCCTGGTTAACACTTGATTGCCCAGCAGATCCAAAAAAGATTCCCACTGCTGAAGCTCCCAATCGAACAGCCTTCTTCTAAGTTGTACCTCCCAAAACCATTGATTGTTATGCCATTTGCCAAAGTCTGCAATTTTCTCATTTTTAGAGACTGCTACAGCGAAGACTCTTGGAAACTGATCTTTTAGAATAAGACCTTCGATCCATTCATCCTGCCAGAATTTAATAGAGCTGCCATCTCCTGGAAGAAAACACAACCCTGCAAACAAGGAACGATGAAAATAATTTGAAGGGGACAGAGGTCGAATGATGTTTTTCCAGGTTGGGGACATTTTCCGGTAAAAGCTATATGAAGGAAGCATATTCCCCACAGAAGACTCGTATTTCCCGGCTATGACTGATCTCCATAAAGAATGACGCTCATTCCCGAATCTCCAGACCCATTTATTGAGAAGCGCTCTGTTTTTTAGTCTTAAATCGACTAAGCCGAGCCCTCCGAATTCCTTGAGATTACAAACGGACTTCCAATTAACCATATGAATCTTCTTCACCGACGAGGACCCACCCCAAAGGAATCTTCTAACCATTTTATCCAACTCATCAGATACAGAACAGGGAATTTGTAATAAGGACATGTAGTAAATTGGAAGAGAGGATAAAACCGTTTTAATAAGAGTCAGTCTGTCCCCAATAGAAAGGAATTTTCCTTTCCATCCGGCTAACCTCTTATCAAATTTTTTGATGATTGGTCTCCAAAGTGAAATAGAGTTCGCTCCGAACCCCAAAGGAAGGCCGAGGTAGAGGGAGGGAAGACAACTACTCAAGCAGCAGATATCAGAGGCCCAGCGATCAGTGACACTCTGCTCCACCCCAACTCCAAATAAACTGCTCTTTTTCATATTGACTTTAAGACCGGATAACAATTGAAAACATTTAAGAACTCTTTTAACATTTCTAACCTGCACCTCCTTTGGTTCACAAAAGATTATTGTATCGTCCGCAAACTGAAGATGTGAGATGGACACAGACCACTGTTCAATAACAATACCCCTGAAAAGGCCAATAGAGGTAGCCTTACTTAGTAATAAGCTCAGAGATTCGGCAACAAGATTAAACAATAAGGGGGAGAGGGGACAGCCTTGTCTCAAACCTCTGCTCATTTTAAACTGTTCCGTAGGCGATCCGTTGACCAAAACTGACAATGAAGCAGATGATAAACACGACTGAATCCATTTCCTCCATTTTTCCCCAAAGCCCATTCTGCCCATGACGAAATCAAGAAAAGTCCAGTCCACACAGTCATAGGCTTTTTCAAAGTCAACCTTAAAAATCATGCCACCCGCTCCATTAATCTTCATAGAGTGTATAACCTCATTAGCAATTAAAGAACAATCCAGGATTTGACGACCCAGAATGAACGCAAACTGGTTTTCCCCAACTATTTCCCCCACCGATTGCCTCAGACGATTGGCAAGAACTTTAGCAAGGATTTTATAAACACTGCCCACCAGGCTAATAGGGCGGTAATCACTAATGGAAGAAAGAGAATCACATTTGGGGATGAGAGAGATAAATGAAGCATTTAAGCAGTCGTCAATACGTCCAGTGCTGTGGACATTATTCATAAACGACATAAACTCACCCTTCACAGTGTCCCAAAAGGACTTGAAGAAATTCAGATTGAAACCATCCGGCCCAGGTGCTTTATTGCCATCGCAACCTTGGATGGCACCCCATACCTCTTCCTCCGAAAAAGGGCACTCGAGGTCAGACGAGCTCTACACTGATAGAGACTTAAAACAGCATTTGAGGTCTTTGAGCATAGCAACCTTTTAGAGTTGAAACGATTTTTAAAGTACGACCCAATAACCTTCTTGAGGTCCATTGGATCTTCGAACTCCTTCCCATCAACCCGCAATTTCCCAATATGGTTCGTACGACTCCTCGCTGTGGCAACAAGGTGAAAGAATTTAGTATTTCTATCACCCTCTTGTGCCCATTTCAATCGAGATTTCTGGAGCTAGGATTGTTCTTCCGTACGATACAAAGACCATAACTCTGCCTTCTTATTCCATATCTCTTCTCGCAGCTGGTTCCCCGACTGCCCCTGTTGCGATAACTGTTCAAGACCAACAATCTCTTTTTCAAGTTCCACAATGCTAGAGAAATCAGCTTTTAGATGCCTTGCGGACCAATCTTTGATGGCGGGTTTGAGATTTTTCAGCTTAAGCCATAAACCCAACCCCGAAGGCCGAATGCTACCCGCAGAATTCCAAGCGGACTGGATAACATTATGAAAACCTCTATCTTCCATCCAGTAGTTGAAGAAACGAAATGGTTTAGGCCCCCAGTTAACGCTCTCTTCAGGAATCATCACGGGGTTATGATCAGATAGAGATCGAGGCAGTGCATTTTGTTTGATAGAAGGCCAATTAGCGACCAGAACCGACGATAGAAGGAATCTATCCAATCTACAGAAAGTTGGAACAGCCCTATTGCTGGTCCATGTATACTTATCTCCTGACAACGGCAGGTCCATGAGTTTAGCTTGATTAATAAAGTTGGAAAAATGAAACATTGGAGAAGCATTGAGCACTGAACCAAGTTTCTCGTCTGGGCTTCTAACCACATTGAAGTCCCCCCCTAAACACCAAGGAATGTCATAGTTTTGTAACACACCCAAGAGCTAGTCCCAGAAAGCAACTCTTTCGCCGTCATCATTAGGAGCATAAACATTAACAAAACCACATTTCATATTATTCAACTTTAGCAAACCAATCAACAGGATGAAACGGGGGGATAAAATTTTCATATCAACTAAGAAAAAATCCTCCCGCCAGAAGGTGATAAGACCCCCAGCAGAACCCGCAGACCCCGAGAACTCCGTCTCAACATGGGTACGACCCCAAACCTTTCTAATTAACTTAGGTTCAATAGACTGTAACTTTGATTCCTGAATAAAAACCATCTTCGGCCTCCATTGCGAAACCAAATTCCGCAAAGCCAGAACCTTAATTCTACTGCCCAAACCCCTAATGTTCCATGACATAATCTTCATTAAAAAAGGAAGAAAACACACCTGGATCGAAACACAACAGCAGTGGAGAATTACTCATTTACCTCTCGATCCTCCCTTTCCAATTGAGCAAACCCATTGATGATCTCCTGCTTTTCCCCTTGAAATTTGATCCCCAGTTTTGTGCTAACTTGCCAAGTCGCCTCTGCCTCCCTCATAATATGCTTGTTCCTTGTCCTGATGTCACTATCCGAAACAGATAGCTCTAGATGGTTTAAGTCCTCGCACCTATCATTATCAAAAATCACTCTCAGCTCTTTCCTTATTTGCCTTCTTTTCCTCACTGCAGTAATGGTAGACTTCCTCGACACTGAGACCTTCATCTTCTGTTGATTTCTCTTCTTTTTTTTTCGAACCATCCTTCTTCCTAATTTTTCTGCTCATTCTCGGGCACTTCACTGAAACAGGGGCCATAGAACAATCAATAGATGAGCTAAGCTCACGACCCAAAAATGGAGAGTGGGAGCTGATAACAGGGCCCAACAATCCCAGCCCATTTGACTCCACAATTTGAAGACCCACCTCCTCCTCTGCTCTAGGCCCAAAAGCCCCGTTTAAGCCCCCATTTGCAAGAGCCCCACAATCCCATTCCCAATCACAAAGTGAGTCAGCCACGCGCGTGCCACTCACTGAACCCTCTCCTACTCTTTGATTACCAGGGGACACAGTTCTGGCAACAGACACCGAGCCGCCCACCAAACCACCTGATTGCGCAATGTTCGAAAAAAATTTACCTGTCTCATCAATGTCCATACGTGCAACGGTAGGAGCCGGACACTGAATCGCCATGCACCTGTTATGGCCTTCTGGCGTCGGATCATCACCCCAGCTCTTGTCTGCGAATTCCTTATTGAGAGAGGAGACTGGCGATTTGAGCAGCGACGATGCAGAAGAAGAAACATCACGAGCCCTCGTATTTGCATCGCCCTCTGGGGCGTCTTGAATGGAAACTAAAATTCTGAATAATTTATCCCTCACCTTAACTTCGACCGAGGACGGTACATTCATCTTACTGCCAACCAGAATTAACATGCTTGAGACATCGAATCTCCTCCTGTTAACTGTGTTTTCATCGAGTCTGATAAAAGAACCCCATCTATTCCCCAGTGACTAGAAAAACCCTTCATGCCATACCTGTAACGGCACTTCCAACATGTTCACCCAAACAGCAATCTCATTATTTAGGACGGCATCATTCCAAGGTTCGATGGTCTCAAACCAGGGAGCAATACATTCGCTTCCGTCTTTAAGGACAAGATCCATATGTTCTTTGCTTTCAAAAATAACAAGAACAAACACACCCCCCATCGGGCAGACTTGACAGTGGATACCCTCTAAAAACATAGCCTCCTGAACCGATTCGAAATAAGCTTCCTTGAGCAATCTTCCTTTAGCACTTCTGGATAACCACTCCATTTCAGCCTTGGGGATTTCCATATTGAAACTGCACTCCTTCACTGACATATTGGCCCGCTTCATATTAGAAATCAGGTTTGAAGAACCCGACAGATTGTATTCTTTCATTTCGATGTTATCAGCTTCCTTTTGAGGCAAACCCACAAGGGCTTCTTTATACGATCTATTGACACCGGAGCGATCGTGATCCTTGACCTGAGACCCTATGGCTTCCACTCTTCTGACTGATGGGTTTTCCGAATGGTATCTTCTGCTATCCATCCAACCATGAGAAGCTTTATTCACTCTAATCATACGACCGTCAATCTTCCTGTTGTTGCCTTCCTTGATGGCCACCTCCATCTCATGTTGAAGCTTGTATCTAACGAAAGCGAAAGTAAAAGGTCTCGTAGATTGTTTCCGCGATATAAAAACATCAATCACCTTCCCATACAAACCAAACAATTCCCATAGAGCTTGTCTTGAAACCCTATGACTCAGGTTTCCAATAAAAACATTATGTAAACTATCTCTCCATAAACTCCCCATGAAACTCTGCCTCGCCTGCCGATGTCTCTCCCGGTGATGATAGAGCGAAAACCGATGATGAGGAACATGAGGATTCCCCAGCGTTTCATTTCTCTGACGACCGTTCATCTCCTCATGAATTTATTAAATTTTAATTTCACCTCATCATAGCCTAATACACATTCATCTCCATATATTCATTTCAATTCCTTGAACCCCATTGAAAAAAATAGTACTACTAATATGTTACAGTTAAATAATTTTTCAACCAAAAAATGATGCAAATCAAATATAAAAACAAGTTAAAAAATTGAAAGTAATAAGCTAATAGACAAAGCATAGTTACTAAAATATAGAGAGAGAAATTAACGAAGTCTTTTACCTATGAATAAATTGTAATCTTTTTTGAATGATAACATCAGGATTCAGGAATCTGTAATACTATAAATAATTTGAAATTTAAACAAACAATGTAAATAATAAAACAAAAAAGAAATAATTTCCGTAAGGAGAATTTATTTGAATTATAATTATTTTAGAATATAATTAGGTAATTATAAGTCTTTAATTAGTCTTTAACTAATAAATGATTTATTAATAGAGTTTTACATCATTTAATACTATTAAAATTCAAAATTTACGTGAAATTGAAAAATATCATTTGAAATAAAATATTAATTATAAAATCAAAATTTTCAGCAAAATAAATTAAAACATGAAAAAAATATGACTAATCTTTAATATATCAGTACAAAAATATTTTGTTAATTAAAGAACATACAAATTGCAAATCACTGAAGATATTGGTTTAGCGAACTCAAATACTACTTTTAACTTCAAAACCAATAAACATGTATATGCAATATTCATTGAAATAATGAGAAAAAAAATGTCTTTGAAAATTTAGCATCTTCTACTATATAAAATTTGAGAAAACCCCTCACCTTATTATATAAAAAAACAATTCTTTTTTTGGGTAAAGATCAATGATGTTTTTGACATTTTAAAAAATTATAAGTTTAAAATCATGGAACCAATGAGTTTTACATGTAGATTGAAAAGTAAGTATTATTTAAACATGGAGTTTAATATATAAAGTGAAATAAAATAAAATAAAATAGTAAAAGGTGAAATGTGAAATGTATAGTACTATTTTAAAGAATGATAAAAATTATAATTAAATAAACAAAAGAAGGTGATCTAGTGGTCTTGTTTTCTCATTCTCTAGAATAAAATAAAAAGGGGGAAATTAATTAATTTTATAAGTGTGGTAAGCTTTTATTTTGGTATAAAAGAAGTCACAATTTAAAAATAAAAAAACTGAGTTAAATTTCGTTCCGATTCATGTGATAAGCTTCTTAATTCGGTGCTAAATGAGACTTTCAACAATTATTTTTTTTGCTAAACTCCGTGCTAAATGAGACTTTCAACATTGTTGAACACATGTGAAATTGTGAATAACAAAGTCTTCCAAGACTTTTCTAACTTGCTTCCTTTTGCCACCAAAATCAACCCTCTCCCAAACGAAATTTCCATGCAATTGATATGGCCAATTAATCAATCTTCTGAATACCCTTAGTCTCCAATCTAGGCCTATAAATACAGATATGAAAATTGCAAATCAAGCATGGAAAAAAACATTCATGAAAAGCAAAAGCGAAAGCAAGAAATCCAAAAATGGAGGTTGGGGGAGTCTTGTCGCAGGAGCGATGGCACTGGCTTTTCTATGTTTTGTTTCTTCCTAGCTGGTTTCCCATGCCATGCCATGGCAAGGCAAGGCAAAGCAAACCCAGCACAGTGCCGTCGCCTTGTGACAAGATACCCTGCAACTTCTTTGCTCATCTTCTTGATCTTCTTCAAGTTTTCCTTAGTTTTTTACAGGTATATATGCAAAGCTAGCTTCCATTTCTTTGCAATAATTTTTCTTACACAAATTGCTTGATGGATCATTCTTTTTCCTTTTTCTTTCTTGTTATATGTTTTACAAACTTCCTAACCCTGGATATGCTATTTTTATCTCAGTTAAAGCAACTCTTTGATATTGCTGAATTTGGAACTTTAGAAAGTAGAAAGACGTATCACTGGCAATTGCCACCAAGTCACCACTATCAGACCAGTAGAGGTTTTTCACATTAACATCAATTCGATGAATCAATCTGCGTTCAGCCCAATAGTTTCCTTAAGAAAGCTTTCTAAAAATGCTTTTTGTAATCGAAACCGTAAAATAGCAGAGTTAATGTCGGTTGTTATTTGAATCCCTGCATTAGACAACACCAATATATATATTCTAAATTAACAACACCTTCACCATACCCGATTGCAGTCCTCCATGAACCTTCATATATTCGATTGTCCAAACTCTCTCAAGACCATACTTCAATGTATTTTCAAGCCTATAAGTGGTAGCATGCCAGATATGAACTGTCCAATCCAATCCAGGGATTTAAATTGCGGTTGCGAACGTGTTTTCGGTCGTGTCGTATTTATCGTTGTTGCGGACGTAATGAATGCTACCGCAGTCAATTGCAGTAAATATCGGTCATGAATATCAACGGCGGAGCAAACCAAAACGGTAAAATGATGACCATAACATCGCGTTGCGGCTATTATTTAAATCCCTGGTCCAATCCTCAGAACCAGCAAAGTACCGTCGCCTTGTGACAAGATACCCTGCAATTTCTTTGCTCATCTTCTTCTGCTCCTAGTTTTCCTTAGTGTTCTTCACAGTTATGCAAAGCTAGCTTCCGTTCCTAATTTTCCAATAATTTTTCTTACAAAAATTGCTCCATGTTTGACAAACATCCTAATCCTGGAAGCTATATATGTTTATCTCAGTTAAAGCAACTCTTTGACATTTCTAAATTTGGAGTTTCCAATAATCTAAAACTGGGATTTTGAAGAAGAACAGTTAAGAATTTTCAGCAAAAACCCAAACATTCGAACATATTGCATCTGAATGACATCAATCCATGAGGTGGAAAATAGCATCATCATTTTGCATTAAAGTTTCCTTCTCCAATTATTTTTTCCATTCAAATTGTATAGACGACAAATTATCTGTCACTGTCTTATACGTTCATGGATAGGGAAGATGATAAAAAACCTAGCTATATATGGGACCGATCGATAGTATATTATTGTTTTTGTTCAGCCGACATCAACTCTATCCAACCTTAGTGTCTTAACCTTCCATTGACAATTTTTTAGACATTTCTACTATGGATGAGAGATTTTAGTTTGGATCTAAAACTTGGAATATTTTTTTTTAGGTTATTAATCTACTCAATCCCTATCGATTTAATTCATTTGAAAAATACATTACGTGCTTAAATCTTCGCGACCCCGTAACCTCCAAAAATATGTTTAACATGCATGTCATCTGAACTAATACTAATAAGTTAGCATCTTAACCTTAGATTAATTCTACTCACTTTTATTTTTGGGTTCTTGTTTTAGTATTTTGCTTTGAATATTCATGTACCCTTAAGCATGGTTCTGATTACCAAATATACTTCAAATCAAACTCGTTTAATTTATAGTTATTGAGAATCAGAAATGAAACATTGGTTTGCTTGGAAATCATATTGCTCGAAAATTATCCAATTATCTATCAACTATTGTATATATTAATTTGTGAATCTTAATAACTTGAGTATCCTAAAACTCTTTTAACTCTTTTAAAACTGTCACGTTTATAATTGAATGTGATTGCCAGATAGTTGTTGCTTGGGTTAGGAATCCGAGTAGAGCCCCATGGCGGATTTCGAGATTTATAAGATCTCTAAAATTTGTTCGAAATGCGGTTCAAAACTGGAAAATTGTTCATATTTTGAGGGAGGCTAATGGAGAGGCTGATAAGCTAGTCAAATCTGGTGTTAATAGGGTGTCAGATTTGTTGTTTTATAGTCCTTAGTTTTGTTTGCAGCATGCTGTTTTCTGGTTTGTAAAAGGACATCTTTTTTGCAATTAATCATGCTTTTCAAAAAAAAAAAAAAAAAAACTGTCACGTTAATTTTTTGTTTTTGCTTTTGTCTTGTAAGAAAATCAGCTTGTAGCTTATTGCTAAAATACCATGTTAAGGTCATTTTATTTGCTAAAGGCCTAATTAAATCCAGAATATTAGCAAGAAAATGAATTCTATTCTATCCACAAAAATCATATCCAAGAAAACCCCATCTCTGTTTATCTATTGTCTAGTACTCCTCAAAGTTGACAAATTGTGATGTTACAAGCTTAGAGTTGCAATTTTCTTTTATTTTTTCCCATATATATATATATATATATATTTTTTTTACTTTTTAACTTAATCTAGTCTATCTTTTCATGCTTTTAGCCCATTTCCCCCACCAAATGTTGTTGTTGCTATTTAGCTTTTTTTTTTGCTGTTTTATACTCTCTGTGGTCCTGCTGGACAATTGATCATTGGCATTTATATGAGACAATGTCATGTCAAATTTTCTTGTGGTCATGAATCTTTGCCTAGTTTCTTCCTAACCATAAAAGGTTGGTTTATGTGGTGGAAATAGATCAAAAGGATAACTCAAAACAAATGAAAAACAACAAAAATAAAGAAACCCAAAAGTACCTTATGTATTCTTATAATTGTATGTTAATTTAAGGTTAATTTAAGGTTTCCCTCCTCTCCAATGGAGATAATATATAGATTGTCTTGGCAAAATTTTGTTTTTTTATTTTTATTTTCTTTATAAAATAAAAAAGAGAAGTAAAAAATTTAATTAGTATGTATGTACTTTTGGTATAGTCATTTATCATGTGAAATATTACTCTTGATCACCCAATACTTCAAAAAAGAAAAATGAAAAAAAGAATATTAAAGAAAGGAAACTCTCTTTTCAGTTTTCAGAATACCCTATAGGATCGATGTACTGCTCCCTAGATCTTATTGATTTAATTGATAAAAGAACTTCTTTTGCTATTTGTTAACATCTTTTCTTTGCATTTTGGTCAAACCTGGAATTATATGCACAATATTCAATTAAATCAAAAACATTTCTTTTACGGTGGTTTATTAGTAGCATCTCTCCTAAAAAGGGACCAAATTGACATGTGATTGTCCCAACATAATCTTTGGGTCATTCAAACATAAAAAAAAAAGTGTTCAATCAAAGGAATATATATATTTATAGTAAAATTCGGTACATTTATTTTAGGAATTTTTTTTTTAAAAAAAAAAGTTAAATAAATAAAATTTTAAAAATATGGTTAGCTTTTTTTTAGGAGTAGGTAGTTTTTTTTTTTTTAAGAATTGTTTTATTAAAAATTATTAAAAATAAAAATGTTCCCGATTTCATATTTATTATTAATATTTCTTTTAATATTTTTGGTAATTTCATCAATTAAGTTGATGTCACTTAACATCAAACTCGGTCAAACATTTTATAATTAGTATAGATATAAGATTTATATTTGATACACAGACAATATATTGATTTTATATACTATCAATTAATTATATATAGCCATCTTATTATTAAGCAAACATGAAAATTTTAAAAGTCCTAATAAATAAATAATTATAAATTCTTTTTTTGAAATAAAAAAAAAATCATAAATTCTAATTTAAAAAATTAGTTAAAATAAATATGAAAGACTGATAAGTGATAAGTACTGTCGATCCAAAAATGCATGATGATGGGTAGAAGAAACTAGTTGCCAAAGGATTGAAGAATATTTTCAACAAAAAAAAAAAGAGATTGAAGAAGATCAATGGTGTGGTTTGACAAATTGCCGAGTTGTGGGTCACCAAAGAAAGATGAAGATGTAGACATCTCATTCTTGTTTATATTTACAAATACAATAAAAATGATACTTCATGCATTTGGATCCATAATTAACTCCTTTACTAGTTTGGAGAGTTCAAAGAGAGGTGAAATTTTGTTAGGCATATTAGGGGTTTCCTAATCAATCAAGTTTTTATAGAAAATAGAAAATAATTATTAATTATTTTTTGTCTAGTTAAACAAATCTTATAATTTATGATTATTTATTTATAATGGTTTTAAAATTTTATGTTTCCTTAATAATGAGGTGGCAACATATAGTTAGTGTATAGAATCAACCATATATATATATATATATATATATATATATATATATATATATATATATATATATATATATATATATATCAGATAAACTAATCTTGTCAAGAATCTTGTGGGTGTTCTTTTTTTTTTCTTTGAAAAAAAGATTAAATAGGTAGTTTTAATAAAGATATATGTGACTTTTTTAGGAGTGGGTAATTTTTTTAAAAATTATTTTGTTAAAAATTATTATAAAAAAAATGTCATTGATTTTATATTTATTATTAATTTTTTTTATAATTTCATTAGCTGAATTGATGTCACTTAACTCATTATATCAAACTCAATCAACCACTACTTTATAATTAATATAGATACCTTTTGAATAGACCTGCTCAAGGGCCGAATAGTTCATCCGACCTGAATTATTATTTATTAAATAAAAAATATTTTTATTTAAATTTAATTATAAAATATATATATAAATGACTTTTTAATATTTTAATAATTTATTAACAATAAAACGAGTTTACGAATCCACCTAAAACAAATTTAAACAAAAAAAATCTGAATCGCGATCCGATCTGACCATGAACTCTTCAACTTTTGAAGTACGTGACACATGGTTCTAAAAAAATAAAGATATTAATGTTGAATAAACCTTTTAGAAAAGGGAAACAGAAATTCAAAACAGTCCAGATTCATCTTGCCATCAATTTCAATTTTAGTTTTCTTGTCCTTTAATTTGGAATGGTGGAAAACAACACTTGATCATTATTCATATACTTTTCCTAACTTACACTATTGACTTGCTTTTCTCTCTTTTGCAAAAAAACCAAAACCCTAATGTACTGTAAACAAGCAAAAAATTTACCAATAACCTATGATGTACTGGACCCACAGCTGTAAACCAATGCAATTTCAACAATCAAAAACTTGTGGTCATTTTTATTTTATTTTTATAATTAGTGTATTTTTATATTAATATAAATTTTGATTTGTTAATAATTTGTGTTATTTAGATTTTGATATATTTATGTATCTGTGTCGTGTCTATTTTTTTTTATATTATATCATATTTTATATCGTATTTTAATTATTATTTTCATATCGTATTCGTATCGCATGTCCAATATTATTAGTCTTTTCGTTGTATGAGTTTTTTTTTTTTTTTAATTGTATGAGGTTTTGTTAAGTGCAATATTGATCTCTATTTCTTGATAGTTCCATTATTGTTTAACTTCAATTTTCAAGCCTCCCTTCCAAATTTCCTACTCTTTCTCTGATCTCTCTCTCTCTCTTTCAAAAAAATTAATGCATTTTATGTATCTCTAGCATCATGATCAAACCTGCAGCTACATTCTTATTTTCTTACAGGCATTAAAATCCAAGGGAGATCAGCAGAAAAGTTTGAAACCAGTGAGGTTATAGTGGAGTATGTCGCAGGAGAGATAGCGCCTAGCTAGCTATATGGGTTCTAGTGCTTGGAAGAATTAGATTATAGGCGCCATCTTCCTCTGACAAACTCCCCTCCATCCTCATTCAAGATCATCTTCATAATGGGTTTTTTGCTTCTTTCTTTTTTTCCTTTTCAGAAAGCTGGAAAGTATAGATCAAAGGGTTGTTAATTTGTTTAAATTTTGAATTATAGGTGAATTTTGAATGTAAAACCCACCTTTTATATCAGGTATATTTCCATTTTCTAGGCATATGTTCTCACCAAGCTACACCAATCTGTTAATTAGCTTTAATTAGCTCCGTAATCGCCTTAGACCACACGCCAATCCTCTTGAATCTTGATCATTATGAGAGTGTGTTGTTCTCTCTCTCTCTCTCTCTTATATATTTTTTGCTTAATGAAACCCTAAACTACACCTGAAAAGGTCTGAACTTGCTGTGGGTGGAGCCTGGAGGAGGCTGCTGATTGCTTAGTTTTTGATCAGTTTGATAGTGTTCTAAGACCACAAGCTAGAGTGGATCTGCATTTTATAAATTGTTTGTTCTTATTACATGTATTTCAGTTGGTTTTATTCCTTTTATTTTATGTTGAGGTTGAGGCTTATATATCCTTAATTATATCTATATACAGATTTTCAACAATGATTTGGCAAGATTAATAAGATACCAGCAACATCAGATTCTGCTCCATATATAGAAGTTTCCATCAAAGGTAAGGAAATACCTTGATCATGTGGAGATTCTCTACAAATTTTATCCAATTTTCTCTTTTCCTTTCTTTTTGGTGCCAGGTGGTTTTTGATTTACATGTCCATGTCCAAGTTATAGCTTGAATTAAGCAACATGAAATTAAATGGTTTGTGACCATCTATATCAAATTCTGCACCATTTTTCTTTTCCTAGCTAACAAGTAACTGGTTTGTGAATATAATCTGCTAAATTTTCAAGTTTGGACTAATTAGAGGAGAAGTAGGAAGAAGTGGATTAATAAAGAGAAGTACCTTCTTTTTCTGAAATTCTGAAAAGAAATTCCAAAAAAAATTGTCACTTATAAGTTTTATATCAATCTACTTTTCTGTATCTGAAACTATAAATGGAGAGATCATGAGACTAACCAATCATAGTTGCCATCTAAATCACTGATTAAAAGATTAAAAATGTATTTATAAAGAAAATTATATATATTAACAATGTAAAAATTCTCTTCTTATGCTATCCCCTTCCCTTATTAATTCTCTACAATATAAATAACTAAAAGGGTTGATTTCACTTTAAAACATTTCTTTTTCAATCATCTGGTTTTTTACTTATGCATTTCAACATCAGTTGGCTTTAACAAGCCAAAGTGGTTCATTATTCTCTGAACATCGATCCTCTTTGCTGCTTTTTTCTTTTCTTTGAGCCTCTTCCCATGAAGGGTTTTAAGTGTATTTTTTTTCTTCTTTGAATTCTTTGACACATGTTTGACAAGTGATCTCATATGCAAATCTAGTTAGCATATATATTATATGATTCCATCAAGTGATAAAAGTGATCACACCGGCAGCTATATTATAATGTAGCAAACATCAAGGCCTTGTTTATTTCCAGCTGATGATATCAGATTAGTACTATAAGAGACTCTCCAATAGAAATCTAGCTTCTGTAATTAAACTTTAATTATTGCTCCGTTGGGGCTGTCTTACTACTCAATTAAAGTTGTATATAATTGAGATGAAACCAAATGATGAATCACTAGTCTTCAGCTAAGAAATATACACATTAGGGATTTAAATTATGATCACAGACGTGTTTACAATCACATCGTATTTATTGCGATTACGGATGTAATCAATGTTATTTCAGTCAATTGTGGTGAATATCAATAGTGGAGAAAACCGAAATCATAAAATAGCGATTATAACATCGTGTTACGACGTCCGTTATTTAAATCCTTGATACAGACCATTTCTGGCTGCATTGCTTGTGTATCATATCAAGTACTATTTCCTCTGGGCCATCCTTCAGGTCGAAATGTTTAATTAAAACATGTTCTCTTTGCAAATGCATCACTTAGATGCCTAGTTCAGGCAAAAGGGCAACATTCAAGGAACACATGCATATATATGAATGGATAAACAGATAGGGGGGAAAAAGAGGCTGGGACCTGAGGGTAGTGCAGATGGCTTTACCTTATTGTGCTTGGCATTGTAAGGAAAGCAGCCAATGTTGATTAGTCAAGGACCTGCCTTAGATTGTTATATTTACGAAAACTTTTTTTTTTTGGGTCACCTCTCCTCTACCCCACAATCCACTATAAGGTCCTTCAATAACAGAACCCTATCTCAATTGTTTCTTAACTACAGAAAGATATAGCTTGGTCTATAAATTAATGTATACGGCTGTCTACTTATACATTAGCAAGAGCTAGCTATTCATGATGATCATGAGCATGACTGAGAGGATGAAGGAGGGAGATGGGTTATTAAAAACTTAATTTATTGATGATAATCTCTGACCTCTAGCCTTTAGCAAAGCTCTCTCTTAATTAATTGATAATAGTATTGTTAAGTCCGTTAAACCCAGAATATCCAAGTTAGCAAGTTCAAGACAGTTCAGGTCAACATCATATAGGACACGTGGATAACGTTCGGCTCTCCAAATCGGTCAAGTCGAGCTCCATTTACTGAGAGAAAGTCATCCATATCTCCAGCCACTAAACCCCATGAGGGCCAAACCCAGGGATGCACCTTAAGACCTCTACAGTTACATATCTTTATCTCCGGCCTTAACCACCTCTCAAACTTTTATTAATTTAAGTATCAAAACGCGTTCCGAAAGTCAAACTCCGACACCCTATAATCTCTTTTTTTCACTTCACCAGAAATTCAGGCCACCAAAAAAAATCAACAAATACATATATATACACAAATCATATATAGGTTTGCATTTATTGAATATCAAAACATGTGGCTGAAATTGCTCTCTTACAGGTTTACATCAACTATTTGTTTCAAGCATAAATTTGGATATTAGCTAGACAGGTTGAAGCAAATTGCAATAATTTTATGCAGTAGCTAGTACAAGATTATGTCTTTTCAATACTTGTGGGAAGAAGCAAATTTTCATCTATTCAACTGCTTCCTGCTATAGTTAAGTATGAATGTTACTCTCAATTCCTCTCGTATGATAGAAGTTTTTATTTTTTGCCAGAATATATTCTTCTGTAAAATATGTTGAAGAAAGAGCTGACACTAGAGGAAAGAAAATGGTGTTTGGGAAAAGTTGACACTTACGGTAATATAAATAGCTGAATCAAGCAGCAGGCTTTCTGGTCTTGACTGAATCCTCACTTTCTTCCAATGGCTGAGATAGAGGTAAGTTAGCTTCTCTTTTTCTTTTATGTGTTTGAGGTGGTGGATGGAAGGGAGATACAGACGAAAATTTAAATAACACCGTAATACGATGTTATAATTGTTATTTTGCAGTTTTGATTCTTTTTGTTGGCATTATTTTTTATTGATATTCATTGCTATTGATTGCGATAACATTTATTACATCTGCAACCGCAATAAATACAACGCGATCGAAAACGCATTCACACAAGTTCTCACATGGGATTTAATAAGTTTGTTTTTTAAAGTTCTTTAATTAGAATATGCTTGTTCATACTGCAATTTATACAGGGAAATTAGGAATATATATATATATATATATATATATATATAAAAAAAAGTCCAGTCCATTGGATAGTTAATAATTAACATTAATCCAGTCTGCATCATGGTAGGAACTAGCAATTAAAGAATCTTTCACTGCCATTTTTAAATGTGCCAGCTTCTTGGTTAGAGACAAAGCCAGTGGAGCATATAACAATAAGAAATGCATTCTTTTAACTGATTGATAGACAAAACAAAATATTGTTGGAGGCTTTTTCTTTTGCTTTAGGAGTGAACCTGAATGACCATTATTCTTGTAGGGAAAAGCTTTTGTCAAGGTGAGAGGGTAACAGGGGGATTTCTTGTTGTCACAGTTCAAACCAAAAATAATCTAGTACTATAGAAAAGATATTTAAATGACTAAACAATTTTTTATTTATATATATTCATAGGAATTGCCAAATTAAAGAATAAATTGAAATAAATATTGTAAAAGTAGCCAACCAGCAAACCTGCTCTGAGTGTTAGATAACTCGTTCGGCCTGACAAGTTTAGTCAGTATTGAGTCGGGTTTGGGTAGAGTTTTTTTTCAATTTGAGTCGGTTCGGTTAGATCCGAATAATTGTTTATATATTAAAAAATTATTTTTTATTTAAATTTAATTATAAAATATACAAATATTTTTTTAATTTTTTAATATTATTTACAATGAAACGAGTCGACAGACCGACTCGAGCTGTCCAAAATCGGGTGCGGATGAGAGAAAAATAAAATTTTAAAATCGCAGCCCAACCCATGAACAAATCTAACAACAAGCATGTTTTCTTTCTCCTCTTATTCAAAGGTTGAATCTGGTGTTTAATTGTTTTCTAGTTCAGAATGCCTTAAGCATGTATCTTTTTTGTTGTTTCTTGGGTCCCCTTGCCTATGGCTCAATAATTAATCTTCTTTTTGTCATGAATAGTCTGTGTCATCAAGCAAATATAGTACCTTATCTTTACTTTTTGCTGATTAACTGCATTTTAATTAGCCTTGTTTTGCTGGCTTTCAACAATGCTGATAAAGTGGTATCCATTAGAATCACTAAGCCTTTGTAACTGTCATGCTAAACCTTGGCAAAGAAAAGAGATATGAACAAATTATCTATGAACTGTTTCCTTTCTGAATGTGATTCTGAAGGTTATAACATAAGTATATAATATATATATATATATTGTAAAATTAAATTAGTTTTATACATTTTTATAACTTTTTATATAATTAATATTTTAACAAACTGATTGTTAGCAATATAATTATACTCGTCGTGCACATAAAACTTCGAATCGATCCAATATCATTATTATATCGATCGAGAATACTGACTTTTCAATATATATTTAACGGTTGAAAGTTTTTTATATCGAATAAATAGTTAGACATTTTTAATTTACTCAAAACTCGACGTGCATGATTTATGTAAATATAACATGAAATATGTCAACGGTCGGATTGTTCAAATATTAATTGTATTAAAAATTATGAAAATGTATTAAATTAATTTAATTTTACATTAATATGAATAAATTATTTCTCATATATATATATATATATATATATATATATATTGAGCCTAATTGACTAAGGGTCCATATGGATTACACTAACCCTCCAGTGGAGGTCAGTGTAAGCCATTTCACTGCACTAGAGGCTGTTTGGATAACAGCCTCCAATGCAGTTGGCCCTCCACCACCTAAGGGGTCCGGTGGAGAGAAAACCCCCGGTGGGATATGTTTTTACCTCTTTGGTTTTTTTTTTTTTCTTTAGTTTCTTGTAATTTATAATTATTTTAAAAGTAATAAATAAATAAATTTTTATATATATTTTATTATTTTTTTGTTATTTTATTATCATTTTTTATTTAAATATTTCAAAATAATTGTGATAATTTAATATAATAAATAAATTTATCATTACTTAATATAATAAATAAAATTTATCATTATATAATAATTTTTAATTAGTTATTAATTTATAAATATCAAATAATTTTAAATTTTCATTATATATATATATACACATTTTAAATATTTAATGGTTATTTTTTCTTCTCACTATAGTTAATCTCATCACCACCGTTGCTTTTGCATCTAAACACATATCCCACTACTGATTTTAATCTCACCACTACAGTATCCAATCTCACCGCTACAGTAACTAATCTCATCTCCACCGTTATTTTTAATCTCACCAAAATCAATCTCACTGTCCATTCAAATAGATTATAAGTTCCTACAAGAAATTTTAACTTTCCCATCTTCTCTTAAAAATTAAGATTCTTTATTTATTTTATTTTTTTTCCTTTGAAATGTGAACATTAAATAACATAAGAGTGACTAATAGCCTTTGACTTCCATGGCACATGTTTTTCTCGTAGATGAGAGTTGTGGATCTTGGAGTAGATACAATATTATATTTTGTAAATGTTTGACAAAATATGCAAGCTCATGTGCTGATATTTTATAGGTATAACTCTAGCACTTATATCACAGTGATGTGATGGGTACAAATTTAGACATAGTCAAAGAGTCAAATAATTCGTCCAACTCAATAGATTCCATTTAAATCACTGTTCACATAATATAAAATAATTTTTTTATTTAAATTTAATATAAAAATTAATATAAAAATAATTTTTTATTAAAAGATGAACAATAATTTAAATCCGCATATTGACTCGGATCTGATTCATGAGCGAATCTAGTAACAATTATATACAGGTTAAGTGTATGGCAAATCACAGTATGAACAGAGACACAAGAAAAAAGTCTTTGACTTGGTTTACTGACATCTGAATTCAAAGTAGGCTAGTCATCCAAGTAATTTTTGTTGATGATATGAGTTTTAACTAAGAATATGATGATTCATTATTAGTCAAATTGATTAGATCATATAAGAATGAAAATTGTTCACACTGTCAAAAATGGTACATGCAAGAGGAGATTGGTAGGTATAAGTTGGTGAGCCAAAACTAGATCTATTTACTAACGGAGTTATTAACCCGGCTCAAATTGAATCGGTTTAAAATAAGGTTAATTCGACAAGTAAAAAAAAAATGTATTCGAGTTTAGATTCAACTCATGAATATGTCTAATCAAAACTCTAAAAGAAAAATATTTTAAGAGTAAGATAAGATATATATATTTTTTGAATTTGGAAAAAGGTTAGGGAAAATTTTGGAAAAACTTAAATCTCAATATTAATATACTTTAGAAAACCAAGCCTGACTTATTTTATAAGGGAAAATGATTAGCAATATTTAACATACAAAAAAATCCCATGAATTTTTTTTTATTTATTTTTTATTTTTATAAAAGAGGTTACAATTTAGGAATAGGAAAATAAATTACAAATACTATAATTTAAATTTCAAACCTGCTAAATATCATTTTTTAAAAATGATTGCATAAATCAATTAAATTAAACTTCGACTTAATCTCATATTAAAGTTAGCTGCTGCTTGAAAATGCTAATCAAAGATATTATAATTACCATTCATTGAAATGAAAGGAACTAAAAGCAAATGTGAAACCAAAAATTCTTTGGGGTTTCACTTGATTGTCAATTGTCATTGGACTGACTCGACCAGCTGAAACTTGTCAACATTTCTTTGAAACCAAATTATGATGCAACTGATTTCTTCCATCATGGCTGCATCATTGCCCTTTCTGAACTATGAAAACAACTTAGCAAGAAAAAACTAAATAATTTTTCATTGGTGCTTTGACTTTGATTAGAACAACCCCAGATTCAGTCCTAGTCTTTTAACCAAATATTACTTTCAAGGTCCCTACAGGCAAACCTTCTCTGATCGTGTTATATGGACTAAGAACTTTTCAAACTTGTTTAATAAAATTTGAATAAAAGGACAATTTACCCAACAGAAAGTAACCCAGTCTTTCTTCCACATGCACGTGTGCACAAATTTTGTATATATAAAGGGTCTTCATCTCTCAGAAACTTCAAGACTATATATATATATATATATAGATTTCTCAGATTGTGAAAGCAGTAATGGAGATTAAAGCTTAGATATATAGAAAGAGTTGCAATGGAATCCTGTCGCAAGGGAGATGGTGCATATTTCATTGATTTATGTCTGGAATATCTGGAAATTAATCTGGATTTTTCCAGGCAATGTTTTGAGATAGGCATCATCTCTCTGCGTCAGGATTCCTGGTAATCTCTAATGTTATCAGGGTTTCTTGGCCCTTGCTTGTGGCTTGCTTTATGTGCAGATTTTACAAGGTTGGTGCACTATATCTATCTGAGATCTTTGATCTCCAACAAAGTTTCTGCATTGTTTTTTTTTTTTTTTTTTTTTTTTTTTTTTTTCAGTATCTTGAAAGTTGAGACTTGAATATTGTGGTTTAATTCATTCATTTTTTTGGATTTTTTTGGTTCATATTTCATTCTTTAGTCAATAATTCTCCTGATCAAATGCAGAATATATATATATTTTTTTTCTTTTCTTAACAAATAATGATTTCTGCATTCCTATTATGCCTAGTTCTCCATAAAAATCTTACATGAAACCTTTTCTTTTTTTTGCCAAGTCATAAAATTTTATTAAGAAACAAACAGCTTAGAACTAGCAAAAAGCAAAGAACAGAGTAACTGCCCAAACCATAGTAAAGAGACCTAAGGGAGTTACAACACCACCCCTAAAGAACACAAGAACCAAAAGCTAGACACCTGCAAAAAAGCTCACAAACCAGAATGACCACTAATTAAACTGCCAATGCATCTCCATACATGTATATCTGACAACATAATCCTCACCAAACTTAAGTACCTATATATAAAGGTACAATATCAAGAAGGCGAACACCTAAGCAAATAACATATATAATACAAATAGACACACAACAGAAGATAAAGCAGCCAGGCAAAACAGAGCAAAAGATCGTCGTACCGCGCGCACCCCAGTAAAATATCAGACAGAGATCCAAGGATCACTCCTACATAGGTTCACCTCTTTCAAGTCCACTTGCCAATGCATCCGCCATACGATTCGCCTCTCTGGGAATCTTAATAAGCTTGATATCATTGATCTTCTCCGACCGGATATACAGTCTCATTTAGACGTCTATCTTGTGACTTAATATATACGAATAACTTTGTGAAGGTAGAGAGAACATTGACAGTGATACTAATCAAGCGAAAGACTTTAGAAGGTTGTCTGAAACCTCATAGTTAGATCTGGATGTTCGAAGAATTGAACTTCATATATCTTACTGTTGAATCTGGATGTTGTTTTAGTGTATTTCCTTGGCGACCTAATTAAACTATAGCTTAGAGTCGCCAGTGGATGAAAAAGGTTCTTACATGAAACCTTTTGAATTAAAAAGTTTTAATTTCTAAATATTTATGTGTTTTCTTCTACAATTAACTAAAGTTTTGGGATTCTGACTCATAGTTTTGCCATATTTCTTGTTAATTAATGTAACGCTAGATGCCAACCTATATATATATATTAAGGTTCTCATTTCCCCAGTTAGGAAGCTTTAAAATCTGAACTAATTAAGGTTTTGAAATTTTCATCGAGGTTCAATCATCCATGTCCAAGGTTTGAAGAATTCATGATGAGAAAATAATAAATTTTTTGAAAATTCAGCTTAATTTGTCATTAATTAAGGAGACAGAAAGATATACACCTCATGAAAATGGGGTGTCAATGAGTTCTATTAATGAATTGTACGTACCTGTTTAAATCAAGGTATAAAAAAGCGGATTAGAGGTTGAATCTGTCAGATTTTCGATTTTCGATTTAATCAGTTTAACCGATTGAATCGGTCGGTTTGATGATTTTTTTTTATATTTAAACACCAAGTTTAATACTAAATAAATATTAAATATAATTAATAACTAATAAAAATATTCATCTATCTTAATGGTATGATATTTAATATAAAACTAAGAGATTAAATATTCAAATCTTATTAGTTACAAATAAAAATTTGAAAATAAAATAATATATATATTTAACAGGTTTTTTATCGATTCAATCTAGTTTTTTATCGGTTTTGTCCCGGTTTGATTAATTCTAGGTTTAAATATACTATCCGGACCGGACAAGCCAACGGTTCCTGGTTAAATCGATCCGATCCGATTTTTTAATTAATGGTTCAAACTTATTGATGCATGTATCAACACTATTGATGCAAATATTGTTGAGACTGTACCCATTATGAGGTAATTTCTGTTTTAGAGGTTCAGGGATACGTCGTCACAATTTTATCTTTTGAAAAATATACTTCAATAGAAGAAGAATAACTCTTACTTTATAAAATCACATTTCAATTTTTAATTATTAAATATGAAATCGTTTTCCTCTCGAAAAAACTGAAAAAGCTGTTGAACATTTCTCTTCATTAACGTTATTATTAATTCAACTTTATTGCCTCAACTGCAATTGGATCGAAAAGTTAAGATCTGTAAATTGATTCAAAACCTGGGTCACTAAAGCTTCTACACATAATAAATCTTATTATTTTAGTTTAAAGTGACGTCTCCTAACTATTAAAAGTTTATCTAAATCGAAGGTCTCGACTTTAAATACTAAAATTAACGAGTTAAAATTTATTCTATTTAAAATATATAACATTATCATTGTCATAACGGTTTTTCGACCGCTAGACGTTTTTGAAAACACAAAACGGGAGTCGCCACCAATCATTTTGTAGGTGTGATTGACCACCTATTAAAATCGATTTTAGTAAAATATTTTAAAATTAATTAAAACATCTTTTTAAAACCAATTTCAAAATCTACGCTTTAAACCAGAGAGAAAATAAAATCGAGTTCGGGAGTCGATTACGTACGGGGAATGATTAGCACTCCCGCGACGCCCGTGTAGAATGGTACCTTATTAATCGTGTGTTATCAGGAACCTCGGTAAAAAATGGTTTTGATTTTGGGTATTTAAAAATTAATCCCCTTTGAAATGATTATGTCATTTGAGAATGATCCGGACCTTATCGATGCAAAATTTTTCATATTTCCCGGCAGACCCAGCAAAACATGAATTTTTTTTTTTTTACTTATTTTGAAATTCTCCGAACCACTTTCTCATTTTCTTAAAAAAAAAGAATATTTCGTTATTAACGATAATTGATGGTATCCTCCCCGGCAGACCCAGCAGAGAACCCATGAATTAACTTAACTCAGAAATAACCTTGTTTTGTTAAAATCATTATTTTTATAAAATAATTTAAAAATGAACATGCTAATCATTAAAATGTAAATATAATTTAAGCAAAATGCATAATCATTGAAGAATGGTGAATATTTTTATTTCAACACGGTACACATGGCATTACAAAAAATTCATAGCATTACTACGGAAAATTTGTAAGCATGGCATTATAGCGATCAAGGTCAATATGACAAATATAACTCTTAATTATTAATTAACTTAATTATGAAATGAGCATAAAGAATACGTATTTTTTTTATTTTTATTATTATATTTTTTATAATTGTTAATGAAACCATATAAACGACGTGCGTCAAAGTATTTTGCCGAACTCCCCGGCAGACCCGGCAAAGTTTCGGAAATATATCTTGTCGCACGATACATACCTAACTTTCTACTCCCCCCGACAAACCTGGCAAAGACTTATAGTTAAATCGTTTGACCGTGTATTATTTTAAAATTCGGTATATTTAAGGACCCTTTTTTTTAGTTCATTTTGAACCGGTTTCAAAAAAAAAGTTTTTTTTTTTACCTTTCTCTGAACTCTCCCACACCGATCACCACCGTCGCCGTCTGCTCCGCAGTCGTCGCCGCTGTCGGAGCTCCGTTTGCGAGCCAAAATCCACCAAAATCCTTCTTCTCGTCCTCCTCTATCCCGATCTCCCAGTGATTTTGCCCGAAAACCAACCCACACTCGTAGATCTGAGCCTAAAGATCTGAAACCCTCAATCTTCGATCCCCCGAAACCGATGACTGAAGCTTCCACCGAATCCTCCTCTTGCCTCAAACTCCCTTCACGATGATTGTAATACCCAGATTAGAGCCTCGAACCTTCAAATCTAGGGAAAACCGAAATCGGTTTTCGTTTTTTTTTTGCTGGTTGTTTTTTTTTTTTGCTGTTTTTCTCCTACTCCCTTTTTGTCCCAGTCCGATCGGGGGGTTTTTATAGCGGGGCTGGTGGCGTGTTGGAGGGAGGGGCTAGGGTGGCAGGCGGTGGAGTGTGGGGAAGGGCTTTGTCCGATTTGGGAGTGGCTAGGATGGCGTGTGGGGGAGGGCTAACAGGTAGGGGCTGTTTTGGGGTGGCGTGTATAGGGTGGTGGTGGCTGGTTTCAGGGGCTAGGGGCTAGGTGGCAGGCGGCGGCGGCAGGGGAGGCTGCTATAGGGGCTAGGGTTTGGGAATGGGCCTGCTTGGTAGCAGGCCCTGTTGGGCCCAACCTGGGAAGGGCCTTAACAGGCTTTGTTGGACCAGGCAACTGGCCTGATGGCCTGGCTGCCTGGATAGGCCTGTTAGGCCAGCAGGCCCGATTTGGATTGCTTGGCCAGCTAAAAACGGGTTCGAATCCGACTCAGGCTAAAAACGGTTGCAACAGCTGCCCCTCTTTGCACATTGCTGAGAATCAGGAATAGGGCAAAGATACGAGCAACGTTTTTGTCTGGGATCATGTATGCGTGCGTTCTAAATGTTTTCTCCATCAGAGGTTTTGTCTTTTGAAGAATAAACTACTCCTCTTATCAGAGGCTCTATCACTTGGAAAATAAATTGCCCCTCTTATCAGAGGCTCTATCACTTGGAAAAAAAGTTGCTCCTCTTATCAAAAGCTTTATCACTTGGAAAATGAATCGCTCCTCTCATTAGAGGCTCTATCACTTGGAAAATAAGTTGCTCCTCATCAGAGGCTCTATCACTTGGAAAATAAATTGCTCATCTCATCAGAGGCTCTATCGCTTGCAAAATAAATTGCTCCTCTCATCAGAGGCTCTACCATTTGGAAAATAAATCGCTCCTCTCATCAGAGGCTCTACCACTTGGAAAATAAATCACTCCTCTCATCAGAGGCTCTATCACTTGGAAAATAAATTGCTCCTCTCATCAGAGGCTCTACTACTTGGAAAATAAATTGCTCATCTCATCAGAGGCTCTACCACTTGGAAAATAAATTGCTCCTCTCATCAGAGGCTCTATCACTTGGAAAATAAATTGCTCCTCTCATCAAAGGCTCTATCACTTGGAAAATAAATTGCTCCTCTCATCAAAGGCTTTATCACTTGGAAAATAAATCGCTCCTCTCATCAGAGGCTCTACCACTTGGAAAATAAATTTCTCCTCTCATCAGAGGCTCTATCACTTGGAAAATAAATTGCTCCTCTCATCAGAGGCTCTATCACTTAAAAAAAATGCTACCTTTCTCTTGATTATCATGGTGATTTCCAACTCCTTGTTGTAGTATGTTTCCATTTTTCTTGTCTGCCTGTCATTCATACCTTTTTTGTACAATGTTAATTCATGATTGTTAGCAATGTCATGATGATGCAATGCATGCTTATGATAATGGAATGTATGACTGAAGGCTCGAATCATGATTCGATGCCCCTGTTTGTATCTTATCAATTAACAGTTCTCCCAAAGTTGACTTGATTAAGCTTTTCATACTATTTTTTGTAAGGTTTTTTTCTATTTTTCCAGTTTCCTTTCTTTTCTTTCTTTGACATGACTATCTGTCCACAACTTACTTCTTCACGATCTTTTCTTAGCCGGAGTCAGAGCTTTGTACACTTCCCTCAAAACAATTTCACATGTCAATCATTACTTTCTTTACTTCCAAAGAGTATAAATAAATCAATGTCTCATACTGCCCCGTCGTCTCCTTATCATTTTTTTCTCTTTCTGATTTTCTAATTCTCAAATTTCCCTAGAGTAATCGTGAAAGCTCCATTTATGCCGTGTTCATTTATTTATCATCATTCACATTTCATGTCAACATAAAGCATTATTTTAAGAAAGTTTCAAAGAAATAAAGATAACTCAATGACAAAACTTTATGAATTGGGACAAATATTTTCATTCTTAGAGAAAGAGGAACATATTGGCATTAATCAAAAAGGGAAATAAAGACAGAATAAGGATAGATCTCCTCCATAATGAATACTCAAACGAACTCAATTAATCTAATCCAGATTTCTCTTTCGAGAAAGAAATATCCATCAATGTCCTTGACTCTTCTGAGAGCATCAAACCACGAATCACCCACCCTGTTTTGCACAGTTCAAACACACTGCATTTTGCTACTTCCTCAAATTTTCTATCCCGCCTTGATCTTTTCCCCCACGTAATTACTTCAGACGAGTTATTTCCTGTTGCCCCAACTTTTATCCGTCATCTAGGCCGCCCTTTAGGGTTTTCGACCTAGATCATTCCTTTGCTTTGAACCGCCCTTTCGGGTTTTCAGTCCAACTCTCTCCCTTTTTTTTTGACTCAAACCGCCCTGTTGGGTTTTCAGTTTGATTTTTTGATTTTTTTTATGCATAATATTTCTTCACCGCATCAGCGTTAATTGGGCTTGAAAAATCTACGCCGTCCATTTCGGCTAAAATCATTGCCCCTCCTGAAAATACTCTTTTCACCACGTACGGACCTTCCCAATTCGGTCTTTTTCAAAATGCTGATTAGGAAGGATCTTTTTCAAAACCAAATCACCTTCTCGAAACTCTCTTAGGCGAACCTTTTTATTGTGTGCCTTCATCATCTGTCTTTGGTATAATTGGCCATGACACAGTGTAGTCATCCTTTTTTCCTCAATCAAATTGAGCTGCTCATAGCAGGCTTGAACCTATTCTGCTTCTTCCAGCTCGACTTCCATCAAAATTCTCAAAGAGGGGATCTCAACCTTAATTGGCAAAACAGCTTCCATCCCGTACACCAGGGAATAAGGAGTAGCCCCCGTCGAAGTACACACCGATGTTCTGTAAGCGTGCAGAGCAAACGGGAGTTTCTCGTGCCAATCTTTGTACTTATCAGTCATTTTAGCCATAATTTTCTTTATATTCTTTTTAACAGCCTCCACTGCCCCGTTCATATTGGGACGGTAAGGCGCTGAGTTGTGATGTCTGACTTTAAACTGGGTACAAATCTCTTTCATCATGGCGTTGTTTAGATTGAGAGCATTATCTGTAATGATTTTTTCTAGGAGACCGTATCGGCAGATCATTTCCTTTTTCAAGAACCTACACACCATTGACTTGGTCACACTAGCATAAGAAGCAGCTTCAACCCACTTCGTGAAATAATCGATCACCACCAAAATGAAGCGATGCCCGTTCGAGGCCTTAGGGGTAATTGGCCCAATCACATCCATTCCCACATAGAAAAAGGCCACGGCGTTGTCATGACGTGTAGAGCTGTCGAATGAGCATGTACCTTATCCGCGTATATTTGGCATTTATGGTATTTTCGGACATACCTGATGCAATCCCTCTCCACGGTCATCCAATAATAACCTACTCTCATAATTTGCTTAGCCATCATGTGGCCATTTGCATGTGTTCCACAAACCCCTTCGTGAACCTCCTCAAGTATTCTTTTAGCTTCATTTGCTTCCACACACCTTAGCAATGTATGATCTCTACTCCTTTTATGCAATACTTCTTTATCTAGAAAGAATCCCATCGCCAATCTTCTCAAAGTTCTTTTGTCATTTTCTGTGGCATGTTCTGGGTATTGCTGATGTTTTACGTATTTAGGATGTCATGGTACCATGGCCTCCCATCCGGCTCTTCTTCAACATGTATACAGTGTGCGGGCAACTCTCGTATGCTCATCTTAACGGGCTGGACGTCAGCGCTTGTATTTATCTTGAAAATTGAGGCTAACGTAGCAAGAGCGTCGGCCATTTGATTTTCCTCTCGGGGTAGATAGTTGAATTCGATCTTTTCGAATTGTTGAACCAATTCAACTATAAACTTGTGGTAGAGAACCAACTTCGAGTCCCTTGTCTCCCATTCTCCTTTTAACTGACAAATGACTAGAGCAGAGTCTCCATACACCTCTAACTCACTTATCTTTTTTACAATAGCCGCTTGAAGTCCCATGACACAGGCCTCATACTCTGCCACATTGTTGGTGCATTTAAAAGTCAATCTTGCAGTGATTGGGCAGTAGGTCCCTTCTGGCGATATCAAAACCGCTCCAACACCGTGCCCCAGAGCATTCGATGCACCGTCAAAATACATCTTCCACATATCTTTCTTTGATTCCTCGTCTTCATCTTCTTCGGAAATAGCCATCAAGTCCTCATCAGAGAAATCAAACTTCACCGGCTCATAATCTTCGGTGGCTTTATCTGCCAGGAATTCAGCCACTGCACTCCCTTTTATGGCTTTCTGCGAGACATAGGTGATGTCATATTCAGAAAGCAGAACTTGTCATCTTGCTAATCTCCCTGATAATGAGGGTTTCTCAAAGATGTATTTAATGGGGTCCAATTTAGCAACAAGCAATGTGGTATGGTATAACATATATTGTCGGAGCCTATGAGCAGCCCAAGCCAGCGCGCAACATATCTTTTCTACTGCCGAATACTTGGTCTCGTAATCTGTAAACTTTTTGCTCAGGTAGTAAATGGCATGTTCTTTCTTGCTTGTCTAATCTTGCTGTCCCGAAACACACCCCATGGATTTCTCATGTACTACCAAATACAAAATGAGCGGTATTCCTGGTGTTGGCGGTACCAGTACCGGTGGATTGGTAAGATATTCTTTCACTTTGTCGAATGCCTCTTGGCAATCCTCGTCCCATTCACCCGGATCACGTTTTCTGAGGAGTCTGAAAATCGGATCACACTTAGCGGTGAGCTGGGAAATAAAACGGGCAATGTAATTCAATCTTCCCAGGAATCCTCGCACTTCTTTCTGTGTCTGAGGCGGAGATAAATTCTGGATAGCACGTATCTTGTCGGGATCTACTTCAATTCATTTCTCATTAACGATGAAACCCAATAGTTTCGCCGGATGTTACACCAAAAGTGCATTTGGCCGGGTTGAGCTTGAGTTGGAACTTCCTTAATCGCCCGAACAACTTTCTCAGATTAACCACATGATCTTCATCTTCACGTGACTTTGCAATCATGTCATCGACATAAACTTCCACCTCTTTGTGCATTATGTCATGAAAGAGAGTCACCATTCCTCTTTGATAAGTTGCACCAGAGTTTTTTAACCCAAACGGCATAACCTTGTAACAAAATGTCCCCCACATTGTCACGAAAGTGGTCCTCTCCATATCTTCTGGTGCCATCTTGATCTGGTTGTAGCCCGAAAAATCGTCCATAAATGAGAACAGTGAGTGTTTGGCAGTATTATCAACCAAGGTATCGATATGGGGTAGCGGGAAGCTATCTTTTGGACTAGCTCTATTTAGGTCCCTATAATCAACGCACATTCATACTTTCCCATCTTTCTTCGGGACTGGGACGACGTTTGCTACCCATTCAGGATACTTAGCAACTTCCAAAAATCCGGCGTCGAACTGTTTTCTTACTTCCTCCTTGACTTTTAGCAACATTTCAGGCTTCATTCGTCTCAACTTTTGTTTAACAGGCTTGCATTCTGGCTTCAAAGGCAAACGATACACCACAATATCTGTATCGAGTCCCGGCATGTCTTGATAGGACCATGCAAACATATCCGTATACTCATGGAGCAATTCTACCAACTCTTGCTTCTTTGTCACTCGTAAAAGTGCCGATTTTTACCTCTTTCTTATTATCCTCATCTTCCAGATTAACAACTTCTGTTGTCTCCTGATGAGGCATAATTTGCTTTTCTTCTGATTCTATCAATCTCAATAGATCGGGTGGTAAGTCGTAGTTCTCTGCAGTCTCTTCATTGTCAATTTCACCAATATCAATACATTTCTCAAAATTGATTTCCGAATTACTGTGAGATTGTTTTCGCATTCATTATTAGGAGACCTTGAAAGGTGAAGCAAAATAATATAGATGGTTGTATAGGAAGACAAAATAGAAGGATGGACTATAAAAGAAATGGCAAATGAATGGAGACATAATGCATCATAATTGTCATTTATTTGAATGATAAGTTCATAAAAGGAGCCCGTGCACAAAAGAGAATCTCATAACACTCTTGGGCAGAATGTTTGAGAACTTAATTTGTTAACCAGAAAGAGACCTAAATACAGCATGTAAATCTACAGCACGTCAATACTTCAATTCAAATCTCGGAGGACACGGGTAGATGGTGATTTCTTTATCTTTGTTTCCTTCTTCTCCTTCTTGTTCCATCATTTGGATGCAGAAACCCGCAAATATTCCCTCCAAAGTCACGGCAGGTTTGGTCCCAACTAGTGAATCATGAAAAATAAAACCCGCTGAACGAAATAACTCATAGAGATGGGGGATGTACATCTTCGGGGTCTCTATCTCGTATCCCCTGAGCCTTGCGAGCCTCTACTCTTTTCTTTCTCTTATCAGTCTCTCCCCGTCTTCCCTGGTCGACTTGTATCCTAACCCAAACTTGTCTTCCTTTCCGATCACACTTATTCTCTTCCGAATTCCTTGTAGGTTCTTCCCTAAACCTGTCCCAGCTCGACAACCCTTTCCTACGACCTGAGCAAGGCTGCTTTGAGTAGCAGAGGACAGCTGAGGTATAGGCATCTTAGAACCTTCGCTTACAAATACAGCGTTCACAAACTTTAAGGTTCGAAAAGAGCATTCTCCCACTTCTTCAGTAGCTTCTATGTAGGGAATATTTGATGGCTTTGATACAAGGAGATTTTCTTCTCCATCAACGATTACCGATTGCTCTTCGACCCTGAACTTTACCTTCTGAGGCGCCAGCCATGTGGATCTAAGGCCTTCCCAACAAGACATTGTATGAAGGAACGATATCCATAACCTGGAAGACAATGTCGAATGTGCAAGGACCAATTTGTATTGGCAACTCAATTTGCCCTGAAACTTGTCTACGGGTTCCATCAAATGCTCGCACTACCATATGACTGTTCTTCATGTGGGAGCCATCGACGGGCAGTTTGGCCAATATAGTCATCGGCATGACGTTTAGCGCAGAACCGTCATCAATGAGGACTTTTGCAATGATATGGCCCTTGCAGCGTGCAGTGATGTGAAGAGCTTTGGTACTACCTGTCCCCTCAGGCATGATCTCATCGTCACTGAAAGCTATGAATTTGTTAATAGCCACATTCCCCACTACTTGGTCAAACTTCTCTATAGACACATCATGAGCCACGTATGCCTCGTTCAGCACTTTCAAGAGCGCTCTTCGATGGGTCTCCGAGTTCATCAATAATTCCATGATAGATATTCGAGCCGATGAGCGTTTTAATTGTTCAACAATGCTGTACTCGCTGTGCTTGATAAATTTGAGGAATTCACAATCTTCTTCCTCTGTCACAGGCTTGCTCATTTTTCGTTCAACAGCCATTTTTGACATGGTCTCCTCTTCATCAGCCTTAGCTTTCCATTTATAGACATTTTTTGATGCTTTCGGTGTATAGCATCTCCCACTCCTAGTGAAACCCCCAACACCAGTTATGTCTACGGTAGCCGTAGAGGCGTTGGAAATTGGTGTAACATTAACAGGCTCTGGTGACGCAAATTTGCATTCGTACCTCCAAGGTACATCCTTATCATTCTTGTAGGGGAACGGGTTCGGCACTTCGATAGTCACCATCGGCCTCAGCACCCTTGGTGTTTCCCTTACCAGCGAGTTCTGGCTTTCCCCACAGTAGATAACCAATGGTTTCGGCTTAACCCATCTTTCAGGGGATTTTGGGGTTTCTTCGATTACCACATCCACGGATTCTTCTTCCCATTCAGTGGAGAATTCTGCTACGTCGATATCCATTAATTCTTGAATTTTGGCTCAGATGTCAGAGCATTGGTTAACAGTGTGTCCCACCAAACCTCCGTGATACCTTCAGAAGCGTTCAAAATTTGGTTCCGACCCTGAGGATTTCTGCCCCATGTTGACTGGTTTAAACAGTTTGGCCTCAATCATAGCATCCAACACTTTTCCCATGTGAGTCCGGACATCCTCAATCCTGGATATTACCCGACAACCTTTTTCCTCCGTTATCGCGTTTGCTCCTGTTTCCCCATGGTCAGATAATGGATTTGCAGTAACGTTAGGCTCCCCCTTGGTTGTGAAACTCAAGACACCGGCCCTGATTAGGTGTTGCACTCTGTGTTTAAGCGTAGTGCAATTCTCTGTGGAGTGACCCGGGTTGCCTCCATGGTAATCGCAGTTCACTCCGGGTTGCACCATCTTGGGTATGGGGGTTTCATGGGTTCAAGGAACATAAGTGTCAATAGATGGTTTTGAACTAACTTGGGGAATAGATGGGCGTATGTCATGGGGATTGGGTCAAACTGGGGTCTTTGTTGGATTGGCTGAGGTGTTCTCTGATTGGTGCTCACATTGTTTACTGGACTGGTCGGGTTGGGAGTAGGTACAGACGCTGTGTATACGGGTGCTGGCATGGGTGATGGCGTATACACTGGCGCTGGTGGTCGATAACTCATTGAATATTGGGGTTGTGTAGGAGGGTAGGAGTATGGGTTAGGGGGTTAACTATAGGGGTCTGTTTGTTGGATAATGGGTATAGCTTTGTGGTGGTCGGCTTTCATACGAGGCCGCTTGCACTTCTCCTTCTTTCTTTTTTGTCGCCCCCACCTTCTTACTATTGGCGATTTCGCTTCCCTCGATCTTGTCGCTTTTTATGGCGTTTTTTATCATTTCGCCAAAAATGACCATATCGATAAAATTCTTGGTAGCACTGCCGACCAATCTGTCGTAATATGGTCCTCGCAGTGTATTGATAAACAACACAATGGTCTATTTTTCTGTTAGAGGCGGTTGTACTTTAGCAGCCAGGTCCTTCCATTTTTGGGCGTTCTCTTTAAATCCTTCTCCTGCCTTTTTCTCCATGTTTTGGAGAGATAACCTATCCGGCGCCATATCAGCCATATGCTTGTACTGGGCCAAAAAGGCTCTCGCCAAATCTGTCCAAGTATGAATGCGACTGCGATCTAGTTGGTTATACCATCTTGCGGTTGATCCTTGCAGACTGTCTTGGAAACAATGAATTAATAATTTGTCATTATGAGTGTGCCCGGCCATTTTGTGACAAAACATGGTGATGTGAAATGAAGGGCATTTGGTCCCATCATACTTCTCAAATTCCGGGACTTTGAACTTCGGCGGTATTACCAAATCCGGAACTAAGCTCAGTTCACTGGCATCAACTTTTTCGAAGGCGTCCATCCCTTCTATTGCTTTTGAGTCTCTCTTCTAACATATCATACTTATGCTTTGTCCCGGCGTCCTCTATTTGTTCCGTCAGGCTTCTTCTCAACTTTTCTTGTTCTAAGGGGTCATCCAAGTTCGGGACATGGACTGGGTATGAAGGATGGGTCCCTGGGTTAGATACGAACTGTCCTTGGGCTTGTTGACCTGTGGGACTCGGCGTGCTATTGTACACATAAGGTTGTTCTCCCACTGGAGATTCACCTTGTGGGTGCCCATCTTGTGTCACTTGGGCGTGGGTCGGGGTAAAACTCGGTGGGTATAGAGGATCATCGTTATTACTTTCTTGGGGTCGGGGTTCTCTCCTCATCATTGAGCTTTCAGCTGGTCCTTTTCCTCTTGTCATACTCATCATCATTTCCATCATCTTGGCCATTTGTTCTCGTGACTCTTCCTGGGACCTTGCTATCTGTTCCCGTAGTTCCTGTTGAGATCTGCCCAGTTGTTCTTGCAATTCTTTCTGTGCCCTTTCCATTCTCTCAATTCTTGTTGCTTGTTCGTTGTCCATGGTCTTTGCGTGTGCTCGTGTATTATACGAGTGTGGAGCACTTTTGTCGTGATACTTTAGTCGGCGCTCAATTTTTATACCTTTGTTCAAATACCTTGGATTAGAACCTTATGATATATTATTCTTTATTAAGTGCATGAACGAATGAAAATATAGATTGATGAACCAATAATTAATTAAGCAAATGAATAAATGGCTAAATGAATGCGTATGAATGTATCGAAAGTATTGGTCTTGGGATAATTCTAACCGAACAGTCTTTCATTAAACACTGAATTTCATTGCATCAACGATAAAAACGTTGAACTTGTTCGTACTGCCTAATAGCCTCGTCCAGGAATTCTAACATTTGTTGCCCATATGTCCTTAATGGAATGACCTAACACCTTAGGTCTTTGGCCCTATCGGCCATTTCTTCGGCTTTCCAACCCGCTTCATGGACCTGAGCCATGATGTGCTCAATGAGCTCATTCCTTTTCAAGCAGGATTCGGTGGTCATATGGTGGGTAACTTGCCATTCTCTTTCCTTCTCATCTAATGCTCTTAGCAAAGTATCAATGTGACTTTTGTGGCCTCGAAGTGACCTTTCTAATTCTTGTACATTCCTCCAAAGGGCTTCTTTCTCGGATTGCTGCTCTTTTTCAATCTTCAAACTGGCTTGCAGTCTCTCGTTCTCTTGTTGGCATTTCAATAATTCAACGGACACAGCGAAATTCATGGCTTCTCTAGCTTGCTTCTCCCGTGAAAGCCTAACAGTTTTGGCTTCCTCTTTCTTGGCTTTATCTTTCCAGTGGTCGCCTCTTTTTTTGAGTTCATCGATTTCTTCTCCCCATTCTTTGGAAGAATTAACAGCCCCTTGATATTTCATTTCGAACCGGAACCTCTTGTTCTCTAAGTGTAGATCCTAGAGATCTTCCTTTGTTATGTCCCGGTCTTTTCTAACATCTTTCAACTTAGCTTCCTAGACTGAGCCTTTAACCTTCAAATCACTAATTTCTTCTTGGAGTCGGAGGATTTCCTGGTTCATTCGGGCTTTTTCCTTTTTGAACTCCAATTTTGCTATCTCTAACTCAGATGGTACCTTTTTCGATTGCAGATCCATTTGTGGAACATCTTCCCCATCGGGTGCCAATATTTTATCGTTAACCCTCTCAGCTCTCCACACCATATAGCCTGATGTGACATTATCGGCATACCGAGCAACGTCTATCTGATATGTCTACCTCCATGCTTCTATAATCTCTCGCACCTGTCTCATATACCCGTCTTCCCCATAAGAGAATTCCAACATACCGAGTCCATGAGTCATGGGGGTGAATTGGCGAGATTCAAGCTACCTTTGCACCATCAGTGGTGCGTAACTCACACCCCTCATATTCCTAACAAAGGAACCCAAGCCATGTCTCCACATTTGTACAACATTGGCATGGGACATATCCACGGTGCTCTCCAAGTTATTTCCTCTTTCTTGAGATTTCGGAGAGTGGCAATCCATTGCTTCTCCGTCTTAGTTTCGGGCCATCCTTCCTTTAGAAATTCTCTCATCGGTGCAAACGATTTCCAATATGGGCGAAGTTAGGCCTTCCAAAAATGGCTCTGGATCCATACATATAGAAGTTGTGCACAACCTATGAACCGCTCCTTTCCGGCCCTTCTACAGAAATTCAAGGACCGGATCGTTTCTGCCACAATTGCGGGGGATGGATCTATTTTCTGCCCCAATCTTTCAAAGATATCGAATATGGCTATTTCCACTTGTCCCAAGGTCTTCGGGAAGATAACCAAACCATACACGGCCAAAGCGAAAATATCTCGGGCTTTGTCCTTACTTGGGTGATTCTGAATCAAGGCTCGTAGAACATCCAACGAGACGCATTCGCTTTTTCCTTTCTTTACCACATGGCTCTCGACCCAACCCATATCCACGCTTAAGATCTTGGCTATCTTTTTCTTGGACCCCGATGTTTTTGAATTTTTCAAATAAATTCGATCTGAGATGGAATGCTCGATACGAAGCAGGACCGAGTACTCTTCGATGATGGGAGTCATATCTTCTTGGTTGAAGGTGAAGCAATGATATGCCGGGTTCCAAAATTGTGCCATGGCTCGGATTAACCCATCATTGACCTTAACCGAGATTAATAGTGCTATGTCCCCGTATAGTTGAGTGAAAACTTCTTTTTCTGCGGTGCTCCACTGGTTCCATATACTTATCAACCCGCTGAGATCATTGTGTCGGATAACAAGGTCGACCTTGTCCTGTAGTGTTGACACATACCCCTTTTTTAGACAATCCCTATTCTTTTGCTATGTTTTTTCTGAACGTTCTCTAACCACTGCATGTTTCTCGACCATTGAGACAACTTGTTCTTCCATGAAGGACCCTTCGGTTGAAAATTATCCCGATACCAAAGACTTTCAACGTGCATGGATGATAACAATGATGCATGACAAAAGAAAGAAATGAATTAGTAGAGAAATGAATTCAAAAGTATAAAGTAAATTAGTGCAGAAATGAATTCAAAGGCGCAACACATATTATGCATGGTACAACAGTTATTTGTCCCCAAAACTACTTAGGCGTCATGATGCCTCCGGGGTTAGGTATTGAATTTATTACGGGCAAAACGATGTACGTTCATCATCGCTCGATTCATGAAACTAGTTCGGGGTGAAAAGTAGATAGCAAAAGATTGGAAGCGTTCCTCCATGTGTACCTAGTTCTGGTACATTTAACAAAAATTCGGCATGGCTCTACCTAGGTTTGACTTTGTAGGGTTCTCTATATGCGGTTTGGTTGAATTCTAAAGGCCCCAAATTGTTCCTCACCGTCGCCCATAAGGGCTAGTAAGGCACCCCGATCCGAAGAACGGGTTCAAATTGTTAGAGTATTTATTCCTTAGCCCATGCGGATTGTTAATCACGAAGGCATAGGAATATCATACTCCGGAAGTGTTTCGCTAGCCCATGCAGATTGTTAGTCACGAAGGCGTAGTTTACTTTACTTCCACTTAAAAAGGATGAAACTCGGGTATAGAGTTTATGTTATGCGAATGCAAGTGTAGTGTGTGAGGAGGAACAAACAAACCTTTTATCACCTACTCTATAACCCATATTTCGAATACCCCGATAATATACCAAGGCAAAGAATAAAAAATGTAAGATAACAATTTAATCAAAGAGCAACAATAATATATAAAATTAAGTAACCAGAGAATAATAGTAACGTATGCACATGAATATGGACATATTTAAAAATATTTTATTATTTTCAAAATTCTCTTTATTAATAAAAATGTGGGAATTAAAATTAAATATCAATTAAACCAACAAAACCGAGACTTTGATAACACATGATCAATTTTAGGCCTGACTTCTTGTGGATCCCCAACGGAGTCGCCAAACAGTCATAACGGTTTTTCGACCGCTAGACGTTTTTGAAAACACAAAACGGGAGTAGCCACCAATCATTTTGTAGGTGTGATTGGCCACCTATTAAAATCGGTTTTAGTAAAATATTTTAAAATTAATTAAAACATCTTTTTAAAACCAATTTCGAAGTCTACGCTTTAAACCAAAGAGAAAACAAAATCGGGTTCGGGAGTCGGTTACGTACGGGGAAGGATTAGCACCCCCGCGACGCCCGTGTAGAATGGTACCTTATTAATCGTGTGTTATCAGGAATCTCGGTAAAAAATGGTTTCAATTTTGGGTATTTAAAAATTAATCCCCTTTGAAGTGATTATGTCATTTGAGAATGATCCGGACCTTATCGATGCAAAATTTTCCATATTTCCCGGCAGACCCGGCAAAACATGGAAATTTTTTTTTTTTACTTATTTTGAAATTTTCCGAACCACTTTCTCATTTTCTTAAAAAAAAAGGAATATTTCGTTATTAACGATAATTGATGGTATCCTCCCCGGCAGACCCAGCAGAGAACCCATGAATTAACTTAACTCGGAAATAACCTTGTTTTGTTAAAATCATTATTTTTATAAAATAATTTAAAAATGAACATGCTAATCATTAAAATGTAAATATAATTTAAGCAAAATGCATAATCATTGAACAATGGTGAACATTTTTATTTCAACACAGTACACATGGCATTGCAAAGAATTCATTGCATTACTACGGAAAATTCGTAAGCATGGCATTATAGCGATCAAGGTCAAGATGACAAATATAACTCTTAATTATTAAATAACTTAATTATGAAATGAGCATAAAGAATACGTATTTTTTTATTTTTTTATTATATTTTTTATAATTGTTGATGAAACCATATAAACGACGTGGGCCAAAGTATTTTGCCGAACTCCCCGGCAGACCCGGCAAAGTTTCAGAAATATATCTTGTCTCACGATACGTACCTAACTTTCTACTCCCCCCGGCAAACCCGACAAAGACTTATAGTTAAATCATTTGACCGTGTATTATTTTAAAATTTGATTTAAGGAACACAATAGTGGTATTTAAAATTGGCACCCTTAGTCATTGTTTATTATAAAAAAAAAAAAAGTATCATTGCTTTTTTTAAAAAAATAAAAAAAATCTGTCATTTTCACTATTATCATTTTTTTTATTATTGTTTTTTTCTTATCTTTCATTTTCACTATTATCGTTATTTTTTATTATTATTGTTTTTTCTTTCATTTTTACTTTTATCATTATTGATTTTTTTTTATTTTTTTTACTTTCATTTTTACTACTATCATTATTATTTTTTTCTATCTTTCATTTTTATTACTATAATTTTTTTTATTATTTTTTTTTCTTTCCTTTTTTTCTTTTATTTTTACTATTGTCATTATTTTTTATTATTGTTTTTTTTCATTTTTACTATTATCATTGTATTTTATTATTATTATATTTTTTTTTTATATTTATTATTTTTTCATCTTTCATTTTTTACTTTTATCATTATTTTTTTATTTTTTATTTTATTATTATTATTATATGTATTTTATTATAGTCTTTTTTTAAAAAGGGAAAAATATATAAATATATATAAAATAAAACAAAATATTCGGGTCGGGTCCACACGCGGACCCATGAGCTGGTCCCGGGACCCGACTCGCTAGAACCCCCAACCTTAAAAAAAAAAAAAAAATCTGGGTCGGGTCCACCCGCAGATCCATACGCGGGTCCTGGGACCCGACCCGCTAGAGGTATATTTAAAGACCCTTTTTTTAGTTCATTTTTAACCGGTTTCAAAAAAAAAAGTTTTTTTTTTTTAACCTTTCTCTGAACTCTCCCACATCGATCACCACCGCCGTCGTCTGCTCCGCCGTCGCCGCCGTTGCCGGAGCTCCGTTTGCGAGCCGAAATCCACCAAAATCCTTCTCCTCGTCCTCCTCTATCCCAATCTCCCAGTGATTTTGCCCGAAAACCAACCCACAATTGTAGATCTGAGCCTAAAGATCCAAAACCCTCAACCTCCGATCTCCCGAAACCGATGGCTGAAGCTTCCACTGAATCCTCCTTTTGCCTCGGACTCCCTTCACGACGATTGTAATACCCGGATTAGAGCCTCGAACCTTCAGATCTAGGGAAAATCGAAATCGGTTTTGGTTTTTTTTTTTGCTGGTTGTGTTTTTTTTTTGGCTGTTTTTCTCCTCTTCCCTTTTTGTCCCAGTCCGATCAGGGGGTTTTTATAGCGGGGCTGGTGGCGTGTTGGAGGGAGGGGCAAGGGTGGCAGGCGGTGGAGTGTGGGGAAGGGCTTTGTCTGATTTGGGAGTGGCTAGGATGGCGTGTGGGGGAGGGCTAACAAGCAGGGGCTGCTTTGGGGTGGCGTGTATGGGGTGGTGGTGGCTGGTTTCAGGGGCTAGGGTGGAAGGCGACAGCCGCAGGGGAGGCTGCTGTAGGGGCTAGGGTTTCCAGGTTAGGGTTTGGGAATGGGCCTGCTTGGTAGCAGGCCCTGTTGGGCCTGTTGGGCCCAACCTGGAAGGGCCTTAGCAGGCCTTGTTGGACCAGGCAGCTGGCCTGATGGCCTGGCTGCCTGGATGGGCCTGTTAGGCCAGCAAGCCCAAACGGGCCCTAGGTGGGGCCTGTAGAAGGCCCAGGTTGGGTTCGGATCAGACCCGGGCTAAAACAGTTGCAACAATCATCTTATAATATATATTGCACATTCTAAAATTATAAAGGGAATATAATTAACTTTAAAATTTTAAAATTTCATAATAATTTATTTTTTGATACATCTTAATGTTAATTTACCAAATGGTATTAAAAATGACTTATTCATTATTTTTTAACATTATATATTTTTTAAATATTTTATTTTTTCACAATAGTGTTTCACAACAATATCCAACAATAAAAAAGTCTCAAATCACAATTTTTTACATTCATTTTTTAAACACATTTTTTTTTTCAAATCTAAAATTTTAAAACCGCAATACTAATGCTAAACTAAACCTTACTCCAACTTAAACGTAAATATGAAAAAAGCAATCACTCGATCGACTTTGCCTCCCCTTTTTGAAACTATATATAAAATATTTGAAGGATATAGCATTGGCCTATCAAAATATGAAAAATTTTGAGTAAATAAAGCTCCAGCCTCATTTATGGCTAATAAAATTGCCAAGCATGCATAGTATTTTTTTTTCCTGGCAATAGCACATCTCTTACCAACCCCAGCTACCCCAAGATCTTCTTGCCATCATAATCCTTGTATTTATTCCGATCTCTCCAGTATTGAACAAATCAATGAATATGATGTTCATTTAGTAACATTAATCACTCATATTTAGAAGTGTTAATGGGTTAGTTGGATTGGATTTGGATTATGTCATTTTGGTTTGGATCATTATAAGTTAAAAAAAAAAAAATTCAGGTTATTTTGGATCGAATTATTTCGAGTTCAGATTATTCGGGTTTGAATCATTCGAGTAGAATCATCAAATTCAGGTCTGAATTGTTTAGTTTTAAAGTAAAATTAGTTTAATTTCAGGTCATTTCGTATTAGACTTTTGGATCGTCCGAGTTTAAATCATCTCATAATCGGGTTAATTCGAGTTTGAATCATTTCGATTTTTAGTTGAATAAGTTTGGATTGTTAACTTTTTTTAATCAAATCAAATTGGGTTGGATTCAAATTCAAACAAATGTAACCAATTTTTTATATTCGAATCATTTTGACAACTCTACTCGTATTCATAGCCATTAGTAAATTAGACTAACTGGTACAATTTTTCGAATTAGCAATTTATAACTTTTGAGCTACTCTAATTAATAATCTATCAAAGCAGATATTATCTCATTCTCATACTAAATGCCTATTCAGTTCAATAATTAGTTAGTATATATCCCACCAATTTTACGAAATCAAGCCTATTAGTTTTTGGTTCAAATTTCCCATATCAAATATCTTGACTAAGCAAGTCATAATTTCCAAAGAATTGGTGGAAAAGATAGATAAACCCAAATCTTTCATTTTCTTGTTTGCTTTAATGAAATAAACCATGTACGAAATTTCTTCTAGCTAGGAGTAGTGATAAATTTCAATTAAGTAATAATTAATTAATTAATTAAATTTATAAATGTAAGTAAATTACTAGCAAGCTTCCTATGTGAAATGAAAAAGATGCTCAAACTTTGTTGAATATTTGAGTATAGAAACCTTTAAGGTTTTTCTCGTCACCTTCTTCATAGATTTTTCTTCGAGAAAATAGCTTTGCTTTTGTCTTAAATCATTGGAATTATACCGGCCATTATGCAGTAAATTATATTATTATAAAAAATTAATATTCTAGAAAGAAAAAAAAGTGAAGTCTTTTGCACTATAAATAGTTGTGATGGGGAGAGGGCAAGAAGAGCAAATTAAAACAAGAGAGATAAAATCAGGAGCTGAAGGTCTCTTGTCGCAGGAGGGTTGACACTGGCTTAGTGTTGGCAGGCAATTTAAGCTCCGCCAGTGTCACCCTTCAGCGACACGAAACCTTGCAACTTCTTTGCTAGATTTTCTTCTTGGCATAGGCATCTGCTTCCAAACTTAATTGAAGGTATGCAACAAATTAGTTATGAGTATTAATGTTATTGAATAATATTCACAGTAGTATCGGTTTTTTATTATTATTATTATTATTATTTTGGAGAATGGAGATTCGAGTTCATTCTTTGCATACATGGATCTACCATTGAACTAAATGTTCAAGTATTGTGCAGTATAATAAAATATGATATGATATATTTAAACTCGATTAATATGACACATTTAATATATGTATTTTATTCGTATTTAAGATTTGACATATTTAATAATTTGTTTTGTGTTTATGTTTACATGACACGAAAAGATGAGACACGACATGTATATACGAATTATCAGATCTAAAAAAGAGAGCTGAGCATTAAAATATTGGACCTCAACTCTGGGTGTAAATGAGACACCTGTACTTGCAAGTTATTTGGGTTCGACTTGAAAAAAAAAAACCCAAATTCAGCTCAATCATTGTCAAGCCGAGCTCGAGTTATCGAGTGAACCGAGTTCGAATATCCTAATACGTGGCTCAAGTAGCTCGCGAACCTAATCGAGCTTTTTTATTTTTAATAAATATTTTATTATTTTTAATTAGTATTGAAAAAATCTCAATTCAAACTCGAGCTCGAACTCGAGCACGCAAATAATCAAGTTTGAAATTGAGTACGGGAATCAAACTTATTTTTTTATTAGGTAAACGAGCCTAATCGAGCGAGCTTGAATAGTTTGATTTTATCTTGAATCGAGCTCGAGCTTTAAAAATGAAATTCGATCGAACTTGAGTCGAGGTTCGATTCACGAGTTTTGAATCGAGCTCGAACTTGAACTCGACTCGACTCGATTACACCCCTAATCTCAACCCTCCTAAACTTTATAGAGCTTCATTTCTTAACTTGTGTACATATATATCTTCCATGTATTTATAGTTTATACATATAGTTTGGATCACAAGGGTAGCAAATTTAAAGAAATGAGAAATAAGTTTCGGAACAAACAAGGTTTGGAAAATAAAAAAGTTTCTTTTTATGTACATGACTATTAGTCAAACTCAAAAACTCTTTGGTGTACATATATGTGTTCATTCTAGTTTTTTTTTTTTTTTTTTTTTTCTATGATCAATGGGAATAATAAAAAACAACCTTGGCGTCATTGGCTTACATTAATTTGAACAAGTATACATGCATAGGGGTTTTTGGATTGGGGATTTTTTTTTTTTTTTTTTAAAAAAAAATCCTAGTTTGAAATTATGAGAAAGTGATTGTAAATGTTGAGATATTCGAAATTTAGATCTGTTAGATACTATTTTATAAGGGTAATTAACTATATGAACCAACTGAGTGAAGTTCTAGGTTCGAAAAGATTGGACTTTAAGCATATGGATTTTCCAAGATTAATGATACTTGAATTAAAGAAAGAAAAAAAACCCAACTTTAGGACAATCAAGGCAAGAGCAAGAACAAAAAAGGAGATGCTAAGGGACTTAATTTAATAGGTGAAGTTGTAAAACCGGCTTTGACCTAATGCCCACATTTTTCTATTGTTTGATATGACAGATCTTTGGCGTATAGTTTCTGACGTTATGCTAACCAATTTTTTTCCCTACATGTTTTTTCCACTAAAAAAGTTTTTAAGATAGAAATTTCCAAGAAATTAGAGTTAATTAATTTTCAAAAGTTTTGGACAATATTTTTCTATCAATGGTCTTTGATGGGTTGTAAGAAATTTTGACCCATAGAAGTCATTAAATTAAATCACGTCAAAATTTTATGATGATTTTTACTAAATTAAGTTCGTAAAATCAGAATTCCAATTGTAAAGTGACATGTGATCAATATACAAAACTATCTAGATTTCAATTGAGATAAATGGAGAAAGGTTAATATTTCTCTCATTAATTTAATTAATAAACATAAATATTCTTAAATTTATTTTAACTAGATCTGCTTAAGAATCGGATAGCCCTCTCGGTTCGACAGGCTCAGCTCATATTGAGCCGAGCCTAGGCAAAGCTTTTTTGATTCGGGTCGGCCCGGTCCTACTTGAATCATTATTCATATAATAAAAAAATATTTTTTATTTAAATTTAATTATAAACATATATAAATATTACTATAAAAATGATTTTAAAATTTTTTATTATTTTTTAAACAATAAACCGAGTCGATAAATCAATCCAAACCCGCTCAAAATCAAACCTAAATAAAAAAATTTTAAAAATTCCGAACCGTGACCACAGCACATGTAATTTTAACCTATGGCAGCTTTAAAGATCATGGGCATCTAAATCTTTAAGAGATTTGTAAGATAAAAGAATATGAATTTTAGCCTACCCCATTAGAATTAGATAGCTCTACTATGTATTAATCAACTAATTGAATATATATATATATATATATATATATATATATATATATATATATATATATATAACCAGCTCACTTGGCCAAGTGACTATAAATAAAATTCTTAAACAAAATATATAGATTTGTGTGTTGAAGAATCTGAATTATTGCCTACCCCGTCAGAAATTGGCATCTTAAATCATGGTAACTTTTCTAAAGAATATATGAGTGAATATTTCCCTACACCATTAAATCATTTGAAGGCAGCTTGAAATATTGCTCTCTTGGCTACAAAATTTTAGCTTCACATTAATTAATTTAAACCCATATATACTTTATTCTTACTGTTCCATTCATTTTCAAACCATCCAAAATATTTTTCATAAAATACAAAGTAACATATTATATTATATGGCTTGACATGTATTAGATAAATGCTTAATTTCTCAAAGTTTTATAAACATATTCGTCAAAAATATGTTAAAATTAAAATCGAGCATGAAAACATATATACATAACAATCGACTAGAACCCGGTACACTCGCCTCATGGTATTTTTTTCTTTTTGAAAAAAAATTAAATAGATAATTTTTTATAAGAAAAGATATTTTTTAGAGTGGGTAATTTTTTAAAATTTATTTTGTTAAAAATTATTAAAAATAAAAAATATCTTAATTCATATTTATTATTGATGTTTTATTTAATATTTTTAATAATTTCATTAATTGATGTCACTTAACTCAGCGACACCAAACTCAATTAATCACTTTAAAATTAGTATAGATAAATAAAAAATGTGATAAATCTATGTCATGTGTCAATTTTAATTATAACTAATAATTTTACATGCGCAAGCTGCGGGAGTTATATATATTTTTAAAATATACCTAAGTAATTTTATTAAATTATTTTAAAAAATATAAAATGAATGGAAATAAAGTAAAATAAAATATTTAATATTTTTTAATTTTTTATTTTTTTATATTATACCTTTATATTTTTTTAATATTTTTAAATTTAATTTGATAAATACAAACTAATAAATAAACTACTATGATTATTTTAAATCATATTTTCTTTAAAAAAATCGTTAAGAGAATAATAAAAAATATTAATAAATTTTTAATATATAAAAATATAAAATTATTTAATTATTTAATTTTTTTACTAAATATATATTTATTTATTTCTCTAAAAATAATAAATTATCAAAAGTTAAAACAACAATAATAAAAATAAAAACTACAAATACAACTACAACTACAACTACAACTACAACTATTTATTTTATCTTCTTTCTATTTTTCTTTTATTCTTCTTAATTATAAAAATTAAAACAACACCAATAAAAAAATACAATTTCTTTTAATTTTTTCTTTTTCTTTTTCTTTTCTTCTTCTTCTTCTTCCTATTCCTGCCGTTGGTTGTCTCAGAAAAAAGTAAATATTTTATATTTTTTTGTAAAAAAATAAAATAAGTAAAGGAAAAAGAAAGAAACAAAGAAAGAGAGAGAGAAAAAAGTAAAAAAATTTAAATATTTTTATAATATAAATGCAAATAAATATTTATATTTTTTTATAAATTGTAAATTATTAATTTCTGTAAAATTAATCTAAATTATAATATAATAATAATAATAATTTATTTTTTTTATTTATTTATAAATAGGAGAAAAAAGAGAAGAATATAATAAAGAAGTAATAAAAAATTTATAAAATTAATGTAAATAAATATTTTAAATTATTTAATATTTATAAATTTAATTTAAATTATAATATAAATTATTATTTATGTTTTAGTTTAAATAAAGAATATAAAAGAAACAAAAAAAGAGAAAACGGAAAGAAACAAAAAAATTAAAAATATTTTTATAAAATTAATTTAAATAAATATTTTATGTTTATAAATAAAATTTATGTTTATAAATAAATTTCATTTTTACAAAATGATTTCAAATTATAATATAAATTATTTTTTATTTTTTGTATTTATTTATAACAAAGAAAAAGAAAATAGAAAATTTGAAGAAAAAAAGGGAATAAAGAAAAAAAAATATCACATCAGTTGATGGCATTTTTGTAATTTATACATCACATGCCTTTTGTCATTTAACGCTTATTTTCATGATTGTGCTAACGGACAGACCAAATTGATAGTTGATATAAAACTATGAAATCGGGATCTGATTGTTACGTTTTGAAATTTGGGACCAATATAAAATATGCTCTATTTTTTTTGATCATTGTGTAATTAACTCTTTTTTTTCAAATGATTAACTCAAATTATCTTTTTGTCCCAACTACCAAACAAAACAAAAAAAAAAAAAACAAATGAGTCCCTCAATTTTTATTATTGTAGACATTGCAAAAAAATAATCTAAAGAAAGTAAATAATAATGGTGCAAGAAGACCGGACATGAATCCATCATTGAAAATCTAATGATCATCAAATATCCCATTATAACCGACCATTTAATTGAAGATGGAAACATACAAATTAATCATTCAGTGTATCTTCAAAAGTGAATTGGTTTCAAAGTTAAAATGGGTCAGCTGCAATGTAACGTTTCCAGATAAAAAAACTATCGAATTTTTATTAAGTTAATTTTTTTTTTCCTTTTAAAACACAATTTGTTTTTTCAAAACATTCACGTAATGATAATGGGGGCCAATTTTAGTTTACATTATGAGAGTCCAAATTCAGTGAAAGAACAAAGGATAAATGAAGCTAATTTTATGGTCATGTAATTGCAATAATTGGTTTATAAAGTGGTGAAATGTAATTGGTTAGTTAATGTACATAGTTGTAAATTTCCACACGAATTAAATAATTGCTTACTTTTGGCCAACATGAGAAAAAACTTTTTGGGCCCACAAAAGCCGCCCAAAATTCTCTACCAATCCCATAAAAATTAATTGATCTCTCTTTTTGGACCAATATAAAGATTGGGTTTGGTTAGTGATCAGTTAAAAATTGTTTAATTTTTATTTATTTAATATATTATTTTTATTAAATTCAAAAAAATAATAATGTATTAATTACAATTTTTTTTTTTATAAATATCGTCTTAACAATGTCACTAAGCACATTAATATTTCTCTAAAAAAAATTATTTTCTTTTGCATATTTCTCCGTATCTCCATACGCATGAACACTCCACAAAAACAAGGATAATTATCCTATATTATAATGTGGGTAAAAATTTTAAACTCTATAAATCGGATTAAAATATTACTGCATAATCATTAAGATATATTTTAAAAATTAAAAAATTAATATAATAAATGAAAAAATACATATATTAATATATTAATCTCATTTGTAAAATTTTAAAATTATCGTCAATGTATAGAATGATAATTTATAAATTAAACCCTATTGCAAGTGAATTGTATTGATAGTGTAACTATCCAAGGGTAAATTAAACCCTATTGCAAGTGAACTGTATTGATAGTGTAACTATCCAAGGGTTGGGCGGGTGCCTTGGCCGAATTGGTCAGGTTAGAAATAATTTCAATTCAAGTCAGTCCAACTTGAATTATTGTTTATTCATTAAAAAATTATTTTTTATTTAAATTTAATTATAAAAATATATTAATATTAATATACAAATATTTTCTTACAATATTTTTGAATAGTAAAGAGCTTACGGATCAAGTTTGGATAAAATTAAAAAATTGGGTCACAGTCCAACCCAATTCATAAACAGGTTTAAGAGTAACGAAGACTCGAGATTCCAAATATATATATATATATATAGTAAGGGATGGAGAAAAAAATTAATGTAAATTGTATTATATCATGATTCATGATCTCCCTAAATATACATGATTGTGTTGTACAATGTTGAGTGCATCTCAAATGGGGATGACCTAATCAGTTGAGGGAGTGAAAGAGGAAGAAACTGAGGTTAAGGTGGGCTCCTGTCGTGGTTGCGGTGTTGTGGTTGCTGGTGTCGCGAGCGTTATATAACGTGTCGCGGATGTGAATTTAGTAATATTTCAATGAATTTGATAATATGTGGATGTTACGTAACAGGTAAAATGTGATGTGAAACTCTTTATTTCCGTTACGTCGCGGCCGTTACGTTATCAATTATTCATGTTCATGATTAGGTTCAAATATTCATATGTAATTTGATATAAGTATATTTATTTTTTAAAATTTTTTCATATATTTGAAAGATCATACATTTATATCTATGTCCAAACATGTGTCAGACATGAATAATTTTAAAAAAATAAAGAATTCGGCTAACATAAAATATAAGTATAAAAACACCTTTGGCTCTAAAACTAAATAGCAGATGCACTAGCAAGAGAAAATGGGAGGAACTGAGTCTCTTGTTATAAGTAGAGATTTAAATTGCAGTCATTGATGCATTTTCAGTCGCATCACGTTTATTGCGGATGCAAATGTAATTATTGCGATCGCAATCAATTGCGATAAATATCGGTTATGAATATCAACGACGAAGAAAATTGAAACCGCAAAATAACAATCATAATATTATTTTACAGCCCTTATTGAAATCCCTAATTATAAGGGTCGCCTGCTGCTTAGATGTGAAAAGACCCCAAAAAGTTATGCAGCAAACTCCGGCCGGCTGCGGCTTCTGGGAAGTTCAAATTATTCTTCATCATTCTCTTTAGGAAAATGCTTCATGACCCGCCTCTTAAGGTCCCGCCTGTCATCCTGCCTAGCTAACGTGGTTAAGAGGGTAAACAATATGAAAAGTATGTATTATATAAAAACTAAAATAAAGCAATTTTTTGATGAAATAAATTATCAAATTAAAATAAAATAAATTCTAATTTATAAACGTTCTTTTCCCAAAAAAAAAAAAACAAACGGGACAAATATACGGGTCAAATGGGACGGGTCGTGGAGCATTACTCTTCTCTTTGTAATTCAATCATGCATATTCTCTCGGGGATAGTACAGGTTTTTGTTTTGGAATTTGATCTAAGATTCTAATTTTCATTTCCCCCCTTCTTTTATAATTTTTTTGATTTTGTAAAAGGCAATGTATAGTTAAAATGAAGCAAAAATAGTGCTCATGGCATCAACTATCTTAGCTAGAATTAAAATATGGTATATAGATTACCAGCATATCCACTTTTCAAGTTATTTATTGGATATGATTTCAAAGAGAAAGATTACAGAAATTGATGCTTCAACTGCTAGGCTTGTGTACAACATTAATTATAACTATAATTGATCATTATCCAACATGACATCAATTTATGACATAATTAAGCTGATTAGATTAGTGTAATTATTGTTCTGTCTAGCTGTTTTTTCATTGACAATATTAAAACAAATAAAATTGTCCTAGATTTGCAGGCTTTTGTAGTTTATTAGAATCTAAGCCATTTCTTTTACTTCCCTTGTATGCTATTTGAATTTAAAAGTGAGTATTATATATGAATATGTGTACGATATGAATATATTTAATTTTTTTTTTTTTTAAGTTTTTCATATATTTAAAAGATTATATTTCATACCCATATTCGAATATATATATATATATATATATATATATCAAACACAAATATTTTTTTTTAAAAAAAATTCGAGTAACATAGCTTCTCTTTACCTTGTAGCCATAAACTTGGATGTTTTGATGAATTCCTAAAGCAATTGAACAAAAAGAAAGTAGGATAAAATAACAAACTGTCAAAAATGAGAATCCAAAAAATCAAAAATCAACCGATGGATTTGTGTTCGATACGAATATATTTAATTTTTTTTTTAAAGTTTTTCATATATTTAAAAGATTATATTTCATTTTCATATTTGAATATGTATATAAAAATATCGAACACAAATATTTTAAAAAAAAATGGGGTAACATAGCTTCTCTTTACCTTGTAGCCATAAACTTGGATGTTTTGATGAATTCGGAATTCCTAAAGCAATTGAACAAAAAGAAAGTAGGATAAGATAACAAACTGTGTAAAAAATGAGAATCCAAAAAACCAAGAATCAGCCGATCAATTGCTACTATCCATACATAATATTCCTCCTAGATGACTGAAGAAACTGGCAACTATATATATGTAATTCAAGAAGCTGAAGAAGATACGTAGGAAGCAGGAAATTAAGGAAAGAAATTACAGCAAGAGATGTAAAGGGACTCCTGTCGCAGGAGAGATGACGCCTACTGCCATCAAAGTATTCAATTTCAGTAGTAAGCTTCATCTCTCCTCGATTGAAGCTCCTCTCAAGTTCTTCCATAATAGACTTCAAATTCATTTTCTCACGTTGGTCAGAGGTATTTACTACTTTTCTTATTGTTAATAGTATCCTGTTAGTAGAGATGGTAATTTGGTAGGTCAAAGTCGGGTTGGGTCGAATTATTTTGAATCAAATGAAATTCGAGTTGTTTAGAGTTTAAAGGATTGAATTTTAAAATCAAATTAATTTAAGTTTGAATCATTTCGGACTAATTTTTTAGACTGTTCAGATTCAAGTTAATTCGAGTTCAAGTAATTTCAAATTTTAGTTAAATAGGTTCATATTATTGATTTTTTTTTTTATCAAATCAGACTAGTCAAGTTTTTGTTGAAATGACTTGAATGGATTTTCATATTTGGATCAAATTTGTAGCTTTACCTGTAAGATTATAAATTATATTACTCGGATTCGGGGTGAGTGCGGTTAGGTGTATACTTAATTTTTTTTTTAAAGTTTTTTCATATATTTAGAAAATTATGCTCTTAAACCCATGTCTGAATATTTGTTAAATACAAGTGTCGAACATGAAAACTTTAAGGAAAATAAAGAATCCGGATAATATAGATTATAGATATTACAAGATGAGTATTCTCAGCTCACGTCCTCTTCAAATAAGCTAAATGTTTTGGGTTCTTACACATTCTTGTTGCATGAAATGAGAAAGGACTCCAAATACTTGCAAAGTAGATTGATGCCTAAATGTAATGAAATAAGGAATTAAAAAGCGACAAATTTTATGAGGGAAATTACATTGCCCTCATCTTTCAGTTGAACTTAATTATACCAATAACAATTAAGCACAATGTCCATTGAAAGACTAACAAGAGGAGCAGGAATAAAAGGTTTCATTAAGATGGCAACTGAAAATGATAAGATCCAAGATGGCCCAATCCCATGGTAATTTCTATATGGGCCAAGATCCAAGAAAATCTAGGAAACATGGCAAGAATGAGTGGATTTCACTTGGGCCATGTTGCAAGTTATTCAGGAAAGGCTTCAACATGCAAGATGGGCTTGCATCCAAGTTTGGTCCATTTGATTCAAGAACACAAGGTGGCACATTAAGAGGGGGCTTATTTTAATTCTTATAATTACTTAGGCATTTGGGCCTATATTATGTAACATGAATATCTTTTAATTATTTAGGTTTAGGCTTGAGCATGTTCAACCCATATTTTACATATTATTGCTTAGTAGATTAGGGTTATTGTAGGGAGGCTATAAATATATGTCTTAGCCGCCTACTTCAATTATCTTTTGATCAATTAAATATGATTTTATTCAGTAAGAGTTTTCTCTTTTAGTTTTTGAAAGAACTTAGGAACTTATCAAAGAATTCTTTCTTTGTGGCGTTCAACTTATCAAACTTAGGTTCTTGAAACGAGAGTTTTTAGGGTCTAGCTTACATGCTTAATTTAGGTGCTTGGAAGAATTAGATTATAGGCGCCATCTTCCTCTGACAAACTCCCCTCCATCCTCATTCAAGATCATCTTCATAATGGGTTTTTTGCTTCTTTCTTTTTTTCCTTTTCAGAAAGCTGGAAAGTATAGATCAAAGGGTTGTTAATTTGTTTAAATTTTGAATTATAGGTGAATTTTGAATGTAAAACCCACCTTTTATATCAGGTATATTTCCATTTTCTAGGCATATGTTCTCACCAAGCTACACCAATCTGTTAATTAGCTTTAATTAGCTCCGTAATCGCCTTAGACCACACGCCAATCCTCTTGAATCTTGATCATTATGAGAGTGTGTTGTTCTCTCTCTCTCTCTCTCTTATATATTTTTTGCTTAATGAAACCCTAAACTACACCTGAAAAGGTCTGAACTTGCTGTGGGTGGAGCCTGGAGGAGGCTGCTGATTGCTTAGTTTTTGATCAGTTTGATAGTGTTCTAAGACCACAAGCTAGAGTGGATCTGCATTTTATAAATTGTTTGTTCTTATTACATGTATTTCAGTTGGTTTTATTCCTTTTATTTTATGTTGAGGTTGAGGCTTATATATCCTTAATTATATCTATATACAGATTTTCAACAATGATTTGGCAAGATTAATAAGATACCAGCAACATCAGATTCTGCTCCATATATAGAAGTTTCCATCAAAGGTAAGGAAATACCTTGATCATGTGGAGATTCTCTACAAATTTTATCCAATTTTCTCTTTTCCTTTCTTTTTGGTGCCAGGTGGTTTTTGATTTACATGTCCATGTCCAAGTTATAGCTTGAATTAAGCAACATGAAATTAAATGGTTTGTGACCATCTATATCAAATTCTGCACCATTTTTCTTTTCCTAGCTAACAAGTAACTGGTTTGTGAATATAATCTGCTAAATTTTCAAGTTTGGACTAATTAGAGGAGAAGTAGGAAGAAGTGGATTAATAAAGAGAAGTACCTTCTTTTTCTGAAATTCTGAAAAGAAATTCCAAAAAAAATTGTCACTTATAAGTTTTATATCAATCTACTTTTCTGTATCTGAAACTATAAATGGAGAGATCATGAGACTAACCAATCATAGTTGCCATCTAAATCACTGATTAAAAGATTAAAAATGTATTTATAAAGAAAATTATATATATTAACAATGTAAAAATTCTCTTCTTATGCTATCCCCTTCCCTTATTAATTCTCTACAATATAAATAACTAAAAGGGTTGATTTCACTTTAAAACATTTCTTTTTCAATCATCTGGTTTTTTACTTATGCATTTCAACATCAGTTGGCTTTAACAAGCCAAAGTGGTTCATTATTCTCTGAACATCGATCCTCTTTGCTGCTTTTTTCTTTTCTTTGAGCCTCTTCCCATGAAGGGTTTTAAGTGTATTTTTTTTCTTCTTTGAATTCTTTGACACATGTTTGACAAGTGATCTCATATGCAAATCTAGTTAGCATATATATTATATGATTCCATCAAGTGATAAAAGTGATCACACCGGCAGCTATATTATAATGTAGCAAACATCAAGGCCTTGTTTATTTCCAGCTGATGATATCAGATTAGTACTATAAGAGACTCTCCAATAGAAATCTAGCTTCTGTAATTAAACTTTAATTATTGCTCCGTTGGGGCTGTCTTACTACTCAATTAAAGTTGTATATAATTGAGATGAAACCAAATGATGAATCACTAGTCTTCAGCTAAGAAATATACACATTAGGGATTTAAATTATGATCACAGACGTGTTTACAATCACATCGTATTTATTGCGATTACGGATGTAATCAATGTTATTTCAGTCAATTGTGGTGAATATCAATAGTGGAGAAAACCGAAATCATAAAATAGCGATTATAACATCGTGTTACGACGTCCGTTATTTAAATCCTTGATACAGACCATTTCTGGCTGCATTGCTTGTGTATCATATCAAGTACTATTTCCTCTGGGCCATCCTTCAGGTCGAAATGTTTAATTAAAACATGTTCTCTTTGCAAATGCATCACTTAGATGCCTAGTTCAGGCAAAAGGGCAACATTCAAGGAACACATGCATATATATGAATGGATAAACAGATAGGGGGGAAAAAGAGGCTGGGACCTGAGGGTAGTGCAGATGGCTTTACCTTATTGTGCTTGGCATTGTAAGGAAAGCAGCCAATGTTGATTAGTCAAGGACCTGCCTTAGATTGTTATATTTACGAAAACTTTTTTTTTTTGGGTCACCTCTCCTCTACCCCACAATCCACTATAAGGTCCTTCAATAACAGAACCCTATCTCAATTGTTTCTTAACTACAGAAAGATATAGCTTGGTCTATAAATTAATGTATACGGCTGTCTACTTATACATTAGCAATAGCTAGCTATTCATGATGATCATGAGCATGACTGAGAGGATGAAGGAGGGAGATGGGTTATTAAAAACTTAATTTATTGATGATAATCTCTGACCTCTAGCCTTTAGCAAAGCTCTCTCTTAATTCATTGACAATAGTATTGTTAAGTCCGTTAAACCCAGAATATCCATATAGGACACGTGGATGACGTCCGGCTCTCCAAATCGGTCAAGTTGAGCTCCATTTACTGAGAGAAAGTCATCCATATCTCCAGCACTAAACCCCAACACGTAACGTCCCAGGAGACACCTGACCTAGGTATAAATAGCTCGATGAGGGCCAAACCCAGGGATGCACCTTAAGACCTCTACAGTTACATATCTTTATCTCCGGCCTTAACTATCTCTCAAATTTCTATTAATTTAAGTATCGAAACGCATTCCGAAAGTCAAACTCCGACACCCTATAATCTCTCTTTTTCACTTCACCAGAAATTCAGGCCACCAAAAAAAATCAACAAATACATATATATATATATATACACAAATCATATATAGGTTTGCATTTATTGAATATCAAAACATGTGGCTGAAATTGCTCTCTTACAGGTTTACATCAACTATTTGTTTCAAGCATAAATTTGGATTTTAGCTAGACAGGTTGAAGCAAATTGCAATAATTTTATGCAGTAGCTAGTACAAGATTATGTCTTTTCAATACTTGTGGGAAGAAGCAAAATTTCATCTATTCAACTGCTTCCTGCTATAGTTAAGTATGAATGTTACTCTCAATTCCTCTCGTATGATAAAAGTTTTTATTTTTTGCCAGAATATATTCTTCTGTAAAATATGTTGAAGAAAGAGCTGACACTAGAGGAAAGAAAATGGTGTTTGGAAAAAGTTGACACTTACGGTAAAATAAATAGCTGAATCAAGCAGCAGGCTTTCTGGTCTTGACTGAATCCTCACTTTCTTCCAATGGCTGAGATAGAGGTAAGTTAGCTTCTCTTTTTCTTTTATGTGTTTGAGGTGGTGGATGGAAGGGAGATACAGATGAAAATTTAAATAACGATCGCAACACAATATTATAATTGTTATTTTGCGGTTTTGATTCTTTCTGTTGTCGTTATTTTTTATTGATATTCATCACTATTAATTGCGATAACATTTATTACATCTACAACCGCACTAAATACAACGCGACCGAAAACGCATTCACACAAGTTCTCACATGGGATTTAATAAGTTTGTTTTTTAAAGTTCTTTAATTAGAATATGCTTGTTCATGCTGCAATTTATACAGGGAAATTAGGAATATATATATATATATATATATATATATATATAAAAGAGTCCAGTCCATTGGATAGTTAATAATTAACATTAATCCAATCTGCATCATGGTAGGAACTAGCAATTAAAGAATCTTTCACTGCCATTTTTAAATGTGCCAGCTTCTTGGTTAGAGACAAAGCCAGTGGAGCATATAACAATAAGAAATGCATTCTTTAAACTGATTGATAGACAAAACAAAAAATTGATGGAGGCTTTTTCTTTTGCTTTAGGAGTGAACCTGAGTGACCATTATTCTTGTAGGGAAAAGCTTTTGTCAAGGTGAGAGGGTAACAGGAGGATTTCTTGTTGTCACAGTTCAAACCAAAAATAATCTAGTACTATAGAAAAGATATATAAATGACTAAACAATTTTTTATTTATATATACTCATAGGAATTGCCAAATCAAAGAATAAATTGAAATAAATATTGTAAAAGTAGCCAACCAGCAAACCTGCTCTGAGTGTTGGATAATTCGTTCCGCCTGACAACTTTAGTTATTATTGGGTCGGGTTTAGATAGAGTTTTTTTCAATTTGAGTCGGCTCGGTTAGATCCGAATCATTGTTTATATATTAAAAAATTATTTTTTATTTAAATTTAATTATAAAATATACAAATATTTTTTTAATTTTTTCATATTATTTACAATGAAACGAGCTGACGGATCGACTCGAGCCGTCCAAAATAATGTTCGGAGAAGAGGAAAATAAAATTTTAAAATCGCAACCCAATCCATGAAGAAGTCTACCAATCAGCATGTTTTCTTTTTCCTCTTATTCAAAGGTTGAATTTGGTATTTAGATTTGTTTTCTAGTTCAAAATGCCTTAAGCATGTATCTCTTTTGTTGTTTCTTGGGTCCCCTTGCCTATGGCTCAATAATTAATCTTCTTTTTGTCATGATTAGTCTGTCTCATCAAGCAAATATAGTACCTTATCTTTCCTTTTTGCTGATTAACTGCATTTTAATTAGCCTTGTTTTGCTGGCTTCAACAATGCTGATAAAGTGGTATCCATTAGAATCACTAAGCCTTTGTAACTATTAGAGGTGGCAATTGGGCGGGTTCGGGCGGGTTCGGGTCGGGCTCATTCGGGTTCGGGCTCATTCGGGTTCGGGTTCATTCGGGCTCGGGCTCATTCGGGTTCGGGCTCATTCGGGTTCGGGTCCATTCGGGTTCGGGCTCATTCGGGTTCGGGCTCATTCGGGTTCGGGCCCATTCGGGTTCGGGCTCATTCGGGTTCGGGCCCATTCGAGTTCGGGCCCATTCGGGTTCGGGTTCGGTCTGGGTTCGGGTTCGGTCTGGATTCAGGTATGTTTTACATCATTTTATTTTATATTAGATGTAATCATTTTTACGTAATTTAAATATTTATATCTAAAAACAAATTATTAATTTATTATTATTTTTATACTTTTGCTATTATATGATATTTTTAATTATATTTATTTTTTAAAATTAATATTTGTTAGCACCAAAAGAATAAGAAATTAATTTGTTATATAAAATCAAATTTTGAAATAATTTATTATAAAAAATATGATATATTATAAATTAATCATATTGATATTTAAAATAATTGATTTGATGAACTCGAATTTCAAAATATAAATACATTATAATTTATATTCACTATAAAATAAAAAACTTTTAAAAATAAATTCTGGCCTTCATCTATTCGTTTATATACTTATAAAATGCAAAAATTTTATACTTATAGTCAAGATATATATATATATATATATCGAGTACTTATATTTTTTCATCAGTATAAAGTATAAATTATAAAGTAGTACTAAAAAAATATAATTTATATTTAAATTATACGTAATAAATATATAATTAATATGATTATTTATTAATATATAATAAATATACCCAAAACCAAAAGGCCATAAAACCCAAAACCCCATTAAACCTACCCTCTAAAATAAAATCCCATGAAAGCCATAATCCAATTAAACCCACTCTAACCTAACCGTATAAGTATAACCCAAAAGGCCAAAATAATTGAATTATTGTCAAATTTTTTTACACTTAAAGAATAATTGAATTATTGTCAATTTTTTTTTTCACATCTCTAAAATTTTCAAGAATTTAAAATATTTAGATTGTAAATTCATCATGATATGAGACGTTAAAGTTATAACTTATAAGTAGAGGTGGTCATGGGTCGGGCCGGGCCGCGGCTCGGTTTTTTTTTTCCTCTGTCCAGGCCCGGCCCTGGGTAGTCCAAACCCGCCCGTTTAGGCCCGAATCACTGTTCATTGGAATAAAAAAATAATTTTTTTTTATTTTTTTAATTTTTTTATAATTAAAATTAAATAAAATAATATTATTATAATAAAAATCACTGTTCCGGGCCGGGCCGGCCCGGAACATAAATTATCCTGCCCAGGCCCGGCCCGTGAGCAGGTCTACTTATAAGTAGAGGTGCTCATGGGCCGGGCCGCGGCCCATTTTTTTTTTGCCCAGGCCCGGGCCTGGGTCGCCCAGGCCCGCCCGTTTAGGCCCGAATCACTGTTCATTGGAATAAAAAAATATTTTTTATTTTATTTTTTAAATTAAAATTAAATAAAAATAATATTATAATAATAAAAAATACTGTTCCGGGCCGGGCCGGCCCGGAACAGGATTTTGCCTGCCCAGGCCCGGCCCATATTGGGCCGGGCCGGGAGGGCTGCCCGGCCCGTGAGCAGGTCTACTTATAAGTACAAAATATAATTTATTTTTTGATAAAATTATTATTTCATCATCATATATATATTTTAAATTTTAATTAAATTATTTAAAAAAATTAGAATAAAATTAATAATTAAAGTTATTGCTTTGTAAAAAAAAAAATTAATTAATTGCAATTTGATTATTTTTATTTTTAGTATTAAATTCGGGTTCGGGTTCGGGCCGGTCTCGGGTTCGGGTCCATTCGGGTTTGGGCTCATTCGGGTTCGGGCTCATTCGGGTTCGGGCCCATTCGGGTTCGGGTCCATTCGGGTTCGGGTCCATTCGGGTTCGGGCCCATTCGGGTTCGGGTCCATTCGGGTTCGGGTCCATTCGGGTTCGGGTCCATTCGGGTTCGGGTTTTTGACTTTTTGGTCAAATCGGGTTTGGGCGGATTCGGGTTCGGGTTTTTCTGGGCGGGTTTTCGGATTCGGGTTCATTTTGCCACCTCTAGTAACTATCATGCTAAACCTTGGCAAAGAAAAGAGATATGAACAAATTATCTATGAACTGTTTCCTTTCTGAATGTGATTCTGAAGGTTATAACATATATATATATTATAAAATTAAATTAATTTTATGTATTTTTATAACTTTTTATATAATTAATATTTTAACAAACTGATTTTTAGCAATATAATTATACTCGTCGTGCATGTAAAACTTCGAATCGATCTAATATCATTATCATATCGATCGAGAATACTGACTTTTCAATATATATTTAACGGTTGAAAGTTTTTTATATCGAACAAATAGTTAGACAATTTTAATTTGCTCAAAACTCGACGTTCATGATTTATGTGAATATAACATGAAATATGTCAACATTCATATTGTTAAAATATTAATTGTATTAAAAATTATGAAAATGTATTAAATTAAATTAATTTTACATTAATATAAATAAATTATTTCTCATATATATATATATATATATATATTGAGCCTAATTGACTAAGGGTCCATATTGATTACACTAAACCTCCAGTGGAGGTCAGTGTAAGCCATTTCACTGCACTGGAGGCTGTTTGGATAACAGCCTCCAGTGCAGTTGGCCCTCCACTCGAGGGTCAATATTCCACTGGACCCTAAGGGGTCCGGTGGAGAGAAAACCCCCCGGTGGGATATGTTTTTACCTCTTTGGGTTTTTTTTTTTTTTTTTTTGTTTCTTGTAATTTCTAATTATTTTAAAAGTAATAAATAAATAAATTTATATATATATTTTATCATTTTTTATTTAAATATTTTAAAATAATTGTGATAATTTAATATAATAAATAAATTTATCATTACTTAATATAATAAATAAAATTTATCATTATATAATAATTTTTTAATTAGTTATTAATTTATAAATATCAAATAATTTTAAATTTTCATTATATATATATACACATTTTAAATCTTTAATGGTTATTTTTTTTTCTCACTATAATTAATCTCATCACCACCGTTGCTTTTGCATCTAAACACATATCCCACCACTGATTTTAATCTCACCATTACAGTATCCAATCTCACCGCTACAGTAAATAATCTCATCTATACCGTTATTTTTAATCTAATCGAAACCAATCTCACTATCCATTCAAATAGATTCTAAGTTCCTACAAGAAATTTTAACTTTCCCATCTTCTCTTAAAAATTAAGATTCTTTATTTATTATTTTTTTTTCCCCTTTGAAGTGTGAACATTAAATAACATAAGAGTGACTAATAGCCTTTGACTTCCATGGCACATGTTTTTCTCGTAGATGAGAGTCGTGGATCTTGGAGTAGATACAATATTATATTTTGTAAATGTTTGTCAAAATATGCAAGCTCATGTGCTGATATTTTATAGGTTTATCTCTACCACTTATATCACAGTGATGTGATGGGTACAAATTTAGACATAATCAAAGAGTCGGATAACCCATCCAACTCAATAGATTCGATCTGAATCACTGTTCACATAATATAAAATAATTTTTTTAATTAAATTTAATTATAAAAATTAATATAAAAATATTTTTTTTTATTTTTTATTAAAAGATGAATAATAATTTAAATCCGCGGATCGACTCGGATCTGATTTATGAGCGAATCTAGTAACAATTATATACAGGTTAAGTGTATGGCAAATCACAGTATGAACAGAGACACAAGAAAAAGTCTTTTGTTAGTCTTTGACTTGGTTTACTGACATCTGAATCCTAAGGTAGGCTAGTCATCCAAGTAAATTTTGTTGATGATATGAGTTTTAACTAAGAATATGATGATTCATTATTAGTCAAATTGATTAGATCATATAAGAATGAAAATGGTTCAGACTGTCAAAAATGGTACATGCAAGAGGAGATTGGTAGGTATAAGTTGGTGAGCCAAAACTAGATCTATTTACTGACGGAGTTATTAACCCGGCTCAAATTGAATCGGTTTAAAATAAGGTTAATTCGACAAGTAAAAAAAAAATGTATTCGAGTTTAAGTTTAGATTCAACTCATGAATATCTCTAATCAAAACTCTAAAAGAAAAATATTTTAAGAGTAAGATAAGATATATATATATATTTTGAATTTGGAAAAAGGTTAGGGAAAATTTTGGAAAAACTTAAATCTCGAATATTAATATTTTAGAAAACCAAGCCTGACTTATTTTATAAGGGAAAATGATTAGCAATATTTAACATACAAAAAAATCCCATGAATTTTTTTTTATTTATTTTTTATTTTTATAAAGGAGGTTACAATTTAGGAATAGGAAAATAAATTACAAATACTATAATTTAAATTTCAAACCTGCTAAATATCATCTTTTAAAAATGATTGCATAAATCAATTAAATTAAACTTCGACTTAATCTCATATTAAAGTTAGCTGCTGCTTGAAAATGCTAATCAAAGATATTATAATTACCATTCATTGAAATGAAAGGAACTAAAAGCAAATGTGAAACCAAAAATTCTTTGGGGTTTCCCTTGATTGTCAATTGTCATTGGACTGACTCGACCAGCTGAAACTTGTCAACATTTCTTTGAAACCAAATTATGATGCAACTGATTTCTTCCATCATGGCTGCATCATTGCCCTTTCTGAACTATGAAAACAACTTAGCAAGAAAAACTAAATAACTTTTCATTGGTGCTTTGACTTTGATTAGAACAACCCCAGATTCAGTCCTAGTCTTTTAACCAAATATTACTTTCAAGGTCCCTACAGGCAAACCTTCTCTGATCGTGTTATATGAACTAAGAACTTTTCAAACTTGTTTAATAAAAGTTGAATAAAAGGACAATTTACCCAACAGAAAGTAACCCAGTCTTTCTTCCACATGCACGTGTGCACAAATTTTGTATATATAAAGGGTCTTCATCTCTCAGAAACTTCAAGACTATATATATATATAGATTTCTCAGATTGTGAAAGCAGTAATGGAGATTAAAGCTTAGATATATAAAAAGAGTTGCAATGGAATCCTGTCGCAAGGGAGATGGTGCATATTTCATTGATTTATGTCTGGAATATCTGGAAATTAATCTGGATTTTTCCAGGCAATGTTTTGAGATAGGCATCATCTCTCTGCGTCAGGATTCCTGGTAATCTCTAATGTTATCAGGGTTTCTTGGCCCTTGCTTGTGGCTTGCTTTATGTGCAGATTTTACAAGGTTGGTGCACTATATCTATCTGAGATCTTTGATCTCCAACAAAGTTTCTGCATTGTTTTTTTTTTTTTTTTTTTTTTTTCAGTATCTTGAAAGTTGAGACTTGAATATTGTGGTTTAATTCATTCATTTTTTTTGGATTTTTTTGGTTCATATTTCATTCTTTAGTCAATAATTCTCCTGATCAAATGCAGAATATATATATATTTTTTTTCTTTTCTTAACAAATAATGATTTCTGCATTCCTATTATGCCTAGTTCTCCATAAAAATCTTACATGAAACCTTTTCTTTTTTTTGCCAAGTCATAAAATTTTATTAAGAAACAAACAGCTTAGAACTAGCAAAAAGCAAAGAACAGAGTAACTGCCCAAACCATAGTAAAGAGACCTAAGGGAGTTACAACACCACCCCTAAAGAACACAAGAACCAAAAGCTAGACACCTGCAAAAAAGCTCACAAACCAGAATGACCACTAATTAAACTGCCAATGCATCTCCATACATGTATATCTGACAACATAATCCTCACCAAACTTAAGTACCTATATATAAAGGTACAATATCAAGAAGGCGAACACCTAAGCAAATAACATATATAATACAAATAGACACACAACAGAAGATAAAGCAGCCAGGCAAAACAGAGCAAAAGATCGTCGTACCGCGCGCACCCCAGTAAAATATCAGACAGAGATCCAAGGATCACTCCTACATAGGTTCACCTCTTTCAAGTCCACTTGCCAATGCATCCGCCATACGATTCGCCTCTCTGGGAATCTTAATAAGCTTGATATCATTGATCTTCTCCGACCGGATATACAGTCTCATTTAGACGTCTATCTTGTGACTTAATATATACGAATAACTTTGTGAAGGTAGAGAGAACATTGACAGTGATACTAATCAAGCGAAAGACTTTAGAAGGTTGTCTGAAACCTCATAGTTAGATCTGGATGTTCGAAGAATTGAACTTCATATATCTTACTGTTGAATCTGGATGTTGTTTTAGTGTATTTCCTTGGCGACCTAATTAAACTATAGCTTAGAGTCGCCAGTGGATGAAAAAGGTTCTTACATGAAACCTTTTGAATTAAAAAGTTTTAATTTCTAAATATTTATGTGTTTTCTTCTACAATTAACTAAAGTTTTGGGATTCTGACTCATAGTTTTGCCATATTTCTTGTTAATTAATGTAACGCTAGATGCCAACCTATATATATATATTAAGGTTCTCATTTCCCCAGTTAGGAAGCTTTAAAATCTGAACTAATTAAGGTTTTGAAATTTTCATCGAGGTTCAATCATCCATGTCCAAGGTTTGAAGAATTCATGATGAGAAAATAATAAATTTTTTGAAAATTCAGCTTAATTTGTCATTAATTAAGGAGACAGAAAGATATACACCTCATGAAAATGGGGTGTTAATGAGTTCTATTAATGAATTGTACGTACCTGTTTAAATCAAGGTATAAAAAAGCGGATTAGAGGTTGAATCTGTCAGATTTTCGATTTTCGATTTAATCAGTTGAACCGATTGAATCGGTCGGTTTGATGATTTTTTTTTTATATTTAAACACCAAGTTTAATACTAAATAAATATTAAATATAATTAATAACTAATAAAAATATTCATCTATCTTAATGGTATGATATTTAATATAAAACTAAGAGATTAAATATTCAAATCTTATTAGTTACAAATAAAAATTTGAAAATAAAATAATATATATATTTAACAGGTTTTTTATCGATTCAATCTAGTTTTTTATCGGTTTTGTCCCGGTTTGATTAATTCTAGGTTTAAATATACTATCCGGACCGGACAAGCCAACGGTTCCTGGTTAAATCGATCCGATTTTTTAATTAATGGTTCAAACTTATTGATGCATGTATCAACACTATTGATGCAAATATTGTTGAGACTGTACCCATTATGAGGTAATTTCTGTTTTAGAGGTTCAGGGATACGTCGTCACAATTTTATCTTTTGAAAAATATACTTCAATAGAAGAAGAATAACTCTTACTTTATAAAATCACATTTCAATTTTTAATTATTAAATATGAAATCGTTTTCCTCTCGAAAAAACTGAAAAAGCTGTTGAACATTTCTCTTCATTAACGTTATTATTAATTCAACTTTATTGCCTCAACTGCAATTGGATCGAAAAGTTAAGATCTGTAAATTGATTCAAAACCTGGGTCACTAAAGCTTCTACACATAATAAATCTTATTATTTTAGTTTAAAGTGACGTCTCCTAACTATTAAAAGTTTATCTAAATCGAAGGTCTCGACTTTAAATACTAAAATTAACGAGTTAAAATTTATTCTATTTAAAATATATAACATTATCATTGTCATAACGGTTTTTCGACCGCTAGACGTTTTTGAAAACACAAATCGGGAGTCGCCACCAATCATTTTGTAGGTGTGATTGACCACCTATTAAAATCGATTTTAGTAAAATATTTTAAAATTAATTAAAACATCTTTTTAAAACCAATTTCAAAATCTACGCTTTAAACCAGAGAGAAAATAAAATCGAGTTCGGGAGTCGATTACGTACGGGGAATGATTAGCACTCCCGCGACGCCCGTGTAGAATGGTACCTTATTAATCGTGTGTTATCAGGAACCTCGGTAAAAAATGGTTTTAATTTTGGGTATTTAAAAATTAATCCCCTTTGAAATGATTATGTCATTTGAGAATGATCCGGACCTTATCGATGCAAAATTTTTCATATTTCCCGGCAGACCCAGCAAAACATGAATTTTTTTTTTTTACTTATTTTGAAATTCTCCGAACCACTTTCTCATTTTCTTAAAAAAAAGAATATTTCGTTATTAACGATAATTGATGGTATCCTCCCCGGCAGACCCAGCAGAGAACCCATGAATTAACTTAACTCAGAAATAACCTTGTTTTGTTAAAATCATTATTTTTATAAAATAATTTAAAAATGAACATGCTAATCATTAAAATGTAAATATAATTTAAGCAAAATGCATAATCATTGAAGAATGGTGAATATTTTTATTTCAACACGGTACACATGGCATTACAAAAAATTCATAGCATTACTACGGAAAATTTGTAAGCATGGCATTATAGCGATCAAGGTCAATATGACAAATATAACTCTTAATTATTAATTAACTTAATTATGAAATGAGCATAAAGAATACGTATTTTTTTTATTTTTATTATTATATTTTTTTATAATTGTTAATGAAACCATATAAACGACGTGCGTCAAAGTATTTTGCCGAACTCCCCGGCAGACCCGGCAAAGTTTCGGAAATATATCTTGTCGCACGATACATACCTAACTTTCTACTCCCCCCGACAAACCTGGCAAAGACTTATAGTTAAATCGTTTGACCGTGTATTATTTTAAAATTCGGTATATTTAAGGACCCTTTTTTTTAGTTCATTTTGAACCGGTTTCAAAAAAAAAGTTTTTTTTTTTACCTTTCTCTGAACTCTCCCACACCGATCACCACCGTCGCCGTCGCTGTCGGAGCTCCGTTTGCGAGCCAAAATCCACCAAAATCCTTCTTCTCGTCCTCCTCTATCCCGATCTCCCAGTGATTTTTCCCGAAAACCAACCCACACTCGTAGATCTGAGCCTAAAGATCCGAAACCCTCAATCTTCGATCCCCCGAAACCGATGACTGAAGCTTCCACCGAATCCTCCTCTTGCCTCGAACTCCCTTCACGATGATTGTAATACCCGGATTAGAGCCTCGAACCTTCAAATCTAGGGAAAACCGAAATCGGTTTTGGTTTTTTTTTTGCTGGTTGTTTTTTTTTTTTGCTGTTTTCTCCTACTCCCTTTTTGTCCCAGTCCGATCGGGGGGTTTTTATAGCGGGGCTGGTGGCGTGTTGGAGGGAGGGGCTAGGGTGGCAGGCGGTGGAGTGTGGGGAAGGGCTTTGTCCGATTTGGGAGTGGCTAGGATGGCGTGTGAGGGAGGGCTAACAGGTAGGGGCTGTTTTGGGGTGGCGTGTATAAGGTGGTGGTGGCTGGTTTCAGGGGCTAGGGGCTAGGTGGCAGGCGGCGGCGGCAGGGGAGGCTGCTATAGGGGCTAGGGTTTGGGAATGGGCCTGCTTGGTAGCAGGCCCTGTTGGGCCCAACCTGGGAAGGGCCTTAACAGGCCTTGTTGGACCAGGCAACTGGCCTGATGGCCTGGCTGCCTGGATAGGCCTGTTAGGCCAGCAGGCCCGATTTGGATTGCTTGGCCAGCAAGCCCAAACGGGCCCTGGGTGGGGCCTGTAGAAGGTCGCAACAGCTGCCCCTCTTTGCACATTGCTGAGAATCAGGAATAGGGCAAAGATACGAGCAACGTTTTTGTCTGGGATCATGTATGCGTGCGTTCTAAATGTTTTCTCCATCAGAGGTTTTGTCTTTTGAAGAATAAACTACTCCTCTTATCAGAGGCTCTATCACTTGGAAAATAAATTGCCCCTCTTATCAGAGGCTCTATCACTTGGAAAAAAAGTTGCTCCTCTTATCAAAAGCTTTATCACTTGGAAAATGAATCGCTCCTCTCATTAGAGGCTCTATCACTTGGAAAATAAGTTGCTCCTCATCAGAGGCTCTATCACTTGGAAAATAAATTGCTCATCTCATCAGAGGCTCTATCGCTTGCAAAATAAATTGCTCCTCTCATCAGAGGCTCTACCATTTGGAAAATAAATCGCTCCTCTCATCAGAGGCTCTACCACTTGGAAAATAAACCACTCCTCTCATCAGAGGCTCTATCACTTGGAAAATAAATTGCTCCTCTCATCAGAGGCTCTACTACTTGGAAAATAAATTGCTCATCTCATCAGAGGCTCTACCACTTGGAAAATAAATTGCTCCTCTCATCAGAGGCTCTATCACTTGGAAAATAAATTGCTCCTCTCATCAAAGGCTCTATCACTTGGAAAATAAATTGCTCCTCTCATCAAAGGCTTTATCACTTGGAAAATAAATCGCTCCTCTCATCAGAGGCTCTACCACTTGGAAAATAAATTTCTCCTCTCATCAGAGGCTCTATCACTTGGAAAATAAATTGCTCCTCTCATCAGAGGCTCTATCACTTAAAAAAAATGCTACCTTTCTCTTGATTATCATGGTGATTTCCAACTCCTTGTTGTAGTCTGTTTCCATTTTTCTTGTCTGCCTGTCATTCATACCTTTTTTGTACAATGTTAATTCATGATTGTTAGCAATGTCATGATGATGCAATGCATGCTTATGATAATGGAATGTATGACTGAAGGCTCGAATCATGATTCGATGCCCCTGTTTGTATCTTATCAATTAACAGTTCTCCCAAAGTTGACTTGATTAAGCTTTTCATACTATTTTTTGTAAGGTTTTTTTCTATTTTTCCAGTTTCCTTTCTTTTCTTTCTTTGACATGACTATCTGTCCACAACTTACTTCTTCACGATCTTTTCTTAGCCGGAGTCAGAGCTTTGTACACTTCCCTCAAAACAATTTCACATGTCAATCATTACTTTCTTTACTTCCAAAGAGTATAAATAAATCAATGTCTCATACTGCCCCGTCGTCTCCTTATCATTTTTTTCTCTTTCTGATTTTCTAATTCTCAAATTTCCCTAGAGTAATCGTGAAAGCTCCATTTATGCCGTGTTCATTTATTTATCATCATTCACATTTCATGTCAACATAAAGCATTATTTTAAGAAAGTTTCAAAGAAATAAAGATAACTCAATGACAAAACTTTATGAATTGGGACAAATATTTTCATTCTTAGAGAAAGAGGAACATATTGGCATTAATCAAAAAGGGAAATAAAGACAGAATAAGGATAGATCTCCTCCATAATGAATACTCAAACGAACTCAATTAATCTAATCCAGATTTCTCTTTCGAGAAAGAAATATCCATCAATGTCCTTGACTCTTCTGAGAGCATCAAACCACGAATCACCCACCCTGTTTTGCACAGTTCAAACACACTGCATTTTGCTACTTCCTCAAATTTTCTATCCCGCCTTGATCTTTTCCCCCACGTAATTACTTCAGACGAGTTATTTCCTGTTGCCCCAACTTTTATCCGTCATCTAGGCCGCCCTTTAGGGTTTTCGACCTAGATCATTCCTTTGATTTGAACCGCCCTTTCGGGTTTTCAGTCCAACTCTCTCCCTTTTTTTTGACTCAAACCGCCCTGTTGGGTTTTCAGTTTGATTTTTTGATTTTTTTTATGCATAATATTTCTTCACCGCATCAGCGTTAATTGGGCTTGAAAAATCTACGCCGTCCATTTCGGCTAAAATCATTGCCCCTCCTGAAAATACTCTTTTCACCACGTACGGACCTTCCCAATTCGGTCTTTTTCAAAATGCTGATTAGGAAGGATCTTTTTCAAAACCAAATCACCTTCTCGAAACTCTCTTAGGCGAACCTTTTTATTGTGTGCCTTCATCATCTGTCTTTGGTATAATTGGCCATGACACAGTGTAGTCATCCTTTTTTCCTCAATCAAATTGAGCTGCTCATAGCAGGCTTGAACCTATTCTGCTTCTTCCAGCTCGACTTCCATCAAATTTTCAAAGAGGGGATCTCAACCTTAATTGGCAAAACAGCTTCCATCCCGTACACCAGGGAATAAGGAGTAGCCCCCGTCGAAGTACACACCGATGTTCTGTAAGCGTGCAGAGCAAACGGGAGTTTCTCGTGCCAATCTTTGTACTTATCAGTCATTTTAGCCATAATTTTCTTTATATTCTTGTTAACAGCCTCTACTGCCCCGTTCATATTGGGACGGTAAGGCGCTGAGTTGTGATGTCTGACTTTAAACTGGGTACAAATCTCTTTTATCATGGCGTTGTTTAGATTGAGAGCATTATCTGTAATGATTTTTTCTAGGAGACCGTATCGGCAGATCATTTCCTTTTTCAAGAACCTACACACCATTGACTTGGTCACACTAGCATAAGAAGCAGCTTCAACCCACTTCGTGAAATAATCGATCACCACCAAAATGAAGCGATGCCCGTTCGAGGCCTTAGGGGTAATTGGCCCAATCACATCCATTCCCACATAGAAAAAGGCCACGACGTTGTCATGACGTGTAGAGCTGTCGAATGAGCATGTACCTTATCCGCGTATATTTGGCATTTATGGTATTTCCGGACATACCTGATGCAATCCCTCTCCACGGTCATCCAATAATAACCTACTCTCATAATTTTCTTAGCCATCATGTGGCCATTTGCATGTGTTCCACAAACCCCTTCGTGAACCTCCTCAAGTATTCTTTTAGCTTCATTTGCTTCCACACACCTTAGCAATGTATGATCTCTACTCCTTTTATGCAATACTTCTTTATCTAGAAAGAATCCCATCGCCAATCTTCTCAAAGTTCTTTTGTCATTTTCTGTGGCATGTTCTGGGTATTGCTGATGTTTTACGTATTTAGGATGTCATGGTACCATGGCCTCCCATCCGGCTCTTCTTCAACATGTATACAGTGTGCGGGCAACTCTCGTATGCTCATCTTAACGGGCTGGACGTCAGCGCTTGTATTTATCTTGAAAATTGAGGCTAACGTAGCAAGAGCGTCGGCCATTTGATTTTCCTCTCGGGGTAGATAGTTGAATTCGATCTTTTCGAATTGTTGAACCAATTCAACTATAAACTTGTGGTAGAGAACCAACTTCGAGTCCCTTGTCTCCCATTCTCCTTTTAACTGACAAATGACTAGAGCAGAGTCTCCATACACCTCTAACTCACTTATCTTTTTTACAATAGCCGCTTGAAGTCCCATGACACAGGCCTCATACTCTGCCACATTGTTGGTGCATTTAAAAGTCAATCTTGCAGTGATTGGGCAGTAGGTCCCTTCTGGCGATATCAAAACCGCTCCAACACCGTGCCCCAGAGCATTCGATGCACCGTCAAAATACATCTTCCACACATCTTTCTTTGATTCCTCGTCTTCATCTTCTTCGGAAATAGCCATCAAGTCCTCATCAGAGAAATCAAACTTCACCGGCTCATAATCTTTGGTGGCTTTATCTGCCAGGAATTCAGCCACTGCACTCCCTTTTATGGCTTTCTGCGAGACATAGGTGATGTCATATTCAGAAAGCAGAACTTGTCATCTTGCTAATCTCCCTGATAATGAGGGTTTCTCAAAGATGTATTTAATGGGGTCCAATTTAGCAACAAGCAATGTGGTATGGTATAACATATATTGTCGGAGCCTATGAGCAGCCCAAGCCAGCGCGCAACATATCTTTTCTACTGCCGAATACTTGGTCTCGTAATCTGTAAACTTTTTGCTCAGGTAGTAAATGGCATGTTCTTTCTTGCTTGTCTAATCTTGCTGTCCCAAAACACACCCCATGGATTTCTCATGTACTACCAAATACAAAATGAGCGGTCTTCCTGGTGTTGGCGGTACCAGTACCGGTGGATTGGTAAGATATTCTTTCACTTTGTCGAATGCCTCTTGGCAATCCTCGTCCCATTCACCCGGATCACGTTTTCTGAGGAGTCTGAAAATCGGATCACACTTAGCGGTGAGCTGGGAAATAAAACGGGCAATGTAATTCAATTTTCCCAGGAATCCTCGCACTTCTTTCTGTGTCTGAGGCGGAGATAAATTCTGTATAGCACGTATCTTGTCGGGATCTACTTCAATTCCTTTCTCATTAACGATGAAACCCAATAGTTTGCCGGATGTTACACCAAAAGTGCATTTGGCCGGGTTGAGCTTGAGTTGGAACTTCCTTAATCGCCCGAACAACTTTCTCAGATTAACCACATGATCTTCATCTTCACGTGACTTTGCAATCATGTCATCGACATAAACTTCCACCTCTTTGTGCATTATGTCATGAAAGAGAGTCACCATTGCTCTTTGATAAGTTGCACCGGAGTTTTTTAACCCAAACGGCATAACCTTGTAACAAAATGTCCCCCACATTGTCACGAAAGTGGTCCTCTCCATATCTTCTGGTGCCATCTTGATCTGGTTGTAGCCCGAAAAATAGTCCATAAATGAGAACAGTGAGTGTTTGGCAGTATTATCAACCAAGGTATCGATATGGGGTAGCGGGAAGCTATCTTTTGGACTAGCTCTATTTAGGTCCCTATAATCAACGCACATTCATACTTTCCCATCTTTCTTCGGGACTGGGACGACGTTTGCTACCCATTCAGGATACTTAGCAACTTCCAAAAATCCGGCGTCGAACTGTTTTCTTACTTCCTCCTTGACTTTTAGCAACATTTCAGGCTTCATTCGTCTCAACTTTTGTTTAACAGGCTTGCATTCTGGCTTCAAAGGCAAACGATACACCACAATATCTGTATCGAGTCCCGGCATGTCTTGATAGGACCATGCAAACATATCCGCATACTCGTGGAGCAATTCTACCAACTCTTGCTTCTTTGTCACTCGTAAAAGTGCCGATTTTTACCTCTTTCTTATTATCCTCATCTTCCAGATTGACAACTTCTGTTATCTCCTGATGAGGCATAATTTGCTTTTCTTCTGATTCTATCAATCTCAATAGATCGGGTGGTAAGTCGTAGTTCTCTGCAGTCTCTTCATTGTCAATTTCACCAATATCAATACATTTCTCAAAATTGATTTCCGAATTACTGTGAGATTGTTTTCGCATTCATTATTAGGAGACCTTGAAAGGTGAAGCAAAATAATATAGATGGTTGTATAGGAAGACAAAATAGAAGGATGGACTATAAAAGAAATGGCAAATGAATGGAGACATAATGCATCATAATTGTCATTTATTTGAATGATAAGTTCATAAAAGGAGCCCGTGCACAAAAGAGAATCTCATAACACTCTTGGGCAGAATGTTTGAGAACTTAATTTGTTAACCAGAAAGAGACCTAAATACAGCATGTAAATCTACAGCACGCCAATACTTCAATTCAAATCTCGGAGGACACGGGTAGATGGTGATTTCTTCAGCTTTGTTTCCTTCTTCTCCTTCTTGTTCCATCATTTGGATGCAGAAACCCGCAAACATTCCCTCCAAAGTCACGGCAGGTTTGGTCCCAACTAGTGAATCATGAAAAATAAAACCCGCTGAACTAAATAACTCATAGAGATGGGGGATGTACATCTTCGGGGTCTCTATCTCGTATCCCCTGAGCCTTGCGAGCCTCTACTCTTTTCTTTCTCTTATCAGTCTCTCCCCGTCTTCCCTGGTCGACTTGTATCCTAACCCGAACTTGTCTTCCTTTCCGATCACACTTATGCTCTTCCGAATTCCTTGTAGGTTCTTCCCTAAACCTGTCCCAGCTCGACAACCCTTTCCTACGACCTGAGCAAGGCTGCTTTGAGTAGCAGAGGACAGCTGAGGTATAGGCATCTTAGAACCTTCGCTTACAAATACAGCGTTCACAAACTTTAAGGTTCGAAAAGAGCATTCTCCCACTTCTTCAGTAGCTTCTATGTAGGGAATATTTGAGGGCTTTGATACAAGGAGATTTTCTTCTCCATCAACGATTACCGATTGCTCTTCGACCCTGAACTTTACCTTCTGATGCAAAGTGGATGGAATAGCGCCAGCCATGTGGATCTAAGGCCTTCCCAACAAGACATTGTATGAAGGAACGATATCCATAACGTGGAAGACAATGTCGAATATGCAAGGACCAATTTGTATTGGCAACTCAATTTGCCCCGAAACTTGTCTACGGGTTCCATCAAATGCTCGCACTACCATATGACTGTTCTTCATGTGGGAGCCATCGACGGGCAGTTTGGCCAATATAGTCATCGGCATGACGTTTAGCGCAGAACCGTCATCAATGAGGACTTTTGCAATGATATGGCCCTTGCAGCGTGCAGTGATGTGAAGAGCTTTGGTACTACCTGTCCCCTCAGGCATGATCTCATCGTCACTGAAAGCTATGAAGTTGTTAATAGCCACATTCCCCACTACTTGGTCAAACTTCTCTATAGACACATCATGAGCCACGTATGCCTCGTTCAGCACTTTCAAGAGCGCTCTTCGATGGGTCTCCGAGTTCATCAATAATTCCAGGATAGATATTCGAGCCGATGAGCGTTTTAATTGTTCAACAATGCTGTACTCGCTGTGCTTGATAAATTTGAGGAATTCACAATCTTCTTCCTCTGTCACAGGCTTGCTCATTTTTCGTTCAACAGCCATTTTTGACATGGTCTCCTCTTCATCAGCCTTAGCTTTCCCTTTATAGACATTTTTTGATGCTTTCGGTGTATAGCATCTCCCACTCCTAGTGAAACCCCCAACACCAGTTATGTCTACGGTAGCCGTAGAGGCGTTGGAAATTGGTGTAACATTAACAGGCTCTGGTGACGCAAATTTGCATTCGTACCTCCAAGGTACATCCTTATCATTCTTGTAGGGGAACGGGTTCGGCACTTCGATAGTCACCATCGGCCTCAGCACCCTTGGTGTTTCCCTTACCAGCGAGTTCTGGCTTTCCCCACAGTAGATAACCAATGGTTTCGGCTTAACCCATCTTTCAGGGGATTTTGGGGTTTCTTCGATTACCACATCCACGGATTCTTCTTCCCATTCAGTGGAGAATTCTGCTACGTCGATATCCATTAATTCTTGAATTTTGGCTCAGAAGTCAGAGCATTGGTTAACAGTGTGTCCCACCAAACCTCCGTGATACCTTCAGAAGCATTCAAAATTTGGTTCCGACCCTGAGGATTTCTGCCCCATGTTGACTGGTTTAAACAGTTTGGCCTCAATCATAGCATCCAACACTTTTCCCATGTGAGTCCGGACATCCTCAATCCTGGATATTACCCAACAACCTTTTTCCTCCGTTATCGCGTTTGCTCCTGTTTCCCCATGGTCAGATAATGGATTTGCAGTAACGTTAGGCTCCCCCTTGGTTGTGAAACTCAAGACACCGGCCCTGATTAGGTGTTGCACTCTGTGTTTAAGCGTAGTGCAATTCTCTGTGGAGTGACCCGGGTTGCCTCCATGGTAATCGCAGTTCACTCCGGGTTGTACCATCTTGGGTATGGGGGTTTCATGGGTTCAAGGAACATAAGTGTCAATAGATGGTTTTGAACTAACTTGGGGAATAGATGGGCGTATGTCATGGGGATTGGGTCAAACTGGGGTCTTTGTTGGATTGGCTGAGGTGTTCTCTGATTGGTGCTCACATTGTTTACTGGACTGGTCGGGTTGGGAGTAGGTACAGACGCTGTGTATACGGGTGCTGGCATGGGTGATGGCGTATACACTGGCGCTGGTGGTCGATAACTCATTGAATATTGGGGTTGTGTAGGAGGGTAGGAGTATGGGTTAGGGGGTTAACTATAGGGGTCTGTTTGTTGGATAATGGCTATAGCTTTGTGGTGGTCGGCTTTCATACGAGGCCACTTGCACTTCTCCTTCTTTCTTTTTTGTAGCCCCCACCTTCTTACTATTGGCGATTTCGCTTCCCTCGATCTTGTCGCTTTTTATGGCGTTTTTTATCATTTCGCCAAAAATGACCATATCGATAAAATTCTTGGTAGCACTGCCGACCAATCTGTCGTAATATGGTCCTCGCAGTGTATTGATAAACAACACAGTGGTCTATTTTTCTGTTAGAGGCGGTTGTACTTTAGCAGCCAGGTCCTTCCATTTTTGGGCGTTCTCTTTAAATCCTTCTCCTGCCTTTTTCTCCATGTTTTGGAGAGATAACCTATCCGGCGCCATATCAGCCATATGCTTGTACTGGGCCAAAAAGGCTCTCGCCAAATCTGTCCAAGTATGAATGCGACTGCGATCTAGTTGGTTATACCATCTTGCGGCTGATCCTTGCAGACTGTCTTGGAAACAGTGAATTAATAATTTGTCATTATGAGTGTGCCCGGCCATTTTGTGACAAAACATGGTGATGTGAAATGAAGGGCATTTGGTCCCATCATACTTCTCAAATTCCGGGACTTTGAACTTCGGCGGTATTACCAAATCCGGAACTAAGCTCAGTTCACTGGCATCAACTTTTTCGAAGGCGTCCATCCCTTCTATTGCTTTTGAGTCTCTCTTCTAACATATCATACTTATGCTTTGTCCCGGCGTCCTCTATTTGTTCCGTCAGGCTTCTTCTCAACTTTTCTTGTTCTAAGGGGTCATCCAAGTTCGGGACATGGACTGGGTATGAAGGATGGGTCCCTGGGTTAGATACGAACTGTCCTTGGGCTTGTTGACCTGTGGGACTCGGCGTGCTATTGTACACATAAGGTTGTTCTCCCACTGGAGGTTCCCCTTGTGGGTGCCTATCTTGTGTCACTTGGGCGTGGGTCGGGGTAAAACCCGGTGGGTATAGAGGATCATCGTTATTACTTTCTTGGGGTCGGGGTTCTCTCCTCATCATTGAGCTTTCAGCTGGTCCTTTTCCTCTTGTCATACTCATCATCATTTCCATCATCTTGGCCATTTGTTCTCGTGACTCTTCCTGGGACCTTGCTATCTGTTCCCGTAGTTCCTGTTGAGATCTGCCCAGTTGTTCTTGCAATTCTTTCTGTGCCCTTTCCATTCTCTCAATTCTTGTTGCTTGTTCGTTGTCCATGGTCTTTGCGTGTGCTCGTGTATTATACGAGTGTGGAGCACTTTTGTCGTGATACTTTAGTCGGCGCTCAATTTTTATACCTTTGTTCAAATACCTTAGATTAGAACCTTATGATATATTATTCTTTATTAAGTGCATGAACGAATGAAAATATAGATTGATGAACCAATAATTAATTAAGCAAATGAATAAATGGCTAAATGAATGCGTATGAATGTATCGAAAGTATTGGTCTTGGGATAATTCTAACCGAACAGTCTTTCATTAAACACTGAATTTCATTGCATCAACGATAAAAACGTTGAACTTGTTCGTACTGCCTAATAGCCTCGTCCAGGAATTCTAACATTTGTTGCCCATATGTCCTTAATGGAATGACCTAACACCTTAGGTCTTTGGCCCTATCGGCCATTTCTTCGGCTTTCCAACCTGCTTCATGGACCTGAGCCATGATGTGCTCAATGAGCTCATTCCTTTTCAAGCAGGATTCGGTTGTCATATGGTGGGTAACTTGCCATTCTCTTTCCTTCTCATCTAATGCTCTTAGCAAAGTATCAATGTGACTTTTGTGGCCTCGAAGTGACCTTTCTAATTCTTGTACATTCCTCCAAAGGGCTTCTTTCTCGGATTGCTGCTCTTTTTCAATCTTCAAACTGGCTTGCAGTCTCTCGTTCTCTTGTTGGCATTTCAATAATTCAGCGGACACAGCGAAATTCATGGCTTCTCTAGCTTGCTTCTCCCGTGAAAGCCTAACAGTTTTGGCTTCCTCTTTCTTGGCTTTATCTTTCCAGTGGTCGCCTCTTTTTTTGAGTTCATCGATTTCTTCTCCCCATTCTTTGGAAGAATTAACAGCCCCTTGATATTTCATTTCGAACCGGAACCTCTTGTTCTCTAAGTGTAGATCCTAGAGATCTTCCTTTGTTATGTCCCGGTCTTTTCTAACATCTTTCAACTTAGCTTCCTAGACTGAGCCTTTAACCTTCAAATCACTAATTTCTTCTTGGAGTCGGAGGATTTCCTGGTTCATTCAGGCTTTTTCCTTTTTGAATTCCAATTTTGCTATCTCTAACTCAGATGGTACCTTTTTCGATTGCAGATCCATTTGTGGAACATCTTCCCCATCGGGTGCCAATATTTTATCGTTAACCCTCTCAGCTCTCCACACCATATAGCCTGATGTGACATTATCGGCATACCGAGCAACGTCTATCTGATATGTCTACCTCCATGCTTCTATAATCTCTCGCACCTGTCTCATATACCCGTCTTCCCCATAAGAGAATTCCAACATACCGAGTCCATGAGTCATGAGGGTGAATTGGCGAGATTCAAGCTACCTTTGCACCATCAGTGGTGCGTAACTCACACCCCCCATATTCCTAACAAAGGAACCCAAGCCATGTCTCCACATTTGTACAACATTGGCATGGGACATATCCACGGTGCTCTCCAAGTTATTTCCTCTTTCTTGAGATTTCGGAGAGTGGCAATCCATTGCTTCTCCGTCTTAGTTTCGGGCCATCCTTCCTTTAGAAATTCTCTCATCGGTGCAAACGATTTCCAATATGGGCGAAGTTAGGCCTTCCAAAAATGGCTCTGGATCCATACATATAGAAGTTGTGCACAACCTATGAACCGCTCCTTTCCGGCCCTTCTACAGAAATTCAAGGACCGGATCATTTCTGCCACAATTGCGGGGGATGGATCTATTTTCTGCCCCAATCTTTCAAAGATATCGAATATGGCTATTTCCACTTGTCCCAAGGTCTTCGGGAAGATAACCAAACCATACACGGCCAAAGCGAAAATATCTCGGGCTTTGTCCTTACTTGGGTGATTCTGAATCAAGGCTCGTAGAACATCCCACGAGACGCATTCGCTTTTTCCTTTCTTTACCACATGGCTCTCGACCCAACCCATATCCACGCTTAAGATCTTGGCTATCTTTTTCTTGGACCCCGATGTTTTTGAATTTTTCAAATAAATTCGATCTGAGATGGAATGCTCGATACGAAGCAGGACCGAGTACTCTTCGATGATGGGAGTCATATCTTCTTGGTTGAAGGTGAAGCAATGATATGCCGGGTTCCAAAATTGTGCCATGGCTCGGATTAACCCATCATTGACCTTAACCGGGATTAATAGTGCTATGTCCCCGTATAGTTGAGTGAAAACTTCTTTTTCTGCGGTGCTCCACTGGTTCCATATACTTATCAACCCGCTGAGATCATTGTGTCGGATAACAAGGTCGACCTTGTCCTGTAGTGTTGACACATACCCCTTTTTTAGACAATCCCTATTCTTTTGCTATGTTTTTTCTGAACGTTCTCTAACCACTGCATGTTTCTCGACCATTGAGACAACTTGTTCTTCCATGAAGGACCCTTCGGTTGAAAATTATCCCGATACCAAAGACTTTCAACGTGCATGGATGATAACAATGATGCATGACAAAAGAAAGAAATGAATTAGTAGAGAAATGAATTCAAAAGTATAAAGTAAATTAGTGCAGAAATGAATTCAAAGGCGCAACACATATTATGCATGGTACAACAATTATTTGTCCCCAAAACTACTTAGGCGTCATGATGCCTCCGGGGTTAGGTATTGAATTTATTACGGGCAAAACGATGTACGTTCATCATCGCTCGATTCATGAAACTAGTTCGGGGTGAAAAGTAGATAGCAAAAGATTGGAAGCGTTCCTCCATGTGTACCTAGTTCTGGTACATTTAACGAAAATTCGGCATGGCTCTACCTAGGTTTGACTTTGTAGGGTTCTCTATATGCGGTTTGGTTGAATTCTAAAGGCCCCAAATTGTTCCTCACCGTCGCCCATAAGGGCTAGTAAGGCACCCCGATCCGAAGAACGGGTTCAAATTGTTAGAGTATTTATTCCTTAGCCCATGCGGATTGTTAATCACGAAGGCATAGGAATATCATACTCCGGAAGTGTTTCGCTAGCCCATGCGGATTGTTAGTCACGAAGGCGTAGTTTACTTTACTTCCACTTAAAAAGGATGAAACTCGGGTATAGAGTTTATGTTATGCGAATGCAAGTGTAGTGTGTGAGGAGGAACAAACAAACCTTTTATCACCTACTCTATAACCCATATTTCGAATACCCCGATAATATACCAAGACAAAGAATAAAAAATGTAAGATAACAATTTAATCAAAGAGCAACAATAATATATAAAATTAAGTAACCAAAGAATAATAGTAACGTATGCACATGAATATGGACATATTTAAAAATATTTTATTATTTTCAAAATTCTCTTTATTAATAAAAATGTGGGAATTAAAATTAAATATCAATTAAACCAACAAAACCGAGACTTTGATAACACATGATCAATTTTAGGCCTGACTTCTTGTGGATCCCCAGCGGAGTCGCCAAGCAGTCATAACGGTTTTTCGACCGCTAGACGTTTTTGAAAACACAAAACGGGAGTAGCCACCAATCATTTTGTAGGTGTGATTGGCCACCTATTAAAATCGGTTTTAGTAAAATATTTTAAAATTAATTAAAACATCTTTTTAAAACCAATTTCGAAGTCTACGCTTTAAACCAAAGAGAAAACAAAATCGGGTTCGGGAGTCGGTTACGTACGGGGAAGGATTAGCACCCCCGCGACGCCCGTGTAGAATGGTACCTTATTAATCGTGTGTTATCAGGAATCTCGGTAAAAAATGGTTTCAATTTTGGGTATTTAAAAATTAATCCCCTTTGAAGTGATTATGTCATTTGAGAATGATCCGGACCTTATCGATGCAAAATTTTCCATATTTCCCGGCAGACCCGGCAAAACATGGAAAGTTTTTTTTTTTTTACTTATTTTGAAATTTTCCGAACCACTTTCTCATTTTCTTAAAAAAAAAAGGAATATTTCGTTATTAACGATAATTGATGGTATCCTCCCCGGCAGACCCAGCAGAGAACCCATGAATTAACTTAACTCGGAAATAACCTTGTTTTGTTAAAATCATTATTTTTATAAAATAATTTAAAAATGAACATGCTAATCATTAAAATGTAAATATAATTTAAGCAAAATGCATAATCATTGAACAATGGTGAACATTTTTATTTCAACACAGTACACATGGCATTGCAAAGAATTCATTGCATTACTACGGAAAATTCGTAAGCATGGCATTATAGCGATCAAGGTCAAGATGACAAATATAACTCTTAATTATTAAATAACTTAATTATGAAATGAGCATAAAGAATACGTATTTTTTTATTTTTTTATTATATTTTTTATAATTGTTGATATAAACGACGTGGGCCAAAGTATTTTGCCGAACTCCCCGGCAGACCCGGCAAAGTTTCAGAAATATATCTTGTCGCACGATACGTACCTAACTTTCTACTCCCCCCGGCAAACCCGACAAAGACTTATAGTTAAATCATTTGACCGTGTATTATTTTAAAATTTGATTTAAGGAACACAATAGTGGTATTTAAAATTGGCACCCTTAGTCATTGTTTATTATAAAAAAAAAAAAAGTATCATTGCTTTTTTTAAAAAAATAAAAAAAACTGTCATTTTCACTATTATCATTTTTTTTATTATTGTTTTTTTCTTATCTTTCATTTTCACTATTATCGTTATTTTTTATTATTATTGTTTTTTCTTTCATTTTTACTTTTATCATTATTGATTTTTTTTATTTTTTTTACTTTCATTTTTACTACTATCATTATTATTTTTTTCTATCTTTCATTTTTTTTACTATAATTTTTTTTATTATTTGTTTTCTTTCCTTTTTTTCTTTTATTTTTACTATTGTCATTATTTTTTATTATTGTTTTTTTTTCATTTTTACTATTATCATTGTATTTTATTATTATTATTATTATATATTTTTTTTTTATTTATTATTTTTTCATCTTTCATTTTTTACTTTTATCATTATTTTTTTATTTTTTATTTATTATTATTATTATTATATGTATTTTATTATAGTCTTTTTTTAAAAAGGGAAAAATATATAAATATATATAAAATAAAACAAAATATTCGGGTCGGGTCCACACGCGGACCCATGAGCTGGTCCCGGGACCCGACTCGCTAGAACCCCCAACCTTAAAAAAAAAAAAAATCTGGGTCGGGTCCACCCGCAGATCCATACGCGGGTCCTGGGACCCGACCCGCTAGAGGTATATTTAAAGACCCTTTTTTTTTAGTTCATTTTTAACCGGTTTCAGAAAAAAAAGTTTTTTTTTTTTTTTACCTTTCTCTGAACTCTCCCACATCGATCACCACCGCCGTCGTCTGCTCCGCCGTCGCCGCCGTTGCCGGAGCTCCGTTTGCGAGCCGAAATCCACCAAAATCCTTCTCCTCGTCCTCCTCTATCCCAATCTCCCAGTGATTTTGCCCGAAAACCAACCCACAATTGTAGATCTGAGCCTAAAGATCCAAAACCCTCAACCTCCGATCTCCCGAAACCGATGGCTGAAGCTTCCACCGAATCCTCCTTTTGCCTCGGACTCCCTTCACGACGATTGTAATACCCGGATTAGAGCCTCGAACCTTCAGATCTAGGGAAAATCGAAATCGGTTTTGGTTTTTTTTTTTTGCTGGTTGTGTTTTTTTTTTTGGCTGTTTTTCTCCTCTTCCCTTTTTGTCCCAGTCCGATCAGGGGGTTTTTATAGCGGGGCTGGTGGCGTGTTGGAGGGAGGGGCAAGGGTGGCAGGCGGTGGAGTGTGGGGAAGGGCTTTGTCTGATTTGGGAGTGGCTAGGATGGCGTGTGGGGGAGGGCTAACAAGCAGGGGCTGCTTTGGGGTGGCGTGTATGGGGTGGTGGTGGCTGGTTTCAGGGGCTAGGGTGGAAGGCGACAGCCGCAGGGGAGGCTGCTGTAGGGGCTAGGGTTTCCAGGTTAGGGTTTGGGAATGGGCCTGCTTGGTAGCAGGCCCTGTTGGGCCCAACCTGGAAGGGCCTTAGCAGGCCTTGTTGGACCAGGCAGCTGGCCTGATGGCCTGGCTGCCTGGATGGGCCTGTTAGGCCAGCAAGCCCAAACGGGCCCTAGGTGGGGCCTGTAGAAGGCCCAGGTTGGGTTCGGATCCGACCCGGGCTAAAACAGTTGCAACAATCATCTTATAATATATATTGCACATTCTAAAATTATAAAGGGAATATAATTAACTTTAAAATTTTAAAATTTCATAATAATTTATTTTTTGATACATCTTAATGTTAATTTACCAAATGGTATTAAAAATGACTTATTCATTATTTTTTAACATTATATATTTTTTAAATATTTTATTTTTTCACAATAGTGTTTCACAACAATATCCAACAATAAAAAAGTCTCAAATCACAATTTTTTACATTCATTTTTCATTCATTTTTTAAACACATTTTTTTTTTCAAATCTAAAATTTTAAAACCGCAATACTAATGCTAAACTAAACCTTACTCCAACTTAAACGTAAATATGAAAAAAGCAATCACTCGATCGACTTTGCCTCCCCTTTTTGAAACTATATATAAAATATTTGAAGGATATAGCATTGGCCTATCAAAATATGAAAAATTTTGAGTAAATAAAGCTCCAGCCTCATTTATGGCTAATAAAATTGCCAAGCATGCATAGTATTTTTTTTTTTCCTGGCAATAGCACATCTCTTACCAACCCCAGCTACCCCAAGATCTTCTTGCCATCATAATCCTTGTATTTATTCCGATCTCTCCAGTATTGAACAAATCAATGAATATGATGTTCATTTAGTAACATTAATCACTCATATTTAGAAGTGTTAATGGGTTAGTTGGATTGGATTTGGATTATGTCATTTTGGTTTGGATCATTATAAGTTAAAAAAAAAAATTCAGGTTATTTTGGATCGAATTATTTCGAGTTCAGATTATTCGGGTTTGAATCATTCGAGTAGAATCATCAAATTCAGGTCTGAATTGTTTAGTTTTAAAGTAAAATTAGTTTAATTTCAGGTCATTTCGTATTAGACTTTTGGATCGTCCGAGTTTAAATCATCTCATAATCGGGTTAATTCGAGTTTGAATCATTTCGATTTTTAGTTGAATAAGTTTGGATTGTTAACTTTTTTTAATCAAATCAAATTGGGTTTGATTCAAATTCAAACAAATGTAACCAATTTTTCATATTCGAATCATTTTGACAACTCTACTCGTATTCATAGCCATTAGTAAATTAGACTAACTGGTACAATTTTTCGAATTAGCAATTTATAACTTTTGAGCTACTCTAATTAATAATCTATCAAAGCAGATATTATCTCATTCTCATACTAAATGCCTATTCAGTTCAATAATTAGTTAGTATATATCCCACCAATTTTACGAAATCAAGCCTATTAGTTTTTGGTTCAAATTTCCCATATCAAATATCTTGACTAAGCAAGTCATAATTTCCAAAGAATTGGTGGAAAAGATAGATAAACCCAAATCTTTCATTTTCTTGTTTGCTTTAATGAAATGAACCATGTACGAAATTTCTTCTAGCTAGGAGTAGTGATAAATTTCAATTAAGTAATAATTAATTAATTAATTAAATTTATAAATGTAAGTAAATTACTAGCAAGCTTCCTATGTGAAATGAAAAAGATGCTCAAACTTTGTTGAATATTTGAGTATAGAAACCTTTAAGGTTTTTCTCGTCACCTTCTTCATAGATTTTTCTTCGAGAAAATAGCTTTGCTTTTGTCTTAAATCATTGGAATTATACCGGCCATTATGCAGTAAATTATATTATTATAAAAAATTAATATTCTAGAAAGAAAAAAAAGTGAAGTCTTTTGCACTATAAATAGTTGTGATGGGGAGAGGGCAAGAAGAGCAAATTAAAACAAGAGAGATAAAATCAGGAGCTGAAGGTCTCTTGTCGCAGGAGGGTTGACACTGGCTTAGTGTTGGCAGGCAATTTAAGCTCCGCCAGTGTCACCCTTCAGCGACACGAAACCTTGCAACTTCTTTGCTAGATTTTCTTCTTGGCATAGGCATCTGCTTCCAAACTTAATTGAAGGTATGCAACAAATTAGTTATGAGTATTAATGTTATTGAATAATATTCACAGTAGTACCGGTTTTTTATTATTATTATTATTATTATTTTGGAGAATGGAGATTCGAGTTCATTCTTTGCATACATGGATCTACCATTGAACTAAATGTTCAAGTATTGTGCAGTATAATAAAATATGATATGATATATTTAAACTCGATTAATATGACACATTTAATATATGTATTTTATTCGTATTTAAGATTTGACATATTTAATAATTTGTTTTGTGTTTATGTTTACATGACACGAAAAGATGAGACACGACATGTATATACGAATTATCATATCTAAAAAAGAGAGCTGAGCATTAAAATATTGGACCTCAGCTCTGGGTGTAAATGAGACACCTGTACTTGCAAGTTATTTGGGTTCGACTTGAAAAAAAAAAAAAAAAAAAACCCAAATTTAGCTCAATCATTGTCAAGCCGAGCTCGAGTTATCGAGTGAACCGAGTTCGAATATCCTAATACGCGACTCGAGTAGCTCGCGAACCTAATCGAGCTTTTTTATTTTTAATAAATATTTTATTATTTTTAATTAGTATTGAAAAATCTCAATTCAAACTCGAGCTCGAACTCGAACTCGAGCACGCAAATAATCAAGTTTGAAATTGAGTATGGGAATCAAACTTGTTTTTTTATTAGGTAAACGAGCCTAATCGAGCGAGCTTGAATAGTTTGATTTTACCTTGAATCGAGCTCGAACTTTAAAAATGAAATTCGATCGAACTTGAGTCGAGGTTCGATTCACGAGTTTTAATCGAGCTCGAACTTGAACTCGACTCGACTCGATTACACCCCTAATCTCAACCCTCCTAAACTTTATAGAGCTTCATTTCTTAACTTGTGTACATATATATCTTCCATGTATTTATAGTTTATACATATAGTTTGGATCACAAGGGTAGAAAATTTAAAGAAATGAGAAATAAGTTTCGGAACAAACAAGGTTTGGAAAATAAAAAAGTTTCTTTTTATGTACATGACTATTAGTCAAACTCAAAAACTCTCTTTGGTGTACATATATGTGTTCATTCTAGTTTTTTTTTTTTTTTCTTCTTCTATGATCAATGGGAATAATAAAAAAACAACCTTGGCGTCATTGGCTTACATTAATTTGAACAAGTATACATGCATAGGGGTTTTTGGATTGGGATTGTTTAGAAGAGATTGGATTTTTTTTTTTTTTTTAAAAAGATCCTAGTTTGAAATTATGAGAAAGTGATTGTAAATGTTGAGATATTCGAAATTTAGATCTGTTAGATATTATTTTATAAGGGTGATTAACTATATGAACCAACTGAGTGAAGTTCTAGGTTCGAAGAGATTGGACTTTAAGCATATGGATTTTCCAAGATTAATGATACTTGAATCAAAGAAAGAAAAAAAACCCAACTTTAGGACAATCAAGGCAAGAGCAAGAACAAAAAAGGAGATGCTAAGGGACTTAATTTAATAGGTGAAGTTGTAAAACCGGCTTTGACCTAATGCCCACATTTTTCTATTGTTTGATATGACAGATCTTTGGCGTATAGTTTCTGACGTTATGCTAACCAATTTTTTTTCCCTACATGTTTTTTCCACTAAAAAAGTTTTTAAGATAGAAATTTCCAAGAAATTAGAGTTAATTAATTTTCAAAAGTTTTGGACAATATTTTTCTATCAATGGTCTTTGATGGGTTGTAAGAAATTTTGACCCATAGAAGTCATTAAATTAAATCACGTCAAAATTTTATGATGATTTTTACTAAATTAAGTTCGTAAAATCAGAATTCCAATTGTAAAGTGACATGTGATCAATATACAAAAATATCTAGATTTCAATTGAGATAAATGGAGAAAGGTTAATATTTCTTTCATTAATTTAATTAATAAACATAAATATTCTTAAATTTATTTTAACTAGATCTGCTTAAGAATCGGATAGCCCTCTCGGTTCGACAGGCTCAGCTCATATTGAGCCGAGCCTAGGCAAAGCTTTTTTGATTCGGGTCGGCCCGATCCTACTTGAATCATTATTCATATAATAAAAAAATATTTTTTATTTAAATTTAATTATAAACATATATAAATATTACTATAAAAATGATTTTTTAAAATTTTTTATTATTTTTTAAACAATAAACCGAGTCGATAAATCAATCCAAACCCGCTCAAAATCAAACCTAAATAAAAAAAATTTTAAAAATTCCGAACCGTGACCACAGCACATGTAATTTTAACCTATGGCAGCTTTAAAGATCATGGGCATCTAAATCTTTAAGAGATTTGTAAGATAAAAGAATATGAATTTTAGCCTACCCCATTAGAATTAGATAGCTCTACTATGTATTAATCAACTAATTGAATATATATATATATATATATATATATATATATATATATATATATATATAACCAGCTCACTTGGCCAAGTGACTATAAATAAAATTCTTAAACAAAATATATAGATTTGTGTGTTGAAGAATCTGAATTATTGCCTACCCCATCAGAAATTGGCATCTTAAATCATGGTAACTTTTCTAAAGAATATATGAGTGAATATTTCCCTACACCATTAAATCATTTGAAGGCAGCTTGAAATATTGCTCTCTTGGCTACATAATTTTAGCTTCACATTAATTAATTTAAACCCATATATACTTTATTCTTACTGTTCCATTCATTTTCAAAGCATCCAAAATATTTTTCATAAAATACAAAGTAACATATTATATTATATGGCTTGACATGTATTAGATAAATGCTTAATTTCTCAAAGTTTTATAAACATATTCGTCAAACAAAAATATGTTAAATTAAAATCGAGCATGAAAACATATATACATAACAATCGACTAGAACCCGGTACACTCGCCTCATGGTATTTTTTTCTTTTTGAAAAAAAATTAAATAGATAATTTTTTATAAGAAAAGATATTTTTTAGAGTGGGTAATTTTTTAAAATTTATTTTGTTAAAAATTATTAAAAATAAAAAATATCTGAATTCATATTTATTATTGATGTTTTATTTAATATTTTTAATAATTTCATTAATTGATGTCACTTAACTCAGTGACACCAAACTCAATTAATCACTTTAAAATTAGTATAGATAAATAAAAAATGTGATAAATCTATGTCATGTGTCAATTTTAATTATAACTAATAATTTTACCTGCGCATGCTGCGGGAGTTATATATATTTTTAAAATATACCTAAGTAATTTTATTAAATTATTTTAAAAAATATAAAATGAATGGAAATAAAGTAAAATAAAATATTTAATTTTTTTATTTTTTTATATTATACCTTTATATTTTTTAATATTTTTAAATTTAATTTGATAAATACAAACTAATAAATAAACTACTATGATTATTTTAAATCATATTTTATTTAAAAAAATCGTTAAGAGAATAATAAAAAATATTAATAAATTTTTTAATATATAAAAATATAAAATTATTTAATTTTTTTTACTAAATATATATTTATTTATTTCTGTAAAAATAATAAATTATCAAAAGTTAAAACAACAATAATAAAAATAAAAACTACAAATACAACTACAACTACAACTATTTATTTTATCTTCTTTCTATTTTTCTTTTATTCTTCTTAATTATAAAAATTAAAACAACACTAATAAAAAAAATACAATTTCTTTTAATTTTTTCTTTTTCTTTTCTTCTTCTTCCTATTCCTGCCGTTGGTTGTCTGAGAAAAAAGTAAATATTTTATATTTTTTTGTAAAAAAATAAAATAAGTAAAGGAAAAAGGAAAAAGAAAGAAACAAAGAAAGAGAGAGAGAAAAAACTAAAAAAATTTAAATATTTTTATAATATAAATGCAAATAAATATTTATATTTTTTTATAAATTATAAATTATTAATTTCTGTAAAATTAATCTAAATTATAATATAATAATAATAATAATTTATTTTTTATTTATTTATAAGGAGGAGAAAAAAGAGAAGAATATAATAAAGAAGTAATAAAAAAATTTATAAAATTAATGTAACTAAATATTTTAAATTATTTAATATTTATAAATTTAATTTAAAGAGAAAACGGAAAGAAATAAAAAAATAAAAAATATTTTTATAAAATTAATTTAAATAAATATTTTATGTTTATAAATAAATTTTATGTTTACAAAATGAATTCAAATTATAATATAAATTATTTTTTATTTTTTGTATTTATTTATAAAAAAGAAAAAGAAAATTAGAAGAAAAAAAGGGAATAAAGAAAAAAAAAAGATCACATCAGTTGATGGCATTTTTGTAATTTATACATCACATGCCTTTTGTCATTTAACGCTTATTTTCATGGTTGTGCTAACGGACAGACCAAATTGATAGTTGATACAAAATTATGAAATTGGGATCTGATTGTTACGTTTTGAAATTTATGACCAATATAAAATATGCTCTATTTTTTGTTGATCATTGTTTAATTAACTCTTTTTTTTCAAATGATTAACTCAAATTATCTTTTTGTCCCAACTACCAAACAAAACAAAATAATTTTTTTAAAAAAAAATGACAAATGAGTCCCTCCACTATCAAACAAAAAAAAATATCTTTTTAAAAATGACAACTAAATCTCTCATAACTCAATTTTTATTATAGTAGACATTGCAAAAAATTAATCTAAAGAAAGTAAATAAAAATAAAAATGGTGCAAGAAGACCGGACATGAATCCATCATTGAAAATCTAATGATCATCAAATATCCCATTATAACCGACCATTTATTTGAAGATGGAAACATACAAATTAATCATTCAGTGTATCTTCAAAAGTGAATTGGTTTCAAAGTTAAAATGGGTCAGCTGCAATGTAACGTTTCCAGATAAAAAAACTATCGAATTTTTATTAAGTTAATTTTTTTTTTCCTTTTAAAACACAATTTGTTTTTTCAAAACATTCACGTAATGATAATGGGGGCCAATTTTAGTTTACATTATGAGAGTCCAAATTCAGTGAAAGAACAAAGGATAAATGAAGCTAATTTTATGGTCATGTAATTGCAATAATTGGTTTATAAAGTGGTGAAATGTAATTGGTTAGTTAATGTACATAGTTGTAAATTTCCACACGAATTAAATAATTGCTTACTTTTGGCCAACATGAGAAAAAACTTTTTGGGCCCACAAAAGCCGCCCAAAATTCTCTACCAATCCCATAAAAATTAATTGATCTCTCTTTTTGGACCAATATAAAGATTGGGTTTGGTTAGTGATCAGTTAAAAATTGTTTAATTTTTATTTATTTAATATATTATTTTTATTAAATTCAAAAAAATAATAATGTATTAATTACAATTTTTTTTTTTTTTTATAAATATCGTCTTAACAATGTCACTAAGCACATTAATATTTCTCTAAAAAAAATTATTTTCTTTTGCATATTTCTCCGTATCTCCATACGCATGAACACTCCACAAAAACAAGGATAATTATCCTATATTATAATGTGGGTAAAAATTTTAAACTCTATAAATCGGATTAAAATATTACTGCATAATCATTAAGATATATTTTAAAAATTAAAAAATTAATATAATAAATGAAAAAATACATATATTAATATATTAATCTCATTTGTAAAATTTTAAAATTATCGTCAATGTATAGAATGATAATTTATAAATTAAACCCTATTGCAAGTGAATTGTATTGATAGTGTAACTATCCAAGGGTAAATTAAACCCTATTGCAAGTGAACTGTATTGATAGTGTAACTATCCAAGGGTTGGGCGGGTGCCTTGGCCGAATTGGTCAGGTTAGAAATAATTTCAATTCAAGTCAGTCCAACTTGAATTATTGTTTATTCATTAAAAAATTATTTTTTATTTAAATTTAATTATAAAAATATATTAATATTAATATACAAATATTTTCTTACAATATTTTTGAATAGTAAAGAGCTTATGGATCAAGTTTGGATAAAATTAAAAAATTGGGTCACAGTCCAACCCAATTCATAAACAGGTTTAAGAGTAACTAAGACTCGAGATTCCAAATATATATATATATATATATATATATATAGTAAGGGATGGAGAAAAAAATTAATGTAAATTGTATTATATCATGATTCATGATCTCCCTAAATATACATGATTGTGTTGTACAATGTTGAGTGCATCTCAAATGGGGATATGACCTAATCAGTTGAGGGAGTGAAAGAGGAAGAAACTGAGGTTAAGGTGGGCTCCTGTCGTGGTTGCGGTGTTGTGGTTGCTGGTGTCGCGAGCGCTATATAACGTGTCGCGGATGTGAATTTAGTAATATTTCAATGAATTTGATAATATCGTGGATGTTACGTAACAGGTAAAATGTGATGTGAAACTCTTTATTTCCGTTACGTCGCGGCCGTTACGTTATCAATTATTCATGTTCATGATTAGGTTCAAATATTCATATGTAATTTGATATAAGTATATTAATTTTTTACAATTTTTTCATATATTTGAAAGATCATACATTTATATCTATGTCCAAACATGTGTCAGACATGAATAATTTTAAAAAAATAAAGAATTCGGCTAACATAAAATATAAGTATAAAAACACCTTTGGCTCTAAAACTAAATAGCAGATGCGCTAGCAAGAGAAAATGGGAGGAACTGAGTCTCTTGTTATAAGTAGAGATTTAAATTGCAGTCATTGATGCATTTTCAGTCGCATCACGTTTATTGCGGATGCGAATGTAATGATTGCGATCGCAATCAATTGCGATAAATATCGGTTATGAATATCAACGACGAAGAAAATCGAAACCGCAAAATAACAATCATAATATTATTTTACAGCCCTTATTGAAATCCCTAATTATAAGAGTCGCCTGCTGCTTAGATGTGAAAAGACCCCAAAAAGTTATGCAGCAAACTCCGGCCGGCTGCGGCTTCTGGGAAGTTCAAATTATTCTTCATCATTCTCTTTAGGAAAATGCTTCATGACCCGCCTCTTAAGGTCCCGCCTGTCATCCTGCCTAGCTAACGTGGTTAAGAGGGTAAACAATATGAAAAGTATGTACTATATAAAAACTAAAATAAAAGCAATTTTTTGATGAAATAAATTATCAAATTAAAATAAAATAAATTCTAATTTATAAACGTTCTTTTCTCAAAAAAAAAAAAAAACAAACGGGACAAATATACAGGTCAAATGGGACGGGTCGTGGAGCATTACTCTTCTCTTTGTAATTCAATCATGCATATTCTCTCGGGGATAGTACAGGTTTTTGTTTTGGAATTTGATCTAAGATTCTAATTTTCATTTCCCCCCTTCTTTTATAATTTTTTTGATTTTGTAAAAGGCAATGTATAGTTAAAATGAAGCAAAAATAGTGCTCATGGCATCAACTATCTTAGCTAGAATTAAAATATGGTATATAGATTACCAGCATATCCACTTTTCAAGTTATTTATTGGATATGATTTCAAAGAGAAAGATTACAGAAATTGATGCTTCAACTGCTAGGCTTGTGTACAACATTAATTATAACTATAATTGATCATTATCCAACATGACATCAATTTATGACATAATTAAGCTGATTAGATTAGTGTAATTATTGTTCTGTCTAGCTGTTTTTTCATTGACAATATTAAAACAAATAAAATTGTCCTAGATTTGCAGGCTTTTGTAGTTTATTAGAATCTAAGCCATTTCTTTTACTTCCCTTGTATGCTATTTGAATTTAAAAGTGAGTATTATATATGAATATATGTACGATATGAATATATTTAATTTTTTTTTTTAAGTTTTTCATATATTTAAAAGATTATATTTCATACCCATATTCGAATATATATATATATATATATATATATATCAAACACAAATATTTTAAAAAAAAAAAATTCGAGTAACATAGCTTCTCTTTACCTTGTAGCCATAAACTTGGATGTTTTGATGAATTCCTAAAGCAATTGAACAAAAAGAAAGTAGGATAAAATAACAAACTGTCAAAAATGAGAATCCAAAAAATCAAAAATCAACCGATGGATTTGTGTTCGATACGAATATATTTAATTTTTTTTTAAAGTTTTTCATATATTTAAAAGATTATATTTCATTTTCATATTTGAATATGTATATAAAAATATCGAACACAAATATTAAAAAAAAAAAAATGGGGTAACATAGCTTCTCTTTACCTTGCAGCCATAAACTTGGATGTTTTGATGAATTCGGAATTCCTAAAGCAATTGAACAAAAAGAAAGTAGGATAAAATAACAAACTGTGTAAAAAATGAGAATCCAAAAAACCAAGAATCAGCCGATCAATTGCTACTATCCATACATAATATTCCTCCTAGATGACTGAAGAAACTGGCAACTATATATATGTAATTCAAGAAGCTGAAGAAGATACGTAGGAAGCAGGAAATTAAGGAAAGAAATTACAGCAAGAGATGTAAAGGGACTCCTGTCGCAGGAGAGATGACGCCTACTGCCATCAAAGTATTCAATTTCAGTAGTAAGCTTCATCTCTCCTCGATTGAAGCTCCTCTCAAGTTCTTCCATAATAGACTTCAAATTCATTTTCTCACGTTGATCAGAGGTATTTACTACTTTTCTTATTGTTAATAGTATCCTGTTAGTAGAGATGGTAATTTGGTAGGTCAAAGTCGGGTTGGGTCGAATTATTTTGAATCAAATGAAATTCGAGTTTTTTAGAGTTTAAAGGATTGAATTTTAAAATCAAATTAATTTAAGTTTGAATCATTTCGGACTAATTTTTTAGACTGTTCAGATTCAAGTTAATTCGAGTTCAAGTAATTTCAAATTTTAGTTAAATAGGTTCGTATTATTGATTTTTTTTTATTTTATTTATCAAATCAGACTAGTCAAGTTTTTGTTGAAATGACTTGAATGGATTTTCATATTTGGATCAAATTTGTAGCTTTACCTGTAAGATTATAAATTATGTTACTCGGATTCGGGGTGAGTGTCGGTTAGTTGTATACTTAATTTTTATTTTTTTTAAGTTTTTTCATATATTTAGAAAATCATGCTCTTAAACCCATGTCTGAATATTTGTTAGATACAAGTGTCGAACATGAAAACTTTAAGGAAAATGAAGAATCCGGATAACATGGATTATAGATATTACAAGGTGAGTAGTCTCAGCTCACGTCCTCTTCAAATAAGCTAAATGTTTTGGGTTATTACACATTCTTGTTGCATGACATGAGAAAGGACTCCAAATACTTGCAAAGTAGATTGATGCCTAAATGTAATGAAATAAGGAATTAAAAAGCCACAACTTTTATGAGGGAAATTACATTGCCCTCATCTTTCAGTTGAACTTAATTATACCAATAACAATTAAGCACAATGTCCATTGAAAGACTAACAAAAGGAGCAAGAATAAAAGGTTTCATTAAGATGGCAACTGAAAATGTGTTTAACAGTACTCCCCAAAATCAAGCCATGAATTTTGCAGAGAAAACAGAGCAGAGATAAAAATGGTGATCAAAGCAGAACGTTTTTCCTTTTGGTTCACTTGATTCAGCGTCAAAGATTGCAGTTGCAAAGCAAGGAATTCTTTATTGATGTTAAGCTGCCTGATTAGTGGGAAGAGAGAACAATTTTGTAGTAGATAATGAAAGTATGTTAGCTGGATTCGGTAAGTGTTGGATATGAGTATATGTCATACACGGATAAGCTTAATGTTTTTAAAGTTTTTTCATATATTTGAAGGATCATATTTTCATACTTATGTCCAAATAATGCAGATAATAGATATGTTACTCAACTCAGTGTGTCATATACAGGTATATGTTTGATAAGGATATATTTAATTTTTAAAGTTTTTTCATATATTTGGAAGATTATTGGAGGGTCATATCCTCATACCCATATCTGGATATGCATCAAACACGAATACTTCAAAAAAAAATAAAGAGTCGAAACAACAAAGGATAATAGTGAACATTAATTATGGCTGTCTAATAAATTCTTGCAACAAGGTAGATCATGAGAATATTAACGAGCATATTTTACAATCAGAGTAGCATACAGGGTACAACAGCCAATTCCAGATGTGAACATAAAATTATCTTTCTAGAACATTCAAATTTCGATAAAGACTTTCGCAATATCAGTAAACCAATTTTTCTCTGCAATTGCATGCGTGTTAATTAGAATGATATCAGCTATTGCTAGTGCTAGACATAGAGTAGCTTTCCTCTAAAGTTATTTGAAAATAGATAAGCATGCAGCAAATATTCTTGGAGTAGAAAATAAAAATAGACTTAGCAATTCGCTAATTTATATTTTGTTTGTATTATTTTTAATGTTATAATTATATTTAAGATGTTATATATTTATATAAATTTGATATGTTAATAATTTGTATTATATAAATTTTATACATTCGTATATTTATATCATGTTATTTTTTCGTATTATATTTATTTAATCATATTGTATTTAAAATTATTAAATCTAAGAAAAACCCAGTCCAGCTGATTGATTATCATTAAGTTCTATTACTATTTATAGCAGTATGATGATCAACAAATAATGTAGACTTTGGAGAGACATGACATGAGACAAAACAACTGTCCTCGTTTGATTTATAGTACAAGAACCTAACGTGAAAACAATGTTTCTGCCCTGTCACAAGTAGATCAATCAAAGAAAGGAAAGCCCCTGGAAACAATACTGTCTGCCCTCAAATGTCTAACTTCTCCCTATCTAACAGCTGGCCCTGGCTATGGAAAAAGTCTCACAGTATGTTGCCCTTGAACGACTTAAATTCAAAACCTTAAACCTCACTTGAAAAATAAAAAAACGACAATCATACTACAAAATTTACATGCAGTGAATAAAACCTCTATTGCATTTGTGTTATCAAAATTAAAACATAATATAAAATATGATGTTTCCATATATGATACGAATACTCAAATTTAATCAGAATCATAAAAAAAAAAAAAAATTATACTATATTAGGATAATAAAAAAGGGGTAAAAATTGGCTTCTTTGTCATAAATATCAAGTCAGTCATTTACAACATGACAAGGAAGAAAAATGTTTAAGGAAAAGAAATGGTGCTAAAAAAGAGTGCATTTTTAACATTTTTCTCATTGAGCTACAAACTTCATACTGTGCACTTACATCTTTTTTTTTTTCCTTTTCTTTTTTTTCTTTTTTCCCCTTTTATGTACAGAAAGCTGTAAGGAAAAAGAAAAACAAAGCCATGTCCCACTAAGAGGAGGAAAAAAAAAAACAAAGAAAAGAAGGAAATAAAAGTTCCTAATACTGCACAGACAGCAGGCACTGACAAGACATGGATAAGAAAAGCTTCTTTGTCATAAATATCAAGTCAGTCATTTACAACATGACAAGGAAGAAAAATGTTTAAGGAAAAGAAATGGGAAAAGAAAAGGTGCTAAAAAAGAGTGCATTTTTAACATTTTTCTCATTGAGCTACAAACTTCATACTGTGCACTTACATCTTTTTTTTTTCATTTTCTTTTTTGTTTTTTTTTTGTTCTTTTTTCCCCTTTTATGTACAGAAAGCTGTAAGGAAAAAGAAAAACAAAGCCATGTCCCACTAAGAGGAGGAAAAAAAAAAAAACAAAGAAAAGAAGGAAATAAAAGTTCCTAATACTGCACAGACAGCAGGCACTGACAAGACATGGATAAGAAAATGACGTGTATTACAAGATGATGTGGATGGCTGAGATCAGTTTTCCACGATCTCAGGGCCTGTATATAATGCTCCAACAACAGCCAAGTCCTCAGGTTTCTCCCTCTCTTGAAGCCATGCATACGTATCCTTCTCTTCATCAGGTACCATAACTCCATCAACTGAGTCAAATTTCCAAGAATTTCACAGTAATTAAGCATATGATTTCAATGAGCAAGAGGGAAATCATGGGGGAAAATTGGATGTCAAGCAGCAAAAACATGGTACCTGAGAACTTTGTGAAGGGGTAGTCGAAGTAGTACGTACAATGTCGTCCTTCAGGATCCGAGTATGGAGGGCCTAGGACATCCAGCACCGCGCATGCTGTCACAGCTGTGAAGCAATGCATGTTGCCTCCATCAGCTGGATAAAGTATGGAGGCGTCGCAAGGAGAAGTGAAGTCGGAATCAACCTTAACCTTAGCCAACCGGACTTCAGGATGTTGCGCTGCTGCGACAAAAAGACATGGTGCATGTCAATGTAATGCCTGTTCATTTCTGTCCACCATCGAATCTCTTCAAGGATTCCTAGTGGGGCTTCCAACTATGGCTACCCAAAACACATTAAAAAAGCATCTTCATATACTGCATTACACATGTATAACTCGTTCCAGGATCTAATTTTAAGCAAAAAAAAGCTTCTGAAGCTCATCTAAAACTAATCTCTAATGAATGATAATGTCCATCATAAGAACTGCAGAACCTAAGAGGTTGCAACATACTAAATTTTATAACTAAGGGAATTTGCTCGTTCCAGTATCTAATTTTAAGCAAATAAAGCTTTTGAAGCTCATCTAAAACTAATCTCTAATGGACTATCATGTCAATCATAAGAACTGCAGAACCTATAAGAGGTTGCAACATGCAAAATTTTATAACTAAGGGAATTTGCATAGAAAATGCGGCCGTAAAGAAAATGAATATACATAAATATGCTTAGAAATTAAAGCAATAGAAAAAACAATTAATCTCAGAAAAACACCTACTTTGTGAAGGATCCACAGCAGCTGATGCATTGCTAGGGACATCATCAACCACCCAATCATATGATTTGATGTGCATAGTCCCAAAGAGAAGCTTGCTGAAAACCGTCATTCCAGGGTGATTGTGAAGCGGAAGGACACCAGATGGCGGCAAGCAAAAGATGCCCATCTGCAATAAATGGGAATTTTAGAAGTCCCAACTAAGACATGCTACACTTAGTCAAAAAGTTTTGGCTTATGTTTCTTACAGATCAAAAAAGCATTTCAATAAAGCTGTACATACCGAAAACTTTTCACACTCATGGATGTGCAGGTATGTTATTTTTGGAGCTCGCCGAGTTACTGGTGTGCTGAAAAATGGCATTTGTGGAGTAAGACCAACATCTGCCGGCTGGATTTCATCTACACAAAAAGAACAAACAGAAGTAACGCCAGTATCACACGAGTAGTATCTGTTATAGTTCACATCATTTTTATTCTTTGGCTCTATCTTCATCAGTTACACCTTAGCATTCTTTAGATAATAAACAAATGACCCTTTCATTTGTAGTGGCAAATAAACAAAATGCAGACATGATGGGAGAGTTTGCATCACACATAACTAAGGTGCATCAAAATTGGAGCAACTATACAAGATGAATGCTCCCTTCTATTTTTTCCAGTTACAAAGTTCCAAAGCATCAAAAATGTAGTAAAAATACAATGCTCCACAATATAAGAAACATCTGACATAGGATCCAGACATGAGATATCTTTCCTATGACATCTGAAACACATGATACCAAGATGGCACATAATTTATTGAAGGGTTTTGCTAACGAGTGTCCTTAGAACAGCCCTTAAGGTTAGTCAATATACCTCCCTTAGGACAGTCCTTAAGTTTAGTCAATATACTATTTATAGTAAAAACACTGTATTAAATGTAGTTGTTGATAATTCTATTCATTATTTTCAATACATTGGATGAAAATATTATTATATATAGTAATTTTAAAGAATATCCTAAAAGCACTTGTTAGCAAAATCCTCATTGAAAGACTGTAACAGACACTTGTAACATAAAAAGTACAGAAAAAAATACATGTACAAAAACCTTAACAGATACTAATGAACCATATGCAAGAACCACATGAATAAAATAACAACACTATCACCCCCACAAAACAAATATTCAAAAGAATAGCAGTAAAACAAGAGTAATGTGGTACACTTCCCAACACTTTTTTACAGTCTTATCTTCTCAAATAATGTGACAGAAGTAACTATTAGTAGTTTATGATATCACATTCCTAGATCTTCATATGCTAACAAATGCATAGGTAAGCCAATGACTACATGCCACAGGTGACCCTTTTGAAAAGAGTAGCAAAAAACTAGGTATCTATATAATTAATGACAGGCATTTTCCCAAAATCAAAATTTTTATGAAAGATGGTAAAGTGATTGATTATTTCATCAAATATTAAGAGTATACAGCATTGTCAAAAGACAAAAATTTCAGAAAAAATGCTGAACAAAATTCCCAAATTTCATGCTTAATCACTCCCGAAATTCAATCAAAATTGAGACAATTCAAAGCAATTAATATCAACAAATTTAACCAACTTTTTGGTATCAATTAACTACATTTAGACACTAAAGTCAACCTATTCTATGATCCAATAAAACCACAATCAAAACATACCCAAAACAGCTCTAAGCTGTTCAATTTTATCCGGGGTAGGGACAATTCCAGTCCCAGCTAAGGCGAAAACGTCCTTGCAAGTATCAAAAAGCCTTTGAACCGGGGACACCACGACTGCAGTCGGCATCATCGTCTTCCTATTCCGCCGCCGGCTCTTCTTTCCCCTGCTATCTGACAAAGTAGTAGTCCTATTCTTATTCGAATTGGAAACTTTAATTGTATCTTCTGTATTTGTTTTGGTTTCCTTAGCCAACTCACTAAAATCTTTCCCTTTTATATCAGCCAAAGTTGCTCTTCCCATTCAGCCTTCAATTTTTCCCTTTAGAATTTTAAATCAACTCTATCAGGAGCATAGAAGAAAGAGCTAAATCTCGATATGGGCATTTCGGAAAAGTGTTTAAAACTGAAATTTAAAATCTGGGTAATAAAGAAAAATTGAAAAGAACCAAGAAATGGTGATGAACAAGGAAAACAGTGGAAAACAGAGGAGGCAAAAGAGTAAAAAAGAAAAAACGTTTTTTTTTTTCTTTTGGAGTAATTCAAGATGGGAATTTTTTACAAGTTGAAGTTGTAAGACAGAGATGTCAAAGTTGGCATCTCTGTTGATGAAGAAAAAGAAGATGAAATGAAGGGGGTATAAAAGGGAGGGGACAAGAAAAAAAAAAAAAAAAAAGTAAGTAATGTCAGGGTTAAGCTGAGAGGGAAAGAGTGAACATTTTGTTTTTTGAGAAGAGAGAGATAGTGAAAACCAGGGGCCATAGTCATGGATACTACTCCCATGCAAAAATCTATGGGCTATTTCAAACAGCGGATTTCTTTATCTAACTCTGCTCTCTTCTCTCTCTCCAGATCCACATTTTGTCTTTTCCTAGTTTTACCCTTGATTCTTCGAGGTTTTTACAAGATTACCCTTACACCCGAGCTTAAAAACTAAAGTTAATAATATCGATGGTCTCAAAATTATAAATTATTTTATATTAATTCTTAAACTTTAAAACCTATAAATTAAGTTTTCAATATTATAATTTTGTATCAATATAATCTTTTCGTTAGTAAGACGATCAAAAATAAAGTTAAATGATAAATGACATATGACGTATAAATTATAAAAATGTCATCTACTGATGCCTTATTTTTGTTCTTTTATTTTTTGTCTTTATTTCTTTATTCTTCTTTTTCTTTTCAAATTTTATATTTTCCTCTTTTTTATAAAAAAAAATATATTATAATTTATATTATTTTTTAAAAATATAATTAATTTATAAACATATAAAATATTTATTTAAATTAATTTTATAAAAACTATTTTTTATTTGTTTGTTTCCTTCCTTTTTCTCTTTTTTTTTCATTTTATATTCTTTATAAATAAACTAAAATATAAATAATAATTTATATTATATTAAATTAATTTTATAAATATTAAATAATTTATTAAAAATATAAAATATTTATTTACATTAATTTTATAAAAATTATTTTAAGTTTGTTTTTACTTTTTTCTCTTTATTCTTGTCCTTTTTTTCTTGTTAATAAATAAATACAAAGAAGAAAAAATAATTTATAATATAATTTAAATTTAAAAAAGTAAATAATTTATAAAAAATATAAAAATATTTATTTACATTAATTTATAAAAATAAATTTTCTTTTCTTTTTTTATTTACTGTTATAAATAATTAAATAAAAATTAATTATTTTTGTAATAATTAAATAATTTATAAAAAATAATATATTTATTTTAATTAATTAAAAAAGTTATTTTCCTTTTTTTCTTTTTTCTTTCTTTGCTTTTATAAATAAATTAATTTTGTAAAAGATTAAATAATTTATCAAATATAAATATTTATTTACATTATTTTTTTTTTTGTAAATATTTTTTTTATTTTATGTTTTAATTTTTTTCATTCTATTCTCTCCACCCAACTCTCGTCGATCGAAAAAGAAAAATTTGAATCTCCACCGCTAGTATGACCTTGCGAAGGATCATACTGCCATTCATAAACCTCAATAGGCATTGCAAGAGGCCAAATTTGATCCATCGCGCTAGATCGAGGAGAGTCCGATTTGGTGCTTTATGCCAGATTCGGTTAAGGTAGTTGCCGTCTCAACTTCAGTATTGGAGTCGACATAAAAAATATAAAATTTTAATTAAATGAATGTAAATAAATATTTTATATTTATAAATTATTTATTTTTTTATAAAAAATAATTTATTTAGAAAAAGAAAAATAAAAGGAAAAAAGAAAAAAGAAATAAGAAATAAGAAAAAGGAAAATAAAATTTATTTTTATTATAAAATTAACGTTAAATAACTATATTATTTTTTTAAAATTATTTTATTTTTGAAAACTTAATTTAATTTAAATTATTTTTATTTATTTATAAAAAGAAAAGGGGAAAAGGAAAAAAAAGTAAAAAAACTTTAAATATTTTTATAATATTAATGCAAATAAATATTTTATATTTTTATAAATTATTATTTTTTATAAAATTAGTTTAAATTATAATATAATTATTTTTTTTTATTTACAAAGAGGATAAAAAAGAAAAATAAAATAAAGAAGAAATAAAATATATTAATTATTTTATATTAATTATATTAATATATTTTATATTAATAAGAAAAATGAAAAAATAAAATTTGAAAGAAACAAAATAAAGAAATAAAGACAAAAACAAGGATTACATCAGCAGATGGTATTTTTGTAATTTACATGTCATATGTCATCTGTCATTTAACGTCATTTCTGACGGTCTGAGTAACGGAAGAACTAAATTGAAACAAAGCTATAACATTGGAGACCTGATTGATACGTTTTGAAGTTTAGGGACCAATATAAAATATGCACTATAGTTTGGGAACTATTAACTCTAAAAACTAGATTCAAGATTAAAAAAATCGGATCGAAAATCGAACAGGTCAGATTTTTTATTTTTGGTTCAATTGGTTTGGATCGACCGGTTTGATAGAGTTTTCTTTTTAATATTTAAAACTAAATTATATTAAATATAATTAATAATTAACAAAAATATGCATTTGACTTAATGGTAAAGTTTTTAATATAATACTAAGAGGGTAAAAGTTCAAATCTCATTAATTAAAAATAAAATTTTGAAAAAAAATAAAAAATACATATAAAACTGATTTTTTACCGATTCGATCCGATTTTTTCCAAGTTTTTAAATGGTTGAACTGATTCTTTATCGATTATTAACTCGTCGGACTGGACAGACCACCGGTTAAATTGATTCGATCGGCCAGTTCGCTCCAATTTTTTAATCACTGATTATATTCGACACTTTTGCACGGATACGAAAAAATAATTAAAATACGACATGAAATAAAAAAATAATATAAACAAGATACGAACACACAAATGTGTTTAAATTTATATAATATGAATTATTAATATGTCAAATATTATATAAATAAATACAATTTTAAATATAATTATAACATATGAAAATAACACGAACATACATTAATACACGAATTGGCATATCTCTAAAGATTTTTTTTTATAATGTGTTTATTATGAAAACAAAATTACAATTTAGGAGTTCAGTTTTAGGATTTTTGGAAATATTTGGAATTTGGTGGAATTGAAATTTGTGGATGTTTAATATATATGGAAGTCTTTTTTGATGGGTTAGGACTCTACTCTAGTTTGTCGGTTAATCCTTGAGATTGGAATTCATGGGATCAAAAAGAAAAAAATTTTTTGGTACATGTTTAGAATTGAAAAGAATTACACCTAGTAATATAGAACATGATACGATTATATGATATAAAAAATAAAAAAATTAAAATACGATACGAAACACAACACAACACAACATGATACAAAAAAAAAAAAAAAACACGAATACGATCACGACACGAATACATGAATATGCTAAAATCTATTTAACATAAATTATTAATACATTAAATTTATATAAATTAAAATATCTTAAATACGAAAAAATACACAAACACGATACAAATATACTAATTATCAGGTCTAAAAAGAATTACTTACTATTGTATAATATAAAACTTAATGAATATATATATATATATATATATATATATATATATAGAAACATGCACACACATGATTTTCAAATAACTTAATTAATTGGCTTAAAAAATAGTTCCTCGAGCATCAACATGAGCATCTTTCAAATATTTTCCTCATAAAGTAATGGTAGGGTGAAAAACAATTATCCAAATATTGATGATTAAATTATTATATTTTATAATTTGATGATCAAAATAAAAAATCGATTAAAATCGGATGAATAATCTTATAATTGACCCAAAATAAAAGGGTGATATTTCAATCCAAATAAAACTACTTGTAGTGGTTTTTATGGAATTATTCCTTAAACTTTAAGACCTATTTGAAGTCTTTCTTGGCATGTCAAAACATGAGCAGCTTTATTTCCTTGGTTTTTCCGATTAAAATATTAATCAATCTTTGTACTATAGTTAAAAGTGTATTTTAGTTTTTATATTATAGAAGTGAGTAATTTAATTCTTATACATTTAAAATTGAGGCAAAAAAGTAAAATTGGTAACGGTGTTAATGGAAAACTGTCTAAATGCTGACGTGGATATATGAAACTGACAGAAAAGATGACTTGAAAAAAAATGATGACGTGTCAAACTTTTTTGCTCAGGAGGAATTTAGAAAATGATAGAATAGATAACTTGAAATAATGACATGTTTTTTAGGTAAGGGGGGATTTGGGATAAAACAAAATATGTTTTTCTAAATTTCATCTAGTCATAAGTCCCTGTCGCAACCTAAAAAATAACCAATCTTATCACAAGACTTTATTATTCATTAAGCGTGACATTAAAAAAAATCGAGTAAAAGTCGACTTAATTCCTCTTTAAAAATAAAGGTTTTGAAAATGATCTTGAAAAAGACATGGAGTCGCCACCAATATTTTTTTGCTGGGTTTTTTATATAAATATAGCTAAAAAAAAAAAATATCCCAAATTACCTATGCTTTTAGATTATTTCCCAAAATACGCTCGTTTTAAAATTAGCTGGGAAATCGCCACCCCCATGGCGATTTCCCAGCATCAAAATATTGATTTTGGCTAAAAATACCAAGGGAAATCGCCATGGGGGATGGCGATTTCCCTTGGTATTTTTTTCAAAATTCGATAAAAATACCAAGGGAAATCGCCACCCCCCATGGCGATTTCCCTTGGTATTTTTAACCAAATTTGTAAAAAAAATGAAGGGAAATCGCCATGGGGGGTGGCGATTTCCCTTCATGTAATTGTTTTTTTTTAATTAATCAACAAATTTTAATTTTTTTTTTAATTTGTAAATTTTATTTTTTAAATTTAAAAATTATAAATTAAATTAAGTTTCTTATTAAATTTAAATATGGAAAATTTTATTTCTTATAAAAATTAAAAAAACAAAATAATATTTCTTCTTAAATTTGTATATCAAAAATTATATTTGTAAGTTTTGTTTAAATTTTAAAATTTTAAAATTTTGTAAGTTTTGTTTTTTAATTTTAAAATTTATAAATTAAATTAAAATAATTTTTTTATAATTAAAAAAAAATTTTCGTAAGGTAAATTTTATTATTTAAAATTTATGAACAAATTTTTTTAAATTTTGTTAATTGATTTGTATTAGATAAAAACAAAAAACAAACAAAAAAACTTGCATTACATTTTCATAAGCAAACAAGTGAAATTCTGGAAAGTATAAAAAAAAATTTCAGCTATATTTCAGTCCATCAAATGCTGCAGAAAATATTGGAACTTGATTTTTTCTGCAATGGATAAGACTGATGATATAGGTTTTTAAACAGGTTTCAGCTATTTTCCAGTCCATCAAATGCTGGAGAAAATATTGGAACTTGATTTTTTCTGCAATGGATAAGACTGATGATATAGGTTTTTAGACAGGTTTCAGCTATTTTCCAGTCCATCAAATGCTGGAGAAAATATTGGAACTTGATTTTTTCTGCAATAGATAAGACTGATGATATAGGTTTTTAGACAGGTTTCAGCTATTTTCCAGTCCATCAAATGCTGCAGTAAATATTGGAACTTGATTTTTTCTGCAATGGATAAGACTGATGATATAGGTTTTTAGACAGGTTTCAGCTATTTTCCAGTCCGTCAAATGCTGGAGAAAATATTGGAACTTGATTTTTTCTGCAATGGATAAGACTGATGATATAGGTTTTTAGACAGGTTTCAGCTATTTTCCAGTCCATCAAATGCTGGAGAAAATATTGGAACTTGATTTTTTCTGCAATGGATAAGACTGATGATATAGGTTTTTAGACAGGTTTCAGCTATTTTCCAGTCCATCAAATGCTGGAGAAAATATTGGAACTTGATTTTTTCTGCAATGGATAAGACTGATGATATAGGTTTTTAGACAGGTTTCAGCTATTTTCCAGTCCATCAAATGCTGGAGAAAATATTGGAACTTGATTTTTTCTGCAATGGATAAGACTGATGATATAGGTTTTTAGACAGGTTTCAGCTATTTTCCAGTCCATCAAATGCTGGAGAAAATATTGGAACTTGATTCTTTCTGCAATGGATGAGACAAATGATGGGATTTATCAATGACATTTTGCATTGAATAAGTTATAACTTTTTCAGTCAAATAGTCAAATAGTCCTAGGCAGAATATCAGAATCAGATTCAATCCTATACAAAGGATGAGATTTGTCATCTGGTACAACATAATGAACCATTATAAATTCATAATACTTATGAAGGTTTACAATACCCCCATACAACAGTTTTTCAATCAGATTTTTCCTGAGTGCTAAAACCTCCTCATTCTCATTCTCATCCTTCTATATTTCTTCTTTCTTTTGCTACACAACATGAGCAATAGAGTGATCGCATTGGTCTACTATAATGGCCAAATTCATAATACTGACGAAGGTGCTACCTTTGATTGTGAACGTCCAAAAAGTTTTCGTGTTGAAGACGACGTCACATTAGAGGAACTGAAGCTGCAAATTCATACAAAAATTAAAGCTGGAACTAGAAAAAGAGTTTCAGAGGTTAAGTACAGGCATCCTCTTTCTATTGGTGAAGGATGTGTCCGATATAGAACATTTCCACTTGAAGATGATGATGATGTCAGATGCATGTTTTATGCTCATGAGACATTTGCAAATGTTGGTGTCCTTGAGTTATATGCTGACATAGATGATGTTGACGATGATTGCGGCCCTTCAAATGTTCGCACAACAGAAAACTTTCCCATAGAAGATTATGATTCTGGGTCGTTCTATGTTCACACTACATACGACGTTCCCACAGAAGAAGTCGTGCCCTTATCTCAAGCTACAACTTTTCAGACTTCATTAGTCTCACAAACCCTAATTCCTACTACCCTCGAAGATGAGCCAGCTGGTGTTGATCCTGTTCGTCCACGTGGAGTCCATGGTGAAGATGTTGGTGAATTTAGTGAGCAAGAAGAGGATGCTGAATTCGCAAGTGATGACAATACTGATTCTGACCCAGACGTCGTCCCTGCTGAGATCAACACTCATGGAGATATTCCCCCATATCAGGCTGCATCCCATATGCATACACTGGATCTGGAGGCAATGCATGTGCCGGAATTTCCAGAGTATGTTCATACATTAGCTACGCCTCTGACATTTGATCCATCTGCACTTGATCTGTGTGTTGGGTTACAATTCCCAACGAAAGAGGCTGTGCTTTCAGCTATCAAGCACTATAACATCAAAAACTCTGTAGATTACAGAGTAATTGAATCTGAGCCGACGAAATATTATGCCAAGTGCTTAATGTATGGGAATGGGTGTAATTGGAGAATAAGGGCAACTTTTATGAAGAAGAAACATCTATGGGAGATTAGAAAATATGAAGGGCCTCATACTTGCACATCGGGGAGGATTTCACAAGATCATTGCAAGTTAGATTGTAACATGATCTGCTCATGCATTTTGTCATTGGTCCAAGCAAATCCGGAGATTTCCGTTTCAGTTTTGATTGCTGAGATGCGAATCCGGTATGGATACATCACCTCCTACAAGAAAACATGGCAAGCAAAGCAAAAGGCAATTGTTCGAGTATTTGGCGATTGGGAAAGATCGTACAATGAGCTACCTAAATGGTTAGGTGCAATGCAACATTTCGTGCCTGGTACAATTGTGGAATTGCAAACGATACCTGCATATCACGGTGATCGATTGGTCCAAGGTAAGAGAATATTCCATCGACTATTTTGGACATTTAAGTCGTGCATTGAAGGGTATCCGTATTGTAAACCTATTGTGCAAATAGACGGTACTTTCTTATATGGAAAATACAAAGGCACATTATTGTTAGCTATTGCACAAGATGGCAACCGAAACATACTGCCAATTGCCTTTGCCATTGTGGAGGGTGAGACAACAGAGGCTTGGTCATTCTTTCTCAGTAACTTGCGCAGACACGTGACAAAACAGCCTGGCATTTGCTTGCTGTCTGATCGACATGAAGCCATCAAAGCTGCGATTAGACGCAATGGTGGATGGAATCCTCCACATGCATATTCAGTGTACTGCATTCGACACATTGCAGCGAACTTTATGAAAAAGTTTAACAATAAGGAATTGCGTCGACAAATTGTTAACATGGGTATGGAATCAAATCATAGTTATTTTATCTCTTATATTTCGTTTAGCATATAAAATAATATTGAAATTCAAAAGTTTTTTTGTTTTTAAATTTATTAGGATACGAGTTGAGGCGACCGAATTTTCATTTCATGTATGACAATCTTCGTGGAGAAAATGCAGAGGCGGCTAACTGGCTTGATAGGATCCCCAAGGAGAAGTGGGCGCAGTCATATGATCAAGGAAGGCGTTATGGCCATATGACAACCAACCTAGCTGAATCTATCAATTCGGTGTTGAAGGGAACGCGTCATCTTCCCATTACTGCTTTAGTGCAATCAACATATTATAGGTTGGCTGCACTTTTTGTTAAGATGGGGAACAAACAAATTGCCATGATGGAGGGAGGGCACACATATTGTGAAACAGTCACACAAGCTATGCAAGAAAATCGCAGGAAAGCTAACTCCCACATTGTTCGTAATTTTACGCGAGCAAATCAATCTTTTCTGGTTGAAGAGTTAGTTGCTCCACAAGAGGGTGTTTCTGCAATGAACTACAAAGTCAACCTCAGTGACATGTGGTGTGATTGTGGAAAGTTTCAAGCACAAAGGTTCCCTTGTTCACATGTAGTTGCTGCCTGTGCACATGTCCATGTAGATTGCATGCAATATGTGGACAAAGTCTATAAACTGGAAAATATATTGAATGTTTATAGACATGAGTTCGAAGTTGTTGGAAATGAAGGTTACTGGCCTCAATATGATGGTCCAGAAGTGTGTCCCAATCAAGAAATGCGGAGAAATCCACATGGTCGGCCAAAATCAAGTCGTATTCGTAATGAAATGGACCTCAGGGAGAAAGGCCAACCAAAACGTTGTGGATTATGCAGAAACGGAGGTCATAACCGTCGAAATTGTCCGCAACGATTTGGCACATTGGGGGAGACTTCGCATCAACAATAAATGAATTACATGTTTTTCTCAACTTATCATGTACTTTGGATTATAAGGGAAAATGTAATGCAAGTTTTTTTGTTTGTTTTTTGTTTTTATCTAATACAAATCAATTAACAAAATTTAAAAAAATTTGTTCATAAATTTTAAATAATAAAATTTACCTTACGATTTTTTTTTTTTTAATTATAAAAAAATTATTTTAATTTAATTTATAAATTTTAAAATTAAAAAACAAAACTTACAAAATTTTAAAATTTTAAAATTTAAACAAAACTTACAAATATAATTTTTGATATAAAAATTTAAGAAGAAATATTATTTTGTTTTTTTAATTTTTATAAGAAATAAAATTTTCCATATTTAAATTTAATAAGAAACTTAATTTAATTTATAATTTTTAAATTTAAAAAATAAAATTTACAAATTAAAAAAAAAATTAAAATTTGTTGATTAATTAAAAAAAAAAATTACATGAAGGGAAATCGCCACCCCCCATGGCGATTTCCCTTCATTCTTTTTACAAATTTGGTTAAAAATACCAAGGGAAATCGCCATGGGGGGTGGCGATTTCCCTTGGTATTTTTATCAAATTTTGAAAAAAATACCAAGGGAAATCGCCACCCCCCATGGCGATTTCCCTTGGTATTTTTAGCCAAAATCAATATTTTGATGCTGGGAAATCGCCATGGGGGGTGGCGATTTCCCAGCTAATTTTAAAACGAGCGTATTTTGGGAAATAATCTAAAAGCATAGGTACTTTGGGGGTTTTTTTTTTTTGGCTATATTCGTATAAAAAACCCTTTTTTTGCTAGGTGTGATCGGTCACCTATTAAAATCGATTTTATAAAATATTTTAAAATTAATTAAAATATTTTTAAAACCAATTACAAGTCTGCGTTTTAAACCAGAGAAATCAAAGAAGCGGGTTCGGGACTCGGTTACGTGTAGGGAAGGATTAGCACCCCCACAACGCCCGTATAAAACGGTACCTTATTAATCATGTGTTATCTCAAGTCTCGGTAAAAAGTCGGTTTTAAATTTAGTATTTCAAGTTAATTCTCAATTTAAAGAAAAATAATTACATTTTTAACTGAAAATGATCCGGAATTTATAAATTCAAAATTTTCCTATATTTCCCAACAAACGTGGCAAAATATAGAAATTTTTATTAGTTTGAAAATTTTTCGAATCATTCTCATTTTAAAGAAGATATTCCGTTATTAATGATAATTGATGATATCCTCCCCAGCAAACCCGGCAGAGAACTCATGAATTATTTTAACTCGGGAATATTTTTATTTTATTGAAAATCATTACCTTTTTCAAGACATTTAAAAAATATATGAATATGAATATGTGTGACGTAAATAAAATGACATAGCAAAGTCTAAATATATAATGCAACCTAAATGGTATGACATAATTTAAATGTCTTAGCATATTCTAAATGAAATAAAATATACTAAGTTATATGATATATTCTAAATGAAATGAAATAACCTAGGTTACATAATATATTCTATATGAAATGTAATAACCTAGGTAACATAATATATTCTATATGAAATGGAATGGAATAATTTAAATGACATGGCAAATATAAATGATATGGCCTATAATCTAAATGACATGAAATATAAAATAATGCTATCATATAATATGCATGAAATTAAAAATAAAAATAATAATGCATGAACATAGTATATGCTAAATAATATGATAAAAATAACTAAATAAAAAGCATAGGATATCATCAAATATTCAAAACCATGTAACAAATAATATAATATAAAAAATTTAAATCCAAGATAATAACACCATCATGAAAATTAAACATAGCAAAAATTACATATTACATAATATGCATGAATGTGGAAAATGCAATGCATGAGAATGTATTTTTTCTTTTAATTAAGGAAATCCGTATATCTAAAAAGATATCTAGCTACCTTAGGAAAATATATCAAATTAAATATTCTAAAACCAAAATACTTTGTGATTGTTTGAAAACAATTTTGAAAAGTTTAGATTAAAAATAAAAACCTAGCTAAACCCCTTTTAAATGGCTCTAATTTTCTAAGTTTAAAATCCCGGACTTGACCACCATTAACCCGAGATTTAAAAAATCATTTTTAGAGTTTAAAAAGGCTTAGAAACTAACCTAAGTCAGTAGCTAAACTTCCTAATCAGTCCCCTCTAAGTAACTTAACTAAAATAGAAAAATGAATTTCTTTAAAATTCAATTCTGCCTCCACTGTCCATTTTTAAAGCACGATTTTTACCCTATTTTTAAAAATAAAAAAAAATATAAAAATATTACTGGAGACTCAGGACAAGTAAAACTACACGGGAAAAAATCGGCTTAATTTTTTGATTAAAGATGACTACCCAGAAAAATCGGGAAAGTACGAGTACTAGGTGAAAAAACTGTTTTGCCAAAACATATTTTTTTGCCTTTGATAAAATCATTTAAAAATCAAAGTAAAAATATTAGAGACTCTCTAAAAGACTCAGAAACAGTAGCTAACAATTTTGAAAAGTTAGGCAAAAATTGGCTAAGTAAAAAAAATCACAAAGGTAGAATAATCAATTTGACAACTCTTTAATTTTTCACAAGTATGCTCAAGTGAGCATGACTTTGAGCCATTGATTGGCCTAAGTCATAAATCAAGTGGCAAGGACATGAAATGCATAAAAAATATAGCAAATATGATGCATGAAATGCATGATTTAAAACCTAAATTATATGAAAAATGCATGGCATCAATAAAATTACCTAAACCTAAATGAACTTGCATGGCATTTAATGCAACCTAGGTCTAAAATGCATGAATATGTATGGCAAAGCAAACCAATCCTAAACCTAAAAAATGCATGGAAATAACACAAACATATGGCATGCTTAAACAAAATACTCAACCAAATATCATGAAAATGCAAACCTATCAACTAACATAACAAAAATGCACACACAAAGCATACAACATAGGGTGGCCGAATAGTCTCATGCTTAAAATGAGCATGGCATTTTCACAAACACATGATATACTAACAATTATAGTTAAAGAATAATGCTCAAATCATGCAAATATAAAGTAAAGACATGAAAACCATTAAGCATTTTCACAAACACATGGATTACAAAATATAAAACATAAACAAACTTAAACATTTTGAAAACAGAAAATCAAAAATGCAAGACAAGTAAAATAAACATGATAACAAGATAATAGACTCAAAAATAGAAACAAGCAAGCAACCAAATTAAAACAAGCTTCATATTTATGTATTAGAAGAAGATTTAAAGCATCAAAACTTGTTAAATATAAAGAATAACATGAAATAAAAAATGCAAACAGCAACTATCAAAAAACTAGGCCATTCGGCCACCTCAAAAAAAGAACAAAAAAAGAAAAAAAAAAGTTTCAAAAGCTTTTTACAAGAAAGAATCAAGAAGGAACTTAAAGAAGAATATTAAAAACACTTATTTAAAAAGAAAAATCAAAAGAAACTCACCAAATATTAAATGAAAACAACAAATCAAGAACGGAAAATCAAAGAAAGTGCAAGAGTATGGTGCTTAAAGCAACCTCTAGAAGCTATATTTCAAGCTTTTTCTCTTCTAACTTTCTTTTCTTTTCTTTTCTAAACTTTTCTTTTTGCCTTTCAATGGAGAGAAAAATCAACCAAAACCAAGAGAGAATAGAGAGTGAATAGCTAGTGGATGAAAAAGAGAGACCCCCCTTTTCCTTGTAGTGGCCGAATAGCCTCATTGATAGCTAGAGTGTTGTCATTTTTTTTCCAACCAATTTTGATCCAAAGGCTATTGATCCAAGATGTTTAAAATATGAAATTATCACCCTTAGATTAGGCAATCAACTATCCACAATTACAGCTGTTTAAGAATCTTAAGCCATTATATTGACAGTCTCCCTCTTCATGCATTGGCCCATGTGGCTTAATTACAAAGGTTTGATCAAGAAAATAACTACTTCTTCATTGTTTGCCTTTTGGTTAAAAATAAAAAAATATCTACCCATCCTTGGGCCTTGGCCGGCCAACCCCTCTTCTTCCAGCCCATGCTTTTATTTTTTAAAAGGCAAGAAAAGCCCTTTTCGATTTCTTGGGTAAAATGACTTTTTTGCCCCTGAACATAAATAAATAGCAAACGGACTTTAAATTTGAATTTTATTTTTTCAATACTTTCAAAATAATAAAAAATTGAATTATGGAGGTTTTCAAAATTTTTCGAGTCCATTTGCTATTTATTTGGATTTTTTTTCCAAAATTGCCCTTTTGTGCTCCCAACTTTACCATTTTTTAAACGAGCTCCAAATCAAGAATTTTCTTGACTAATCTCTTCCAAATAATTTAAAAGTATGATCTGAAAGTTTTCATAATTTTTGGAACTCATTTGGTATTTTTTCGGGATTTATCTGCTTGAATTACTACATAGTGGGCCTGAAATTTGGCCATTTTGCAAACGAACTCCGAATCCGGATTTTGTTTCGTCAATCTCTTCCAAATAATTTAAAAATGAGATCTGAAAATTTTCAAAATTTTTGGAGTTCATTTGCTATTTTTTCGGGATTTATCTTCTTGAATTTCTACATAGGAGACTCGGGATTTGGTCATTTTGCAAACAAACTCCGAATCAAGATTTTGTTTTGCCAATCTCTTCGAAATGATTTAAGAATGAGATATGCAAATTTTTAGAATTTTTGGAGTTTATTTGCTATTTTTCCCAAATTTTCCAATTTTGCCCTTTTGCCTCCGAAACCCGATTTTGCTCAAAACAACTCCGATTTTTAGATTTTCTTCAAACTGAGCCTTGGGATATCCTTATTTAAATAATCCTCATCAATTAGTGGTTTTAGTCTTACCGAATCGGGCCATTTCTGTAATTCTTCCAAATTTCATCAAAATCCACCAAAAATCCTAATTCTCGGTTTTCTTCCAAATTGACTATTCTTTCAGTTTTTGTTTCAAGTAGCTTCTCCATTACCCGTAGTCAATGCTTATCTTTCATTTGGAACCTTCAATTTTGACCAATTTGATCGTTTAAGCACTTTTTCCCAAATTTCCCGAACTAGGATTTTCTTTCTACTGAATCTCCATAACCCAACTTCCAAACTTAATATCTTTTGATGTAGACCTCGTATTATCAAAATTCTTTCACCATTTTTCAATTGAACTTCAAATCTTGATTTTGAAAGTGGGTTTACTTTTTAGGGTTGACTTTTTTAAGTTTGAATTTTTATGCTCGACTTCTTAGACTAAGTCTCGGAGTACCAGCTACAGGATAAAAAAAGTCTTTTTACATTCTGAAACATCAATTTAGGAAAAAAATACCTATTTTAGTGGTTCGGACAAAATTAGGTGTTTACGACTGCCCCTCTTTGGCTATTGCTGAGAATGAGGAATTAGGCAAAGATAAACAAACACTAATTTTGTCCGGTTAGTGAAATCACATGTGAAGAGAAGGGGAGGGGGTTTCTTTTTCATTTTTCAATTTTTTTTCTTCATTTTTGTTGTTGAAAAAAGCTGTAAATTGAAGATTTTATCCTTAAATTGAGTTCCCTGACTAATCAAGGCTCAACCCGTCTTAAGGAAACGAGTTCGATTTTCAAAATGAAAATTGTGCCCGGAGGTCTTAAAAATAGTGCCCTGAGGTCTTATCTATAATTTAAAGAAAAATTATGCCCGGAGGTCTTAAAAATGGTGCCCAGAGGCCTTATCCTTGATTTGAAAAAAATACGCTGTATGTGACTTTAAAAAATGATGCCCGGAGGTCTTAAAAATGGTGCCCGGAGTTCGTACCCGTGATTTGGGAAAATGCACTGTATGCGACTTTAAAAATGATGCCCGAAGGTCTTAAGAATGGTGCTCGGAGTCCTTACTCGTGATTTGGGAAAATGCGCTGTATGCGACTTTAAAAATGATGCCCAAAGGTCTTAAGAATGGTGCCCGGAGGCCTTACCCGTGATTTGGAAAAATGCGTTGTATACGACTTTAAAAATGATGCCCGAAGGTTTTAAGAATGGTGCCCTGAGGCCTTACTCGTAATTTGAAAAAAATGCGCTGTATGCGACTTTAACAATGATGCCCGGAGATCTTAAGAATGGTGCCCGGAGGCCTTACCCATGATTTGGAAAAAAATGCACTGTATGCGACTTTAAAATGATGCCCGGAGGTCTTAAGAATGGTGCCCGGAGGCCTTAACCGTGATTTAGAAAAATGCGCTGTATGTGACTTTAAAAATGATGCCCGGAGGTCTTAAGAATGGTGCCTAGAGGCCTTACCCGTGATTTGAAAAAAAAAATGCACTGTATGCTACTTTAAAAATGATGCCCGATGGTCTTAAGAATGGTGCCCGGAGGCTTTACCCGTGATTTGGAAAAAATACGCTGTATGCGACTTTAAAAATGATGCCCGGATGTCTTAAGAATGGTGCCCGGAGGCCTTACCCGTAATTTGAAAATAATACGCTGTATGCGACTTTAAAAATGATGCCCGGAGGTCTTAAGAATGCTGCCCGGAGGCCTTACCCGTAATTTGGAAAAAATGCGCTGTATGCAACTTTAAAAATGATGCCTGGAGGTCTTAAGAATGGTACTCAGAGGCCTTATCCATGATTTTAAAAGAAAAACTATGCCCGGAGGTCTTATCTATGATTCGGAAAATTGATGCCCGGAGATCTTTAAAAATGGTGTCCGGAGGTCTTAAAAATGATCTTTGAAGAATTGTTGAAAATTAACCTGAAGATTCTGAGAAGATGCGAATGCTTTTGATGCTGGTGCAAATGATTAACAGGATACACATACTTCATATTGCAAATGTAAATGTTTTGAATTGATGCAAATGTTTCTTGATGCAGATGTAGATGTTGGATAAAATGCAAATACTTCGTGGTGTTTATGCAAATGGCTTAGATTGATGCAAATGCTTATTGATGCAGATGCAGATGCAGATGTTGAATAAGATGCAGATGCTTCTAAATGATACAAATGCAAATGATCCTCAAATAACACTATTACTTCTCAGAAGGATGCAAAGGTCAATAATGTGCAAATGCTTCTTTATGATGCAAATGCAAAAATTGGTATTAACGCAACTACTTCATGGAATGATGCAGATGCAAAGATTGGCATTATGCAAATGGCCTAAATGATGCAAATGCAAGGATTTGACAACGTGCAGAATGCTTCTACATGATGCAAATGCAAAGATCTATAATGATGCAAATGCTTCATGAAAAGATGCAAATGCCCCTGATCATTTTTCTAGACTTTGGCTTAGCCTTTCCAATTTCATTTCTCCTTTTCAAATCAGAGTATATCTTCAATTCATCTTTCAATCTTTGGCTATTCTCTTTGCCCTAACAGTTTTCGAACTCTTATTGACAGAAGTCTATTTGCCAAGTTCTATTTCTTCTTCTCATATTTGGAAATCAAGATAAACCCTAGTAGTTTCACACCTTTGGGTTAGAAAAACCCTTATCTCATGTCAATATCAAAAATGGGTATTTTAAAAAAATATCTTTATTTGTTTTCTCATTTTGAAAACTTCTGAACAAAAAATATCAACCCCACAGTGTGTGATGTACAAATATTTTGAAGACTGATGATCATTGTTAAAAACTTCTCTAAGTGTCATTCTGGGTTTTTCAATTTGAATTGGAAATACTTGGTATAACAAGATTTTGGTTGATCAAAGAAAATTTCATAAAAAAAATGTATGTCCTTTCTAGGCTCACAAATGGAACAGGTTTTATAAATCATGAATTCATTGAGAATCGAACAAATTCAACAATATTTTAGTTTTCATATCAAGGCATTTTGACAAGCATCAAGATTAGATGGGATGTTTAAATTGGAAAGTTTAATCTTGGAGGGAAAAAGTTTCAGTTTTTGAAGTTAATCCTCCGAATAGAGCTGATAATTTAAGAGGTTCATGAATTCCTAGATGTTCCTCGATGACCACTTCTTAAGATGACCTTCTCTTTTGTGGTATTGGCACTAACGTAAATGGCATCAAAAATTGCATTTTACTCTAGACCGCCCATATTTGGGTTTTCGCCCTAGAGTCCCATTCTTTCCATTTTTATTCTCTTTTTTTCATTGTTTTACCACGCACTTGAGAATTCTAAATTATTCCTTAGTGAAATGAGAATTCGATGAGATGGGATAAAATATGAGGAAAAACCCTTCAAGTTGAATATTCATGCTTGATCAAAATGAGCTTTTAAAGCATGTAATGTAGGCCATGGCTCGGGGTTCAGAAAGAAAGGATAAATAAGCCCAAAATCTTTGTTTGAGGGTAATCAGATCAAGGATCATTTCTTGAGGAGGATTTCCTTTGAAGTATTTGTCCCTTTTGGACTTTTCTTTCCTTTTTACTTTTGCTCTTTTTCTTCTTTGCTTTTGGCTTTCATTTGCCATACTTTTTTACACTCTTTTTCTTCTTGGCTTCCATTTTGCCATCTTTTCCTTTTTCTTTTGATAGAGTGAGCCCATATTGATTCGGGGCTCCATTTGCTTTGTATCTGTCTTTGAGCCACGACTCATGATCTTTAAAAAGATCTTTCCTCGCATTTGCCCCCCAGCGTAGAGGGTGATCCTTGATCAGGGTTCAAAGAAGAAAAATTCCTTAAGCTCAAAAGGGGTGACTATGGATAATTTTCTTTTTGTGAGAGGAATATGAAAGATGGTCATTTCTCATATCAAGCACAAATATTCATTGAAAAGCAATCCCCGGGGGAAATAGATAATCAAAATTTCATTTTGCACTTTGGAATCATCTGAATTCTCATATGCATGATATCACAATTTTTCTCTCTTTTTTTTTTTTTTTCATTTTTGCATGCCCCCAATGATTTAGGCATTAATCCCATCCTTTTTCACCATATAACCATCACTTCCGCATATGATGCCCCAATTTGATTAACCATGAGAATTTGTATCATTACGAGGAACATCGCAAGGCTAGGTTTACATTGAAAAAAGCAAAGTTTCAGTCCTGGGTTTTTTTTTTGTTTTTTTTTGTTGAAGAGACGAGGAAGAATGTAACCCAAAATAGGATAATCTGATTTAGTCATGGTGCCCCGAGGTGTCAATCATGAAGTGATGTTTGGGCAATTAGTGTTTTGTGGTTGTCGAAAATGACATGAATGGTTTTGGCACAACCTTGACACACACCAAATTACCATGATCTAAATTCTTGAAAGAATGTCTCATTTGTTTGAATTTCAAAGTTCAAAAAAAATTCAAAATGTTTGTTGCTTTGTTCATAGCCTAGACTAGGATCTACATATTTGCTTATTCTATGATGACAATGGTTTTATGAAGTTCAATCATTCATATTCCTTGAAGCATTAGGTCTTTCAAGTGTTCTCGATTCAAGGGGTTTAGGCCTAGGAAAGCCTAAAAGAGAGGGGAGAAGGTATTGGGTCATTTGTAACAATGATCATCAATATTCTCGAGATTATCCATTATTAAAACTTCCTTAATGCTTGTTTTTGCAAATTCAAATTATTGTTAAAACACAACAAACACAAAGCATTTAAAATTCAAAATTCATTTAATTCATATGAATGTCGACATGAGACAAGTGTTTTCATCATAAGGTCTGAAACTACATGTATCAAAATGCTCATATTGACATCCTTCAAAGGTAGTAATTCTCCCCCAAAAACCCTGAAAGAAACTGATTTACAGTAAAGCGGCCTTCCACTGATTGATAAGCTCCGGTGTCAAAATACCATCGCGGATAAGACTTTCAATCCTTTCCCTCAGTTGTCTGCATTTTTCAGTTGAATGTCCAACTACCCCCAGGTGATAATCACACTTGCTGTCAGGGTCATAACTTCTCCCTGATGGATTCAGAGCTATTTTCAAAGGTATCGGGGTAAGGTACTGATTCTTTATTAGTAATGGCAGTAGGTCAAGGATGGGGATTGGAATTCTTTCTTGATTGGACGTGGTCGTTTTCTGGAAGTAGGCCTTGTTGCAAGGGCTGGTATAGGATTAGGTGCTTTAGTTGGTAGGTAAGGATAAAGGCTTGGAGATACCTCAGTAGGGTAACATGATTGGTATGAGTGAAATTGGGAATATGGGACGAAATCTCCCATAGCTTGGACATTTTCCTCTTTATTTCTAGGTGCCTTATTTCTCTCGGCATTGGATGTTCCATCTCCTTCAAGTTTCCCATTCTTGATAGCATTCTCAATCATCTGCCATGAAATTACTATATCCGCAAAATTCTTCGAGGCATTGCCGACGAGTCTATCATAGTACGAGGCCTGCAGTGTATTCACAAAAATGACGGTGATTTTCTTTTGTGTCAAAAGTGGTTGTACTTGGGTAGACATGTTCTTCTACCTCTGAGCATACTCTTTGAAGCTCTCAGTAGCTCTTTTCTCCATATTTTGCAAAGTGAGACGATCAAGTGTCCTGTCGATCATATGCTTGTACTGGTTTAGAAAAGCCCTAGCCAAATCATTCTAAGAGCTAATCTGATCCTTGCTTAACTGACTATACCACCTAATTGCGGACCCGCTGAAGCTATCCTGAAAGTAGTGAATCGGAAGCTTATCATTATCTATATGACTTGTCATCTTTCGGCAAAACATAGTGATGTGGGCTAACGAATCAGTCGTCCCGTCATATTTCACAAAGTCAGGGACCTTGAGTTTAGGAGGAATGACTAAATCGAGGACCAAACATCGTTCTTTCGCCTCCACACTCCAGAATACGTCTGTATTTTCTACTGCCCGGAGCCTTTCATCTAACAACTGATATTTCCCTTGAGAATCTACCAACTCTACCTCATTAACCATTTTCAACTTTGCCTGTTCAACTGGATCATCTGAATTTAAGACATTGACGGGGTTAACTGTGTTATGGGCATCCATCATTACGACCTCATTCTGACCCTTTCATCCCTCTAACCCTTCTATGGCGGCCAAGTTTTCAGTGTATCCCTTTAATACGATGGACATTAGCTCCATCAATTTAGTCATCTGATCTTTAGATTCTGCTTGAGACTTTGCCAGCTGTTCTCGCAATTCTTCTTGTATTCTTTCCATTCGAGCAACTTGTTCATTCTTCATAGCACTAGCCTGTATTAAATGGGTACTTAGTACTTCTTATACCTCTGATTTGAAATGGAAATTCTTTCAAAGACTCTTAAAGCCAAGCTAACTTATGTTTTATTCCCCCAAAGTGCGTGTCATGATGAAGGAGCCATGAATGCAATTTGATGCATATGAAGCCTAAACAATATGATGTATGGACATGTACAGTGGAAACATGCTGACCATATATGTAATAAATTCAATCACGATGTCAACATGTTGCAAGCAAAGAATAAACAAATCAATGCATGGATATATGCAATGAATGATCATGTACATTTCAGCGTATTTCCCAATGAATGATCATATACACGATGAATGCAACATGATGTCAATTATGATGCATGTAGACAATGAATGATTGATACAGAGTATATACAAAGAAAATCATGTTGACCATGTGTGTCATGAATGCATCCTGATGTTAATATGACAGATTAATGTATGAGCATATACAGAGAAATCATGCTGGCTATGTTTGTCATGAATGCAATCCAAAGTCAAAATAAGCAAATTAATGCATGGATATATACAGAAAAACCATGCTGATTATGAATGCATGAATACAACATGATGCTAACATGATACATGTATGAATGTATGGTATGACAAATAATTGATCGGATGAAAAATGCAAAGGGGAAGATATCACAGAGGAAATAAGAATCGGAGGAACTTAATCATCAACATCTCATAAATTTGAAGCATAGTCAATTCATTCCCATATCAACGTTCACAATGGTATAAACCATGTTTTACAAAATTTGAGTAATGGTTAAAACTGTCTTTACAAGCACTTTATTCTTCTTAGCATCCTAAGGCTATAAGAGCCGGCTATTGAAAAAGTGAAATCCTACTACATCATATCAGACCGAAGTCTTTCTACATCATTCCTGTAAATCTCCCAATCTTAATTATGCTTTCCCAACCCTCTATCAATCAATGTCTTTGGATCAATCCACTTGATCTCTATAAGAGATTGCACTTTCTTTTTTAAGGCTATACAGCCTTCAATGTTATGGCCAGCAATTCCACAGTGATAATCACATCTTGCATTTGGATTATACCACTTTGGATATGGTGGTAACAGGGGTTTCAGCGGGATACAGGCAACCATGTGATTTTGGATCAGTATAGGGAGAAGCTCCTGGTAGCTGATTAAAATGGGATCATACTGCTCTTGAGTCTTGTTTTTGAGTTATTTCTTAGTCACACATGGCCTAGGAGTTGGGGCACTTGGTGGTGGAACTAAGGTTCGAACTGAAGTGTTTACATAAAGATGTGGTGAAACAGCATGGTAAGGGTATGGATTTGGACAGAGGTCCCTTGGAGGTTGTACATAGTTCGAGGTTCCTATCCCGGATGCTTGATAAGGTGATTGATGAGGGAGATAGTATGAACTGGAAGTTGGTGGTGATGGAGTGGGATTCAGGAATCCTGTAGTGGTCATCTCAATGGATGATTGGACTATAGTAGGGTGGGGATACTGGTTTGGACCTATGACCAATTCCAGGGACTATTTGGGATCTAAAGTTTCTATCCTTGGTATCAGGCTCTCGGGTTTAATCATTTTCACAATTTTGTCCACAATTTCATCAGGGTTATAACCTTTGTCGCATTGACAAGCGCAGGATCCAGCAAGGATTGTATGTTCTGGACCTAATGGTTTTGGTTGATCCGAAGGTGATGCAGAGCCCTAAGAAAGTTCCCCCTTACTCTTACCCATATCCTCAACCATTTTCATCAATTTGGCAAGCTGTTCTTTCATCTCCCGGATTTCATGTCCAAATTCCTCTTGATTTCGTTCCAGAGCACCAATCGTTCCTCCGATTCTTTCCTCATATCTCAAGCGCCTTTCGTGCAAATGAAAATGTCATGAGATTAAGAATACAATTATGAATGTACATTCTCTATTCCTATGTGCATGAATATACTGATGATTAATGCATGAACATATACAGAGAAATTATGATGACTATGTATGCTATGGATGCAATCTAATGCCAACATGATGCATTTATAAAATGAATAAATTGATGCACAAGTATATACAAATAATGACCATGCATGTCATAAACATATTCTTCAATGAATGACCATGCATGCTATGACTGTAACATGATGTCAGAATAATATATGCAAAGAATAAATGAATTAACACAAAGGTAGGTACAAAGAATGACCATGTATATCACAAATGTATTCTCCAATGAGTAACCATGCATGTTAGGACTGTAATATGATGTCAAAATGATACATGTAAAGAAAAATGAATTAACACAAAGGTATGACCAATGATTACACGAAATTGGTGGGACCTAAATCTTGATTATTCAAAAATTTATGCAAGACTTGCCTCCAAATTTAATCTATGATTTTTTGAAATACGTTTCCTTTATGAAAAACCAAACACATTATTCTCAAAAGAATTTCGGAGTAGTGGATCTTACTATAGTACAATATGCAAATGTTCATGTAACACTACCGGTTTACAACTCTTATTCAACCAATGAATGTTTATGAAATCATCAAATAAAATTATTACCACCATCCGTTTATTACAAAAAAAAGAGATCAACAATACAACCATAAAATATACATGCTCTATTCACACATGCATGAAATGTGCAAAATGCAAAAATGTTTGAAAAAGAATGTTTATATTTTCAATTTAAAAAAGTTTATGAACACTTGCCCCAACAGTATCGGCTCACTTAGGCATCACGATGCCTTTGGGAAAGGGTATTAAATTTATTACCGGCGATGTACGTACATCGTTGCCCGATCTACAACACTTATTCAGAGTGTAAAATAGGTAATAAAATTTTTAGAAATGTCCCTCCATGTGTTCCTATCTTCGGTATCTAATCGAAAATTCAGCATGGCTTCACCTAGGTTCACTATATGAGGATGAATCGGTTCTAAAGGCCACGAATTGCTACTCACTGTCGCCGGTGAAGGCTAGTAAGGCACTCCGATAAAAGCGGGTTCAATTCGTTAGAGTCTATTTCCTTAGCCCATGCGGATTGTTAATCACGAAGGCTTAGGTAATTTAGTATTCCGGAAGTGTTTCACTAGCCCATGCGGATTGTTAATCACGAAGGCTTAGTTACTTTGCTCCCACCTAAAAGGACGAAACCTGGGTATAGGACTCATGATATGCAAATACACATGGGGTGTGTGTGGAGGAACAACAAACCTTTCACCACCTATTCTACAACCCTTAGTCTAAATGCCCTATCAATTTATTAAAAGAATATTTAAGAATAGTGTAACGCATTAACCAACAAGCAATTATAATATACAACCTTAAATAACTAGAGAACAATAATAAAATACATACACATGAGTATGGACATATTTAAAAACATTTTATTATTTTCAAAATTCTCCTTATTAAAAAATGTGAGAATTAAAATTAAATACTAATTAAACCAATAAAATCGAGACTTCGATAACACACGACTAATTCTACGCCTGACTCTCTAATGGCCCCAGTGGAGTCGCCAAGCTGTCGCAACCTAAAAATATAACCAGTCTCATCACAAGACTTTATTATTCATTAAGCGTGACATTAAAAAAACTCGAGGAAAAGTCGACTTAATTCCTCTTGAAAAATGAAGGTTTTGAAAATGACCTTGAAAAAGACATGGAGTCGCCCCCAATCTTTTTTAGCTAGGTGTGATAGGCCACCTATTAAAACCAATTTTATAAAATATTTTAAAATTAATTAAAACATTTTTAAAACCAATTTCAAGTCTGCGTTTTAAACCAGAGAAATCAAAGAAGCGGGTTCAGGACTCGGTTACGTGTAGGGAAGGACTAGCACCCCCACAACGCCCGTATAAAACGGTACCTTATTAATCATGTGTTATCTCAAGTCTCGATAAAAAGTCGGTTTTAAATTTAGTATTTCAAGTTAATTCCCAATTAAAAAAAATAATTCCATTTTTAATTGAAAATGATCCGGAATTTATAAATTCAAAATTTTCCTATATTCCCCAACAAACTTGGCAAAATATAGAAATTTGTATTAGTTTGAACATTTTTCGAATCATTCTCATTTTAAAAAAGATATTATGTTATTAATGGTAATTGATGATATCCTCCCCAGCAAACCCGGCAGAGAACTCATGAATTATTTTAACTCGAAAATATATCTATTTTATTGAAAATCATTACCTTTTTCAAGACATTTAAAAAATATATGAATATGAATATGTGTGACATAAATAAAATGACATAGCAAAGTCTAAATAATATAATGCAACCTAAATGGTATGACATAATTTAAATGTCTTAGCATATTCTAAATGAAATGAAATATCCTAAATTATATGATATATTCTAAACGAAATGAAATGAACTAGGTAACATGATATATTCTTTATGAAATGTAATAACCTAGGTAACATAATGTATTCTATATGAAATGAAATAATTTAAATGACATGGCAAATATAAATGATATGGCCTATAATCTAAATGACATGAAACATAAAATAATGCTATCAAATAATATGCATGGAAATAAAAATAAAAATAATAATGCATGAACATAGTATATGCTAAATAATATGATAAAAATAACTAAATAAAAAGCATAGGATATCATCAAATATTCAAAACCATATAATAAATAATATAATATCAAAAATTTAAATCCAAGATAATAACACCATCATGAAAATTAAACATAGCAAAAATTACATGTTACATAATATGCATGAATATGGAAAATGCAATGCATGAGAATGTATTTTTCCTTTAATTAAGGAAATCCGTATATCTAAAAAGAAATCCGGCTACCTTAGGAAAATATATCAAATTAAATATTCTAATACCAAAATACTTTGTGATTGTTTGAAAACAATTTTGAAAAGCTTAGATTAAAAAAAAAAAACTAGCTAAACCCCTTTTAAATGGCTCTAATTTTCTAAGTTTAAAATCCCGGACTTGACCACCCTTAACCCGAGATTTAAAAAATTATTTTTAGAGTTTAAAAAGGCTTAGAAACTACCCTAAGTCAGTAGCTAAACTTCCTAATCAGTCCCCTCTAAGTAACTTAACTAAAACAGAAAAATGATTTTCCTTCAAATTCAATTCTGCCTCCACTGTCCAGTTTTAAAGCACGATTTTTTACCCTATTTTTAAAACTTCACAAAAATATAAACAAAATAAGGGAGACTCAGGAGACGTAAAAATACACGAGAAAAAATCGGCTTAATTTTTTGATTAAAGATGACTGCCCAAAAAAATCGGGAAAGTACGAGTACTGGGTGAAAAAACTGTTTTGCCAAAACACATTTTTTTGCCTTTGATAAAATCATTTAAAAATCAAAGTAAAAATATTAGAGACTCTCTAAAAGACTCACAAAAGTAGCTAACACTTTTGAAAAGTTAGGCAAAAAAAATCACAAAGGTAGAATAATCAATTTGACAACTATTTAATTTTCCACAAGTATGCTCAAGTGAGCATGACTTTGAGCAATTGATTAGCCTAAGTCATAAATCAAGTGGCAAAGACATGAAATGCATGAAAAATACAGCAAATATGATGCATGAAATGCATGATTTAAAACCTAAATGACATGAAAAATGCATGGCATCAATAAAATGACATAGACCTAAATGAACTTGCATGACATTTAATGCAACCTAGGTCTAAAATATATGAATATGCATGGCAAAGCAAACCAATCCTAAACCTCAAAAATGCATGGCAATAACACAAACATATGGCATGCTTAAACAAAATACTCAACCAAATATCATGAAAATGCAAACCTATCAACTAACATAACAAAAATGCACACACAAAGCATACAACATAGGGTGGCCGAATGGTCTGATGCTTAAAATGAGCATGGCATTTTCACAAACACATGATATACTAACATGCATAGCTAAAGAATAATGCTCAAATCATGCAAATATAAAGTAAAGGCATGAAAACCAATAAGCATTTTCACAAACACATGGATTACAAAATATAAAACATAAACATTTTGAAAACAGAAAATCAAAAATGCAAGACAAGTAAAATAAACATGATAACAAGATAATAGACTCAAAAATAGAAACAAGCAAGCAACCAAATTAAAACAAGCTTCATATTTATGTATTAGAAGAAGATTTAAAGCATAAAAACTTGTTAAATATCAAGAATAACATGAAATAAAAAAATGCAAAAAGCAACTATAAAAAAAACTAGGCCATTCGGCCACCTCAAAAAAGAAAAGAAAAAAAAGTTTCAAAAGCTTTTTACAAGAAAGAATCAAGAAGGAACTTAAAGAAGAATATTAAAAACACTTATTTAAAAAGAAAAATCAAAAGAAACTCACCAAATATTAAATGAAAACATCAAATCAAGAATGGAAAATCAAAGAAAGTGCAATAGTATGGTGCTTAAAGCAACCTCTAGAAGCTATATTTCAAGCTTTTTCTCTTCTAACTTTCTTTTCTTTTCTAAACTTTTCTTTTTGCATTTCAACAATGGAGAGAAAAATCAACCAAAACCAAGAGAGAATAGAGAGTGAATACCTAGTGAATGAAAAAGAGAGACCCCCCCTTTTCCTTGTAGTGGCCGAATAGCCTCATTGATAGCTAGAGTGTTGTCATTTTTTTTCAACCAATTTTGATCCAAAGGCTATTAATCCAAGATGTTTAAAATATGAAATTATCACCCTTAGATTAGACAATCAGCTATCCACAATTACAGCTGTTCAATAATCTTAAGCCATTATGTTGACACTCTCCCTCTGCATGCATTGGCCCATGTGGCTTAATTACAAAGGTTTGATAAAAAAAATAACTAGCTTTTCATTGTTGGCCTTTTGATTAAAAATCAGAAAATATGTGCCCATCCTTGGGCCTTGGCCGGCCAACCCCTCTTATTCCAGCCCATGCTTCATTTTTTTAAAAGGCAAGAAAAGCCCTTTTCAATTTCTTGGATAAAATGACCTTTTTGCCCCCAAACATAAATAAATAGCAAACGGACGCCAAATTCAAATTTTATTTTTTTAATACTTTCAAAATAATAAAAAATTGAATTCTGAAGGTTTTCAAAAATTTTTGAGTCCATTTGCTATTTATTTGGATTTTTTCTTCCAAAATTGCCCTTTTGTGCTCCCAAACTTTACCATTTTTTAAACGTGCTCCAAATACAGATTTTTCTTCACTAATATCTTCCAAATAATTTAAAAGTATGATCTGGAAGTTTTCATAATTTTTGGAACTCATTTGGTATTTTTTCGGGATTTATCTACTTGAATTACTATATAGTGGGCCCGGGATTTGGCCATTTTGTAAACGAACTCCGAATCCGGATTTTCTTTCGCCAATATCTTCCAAATAATTTAAAAGAGATGTGAAAATTTTCAGAATTTTTGGAGTTCATTTGCTATTTTTTTGGGATTTATCTTCTTGAATTTTTGCATAGGGGACCCGAGATTTGGCCATTTTGCAAACGAACTCCGAATCAAGATTTTATTTTGCCAATCTTTTCGAAATGGTTTAATAATGAGAACTGAAAATTTTTAGAATTTTTGGAGTTCATTTGCTATTTTTCCCAAATTTTCCAATTTTGCCCTTTTGCCTCCGAAACCCGGTTTTGCTCAAAACAACTCTGATTTTCAGATTTTCTTCAAACTGAGCCTTGGGTTATCCTTATTTAAACAATCCTCATCAATTAGGGGCTTTAGTCTTACCGAATCGGGCCATTTCTATAATTTTTCCAAATTTCATCGAAATCCACCAAAAACCCTAATTCTCAATTTTCTTTCGAATTGACTTTTCTTTCAAGTAGCTTCTCCATTACCCGTAGTCAGTGCTTATCTTTCATTTGGAACCTTCAATTTTGACCAATTTGATCGTTTAAGCACTTTTCCCCAAATTTTCCGAACTAAGGTTTCCTTTCTACTAAATCTCCGTAACCCAACTTCCGAACTCCATATCTTTTGATGTAGACCTCGGATTATCAAAATTCTTTCGTCATTTTTCAATTGAACTTCAAATCTTGATTTTGAAAGTGGGTTGACTTGTTCAGTAGTTGACTTTTTAGGGTTGACTTTTTAGGGTTGACTTTTTCAACTTTGACTTTTTATGCTCGCCTTCTTAGACTAAGTCTCGGAGTACCAACTGCAGGATGAAAAAAGTCTTTTTACATTCTGAAACATCAATTTAGGAAGAAAACATACCTATTTTAGTGGTCTGGACAAAATTAGGTGTCTACAGTCCCATCCTTGGTAACAGAAGGAATCTGATTTTCATTCTTTTGCTTGGGTTCATTGAGTGAAAAACTGATAAATCCCTCAGCAAAAATTTGGTCATAAGTCCCATCTTTTGTAGCAGAAGGAATCTGATTCCCATTTTTGTACTAGGGTTCATTGAGTGAAAAACTGGTGAATCCCTTAGCTTCATCTTCAGGCATATAAAATGCAAAAACAATGTGGTCCCAAACATGCTATATAGACCTTCCCAACAAGTCTCAAAGGTCATCCCTGTTATAGCAATGATAAATCCCTCAACTGCCCCCTCATCCTCAAAGCTAGTCTCTCAGCCAGACTTTTCACTTGACTTACTCCCTTCAAAGTTCAAGAATGAGATAGCCCAAAAAACAATCAATACAAGGGCCAAAAATAGAATCTTTCTTTATCAATCCCTTATAATCAGAAAATATGGTGACCATGCTTTCATACCGATTGGGATTAACCCCTAGTCACAATTCCTTCACCTTTTTTGCATACACTACTACATTATCTTCCCCCCCCCAGAACTTCTTCCATTTCTGTGGTATTTCAGGTCTATACCATCGCTATATAGTTCCCGACCTTGAACCTTTATTGGGCAACTGAACATAGGTTCCGGACAGATTACTTACCAGTCTTCCTGCAATGATTCTACCCTCTTACAGAATAGCAGACCATCCTCCAAGACTTTACTGATACCCTGTAGACACCTAATTTTGTCCGTGCCTTTTAAAGCAAATTTTGATTTGTCCCTCTCGGGTTTAATATTTTTGTAAAAGTCATGATCGCGATTTTAGATTTTTAAAATGTTCTAAATTATATATATCCTTTTTACCTTTAATTGTTCAAATAAAATCGGACCGCAAAATTACCAATTTTAAAATTCAATTTAAACCCGAGGTGAAAAAAGTTTAATCTTGAGTTTTATTAGATTTTTAAAATAAAATTTTAAATTGAAAATATTTGAAAAAATAAAAAAAGAAGATTGGAATAAAGGATGGGTAATTTAGACATTATACGGTTTTTTTTTTTAGGTTAGGTACATGTTAAAAAAGGTACCCGATGATTTGGTTTCTTTGGAGGGAGCAAAAAAGCTAAAAGAAAAAGAAAGAGCTTTGTTCTTTTTTTCATGGGGGGCTGCCAGGAAAGGAAAAAGAAAGAAAGCTTTGATTTTTTTTTTTGAGGGGGGTTAGAGTAGGAAAAAAAAGCTTTGGGGGGTTTCTTTGCAGCTCCAGAGGTCCCAAAATATGGGGAGGAAAACCAGAAAGAAACATATAGACGACACACCCACGTCATCTTCATCTCCGTCAACCTTAGACAATTCAGAATCATTACTGGAGAGGCGTCACTAGCACCAGAAAGTCTGGCGTAGGAAAGATGGAAGCTCAAGGAGAGAGAAAGAGAGAAAGAGAGAGAAAAGAAAGAGGAAGGAGAAGAAAAGGGATTATGGGGGCTTCTTCAAATGATTGATGATGGGCAAGCTGTTGACATAAAGGGAATATCTGAAAGGTCTTTGAATAAGCATTTGAAGAAGCTATTCCTTTCTTAAAACCTAAAGGAGAATGGTGATAGAGTGTTTTTACTCTCTTCAAATTCTCGTTCTACCTTGGATGTTGTTGGCCATTTGATTCAGGCTCATACAGAACCCAAAGAACAACAGCCCACAAATTATGGTTCAGTGAAGGATGCACCCTCAATCCCCGAGCATGCCGAATGTAGCCAAGTAATGGATGAAAATAATTCAGACAGAGATGAAACTGCTACCCCTGCCATCGCTGTTGATGAATCTGACGAATCCGGGTCTATTTCTGAATCCGAATCCGACACACCAAATGGCGTCAATGTAATCATTGAGAGTAGTCGAGGCTATTCTGAAGTCACAAAGGATGGTGTTACTGTTGCCAAAAGCATCAAATTTAGGGATAAGGCTAAAAATGTTGGCGCAGATCTTGTAAAGCAGGTTGCAAATGCCACCAATAAAGTTGCTGGAGATGGCACAACTTGCGCAACTGTCTTAACTCAGGCAATTCTTTTGGAAGGCTGCAAGTCATTGGCTGCTGGTGTAAATGTGATGGACTTGCGAAAAGGAATTAATATGGCAGTTGATACTGTCATATCTGATTTGAAAAGCAGGGCAGTTATGATAAGCACACCAGAAGAAAGTACACAGGTTGTCACTATTTCTGCAAATGGCGAACGTGAAATTGGAGAATTGATAGCAAGAGCTATGGGAAGGTTCATTAGACCTTGTTAAAGCTCTGTACGCTGAGGTTCAGAATGACCATCTGTCATTTGAGGGAAAGCGAGTGTTAGAGGTGGGCTCCTTATTTTCAGCTCGGATGTGGTCACGGATTTCCTGGGATATTTGCATGTCTTGAGGGTGCAGCTGTTGTGCATTTCCAGGACTTCAATGCTGAGGTCCTGCGGTGTCTCTCCACTCCAAATATGAATGTGAACCTTTCAGAGAAGCCTCAGCCTGACTATGCAACAGAAGCACGCTTCTTTGCTGGTGACTGGGGTGAGATTCAGCAACTACTTCCTCATGCACGTGAAAGTGAAATGACCCTGAATTCCGGCTCAGAACATGGCCAAGCTACTGGTTATGATGTTATTCTAATGGCTGAGACGATTTATTCAATCTCTGCTCAAAGGAACCTCTATGGACTAATAAAGAAGTGCATGAGCCACTCACATGGAGTTGTATACATGGCTGGAAAGAAGCAATATTTTGGCGTAGGTGGGGGAACTCGACAATTTCTTTCTATGCTTGAGAAAGATGGTGTTATGGCTGCAAGTCTTGTTACTAAAGTTGCTTATGGTTCGTCTAATGTACGAGAGGTTTCATGAACGTATCCGCCTCTGCACTACTTCCTCTCTGCTTTGCTGCTAAGTCCCAAACGGGTGGACCTGTCAAGAAACGATCGTCCTCAGCAGCTGGTAATAAGAAGAGGATCAGGAAAGGAAAAAGAGGGAATGATGATGATAATTTGAAGGAGCTGAGTTTGAGGGATGTTTAGATTGTGGAAGAAAATGATGATGTTGAAGAAGGGCCGTCTCCTTCGTCTTCTACTACTACGCGTTCTTTAGCATATCATCCTCCACAGCTGCCCAAATCGCCAGCTGGGTTTGCAATGGCATTTTGATATTCAAAAAGTCACGTAAGTATGAGCTCGAGAGCAGCCCAGGTATTTTGATAGAAATGACTAATAAATTTGTTTTCTTTTGTTTTTAATTTGCTTTGGATCTTGGATGGGTTTGGTTTAATTGATGATTTTACTGTTACGTTGATATCGTTATCCAGATTAGGAATGAAAATCTGTGTTAAAGAGTTAAAGGCATATGTATATATATATATATATATATATATATGGAGCTTTGGAGGAAAAGGATAGATGGATAATTATTTGATTTGAGCTTTAGGAATTAAGAGAGAATGTGCTTTTGTGGGGTTTGAAATGAGAAGGAATTTCGGCTATTCCAAAGAAAAGGGGATGGACGTCTATTCCCATAATGAATATAGTATCTTTTACTAAGGGGATTATGGAGGTGCTATCTTTCTAACAAAGAATTTATTCCTCCAAGTCAAGTGTCATTTTAAAGTCTTGTTGCCATGCATGTTGACACCTTATTTTTCTTGCCACCATGACACCTTGCTTAAACAAAGTCAGGTCATTATCTTCCAAATTCCAAGTTAGGCTTTCTAGCCATACGCATGTTTTCCTCCTTTATAGCTAGAAATCGTACAAAGCCTTTCATACGCCATTTGTCTTCTCGGTTTGAAGAATTTTCTTTTAAATCGCATGCCTTGGCTATGATATATTGTGGTGCATGTTTTGTGTTTGATGATTTTCCTCTTGTGATAGATTAGCTTGATTGTGGTAGGTTAGCTCTACACCATGCCATGTGTTTGTGATAATGTCATGCCATATTAATACTGCCATTCGGCCATTTTGACTTAGGTTACCATGTTCGCATTCTTTTATTATGTTTATTAGTTTAACATGCTTCCATTTAGACTTTGCATATTTAGGTTGCCATGTGTTTGTGAAATTGCCTAGCTAAGTTTTCCCTATGTTATTTAGAGGTCATTTGGTTCCCATGCTCCCTTGTGTATGTGCATGTTTATTTTACTAGGTTTTCATGCATTCATTTCGTGCTATACATGTTTTTATTAACATTTAAAGTATTAGGGGGACATTCGGTTATATAGGCATTCTAGGTCATTATAGGTCTTTATTTGGTATTCATGCATTATCTCAAATGACATGTTAGTTGTTAGGTTGCTATGTTTTCATTCCATGCATATTTTGTATGTTATTTTATTAGGTTTCCATGCTTCCATTTCATGTCATACATATTGCTCATGACATTTAGAACTCTAGGACTATTCGGCCATACATAGTCTAGGTCATTTTGGAGGCCTTCATTTGGTTTTCATGCATGTTTTATTTCCCATAATAGATTTTAGGTCATTATGATTCTTATGTCTATCATTTTAGTCTAGGAAATTATATTTTCATGCCATGCATATTTTTTATGATATAGTAGGCATTAGGTCATCTTAGTATTACCATGCATTTTCATGACATTTTAGGTCTAAGTTACATTTGTATTACCATGCATCTCATGCATATTAGGTTTAGGAAGCATTTATTGCAGTGCAAACTCATGTTAGGTCTAGGTCACATTCTTTATGTCATGCATTTCTTATGTCATTTAGGCTTTAAGTTATGCATTTCATACATCAAATTTGCTGTATTTTCATGCATTTCATGTTCATGCCACTTGAATAATGACTTGAGCCAATTAATGGTTCAAAGTCATGCTCTCTTGAGCACACTTGTGGAAAATTAAGTTTGTCAAGTTGATTATTCTACCTTTGTGATTTTTTTTTTTACTTAGCCAATTTTTATCTAACTTTCAAAAAGTCCTAGCTACTGTTTGTAAATCATTTTATGAGTTTCAAATATTTTTACTTTGATTTTTAAATGATTTTATCAAAGGCAAAAATGTATTTTGGCAAAACGGTTTTTTTTTTTACCCAGTTGTCGTATTTTTCCAATTTTTCTGGGCATTCGTCTTTAATCAGAAAATTAAGCTGATTTTTTCCCGTGTAGTTTTACATGTCCTGAGTCTCCATTATTTTTTTTTATAATTTTTTGAATTTTTAAAAATAGGATAAAAAATCGTGGATTAGAACTGGACAGTGGAGTCAGAATTGAATTTAAAGAAAAACCAATTTTCTGTTTTGGTTAATTTACTTAGAGTGGGCTGATTAGGAGGGTTAGCTACTGACTTAGGGTGATTTCTAAGCCCTTTTAAACTCTAAAAATGGTTTTTCAAGTCCCGGGTTAAGGGTAGTCAAGTCCGGATTTTTTAAACTTAGGAAATTAGAGCCATTTAAAAATTTTTAGCCCAGTTTTTATTCTTTTATTCAAGCTTCTCAAAATTGTTTTCAAACAATCACAAAGTATTTTGGTTTTAGAATATTTAATTTGACATATTTTCCTAAGGTAGCCGGATATCTTGTTAGATATACGGATTTCCTTAATTAAAGGAAAAAATACATTCATGCATTGCATTTTTATATTCATGCATTTTATATAATATGTGATTCTTGTTATAATAATTTCTATGATATTGTTATTATTTTGATTTATATTTTTGATGTTATATGGTTTATTATATGATTTGGAATATTTCATGATATCCTATGCTTTTATTTAGTTATTTTTTTGGTCATATTATTTAGCATATACTATGTTCATGCATTATTATTTCCATTTTTATTTTCATGCATATTATATGGTAGCATTATTTCATATTCCATCTCATTTAATTTATATGCCATATCATTCATGTTTGCCATGTCATTTAGGTTGCATTATATTATTTAGATTTTGCTATGTCATTTTATTTATGTCATGCATATACATTTTCATTTCTTTTTAAACGTTTTCAAAAACAAAAAGATAATGGTTTTCAATAAAAAAAATATAAAGATATTCCCGAGTTAAAATAATTCATGAGTTCTCTACCGGGTTTGCTGGAGGGAATTTCATCAATTATCATTAATAAAGGAATATCTGTCTTTCAAAAAAAGAGAATGATTCGGAAAGTTTTTCAAAACTAATAAAAATTTCTATATTTTGCCACGTTTGTTGGGGAATATAGGAAAATTTTGAATTTATAAATTCCGGATCATTTTCAATAAAAAAATGGAATTATTTTTCTTTAAATTGGGAATTAACTTGAAATACTAAATTTAAAACCAATTTTTACCGAGACTTGAGATAACACACGATTAACAAGGTACCGATTTATACGGGCGTTGTGGGGGTGCTAATCCTTCCCCACACGTAACCGACTCCCGAACCCGTCTTTGATTTCTCTGGTTTAAAACGCAGACTTGAAATTGGTTTTTAAAATGTTTTAATTAATTTTTAAAATATTTTATAAAACCGGTTTTAATAGGTGGCCGATCACACCTAGCTAAAAAAGATTGGTGGCGACTCCATGTCTTTTTTTAAGGTCATTTTCAAAACCTTCATTTCTAGAGGAATTAAGTCGACTTTTCCTCGGTTTTTTTTTTTTAAATGTCACGCTTAACGAATAATAAAGTCTTGCGATGAGACGTCGTTATTTTTTAGGTTGCGACAGCTTGGCGACTCCGCTGGGGAAATATTAGAGAGTCAGGCCTAGAATTAGTCGTGTGTGATCGAAGTCTCGGTTTTGTTGGTTTAATTGGTATTTAATTTTAATTCCCACATTTTTTTTTAATAAAGAGAATTTTGAAAATAATAAAACGTTTTTAAATATGTTCATACTCATGTGCATGCATTTTATTTTTGTTCTCTAGTTATTTAAGGTTGTATATTATAATTGCTTGTTGGTTAATGCGTTACACTATTCTTGAATGTTTTAATTGCTAGGGCATTTAGAATAAGGGGTGTAGAATAGGTGGTGACAGGTTTGTTTTGTTTCTCCACACACACTACACGTGCATTTGCATAACATGAATCCTCTACCCGGGTTCCGTCCTTTTAAGTGGGAGTAAAGTAACTAAGCCTTCGTGATTGATCCTCCGTATGGGCTAGTGAAACACTTTCGGAGTATAAAGTACCTAATGCCTTCGTGATGATCCTCCGCATGGGCATAGGAAAATATACTCTAACGAATTGAACCCGCTTTTATCGGGGTGCCTTACTAGCCTTCACCGGCGACAGTGAGGAACAATTCGGGGCCTTAGAACCGATTCACCCTCATATAGTGAACCTAGGCGAAGCCATGCCGGATTTTCGTTAGATATACCGAAATAAGGAACACATGGAGAGACATTTCTAAACTTTTTGTTACCTATTTTACACTCCGAATAAGTGTGGAAGATCGGGCAACGATGTACGTACATCGCCCGTAATAAATGTGATACTCCGCCTCGAAGGCATCGTGATGCCTAAATAAGCAGATATTGTTGGGGCAGATGTTCATTAGCTGTTTTTTTTTAAAAAAAACAAAAACAAAAAAAAAACAAAAAAACAAAAAAATCCTGTTTCAAGCATTTTTGCATGTTGCACATTTCATGCATGCGTAAATAGAGCATGTACATTTTTGGTTGTATTATTGATCTCATTCTTTGCAATAAACAGTTGGTAATTTAATTTGATGATTTCATAAAACCGGTAGTGTCACATGAACATTTGCATATTGTACCATAGTAAGATCCACCCTGAAATTCTTTTGAAAATGATGTGATTGGTTTATCACAAAAAAAAAAAAAAAAAAATTGGAGGCAAATCTTGCATAATGAGATTTTTGAATAACCAAGATTTAGGTCCCACCAATTTCGTGTAATCATTGATTTCTTTGTATATACCTTTGTGTTAATTCATTTATTTTTGCATGTATCATTTTGACATCATGTTATAGTCATAGCATGCATGGTCATTCATTGTAAGATACGTTTATGACATGCATGGTCATTATCTGTATATATCCATATATCAATTTATTCTTTCTCTATATGCATCATGTTGGCATCAAGTTGCATTCATGCATTCATAGTCAGCATGATTTTTCTGTATATATCCATATATCAATTTATTCTTTCTCTATATGCATCATGTTAGCATCAAGTTGCATTCATGCATTCATAGTCAGCATGATTTTTCTGTATATATCCATATATCAATTTATTCTTTCTCTATATGCATCATGTTGGCATCAAGTTGCATTCATGCATTCATAGTCAGCATGATTTTTCTGTATATATCCATATATCAATTTATTCTTTCTTTACATGCATCATGTTGGCATCAAGTTGCATTCATGCATTCATAGTCAGCATGATTTTTTCTGTATATATCCATATATCAATTTATTCTTTCTCTATATGCATCATGTTAGCAACAAGTTGCATTCATGCATTCATAGTCAGCATGATTTTTCTGTATCTATTCATATATCAATTTATTCTTTCTTTACATGCATCATGTTAGCATCAGGGTGCATTCATGGCATACATAGTCATCATGATATGCTCATGCATCAATTTGTCATATTGGCATCAGGTTGCATTCATGACATACACGGCTAGCATGACTTTCTTTGTATATACTCTGTGTCAGTCATTTATTCTTCACATGCATCATAATTGACATTGTGTGGCATTCATAGTGTATATGATCATTCATTGGGAAATGCATTTGGAACATACATGGTCATTCATTGTATATATCCATGCATTAATTTGCTTATTTCTTTACATGCATCATGTTGGCATCAGGTTGCATTCATGGCATACGTAGTCATCATGATATGCTCATACATTAATTTGTCATATTGGCATCAGGTTGCATTTGTGACATACACGGTCAGCATGATTTTCTTTGTATATACTCTGTGCCAGTCATTTATTCTTCACATGCATCATAATTGACATGGTGTGGCATTCATAGTGTATATGACCATTCATTGGGAAATGCATTTGGAACATACATGGTCATTCATTGTATATATCCATGCATTAATTTGCTTATTTTTTACATGCATCATGTTGGCATTAGGTTGCATTCATGGCATACACAGTCATCATGATATGCTCATGCATTAATTTGTCATATTGGCATCAGGTGGAATTCGTGACATACATGGTCAGCATGATTTTCTTTGTATATACTCTGTGTCAATCATTTATTCTTCACATGCATCATAATTGACATTGTGTGGCATTCATACATGGTCATTCATTGAGAAATGCATTTGGAACATACATGGTCATTCATTGCATATATCCATGCATTGATTTTTCTTATTCTTTAAATGCATCATGTTGGCATTCGTGCTGCATTTATAACATACATGGTCAACATGTTTACACTGTATATGACCACACATAACTTTGTTTATCCTTCACATGCATCAAATTGCACTCATGACATTCATAGCTCATTCATCATGAAACACATTAATAAGATGAAATAGAAATTGGCTTAGCTTTGAAGAGTTTTTTTCATCAGCTAAAAGCTATGACCCAACAGCAAGTGCGAGTATCATATTGGGGCAATTGGGCATTCGACTAAAAATGCAAAAAACTGAAGGAAAGAATTGAAGGTCTTGTCCACGATGGTGTTTGGATTCCAGAGCTTATCGAACACTGGAAATCTGTTTTACCATAGATTGATTTCCTCTTGAAGAATTTTGAGGATAAGAACTGTTATCTTTGAAAGCATGTCAATAGGAGCATTCTGATGCATATATTTCTACACTTTGATGATGAAACTTTTTGTCTCATGATGACATCTACATGAAATAAATAAATTTTGAATTTAAATATTTTGTGTTCATTTTATTTTAGCAATAAATTTGAAATTGCAAAAAAAAAAAAAAAAAAAAAAAAAGAAACTTTGAGAAAATTTGTGGTACACAATAAATAAGTGGTTTTCACATGAAATAATGAATAATCTTGAGAATATTGATGATCATTGTTCGAAATGACCCAACACCTTCAGCCCTCTTTTAGGCTTTCCTAAGCCTAAATCATTTGAACGAGACCACTTGAAAGACCTAATGCTTCAAGGGATATGAATGATTTGACTTCATAGAAGCATTGTCATTGCAGAATAAGCAAGGATGTAAATCCTTGTCTAGGCTATGAACAAAGGAATGAACTTTTTAAAATTTTTTGAATTCCTTGAAATTCAAACAAATGAGACATTCTTTCAAGAGTCTAGATTTTGATAATTTGGTGTGTGTAAAGATTGTGCTAAAACCGTTCATGACATTTCCCAATAACCACAAAACACTAATTGCCCAAACATCACTTCATGATTGATATCCTGGGGCACAATGATTAAACTAGATTATCTCTTGTCCCAGAGAAAACCTGTTTTTGGGTCATATTTTCCTTGTCTCTTCAAAGAACTCAGATTGAAAACTCAGCCTTTTCAAAATAGACCTAGACTTGCTATGTTCCTCGTTGATACAAATTCGCATGGTTAATCAAATTGGGGCATCATATGTGGAAATGATGGATACATAGTGAAGAAGGATGGGCTAATGCATGAATCATTGGGGGCATGCGACGAAAAAAGAAAAAAAAGAAAAAAAAATCGTGATATCATGCATATGAGAATTCGGATGATTCCAAAGTGCAAAATGAAATTCTGAATATCTATTTCCCCTGGGGATTGCTTTTCAATGTGAATATTTGTGCTTGACATGAGAAATGGCCATCTTTCATATCCCTTTCACACAAAAAGAAATTATCCATAGTCACCCATTTTGAGCCAAAAGAATTCTTTCTTCTTTGAACTCTGATCAAGGATTACCCTCTACACTGGGGGGCAAATGCGAGGAAAGATCTTTTCAAAGATCATTGAGAAATGAGTGATAGCTCAAGGACAGACACAAAGCAAATGGAGCCCCGAATAAATACGGGCTCACTCTGTAAAAAAAAAAAAGAAGAGAAAAAGATGGTGAAATGAAAGCCAAGAAAAACAAAAGAAAAACACAATGAAAAAGAAAATGAGTGTGAAAGACATGGCAAATTGAAAGCCAAGAGCAAGGAAGAAAAAGAGCAAAGTCAAAAGGAAAGAAATGTCCAAGAAAGGACAAATGCTTTAAAGAGAATCCTCCTCAAGAAATGATCCTTGATCTGATTACCCTCAAACACATATTTTGGGCCTATTTATCCTTTCTTTCTGAACCCTGAGCCATGGCCTACATTATATGCTTTAAAAGTCCATTTTGATCAAGCATGATTATTTAATCTGAAAGGTTTTTCCTCAGATTTTATCCCATTTCATCGAATTATCATTTCACTAAGGAAGAATTTATAATTCTCAAGTGTATGGTAGAACAAAAACAAAAAAAAAAAACAAAAAAAAAACAAAAAAACAAACAAAAAAAAGAAGAAAAATTGAAAAGAATGGGACTCTAGGGCGAAAACCCAAAAATGGGCGGTCTAGAGTAGAATAGGAATTTTTGATGTCATCTATGATTGTGTCGATACCCCAAAAGAAAAAAATCTTATTAAAGGAGTGGTCATCAAGGAACATCTAGGAATTCCTGAACCCCCCAAATTGTCAGTTCTCATTCAGAGGATTGTCTTCAAAAACTAAAACTTTTGTTCCCAAGATTAAACTTTCTGGTTTAAACATCTCAGCCAATCTTGACGCTTATCAAAATGCCTTGATATGGAAACTAAAAGAATATTGAATTTGTTTGGTTCTCAATGAATTCATGATTTATAAGACTTGTTCCATTTGTGAGCCTAGAAGGGATATACATTTTTGTCATGAAGTTTTCTTGGAAAAGCCAGAATCTTGATATACCAAGCCTTGCCGATCCCAGTTGAAAAAACCAGATTGATACTTAGAGAAATTTCTAACAATGATCATCAGTCTTCAAAAGATTTGTACATCACACATTGTGGGGTTAATATTTTTTGTTCAGAAAATTTTCAAAATGCGAAAACAAATAAAGAGATTTTTTTGAAATACCCATTTTGATGTTGTCATGAGACAAGGATTTTTCTAACTCAAAGGTGTAGAACTGCCAAGATAGGTCCTGACTTCCAGATATGAGAAGAAGAAATCGAACCCAGTGCAGATCTCTGTTGATGAAAGTTTGAAAAAAACTGTTGGGGCAAAGAGAATAGCCAAAATGAATTGAAGATATACTCTGATTTGAAGAGGAAAAATGAATTTGAAAGGCTAAGCCAAAGTCTAGAAAAACAACCGGGGGCATTCGCATCACTCATGAGCACTCATCTCTTTATCGAGCTTTTACATCTGCATAGTGTCGGTAAGCATTTGCATCATTCATGGGTATTTGCATTGGCATTATTCCATAAGCATCTGCATTTTACCTTTACATTTAAATTCTTCATGAAATGCGCATTTGTGTCATCTCAAGCAATTGCATCATTTCTAGAATCACTGCATTTTCATTAATGTGTGGTAATTGTAGTTACACCATTCATAAACCAGTTACATGAACACAATTAGTAGGGGCATCTGTATCATGAAACATGGGCATCAATCCAGGCCATTTGCATTTGCATTAAGAAATATTTTGCATTTGCACCATGAAGCATGAGCACCTTGTTAAAAGACATGTGCATCTGCATCATTTCTCAAAGCTTCTGGTGTGGATATCCAGAATTTTACAGTTTTAAAAGAACAAGTCTTCGGTGGTGATAGCTGAAGCCTCTGGTAGAGATATCCAGGGTTTTATAATTTTGAAAAATGAGAAATCTTCTTCTAGAGGAGTTACCCAGAATTTTACAATGAGCAAGTCTTTGGTGGTGGTAGCCAAAGCTTCTGGTGGGGATATCCAGAATTTTACAGTTTTAAAAGTGAAGAAGTCTTCGGTGGTGATAGCTGAAGCCTCTGGTGGAGATATCCAGGGTTTTATAATTTTGAAAATGAGAAATCTTCTTTTGGAGGAGTTACCCAGAATGTTATTCAACATGTGCATCTACATCAAGAAGCATTTGCATCAATCTAAGTTAGTTGAATCTGCATCAAGAAAGTTTGCATCAAATCAAGTCATTTACATTTGCATCAAAGACATTTGCACCGATCTAAGTCATTTGCATTTACATCAAGAAGTGTTTGCATCAACTAAAGACATTTGCATTTGCATCATGAAGCATTTGCATCATCTTTTAAAGCTGTCAGGTATAATCGAACTCGTTTTGCTTCTCAAATGAGTCGAGCCCCGAGATCATCGTCGAGGTACTTTTTTTTTTTATTATTATTATTATTATGAACAAGTCTTCGGTGGTGATAGCTGAAGCCTCTGGTGGAGATATCCAGAGTTTTAAAATCCTTTGAAAAGGTAAAAAGTCTTTGGTGGTGATAGCCGAAGCTTTTGGAAGAGATACCTAGAATTTTAAACACAGCTGAGAACAAGATAGGTTAAGGCCCCGAGACCATCGTCGAGGTCATTTCTTTTCTTGCAAGTCGAATTCGTTTTCTTAAGACGAGTCGAGCCTTGAGACCGCCGTCAAGCTATTTCCTTTTGTTTTGAATCGAATTCATTCTGTTTTATCAAATGAGTCGAGCCTCGAGACCACCGTCGAGGTATTTCCTTTTGTTTTGAATCGAATTCATTCTGTTTTATCAAATGAATCGAGCCTTGAGACCACCGTCGAGGTATTTCCTTTTGTTTTAAATCGAATTCATTCTGTTTTATCAAATGAGTCGAGCCTTGAGACCACCGTCGAGGTATTTCCTTTTGTTTTAAATCGAATTCATTCTGTTTTATCAAATGAGTCGAGCCTTGAGACCACCGTCGAGGTATTTCCTTTTGTTTTCAATCGAATTCATTCTGTTTTATCAAATGAGTCGAGCCTCGAGACCACCGTCGAGGTATTTCCTTTTGTTTTAAATCGAATTCATTCTGTTCCGTCAAATGAGTCGAGCCTCGAGACCACCGTCGAGGTATTTCCTTTTGTTTTAAATCGAATTCATTCTGTTTTATCAAATGAGTCGAGCCTTGAGACCACCGTCGAGGTATTTCCTTTTGTTTTAAATCGAATTCATTCTGTTTTATCAAATGAGTCGAGCCTTGAGACCACCGTCGAGGTATTTCCTTTTGTTTTAAATCGAATTCATTCTGTTTTATGAAATGAGTCGAGCCTCGAGACCACCGTCGAGGTATTTTCTGTTGTTTTAAATCGAATTCATTCTGTTTTATGAAATGAGTCGAGCCTCGAGACCACCGTCGAGGTATTTCCTTTTGTTTTAAATCGAGTTCATTCTGTTTTATCAAATGAGTCGAGCCTTGAGACCACCGTCAAGGTATTTCCTTTTGTTTTAAATCGAATTCATTCTGTTTTATCAAATGAGTCGAACCCTGAGACCGTCATCAAAAATCTTCGGGCACCAGTCTTTTCAAAGACCTCCGGGCACCATTTTAAGACCTCCGGGCACCAATTTTAAAGACCTCCGGGCACTATTTTAAGGCCTCCGGGCACCGATTTTAAAGACCTTCGGGCATAAATTTTTCTTTTGAAAATCGAATTCGTTTCCTTAAGACGAATCGAGCCTTGTTTAGGCAGGGAATTCAATTTAAGGACAATCTTGAATTTATTGTTTTAAAAAAAAAAAAATTGAAAATTTGAAAAAATTGAAAAAAATAAAAAAAAAATGAAAAAATGAAAAAAAAGGAAAAAAGTAGAAAATGAAAAATGCAAAAATGCAAAAATGTATGAAGAAATGAAAAAGAAAACCCCTTTCCTTTACTTCACATGTGATTCCACAGACCGGACAAAATTGTTGTCTATTTTATCTTTGCCTGATTCCTGATTCTCAGCAATAGCCAAAGAGGGGCAGCTGTAGACACCTAATTTTGTCCGGGCCTTTTAAAGCAAATTTTGATTTGTCCCTCTCGGGTTTAATATTTTTGTAAAAGTCATGATCGCGATTTTTGATTTTTAAAATGTTCTAAATTATATATATCCTTTTTAGCTTTAATTGTTCAAATAAAATCGGACCGCAAAATTACCAATTTTAAAATTCAATTTAAACCCGAGGTGAAAAAAGTTTAATCTTGAGTTTTATTAGATTTTTAAAATAAAATTTTAAATTGAAAATATTTGAAAAAATAAAAAAAGAAGATTGGAATAAAGGATGGGTAATTTAGACATTATACATTTTTTTTAGGTTAGGTACATGTTAAAAAAGGGACCCGATGATTTGGTTTCTTTGGAGGGAGCAAAAAAGCTAAAAGAAAAAGAAAGAGCTTTGTTCTTTTTTTCATGGGGGGCTGCCAGGAAAGGAAAAAGAAAGAAAGCTTTGATTTTTTTTTGAGGGGGGTTAGAGTAGGAAAAAAAAGCTTTGGGGGGTTTCTTTGCAGCTCCAGAGGTCCCAAAATATGGGGAGGAAAACCAGAAAGAAACATATAGACGACACACCCACGTCATCTTCATCTCCGTCAACCTCAGACAATTCCGAATCATTACTGGAGAGGCGTCACTAGCACCAGAAAGTCCGGCGTAGGAAAGATGGAAGCTCAAGGAGAGAGAAAGAGAGAAAGAGAGAGAAAAGAAAGAGGAAGGAGAAGAAAAGGGATTATGGGGGCTTCTTCAAATGATTGATGATGGGCAACCTGTTGACATAAAGGGAATATCTGAAAGGTCTTTGAATAAGCATTTGAAGAAGCTATTCCTTTCTTAAAACCTAAAGGAGAATGGTGATAGAGTGTTTTTACTCTCTTCAAATTCTCGTTCTACCTTGGATGTTGTTGGCCATTTGATTCAGGCTCATACAGAACCCAAAGAACAACAGCCCACAAATTCTGGTTCAGTGAAGGATGCACCCTCAATCCCCGAGCATGCCGAATGTAGCCAAGTAATGGATGAAAATAATTCAGACAGAGATGAAACTGCTACCCCTGCCATCGCTGTTGATGAATCTGACGAATCCGGGTCTATTTCTGAATCCGAATCCGACACACCAAATGGCCGCAATGTAATCATTGAGAGTAGTCGAGGCTATTCTGAAGTCACAAAGGATGGTGTTACTGTTGCCAAAAGCATCAAATTTAGGGATAAGGCTAAAAATGTTGGCGCAGATCTTGTAAAGCAGGTTGCAAATGCCACCAATAAAGTTGCTGGAGATGGCACAACTTGCGCAACTGTCTTAACTCAGGCAATTCTTTTGGAAGGCTGCAAGTCATTGGCTGCTGGTGTAAATGTGATGGACTTGCGAAGAGGAATTAATATGGCAGTTGATACTGTCATATCTGATTTGAAAAGCAGGGCAGTTATGATAAGCACACCAGAAGAAAGTACACAGGTTGTCACTATTTCTGCAAATGGCGAACGTGAAATTGGAGAATTGATAGAAAGAGCTATGGGAAGGTTCATTAGACCTTGTTAAAGCTCTGTGCGCTGAGGTTCAGAATGACCATCTGTCATTTGAGGGAAAGCGAGTGTTAGAGGTGGGCTCCTTATTTTCAGCTCGGATGTGGTCACGGATTTCCTGGGATATTTGCATGTCTTGAGGGTGCAGCTGTTGTGCATTTCCAGGACTTCAATGCTGAGGTCCTGCGGTGTCTCTCCACTCCAAATATGAATGTGAACCTTTCAGAGAAGCCTCAGCCTGACTATGCAACAGAAGCACGCTTCTTTGCTGGTGACTGGGGTGAGATTCAGCAACTACTTCCTCATGCACGTGAAAGTGAAATGACCCTGAATTCCGGCTCAGAACATGGCCAAGCTACTGGTTATGATGTTATTCTAATGGCTGAGACGATTTATTCAATCTCTGCTCAAAGGAACCTCTATGGACTAATAAAGAAGTGCATGAGCCACTGGTGCACCCAAAAGAGTGTATCTTATTTAACCTTGCACTAAAAAGATCAATTGTAAGTATAATGATTAGCAAGGGTCGAGTCCTCAGGGATTGGGTTTTAATCTATGAGTTATTAGTTTATAACTTACGTTCAAAGAAAACAATAAAATAAAAGGGGTTTTTGAAGCGAGATTTAAACTAAAGTAAATAATAAGAATAAGATGCAAGGCGGTATAACCAGCCAATAAAAATATATATACTAAATTAGGCGGTATAACCAGCCAATAAAAATATATATACTAAATTAGGCGGTATAACCAGCCAATAAAAATAAAACAAAGTTAATATACAAATTAGGCGGTATAACCAGCCAATAAAAATAAATATACTTTTAAAAATAAACAAACTAGAAAAGTAAGAAAACAAGTAAGAAGAATCAAATATGAAAAATATGGTTAAGGTTTCATTCTCCACCACTAGACATCATTAAGAATCAATTTCAGATCTATCAATATCAACCAACTATCAAAGTTAACAACCGTAGATAACAACAAGCTCTGTTATCCCAATCTTTCCTTAGTTTGTCGTTAAATAGAACAAGCTCTCTATTTAATCTCTAACCATTAAACAACCTAGAATAAGCTCTCTAAATTCAATTTAATGGCAGCTTTATGATGAGAAAGATAGGTTGATCTAAGCAACAAACACATAAGCTCGGATTGTTCAACTTAGGTTATGTTCCACTTTGCAATTATTGAAAACTTGACCATAATCATTAATCACAAATTGCCACTTATGAATAGGAAATCAAGACAATTACACGGATCAAGACTCCTAGACTAGCAATAGATAATTATCAAGATCTATCTAGTTGTACACCTAAATAAATCAAGACAACATCATGAACAATTCTTATAGAAGAACATAAGCAACTTTGATAGAAAATTAATGATAGATAGAATCTGAAAATCAATCACAAAACATGTCTAGGGCTTTGAAATCACCCTTAACCAAATAGAAGTTTAGCCTAGCATAGGCATTATAAACATAAAATTAAATAGAATCTAAGAAGAAAATAAAAGAAAGAAAGAAGAAGAAGAAGAATATTAATTATCCAACCTCTTGCTCTTTCTAAAGAAAAAGAAAACTAGAGAAAAGAAAGAAGAAGAAAACTTAGAGAATTTTATTACAATGGCTAATATCCTACCTATGTACAATATGATCCTCTACAATCATCCAAGGCCCTCTATTTATACACATTTTGGAGGGCTAAATGACAAGAGACAAGCTTTACAAATTTCAAAGGTAGGTATAATAGGTGGGTGCATTTTTCTAACAATTTTCGTCATATTGTATGACCATTTTGATCAGCCAACTTGATGGTCGATTTTGTCAATCTTGGAGGCCTGATCTGATCACATGGTCTTCTAGAAAAATGTTCCCCTATGAGTTACTGATTCATAGCCATTGGAATCAGCTCATTTTCTGATGTGGAGAAGAAGATATGGGCAAAATACGAAAACAGTTCAGCACAGACGTCATTGCACATCAGCCAACTTGATGGTCGATTTCTTCAATATTGGAGGCTTTATCTGATCACATGGTCTTCTAGACAAATGTTCCCCTATGAGTTAGTGATCCATAGCCGTTGGAATCAGCTCATTTTCTGATGTGCATCGGACGATATGGTCAAAATACGAAAACAGCTCAGGACAGACGTCATTGCACATCAGCCAACTTGATGGTTGATTTCGCTAGGGAAAACGACTCCGTTTCAAGAAGTGTAAAACATGAAAAAGATAGATATGCCTCTTAACTTTGCACGGTTAAAATTTCAGCCTTATTTCTTCAGTGAAACTCCAGATATAGCTGATATGGCAAAAGGTGTCGGAACTGGAACTGAACTGGATTTGCCCTTAATTCTAGTAATCTGAAATCACTCAAAGAAACTTGTGAAAAACACCAAATTACATAAAAATATAAAAGATCATAAACACAATTAGACTAAACAATAATAACTCGTATTTGACACAAAACAATAATAAAACATAACTAAAAACTATATAATTATACGAGTTATCACACCCCCACACTTAGATTGTTGCTAGTCCCTAGCAACGACTCAATAAAAATAAAATAAGAAAATCTAATCTAATCCATTTTCGTAGGAAATCACGGTGGCACTTAGCATGTGACACAAGCCTTTAAACCCCTAGGTGTCCCTAGTGGACGAGTTTAGTCTCGTGAGGGTTTACTAGGACGATACCCACAAACATTGAAAACATAAGAAAAACTAAAAATAATAATTATAACTAATCCTTCCAATATAAATTTGAGATAATCATTGGACAAGTCTTAAAAACTAATCAATAGCTTAAAGAAATTCACAAAAAATCTTGCTTGAATGTAAATAGTTTGAGTTAAGCCAATATTAACATAACATATTTCAATCAAAATAGTGCATATTCAAACTTAATCTCAACTTCTCACATGGGATACTCTCTTGATTTTCACTTTTTAAAGTAGTGGTAAAGTGTTTACACTCAATCAATCTCATGAAAACAGTTCTACCATATTCTTGCTTGTCCACCTATTCTCCACTATTTAGATCATACAACTTCATGAATCAAGAGGTCTTTAATCAAGGTTGTAATGGGGCCAAGGGGTTTGTAATGTGGTTGAAGAACAAAAGGATAACGATATCACAAAGGTTCCAAAGAGTTCATAAAGTTTAGAGACATAATAAGATCATACAAAGAAACTTATCAAAACTCTTTACAAGTATATAGTCACCTAGGCCGGATATTCATGTTGGGCCTTTTCTTCATTCTAAACAACTTTGTAAAATCTTTTTCTTTTTCCACAAATTCAAGAGATGATTCATATTTTTTTTTTTTTTACATAGGAATGTATTTGCCAGTATTCCATTTCTTTTTCTCTTGACTTTTCTTTTCTTTTCCCCCCACACTTATTTCTTGTTTCTAACCCAAATTTTCAACTAAAAATATCCCTTGTTTTTTGCAATATGTCTCAAAATATATAATCCATCTTTAGAACAAGGGTAAGGATATAAGTATATTTAGGCTAGGTGTAAGTTGTGGTTACCAATAAAACAGCATATTTAATGTAGGCTCAAATTGGCTCACTAGTGGGGATGTTCTCTTAGAACATTAATAATGGATGGCTGTTTGGCTCTAGTTATAATCCTAATGCCTCTATCATATTCATGTTGTCACATGTATCAATATAGTCTCAAACGGTTTAAAGCAAGTTCTAGAGAATCATGTAATCATAAGAGCACTCAAGAAAGAAATTAGATTGATTTGTATAATGCATCAATCATTATAGGCTCAAAAACTCACAAGGATGATTATACAAGTCAGATTAAGTCTAAACATGCTTCTTTCTCAATCAACATATCATATTAACATTGGCTCATAAAAAGGTTGACATCAAGCTCAATTCTCATGAAAATCTTCTCACTTATGCAATTCATATCTCATCATTGTATTAAAAAAGAACTAAAACACACTAAAAAAAAAATAATAAATAATAATAAAGACTCATAAAAAAAAAATAGTAGACAAAAATAAACGAAATCCTAAATCATTCCCCCCACACTTAATTCTTACATTGTCCTCAATGTAAGTCTATTAACCCAAATGAAAGAATCATGTGTAAGAGAAAAGAACTAATAACATAAGAATAGGAACAACTAAGACTCAAAACAAAACAAACTCATGCAACCTAAATAATCCTAAAATACTAAACAAAAATTAACAAGTAAACATAAAAAGATTAAAATCAAACTGACAAGGTATGTCTCAAGTCTCCCTTACTCAGACCTTGTTCAGAATGAATACTTCTAAATTGCTTAAAACACAACAAACTTTTTTTTTTTTTTTTGAAAAGAAGAAATCAAACTGACAAGGTATGTCTCAAGTCTCCCTTACTCAGACCTTGTTCAGAATGAATACTTCTAAATTGCTTAAAACACAACAAACTTTTTTTTTTTTTAAGAAGGTAAAATTTAGGAGATATTACCTGTAGAGGTTGCTAACCACTTATTATAACTGAGACACAACAAACAAAATGTTAGATAATGTCACAAAGACAAAGTGCAATCCACTCCTTGCTCGTCCATATCTCTTTTTCTTTTTCCGAGCGTTTGCGAAACAACCGTAGCAGATAAATACTCATAAGCTTGGAGCTTTTTAAGTAAATCTTCAATGGTTGTAGCAGAAATTATGGTTCTCCTTGCCTCTGAAAACATGAATCCATTATCCACAGCATTATCTAAATATGAAAGCAAATTACTAAAATAACCATTAATATTAAGCAAACCAATGGGTTTCTTATTTGTGACCAAAGATGACCAAGAAGCCACGCAAGCTATTTCTTCCAATGTACCCAGACCTCCTGGTAAAGCAATGAATGCATCGGCAGAATGGTACATGATTGTTATCCGTTCAGGGACACTCCAGACTTGTATTTCCTTACCCACGGTAGGTCCACAAAAACTTGTGAATAGTTTTGGCACGATTCCTAGAACTGGACTTCCTCCGGCGTGTGCTGCTGTAGCGACTGCTCCCATTAAACCCGTACTACCGCCTCCATAAATCAAGTGGATCTTTTGTTGGGCAAGTATTACTCCAACTCTTATGGCTTCATCAGCGAATATGTTATTTTTCCCTGGATAAGCACCTCCAAAGACACAAATTTTTTTTATGCGCTGGGACGAAGTACTTTCCATTTTTTTTTCGAGTGCCTGAAAGAGAATGAGTACATGGTGTAATATATAGAGGATTGAGTAGTGAATTAGACAAGAGTAATAATGTCGCCGAAAGTGTATCTGACCTGTCAGAAGAAAATGTTAACCTAACAAAAGATTTTTTTTTGCGTGATTTCAGGAAGAAAATCAAAAAGAGAAGAAAAAATCAGCCGTAAAAGACAAATAAAAAAACGAGAATAATTACACAAATCGAACAACACGTAAATTAAAACAAAATAAAGTTATTGCAAATCAAACCAAAAGCTGAGAAGTCATTTATTGTAGTTGTGATTGTGGCTCACATCTTCCTCTGGTTTTACGTCCAGAAACGGCTTAAACGCCTTCTATGAGTCGAGGATATGCTTCCCATCCAGTTTTCTTACAAGCTGGCAAACAGGGTCTTTTAACATCAGATTCCCAAGATGTTGCCATTCCCTTTGGAATTGCAGCCATAAATCAAGAATTTCTCTTTGTACGTCTCCACTAGGATGCGTCTCAAGAGAAAGTTGGATATTACCCAAATTCTCCTTACTCAGTCCATCCTTAATGAATTCAATTTTATCATCTCGATTAGAGGACGGAATCCCAATAGAACGACATTTACCGTTACACGTCCATCGTGCACATTTGTGGCAATTTGAACTCATGCGCTTTGCTCGTCGCTTCTTTGCAAAAGTGCTTCTACCTGTACCTGGTAAATGCAAAACAGGAAGATATTCATCTTCACGTACCTTGGCTTCAATTATCCAACGTATGTCTTCAGGAATCCCTTTGTGCATAAGCATTCTTAATCTTTCAAATCGAACTTGGTAAAGCTTCAGTAAAATATTTCGAGGAAAAGGAGGAAATCGTTTCTGCAATCTTGTGAGAATATCATCCATCCTGAAAAAATATGAAAAAAATTGAAAGAGAAATTGGAAGAGAAATTTATATACAATATCAGTTTTGTGGGTAGCTGATGGAACCGATTTAAATAATCACGGAGTACCGTTATCCGCCATTTAACCGGGGTAAAAAAAAAATAAAAATTATATTTACATCTTGTTATTTTCAAAACAAGGATCAGAAAGAAAAACAACATAAAAAAGACACAAAAACAAAACACTCTAAATAAAATCCTAAATTCTTCCCCCCACACATAATTCTTACATTGTCATTAATGTAATGATATTAATCCCAAATGAAATAATCATGTGTAAGTGAAAAGAACTAATAAACAAAATAAACTTATGCAGCCTAAATGAACTTAGAAACACTAAACACAATTAGCAAAGAAACATAAGAAAAAGATAAAGAAAAAGAGAGCAAATCTGAGGATGGCAGTTTGGCAATGCTTTCACTAATTAGGCTGCCTCCCCCAATTAGCACTTGATTTAGTGTTTTGAACCTAACCAACACCCCTTCTTGGCATTTTAGGCTTGTCAGGCTCATACATGAAATTTCCCAAATTTATGCGTTTGAGATGAAGCTTTCTTTGCACAACAGTGGATGCATTCTCCATTACAAGTATTATTCCATCATCCTTTGTGGTGCATATGTCATCGAGGAATGGAGCATATTTTGATACTTGTTGAATGACCTCCACAAACAAGTTGTTTAAGGTTTCCGGCATGTGTTGTTCATGTTCTTCCTCCTTGAACTTTGCAAATCTACTAGGAAAAGGTGGAGAAGAAACATTAGTAAAAAGTGAACTGGGGAGGTGAGATTGGCTTGTTGATTCTCCATGTTCATGTATGCCACCAACTCTTCAAGTGTTAGATTGCTCAATTCCATTGTTTTTTTTTTTTTTTTTTAAATTTGAAAAGAAAAACTTGTATGTACAAGAAAATAAAACTAATTAGAACTGAAAATAAGAATAAACCAAGTAACAAATAAACTAAAGAAAGCAATCCCCGGCAACGGCGCCAAAAATTTGATGCACCCAAAAGAGTGTATCTTATTTAACCTTGCACTAAAAAGATCAATTGTAAGTATAATGATTAGCAAGGGTCGAGTCCTCAGGGATTGGGTTTTAATCTATGAGTTATTAGTTTATAACTTACGTTCAAAGAAAACAATAAAATAAAAGGGGTTTTTGAAGCGAGATTTAAACTAAAGTAAATAATAAGAATAAGATGCAAGGCGGTATAACCAGCCAATAAAAATATATATACTAAATTAGGCGGTATAACCAGCCAATAAAAATATATATACTAAATTAGGCGGTATAACCAGCCAATAAAAATAAAACAAAGTTAATATACAAATTAGGCGGTATAACCAGCCAATAAAAATAAATATACTTTTAAAAATAAACAAACTAGAAAAGTAAGAAAACAAGTAAGAAGAATCAAATATGAAAAATATGGTTAAGGTTTCATTCTCCACCACTAGACATCATTAAGAATCAATTTCAGATCTATCAATATCAACCAACTATCAAAGTTAACAACCGTAGATAACAACAAGCTCTGTTATCCCAATCTTTCCTTAGTTTGTCGTTAAATAGAACAAGCTCTCTATTTAATCTCTAACCATTAAACAACCTAGAATAAGCTCTCTAAATTCAATTTAATGGCAGCTTTATGATGAGAAAGATAGGTTGATCTAAGCAACAAACACATAAGCTCGGATTGTTCAACTTAGGTTATGTTCCACTTTGCAATTATTGAAAACTTGACCATAATCATTAATCACAAATTGCCACTTATGAATAGGAAATCAAGACAATTACACGGATCAAGACTCCTAGACTAGCAATAGATAATTATCAAGATCTATATAGTTGTACACCTAAATAAATCAAGACAACATCATGAACAATTCTTATAGAAGAACATAAGCAACTTTGATAGAAAATTAATGATAGATAGAATCTGAAAATCAATCACAAAACATGTCTAGGGCTTTGAAATCACCCTTAACCAAATAGAAGTTTAGCCTAGCATAGGCATTATAAACATAAAATTAAATAGAATCTAAGAAGAAAATAAAAGAAAGAAAGAAGAAGAAGAAGAAGAATATTAATTATCCAACCTCTTGCTCTTTCTAAAGAAAAAGAAAACTAGAGAAAAGAAAGAAGAAGAAAACTTAGAGAATTTTATTACAATGGCTAATATCCTACCTATGTACAATATGATCCTCTACAATCATCCAAGGCCCTCTATTTATACACATTTTTGAGGGCTAAATGACAAGAGACAAGCTTTACAAATTTCAAAGGTAGGTATAATAGGTGGGTGCATTTTTCTAACAATTTTCGTCATATTGTATGACCATTTTGATCAGCCAACTTGATGGTCGATTTTGTCAATCTTGGAGGCCTGATCTGATCACATGGTCTTCTAGAAAAATGTTCCCCTATGAGTTACTGATTCATAGCCGTTGGAATCAGCTCATTTTCTGACGTGGAGAAGAAGATATGGGCAAAATACGAAAACAGGTCAGCACAGACGTCATTGCACATCAGCCAACTTGATGGTCGATTTCTTCAATATTGGAGGCTTTATCTGATCACATGGTATTCTAGACAAATGTTCCCCTATCAGTTAGTGATCCATAGCCGTTGGAATCAGCTCATTTTCTGATGTGTATCGGACGATATGGTCAAAATACGAAAACAGCTCAGGACAGACGTCATTGCACATCAGCCAACTTGATGGTTGATTTCGCTAGGGAAAACGACTCCGTTTCAAGAAGTGTAAAACATGAAAAAGATAGATATACCTCTTAACTTTGCACGGTTAAAATTTCAGCCTTATTTCTTCAGTGAAACTCCAGATATAGCTGATATGGCAAAAGGTGTCGGAACTGGAACTGAACTGGATTTGCCCTTAATTCTAGTAATCTGAAATCACTCAAAGAAACTTGTGAAAAACACCAAATTACATAAAAATATAAAAGATCATAAACACAATTAGACTAAACAATAATAACTCGTATTTGACACAAAACAATAATAAAACATAACTAAAAACTATATAATTATACGAGTTATCAGCCACTCACATGGAGTTGTATACATGGCTAGAAAGAAGCAATATTTTGGCGTAGGTGGGGGAACTCGGCAATTTCTTTCTATGCTTGTGAAAGATGGTGTTATGGCTGCAAGTCTTGTTACTAAAGTTGCTTATGGTTCGTCTAATGTACGAGAGGTTTCATGAACGTATCCGCCTCTGCACTACTTTCTCTCTGCTTTGCTGCTAAGTCCCAAACGGGTGGACCTGTCAAGAAACGATCGTCCTCAGCAGCTGGTAATAAGAAGAGGATCAGGAAAGGAAAAAGAGGGAATGATGATGATAATTTGAAGGAGCTGAGTTTGAGGGATGTTTAGATTGTGGAAGAAAATGATGATGTTGAAGAAGGGCCGTCTCCTTCGTCTTCTACTACTACGCGTTCTTTAGCATATCATCCTCCACAGCTGCCCAAATCGCCAGCTGGGTTTGCAATGGCATTTTGATATTCAAAAAGTCACGTAAGTATGAGCTCGAGAGCATCCCAGGTATTTTGATAGAAATGACTAATAAATTTGTTTTCTTTTGTTTTTAATTTGCTTTGGATCTTGGATGGGTTTGGTTTAATTGATGATTTTACTGTTACGTTGATATCGTTATCCAGATTAGGAATGAAAATCTGTGTTAAAGAGTTAAAGGCATATGTATATATATATATATATACATATATATATATATATATGGAGCTTTGGAGGAAAAGGATAGATGGATAATTATTTGATTTGAGCTTTAGGAATTAAGAGAGAATGTGCTTTTGTGGGGTTTGAAATGAGAAGGAATTTCGGCTATTCCAAAGAAAAGGGGATGGACGTCTATTCCCATAATGAATATAGTATCTTTTACTAAGGGGATTAAGGAGGTGCTATCTTTCTAACAAAGAATTTATTCCTCCAAGTCAAGTGTCATTTTAAAGTCTTGTTGCCATGCATGTTGACACCTTATTTTTCTTGCCACCATGACACCTTGCTTAAACAAAGTCAGGTCATTATCTTCCAAATTCCAAGTTAGGCTTTCTAGCCATACGCATGTTTTCCTCCTTTATAGCTAGAAATCGTACAAAGCCTTTCATACGCCATTTGTCTTCTCGGTTTGAAGAATTTTCTTTTAAATCGCATGCCTTGGCTATGATATATTGTGGTGCATGTTTTGTGTTTGATGATTTTCCTCTTGTGATAGATTAGCTTGATTGTGGTAGGTTAGCTCTACACCATGCCATGTGTTTGTGATAATGTCATGCCATATTAATACTGCCATTCGGCCATTTTGACTTAGGTTACCATGTTCGCATTCTTTTATTATGTTTATTAGTTTAACATGCTTCCATTTAGACTTTGCATATTTAGGTTGCCATGTGTTTGTGAAATTGCCTAGCTAAGTTTTCCCTATGTTATTTAGAGGTCATTTGGTTCCCATGCTCCCTTGTGTATGTGCATGTTTATTTTACTAGGTTTTCATGCATTCATTTCGTGCTATACATGTTTTTATTAACATTTAAAGTATTAGGGGGACATTCGGTTATATAGGCATTCTAGGTCATTATAGGTCTTTATTTGGTATTCATGCATTATCTCAAATGACATGTTAGTTGTTAGGTTGCTATGTTTTCATTCCATGCATATTTTGTATGTTATTTTATTAGGTTTCCATGCTTCCATTTCATGTCATACATATTGCTCATGACATTTAGAACTCTAGGACTATTCGGCCATACATAGTCTAGGTCATTTTGGAGGCCTTCATTTGGTTTTCATGCATGTTTTATTTCCCATAATAGATTTTAGGTCATTATGATTCTTATGTCTATCATTTTAGTCTAGGAAATTATATTTTCATGCCATGCATATTTTTTATGATATAGTAGGCATTAGGTCATCTTAGTATTACCATGCATTTTCATGACATTTTAGGTCTAAGTTACATTTGTATTACCATGCATCTCATGCATATTAGGTTTAGGAAGCATTTATTGCAGTGCAAACTCATGTTAGGTCTAGGTCACATTCTTTATGTCATGCATTTCTTATGTCATTTAGGCTTTAGATTATGCATTTCATACATCAAATTTGCTGTATTTTCATGCATTTCATGTTCATGCCACTTGAATAATGACTTGAGCCAATTAATGGTTCAAAGTCATGCTCTCTTGAGCACACTTGTGGAAAATTAAGTTTGTCAAGTTGATTATTCTACCTTTGTGATTTTTTTTTTACTTAGCCAATTTTTATCTAACTTTCAAAAAGTCCTAGCTACTGTTTGTAAATCATTTTATGAGTTTCAAATATTTTTACTTTGATTTTTAAATGATTTTATCAAAGGCAAAAATGTATTTTGGCAAAACAGTTTTTTTTTTACCCAGTTGTCGTATTTTTCCAATTTTTCTGGGCATTCGTCTTTAATCAGAAAATTAAGCCGATTTTTTCCCGTGTAGTTTTACATGTCCTGAGTCTCCATTATTTTTTTTTTAATTTTTTGAATTTTTAAAAATAGGATAAAAAATCGTGGATTAGAACTGGACAGTGGAGTCAGAATTGAATTTAAAGAAAAACCAATTTTCTGTTTTGGTTAATTTACTTAGAGTGGGCTGATTAGGAGGGTTAGCTACTGACTTAGGGTGATTTCTAAGCCCTTTTAAACTCTAAAAATGGTTTTTCAAGTCCCGGGTTAAGGGTAGTCAAGTCCGGATTTTTTAAACTTAGGAAATTAGAGCCATTTAAAAATTTTTAGCCCAGTTTTTATTCTTTTATTCAAGCTTCTCAAAATTGTTTTCAAACAATCACAAAGTATTTTGGTTTTAGAATATTTAATTTGACATATTTTCCTAAGGTAGCCGGATATCTTGTTAGATATACGGATTTCCTTAATTAAAGGAAAAAATACATTCATGCATTGCATTTTTATATTCATGCATTTTATATAATATGTGATTCTTGTTATAATAATTTCTATGATATTGTTATTATTTTGATTTATATTTTTGATGTTATATGGTTTATTATATGATTTGGAATATTTCATGATATCCTATGCTTTTATTTAGTTATTTTTTGGTCATATTATTTAGCATATACTATGTTCATGCATTATTATTTCCATTTTTTTTTTCATGCATATTATATGGTAGCATTATTTCATATTCCATCTCATTTAATTTATATGCCATATCATTCATGTTTGCCATGTCATTTAGGTTGCATTATATTATTTAGATTTTGCTATGTCATTTTATTTATGTCATGCATATACATTTTCATTTCTTTTTAAACGTTTTCAAAAACAAAAAGATAATGGTTTTCAATAAAAAAAATATAAAGATATTCCCGAGTTAAAATAATTCATGAGTTCTCTACCGGGTTTGCTGGAGGGAATTTCATCAATTATCATTAATAAAGGAATATCTGTCTTTCAAAAAAAGAGAATGATTCGGAAAGTTTTTCAAAACTAATAAAAATTTCTATATTTTGCCACGTTTGTTGGGGAATATAGGAAAATTTTGAATTTATAAATTCCGGATCATTTTCAATAAAAAAATGGAATTATTTTTCTTTAAATTGGGAATTAACTTGAAATACTAAATTTAAAACCAATTTTTACCGAGACTTGAGATAACACACGATTAACAAGGTACCGATTTATACGGGCGTTGTGGGGGTGCTAATCCTTCCCCACACGTAACCGACTCCCGAACCCGTCTTTGATTTCTCTGGTTTAAAACGCAGACTTGAAATTGGTTTTTAAAATGTTTTAATTAATTTTTAAAATATTTTATAAAACCGGTTTTAATAGGTGGCCGATCACACCTAGCTAAAAAAGATTGGTGGCGACTCCATGTCTTTTTTTAAGGTCATTTTCAAAACCTTCATTTCTAGAGGAATTAAGTCGACTTTTCCTCGGTTTTTTTTTTTAAATGTCACGCTTAACGAATAATAAAGTCTTGCGATGAGACGTCGTTATTTTTTAGGTTGCGACAGCTTGGCGACTCCGCTGGGGAAATATTAGAGAGTCAGGCCTAGAATTAGTCGTGTGTGATCGAAGTCTCGGTTTTGTTGGTTTAATTGGTATTTAATTTTAATTCCCACATTTTTTTTAATAAAGAGAATTTTGAAAATAATAAAACGTTTTTAAATATGTTCATACTCATGTGCATGCATTTTATTATTGTTCTCTAGTTATTTAAGGTTGTATATTATAATTGCTTGTTGGTTAATGCGTTACACTATTCTTGAATGTTTTAATTGCTAGGGCATTTAGAATAAGGGGTGTAGAATAGGTGGTGACAGGTTTGTTTTGTTTCTCCACACACACTACACGTGCATTTGCATAACATGAATCCTCTACCCGGGTTCCGTCCTTTTAAGTGGGAGTAAAGTAACTAAGCCTTCGTGATTGATCCTCCGTATGGGCTAGTGAAACACTTTCGGAGTATAAAGTACCTAATGCCTTCGTGATGATCCTCCGCATGGGCATAGGAAAATATACTCTAACGAATTGAACCCGCTTTTATCGGGGTGCCTTACTAGCCTTCACCGGCGACAGTGAGGAACAATTCGGGGCCTTAGAACCGATTCACCCTCATATAGTGAACCTAGGCGAAGCCATGCCGGATTTTCGTTAGATATACCGAAAATAGGAACACATAGAGAGCCATTTCTAAACTTTTTGTTACCTATTTTACACTCCGAATAAGTGTGGAAGATCAAGCAACGATGTACGTACATCGCCCGTAATAAATGTGATACTCCGCCTCGAAGGCATCGTGATGCCTAAATAAGCAGATATTGTTGGGGCAGATGTTCATTAGCTGTTTTTTTTTTTAAAAAAAAAACAAAAAAAAAACAAAAAAAACAAAAAAACAAAAAAATCCTGTTTCAAGCATTTTTGCATGTTGCACATTTCATGCATGCGTAAATAGAGCATGTACATTTTTGGTTGTATTATTGATCTCATTCTTTGCAATAAACAGTTGGTAATTTAATTTGATGATTTCATAAAACCGGTAGTGTCACATGAACATTTGCATATTGTACCATAGTAAGATCCACCCTGAAATTCTTTTGAAAATGATGTGATTGGTTTATCACAAAAAAAAAAAAAAAAAAATTGGAGGCAAATCTTGCATAATGAGATTTTTGAATAACCAAGATTTAGGTCCCACCAATTTCGTGTAATCATTGATTTCTTTGTATATACCTTTGTGTTAATTCATTTATTTTTGCATGTATCATTTTGACATCATGTTATAGTCATAGCATGCATGGTCATTCATTGTAAGATACGTTTATGACATGCATGGTCATTATCTGTATATATCCATATATCAATTTATTCTTTCTCTATATGCATCATGTTGGCATCAAGTTGCATTCATGCATTCATAGTCAGCATGATTTTTCTGTATATATATCCATATATCAATTTATTCTTTCTCTATATGCATCATGTTAGCATCAAGTTGCATTCATGCATTCATAGTCAGCATGATTTTTCTGTATATATCCATATATCAATTTATTCTTTCTCTATATGCATCATGTTGGCATCAAGTTGCATTCATGCATTCATAGTCAGCATGATTTTTCTGTATATATCCATATATCAATTTATTCTTTCTTTACATGCATCATGTTGGCATCAAGTTGCATTCATGCATTCATAGTCAGCATGATTTTTTCTGTATATATCCATATATCAATTTATTCTTTCTCTATATGCATCATGTTAGCAACAAGTTGCATTCATGCATTCATAGTCAGCATGATTTTTCTGTATCTATTCATATATCAATTTATTCTTTCTTTACATGCATCATGTTAGCATCAGGGTGCATTCATGGCATACATAGTCATCATGATATGCTCATGCATCAATTTGTCATATTGGCATCAGGTTGCATTCATGACATACACGACTAGCATGACTTTCTTTGTATATACTCTGTGTCAGTCATTTATTCTTCACATGCATCATAATTGACATTGTGTGGCATTCATAGTGTATATGATCATTCATTGGGAAATGCATTTGGAACATACATGGTCATTCATTGTATATATCCATGCATTAATTTGCTTATTTCTTTACATGCATCATGTTGGCATCAGAGTCATCATGATATGCTCATACATTAATTTGTCATATTGGCATCAGGTTGCATTTGTGACATACACGGTCAGCATGATTTTCTTTGTATATACTCTGTGCCAGTCATTTATTCTTCACATGCATCATAATTGACATTGTGTGGCATTCATAGTGTATATGACCATTCATTGGGAAATGCATTTGGAACATACATGGTCATTCATTGTATATATCCATGCATTAATTTGCTTATTTTTTACATGCATCATGTTGGCATTAGGTTGCATTCATGGCATACACAGTCATCATGATATGCTCATGCATTAATTTGTCATATTGGCATCAGGTGGAATTCGTGACATACATGGTCAGCATGATTTTCTTTGTATATACTCTGTGTCAATCATTTATTCTTCACATGCATCATAATTGACATTGTGTGGCATTCATACATGGTCATTCATTGAGAAATGCATTTGGAACATACATGGTCATTCATTGCATATATCCATGCATTGATTTTTCTTATTCTTTAAATGCATCATGTTGGCATTCGTGCTGCATTTATAACATACATGGTCAACATGTTTACACTGTATATGACCACACATAACTTTGTTTATCCTTCACATGCATCAAATTGCACTCATGACATTCATAGCTCATTCATCATGAAACACATTAATAAGATGAAATAGAAATTGGCTTAGCTTTGAAGAGTTTTTTTCATCAGCTAAAAGCTATGACCCAACAGCAAGTGCGAGTATCATATTGGGGCAATTGGGCATTCGACTAAAAATGCAGAAAACTGAAGGAAAGAATTGAAGGTCTTGTCCACGATGGTGTTTGGATTCCAGAGCTTATCGAACACTGGAAATCTGTTTTACCATAGATTGATTTCCTCTTGAAGAATTTTGAGGATTAGAACTGTTATCTTTGAAAGCATGTCAATAGGAGCATTCTGATGCATATATTTCTACACTTTGATGATGAAACTTTTTGTCTCATGATGACATCTACATGAAATAAATAAATTTTGAATTTAAATATTTTGTGTTCATTTTATTTTAGCAATAAATTTGAAATTGCAAAAAAAAAAAAAAAAAAAAAAGAAACTTTGAGAAAATTTGTGGTACACAATAAATAAGTGGTTTTCACATGAAATAATGAATAATCTTGAGAATATTGATGATCATTGTTCGAAATGACCCAACACCTTCAGCCCTCTCTTTTAGGCTTTCCTAAGCCTAAATCATTTGAACGAGACCACTTGAAAGACCTAATGCTTCAAGGGATATGAATGATTTGACTTCATAGAAGCATTGTCATTGCAGAATAAGCAAGGATGTAAATCCTTGTCTAGGCTATGAACAAAGGAATGAACTTTTTAAAATTTTTTGAATTCCTTGAAATTCAAACAAATGAGACATTCTTTCAAGAGTCTAGATTTTGATAATTTGGTGTGTGTAAAGATTGTGCTAAAACCGTTCATGACATTTCCCAATAACCACAAAACACTAATTGCCCAAACATCACTTCATGATTGATATCCTGGGGCACAATGATTAAACTAGATTATCTCTTGTCCCAGAGAAAACCTGTTTTTGGGTCATATTTTCCTTGTCTCTTCAAAGAACTCAGATTGAAAACTCAGCCTTTTCAAAATAGACCTAGACTTGCTATGTTCCTCGTTGATACAAATTCGCATGGTTAATCAAATTGGGGCATCATATGTGGAAATGATGGATACACAGTGAAGAAGGATGGGCTAATGCATGAATCATTGGGGGCATGCGACGAAAAAAGAAAAAAAAGAAAAAAAATCGTGATATCATGCATATGAGAATTCGGATGATTCCAAAGTGCAAAATGAAATTCTGAATATCTATTTCCCCTGGGGATTGCTTTTCAATGTGAATATTTGTGCTTGACATGAGAAATGGCCATCTTTCATATCCCTTTCACACAAAAAGAAATTATCCATAGTCACCCATTTTGAGCCAAAAGAATTCTTTCTTCTTTGAACCCTGATCAAGGATTACCCTCTACACTGGGGGGCAAATGCGAGGAAAGATCTTTTCAAAGATCATTGAGAAATGAGTGATAGCTCAAGGACAGACACAAAGCAAATGGAGCCCCAAATAAATACGGGCTCACTCTGTAAAAAAAAAGAAGAGAAAAAGATGGTGAAATGAAAGCCAAGAAAAACAAAAGAAAAACACAATGAAAAAGAAAATGAGTGTGAAAGACATGGCAAATTGAAAGCCAAGAGCAAGGAAGAAAAAGAGCAAAGTCAAAAGGAAAGAAATGTCCAAGAAAGGACAAATGCTTTAAAGAGAATCCTCCTCAAGAAATGATCCTTGATCTGATTACCCTCAAACACATATTTTGGGCCTATTTATCCTTTCTTTCTGAACCCTGAGCCATGGCCTACATTATATGCTTTAAAAGTCCATTTTGATCAAGCATGATTATTTAATCTGAAAGGTTTTTCCTCAGATTTTATCCCATTTCATCGAATTATCATTTCACTAAGGAAGAATTTATAATTCTCAAGTGTATGGTAGAACAAAAACAAAAAAAAAAAACAAAAAAAAAAACAAAAAAAAGAAGAAAAATTGAAAAGAATTGGACTCTAGGGCGAAAACCCAAAAATGGGCGGTTTAGAGTAGAATAGGAATTTTTCATGTCATCTATGATTGTGTCGATACCCCAAAAGAAAAAAAATCTTATTAAAGGAGTGGTCATCAAGGAACATCTAGGAATTCTTGAACCCCCCAAATTGTCAGTTCTCATTCAGAGGATTGTCTTCAAAAACTAAAACTTTTGTTCCCAAGATTAAACTTTCTGGTTTAAACATCTCAGCCAATCTTGACGCTTATCAAAATGCCTTGATATGGAAACTAAAATAATATTGAATTTGTTTGGTTCTCAATGAATTCATGATTTATAAGACCTGTTCCATTTGTGAGCCTAGAAGGGATATACATTTTTGTCATGAAGTTTTCTTGGAAAAGCCAGAATCTTGATATACCAAGCCTTGCCGATCCCAGTTGAAAAAACCAGATTGATAGAGAAATTTCTAACAACGATCATCAGTCTTCAAAAGATTTGTACATCACACATTGTGGGGTTAATATTTTTTGTTCAGAAAATTTTCAAAATGCGAAAACAAATAAAGAGATTTTTTTGAAATACCCATTTTGATGTTGTCATGAGACAAGGATTTTTCTAACTCAAAGGTGTAGAACTGCCAAGATAGGTGATAACTCGTATAATTATATAGTTTTTAGTTATGTTTTATTATTGTTTTGTGTCAAATACGAGTTATTATTGTTTAGTCTAATTGTGTTTATGATCTTTTATATTTTTATGTAATTTGGTGTTTTTCACAAGTTTCTTTGAGTGATTTCAGATTACTAGTATTAAGGGCAAATCCAGTTCAGTTCCAGTTCCGACACCTTTTGCCATATCAGCTATATCTTGAGTTTCACTGAAGCAATAAGGCTGAACTTTGTATCCCTGCAAAGCTAAGAGGCATATCTATCTTTTTCATGTTTTACACTTCTTGAAACGGAGTCGTTTTCCCTAGCGAAATCGACCATCAAGTTGGCTGATGTGCAATGACGTCTGTTCTGCACCGTTTTGGTATTTTGACCATATCTTCCGATCCACGTGCGCAAATGATCTGATTCCAACGGCTATGGATCCGTAACTGATAGGGGTATATTTTTCTAGAAGACCATTTTATCAGATCGAGCCTCCAACATTGACAAAATCGACCATCAAGCTGGCTGATCAGAATTGTCATACAATATGACGAAAATTGTTAGAAAAATGCACCCACCTATTATACCTACCTTTGAAATTTGTAAAGCTTGTCTCTTGTCATTTAGCCCTCCAAAATGTGTATAAATAGAGGGCCTTGGATGAGTATTGGGATACATTATACATTGGTAGGATATTAGCCTTTGTAGTAAAATTCTCTAAGTTTTCTTCTTCTTTCCTTTCTCTAGTTTTCTTTTTTTATTTACTTATGCTTCTTACATTTCTTTTCATTTTATTCATATCTAGTATGTGTTGCTAATCATATTGTTGAGGTGATGAGGTGAAGCTCTTGGTAAATGCTAAGGTTAGTCTCTTAAACATGAGCTAAAATGAATCATCATTTATAAACACTAGTATAGATAATATTTTCTTTTGGTTTAAAATCATACTTGCAAAGTAGAGATCTTGATTCATTATTGACAATGAAAATGGCACAGTAAATGCTTGGTTTCATAACCTTGATTTGTTGTAGACATATACCTTGGCATAAGGAATGCTTGGACTCTTTTTGTGAGTTTTGAGGACACCAAATGAACATAATATCATATGCTATGGACGTTGGACAATTTGGACTGAATTGCTAAACCTTCCGGTTGGAACCTCCCTTATGTGTGGATTTCAATTGTGTAATAAAACAAGATTAATCTTAGCATAACACCAAGAGTGGATTCTCTAACCTCAACATCTTTTCTTATTGTTTTTTTTTATATCTTGTTTAATTGCTTTTATGTTATTTTGTTTATTTTGTTCTCTAATATCTTGTTTACTTTCTTTGTTATTGATTCCCTAATATCTTGTTTATTTTCTTTTTCTTATATATTTATAAACTTATACTTACTAATACGCTTCCCTGTGGTTCGACCTCGGACACCCGAGAATTTATTACTTGAACATAACCTGCACTTGGGTTAACGACTCTTAATTGAGTCTCCATCAAGTTTTTGGCGCCGTTGCCGGGGAGGCAATACTAAGTGTATAAGTTTATAAGTATATTTATTTTTATTGGCTGGTTATACCGCCTATATTTATTTTTATTGGCTGGTTATACCGCCTAATTTTCTATATATTTATATTTATATTGTATATTAACTTTGTTTTATTTTTATTGGCTGGTTATACCGCCTAATCTGTATATTAACTTTGTTTTATGCTTGTTTGGCGACGTGATTTTAGATCTCGTCGTTTAGTTAGATTTTATTGTGAAACTTTTTCAGGTAATCTTTCTAATACAACTCCTACCATGGCTGACAATGAAAGTGTTCATGCTGAAGATGAGAACAGACAAGTACGCACCATGCGTGACTACTTGCAACCAACTCGAAGCTCATCACCCTCTTGTTTTATTTTTCCTCTCAATGCAAACAACTTTCGTTTTAAACCAGGTATGATAGCTTTGCTTCCAAATTTCTATGGGTTGGAATCGGAAAGTGCTTACTCGTTTCTAAAAGACTTCGAAGATGTATGTGTCACCTTTAATGACCAACAATGTACAAATGAAATTGTCAAGCTAAAATTATTTCCTTTTTCTTTAAAAGATAAAGCAAAAATTTGGCTTCATAATTTAAAACCAAGGTCAATTGGCACATGGCAAGAATTACAAACTGAGTTTCTAAAGAAATTTTTCCCAGCACATAAAACTACTGCTTTGAAAAGACAGATTCAAAATTTCAATCAAAATCAAAATGAAGCATTTTTTCAGTGCTGGGATCGTTTTAAAGATTTGTTAAGTTCTTGTCCACATCATGGTTTTGAAAAATGGCGTCTTATTAGTTTCTTTTATGAAAGTTTAACTCCCGAAACTAAACAATTTGTTGAAACAATGTGTAACGGTGAGTTTCTAGAAAAAGAACCTGAAGAAGCCTTTGACTACTTAGACCATTTGGCAGATAACTCTCAAGCCTGGCACACAGATAATTCCTCTGAAAGTTCCAATAGATCTAATGTTGTTTCTAACAGAGGAAAATATCATTTTAGTCAAGAAGATGAGATAAAAGCTAAAGTAGCTAATTTGGCTAGAAAGATTGAAGCCATGGAACTTAGAGAAGTAAAAGAAGTCAAAACGGTTAAAAATGAAGAAAGTTGTGGAATTTGTGAAATCATGGGACACCCCACTTCTGAATGTCCAAACATTCCCATTCTTAAAGAAGCGTTGCATGATCAAGTAAATTCCATAAACACATTTAAAAAGCCTTTTCCTTCTCCTTACTCTGAAACGTATAACCCTGAATGGAGAAATCATCCCAACTTCAGTTGGCAGAATAATAATCATGTTCAGGTACCACAATCTCAAAAGCCGGGCAACACTTTTTCCTATCAACCTTCACGTGTACAAACCTTGGAAGAGACATTGCAAGCATTCATGCAAACACAAGCAAATGTGAATAGCCGGACTTCACAGGACATCAATGAGATCAAAAACACCTTGTCCACATTGACAGCTTCATTACGCACTCAAGAAAAAGGTAAGTTTCCTGCTCAACCTCAGCCTAACCCTTCTACTCAATGTCTTGTTTCTTGCTCCAATAAAACTCAACAGGAAAATGCCAGTTCTATCACAACTCTTCGAAGTGGAAAGGCAATTGACAAAAAGATTCCATCAAAAGACCAAGATCCTCCTTCCCCTCCGAAAAGTAATGGTAAGGATGATGGTAAGTCTGAACTTCTTGAAAATTTGGACAAAGAAAAAGGTATGTATCCTGCTCCTTTTCCTCAAAGGTTGCAAACAATAAAGAATTTGAATCAAAATGCAGAAATTTATGAACTTTTCAAGCAAGTTAAGATTAACATTCCTTTATTGGATGCAATCAAACAAGTTCCATCTTATGCTAAATTTTTGAAGGACATGTGCACAGTTAAAAGGAAACATAATGTACAAAAGAAAGCATTTCTGACGGAAAGTGTGAGCTCAATCATTCAGCACCTTACTCCACCAAAATTCAAAGATCCTGGATGTCCAACAATCTCATGCATCATTGGAAACACTAGAATAGAACGTGCATTGCTTGATCTTGGTGCTAGTGTTAATCTTTTGCCTTTTTCTGTTTATCAACAGTTAGGTTTAGGTGAACTCAAGGAAACACCTGTTACACTTCAACTAGCTGATCGTTCTGTAAAAATTCCTCGAGGGATAGTTGAAGATGTTTTGGTTCAAATTGATAATTTTTACTTCCCTGTTGATTTTATTGTTTTGGACACACATCCTGTTTCAAATCCAAATGTTCAAATTCCTGTTATATTAGGCCGTCCATTTCTTGCAACTTCTAATGCTCTGATAAATTGCAGGAATGGTATGTTGAACATTTCTTTTGGAAATATGACTTTAGAATTAAATGTGTTCAACATTTGCAAGCAACCTGGTGATAATTCAGAAGTACATGAAGTGGATTTCATTGAAGAACTTGTTCATGAACATCTCACCACTACCACATTCCATGATCCTTTAGAAGCTTATTTAATTGAATATGAGTTTGATAATGCTTCAGAAATTTCACACACTGATTCTTTGTTAAAATCTTTTCAGGATAAGCATTGTTGGAAACAAAAGTTTGAGGAACTTCCATCACTTACAAATGTCACTGTACCATCAACTATTGAACCACCCAAGCTGGAGTTAAAACCATTGCCATCCGAGCTAAAATATTCCTTTTTGGGTGAGAGTGAAACTTTTCCAGTCATAATTTCTTCACATCTTGATGAACTACAAGAAGGTAAGTTGTTACAACTTTTGAAGATGCACAAAAATGCATTAGGATGGACCTTAGCTGACATAAAGGGAATAAGCCCATTAATCTGCACACATAATATTTATTTAGAGGAAAATGCTAAACCCTCTAGACAAATGCAACGAAGGCTTAATCCTAATATGAAAGAAGTAGTGAGAAATGAAGTCATTAAACTTCTAGATAATGGAATCATTTATCCTATCTCTGATAGCAAATGGGTAAGTCCTACTCAAGTCGTACCTAAGAAATCTGGAGTTACTGTAGTTAAAAATGAAAACAATGAATTAATTCCAGCTAGGACTGTTACTGGTTGGCGCATGTGCATTGACTATAGGAAACTTAACTCAGTGACGAGGAAAGATCATTTCCCTTTGCCTTTCATGGATCAAATCTTAGAAAGAGTTGCAGGGCATGAGTTTTATTGTTTTCTAGATGGATATTCTGGGTATAATCAAATTGCCATTGCACTTGAGGACCAAGAGAAAACCACTTTTACATGTCCTTTTGGTACTTTTGCATATCGTAGAATGCCATTTGGATTATGTAACGCCCCTGCCACATTTCAAAGATGCATGCTTAGCATTTTTAGTGACATGATTGAACGTAATCTTGAGATTTTCATGGATGATTTTTCTGTTTCTGGTGATTCATTTGATGATTGCTTAGCCAATTTGAAAAATGTATTGATTAGGTGTGAAGAAAAAAATCTTGTTCTTAATTGGGAAAAATGTCATTTCATGGTCACTAAAGGTATTGTACTAGGTCACATTGTTTCTGCAAAAGGGATTGAGGTAGACAAGTCAAAACTTGAATTGATTGCTAATCTACCCACACCAAAGACAGTAAAGGACATTAGGTCATTCTTGGGACATGCAGGTTTTTATAGAAGATTCATAAAAGATTTTAGCACGATATCTAAACCTCTATGTAATCTTTTAATGAAAGACACTGCATTTGAATGGACTAAAGATTGTGAATATGCTTTTGAAAAACTCAAAAATATGCTCACTACTGCTCCTATTATGAAATCTCCTGATTGGTCTTTACCATTTGAAATAATGTGTGATGCTAGTGACTATGCTGTTGGTGCTGTGTTAGGACAAAGGAAAGATAATAAACCACATGTAATTTACTATGCAAGTAAAACTTTAAATAGAGCCCAAATGAATTATTCCACTACAGAAAAGGAATTACTTGCAGTTGTTTTTGCATTGGATAAATTCAGATCTTACCTTGTTGGATCATCAATTGTTGTCTTTAGTGATCATGCAGCTTTAAAATATCTTCTCTCTAAGAAGGATGCAAAACCTAGGTTGCTGAGGTGGATCCTTTTGCTGCAAGAATTTGACATCACCATTCGAGATAAAAAAGGAGTAGAAAATGTGGTGGCTGATCATTTATCAAGACTTGTTTGTGATGAATCTTTTGGAACCTCACCAATAAATGATACTTTTCCTGATGAACAACTTCTAATTGTCTCCACGACACCTTGGTTTGCTGACATTGCTAATTTTCTTGCTACAGGAAAAATTCCTTCTCAATGGAGCACACAAGATAAAAGGAAGTTTCTGAATGAGGTAAAGAAGTTCTATTGGGATGACCCTTACTTGTTCAAATATTGTCCTGATCAGATTTTTCGAAGATGCATTCCCGACAATGAGGTAAGTAGTGTAATTAAGTTTTGTCATTCCGAGGCATGTGGTGGTCATTTTTCATCAAAGAAAACTGCTGCAAAAATTTTACAGTGTGGATTTTACTGGCCAACTTTGTTCAAAGATGCACATAATTTTTGCAAGTCATGTGAAAGTTGTCAAAAATTAGGTTCCATTTCGAAAAGAAACATGATGCCTTTGAACCCAATTCTTGTAATTGAAATTTTTGACTGTTGGGGTATTGATTTCATGGGACCATTTCCACCATCTTTTGGTTTCTTATACATTTTAGTTGCAATAGATTATGTTTCAAAGTGGATAGAGGCAATTCCATGTCGAAATAATGATCACAAAACAGTGATTAAATTTTTAAAAGAAAATATTTTGAGTCGATTTGGAATTCCTCGATCTATCATAAGCGATGGGGGAACACATTTTTGCAACAAGGTTTTTGAAACATTAATGAAGAAATATGCCATTACACACAAAGTTGCAACCCCTTATCACCCGCAGACAAATGGACAGGTAGAATTAGCAAATAGGGAGATTAAACAAATTTTGGAAAAGACAGTTAATCCAAATCGCAAAGATTGGTCTCTTAGACTTAACGATGCATTATGGGCCTATCGAACAGCTTTTAAAACAGCATTGGGCATGTCTCCTTATAGGCTAGTTTATGGAAAACCTTGTCATTTACCTGTGGAACTTGAGCATAAAGCATATTGGGCCATTAAAATGTTCAACTCAAACCTTGATGACGCTTCTAATTTACGAAAATTACAAATAAATGAACTTGAGGAACTCAGAAATGATGCATATGAGAATTCTAAAATTCATATAGAAAGAACTAAAGCCTTTCATGACAAGTTAATTTCAAGAAAAACATTTAATGTTGGGCAAAAAGTTCTACTTTATAATTCTAGACTTCACATATTTCCTGGTAAGTTGAGATCAAGATGGACTGGCCCATTTGTGGTTAAGCATGTGTATCATTATGGAGCAGTTGACATTGAGAATCCTCAAAATGGTAACGTATTCAAGGTAAATGGACAAAGACTCAAACTCTTTTTGGAAAATCATGTTACTCAAGAAGAGGTTGTTTTTCTTTCTGATCCTTGTTTTGAAAATAACTAGATGTAAATATAATTTTTTTTAACCCCGGTTAAATGGCGGATAACGGTACTCCGTGATTATTTAAGTCGGTTCCATCAGCTACCCACAAAACTGATATTGTATATAAATTTCTCTTTCATTTTATTTTATTTCATTTTTTTTTTCAGGATGGATGATATTCTCAAAAGATTGCAGAAACGATTTCCTCATTTTCCTCGGAATATTTTACTGAAGCTTTACCAAGTTCGATTAGAAAGATTAAGAATGCTTATGAACAAAGGGATTCCTGAAGACATACGTTGGATAATTGAAGCCAAGGTACGTGAAGATGAATATCTTCCTGTTTTGCATTTACCAGGTACAGGTAGAAGCACTTATGCAAAGAAGCGACGAGCAAAGCGCATGAGTTCAAATTGCCACAAGTGTGCACGATGGACGTGTAACGGTAAATGTCGTTCTATTGGGATTCCGTCCTCTAATCGAGATGATAAAATTGAATTCATTAAGGATGGACTGAGTAAGGAGAATTTGGGTAATATCCAACTTTCTCTTGAGACGCATCCTAGTGGAGACGTACAAAGAGAAATTCTTGATTTATGGCCGCAATTCCAAAGGGAATGGCAACATCTTGGGAATCTGATGTTAAAAGACCCTGTTTGCCAGCTTGTAAGAAAACTGGATGGGAAGCATATCCTCGACTCATAGAAGGCGTTTAAGCCGTTTCTGGACGTAAAACCAGAGGAAGATGTGAGCCACAATCACAACTACAATAAATGACTTCTCAGCTTTTGGTTTGATTTGCAATAACTTCATTTCGGTTTAATTTACGTGTTGTTCGATTTGTGTAATTATTCTCGTTTTTTTTTTTTTTTTTTTGCATTGGTCTTTTACGGTTGATTTTTCTTCTCTTTTTGATTTTCTTCCTGAAATCACGCAAAAATCTTTTGTTAGGTTAACATTTTCTTCTGACAGGTCAAATACACTTTCGGCGACATTATTACTCTTGTCTGATTCACTACTCAGTCCTCTATATATTACACCATGTACTCATTCTCTTTCAGGCACTCGAAAAAGAAAAAAAATGGAAAGCACTTCGTCCCAGCGCATTAAAAAAATTTGTGTCTTTGGAGGTGCTTATCCAGGGAAAAATAACATATTCGCTGATGAAGCCATAAGAGTTGGAGTAATACTTGCCCAACAAAAGATCCAGTTGATTTATGGAGGCGGTAGTACGGGTCTAATGGGAGCAGTCGCTACAGCAGCACACGCCGGAGGAAGTCCAGTTCTAGGAATCGTGCCAAAACTATTCACAGATTTTTGTGGACCTACCGTGGGTAAAGAAATACAAGTCTGGAGTATCCCTGAACGGATGACAATCACGTACCATTCTGTCGATGCATTCATTGCTTTACCAGGAGGTCTGGGTACATTGGAAGAAATAGCTTGCGTGGCTTCTTGGTCATCTTTGGTCACAAATAAGAAACCCATTGGTTTGCTTAATATTAATGGTTATTTTAGTAATTTGCTTTCATATTTAGATAATGCTGTGGATAATGGATTCATGTTTTCAGAGGCAAGGAGAACCATAATTTCTGCTACAACCATTGAAGATTTACTCAAAAAGCTACAAGCTTATGAGTATTTATCTGCTACGGTTGTTTCGCAAACGCTCGGAAAAAGAAAAAGAGATATGGACGAGCAAGGAGTGGATTGCACTTTGTCTTTGTGACATTATCTAACATTTTGCTTGTTGTGTCTCAGTTATAATAAGTGGTTAGCAACCTCTGCAGGTAATATCTCCTAAATTCTACCTTTAAAATTTGACATTGGGGACAATGTCATATTTTAGTAGGGGGTAAGGGACATATTTTGCTAAAAAAAAAAAATTGTTGTGTTTTAAGACATTTAGAAGTATTCATTCTGAACAAGGTCTGAGTAAGGGAGACTTGAGACATACCTTGTCAGTTTGATTTAATCTTCTTCTTCAAAAAAAAAAAACAAAACAAAAAAAAAAAAAAAACAAAAAAAACAAAAAAAAAACAAAAAAAAAGCATGTTTAGACTTAGTGTGTTTTTTTTAGTTACTTTCAATACAATGATGAGATATGAATTGCATAAGTCTAAAACAGATTTATTAGTGAGAAGATTTTCATGAGAATTGAGCTTGATGTCAACCTTTTTATGAGCCAATGTTAATATGATATGTTGATTGAGAAAGAAGCATGTTTAGACTTAATCTGACTTGTATAATCATCTTTGTGAGTTTTTGAGCCTATAATGATTGATGCATTATACAAATCAATCTAATTTCTTTCTTGAGTGCTCTTATGATTACATGATTCTCTAGAACTTGCTTTAAACCGTTTGAGACTATATTGATACATGTGACAACATGAATATGATAGAGGCATTAGGATTATAACCAGAGCCAAACAGCCATCCATTATTAATGTTCTACGAGAACATCCCCACTAGTGAGCCAATTTGAGCCTACATTAAATATGATGTTTTATTGGTAACCACAACTTACACCTAGCCTAAATATACTTATATCCTTACCCTTGTTCTAAAGATGAATTTTATATTTTGAGACATATTGCAAAAAAACAAGGGATATTTTTATTTGAAAATTTGGGTTAGAAACAAAAGATAAGTGTGGGGGAAGAAAAGAAAAGAAAAAGTCAAGAGAAAAAGAAAGGGATCATTGTCAAATACATTCCCATATTAAAAAAAAAAAAAAAAAAAAAAAAAATCTTCTCTTGAACTTCTAGAAAAAGATGTTACAAAGTTGGTTAGAATGATGCAAAGGCTCAACATGAATATTTAGCCTATGTTATTATGTGCTTTATAAGAGTTTTGAGAAGTTTTATTTGTATGATCTTATTATGTCTCTAAAATCTATGAACTCTTTGGAACCTTTGTGATATCTTTATCCTTTTGTTCTTTAACCACATTATAACCCTTTGGCCCCATTACAACCTTGAATAAAGACCTCTTGATTTATGAAGTTGTATGATCTAAATAGTGGAGAATAGGTGGACAAGCAAGCATATGGTAGAAGTGTTTTCATGAGATTGATTGAGTGTAAACACTTTACCACTACTTTAAAGAGTGAAAATCAAGAGAGTATCCCATGTGAGAAGTTGAGATTAAGTTTGAATATACACTATTTTGATTGAAATATGTTATGTTATTATTGGCTTAACTCAAACTATTTACATTCAAGCAAGATTTTTTGTGAATTTCTTTAAGCTATTGATTAGTTTTTAAGACTTGTCCAATGATTATCTCTAATTTATATTGGAAGGATTAGTTATAATTATTATTTTTAGTTTTTCTTATTTCTTCAATGTTTGTGGGTATCGTCCTAGTAAACCCTCACGAGACTAAACTCGTCCACTAGGGACACCTAGGGGTTTAAAGGCTTGTGTCACATGCTAAGTGCCACCGTGATTTCCTACGAAAATGGATTAGATTAGATTTTCTTATTTTATTTTTATTGAGTCGTTGCTAGGGACTAGCAACAATCTAAGTATGGGGGTGTGATAACTCGTATAATTATATAGTTTTTAGTTATGTTTTATTATTGTTTTGTGTCAAATACGAGTTATTATTGTTTAGTCTAATTGTGTTTATGATCTTTTATATTTTTATGTAATTTGGTGTTTTTCACAAGTTTCTTTGAGTGATTTCAGATTACTAGTATTAAGGGCAAATCCAGTTCAGTTCCAGTTCCGACACCTTTTGCCATATCAGCTATATCTTGAGTTTCACTGAAGCAATAAGGCTGAACTTTGTATCCCTGCAAAGCTAAGAGGCATATCTATCTTTTTCATGTTTTACACTTCTTGAAACGGAGTCGTTTTCCCTAGCGAAATCGACCATCAAGTTGGCTGATGTGCAATGACGTCTGTTCTGCACCGTTTTGGTATTTTGACCATATCTTCCGATCCACGTGCGCAAATGATCTGATTCTAACGGCTATGGATCCGTAACTGATAGGGGTATATTGTTCTAGAAGACCATTTTATCAGATCGAGCCTCCAACTTTGACAAAATCGACCATCAAGCTGGCTGATCAGAATTGTCATACAATATGACGAAAATTGTTAGAAAAATGCACCCACCTATTATACCTACCTTTGAAATTTGTAAAGCTTGTCTCTTGTCATTTAGCCCTCCAAAATGTGTATAAATAGAGGGCCTTGGATGAGTATTGGGATACATTATACATTGGTAGGATATTAGCCTTTGTAGTAAAATTCTCTAAGTTTTCTTCTTCTTTCCTTTCTCTAGTTTTCTTTTTTTATTTACTTATGCTTCTTACATTTCTTTTCATTTTATTCATATCTAGTATGTGTTGCTAATCATATTGTTGAGGTGATGAGGTGAAGCTCTTGGTAAATGCTAAGGTTAGTCTCTTAAACATGAGCTAAAATGAATCATCATTTATAAACACTAGTATAGATAATATTTTCTTTTGGTTTAAAATCATACTTGCAAAGTAGAGATCTTGATTCATTATTGACAATGAAAATGGCACAGTAAATGCTTGGTTTCATAACCTTGATTTGTTGTAGACATATACCTTGGCATAAGGAATGCTTGGACTCTTTTTGTGAGTTTTGAGGACACCAAATGAACATAATATCATATGCTATGGACGTTGGACAATTTGGACTGAATTGCTAAACCTTCCGGTTGGAACCTCCCTTATGTGTGGATTTCAATTGTGTAATAAAACAAGATTAATCTTAGCATAACACCAAGAGTGGATTCTCTAACCTCAACATCTTTTCTTATTGTTTTTTTTTTATATCTTGTTTAATTGCTTTTATGTTATTTTGTTTATTTTGTTCTCTAATATCTTGTTTACTTTCTTTGTTATTGATTCCCTAATATCTTGTTTATTTTCTTTTTCTTATATATTTATAAACTTATACTTACTAATACGCTTCCCTGTGGTTCGACCTCGGACACCCGAGAATTTATTACTTGAACATAACCTGCACTTGGGTTAACGACTCTTAATTGAGTCTCCATCAATAGGTCCTGACTTCCAGATATGAGAAGAAGAAATCGAACCCAGTGCAGATCTCTGTTGATGAAAGTTTGAAAAAAACTGTTGGGGCAAAGAGAATAGCCAAAATGAATTGAAGATATACTCTGATTTGAAGAGGAAAAATGAATTTGAAAGGCTAAGCCAAAGTCTAGAAAAACAATCGGGGGCATTCGCATCACTCATGAGCACTCATCTCTTTATCGAGCTTTTACATCTGCATAGTGTCGGTAAGCATTTGCATCATTCATGGGTATTTGCATTGGCATTATTCCATAAGCATCTGCATTTTACCTTTACATTTAAATTCTTCATGAAATGCGCATTTGTGTCATCTCAAGCAATTGCATCATTTCTAGAATCATTGCATTTTCATTAATGTGTGGTAATTGTAGTTACACCATTCATAAACCAGTTACATGAACACAATTAGTAGGGGCATCTGTATCATGAAACATGGGCATCAATCCAGGCCATTTGCATTTGCATTAAGAAATATTTTGCATTTGCACCATGAAGCATGAGCACCTTGTTAAAAGACATGTGCATCTGCATCATTTCTCAAAGCTTCTGGTGTGGATATCCAGAATTTTACAGTTTTAAAAGAACAAGTCTTCGGTGGTGATAGCTGAAGCCTCTGGTAGAGATATCCAGGGTTTTATAATTTTGAAAAATGAGAAATCTTCTTCTTGAGGAGTTACCCAGAATTTTACAATGAGCAAGTCTTTGGTGCTGGTAGCCAAAGCTTCTGGTGGGGATATCCATAATTTTACAGTTTTAAAAGTGAAGAAGTCTTCGGTGGTGATAGCTGAAGCCTCTGGTGGAGATATCCAGGGTTTTATAATTTTGAAAATGAGAAATCTTCTTTTGGAGGAGTTACCCAGAATGTTATTCAACATGTGCATCTACATCAAGAAGCATTTGCATCAATCTAAGTTAGTTGAATCTGCATCAAGAAAGTTTGCATCAAATCAAGTCATTTACATTTGCATCAAAGACATTTGCACCGATCTAAGTCATTTGCATTTACATCAAGAAGTGTTTGCATCAACTAAAGACATTTGCATTTGCATCATGAAGCATTTGCATCATCTTTTAAAGCTGTCAGGTATAATCGAACTCGTTTTGCTTCTCAAATGAGTCGAGCCCCGAGATCATCGTCGAGGTACTTTTTTTTTTTTATTATTATTATTATGAACAAGTCTTCGGTGGTGATAGCTGAAGCCTCTGGTGGAGATATCCAGAGTTTTAAAATCCTTTGAAAAGGTAAAAAGTCTTTGGTGGTGATAGCCGAAGCTTTTGGAAGAGATACCTAGAATTTTAAACACAGCTGAGAACAAGATAGGTTAAGGCCCCGAGACCATCGTCGAGGTTATTTCTTTTCTTGCAAGTCGAATTCGTTTTCTTAAGACGAGTCGAGCCTTGAGACCGCCGTCAAGCTATTTCCTTTTGTTTTGAATCGAATTCATTCTGTTTTATCAAATGAGTCGAGCCTCGAGACCACCGTCGAGGTATTTCCTTTTGTTTTGAATCGAATTCATTCTGTTTTATCAAATGAATCGAGCCTTGAGACCACCGTCGAGGTATTTCCTTTTGTTTTAAATCGAATTCATTCTGTTTTATCAAATGAGTCGAGCCTTGAGACCACCGTCGAGGTATTTCCTTTTGTTTTAAATCGAATTCATTCTGTTTTATCAAATGAGTCGAGCCTTGAGACCACCGTCGAGGTATTTCCTTTTGTTTTCAATCGAATTCATTCTGTTTTATCAAATGAGTCGAGCCTCGAGACCACCGTCGAGGTATTTCCTTTTGTTTTAAATCGAATTCATTCTGTTCCGTCAAATGAGTCGAGCCTCGAGACCACCGTCGAGGTATTTCCTTTTGTTTTAAATCGAATTCATTCCGTTTTATCAAATGAGTCGAACCTTGAGACCACCGTCGAGGTATTTCCTTTTGTTTTAAATCGAATTCATTCTGTTTTATCAAATGAGTCGAGCCTTGAGACCACCGTCGAGGTATTTCCTTTTGTTTTAAATCGAATTCATTCTGTTTTATGAAATGAGTCGAGCCTCGAGACCACCGTCGAGGTATTTTCTGTTGTTTTAAATCGAATTCATTCTGTTTTATCAAATGAGTCGAGCCTCGAGACCACCGTCGAGGTATTTCCTTTTGTTTTAAATCGAGTTCATTCTGTTTTATCAAATGAGTCGAGCCTTGAGACCACCGTCAAGGTATTTCCTTTTGTTTTAAATCGAATTCATTCTGTTTTATCAAATGAGTCGAACCCTGAGACCGTCATCAAAAATCTTCGGGCACCAGTCTTTTCAAAGACCTCCGGGCACCAATTTTAAAGACCTCCGGGCACCATTTTAAGGCCTCCGGGCACCGATTTTAAAGACCTTCGGGCATAAATTTTTCTTTTGAAAATCGAATTCGTTTCCTTAAGACGAATCAAGCCTTGTTTAGGCAGGGAATTCAATTTAAGGACAATCTTGAATTTATTGTTTTAAAAAAAAAAATTTGAAAATTTGAAAAAATTGAAAAAAATAAAAAAAAATAAAAAAATGAAAAAAAAAGGAAAAAAGTAGAAAATGAAAAAATGCAAAAATGTATGAAGAAATGAAAAAGAAAACCCCTTTCCTTTACTTCACATGTGATTCCACAGACCGGACAAAATTGTTGTCTATTTTATCTTTGCCTGATTCCTGATTCTCAGCAATAGCCAAAGAGGGGCAGCTGTAGACACCTAATTTTGTCCGGGCCTTTTAAAGCAAATTTTGATTTGTCCCTCTCGGGTTTAATATTTTTGTAAAAGTCATGATCGCGATTTTAGATTTTTAAAATGTTCTAAATTATATATATCCTTTTTAGCTTTAATTGTTCAAATAAAATCGGACCGCAAAATTACCAATTTTAAAATTCAATTTAAACCCGAGGTGAAAAAAGTTTAATCTTGAGTTTTATTAGATTTTTAAAATAAAATTTTAAATTGAAAATATTTGAAAAAATAAAAAAAGAAGATTGGAATAAAGGATGGGTAATTTAGACATTATACATTTTTTTTTAGGTTAGGTACATGTTAAAAAAGGGACCCGATGATTTGGTTTCTTTGGAGGGAGCAAAAAAGCTAAAAGAAAAAGAAAGAGCTTTGTTCTTTTTTTCATGGGGGGCTGCCAGGAAAGGAAAAAGAAAGAAAGCTTTGATTTTTTTTTTGAGGGGGGTTAGAGTAGGAAAAAAAAGCTTTGGGGGGTTTCTTTGCAGCTCCAGAGGTCCCAAAATATGGGGAGGAAAACCAGAAAGAAACATATAGACGACACACCCACGTCATCTTCATCTCCGTCAACCTCAGACAATTCCGAATCATTACTGGAGAGGCGTCACTAGCACCAGAAAGTCCGGCGTAGGAAAGATGGAAGCTCAAGGAGAGAGAAAGAGAGAAAGAGAGAGAAAAGAAAGAGGAATGAGAAGAAAAGGGATTATGGGGGCTTCTTCAAATGATTGATGATGGGCAAGCTGTTGACATAAAGGGAATATCTGAAAGGTCTTTGAATAAGCATTTGAAGATGCTATTCCTTTCTTAAAACCTAAAGGAGAATGGTGATAGAGTGTTTTTACTCTCTTCAAATTCTCGTTCTACCTTGGATGTTGTTGGCCATTTGATTCAGGCTCATACAGAACCCAAAGAACAACAGCCCACAAATTCTGGTTCAGTGAAGGATGCACCCTCAATCCCCGAGCATGCCGAATGTAGCCAAGTAATGGATGAAAATAATTCAGACAGAGATGAAACTGCTACCCCTGCCATCGCTATTGATGAATCTGACGAATCCGGGTCTATTTCTGAATCCGAATCCGACACACCAAATGGCCGCAATGTAATCATTGAGAGTAGTCGAGGCTATTCTGAAGTCACAAAGGATGGTGTTACTGTTGCCAAAAGCATCAAATTTAGGGATAAGGCTAAAAATGTTGTCGCAGATCTTGTAAAGCAGGTTGCAAATGCCACCAATAAAGTTGCTGGAGATGGCACAACTTGCGCAACTGTCTTAACTCAGGCAATTCTTTTGGAAGGCTGCAAGTCATTGGCTGCTGGTGTAAATGTGATGGACTTGCGAAGAGGAATTAATATGGCAGTTGATACTGTCATATCTGATTTGAAAAGCAGGGCAGTTATGATAAGCACACCAGAAGAAAGTACACAGGTTGTCACTATTTCTGCAAATGGCGAACGTGAAATTGGAGAATTGATAGCAAGAGCTATGGGAAGGTTCATTAGACCTTGTTAAAGCTCTGTGCGCTGAGGTTCAGAATGACCATCTGTCATTTGAGGGAAAGCGAGTGTTAGAGGTGGGCTCCTTATTTTCAGCTCGGATGTGGTCACGGATTTCCTGGGATATTTGCATGTCTTGAGGGTGCAGCTGTTGTGCATTTCCAGGACTTCAATGCTGAGGTCCTGCGGTGTCTCTCTACTCCAAATATGAATGTGAACCTTTCAGAGAAGCCTCAGCCTGACTATGCAACAGAAGCACGCTTCTTTGCTGGTGACTGGGGTGAGATTCAGCAACTACTTCCTCATGCACGTGAAAGTGAAATGACCCTGAATTCCGGCTCAGAACATGGCCAAGCTACTGGTTATGATGTTATTCTAATGGCTGAGACGATTTATTCAATCTCTGCTCAAAGGAACCTCTATGGACTAATAAAGAAGTGCATGAGCCACTCACATGGAGTTGTATACATGGCTGGAAAGAAGCAATATTTTGGCGTAGGTGGGGGAACTCGGCAATTTCTTTCTATGCTTGAGAAAGATAGTGTTATGGCTGCAAGTCTTGTTACTAAAGTTGCTTATGGTTCGTCTAATGTACGAGAGGTTTCATGAACGTATCCGCCTCTGCACTACTTCCTCTCTGCTTTGCTGCTAAGTCCCAAACGGGTGGACCTGTCAAGAAACGATCGTCCTCAGCAGCTGGTAATAAGAAGAGGATCAGGAAAGGAAAAAGAGGGAATGATGATGATAATTTGAAGGAGCTGAGTTTGAGGGATGTTTAGATTGTGGAAGAAAATGATGATGTTGAAGAAGGGCCGTCTCCTTCGTCTTCTACTACTACGCGTTCTTTAGCATATCATCCTCCACAGCTGCCCAAATCGCCAGCTGGGTTTGCAATGGCATTTTGATATTCAAAAAGTCACGTAAGTATGAGCTCGAGAGCAGCCCAGGTATTTTGATAGAAATGACTAATAAATTTGTTTTCTTTTGTTTTTAATTTGCTTTGGATCTTGGATGGGTTTGGTTTAATTGATGATTTTACTGTTACGTTGATATCGTTATCCAGATTAGGAATGAAAATCTGTGTTAAAGAGTTAAAGGCATATGTATATATATATATATACATATATATATGGAGCTTTGGAGGAAAAGGATAGATGGATAATTATTTGATTTGAGCTTTAGGAATTAAGAGAGAATGTGCTTTTGTGGGGTTTGAAATGAGAAGGAATTTCGGCTATTCCAAAGAAAAGGGGATGGACGTCTATTCCCATAATGAATATAGTATCTTTTACTAAGGGGATTAGGGAGGTGCTATCTTTCTAACAAAGAATTAGTAACAAGAGAATAGACAAGATCTTCTAAAGAAGTACCTGAGTTTTGAGTCATATGTGGTGGTTGAAAAAGATCTGGTTCTTGAGACCATGATTGATTGAAGCTAGATGGATGAGTGTAATTGGCATAAGGATCTACTTCTTGGTAATTTTTCGAGTAGCCATAATTAGTATGATCCCACCATCCCTCATGGTAAGTGTTTGAGTAATAATCATACTGTTGGTCTTGGAACACTTGATGGCCTTGACATCCTCCCATGGCCAATTGTTGAACTGGGGAGGTGAGATTGGCTTGTTGATTCTCCATGTTCATGTATGCCACCAACTTTTCAAGTGTTAGATTGCTCAATTCCATTGTTTTTTTTTTTTTTTAAATTTGAAAAGAAAAACTTGTATGTACAAGAAAATAAAACTAATTAGAACTGAAAATAAGAATAAACCAAGTAACAAATAAACTAAAGAAAGCAATCCCCGGCAACGGCGCCAAAAATTTGATGCACCCAAAAGAGTGTATCTTATTTAACCTTGCACTAAAAAGATCAATTGTAAGTATAATGATTAGCAAGGGTCGAGTCCTCAGGGATTGGGTTTTAATCTATGAGTTATTAGTTTATAACTTACGTTCAAAGAAAACAATAAAATAAAAGGGGTTTTTGAAGCGAGATTTAAACTAAAGTAAATAATAAGAATAAGATGCAAGGCGGTATAACCAGCCAATAAAAATATATATACTAAATTAGGCGGTATAACCAGCCAATAAAAATATATATACTAAATTAGGCGGTATAACCAGCCAATAAAAATAAAACAAAGTTAATATACAAATTAGGCGGTATAACCAGCCAATAAAAATAAATATACTTTTAAAAATAAACAAACTAGAAAAGTAAGAAAACAAGTAAGAAGAATCAAATATGAAAAATATGGTTAAGGTTTCATTCTCCACCACTAGACATCATTAAGAATCAATTTCAGATCTATCAATATCAACCAACTATCAAAGTTAACAACCGTAGATAACAACAAGCTCTGTTATCCCAATCTTTCCTTAGTTTGTCGTTAAATAGAACAAGCTCTCTATTTAATCTCTAACCATTAAACAACCTAGAATAAGCTCTCTAAATTCAATTTAATGGCAGCTTTATGATGAGAAAGATAGGTTGATCTAAGCAACAAACACATAAGCTCGGATTGTTCAACTTAGGTTATGTTCCACTTTGCAATTATTGAAAACTTGACCATAATCATTAATCACAAATTGCCACTTATGAATAGGAAATCAAGACAATTACACGGATCAAGACTCCTAGACTAGCAATAGATAATTATCAAGATCTATCTAGTTGTACACCTAAATAAATCAAGACAACATCATGAACAATTCTTATAGAAGAACATAAGCAACTTTGATAGAAAATTAATGATAGATAGAATCTGAAAATCAATCACAAAACATGTCTAGGGCTTTGAAATCACCCTTAACCAAATAGAAGTTTAGCCTAGCATAGGCATTATAAACATAAAATTAAATAGAATCTAAGAAGAAAATAAAAGAAAGAAAGAAGAAGAAGAAGAAGAATATTAATTATCCAACCTCTTGCTCTTTCTAAAGAAAAAGAAAACTAGAGAAAAGAAAGAAGAAGAAAACTTAGAGAATTTTATTACAATGGCTAATATCCTACCTATGTACAATATGATCCTCTACAATCATCCAAGGCCCTCTATTTATACACATTTTTGAGGGCTAAATGACAAGAGACAAGCTTTACAAATTTCAAAGGTAGGTATAATAGGTGGGTGCATTTTTCTAACAATTTTCGTCATATTGTATGACCATTTTGATCAGCCAACTTGATGGTCGATTTTGTCAATCTTGGAGGCCTGATCTGATCACATGGTCTTCTAGAAAAATGTTCCCCTATGAGTTACTGATTCATAGCCGTTGGAATCAGCTCATTTTCTGACGTGGAGAAGAAGATATGGGCAAAATACGAAAACAGGTCAGCACAGACGTCATTGCACATCAGCCAACTTGATGGTCGATTTCTTCAATATTGGAGGCTTTATCTGATCACATGGTCTTCTAGACAAATGTTCCCCTATCAGTTAGTGATCCATAGCCGTTGGAATCAGCTCATTTTCTGATGTGTATCGGACGATATGGTCAAAATACGAAAACAGCTCAGGACAGACGTCATTGCACATCAGCCAACTTGATGGTTGATTTCGCTAGGGAAAACGACTCCGTTTCAAGAAGTGTAAAACATGAAAAAGATAGATATGCCTCTTAAATTTGCACGGTTAAAATTTCAGCCTTATTTCTTCAGTGAAACTCCAGATATAGCTGATATGGCAAAAGGTGTCGGAACTGGAACTGAACTGGATTTGCCCTTAATTCTAGTAATCTGAAATCACTCAAAGAAACTTGTGAAAAACACCAAATTACATAAAAATATAAAAGATCATAAACACAATTAGACTAAACAATAATAACTCGTATTTGACACAAAACAATAATAAAACATAACTAAAAACTATATAATTATACGAGTTATCAGCCACTCACATGGAGTTGTATACATGGCTAGAAAGAAGCAATATTTTGGCGTAGGTGGGGGAACTCGGCAATTTCTTTCTATGCTTGTGAAAGATGGTGTTATGGCTGCAAGTCTTGTTACTAAAGTTGCTTATGGTTCGTCTAATGTACGAGAGGTTTCATGAACGTATCCGCCTCTGCACTACTTTCTCTCTGCTTTGCTGCTAAGTCCCAAACGGGTGGACCTGTCAAGAAACGATCGTCCTCAGCAGCTGGTAATAAGAAGAGGATCAGGAAAGGAAAAAGAGGGAATGATGATGATAATTTGAAGGAGCTGAGTTTGAGGGATGTTTAGATTGTGGAAGAAAATGATGATGTTGAAGAAGGGCCGTCTCCTTCGTCTTCTACTACTACGCGTTCTTTAGCATATCATCCTCCACAGCTGCCCAAATCGCCAGCTGGGTTTGCAATGGCATTTTGATATTCAAAAAGTCACGTAAGTATGAGCTCGAGAGCATCCCAGGTATTTTGATAGAAATGACTAATAAATTTGTTTTCTTTTGTTTTTAATTTGCTTTGGATCTTGGATGGGTTTGGTTTAATTGATGATTTTACTGTTACGTTGATATCGTTATCCAGATTAGGAATGAAAATCTGTGTTAAAGAGTTAAAGGCATATGTATATATATATATACATATATATATGGAGCTTTGGAGGAAAAGGATAGATGGATAATTATTTGATTTGAGCTTTAGGAATTAAGAGAGAATGTGCTTTTGTGGGGTTTGAAATGAGAAGGAATTTCGGCTATTCCAAAGAAAAGGGGATGGACGTCTATTCCCATAATGAATATAGTATCTTTTACTAAGGGGATTAGGGAGGTGCTATCTTTCTAACAAAGAATTTATTCCTCCAAGTCAAGTGTCATTTTAAAGTCTTGTTGCCATGCATGTTGACACCTTATTTTTCTTGCCACCATGACACCTTGCTTAAACAAAGTCAGGTCATTATCTTCCAAATTCCAAGTTAGGCTTTCTAGCCATACGCATGTTTTCCTCCTTTATAGCTAGAAATCGTACAAAGCCTTTCATACGCCATTTGTCTTCTCGGTTTGAAGAATTTTCTTTTAAATCGCATGCCTTGGCTATGATATATTGTGGTGCATGTTTTGTGTTTGATGATTTTCCTCTTGTGATAGATTAGCTTGATTGTGGTAGGTTAGCTCTACACCATGCCATGTGTTTGTGATAATGTCATGCCATATTAATACTGCCATTCGGCCATTTTGACTTAGGTTACCATGTTCGCATTCTTTTATTATGTTTATTAGTTTAACATGCTTCCATTTAGACTTTGCATATTTAGGTTGCCATGTGTTTGTGAAATTGCCTAGCTAAGTTTTCCCTATGTTATTTAGAGGTCATTTGGTTCCCATGCTCCCTTGTGTATGTGCATGTTTATTTTACTAGGTTTTCATGCATTCATTTCGTGTTATACATGTTTTTATTAACATTTAAAGTATTAGGGGGACATTCGGTTATATAGGCATTCTAGGTCATTATAGGTCTTTATTTGGTATTCATGCATTATCTCAAATGACATGTTAGTTGTTAGGTTGCTATGTTTTCATTCCATGCATATTTTGTATGTTATTTTATTAGGTTTCCATGCTTCCATTTCATGTCATACATATTGCTCATGACATTTAGAACTCTAGGACTATTCGGCCATACATAGTCTAGGTCATTTTGGAGGCCTTCATTTGGTTTTCATGCATGTTTTATTTCCCATAATAGATTTTAGGTCATTATGATTCTTATGTCTATCATTTTAGTCTAGGAAATTATATTTTCATGCCATGCATATTTTTTATGATATAGTAGGCATTAGGTCATCTTAGTATTACCATGCATTTTCATGACATTTTAGGTCTAAGTTACATTTGTATTACCATGCATCTCATGCATATTAGGTTTAGGAAGCATTTATTGCAGTGCAAACTCATGTTAGGTCTAGGTCACATTCTTTATGTCATGCATTTCTTATGTCATTTAGGCTTTAGATTATGCATTTCATACATCAAATTTGCTGTATTTTCATGCATTTCATGTTCATGCCACTTGAATAATGACTTGAGCCAATTAATGGTTCAAAGTCATGCTCTCTTGAGCACACTTGTGGAAAATTAAGTTTGTCAAGTTGATTATTCTACCTTTGTGATTTTTTTTTTACTTAGCCAATTTTTATCTAACTTTCAAAAAGTCCTAGCTACTGTTTGTAAATCATTTTATGAGTTTCAAATATTTTTACTTTGATTTTTAAATGATTTTATCAAAGGCAAAAATGTATTTTGGCAAAACAGTTTTTTTTTTACCCAGTTGTCGTACTTTTCCAATTTTTCTGGGCATTCGTCTTTAATCAGAAAATTAAGCCGATTTTTTCCCGTGTAGTTTTACATGTCCTGAGTCTCCATTATTTTTTTTTTTATAATTTTTTGAATTTTTAAAAATAGGATAAAAAATCGTGGATTAGAACTGGACAGTGGAGTCAGAATTGAATTTAAAGAAAAACCAATTTTCTGTTTTGGTTAATTTACTTAGAGTGGGCTGATTAGGAGGGTTAGCTACTGACTTAGGGTGATTTCTAAGCCCTTTTAAACTCTAAAAATGGTTTTTCAAGTCCCGGGTTAAGGGTAGTCAAGTCCGGATTTTTTAAACTTAGGAAATTAGAGCCATTTAAAAATTTTTAGCCCAGTTTTTATTCTTTTATTCAAGCTTCTCAAAATTGTTTTCAAACAATCACAAAGTATTTTGGTTTTAGAATATTTAATTTGACATATTTTCCTAAGGTAGCCGGATATCTTGTTAGATATACGGATTTCCTTAATTAAAGGAAAAAATACATTCATGCATTGCATTTTTATATTCATGCCTTTTATATAATATGTGATTCTTGTTATATTAATTTCTATGATATTGTTATTATTTTGATTTATATTTTTGATGTTATATGGTTTATTATATGATTTGGAATATTTCATGATATCCTATGCTTTTATTTAGTTATTTTTTTGGTCATATTATTTAGCATATACTATGTTCATGCATTATTATTTCCATTTTTATTTTCATGTATTTTATATGGTAGCATTATTTCATATTCCATCTCATTTAATTTATATGCCATATCATTCATGTTTGCCATGTCATTTAGGTTGCATTATATTATTTAGATTTTGCTATGTCATTTTATTTATGTCATGCATAAACATTTTCATTTCTTTTTAAACGTTTTCAAAAACAAAAAGATAATGGTTTTCAATAAAAAAAATATAAAGATATTCCCGAGTTAAAATAATTCATGAGTTCTCTACCGGGTTTGCTGGAGGGAATTTCATCAATTATCATTAATAAAGGAATATCTGTCTTTCAAAAAAAGAGAATGATTCGGAAAGTTTTTCAAAACTAATAAAAATTTCTATATTTTGCCACGTTTGTTGGGGAATATAGGAAAATTTTGAATTTATAAATTCCGGATCATTTTCAATAAAAAAATGGAATTATTTTTCTTTAAATTGGGAATTAACTTGAAATACTAAATTTAAAACCAATTTTTACCGAGACTTGAGATAACACACGATTAACAAGGTACCGATTTATACGGGCGTTGTGGGGGTGCTAATCCTTCCCCACACGTAACCGACTCCCGAACCCGTCTTTGATTTCTCTGGTTTAAAACGCAGACTTGAAATTGGTTTTTAAAATGTTTTAATTAATTTTTAAAATATTTTATAAAACCGGTTTTAATAGGTGGCCGATCACACCTAGCTAAAAAAGATTGGTGGCGACTCTATGTCTTTTTTAAGGCCATTTTCAAAACCTTCATTTCTAGAGGAATTAAGTCGACTTTTCCTCGGTTTTTTTTTTTAAATGTCACGCTTAACGAATAATAAAGTCTTGCGATGAGACGTCGTTATTTTTTAGGTTGCGACAGCTTGGCGACTCCGCTGGGGAAATATTAGAGAGTCAGGCCTAGAATTAGTCGTGTGTGATCGAAGTCTCGGTTTTGTTGGTTTAATTGGTATTTAATTTTAATTCCCACATTTTTTTTAATAAAGAGAATTTTGAAAATAATAAAACGTTTTTAAATATGTTCATACTCATGTGCATGCATTTTATTTTTGTTCTCTAGTTATTTAAGGTTGTATATTATAATTGCTTGTTGGTTAATGCGTTACACTATTCTTGAATGTTTTAATTGCTAGGGCATTTAGAATAAGGGGTGTAGAATAGGTGGTGACAGGTTTGTTTTGTTTCTCCACACACACTACACGTGCATTTGCATAACATGAATCCTCTACCCGGGTTCCGTCCTTTTAAGTGGGAGTAAAGTAACTAAGCCTTCGTGATTGATCCTCCGTATGGGCTAGTGAAACACTTTCGGAGTATAAAGTACCTAATGCCTTCGTGATGATCCTCCGCATGGGCATAGGAAAATATACTCTAACGAATTGAACCCGCTTTTATCGGGGTGCCTTACTAGCCTTCACCGGCGACAGTGAGGAACAATTCGGGGCCTTAGAACCGATTCACCCTCATATAGTGAACCTAGGCGAAGCCATGCCGGATTTTCGTTAGATATACCGAAAATAGGAACACATGGAGAGACATTTCTAAACTTTTTGTTACCTATTTTACACTCCGAATAAGTGTGGAAGATCGGGCAACGATGTACGTACATCGCCCGTAATAAATGTGATACTCCGCCTCGAAGGCATCGTGATGCCTAAATAAGCAGATATTGTTGGGGCAGATGTTCATTAGCTGTTTTTTTTTTAAAAAAAAAAAACAAAAAAACAAAAAAATCCTGTTTCAAGCATTTTTGCATGTTGCACATTTCATGCATGCGTAAATAGAGCATGTACATTTTTGGTTGTATTATTGATCTCATTCTTTGCAATAAACAGTTGGTAATTTAATTTGATGATTTCATAAAACCGGTAGTGTCACATGAACATTTGCATATTGTACCATAGTAAGATCCACCCTGAAATTCTTTTGAAAATGATGTGATTGGTTTATCACAAAAAAAAAAAAAAATTGGAGGCAAATCTTGCATAATGAGATTTTTGAATAACCAAGATTTAGGTCCCACCAATTTCGTGTAATCATTGATTTCTTTGTATATACCTTTGTGTTAATTCATTTATTTTTGCATGTATCATTTTGACATCATGTTATAGTCATAGCATGCATGGTCATTCATTGTAAGATACGTTTATGACATGCATGGTCATTATCTGTATATATCCATATATCAATTTATTCTTTCTCTATATGCATCATGTTGGCATCAAGTTGCATTCATGCATTCATAGTCAGCATGATTTTTCTGTATATATCCATATATCAATTTATTCTTTCTCTATATGCATCATGTTAGCATCAAGTTGCATTCATGCATTCATAGTCAGCATGATTTTTCTGTATATATCCATATATCAATTTATTCTTTCTCTATATGCATCATGTTGGCATCAAGTTGCATTCATGCATTCATAGTCAGCATGATTTTTCTGTATATATCCATATATCAATTTATTCTTTCTTTACATGCATCATGTTGGCATCAAGTTGCATTCATGCATTCATAGTCAGCATGATTTTTTCTGTATATATCCATATATCAATTTATTCTTTCTCTATATGCATCATGTTAGCAACAAGTTGCATTCATGCATTCATAGTCAGCATGATTTTTCTGTATCTATTCATATATCAATTTATTCTTTCTTTACATGCATCATGTTAGCATCAGGGTGCATTCATGGCATACATAGTCATCATGATATGCTCATGCATCAATTTGTCATATTGGCATCAGGTTGCATTCATGACATACACGGCTAGCATGACTTTCTTTGTATATACTCTGTGTCAGTCATTTATTCTTCACATGCATCATAATTGACATTGTGTGGCATTCATAGTGTATATGATCATTCATTGGGAAATGCATTTGGAACATACATGGTCATTCATTGTATATATCCATGCATTAATTTGCTTATTTCTTTACATGCATCATGTTGGCATCAGGTTGCATTCATGGCATACGTAGTCATCATGATATGCTCATACATTAATTTGTCATATTGGCATCAGGTTGCATTTGTGACATACACGGTCAGCATGATTTTCTTTGTATATACTCTGTGCCAGTCATTTATTCTTCACATGCATCATAATTGACATTGTGTGGCATTCATAGTGTATATGACCATTCATTGGGAAATGCATTTGGAACATACATGGTCATTCATTGTATATATCCATGCATTAATTTGCTTATTTTTTACATGCATCATGTTGGCATTAGGTTGCATTCATGGCATACACAGTCATCATGATATGCTCATGCATTAATTTGTCATATTGGCATCAGGTGGAATTCGTGACATACATGGTCAGCATGATTTTCTTTGTATATACTCTGTGTCAATCATTTATTCTTCACATGCATCATAATTGACATTGTGTGGCATTCATACATGGTCATTCATTGAGAAATGCATTTGGAACATACATGGTCATTCATTGCATATATCCATGCATTGATTTTTCTTATTCTTTAAATGCATCATGTTGGCATTCGTGCTGCATTTATAACATACATGGTCAACATGTTTACACTGTATATGACCACACATAACTTTGTTTATCCTTCACATGCATCAAATTGCACTCATGACATTCATAGCTCATTCATCATGAAACACATTAATAAGATGAAATAGAAATTGGCTTAGCTTTGAAGAGTTTTTTTCATCAGCTAAAAGCTATGACCCAACAGCAAGTGCGAGTATCATATTGGGGCAATTGGGCATTCGACTAAAAATGCAGAAAACTGAAGGAAAGAATTGAAGGTCTTGTCCACGATGGTGTTTGGATTCCAGAGCTTATCGAACACTGGAAATCTGTTTTACCATAGATTGATTTCCTCTTGAAGAATTTTGAGGATTAGAACTGTTATCTTTGAAAGCATGTCAATAGGAGCATTCTGATGCATATATTTCTACACTTTGATGATGAAACTTTTTGTCTCATGATGACATCTACATGAAATAAATAAATTTTGAATTTAAATATTTTGTGTTCATTTTATTTTAGCAATAAATTTGAAATTGCAAAAAAAAAAAAAAAAAAAAAGAAACTTTGAGAAAATTTGTGGTACACAATAAATAAGTGGTTTTCACATGAAATAATGAATAATCTTGAGAATATTGATGATCATTGTTCGAAATGACCCAACACCTTCAGCCCTCTCTTTTAGGCTTTCCTAAGCCTAAATCATTTGAACGAGACCACTTGAAAGACCTAATGCTTCAAGGGATATGAATGATTTGACTTCATAGAAGCATTGTCATTGCAGAATAAGCAAGGATGTAAATCCTTGTCTAGGCTATGAACAAAGGAATGAACTTTTTAAAATTTTTTGAATTCCTTGAAATTCAAACAAATGAGACATTCTTTCAAGAGTCTAGATTTTGATAATTTGGTGTGTGTAAAGATTGTGCTAAAACCGTTCATGACATTTCCCAATAACCACAAAACACTAATTGCCCAAACATCACTTCATGATTGATATCCTGGGGCACAATGATTAAACTAGATTATCTCTTGTCCCAGAGAAAACCTGTTTTTGGGTCATATTTTCCTTGTCTCTTCAAAGAACTCAGATTGAAAACTCAGCCTTTTCAAAATAGACCTAGACTTGCTATGTTCCTCGTTGATACAAATTCGCATGGTTAATCAAATTGGGGCATCATATGTGGAAATGATGGATACACAGTGAAGAAGGATGGGCTAATGCATGAATCATTGGGGGCATGCGACGAAAAAAGAAAAAAAATCGTGATATCATGCATATGAGAATTCGGATGATTCCAAAGTGCAAAATGAAATTCTGAATATCTTTTTCCCCTGGGGATTGCTTTTCAATGTGAATATTTGTGCTTGACATGAGAAATGGCCATCTTTCATATCCCTTTCACACAAAAAGAAATTATCCATAGTCACCCATTTTGAGCCAAAAGAATTCTTTCTTCTTTGAACCCTGATCAAGGATTACCCTCTACACTGGGGGGCAAATGCGAGGAAAGATCTTTTCAAAGATCATTGAGAAATGAGTGATAGCTCAAGGACAGACACAAAGCAAATGGAGCCCCAAATAAATACGGGCTCACTCTGTAAAAAAAAAAGAAGAGAAAAAGATGGTGAAATGAAAGCCAAGAAAAACACAATGAAAAAGAAAATGAGTGTGAAAGACATGGCAAATTGAAAGCCAAGAGCAAGGAAGAAAAAGAGCAAAGTCAAAAGGAAAGAAATGTCCAAGAAAGGACAAATGCTTTAAAGAGAATCCTCCTCAAGAAATGATCCTTGATCTGATTACCCTCAAACACATATTTTGGGCCTATTTATCCTTTCTTTCTGAACCCTGAGCCATGGCCTACATTATATGCTTTAAAAGTCCATTTTGATCAAGCATGATTATTTAATCTGAAAGGTTTTTCCTCAGATTTTATCCCATTTCATCGAATTATCATTTCACTAAGGAAGAATTTATAATTCTCAAGTGTATGGTAGAACAAAAACAAAACAAAAAAACAAAAAAAAAACAAAAAAAAACAAAAAAAAGAAGAAAAATTGAAAAGAATTGGACTCTAGGGCGAAAACCCAAAAATGGGCGGTTTAGAGTAGAATAGGAATTTTTGATGTCATCTATGATTGTGTCGATACCCCAAAAAAAAAAATCTTATTAAAGGAGTGGTCATCAAGGAACATCTAGGAATTCTTGAACCCCCCAAATTGTCAGTTCTCATTCAGAGGATTGTCTTCAAAAACTAAAACTTTTGTTCCCAAGATTAAACTTTCTGGTTTAAACATCTCAGCCAATCTTGACGCTTATCAAAATGCCTTGATATGGAAACTAAAAGAATATTGAATTTGTTTGGTTCTCAATGAATTCATGATTTATAAGACCTGTTCCATTTGTGAGCCTAGAAGGGATATACATTTTTGTCATGAAGTTTTCTTGGAAAAGCCAGAATCTTGATATACCAAGCCTTGCCGATCCCAGTTGAAAAAACCAGATTGATACTTAGAGAAATTTCTAACAACGATCATCAGTCTTCAAAAGATTTGTACATCACACATTGTGGGGTTAATATTTTTTGTTCAGAAAATTTTCAAAATGCGAAAACAAATAAAGAGATTTTTTTGAAATACCCATTTTGATGTTGTCATGAGACAAGGATTTTTCTAACTCAAAGGTGTAGAACTGCCAAGATAGGTCCTGACTTCCAGATATGAGAAGAAGAAATCGAACCCAGTGCAGATCTCTGTTGATGAAAGTTTGAAAAAAACTGTTGGGGCAAAGAGAATAGCCAAAATGAATTGAAGATATACTCTGATTTGAAGAGGAAAAATGAATTTGAAAGGCTAAGCCAAAGTCTAGAAAAACAATCGGGGGCATTCGCATCACTCATGAGCACTCATCTCTTTATCGAGCTTTTACATCTGCATAGTGTCGGTAAGCATTTGCATCATTCATGGGTATTTGCATTGGCATTATTCCATAAGCATCTGCATTTTACCTTTACATTTAAATTCTTCATGAAATGCGCATTTGTGTCATCTCAAGCAATTGCATCATTTCTAGAATCATTGCATTTTCATTAATGTGTGGTAATTGTAGTTACACCATTCATAAACCAGTTACATGAACACAATTAGTAGGGGCATCTGTATCATGAAACATGGGCATCAATCCAGGCCATTTGCATTTGCATTAAGAAATATTTTGCATTTGCACCATGAAGCATGAGCACCTTGTTAAAAGACATGTGCATCTGCATCATTTCTCAAAGCTTCTGGTGTGGATATCCAGAATTTTACAGTTTTAAAAGAACAAGTCTTCGGTGGTGATATCTGAAGCCTCTGGTAGAGATATCCAGGGTTTTATAATTTTGAAAAATGAGAAATCTTCTTCTGGAGGAGTTACCCAGAATTTTACAATGAGCAAGTCTTTGGTGCTGGTAGCCAAAGCTTCTGGTGGGGATATCCATAATTTTACAGTTTTAAAAGTGAAGAAGTCTTCGGTGGTGATAGCTGAAGCCTCTGGTGGAGATATCCAGGGTTTTATAATTTTGAAAATGAGAAATCTTCTTTTGGAGGAGTTACCCAGAATGTTATTCAACATGTGCATCTACATCAAGAAGCATTTGCATCAATCTAAGTTAGTTGAATCTGCATCAAGAAAGTTTGCATCAAATCAAGTCATTTACATTTGCATCAAAGACATTTGCACCGATCTAAGTCATTTGCATTTACATCAAGAAGTGTTTGCATCAACTAAAGACATTTGCATTTGCATCATGAAGCATTTGCATCATCTTTTAAAGCTGTCAGGTATAATCGAACTCGTTTTGCTTCTCAAATGAGTCGAGCCCCGAGATCATCGTCGAGGTACTTTTTTTTTTATTATTATTATTATGAACAAGTCTTCGGTGGTGATAGCTGAAGCCTCTGGTGGAGATATCCAGAGTTTTAAAATCCTTTGAAAAGGTAAAAAGTCTTTGGTGGTGATAGCCGAAGCTTTTGGAAGAGATACCTAGAATTTTAAACACAACTGAGAACAAGATAGGTTAAGGCCCCGAGACCATCGTCGAGGTCATTTCTTTTCTTGCAAGTCGAATTCATTTTCTTAAGACGAGTCGAGCCTTGAGACCGCCGTCAAGCTATTTCCTTTTGTTTTGAATCGAATTCATTCTGTTTTATCAAATGAGTCGAGCCTCGAGACCACCGTCGAGGTATTTCCTTTTGTTTTGAATCGAATTCATTCTGTTTTATCAAATGAATCGAGCCTTGAGACCACCGTCGAGGTATTTCCTTTTGTTTTAAATCGAATTCATTCTGTTTTATCAAATGAGTCGAGCCTTGAGACCACCGTCGAGGTATTTCCTTTTGTTTTAAATCGAATTCATTCTGTTTTATCAAATGAGTCGAGCCTTGAGACCACCGTCGAGGTATTTCCTTTTGTTTTCAATCGAATTCATTCTGTTTTATCAAATGAGTCGAGCCTCGAGACCACCGTCGAGGTATTTCCTTTTGTTTTAAATCGAATTCATTCTGTTCCGTCAAATGAGTCGAGCCTCGAGACCACCGTCGAGGTATTTCCTTTTGTTTTAAATCGAATTCATTCTGTTTTATCAAATGAGTCGAACCTTGAGACCACCGTCGAGGTATTTCCTTTTGTTTTAAATCGAATTCATTCTGTTTTATCAAATGAGTCGAGCCTTGAGACCACCGTCGAGGTATTTCCTTTTGTTTTAAATCGAATTCATTCTGTTTTATGAAATGAGTCGAGCCTCGAGACCACCGTCGAGGTATTTTCTGTTGTTTTAAATCGAATTCATTCTGTTTTATCAAATGAGTCGAGCCTCGAGACCACCGTCGAGGTATTTCCTTTTGTTTTAAATCGAGTTCATTCTGTTTTATCAAATGAGTCGAGCCTTGAGACCACCGTCAAGGTATTTCCTTTTGTTTTAAATCGAATTCATTCTGTTTTATCAAATGAGTCGAACCCTGAGACCGTCATCAAAAATCTTCGGGCACCAGTCTTTTCAAAGACCTCCGGGCACCAATTTTAAAGACCTCCGGGCACCATTTTAAGGCCTCCGGGCACCGATTTTAAAGACCTTCGGGCATAAATTTTTCTTTTGAAAATCGAATTCGTTTCCTTAAGACGAATCGAGCCTTGTTTAGGCAGGGAATTCAATTTAAGGACAATCTTGAATTTATTGTTTTAAAAAAAAAAATTTGAAAATTTGAAAAAATTGAAAAAAATAAAAAAAAATAAAAAAATGAAAAAAAGGAAAAAAGTAGAAAATGAAAAATGCAAAAATGCAAAAATGTATGAAGAAATGAAAAAGAAAACCCCTTTCCTTTACTTCACATGTGATTCCACAGACCGGACAAAATTGTTGTCTATTTTATCTTTGCCTGATTCCTGATTCTCAGCAATAGCCAAAGAGGGGCAGCTGTAGACACCTAATTTTGTCCGGGCCTTTTAAAGCAAATTTTGATTTGTCCCTCTCGGGTTTAATATTTTTGTAAAAGTCATGATCGCGATTTTAGATTTTTAAAATGTTCTAAATTATATATATCCTTTTTAGCTTTAATTATTCAAATAAAATCGGACCGCAAAATTACCAATTTTAAAATTCAATTTAAACCCGAGGTGAAAAAAGTTTAATCTTGAGTTTTATTAGATTTTTAAAATAAAATTTTAAATTGAAAATATTTGAAAAAATAAAAAAAGAAGATTGGAATAAAGGATGGGTAATTTAGACATTATACATTTTTTTTTAGGTTAGGTACATGTTAAAAAAGGGACCCGATGATTTGGTTTCTTTGGAGGGAGCAAAAAAGCTAAAAGAAAAAGAAAGAGCTTTGTTCTTTTTTTCATGGGGGGCTGCCAGGAAAGGAAAAAGAAAGAAAGCTTTGATTTTTTTTTGAGGGGGGTTAGAGTAGGAAAAAAAAGCTTTGGGGGGTTTCTTTGCAGCTCCAGAGGTCCCAAAATATGGGGAGGAAAACCAGAAAGAAACATATAGACGACACACCCACGTCATCTTCATCTCCGTCAACCTCAGACAATTCCGAATCATTACTGGAGAGGCGTCACTAGCACCAGAAAGTCCGGCGTAGGAAAGATGGAAGCTCAAGGAGAGAGAAAGAGAGAAAGAGAGAGAAAAGAAAGAGGAAGGAGAAGAAAAGGGATTATGGGGGCTTCTTCAAATGATTGATGATGGGCAAGCTGTTGACATAAAGGGAATATCTGAAAGGTCTTTGAATAAGCATTTGAAGATGCTATTCCTTTCTTAAAACCTAAAGGAGAATGGTGATAGAGTGTTTTTACTCTCTTCAAATTCTCGTTCTACCTTGGATGTTGTTGGCCATTTGATTCAGGCTCATACAGAACCCAAAGAACAACAGCCCACAAATTCTGGTTCAGTGAAGGATAGCCCAAAAAACAATCAATACAAGGGCCAAAAATAGAATCTTTCTTTATCAATCCCTTATAATCAGAAAATATGGTGACCATGCTTTCATACCGATTGGGATTAACCCCTAGTCACAATTCCTTCACCTTTTTTGCATACACTACTACATTATCTTCCCCCCCCAGAACTTCTTCCATTTCTGTGGTATTTCAGGTCTATACCATCGCTATATAGTTCCCGACCTTGAACCTTTATTGGGCAACTGAACATAGGTTCCGGACAGATTACTTACCAGTCTTCCTGCAATGATTCTACCCTCTTACAGAATAGCAGACCATCCTCCAAGACTTTACTGATACCCTATACACCTACACCATTATTCTCTTCCACGGACCTTATATAAAAGATGGTTTTCAACCCTTGGCACAACCATACAAGAAATTCTCTTTCTTCGTATACGAGAATCCTTTTACAAAGGCCCAACTTCACAATGCAATTCTTGACCTACTGTGCCAAAAGAATCAATACTCCACTCATAAACATTACCCCTTACACCAAGAAGAATCATGGGGATCTTACCCTCCAGTATGTTCGTCAGTTACGAATAGACCTTAACACCTACGTGACTGTAAACAGACAATGATTAATATATGATTGTTATCAAGAACCTTTGCAAACCAGACATGTCAATCTTCTGATCATGCTCCCATCAGAAGCCTTGCACTTCCCCAGAAATCCTTATTGGACAAACAAGATAATATTTCCAGCTCAAAGCAAGCCTCGGCAGAAAAATCTTTGCAGACATTCTCCTCAAAAGAAGAGCCCTGAAAAAGAAGACACTGCTTTGTTGCTTTAGCTTTACGTCAATGTGCTTTAGCTTTATGTCAGTATGCTTTATGTCAATTATTTTATATCAGTTTGCTTTAGCTTTATATCAAGAGCCTTGAATTATATATAATTCATTTATTTTATAAAAAAATTTAAAACTAATTTTTTTTATATAATAATTTTTTTTCTATAAATTATATGAAAAAATATATAAATTTTAAGTATATAATTAAAAAATATATAAATTTTATAAATACATATATAAATAATGAAAAAAATTTATAATTAAAAAATAAAAAATTTATAATTAAAAAATATATATATAAATTATGAAATTATATATATAATTAAAAAATATATAAATTTAAAAAATATATAATTTAAGTATGGAAGTCGACATAGCCGATGGTGACTTCCATGGTGTCATTTATTTATTTATTTATTTTTAAAAATAGGTTTGGAAGTCACCATCGAACATGGCGACTTCCAAACCTTGTTTTTAAAAAATATAAAATTATGTATTGGAAAATCACCATCGATTATGGCGATTTTTCAATATATTTTGAAACTAGCGTATTTCGATACATAAAAATAAAATATCGGTATTAAAAAAAAACAATACTAAAAAAAAAAAAACCAACTTTAGATGGATCATTCAATATGAGAACACTCAAAAGTTGATTGGGATTTGGGAAGAAGAACATAATTCTTCTTTTAGAAAATTATTAGCAGAGAAATTTTCAAATATGTGAAATGCTCTATATAATTACAAAATTCTTTCCTATAAAAAATTACATGTATATATTTCTGTAAAATTTATACAAGAAAAAATCACAAAAACCTACAAAATATCAAATTATGAATTTAGAAAAGATAAATTATCTCATCAACCATTAGTGAAATTTTTAGATTTCACGAGCGGTATTAACAAGTGACACATATCCTTTAAGATATATTTAAAAATTAAAAAATTAATTTAAAAACTACAATATGTGATTGTCTTTTAACCCTACTTTTAAAGTTAAAAAAATTGCTAGCAATGCATAAAAAACGAACTATTTGAAAAAAAATCCCAAGAAGATAACAAGTCTTGGAGAAGCTGTACCTAATATTTATCCTATTATTATTTGACTCAAAACTCTTAAAAGTTTATTTTAAACATTCAATCATCAATCAAAGTTAACATTAATCACCAAAAGTAGCTAGTATTTGTTCCATAAATGAGCAATATTATCATTTTGCATCAATCTATATATACAAATAGTTATAATCATAATTTGAACAAAATCTTTGTAAATTAAGCAAGCAAAGTTTTTAGATGAAAATCGTGACACTTTTCTAAATAGAAATGATCGAGCATTGAAGCTGGATTTAGTTCTAATGGTTTATCTGTCTTTTTTACAAGGTGATTTTTAGTAAGATTAGGTTCGATCTAGACCTGCTCATGGGTTGAACCGTTGTTCGAAAAAAAAAATTATTTCTTTTATCCAAACCCAATTCGTCGACCTGATTTACTATTCATATAATAATAAAATATTAATAAAAATGATTTTTAATAATATTTATATTTTTATAATTACATTTAAATAAAAAAAATTATTAGGTGAACAGTGATTCAGACCGGGCCGGCCTGAATTACAAAAAACTTTATCCAGATTCAACGTAATACGAGCCGAACCTGTTGGACCGGACGGGCTATCCGATCCTTGAACAAGTCTAGTTAGATCTCTAACACTTTCACATTTTCCTTTTCCAATTCCTACTAAGTCATAACCTCTTTTGTACAATATATATATATATATATATATATATATATATATTTTTATATATATATATATATATTAATCGGGCAATTAACTTTACAAACCCAAGGGATATGTACGTCAACAATGAGATGAACTTGCTTCTTCCCAGATTATCCATCATTATTGCAATTTGTTCTAAAATAATAATGAAGAGAGTAAATGTTTAAATTCCGTGATAAAAATGTAAGCAGAAAAAAATACATTATTAAAAAATGACACGTGTAAATCATGCTCGTAATTAAATCAAAACCGTTGTTGGCAATCTTATAAGCATTTAGTGAATATTCCATTACTAGATTAACATATAAATATAAGAAGAACAAAATATATAAATCCGGCATATCAAAAAAAATATATATATATATATATAGAATACGAGTATACGGACACTCACAGTTTCTGTAGAACCAGAAATTAGAATATCGAGTTAAGGTTAGACCTCTGACCTTAAGACGATTATTGCCTATCTTTACGGTGCTTACAGTTTATCGCAATTCGTCTCCCAGGTTTCCTCGATAACATTGCAAATGAGAGCACACTCGGATGCAATACAACAAACTAGAAGAATGTTGAGTCTCTCTCAGAAGACGGAATAATTTGAGAAATATGTGAATATAAAAAATAGACACAGGAAGTCAGAATATATAACAGGCAATCTGCCTGTTCGGTAAAAACACACCACATGGGAAGGAACCTGTTTGATCAGAACAGGTATACCCATTGGTGAAGAACCAGGTTGGTCAGCGAGGAAGCCGAACCAGCATGTCTTTACCGAAAGGAAAAATTCTGGAAAATAACATGAACCTGATCAGTCCTGGACCGAAAAGGCATGAATTAATCGGATAGTCTAAATTAGTTGGCCTGACAGGGTAGCAAAAAGATTATTGCTGACCCAAGCCCAAGCCCGGTCCGGTCCGACCCAGCCCAGCTCGGCAACGGCTGTGGGAACGCGTGCGTGTGGTCCAGCACAGTTTGTGTAGGTCCTCATCCACCACAAAATTTGGGTGTCCCTTGGGGCCCAACCCAACATGGAACACAAGTCTTTATAAACAACTAGCAAAAGCCAGACTTTGTTCTATGTGAGATTGAATATCACACACAACTACAATCAACTATCTTCCTCTTCAAGTGGGTGTTTAATGAGACTAATTTCTCATTAATTTTGATATCAATTGTGTACATTAATTATACACCATGTATCTAGTTACGACAACCTACGTATTAGAATACGTATTTCGTATGTATACACATAATTATAAGCTATGATATCCAACAATCGTTACATCTGATATATGTTAGCATTATGAAAACAATTCACATGTTTATATGTTATATATTTTGGTTTATAAATAAATTTTTATTTATGTATAAACAAAATGTAAAAATAAAAAATTACAATCCCTAATCTAGTTGCACAAGTGATTTATGTTATCATAGTTTCAACTAATTTCAATTAAATTTTTGTAGTTTATGTGTTTTTTTCCATCTAGGTATGTATAAAAGCCAGTAATGGTATAATGTTATTCCATATCAATACACTATATATTAAAAAGATCCCAAAGGATCTTATATACTGATAGCTATCTAGGGATAAACATGTCATTTATAAAGTATTAAAAAATAGAAAAGACAAAAGCTTTAGCTTGGTGAGAGAATCAGAGAGGAAAGAACATTGAAAAGAAAGAAAAAGGAATATGGAGAGAGAATAATTCTTCTACACAAATCTAGAACCTACAATGCTGAGGTGTTGATAACTAGCAGGGGTTAAAAATGTAATTCACATATGATAAAACAAGGGAAAGGAAGAAAAAAAAAAGGAGAAGAAGGGGTCTGCGGAAAGAGAGAGAGAAAAAAAGAAAGTGAAGAAGAGCGAGAGAAGAGAAAGAGCAGAAGAGATAGGCGACAGGAAAAGAGAAAGAGAAAAAAATAGGAGAAGAAGAGAGAGGCGATGCAGGCAAGAGCCGAGCAATCAAAAAGGAAATGGGTGAATCACTGAGCAATAGACAACTGGTATGGAATTTTTTAAAGAAAGTTTTCAATTTCTTATATTATAAATTTAGAAAGGGTGTTTTTTTTTTTAATTTGTTCTTTTATTATTTTCAGTCACTGTTGCATTTCATCAAACACTGGGACTGCATTATAGGGGATTTTAATATTTTATTACATTAATTTTTATATAAAAATTGGGTCATTAAGACATATTTTGATTTGTTGTTATACAACTACAATGGCTTGTTATACAACTGCAATGGCTACTGAGCCATCTGCTAAGGTGATTGATGGGAAATCAGTGGCAAAGCAAATAAGAGAAGAAATAAGTGCTGAAGTATAAACTGAAGGATGCAATTGGAGTTGTTCCTGGATTATTAAACTCGATTTTAGTTAGTTGTTGTGTGTTTTGTTTTTAATGCACCAAACAGAGTGTATCTTATTTAACCTTGCACTTAAAAAGAATCAATTGTAGAGTATAGTAGTTAGCAAGGATCGAGTCCTCAGAGATTGGGTTTTAATTTATAAATTATTAGTTTATCACTTAAAAACAAGTAAACAAAACTAAAGGAGATTTTGAGATCAGATTTAAACTAAAGTTAACAATAAGAATGAGAAAACAAGTAATTAAGAAGAATCAAATATGAGAAATATGGCTAAAGGTTCATTCTCCACCACTAGACATCATTAAGAATCAATTTCATATCTATCAATATTACTTAGCTAACAAAGTTAACAATCGTAGATAACAAGTTCTGTTACCCCAATCTTTCCTTAGTTCGTCGTTAAATAGAACAAGCTCTCTATTTAATCTCTAACTATCAAACAACCTAGAACAAGCTCTCTAAGTTCAATTAATAACAGCTTTATGATGAGAAAGATAGGTTGATCTAAGCAACAAACATATAAGCTCAGATTGTTCAACTTAGATTATGTTCCACTTTGCAATTATTGAAAACTGGACCATAATCATTAATCACAAATTGCTACTAATTAATAGGAAATCAAGACAATTACGGATCAAGACTCCTAAACTAGCATTAGACAATTATCAAGATTTATCTAATTGGCCACCTAAAGAAATCAAAATATCATCATGAACAATTTTAATGGAAGAACATAAACAACTTTGATAGAAAACAATGATAGATAGATTCTGAAAATTAATCACATAACATGTCTAGGGCTTTGAAATCATCCTTAACCAAAGAAACGTTTAGCCTTGCATAGGCATTGTTAACATAAACATAGAATTAAAAGAGAAAATAAGAAGAAAACTAAATAAAGAAGAAGAAAATCAAAATACAATAGTAGAAGAAGTGTAGATTTCGACTGCCTCCTTGTTCTCTATTTATAGGCAATCCTTAGGGCTTCAATTAATGACCCTTTAATAAATGCTAATTTGCTTGTGTTTTAAGGAAAGATATAATACTTGGTAGCCAAGGCATGTAGATATAAGGAAAGAAAGAATTAATTGTAGTCAAAGCACTCTTTAATGAGGAGAGATTACAAACTTGCAGCCAAAGTAAGTGTAAGGAAGGAAAGATCTTTGAAATTAATGCAAGTTGACAAAGTTGATAGCCATTAATACTATATTGATTAGGAGATGCCACCACTTCTTATTTAACTAAGAAAAACATGTAATCAACTAGGGTATTTAAAGGAAGAATTAGGGCAACCTATAATAGTGCAAAAGGAAGGTGGCGGCTGACATTCTTCATGGTGAAATAAAATCTGTCGCTAGCCCTAATTTAGGTATGGGAATGGTGTTTTCAACTAGGGTTTTAATGGATAAAGAGTATATATTACACCACTAGTTTATTTATGGAAGGTTTAGGTTAGGTTTAGCCACATAGTGTCTCCTTGATGAGCAATCAGCTTTCCTTTGTGCTTGAAATTTCATTTCTTGTCCAAATTCATTCTTTTCAACTCCATAGCAATCCTTATCTTCCAAAACACCTACAAAACACAAAACCATAGTAAACTATCGAGGATTTCAAGGAACTAAGCATAAAATATAAGGAATTGATATATGAAAATACATGAATTTAAGCACTTATCAAATTCTCCCACACTTAGTCTTTTGCTAGTCCTCTAGCAAAACCAAATAGAGACAAGGTAAAGAAAACCTAATTTAGCCCAATTTCAATACAACTTATAGATAATCATTGAACAAATCTTATAAACTAATCAATAGCTTAAAGAGTTTCACAAAGAATCATGCTTGATAGTAAAGGGTTTGAGTTAAGCTAACATTAACATAACATATCTCAATCAAAATAGTGTATGTTCAAACTTAATCTCAACTTCTCACATGGGATATTCTCATGATTTTCACTCTTTAAAGTAGTGGTAAAGTGTTTACACTCAATCAATCTCATGAAAACAGTTCTACCATATGCTTGCTTGTCCACCTATTCTCCACTACTTAGATCATGCAACTTAATGAATAAAGAGGTCTTTATTCAAGGTTGTAATAGGGCCAAGGGGTAATAATGTGGCTAAAGAATAAAAGATAAAGGATATTACAAAAGTTCCAAAGCTTTTATAGAGTTTAGAGACATAATAAGATTCATACAAAAAAACTTCTCAAAACTCTTTACAAGTACATAATCACATAGGCCGAATATTCATGTTATGCCTTTTCTTTATTCTATACAACTTTGTAACATCTTTTTCTTTTTCCACAAGTTCAAGAGATGATTCATATATATATATATGTATATTTCTTTTCTTTTCTTTTTTTCACATGGGAATGTATTTGGCAATATTCCCTTTCTTTTTCTTTTTCTCTTGACTTTTCTTTTCTTTTCCCCCACACTTATTTCTTGTTTCTAACCCAAATTTTCAATAGATCTTCCTTGTCTTTGTAATATGTCTCAAAACATGCTAATTCATTTTATAACAAGGGTAAGGATATAAATAAGTATATTTAGGTTAGGGACAAGATATGGTTACCAAAAAACTAGTTTATTCAATGTAGGCTCAAATTGGTTCACTAAGGGGGATGTTCTCTTGGAACATCAATAAGGGATGGCTGTTTGGCCCTGGTTAAAAATACTAATGCCTCTATCATATTCATGTTGTCACATACATCAATATAGCCTCAACAAGGTTTAAAGCAAGTTATGGAGAATCATGTAATCATAAGAGCACTCAAGAAAGAAATTAGATTGATATGTATAATACATCAATCATATATGCTCAAAAACTCACAAGGATGATTATACAAGTCAGATTTAAGTCTAAACATGCTTCTTTCTCAATCAACATATCATATTAACATTGGCTCATAAAAAAATGATATCAAGCTGATATCAAGCTCAATTCTTATGAAAATCTTCTCACTAATAAATCAATTTTAGACTTATGCAATTTATATCTCATCATAGTATTGAAAGTGACTAAAACACACTAAAATCAAAATAAAAAGACTAAAAAACAAAACACAAAAAATAAAATCTTAAATTCTTCCCCTTACACTTAATTTTTACATTGTCCTCAATGTAATGCTATTATCTCAATGCAAGAATTATATGTAAGAGAAAAGAACTACTAAACAAAACAAACTAAAGAAAATAATAAAAGATAGAATAATGGAGAGTAAGGAATATGCAAATTTGATTATAATAGATGCTCTCCATCCTTTTGGGTTGCCTCCCAAGAAGCGCTTGGTTTATTGTCCTCAGCCTGACTTGAACTCATGCTATTATCCACACCGTATTTTTGAGTAATTCAAATGATCCGGTGGTGGTTCTAAGTCCAATGTTGGTGCCTGCAAAAGAAAAGGTAGACGTTTCTCATTAGATAAGGGAATATTAATAGCTGAAACATCAAACCTTTTATTACAAGGTGGCAACACTTTCAAAGATGCCAATGCTTCCTCCACTCTTTTGGGTTGCCTTAAAATGGGTTCATCTTTAGAAGTCTCCATGCCAAGGTGTTTGTCAATGTCTATATCTTTGCTACTTAACTCAAAAGGTGGCTGCACTAAAGAGTCAAATGTATCAATTGCATAAACAGAATGTACATCACTAGTGTATCTCATGGCTCCAAATATATTAAAACGGATTACATCACCATCAAATTCCATATTGAGTGTGCCATCATTAACATTAATTATTGTCTTGGCTATTTTTAAGAATAGTCTCCCTAACAAAATAGGTGTTGGGTTGGAAGACATCTCATCTTCCATGTCAAGCATATATAAGTCAGCTGGAAAGACAAATTCATTAACTTGCACAAGAACATTTTCTGCAACTCCTATTGGATAAGTAATAGAACGATCAACGAGTTGTAAAATAACACCGGTTTCTTTTAATGGTCCTAGTTTCAAAGAAGCATAAATCAAATATGGCATAACATTGATAGATGCTCTTAAGTCTAGCATAGCATGTGCAAACCTGGTGTTGCCTATTTTACAAGGAATGGTGAACATACCTGGATCCTTGCATTTAGATGGGAGTTTCTTTTAAAGAACAGCCGAGACATTCTCTCTCATACTTACCTTCTCTTTACCTTTGAGCTTCCGTTTAGATGTGCACAAATCTTTCAAGAACTTTGCATAACAAGGCACTTGCTTTATGGCATCTAGTAAAGGAATGTTCACCTCTACTTTCCGGAAGGTTTCCAAAATTTCCTTCTCTTCTCCTCCTTCTTGGACTTTGCTAACCTACTAGGAAAAAGTGGAGAATTTATATAAGAAGGAAAAGATGGTTTAGGAGTTACCTTTTCTAATGGCTCATTGGGATGTGAAGATGATGTCATGGTGTTATCCTTCCCATGAGCACTATTCTTTTGTGGTGTCTCAAGCTGTTTTCCACTTTTTAGAGTTATGGCATTGACATGTTCTCTAGGATTCACTATAGTTTGGGAAGGTAATTTCCTGAAATCCCTTGCTTGCATTTGACTCATTGTTGTTGCCAATTGCCCCAATTGAGCCTCTAAGTTTCGGATACTTGCCTTTGTTTCCCTTGATTCCTGTTGAAGTTGAATTATATTAATAGTAAGGGTTTTGACAAGATATTCAAAAGACTTACCTGATTTTTTTTGTGGTGGCACTTGTTGTCAGGTTTGGTATGGTTGTTGCATTCTTTGCTGAAAACCCGGTGGCCTGTTGTCAAATGGTGAAGGAGTAGCTTATGATTGGTTTCCTCTATAATTGAAGTTTGGATGATCCCTCTATCCTGGATTGTAAGTGTTTGAGTAGGGATCATACTTCTCCGGTTGGTTCTGAAATCCACCCATGGAACATGTTCATTGGTGTCTTCTTGAAGTGTTGGACACATATCAGTTTGGTGCCCCATGTTTGAACATATACCATAAGCCTTTATTTGCTGTATATTACCTACAGCCAATTGTTGAACAAGAGAAGTCAGTTTATCAAATTTTTGTTCAAGGGATGATATACTTACCTCATTGACTTTCTTGGTTTGTGGTGGTGGATCATGTCTCATTGAGAATTGTTGAGAATTGGCTACCATGTTGGAGATGAGAGTTCTAGCAGCCCCTTATCAACTAGAGCTCCCCCACTAGCGGCATCTATCATACTTCTCTCCATGGGCTTGAGACCTTCATAGAAGTATTGGATAAGAAGTTGTTCACTTATCTGATGATGTGGACATGATGCACAAAGTTTCTTGAACCTCTCCCAATATTCATACAAGGACTCTCTGTTGTATTGCCGAATCCTACATATCTCTTTTCTAATTTTGGTAGCCTTAGATGCGGGGAAATACCTTTCCAAGAATGCTTTCTTCATATCATCCCATGTAGTGATAGTCCCAGATGGTAGATAGTAGAGCCATTCTTTTGTCGAATCAGCTAGAGAGAATGGAAAGGCTCTTAACTTAACTTGCTCTTCTGTGACCCCAGTTGGTCTCATGCTTGAGCAAACTACATGGAATTCCTTGAGGTGCATATTTGGATCCTCTCCTGCAAAACCATGAAAATTTGGAAGAAGATGAATCAAACCAGATTTTAATTCAAAAGCTATCTCAAGATTAGAATATTCGATGCATAATGGTTGTTGACCCAAGTCCGGAGCGGCTAGTTCCTTGAGAGTTCGGTTGTCAGCATCCATCTCTCCTTGTTCCTCTTGGATGGGTTGGATCAACTCCTCGTTTGGTTGTTGGTGAGAAGTTATGAATTCCCGAATTTTCCTAAGTCTTAAGTCTTCTTCGAAAGCTTGGAATATTCACTGAAAAAGAAAAACAAGAAAATAAACTAATTAGAGCAGAAAATAAGAATAAACCAATAAACTAATAAACTAAAGAAAGCAATCCCCGACAACGGCGCAAAAAACTTGATGCGCCCAAAAGAGTGTATCTTATTTAACCTCGCACTTAAAAAGAATCAATTATAGAGTAAAATAGTTAGCAAGGGTCGAGTCCTCAGGGATTGGATTTTAGTTTATAAATTATTAGTTTATCACTTAAAACAAGTAAACAAAAGTAAAAGGAATTTTGAGATCAGATTTAAACTAAAGTTAACAATAAGAATGAGAAAACAAGTAATTAAGAAGAATCAAATATGAGAAATATGGCTAAAGGTTCATTCTCCACCACTAGACATCATTAAGAATCAATTTCATATCTATTAATATTAATTAGCTAACAAAGTTAACAACCGTAGATAACAACAAGTTCTTTACCCCAATGTTTCCTTAGTTCGTCGTTAAATAGAACAAGCTCTCTATTTAATCTCTAACTATCAAACAACCTAGAATAAGCTCTCTAAGTTCAATTTAATAGCATCTTTATGATGAGAAAGATAGGTTGATCTAAGCAACAAACACATAAGCTCGGATTGTTCAACTTAGGTTATGTTCCACTTTGCAATTATTGAAAACTTGACCATAATCATTAATCACAAATTGCTACTAATTAATAGAAAATCAAGACAATTATGGATAAAGACTCCTAAACTAGCATTAGACAATTATCAAGATTTATCTAATTGGCCACCTAAAGAAATCAAAACATCATCATGAACAATTTTAATGGAAGAACATAAACAACTTTGATAGAAAACAATGATAGATAGATTCTGAAAATTAATCACATAACATGTCTAGGGCTTTGAAATCACCCTTAACCAAAGAAAAGTTTAGCCTTGCGTAGGCATTGTTAACATAAACATAGAATTAAAAGAGAAAATAAGAAGAAAACTAAAGAAAAAAGAAGAAAATCAAAATACAATAGTAGAAGAAGTGTGGATTTCGGCTGCCCCCGTGTTCTCTATTTATAGGCAATCCTTAGGGCTTAAATTAATGTATTACGGTTCTCCCATTAATAAATGTTGATTTGCTTATGTTTTAAGGAAAGATATAATGCTTGGTAGCAAAGGCATGTAGAAATAAGGAAAGAAAGAATTAATTGTAGTCAAAACACTCTTTAATGAGGAGATTACAAACTTGTAGCCAAAGTAAGTGTAAGAAAGGAAAGTCATGGCTCCTACTTTGGTTAGGATTAGCTTTAAGGAAAGATCTTTGAAATTAATGCAAGTTGACAAAGTTGACAGCCAATAATACTATATTGACTAGGAGATGCCACCACTTCTTATTTAATTAAGAAAAACATGTAATCAGCTAGGGTATTTAAAGGAAGAATTAGGGCAACCCATAATAGTGCAGAAAAAAGGCGGTGGCTGACATTTTTCATGGTGAAATAAAAACTGCCGCTAGCCCTAATTTGGGTGTGGGAATGGTGTTTTCAACTAGAGTTTTCATGGATAAAGAGTATATAATACACTACTAGTTTATTTATGGAAGGTTTAGATTAGGTTTAGTCACATAGTGTCACCTTGATGAGCAATCAGCTTTCCTTTGTGCTTGAAATTTCATTTCTTGTCCAAATTCATTTTTTTCAACTTTATAGCAATCCTGATCTTCCAAAACACCTACAAAACACAAAACCATAGTAAACTATTAAGGATTTCAAGGAACTAAGCATAAAATATAAGGAATTGATATATGAAAATACATGAATTTAAACACTTATCAATTTCTTTGCATGTTGTTTGATTTGGGTTTGAAGTTGATTACTAATTTGAATTTTTGCTTTTGATTCTTTAATTGGTTAGGAAGATCAAGATTGACAAAAGCCATTTCTGAAGTCTACTCAGCAGCAAAATGAGGGTACTTTTTGGGTTTCCAGCAATATATATTTTTAAATTCTTTATTTTTTGCTTTTTGTTCTCATATTGCCTCATTGAATCTGTCTTTTTTTTTTTTTTAGTTGTTCTATCATTTGTTTCTTTGCATGTTGTTTGATTTGGGTTTAAACTTTAATTGATATTTGGGCTTGAAGTTGATTTCTAATTTGAAAATTTGCTTCTGATTCTTTAATTGGTTAAGAAGATTAAGATTGACAAAAGCCATTTTTGAAGTCCACTCAGCAGCAGAATGAGGCTATTAATTTACGGGTAAAATTGGTTTTCATGTTTTTGTGTGTGATTTTCTTTAAACTTTTCTTCTTTGGTTTTTAAAGAGGATCTAGGATTATACTATGGTGGTGTCTTGCATGCTCATTTCATTCGCGTCTGAATTGGGTGATTGTTATGTTATGTTTTTTTTATTTTTATTTTTTATTTTGTTGATCGTTGTTGGTTTAATTAGCGAAAAAATGTTGACTGGTGTTTCATATGTGTATTTTTTCAGTGTGGGCTTGAGAGATTGGTGAAGAAACGAACTAATTTGAATTCAAGGTTAAGTTTCGGTTCCCTTTTTTCAGCTTCATTTTGTTTCCATGTTTGATTTTAGCACTTTGAGTTTTGTTATTCAATGTTTTTTTTTCTTCATTTTTTTCTCTACGGTTTGATTATTCACCCAAAAAAAATTAGCAGCTACTTTGAATGTTACTTTTTTCAGTGTTTGTTTCATAATTTGTTGAAGCTATTTTGAGTGACTTTGAATTTAGTTTTAGTTTTAGTTAATTTGCTGCATTTTCTTTGAGTCTGTTTATGTGTGTTCAAAGTTAGTTTGGTTTTAGTTAAAGAACATGCATTGTAGTCATTTTTCTCTCTTTAAATTTAGCTCTCTTTAAATGGAAGATGTTTCGTCTTGCTCCTTAGAAGTTGCTTTCACTAGCAGCGTTTTTCTTCCAACAACTCATACTAGAGCACCGCTTACTCAAGCATCTTATTCTGATTTAATTGTTTACACAGAAAATTGTTAGAGCAAATAGGCAAACTAGAGATATTGCCTTAAGCCTAACCCTTTCGGAGCCTCTTTGCATTCACTCCCGTAAGGGTTATTAATTAAGTCAATATATGCCACTAGCTCCAGTCTCACACTGATTAACTTCCTTCAGGAGTTCAGTTCCTAAATAGGAAGATAATGGACTAGAAATTAACCTTGGTGAATTTTTCTTGATTTTTTTTGCTATTACTAATTTTTCTACTCTTTGTTCAAAGCATAAAGTAGTTCTAACAAATGGTGGTTCAAACAAGATGTAATGGGTAGAATTACTAGAAATTAACCTTGGTTAATTTTTATTTAAATTTTTTTACTACTAATTTTTCAACTCTTTGTTTAAAGCATAAAGTAGTTCTAACAAATGGTGGTTAAAACAAGATGTAATGGGTAGAAAGTCATTGTTTTAACGTTTTCAACGTAGTTAGCTAAAAAGTTTAGTTTATAAAAATATATTGGTTTTTTATTTTTTTTTTTATATACTTTTTATTAGCCTTGAAACAAGCTGTGAAAAGTTTGCTGCCCTGATCAATTCAATGTTTGCATGAGGTAAAAAAAATTACCACATGGTTAATTTTGTTGTTTTCCTTTAAAGATGATGTAATTTTTTTTAGTGATGGCATTTAACTTTAATTTGCTTCACCAAGTAAAAGTAAATCTTTCACATTCTTTTTATAAGAGGGTAAAAAAAAAGTCAAGATTGTTTCATATAGTTAATTAGCTTTGGGATAAAAAAGTAGTAGCATATTATTTGAAGCAGTAACATTTTAGAGAACGACAAGGTAAACATCTTAGATAGGAAAATTAACACGTGGAATTACCACTATAATTTTTTTTTTTTTTTTGTTGCTGAAGATAAGTAACTTGCTTTTATAAACAAACAACAGTTAAATATTACTTCACTCTAATTAGTTTAAAATATAGAATTATCCAAAAACTGTTTGTCATTGGTACAAATATTTTTGTTATTAGTTCCTTATATAGTTCAAAATTCGTATAGTTAATTAGCTATGGGTTAAAAAAGTAGTAGCATATTATTTGAAGCAGTAATATTTTAGAGAATAACAAGGTAAACATCTTAGATAGGAAAATTAACATGTGGAATTACCATTTTAATTATTTTTGTGTTGCTGAAGATAAGTAACTTGCTTTTAAAGACAAACAACAGTTAAATATTACTTGACTCTAATTAGTTTAAAATATAGAATGATCCAAAAACGGTTTTCTGTCATTAGTACTAATATTTTTGTTATTAGTTCCTTATATATTTTGTTTAAATGCCATAGCTGCTTTGAGATTACTTATGTTTTGCATTATGGTCACTTAGGATGACCTTTAAGCTTTTACTTATGGTCACTAAGTAACTCTTTCTTGGATTGTTTAAAATTGGTTTCGTGTAACGTTTGATTTTTTTCTTTCATTTTTTTGCGAGGGTTGTTCCAGTTGCTGCATTGCTCAATTGCCAGGTCAATTTCACTTTTCATGGTTTGATGTTTTTTTAGAACATTCTTGCTCTTTATTTTTTAACCTCTAAGTTGTTAGATTGGTTGTTAAATTCGCGTGCGCTTTACTGTTTTTTTCCATTCCGTAGTTTTTGGTAAATAATGTAGCAATATGTAGTTATTTTTAGGTTGTTGTCATTTAGTTTTATATATACATATATATATATATATATATATATATATATATATATATATCCTTCGATTGCTATAATGGCTTTTTTAGTTGCTTAGATTTTGGAGACAGAATAATACTAATTATAACCCTGCTTCTGAGTCAGAGGACTGGTAGAGTTGTTGTTTCAGGTAGGAATAGAAATATAACCATGAGCGTAAATAGAAGAATCTCATATAGAATTAGGGGTGTAACCACAAGGACAAACACAAGCAGGTTAGAGGATTTAAATAATGTGTCAGTGGTAACCATCATAACAAGCTTTTGAAGTTCTTCTGCTCTCTTCACTGAGAGTTTCCTATACTTTTTGCAATAGTAAACTACAAGTATGATGGTGGTGAAATATTTTTTGTAAACACTCATTGTAAATAGAATATGTTTCTTCTTGATCACTTCAAATTTTGCTCTAAATCTTTTAGAATTTTTTTTAACAAATATTTGAAATGTCTGATGCGGAACACGAGATTTACACTAGTTTTCTTTAAAACTACAAGATTAAACTCTTAAAAAATAAATATGTTCATGAGCCGAGTTTAGATAGCAAAATATTGTTTGTCTAAGGTTCGGCTGGCTCGTCGACTTTTAAAAATCTATTTTTATTGTTTAAAAAATGTTAAAATATTTAAAAATATTTATATATTTTTATAATCAAATTTGAAAAAAATATTTTTTATTAATTAAATAATAATACAGACTGGACCGAATTGAAAAAAAAAAATCATATCCCAAGTCCGACCCAACCCTTGAACAAATCTACCTCCAAATACTCTATATTTTCTTTGCCATAATATATATTAGATTTTTCCTATTATTTTTATTTAATACTTTGATCTCTCTTAAATTTTGTTGGCTTCTCTCCCTATCATGAACAACCACCTAAAGTTGTCCCTGGATTTTTCCTTTAGGTCAAATAATAAAAATCACTTGTTGTCCTACTTGCCTCATTATTCTATATTCTCTTCTAATAATTTATGACTTTTTCATGAATCATTGCAACTTTCCAACTTATCATATAATATATAGTCAAGGTTGAAAAAAAGGATCGAAGATCAAATCGGTGTAATTTTTTATTTTCAGTTCAATCGATTGGATCGATTGGACACTTTAAATAAGATTTTTAAATATTTTTAATATTAAATATAGTAAATAACAAATAAAAATAAGTATTTAGCTTAGTGGTATGGTCTTTAGTATAATTTCAAGGGGTTATGGGTTCAAATCTCATAACTTACAAAAAATATTTTTGAAAAAAATAATTAAAAAAAATAAAAAATGATTTTTCCGGTTTTTTATCGGTTGAACCAGTTTTTGGCCAGTTCGATTAAATACGGTTTTATTACACCTGCCAGGCCAGATAAGCCATCGATTCTCGATTCAACAGGTCCGACTAATTGCTCCAATTCGGTTTTTAATTCACTGTATATAGTACTTAAAAATAACATAACTTTTGTTCAAATTAATTTTTTTTAAAAGATTATGTTTATTATATTAAAAATAACTAAATATATTGTGTTAATCGTATTTAAAAATATCATGTCATGTTTATTATATTATTTTCGTATTTGTTAAACGTATCATATTCGTATTATTATTATAAAATAGACACATCTTATTTTTATTTTTTTATTTGAAAAATCAAAATATGTTTTTTGAACAAAAAATTATGCACCAACCTGCTAAGACAAATGTTCTAAGTGTTGTCTCATTTTGATTTGAGAATTAAGCAATTTATGAATATTGAGAGTATAAAAATTGGATTTTTTTTTAAATATATAAATGCTTATAGTGACAAGGGCTTATAAACATGGATAACCTATTTTAGATCAAACATGGCAATATGAAGAATAAATACTAATTTAATGAATTGTCGCAAAGAATTTTGATGGACCAATAGAGTTTATTAGCTTTTTTTTCTTCTTCCTTTCAAGGGTTTAAGAAAAAATAAAACATTCCCTCTCCTTTTGAAGGAGGAAGAGATGGGTTAGGAGCAAATTAACTTTTCTTATACACATTTTAAATGTTCAATATAACTTATTGATAAAATGTTAAGGAAACTTTTCCCCTTTTTGGACCATTTTTTTTTTCTTTTGGTACTTTTTCATGGACCACATTTCTAAAAAAAGTGAAGCATATAAATTTGACAAAGAAATTATACTATTTCAATGACTAATTAAATTATACTAATTAATTTGACATTGTTTCACTCTATTTTTTGCCTTAGACTATTTCAAGGTTGTTAGCTAAAGAAAGGCATGACCAGGTGGAGTCTCACATCCTTGTTTTAGGGCTAATATTGATTTGAAAGAGGAATTAATAGACTTTTTGAGAATATACATATATATATATATATATAATGATGGTATTATCACAAAAAATAATTATAAGGTCATGGCAATTGTTTAGGGCGGATTTTTAGTATGAACCAAAAATATCTTTTTTGAGGTAAAGAAATTTTGAAAAATATATAAATTTCCCCCTTGTATATAATATCCTTTTCTGAGAAGAAATGTCACTTTGTTGGGCCTATAATTCTGCTTTTAAAAATAAGTTTTAAAAATAATATATAAATATATATATATATATATATGAAAGTTTGAATATAAATTAAAAGAATATTGAGACAAAAGTAGGATTTGGCTGCTATGTATGCTTATATATATATATATATATATATATATATATACACGAGGATCAATTTGTGCAAAATTAATTATTTTTATATATTTTTATAATTTTATATATGATTAATATTTAAATAAATTGATTGTTGAATTTAATAATATAATTATACTCATCGTACACGTAAATTTTCAAATTGATCAGATATTTATATCATATTGATTGAGTATATTGTTTTTTTATAAATATACTTAACGATTGAAATATTTTAATCAAACAAATAGTTAAATATTTTTAATTTACTCGAAATTTGATGTACATATTTACATAAATAGAGCATGAAATACAATAGTCGATTTAAATAAATATAAATAATATAAAAAATTAAATTAATTTTACACTAATATAAGTGAATTACTCCTTAAATAAATAAATATATATATATATATATACTTTCTTTCTAGATCTCAAATCTCTTTCCTTTCTTTCTTTGAGAAAGTTTAAGAATAGTGACATATCATTGGACCATAATTTACAATTGTCCAATCTTAATCGTCGGTGTAACATGTACATTGGTTTTAGATGCACATGTTTGTAAATTTATTGGAAAATGGCAAATTAAAAGTGTGATTTGTCTTTCACAAAAACAAAAGTTACATATTAATTTGATTTAGTTTTATGGAGTTCGGATAGTTTATTTTTTTTATATTTGAAATTAATAAAAATTGAATTTGATCATTAAAAGTATAAATTTAACACTTTACTAATAAAAAACACGACTCTCGATAAATTTTAATAACTTTCAAGTGGCTTTATAAACTATATCCTTGACTTCAATTTTAAATAGTTCAAACCAGATTATTTAAAATCACTCAAAACCCATATTTGATATTATAATTAAAGTTACTTTCGATTACAATATCTATAATCTATAATATTTATAAGAGTTGATGATAATACCCATTATTGTTTATTATATTACTTAATAACCATTAGAATAATATTTTATTATTATATTATATATTATAAGATTGGGATTATATTTTTTTTTAAATTTATCCAAATATTCAACTAAAATAAGATAATGATAATTTCATTTGTTTAAATTTAATTATTGGTTAATATATATATATATATATCTTAAGTTTTCTTGTGGATGAAAAACTAGTATTTTTGTTTTTGTTTATTTTTTATTTTATTTATTTAATCTGTGTTTGTGTAAGTTTTTTAATGAATATTTAATCAGTTATAAATAAAAATAATTTTTTTTTTATGAACAATACAAACTCCTCGTATCCCTGTTGAATTACACTTTCACTCTAATTAAAATTATGCCAACCGGTCAATGAGCAAAAAGTACTTATAGTCTTAGAATAATTCTCACTTAATTAGTAATGTAGTTATGTACCAATTAAAACTAAGACTTCTCAGTTCTCATTATAAAATAGATGTTTTAATTGTTATTTTCACAAAACAACAAATATTGAGTAATACTTTGTAAACCATTTTTTTAATACACTTTCTTGCTTCTTATTTTTTTTTTCTTAGAATGATTTTGGTTTTTTTTATTCACTATCATAACATCTTTTTTTTTTATCTCATTTTTGGGCAGATTTCGAAATATTGCAAATTCAATAGTTTTAAAAAAAATTCTTTCACAATAATGTTTTTGGCTATTTGGAAAGTTATTCTTTTTTTTATTACAATTTCTTGCTTCTTATTTTTTATTAGATTTGTTTTGGTTTGAGCAGATTTCGGCATATTGCAAATTCAATAGATTAAAAAAAAAAAAATTCATCACAAAGGGTTTTTGCCTTTTTGACTATTTGTTAAGTTGTTCTTTAAATTATTATCAATTAATTCATTATTTTTAAAACATTTTTGGAACATTTTTGGAATTGTTTTTGAAATTAAATTTTATTTTATTTTTTTATGAAATTGGGTTTTTTTAATTCATCTTTAACTTATTACGGATTTTTTTTTATATTTAAGTTTTTAAATTTAAATATTTTAGGAAGATGGAATATTAAATTATATGAATATTTAAATATTCTTATTATATTATAATAAAAAATTTGGTCATATTTTTCAATTTCTTAAACGTATAATGTAAAGTTTTTTTTTATAAAATAATTATCTACCTAGATTTGAACAATAAATAATGAAAATATATATTAAATTAATATTAATTAAAATTTAGTAAAAAAAATATATTTAAGTACTTAGTCTACTTCAATGAAGTCTCATCAAGCAAATTTACATTCTTAGCCGTAAAAAAGACTTTTAAAAAAAAAAAAAAAATTTTACTCAATTATTATATTTTTAATATTAAAAAAAAATAACATAGAAAAGATTGATAATTTTATTGTTTTTATTGTAAAATAAAAGTCTTTATTGCTCACAAGCAAGTTCTTTTATAGTCGGTTACAAAAATTGTAAAATTTTAACGCATAAAATCACGTGCAACGTATGTTGCATTAAAAACTAGTATATATAAAAGCAAGAATGTGGAGAATCTTTTGAATTAACGAAAATAGTCATCGTTATTCATTATATTTCTAAATTGACATTATAAATATGTTTATTATTAATAAGATTTATCTAATTTATAAGTAAGAAGTTTAATTTCATTAAAACACTTTCGTTAAATGGATTAATTTGATAAAAAATAAAAAATAAAAATTTATGTATAATTGCTTTATTTTAAAAGTTTTAATTTTCACTAATCTTAAAAAGTGAATTAATTTATTTGATATAAATAAAAAGTTAAATTTACATCAAAACTTTTTACCTTCATAATTAAATTTGCATTGATATTAGAAATAATATAATAATTTGATATAATTTATATATGAAACAAATTTTATATGCAAAATTTAGTTAATATGCAATTTATTATTTCTATTTATTTTTTAAATATACAATTATTTATTCAAAAATAAATAAATTAATGAGAATTCACATACGAATGTATGTGATAATAAATACTAGTTCTAAGTAAAGGTGACAAATGTTTGCCGAAAATTTTCTCAATAAACACAAATGAACTATTAAAATTTAATTAAAAAAATCCAATTGAAATGAAGTATGATGTGTAGACACCTAATTTTGTCCGGACCACTAAAACAGGTATGTTTTCTTCCTAAATTGATGTTTCAGAATGTAAAAAAACTTTTTTCATCCTGCAGGTGGTACTCCGAGACTTAGTCTAAGAAGACGAGCATAAAAAGTCAAACTTGAAAAGTCAATCCCAGAAAGTCAACCCCAAAAAGTCAACTACTAGAAAAGTCAACCCACTTTCAAAATCAAGATTTGAAATTCAATTGAAAAATAGTGAAAGAATTTTGAGAATCCGAGGTCTACATTGAAAGATATGGAGTTCGGAAGTTGGGTTACAGAAATTCAGTAGAAAGGAAACCCTAGTCCGGGAAATTTTGGGAAAAGTGCTTAAACGATCAAATTGGTCGAAATTGAAGGTTCCAAATGAAAGATAAGCAAGCACTAACTACGGGTAATGGAGAAGCTACTTGGAAGAAAAACTGAAAGAAAAGTCAATTCGAAAGAAAACCGAGAATTAGGGTTTTTGATGGATTTTGGTGAAATTTGGAAGAATTACAGAAATGGCCCGATTCGGTAAGACTAAAACCCCTAATGGATGAGGAGTGATTAAACAAGGATAGCCCAAGGCTCAGTTTGAAGAAAATTTGAAAATCAGACTTGTTTTGAGCAAAATCGGATTTCGGAGGTAAAAGGGCAAATTGGAAAATTTGGAAAAAATAGCAAATGAACTCCAAAAATTCTGAAAAATTGCAGATCTCATTCTTAAATCATTTCGAAGAGATTGGTGAAAGAAAATCCAGATTCAGAGTTCGTTTGCATAATGGCCAAATCCTGGGTCCCTTATGTAGAAATTCAAGAAGATAAATCCCGAAAAAATAGCAAATGAACTCCAAAAATTCTGAACATTTTCAGATCTCATTCTTAAATTATTTGGAAGAGATTGGCGAAATAAAATCCGGATTTGGAGTTCGTTTGCAAAATGGCCAAATCTTGGGCCCACTATGTAGTAATTTAAGCAGATAAATCCCGAAAAAATACCAAATGAGTTCCAAAAATTATGAAAACTTCTAGATCATACTTTTAAATTATTTGGAAGAGATTGGTGAAGAAAAATCTGGAATTGGAGCTCGTTTAAAAAATGGTAAAGTTTGGGAGCACAAAAGGGCAATTTTGGAAGAAAAAATCCAAATAAATAGCAAATGGGCTCGGAAAATTTTGAAAACCTCCAAAACTCAATTTGTTTTATTATTTTAAAATTTTTGAAAAATAAAATTCAAATTTGGAGTTCATTTGCTATTTATTTATGTTCGGGGGGCAAAAAGGTCATTTTACCCAAAAAGCTGAAAAAGGCTTTTCTTATCTTTTAAAAAAAATGAAGCATGGGCTGGAAGATGAGGAGTCATCCGGCCAAGGCCCAATGGTGGGCAAATATTTTCTGATTTTTAATCAAAAGGCCAACAATGAAGAGAAAGGTAGTTATTTTTTTGATCAAGCCTTTGTAATTGTTCCATATGGACCAATGCATGAAGAGGGAGAATGTCAACATAATGGCTTAAGATTATTGAATAGCTGTAATTGCGGATAGCTGATTGCCTAATCTAAGGGTGATAATTTCACATTTTAAATATCTTGGATTAATAGCCTTTGGATCAAAATTGGTTGAAAGAAAAATGATAACATCCTAGCATTTAGAGGGCCATTCGCCCACTACAAGGAAGAGGAGGGTCTCGCTTTCATTTTCACTCTCTATTCACTCTTGTTTGGCTGATTTCTCTCCATTATTGAAAGGCAAAAAGAAAAGTTTAGAAAAGAAAAGAAAGTTAGAAGAGAAAAAGCTTGCAATATAGCTTCTAGAGGTTGTTTTAAGCACCATACTCTTGCACTTTCCTTGATTTTCTATCCTTGATTTGCTGTTTTGGTTACTAATTTGGTGAGTTTCTTTTGATTTTTCTTCTAAAAATAAGTGTTTTTAATATTCTTCTTCAAGTTCTTCTTTATACTTTCTTGGAAAAAGCTTTGAGAATTTTTTTTTCATGACTTAGGGGGTGGCCAAATGGCTTTTTTTTAGTGTAGTTGCTAGTTTGTTTTTTATTTCATGTTATTAGTGATATTTAACAAGTTTTGATGCTTTAAATCTTCTTCAAATACATAAACATGAAGCTTGTTTGGATTTAGTTGCTTGCTTGTTTCTATTTTTGAGTCTATTATCTTGTTATCATGTTTATTTTACTTGTCTTGCATTTTTTATTTTCTATTTTCAAAATGTTTAAGTTTGTTTATATTTTACATTTTGTTAATCCATGTGTTAGTGAAAATGCCTATTGATTTTCATGCCTTTACTTTATATTTGCATGATTTGAGTATTATTCTTTAATCTTGCATGTTAGTATATCATGTGTTTGTGAAAATGCCATGCTCATTTTAAAGTATGGGACCATTCGGCTACCCCTCTCTTTTAAGCTTTGTGTGTGCATTTTTGTTATGCTAGTTGATAAGTTTGCATTTTCATGATATTTGATTGTGTATTTTGTTTAAGTATGCTATATGTTTTTGTTATTGCCATGCATTATTTAGATTTAGGTTTTGCTTGTATTGCCATGCATATTCATGCATTTTAGACCTAAGTTGCATTAAATACCATGCAAGTTCATTTAGGTCTAGGTCATTTTATTGATGCCATGCATTTTTCATGTCATTTAGGTTTTAAATCATGCATTTCATGCATCATATTTGCTGTATTTTCATGCATTTCATGTCTTTGCCACATGATTTATGACTTAGACCAATCAATGGTTCAAAGTCATGCTCATTTTGAGCATACTTGTGAAAATTAAAGAGTTGTCAAATTGATTATTTTACCTTTGTGATTTTCTTTACTTAGCCAATTTTTGTCTAACTTTTCAAAAGTGTTAGCTACTGTTTGTGAGTCTTTAGGAGAGTCTCTAACATTTTTACTTTGATTTTTAAATGATTTTATCAAAGGCAAAAATGTGTTTTGGCAAAACAGTTTTTTCACCCAATACTCGTACTTTCTTGATTTTTCTGGGCAGTTATCTTTAATAAAAAAAATTAAGCCAATTTTTTTCGTGTAGCTTTACATGTCTTGATTCTCCAGTATTTTTTTTTATTTTTTTAAATTTTTAAAAATAGGGTAAAAAATCGTGTTTTAAAACTGGACAGTAGAGGCAGAATTGAATTTGAAGGAAAATCATTTTTTTTGTTTTGGTTAAGTTACTTAGAGGAGGCTGATTAGGAAGTTTAGCTACTGACTTAGGGTAGTTTCTAAGCTTTTTAAACTCTAAAAATGATTTTTTAAATCTCGGGTTAAGGGTGGTCAAGTCCGGGATTTTAAACTTAGGAATTTAGAGCCATTTAAAAAGGGTTTAGCTAATTTTTTTTTTTAATCTAAGCTTTTCAAAATTGTTTTCAAACAATCACAAAGTATTTTGGTTTTAGAATATTTAATTTGATATATTTTCCTAAGATAGCCGGATATCTTTTTAGATATACGGATTTTCTTAATCAAAGGAAAAAAATACATTCTCATGCATTGTATTTTTCATATTCATGTATACTATATAATATATGATTTTTGCTATGTTAATTTTCATGATGGCGTTATTATCTTTGATTTAAATTTTTGATATTATATTAATTGTTACATGGTTTTGAATATTTCATGATATCCTTTGCTTTTTATTTAGTCATTTTTGTCATATCATTTAGCATATACTATGTTTTTTGCATTATTATTATTTTTTTTTCATGCATATTATATGTTAGCATTATTTTATGTTTCATGTCATGTCATTTCATATCATTTATATTATATGCCATATCATTTATATTTACCATGTCATTTAAATCATTTTATTTCATTTAGAATATATCATGTGACTTAGGATATTTTATTTCATATAGAATATATTATGTTACCTAGGTCATTTCATTTCATGTAGAATATATTATGTTACCTAGGTCATTTCAAGTCTGTGTTTTAAACCAGAGAAATCAAAGAAACGGGTTCGGGACTCGATTACGTGTGGGGAAGGATTAGCACCCCCACAACGCCCGTATAAAACAGTACCTTATTAATCGTGTGTTATCTCAAGTCTCGATAAAAAAGTCGGTTTTAAATTTGGTATTTCAAGTTAATTCCCAATTTAAAGAAATATAATTCTATATTTAATTGAAAATGATCCGGAATTTATAAATTCAAAATTTTCCTATATTCCCCAACAAACGTGGCAAAATATAAAATTTTTTATTAGTTTGGAAAACTTTCCAAATCATTCTTATTTTAAAGAAGATATTCCGTTATTAATGATAATTAATGATATCCTCCCCAACAAATCCGGCAGAGAACTCATGAATTATTTTAACTCGGGAATATCTTTATTTTATTGAAAATCATTATCTTTTTCAAAACATTTAAAAAAAATATGAATATGAATATGTATGACATAGCAAAGTCTAAATAATATAATGCAACCTAAATGATATGATAAAATTTAAATGTCTTAGCATATTCTAAATGAAATGAAATATCCTAAGTTATATGATATATTCTAAATGAAATGACCTAGGTAACATGGTATATTCTATATGAAATGTAATATCCTAAGTCATATGATATATTCTAAATGAAACAAAATATCCTAAGTGACATAATATATTCTAAATGAAATGAAATGAACTGGGTAACATAATATATTCTACATGAAATGAAATGACCTAGGTAATATAATATATTCTATATGAAATGAAATAATTTAAATGACATGGCAAATATAAATGATATGGCATATAATCTAAATGACATAAAACATAAAATAATGCTATCATATAATATGCATGAAAATACAAATAATAATGCATGAACATAGTATATGCTAAATAATATGACAAAAATAACTAAATAAAAAGCATAGGATATCATGAAATATTCAAAACCATATAACAATTAATATAATATCAAAATTTTAAATAAAAAATAATAACACCATCATGAAAATTAAACATAGCAAAAATCACAAATTATATAGTATGCATGAATATGAAAAATGCAATGCATGAGAATGTATTTTTTCCTTTAATTAAGAAAATTCGTATATCTAAAAAGACATCCGGCTACCTTAGGAAAATATATCAAATTAAATATTTTAAAACCAAAGTACTTTGTGATTGTTTGAAAACAATTTTGAAAATCTTAGATTAAAAATAAAAACTTAGCTAAACCCTTTTTAAATGTCTCTATTTTCCTAAGTTTAAAATCCCGGACTTGACCACCCTTAACCTGAGATTTAAAAATTCATTTTTAGAGTTTAAAAAGGCTTGGAAACTACCCTAAGTTACTATGTTATTTGCATTATTATTATTTTTTTTTCATGCATATTATATGTTAGCATTATTTTATGTTTCATGTCATGTCATTTCATATCATTTATATTATATGCCATATCATTTATATTTACCATGTCATTTAAATCATTTTATTTCATTTAGAATATATCATGTGACTTAGGATATTTCATTTCATATAGAATATATTATGTTACCTAGGTCATTTCATTTCATGTAGAATATATTATGTTACCTAGGTCATTTCAAGTCTGTGTTTTAAACCAGAGAAATCAAAGAAACGGGTTCGGGACTCGATTACGTGTGGGGAAGGATTAGCACCCCCACAACGCCCGTATAAAACAGTACCTTATTAATCGTGTGTTATCTCAAGTCTCGATAAAAAAGTCGGTTTTAAATTTGGTATTTCAAGTTAATTCCCAATTTAAAGAAATATAATTCTATATTTAATTGAAAATGATCCGGAATTTATAAATTCAAAATTTTCCTATATTCCCCAACAAACGTGGCAAAATATAAAATTTTTTATTAGTTTGGAAAACTTTCCAAATCATTCTTATTTTAAAGAAGATATTCCGTTATTAATGATAATTAATGATATCCTCCCCAACAAATCCGGCAGAGAACTCATGAATTATTTTAACTCGGGAATATCTTTATTTTATTGAAAATCATTATCTTTTTCAAAACATTTAAAAAAAATATGAATATGAATATGTATGACATAGCAAAGTCTAAATAATATAATGCAACCTAAATGATATGATAAAATTTAAATGTCTTAGCATATTCTAAATGAAATGAAATATCCTAAGTTATATGATATATTCTAAATGAAATGACCTAGGTAACATGGTATATTCTATATGAAATGTAATATCCTAAGTCATATGATATATTCTAAATGAAACAAAATATCCTAAGTGACATAATATATTCTAAATGAAATGAAATGAACTGGGTAACATAATATATTCTACATGAAATGAAATGACCTAGGTAATATAATATATTCTATATGAAATGAAATAATTTAAATGACATGGCAAATATAAATGATATGGCATATAATCTAAATGACATAAAACATAAAATAATGCTATCATATAATATGCATGAAAATACAAATAATAATGCATGAACATAGTATATGCTAAATAATATGACAAAAATAACTAAATAAAAAGCATAGGATATCATGAAATATTCAAAACCATATAACAATTAATATAATATCAAAATTTTAAATAAAAAATAATAACACCATCATGAAAATTAAACATAGCAAAAATCACAAATTATATAGTATGCATGAATATGAAAAATGCAATGCATGAGAATGTATTTTTTCCTTTAATTAAGAAAATTCGTATATCTAAAAAGACATCCGGCTACCTTAGGAAAATATATCAAATTAAATATTTTAAAACCAAAGTACTTTGTGATTGTTTGAAAACAATTTTGAAAATCTTAGATTAAAAATAAAAACTTAGCTAAACCCTTTTTAAATGTCTCTATTTTCCTAAGTTTAAAATCCCGGACTTGACCACCCTTAACCTGAGATTTAAAAATTCATTTTTAGAGTTTAAAAAGGCTTGGAAACTACCCTAAGTTAGTAGCTAAACTTCCTAATCAGCCCCCTCTAAGTAACTTAACCAAAAAAAAAAGATTTTCCTTCAAATTCAATTCTGCCTCTACTATCCAGTTTTAAAGCACGATTTTTTACCCTATTTAAAAAAAAAAAAATCTAAAACAAATACTGGAGACTCAGGACATGTAAAACTAGAAGGAAAAAAATCGGCTTAATTTTTTGATTAAAGATGACTGCCCAGAAAAATCGAGAAAGTACGAGTACCTGGGTGAAAAAACTATTTTGCCAAAACACATTTTTTGCCTTTGATAAAATCATTTAAAAATCAAAGTAAAAATATTAGAGACTCTCTAAGAGACTCACAAGCAGTAGCTAACACTTTTGAAAAGTTAGTCAAAAATTGGCTAAGTAAAAAAAAAGTCACAAAGGTAGAATAATCAATTTGATAACTCTTTAATTTTCCACAAGTATGCTCAAGTGAGCATGACTTTGAACCATTGATTGGCCTAAGTCATAAGTCAAGTGGCAAGGACATGAAATACATGAAAAATACAGCAAATATGATACATGAAATGCATGATTTAAAACCTAAATGACATGAAAAATGCATTGCATCAATAAATTGACCTAGACCTAAATGAACTTGCATGGCATTTAATGCAACCTAGGTCTAAAATGCTTGAATATGCATGGCAAAACAAACCAATCCTAAACCTCAAATATGCATGGCAATAACACAAACATATGGCATGCTTAAACAAAATACTCAACCAAATATCATGAAAATGCAAACCTATCAACTAACATAACAAAATGCACACACAAAGCATACAATATAAGGGTGGCCGAATGGTCCCATGCTTAAAATGAGCATGGTATTTTCACAAACACATGATTTACTAAAATGCTTAGCTAAAGAATAACACTCAAATCATGCAAATTTAAAGTAAAGGCATGAAAACCAATAGGCATTTTCACAAACACATGGATTACAAAATATAAAACATAAACAAACTTAAACATTTTGAAAACAGAAAATCAAAAATGCAAGTCAAGTAAAATAAACAAGATAACAAGATAATAGACTCAAAAAATAGAAACAAGCAAGCAACCAAATTAAAACAAGCTTCATATTTATGTATTACAAGAAGATTAAAGCATCAAAACTTGTTAAATATCAAGAATAACATGAAAATAAAAATGCACACAGCAACTTTCAAAAATACTAGGCCATTTGACCAACCCTATAACAAAAATAAATAAAAAAATTCAAAAGCTTTTTTCCAAGAAAGCATGAAGAAGAACTTGAAGAAGAATATTAAAAACACTTATTTTAAAAGAAAAATCAAAAGAAACTCACCAAAATAGTGATCAAAATAGCAAATCAAGAATGGAAAATCAAAGAAAGTTCAAGAGTATGGTGCTTAAAGCAACCTCTAGAAACTATCTTTCAAGCTTTTTCTCTTCTTTCTTTTCTTTTCTTTTCTAAACTTTTCTTTTTGCCTTTCAAAAATGGTGAGAAAAATCAGCCAAAACCAAGAGAGAATAGAGAGTGAATAGCTGAAAATGAAAGAGAGAGTCCCCTCCCCTTAGTGTGGCCGAATGGCCTTATTCACCTATGATGTTGTCATTTTTTCTTCCACCAATTTTGATCCAAAGGCTATTGATCCAAGATGTTTAAAGAATGAAATTATCACCATTAGATTAGGCCATCAGCTATCCACAATTACAGCTGTTCAAGAATCTTAAGCCATTACGTTGACACTCTCCCTCTTCATGCATTGGTCCATGTGGCTTATTTGCAAAGGCTTGATCAAAAAATAACTAACTTCCTCTTCATTGTTGGCCTTTTGATTAAAAATAAGAAAATATCTACCCATTCTTGGGCCTTGGCCGGCCAACCCCTTTTCTTCCAGCCCATGTTTCATTTTTTAAAAGGCAAGAAAAGCCCTTTTCGATTTCTTTGGTAAAATAACCTTTTTGTCCCCCCGAACATAAATAAATGGAAAACAGACTTCAAATTGAAATTTTATTTTTTCAATACTTTCAAAATAATAAAAAATTGAATTCTGGAAGTTTTCAAAATTTTCCGAGTTCATTTGCTATTTATTTGGATTTTTTTTTTCCAAAATTGCTCTTTTTTGCTCTCAAACTTTACCATTTTTTAAACGAGCTCCAGATCCAGGTTTTGCTTCACCAGTCTCTTCCAAATAATTTAAAAGTGTGATCTGGAAGTTTTCATAATTTTTGGAACTCATTTGGTATTTTTTTCGAGATTTATCTACTTGAATTACTGCATAAGGGGCCTGGGATTTGGCCATTTTGCAAACGAACTCCGAATCCATATTTTATTTTGCCAATCTCTTCCAAATAATTTGAAAATGAGATTTGCAAATTTTCAAAATTTTTGGAGTTCATTTGCTATTTTTTAGGATTTATCTTCTTGGATTTCTGCATAGGGGACCTAGGATTTGGCCATTTTGCAAACGAACTCCGAATCAAGATTTTCTTTTGCAAATCTCTTCGAAATGATTTAATAATGAGATCTGCAATTTTTTAGAATTTTTGGAGTTCATTTGCTATTTTTCCCAGATTTTCCAATTTTGCCCTTTTGCCTCCGAAACTCGGTTTTGCTCAAAACAAGTCCAATTTTCAGATTTTCTTCAAACTGAGCTTTGGGCTATCCTTTTATAATCACTCTTCATCCATTAGGGGCTTTAGTCTTACCGAATCGGGAAATTTCTATAATTCTTCCCAATTTTATCAAAATCCACCAAAAACCCTAATTCTCGGTTTTCTTCCGGATTGACTTTTCTTTCAGTTTTTCTTTCAAGTGGCTTCTCCATTACCCGTAATCAGTGCTTATCTTTCATTTGGAACCTTCAATTTTGACCAATTCGATCGTTTAAGCACTTTTTCCCAAATTTCTCGGATTAGGATTTTTTTCTACTGAATCTCCGTAACCCAACTTCCGAACTTCATATATTTCAATGTAGACCTCAGATTATCAAAATTCTTTCACCATTTTCCATTTGAACTTCAGATCTTGATTTTGAAAGTGGGTTAACTTTTTCAATAGTTGATATTTTAGGGTTGACTTTTCGGATTTACTTTTTCAAGTTTGACTTTTTATGCTCGCCCTCTTAAACTAAGTCTCTGAGTACCACCTGCAGGATGAAAAAAGTCTTTTTATATTCTGAAACATCAATTTAGGAAAAAAAACATACCTATTTTAGTGGTCCGGACAAAATTAGGTGTCTACAGCTGTCGCTCCTCTTTGGCTATTGCTGAGAATCAGAAATCAGGCAAAGATAAATAAACATTAATTTTGTCCGGTTAGTGAAATCACATGTGAAGATAAGAGGAAGGGGGTTTCTTTTTTCATTTTTTCATTTTTTTGTTGGAAAAAAGCTATAAATTGAAGATTTTGTCCTTAAATTGAGTTCCCTGACTAATTAAGGCTCGACCCGTCTTAAGGAAACGAGTTCGATTTTCAAAATAAAAATTATGCCCGAAGGTCTTAAGAATAGTGCCCGGAGGTCTTATCTATAATTTAAATAAAAATTATACCCGGAGGTCTTAAAAATAGTGCCCGGAGGCCTTATCCGTGATTTGAAAAAAATGCACTGTATGCGACTTTAAAAATGATGCCCGGAGGTCTTAAAAATGGTGCCCGGAGGTTTTAAAAATGGTGCCCTGAGGCCTTAAAAATGGTGCTCGAAGGTCTTAAGAATGGTGCCCGGAGGCCTTACCCGTGATTCGAAAAAAATGCACTGTATGCGACTTTAACAATGATGCCCGGAGGTCTTAAGAATGGTGCTCAGAGGCCTTAACTGTGATTTGGGGTAATACGTTGTATGCGACTTTAAAAATAATGCCTGAAGGTCTTAAAAATGGTGCCCGGAGGCCTTAACCGTGATTTGGGAAAATACGCTGTATGCAACTTTAAAAATGATGCCCGAAGGTCTTAAAAATGGTGCCCGGAGGCCTTAACCGTGATTTGGGAAAAAGCGCTGTATGAGACTTTAAAAATGATGCTCGGAGGTCTTAAAAATGGTGCCCGGAGGCCTTACCTGTGTTAAAGAAAATGCGTTGTATGCGACTTTAACAATGATGCCCGGAGGTCTTAAGAATGGTGCCCGGAGGCCTTACCCATAATTTGGTAAAAATGCGTTGTATGCGACTTTAAAAATGATGCCCAAAGGTCTTAAGAATGATGCTCGGAGGCCTTACCCATGATTTGAAAACAAAAAATGCGCTGTATGCGACTTTAAAAATGATGCCCGGAGGTCTTAAAAATGGTGCCCGAAGGCCTTACCCGTAATTTGGAAAAAATGCGTTGTATGTGACTTTAAAAATGATGCCCGGAGGTCTTAAGAATGGTGTCCGGAGGCCTTACCCGTGATTTTTAAAGAATTGTTGAAAATTAATCTGAAGATTTTGAGAAGATGCGAATGCTTTTTTATGCTGGTAGAAATGATTAACAGGATGCACATACCTCATTTTACAAATGTAAATGTTTTGAATTGATGCAAATGTTTCTTGATGCAGATGCAGATGTTGGATAAAATGCAGATGCTTCGTGGTGTATATGCAATTGGCTTAGATTGATGCAAATGCTTATTGATGCAGATGTAGATGTTGAATAAGATACTGATGCTTCTAAATGATGCAAATGCAAATGATCCTCAAATAACGCAATTACTTCTCAGAAGGATGCAAAGGTCAATAATGTGCAAATGCTTCTTTATGATGCAAATGCGAAAATTGGTGTTAACGCAACTATTTCATGGAATAATGCAGATGCAAAGATTGACATTATGCAAATGCTTCTAAATGATGCAAATGCAAGGATTTGACAACGTGCAGAATGCTTCTATATGATGCAAATGCAAAGATCGATAATGATGCAAACACTTCATGAAAAGATGCAAATGCCCCTGATCATTTTTCTAGACTTTGGCTTAGCCTTTCCAATTCATTTTTGCTTTTCCAATCAGAGTATATCTTCAATTCATTTTGGTATTCTCTTTGCCCCAACAGTTTTCAAACTCTCATCAACAAAGGTCTGCTTGCCGAGTTCTATTTCTTCTTCTCATATTTGGAAATCAAAATAAACCCTTGTAGTTCCACACCTTTGGGTTAGAAAAAACCCTTATCTCATGTCAACATTAAAAATGAGTATTTTCAAAACAAAAAAAAAAATCTTTATTTATTTTTTTTAATTTTGAAAACTTCTGAACAAAAAATATTAACCCCACAGTGTGTGATGTACAAATCTTTGGAAGACTAATGATCATTGTGAAAAAATTCTCTAAGTGTCAATCTAGGTTTTTTCCATTTGAATTGGCAATACTTGATATAACAAGATTTTGGTTGATCAAAGGAAATTTCATGACAAAAATGTATGTCCCTTCTAGGCTCACAAATGGAACAGGTTTTATAAATCATGAATTCATTGAAAATCGAACAAATTCAATAATCTTTTAGTTTTCATATCAAGGCATTTTGACAAGCGTCAAAATTGGCTGGGATGTTTAAAATGGAAAGTATAATCTTGGACGAAAAAAGTTTCAGTTTTTGAAGTTAATCCTTTGAATATAGCTGACAATTTAGGAGGTTCATGAATTCCTAGATGTTCCTCGATGACCTCTTCTTCAAGATGATCTTCTCTTTTGTGGTATCGACACTAACGTAAATGGCATCAAAAATTGCATTTTACTCTACACTAGAGTCGCATTCTTTCCATTTTTTTTTACCACGCACTTAATAATTCTAAATTCTTCCTTAGTGAAATGAGAATTCGATGAGATGGGATAAAATCTGAGGAAAACCCCTTCAAGTTGAATATTCATGCTTGATCAAAATGGGCTTTTAAAACACGTAATGTAGGCCATGGCTCGGGGTTCAGAAAGAAAGGATAAATAGGCCCAAAATCTGTGTTTGAGGGTAATCAGATCAACGATCATTTCTTGAGGATGATTTCCTTTGAAGTATTTGTCCCTTTTGGACTTTTCTTTCCTTTTTTACTTTTGCTCTTGCTCTTTTTCTTCTTTGCTTTTGGCTTTCATTTGCCATACTTTTTTACACACTTTTTCTTCTTGGCTTCCATTTCGCCATCTTTTCCTTTTCCTTTTGATAGAGTGAGCCCATATTCATTCGGAGCTCCATTTGCTTTGTATCTGTCTTTGAGCCAGGACTCATTCCTCCATGATCTTTAAAAAGATCTTTCCTCGCATTTGCCCTCCAGTATAGAGGGTGATCCTTGATCAGGGTTTAAAGAAAAAAGATTTCTTTTGGCTCAAAATGGGTGACTATGAATAATTTCTTTTGCGAAAGGGATATGAAAGATGGCCGTTCATCATATCAAGCACAAATATTCTCATTGAAAAGCAATCCGCAGGGGAAATAGATAATCAAATTTTCATTTTGCACTGTGGAATCATCCGAATTCTCATATGCATGATATCACAATTTTTCTTTTTTTTTCTGTTGTTTTTTTTTTCGCGTGCCCCAATGATTCATGCGTTAGTCCATCCTTATTCACCATGTATCCATAATTTCCACATATGATGCCCCAATTTTATTAACCATGAGAATTTGTATGATTACGAGGAACATCGCAAGTCTAGGTTTACACTGAAAAAAGTTGAGTTTCAGTCCTAGGTTCTTTTTTTTTTGTTTTGAAGAGACGAGAAAAAATATGACCCAAAATAGGATAATCTGATTTAGTCATGGTGCCCCGAGGTGTCAATCATGAAGTGATGTTTGGGCAATTAGTGTTTTATGGTTGTCTAAAATGACATGAATGGTTTTGGCACAACCTTGACACCTACCAAATTACCATGATCTAAATTCTTGAAAGAAAGTCTCATTTGTTTGAATTTTATGGAGTTCAAAAAAATTTTGAAAAGTTCGTTCCTTTGTTCATAGCCTAGACTAGGATCTACATCTTTGCTTATTCTATGATGACAATGGTTTTATGAAGTTCAATCATTCATATTCCTTGAAGCATTAAGTCTTTCAAGTGTTCTCGATTCAAGGGGTTTAGGCCTAGGAAAGCCTAAAAGAGAGGGGAGAAGGTATTGGGTCATTTGTAACAATGATCATTAATATTCTCGAGATTATCCATTATTAAAACTTCCTTAATGCTTGTTTTACAAATTCAAATTATTGTTAAAACACAACAAACACAAAGCATTTAAAATTCAAAATTCATTTAATTCATATGAATGTCGACATGAGACAAGTATTTTCATCATAAGGTCTGAAACTACGTGCATCAAAATGCTTATATTGACTTCCTTCAAAGGTAGTATTTCTCCTTCTGAAACCCTGAAAGAAACTGATTTACGGTAAAGCGGCCTTCCACTGATTGATAAGCTCCGGTGTCAAAATACCATCGCGAATAAGACTTCCAATCCTTTCCCTCAGTTGTCTGTATTTTTCAGTTGAATGCCCAACTACTCCCAGGTGATAATCACACTTGCTGTCAGGGTCATAACTCCTTGCTGATGGATTCGGAGCTATTTTCAAAGGTACCGGGGTAAGGTACTGATTCTTTATTAGTAATGGCAGTAAGTCAGGGATGGGGATTGGAATCCTTTCTTGGTTGTCCCGCGGTCGTTTTCTAGAAGTAGGCCTTGTTGCAAGGACTGGTATAGGATTAGGTGTTTCGGTTGGTAGGTAAGGATAAAGGCTTGGAGATACCTCAGTAGGGTAACATGATTGGTATGAGGGAAATTGGGAATATGGGACGAAATCTCCCATAGCTTGGACATCTTCCTCTTTATTTCTAGGTGCCTTATTTCTCTCGGCATTGGATATTCGTTCTCCTTCAAGTTTCCCATTCTTGATAGCATTCTCAATCGTCTCCCCTGAAATTACTATATCCGCAAAATTCTTCGAGGCATTGCCGACGGGTCTATCATAGTACGAGGTCTACAGTGTACTTACAAAAAGGACGGTGATTTCTTTTTGTGTCAAAGGTGGTTGTACTTGGGTAGACATGTTCCTCCACCTCTGAGCATACTCTTTGAAGCTCTTAGTAGCTCTTTTCTCTATACTTTGCAAAGTGAGAAGATCAGGTGTCCTGTCGGTCATATGCTTGTATTGGTTTAGAAAAGCCCTAGCCAAATGATCCTTGCTCAATTGACTATACCACCTAATTGCGGACTCGCTGAGGCTATCCTGAAAGTAGTGGATCAGAAGCTTATCATTATATATATGACTTGTCATCTTTCGGCAGAACATAGTGATGTGGGCTAACGGATCAGTCATCCCGTCATATTTCACAAAATCAGGGACCTTGAATTTAGGAGGAATGACTAAATCGAGGATCAAGCATCGTTCTTTCTCCTCCACACTCCTGAATACGTCTGTATTTTCTACTACCCAGAGCCTTTCATCTATCAACTAATATTTCCCTTGGGAATCTGCCAACTCTACCTCATTAACCATTTTCAACTTTGCCTGTTCAGTTGGATTATCTGAATTTAAGATATTGACGGGGTTAACTGTGTTCTGGGCATCCATCATTACGACCTCATTCTGACCCTTTCGTGCCTCTAACCCTTCTCTGGCGGCCAAGTTTTTAGTGTATCTCTTGATTACGGTGGATATTAGCTCCATCAATTTAGTAATCTGATCTTTAGATTCTTCTTGAGACTTTGCCAGCTGTTCTCGCAATTCTTCCTGTACCCTTTCCATTCGGGCAACTTGTTCATTCTCCATATCTCTATCCTATATTAAAAGGGTACTCAGTACTTCTTATACCTCTGATTTGAAATGAAAATTCTTTCAAAGACTCCTAAAGCCAAGCCAACTTCTGTTTTATTCCTCCAAAGTACGTGTCATGATGAAGGAGCCATGAATGCAATTTGATGCACGTGAAGCCTAAACAATATGATGTATGGACATGTGTAGTGGAAACATGCTGACCATATATGTAATAAATGCAATCACAATGCCAACATGTTGCAAGCAAAGAATAAACAAATCAACGCATGGATATATGCAATGAATGATCATGTACATTTCAGCGTATTTTCCAATGAATGATCATATACACTATGAATGCAACACGATGTCAATTATGATGCATGTAAACAATGAATGATTGATACAGAGTATATACAAAGAAAATCATGCTGACCATGTGTGTCATGAATGCATCCTGATGTTAATATGACAGATTAATGCATGAGCATATACAAAGAAATCATGTTGACTATGTTTGTGATGAATGCAACCCAAAGTCAACATGATGCATGTAAAGAATAAGCAAATTAATGCATGGATTTATACAAAAAAATAATGCTGATTATGAATGCATGAATGCAACCTAATGCTAACATGATACATGTATGAATGTATGGTATGACAAATAATTGATCGGATGCAAAATACAAAGGGGAAGATATCACGGAGGAAATAAGAATCGGAGGAACTTAATCATCAATATCTCATAAATTTGAGGCATAGTCAATTCATTCCCATCTCAACGTTCACAATGGTATAAACCATGTTTTACAAAATCTGAGCAATAGTTAAAACTGTCTTTTACAAGCACTTTATTCTTCCTAGCATCCTAAGGCTATAAGAGCCGACTACTGAAAAAGTGAAATCCTACTACATCATATCAGACCGAAGTCTTTCTACATCATTGCTGTAAATCTCCTAATCCTAATTACCCTTTTCTAGTCCTCTGTCAATCAATATCATTGGATCCAACCATTTGGCGTCTATAAGGGATTGTACTTTGTTCATGAGTGCATTGCAGTGCTTAATGCTATGCCCAACAGTCCCACAGTGATAATCACATCTTGCATTTGAATTATAGCACTTTGGGTATGGTGGTGACAGGGGTTTCAACGGCACATAGGCAACCAGGTGATTTCGGACCAACATTGGGAAAAGCTCTTGATAGCTGATTGGAAGGGGATCAAAATGCCTTTGGGTCTTATCCTGGGGTCGTTTCTTAGTCACACAGAGCCTAGGAGTTTGGGCACTTGGTGATGACACTAAGGTCCGAACCGAAGTGTTTACATAGGGAGATGAAGGAATAACAAGGCAATGGTATGGATTTGGACACGAGGCCTTTGGAGGTTGTACAGAGCTCTAGGTTCCTAAACCAGATGCTGGATAAGGTGATTGAGGAGGGAAATAGTACAAACTAGCAGTTTGGTGGTGATGGAGTGGGATTTAGGAATCCCGCAGTGGTCATCCCATTGGACGATTGGACCGTATTAGGGTGGGGATATTGGTTTGGACCTAGAACAGTTTGCAGGTATGGTACAGGATCTGAGGTTTCTATCTTTGTTATTAGGCTCTCGGGCTTAATCATTTTCATGATTTTGTCCACAATTTCATAAGGATTGCAACCTTTGTGGCATTGACAAGCGCAGGATCCAGCAAGGATTGTATGTTCTGGACCTAATGGTTTTGGCGAGTTATTCTTTCACTTCCCAGATTTCATGTCCAAATTCCTCTTGATTTCATTCCAGAGCACCCAATCGTTCTTCCAATTTTTTCCTCATATCTCGAAACCCTTTCATGCAAATGAAAATGTCATGAGATTAAAAATACAAATATGAAGGTACATGCTTTATTCCTATGTGCATGAATATACCGATAATTAAGCATGAACATATACAGAGAAATTATGATGACTATGTATGCTATGGATGCAATCTAATGCCAACATGATGCATTTAAAAAATAAATAAATTGATGCATAGGTATATAAAAATAATGACTATGCATGTCATAAACGTATTCTACAATGAATGACCATGCATGCTATGGCTGTAACATGATGTCAAAATGATATATGCAAAGAATGAATGAATTAACACAAAGGTAGGTACAAAGAATGACCATGTATATCACAAATGTATTCTACAATGAATAACCATGCATGTTAGGACTGTAACATGATGTCAAAATGATACAAATAAATTAACCAATGATTACACGAAATTGGTGGGACCTAAATTTTGATTATTCAAAAAATCTCATTATGCAAGATTTGCCTCCAAATTTGATCTATGATTTTTTTTTGAAACATGTTTTCTCTATGAAAAACCAAACATATTATTTTCAAAAGAATTTCGGAGTAGTGGATCTTACTATGGTACAATATGCAAATGTTCATAAATCATCAAATGAGATTATTATCACTATCCGTTTATTGCAAAAAACGAGATCAATAATACAACCAAAAATGTACATGCTTTATTCACCCATGCATGAAATGTGCAAAATGCAAAAAATGCTTGAAAAAGGATTTTTAATTTTTTTTAATTTCAAAAAGTTAATGAACATTTGCCCCAACAGTATCCAACCATTTAGGCATCGCAAAGCCTTTGGGGCGTATTATCACATTTATTGCGGGCGATGTATATTCATCATTGCCTGATCTACAACCCTTATTCAGAGTGTAAAATAGGTAACAAAAGGTTTAGAAATGTCTCTCCATGTGTTCCTATCTTTGATATATCTAACGGAAATTCGGCATGGCTTCGCCTAGGTTCACTATATGAGGGTGAATCGGTTCTGAAGGCCCCGAATTGCTCCTCACTCTTGCCGGTGAAGGCTAGTAAGGCACTCCGATAAAAGTGAGTTCAATTCGTTAGAGTCTATTTCCCTAGCCCATGCGGATTGTTAATCACGAAGGCTTAGGTAATACAGTAATCCGAAATTGTTTCACTAGCCCACACAGATTGTTAATCACGAAGGCTTAGTTACTTTGCTCCAACCTAAAAGGATGAAACCCTGGTATTGGGCTCATGTTATGCAAATGCACGTGTGGTGCGTGTGGAGGAACAATAAACCTGTCACCTCCTATTCTACAAACCTTATTCTAAATGATCTAGCAATTTATTAAAAGAATATTCAAGAATAGTGTAATGCATTAACCAACAAGTAATTATAATATACAACTTATATAGCTAGAGAACAATAATAAAATGCATGCACATGAGTATGGACATATTTAAAAACATTTTATTATTTTTAAAATTCTCATTAAAAATGTGGGAATTAAAATTAAATACCAATTAAACCAACAAAACCAAGATTTTGATAACACACGACTAATTCTAGGCCTGACTCTCTATATGTCCCCAGTAGAGTCGCCAAGCTGCCGCAACCTAAAAAATAACAAGTCTCATCGCAAGAATTATTATTCGTTAAGCGTGACGTTAAAACAAATCGAGGAAAAGTTGATTTAATTCCTATAGAAAAATGAAGGTTTTGATAATAACCTTGAAAAAGACATGGAGTCGCCACGAACCTTTTTTTAGCTAGGTGTGATTGGCCACCTATTAAAACCGGTTTTATAAAATATTTCAAAATTAATTAAAATATTTTTAAAGCCAATTTCAAGTCTGCGTTTTAAACAAGAGAAATCAAAGAAATGGGTTCGGGATTCGATTACGTGTGGGGAACGATTAGCAGCCCTACAACGCCCGTATAAAACAGCACCTTATTAATCGTCGGTTATCTCAAGTCTCGGTAAAAAAGTCATTTTAAATTTGGTATTTTAAGTTAATTCCCAATTTTAAAAAAAAATAATTCTATTTTTAATTGAAAATGATCCGGAATTTATAAATTCAAAATTTTCCTATATTCCCCAACAAACGTGGCAAAATATAGAAATTTTTATTAGTTTGGAAAATTTTCCAAATCATTCTTATTTTAAAGAAGATATTCCGTTATTAATGATAATTGATGATATCCTCCCCAGCAAACCCGGCAGAGAACTCATGAATTATTTTAACTCAGGAATATCTTTATTTTATTGAAAATCATTACATTTTCCAAAACATTTAAAAAAATATGAATACGAATATGTATGACATAAATAAAATGACATAGCAAAGTCTAAATAATATAATGCAACCTAAATGGTATGATATAATTTAAATGTTTTAGCATATTCTAAATGAAATGAAATATTTTAACTTATATGATATATTCTAAATGAAATGCAATGACCTAGATACATGGTATATTCTATATGAAATGTAATATCCTAAGTCATATGATATATTCTAAATAAAATAAAATATCCTAAGTGACATAATATATTCTAAATGAAATGAAATGACCTAGGTAACATAATATATTCTACGTGAAATGAAATGACCTAGGTAACATAATATATTCTATATGAAATGAAATAATTTAAATGACATGGAAAATATAAATGATATGGCATATAATCTAAATGACATAAAACATAAAATAATGCTATCATATAATATGCATGAAAATAAAAATAAAAATAATATTGCATGAAATAATGCTATCATATAATATGCATGAAAATAAAAATAAAAATAATAATGCATGAACATAGTATATGCTAAATAATATGACAAAAATAACTAAATAAAAAACATAGGATATCATGAAATATTCAAAACCATATAACAATTAATATAATATCAAAATTTTAAATTAAAGATAATAACACCATCATGAAAATTAAAGATAGCAAAAATCACATATTATATAGTATGCATGAATATGAAAAATGCAATGCATGGGAATGTATTTTTTCCTTTAATTAAGTAAATCCGTATATCTAAAAAGATATCCCGCTACCTTAGGAAAATATATCAAATTAAATATTCTAAAACCAAAATACTTTGTGATTGTTTGAAAACAATTTTGAAAAGCTTAGATTAAAAATAAAAACTTAGGTAAACCCTTTTTAAATGGCTCTAATTTCCTAAGTTTAAAATCCCGGACTTGACCACCCTTAACCCGAGATTTAAAAAATCATTTTTAGAGTTTAAAAAGGCTTGGAAACTACTCTAAGTCAGTAGCTAAACTTCCTAATCAGCCCCCTCTAAGTAACTTAACTAAAACAGAAAAATGATTTTCCTTCAAATTCAATTATGCCTCTACTGTCCAGTTTTGAAGCACGATTTTTTACCCTATTTTTAAAAATTAAAAAAAAATCTAAAACAATAATGGAGACTCAGGACATGTAAAACTACATGAAAAAAAAATCGGCTTAATTTTCTGATTAAAGATGGCTGCCCAGAAAAATCGGGAAAGTACAAGTACTAGGTGAAAAAACTGTTTTGCGAAAACACATTTTTTGCCTTTGATAAAATCATTTAAAAATCAAAGTAAAAATATTAAAGACACTCTAAAAGACTCACAAACAGTAGCTAACACTTTTGAAAAGTTAGGCAAAAATTGGCTAAGTAAAAAAAAATCACAAATGTAGAATAATCAATTTGACAACTCTTTAATTTTCCACAAGTATGCTCAAGTGAGTATGACTTTGAACCATTCATTGGCCTAAGTCATAAGTCAAGTGGCAAGGACATGAAATGCATGAAAAATGCAACAAATATGATGCATCAAATGCATGATTTAAAACCTAAATGACATGAAAAATGTATGGCATCAATAAAATAACCTAGACCTAAATGAACTTCCATGGCATTTAATGCAACCTAGGTCTAAAATGCATGAATATGCATGGCAAAACAAACCAATCCTACACCTCAAATATGCATGGAAATAACACAAACATATGACATTCTTAAACAAAATACTCAACCAAATATCATGAAAATGCAAACCTATCAACTAACATAACAAAAATGCACACACAAAGCATACAATATGAGGGTGGCCGAATGGTCCCACGCTTAAAATGAGCATGGCATTTTCACAAACACATGATATACTAACATGCTTAGCTAAAGAATAACACTCAAATCATGCAAATATAAAGTACAGGCATGAAAACCAATAGACATTTTCACAAACACATGGATTACAAAATGTAAAACATAAACAAACTTAAACATTTTGAAAACAGAAAATCAAAAATGCAAGACAAGTAAAATAAACAGGATAACAAGATAATAGACTCAAAAAACAGAAACAAGCAAGCAACCAAATTAAAACAAGCTTCATATTTATGTATTAGAAGAAGATTAAAGCATAAAACTTGTTAAATATCAAGAATAACATGAAAATAAAAATGCAAATAGCAACTTTCAAAAATACTAGGCTATTAGGCCAACCCTATAACAAAAAGAAAAAAAAATTCAAAGCTTTTTTCCAAGAAAGCATGAAGAAGAACTTGAAGAAGAATATTAAAAACACTTATTTTAAAAGAAAAATCAAAAGAAACTCACCAAAATAGTGATCAAAACAGCAAATCAAGAATGAAAAATCAAAGAAAGTGCAAGAGTATGGTGCTTAAAGCAACCTCTAGAGCTATCTTTCAAGCTTTTTCTCTTCTAACTTTCTTTTCTTTTCTAAACTTTTCTTTTTGCCTTTCAACAATGGTGAGAAAAATCAACCAAAACCAAAAGAGAATAGAGAGTGAATAGCTGAAAATGAAAGAGAGAGTCCCCTCCCCTTAGTGTGGCTGAATGGCCTTTTTCACCTATGATGTTGTCATTTTTTCTTCCACAAATTTTGATCCAAAGGCTATTGATCCAAGATGTTTAAAAAATAAAATTATCACCACTAGATTAGGCCATCAGCTATCCACAATTAAAGCTATTCAAGAATCTTAAGCCATTATGTTGGCACTCTCTCTCTTCATGCTTTGGTCCATGTAGCTTATTTGCAAAGGCTTGATCAAAAAATAATTAACTTCCTCTTCATTGTTGGCCTTTCGATTAAAAATCAAAAAAATTCTACCCATTCTTCGGCCTTGGCCGGCCAACCCCTTTTCTTCCAGCCCATGTTTCTTTTTTTAAAAGGCAAGAAAAGCCCTTTTCGGTTTTTTGGGTAAAATGACCTTTTTGCCGCCCAAACATAAATAAATGGAAAATGGACTCCAAATTCAAATTTTATTTTTTCAATACTTTCAAAATAATAAAAAATTGAATTCTGGAAGTTTTCAAAATTTTTCGAGTCCATTTGCTATTTTTTTCCAAAATTGCCCTTTTATGCTCTCAAACTTTACCATTTTTTAAACGAGCTCCAAATCCAGATTTTTCTTCACCAATCTCTTCCAAATAATTTAAAAGTGTGATCTGAAAGTTTTCATAATTTTTGTAACTCATTTGGTATTTTTTTGGGATTTATCTGCTTGAATTACTTTATGAGGGGCCCGATATTTGGCCATTTTGCAAACGAAATCTGAATCCAGATTTTCTTTCGCCAATCTTTTCCAAATAATTTAAAAATGAGATTTGCAAATTTTTAGAATTTTTGGAGTTCATTTGCTATTTTTTCGGGATTTATCTTCTTGAATTTCTGCATAGGGGGTCCGGGATTTGGCCATTTTGCAAACGAACTCCGAATCAAGATTTACTTTCACCAATCTCTTTGAAATGATTTAAGAATGAGATCTGCAATTTTTCAGAAATTTTGGAGTTCATTTGCTATTTTTCCCAGATTTTCCAATTTTGCCCTTTTGCGTCCGAAACCCGGTTTTGTCAAAACAAGTCCAATTTTCAGATTTTCTTCAAACTGAGCTCTGGGCTATCCTTTTTTAATCAATATTCATACATTAGGAGCTTTAGTCTTACCGAATCGGGTCATTTCTGTAATTCTTCCCAATTTCATCAAAATCTACCAAAAACCCTAATTCTCGATTTTCTTCCGGATTGACTTTTCTTTCAATTTTTCTTTCAAGTGGCTTCTCTGTTACCCGTAGTTAGTGCTTATCTTTCATCTAGAACCTTTAATTTTGACCAATTCGATCGTTTAAGAACTTTTCCCCAAATTTCTCGGATTAGGGTTTTTTTCTATTGAATCTCCATAACACAATTTCCAAACTTCATATCTTTCGATGTAGACCTCAGATTATCAAAATTCTTTCGCCATTTTTCAATTGAACTTCAAATCTTGATTTTGAAAGTGGGTTGACTTTTTCAATAGTTGACTTTTTGGGGTTGACTTTTCGGGGTTGACTTTTTCAAGTTTGACTTTTTATGCTCGCCCTCATAAACTAAGTGTCGAAGTACCACCTGCAAGATGAAAAAAGTCTTTTTACATTCTGAAACATCAATTTAGGAAAAAAAAAATACATGTTTTAGTGGTTTGGACAAAATTAGGTTTTACAGGAGTAAGTACTGTATATAATGGGATGTTTTACGGACCTTAATCCACAGCCATTCAAGCAAGGAGACAGTTAGAAATATTTTTTGTAACAACCGAGGTTACGTACAATCATTTAAAGTTAAATTCCAAAAATTTTAAGGACAAACTTGGAAATTGGTAAGGAATTAAAAGAAGAAAGGATCAAATTGAACAAACTAAAAAAAAAAAGTTTAGGGGCTTAATGGTTATTATAAAAAGTTGAGGGACCAATGGGCAATTTATACCAAAAATTGAAAATATCTTTTAGTCATCTTATTATCTTGAAATTTCTAGAAAATTTTCTTCATTTCTTTATGAGCTAGCCGGCCACCCTACCCTCCCCTCTCGTTCTCTCAAATTCTCTTCATCTCCTCCAACATTTCTCTTCAAGTATTCCACTAAAATCTCAACAACAATCACATCCAAGGTTAGTTTCTTGATAAATTCTCCATTTTCTTTAGATATTCTACTTGAGCATGCTAAGATCTTAGCTCCATAAACATGTTAAGGTCTGAAATCCATCTATTAAGTATGAGTTTTACTCACCTTTGGTAAGAATTAAAAGGATTTGAAAGCATGAACAAGAAAATGGGAAGAAAAAGCAAAATATGAGAAGTTGAGCATGCTTACTGTTCAGATTTTCTGGGTTTGGCACATCTAGGTTTGTATTTTTTTGATATTTTTCCTAGAAACTAGACTTCAATACAAGAATTTTGGTTTTTGAATCACCCAAAACCGATAAGGTTTTAAAAATATAAAATTTGGTGAAGTTGGTTATTCTGTATTGACCCCTGTTTCGGCATAGTTTCGGGATTTATCAAATTTGATCAAGATTTTGTTCTATTTGTCTCAGTTAGTTATTTTCTTCATAAATTAGACTTATTTATTGAAATAAACCAATTGGAATCACTTCAAAATTCCTTACCAAACTCAAGTTATGATTTTCTAATCTAGCTTGATAGTAAGGAATTTATTGCTTAAAAGAAATATAGTACTAAATGATGGTTATGGATTATGAAAATCTCTAAGGCATGGAGTACTATAAAGGAATTTGATAAGGACATGAATATGGAGTTGAATTATGGAGGAAATGATTATGGAAATGATATTAAAAATTAAGGATATGTTGTTTTGAGTATGAAAAATTAGTATTGACTATGGGGTAGATTAATGGGACTTAAGTTGCATTCATAATTGTGTAATGCTTTGAGCATGTATAGATACTAATTATCGTTAATCTCTAGGCCACGTAGATCCGACGTCACCTGTGGATCCCGAAGTTTCAGATCGAGGTGTACAGTGAGATCATCTCAAGGATTGTGAGTAGACGACAACTATATTTATTTGAAATTTCTTTAGTTATAATTATAATTTTTTTAGCATGATATTTATTTTACGTATTAAAGGTATATACGATATATAATCATATGAATTGATTTGTTATTAAAGTACATTTATTTCAAGAAATATTATATCGAGTAAGTTGGTTGATTTATGAAATATGATTATACATAGAATTTGACATACATGGTTTTGGCTCCACCTGACTTAATGTATGAGATTATAGCCTTGATCGGAATACGGGAGCTGCATGCTACGCCTTTATAGCGGGAGCCACCTCCAGAGTCCTAATTCCGTGATATTAGACTGGGGTATGCGAGCTGCGTGCTACGCCTTTGTGGTGGGAGCCACCTCCAGAGTCCCTATCCCTTTATATTAGCCTTTGGAGGCACATCATAGCGACACATATGCCTTTGGGGCGCCCTATGGTGGTATTGGTCTTTGGGGCCGGCTATTAGTCTGCCTATATGGATATTGCCTGATTATTTCATGGATGTATACGTAACTTGATTTACTTTACAGATTTTATACATTGATTTAATATTATAATATTGTTATACATTTGAAAACTTCGCTACATCTTTAAATTACTCATTATGGTTTTACTATTATTTATTTTGAAAATGTCAATTATGCTTTACAGGTTACCGTTATAGTTTTCACACGCTTTAAATGTTGTCTACTCATTGAGATATTCATATATCTCACCTTTTTTTTATTTCTCATTTTCAGGTCATAGTTAGGTGACGGGATTGTTGCCTTCCTCTACTCTCCGCTTCAAGAGTATATTGACGTGGTGGGCATCTATCTAAATTTCTAGAAGATTTGATCTCTTGATGTTTTTATCTAGTAAACCTTGCTGAGATAGGTTTACTTCTGGATAATTTTTGAATATGCATGGATATATGTGATAATAGTATTGAGAAATATTGCTGGTTGATGATATGAATTGAGTGTTATTTGCAAGAGGGTTATAGTTGAGATAGAAAGGAAACCCTGCCAAATTTTAGGTAGATTGTCCAGACAGGGTGTTACAATTTGGTGTCAGAGCAAGGTTATAGGTCCTGTAGACTTACAAAACTGTTTGTTGAAGTATTAAAATTTCATCACTTCTGCAGGAAATCAGACACGATGCCACCACGTTGAAGAGGAAGGCCTAGAATCAGTCCCCTACCCCAAAATAAGGATAGGAATAGAAATGAGAATATTGATGAGCAAATTGGAGAACAAGCTTCAGCTGCTGGTTCATCTTTTGTTGATACACCCTCAGCAGCACCCCAAACAGCTGATCTTAATTTAGATGAGGCAGTTGTAGCCTTGGCAAGAGTAATTCTCGCTTTGACTGCCCCTGCTGAAAAGGGGATAGTTGATTACTGTAAAGATCTAAAGAATATGGGTTACAAGATTTTCACGGGATCTTTGGAATCAAATTTATCCTCGTCATGGCTACAAAAAAATAAGACTACTTCTATTACTCTTCAGATTCCCGAGCCTATGAGGTTACCATGTGCGGTGCAATTTTTGGAGGATCATGCACATACATGGTGGAAAACTACAGTACAAAGGTATGATGGACGTCCTGCCATAACCTGGGCAGATTTTCGAAGAGAGTTTGAAGAAAAATACTATTCTGGGGCCTTGCGGGAAAAGAAATAGACTGAGTTTATGAATTTAAAACAGGGTAGTATGTCAGTAGCAGATTATGAGCAAAAATTCAGCGAACTATCAGAATTTGCTCCATCAGTAGTAGCCAACGATGCTAAGAGATGCAAGAAATTCCAAGATGGGCTACATGTTAGTATTCGAGATAGGTTGACGACCCTGGATACAGATGACTTTAATAAATGGGTCAACATGGCAATCAAAGCTGAACAGAATCTTAAAGAAATGAAAGATAGAGAAGAGAAGAGAAGTTTAGAAAAAGAAAAAGGCAGTCCTCTAGTGAGGACGTGAGGCCTAAGAAAAGTTATGTAGAGAGAAGTGCCAGTGGTTACAAACCCTCAAGATTTCAAGAGGGATTAGACCGAAAACCTTTTAGTGGTTCTTCTAGAAGTTTTATCATCAGACCTCAACAGCAGACTAGATCGCTACCTGGGAGGTCAAGAGGACCTCGTACATTGACTTATCCTCAGTGTCCCTATTGTGGGAGGAATCACCCTGGTGAATGTTGGAGACTACAGGGTGTGTATTTTTACTACAAAGAATCAGGACACATGAAACGGGATTGTCCCAAGCTGGAGAACAAGAGAGTTACTAGTCAGTTATCAGTGGGTCAAAGGGAAATGACCCAACCTATTGCTGCACCTCAGTCGACAGCAGTTAAAGATAGAATTAGGGCACAATCTCAAGTTGGTTCATCTACTGGCCCTCGACAGAGTGGACAGCCTGGTAGACCACGAACTGCAGCCAGAATTTATGCTATGACCCAACAACAGGCTCAGGCTACTCCTGAAGCGGTTAAAGGTACTCTCCCAGTTTCTAAGGCAAATGCTAGGATCTTAATAGATCCGGGTGCAACTAATTCTTTTGTTTCTAATTCATATGTCATGCATTTGAGTAGATAGTCTAGGAGGTTAGACATCCCTATGGTCGTTAGTACCCCAGTGGGAGAAACTTTGAAAATTGATGTGGTTTATCCGGATTGTACCGTTATGGTTCAGGAGCATGAATTACCAATTAATTTGTTTCCATTAGGAATGTATGATTTTGATGTGATTTTGGGAATGGATTGGTTGTCTAAACACAATGCAGTGATAGATTGCTTTTCCAAACCTATGACTTTTAAGAAGTCGGGAGACTTGGAGTTTACCTTTCAAGGAGAAAGGAAAGTTTTACCTTCTTCCCTTATCTTCAAGATGGCAACCAATAAATACTTGCAGAAAGGGAATTATGCTTACCTTGCTTATGTGATTAACAAGGACATACATGAGGCTAAGTTGGAAACTATACCTGTGGTCAAAGAGTTTCTTGAGATCTTTCCTGAAAAATTGGTCGGTTTACCTCCTGACAGGGAATTGGAGTTTACTATCGATTTAATCCCTGGTAGTGCTCCTATTTCTCTGGCACCCTATAGAATGGCACCTTCAGAGCTAAAGAAATTGAAAGTGCAGTTGCAAGACCTAGTTGACAGAGGTTTCATTCGGCCTAGTACTTCACCGTGGGGAATACTGATTTTATTTGTAAAGAAAAAGGATGGATCTTTACGATTGTGTATCGACTACCGGCAACTGAAGAAGGTCACCATTAAGAATAAGTATCCTTTGCCAAGGATTGGTGACTTGTTTGATTAGTTGCAAGGTGCAAGTGTTTCTCCAAAATAGACCTAAGATCGGGTTATCATCAATTGAAGATCAAAGAATCTGATATTCCAAAAACTACTTTCAGATTTCGATATGGTCATTATGAATTTTTAGTTATGCCTTTTAGGCTAACTAATGCACCTGCAATCTTTATGGATTTGATGAATAGGGTGTTTTGACCCTACTTAGATAAGTTTGTTATTGTGTTCATCGATGGCATCCTAGTTTATTCCAAGAGATGATCATGTAAATCATTTGAGAACGGTGCTGCAGACTATGCGTGAAAAGCAACTTTATGCTAAATTTTCCAAGTGTGAATTCTGGCTAGACAAAGTAGCATTCCTTGGTCACGTAGTATCTAAGGAAGGGATTTTTGTGGATCCACAAAAGATAGAAGCTGTAGTTGCTTGGGAAAAACCCACGAACGCTATAGAAGTTAGAAGCTTTCTCGGATTGGCAGGGTACTATCGAAGATTCGTGGAAGGATTTTCCATGATTGCCTCTCCTTTGTCGAAACTAACAAGGAAGCATGCTAAGTTTGAGTGGACTGACGAATGTGAGCAAGCTTTCCAAGAGCTCAAGCGTAGATTGACCACAGCACCAATTATTACACTACCATCAGGGACTGGAAGCTTTGTGGTATACAATGATGCCTCGAGGCGAGGTTTGGGTTGTATTTTGATGCAACATGGAAAGGTGATAGCTTATGCTTCTCGACAACTGAAATACCATGAGCAGAACTATCCCACTCACGATTTAGAGTTGGAGGCAGTGGTGTTTGCACTAAAAATTTGGAGGTATTATTTATTTGGAGAAAAATGTACAATCTACATTGATCATAAGAGTCTGAAAATATCTGATGGATCAGAAGGAACTAAATTTGAGGCAAAAGAGATGGTTGGAATTGATAAAAGATTATGACTGTGTAATTGACTACCACCCAGGAAAGGCCAATGTAGTGGCCGATACTCTTAGTCGAAAGTCTTCTAGTTCTCTTGCTCATATCCGAGCAATTCAGAAACCCTTACAAAATGAGTTGAAGTCTTTACCTTTAGAATTGATGATTGATGAGAATGATCTCCTAATAGCCCACTTTAAGGTTAAACCAATTCATATTGATTGGATACTTGAAGCACAGAATAATGACCCTATGCTGGTAAAGTTAAAGCAAGAAGTAAGGGATGGCGTGAGGACTGACTTTCTAATAAAGGATGATGATGTATTGATAATGAAAAATATGCTTTGTGTGCCTCAGGATAAAGAACTCCGGAAGGTGATTTTGGAGGAAGCTCATAATGCACCATACACGTTACATCCCGGTAGTGTGAAGATGTATCGAACCTTAAGAGAACATTATTGGTGGCAAGGTATGAAACAGGACATAGCTGAGTTTGTTTCTAGATGCTTGGTATGCCAAAAAATTAAAGTCGAGCATCAAAAACCTTCAGGGAAATTGAACCCCATACCTATTCCTCAGTGGAAGTGGGAAGATATTGCTATGGATTTCGTTTCAGGATTGCCAAGAACGTAGTCTGGTTATGACAGTATTTGGGTGATTGTTGATCGTTTAACAAAATTAGCTCACTTTTTGCCAGTCAATAAGACTTTTTCCATGGAAAGACTGGATAAACTTTATGTGAACGAAATTGTTAGGTTACATGGTGCCCCAGTATCGATTGTATCTGATCGAGACCCCGATTCACACCTCGATTTTGGCCAAGTTTGCAAAATGCTATGGGCACTAAACTCAAGTTCAGTACCACTTTTCATCCCCAGACGGATGGACAATCTGAACGGACAATTCAAATTCTGGAAGATATGCTCAGATCTTGTATTATGGAACTCAAAGGAAACTGGGATGAACACTTGCCTCTAGCAGAGTTTGCATATAACAATAGTTATTAGTCCAGCATCGACATGGCTCCGTTTGAAGCTTTGTATGGAAGGAAGTGCAAACTCCGGTGTGTTGGGATGATACAAATAAAAGGAAATTGCTAGGTCCAAAAATTGTTATGATGACTGAAGACAAAGTTAAGGTAATCCGAGAAAAGATAAAAATAGCTCAAGATCGACAAAAGAGCTATGCAGATAATCGGAGAAAAGATTTGGAGTTTGAAGTTGGTGATATGGTGTTTTTGGAAGTGACTCCTTGGAAGGGAGTAATCCGGTTTGGAAGAAGAGGAAAGTTGGGTCCTCGATATATGGCCGTATGAGATCATTGAACGGATTGGCCCAGTTGCTTATAGATTGGCCTTACCGAAAGAATTGTCACTAATTCATAATATGTTCAATGTTTCTATGCTCCGAAAGTACATTTTTGATTCTTCACATAAATTGAAGGACTTGCCTATGGAAATTGAGGAAAATTTAACTTATGAAGAGCAACCGGTTGAGATTTTGGATAGAAAGGACCAAGTTCTAAGGACTAAGACTATTCCATTAGTGAAAGTTCTTTGGAGGAATCATTCATATGAAGAAGCTACATGGGAAAGGGAGGAAGATATGCGGACTCAATATCCTCACTTGTTCAATCAAGTTGGTAAGCAAATTTCGAGGACGAAATTTTTCTAAAGGGGGTAAGTTGTAACAACCGAGGTTATGTACAATCAAGTAAGGTTAAATTCCAAATATTTTAAAGACAAACTTGGAAATTGGTAAGGAATTAAAAGAAGAAAGGATCAAATTGAACAACCTAAAAAAAAGTTTAGGGGCTTAATGGTTATTATAAAAAGTTGAGGGACCAATAGGCAATTATACCAAAAGTTGAAAAACATCTTTTAGTCATTTTATTATCTTGAAATGTCTAGAAAATTTTCTTTATTTCTTTATGAGCTAGCTGGCCACCCTACCCTCCCCTCTCATTCTCTCAAATTCTCTTCATCTCCTCCAATATTTCTCTTCAAGTATTCCACTAAAATCTCAACAACAATCACATCCAAGGTTAGTTTCTTGATAAATTCTTCATTTTCTTTAGATATTCTACTTGAGCATGCTAAGATATAAGCTCCATAAACATGTTAAGGTCTGAAATCCATCTGTTAAGTATGAGCTTTACCCACCTTTGGTAAGAATTAAAAGGATTTGAAAGCATGGACAAGAAAATGGGAAGAAAAAGTAAAATAGGGGAAGTTGAGCATGCTTGCTGTTCGGATTTTCTGGGTTTGGCACATCTGGGTTTATATTTTTTTGATATTTTTCCTAGAAATTGGACTTTAATACAAGAATTTTGGTTTTTGAATCACCCAAAACTGATAAGCATTTAAAAATATAAAATTCGGTGAAGTTGGTTATTTTGTGTTGACCCCTGTTTCGGCATAGTTTCGTGATTTACCAAATTTGATCAAGATTTTTTTTCAATTTGTCTAATTTAGTTATTTTCTTCACAAATTAGACTTATTTATTGAAATAAACCAATTGGAATCACTTCAAAATTCCTTGCCAAACTCAAGTTATGATTTTCTAATCTAGATTGATAGTAAGGAATTTATTGCTTAAGAGAAATATAGTACAAAATGATGGTTATGGATTATGAAAATCTCTAAGGCATGGAGTACTAGAAAGGAATTTTATAAGGACATGAATATGGAGTTGAATTATGGAGAAAATGATTATGGAAATGATATTAAAAATTAAGGATATGTTGTTTTGAGTATGAGAAATTAGTATTGACTACGGGGTAGATTAATAGGACTTAAGTTGCATACATAATTGTGTAATGATTTGAGCATGTATAGATACTAATTATTGTTAATCTCTAGGCCACGTAGATCCGACGTCACCTGTGGATCCCAAAGTTTCAGATCAAGGTGTACATTGAGATCATCTCAAGGATTGTGAGTAGTCGACAACTATAGTTATTTGAAATTTCTTTAATTATAATTATAACTTTTTTTAGCATGATATTTATTTTACGTATTAAAGGTATATACGATATATAATCATATGAATTGATTTGTTATTAAAGTACATTTATTTCAAGAAATATTATATCGAGTAAGTTGGTTGATTTATGAAATATGATTATACATAGAATTTGACATACATTGTTTTGGCTCCACCTGACTTAATGTATGAGATTATACCCTTGATCGGAATACGGGAGCTGCGTGCTACGCCTTTGTGGCGGGAGCCATCTCTAGAGTCCCAATTCCGTGATATTATACTGGGGTATGGGAGTTGCGTGCTACGCCTTTGTCGTGGGAGCCACCTCCAGAGTCCCTATCCCTTTATATTAGCCTTTTGGGGGCACATCATAGCGACACATATGCCTTTGGGGCGTCCTATGGTGGTATTGGCCTTTGGGGCCGGCTACTAGTATGCCTATATGGATAGTGCCGGGTTATTTCATGGATGTATTCTTATGCATGGCAGTAAGTTGAAGCCCAACTATACGTAACCTAATTTACTTTACAGATTTTATACATTGATTTAATATTATAATATTGTTATAAATTTGAAAACTTTGCTACATCTTTGAATTACTCATTATGGTTTTACTATTATTTATTTTGAAAATGTCAGTTATGCTTTACAGGTTACCATTATAGTGTTCACACGCTTTAAATATTGTTTACTCATTGAGATATTCATATATCTTACCTCTTTTTATTTCTCATTTTCAGGTCACAATTAGGTGATGGGATTGCTGCCTTCCTCTACTCTCCGCTTCAAGAGTATATTGACGTGGTGGGCATCTATCTAAATTTCTAGAAGATTTGATCTCTTGATGTTTTTATCTAGTAAACCTTGCTAAGATAGGTTTACTTCTGGATAATTTTTGAATATGGATGGATATATGTGATAATAGTATTGAGAAATATTGCTGGTTGAGGATATGAATTGAGTGTTATTTGCAAGAGGGTTATAGTTGAGATAGAAATGAAACTCTGCCGGATTTTAGGTTGATTATCAGGACAAGGTGTTACATTTTTGCTCTGGCTATCTATGGTTTAGTTATCTTCCCAAAGACATTAGGGTATGTGGATGTGGCAGTATCTGATGTTTTTGAGAGGCTTGAGCAGAGGATAAACCCAGCCCCGACAATTATTGAAGAAACAATCCGATCTCTGAATTTCTATAGACGGGAAGGAAAAGGGCGTTTTATAGGTTGTATACAGCTTCTTTACATATGGGTTCAGAGCCATTTTTGTAAACAGGAGAATTTCCCTCTTCGCTCGTATTAGAAGTTTTTTGCACCAATTGGTGAATTTCTTAAGAGGGATTGGCTTGAAAATAGGAATGAGGAACAATGGATCTACATATTCTAGAATATCAGGGCTGAGATGGTAATTTGGAGGGCTCCATGGATAGCTCCTATGCCGACGTTGTACAAGTGCGGAGGTAAAGCTTCTGTTCCATTATTGGGAGTATGGAGAGAAGTGAGCTATGCACCACTGCTGATACTAAGACAATCGTAATCCCGTCAGTTTACTCCTACGACCCATGACCTTAGTGATTTGGAATTCGCTTATGGAAAAGATGGATACTCGGGAAAGGTACGTGAGATTGTAGTAGCATGGAAGGAAACTCATCGGGTGGAGGTAGCTAGATATGTCGACATCATCACACCTGGTTACCTGGTATGGAGGGAATTGAGGGTTAATGATAGGTTGTTGACATCAGATGGAAAAGAGGTTCAGTTAATGATTCCACCACCTAAGGAAACGCCATCGGAGTTAGAAATTGCAAGGGTAGAATTCGAAAAAGAAAAAGCCCAAATGAGCAAGGAAATTGCCCGACTGCAAGAAGAGCTTGAGGACATGAAAAATAGGGAATCAGCTCGAGAAAGAGGAAAAAAAAGATTAAGAGAGAAAAAGACACCGCTAAGAGTGATCTTCAGGAATTACACTTGGAGAACAAGAGGTACCTCTTCGAGCTCAGATTTGAGGGGATCCTCAAGACTTCCAGGGAATGGGAGCAAGAGGTCAAAAATCTCAAGAAGGAGAAGAACTATTGGAAAGAGAGAGCAAAGCATGAGGACTAACTATTGGAAAGAGAGAGCAATGCATGAGGAAGCCCGAGCCAATCAACTGGAGAAACAAGCTAAGGAAAGCTTACACGATGATGCTTCTGCTGACATGTCAAATGGCTGTGAACAAGTAGGGGTCAGATTGAAGAACAAGGCAATCAAAAGAGGATAGTAAAAAAGGTCCAAGATCCGAGGGAGTTACTATAGGACCGGTGTTTTGTAATAGCATTTTTTAGGATAGACAGATTATCAGATTGTCTTAAGCAGTGATCTTTTATCTTTGATGTATTTAGTTCCAGGAAATCAATGAAAGACCGTTTGGTTTGAATTATCCCGGGGCCAATACTTTTAAATGCATTCATCATTCATTTGTTCTTTCCTTTATATATTTTGTTTGTTCATATTTATAATCATTCATTCATTTATTCTTCATAAATTATTCATACACTTAGTCATTTATTTATTGGTCCATTCATTTATTCTTTATAATTATTCATTCATATTCATACACTTAGTCATTTACTTATTTGTTTAGTCATTAACATTTAGTCCTTTATTCATTTTTATAAAATAAAATAAAAAAAATGTGTCAATAATTTCTAATTCATGATTTTTAAAACTAAAGGTACAATTGGTCGCACTCAGAAAGAATCAGACTTTCAACACCCCTACAATAATCGATCTCAAGCTAGTGCTATGGAGAATGATCAGCTTGCTAGAATTGAAAGGATGGAAAGAACTCAAAGGGAACTGCAGGAATAGTTGGCTAAGTGTCATGAGGAGTCACGGGAACAAATAGCCAAACTCATGGAGATGATGAATACCATGATGAGGCAGAAATGGCCAGGGGAAAATTCAGTTACAAGAATGGGGGCAGTAAACCAGGAAGGCCGACCAGAGGTGGTACAGAAGAATGGCCAGACATCCCAGGATGTGGAAAATGAACTTCCAACTGGGGCCGCATCCTATATTTACATCCAACCAGCGGCTGAGGCACAAAATTTTGGTCCTAAAAAAGCTAATATTTGGGTTGATCTAATTGATGTGGACGTTCCAGACTTTGAGGAATTGGCTGAAAAGGAAAGGGCAAAGATGACTGAGCTGAAAAGTGTTGAAACGGTAGAATCCCAAAAAAAAATATCAGCTGCTGGAGGAAAGATTGAGGGCAGTTGAAGGGGCGGAGCTATTTGGCAGTCTGGAGGCCAAAGAAAAGAGTTTAGTGCACGGTCTGGTGATTCCTCCAATGTTCAAAGTACCAGACTTTGAAAAATATAACGGAACTACCAACCCATCATCGTATCTGACCATGTACTGCCGGAAGATGACCGAACATGATGAAGATGAAAAATTGCTTATCCATTATTTTTAGGATAGCTTAACAAGGTCCGCAACTCGGTGGTATAACCAACTTACCCATACTAAGATCCGTTCCTAGATGGATCTAGCCAAAGCTTTCATGGAACAATACAAGCATGTGACGGACATAGTGCCTGACCATCTAACTCTACAAAACATGGAAAAGAAAGCTACTGACAGCTTTAAAGAATATTCTCAAAGATGGAGAGACCTGGATACACAAGTACAACCTCCTTTGACCAATAAGGAAACTACAGTGCTTTTCATCAATACCCTGAACGCACCTTATTATGATAAATTGGTGGGGAGTGCCACCAAGGACCTTGCAGATATGGTGATATACGGGGAGATGATAAAGTCTGCCATTAAGAACGAGAAAATGGAGGGGGGTAAGTCTGCTACCCGAAGAGGGTTTTCCCTGCAAAAAAAAAAAGGAGACACATGCAGTCAGTTTCAATCAATACCCCTATGCACCTCCTACACCATACATACCTCTCAGGCCCTATACTCCTCCTACATCTTATGCACCTCCTACACCCTATACACCTTATCCGGGGTATGGTCCTTACTGTCCCAATGTGAACCATCTTACCCAAAATCCATTTCCCTATACCAATATACCACAACAGCCTTTTCCAACTGGCATATCCCCACAGATAAATCTTCCCCGAAATACAGTCCCAAACACCTAAGGTGCTGGATGCAATGATCAACGTTCAGCAAGGAATGATCAGAAACCCCAATTTGATCCGATTCCTACCACCTATGGTGAGCTATATCCTAAATTGTTGAAGAGTCAACTTATTGTACCTGTATACCTCAAACCTCTGACACCACCATATCCAAGGTGGTACAATGCAAATGTTAGCTGCGCATATCACATAGGGATCCAGGGGCATTAGACTAAGGACTGTATTGCCTTTAAGAACAAGGTCCAAAGTTTGATTAATACTGGGGTGGTGAAGTTCGGGGCAAGGAATGGGCCAGATATAGCAGGAAATCCATTACCCGGTCATGCTGAGAACCGGGTAAATACAGTATTGACAGGGAAAGAAAGAAGGTTGAAAAGATATGTCAGTGAAGTCAAGACCCCAATGATAAAAGTGTGGGTCGAAATGGTAAAAGCGAGAATGGTGGAGGATAGTGACAGTTTAAAAATAGTTGCAAACAGAATGGAGGATTGGTGCCCGTTCCATGGATATAAAGGTTATATCATACAGGAATACAGGGACTTTCTGGCTAAAATCCAAAAGATGATGGATGAGGGGGAAGCCCAGTTTTATGAAGAAATGGAGGATGAATTAGAGGTTGTTGAGAATATGACTGGCTATGAAATAGGAAGACCTTTGATCATCTATTACGATGAAGTAGAGAAGACTACTTCGGTTGTTGAGAAAATTGCGCCTAAGCTAATCATAGATTTGCCTTCTTCCTTTTCATACAAGAAAAACAAAACTGCACCATGAAAATATGACTGCAACATGGTTATGCCCGGGTCTTCAAGTCAGCAAGATATTACAGGTGTGGGGCACTTAACACGAAGTGGAAGGTGTTATGCCCCTGAGGCTGTTGAACAGAGATCAACAAGAAAGGATGGAGGACTGGACAAAGGGAAGAAAGTAGCTGAATCAATCCATATTGAGATGGATTTGTCAAAAGAAGCAGAGAGGGGATCAGCCCTTGTAAACAGGATAAAAGAGCCGATGAACGAGAAGGAGGCCTGCGAGTTTTTAAAGTTCATAAAACATAGTGAGTATAGTGTGGTTGAGCAATTGCAGTGTCAGCCAGCAAGAATCTCCATCTTATCTTTGCTATTAAACTCGGAGCCACACAGAAATGCCCTATTGAGAGTGTTGAATCAAGCATATATGGCTAACAAAATATCACTAGAAAAATTAGACAGGCTGGTGGGAAACATTGCAGCAGAGATCATATATATTTCAGTTATGATGAAATACCACCCAATGGTATTGGGTCCACAAAGGCTCTTCATATAACAACCACCTGCAAGGGGCATATACTTCCAAGAGTGCTTCTGGATAATGGTTCTTCATTAAATGTAATGCCCCTGGCAACCCTGTCTAAGTTGCCAATTGATATTTCCTATATGCTGCCGAGTTGCACAGTAGTCAGGGCTTTCGATGGTACCAGGAGAGAGGTAATGGGAACTATTGAGGTTCCTCTGGAGATAGGCCCATACACCTATACGGTGAACTTTCAGGTCATGGATATTAATCTGTCCTATAATTGCTTGTTGGAAAGGCCGTGGATACATTTCGCAGGGGCTGTACCCTCGTCTCTCCACCAAAAGCTGAAATTTGTGATGGAGAGTCGTTTGGTCACTGTATCAGGAGAGGAAGACATAATAGCCTCTGCATCTACTGAATCTCCTTATGTTGAACCCAATGAAGATGTCGTAGAATGTTTTTTTCGATCTTTGGAATTCTTAAATACGGTTTTCTTCGCTGAAGGACGAAAAATTCCAAAACCAAGTTTGTCCAAGAACACAAGGCTGGTAGTAAGAACCATAGTGGGAAAAGGCTGCAGGGCTGGAAAAGGTCTTGAAAAATATCTTCAAGGGATGGCCCGAGCAATGGAAGTAGTGGGAAAGAAAAACAGGTTTGGATTAGGGTATCTTCTGAAAGCCCATGAGAAGAGGAAACAAGTTGAAGGAACCGAAAAATGAGGATGGCTCATTTCGCGGGTATGGATATTGAATGGGAACCCATGACTTTCCCACTAATCCTTCACAACTTTCGCTCTGCGGGTTTTCTATTCGGAGAAAAGAATTCAGAGGATATACTCATAATGATCGAGCAAACTTTTGAAAAATTCCATGTGAATAAGGGTGGGCAGATTCAGAATATGGTGATTTGCATGACTCGAAAAGAAGGGATGGAAAGTGACAATGCGAACTGGATGGTGCGACCTTGTCCACTAGGATATAGACTAACCAATTAGAGTGCGACTGAGTTGCCCTTAGTTTTTAAGTCTATTCCAAAGTAATAATTAAAAAAAAATCTTAATTATCTTTACCCAGAGATATTAAGAGTTTTTTTTTTTCTGTAATGGCCTTTTTGTTTAAACATTTTCATTCAGTATATAACAAGCACGATGCATTTTATTCATAATGATGTGCCATATTCTTTCATTTCTGCTATTTATTTTGTTTTCATTATATATTTTTTCCTATATTTTTTCTTCTTCACCTATTTACAAGTGTACAGATGCGCAATATGAGGACTTTCCGGTCAGTAACTCTGAAATTGATTTTGAAAGACCCATTTGCACGGGTAATTTTGAGGCTAACGAAGATACTGAGGATTATGGTCTACCTCCGGATCTATTAAGAAAAATAGAACAAGAAGAGAAACAAGTACTTCCGCATAAGGAATTATTGGAAATGATAAATCTGGGAAATGGTGAAGAGATAAATGAAGCCCAAATCGGGACTTCATTGTCATTATCAATAAAGGGTGAGTTGATAACCTTACTCCAAGAATATATGGATGTATTTGCATGGTCTTACCAAGACATGCCAGGGTTGGATCCGGATATTGTGGTTCATAAGCTCCCTTTAAGGCCAAAATGCAAGCCAATTCAGCAAAAGTTGAGAAGAATGAGGCTGGACATGCTATTAAAGATAAAAGAGGAGGTAAAGAAGCAATTTGGTGCTGGATTCTTAGAGGTGGCAAAATATCCAAAATTGGTGGCAAATATTGTTCTAGTACCAAAGAAGGATGGTAAGGTGCGGATGTGCGTTGATTATCGAGATTTGAACAAGGCCAGCCCTAAAGATAATTTCCCTCTGCCCCATATTGATAATCTGGTGGATAATACGGTGAAGAGTTCTTTATTTTCTTTCATGGATGGATTCTCAGGATACAATCAGGTTAAGATGGCACCGGAAGATATGGAGAAAACCATATTTGTGACAATGTGGGGAACCTTCTGCTACAAGGTAATGCCATGTGGGTTGAAGAATGCTGGGGCAACATATCAGAGAGCCATAGTGACCTTGTTTCATGATATGATGCATAAGGGAATTGAGGTCTATGTCGATGATAAGATTGCAAAATCACAAGGAGAAGAGGAGCATATTGTGAATCTTAAGAAGCTCTTCGAACGACTAAGAAAGTTTCGACTCAATCTAAATCATGCAAAATGCACTTTTGGAGTCACCTCGGGAAAATTACTGGGTTTTGTCATCAGCAAAAGGGGAATTGAGATTGACCCGGATAAAGTGAATGCCATTCAGAATTTACCACCACCTCATACTCAAAAAGAAGTAAGAGGCTTTCTGGGGAGATTGAATTATATTGCTCGGTTTATTTCTCAGTTAACCAACAAATGTGATCCAATATTTAAGTTACTTCGAAAACGTGATCCAGGAGAATGGGATGAAGGTTGTCAGATTGCATTTGAAAAGGTTAAACATTATCTATCCAACCCACCAGTATTAATGCCACATGTTTCGTATAAACCAATGATACTGTATTTATCAGTATTTGAGAGATCCATGGGTTATGTTTTGGGGCAAGAAAGAACAGGCAGTTTACAGATTATGAGTTGAAATATTCATCGGTAGAAAAGTTGTGTTGTGCTTTAGCTTGGACTGCTCGAAGACTCAGACAGTACATGTTGTACCACATAACGTGGTTGGTTACCAAGCTAGATCCAATCAAGTACATGTTGGAAGCACCTTCTTTATCAGGGAGAAAAACAAGATGACAGGTTTTATTGCCAGAGTCTGACATTGTATATGTAAGTCAAAAAGCTATCAAGGGTAGTGCAGTGGCTGAATTCTTAGCAAGTAAGGCAGTGGAAGATTATGAGCCGTTGAATTTTGACATCCCGGATGAAGATTTGATGTATGTTTCACAAGCAGATGAGATTCCCCTGAAGAAGAAAGTATGGAAAATGTACTTTGATGGCGCATCTAATGCCATGGGGCATAGAATCGGTGCAGTCCTCATATCCCTAGAAGATGATTATTATCCTTTCACTACTAGATTGGATTTTGATTGTACAAATAATACTGCCGAGTATGAAGCGTGTACTATGGGCCTTCGTGCTGCAATGGACAGAAAGATCAAAGTATTGGAAGTTTTCGAAGATTCAACCCTAGTGATATACCAACTACGGGGAGAATGGGAAACCCGAGATACAAAGCTAATCCGATATCGAGAACTCATACTGAGTTTATTGGAGAAATTTGAAGAAGTGAATTTCAATTACTTCCCTTGAGAAGAAAACTGAATGGCAGATGCTCTGGCTACTTTTTCATCAATGTTTAAAGTGAATGAAGGGGATGAAGTTGTGCCAATAAAGATGAGTATATACGAGTCTCCTGTCCACTGCCTGAGTATTGAAGAAGAAGTAGATGGCCTCCCTTGGTACATCAAGAGTCAACAGTATACATAACAAGCAACAGAAAATGACAAGAGGACTCTGAAAAGGTTAGCAATGGGTTTTGTTCTAGACAGTGAGATTCTCTACAAGAAAGGAAAAGACCAAGTCTTGTTGAGATGTGTCGGATTTGCCAAAGCTCGAAGAATTATAGAATAGGTCTATGAAGAGATATGTGGCACTCATGCTAATGGTCACATGCTTGCTAAGCAGATTATGAGGGCAGGGTATTATTAGCTGACAATGGAAGAAGATTGTATTAGTTATTCCTGGAAATGCCATAAATGCCAGATATATGCAGATAAGATCCACGTGCCGCCATTGCCATTGCATGTCATGACTTCACCATGGCCATTTTCAATGTGGGGAATGGATATGATCGGGCTTATTACCCCGAAAGCTTCAAATGACATCGTTTCATCTTGGTGGCTATAGATTATTTCACAAAGTGGGTAGAAGCTTCTTTCTATGCGAATGTAACAAAGTCAGTGGTATGCAGATTTGTTAAGAAAGAAATCATATGCCGTTACGGATTGCCAGCAAGAATTATTTCGGATAATGCTCTCAATTTGAACAATAAGATGATAAGAGAAGTGTGTACTCAGTTCAAGATCACACTTCATAATTCGGCACCTTACCATCCGAAGATGAATGGGGCAGTAGAAGCAGCTAACAAGAACATCGAAAAGATTATTGAGAAGATGACTGAAGTGTACAAGGATTGGCATGAGATCTTGCCTTTTGCTCTTCATGCATATCGTACCTCAGTTCGCACATCTACAGGGGCAACGCCATTTTTTTTGGTATACGGGATGGAAGCAGTGCTACCTATTGAAGTTGAAATCCCTTCATTACGGGTTTTGATAGAAGTTGGCCTACAAGAAGCAGAATGGGTTAGAGCTCGTTATGAACTGCTGAGTCTCATCGAGGAGAAAAGATTGAAAGTCACAGGCAGTTTTATCAGAAAAGGATGATTCGAGCCCACAACAAGAAGGTTCGTCCTAGACAGTTTCGAGAGGGGGAGTTGGTACTGAGAAAATTTCTCTCTATAGGAAAGGACCCGCAAGAAAAGTGGGCTCCGAATTGGGAAGGACACTATGTGGTAAAAAGAGTTTTTTCTAGAAGAGCATTGATTTTAACTCGGATGTACGGGGAGGATTTCAGAAATCCCGTGAATGCTGATGAACTGAAAAAGTATTATGCTTGAAAAAATGTGATGCTGTGCACATGGAAATTCAAATGATTCCAAGCATAAAAATGGAAATTCTATATATCTATCTCCCTTGTGGATTGCTTTTTAATGAGAATATTCATGCTTGATATGATGAATGGCCATCTTTCATATTCCTTTCACTAAGAAGAAATTATCCTTAGTCACCCCTTTGAGCCTTAGGAATTATTTCTTTCTTTAAACCTTGATCAAGGATCACCCTCTACACAGGAGGGCAAATGCGAGGAAAAATAATAAAAAAATCATGGCAAAAAGAAAGCCATCGGAAAATGTGAAAATCAAAGAGTGGCAAATGAAAGCCAACAAAAACAAAAGTCCAAAAAAGGGACAAATGTTTCAAGAATGAGTTCTCTCAAGAAATGATCCTTGATTCAATCACCCTTAAAAACATTTTGGGCCTATTTTATCCTTTCTTTTTGAACCCGAACCTTGGCCTACATTACGTGCTTTAGAAAGTCCATTTTGATCAAGTATAGATATTTAATTTGAAAGGTTATTCTCAGAATTCATCCCACCTTTTGAATTGATATTTTTACCTTGGAAGCATTTAGAATTCTCAGATGCATGGTAGAATACAAAAAAATGAAAATGAAAAAAAAAATGTAAAAGGAGAGGTTTAAGTCGAAAACCTGCAAAGGGCAACTTAATACCGAATGGAGGACACTTGAGTTGAAAACCTGCAAAGGGCGGCTCAAGTACTGATTAAAGTTCGAATTAATGCTCCGTGTAAAGGGGGAGAAAGTATCTGAAAATCAGAGGAAAGGGGAACAACTCAGTCTGACGTAACTACGGAAGCCGAGAGGTTACCCAAGTAAATTGCTTGTTCAAGAGAAATTTGAGATGGTTTGAAAAAGAAGAGGTCCTTGATATTCCGCATCCGGGGCATCTACAACCTATAACATTACATTTGTTTTGTTATATCCTTGATATTCACTTTTACAATTTTAAAAAAACATTTGTTGGAATAAATTCTCGTTATCCTTTTCATGACATCTTTGCTTGTTTCATTTCTTCTTTCATACATTTTTTAGATGCATCATGATTTTTATTAAATTGAATGATGATTATTAATAAAAAAATCTTTAAATAAAAGGATTTTAGAGTATTACTAAGGAATAGATTTAAATCTTGGGAAAGGTTTGGAAAATTCACCAAGAAAAGAAAACAGTGAACGTGTTGGAAACTCCATCACAAAGTCAAAAAATCTGTGAATTTAAGCGAAAGTCAAAAAGTAAGACTGTTTGACAAGTTATCTTGAGTGAAGGGTTCCTTAAGGGGGCATCAGTGAACAATTGAAGACTCCGTCATGAAGTCAGATAATCTGTGAACCTCAAAGAAACCATGGACTAGAAATCATGACATAATCATTTGATTGCATTCATTCTTAGGAAACATACAAGCATTTGCAAAGCATGTTATTCTCATCATTACATTTAGCTAACATTGCAGAAATCAGGAAAACTTGGACTTCCCCAAAGTGAACTCGTTATGCTTTTCAAACAAGTCGAGCCTTGAGATCGCCGTCGAGGTATGTTCCTTTCATTTTCAAGTTAAATTTATTTTTTCCAAATGAACCAAACCCAGAATCATTCTTAGTATTTCCTTTTGTTTTAAATCGAATTCATTCTGTTTTATCAAATGTGTCGAGCCTTGAGACCACCGTCGAGGTATTTCCTTTTGTTTTAATCAAATTCATTCTGTTTTATCAAATGAGTCGAGCCCCGAGACCACCGTCGAGGTATTTCCTTTTGTTTTAAATCGAATTCATTCTGTTTTATCAAATGAGTCGAGCCCTGAGACCATCGTTGAGGTATTTCTTTTTGTTTTAAATCGAATTCATTCTGTTTTACCAAATGAGTCGAGCCTTGAGACCATCGTCGAGGTATTTCTTTTTGTTTTAAATCAAATTCATTCTGTTTATCAAATGAGTCGAGCCTTGAGACCGTCGTCAAGGTATTTTAAATCATGGGTAAGGCCTTCGGGCACCATTTTTAAAGACCTCCGGGCATCAATTAATCAAAATCATGGATAAGACCTCCGGGCCCCATATTCAGAAAGTACCTCTGGTTTCACCTAGGTTTTTTTCAATTTCTGGCTTTGCCCAAGTCATCACCTTGAAAATTATCTATGGTTTCTCCTAGATAACTTTTCGACTTCTGGTTTCGCCCAAGGCATCACCTTGAAAATTATCTATGGTTTCGCCTAGATAACCTTTCGACTTCTAGTTTCGCCCAAGTCATCACCTTGAAAATTATCTATGGTTTCGCCTAGATAACTTTTTGATTTTTGATTCTGCCCAAATCATCACTTTGCAAATCGAACTCGTTTCCTTAAGACGGGTCAAGCCTTGATTAATTAGGGAACTCAAATTAAGGACAATATCTTCTATTTACAGCTTTAAAAAAAAATTAATAGAAAAAGAAACCCTTTTCCCTTCTCTTCATATTTGATTTCACTAAGCGAACAAAATTAGTGTTTGTTTACCTTTGTCTGATTCCTGATTCTCAGCAATAGCCAAAGAGGGGCAGCTGTAGACACCTAATTTTGTCCGGATCACTAAAACATGAATGTTTTCTTCCTAAATTGATGTTTTAGAATGTAAAAAGACTTTTTTCATCCTACAGGTGGTACTCCGAGACTTAGTCTAAGAAGGCGAGCATAAAAACTTAATCTTAAAAAAGTCAACCTCAAAAAGTCAACCTCGAAAAGTCAACTACTTAAAAATTCAACCCACTTTCAAATTCAAGATTTGAAGTTCAATTGAAAAATGGCGAAAGAATTTTGATAATCCGAGATCTACATTGAAAGATATGGAGTTCGAAACTTCGGTTACGGAGATTCAGTAAAAAAAAAACCCTAGTTCGGGAAATTTGGGGAAAAGTGCTTAAGCGATCAAATTGGTCAAAATTGAAGGTTCCAAATGAAAGATAAGCACTAACTACGGGTAATGGAAAGCTACTTGGAAAGAAAACGGAACGAAAAGTCAATCCGGAAGAAAACCGAGAATTAGGGTTTTTAATGGATTTTGGTGAAATTTGGAAGAATTACAGAAATGGCCCAATTCGGTAAGACTAAAACCCCTAATGTATGAGGAGTGATTAAACAAGGATAGCCCAAGGCTCAGTTTGAAGAAAATCTGAAAATCGGACTTGTTTTGAGCAAAACCGGGTTTCGGAGGCAAAAGGGCAAAATTGGAAAATTTGGAAAAAATAGCAAATGAACTCCAAAAATTCTGAAAAATTGCAGTTTTCATTCTTAAATCATTTCAAAGAGATTGACAAAATAAAATCCGGATTCGGAGTTCGTTTGCAAAATGGCCAAATCCTGGATCCCTTATGTAGAAATTCAATAAGATAAATCCCGAAAAAATAGCAAATGAACTCCAAAAATTTTGAAAATTTGCAGATCTCATTCTTAAATTATTTGGAAGATATTGGCAAAAGAAAATCCAGACTCGGAGTTCGTTTCAAAATGGCCAAATCTCGGGCCCACTATGTAGTAATTCAAGCAGATAAATCCCGAAAAAATACCAAATGAGTTCCAAAAATTATGAAAACTTTGAGATCATACTTTTAAATTATTTTAAAGAGATTTGTGAAGAAAAATCTGGAATTGGAGCTCGTTTAAAAAATGGTAAAGTTGGGGAGCACAAAAGGGCAATTTTGGAAGAAAAAATCCAAATAAATAGCAAATGGGCTTGGAAAATTTTAAAAATCTCCAGAATTCAATTTTTTATTATTTTTAAATTATTGAAAAAATAAAATTCAAATTTGGAGTCCGTTTGCTATTTATTTATGTTCGGGGGGCAAAAAGGTCATTTTACCTAAGAAACCGAAAATGGCTTTTCTTGCCTTTTAAAAAAATGAAGCATGAGCTGAAAGATGAGGGGTCATTCGGCCAAGGCCCAATGGTGGGAAAATAATTTCTGATTTTAATCAAAAGGCCAACAATGAAGAGGAAGTAGTTATTTTTTGATTAAGCCTTTGTAATTGTGCCACATGGACCAATGCATGAAGAGGGAGAATGTCAACATAATGGCTTAAGATTCTTGAATAGCTGTAATTGTGGATAGCTGATTGCCTAATCTAAGGGTGATAATTTCACATTTTAAACATCTTGGATTAATAGCCTTTGGATCAAAATTGGTTGAAAGAAAAATGACAACATCCTAGCATTTAGAGGGCCATTCGGCCACTACAAGGAAGAGGAGGGTCTCTCTTTCATTTTCACTCTCTATTCACTCTTGTTTGTCTGATTTCTCTCCATTGTTGAAAGGCACAAAGAAAAGTTTAGAAAAGAAAAGAAAGTTAGAAGAGAAAAAGCTTGCAATATAGCTTCTAAAGGTTGCTTTAAGAACCATACTCTTGCACTTTCCTTGATTTTCTATTCTTGATTTGCTGTTTTGATTACTATTTTTGTGAGTTTCTTTTGATTTTTCTTTTAAAAATAAGTGTTTTTAATATTTTTCTTCAAGTTCTTCTTTATAGTTTCTTGGAAAAAGCTTTGAGAAATTTTTTTTCATGACTTAGAGGGGTGGCCGAGTGGCTTTTTTTTTTTTAATGTAGTTGTTGTTTTGTTTTTTATTTCATGTTATTAGTGATATTTAACAAGTTTTGATGCTTTAAATCTTCTTCAAATACATAAACATGAAGCTTGTTTGGATTTAGTTGCTTGCTTGTTTCCATTTTTGAGTCTATTATCTTGTTATCATGTTTATTATACTTGTCTTGCATTTTTTATTTTTTGTTTTCAAAATGCTTAAGTTTGTTTATATTTTACATTTTGTTAATCCATGTGTTTGTGAAAATGCCTTTACTTTATATTTGCATGATTTGAGTATTATTCTTTAATCTTGCATGTTAGTATATCATGTGTTTGTAAAAATGTCATGCATATTTTAAAGTATGGGACCATTCAGCTACCCCTCTCTTTTAAGCTTTGTGTGTGCATTTTTGTTATGCTAGTTGATAGGTTTGCATTTTCATGATATTTGATTGTGTATTTTGTTTAAGCATGCTATATGTTTGTGTTATTGCCATGCATTCTTTAGATTTAGGTTTTGCTTGTATTGCCATGCATATTCATGCATTTTAGACCTAGGTTGCATTAAATTCCATGCAAGTTCATTTAGGTCTAGGTCATTTTATTGATGCCGTGCATTTTTCATGTCATTTAGGTTTTAAATCATGCATTTCGTGCATCATATTTGCTGTATTTTCATGCATTTCATGTCCTTGCCACATGATTTATGACTTACACCAATCAATGGTTCAAAGTCATGCTCATTTTGAGCATGTTTGTGGAAAATTAAAGAGTTGTCAGATTGATTATTGTACCTTTGTGATTTTCTTTACTTAGCCAATTTTTGTCTAACTTTTCAAAAGTGTTAGATACTGTTTGTGAGCCTTTAGGAGAGTCTCTAATATTTTTACTTTGATTTTTAAATGATTTTATCAAAGGCAAAAAATGTGTTTTGGCAAAATAGATTTTTCACCTAGTACTCGTACTTTCCCGATTTTTCTGGGCAGTCATCTTTAATCAAAAAATTAAGCTGATTTTTTCCCGTGTAGTTTTACATGTCCTGAGTCTGCAGTATTTTTTAGATTTTTTTGAACTTTTAAAAATAGGGTAAAAAATCATGCTTTAAAACTAGACAGTAGAGGCGGAATTGAATTTGAAGGAAAATCATTTTTCTGTTTTGGTTAAGTTACTTAAAGGGGGCTGATTAGGAAGTTTAGCTACTGACTTAGGGTAGTTTCTAAGCTTTTTTAAACTCTAAAAATGATTTTTTAAATCTCGGGTTAAGGGTGGTCAAGTCCGGGATTTTAAACTTAGGAATTTAGAGCCATTTAAAAAGGGTTTAGATAAGTTTTTTTATTTATTTTTAATCTAAGATTTTCAAAATTGTTTTCAAACAATCACAAAGTATTTTGGTTTTAGAATATTTAATTTGATATATTTTCCTAAGATAACCGGATATCTTTTTAGATATATGGATTTTCTTAATTAAAGGAAAAAATACATTCTCATGCATTGCATTTTCCATATTCATGCATACTATATAATATATGATTTTTGCTATGTTAATTTTCATGATGGTGTTATTATCTTTGATTTAAATTTTTGATATTATATTAATTGTTATATGGTTTTGAATATTTCATGATATCCTATGCTTTTTATTTAGTCATTTTTGTCATATTATTTAGCATATACTATGTTCATGCATTATTATTTTTATTTCTATTTTCATGCATATTATATGTTAGCATTATTTTATGTTTCATGTCATTTCATATCATTTAGATTATATGCCATATCATTTATATTTACCATGTCATTTAAATCATTTTATTCCATTTAGAATATATCATGTGACTTAGGATATTTCATTTCATATAGAATATACTGTTACCTAGGCCATTTCATTTCATGTAGAATATATTATGTTACCTAGGTCATTTCATTTCATTTAGAATATATTATGTCACTTAGGATATTTTATTTCATTTAGAATATATCATATGACTTAGGATATTTCATTTCATATAGAATATATCATGTTACCTAGGTCATTTCATTTCATTTCATTTAGAATATATCATATAACTTAGGATATTTCATTCCATTTAGAATATGCTAAGACATTTAAATTATATCATACCATTTAGGTTGCATTATATTATCTAGATTTTGCTATGTCATTTTATTTATGTCACATATTCATATTCATATTTTTTTAAAATAATTTGGAAAAAGTAATGATTTTCAATAAAATAAAGATATTCTCGAGTTAAAATAATTCATGAGTTCTCTGTCAGGTTTGCTGGGGAGGATATCATCAATTATCATTAATAACGGAATATCTTCTTTAAAACGAGAATGGTTCGGAAATTTTTTCAAAATAATAAAAATTTCTATATTTTGCCACGCTTGTTGGGAAATATAGAAAAAATTTGAATTAATAAATTCCGGATCATTTTCAATTAAAAAATGGAATTATTTTTCTTTAAATTGGGAATTAACGTAAAATACTAAATTAAAAATCGACTTTTTACCAAGACTTGAGATAACACATGATTAATAAGGTACCGTTTTATACGGGCATTGTGGGGGTGCTAATCCTTCCCCACACGTAACAGAGTCTCGAACCCCCTTCTTTGGTTTCTCTAGTTTAAAACGCAGACTTGAAATTGGTTTTAAAAATATTTTAATTAATTTTAAAATGTTTTATATCGGTTTTAATAGGTGGCCGATCACATCTAGCCAAAAAAAGATTGGTGGCGACTTCATGTCTTTTTCAAGGTTATTTTCAAAATCTTCGTTTTTCTAGAGGAATTAAGTCGACTTTTTCTCGGTTTTCTTTAATGTCACGCTTAACGAATAATAAAGTTTTGCGATTAGACTTGTTATTTTTTAAGTTGCGACATGATAATTTGATTATTTTAATGTGGATAAGAATAATTGAAATAGTCAATGTTTGACCTGTCATTATTTGACTTTATGATGTTTTAAATTACATAAATTTTTCTCTTAAATACATCATAAGGGATGATTATTTAGGGAAGAAAAATTATCTGATCTACTATTAGTAGAGTTTTTAAATTTTACAAATAAAATTAACAAGATAACACATACATAGGCAAATTTAGAGGGGGCATGTACGAAGCATGGCCCCCCTAAATCTTTTAAAATCTTAAGAATACCCTTGTATCATCATTCGAAAATGAGGAAAAATTATATTTGACCATACCAAAATTTTAATTTGGCCACTTCGTAAATTTGTAATTTGATATGATAAATTTGGTAACGTTTTGAGTTTAGACTTAATTCATTATTATTAGCTTGATTTTCTCTATATACCTTTTCAATCAATCAAATATATATAAATTGAATTCTATGATAAACTATGCAAAATATATTAATTTGATGACAACTTTTAAATTAAAGTATAGATATAAAAGAACACAAATATAACACGAATACATGAATCTATTTCGTTATATATACATTATATGTAAAAAAAAAAAAAAGATGGATATCAAAATTTAATTAATTTAGATTATATTGACATCCATAATTTCTATTCATATTAATAAATAAAAAATAATAAAATATAAAACTAACAACTATCATATAATACTTCATAACTTATAACATCATTTAACATAGTTTTTTTTTTTTACTATCTAATTATCATAATATTTTTTTTTCTTTTGATTCAACACCAAAAGTTTAAAAAAATTTACTTACATTAACTCATCTCATATTATTATTCAATATTTTAATCTTTACTGATAATTTATCAATATAATAATTTTTTATTCAATGATATAAAAATAAATATGACTTTATTTTCCAACAAAAAAATAAAATAAAATAACCAATCATTATACAATACGTGACAAAAAAATAAAAATTATTTGAATAGTGTCACAAACGCGAAAAAATAACTAAAATATGATATGACATGAAAAAATAACATGACCACGACATGAATACATGAATGCGTCGAAATTTATATAAAACGAACTTGACACAAAATTGAGAATTATTTGAATAGTGCCAATTAGACCTAGGGATTTCGGTCACGAAATGAAATGAAAAAACAACTAAAACACAATACAACATGAAAAAATAACACTAACACAACACGAAAACATGAATGTTTCAAGATCTATCAACATGACACAAAATTAGGAGTTATTCGAATAGTGCTAATTAGACCTGGTAATTTTGGACATGACACGAACATGAAAAAGTAACTAAAACACAATACAAGATGAAAAAATAACACTAATCCAACATGAATTCACGAATATGTCAAAATCTATACATAACGTATCAAAATATATATATATAATACCCTTAATACGATTATAACATAAAAATAACATAAATACAATATGTAATAATTATAAGAAAATATATAATCACTTATAACGTGGCAAGCAATAAACACAAATGTGGTACATTCAATCTAAGTAAAGGTGATAAATGTTATCCGAAATTTATCTCAATAAACACAAATGAACTATTAACATTTAATTAAAAAAAAGATCCAATTGAAATGAAGTATGATGATTTGATTATTTTAACGTGAATAAGAATAATTGAAATAAAGTCAATGTTTGACCTGTCATTATTTGACTTTATGATGCTTTAAATTACATAAATTTCCCTGGTAAATCCATCATAAGGGATATTATTTAGGGAAGAAAAGTTATCTGATTCATTACTAATGAAGTTTTTAAATTTTATAAATAAAATTAACAAGATAATATATGCAAAGGCAAATTTAAAGGCAAATTTAGAAGGGGCAAGTAGGGGTTTCCTCAAATGGTGGGTTGAGGTTGTTATTCAACTCACTGACTTTGGCTCTTTCCGCACAAAAAGTCTTATTGCATGGTTATGTTGGCACATTTGGAAAGCTAGAAATGCTTTCGTTTTTGAAGGTTGTTTGGGAGACCCGGTTCAGGTTTGGCCTGACGCTTTACGAGACTACCAAGAGTATGGTGAAAGGACTACTCAATCGCCTAGGGGCTAGGAGTTCCTCAGTAAAGGAGGGAACAGGGACAATGGCAAAGACCTTCTCCTGATGTCATTAAAATCAACTGCGATGCTTCTAATGTTCCAGGCTCCCTTTTTGCGGGAATTGCTGCCATTGCGCGAGATTGCAGTGGGTCTATTGTGGATGGAGTTAATTCTTTTGTGCAGGCAGGATCAGCTCAGGTGGCAGAGGCATTGGCTTTAAGACTTGGTGTGGCTCTTGTGGTGGATGAAGGTCATTATTGAGTCTGATATTGAGGGAATTGTCAAGAGTTTATCCTCTGGCTCAGCTGTATGCTGGGAAACGATGGCTATTGAAGATGATATCCTTAAAATGATTGAGGTTATCTCTGATCTGCGTTTTTTGCATGTCAACAGAGAAGCGAACCGTGCAGCAAGGAAGACAAGAAGCAGATGTTGCCCCTGGGACTGGGCTGACCATCCTCCCAGTGAACTGGTTAATCTGATAGTTTGTAATGATAGGAATATGTAGGCATCTGCCATTATGATGAACAAAAGAAAAAAATGGCCCCCCTAAATCTTAAAAATATCCTTGTATCATCATTTGAAAATGAGAAAAAAATTACGTTTGATCTTTCCAAAATTTTAATTTGGCCCCTTTATAAATTTGTAATTGGATATAATAAATTTGATAATGCTTTAAGTTTAGACTTAATTCATTATTATTAGATTGATCGTCTCTATATACCTTTTAGATTAATCAAATAGATATATTTACATTAATTAGTGTGTTAATAATTTTCATTCTATGCTCATAAAGAAAAAATAAAAAATAAAGATAATTAAATTATTATAATATCTAATACAAATTGTGCATTTAACTTATTTTATTTTTTTAAATGTATGTAATCTTATATTTTTTTTGTAATATAAAATATTTTATACTTCTTTAATTATTTTAGTTATACTATAAGTTTTTGTTGACATTAAGATTTTAATTCTTATTAAATTTTTTACATATGTAACATGAATTATAATATTTGAAAATTGATTTTTTTTTTTTTGTTCATTATAAGGAATTGATTTATTTTTTGTAATTTTAATATCATATATAATATTTCAATTTAATATTTTCGTGTTAGAGTTATGTTCATGGATTGGGTCGAGTCAGACTCATAAAGCAAAAAATTTGCTTGCTCAAGGTTAGACTTGAATGAGCCGAAAGTAATCCAATTTTTGGACAGGTTTATTTTATATATAATTTTTATTTTTACTTAAAATATATATATATATATATATCTCAGCCCCAGTATTCATGGATTTGCTCCTAAACACTTAACTCTTCGGATATATTTACAAAATTAAAAAAACTAATTAAAAAAAATGGGACATGTGATAATTTTTTAATCTTATTTATGAAATTAAAAAATTTCACTGTCAGTATATCAAAGACGGACACTTTAGGAAAATAACTTTTTTTTCTTTGGATTTGGCAAAAAAGATAAAGATTAAAATTATGTTTTTGAGTAAAAAATAACGTAGTAACCATTGAACCAAAGGTTCAACATGAAAATATCTTTCTAATATAATGGTGCAACAAGACAATAGAAGTCAACTATTGAAATCTATTGACCCGTTACTCTTCACAATTTTTTTTAGGGAAATCAAAGCTAGCTGTATTAGAATGCAAAATAATAATTGATCAGTGATTTTTTTAAAATTAAATATTATTTGATATCATGAGTTAATTTATGTATTTCAAGTGTAATGAGGTATTTTATTATAAAGATAAAAATATCATTTTTTTTTCTTTTCTACTCCAGTATTAAAAAAATCAGACCGGATTGACCAGTCGAACCGGTGGCTTGTTTGGTACAATGCATATCATAGAACCGGATTTCTTCGAATTGATAGAAAACTGGTTGAACTGGTAAAAAACCGGTAAAACCCCAAAAAAAACTGAAAAAAATCAGTTTTACACTTATTTTAAATTTTTTTAAAAAAATTTATTGTATATAATGAGATTTGAACCTTTAACTCCTTAAATTTATATTAAAGATCATACAATTTAACCAAATATATATTTTTATTAAATATTTACTAGATTTAATATTAAAATTATTTTTAAATTTTAAATATTTTTTAATACAACCAGTTAAATCGATAACTGAAAATCTCACCAATTTATTCGAATTTTTTCAATATTGCTCTACTCCTCCCACCTTCTTTCTCGCCGATCAGGGGTTAGCAAATACCAACGAGGGCCATATCTAACCCAACTGATGCCACAACAGTCAAATGGAGTCAAATCGATCCTTCTCGACGTCGATCCAATAAGAATGTCAATTTGCTCCTAAACTATGATGGGATATTGATGATTTGGGGCAAAGGAAAAAAGAAATTAATATATAGTGAAATCATCAATGGCAAAGCGAAAAGTAATATTTAAACGTTTTTTTATAGACAATTAGATATTAATTAAGAATTATTGAAGTATCTTTTTAAGATATTTTTTTTTTGTATTTAATATATTATTTTTATTAAATTTTAAAAAAAAAATATTAATTATATATATTTTTTATAAATATTTCTTTTATCAGTATTATTAAAAACTGATTAATATTTCCCAAAGTGAATTAGGAAGGAATCTTTTCCTTCAAAACAAAGTTGATCAGTCCCTTTCCCCAGCAATAAGCAACTTGAATGCATGTAATTCAAAGCAACAAAAATTTAAACACATAAACCAAGAATGAGGAACCCACTTATCTCAAGTTGTAGATACAGCTTTTCCAAGTAATGGTAGAATAATATGCTTAATTACTGCTTGTCTCGGCACATTTTTTCTGTTTTTTCGTACAATTAATCATACAGCAAAGCTGCTGCTGCAGCCTTTTGCATTTTGGCGGCTTCGTCGAATGCTACATGCAAATTGTCATTAACGTAAGATCTATAGTATAAAATTATCTTTGTATTATTTATTTTTTTGATACTTAAAAAAAATTTTGATTTTAATTTGATACTTATAGTATAATTTTGGTTTATATATAAAAATATCTTATGTACTATACATTTTTTTCCATTTTGATACTTAAAAAAATTTTGACCTTTGATACCTATAGTATAATTTTTTTTTCCAATATGATCCAAATCGGGTACCTAATTGGTGTACAGAATTATACTATAGGTACCGAAGTAAGGTCAAAAATTCTTTAGGTACCAAGTGAAAAAAGATGTATAGTACAGGGAACAATTTTATATATAAGCCTATAATATTTTGTCATAATCGGGTTCAAATCGAGTACCTAATTGGGTACAAAATTATACTATAAGTACCCGATTAGAGTAAAAAATTATTTAGGTACCAAAGTAAGAAAAGAGGTATAGCATAGGGGCAATTTTATATTTAAGTCAAAGTAATTCCAAGGATGCATGGGAGACAAGAATTTGGGATTTTGAAACCATGCTTAGTTGACAACTAAGCATGGGTATTAAGGGAGTTGAGGGGGGTAGTTTGGGTTTTTTCGATTAAGAAGAAAAGAAAAGAAAGAAAAAAAAATTGGAGAAAAATGGTGTGTTCCTTTTTTTTTGTTCGTGTTATTTTTTGTATGTTCAAAATATTATAAATTTATACAATTTTTTACACGTTAATAATTCGTTTTATGTAGATTTTGATACGTTCACGTATTAGTGTCGTGTTCGTGTTATTTTTTTGTGTGTTCAAAATATTATAAATTTATCTAATTTTTACATGTTAATAATTCATTTTATGTAGATTTTGACCCGTTCAGATATTCGTTCGTCTTCATATTATTTTTCGTGTTCGTGTTATTTTTTTGTGTTTTCAAAGTATTATAAATTTATATAAATTTTTATATATTAATAATTCATTTTATGTAGATTTTGACACGTTCATGTATTTGTGTTGTGTTCATGTTATTTTCGTTTCGTGTCGTATTTTAATTATTTTATGTTAATAATTTATTTTATGTAGATTTTGACACGTACATGTATTTGTGTTGTGTTTATGTTATTTTCATTTCGTGTCGTATTTTAATTATTTTTTCATGTGTTCGTGTCATGTTTCAATTCATCCAAATAATTTGCATAGTTTGTCATGGTGATTCAATTTAGATGTGTGTTCATGTCGTGTCCCGATTCATCTCATATTTTGCATAATTTGTAATAATCATTCAATTTAAAGAAAAATTGTACGTCCGTAACATGTTCGTGTTATTTTATTGTGTATTTAAAGTATTATAAATTAATATAAGTTTTTACACGTTAATAATTCATTTTATGTAGATTCTGACACGTTCGTGTATTTTTGTCATGTTCATGTTATTTTTAGTGTGGTATTCTAATTATTTTTTCATGTTGTATTCATGTTGTATAATCATGTTATGTCCAGAATTGCCAAGTCTAATTGATACTATTCAAATAACTCCCAAATTTATGTCTCGCGTCGTCATGTTTGTGTAGATTTTTCTGTTATAATCGCATTCAAGATATTATATATTTATATAAATTTTGACATGTTAATAATTCATTTTATGTAGATTTTGACACGTTCGTGTATTTATGTCGTGTTCATGTTCATGTTATTTTTTGTGTCATGTCATATTTTAATTATTTTTCTCATGTTATATTTGTATCGTATAATTATGTTATATCTGAAATTGCCGGATCTAATTTATCATATTCAAATAACTCTCAATTTTATACAAAGTGTCGTATAAGGATAGAAGTTTTATTTTTCTAAATTATCTTTACCCCTCTTGCTTTTTTATCTTTCAAATTTATTATAAAATATCAATTCAAATTCGATAACATGTCCGCAATGAAACGCAGACATTTGTCTAGTATAATTTATATATAACCCTTCAAGGCTTCAATCTATGTGGCAATAGACCAAAGGATTAAATCATAAATGACTAAAAACCTAACTTAAATTTATACATAAAAACAATGTCTTTTAGTTCTTTTATTTTTTTTAAGGTATTCGTGTTTAACATATGTGTCCGACACATATTCAAATATTAGTATGAGAGTATGGTCATCCAAATTATACGAAAAATTTTAAAAAAATTAATATACACGTATCGAACATATATTCATATAACACTCATCTTCAAATTCAAATAACGTAGCATAAAAATAACGTATAGCCATCTAAAGTCATATATATTTATATATGACAAAGAAGTTCTCTTCCATCTCATAAATGATAAACCTCGCTCAAGAATAAGTACCAAAAGACTTACTTTGAAAGCAAACAATGGATAACCACCACAACATTAATACCTTAGACTCTGAAAATTCTTAGTATTTGTATATTGATCCTCCCAATTCTTATAATTTTTCACCCACATCTATCCTCTATCATAACCTTCAAACTAATCCAGGCAGACTGATCTCATAGTTTGAGATAAACCCTAGCAAGCATTTTAAAATGATATCTTCTCAATTTTTGGTGCCAAACTTTTCTTGTTAAAAAGTTGAAGGCAAAAAGATCAATGATATTAATACATATAATAATTGTTTTGGTAGAAGTTAAAAGATAAAACCTATAGCATGTGAAATCCCTTTTTTTAAAAAAAATGATATCTCCTAGATGTTTTGGACCTGTTTTAAGGTTATTGATGTACTCAAAAAAGTATATTTTATTTAATCATTGCATTAAAAATATCAATTGTAAAATATAGCAATAAGCAAGGGTCGAGTCCACAGGGATTGGTGTTTAGTTTAAGAATTATTAGTTAAAACTTAAATTCAATGAAAACAAAATAAAATGGGAGTTTTTGAAATCAGTTTAAAAATAAAGCAATCAATAAAAAGTAAGAAAGCAAATAAATAAGAAGTGATCAGATGTGAGAAATATGGCTAAAAGTTCATTCTCCACCACTAGACAATATTATGAATCAATAATCAAATCTATCAATATCAATTATCTATCAAAGTTAACAACCGTAGATAACAACATCCTGTATTACCCCAATCCTTCCTTAGTTCGTCATTAAGTAGGACGAACGCCACTACTTAATCTCCAACTATCAAACAACCTAGAATAAACATCTCTAAATTTAATTTGACAGCAGCTTTATGATGAGAAAGATAAATTGATCTAAGCAACAAAAACATGAACATGAATTGTTTAACTTAGGTTATATTCCACTTCGCAATTAGCGAAAACTTTAACATAATCATTAATCACAAATTGCCACTTATGAATAGGAAATCAAGACAATTACAAAGATCAAGACTCCTAAACTAGCATTAGATAATTATCAAGATCTATCTAGTTTGCAACCTAAACAAATCAAGACAACATCATGAACAATTCTTATAGAAGAACACAAGCAACTTTGATAAAAAAAATAATGATAGATAGAATCTCAAAATCAATTACAAAACATGTCTAGGGTTTCAAAATCACCCTTAACCAAAAAGAAGTTTAGCCTAGCATAAGCATAGATAATATATACATAAAACTAAAAAGAAAATAAAAGAATGGAGAAGAAGAAGAATAATGATGATCTTTGAGTCTCCTCCCAAAGATAATGATAGTTTGTGGCTCAAAAAATGGTATTTATAGAGGTTTTTTGACCTTGAAAACCCTTTCTTGCTGATCAAGGAAGCTAGGAGTCAAAGGAGTGCAAAATAGGCAAGTTTTACGAGTTTTGCGGTTTTTCTCAGTTTTGGAGGCAGTAAGGTCTGCATCGCGGCGCCACTTTCCGGTGCCGCGGCTTCAAGCACACTGATTTGGTGATTTTGCTCGCTGACGCCGGTTTCGCGACTGCTGCACTATCTCGCACTTCGTCGGCTGATTTGGATGACCATCCGTTGTCCAATTTAGGCTTGTAAACTATCGTTGGAAAGGTATTAAAGTTAGCTTCAAAAGTCAAGTATAAAGTTTCTTCAAATAATGATTTTAATATAATTATTTCTTTGCAACAAGCTCCGGAGGTTAGATCTACCTGATCATCTAGCACTAAGAAATTGATCTTTTTGACTCTCAAATCTTCTTCCATCTTGTGATTATGATTTTGTAAGCTTTTTACCATCATTATTGACATATTTTGACTTCATTCTCCTTATTGTACCTAAAATTCCAAAACATAATATAAGTAAACAAAATAAAGATCGAAAACATAACAAAAACTAAAGGTAGAAAGGCATAAAATGTATATTTTATGAGCTTATCAAATACCCCCACACTTAGCTTTTTGCTAGTCCTCGAGCAAAACAAAATAAAAATAAAATAAGAAAATCTAATCTAGTCCACTTTCAATAAAAATGAGAGACAATCGTTAAACAAGTCTTATAACTAATCAATAACTTAAAGAGTTTCACAAAGAATCATGCTTGATAGTAAATGTTTTGAGTTAAGCTAACATTAACATATCTCAATCAAAATAGTGCACATTCAAACTTAATTTCAACTTCTCACATGGAATATTCTCATGATTTTCACTCTTTAAAGTAGTGGTAAAGTGTTAACACTCAATCAATCTCATGAAAATAGTTCTACCATATGCTTGCTTGTCCACCTATTCTCCACTACTTAGATCATGCAACTTTATGAATCAAGAGGTCTTTATTCAAGGTTGTAATGGGGCCAAGGGATTGTAACGTGGTTAAAGAATAAAAAGGAAAAGATATCACAAAGGTTCCAAAGATTTCATAGAATTTAGAGACAAAATAAGATTTTGCAAATAAAACTTTCTCAATATTCTTAGAAGTACATAATCAAATAGGCTAAATATTTCATGTTGAGCCTTTTCTTCATTCTAACCAACCTTGTAACATTCTTTTTCATTTCTTTAACTAGAAGTTCAAGAGATGATTCAATTTTTTTTTTCATTTATTTTATGGGAATGTATTTTTACAATGTTCCCTTTTCTTTTTCTCTTGACTTTTGTAGTTCTTCTCCCCCACACTTATCTTTTGTTCTAACCCAAATTTACAAAAAGTAACCCTTGCTTTTGTAATATGTCTCAAACATTCTAGTCCATCTTTAGAACAAGGGTAAAGATATAAATGTGTTTAGGGTAGGTGTAAGATGTGGTTACCAATAAAATAGCTTAATCAATATAGGCTCAAATTGGCTCACTAGGGGGATGTTCTCTTGGAACATCAATAATGGATGGCTTATTTGGCCCTGGTTATAATCCTAATGCCTCTATCATTTTCATGTTGTTACATGCATCAATATAGTCTCAAAATGGTTTATAGCAAGTTCTAGAGAATCATGTAATCATAAGAGCACTCAAGAAAGAAATTAGATTGATATGTATAATGCATCAATCATATAGGCTCAAAACTCACAAGGATGATTATACAAGTCAATATTAATCTAAACATGCTTCTTTCTCAATCAACATATCATATTAACATTGACTCATGAAAAATAGTGATATCAAGCTTAATTCTCATGAAAAACTTACCACTAATGATCAGCTTTAGACCTATTCAATTCATATCTTATCATAGTATGGAAAGTAACTAGAACACACTAAAAACAAAACAAAACTAAACTAAAGGAAATCCTAAATTCTTCCCCCACACTTAATTCTTACATTGTTCTTAGGGATGGCAAAACCCGATCCGACCGATGGATTTTGAACCGATCCGATCCGAATGGAGAGGTTTTTTTTTTTTAACAATGGAGGCGGAGTGGGGCGGTGCGATATTTTTTTGTTTGAAAGACGGGGATGGAGCAGTTGTGGTAATTGCCTGCTCCGTACCGCCCCGCCCCGAATACTGAAATTACAATTTTACCCTTAAATATTTAGCTTTCAAAAGAATAATAAAATAATATAATTAAACTTATTATTTTTTAAAAAAAAAAACTAAACCTAATACTTTTTTTTTCTCTTCCTAGATTAGAAACATGTTTATATTGAATTTATATTTAAATTTTTTTACAATGCTTTATTATTTGAAAAAAAAATAAAAATAATTAATAAATATCAAATGGGGCGGAGCGAGGCGGGGCGGGGCAGTTATGGATGCAATCGACATCCATGGAGGTGGTAGTGGTATTGAAATTTCACATCCACGGCGGAGCGGGGCGGGGGGCGGGGCAGAGCAGAGCAGTGCTATGGCGGGGCGGGGGCGGATATTGCAAAATCCGCCCCCGCCTCGCTCCATTGCCATCCCTAATTGTCCTCAATGTAATTCTATTATCCCCAAATATAAGAATCATGTGTAAAAGAAAAGAATTACTAATTAAACAAACTAACTAAAGAAAAACAATAAAAGATAGAATGATGGAGAGTAAAGAATAGCAAATCTGATTATAATATATGCTCTCCATCCTTTTGGGTTGTCTCCCAAGAAGCACTTGGTTTATTGTCCTCAGCCTGACTTAGACCCATGCCATCATCCACACCGTATCCTTGAGTACTTCAAATGATCCGGTGGTGGTTCTAAGTCCAAGGTTGGTGCATGCAAAAGAAAAGGTAGACGTTTCTCATTACATAAAGGGATATTAATAACTGATACATCAAACCTTTTATTACAAGGTGGCAACACTTTCAAAGATGCCCATGCTTCCTCCACATGTTCACTTAAAATAGGTTCATCTTTAGAGGTCTCCATGCCAGGGTGTTTGTTAATGTCTATGTCTTTGCTACTTAACTCAAAAGGTGGCTGCACTAAAGAGTCAAATGTATTAATTGCATAAATAGAACGTACATCACTAGGGTATCTCATGGCTTCAAATATATTAAAACGGATTACATCACCATCAAATTCCATAGTGAGTGTGCCATCATTAACATTAATTATTGTCTTGGCTGTTTTTAAGAATGCTCTCCATAATAAAATAGGTGTTGGGTTGGAAGACATCTTATCTTCTATGTCAAGCACATAAAAGTCAGCTGGAAAGACCAATTCATTAACTTGCACAATAATATTTTCTACAACTCCTATTGGATAAGTAATAGAATGATCAGCGAGTTGTAAAATAACACCGGTTTCTTTTAATGGTCCTAGTTTCAAAGAAGCATAAATTGAGTGTGGCATAACATTGATAGATGCTCCTAAGTCTAGCATAGCATGTGCAAACCTGGTGTTGCCTATTTTACAAGGAATGGTAAACATACCTGGATCCTTACATTTAGGTGGGAGTTTCTTTTGAAGAACAATCGAGACATTCTCTCTCATACACTTACCTTTTCATTCCCTTTGAGCTTCCTCTTAGAAGTGCACAATTCTTTCAAAAACTTTTCATATCGTGGCACTTGCTTTATGGCATCTAGTAGAGGAATGTTTACCTCAACTTTTCGGAAGGTCTCCAAAATTTCCTTCTCTTGTTCCTCCTTCTTGGACTTTGTCAACTTGCTTGAAAAAGGTGGAGGAGTTACATAAGAAGGAAAATAAGGTTTAGGGTTTACCTTAGCAATTGGCTCATTGGGTTGTGAAGATGATGCATTGGTGTTGTCCACCCTTTGAGCACTATCATTTTGTGGTGTCTCAAGCTGTTTCTCACTTTTTAGAGTTATGACATTCACATGTTCTCTGGGATTCACTATGGTTTGGGTAAGGTAATTTTTCGAAATCCCTTGCTTGGTTTTGACTGATTGCTGTTGCCATTTGTCCAATTTGAGTCTCTATTTGGCTCAACCTTGTTGCCATTTGTCTGTTTGTATCCTTTATTTCCTGTTGAATTGCCTTTGTGTCCTGTTGAATTTGAATTTGATTAGTAGAGAGGGCTTTAACAAGATCTTCAAGAGAAGTACCTAAATTTTGAGTGGGTGGCATTTGTGGTCGGGTTTGATATGGTTGTTGAACCCTTTGTTGATAACCCGATTGTCTATTGTCAAATGGTGGAGGGGCATCTTGTGATTGGTTTCCTCCATAATTGAAGTTTGGATGATCCCTCCATCCTGGATTGTAAGTGTTAGAGTAGGGATCATACTTTCTTGGTTGACCTGGAAATCCACCCATAGCATTAACATGTTCATTTGGATCATCTTGAAGTGTTGGTCACATATCAGTTTGGTGCCCCATATTTGAACATATACCACAAGCCTTAATTTGTTGTATCTGACCTACAGCCATTTGTTGCACAAGAGAAGTCAGTTGCGAAATTTGTTGTGCAAGGGATGATGTACCTACCTTATTTACTTTCTGTGGTTGTGGTAGTGGTTTATCTCTCATGTTGAACTGTTGTGAGTTGGCTGCCATATTGGAGATGAGAAGTCTAGCAGCTTCGGGAGTTTTATCAACTAGTGCTCCCCCACTTGCTGCATTTATCATGCGTCTCTCCATGGGCAAGAGACCTTCATAGAAATATTGGATGAGCAGTTGTTCACTTATCTGGTGGTGTGGACATGATGCACAAAGATTCTTGAACCTCTCCCAATATTCATACAAGGATTCTTCGTTGTATTGCCGAATCCCACATATTTCCCTTCTAATGTTAGCAGCCTTAGATGCTGGGAAATATCTTTCCAAAAATGCTTTTTTCATCCCATTCCATGTAGTAATAGTCCCGGATGGTAGATAGTAGAACTATTCCTTTGCCGAATCGGCTAGAGAGACTGGGAATGCTCTCAACTTTATTTGCTCTTCCGTGATTCCGGTTGGTCTCATGCTAGAACATACTACATGGAAATCCTTGAGGTGTTTATTTGGATCCTCTCCTACAAAACCATGAAAAATTGGAAGAAAATGAATCAGTCCAGATTTTAATTCAAATGCTACCTTAAGAGTAGGATAACCTATGCACAATGGTTGTTGATCCAAGTTCGGAGTGGCTAGTTCCTTAAGAGTTCGGTTGTTTGTTGCCATCTCTCCTTGCTCCTCTTGGATAGTTTGGATCAACTCTTCGTTTGCTCTTTGGTGGGCGGCTATGAATTCCCGAATTCTCCTAAGTTCGAAGTAAGGTTCTTCTTCTTCTTTGGGAGAGTGGGACATTCACTGGAAAAAAAAAAAACAAGAAAATAAACTAATTAAAACAGAAAATCAGAATAAACCAAATAATTAATAAATTGAAGAAAGTGATCTTCGGCAACGGCGCCAAAAACTTGATGCACTCAAAAGAGTATATCTTATTTAATCCTTGCACTAAAAATATCAATTGTAAAATATAGCAACAAGCAAGGGTCGAGTCCACAGGGATTGGTGTTTAGTTTAAGAATTATTAGTTTAAACTTAAATTCAATGAAAACAAAATAAAATGGGAGTTTTTGAAATCAGTTTAAAAATAAAGCAACCAATAAAAAGTAAGAAAGCAAATAAATAAGAAGTGATCAGATGTGAGAAATATGGCTAAAGGTTCATTCTTCACCACTAGACAATATTATGAATCAATAATCAAATCTATCAATATCATTTATCTATCAAAGTTAACAACCGTAGATAACAACATCCTGTGTTACCACAATTCTTTCTTAGTTCGTCGTTAAGTAGGACGAACGCCACTACTTAATCTCTAACTATCAATCAACCTAGGATAAACATCTCTAAATTTAATTTGACAGCAGCTTTATGATGAGAAAGATAGGTTGATCTAAGCAACAAAAGCATGAACATGAATTGTTTAACTTAGGTTATCTTCCACTTCGCAATTAGCGAAAACTTTAACATAATCATTAATCACAAATTGCCACTTATGAATAGGTTATCAAGATAATTACACAGATCAAGACTTCTAAACTAGCATTAGATAATTATCAAGATCTATCTAGTTTGCAACCTAAACAAATCAAGACAACATCATGAACAATTCTTCTAGAAGAACACAAGAAACTTTGATAGAAAACTAATGATAGATAGAATCTCAAAATCAATTACAAAACATGTCTAGGGCTTTGAAATCACCCTTAACCAAAAAAAAGTATAGTCTAGCATAAGCATAGATAATATATACATAAAACTAAAAAAATAAAATAAAAGAATGGAGAAAAAAAAGAATAATGATGATCTTTGAGTCTCCTCCCAAAGATAATGATAGTTTGTGGCTCAAAAGATGGTATTTATAGAGCTTTTTGACCTTGTAAACCCTTTCTTGCTGGTCAAGGAAGCTAGGAGTCAAAGGAGTGCAAAATAGGCAAGTTTTACGAGTTTTGCAGTTTTTCTCGATTTTGGAGGCAGTAAGGTCGGCGCCGCGGCGCCAAGTACACTGATTTGGTGATTTTGCTCGCTGACGTCGGTTTCACGACTGCTGCACTATCTCGCACTTCGTTGGCTGATTTGGATGACCATCCGTTGTCCGATTTAGGGTGTAAACTATCGTTGGAAAGGTATTCAAGTTTGCTTCAAAAGTCAAGAAGAAAGTTTCTTCAAATAATAACTTTAACATAATGATTTCCTTGCAACAAGCTCCGAATGTCAGATCTGCCTAATCATCTAGCACTAAAAAATTGATCTTTTTGACTCCCAAATCTTCTTCCATCTTGTGATTATGATTTTCTATGCTCTTTACCATCATTATTGACATCTTTTGACTTCATTCTCCGTATTGTACCTAAAATTCAATGTTTTTTTTTTTTATATGAATTAAAATGCAACTTATTCAATCTGTGTTATTCAATTTGCAACATTTTTGGTACATGCATTTTATCCTTTCACAGAGTATTATCAAAAAAGTAAATCAACTTTGCTCCGGGTTTTTCTAGAAAGGCTTGCAATAGGGGTTAGAGTGAGCTAGAGGTCTATATGTCTACCTAAATCTGAAGGAGGATTAGGGTTGAAGGATCTGTTAGTATGGAACCAAGCCAGCATTCTCTTTGGATTGCCTGGAGGCAAGCTTATGTGCTTAAAGGAAGAAACATATGGCAGATTCCAATTACTCAAAACTATAGTTGGAATTGGAGGAAGCTTCTTCATCTTAGACAACTTGCCTTACAATTTGTATAGCAAAATGATGGTGTAGAGATTTGGACTGTCCCTTACACAAACTATTCCTTAACCTATGTATGAAAGGAACTTAGAAGTAAACAGGAGACTGTAGGTTGGCATAGAGTAGTATGATTTCAATATCATATTCTCAAACATGTACTAATCACTTGGATGATTATTCTTAAAAAGATACCAACTAAAGACAGATACCAACTAAAGATACAAGCTTATGTGCTTAAAGGAAGAAACATATGGCAGATTCCAATTACTCAAAACTATAGTTGGAATTGGAGGAAGCTTCTTCATCTTAGACAACTTGCCTTACAATTTGTATAGCAAAATGATGGTGTAGAGATTTGGACTGTCCCTTACACAAACTATTCCTTAACCTATGTATGAAAGGAACTTAGAAGTAAACAGGAGACTGTAGGTTGGCATAGAGTAGTATGATTTCAATATCATATTCTCAAACATGTACTAATCACTTGGATGATTATTCTTAAAAAGATACCAACTAAAGACAGATTAATCTCATGGGGGATTACAACTGGAGGGAAATATGTCTTCTATCAACTTGATATGAAGACTAAGGACCATCCATGTTTTGAATGTGACTATTCTAAAAGCATATGAAGAAAGGTTCTGCAAGTTTGTAATGTTCATATAGAGATTGAAGATTGGAATGAAAAGTTGCAATGGGTGATCAGTAAGCTTAAAGGCAAAGCTTTAATCTCAGTAATATTACGAATTGCTTGGAATGCTTGCATCTATCAGATTTGGGGAGAAAGAAACAGAAGAATGTATGATCAGGATGAAAGACAATGTTCTCAACAACAAGTTTTTCTTTTGATTCAAGAGGCAGTTGGATTTCGATTGTATGGATTCAAGAGGCAGTTAGATTTCGATTGTATATACCTTCGGGTCTAAATAGTTCTATACTTGTATAGCCTATGGTTTTGCTGTATAATTTGCAGTTTACTTTGCATGGTCCTATTTATTTTTTTCATTGTAATGATCATGATTCAGTTGTACGATCATGATTCAGTTGTACAGTAACAATTTATCTGTTTTTTTAGATAATGAAATTTCATTTATCCAAAAAAATTTGGAAAATTTGTTTCATAAAAAATAGAAATTCAAAGAATTAAAATTTAAGAAACAACACATGGAGAGTATAGTTGAAAAAAAAATCTAAAATAGTATAAGTATAATTATTAGTCATTATTATTAACATAAACATCTTATTACCATTCAAAAAAATTTTATAAAAAAAACAAAAAATAAATATGAAATAAAATAAAAAAAGTTATTTTTTGTTCTCAATATAAAAAAAAAAATCATTTTTTGACGGTAATAGTAATAATTGTAGAGGAGTTCATAAATCGAATGATCAGATTAAATCTTAAGGAAAAAAGTTTATTTATCTAAGGGTCGACCCAACTTGATCCGTATTATCTGAAAATTTATTTTATTTAAAATATATTAAAATATTTTTATAATTAAATTTAAATAAAAATAATTTTTATGAATAAAATAATAATCCGATTGATCGAACCGAACCTATCGGCTATACGGTCGCCCAACCTCGGAAAAGCTATGGTCAAGTACTCAAGTTTAAAAGTTTTTTTTTTTTTTAATAAATCAAAATAACACGTTATTAGACTTTCAATTATGAATCAACGGTGGAAACATCTAGAAACCGACTCACCTTCAACATCAAACGGCCCATCGTTTTTTATAATAAAATAATAATTTAACCAAAACCCCAACCCCCGAAATGAAAGGTGAATTTAGGGATGGCTTCTCCTTTTTTTTTTTTTCTCGACCTCTGATACTTTAAGTTCTTCCTGAGATTTTTTTATCCAAAAAAAAAAGAAGTAATCATGGGCAAGGGTCCAGGTCTCTACACTGACATCGGCAAGAAAGCCAGAGGTATAAAAATACGATTTTTTGGAATAAGAATTACGTATTTTAAGCTTAAAGCTGTAATTTTTATGTGTATTTTTTTGGATTTTATAGATCTTCTTTACAAGGATTATCAGACTGACCAAAAATTCACTCTGACTACCAGCTCTCCAACTGGAGTGGTAAGTTTTTTCATTTTTTTCTTGGGTCTAGTTTTTTGTTTTTTTCCTTTCTCAAAATTATGTTTTATTCTTTTATTAAGGAATTAATTTTGGATTCTTTTTTCTATGAAACCCCAAGTGACATTTTGGGATTGTTTTTAGCTTTCTTTATTTGGATTTTTCGGCTTTATAAAAAATGCATGTGTTATTTCTTTCAGTGAACCTAAATGCTGATTTTAGTTAAATTATTTATTTATTTATTTTTGGTTTTGGTTTGTAAAATCTTTTTGATGTATTTGTTAGTGTAAAGTTATGTTGATTAGATAAAAGAATGTTATTTTAAGCTGACTATGAAGATATTATCATTTATCAGATTTGTTTTTCAAAGATGTATATAGTTTCGGATTTTTTAAAAGTTTTTAAATTTTAAAGTAATGATAGTAGCTAATTTTAGCTATGCTAAAATGCCCGTGTCAGACACTTGTGTACACATATTCGGTCATGGATATAGGTATAATCTTTCAAATATATGAAAAAACTTAAAAAAGAATTGAGCATATCCGTGTCGCAGATATACCTATATTTGACACTCACCCCAAGTTCGGGTAACATAGAATTTTAGTGCATTTCTGCCTATTATGTTTTTAAAGCTTGAAATATTGAAAGATTATGTTTTTAGAATTTTAGAATGGTTAACTCATCCTTTCTACTGCAATGTATCATGGGAGATGTTGGGTTTCTCAATCTGTTGCAAGAAACTTTAATTAATTCTTTGGCATTGTGGGTGTTTCTTTATTCATTTATTTTTTAGGCTATTACCTCTGCTGGAACAAAGGAAGGCGATCTCTTTCTGGCTGATGTTAACACCCAGCTAAAGAATAGGAATGTCACAACTGATATCAAAGTGGACACCAACTCCAATGTAAGTATTTCACTTGTTCTTATGTTCATTTCTAGTTTATTTGATGTATAAGTTGAGTGCTTGGTTACCCTTTTTTTTGCAAGTGAGATCCAATGTTCTTTTCTTTATTATATATGCTTTGGCCTTTATAAAAAAAAAAAATATATTTCTAAAGAAAATTAGTAGTTATGTCTTATCCCCACCCCTCTACATTTGAACCCTGACCTTTAACCAATGAATAAAAAACTGGACCGGAGGTCAAACCGGTGTGACCTTCGGGTCACCGGTTGAACCGGATTATTCAATTATAAAAAATTAAATATTAAATATGTGATTTTGATATTAAATAAGTATTAAATATAGTAATTAGTTAATAAAAATATGTATTTGTCTTAATGGTATTGTCTTTAATATATGATTAAGAAGGTAAAGGTTCAAATCTCATTACTTACAAAAATAATTTTCATAAGAAAACAATGAAAATAACAAAAAACCGGTTTTTTACCTATTTAATCCGGTTTTTGCCTTTTTTTACCGATTGAACCGGTTTTTTACCAGTTCATTGAATCCCCGGTTCTTTGGTATGTGCCGGACCGGACAGGCCACTGGTTCCCGGTTGAACCGGTCTGATCCGGTTTTAAAACACTCCCTTTAACTAGGGGAATGTGCATGATACAGTTGTTTAGAACATTATATTAGTGGAGCATTATGTAACTTTGACACCTGATCTGTTTAGAGGGAATGCTATTCTGTTGAAGTATCTCTTTGGTTGAGTTTGTAGTTTCTTTTCTTTCCCCTTATTTTCTTTGCTACTGAATTTATATGTTGCTAACTTTTGTAAGCTCATTTGAACTTTATTCGTTGTACTAAAGTAGTGTATGTTTATCAGCTCTTTACCACCATAACAGTTGATGAACCTGCACCTGGGCTGAAGGCAATCTTTAGCTTCAGGGTCCCTGATCAGAGGTCTGGCAAGGTAGGCAATTCTGTCCTTAAAATTCTATTTGTAGCCTCAAACTTCCTTTGTCTTGTTTTGGCTTTTAAGCTGGAGAACATGTTACCTATGTTACTCGGACTCGGATGTGAGTGTCGGACACGGGTATGTGTCCGACATGGGTATGTTTGATTTATTCTAAGTTTTTCCATGTATTTGAAAGTTCCTTGGGGGATCATATCCCCATACTCATGTTTGGATATGCGTCGGACACGGATATTTCAAGAAAAATGAAGAGTCGGAGCAACATAGCATGTTACAACTTCCTCTAGCATGGATACAGCTTCTGTGTTAGAATGTTTCATGATGTTGATGAACAATGCTATTATCTTTCTCTTTGCGTTATGTACCAGGTTGAACTCCAGTATTTGCATGACTATGCTGGGATAAGCTCAAGCATTGGATTGACTGCGAACCCAATAGTTAACTTCTCAGGTGTGGTTGGATCTAATGTTCTTGCACTTGGTACTGATCTCTCATTTGACACGAAGACTGGGAATTTCACCAAATGCAATGCTGGATTGAGCTTCTCCAATGCAGATCTCATTGCTTCGTTGGCTCTGTATGTGATGTGTTCTATGTACCTGTCTGCTATGTTACTCGGATTCGGATATGAGTGTTGGATATGGGTATGTGTCCGACACGGGTATGTTCAATTTTTTAAAGTTTTTTCATGTATTTGGAAGATTTTATGAGGATTGTATCCTCACACCCATGTCCGAATATGCGTCGGACATGAGTGTCAGACATGAGTACTTCAAGAAAAATGAAGTGTCGGAGCAACATAATTTGTCTGTAGGTGAACTGTTGGAGTATATATCTCTCGTTTAATACCTTTCTTGTTTATTGATGCAGGAATGGAAAGGGTGGTTCTCTTAATGCATCCTACTATCATATAGTGAATCCCTTGACCAACACTCTTGTTGGTGCTGAGGTGACCCATAGCTTCTCTACCAATGAGAACACCATCACTGTCGGGACACAGCATGCGTTGGATCCATTGACCATGGTTAAGGCACGGGTGAACAATGCCGGCAAGGCAAGTGCGCTCATCCAGCACGAGTGGCGCCCACGATCCCTCTTTACCATTTCCGGAGAGGTAGATTCCAAGTCCATTGACAAGAGCGCCAAGGTAGGACTTGCTTTGGCACTCAAGCCTTGAGCTTTATAGCTTATTTTGGAAGAGTATGGAGGTAGGCTTAGAATTTTGAAGTGTAGGCTCTGCTCACTCTGACTTTCATGGTGTTGCCATCTACTCTTTAAGTCAGTTGTTTTTTTCGTTGTAAAAAAAAAAAAAATAGAATAAAAAAATAGAGATGACATAGTGGTTTAAACTATGTGGTTACTTTTTTAATCATCCCCTGTTTAACTTAGGTGGAGTACCTTTTACTTGCAGAGGTTTGATTTTCCAAACTTGCTACGGGTTTTGTTTGGTTTTCTTTAGCTTGCCCTTCCGTCCTGTTAAGATCTGTTCACTTTGTAGTTTTTGACATTCGCAATACTGGTTCTTTTCCCCAATTTATACAAAAAGAAGTTTCAGTCTGAAAATAAAAGGAAGGTTGTAAATGTTAAGATTTGATTTAAATGGTTAGATGTTATCTTTTAGAAGTGGTTTCGGTTCAACTAAAACCTGTTTTTGAGTAAATTTCATGCAGCTTTTCTTGATACTAAAATTCTTTTTTCCCTTAGTTGTTTTTTTTTTTTTTTAAATATTTATAAAATTTTAATTAAATTAATAATAATAAATAAATAAATTTAAATTATATTAAATAATAATTATTTATTTAATTAAATTTTTTATGTTTTAATATTGTAAGTAAATGAATTTAGAGTTAAAATTAAATTATTATGATAAATTATACAAAATATGAGATAAATTGAGACGTGACAGAAATAAAACATGAAAAAATAATTAAAACATAATATAAAAAATAACATGAACACGGTTCGAATACACGAATGTGTCAAAATTTATATAAAATGAATTATTAATGTGTAAAAATTTATATAAATTTATAATAATTTGAAGACAAAAAAAAAATTTGAATATATAAAATTTTCTCTAAATTGAATCAGCATAACAAATTATGCAAAATATGTTATGAATTGAGACACAATATGAACAAACAAATTTTTCTTTAAATTGATTCACAATGACAAACTATGCAAAATATAAAATGAATTGAGATACGACACTATAGTATATGAAAAATAGTTAAAACACTATACGAAAAATAATATGAACACTACACGAATACACGAAGGTGTCAAAATATACATAAAATGAATTATTAACATATAAAAATTTATATAAATTTATAGTACTTTAAACACATGAAAAAATAACACGAATACATAATTTTTTATTTTTTTCCTCTTTCTTTTCTTTCTTTCCTTTCTAAAATTTTTTATTTTAGATTGTTTTCACGAAAAGTGTTTAAAAAAGGAAGACAGAAAAATCAATCTCCTTCATTAATTTTACAATAGCAAACTACTACATTCATATTTTACAACAGAGGGAGGGACTTGGAATAGATTTCACTCGCACACCAAACGATTACCAGAAAAGCTGGCTATCAGTTAATTGACTTGCTATTAGGTATAGGCATAATTTTAACATAACAGCAGCTTGTAAAGTAAAACTCAGACATGGAAGGCTTTTACTCCTGTTGGTGAGATGCCTGAAGCAATCCATCTCGGATCTGGGTTGCAATATCTCGAACTGCACCTGGTCCATGTGGGATAAACACCGATGTTGATTTAGAGGCAGCTCCGATTTCCTTCATGGTATCAAAATACTGGGTAATAAGGACCATGTCTAAAATATCCTTGCCACTTGTCCCTGGCACATTTACTGAGAAGCCAAGCACACTGTCCATTGAATCATCAACAATTGCCTGGCAATACCAACTCCTGATAGATACTTGGATTCTGCCTCTCCTTCTGCCCTCTTAATCTGTATAATCTTCTCAGCTTCTGCTTTCTCATTTGCTGCAACTCTCATCCTTGCAGCTGTGAAAAAAAAATTAAAATTATTCAGAAAATCAAAATCACCAAATGAAGCAACTGGACTATGTTACTCGGACTTCGAAGATGAGTGTCGGATACGGGTATATGTCTTACGCGAGTATGCTCAATTTTTTTAAAGTTTTTTTTTTTATTTATATATTTGAAGGATCATACTCTCATACCTATATCCGAATATGTGTCGGACACAAGTATCGAATACGGATACTTTAATAAAAATGAAGAGTCCAGGTAACAAAGCAAGTAGGTGTCACAATCAGTAAGGGCTCTCTATGCTTATTTGCTTAAGTTGATTCGACAGACCAAATTGCAGATAATAACTCACCAGCATTAATTTCATTCATGGCCCTTTTCACATGTTCATCTGGGTCTATATCAACAATGACGGTCTGGACAATCTCATATCCATAAGCAGACATAGCCTATTAATCACAATAAACCGAAGTGCTCATCAATAAATCTGATATGGACATCAAGAATCGACCAGAGAAGTTACAGAAGTAAATTCTTTTACCTTTTCAAGCTCATCTTCAACAGCTTTAGCAATATCATTCTTTTGCTCAAAAGGATCATCCACCTCCAGCTTTGGAACGCTTGCCCTGATAACTAAAGAAAAGAATGAAGAAAATCGAAATTTAGTTTCTTGGTAACCGTGAAGATCCACACTCAACCTGTGAGGTATTGTCCGTTTTGACTCGAAAGTCTCACGGTTTTGTCCTAAAAAAAACGTCTCATAAGTATGGTTTTAAGTCTTTAGATATAGCGAATCCTCAGAGTTTTCTAATGTGGAATTGGGGTGTTACAAACTCCTCCCATTAAAGTTTGACGTACCCGTCAAACCCAATAGAGAACAGACAGAACCAGGATCACACAAAACGTTGGGATTCTAGAGGTGGCTCCCATCATATAACACTTAGCTCCCTTAAGATTTTAGAAGTGACTCTCACACGGTGTAGCACTTAGTACTTATATTTCGACTGGTGATTGCTCTATACCATTTATGGAGACTCGCACTCAACCTATGAGATATTATTCGTTTTGACTCGAAAGTCTCACGATTTTGTTTCAGGCATCTCACAGATATGGATTTAAGTCTTTACATATAGCGGATCCTCAAAATTTTCCGATGTAAAATTAGGGTGTTACAATACCATTTGAAACAAGTTATATCAAGTTTTTTCTCATACCATCAAAAACATTGGCTTGAATTTGTGTCCTAGGGTTGCTGAGTTTGTAGAAAGCATCGTTTGCCTTCTCTGCCAGGGCACGATATTGTACAGATGCAACAACGTTGACAAAAACATTGTCCTGCAGTAACAATTTTGAACCCAAAAAAAAAAAAAAAACAAATTATTATTTGGACAAGTTATATTGTGCTACTTCATGTAAGCCAAGAGGAACAGGCTGGCCGGCTTGGAAGGAATTTATGCTTAGTTTAACAAGAAACAAACCTTTGTCTTGGTTTCACAACGCACATCTAGCTGCTGTAACCGGAGTGTAAGATGGCCGGCAAGCTGGCTCCCAAGACACCAAGGTACCCAAATCTTTCCTTTATAGCAACTGTTGATTGATTAACTTGAATACAGCAAAACAGGTTGCCCATTCCCTCTTTTTTTTCTTTTTCCTATATGATCTTTTTCTATGTGAAACAACATAAAAAGAAAGAAAATAAGAAATCTATCTAACTAACCATGCTATAAAATCGACATAATTCATGTAGCTGCAGTCTCAAGTTTGTCACCCTTTATCTAAGCACCAAGAGAGCAAAAGTTTGCTGGTAGTTTGGCCATCAAGTTGTCTGCAGTCAGACTTATAGACAGCAATTTTGGACACGAAATCAATACAACACAAGAAAAATAATTAAAACATCACAAGAGACAAAATAACACAAATATGACACGAATATATGAATGTGTCAAAATCTATATAACACGAATTATTAACGTAGTCAAAATGTTATATAAATATATAACATTTTAAACACGATTATGACACAAGAAATAACACGTTAGAAGGAAAGATTATAGTTAAAAATTAACACCAAAAAGTAATCCTGCAATTTATGGAAAAGCTGAAACCTGAAAGAAATAAAGCATGTTAGAAGATAAGCATCCTGAAGCAAAATGCTACCAAATTTGTTTGACAAAGATCAAGCATCCCTCAGCTTCTTTTGACAAATTGGCAAAGATAAACATAAGATTAAGTTTGGACTAAAACGAAACAATTAGACTCGGATATGACATGATTCAAGAAGAAAAAAAATTCCAATCTTCAGAATTAAAATTATTAACAATTAATCAGACAGAAAAAAAGCACAAAGAGACAGAGAAAGAGAGAACATACCTCTAACTGGAGTTTGAAGGGAAATGAAAACAAGGATAATATAAATAATGGCATACATATACCGGATAAATCTGCTTGCCCTATTAGTCCAAAGAATGCTATTCACTAAAATTTTGTTTTTTAAAAAAAAAAAAAAAAAAAAATCATATTCCAAGATTCATTGGTTTTATTTTAAAAAATCATATTCCAAGTTTTCAACTAGAGTTATCTACGAGTCGGATTACTTGTTTGGTCTGAATTGGGTCGGATTTGAGATAAGTTTTTGTAATCCAGTCTGGTTCATATTATTATTTAAAACAACTTTTCAAGTCGAGTTGAATTTGAATAAACAAATTTTTTTATCATCCAAATCTGACCCGACCTGACTCATGAATACTTCTATTTTCAAACCTATGAAAATTAGCAGATAGTGCCTTGCTTATTTAATGTAACTAACACCATTGTTGCCACTAATTCTAATGCTGGATGCATACAAGTCAAAAGAATTGGATTAATAAGGTAGTATATGTAGTTGTCAATGGATGTTGAAATTCTTAAAATCAACCCAAGAAACAAAAAAAAAATGAAGAGGGAATCAATGTATTAAACTCTTTGCTGACTTTAATAATTTAATGTGATTAATGATGCTATCCTTTTGTATTTTTGGTAAGTTCTTATCATATTTTGATGTACAAATCAAAAAATTGGTTTTAACAATTTATTTCAACATGAAAAAGAAAGAAAGAAATTGTCCTGGAGACCAATTAAATTTTGCTCTAAGTCAAAAAAGAGAGAGAGGAGGTGGAAATTGCAAAGAAGATGTATGTTATTTGGACCCGAGATGTGAGTAAATGTTTGATAAGGATATGTTCAATTTTTTTTTTTTTATATATATTTAGGAGATTATACCCGTATTCATATTCGAATATATGTCAAATACAAATACTTAAAAAAAAATGTTCAGAAAAATGACTCCCTAATCTAAAATGTTGCTTGCAAAAGTGTGCTACGATATTCTATGTTACTACCAACAACCCATTCTATGTTACTACTAACAACCCAGACTAGATTGGGTTTAGACAGGTGTTTTTGTGATCCGGACAAGATCGGTTCGGTCCGGATAACTGTTTATAAAATAAAAAATATTTTTTAATTTAAATTTAATTATAAAAATATAAAAATATATTTTTTTTATTAATTTTAAACAATAAATTTGGATTCACGGACAAAAAAAAAAGTTTTGTGCCGCGACCCGACCCGACCCATGAGTAGATCTAGTCACCAGCACCATATCCATGACATCCTTATCCATAGTTGTTGTTCCCGCAACATTCTCAGAGAAGGCAAGCATACTATTTGGGTTTGGGATAAGTATCTAAACTATACTATAAAAGAAGAAATGGGAACAAAATCTTTATAATATTAATGTAAACAATATCCTCTTAACTTGTAGACACCCGATTTTGTTCGAAATATTTTAATTGATTAAGTGTTGGTTTTGGGTTACTGTTGATTCTAGACCTAATTATTATCCAAAAACCTCATTTGGATCAAGCCCTTCCTAATTATTTATTTTTAATTTTTAATTATTATTTATTATTTATTTTCTCTTTTGTTGTTTGGATAAAATTAAAATCACAAAAAAAAAAAAGATGAGATAAGATAAGAGTTTTAGTCCCGGATAAACAATGGCTCTCTTGACTTAAGAGTTTGGATTTGTTTAGAACATAAATATTGACTTTAACCGGAACTGAAATTTTTGGATTTAATTCCCTATATAAACAGAGGAAAACCACGGAACAGGGGGGGCAGGATTCACAATTCAGAAGATACAATTGAGAAGATACGATCAGAGGGAGAAAAAGGAAAAAAAAAATCAATCAAGAGGGTAGCCAAAGAAGAAACAAACAAGGAACAAAATATTCCCTACTAAAAGAAGCCCGCTCCTGCCTCAACCCAACCGAAGCCGCAGTTGCAAAATGGAAGAAGAACTCCTAACCCGTAACGTCGATAACGACACTGACGACAATGACCCACCAGCCCTGAGCACTCATGCACTAGCAGCTCTCAAAGAGTTCCTCGAAGAACAAAGCCAATCTCATGTAAACCATGAAACCGGAGGAGGAACTGGAGCGGATGGTGAAGTGCCGTTAGTAACGAAAGATTAGAGACTGAGCCAATTCTGGTACGACCCAGAAACAGCCTGGACCGTTTCCCAAGAAATTCTTTCTCTTTGCAGTGAGTCCAATTATAAAGTAGCTTGTATTGCTTGCCCAACCCTCTATGCCTATCTCAAGGAAAACGAGTACTTTGACTAGCCAGTGCAAGAGCTGAAGTCCTATTGTTGGCCTCCCAATCAGAGCTTAGATCCGTACCGCCAAACTAGTTTTGCTCATCAGATCAACGTCTTCCTCAGACAATACAGTATTAGTAAGTCGTTCTTGTATAACAGATAATGAGCATGACTTGAGGCACATGATAAGACAATTGAAAAATGCTATGCTAAGCAATGATTACGTGATAGTTTTGTCTTGTCACATAATGATTTTATTTTTTATATATGTATATATATTTATTCTATGATTTGTTTTATGATTATGATGATTACATGATTTTTTTTTTTATGATAAGTTTTTTATTAATATTTTTAGAGGTATAATTTAGGTTATTATTATTATTTTTATTTTTAGTTAGCATGATTTAGGATTTAATTTTTTATGATGATTATTATTTTTATTTTTAGTTGGCATGATTTTAGGAATAATTATTTTTATTTTTAGATGGCATGATTTTAGGATTATTTTTTATTATTAGATAATTTTGCATGGATTAGGATTATTATGATATTTTTACTTTTAGAATGTTGAATGTTTAGGAATTTATAGATTTTTATGATATTTTATTTTTTTTAGATTTGCATGATTTAGGATATGATATTTTATTATTAAATTATTGCATGTTTAGGAATTTTTATGATATTTTTAGATTTTTAGATTTTGCATGTTTTATTTTATTATTTTTTAGGTTTGCATGTGTTTAGGATTTTATATGATATGACTTCACTTGCATGATAAATATGATATGATATGATATGATTTTATTTTATTTTATTTTATTTTATTAGATTAGTTTGCATGATTAGTAAAATAAATGTTTACTTAGATTTGTTAAGACCAACTTAGGATAGCATGTGATTAATGTGGTACTATTTTTTAATAGGTGTTGTGGGGGTGCTCATCCTTCCCCACACGTAACCGAACTCCCGGACCTAGTTCTGAAACGTAGATCAGAACCTATTCTTTTTAGGGTGATTTAGTCAAGCTTAGGATAACTTTAAAAATGATAGATTCATAAAGGTGACTAATCACACCTGGTTAGATGATTAGTGACGATTCCATGATTTGTGTCTAGCATACTGAATTCGTATTTGGCACGTTATGACAGTTTGGCGACTTCGCTGGGGACTTTAGAGAGTCGAGCCATAGGTTAGTCACATGTTATTTCTGGTCTTAAATATTTTGTTTTTATTATTTTTATTATTTTTTAACGTTTTAATCTCTTTTCTTGTTTAGCTTGTTTTGTTTTTTTATTTTCAGGAATCTTAGTGAGTCAAAGGTTTGGCATGTTCCTTCGCACACACCACACTTTCATATCATAAGTCCTATACCCGGACTCGTCCCTTTTATGAGGGGGTAAAGTACCTATGCCCTCAAGTGGGAATAACCTCCGCAATGGCTAGCGAAACACCCTCAGAGTGTAAAGTACCTAAGCTTTCGTGAGGTAATAACCTCTGCAGCAGCTTTGGAAAATACACTCACCCAAATTGAACCTTTCCAAAGAGCCTATAATGGGTGGGTGTGGATCGAGTGCCTTACTCATCCTACATGGATAAAGTTAAGAAGCAATTCGGGGACCTTTTAGATGTCCAATATCCTAAAGCCCAGCATATAGATAACACTTAAGAGGCCAACCTAAGTTAGAGCCATGTCCACCTGTTTCACAGATAATAACCCAAATTAGGACACATGAAGGAATGTTCTTACTTTCTGACAATTTTTTTTTTTTAATTTTGTGAATATTTTTTGTATTTCTCTAATATGTATCAAACTATTGAATTTTGTGAAATCTTTGTGGCCATTATTTGAATTAACTTTATTCTTTCAATTATTTTCATGCATTTGCATCATTTAAATATTTTATCATGTACATTTTTTAACCATGCTCATACATTTATCATGTATATTTTTTTTTATATTATCATGTACAAAATGCTCATACATTCACCATATATATTTTTCATAATGTTCATGCATTCACCATGTAAATTTTTCATAATGCTCATGCATTCATCATGTACATATTGCTCATGCATTCACCATATACATTTTTCATAATGTTCATGCATTCACCATGTACATAATGCTCATGCATTCACCATGTACATTTTTCATAATGTTCATGCATTCATCGTGTAAATTTTTCATAATGTTCATGCATTCACCATGTACATTTTTCATAATGCTCATGCACTCATCATGTACATTTTTTATAATGTTAGTGTTAAACTTTGTGAATATTTTTGGTATTATCATTTAAATTAACTTCATTCTTTTATTTATTTGCATCATACATGTGCATCTCATGAAAGCATTTGAGTCCTAAATTTTAAATTGTGGTAATAAAGGGTTCAAAGATAGCTCAAGCAATCAAAGATCTTAGGGCATTCCTACAACATTCATTCACGAGTTAAAGCAATGACTAAGGAACAGGCTGCTAGGATTCATTCGCGGGTTAAAGCAATAGAGAGGAACAAGCTGTTAGGATAAGCGAAATAGAAAAGGCACGGGATGACATGAAAGAACAGTTGGCCAAGATGATGGATTTAATGACAAATTTGAACAAGCAAAAAGGGGTAGAAGAAATCAATACTCAAGAAAAGAATCAGTCACCAGATAATGAAGATCCTACATATCTGCCTGGTTTAAGTCAATTCCAAGCTCAAACTGGGATGCCAGCGACATCATCAGCTACTCAACACCAATTCTCAGGATACACCATTCCTATATTTGGGGCAAAGACAAATCCTGTCCAAGTTCCAGATTTAGATGATCCTAAAGAACAAGAAAGGCTGAAGGTAGTTGAAGAGATGGACTCTCGTAAGATGAACCTGATTGAAGAAAGACTTCGAGCTATAGAGGGTTTGGATTTCTATGGTTTTATGGATGCTGAAGGGCTTTGTTTGGTTCCAGATATGGTCATCCCGCTCAAGTTCAAGACTCCTGGTTTCGAGAAGTTTGATGGGTCCAAGTGCCCCATATCTCACATCACCATGTATTGCTGGAAGATGGCTGCTCACACGAAAGATGATAAGTTGCTTATCCATGTCTTCCAGAATAGTCTTACAGGTTCTACTATAAGGTGGTATGTTCAGCTAGATAAGAACCGCGTCCGTACTTGGAAGGAATTACAAAGGCATTCATTAATCAGTACAAGCACATTGTTGACATGGCCCCTGATAGATTATCCTTGTAGATATGGAGAAGAAAGCTACTGAAAGCTTCAAAGAGTATGCCCAAAGATGGAGGGACGTTGTTGCCAAAGTCCAACCACCTCTCACTGAAAAGGAAACTACAGTTTTGTTTGAAAGTACCCTAAAAGCACCGTACTATGAAAGGATGATTAGGAATGCCACCAAGAATTTTGTAGACATGGTAATCTCTTGGGATATAATTGAAAATGCTATAAAGTGTGGGAAGCTTGAAGTTGGAGAGACATCCGATGGAAAGAAAAGTGGGGCATCTAAAAAGAAAGAGGAAGATGTCCAAGTTGTGACTTATGGAGGACAACATCTAGGAGGTTTTCCCGCATACCATCCATAACCCATGTACCAACATTATTACCCTACCGTAAGTAATATTGCACCAAACCCTTATCCACCAGTATCACAACCAAATTTCCATCCGAACTTTCATTCTCAAACACCTGTCCTTTTATCTAAACCTGCATCCATGACTAGACCTGCTACTCAGCCTCTAGCGAGTAATCAGAAAAGACAACGGAACAGTCGGGATAGAACTCCTATAGGTCCAATCCCAATGTCATACACAGAATTACTCCCTCGGCTTATCCAAGATCATCTAGTTGCACCAATATATTATGAGCCTCTAAAGCCTCCTTACTTTGATGGCTATGATGCTAGTGTCAGCTGCGATTACCACATTCGGAGCTTAGACCATTCCACATAAGAATGCGGAGCTTTAAAGCAAAAGGTGCAAAATTTAGTCAAAAGGGTCTATTGAGTTTTGATGAGAAACACAGCCAGGAGTTTAGTGGTAAAGGGCCTCTATGAAAAGATTGTAAGAAGAATATGGAAGTTGCATGCTATCTTTGAACTTTTCCTTCTAAAGTGATGTCTTTTATGTTTAGACTTAATTTATTTTTTATCATTTCAATGAATTGGCAAATTTGATGCATTTTCATTTCCTCTTTCATTTGTTATGTCTTCTTTTGCTTTTATATATTGCATACCCCTTTAATTTCATCCATTTCAAGTTTCCAAATAATGAATGTAAGGACAATCATGGAAAATAATTTGAGATTCAATTTTGAAAGTTATGTCCATATTGGTGAACTTGAATATATATGACCATACTTTGTTATTTGATTTGTTGAGATTACTGTGGTAAAAAGGAAGGTGAAAGTTGATATGCAATTTTGACATGATTGGAAGAAAATTAGTAGAATTGCTTCACAAGTATAATGAATTGCTATTGAATTCCTTTACAAGTATGTGTAAGTCCTCTAGGAAGAATTTCTACAAGCTTGTCGTTTTTCAATTAATGTTCTTTGATGAGAATGTTTACATTTGAGATGATAAATGGCCGTCTTTCTTTTATCCTCACATAAAGAAATTATCCATTTGCTACCCATTTTGAGCCTTTTTAATTCTTTCAAAAGAAACCCAACTAAAGATCACCCTTCACCCTGGGGGGCAAAGTTTAGAAAAAAATCTGTCGCAAAAAGAAAGCAAACTTGTACGAGATTTTTTGGAGCAAAGAAAGTTCTCCTTTTGTGAAAGAAAAATGATCCATAAATGTTGAGGAAAAAGTTAATGATGATGAAAAAAATGTGTGATGAAAAACGAAAAAAAAAATGGTGATTGATGAAGAAAAAAATGAATGATGAAAAAAGAAAAAAAGAAGTGATCATAAATGATGATGGAAAATGATGAAAAAAGCAAATTTGAAGGCTGATGTATCAAAGAAATGATCCTTGGTTTGCAACCCTTAAACACATGTTTAAGCCTATTTATCCTTTCTTTCATGACCTCAAACCCTGGCCTACGTTACGTACCTAAAAAAGTCCATTTTAATCAAATGTTAATGTTTGAATTGGAAAATATATATTGAATTAAGACGTGTTTGTGGTATCATTAAAGGACAATGAATCTTAGATGTTTGAAGACAGCTCCGAAGAAGAAAGAAAAGACTTGTAGCACTTTGATATGCTCAATTGCCTCCAAGAAGATTGAGGCAAACACATGATGAGGAAAGTTTATTCTTTATACTTTGAAATTAGTTTTGAAGAAACTGCTCTTAAGTCATATGGTCATTGGAAAGAGTACACATCTATTTGTGGAGTTCTTATGAAGTGAAAAGCTTTTCCGAGTGAAGCATTATTTTGAAGAAGATGAATGAAGATGATTTTCCAAACACTGTGGAGAAATACTTACTTTTTAAAGAAAAAAAAGGAAAGAGAAAGAAAAAGAAAAAGAAAAAGAAAGAAAAAAGAGGATTCAAATTGAAAATCCAGAAAGGCAGTTTGAGTCATGGGGGATATCTAAGTTGAAAACCTGAAAGGACGGTTTAGGTATAATGAAAGTCAGATTGAAGATTTCATTGGGGGCATGGTTTGGTCTGACATAACTCAAAAAGATCAAGAATATCGATTGGATTGATTTTTGAAAGTGAATCATGGATTAATCTCAAGATTGTCAACATATTCATTATTTGGGGATGTTGATATCCCATCCAAATATCCTTGTATAGTTCTTTGATTTGCCAATTATTCTTGACATAGATTTATTCTTTTATTGATAAAGACCCTTGTCTTCAATTCACTTTGTTTCTTACCATTCTTTGTTGCCAATTTTGCATACCCCTAATGAATAGAGAAAATGTTGATGCATTGCATTTGTTATGAAATTGGAATGATGATTGATAAGTTAAGATAATAATCATGAAAGATAACTGGATTACTTTGAGAAAAAAAAAACTTAAGGATGATGTCTTAGGGCAAAAAGAAAGAATGGTGAAAACCAGGAAGGGGTAGAAATGTAGACACGTGGGGCTTCTAAGTTGAAATATACATTTTGGAAATGGACAAATGCTGCATTTGAGAAAGAATAAAATCGGCAAAGGATTAGACTGTTGAAGCTAGATGTATGGAAATAATACGAAGATGAGATAATGAGCTTGAGAACCATTTTGTTACCACGATTGGAGAGATATGATGATTTTCATGCATTGCATTCATGATATCCGTTTCATGCATTGCATTGCATTCATGACATTTGTATTTCCTGCATTGCATGATGTCATTCATTGCATGCATTTAACATATGAGAAAGATTATGGTTTTTGAATTTTGAAATAAAGCTTGTTCAAATTGAAATTCTTGAACCTCGGTTGAGGTGAAATTTTTGGTTCCTCAATTGAGGAAAATTCTTTTGGATTTTGCACCTTGGTTGAGGAGATGGGTTTAGACCTTGATAGAAGTGATAATTTTTAAGATGAGAATCTTAATTTCAAATTTTCAAGATGAATTATTTTTCAAAGGTAAGGTTTTTTAAGATTACATTTATTTAATCAAAGATGAGAATATTTTAGTGTGAATCCTTAGCTAAGTGAGAATCCTTAGTTTAGTGTGAATCCCTATTTAAGTGAGAATCCTTAGTTTAGTGTGAATCCTTAGCTAAGTGAGAATCCTTAATTAAGTGAGAATCCTTAGCTTAAGTGAAAATCCTTAGCTTAAGTGAGAATCCTTAGTTTGGTGTGAATCCTTAGCTTTAGTGAGAATCTTTAGTTTAGTGTGAATCCTTAGCTCAAGTGAGAATCCTTAGTTTGGTGCGAATCCTTAGCTTCAGTGAGAATCCTTAATTTAGTGTGAATCTTTAGCTTAGTGCGAATCCTATAGCTTAGTGAGAATCCTTATTATTGGTGCGAATCCTTTAGCTTAGTGAGAATTTTTATTTTGGGTGCGAATCCTTTAGTTTGAGTGAGAATCCCTTATTTAGGTGAGAAATCTTGTATTTTTGTGTGAATCATTTATTTTCAAGTTGTGAATCCTTTATGTTGTAAATTTTTAAGTTTGTCTTTAAAGTGAAAGATTTCAAAGTTGGTGTGTTTTTTAGAGATTTGAATTGAGAAAAGAAATCTTTAGGTTGAAACAAATTTAGAGACAGTAAGATTCAATCTATCAGTTTGAAGGCAAGTACAGATGGGAGATGAATAATGAGCTGGAGAACTTTCGATCTTGATTAGAGATTCAGAGAGTTGATATCATTCATACAGTGCATTCATGACATCTATTGCGTGATAGGCATCCGCATTTCATTCATGGCATTGTATTGGATTCATGCATTGCAACAGAAAGAACTATTGCAGATATTCAGCATAATTTGGACAGGAATTTCAATTTACAAGGTTAGCAACTTCTTTTGTGATTTAAGGTAAGATTCTTGACATTATTTTTGAAGGAATCTTTTGTCTTCGAGAGTTTACGAATTTCGTTGAAAATTTTTAAAGTTGATGCCTCATTGGTAGAAGTTTTTTCATTTAAAGTTGATGCCTCGTTATGAGAAGTTTTTCACGTTGGGTTTATTTTAAAGTCTATGCCTCGTTTTAGAGGAGCATTTCGACGATGGTATTTTCTTTAAGTATTTAGTGTCTTTATAATTTTTGAAAACGTGTGAGGTGTCTACGTCTTTGCACATCCTCTGATTTTCAAGAAATGCACAAAGAAAGGCAACTGTAGACACCGATTTTGTCCTGGGCATTTTAATTGGGTAAGTATTGGTTTTGGGTTACTGTTGGGTCTAGACCCAATTATTATCCAAAAACCTCATTTGAGTCAAGCCCTACCTAATTATGTATTTTTTTAATTATTATTATTATTTTTTTTTCTCTTTTGTTGTTTGGATAAAATTAAAATACCAAAAAAAAGGAGATGAGATAAGATAAGAGTTTGAGTCCCGGATAAACAATGCTCTCCTTGGCTTAAGAGTTTGAATTTGCTTAGAACATAAATATTGACTTTAGCCGGAACTGAAATTTTTGGATTTAATTCCCTATATAAAAAGAGGAAAAACACGGAACAGGGGGGGTCGGGATTCACAATTCAGAAGATACAATTGAGAAGATACGATCAGAGGGAGAAAAAGGAAAAAAATCAATCAAGAGGGTAGCCAAAGAAGAAACAAACAAGGAACAGAACATCCCCTACTAAAAGAAGCCCGCTCCTGCCTCAACCCAACCGAAGCCGCATTTGCAAAATGAAAGAAGAACTCCTAACCCGTAACGTCGATAACGACACTGACGACGATGACCCACCAGCCCTGAGCACTCATGCACTAGCAGCTCTCAAAGAGTTCCTCGAAGAACAAAGCCAATCTCTTGTAAACCATGAAACCGGAGGAGGAACTGGAGCGGAGGGTGAAGTGCTGTTAGTAACGAAAGATTAGAGACTGAGCCAATTCTGGTACGACCCAGAAACAGCTCGGACCGTTTCCCAAGAAATTCTTTCTCTTTGCAGTGAGTCCAATTATAAAGTAGCTTGTATTGCTTGCCCAACCCTCTATGCCTATCTCAAGGAAAGCGAGTACTTTGACTAGCCAGTGCAAGAGCTGAAGTCCTATTGTTGGCCTCCCAATCAGAGCTTAGATCCGTACCGCCAAACTAGTTTTGCTCATCAGACCAACGTCTTCTTCAGACAATACACGTGATTTATTAGTAAGTGGTTCTTGTATAACAGATAATGAGCATGACTTGAGGCACATGATAAGACAATTGAAAAATGCTATGCTAAGCAATGATTACGTGATAGTTTTGTCTTGTAACATAATGATTTTTTTTTTTTATATATGTATATATATATATTTATTCTGATTGATAATTTTTTCTAATAAAAATCATATAAAAATTAAAAAGTCATCAATAATCTTGGTATGTTTTTTTTATATAATAATTTTTTTGATTTTTTTTATCTTTTCACTAACTGAGTTGGTGTCACTTGATTCAGTGACACCAACTCAATCATTCACTTTATAATAGTATAAATATAGATACATAGCCTTTTTTTAGTGATTAAATACTTTAAAGGACAAATTTACCCTTTCTTGATTAGGTTTGTAATTAGCTAATAAATAATAGTAATATTTTGAACTAGTTTTTTTTTTCGTTGACAAAAGGTAGGTTTTCAATTCCTTAATTCCTTTTCAGCTTTCATAATAAAAAGGGTATATTTGTCTCACAATAATTTGAAAATTATTATGTGACCCACAAGGATTAATTCAAATGTAAATAAAAGAGGTTTTTTTTTTGGTCAATCGAGTTCAATTTTTGTGAGAGTATTTCAAAAATAAAATTTTAAATGCATTAAATCAATATAAATAGTACATTTTTAAAATTACCTGATAAAATATTAGACTCAAGTAAAACCTGGGACACCCTTTATCATATAAAAAATTGATGTGAAAATTATTATATGACCCAATAAAAGAATGAGCTCTTTTTTCTTGTCAATTGAGTTCAATCTATGTGAGAACACTTCAAAGGTAAAACTTTGAATGCACTAGATCGATATGTCTCACAACTATTTGATGTGAAAATTATTACGTGATCCACAAAGATTAATTGAAATAGTAAGGAAAAAAAATTCCCTTTTCTTGTCAATGGAGGTCAAAGAATCACTTCAAAAGTAAAATCTTGAATGTATCATCAAATATAAAAAGTGCATTTCTAAGATCACTTGAAGAAGAAAAAAAATTAGACTTGAGTAAAACTTTGAATAGGAGACGTTTAAATATGGTTAACACGACACGTATTATATTCAATTTAAAATTTTGACACATTTAATAATTTATGTTGTATTTATATTTACACGATTAATATATAAAAAAAAAAAAAAAAAAAAAAAAAAAAAAAAGTGACACATACACGGATTGTTCAGAATTAATAGGGTTGGATGGTTGAAGAATGCTTAAGTGTGAATGTCATACCATACCATACCACTATCGTTCATGAAGATTTGCACCATGTGATTTGATCCGAATTTTGAAGTGGGACAACCAATTCTATTCTCCAGAAAATGAGCTCCCTCATTTCTTTTCTGCAAGATTGAAAAATGGTGATGTTCTTCCCCCCCTCCCTTTATTTTGTATGTTAAACCCTTTCTTTTAGTCTTCTTTGTTTAAAGTAATTCATATGCATTGAACCAAGTATTAGCAGAGCAGCAGAAGAATTTGGTAAGAATTTGGTGGATGGGAAATTTGGTATTTTAAAAGAAACATTACAAACTTTTAGTCAAATAATGGAAAAAAAAAAGAGTTATAAAAACACACCATTATTTTACACAAGTTTTCTTATGTCAATTATATCATTCATATGTTAGAGATACATTCAATGAAATTCAAATCTCAATATCTAAAAACTCTTTCCTTATCCCCGACTGCGACGTCTTTGCACCATCTATTTGTACAACAGCAACAATGAAGAGGGTAATTGTGAGGTGAAAGAGTGGGCAGCAACACTCTTGGATGATCACATTCCAAAGAGGAAGAAGAGAAAGACAAAAGAAAGTTACATGAATTCGCCTCATCAATCCCCTTTCTCTTTCACCTACCATCACCTTAGTTCAACCAACTGCTTTCGGATCCTCGCCTTCATCGGCATGTCAACATGAATATAAGCCATTACCAGAGTAACTTTTCAGTCTCTATTCTCTGATGTAACATGAATATCCTTGAGAAAGGTATCAGATAGCTATGTTGCTCTAACTCTTCATTTTTCTTGAAGTACCCGTGTCTGACACCTATGTCCGACTCATATCCGGATATGGGTATGAAGATATGATCCTCCAAAGACCCTTCAAATACATGAAAATCTAGAAAAAAAATTAAATATATCCATATCCGACACTCACACCCGAGTCCGAGTAACATAGTAGGATAGTAATGATAAAGAGAGAAATAAATGAGATAGGCTTCCTTGAGCTCAATGAACTGACCAGGATGCTGCACATCCATTATGCTTGTTCAGTTCTACTGGTACAACGAAACAGTGGAATATAAAACAATCATTGTCAAAGAAATGGAAGAAGGCACCTCCTATTTTCTGTCGATTATGCAGTCTAAAGATGCGGACGACTGGACACGAACCGAATTCTAAATATGAACTTACAGAAACTTGAACCTATGATTCTTTTGCTTTAGGCTTTGGTGATGGATGAAGTTGGTGACATGGAGAAGCCTGAGGACCGTTTGAACTCGATAAGCTCCTCATAGGTTGTCCATTCCTCACTATGAATCCTGCCTGTGTTCTGATGCCATTTTTGGCATTTAAGTTGGAGGACCTAGAACGATCAGATTGCATAGTTTGGAAGTAATAGGAGGAGCTGGCCATATCTTTAAGGTTTGGAAGGGGCTTTAGGGTTTCAACAACTTCACTCATCCGAGGCCTAGCTTTGGGATCACGGCTAAGACATTGGGCAGCCAGCTGGGCAGCTTTCGGTGCACCTTTGATAGAAAAGTGCCCTTCGAGGCGAGGATCTAAAATTCGAAAGAACCTTCTCTTGTCTCCTAGATGCGGTCTTGCCCATTCCACAAGATTGTGCTCCCCATTTGGTCGGTTTTTGTCCATGGATCTCCGGCCAGTCAACATCTCAAGTAAAACTACTCCAAAGCTATACACATCACTCTTCGATGTCAAATGTCCTAATTAATAACTGTATTAGATTTATGTAACCACAGATCTAGATAAAAGACGCTTTTCAACTCTAAATGTTAGAAAAAAAAAAATACCAAATAATTTGGAGATAAAGGAAACTATCCAGAAATAAAGCAGTAATTCTACCACGTACCAGTCATTACATATTCCGGTGCAGCATAGCCATATGTTCCCATAACTCGAGTAGATACATGAGTTTTATCTCCTTCAGGACCATCTTTTGCAAGTCCAAAATCGGAGAGCTTGGCATTGTAATCCTGATATTGGTAACCATTTAATAAAAAGAAAAAATAAAATAAAATTAGGGAGGGGGGGAGCTTACTATTTTTCTGTCTTAGTTACATACCGCATCTAACAAGATATTAGACGTTTTAAAATCACGATATATCACTGGTCTTTCTGCTTCTTCATGAAGAAAGGCAAGACCCTTTGCAGCACCAAGTGCAATTTTCATTCTAATAGACCAAGGAAGTGGCAAGGACCCTTCTGCACAAAAAATGGTTGTTACCAGAGAAAATTAAACATCAACCATGTATATGCAAATGCATAAGGGCACAAAATTATAGTAATAAACTATGTTGCTCCTACTCTTTATTTTTTTGAAATACCCATGTCCGACATATATTCGGACATGGGTATGGGCATATGACCCTCCAAATATATGAAAAAACTTAGAAAAAATTGAATATACACGTGTCGGACACATGCCCGTATCCGACACTCACACCAGAGTAACATAGGTAATAAACCCAAGCATCAGATATTTCGTTCCGGCCATAATTGGTCATTATAGACAACTTTGTAGCAAACTCGGGAAATAAGGAGAAAGACATGAATGCATAAGATGGTGAAGCAGCGTACAACAACGGCTAAGAGAAGTTTCTGATGGATGGTATGCAACTTTGGCCATCCCGAACCGTGACAAATTCAAAACTCATGCCAGCATACAAGTTATGTTGCCAGACATTTACTTGGCTACCTCCTCAGTCCTCGCACAATCGATGCTTTTACACCAAATAAAAATGACAAAGACAATTCTAACATAAGAACTTGCTATAATACAGATGGATCACTTTTACTATGGCATCCTAACTGTCCAAATCCAATTATTTGATGAATCCTTTTAGTGCCAAATGAGCATACAAGCTTATGAGGAGAAAACATACATGCCATAGGTACAGAATTATATACAGGAAAACTTAAGGCGCCACATTAATCTCTAAGCTAAATTTTGTACAACTGACGACATTACCTTCCAATAATAAAACCCTGATTCTCTGTTCAACCTAAGTTGAAGAGCACCCTAAAAATCTATGTTGCTCTGACTTTTCATTTTTCTTGAAGTACCCGTGTCCGAGGTATATTTGGACATAGGTATGGGGATATGATCTCCCAAGGATCTTCAAATACATGGAAAAACTTGAAATAAATCAAACATACCCGTATCGGACACATACCCGTATCCGACACTCACATCCAAGTCCGAGTAACATAGCTAGAAATCATACATTTATTTAGCGAAAGCCATCCAAATCCAACAACCTTTGCATGTTATTGGCCACACATGCATAACTGAACTATTGAAGTGTCACAATACTTTACTTAAACAATCACATAAACCACGGTAAAGGTATGACGAAACAAAAGGTGATTACATACTTCTGAAGAGGTGGTTCTCCAAACTTCCTCGTTGCATAAACTCATACACCAGTAATCTGTGATCATCTTCAATGCAGTAACCAACCAATTTAACCAAATTGGGATGGAGGAGGTTACCAAGAAAATCCACTTCAGCCTGACATATGAGGAAAAACATGAAATTTGAATAGAAAAAGATTATAAAAGAAACATTATTCACAAACTAGATTCAGATGTCATACCAGCCATTCTTTGTGACCCTGAATTCCATCAATGTTTAGGGTTTTGACAGCAACAGTAAGCCCAGTACCAGGTTTTACAGGAGCAGTTCCGTTCTCCTCAATCCATCCTTTGAAGACACAACCAAACCCACCCTCACCAAGAAGACTTTCAGGTCGGAAATTTCTGGTCGCTAATTTAAGGTCAATAAATGTGAACTTCCGAAGCTGCGAAGCGACTTTCAGTTCCTCGCTGAATTTTGGTGTAGATGAAGCACTTTCTGCATTACTAGTGGTTGTAGAAGACACTGGAACAACCGGTTGATCTCTGCTTTTCTCTTTTGTAGGTTTGCTTTCAGCTGAATTTATACAAAGACCGAGGCAGTAAACTTAATGGTCATGCAACAATTATCAAAAATAGCAACTACCATATGCCATTTCATATAGATGCATTTATCACACACTAAATGTTTCAAAAATTGTATCCAATGCTTCAAGGCTAATCATATGTCTTTCCAAAATAACAACGGGTAGAAACTAGTTGCTTTCAACCTAAGTTACCAGAACTTTTCATTTTTCCTAAAACACCCGTGTCCGACACCTGTATTTGGGCATAGTTATGTGATATAATCCTCCAAAGAGATGAAAAAACTTAGAAAAATTGAGCATACTCGTGTCGGACAAATACTACACTCGAATTACCTCATTCAGCAAAACTTACCATGTGCAAATGGATAGGGAAAAAAACCCATTCATCCATTAATATGCAAATATAGTAAATATGATAACTCTAGAAAATATAGTTATTTTGTTACCTTTTATGCTTTTGAATCAGCTAAATCCTTGAGGATTTTATTAGAATTTGATTAGTTTTAGATGTTTTTATATTTATTTTAATTATCCATTTTATGTTTAAAATAAGTTATTTAGTTGTTATTTATGTGTTTTTATAGGTCCAAAGTGATCTGGAGCTTCGAGGTGCAAAACGACAAAAATCGGTGCATCCAATGAGCAGGTAGATTCGACCTCTGGAGCTTCTTTCAAGACAAACTCGGTCTTAAAGACTTCAAATGAGAAAACTCTCTTATTGACTTTTGAAGCTGACTTCCGTACCTTTCCAACGGTGTAAGGCGCGTCAAAATCGGACAAGATTTTCCCAGTCAAAACAGCTGCCGAAGTTCGAGAGGGCGACAGAACCTGCAGGCAGCGGACAGATAGTTGGGGGCGCCGACTCTTGAACAGTACCCGCAAAATCGTAAAAAACACAAAAAAGCACGATTTTTACCTGGTTGCTTGGGAACGAAGTTTGGGACTCCAAGAGGCCTTGGACACTTTAAATAGGACTCTTTTAGGTTAGAATAAAGAAGATTAGACATCTAGAAACCTAATTCTCTCTCAAGAAGATAGCCACCATCAAATTCTCTCAAGAATATTGGAAGCTTGAAGACTAAAGACTCAAGAATTGACAACTCTTAGTTTTTTTCCTTTTTCTTTTCTCTTTTTTTATTTTCCTTGTGTAGTTGATGATGGTGAAACTATTTTATTATTTGTTTTCATTAATTATCATGAACTAAATTTCTTTTACTAGGATTCAATGGAACTCAACACATAGTTTGAATTTATTTTCTCTCTTTAGTTTGATTTAATGGTTTGTTGAGTTGTTTGTTCATTCTTGTTCTTAATGTTTCTAGTTGATTGACCACCAATTAGATTGATTTGTTAACCTAAATATAACTTGAAAAAGGGAGTTTAGTGTTAGACATGGATTGAATGACACATATTTCATATTCATTTATTAGGATGAATTGATCTGCAGGTAGGGTAGGAATACACTTACTTGTCATGTGTAACCATTGTTAGAGCCTAAGCTTAATAAGTTCTTTTTTAATTCAATTATCATAGGAATATAGTTAATTGATTAAGAAAGAAATTTTTATGAGATCATCGGAAGATCCTTATAAATAGATTAGAACTCTAAGTTAACAACTCATGATCATTAATCAAGTGAAGAGGTAGAGAGAAATTCAAGCGAAGTGTTGAGGAAAATTGTAATCTTAGGCTTTTCATAATTAATTGAATTCATCCCTTTTTAATTTACTTGTTTTCAGTATTAGTTTCTTTTAATTTTAGTTGTTAATTACTATCTTTAATTATTTGTTTAGATAAGATTAGGTTGTTTTAATTTTAATACTTAGCAAATTCAATAGCAATTTTCTGTGGGTTCGACACTTTATTTTTCAGTATATTACTTGTCAACGATACGTGCACTTGCGTGATTAAAATCGACAATAAGTTTTTGGCGCCTTTGCCGAGGAATTGTCTACTATTTTTGTTAATATTAATACCAAGCAACCTTAGTCTTAATTTAAACTTTTTTTTTTCAGGTTTTGTTGATTTGGATGCACTTATGTGGGATTAAAAACGGGATGCAATCAATGTTTTATCTGCACAAGTGGTTGCAGTTAACGAGAAGCTTGACACTTTGTGTGTACCTTCTGTCCAAAGCTCGTTTGTAATTTGTGAACTCTGTGGGGGTGGACATCATAATGTTTGGCGCCCAACCTATGCTGAATCAACACAGTATGTTGGAAACTACAATATGCAGCAAAATAATTTTTATTCTAACGACTACAATCCAAGTTGGGGAGATCACCAAAATTCTTCTTGGAACAACAATCAATGGTCCTCATATTCAGACAATCAAGCATGTCCTTTTAAGTTCTCATCACAAGCTCAAACACCGGTTCCAGAAACAAATCCTTCATTGGAAGAGATGTTTATGCACTACATTGCGGAACAGGAAGCTATTAATCAGAGTCAAGCAACGACACTCAGAAATCTTGAGACACAAATAAGCCAGCTTGCTTATGCCATAAACAACCAACCTCAAGAAACTCTTCCATGTGATACTGAAACTAACTTCAGATCAGGTGAAGATGAGCATTGCAATGAAATCACACTCAATAGTGAACAAGAGATAGATGAGGATAGCAAAGAGCCTAAATTGCCAACCGAGTTTATTGAAGAAGAATTTGTGAAAGTTCAAGAAGAATGGATCCAGTGTGATCCACCACCACAGCCTGTTCCCCAATGCTTCCAACAACCAAAGCTAATCGATGGGATAAATAAGGCTAACAATGAGGAATTCATAGAGATTTATCCCATTGATCCATTTAAGGCATTAATAAATTCTACCACTGAAAAAGATGAAATTTGCTTTCAAGATTGCAAGAAAGCGAAGTTGTTCAAAGAAAGGATAACCAAATGGCATGAACCGAAAATCATCAAGTGGTTGGATACCGACTAATGAACAATGAGATAGTCAAGCCGATGACTATAAATCAAGCGCTTCTTGGGAGGCAACCCAAGTTCTAAATTTTTCATTTTTCTTTTCTTTTAATTTTTAGAGTATTTTTATTATTATTAATTTTTTTTTTACTTTGTTTTCTTTTGTAGTGACTACTTACCAAACTTGGACAAGCATGATGAAGTTTAAGAGGAAAACTAAAGATTCTCCTACGTTGCTTTCATCGATAGGAGAGTTTTCTTGTTCTTACTCTTTTTAATTCTAAACATTGAGGACAATATTTGTTTTAAGTTTGGGGGTGTGTCTTTAGGTTTATTTAGTTTGTGTGATTGTCTAATTTTATTAGGAGTCTTAAAAAAAAATTACTTGAGATATGATGCACTTAATATGATGAAATCCTTATTCAATGATAAATTTTAGTTATTGATTTATCTTGATTCTTGGGAAAACATAAGCATGAGAAGAATTTGTGTTAAATTCTTTTATTAGTTTCATGTTAGGATGTGATTTTTAACAAATTGAGCACTTAATCTCTTGCTTAGATTTGCATTGCTTATTTAAAGACTGATTATATTAATGTGAATTGCAATTATGTCTAGAACCTAGAATTTATTTGATTCTCTCTTGAGGCGAAATCCTAGACAACACTAAGTTGAGAAAGTGATTTAGGTCATTTTTGGATCATTTGAACCTTTCAAGCTTAGCTTTATATATGATTATTCTTAGTCTACCTCTTTGTACTTAATTGATATATCGCTTTTCTTTGATTGCCATATTTTAGCCTAGCAAATAAGAAAAACCATGATTAACTCTCACTACATAGGCATGTGATGATATTACAGGAAATAATTATGAGCCATGTCGAATTTGGATGAAATGGTGTTATAAAAAAAAAAAAAAAGAAGTTATGGTCCTTCGAAAATGAAAAATAAAAAAATAAAATAAAAATAAATAAATTGGTGAAGCAAAAAGGAAGTGCATTCAAAGAAGAAAGTATGTAATATAAGGAAAAGACTATGACTCTCAAAATTCCTGAAAAAAAAATGTAAAGTGTCTATGGGTGATTTAAACCGAAATTTATCTTTATCATACCCTGAGCATTGCCTTACATTACAAGCTTGATAAAAACCTACTTGATCCTTGATGAAGTGTTAGTCTACATTAGTGGAGAGAGAGATGAAAAGCAAACATATGAGAATCTAGCACTAATTCGTATTTTGCATTGATATAAACGTATTTAGATTGCATGTGATGATTTGCAAAGAGATTATACACACACACACTGAAAATCCATTCAAACATGAAGTTTACGATTGAATTGAATCATGGATTTGGATTATGTTTATGTTCTACTTTGAATCAGGATTTTGAGTTGAGGAAAATTTAAGAAATCATTGTTTGAGTGTATTTATCTTAAGTGATGTTTTGAGTCAATTTATTAGTTAGTGTGTTTTGTTTTGTTTTGCTTGAGGACTAGCAAAATATTAAGTTTGGGAGTGTAATAACTCTAGGAAATATAGTTATTTTGTCACCTTTTATGTTTTTGAATCGGCTAAATTCATGAGGATTTGATTAAGATTTGATTGTTTTAGATGTTTTTATATTTATTTTAATTATCCATTTTATGTTTAAAATAAGTTATTTAGTTGTTATTTATGTGTTTTTATAGGTCCAAAGTGATCTGGAGCTTCGAGATGCAAAACGACAAAAATCGATGCATTTCAATGAGCAGGCAGATTCGACCTCCGGAGCTTCTTTCAAGAAAAACTCGATCTTAAAGACTTCTAATGAGAAAGCTCTTTTTTTTACTTTTAAAGCTGACTTCCATACCTTTCCAACGATGTAAGGCGCGTCAAAATCGGACAAAATTTGCCCAGTCAAAACAGCTGCCGAAGTTCGAGAAGGCGACAGAACCTACAGGCAGCGGATAGAAAGTTGGGGCCGCAGCGCTGACTCGTGAACAGTACCCACAAAATCGTAAAAATCGCAAAAAAGCCCGCTTTTTACCTGATTGCTTGGGAACGAAGTTTGAAACTCCAAGAGGCCTTGGACACTTTAAATAAGACTCTTTTAGGTCAGAATAAAGAGGATTAGACATCTAGAAACCTAATTCTCTCTCAAGAAGATAGCCACCATCAAATTCTCTCAAGAATATTGGAAGCTTGAAGATTGAAGACTCAAGAATTGACAACTCTTAGTTTTTTTTTCTTTTTTCTTTTCTCTTCTTTATTTTTCTTGTGTAGTTGATGATGGTGAAACTATTTTATTATTTGTTTTCATTAATTATCATGAACTAAATCTCTTTTACTAGGATTTCAATGGAACTCAACACATAGTTTGAATTTACTTTCTCTCTCTAGTTTGATTTAATGGTTTGTTGAGTTGTTTGTTCATTCTTGTTCTTAATGCTTCTAGTTGATTGGCCACCAATTAGATTGATTTGTTAACCTAAATATAACTTGAAAAAATGAGTTTAGTGTTAGACATGGATTGAATGACACATGTTTCATTTATTATGATGAATTGATCTGCAAGTAGGGTAAGAATACACTTACTTGTCATGTGTAACCATTGTTAGAGCCTAAGCTTAATGAGTTATTCTTTAATTCAATTATCATAAGAATATAGTTAATTGATTAAGAAATATATTTTTATGAGACCATCAGAAAATCCTTATAAATAGAATCATTAATCAAGTGAAAAAGTAGAGAGAGATTCAAGCGAAATGTTGAGAAAAGTTGTAATCCTAAGCTTTTCATAATTAATTGAATTCACTCCTTTTTAATTTATTTGTTTTCAGTATTAGTTTCTTTTAATTTTAGTTGTTAATTACTATCTTTAATTATTTGTTTAGATAAAATTAAGTTGTTTTAATTTTAGTACTTAGCAAATTTAATAATAATTTATCGTGGGTTCGACACTTTATTTTTTACTATATTACTTGTTAACGATACGTGCACTTACGTAATTAAAATCGACAACAAAATACACCCCCAAATAGTTTTTAGTTTAACCAACCAAACTTATATAACATGTGAGAAAACCATTAAATGAATAACTTTTGCAGAAACTCCATTTTCTTTCTCTTTCTAAACACATTTGCCCCCCAAAAAGGAACTTTTTAATCACTAAATTATATTGACATGCCTTTAATTAAGATGATAAAAGAAATACAAAAACGTTTTTCTATGTTTATTTATATTTAAATATGAGATCTTTAACACCAAAATACTTGGCTATAATCTTAAAATTCTCTCTTCTCCATTTATATCAATACAAATTTTCTCCTAAATATTCTCAACAAATGATCACATCCCTTCACCTCAACCCAATGAAAAGAAGAAAAAAAAACATTTCTTAATTATTTTTATTTTGAAGATATATATATATATATATATATAAAAGAAATTTTAAGATTAAAAAGAATTAAATAGAGAAGATTACCATAATGAGTACCTGTTCTTCCACTCACAGAGTTATCAACTCTTGATCTTGAAGACATGCAACTTCCCATAAACCTTAATTTAACCCAACATCCTGTTTCTTCTTCTCCTCCATCTTTCTTCCTCCTTGATGATTTTTTCTTCAAACCTTTTCCAGACTGATGACCAAAACCCATCTTTCTAAAACTGATCTAAAACCATCAAAATTCCTCAAAAAGAAAGCATTTTTTCAACAACCAGAAAACTTATAATCATAAAACAGAAAAACCCATCTTAAAACATCTCAAAACAAGTGATTTTAAGCAAGCAAATACATCAAAAAAATAGATTTTTTGCTGATAATCACTAAGACCCAGTTTATGAAATTTAGTCAATGGGGGGTTTTTGAGAGAGAGAAAGACAAAGGAGGGCTGTTTGAGAAAGAGGGAAAGTGTTCAACAAAGGGCAGTTGGGCAGTTTGAAACAGAGAAAAAGGGCAGCTTGGGCAGGAGAGAGAAACAAAGAAATAAGAGTAAAAAAAAATATCATTTCTTGCTGTTAACTAACAACAGTAACCTTAGCATATTCCAAACCAAAAAAGAAAAATATAATCATACGTTAGAAAAAAGAACATGGAAGTGGATATACTTAAAGATTTTGTTTTGTTTAATGTCTGTCTGGGTTGGGTTAGGATTATCTTACATCTTGAAGAGATTAAGATACATGAAGTTCCATTGAGACTGCGCCACGTTTGCATGTAGGTGGGTTTATCTTTGCCTAATAAAAAAAAAATTATATTTGGTCTTAAAAAAACATGTTTACTAACAGACAAAGACAACTATCACTTTCTTTGGTCTGTTTGCTGCCAAACTATTGAATTTTTCCATCACCACACGCCAGTTAGTGGAATTACAAATCACAACTTAAAAGGGATATCCCTTTTTATCTTCTCAATATTTTTCCTTTCCTACATATTTTCTTCCAATAAAATTTGTATAGTTTTCATAAAATTGTTATTCTTCATCCTCTAAACTTCACCTTTTTCCATTTTAGATTTAGAACATAATTATATACTACTAAATTGACATGTTCGAATTCTTACCACTAAAATAATTACTCGAATTCGAGTGTATCATCTTTAAAAATATATATATTTAACAAATTTGAAACTTTGAAACTTTGTCTTATTAAAAAGGTTGGTTTTATTCTAACAAAATAAGAATTTGAATAGCATTGGAAATGTTGAACTTTCAAAAAGGAGGATTATCTGATTGCTGTGTCACCCATTTGTGAAGGTGGGTTGGTATGCCAACATCTACTACGAGTCCCACACCACACATGGCAAAAAAAAAGGAATAGCAGATTCCAAAACATGTTTTATTATTCTGCTGATAAGGTTGTTTAGATGGTGATGCCAAATATCAGAGCAAAGCAAGCCTTAATGGTTTGAAGTTTACTTGAAAGATATTGATATCAATTGGAAAATTTGTCATGTTTGAATGCTATATTATTTGGATTCGACTGTAAGTATCATATATGAATACGTGTTTGATACGGATATATTTAATTTTTGCTAAGTTTTTACATGTATTTAGAGAATTTTTGAAGGATCATATCTTCATATCAATGTCCGGATATACGTCGAACACGAATATCAAACATAAATATTTTTAAAAAATAATGAACCCAAACAACATAGTTTGACAGCTAAACTAAACTGTAAGTTTCCCATGTAACTCTGGTTTTTTTTCTTCTTATTTTGGCATTTTGTTTTTGAGACCTGCTATTCAAGTCAATTGCATTTCTTGTAGCATATCTTTTTTCTTTATTTATTTATCAAAATGATTCTTAGTACAGTTTCATTAATTTATCATGCATCAGATTTGACTTGATACTGGTTATGACCCTATAATTTAATGATAGTTTTATTAAGAAAATTGAGTTTTTTGCCACTACAAGTTTTAATATATGTGAAAGGATAAATAAAACAATAAAAGATATTACCTCCTATTATAGAACTAATAATCAATTTAAAGAAAAATGCCTTAAGAGGACCAACTGAGTTGTCAAGTTGTTCAGATTAAGAAAAAAATATAAAACCTTTTATTTCCTTTAATTCCCAATTGAAATCAGTAATTTGCTCTATGATTTGCATATTTTCCCTTTAAGCCTGTCTTCCATTAACATAATCACATCTAGGAAAATCTCAGCCACTTGCCACTATTATTGGACCATTTCTTTTGATATGGCACCACTGACAAAGAAAAAATGAAGCCTACAAACTTAATCCATTCAATGAGTTAGGCAAAATCTTGAATTATTTTTTAATCACAGAATAGATTTGTCTATTAGTAATTTTTCAAATCCCAACTGCCTGCCCTTTTCTGTCTGCAACCAAATAGTGAAAAAGCCAATAATCATTGACGGCTAAACATGGAACGAGCAAATAGCTAAATAGTTATGTTACTTGGTGATGTCTTTTTCTGGGTGAGGTGATGAGTCTGGTGGTCAAAGGTATTGTAAAAGAGGAGAAAGGTTAGAGGGTATCCAAATTTAGTTTTCAGGATATGTTCTAATATATAAGTTAGTGTTTGAAAGAGAGATAAAAAATAGAATAAGAGACGGAAGAGTGTAAAGAGAATCTATTGTTGGTTAGCCCTAGAGAGGTTATTTATATTTGTTTGAGTGATTTGATTGGTGTCACGTGTCGTCTTTCGGTTGGAGTTTGATGGTCAATTGTATGGGTAGTCTCGCTATAGTGATTACAGCAATTGGAGACTCACGTCGTTTCTGAAGTGCCAAACGACCTGATCTCTGAAGAGCTGAGGGAAGTCCACATGTCCTCTTGGATATTGATCTGGGTTGCTGGGTTTGATGGATTAAGCCCTGAGCTTGGCGGATTTGACTGGTGGACCCAATGGACCTATCAGGCTTAACATTACTCGTATTTGGATTTGGATAAATGTTAGCGTTTTATATGAATATGTTTAATTGTTAAATTTTTTTATATATTTAAAATATTGTACTATCATATTTATGTTTAAATATGAATTAAATATAAATATTTAAAAAAAATGAAAAATTAGGATAAAATAGCAAAAGTAGATCCATTATTTCTTTCTGCATCACTGTCATTGAAATCTCAATTTTGAAAGTAACTTAAAATTTAAAATCTATATTTTGACAATCTAGCAGAAAAACACAGCTTAGTTTTGTAAAGTTTGCACTGCTTTTTAATTATAAAAGTGAGTTGAGGTGACATTAGAGAAAGCTTTAGAATAAGGCTTTGAAAATTTTGGTTGTCTGCTTTGCTCTTGCTGCAATCCAATTTCTTCCCAATCAGAAATTGAGCATATAAATATAGACACATGTATATATATATAATATTTTTTATTTATTTTTATATGTAGTAGAATATTCTGCAAGCTGTCAGTATGGGAAACCAAAGATGTTAGGGTATTTGTGGATGCGGATGCTTCTTCATCTTAATCTATTTTTTATATTATATTTATGTTATTTTTTGTATTTTAATCATATTTAAAGTATTTTATGTTTATATAAATTTTGATATATTAATAATTTATATTATATAGATTTTGATACGTTTGTGTATTCATATTTTTTTTATGTCGTATCCTATTTTTATTATTTTTTATATCGTGTTCGTATCGTGATGTATTTAAAATTATTAAATCAACGAGGAAAATCTATATCCAGAATAAGCCCTACCAAATGCCATTTTGTTTATCACCGTTGCTTCTTTTGCATGTATAAATATAATAATAAGGAAGAGGCAGTTAAATTTGATCAAAGTGATAGTTCTTTTGGAGTCACGAGAAATGATATGGTATTTGGATTTGAATAAGTGTTAAATATGGGTATTTTTAATTTTAATTTTTTTTTTTATATATTTGAATAATTATATTTTTATATCTATATTTAAATATATGTCAGATAAAATATCAGATAAATTTTTTTTTTAAAAAATAAGAGTAAGATAACATAGGAGAAAAATAATCTTTTGACAACTTTGATCCTACACATGAAAAGAATTGAAGACCTCACCATGTTTTTTCTTGAATAATTAAATCGTATAATTAATTATTAAAAGGGTTCCTAGCTTGATCATGGCAGCAACAAATTTAATAGTACTATTTATTTACTTAATCCAAAAAAAAAACTGAGAACATAAGGCAATAACTCAAAACACCATTTTAAGGCAAGACAAAAAAGTAAAAGAAAAGTACAACAACATAGATCATTCTCTCATGCTGTCTTCACCATCTTTATGCTTGTAACACTCTATTCCACATTAAGAAATTATGAGAGGATCCGTTATGATATATATGTAGAGATTTAAATCAATACTTGTGAGGTGCCTTTTGTGAGACAAAATCGTAAGACTTTCAAATCAAAACAGATAATACATCGCAGGTTGGGTGCGGACCTCCACACTGCTAGTTGCTCAAACTCAAGATCGGCTAGCAACTCTTCCAATGGAACAGAAGGCACATGATCATCCCCATCATTTCTGGATAGATAAGTAATCTCTGTTGCGGTACAGTTATAAGTTGAACCTTATATTAGTTCAGGGTTTTCTTCCAAATCTCTCAAGAACTCTTCGTACGATCTTGAATTCTTCTTCTCTTCCTGAGCGATCTACCTTTAGATTCATCAAGTTCCATATCAAAAGGCTTAAGCTTTCCATGGACAAGGCTTCCCACGCTTCTCTTCATAGCTCTCTTCTTTATCAAAATTGCCTCAGCAATAATGTTAACTTAAATTCTCACAAGTCATCAGACTTCTTCTATTTAAAATTCTCACAAGTCATCAGACTTCTTCTATTTAAGTCACGAAGTCAATTACTTTCTTTTAAGAAATCAACTTAAAACAAACACGGATTTATTTCGGTTGATTCATATTGTTGATGTTTATTTGTGTCGAGGTAGTCCTCTTGGCGGTTTGGAGTTCTACGAGCAAAGAAGGAGGGTCAGAAGGCGCTAGAGGTTGAGTTTCGAGACACGCTATGATGCCGAAGTTAGTGTCTGTAACAGGTGGTCTGGAAGAGAGGGGAGAGTTGAGAGTTCTTAAAGAGAGAGATCACTTTTGGGCAGTCCCCGAAAGGGTCTTTTCTCCGGTTGGATGTCGGGAGTAAGCGATCTAGGGGGCCTTGCCAAAAAGACGGCTACATTTAATACCTGTCGAGGAGGGACTACAACCTTTAATGTCTTGCACTGTCCCAAGTGGGCGTCGAGGTGACCAGCGATGTGATTGTCAGGAAGGAATAATGCATCCACCTGTCTCGGGACTTTGGTGGTTCTTGGCCTTTGGCCAACTTGCTGAGCTTGTTTGGTTTCTCCTGAGCTTTATTGCTGAGTGGCCTGGCAGAGCAGGCTCATCACATACAATCATTTTAAAAAGTAACATCCAATAAATTCGAATCTCAATATTTACTTCTTTTTTTATTCTCAAGGTATATATAAACTTGGCAATTCGTATATACGAGTTGTGTCTCATATTTTTTCGTGCTAGTCGTGTAAACATAAACATAACACAAATAATTAAATGTGTCAAATTTCTAAATTCAAATACGATAAGTATGTTAAGCGTGTCGTGTTGTATTTATTAAACGTATCGTAATCGTATGGTATTTTTATATCGTGTCTAAAATTACTTTGATCTAGAGGTATACTTTTAAATGTAGATAAATCTGAAGGACTAGAGTAGATCATGGAACTTGAACATAAGTAACCTGTCAAACTCAACTAACTACTCATCTGAATTTGAAGCAAATTAGACGGAAAACGAAAAAAATAGAGGCCCAAAAGATAATAAACCCAAACAAAAGAACATTTATACTAAATTAATTAAGCAAAAGAAAATGGAGATGCGGGGAATCGATCCCCGTACCTCTCACATGCTAAGCGAGCGCTCTACCATCTGAGCTACATCCCCTAATGCTGAATAAGATTCACTTTAACGACCTCCCACAGCTCGCCGATTCCTGTCTGCTCGTACAAAAGCTGCTACTTTACTCAACAGATGCTCTGCTTTCTCTTAAAGTTTGAGATGTGAGTGATAGAATTTTAGGTTATTGCCCCAAAAGGAAACAAGAGTCTTTTAGGAAGATGATGGATTTAAGCATATAGAAAGCAGTTTGTTACATTAGGATGACAAATTACAGGTCCTTATTACTCTCAGGTCTCAGTCAGCAGTAGCCTGTAATCGCAGCAATATATGTACAACACACACACACACACATATATATATATATATATATATATATATATATATATGTACCAGCAAAATGTTTGATGTCTTCTTAGACTGTGTATGCTTACTGAATTGTTTGTGTCTATATCATTGTCAAGGACCCTTCATTCTAACTACTGATTCGACATGCCCTTTCAGTGTAGTCAGTTATCTGAACCTGCAATAGAAAATGTAAATGATTAGCATGCATTTATCAGACATTACCATTCATTACCCTCCAGCAACAACAACCTACTATGTTACTTGGATTCGGAGGTGAGTATCGGATACGGGTATACTCAATTTTTTTAAAAGTTTTTTCATATATTTGGAGGACCGTACTTCCATACCCATGTCCGAATATGTGTCGAACACGGATGTCGGACACAGATACTTAAAGGAAAATGAAGAGTTGAAGTAACATAGACAACCCATTTATGAAATTGGCAGGCATGTTATGTGCTATTGTGCACAATCCAACTTCTAATAATTTGAAACCGAAACCAGAAAATTTGGCTTATAAGCCCATAAAAGTAACTATTGCACATCTAGTTGAATATTTTTGTAAGCATAAACGAAGAGGGAAAGGGAAAACAATGCTGATAGCAAAGTTCAGTGTTAGCTTATTGTTAATGGATGCATACCTTGCAAAGTTCACGTTCTTCCTTCCCAAAGTCTTTCTTCCTCGTGAAGGCAATCTGCAAAACAACCAACCAAATGAAACATCCAGCAAGTCGCTCAAAAATTGCTCCAGCAGATCTGAGTTCATACTTCATATACCCTTTGTTGAATGACAAGATCCCAAGTCTTTCCGCTGAGGCCATATCGGATGAAGAACTTGATAAAGTCGAGTGGAATATAGAAGATAAGGTTGTAAAGCCAAATCACGCCTGCCCAACCCCATCCAATTCCTTCAATCGCAGCAAAGCTCCAGTTTGCGTAAACAGCTATCAGTGTAGCAATCTGTTTGATGAAAGAAACTGACAAGTCAGGAATACTTCTTTTCTCTACATAGCTCATGATTGGAAGCCAAAAAAAAAACCCAGCAGTTTACTAACCAGCTGTGCAACAACAAAAGCTGTTACTAGTAGAAGGCCAGGACGCTCAACAAAAAACCAACTCCTCGCTCTTATTACAAATATGAGAGCCTGACTGATAATGCTAACTTGCAGGTATATCGCTGAAGCAAGCTTTCTAAAGTCGTCGTTGTCCGTTTTCTGAAGGCTTGAAACCCCAAATGTATGCTGAAAAGCATATTATATCACTACGTTATTAGGATTCGGTGTGAGTGTGTATGTTCAAATTTTTTTTTTTTTTTTTTTTTTTTTGTAAAGTTTTTTCACGTATTTGGAGGATCATATCTCTATACCCACGTATTTGGAGGTTCATAATTGATTAAAAATGAACAAATGAACAAATGAACGAAGATCATAATGTGATTATCATCTTACAGGAAAGAAGTCTGTCTTGTATGCTGCCTAAAAGAAAATGAGAGTCGTCATGGCTAAGTAACCACCAAGAATGATTCCATTAGCAAAGATTTCTGCCAACCTCCATCTGTCTGGCTGAGGAGATAGTTTTACCCTATCCTTAGATATTAATGTCATAATGGTACCTGGCAGTGACACACCAATGATTTTATAAGCAAATAAAATAGCTAGAAAATCTAACATTCGAATTCATTCAAGCAAATACAAACCATCATTAAGGATAGCAATAATCAGCACCATGAAAGGAGGGAAATCAAACTTCCATATCGAGGCCAGTAGCATTAAACCAAGCTGTCAATGCCATGATCGTGCAGTATCAAGTCAGAATTAAGCTATTTCAGAGGAAGCCATTAACACATTCATATAGAGCTACCTTAGTCTACCATAGCAATTATACTAAACAAAAATTGCCAGAATGCAATATTTCAAAGCCAATGCCAAAACTTACCACAATACGGGTTGTGATGGAGACTGCATATATCTGCAAAGATGATAGAAATCAAATGACTTAATTAAACAACAATGTTGGTCAGTTTCGATTAATTGTGAAAAAGGAGATAAAAATGGCATAAAACCATAACCACTTAAGTTCATTAACAATGGAGTGGCATGAGGATTGAGTGAACAGGCCAGGCCAAGTGAAACTTGTTTTTTACGTCGAGTTAGTAGATCCGATCAGTGTTTTTAAAATCAGACCGGATTGACCGATCGGACCCGTTAAATCGGAAATCAGTGGCTTGTCCGGTCCGGTGCATGTCATAGAACCGAATTTTTAGAAACCGATAAAAAACCAATTGAATCGGTAAAAACACGAAAAAAAAAATTGGTTTTATACTTATTTTTTAATTTTTTATTAAAAAATCTTATTGAATGTGATGAGAATTGAACTTTTAACACATTGAATATATATTAAAAATCATACTATTTAATCAAATACATATTTTAATTAAATATTTACTATATTTAATACTTTTTTGATATCAAAATTACTTATTTAATACTTTTTTTAATATAACTGGCCAGTCCAACCGGTTGGATCAGTAATTAAAGGTCTCACCGGTTCGACCTTCGATCCGGTTTTTTCAACATTGAATCCGACTAAGTAGATATTTAGGACTTAAGAGAACTGCCTGACTCACAGCAAATGTTCCTATCACATCTCATGCCCATGGTCTAGACTCACTGTATAACTTTTCATCCTCTGGAATATTGCCCGACTAGTTTGTACAGCACTGATAATAACACTAAGACCAGGTTCTATCAAGACAATGTCCGAAGCACTAAAAGCTGCATCAGTTGCATTAGCCACAGCTATGCCAATGTCAGCCTTCTTAAGAGCAGGAGCATCATTAACCCCATCACCAATCATTCCACATATATGTTTCCTGGCTTGCAAGCGCTTCACGATCTCATACTTGTGCTCTGCACCACCAATTACAATGAAATCATAGCTTTAAGTGTGTGTTTTGAGTTTTTGGACATGGCTTGGGGCTATGTTACTCGGGCTCGAATGTGCGTGTCGGACACGGGTATGTATCCAACACGGGTATGTTCAATTTTTTTTTTTAAGATTTCCATGTATTTGGAGGGTCCTTGGAGGATCATATCCCCATACCCATGTCCTGATATGTGTCGGATACGGATATCAAAAACGGATATTTAAAATAAAATAAAAAGAGTCGGAGCAACATAGGCTTGGATTTTTTTTTTAAAGATGGAAAATGGCAAAAAAGTGAAAATACCAGGGAAAACACCAGCAAAACCATCAGCTTTCTCAATCAACTCATCAACTGGCAAAGCAGCAATAGACTCATCATCTTCGTTTTGTCCTAACAAGGCTGATGAAGGATATATGCTGGTTCCCATTCCGAGACGGCGTCCTGTTTCTTTTGCTATTGCCAGTTGATCTCCTAATGGTTATTAGAAAGATCAAGAAGATGAAGCGTAGATCAGTACAAGGAGAATTATTCAAATGATTTATCAAAAAAAATGAAAATAAATCAAATGAACATAAGTAAATGCATTTACATCTAGGAATCAATGACACGTAATACAAGTACGACATGACATGGACATGGCGATACGGAAAAATTTAGAAAATTAGAGCACGGATACAGCAGGATATGATAATAAAAAATATTTTTTTATATAATAATATACAATAAAAATGTAAAATTGATACTTTTTAATTAATTATTAACATGCAAATAACTTTTTAAATTTATTTTTGAGTTTAAGAACTTAAACTTTAAAAAATTCATTAAAACCAAATTATTCATTGTTGATTTCATATACGGGAAAAACATGCCCAAAAAAAAAAAAAAAATTCATCACATGTCCGGACGTGTCCAATCTGTGTCTAATTTTATTTTTATTTTTTTGACATATCTTAACGTGTCCGACATGTATTCCGTCATATCGGAGCTGTATCCGACACTTGGACAGTCCTCTGACGGTGCTTCATAGATTTACATTGAGATATAGTTTGATGCTGTATGAATATAAAAGGAAAAGCACCTGTGATCATTTTCACGTTCACTCCAAGATTCAATGCCCTTTGTATTGTGTGTGCACTGTCTTCCCTAGGTGGATCAAACAAAGGCATTAGGCCAATAAATTGCCATGGACCTCCTGAGCTCTCCTTTCTTCCATCAGGAACTTCCTGCACAATGATTGATATTGTAAAATGGAACTGAGATAAAAATTACTTTATTATAGGGCAAAGAAACAAGACTAGATGATATATATATATATATATATTGCCTTTAAAGGTTATTAACTTGTAAGGATAGTTTTAAATGTCAACATAGCTCATTTAACAAGTATATAAATTAATATGTAAATTCAATGCAAATGTGACATTAGGCCAATAAATTGCCATGGACCTCCTGAGCTCTCCTTTCTTCCATCAGGAACTTCCTTTATTATAGGGCAAAGAAACAAGACTAGATGCTATATATATATATATATATATATATATATATATATATATATATATATATATATATATATGCTACTGCAAGTGATGGAAATCCATGTTCTGCAAACTTATCAATTACTTCATGAACTCTACGTTCCAACTCTGATTTATTGTGTACAAGATTCAAAATCTAAAAATAAACAACAGGAACGAATTACTCGATCAAATGCATAGTAGACCTATGTTACTCCGACTCTTCATTTTTCTTGAAGTATCCGTGACCAACACCCATGTCCGACGCATATTCGGATATGGATATGGGGATGTGGATATGACCTTCCAAAAACCCTCCATATACATGAAAAAACTTAAAAAAAAAACTGAGCATATCCGTGTCAGACACATACCAGTATCCGACACTCACACCCGAGTCCGAATAACATAGTTTGTAGACTAATCAAATTACATAAAAGGATTGCTGATGACCCTAGCTACATGTTCAGGTTCACCTTTGCTGACCCGGTGCATTTGACCTTGCTCGTCAATATATGTCAGAGCCGTTCTCTTATCAGTTGGATTGAAGGGAAGGAAGTGAACTTCTTAAATTCCAGCTCGTGCCTAGCAAAGAAACCATATTAATAGTTAAAAAAGATCAAAATTGTAACACTTTTATTATGTTTTTCCATTTTGCCCCTCTCTAGTACAAGCAGCAGAAATCAAAATTCTTATTTTAGCCTACTGAAAAAGGTACATGACATCAAGAGCTATACTGCTCCGACTCTTCATTTTTCTTGAAGTACTCGTGTCCAATGCATATCCAGACATGAGTATGGCCGTATGAGGATATAATCCTCGAAGGATCCTCCAAATACATGAAAATCTTGGAATAAATTGAACATGCCTGTGTCCGACACTCACACCCGAGTCCGAGTAACATAGATCAAGAGGCATACCTCCTTTGGATCATCCAGCATCCCAACTATAGCAGCATCTATCGCATACTGGTTTTCAACCTCGGATGCACGAGCTGCCATCAGAACAAAAGAATCTGGATCTACTCCTTTTGCAAAGATCTATTCAGTAACATCCACATAAATGTTGGACCAGGCAATAAAATCAGCATCCTAGAATGAAGAAACTGCCAACCAAGTGACCAACCTCAATAAGATTTTTATCAACTGACAACTTGTTCAATGTCAAAGTTCCAGTTTTGCCAATCCAGAGGACATCCATGCCATACATTTCTTCTATTGCTGTCATTCTCTTTGTGAAAACTCCACATATATACATGTAGACACCCATTTTTATCCGGGTGGTATATTTTAATTTTATTCTTTAATTTTAAATTTAATTTAATTTTAGTTTAAGTTTTATTTTTAATTAATTTCGAAATTATTAAAAAATGTGGAAAAAAAAAGGGTTTTGGATCGAATTGGTACTCTTCCTCAGATCAGGATTAGGCTTAGGTGTTTTGATAAATATGAAGAAAAAAAGTTTTTTATCGAGATTAGTTAGGACTCATGACTCCAAATGGACTAAAATTCTTCTAGGGTTTTTTTTTTTATATATATTATAAAGACAGGCTTGGGTTCGACAATCATAAGGGGGGAGCAAAAAGAAGAAAAGAAATAGAGGAAGGAAATAGTGAAGAGGCCGTAGCACCCAAGAGTAGCAGCAATACCAGCGGAAGGAAGCAGCGACGCCAACGGTCAGAAGCGACACTAGCAGTGATGTTTTGAGGAGTCTCGGAATACCAGCAAACTCTAGAACGGATCCTTCGCTTCTCCATACAGGGTTTAGAAGGGCTTGAGACAGCTACAACCAATGGCTCCAAAAGTTGAGAAGAAGGCAGACCCAAAGGCACAGGCCTTGAAGGCTGCAAAAGCAGTGAAATCTGGAACCAATTTTAAGAAGAAGGCTAAGAAGATTCGAACAAAAGTTACATTCCACAGGCCAAAGACCTTGAAGAAGGACAGGTATCCTAAGTATCCACGCATTAGTGCTCCTCCAAGGAACAAGTTTGATCATTATCAGATTCTCAAGTTTCCCCTCACACCTGAGTCAGCAGTGAATAAGATTGAAGACAACAACACTTTGGTTTTCATTATTGACATTCGTGCAGACAAGAAGAAGATAAAGGATGCTGGTCCTTTTTCTTTTATATTTTTTCTTTTATTTATTTGTTTTATGTTTATTTTTGATATTTTTATTTCATATTTAATTTATTTACTTTATTAATTTTTATTTATTAATTAAATTTTGGACTAATTTTACTTACTTATTTCTTGCAGGTATATTTTTAAGAGTTAATTTGAGTTACTGATGCACCCAAAAGAGTGTATCTTATTTAACCTTGCACTAAAAAGATCAATTGTAAGTATAAGTATAATGATTAGCAAGGGTCGAGTCCTCAGGGATTAGGTTTTAGTTTATAAGTTAATAGTTTAAAACTTACGTTCAAAGAAAACAAAAAAAAAGATGCAAAATAAAAGAAAAAGGGTTAATAGTTTAAAACTTACGTTCAAAGAAAACAAAAAAAAGATGCAAAATAAAAGAAAAAGGGTTTTTGAAGCTAGATTTAAACTAAAGTAAATAATAAGAATAAGATAGGCGGTATAACCAGCCAATAAAAATATATATACTAAATTAGGCGGTATAACCAACCCATAAAAATATATATACTAAATTAGGCGGTATAACCAGCCAATAAAAATAAATATACTTTTAAAAATAAGCAAACTAGAAAAGTAAGAAAACAAGTAAGTAAGAAGACTCAAATATGAAAAATATAGTTAAGGTTTCATTCTCCACCACTAGACATCATTAAGAATCAATTTCAGATCTATCAATATCAACCAACTATCAAAGTTAACAACCGTAGATAACAACAAGCTCTGTTATCCCAATCTTTCCTTAGTTTGTCGTTAAATAGAACAAGCTCTCTATTTAATCTCTAACCATTAAACAACCTAGAATAAGCTCTTTAAATTCAATTTAATGGCAGCTTTATGATGAGAAAGATAGGTTGATCTAAGCAACAAACACATAAGCTCGGATTGTTCAACTTAGGTTATGTTCCACTTTGCAATTATTGAAAACTTGACCATAATCATTAATCACAAATTGCCACTTATGAGTAGGAAATCAAGACAATTACACGGATCAAGATTCCTAAACTAGCAATAGATAATTATCAAGATCTATCTAGTTGTACACCTAAATAAATCAAGACAACATCATGAACAATTCTTGTAGAAGAACATAAGCAACTTTGATAGAAAATTAATAATAGATAGAATCTAAAAATCAATTCTTGTAGAAGAACATAAGCAACTTTGATAGAAAATTAATGATAGATAGAATCTAAAAATCAATCACAAAACATGTCTAGGGCTTTGAAATCACCCTTAACCAAATAGAAGTTTAGCCTAGCATAGGCATTGTAAACATAAACATGAAAATTAATAATAGATAGAATCTAAAAATCAATTCTTGTAGAAGAACATAAGCAACTTTGATAGAAAATTAATGATAGATAGAATCTAAAAATCAATCACAAAACATGTCTAGGGCTTTGAAATCACCCTTAACCAAATAGAAGTTTAGCCTAGCATAGGCATTGTAAACATAAACATAAAATTAAAGAGAATCTAAGAAGGAAATAAAAGAAAGAAAGAAGAAGAAGAAAATAAAGAAAAAGAAAACTAGAGAAAAGAAAGAAAACTTAGAGAATTTTATTACAATGGCTAATATCCTACCAATGTACAATATGATCCTCTACAATCATCCAAGACCCTCTATTTATACACATTTTGGAGGGCTAAATGACAAGAGACAAGCTTTACAAATTTCAAAGGTAGGTATAATAGGTGGGTGCATTTTTCTAACAATTTTCGTCATATTGTATGACAATTTTGATCAGCCAACTTGATGGTCGATTTTGTCAATATTGGAGGCCTGATCTGATCACATGGTCTTCTAGAAAAATGTTTCCCTATCAGTTACTGATCCATAGCCGTTGGAATCAGCTCATTTTCTGATGTGGATAAGAAGATATGGGCAAAATACGAAAACAGGTCAGCACAGACGTCATTGCACATCAGCCAACTTGATGGTCGATTTCGCTAGGGAAAACGACTCCGTTTCAAGAAGTGTAAAACATGAAAAAGATAGATATGCCTCTTAACTTTGCACGGTTAAAATTTCAGCCTTATTGCTTTAGTGAAACTCGAGATATAGCTGATATGGAAAAAGGTGTCGGAACTAGAACTGAACTAGATTTGCCCTTAATTCTAGTAATCTGAAATCACTCAAAGAAACTTGTGAAAAACACCAAATTACATAAAAATATAAAAGATCATAAACACAATTAGACTAAACAATAATAACTCGTATTTGACACAAAACAATAATAAAACATAACTAAAAACTATATAATTATACGAGTTATCACACCCCCACACTTAGATTGTTGCTAGTCCCTAGCAACGACTCAATAAAAATAAAATAAGAAAATCTAATCTAATCCACTTTCGTAGGAAATCACGGTGGCACTTAGCATGTGACACAAGCCTTTAAACCCCTAGGTGTCCCTAGTGGACGAGTTTAGTCTCGTGAGGGTTTACTAGGACGATACCCACAAACATTGAAGACATAAGAAAAACTAAAAATAATAATTATAACTAATCATTCCAATATAAATTAGAGATAATCATTGGACAAGTCTTAAAAACTAATCAATAGCTTAAAGAAATTCACAAAAAATCTTGCTTGAATGTAAATTGTTTGAGTTAAGCCAATATTAACATAACATATTTCAATCAAAATAGTGCATATTCAAACTTAATCTCAACTTCTCACATGGGATACTCTCTTGATTTTCACTTTTTAAAGTAGTGGTAAAGTGTTTACACTCAATCAATCTCATGAAAACAGTTCTACCATATTCTTGCTTGTCCACCTATTCTCCACTATTTAGATCATACAACTTCATGAATCAAGAGGTCTTTAATCAAGGTTGTAATGGGGCCAAGGGGTTTGTAATGTGGTTGAAGAACAAAAGGATAAAGATATCACAAAGGTTCCAAAGAGTTCATAGAGTTTAGAGACATAATAAGATCATACAAATAAAACTTCTCAAAACTCTTATAAAGCACATAATAACATAGGCTAAATATTCATGTTGAGCCTTTGCATCATTCTAACCAACTTTGTAACATCTTTTTCTTTACTTTAACTAGAAGTTCAAGAGAAGATTTTTTTTTTTTAATATGGGAATGTATTTGATAATGATCCCTTTCTTTTTCTCTTGACTTTTTTCTTTCTTTTCCCCCCACACTTATTTCTTGTTTCTAACCCAAATTTTCAATAAATCTTCCTTGTCTTTGCAACTTGTCTCAAAACATGCTAATTTATCTTTGGAACAAAGGTAAAGATATAAGTATATTTAGGTTAGGGACAAGTTATGGTTACCAAATAGATAGCTTATTCAATGTAGGCTCAAATTGGTTCACTAAGGGTGTGTTCTCTTGGAACATTAATAATGGATGGCTGTTTGGCTCTGGTTATAATCCTAATGCCTCTATCATATTCATGTTGTCACATGTATCAATATAGTCTCAAACGGTTTAAAGCAAGTTCTAGAGAATCATGTAATCATAAGAGCACTCAAGAAAGAAATTAGATTGATTTGTATAATGCATTGATAACTCGTATAATTATATAGTTTTTAGTTATGTTTTATTATTGTTTTGTGTCAAATACGAGTTATTATTGTTTAGTCTAATTGTGTTTATGATCTTTTATATTTTTATGTAATTTGGTGTTTTTCACAAGTTTCTTTGAGTGATTTCAGATTACTAGAATTAAGGGCAAATCCAGTTCAGTTCCAGTTCCGACACATTTTGCCATATCAGCTATATCTGGAGTTTCACTGAAGCAATAAGGCTGAAATTTGTAGCCGTACAAAGCTAAGAGGCATATCTATCTTGTTCATGTTTTATACTTCTTGAAACGGAGTCGTTTTCCCTAGCGAAATCGACCATCAAGTTGGCTGATGTGCAATGACGTCTGTGCTGACCTGTTTTCGTATTTTGCCCATATCTGCTTATCCACATCAGAAAATGAGCTGATTCCAATGGCTATGGATCCGTAACTGATACGGGAACCTTTGTCTAGAAGACCATATGATCCGATCAGGCCTCTAATATTGACGAAATCGACCATCAAGTTGGCTGATGTGCAATGACGTCTGTGCTGACATGTTTTCGTATTTTGCCCATATCTGCTTATCCACATCAGCAAATGAGCTGATTCCAACGGCTATGGATCCGTAACTGATAGGGGAACCTTTTTATAGAAGACCATGTGATCAGATCAGGCCTCCAACATTGACGAAATCGACCATCAAGTTGGCTGATCAAAATTGTCATACAATATGACGAAAATTGTTAGAAAAATTCACCCACCTATTATACCTACCTTTGAAATTTGTAAAGCTTGTCTCTTGTCATTTAGCCTTCCAAAATGTGTATAAATAGAGGGCCTTGGATGATTGTAGAGGATCATATTGTACATAGGTAGGATATTAGCCATTTTAATAAAATTCTCTAAGTTTTCTTCTTCTTTCTTTTCTCTAGTTTTCTTTCTTTTCTCTAGTTTTCTTTTTCTTTAGAGAGAGCAAGAGGTTGGATAATTAATATTCTTCCTCTTCTTCTTTCTTTCTTTTATTTTCTTCTTAGATTTTCTTTAATTTTATGTTTATGTTTATAATGCCTATGCTAGGCTAAACTTCTATTTGGTTAAGGGTGATTTCAAAGCCCTAGACATGTTTTGTGATTGATTTTCAGATTCTATCTATCATTAATTTTCTATCAAAGTTGCTTATGTTCTTCTACAAGAATTGTTCATGATGTTGTCTAGATTTATTTAGGTGTACAACTAGATAGATCTTGATAATTATCTATTGCTAGTTTAGGAGTCTTGATCCGTGTAATTGTCTTGATTTCCTATTCATAAGTGGCAATTTGTGATTAATGATTATGGTCAAGTTTTCAATAATTGCAAAGTGGAATATAACCTAAGTTGAACAATCCGAGCTTATGTGTTTGTTGCTTAGATCAACCTATCTTTCTCATCATAAAGCTGCCATTAAATTGAATTTAGAGAGCTTATTCTAGGTTGTTTAATGGTTAGAGATTAAATAGAGAGCTTGTTCTATTTAACGACAAACTAAGGAAAGATTGGGGTAACAGAGCTTGTTGTTATCTACGGTTGTTAACTTTGATAGTTGGTTGATATTGATAGATCTGAAATTGATTCCTAATGATGTCTAGTGGTGGAGAATGAAACCTTAACCATATTTTTCATATTTGATTCTTCTTACTTATTTGTTTTCTTACTTTTAGTTTGCTTATTTTTTATATTTATTTTTATTGGCTGGTTATACCGCCTAATTTGTATATTAACTTTGTTTTATTTTTATTGGCTGGTTATACCGCCTAATTTAGTATATATTTTTATTGGCTGGTTATACCGCCTAATTTAGTATATATATTTTTATTGGCTGGTTATACCGCCTTGCATCTTATTCTTATTATTTACTTTAGTTTAAATCTGGCTTCAAAAACCCCTTTTCTTTTATTGTTCTTGAATTTAAGTTTTAAACTATTAACTTATAAACTAAAACCCAATCCCTGAGGACTCGACCCTTGCTAACTACTATACTTACAATTTATCTTTTTAGTGCAAGGTTAAATAAGATACACTCTTTTGGGTGCATCAAGTTTTTGGCGCCGTTGCCGGGGATTGTTTTCTTTAGTTTATTTGTTACTTGGTTTATTCTTATTTTCAGTTCTAATGAGTTTTATTTTCTTGTACATACGGGTTTTTCTGATCAAATTTTGAAAAAAAAAATATAAAAAAAAAAAAACGATGGAATTGAGCAATCTAACACTTGAAGAGTTGGTGGCATACATGAACATGGAGAATCAACAAGCCAATCTCACTTCCCTAGTTCAACAATTGGCCATGGGAGGATGTCAAGGCCATCAAGTGTTCCAAGACCAACAGTATGATCATTACTCAAACACTTACCATGAGGGATGGTGGGATCATACTAATTATAGCTACTCGAAAAATTACCAAGAAGTAGATCCTTATGCCAATTACACTCATCCATCTAGCTTCAATCAATCATGGTCCCAAGAACCAGATCTTTTTCAACCACCACATATGACTCAAAACTCAGGTACTTCTTTAGAAGATCTTGTCTATTCTCTTGTTACTGATACATTGCAATTTCAACAGGAAACAAGGGCAAGCATCCAGAGTTTGGAAAAGCAAATGATCCAATTGACTAGTAGTATGGTGGGATGGGTAGCACAAAGATCTGAAGAACTCCCTGCCCAAACAATGATTAACCCAAAGGAGAATACTACTATTGTGACCTTGAGGAAGGAGGAACAAGATGAGGATGAGACAAAATTAGAGATGAATTCTATTCTTGAGGATAATGAAGCCAATGATCCAAATAAGAGTATTTCAGCACGTGAGGTAACGTTTGAGATTCCAATTTTTACTAATGTTTCTTCTCCACCTTTTCCTAGTAGATTCGCAAAGTTCAAGGAGGATGAACATGAACAAGACACGTTGGAAACCTTAAACAGTTTGTTTGTGGATGTCATTCAACAAGTACCAAAAGATGCATCATTCCTCGATGAGATATGCACCACCAAGGATGATGGAATAATACTTGTAATGGAGAATACATCCACTGTTGTGCAAAGAAAGCTACCTCTCAAACGCATAAATTTGGAAAATTTCATGTATGAGCCTGACAAGCGTAAAAAGCCAAGAATGGGTGTTGGTTAGATTCAAAACACTAACTCAAGTGTTAATTGAGAAGGCATCCCAATTAATGAAGAAATTACCAACCTGCCATACTCAGATTTGCTTTCTTTTCCTTTTCCTTTCATTATTTTTTATTGTTTTTATTTATTTATTTTTATGTTTATTTGTTTAGTAATTTAGGATTTTATTTAGAGTTTTTTGTTTTTGAGTCTTTTTAGGTTGTTTTTCTTTCTGATCCTTGTTTTTAAAATAACTAGATGTAAATATAATTTTTATTTTATTTTTTTTAACCCCGGTTAAATGGCGGATAACGGTACTCCGTGATTATTTAAATCGGTTCCATCAGCTACCCACAAAACTGATATTGTATATAAATTTCTCTTTCAATTTCTCTTTCATTTTTTTTTTTCATTTTTTTTCAGGATGGATGATATTCTCACAAGATTGCAGAAACGATTTCCTCCTTTTCCTCGAAATATTTTACTGAAGCTTTACCAAGTTCGATTTGAAAGATTAAGAATGCTTATGCACAAAGGGATTCCTGGAGACATACGTTGGATAATTGAAGCCAAGGTACGTGAAGATGAATATCTTCCTGTTTTGCATTTACCAGGTACAGGTAGAAGCACTTTTGCAAAGAAGCGACGAGCAAAGCGCATGAGTTCAAATTGCTACAAATGTGCACGATGGACGTGTAACGGTAAATGTCGTTCTATTGGGATTCCGTCCTCCAATCGAGATGATAAAATTGAATTCATTAAGGATGGACTGAGTAAGGAGAATTTGGGTAATATCCAACTTTCTCTTGAGACGCATCCTAGTGGAGACGTACAAAGAGAAATTCTTGATTTATGGCCGCAATTCCAAAGGGAATGGCAACATCTTGGGAATCTGATGTTAAAAGACCCTGTTTGCCAGTTTGTAAGAAAACTGGATGGGAAGCATATCCTCGACTCATAGAAGGCGTTTAAGCCGTTTCTGGACGTAAAACCAGAGGAAGATGTGAGCCACAATCACAACTACAATAAATGACTTCTCAGCTTTTGGTTTGATTTGCAATAACTTTATTTCGGTTTAATTTACGTGTTATTCGATTTGTGTAATTATTCTCATTTTTTTTATTTGTCTTTTACGGTTGATTTTTCTTCTCTTTTTTATTTTCTTCCTGAAATCACGCAAAAATCTTTTGTTAGGTTAACATTTTCTTCTGACAGGTCAGATACACTTTCGGCGACATTATTACTCTTGTCTGATTCACTACTCAGTCCTCTATATATTACACCATGTACTCATTCTCTTTCAGGCACTCGAAAAAAAAAGAAAAAAAAATGGAAAGTACTTCGTCCCAACGCATTAAAAAAATTTGTGTTTTTGGAGGTGCTTATCCAGGGAAAAATAACATATTCGCTGATGAAGCCATAAGAGTTGGAGTAATACTTGCCCAACAAAAGATCCAGTTGATTTATGGAGGCGGTAGTACGGGTTTAATGGGAGCAGTCGCTACAGCAGCACACGCCGGAGGAAGTCCAGTTCTAGGAATCGTGCCAAAACTATTCACAGATTTTTGTGGACCTACCTTGGGTAAGGAAATACAAGTCTGGAGTATCCCTGAACGGATAACAATCATGTACCATTCTGCCGATGCATTCATTGCTTTACCAGGAGGTCTGGGTACATTGGAAGAAATAGCTTGCGTGGCTTCTTGGTCATCTTTGGTCACAAATAAGAAACCCATTGGTTTGCTTAATATTAATGGTTATTTTAGTAATTTGCTTTCATATTTAGATAATGCTGTGGATAATGGATTCATGTTTTCAGAGGCAAGGAGAACCATAATTTCTGCTACAACCATTGAAGATTTACTCAAAAAGCTCCAAGCTTATGAGTATTTATCTGCTACGGTTGTTTCGCAAACGCTCGGAAAAAGAAAAAGAGATATGGACGAGCAAGGAGTGGATTGCACTTTGTCTTTGTGACATTATCTAACATTTTGTTTGTTGTGTCTCAGTTATAATAAGTGGTTAGCAACCTCTACAGGTAATATCTCCTAAATTTTACCTTCTTAAAAAAAAAAAAAAAAAAGAAAAAAAGTTTGTTGTGTTTTAAGCAATTTAGAAGTATTCATTCTGAACAAGGTCTGAGTAAGGGAGACTTGAGACATACCTTGTCAGTTTGATTTCTTCTTTTCAAAAAAAGAAAAAAAAAAGAAAAAAAAAAAGAGTTTGTTGTGTTTTAAGCAATTTAGAAGTATTCATTCTGAACAAGGTCTGAGTAAGGGAGACTTGAGACATACCTTGTCAGTTTGATTTTAATCTTTTTACGTTTACTTGTTAATTTTTGTTTAGTATTTTAGGATTATTTAGGTTGCATGAGTTTGTTTTGTTTTGAGTCTAGTTATTCCTATTCTTATGTTATTAGTTCTTTTCTCTTACACATGATTCTTTCATTTGGGTTAATAGACTTACATTGAGGACAATGTAAGAATTAAGTGTGGGGGGAATGATTTAGGATTTCTTTTATTTTTGTCTATTTTTTTTTATGAGTCTTTATTATTATTATTATTTTTTAGTGTGTTTTAGTTCCTTTTTAATACAATGATGAGATATGAATTGCATAAGTCTAAAACATATTTATTAGTGAGAAGATTTTCATGAGAATTGAGCTTGATGTCAACCTTTTTATGAGCCAATGTTAATATGATATGTTGATTGAGAAAGAAGCATGTTTAGACTTAATCTGACTTGTATAATCATTCTTGTGAGTTTTTGAGCCTAAAATGATTGATGCATTATACAAATCAATCTAATTTCTTTCTTGAGTGCTCTTATGATTACATGATTCTCTAGAACTTGCTTTAAACCGTTTGAGACTATATTGATGCATGTGACAACATGAATATGATAGAGGCATTAGGATTTTTAGCCAGGGCCAAACAACCATCCCTTATTGATGTTCCAAGAGAACACACCCTTAGTGAACCAATTTGAGCCTACATTGAATAAGCTATCTCTTTGGTAACCATAACTTGTCCCTAACCTAAATATACTTATATCTTTACCTTTGTTCCAAAGATGAATTAGCATGATTTGAGACAAGTTGCAAAGATAAGGGATATTTTTTGGTTAGAAACAAGAAATAAGTGTGGGGGGAAAAGAAAAGAAAAGTCAAGAGAAAAAGAAATGGAATACTGGCAAATACATTCCTATATAAAAAAAAAATGAATCATCTCTTGAATTTGTGGAAAAAGAAAAAGATGTTACAAAGTTGTTTAGAATGAAGAAAAGGCCCAACATGAATATCCGGCCTAGGTGACTATGTACTTGTAAAGAGTTTTGAGAAGTTTCTTTGTATAATCTTTTTATGTCTCTAAACTTTATGAACTCTTTGGAACCTTTGTGATATCTTTATCCTTTTGTTCTTCAACCACATTACAAACCCCTTGGCCCCATTACAACCTTGATTAAAGACCTCTTGATTTATGAAGTTGCATGATCTTTTAGTGGAGAATAGGTGGACAAGCAAGCATATGGTAGAAGTGTTTTCATGAGATTGATTGAGTGTAAACACTTTACCACTACTTTAAAGAGTGAAAATCAAGAGAGTATCCCATGTGAGAAGTTGAGATTAAATTTGAACATGCACTATTTTGATTGAGATATGTTATGCTAATATTGGCTTAACTCAAACAATTTACATTCAAGCATGATTTTTTGTGAAATTTTTTAAGCTATTGATTAGTTTATAAGACTTGTTCAAATATTGTCTCTAATTTGTATTGAAAGGATTAGGAGTAAATATTTTTAGTATATGTAGTTTATTTATATGAAGTTTATTTATATTTTAATTTTTAAATGTTTGTGGGTATCGTTCTAGTAAACCCTCACGAGACTAAACTCGTCCACTAGGGACACCTAGGGGTTTAAAGGCTTGTGTCACATGCTAAGTGCCACCGTGATTTCCTACGAAAGTGGATTAGATTAGATTTTCTTATTTTATTTTTATTGAGTCGTTGCTAGGGACTAGCAACAATCTAAGTGTGGGGGTGTGATAACTCGTATAATTATATAGTTTTTAGTTATGTTTTATTATTGTTTTGTGTCAAATACGAGTTATTATTGTTTAGTCTAATTGTGTTTATGATCTTTTATATTTTTATGTAATTTGGTGTTTTTCACAAGTTTCTTTGAGTGATTTCAGATTACTAGAATTAAGGGCAAATCCAGTTCAGTTCCAGTTCCGACACATTTTGCCATATCAGCTATATCTGGAGTTTCACTGAAGCAATAAGGCTGAAATTTGTAGCCGTACAAAGCTAAGAGGCATATCTATCTTGTTCATGTTTTATACTTCTTGAAACGGAGTCGTTTTCCCTAGCGAAATCGACCATCAAGTTGGCTGATGTGCAATGACGTCTGTGCTGACCTGTTTTCGTATTTTGCCCATATCTGCTTATCCACATCAGAAAATGAGCTGATTCCAATGGCTATGGATCCGTAACTGATACGGGAACCTTTGTCTAGAAGACCATATGATCCGATCAGGCCTCTAATATTGACGAAATCGACCATCAAGTTGGCTGATGTGCAATGACGTCTGTGCTGACATGTTTTCGTATTTTGCCCATATCTGCTTATCCACATCAGCAAATGAGCTGATTCCAACGGCTATGGATCCGTAACTGATAGGGGAACCTTTTTATAGAAGACCATGTGATCAGATCAGGCCTCCAACATTGACGAAATCGACCATCAAGTTGGCTGATCAAAATTGTCATACAATATGACGAAAATTGTTAGAAAAATTCACCCACCTATTATACCTACCTTTGAAATTTGTAAAGCTTGTCTCTTGTCATTTAGCCTTCCAAAATGTGTATAAATAGAGGGCCTTGGATGATTGTAGAGGATCATATTGTACATAGGTAGGATATTAGCCATTTTAATAAAATTCTCTAAGTTTTCTTCTTCTTTCTTTTCTCTAGTTTTCTTTCTTTTCTCTAGTTTTCTTTTTCTTTAGAGAGAGCAAGAGGTTGGATAATTAATATTCTTCCTCTTCTTCTTTCTTTCTTTTATTTTCTTCTTAGATTTTCTTTAATTTTATGTTTATGTTTATAATGCCTATGCTAGGCTAAACTTCTATTTGGTTAAGGGTGATTTCAAAGCCCTAGACATGTTTTGTGATTGATTTTCAGATTCTATCTATCATTAATTTTCTATCAAAGTTGCTTATGTTCTTCTACAAGAATTGTTCATGATGTTGTCTAGATTTATTTAGGTGTACAACTAGATAGATCTTGATAATTATCTATTGCTAGTTTAGGAGTCTTGATCCGTGTAATTGTCTTGATTTCCTATTCATAAGTGGCAATTTGTGATTAATGATTATGGTCAAGTTTTCAATAATTGCAAAGTGGAATATAACCTAAGTTGAACAATCCGAGCTTATGTGTTTGTTGCTTAGATCAACCTATCTTTCTCATCATAAAGCTGCCATTAAATTGAATTTAGAGAGCTTATTCTAGGTTGTTTAATGGTTAGAGATTAAATAGAGAGCTTGTTCTATTTAACGACAAACTAAGGAAAGATTGGGGTAACAGAGCTTGTTGTTATCTACGGTTGTTAACTTTGATAGTTGGTTGATATTGATAGATCTGAAATTGATTCCTAATGATGTCTAGTGGTGGAGAATGAAACCTTAACCATATTTTTCATATTTGATTCTTCTTACTTATTTGTTTTCTTACTTTTAGTTTGCTTATTTTTTATATTTATTTTTATTGGCTGGTTATACCGCCTAATTTGTATATTAACTTTGTTTTATTTTTATTGGCTGGTTATACCGCCTAATTTAGTATATATTTTTATTGGCTGGTTATACCGCCTAATTTAGTATATATATTTTTATTGGCTGGTTATACCGCCTTGCATCTTATTCTTATTATTTACTTTAGTTTAAATCTGGCTTCAAAAACCCCTTTTCTTTTATTGTTCTTGAATTTAAGTTTTAAACTATTAACTTATAAACTAAAACCCAATCCCTGAGGACTCGACCCTTGCTAACTACTATACTTACAATTTATCTTTTTAGTGCAAGGTTAAATAAGATACACTCTTTTGGGTGCATCATGCATCAATCATTATAGGCTCAAAAACTCACAAGGATGATTATACAAGTCAGATTAAGTCTAAACATGCTTCTTTCTCAATCAACATATCATATTAACATTGACTCATAAAAAGGTTGACATCAAGCTCAATTCTCATGAAAATCTTCTCACTAATAAATCTGTTTTAGACTTATGCAATTCATATCTCATCATTGTATTAAAAAGGAACTAAAACACACTAAAAAAATAATAATAATAATAAAGACTCATAAAAAAAAATAGTAGACAAAAATAAAAGAAATCCTAAATCATTCCCCCCACACTTAATTCTTACATTGTCCTCAATGTAAGTCTATTAACCCAAATGAAAGAATCATGTGTAAGAGAAAAGAACTAATAACATAAGAATAGGAACAACTAAGACTCAAAACAAAACAAACTCATGCAACCTAAATAATCCTAAAATACTAAACAAAAATTAACAAGTAAACATAAAAAGATTAAAATCAAACTGACAAGGTATGTCTCAAGTCTCCCTTACTCAGACCTTGTTCATAATGAATACTTCTAAATTGCTTAAAACACAACAAACTTTTTTTTTTGAAAAGAAGAAATCAAACTGACAAGGTATGTCTCAAGTCTCCCTTACTCAGACCTTGTTCAGAATGAATACTTCTAAATTGCTTAAAACACAACAAACTTTTTTTTTATTAGCAAAATATGTCCCTTACCCCCTACTAAAATATGACATTGTCCCTAATGTCAAATTTTAAAGGTAGAATTTAGGAGATATTACCTGCAAAGGTTGCTAACCACTTATTATAACTGAGACACAACAAGCAAAATGTTAGATAATGTCACAAAGACAAAGTGCAATCCACTCCTTGCTCGTCCATATCTCTTTTTCTTTTTCCGAGCGTTTGCGAAACAACCGTAGCAGATAAACACTCATAAGCTTGGAGCTTTTTGAGTAAATCTTCAATGGTTGTAGCAGAAATTATGGTTCTCTTTGCCTCTGAAAACATGAATCCATTATCCACAGCATTATCTAAATATGAAAGCAAATTACTAAAATAACCATTAATATTAAGCAAACCAATGGGTTTCTTATTTGTGACCAAAGATGACCAAGAAGCCACGCAAGCTATTTCTTCCAATGTACCCAGACCTCCTGGTAAAGCAATGAATGCATCGGCAGAATGGTACATGATTGTTATCCGTTCAGGGATACTCCAGACTTGTATTTCCTTACCCAAGGTAGGTCCACAAAAATCTGTGAATAGTTTTGGCACGATTCCTAGAACTGGACTTCCTCCGGCGTGTGCTGCTGTAGCGACTGCTCCCATTAAACCCGTACTACCACCTCCATAAATCAACTGGATCTTTTGTTGGGCAAGTATTACTCCAACTCTTATGGCTTCATCAGCAAATATGTTATTTTTCCCTGGGTAAGCACCTCCAAAGACACAAATTTTTTTAATGCGCTGGGACGAAGTACTTTCCATTTTTTTTTTCGAGTGCATCTTCCTCTGGTTTTACGTCCAGAAACGGCTTAAACGCCTTCTATGAGTCGAGGATATGCTTCCCATCCAGTTTTCTTACAAGCTGGCAAACAGGGTCTTTTAACATCAGATTCCCAAGATGTTGCCATTCCCTTTGGAATTGCGGCCATAAATCAAGAATTTCTCTTTGTACGTCTCCACTAGGATGCGTCTCAAGAGAAAGTTGGATATTACCCAAATTCTCCTTACTCAGTCCATCCTTAATGAATTCAATTTTATCATCTCGATTAGAGGACGGAATCCCAATAGAACGACATTTACCGTTACACGTCCATCGTGCACATTTGTGGCAGTTTGAACTCATGCGCTTTGCTCGTCGCTTCTTTGCAAAAGTGCTTCTACCTGTACCTGGTAAATGCAAAACAGGAAGATATTCATCTTCACGTACCTTGGCTTCAATTATCCAACGTATGTCTTCAGGAATCCCTTTGTGCATAAGCATTCTTAATCTTTCAAATCGAACTTGGTAAAGCTTTAGTAAAATATTTCGAGGAAAAGGAGGAAATCGTTTTTGCAATCGTGTGAGAATATCATCCATCCTGAAAAAAATGAGAAAAAATTGAAAGAGAAATTGGAAGAGAAATTTATATACAATATCAGTTTTATGGGTAGCTGATGGAACCGACTTAAATAATCACGGAGTACCATTATCCGCCATTTAACCGGGGTTAAAAAAAAATTATATTTATATCTAGTTATTTTCAAAACAAGGATCAGAAAGAAAAATAACATAAAAAGACTCAAAAACAAAACACTCTAAATAAAATCCTAAATTCTTCCCCCCACACATAATTCTTACATTGTCATTAATGTAATGCTATTAATCCCAAATGAAAGAATCATGTGTAAGTGAAAAGAACTAATGAACAAAATAAACTTATGCAGCCTAAATGAACTTAGATACACTAAACACAATTAGCAAAGAAACATAAGAAAAAGAGAGCAAATCTGAGGATGGCAGTTTGGCAATGCTTTCACTAATTAGGCTGCCTCCCCTAATTAGCACTTGATTTAGTGTTTTGAACCTAACCAACACCCCTTCTTGGCATTTTAGGTTGTCAGGCTCATACATGAAATTTCCCAAATTTATGCGTTTGAGAGGAAACTTTCTTTGCACAACAGTGGATGCATTCTCCATTACAAGTATTATTCTATCATCCTTTGTGGTGCATATGTCATCGAGGAATGGAGCATATTTTGATACTTGTTGAATGACCTCCACAAACAAGTTGTTTAAGGTTTCCGGCATGTGTTGTTCATGTTATTCCTCCTTGAACTTTGCAAATCTACTAGGAAAAGGTGGAGAAGAAACATTAGTAAAAAGTGAAAGCTTAAACGTTACCTCAGGTGCCGAAATACTCTTATTTGGATCTTTGGCTTCATTATCCTCAAGAATAGAATCCATCTCTAATTTTGTTTCATCCTCATCTTGTTCCTCATTCTTCAAGGTCACAATAGTAGCATTCTCCTTTGGGTTAACCATCGTTTGGGCTGGGAGTTCTTCAGATCTTTGTGCTACCCATCCCACCATACTACTAGCCAATTGGCTCATTTGCTTTTCCAAACTCTGGATGCTTGCCCTTGTTTCCTGTTGAAATTGTAAAGAATCAGTAACAAGAGAATAGACAAGATCTTCTAAAGAAGTACCTGAGTTTTGAGTCATATGTGGTGGTTGAAAAAGATCTGGTTCTTGAGACCATGATTGATTGAAGCTAGATGGATGAGTGTAATTGGCATAAGGATCTACTTCTTGGTAATTTTTCGAGTAGCCATAATTAGTATGATACCACCATCCCTCATGGTAAGTGTTTGAGTAATGATCATACTGTTGGTCTTAGAACACTTGATGGCCTTGACATCCTCCCATGCCCAATTGTTGAACTGGGGAGGTGAGATTGGCTTGTTGATTCTCCATGTTCATGTATGCCACCAACTCTTCAAGTGTTAGATTGCTCAATTCCATTGTTTTTTATTTATTTTATTTTTTTTAATTTGAAAAGAAAAACTTGTATGTACAAGAAAATAAAACTAATTAGAACTGAAAATAAGAATAAACCAAGTAAAAAATAAACTAAAGAAAGCAATCCCCGGCAACGGCGCCAAAAATTTGATGCACCCAAAAGAGTGTATCTTATTTAACCTTGCACTAAAAAGATCAATTGTAAGTATAATGATTAGTAAGGGTCGAGTCCTCAGGGATTGGGTTTTAGTTTATAAGTTAATAGTTTAAAACTTACGTTCAAAGAAAACAATAAAAGAAAAGGGGTTTTTGAAGCCAGATTTAAACTGAAGTAAATAATAAGAATAAGATGCAAGGCGGTATAACCAGCCAATAAAAATATATATACTAAATTAGGCGGTATAACCAGCCAATAAAAATATATATACTAAATTAGGCGGTATAACCATCCAATAAAAATAAAACAAAGTTAATATACAAATTAGGCGGTATAACCAGCCAATAAAAATAAATATACTTTTAAAAATAAGCAAACTAGAAAAGTAAGAAAACAAGTAAGTAAGAAGACTCAAATATGAAAAATATAGTTAAGGTTTCATTCTCCATCACTAGACATCATTAAGAATCAATTTCAGATCTATCAATATCAACCAACTATCAAAGTTAACAACCGTAGATAACAACAAGCTCTGTTATCCCAATCTTTCCTTAGTTTGTCGTTAAATAGAACAAGCTCTCTATTTAATCTCTAACCATTAAACAACCTAGAATAAGCTCTCTAAATTCAATTTAATGGCAGCTTTATGATGAGAAAGATAGGTTGATCTAAGCAACAAACACATAAGCTCGGATTGTTCAACTTAGGTTATGTTCCACTTTGCAATTATTGAAAACTTGACCATAATCATTAATCACAAATTGCCACTTATGAGTAGGAAATCAAGACAATTACACGGATCAAGATTCCTAAACTAGCAATAGATAATTATCAAGATCTATCTAGTTGTACACCTAAATAAATCAAGACAACATCATGAACAATTCTTGTAGAAGAACATAAGCAACTTTGATAGAAAATTAATGATAGATAGAATCTAAAAATCAATCACAAAACATGTCTAGGGCTTTGAAATCACCCTTAACCAAATAGAAGTTTAGCCTAGCATAGGCATTGTAAACATAAACATAAAATTAAAGAGAATCTAAGAAGGAAATAAAAGAAAGAAAGAAGAAGAAGAAAATAAAGAAAAAGAAAACTAGAGAAAAGAAAGAAAACTTAGAGAATTTTATTACAATGGATAATATCCTACCAATGTACAATATGATCCTCTACAATCATCCAAGGCCCTCTATTTATACACATTTTGGAGGGCTAAATGACAAGAGACAAGCTTTACAAATTTCAAAGGTAGGTATAATAGGTGGGTGCATTTTTCTAACAATTTTCGTCATATTGTATGACAATTTTGATCAGCCAACTTGATGGTCGATTTTGTCAATATTGGAGGCCTGATCTGATCACATGGTCTTCTAGAAAAATGTTTCCCTATCAGTTACTGATCCATAGCCGTTGGAATCAGCTCATTTGCTGATGTGGATAAGAAGATATGGGCAAAATACGAAAACAGGTCAGCACAGACGTCATTGCACATCAGCCAACTTGATGGTCGATTTCGCTAGGGAAAACGACTTCGTTTCAAGAAGTGTAAAACATGAAAAAGATAGATATGCCTCTTAACTTTGCACGGTTAAAATTTCAGCCTTATTACTTTAGTGAAACTCGAGATATAGCTGATATGGCAAAAGGTGTCGGAACTGGAACTGAACTGGATTTGCCCTTAATTCTAGTAATCTGAAATCACTCAAAGAAACTTGTGAAAAACACCAAATTACATAAAAATATAAAATATCATAAATACAATTAGACTAAACAATAATAACTCGTATTTGACACAAAACAATAATAAAACATAACTAAAAACTATATAATTATACGAGTTATCAGTTACTTTATTTATATATATTTATATATTATTGATTGATTATTATTTTTACTTTTAGACAGCATGATTTTAGAATTTTATTTATTTATTATTATGGCATGTTTAGGGTTTTATTTTTAGATGGCATGTTTAGGATTTTATTTTTATTATTATTTTTAGAAGGCATGTTTAGGGTTTATTTTTGTGGCATGTTTAGGTTTTATTATTATTATTATTTTTAGATGGCATGTTTAGGATTTAATTTTTATTATTATTTTTTAGATGACATGTTTAAGGGTTTATTTTTATTTTTAGATGGCATGATTAGGTTTTTATTATTTATTATTTTTATGTGGCATGATTAGGGGTTTTTTTTTTGGACGTGATTTTAGGTTTTTATTTTTAGATTATTTTGCATGATTAGGAAAATAAATATTGACTTAGGTAGATTAATTAAGACCTTTAAATAAGATCAATTTAGAATAATATGTGACTGATATGGTACTATTTTATAGGCGTTGTGGGGGTGCTTATCCTTCCCCATACGTAACCGAACTCCCGAACCTAGTTCTGAAACGTAGATCAGAACCTATTCTTTTTAGAGTACCTTAGTCAAGTTTAGGATAACTTTAAGAAGAATAAATTCATAAAAATGACTAATCACGCCTAGATTAGATGATTAGTGGGGACTCTATGTTTGCGTCTAGCTTGTTAAATTCGCATTTGGCACGTTATGACAGTTTGGCGACTCCACTAGAGACTTTAGAGAGTCGAGTCATAGGTTAGTCACATCTTATTTCTGGTCTTAAGATTGGTCTTAAATGTTTTGTTTTTATTATTATTATTATTATTATTATTATTATAACGTTTTAATCTTTTTCTTTTTCTTTTTAGTTTGTTTTGTTTTTTATTTTTTCAAAAATTTTCATGAGTCAAAGGTTTGGTATGTTCCTTCGCACATACCACACATTCATGAACATAAGCCTTATACCCGGGCTCGTCCTTTTAGGAGAGGGTAAAGTAACTACGCCTTCGTGGGGTAATAACCTCCGTATGGGCTAGGAAAATATTCTCACCCAACTTGAACCTTTTCCAATGAGCCTATAATGGGTGAGGATTGGGGTGCCTTAGTCATCCTCTATGGATGAAGTTAAGAAGCAACTTGGGGACCTTTTAGATGTCCAATATCTTAAAGCCCAGCATATAGATAACACATAAGAGCCCAGCCTAAGTTAGAGCCATGTCTACCCGTTTCATAGAGAATAACCCAAATTAGGACACATAAAGGAATGTTCTTACTTTTTGACAAATTTTAATTTTGTGAATGTTATTTGTATTTCTCTAATATGTATCTAATTATTGAATTTTGTGAAATCTTTATGGCCATTACTTGAATTAATTTTATTCTTTCAAATTAAATATTTACCATGTACATTTTTTAACCATGCTCATGCATTTACCATGTACATTTTTAACCATGCTCATGCATTTACCATGTACATTTTTTAACCAAGCTCATGCATTTATCATGTACATTTTTTAACAATGCTCATGCATTTACCATGTACATTTTTTAACAGTGCTCATGCATTTATCATGTACATTTTTTTAACAATGTTCATGCATTTACCATGTACATATTTTAACCATGCTCATGCATTTACCATGTACATTTTTTAACAATTCTCTTGCATTTATCACGTACATTTTTTATGATGTTACTGTTAAACTTTGTGAATATTTTTGATGTTGTTATTAAATTCATTCTTTCATTTATTTGCATCCATGTGCATTTCATAGAGACATGAAGTCCTGAATTTTAAAATTGTGATAATGAAGGGTTCAAGGATAGCTCAAACATCCTAGGACATTCCTACAACACTCGTTCTCGGGTTAAAGCAATGGCAGAGGAAAAAGCTGCTAAGATGAACGAAATAGAAAAGGCATAGGATGAAATGAAAGAACAGTTAGCCAAGATGATGGATTTGATGATAAATTTGAACAAGCAGAGAGGGATAGAAGAAGTAACTACTCAAGAAAAGAATAGTCACCAGATGATGAAGATCTTACATATCTGCCTGGTTTACGTCAAGCTCAAACTGGGATGCCAGTGACATCATCAGCTACTCAACATCAATTCTTAGAATACCCCATTCCTGCACCTAGGGCAAAATTTTCAGATCCAGTCCAAGTTTCAGATTTTGATGATCCCAAAGAGCAAGAGAGGTTAAGGGTAGTTGAAGAGAATGACTCTCGCAAAATGAGTCTAATAGAGGAAAGACTCCGGGCTGTTGAAGAGATGGATTTCTATGGCTCCATAGACGCTGCTGGGCTTTGCTTGGTGCCCTATGTAATCATTCCGCCAAAATTCAAGACTCTAGATTTTGAGAAATATGATGTGACTAAATGCCTGATAACCCATGTCACAATGTATTGTAGAAAGATGGCTGCTCACATGCGTGATGACAAGTTGCTGGTACATGTCTTCCAAGATAGTTTCACGGGGTCCGCTGCAAGATGGTTTGTCCAATTAAATAGAACTCGCATCCGTTCGTGGAATGAGTTGGCAAGGGCATTTATAGCGCAGTACATGCATATTGTCAATATGGCTCCAGACCGTTTAACCTTACAGAATATGGAGAAGAAAGCTACTGAAAGCTTCAAAGAGTATGCTCAGAGATTGAGGGATATTGCTGTCGGAGTCCAACCACCTCTCACTAAAAAAGAAACACAGTTTTGCTTGTTAGTACCCTTAAAGCACCATACTATGAAAAGATGATGGGAATACCACCAAGAATTTTGCAGACATGGTAATCTCTGGGGAGATAATAGAAAATTCCATAAAGAGTGGGAAGCTTGAAGCCGGGGAAACATCTGATGGAAAGGAAAATGGGGCATCTAAAAATAATGAAAAAGATATCCAAGCTGTGACTTATGGAAGGCAACAAGCAGGAGGTGTTTACCCATACTATCCATACCCGATGTACCATCCTTATCCATCAGCACCATCAACATTTCGACCAAACTTTTACCTACAAACACCTATTCCTATGTCTGGCCCTGCAGTTAGACCTTTAGCTCAACCTAGACCCTCAACAAGTAATCAGAAAGGACCTCGAAATAATCGAGGGAGAACCCATATTGACCCAATTCTGATGTCCTACACTGATTTATTCCCACGTCTCATTGAAACTTGTTCTACCTGTTCACTCAGAACCGTTGAAACCTCATTTCCCCGAGTGGTATGATGTCGATGCTCAATGTGAATATATTATGGGAATGCTAGTCATTCTATAGAAACTTGCTTGGCTTTTAAACATAAGGTGCAAAGTTTGATCAATGCGGGCCTGATGAATTTTGATAAATAAGGGGAATCAAATGTCAGTGTTGGCCCATTTACACGGGGGAATAATGGTGATGAGGTTTATAATAAAGGACTGAAGCTGTTAGTTATCCTTGAACTCTTATTTTGTCTTTTAAAGTAATGTAGGTGGATCTTTTTATGTTTAGACTTGATTTATTTTTCATCATTTCAATGAATTGGCAAGTTTGATGCATTTTCATTTCCTCTTTCATTTATTATTTCTTCCTTTTGCCTACCCTTTCAATTTTACCCATGTCAAGTTTCCAAGTAATGAATGTGGTGACAATCATGGAAATAATTTGGGACTAATTTTGAAAGTTATATTCGTATTGGTGAACTTGAACATATATAACCCTACTTTGCCATTTGATTTTGTTGAGATTATTATGAAAAAAGATGAAAGTTGATATGCAGTTTTGGTATAATTGAAAGAAAATTAGTAGAATTGCTTCACGAGTATATTGAATGGCTGTTGAATTCCTTTACAAGTATGTGGATTCCTTGTGGTGAATTTCTATAAGCTTGTCATTTTCAATAAATGTTCTTTGATGAAAATATTCACATTTGAGATGATAATGGCCATCTTTCATATTCCTTTCACAAAATGAGAAATTATCCTTTACTACCCCTTTTGAGCCTATTGGATTCTTTTTTTTGAATGAACCTTGACCAAGGATCACCTTCCACACCGGGGGAGGGGCAAGTATCGAAAATATCTTTCTAGAGGAGAATGAATGATTGGATCATATTTCTACGTCATGTAAAGAATGTCTTATTTAATGGAGGCAATGATGAGATGGATTGAGTTACAAAATTGTGAACTCACTTTGTGATAAAAAAAAAAAGATATGAAAAGCTTTGAAAATTCTCATGAAAGAGAAATGATCCATGGCTCGATTATCCTGGAAAGGAAAAGAAAAATATGAAGTGTTTTGAGATGAAAATGATCCTTGGTTTGCAACCCTAAACACATGTTTGAGCCTATTTTATCCATTCTTTCATAACCCCAAAATCCTAGCCTACATTACAAGCTTTAAAAGTCCATTTTGATCAAATGTGAATGTTTGAATTGGAAAACATATATTGAATTAGGACATGCTTATGGTATCATTAAAAGACAATGAATCTTAGACGCTTGGAGACAGCTCCGAATAAGGAAAAGGCTTGTAGCACTTTGATATGCTCAATTACCTCCAAGAAGATTCAGACGGACATATGATGAGAAAAGTTTGTTCTTGATACTTTGAGAAATAATTAGTTTTGAAGAAACTGCTTGTAAGTCACATGGCCATTGGAGAGAGTACACATATGTTTGTGGAGTTCTTATGAAGTGAAAAGCTTTTTCGAGTGAAGCATTATTTTGAGAAAGACGAATGAAGATGATTTGCCAAATATTGTGGAAAAATGTTTCTTTGAAGGAAAAATGAAAATAAAGAAAATGAATGATGAAAAAAGAAAAGAAAAATGAATAAAAAAAAAGAAAGAAAAAAGAGGATTCAAATTGAAAACCCGAAAAGGGCAGTTTATGTCATAGGGGGATAACTAAGTTGAAAACCTGAAAGGGCGGTTTAGATATAACAAAAGTCAATGTTTGTTTGAAGATTTCGCTGGGGGCATGGTTTGGTCTGATATAGCTCAGAAAGATTAGAAATATCGAGTGGATTGATCTTCGAAAAATTAATCATAGATTAATTTGTTCAAGATTGTCAAAACATTCATTATTTGGGATGTTGATATCTCGTTTAAATATCCTTCGGGATAATTCTTTGATTTTCCTATTATCTTTTGACAAATTTGTTCTTTTCCCTTCAATGATAAAGGCCCTCTTTCTTCGATTCATTTTGTTCATTGCCATTTTTTGTTGCCAACTTTGCATACCCATAATGAATAGAAGACATGTTGATGCATTACATTTGTTATAGAATTGGAATGATGATTGATAAGTTGAAATGCTAAACATAAAAGATTCATGCATTATTTTGAAAAGAAATTTAAAGATGATGTTCTCGAGCAAAAAGAAAGAATGATGAGAACCAATAATAGGTAGAAATGTAGACATATTAGGCTCCTAAGCTGAAATATACACTTTGGATATGGACAAATGTTGCATTTGAGAATGAATAAAATCTACAAAGGACTAGACCGGTGGATGGAACTTGTTATCTAGTTTTGAAGCTACATGTTTGAGATGATATAAAGATGAAATGATGAGTTTGAGAACCATTTTGTTTCCATGATTGGTGAGATATGATGATTTTCATGCAATTGCATTATATTCATGACATTCATGGCATGCATTTAATATATAAGAAAGATTTTAGGTTGGATTTTGACACTAAACTTTTCCAAAATGAAGTTTTTGTTTCCTTGGATGAGGAAAGTTATTTTAGATTTTGCGCCTTGGTTGAGGAAATGGGTTTAGACCTTGGTAGAAGTGAGAATTTTTAAGATGAGAATCTTTAATTTAGTGTGAATCCTTAGCTTAGTGTGAATCCTAGTTTTAGTGAGAATCCTTAATTTTGGTGCGAATCCCTTAGTTTAGTGAGAATCCTTATTTTGGGTGCGAATCCCTTTGTTTTAGTGAGAATCCTTAGTTTAGTGAGAATCCTTAGTTTTGGTTACGAATCCCGAGAATCCTTAGTTTTGGATGCGAATCCCGAGAATCTTTAATTTTGGTGCGAATCCTTTTGTTTAAGTTATTTTCAAGTTGTGAATCATTTATTTTCAAGTTATTTTTAAGTTGTGAATCCTTTATATTGTAAAGTTTGTTTTTTAAAGAGAAAGATTTCAAAGTTGGTGTGTTTTTTAGAGATTTGGTCTGAATAAAGGGAAGCCTTTAGGATGAAATTAATTTGGAAGAAACGAAAAGGCAGTCGATTTTTAATTCAACAGTTGGAAATCCCAATAGAGGATGAGGAGATGAATTAGGAGCTTGAGAACCTTTTATCTTGATTAGAGATTCAGGGAGCTTGGATTGTTACATTTTAAGATATTCATTGCATGATATGCATCTCATTCATGACATTCACTGCAGGAGAATAACAGATCATTTTGGGATTCAAGGTAAGATTCTTGAAATTTCGTTGAAGAAAGCATTTACGTTTGGTGAATTTACAAATTCTCGTTTGGAATTTAAAGTTGATGCCTCATTAGGAGGAGTTTTTTTCATTTGGAAATTAAATTTGATGCCTCGTTAGAAGTAGTTTTTCTCGTTTGAAATTTAAAGTTGATGCCTCATTATAAGGAGTTTTTTTTTTTTTTTTTCATTTGGAATTTAAAGTTGATACCTCGTTAGGAGGAGTTTTTCTCGTATTTAAAGTTGATACCTCGTAGGAGGAGTTTTTATCGTTTGGAATTTAAAGTTGATGCCTCGTTAGGGGAGTTTTTCTCGTAGGGAATTTAAAGTTGATGCCTCGTTAGCAGGAGTTTTTCTTCGTTGGGAATTTAAAGTTGATACCTCGTTGATAGGAGTTTTTCTTCGTTTGGTATTTAAAGTTTATGCCTCCTTTAGAGGATTATTTCTACGATGAGCTTTGTTTTCAGTTTTGAGAACATGTAAAATGTCTACGTCTTTGCACATCCTCTGTTTCTCAGGGAACGCACAAAGAGGGGCAACTGTAGACACCCGTTTTTATCCGGGTGGTATATTTTAATTTTATTCTTTAATTTTAATTTTAATTTTAGTTTAGGTTTTATTTTTAATTAATTTCGAAATTATTAAAAATTATGGAAAAAAGGGAAAAATCGAAAAGAAAAAAAAGAGGTTTGGATCAAATTGGAATTCTTCTTCAGATCAGGATTAGGCTTAGGTGTTTTGATAAATATGAAGAAAAAGAGTTTATTATCGAGATTAGTTAGGACTCATGACTCCAAAAGGACTAAAATTGTTTTAGGGGTTTTTATTTATTTATTATAAAGACAGGCTTGGGTTCGACAATCAGAAGAGGGGAGCAAAAAGAAGAAAAGGAACAAAGGAAGGAAATAGTGAAGAGGTCGTAGCACCCCAGAATAGCAGCAATACCAGCGGAAGGAAGCAGCGATGCCAACGGTCAGAAGCGACACTAGCAGTGATGTTTTAAGGAGTCTCAGAATACCAGCAAACTCTAAAACTGATCCTTCGCTTCTCCCTACAAGATTGAGAATGGCTTGAGATAGCTGCAACCAATGGCTCCAAAAGTTGAGAAGAAGGCAAACCCAAAGGCACAGGCCTTGAAGGCTGCGAAAACAGTGAAATCTGGAACCACTTTTAAGAAGAAGGCTAAGAAGATCCGAACAAAAGTTACATTCCACAGGCCAAAGACCTTGAAGAAGGACATGAATCCTAAGATCCACGCATTAGTGCTCCTCCAAGGAACTGTTGAGAAAAACTTAGAGTAGATAACTCTAATTTTACCACTCAAAGAAGAAAGTTTAGATTTTAGGAAAACTCACAAATGCTCACACTTCACTCTAGACTACACTCTTTAGAGAAGAACTCCTTAGGAAAACTTAGAACTTTTATTGCTTATTGAAGCTTACTACTTTATGATTTACAAATGCAAGGGAGGGGGTATTTATACAATACCAAGACAAACACAAGCCACACAAATATAAAATCTAAATAAATTACAACCACCCATTGTTGTTTAATAACAACCACACATTTAAATCACACAACTACAACCACACATTAAACCACACAATTGCAACCACACATTGTTGTTTAATAACAACCACACATTTAAATCACACAACTACAACCACACATTAAACCACACAATTGCAACCACACATTGTTAGGCTTTTATTTTTTTCTTGGGCTGGTATTGGACAATTTAACACTCCCCCTCAATACCAACTCTTCCTCTTTGCACCATGTTGAGTTGACGACGAAACATTTCAAATTTTTTGATACTCAAACCTTTTGTGAATAAATCTGCCATTTGATCATCTGTCTTGATCTGCTTCATCTCAATCTCTTCTTGTAGAACCTTTTCTCTGATAAAGTGATAATGCACTTCTATATGTTTGGTTCTTGCGTGAAAGACTGGATTTTCTGCCAAACGAATTGCTGACTGGTTGTCGCAATACAACGAAACTGCATAATCTACTGGTTGATGTAGATCACTCATTAGTTGTATCAGCCACGTACACTCTTGAGCTGCCATTGCTGCTGCTCGATACTCAGATTCGGTAGTTGACAATGATACCGTTGGTTGTCTCTTACTGCACCAAGAAATTGTTCCAGAACCAAGTTTAAACATGTACCCAGTTGTTGATCTCCTGGTGTCATAATCTCCTGCATAGTCAGCATCACAATAACCAACTAACTTACAGTCTTCACCTTTCTTGTACAAAAGACCATAATCTATTGTACTTTTCACATATCTCAGTATTCGTCGAACTGCTTCTAAATGAGGCTTCTTCGGATTTTGCATATACCGACTCATCACACCAACTGTATAAGAAATGTCAGGTCGAGTCAAGGTTAAGTAGATCAGGCTACCTACCAATTGTCGATACATAGTTGCATCTTCCAAGTCTTTGCCTTCAAGTGCACACATCTTGCCATTTGGTTCCATCGGTGTTGAAATTGGCTTGCTCTCGAGCATTCCAAACCTTTTTAGCAAATCTTTAGAATATTTTTGTTGACAGAGAAATATTCCTTCTTGTATGTGATCAACCTCTAGACCAAGAAAGTGCTTGAGTTGTCCAAGTTCTTTCATTTGGAAACGAACTGATAAATTCTCCTTGGTTTGAAGAATTTCTGCCTCATAATCACCAGTTATGATTAAATCATCCACATATATCAATATGATAGCTAGCTTTCCTCCATTAGCTTTGACAAACAAGCTGGAATCTGCAGGTGTCACTGAATAACCACTATGAGTTAAAAATTCAGCAATCTTACCATACCATGCTCTAGGTGCTTGTTTCAATCCGTAAAGTGCCTTTCGCAGCTTACACACATGCTCAGGATGATTTTGGTTTTGAAATCCCAATGGTTGAATCATGTAGATTTCCCGATCTAGCTCTCCATGAAGGAATGCATTCTTCACATCCATCTACCACAAGTTCCAGTCTTTGTTGGCTGCAAGGGCAAGTAGGACTCGTACGGTTGTAAGTCTTGCCACCGGACTAAACGTTTCATCATAGTCTAGCTCATACTTCTGAGAGAAACCACGAGCCACCAACCGTGCCTTGTACCTTTCAATCGACCCATCTGGACGATGTTTTATCTTGTAAACCCACTTGCAGGATATGGGTTTCACATCTCTTGGTTTTGGCACTAGATCCCAAGTCTGGTTCTGCTCAAGCGCAGTGATCTCTTCTTTCATAGCCATAATCCACTCAGAACTCTTTGATGCTTCTTCAAACGTCTCAGGTTCTGTTGCAATTGGTTCTTCCACTATGGCTGCATTAGCATATTTGGGATTTGGCTTCCGTGCTCTTGTTGTCCTTCGGATTTGTGATTGTGGAGATGGTTCTTCCACTTCACTCGATCTAACATCTGGTTGATACACACCAGTTTGCCAAGGACTCTGGACTAACACTTGCTCGTCATCGTCATCATCACATAGGTCTTCTACTTCATCTGAAGTTGATTGAAGTTGGACAATATACTCTCCCATTTTCTGTTGTAGCATGTCTTCAAATTCTTTTGAATCTGACAACACCTCCTTTTCTGAGGACCACCAAGAAGATGCTTCATCGAATACCACATTGCGTGAAGTGTAACATCTTCCACTCGTAGGATCACAACATTTCCACCCTTTCCTTTGGTTGTCATATCCCACAAAGATACACCTAGTTGCTTTCTTATCAAACTTGCTACGTAAATGATCAGGAACAAATACATAACATACATAACCAAATACTCGAAAGTAGCTGACTGAAGGTTTCATTTTCCACAATTTCTCAAAGGGTGAAACAAACTCTAACCTTGGTTGAGGAAGTTTGTTGATCACATGGGCTGCGGTTCTCATAGCTTCGGCCCAAAATCTTCCGGGTACATTCTTTACATGCAGCATACTCCGACAAATTTCTGCAAGATGCCGATTCTTTCTCTCTGCTACACCATTCTGTTGTGGTGTATTGACACAAGTATACTGATGACGTATGTTGCATTCTCGTAGGTATTGAGAGAATTCGCCTGAGCTATATTCTCCTCCATTGTCTGTGCGCAAGCAACATATCTTCTTTCCCACTTCTCCTTCAACTATCTCTTTGAACTCTTTAAACTTTGAGAAAGTGTCAGACTTTTCTTCCATAAAGAAAACCCACACATACCTGGAGAAATCATCAATAAACGTCACCATGTACCGCATTCCACTAATTGATGGTTGCTTAACGGGCCCAAATACATCAGAGTGAACTAACTCTAATGGTTCTTTTGCTTTAAACTTTGACTCCTCGTATGGCAATTGGTGTGCTTTACCATATTGGCATCCTGCACAAACTGTGTCTGTTCTTATGTCAAGCTGAGGAAGTCCCTTAAGCATCGACTTCTTCATCATCATACTTAGCTTGGAATAACTAACATGACCTAACCGCATGTGCCATAAATCTGCTGTATCGCTCCTTCTTGTCTTGTCTACATATGCTGACTCTGCTGACATCACGTAGACTGACTCCAGACGTCGTCCTTCCATCATCGGTTGTCCTGAGATTTTGAGATCACGATATACCTTCACATCCCTTGGACCAAACAGAATATGGTGACCTGACGATGTTAATTGTGCCACTGAAAGCAAATTTTTCTTCATGCCTTGGACATGGTAAACATCTTGTAGTGGTACCTGATTATGACTATATCGAGGTGCTACTACCGTCTTACCGATGTGAGTAATCGGTAATCTTGAATTATCAGCTGTCACAACAATGCGATTTCCCTTGTATTCTGACAGGTTCTGCAACTTCTGTTTATCGCCTGTCATGTGATTTGAGCAACCTGAATCGACAATCCAGTCATTCTCATAGTCAATTCGGTCAGCCGTTGTTACTGTGAGAGCTAACTCTTCCTCTTCCATAGCAAAAAATGCTTCAGCGTCCCAATCATCTTCGCTTTTCTCCTTTGTACTAGAAGTAGCAGCATTGCTCTCAGCGGGCCTTTTGTTAAACCAACAATCTTTTGCCATGTGACCTTTCTTGTCACAGTTGTAACAGTTACCTTCAAATCTTTTATTGTTGCTACGATTCTTTGAAGCTCCCCCTGGACGAGAGCTCCCTTCTCCTTGATGACTTTTTGTCTTGTCACCATACTTTTTAGATCCACCACCGACGTGCTGTTTGAATTTGCCTTTGCTTTTGTTGGTGTAGAGTGCTTCCTCTTCACTTTTCAACGAGACCCCTCCCATTTGCTTGGCCATAGATTCTTGACCAACAAGCAAATTTTCAAACTCTACAAGTGATGGTTGAGTTGGCCATCCTTGTATAGCGGCAAGGAAGCTGCGATATTCGGGCCTCAAACCATGGATAATTATTCTTTTTACCCTGGTATCTCCAATAGCAGCTGTAGGATCTAAATCAGAAATTTCACGGCATAATGTTTTTACCTTGTGAAAGTATTGAGCAATCGGTATATCTCGTTGTGCAACTGATAACAATTCATTCTCAAGAAGTTGAAGTCTTGTGTCATTCTTTCTCGAAAAAAGTGCATCTAAAGTATCCCACGCTTCTTTTGGCGTTTCTAGCTTTTGTATGTGTTCCAACATTTCTTCTTCAACTGTGGTCTTAAGGGCAAACATGGCTTTACCCACTTTAATCTTCCATTTGCGCAAGGTTCCTTGAGCATCTTCTTGCTCGGGCTTCGTAACTTCACTACCACCAACGACTTCCCAAAGGTCTTGACCTTGTAGGTAAGACATCATACACGTCTTCCACGTGTTGTAATTTTTGTGATTGAGCTTCTTGATTCCTCCAACTACTTGAAGATCACCCATCGTGTCGGCAAGACTCTAACAATACCGAACAAGCTTGATTTTGAGACACAAACTTGTAGAGTACAAACTCCTCACGACTCAAGAACGCTCAAACCAAAAATAGTACCTGAATAACTATTTCACCGTGAACAGTACCGTATACGTGAATAGTATCGTATACCATATACTTGAATAAATCTCGTATATGTTAACAATTACTATAAAAGTATATAGTGACACGTGTGAATAGTAACTATGGTAGTAACTCACAACCTAGCTCTGATACCAATTGTTGAGAAAAACTTAGAGTAGATAACTCTAATTTTACCACTCAAAGAAGAAAGTTTAGATTTTAGGAAAACTCACAAATGCTCACACTTCACTCTAGACTACACTCTTTAGAGAAGAACTCCTTAGGAAAACTTAGAACTTTTATTGCTTATTGAAGCTTACTACTTTATGATTTACAAATGCAAGGGAGGAGGTATTTATACAATACCAAGACAAACACAAGCCACACAAATATAAAATCTAAATAAATTACAACCACCCATTGTTGTTTAATAACAACCACACATTTAAATCACACAACTACAACCACACATTAAACCACACAATTGCAACCACACATTGTTGTTTAATAACAACCACACATTTAAATCACACAACTACAACCACACATTAAACCACACAATTGCAACCACATATTGTTAGGCTTTTATTTTTTTCTTGGGCTGGTATTGGACAATTTAACAGGAACTAGTTTGATCATTATCAGACTCTCAAGTTTCCCCTCACAACTGAGTCAGCAATGAAGAAGATTGAGACAACAACACTTTGGTTTTCATTGTTGACATTCGTGCAGACAAGAAGAAGATAAAGGATGCTGGTCCTTTTTCTTTTGTTTATTTTTGTTATTTTTATTTCATATTTAATTTATTTACATTATTAATTTTTATTTATTAATTAAATTTTGGACTAATTTTACTTACTTATTTTTTGCAGGTATATTTTAAGAGTTAATTTGAGTTACTTTGTTTATATATATTTATATATTATTGATTGATTATTATTTTTACTTTTAGATAGCATGATTTTAGGTTTTTATTTTTTATTATTATGGCATGTTTAGAGTTTTATTTTTTTTAATTTTTAGATGGCATGTGTAGGGTTTATTTTTATTAATATTTTTATGGCATGTTTAGGGTTTTATTTTTATTATTATTTTTAGATGGCATGTTTAGGGTTTTATTATTATTATTTTTTAGATGACATGTTTAAGGGTTTATTTTTATTTTTAGATGCATGATTAAGGTTTTATTTTATTTTTATTTTTATTTTTAGATGACATGATTAGGTTTTTATTATTTTTATGTGGCATGATTAGGTTTTTTATTTTGGCGTGATTTTAGGTTTTTATTTTTTTTAGATTATTTTGTATGATTAGAAAAATAAATAGACTTAGGTAGATTAATTAAGACCTTCAAATAAGACCAATTTAGAATAATATGTGATTGATGTGGTACTATTTTATAGGCATTGTGGGGATACTCATCCTTTCCCATACGTAACCGAACTCTCGAGTTTTAAAACGTAGATCGGAACCTATTCTTTTTAGGGTACCTTAGTTAAGGTAAGGAAAAATAAATTTATAAAGATAACTAATCAAGCCTAGATTAGATGATGATTAGTGGCAGACTCCATGTTTTGCGTCTAGCTTGCTAAATTCGCATTTGGCACGTTATGATCAGCATGATTATTAAGCAATGATAATCTAAGATAATAAACTGACAAGACCAATTAGATCAAACCTGAAGAAATAAGCGATGGCACCCAATTGCCATTGTAACAGATAGAACTGTGGGCATGGCAATAGGAATTCCTCCAATAAGTAGTAGAAGCAAATTGTCAATTCCTGGACAATATTCACGGTCTTGAATTCGATACATGACAATGATTTCTGTTATCATCCCCACCGCAAATGAACATATAAAGAAATTACAAATGGCAGTCAACACCTGTTAATGCAAAGGTAGAAGAAGCATTTCATTGATAATAAACAAATTCACCACTGCCTTAATTTCTCCTTCTTTGCATGTAGAACCTGAGTAAATACTGTCACCAGGGCCTTTAGTTACCGGAAGAGACTCACCTGTTAACCCAGACTGCATAGCTAAACAGAGAATATTAAGAAAAACAAACTTCAAATGATTCAATTCCAATTCATCCAACAGAACAATGAATCTATTAAGGTTTCAAAAGAAACCTGATCAATTGTCATTGGATCACTATCAAGGAGGCGAGCATCTGCAGGAATAATGTCCCCAAGTTTAATACTGATTATATCACCAGGAACAAGAATAGAAGCCTTCTCCTCACTCCAATTCCCATCTCGAAAGACCTGGAAATGATCCATTGTAGGTCATTTCAAAGTATTATGAAAAACATGGAAAGTGTTAAAAAGATAAGCAAGTTACAAGAGAAGAGAAGAGGTAATGCAATAACACAAAGGAATACGTGATTCGATTATAATGATCTATATACACGGAGAAAAACCCAAAGAACTATATTGTTGATATTATGAATTGCTTTTTTATTTATTTGTACAAAAGTGTTCTATTTCTCACCAATTTAAGAAAGAACCTAGCAAGAATATCTCTCTAATATATCGTATCGAAGGCTTGTTTGTTTATCCATACCTTAGCTTTAGGAGCAAAACCAGCCATGAGAGTTGCAGCTACATTGCACGCATTCTTCTCTTGGATGAAACAAATTGTTGAATTAATAAAAATAAGAGTTATAATCCCTAAAAAATCTTGCCAGTCAGTAGGTTTCCTCTGCAAAAGCATGAGGAGTTGAGGACAATGTTAAGTTCCACTTCCACCACCATTAGTGATTTTTTCCCAAGAAAAATATCAAAAAAATTTTTAAAAAATGTATAGATATATTACATTTTTATTTTTTGTTCCAGGAAGAAAACCAACTTAAACTACAGAACAATGATATATATATATATATATATATATATATAACTCACTCCTCCAGTATTAAGAGCTATGGCCATGATAGCTGCAGCTTCCATAACCCATGAGAGAGGATTCCACATAAACCCCAAGAACTTCAAAATTTTACTCTCCTGCAAAAAAAAAAAAAAAAAGAATAATTAGCAATTTTTCAACTTGAAAAAGAGTTAATCTATAGAAAATTTCAGGGAGAAGTAAAATTTTTCTAACAGGCTCCAATAACTCAGTCCATAAAAACTTGATAATCAGTTCAATAAAATTAGTCTTTTTCTCGCATAAAACTAAAAAAAAAAAAACATATTGATTTAAAAGGGATTACAAATATACAATCTTTGGATATATAACATCTTAAACACGAATTATGATATAAAATATGATATATATATTGTTTGACACATTCATATGTTTTATATAGTATTTTATATCATATTTTTTTCCGAACAATTCAAATGTAGTGGAGAGACATTATTTCTTTAATCAAATTCCATCGCAAGAGAAATCTAGAATGAAGTAGTTAAAGCCGAATTACTAATTATTATAGGATGAAAATACGTAACAGTAGTAATCAAGTGATCTACTCCACGTATTCAACATAAGATTTTGATGATTAATGATGATGATGACGTGGATTATGGCAAATTTGATAATTGCTAATAGAGGTGTTCATGGATCGAGATCGGGTCACAGTCCGATTTTTTAAAAAAATTTTACTTAAATTCGATCCGGGCTGGCTTGTAAACTTGAATTATTGTTAAAAAAATATTTAAAAAAATATAATTTTATAATTAAATTTAAATAAAAATACTTTTTATTAATAAATAATCGAATTGAAAAAATACTTGCTCAGATCTGACTTAATACGGATCGAGCCTGTGAAATCGGACGAATATTTTGACCCTTAAACATGTTTAATTACTAATAAACATTTGTGGGTTATATATCGAAAATATATTACATTTAGGTATATTCTTAGTTTAGTTAGTAAAGAAAGAATATATATATATTTTTTTATTTGAAAACATCCAATAAATTGTATCTATAAAGAAAAGATTAACATGATTTCGGCTCAAGAATGATACGCACAATCGAGAAATGGCTTATCAAAAAAGGAAACCTTTTTTTTTTAAGAATCATGTTTCAATTTTTTTGAAAAATATTTTAAAAGTAAAATTTTGGAAAATACCATATATATATATATTGTAGATATTTAATTTTGTTCGGGATATTTGAATTGTTGTTTTTAGGCTATTTTTTAATCTTAGGTCTAATTATTATCCAAAAATCCAATTTGGATCAAGCCCTACTCAATTCACTATTTATTTATTTATTTATTTTAGATTTATAATTATTTTTATTTTTATCCTGTTTTTTGTTTTTTGAAAATAGGAATTTCATTCATTTATCAATGCTCAAGAGTACATTCATTATATATGACATTTGATATCATCTCAGGACACTCCTCAATCCAAATTACATCATTTTGAATTTCTGTACCATATTTAGCTAAAAGATGAGAAGCTTCATTTCCAGTTCTCAGAGTATGTCTTGGCATGCAGGATCGAAACAGTTGCATTTTTATTCTGGCTTCATCCATAATCGGGCCAATGATCGATAAGTCCTCCTCCATTACCTGAAGTTGATTAATTATGCCCAATGCATCACCTTCCAGAATGATTTGCCTAAAGCCAAGTTCAGCAGCAAATTGCAAAGCCTTCACTGCAGCATACGCTTCTATCAGAGTAGCATTGTTTGCATCAGATATATTACAAGCACAAGCTGCCATTACTACTCCATTGCCATCCCGAATCACAACCCCTATCCCACCTGAGTTATTGTGTTGATTCACTGCTCCATCAAAATTTACCTTGACTTCACCCATCCGAGGAGGACTCCATTTTTGCCGCTGGATATCAGACTGATGTTTTTGAACTTTAACTGCATTCAGTTCAGCCATATAGCGTTTGATGAAGAACTCTGTTTCCTGGACATTCTTCCTTCCCTCACCATGAAGTTCCCCATTTCTACCTCCCCAAATTGTCCAAACTGTGATCATGAAGAGTTGCATTTGCTGTGGAGATGTGAATTGGCATACATGTTGAAACCATTCTGAAACATTCGAAAAAACACCAGCTGTTGAGGTCCATTGAAATCCCAAGTTCTCCCAGACTTTGCTAATACACTGGCAATCTTTAAGTGCATGGAGCACAGATTCATCTGCCCCCCTACACCTAAAACAAATTCTGCTTAGTCCAATTTTCCTCTTGACCAAGTTGTCCATCACTGGTAATCCCTCATACCAGATTCGCCATGTTAACACTTTAACTTTGTTATGAACTTCGCTTCTCCAGATTTTCTTCCAAATTTCATTGTGTGAAATGGTCATTCCTTGATCAGCATCATTCGGTATTCCATGGTCATCACCAATTAAGAGTCTGTATCCACTTTTAACATTATACCTTCCCTTGTTATCATAATGCCATACCTGCATATCTGACGAACCCAATTTACTAACTGGTATCTTCAATATAGCCTCCGTTTCCTGTGACGAAAACACATCTGTTACAAGATCCCTCTTCCACTGCATTGTAGACTGATCAATTAATTCACTAACCAAGTTGTCCTCTCCCATTTCACCAATTTCAGAATGGATCCTAAATGAATCAGAAGTCGGGATCCATTTATCTTTCCATATGCGGATATTCTGCCCATTTCCAACCCTCCACCTTATCCCTTTTTCTAAAAGATCTTTAGCTCCCAAAATGCTTCTCCAAGTCAGGGAAGGATTAGTACCAAGCTTTGCACCCAGAAAATTACAGTTTGGAAAATATTTAGCTTTGAGTACATGGTAAACTATTTTTATCCTGTTTTTCGGATAAAACCAACAACAACAAAAAAAATAAGGGACTTCGAGTCTCATATAAACAATGGCTCTTCTTAGTTTAAGAGTTTGAATCTATTCAAAACATGAGGATTTAACTTTAACTAATTGAGTTAAAACTTTTGGATCTAATTTCCTATATAAAAAACCTCAGTCTCATTAATTAGCACACATAATAAAAAATCAGATAGGAAACGCACAATAATCAGAGAGAATCCAGGAAAAGAAAGAACAAAGAAGGGAGGGTCCGCAAAAAAACAAAAGCTGTATAAGGAAGAATAAAAGAAGGAAGCTGGAGTGTTTTTCGTCTTCCTCCAAATTGTTGTTCACGTTACTATTCCTTTCTTATTTCTTTATCAGGTTTTTATCCTCCATTTATTTCTCGTTTCATGATTTTTTTTATTTAAATATTTTACTTTTTAATTATGTTGCTAAACAATTTTATCTATTTTGTTTTGTTTTATTTTATTTGTCTATTCAATTAAGTTTTTTATTATTTATTTATTCAATTATCTAGTTGTTTAATTAGTTATTTATCTAACAATACATTTGTCTTTTTATTATTTTAATGTGATTATATATTTATTTTATTGTTTATTGTTTATTGATTTTATTTTATTTTATTGCTTTATTTATTTATGTTATATATTAATTCGTATTTTTTACTATTGATTTGTTTATATTTGCTTAATTTATTATATGAAATTGTTGCGTTTGTTTGATTTTGTTTTTACTATGATTTTTATTAGTTTTATTTTAATTAGGACCTTTTTTGAGAAAATAATAATAATATATTGCTAAAATTTTGAATAAGTTAAAATTTGTGATTTTTTTTTTTATAATGCCTTTTTCGTTCAAGATTTAATAAAATAAAATTAATTTAATTATGAAAATAAATTAAAAATCTTTCCGATGATGAAATTTTGAGGAGATCACATATGGATGGTCTATTCAAAAACTTTTAGGTGAGAAACTTTTCCTAAATTTTGCCGGATTCTTTGAAGATTTAGAAAAGAATTTCAATAACACAAGATTAATGCTTATTTTAATAAATTTTTATTGAAATTTGATATATGTATAAGGATCATAATAATTAATTAATTAAAAATAAAATAAGTTGAAAATCTTTCTAAAGATGGAATTTTGAGGAGATCATAAATGGATTGTCTGTTCAGAAATTTTTAGGTGAGAAAACTCTCTCAAAATTTTCCAAATTGGTGGAAGGGTTTTGAAGGAAAATTTTCAATACTAAAAGGTCGAAATTTATTTTCTTAACAAAATAAAATATGAGGGTTTTTTTTTTATAGATGTGGAAATAATTTTGAAGATTAGATTTAGGTGTTTTTTCATAAAATTTAAACATTTCGACGACGAAGTCTCTTCATAAGAACAAATGGTTTTCATTGAAAACTCTTGAGGAGAGTTGGATTTTTAAAATTACTCTCGAATAGTGGAAATAATTCTAGAAATTTTCTAATATTTATATATTTAAGTAGTAATTTAATAAAATTAGGATAAATGAAGACCATTAAACTTTAAGGCCTTTTAATATAGCACAAGATTAATTAGGTACTATCTTTAGGAAATGCATTGTAGGGGTGCTAATCCTTTCTCATACGTAACCGAACTCTTGAACCTAGTTCTAGAAAATAGATCAGAGTCTATTCTTTTTAGGGTGTCTTAGTTAGGATTAGGATTATTTTAAAAAAGATAGATTCATATAGGTGACTAATCACACCTAGCAAAAAAGATCAATGGCGACTCTTGTTTATGTCTAGCTGCTAGGGACATTAGAGAGTCGAGCCATAAGTTAGTCTTGTGATACCTTAAATCCTAATAATTGGTCTAAAAAAATGGTTAGTTTTTTTCCCCCTTGTCTTTACTTATTTTAATTTTAACTTTGTATTTTGGCTAACAACTTATATTTCTTTGGGTTAATATGAAAAACATGCTCCCAATAGATGATTTATTTTTAAATAGTCATATATGTTAGAATTATTTATTAAAGGGAAATAGAAAAGTATGAAATTGTTATTAAGGAAATGATAAAGACAAAAACATCCTTAATGAGATTTTGATATCTCTAACATTTCTCCTCTCATTAAGAAAATATTATTTTTAAAAAATTTTAATTAAAAATAAATTTAAAAAATAAAATATTTAAATATTTATTTTTTTAAATTTTAAAAAATAAAAAATAAAAATAAAAAATAAAAAAATATTATTTTTATTATTTAATTAAAAAAACTAAATTAAAAAATAAAAATATTTAAATATTTATTTTTTAAAATTAAAAAAATATTTTTCAAAAAGTATTATTTTTTAATTAAAAAATAAAAGGAAAAGGGAGAAGGTTTTTTTTATCAAGGGATTTATGTTAGGGTATTTTAGTCTTTATCATTTCCTTAATAACAATTTCATACTTTTCTATTTCCTTTTAATAAATAATTTTAACATATATCATCATTTAAAAATAAACCCTTTATAGAGGGCATGTTTTTCATATTAACCCTATTTCTTTTTCTTGTATATGGTGTGGCAAAAAGTCAAAGGTTTGTTATGTTCCTTCGCACATAATGCATATCATAAGCACTATACTCGGGCTCATCCTTTTTGGTAGGGTGTAAAGTACCTACGCTCTCGAGAGATGATAACATCTGCATGGGCTAGCGAAACACTCTCACATAAGCTTTCGAAAGGTGATAACCTCCGCATGGGCTAGGAAAATAATCTTACTCAAATTGAATCCTTTTCGTTTGGAGCCTGTGATGGGCGACGATTGGAGTCCTTACTAATCCATTTTGGATGACCATGAGGAACAGTTTAGGAACCTTTTTAGCTTGGACAAATATTCATGAACCCAGCATATAGACAACCCTTAAGAGACCATTCTTAGGATAGAGCCATGTTGAGATTCGGCTCATGCTCAAACAGAGATAATGTATAATTTAATCTACAAGTTAAACATACAATGCAGAGGAATAAAATAAAACAAAGAGAAAACTGAATCCCTCCATGGATCTACCTATGAATTCAAAACGATCATCCTGTTAAGAACAGATAAGAATCAAAATCTCAAACCTCTGTATTGTAGATTGCCGAAACCTCAAGACAGATTCTTGATATTCTTGTTCTTGTACACAAAGCTCTCTTGTCGAAAACCAAAGCCTTCCAATTGTTCGACCTCTAACAGTAATCCACACAGGTGATTCGAAAATCTTCACAACGTTGAGATTATGTTTTGCCAAGACGATGCTAGTAGTCTAGCTTGTGAGAAACCTTCATCCTTTACCTTAGATAGCCAAAAGAAGACAAGAAGAATCATATTCCTCTTTCACTTTTTGTATTCGATTAAAACTCACTTGGGAGTGTGAGAGGCGCCGATTCAGGGTAAACTTGCATCGGGGGGAGGCGGCAACAAAATAAGGCATATATATAATCAGGTTTAGTGTATGCCAACTATTGGACTAACTGCACTAAAGCCCTTATACATATTATTAAATATTTACAATAAGCCCACAACACTTAATGAATATTTAATCTGACCCAATCTCATTTTAATTTCATTAATCACCTTTTGTGTGTGACCCATTAGGCCCTTAACATGTTGCCAATAAATATAATTAGTTCAATTAATAATTTCCTATTTATATTTATAGATCATGAGCGGTATCTAGCAATGCATCATGACCACCCAAATGCCAAGAGAGTCATCAAGCTTTGACTAGCCTTTCGTGTACAATATGTCTGTGTAATTCGATCCCTTCATCAAATATCCCGGGATAGGAAAGAGCATGGTTCAGTGTCTACTCTTAACCCATTCCATATTAGATCTGCATCTTTAATATTAACTCCTTATGTGTCGCCTTGGCCAAGGACTTCCATAAGTTAATATAAGCCAGATACATGGGAGATATGTCCCCTCATATCACTTGGGGTGATGAATCCTCTTTGGACCACTCATTCATCTTCGTATGCTTCATGTCATACCCAATAACACCCTACTATAAGCATCCTCGTGATTGGGACCCGTTCGTAATGAAATCTAAGTATGACAGTTCACATAGAAGATGACCTGGTGTCACAAGTCAAAGGATTACTTACACTATTAACATATGAGAGTATTTTTCATAGACACTTGAGTGAAATACCAAATGGAACTCTCATAGCGGGTCATGTTCAGTGAACTTGTTCAACTAACAAGCACCCATATGTTATCCGCAAGTATCTCTATACTTTCAACCTATGAGACCGGTTGCATGCATCAAGTGCATGAAGACTTAACATATGCCAATCTTTGAGCATTGTCAATGCCTTGTCTTGATAATACAATGACCAGGAACAGTTTTAAAAACACGGCATTAATGCATAAGGATCCTCATAATTGTAACTCCTTACAATTCCTTTGCAATTCCATTGTGTTTCATGGACTTTATCTTCACAAGTTATTTATAACAATAATAACAATACTTATGGATAAAAAAAATACCTCAATTATAATTAATAAACTATAATATGCAATACATGAATATATAAATAGTGTCTTACAAGCCCAACTAAATTGGCTTGTAAGGCTTACACCAACAATCTCCCACTAGCACTAAAGCCAATCGCCTATGTACTTAAGCCCATGTCCTTCCATGTGACGATTGTGTTTTTGCTGGGACAAAACCTTAGTGAAAGGATCAGCTATATTATCCTCTTTAGGTACCCTTTTCATACTTATATCATCTCTTTGAATTATATCTCTAATCAAGTGATATTGCCGCAATACATGTTTGGATTTGTGATGAGACCGTGGTTCCTTAGCTTGCGCTATTGCTCCATTGTTATCACAGTAAAGTGGTATTGGATCAACAATGCTTGGAATCACACCAAGTTCAGTTATGAACTTCTTAATCCAAACAGTCTCCTTCGCTACCTCACACGTGGAGATGTATTCAGCTTCTGTTGTTGAATCTGCAGTTGTAGTCTATGTGGAACTTTTCCAACTGACTGCAGCTCCATTTAAGGTAAATACGTAACCGCCCTGCGATTTAATGTCATCTTTATCAGTTTGGAATCCAGCATCTGTATAACCCCTAACTTGGAGTTCAGCCCCTCCATAGACCAAGAAAATATCCTTAGTTCTTCTCAAGTACTTGAGGATATTCTTCACAACAGTCTATTGAATTTCACCAGGATTGCTTTGGTATTGACTCGTGACCTTCAAAGCGTATGATACATCTATTCTTGTGCACAACATGGCGTACATGATAGATCCAATTACCGAAGCATATGGAATCCTATCCATCCGTGTCCTTTCTTCATAAATTTTAGGACACATCTCTTTCGAGAGTTGTACACCATGTACCATAGGAAAGTTACCTCTTTTGGAGATATCCATGCTAAACCTCTTTAGCATCTTGTCTACGTAAATGAATTGTGACAATCCAAGCAGCCTTTTCGATCTATCTCTATAGACCTTAATTCCCAGAATATATGCTGCTTCTCCCAAATCCTTCATTGAGAACTGTTTGGAGAGCTAGACCTTGGTCGTCTGAAGCATAGATACATCGTTTCCTATGAGCAATATGTCGTCAACATATAGCACTAGGAACACAATTGCATGTCCGTTTACCTTATTGTAAACACATGGTTCATCAGGATTCTTAATGAAACCAAATTCTTTAAATGTTTCATCAAACCTAATGTTCCAACTCCGAGATGCTTGCTTTAGTCCATAAATGGACTTTTTGCAGCTTGCATACCTTATTAAATGTGGCCTTGGATGAAAAACCTTCAGTTTGTGTCATATACACTTCCTCTTGCAAATTCTCGTTAAGGAATGCAGTTTTTTACATCCATCTGCCATATCTCATAATCATGGTATGCAGCAATAGCAAGCATAATCCTAATGTGCTTAACCATGGCAACTAGTGAAAAGGTTTCTTCAAAATCAATGCCTTCAACTTGATTATAACCTTTTGAACCAATCTGGCCTTATACGTTTGTATGTTGCCATCCATGTCTGTCTTTATCTTGTAGACCCATTTACACCCTATGAGTTTTATCCCTTGAGGTAGATCAACTAAAGACCAAACTTGGTTAACTTCCATGGCATCCATTTCGGATTTCATGTCTTCTAGCCATTTCTTGGAACTTATGTCCGACATCGCTTCCTTATAGGTAGTAGGTTCATTATCAATAGGCAAACCATCTCTTTCCAAAAGAAATCCATATCTTATTGGTGTTTGCCTCTCCCTACTAGACCTTTGGAATACTTGTGTTTCTTGAGCATTAGTCCGAGCATCCAATGCCTCGACCAATAGCTCAGGTTCCAAGGGAATGTTAGGTTGTGGTTCTTGAACTTCTTCAAGATCTACTTTACTCCCACTGAATTCTTCTAGCAGAAACTATTTCTCTAGAAAAGCATCATGTTTTGACACAAACACCTTTTGATCAGTAGAATTGTAAAAGTAATATCCAATAGTCTCTTTAGAATATCCCACAAACTTATATTTTTCTGATCTAGCTCCCAGCTTATCAGAAGGTACTTGCTACACATAAGCAGTACAACCCCAAATCTTTAGATAAGATAAGTATGGCTTCTTGCCCTTCCATATCTCATATGTTACCTAATCTACCGACTTGCTTGGAACCCAATTTAGAAGGTAAGCTGCAGTCTCTAAGGCATATCCCCAAAAGGATATCGGAAGGTCAGCCTTAGACATCATGGACCGAACCATGTCTAACAAGATTTGATTTCTTCTCTCGGACACTCTGTTATGCTGAGGAGTTCCAGGTGGAGTCCATTGCGACAAAATTCCATTTTCCGTCAAATGATCCAAAAAATCATGAGTTAAATATTCTCCTCCTCGATCTGATCTAAGAGCCAGAATATTTTTCCCAATCTGTTTCTCTACTTCAGCTCTGAACTCTTTGAACTTTTCAAAAACTTCAGACTTGTATCTCATCAGATACACATAACCATATCTAGAATGATCATCGATAAAGGTTATGAAGTATGAGTAATTACCTCTAGCAGCTATGTTTAGTTGCCCACATACATCTGAATGTATTAAGCCCAATAAAACACCAGCTCATTCACCCTTTCATGTAAAGGGGGTCTTGGTCATCTTACCAAGGAGACAACATTCACAAGTCCTATATGATTAATAATCAAATGGTTTCAAATAACCATATTTATGCAATTTGGAAATCTTTGTCTCATTGATATGACCAAGTCTACAGTGCCATATGTAAGTCTTACTTGGATCATTTTTTCTTGCTTTCTTGACATTTATATTGAACACAGGCATCTCTGGATCCAAAACATATAATCCATTATGTAATATTGTCGATCCATAGTGAATGTCTTTAAGAATGATGGAGCAACTATTGCCCTTCATTCTTATCTCGAAACCATCATTGACAGTGAGGTATGAAATCGAAATGATGTTTCTAGACAATACTGGAACAAAGTAATAATCTTTCAGTTCCAATTCCATGCCAGTCGGCAAAGATAAAGTACACGTTCCAACGGCCAATGCAGCAACTTTTGCATCATTGCCTATTCTAAGAACTACTTCATCTTTGCTCAACTTTCTACTTCCTTTCAACATCCTTATGTCATTACATAGATGTGAACCGCATCCTGAATCAATTATCCAGGAATTAGATTTAACAGTAGAAAGATTCAATTCAATCACAAACATAATCAACCCAGAAACTTCTATAAGTTCTTCTTGACTTGTCAAGTGAGCAACCTTCCTTTCATTGATAACACTTCTCAATCTTTTGTACCAATCCAAACATTTTGAACTAATGGCATTCATAATTCCACGCAGTGCAGTTAAAATATTTACCATTTTCAACAACCTAATATGGAAAAAGTATATATCAGTTATATTCATGCATTTATACCAATTCAAGATGAGGTATTAAATCTATTATTGGTTCTCCCACTAATTTTTCGAGATAATAGCCCTCACTATTATTCGAAAATCTCATCAAGGTATTTCTAGTGGGCTGGGATCCCTTTCAACATATTGCAATCTTGAGTGCCTCAACAAATTACAACAAGCCTAGTTGGGTAAATGACATAGCTTATCAATTGCATCTCTATGCAACTCCCAGATCAGTTAGGTGACAACTCTTCGTCTAAGTACATCATATGTACTTCGCCTAACTTTGCCTCTAACACCATGCGGTCAAGTTTTGTGCATCCGAACAACATGGAATTTGTTGAGTAAGACCCAACTTCACAACTCAAACATATTCGTACAGTAGTTTGACCTTGAGTGACTCAACAAGCCTCCTACTGGAAGAACTCTGGTTATCTTGTTATGAAGATGAAAGGCAACTTTATCATGCGAAACATGTGACTCAATATTTTAAAGAGAGATTTCCTTGTTCTTTATAAGTCTCATCATATCAGACATTCATAGCATTTATAATATTGCATAAAATAAATCTATAACATGCTTTCTACTTGGATGATTATGGACTTTTCTAATCTAATTTCCTTGAGCCATCAAAGGAAATTAGTTGGTCAAATTCCTAGGTGATTACATACATAGTCTTCAAAACTTGCTTGTAATCTCCGTATCTTCATGGCGCCTATCTTCTCCATCTTCAAGTTACAAAATATTCCTAGCTAATCCTAATTTTACACTTTGATATAACTAATTACATTTGTAATAAAGAAACCTCAAGTTACATTTGAGGGGAGTTAGGTGAGGAAAGAATTTTTACAACTACAGAAAATGAGAGATAAGGCAGGGCACGCAGTCCCTATTTAATTTAATAAAAAACCATAAAAATAAATTCAACTATCCACAAACATATTGGGTCTAAGTCCATAATCATCCCATACATTCACAAATAATTTATGAACATATAAATCATGTTTTAATCTCTAGTTATCATTCAATGATTATATTGATCCATAATTTAATTTAAAGAAAATAATAAACATTTATTCTAATCTCATTAGAATAAATCCGAATCCAATTAGGATTATTTTCTTTAATTAAATTATCTTCCAATTAAACAATTTAATTGAATATTTATGTAAATTCTTATTTTGGTGATTTAATTAATTTAACAATATTACCATGGTCACCAATTTTTAGTGTTGTATTTCAACTAGTACACTACAACATTAGTAACTCAATATTGCCAAAATCTATAAGCTGTGAAAATCTGATAGAAGCGAAAACCCTAGCAAGGGAAGCCGCAGGCTACGGCTACCAGATGTAGCCGCCGCCTCCCTCTCTCCCTACAAGCTGTCTATCTGCTTTTCACAGCTTTCAACTTTTCAATGCTAAATCAGTTTTATGATTTTTCAGGCTTTCCAAAAACAATTCTAAGCAATTTTAAATCCTAAAATCATTAAACCATACATTAAAAATCAGCCAAAAAAAATCTACAAGTTTTTCTAACTCAAATCACCAAATTTGCGCAATGCAAGCAAATACAGTTCTCAATTGCTGCCAAACTTTTGTCAGTTGCATTAATCAGTTTAAAAAAAAAAATTAAACCAATTAATCAACAAGAAGTCACCATGATAACCTGCTGCCTTCACCGAAACACTACAAGTGCAAATTCTCACAATTTCGGTTAGTGACTTTCGGGTCAAAATAATTCAAAAAACAAAATAGTTTTGTTAAAGGTAACAATCAAAGCATAGATCGTATATGAATAACATAAGGGAGGCTCTTATACCACTATTGGGATTTGGCTCATGCTCAAACAGAGATAATGTATAATTTAATCTACAAGTTAAACATACAACGCAGTGGAATAAAATAAAACAAAGAGAAAATCGAATCCCTCCATGGATCTGCCTATGAGTTCAAAACGATCATCCTGTCAAGAAAAAATAACAATCAAAATCTCATACCTCTGTATTGTAGATTATCGAAACCTCAAGACAGATTCTTGATGTTCTTGTTCTTGTACACAAAGCTCGCTTATTGAAAACCAAAGCCATCCAATTGTCCGACCTCTAATAGTAATCCACACAGGTAATGCAAAAACCTTCACAAGGTTGAGATTATGTTTTACCAAGACGATGCTAGTAGTCTAGGTTGTGAGAAACCTTTTTCCTCTAACTTAGTTAGCCAAAGAAGACAAGAAGAATCGTATTCCTCTTTCACTTTTCCTATTCGGCAGAAACTCACTTGGGAGTGTGAGAGGCGTCGATTCCAGGGTAAACTTGCATGGGGGGAGGCGACAACAACATAAGGCATATATATAATCAGGTTTAGTGTATGCCAACTATTGGACTAATTGCACTAAAGGCCTTATACATATTATTAAATATTCCCAATAAGCCCACAATACTTAATGAATATTTAATTTGGCCTAATCTCATTTTAATTTCGTTAATCACCTTTTGTGTGTGACCCATTAGGCCCTTAACATGTTGCCAATAAATATAATTAATTCAATTAATAATTTCCTATTTATATTTATAGATCATGAGCGGTATCTAGCAATGCATCATGACCACCCAAATGCCAAGAGAGTCATCAAGCTTTGACTAGCCTTTCGTGTACTTCGATCCCTTCATCAAATATCCTGGGATAGGAAAGAGCATGGTTCAGTGTCTACTCTTAACCCATTCCATATTAGATCTGCATCTTTAATATTAACTCCTTAAGTATCGCCTTGGCCAAGGACTTCTATAAGTTAATATAAGCCAGATACATGTGAGATATGTCCCCTCATATCACTTGGGGTGATGAATCTTCTCTGGACCACTCTTTCATCTTCGTATGCTTCATGTCATACCCAATAACACCCTACTATAAGCATCCTCGTGATTGGGACCCGTTCGTGATGAAATCTAAGTATGATAGTTCACATACAAGATGACCTGGTGTCACAAGTCAAAGGATTAATTACACTATTGACACATGAGAGTATTTTCCATAGACACTTTAGTGAAATACCAAATGGAACTCTCATATCGGGTCATGTTCAGTGAACTTGTTCAACTAACAAGCACCCATATGTTATCCCCAAGTATCTCTATACTTTCAACCTATGAGACATGTTGCATGCATTAAGTGCATGAAGATCTAACACATGTCAGTCTTTGAGCATTGCAATGCCCTGTCTTGACAATACAATGACCAGGAACAGTTTTAGAAACACGACATTAATGCATAAGGATCCTCATAATTGTAACTCCTTACAATTCCTTTGCAATGCCATTGTGTTTCATGGACTTTATCTTCACAAGTTATTTATAACAATTATAACAATACTTATGGATAAAGAAATACCTCAATTATAATTAATAAACTATAATGTGTAATACATGAATATATAAATAGTGTCTTACAAGCCCAACTAGATTGGCTTGCAGGGCTTACACCAATAAGCCACGCCAACCCTTGCATAGAAAATAACCCAAATCAGGACACATGAAGGAAAACTTCTTACCTTTCATCCTACATATGTATATTTGTTATACTTTAATTTTTTCATTGTTACGTTATAATTTATGACTATTTTCTTTTCCTTTTCATGCATTTACATCATCACCATCATATGAGTATTTTGCCACATAACAGTTGGTTGATAAGACAATCTTCACTTATATTCATGGAAACCCTAGCAATTACTAAGTGCGAGTCTTCAAATAGCTTAAAGGTTAGGTCTGAAAAGGTTCAACAAAAGACTGGTGATTGTTTGTCGACGGGTTAGATCTCTACCCTCCCTGAAAGAATTCATTTAGATCTCACAAAGAATGACCTCACTTAATTGATAAGCATTCGGAGATCTTGGGACATGGCTAGGTAAGAAGCATTTCATAAGAAATATAGGGACTTAGCACTACTTCTCCCAGTTGAGATGGATAAAACCTTGATGTAAGACCCTCGTAAGACAAAGATCGACTCGGGTCTCTTTAAATGATTTATAGACGGTGGATCAAGTTTATGTATGCTTGTAGACAAAGCACACTACCATCTGGTCTTATTGTTATATTAAAATTTTTAGAGTAAGGGGTTTAATCGGCTATTTGAGAGATTTAGCCCTAAAGTGATCACGAGCCAGGAATCACAACCGGGGCAACGTAAAGCCCTTAAAATTTGGTATTTTAACTTCACATAGTGTTAAAATGTGATATATTACTGATCAGGATTATTGGAAAATCTAATCGGCACAAAATCGATAAAATATGAACCAGGAGTATTTTGGTTATTTTACCCAAAATTTTATTTTTGGTTAGAATATGGTACAAATAGACTCCATGATCATAGAGGATCTCAATATGATGCTTAGGTTGAAAATTTGACATTTTTTTAAAACTAAAAAATTAAGTGAAAATCGGGTATGCCCTTAATTAGCTTAAAAGAGTGAAAAATCAAAACTGGTCGCGGGAAGGTCAGGAAAAGGTTTTAAGTGAATTAATGGATTCATATAGACATAAAATTATGTTAGAATGCTATTGGTGAAATCAAAATGAGAATCGGAGCTAAAACCGAAGAAAGTCAAAATGTTGACCTATAAACAGTCCGGGGCCTGGATTTGATGCTCAAGGTATCGAAAAATTACGAAAACTTGCGTACTTGTGTAAAATGATATTTTAAACATATCTGTTTCGAGAAAAGTGAAAACGAGCTTCCGAACGTAAAAATTTTATGTGGGCCCGTTTAGGCACTAAAAGACAAAAAGTGGGGTTTTTTGTCATTTGCCTTGGAAAATGGTCATAAAATGCATGCCATAACCCCTTATAGCCGTGAGACTCATTCTCCTTAAGCATTAAGGGTTTGTTTCATATTCAACCTTGAGAAACCTAACCAAGTGAGAAAACTTCATAGCCAAAAGCTTAGTAAGTTGATCTCTTGATTTCTACTCATCACCAAGCCAACAAAATACATATTCTTACTATCTAGAAGGTGATGATCACTTATTTGGTATTAGTTTTTCAAGAAACCAGGAGAAACTATGTGTTTCTCTTTATGGCCATTTTGCCTTAGGTGGTTTCCAACATAGCCACCACCTTAAACCACCACCATGGGTGGTCCTAAATCAACCTCTACATCCATTATTTGGGGTTGGTTGATTGAAAAAGTGGCTTGGAGATGGAAATCCAAGCTTGGACGAATACACAATGGTGGCCAACCACCTTGTGCCGCCACTTCCACCACCATCCGAGGCCACTATTGGCTTTACTAGGCTCGGGGGAGCAACTTTCCAGTTGATCGTTGCTCCGAATTTCCACCCGAACTAGGTGTAAATATTATAATGCTTAAATAGCTAAGTTGCAAAATTTTGGATAGTAGCTAATTAGCTACAATTTGGATAATGTGAATGTTTCAAAATTATAAAATATTTATAAAATTATTGTTTATGTACTAGGAGCACGGATTAGCTGAGTCCGTAGTTGAAAGAACTCCGGAGCACGAGGATCCAATTTCTCCCGCTTAGCGCACTGTGAGTAAACGTGTAGCGATAGACGTAGGATCGTTAGATTATGTTACGGCATACTGACTGTGATTGTATGAATGTATCGGTGATAGATTATAATGCACTTAAGTTGGTATATAGTAGTGTGCATGACATAGAACTACCTTATGGTATCGAATTCTCGTAAAGAAGTGAGAAAAATGTCCAAGGAATGGACAAGTAATGATTATGTAATAATCCGGTATTGACGCATGAGTGGTCGACTTTATGGCGCCACATTGTTTTCTTACTTGTATGCTTATTTAAATGTTATGTGTTGTATGTTTACTGTAATGTTAAGCTATGCTTGAATTTGTAGGCTGCCATTGTGCCCTACCGGATTTGTAGGCTGCCATTGTACCCTATCGGATTTGTAGGTTGCCATTGTGCCCTACCGTATTTGTAGGCTGCCATTGTGCCCTACCGGTTTTGCAGGAGATTTCGAGCCCTACCGGTTTGTAAGGGTCTACGGACCCTACTAGATGTTATAGTTATTTGTGATGTTCGATAGGAACATCAAGGTGATATTAGTTAATATGACTTGCGAGTCTTTTCCATAGACTTTACTAATTCTGCGTTTGCTCACTGAGTCCTTATTACTCACCCTTTAGTTATTTGTTTTTTCAGATACTGATCGACCCGGTCTGTCATCCACCCCGCTAGCTTACTCGTGACCGATGGTCGGCGGACATGATATACCGTTTTGACGAGTGATCTGTTGCTTGATAGAGGAGCCGTGCACAGTCACCTAGGGATGTCATATATTATTTTGTCTAAATATGTTGTATTATGTGTCATGCAGTTATATGGTCGGAGACCGAGATTGTTGTTTACATTTTTGGCATTGTATATATATGTAAATTATGGTTCACCTTGCGCGTTTGCTGCGGGGCATCTCGGTTACTCCCTAGTTGGAGGTGTCCTAACCGGGATGTCATGTGTTGTTGTTGTTATTATTATTATGCATGTTTTGCAGGTTCGGTAACCCCCCATATTGGGCGGGGTCATGCCAAAATTTTGTTAGGTAGATGAATGGTTAAGGCTTCGGAGACAAGGTCATATACTTGTCTCTGGTCGGTCACACTCCAAACTTGGGATGTGACAAAGTTGGTATCAGAGCATTATCTAGAGGTCATTGACTGTACACGTGTCCATCATGTAAAGGATCACTTTTCGGTTATAGTTGATAATACGAGATTGGCTAAATGAGGGTACCTAACAATTAAGTTTCTTTCTCAGGTTATTATGCCCCCGGTGCTAAGAATACGGGGTAAGCAGAGGGAACAACCACCTGAGATTTCAGACCAGGTCTCTACGGGACGTCCGAATCCCGTACATGGGGAACGAGACCAGACCGCTGGATCTGCTAGGGGGTCAACAGTAGATGATAGGGTAGAACAGTTAGCTACTGAGATACGTCAGGAGGTTAGGATCCTGATAGATCTACTAGCAAATCAGAGGCAGCAGAGACAGGACCAGGCTCTTCCAGGTCCTCCATAGCCACAGAATCCCCTTGAAGAACAACAGCCTGCCCAACAGGGCAGTATCTCCCAATGCATTATATGAGTTTCGACGGAATAAGCCACCGACATTTTCTGGGTTTGAGCTTGATTCAGAGCCACAGGACTTTGTGGATGTATGTTATCGGTTATGTGTGGCTCTCGGATCCTCACCAGTTAGAGCCGTGGAGTTGACTAGTTATCAGTTGACGGGGGTGGCCTATGAGTGGTATAAGACCCTATTAAGGAGCTGGGCAACGGGTAGTCTTCCATTAGAATGGTCTGAGTTTTATAATGCTTTTATTGAACGATTCATGCTTGAGAGTCTACGGGATGCAAAGGCTCGAGAGTTTGAGTTACTGAAACAGACTGAAGACATGTCAGTGTTGGATTATGATACTAAGTTTAATCAGTTAGCGAAGTATGCGCCACATATGGTGATGACTGATACTATGAAGGTCAAGCGGTTTGCTAATGGCCTTAAGGAGTACTTATTTAGGGCAGTACCATTGACAAGGACTTCTACGTACCCCGATGTTCTTGATGCAGCCTTACGATTTGAGGCAAAGGCCAAAGAGAGACAGGTTGATCGTGAGCCTCAAAAGAAGGCTAGGACTGGGAGACAGGGTTTTAGGCAGTCTGGTGTAGGCGGATCAAGAGCACCTAGTAGTACTGGTATAGTGGTCCGGGGACAGAGCAATCAAACTAGATCGGTTACCCAGTCATCAGGTAACATTGGGAGATCAGGAGCTCCCCATTGTCAGAGTTGTGGTTATCCGCATTTTGGACGATGCGGAAGGCTTGGTACTTGTTTCAGATGTGGCCAGCAGGGGCATATGAAGAAGGATTGTCCACTAATTTTTCTCGACTCACGTACACTACAGTTGCACTGCCCCCAGTTGTTACGTTAGCTGTTACTACTGGATCCGTGGCCCAGTCAGTGGACAGAGGTACACAATCTGGAGGTAGGGGACAAACTATGGGGGGTAGAGGACAGACTACAGAGGGTCGAGGACAAGCCAAGGCATTTGTGCTGAATCCTCAAGACGCGCACGCGTCGAAAGCCGTCGTGACAGGTACGTTAGATATTTATTCCAAGCAGCTGTATTATTATTTGATTCGGGTGCTACGCACTCCTTTATATCCCATTCCTTTGCTTCGTGTTTGAACATGAGTTATGATATGTTAAATGATCCGTTGATAGTGCTTACTCCGGTAGGGGGGTTTACCATGTGAACAGAATGTTGAAAGGATGTGAAATTCGGATCGAGGGTGAGATATTTTTGGTAGATCTAATTGAGCTAGATAAACTTGAGTTTGATGTGATTTTGGCCATGGACTGGTTGTCTGCCCACTATGCGGTATTGGATTGCCACGAGAATGTGGTAGTGTTGAAAATATCAGGTAATCATGTGTTGAGGTATCAAGGAGATCGTAGAACGACTTCGCCTCACTTGATCTTAGTAATTAGTGCCTGGAAACTGTCAGCGAAGGGTTGCCAAGGATTCTTGGCTTATGTATATGATGCTGAGATGAAGTCTCAGGATTTGAGAGAATTTCCCATGGTAGAGGATTTCCTTGATGTTTTTCTCAAGGAGTTGCCAGGACTTTCACCGGATAGGGAGATTGAGTTTTGCATAGATGTATACTCAGGAACACACCCGATATCCATTTCTCCTTACCGTATGGCTCCGTTGGAGCTAAGGGAACTAAACTTTCAGTTGTAGGATCTTCTTGATAAGGGCTTTATAAGCCCGAGTACTTCTCCTTAGGGTGCTTCAGTTTTATTTGTTAGGAAGAAGAATGGATCGTTACGATTGTTTATTGATTACAGACAGCTGAATAAGGTGACGACGAAGAATAAGTATCTGTTGCCTAGGACGGATGATTTATTCGATCAGCTGTATTGAGCTTAGTGTTTTTCTAAGATAGATCCTAGATCGAGGTACCATCAGCTTCGCATCAAGAGGGAAGATATTCCCAAAATAGCCTTTCGCACTCGATATGGACATTATGAGTTTTTGGTCATGTTGTTTGGACTGACAAATGCACCAGCAGCGTTCATGGATTTGATGAACAGGGTGTTCAAACCCTTCCTTGACCAGTTTGTGATTGTGTTCATCGATGATATCTTGGTGTATTCGTGAGGCAAGGAGGAACACCGTCTTATAGTCCTCAAGACTCTTCGAGCACACAAACTGTTTGCCAAGTTCTCCAAGTGTGAGTTTTGGCTATCGAGTGTGAGCTTTCTTGGCCATATAGTTTCGAGGGAAGGTATTTCTGTGGATCCCAGAAAGATTGAGGCAGTATGAGACTGGAAGAGGCCGACTACAGTAACAGAGATCATGAGTCTCTTAGGGTTAGCTGGATATTATAGAAGGTTCAAGGAGAACTTCTCGAGGATAGCCGCACCACTAACCAAGTTAACACAGAAGAATGTTAAGTTTGTTTGATCAAATCAGTGAGAAAAGAGCTTCAACGAACTTAAGGAGCTCTTGACTTCAGCACCAGTGTTAGCATTGCCAAATGAGACAAATGGCTTTGTGGGGTATTGTGATGCTTCTCGCATAGGTTTGGGCTGCGTATTGATGCAGAAGAACAGGGTTATTGCCTATGCGTTGAGACAGTTGAAAAGGCATGAGCAGAATTTTACCCCACACATGACTTGGAACTGGCAGCCATTATTTTCGCATTAAAGATATGGCGACACTATTTGTATGGTCGATCATACTAGATTTATACAAACCATAAGAGTCTCAAGTATATATTTGATCAGCGGGAGCTGAATTTGAGACAAAAGAGGTGGTTGGAATTAAGGATTATGATTGTACCATCCTTTATCATCCCGGCAAGGCCAACGTTGTCGCTGATGCCTTGAGTAGGAAGTCCATGAGTAGCTTAGCCCATATAGCAGTACAGAGGATACATATGGTCCAGGAAGTGAGGAATTGACTCAATGATGGTGTGGTACTTAATGTTACCGACACGGGGGAGATGTTAGCCCATGTACAAGTACGGTCATCATTAGTGGATAAGGTAAAACGGTTGCAACATGATGATGATTTTTTCATAGGAAAGAAAGCCTAGGTTGTACAAGGATTGTGCGAGGAGTTTAGTATAGATGACGATGGAACTTTATGGTTACATGACCGCCTCGTGGTACCGTTGGCAGGAGATATACGACATAGACTCCTCGAGGCAGCTCATAGCTCATCCTACACTATGCACCTTGGTTCTACCAAGATGTATCATGATCTACGAGCACATTATTGGTGGGAAGGCATGAAGAAAGATGTAGCCAACTTTGTGGCTAGATGCTTGGTGTGCCAACAGGTTAAGGCCGAACATCAGAAATCGCCAGGTATACTTCAGAGCTTGGATGTCTCTGAATAGAAATAGGACAAGATTACGATGGATTTAGTCACAGGGTTGCCTAGGTCAACCAAAAGATTCGAATCGATATGGGTGATTGTCGATAGATTGACCAAGTCTACATGTTTCTTGCCAGTGCACACAACATATACCGCAACCCAGTATGCTAGACTATAGTTGGATCGGATAGTGCCTTTGCATGGAGTGCCTATTTATATTGTGTCAGATAGAGGCACACAGTTCACATCGATGTTTTGGGAATCATTTCAAAGGGCACTGGGTACTCAGTTGAGATTCAGTATTGCGTTCCATCCCCAAACCGATGGTCAGTCTGAGAGGACCATCCAAACTTTAGAGGATATGCTATGGGCATGTGTTTTAGATTTTGAGGGTAGCTGGGATCAGCACTTGTCTTTGATTGAGTTTGCATATAATAACAGTTATCAGAGTACCATACAAATGGCACCATATGAAGCATTGTATGGCCGAAAATGTAGATCTCCAGTGGGATGGTTCGAGGTGGGTGATTGTCCATTATTAGGTCCAGATATGGTTCGGGAAGCATTGAGAAATGTGGAGTTTATCTGTGACAAAATACGAGCGGCACAAAGTCGGCAAAAGTCTTATGCCGATAATAGACGTCAGGAACTAGAGTTTGATTTGGGGGATCATGTGTTCTTGAAAGTGTCTCCGTTTAAGGGTGTCATGAGATCCGACAAGAGAGGAAAGCTGAGTCCAAGGTACATTGGACCACTTGAGATACTTCAACGACATGGGGCAGTAACATATGAGTTGGCCCTTCCTCCTGAGTTAGCCGCTGTACACCCGGTATTTCATGTGTCGATGCTTCGAAAATACCTCCTCGATGAGTCCCATGTGTTGCAACCACAGGCGGTACAGGTAGATCCACGCATATCATATGTAGAAGAACCCATAGCCATAGTAGAACGGCAAGTACGGAAGCTCCGATCAAAGGAAATTCCTTCGGTGAAAGTTGTATGGAATCATCATGGGGATGAGGAAGCTACTTAGGAACTTGAAAGAGATATGAGAAGATAGTACCCCAGTTATTCTGAGAGTAGGTATGTAACTCTTTAAATTAATTATTCAATAAGTTCACAATTAGGAAAATTCGAGGACGAATTTTATTACGGGGGAGAATTGTAAGACCCTCGTAAGATAGAGATCGACTCGGGTCTCTTTAAATGATTCATAGACGGTGGATCAAGTTTATGTATGCTTGTAGACAAAGCACAAACCATCTGGTCTTATTGTTATATTAAAAATTTTAGAGTAAAGGGTTTAATGGGCTATTTGAGAGATTTAGCCCTAAAGTGATCACGAGCAAGAAATCGCAATCGGGACAACGTAAAGCCCGTAAAATTTGGTATTTTAACTTCACATAATGTTAAAATATGATATATTACTGATCACGATTATTGGAAAATCTAATCGGCACAAAATCGATAAAATATGAACCAGGGGTATTTTGGTCATTTTACCCAATTTTTTATTTTTTGGCTCGAATAGGGTACCAATAGACTCCATGATCATAGAGGATCTCAATATGATGCTTAGATTGAAAATTTGACATTTTTTTTTTAACTCAAAAATTAAGTGAAAATCGGGTACGCCCTTAATTAGTTTAAAAGAGTGAAAAATTGAAATTGGTCGTGGGAAGGTTCGAAAAAGGTTTTAAGTGAATAAATGGATTCATAAAGACATAAAATGATGTTAGAATGCCATTGGTGAAATCAAAATGACAATCGGAGCTAAAACCAAAGAAAGTCAAAATGTTGACCTGTAAACAGTCCGGGGCTCGAATTTGATGCTCAGGGTATCAAAAATTATGAAAACTTGCGTACTTGTGTAAAATGATATTTTAAACATATCCGTGTCGAGAAAAGTGAAAAATGAGCTTCCGAACGTAAAAATTTCATGTGGGCTCGCTTATGCACTAAAAGACAAAAAAATGGACTTTTTTGTCATTTGGCTTGGAAAATGACCATAAAATGCATGCCATAATCCCCTTATCAGCCGTGAGACTCATTCTCCTTAAGTATTAAGGGTTTTTTTCATCTTCAACCTTGAGAAACCTAACCAAGTGAGAAAACTTCATAGCCAAAAGCTTAGTAAGCTTGATCTCTAATTTCTACTCATCACCAAGCCAACAAAATACATATTCTTACTATCTAGAAGGTGAAGATCACTTATTTGGTATTAGTTTTTCAAAAAACCAAGAGAAACTATGTGTTTGTCTTTATGGCCATTTTGCCTTAGGTGGTTTCCAACATAGCCACCACCTTAAACCACCACCATGGGTGGTTCTAAATCAACCTCTACATCCATTATTTGGGGTTGGTTGATTGAAAAAGTGGCTTGGAGATGGAAATCCAAGCTTGGCCGAATACACCATGGTGGCCAACCACCTTGTGCCACCACTTCCACCACCATCCAAGGCCACTATTGGCTTTGCTAGGCTCGGGGGAGCAACTTTCCAATTGATCGTTGCTCCGGATTTCCACCCGAGCTAAGTGTAAATATTATAATGCTTAAATAGCTAAGTTGCAAAATTTCGGATAGTAGCTAATTAGCTACAATTTGGATAGTGTGAATATTTCTAAATTATAAAATATTTATAAAATTATTGTTTATGCACTAAGAGCGTGGATTAGCTGAGTTCGTGGTTGGAAGAACTTCGGAGCACGAGGATCCAATTTCTCCCGTTTAGCGCACTATGAGTAAACGTGTAGCGATAGACGTAGGATCGTTAGATTATGTTACGACATACTGACTGCGATTATATGAATGTATCGATGATGGATTATAATGCACTTGAGTTGGTAAATAGTAGTGTGCATGACATAGAACTACCTTATGGTATCGAATTCTCGTAAAAACGTGAGAAAAAGGTTCAAGGAATGGACAAGTAATGATTATGTAATAATCCAGGATTGACGCATGAGTGGTCGACTTTATGACGCCACATTGTTTCCTTACTTGTATGCTTATTTAAATGTTATGTGCTATATGTTTACTGTAATGTTAAGCTATGCTTGAACTTGTAGGCTGCCATTGTGCCCTACCGGATTTGTAGGCTGCCATTGTGCCCTACGGATTTGTAGGTTGCCATTGTGCCCTACCATATTTGTTGGCTGCCATTGTGCCCTACCGATTTTGTAGGAGCTTTCAGGCCCTATCAGTTTGTAGGAGTCTACGGACCCTACCAGATGTTATAGTTATTTGTGATGTTGGATAGGAACATCAAGGTGATATTAGTTAATATGACTTGCGAGTCTTTTCCATAGACATTACTAATTCTACGTTTGCTCACTGAGTCTACGGACCTTTTAGTTATTTTTTTTTCAGATACTGATGGACCCGGTCCCTCATCCACCCCGCTAGCTTGCTCGTGACCGATAGTCGGTGAACATGATATACCGTTTTGACGAGGTGATCTGTTGCTTGATGGAGGAGCCGTGCACAGTCACCTAGGGATGTCATATATTATTTTGTCTAAATATGTTATATTATGTGTCATGCATTTATCCGGTCGGAGACCGAGATTGTTGTTTACATTTTTGGCATTGTATATAGATGTAAATTATGGTTCACCTTGCGCGTCTGCTGCGGGGCATCTCGGTATCTCCCTAGTTGGAGTTGTCCTAACCGGGATGTCATGTGTTGTTATTGTTATTATTATTATGCATGTTTTGCAGGTTCGGTAACCCCCCATATTGGGCGGGGTCATGCCGAAATTTTGTTAGGTAGATGAATGGTTAAGGCTTCGGAGACAAGGGCATATACTTGTCTCTGGCGGTCACACTCCCGGACTTGGGATGTGACACTTGATTAGGGCCATGATGAAATTTTGAGATCTCTCATATAGATGTTTTGTTTTCAATAAAGTAAACATGGTGCCCATGATTGAGAAGTACTCAATGCTGCTTCGTTTTGACCATTCAAATCTTGATAAGATTTTTTGGAAGAGTAAAGGGGCTACAATAAGAGGTTGGTTAAAATAATCGAAATCAGTGCACTAGAAATTGATCATCATATAAGTGTGAAAAGTGAAAACAATTGTATTTCTTGGAGCTTTTTAAGTGGCTTTATCAAGAAACACCCGGACGATAAATGATGCATCGACGCAATGGCACTAGCTATTTATGGGACGGTGATATTTCCTAAAGTTTTGGGATATGTTGAATTGGCTATGGCGGACATCATTGATCAAGCTGAGTATCAGTTTAATGTAGCTCTCACCATTCTAGGTATAAAACTGTGAGATCATTGAACTATTGTCGACGAATCGAAAACGGGACGATTCACTGAATGCCTACAACCACTCTATATTTGGATTAAGAGCCACTTTGAATGAAAAAAGAGAAAATTTCGTAAGACATATCTGACTTCTAGTGTTCTTGTCAAAGAATTTTGCGAGAGTAAATGGCCAAAGCCGAAGCCATAGAATGATTGAGTCTTATTTTTACGCAAGCTTACCAGTCAAGAGGTTGTAAGAAGAGCCCCTTGGATGTGCCATGATTCGCTATTATACGGCTATGGAGATCAACCGTGGGTACCTCTTCCAGGCTTATAGGGAGATATCAGTTATGCTCCCATTTTGGTTTGAATACAAGTTGGATATGAACAGTTCGTGCCAATGACCCAAGGGCTCAATCATTTCGAGTTTTCCTATACCAATGAGGGAGCTTTGAAGAAGTAAGAAGAAATCACCAAGGCATGGAAGCAAACAGTTAGAGTAGGCCAATGGAGACTTACACATGACACTACACCTGAATACTCGATATGGCATGTCAGGCGAGCCAAAGATATTGTGTTCCTCGAGAAGATAACTCTAATGGCTCGACCCAGACTACACCACCAGATCCCATTCTAAAGATGGAATTAGCCAAGAGAAAGTCACGAGAAGAGAATGATGAATTAGAACAAGAGAACCATAATATTCAAGCAAAGATAAGAAAGTTAGAAGATGATCTAACAAAGCGGGATGGAAGAGTCATGAAACTTCAAGTAAAGATTCGAAATCTAAAAAGTGGCCTAGTTGAACGAGACGAAAGGATTCAAAGATTCAATCAAGACTACGATAGTTGAAAGACAACCTTCAAGGGTCTGGATGAGACGTCTTCATTCAAGACTTCCGAACTTGAACGGATGGAAGAAGAAAATGACGAGTTGCACCTAAAATCGCTGAAATGAGAAGATAAATCTTGAATGAAGATTTCAACGATTTTAGGTGCAACTCGTCATTTTCTTCTTCCATCCGTTCAAGTTCGGAAGTCTTGAATGAAGATGTGTCATCCAAATCCTTGAAGGCTATCTTCCAATTATCACAGTCTTGATGGAGTCTTTGAATCTTTTCATCTCGTTCAGTCAGGCCACTTTTTAGCTTTCGAGTCTTCACTAGAAGTTTCTTGACCCTTCCATCTCCCTTTGTTAGATCATCTTCTAACTTTCTTATCTCCGCTTGAAGATTTTGGTTCTCTTATTCTAATTCAACATTCTCTTCTCACAACTTCCTCTTGGCTAATTCTATCTTTAGCATGAGATCTGGTGCTGTAGTCTGAGCTGAGCCGTTAGAGTTATCTTCTTGAGGAACACAATATCTTTGGCTCGCCTAGCATGTCATATCGAGAATTCAAGTGTAGTGTCATGTGTAAGTCTCCCTTGGCCTACTCTAACTGTTTGCTTCCATGCTTTGGTGATTTCTTCTTCAAAGCTCCCTTATCGGTATAGGAAAACTCGAAAAATTTAGCCCTTGAGTCATCAGCACGAACTATTCATACCCAGCTTGTCTTCGAACCAAAATGGGAGCATAACTAATGACTCCCCATAAGCCTGGAAGAGATACCCATGGTTGATCTCCATAGTCATATAATACCGAATCATGGTGCATTCAAGGGGCTCTCCATAAAACCTCTTGACTTGTAAGCTTGCGTAAAACAAGATCCAATCATTCTTTGACTTCGGCTTTGGCCATTTACTCTCGTAAAATTCTTTAACAGATTCACTAAAAATGAGATATGGCTTGCGAAATTTCCCCTCTTTGCATTCAAAGTGGCTCTTCATCTAAATGTATAGTAGTTGTAAGCATCTATTGAAACGTCCTTTTCCAATTCATCGATAATAGTTCAAAGATCTCACAGTTTCCGCAAGAATGGTTGGAGCTGCAATAAATGATACTCAGCTTGATCAATGATGTCCACCATAGCCAATTCAACATATTCCAAAACTTTAGGGAAGATCACCATCCCATAAATAGCCAATGCCATTACGTCGATACATCCTTTATTGTCCGGGTGTTTCTTGATAAAGTCTTATAAAAAGCTTCAAGAATTACAGTTGATTTCACTTTTCACACTTATATGACGATCAATTTCTGGTGCACTGATCCTGATTATTTTAGCCAGCCTCTTATGGTAGCCCCCTTTATTTTTCCAAAAAATCTTGTTAGGATTTGAATGGTCAAAACGAAGCAGCACTGAGTACTCAATCGTGGGCACCATGTCTACTTTATTGAAAATAAAGCATCTGTATGAGGGATCCCAAAATTGCATCATGGCCCTGATCAAGTTTTTATCCATTTCAACCGGGAGAATAGTGCTAAGTCCCTATATTTCTTCTGAAATGCTTCCTGCCTAGCCATGTCCCAAGATCTCCAAATGCTTATCAATTCAATGAGATCATTCTTTGTGAGATCTAAATGAATTCTTTCAAGAAGGGTAGAGATCTAACCTGCCGACAAACAATCACCAGTATTTCATTGAACCTTTTCAGACATAACCTTTAGGCTATTTGAAGACTCACACGTAGTAATTGCTAGGGTGTCCATGGATATAAGTGAAGATTATCTTATCAACCAACACTACAAAAGAACTCACTTTTATCGGCATTTATAAATGCCGACAAAAGACAAAAAATTGCCCCTATTAATATTGCCGACAGTTCGTTGACCGCCGGTTGACTGCCGACTAAGCAGGTGCCGATGAAAAATTTTCGGCGGGCCTGACCACCAGTGCCGAAATAGTGTCTGTATTTGCCGACATGACTTTTTTCGACACTTTAAAATGCCTTTGTATTTAACATGCTTTTTCAGGCATTTTAAAGTGCCGATAAAAGTCTTATTTGTATTGAATTTATATATTACTTTACATATTTATTGAATGAATTATGTTGACACTTTAAAATGCCCTTACAAGTTAATAACTTTTAAATGCAACTTTAAAGTGCCAGTAAAAATCTTATTTGCATTGAATTTATATATTAATTTACATATTTATTGAATGAATTTATAAATTAATTTGCTTTTTTGATATTTTAAATTGCTTTTGAAAGTATTAAATCTTTTAATGAGAAGTCTATCAACTTTATGCTAACAAGTGCATTATTAGAATATTAAAACCAATGATACTTCTCTTTCCTGATAAGTAATACTTCATGATGCATAAACAAATGTAGACCAAAGCAAAAAATGGCTAAGCACCTTTATCCTCTAGAAGCATTTCATCTTTTGAAATAACAATTGTATACAAAGCAAGCAACAGCAGTCAAGTTTTCATTGTTGGTGCTGCTATTCATCAGCCACATGCATACACTACATAGATTCAGACATCATGAAAAAGTATAACATCCTACGGCCTAGATGAACTTGTTCGTTGGTCGATGCATCCGAAACCTACCAATGCACCCTACTGTCACAATCTCCCTTACCTACTGCCAATGCCAAATCTCATAAAAAAGTATAACATCCTAATTTTCATCTTTCCTTATGTATTGACCTCAATGAACTCGATGCATCCGAAGCTGCCATACAAGAATTTTAACTCATGTTAAATAAGATATAAGGCAAATATATATATATATATATATCACTGAGAAAACAGTTTTCAGGTTATGATATTCTGAAGTCTGAACTGAGTAACAAAAATGTAATAATGCAATGTGAAGGGGTGAATGTTGTAAAATGTATTTTACTTAACTGACTTTTTTTTTGTTATTGCCTCCCCAATTGTTATGAGATCTTTCTCGAGTTGTCTGTATCTATTTTAATTTGACGGTTAATAAGTTAATAATTCATACTTTTTTTTTTTTTTTGTAGTTAACTGTTAAGTTGTTTTATTTTGTAATTATTTTTCTTTCATGTAAGTTTGATAGAAATAAATATGAGGAAAGCAGTGCAGTAGCTCCTGCTGCCCTGCACTTGTAGCAAGCAGTGCAGTAGCTGCTGCTGCCCTGCACTGGCAGCAAACAGTGCAGTAGCCTTGTAATGTCAGTGTTAAACTCTTATAAAATTCATCACGATTTGCATAATGTAAGTAAATCTAAATATCTAATTGGAATGACAACTAAGAAAATTGATTCACATGATAATGTTAAAAATTAAAAAAAAAAAAAAATTGAAGTGTCTTTTTTAGAGGATATTTTGCTACAAGGATCAAGGAACTTTGGAATTAAAATGAAATATTATATTTTAACTTCCAAGTTGTACAAACTGATGTCTGGCTATATATATATGGATAACAGACTGCAGAGTTTAATTAAGCCAACAGATAGATTCATCCTCAAAAAGTGTTTGAGCCCACAGAGTTAAATAAAAAATGGCAAGAAAAGAATTGTTAAGGATGAAGAAAGCCACTATGATCACAATAACGTGCAGCCTTTTGGCTCTACTTCAACGTAATTAAGTACCTAGTTTTTCATATACAAATCTTATGTAGGATAATTTTGGAAATTGAAATGAAGTAAAGCTCTCTGATTTGCATTGAAATTTTAGCATGGTCTGGATGTTAATCATTATTGGCCTCTTTAATTGCCGTTATATCAGATAATTTGTGTATTTGACATGATGAAGGAGCATGTATATCATCTGTTCATAATAAGGCTTAAGTTAATGAAATTGTCTGACACTCGCACATAGAATTTCTATGGCTTAAACATGTTTTAATGTACAGGAAATTGTATACTTTTGATGCTTATAAGCTATTCATATCTACAAATGCTTTAGGCAAACATGTTTCTCATCTCTAGCTTGATGGTGATCCAAAAATTATAAAAGAGAAAAAAAAGTGGATCAATTTAGACATATTTTCATGTTATAGTCTTCTGATCTTTTGGATCATGTAATGATATGATTTTCTTAAATAGAAAGACAGGCCACTACTAGGAGCAATCAAATGATCAAAGAGCCAAGCTTCTATGATTTTCTCATCTATTCTGATTATACATTGAAAATAATTTGTTATTTGGCATTTAAAAATAGAAATAGACTAGCACTGTATTTTCTAAGAACTTTCTTCCTTTTATCACTCAAACCCCTATTTAGAATTCATATTGTCGTTCTTGTGTTCTAAAATTAATAAGAACGTTTTATGCAAGGTGAGAAAAAGAAAGTCATTCAAACATGCCCAGCTCCTTGATCTAAAATAACAAACCTGGAACATTGGAGTGATGCCAGTGCCCCCAGCCAGCATACCAAATGCTCTAACTTGGCCAGGTTGATACTTGAAGCGCCCCTGAAAGCACCATATAGGTATATCAATTTTGAGCCATTATTTGAATGTAGATTAACTGTAGGATATGATTCCTTCGACAACTCTCAAAAGAGACACATTTATTTAATAGATTAACATTAGATCATCTAGAAGCTTGAAATTACAGCCAAATTCTGAATTTAATAGGTCCCAAAACAAAGCAAAACATATGTTACTTTATGGACACACAAATTTAATCATCTTCCAGTTTATCCATGATTTTTTTTTAACTAAACAGTGATCCTTTATTCACCAACCTGGCTAATGTCTTAAGCCAGTCACATCCCGTTAAGCTTGACAGATCAGTAGTGATGCAGGAGCATCGATTTAATTATTAAAGTTTTATGTTTGTTTACTTAGTTTATTTTAAGTAGAAGTCTTCAAGTTTATGCTTGTTTACTTAGTTTATTTTAAGTAGGAGTCTTATGCTATTTAGGTATTTTATTTAGGCATGTGACTTTAAATAAAATAGGGTTATTATAAATACCCTAAGATAGGGTAGCAGTCGATTAGCTTATCATTATTATTTTTCAGAGTTTTAACTCTTCAATAAAGGTATTGGCAGATTTGCCTCTAAACCTAAAAGTCCTACTCAATCGCAGCCTACTTTCTATCTTGTTTACTGTTCTAGTTTCTACCCTGCATCAAATTGGTATCAGAAGCCATGGTTGGGCGAGGTAGAGGTCGTGCCAGGGGAAATCAAGGGCAGCAAACTGACTTGAATGAGATGAGGCAGATGATTGAAGACTTGTCGCGGGCTGTTCAAGCCTTGCAGCGACCAGGACTAGTGGGAGCCCGAATGGAGATTCCGGAAGGTGACCACAACCCTTTTGATTTACCGGAATGTGGTCAGGAGGAAGAATCGGATGATGGAGAGGCTGAGAACCCCTTCCATAACGCTGGACCTGCGAATCTGGCAGCAAGAGGTGGATTGGAAGATAGGTTGCTACATGCCTTGGATTTGAATGGAGGAGGAGTGAGGATCCAAGTAGATGATTTCCATGGGGATCTACACGCTGAAGATTATCTAGATTGGGAAGCCTCGGTGGATAATTATTTCGAATGGAAGCCCATGGCAGAGCATCGAATGGTATTGTTTGTGAAGCTTCACTTGAAAGGGGCAGCACTTCAATGGTGGAAGAGAGTTGAAGAGCAGCGGGCACGTCAAGGAAAGCTGAAAATTGGTAGTTGGGAACACATGAAGAGCAAGATGCGGAAACAGTTCCTACCAGCAGATTATGCCATGGATCTTTATCGCAAATTCCATCTACTCAGACAGAATGGTAGGTCGATTGACCAATACACATCTGACTTTAACAATCTGTCTATTAGGGTCGGCTTGAAGGAAACCAATGAGCAGTTAACATCTCGCTATCTTGCGGGAATGGATCTAAGCATTAGAGATGAGTTGGGGGTGGTTCGGTTGTTCACCTTAGAAGATGCGAGACAAGCAGCCTTGCAAGCTGAGAAAAGGGTACTACGCTATGGTGCTAGGAGGCCTATTTTTAACAAGTCAGAATCTGCCTCCCACAGAAATTTCAGTGGGAAAGGGGCTGCCTCAACCAGTAAACTGACTGGCAGCAACTCCATGGGCAGTAGCAAGGGTTACAAGGGGCAGAATGAGTACAGGGGCGGCACACAAGCAGGTTATGGCAAAACAGGAGGCGGCACACAGCCAAATCCTAACAAAACAGGGGCTGGAAGTCAGATTCGGTGTTTCAGTTGTGGAGAAAGGGGACATGCTTCTTACACATGTCCGAAAAGAAGGGTGAATCTGATTGAGATAGAAGAGGATGGTCTAGACTTGTCGGAACCCATCTATGATGACCATAACGAGGATGATGATGATGTGGATATTTATCCGGTACAAGGAGAGTCGTTGATGGTTCGGAGAGTCATGACAACAACCACCAAAAATGATAAGGAAGATTGGAGGAGGCGAAGCATATTTCGAACCCGTGTTCTTTGTGGTACCAAAGTATGTGACGCCATTATCGACAATGGGAGTTCGGAAAATTATATTTCCAAGGAAACAGTCGACAAATTGCACTTGCCTACAGAGAAACACCCTCACCCATACAAGATCCAATGGGTTAAAAAAGGCTTTGAGATACCGGTACAATCTCAATGCTTAGTTAAATTTGTTATGGGCAGTAATGTGGATGATGAGGCGCTATGCGACGTTGTGCCAATGGATGCTTGTCATATTCTTTTGGGTCGACCTTGGTTATATGACCATGATATGCAACACTACACTAAGGAAAATACATATTCCTTCCATAGAGCGGGTAAAAAGTACACTCTACATCCCCATAGAGAGGTTGCGGCACCTAACACCAGCAAATTAAATGGGTTTTTAACAGCTGAAGAGTTGGAGGATGAAGGAAGGGAAGCAGGAGTGATGTTCGCTGTTATCAGCAAGGTTGCTAATTGTGTCGACAGTGATGGGGACAGCAAGGAACAACCTATGGCAGTTCAGCGATTATTAGAGGAGTTTGCTGATTTGGTAGGTGATACCTTGCCTCAAGGCCTACCACCAATGAGGAGCATTCAACATGCCATGGATTTAGTACCGGGAGCTTCTCTACCAAATCTGCCAGCATACAAAATACCGCCTGCACAGCGGCTTGAGATGCAAAAACAGGTTGAAGAGTTGATGGAAAAAGGGTTAGTGCGAGAAAGCAAAAGTCCTTGTGCTTGTCCGGCCTTGTTAGCCCCTAAGAAAGATGGTTCTTGGAGGATGTGTGTGGACAGTCGAGCCATAAATAAAATCACGGTCAAGTACAGGTTTCCAATCCCGCGATTGGAGGACATGCTCGATCAATTGGCAAGTTCTAAGGTATTTTCTAAGATTGACTTGAGAAGTGGTTACCACCAAATCAGATTAAGAGAAGGAGATGAGTGGAAGACTGCTTTCAAGACCCCGGATGGCTTATATGAATGGCTAGTAATGCCTTTCGGCTTGTCAAATGCTCCTAGCACATTCATGCGCATCATGACTGAGGTACTTAAACCTTTTCTGACACGTTTTATTGTCGTTTATTTTGATGATATTCTGATTTACAGTCATAGTGAAAAAGAGCATTTAGTACATTTGCGGCAAGTATTGGAAGTCCTACAAAAGGAGAAGCTTTTTGTAAACTTGAAGAAATGCTCCTTTTTACAAACAGAAGTGGTATTTCTGGGGTTCATTGTTTCTGCCGACGGGCTGAAACCAGATCCGGGTAAGGTCCTAGCAATCCAAGACTGGCCAGCACCACAGTCAGCCAAAGAAGTAAGGAGTTTCCATGGTTTAGCTTCATTTTATAGGAGGTTCATAAGGAATTTCAGCTCCATTATGAGTCCTATTACAGACACTTTGAAGAAAGAGCAATTCGAATGGACCAATTCAGCTTAGAAAGCTTTTGAGTGAATTAAACTCCTGTTGACAGCCGCACCAGTTCTAGCGTTACCAGATTTTGATAAATTATTTGTTGTTGAATGTGATGCTTCCCATAACGGGATTGGGGCTGTTCTTAGTCAGGAAGGAAAGCCTTTGGAATTTTTTAGCGAGAAATTGTCAGATTCTAAGCGAAGGTATTCCACTTATGATCTGGAATTTTATGCTTTGGTGAGGGCCATTCGGCACTGGCAGCACTATCTAGCCTATAGGGAATTCATGGTTTATTCAGACCATCAAGCCCTAGGGTATTTGAGTTCGCAAAAGAAGCTCAATGATCGTCATGCTAAATGGAGTTCATATTTAGATGAGTTTAATTTTTCCTTGAAGTATAAGACAGGGAAGACTAATGTGGTGGCGGATGCCTTGAGTCGGCGATCGTTAATTTTAACGACGATGAGTTCCCAAGTTGTTGGCTTCGAAGAACTCAAAAATCAGTATGTTACTGATTCTGATTTTAAGCAGATTGTGGCAGATTTGCAGGGGACAGAAGCTGACCAGCAGCTGCCCTACAGGTTGCATGACGGGTACCTTTTTAAGGGAAATCAGCTTTGCATTCCTGGAAGGTCTTTTCGAGAACAGATTATCAGGGAGCTTCATGGGAATGGTTTAGGAGGACATTTTGGCAGGGACAAGACAATAGCGCTGGTGTCAGATCGCTATTATTGGCCGCGAATGTATAAAGATGTGAGCAGGTTTGTGCAACGGTGTTCTATTTGTCAGTTCGGCAAAGGGACATCCCAAAACACTGGGTTGTACACGCCATTACCAAAACCAGAGGCACCTTGGATTCATTTGAGCATGGATTTCGTGTTGGGCCTTCCTAAGACATCCAAAGGGTATGACTCGATTTTTGTTGTAGTGGATAGGTTTTCTAAAATGGCACATTTTATTCCTTGCTCCAAAACAGCAGATGCTTCCCACATAGCTGATTTGTTTTTTAAAGAAGTGGTGCGTTTGCATGGTGTTCCTACTTCGATTGTTTCAGACAGGGATGTCAAGTTTGTGGGTCATTTTTGGAGGACTTTGTGGCGGAAGTTAGGGACTGAATTAAAATATTCCAGCACTTGTCATCCACAAACAGATGGTCAGACTGAAGCCATTAATAGGAGCTTGGGTAATTTGCTAAGGTGTTTGGTTAAAAACCATGTGAAGGGTTGGGATTCAGTTATACCACAAGCTGAGTTTGCTTACAACAACTCAGTTAATAGAACTATCAAGAAGACTCCATTTGAAGTTGCTTATGGTCTCAAGCCTCAACATGTGTTGGACCTAGTTCCATTGCCACAAGAAGCTAGGGTGAGTGAAGATGGAGAAGCCTTTGCTGACCATGTCCGCAAGCTTCATGAGGAAGTGCAAACAGCCCTAAAAGCCAGCAATGCCGCATATGCTGATGCTGCCAATCAGCATAGACGTTTCAAAGAATTTGAGGAAGGAGACCTAGTGTTGGTCCACTTGAAGAATGATAGATTTCCTAAAGGTACTTATCATAAGCTAAAGTCTCGGAAGTTTGGTCCATGTAAGGTATTGAAGAAGATTAGCTCAAATGCTTATTTAATTGAGCTGCCTGGTGAGTTACAAATCAGTCCCATTTTTAATGTTTCTGATTTATATTCTTTTGAGGGGTTTGATGAAGAGAATGTGACCACAATTGAAGACCAAGCTGATCAACTTCCTACTAAGCAAGCTGATGTTGTCCAAGAAGTTCTAGATGTGAGGGAAGTGAAGTCTAGAAGAGGTAATGCTTATAGACGATTCCTAATAAAGTGGTTGGGCAAACCAGCTTGTGAAAGTACATGGATTGCCGAGGAAGAACTAAGGAAGATCGACCCTGAGGTGTATGCTGAAGTGGCCAAGGTTTATTCTACGGAGTCAGCTCCTTTTTAACCAAGGGAGATTGATGCAAGAGCATCGATTTAATTATTAAAGTTTTATGTTTGTTTACTTAGTTTATTTTAAGTAGAAGTCTTCAAGTTTATGCTTGTTTACTTAGTTTATTTTAAGTAGGAGTCTTATGCTATTTAGGTATTTTATTTAGGCATGTGACTTTAAATAAAATAGGGTTATTATAAATACCCTAAGATAGGGTAGCAGTCGATCAGCTTATCATTATTATTTTTCAGAGTTTTAACTCTTCAATAAAGGTATTGGCAGATTTGCCTCTAAACCTAAAAGTCCTACTCAATCGCAGCCTACTTTCTATCTTGTTTACTGTTCTAGTTTCTACCCTGCATCAAGTAGCATGATTTATACCAATTATTCATGCTATGCAGAAACTTTCTAACAGCCCCACAATATAGAAGACAATCAACCCACTAAGTGCTGTTGATGCAGAGGTAACAGAACATGGAAGAAAGCCAGGGAAATCAATAGTAAATTCAATAATTTATCAAGTACTTTAAAGCGTATCAAACCCTTGTTAACATTTTATTCAATCAATGTTAATCGTCTCCTCAAAAGAGAGGGAAATATATGTTCCAGAACCATTAAATTAAGAAAAAGAGATACTAAAAGAATAATCCATTATCATCAAGGTTAAACTTAAATGCAGTCTAGAACTAGAAACTATTGATCAAGATTCAAACAGAGCATACAAGCTTGCTAAAAAAGTACCTTAATCAGTTCCAGAAGGGTCTCCCCGCTCACTCCATTCCACACGTACCAAACAGAGCATTTGAAAGCGAAAAATTATCAGAGACTATCAGCAGAATAGCTGAATCAAATTTAAAATCTATTGAATTAAAGAAAAATTAGAAAATGATTAGCTAGGTTTCTTTTGAAAATCAAATTAAGGGATTGAAGATCTTAATCTTAATTTTGCAAAAATAAAAACATGCATCAAATTATCATTTTATTTTTTCTTCCATCGAATTATTTTTTCACTAAATTTAAGATAAGACAGATAATACCAAATTTTAGTTTCCCTTTCATTTCCTTCATTTTCTCTGCAATCAAACAAACTGTAATTTTCTTAAAACTGAAACAAAGACCATCTGCTCTTTGGCAATTGACATTAAGTGGAAGGAAACAGAACAAGGAATTGAGACTTAGTACTGTCATGTTATTACCAGAGGTTGCCAAAGACGATTTCTTACCTGGACGTGAGGATCTCCACAGATAGCGGTAAGCAACCATTCAACCTCACAAAGAGCTCATAAATTGTCCATTGCAGATTAATGAGAGAAGAAACGTGACCAAAATAAATGAAAAAAAACAAAAATAAAGAAAAAAAATTGACTGAGCTCGATCGGGGGATTTGAGCTTGACCTAAACAAGAAAATCCAAAATGAAAGAAACAATGCTTTAGCTGAATCAGATTTAAAATCTATGAATTAAAGAAAAATTAGAAAATTATTAGCTAGGTTTCTTTTGAAAATCAAAATTTCATTTCATTCATTAGAAAATCAAAACTAAAATTTCAAAATCAAAGCGGATAGGGAATGATTTATGTGAAACTACCTGATTGAAGAATTGGTGGTGACAGTCACGATCGGAGGAGCTGGCGATGACGGCGGTGAGAGCGGAGCTAATGGTGACAATGGTTAGAGGAAAAGTTAGCGTTTGATTTTCAAATTAAGAGAAATCTGATTTGAGGAACTTTTATTTCGATTTGAGATGAGAGAGAAGAAGAAAATTTTTAGTAAACAAATGAGAGAGAGCAAAAGGAAACCCAGTGTTCTGGTTTGGATGTTAAGAAAATTGAGGAAACTAAAATCAGTGATGTATAGAGTGAGAAAGAGAGCTGGGTCATGGTGCCGTTTAAAGCTTTCTTAATAACGGCGGGTGCGATTAAGTCGAGAAAGATCAATTAGAAATAAGGAGATGTAGGCGGTTTCCACAACCCCGGAACAAGAGTGCCCTTAAAAATCACATTTTTTGTAGTGACTTATGTGACAAAATACTATGATGATGATGATGATGATGATGATGATGTAACAACGAAAAAATAAAAGTACGAAAAATATACATTTGTAGGATGAAAGATAAGAAATATTCTTTCATGTGTCTTGATTTAAGTTATTTTCTATATAAGGGTTGGCATGGCTCTATCCTAAGGTTGGTTTCTTAAGGGTTGTCTAAATGCTGGGTTCAAAATTATTTGATCAAGCTAAAAAGGTTCCCAAACAGTTCCTCACTGACATCCAAAATGGATTAGTAAGGCATTTTTCAATCCTCTCCCACCAGAGGCTCCAAATGGAAAATGGTTCAATTAGGGCGAGAGTATTTCTCTAGCTCATGCGGAGGTTATCACCTCAAGGAAGCTTAGGTACTTTATACTTTGAGAGTGTTTCACTAGTCCATACGGAGATTATCACCTCATGAAAGCATAGATACTTTATCCTCTCCTAAAAAAGACGAGCTCGGGTATAAGGTTTATGATATGCTTTATGTAATATGTCCGAAGGAACATAACAAACCTTTGACTTTTTGCCACATTATATACAAGAAAAGGAAATATGAGTTGTTGGCCAAAATACAAAGTTAAAATTATAATAAGTAAAGATAAGAAGAAAACTAACCATTTTTTTAGACCAATTATGAAAATCTAAAGTATCACAAGACTAACCTATGGCTTGACTCTCTAATGTCATTAGGAGAGTCGCCAAACTGTCATAACATGCTAAATCCTAAGACCTAACAGTTAAACACAAACAGGAGTCGCCACTAATCTTTTTTGCTAAGTGCGATTAGTCATCTATATGAATCTATCATTCTTAAAGTAATCTTAAGTTTGACTAAGACACTCTAAAAAGAATAGGTTCTGTTATATTTTTTAGAACTAGGTTCGGGAAACTCTAAAAAGAATAGGTTCTGTTATATTTTTTAGAACTAGGTTCGGGAGTTCGGTTACATATGGAAACGATTAACACCCCCACAATGTCTATCCTAAAGATAGTACCTAACTGGCCTTGTGTTATCCTAAAAGGCCTTAAAGTTTAATGGTTTCATTTATCCTAATTTTATTTTATTATTACTTAAATATATAAATATTGAATATTTTCTAAAATCCTTTCCACCACTCGAGAGTAATTCTAAAAATTCTTCTCATCTCAAGAGTTTTCAATGAAAATCATTTGTTCTTATGAAGAAGCTCCGTCGTCGGAATACTTAAATTTTATGAAAAAAAACCTAAACCTAATCTTCAAAATTATTTCCACATCTTTAAAAAAAAAAAAAAACTCATATTTTATTTTGTTCAAAAAATAAATCTCAACCTTTTAGCATTGAAAATTTTCCCTCAAAATCCTTATATCATTCCGGAGAATTTTGAGAGAGTTTTCTCACCTAAATTTTTTTGAACATACCACCATCTGTGTTCTTCTCAAAATTCCATCCTTGGAAGGATTTTCAAGTTATTTTATTTTTAATTAATGACCCTTATACATATATCAACTTTCATTAAAAATATATTAAAATAAGCATTAATTTTGTTTTATTGAAATTCTTTTCTAAACCTTCCATCAATTTGGTAAAATTTAGAAAAAAAAAAATTCACCTAGAATTTTCTGAATAGACCACCAACCTGTGATCTCTTTAAAATTTCATCATGAGAAAGATTTTCAACTAATTTTCATAGTTAAATTGATTTTATTTTATTAAATCTTGAACGACAAAGAAATTATAAAAAGAAGTAATTAATTTTACAAATCTTAACTTATTCAAAATTTTAGCAATATATTATTATTATTATTGTTTTCTTTAAAAAAACTCCTAATTAAAATAAAATTAATAAAAATCATAGTAAAAACAAAATCAAACAAACACAACAATTTCATCTAATAAATTAAGCAAATATAAACAAATCAATAGTAAAAAATATGAATTAATACATAACATGAATAAATAAAGTAATAAAATAAAATTAATAAAAATAAAATAAATAAATAAATAATCACATAAAAACAACTAATAAAATAATAAAAAAGACAAATGTATAGTTAGATAAATAAATAATTAAATAACTAGATAATTGAACAAATAAATAATAGAACAACTTAATCAAATAAATGAATTAAAACAAAATATATAAAATTATTTAGCAGCATAATTGAAAAGTAAAATAAAATAAAAGAATAATGAAACGTGAAATAAATGGAGCATGAAAACATGATAAAGAAATAAGAAACGAATAGTGAGGTTAACAACAAGTTAGAGGAAGACTTGAAACACTCCAGCTTCCTTCTTTCTTTATTCTTCCTTCTACAGCTTTTCATTTTTGCGGACCCTTCCTTCTTTGTTCTTTTTTTTTTCCCCCTGGATTCTCTTTTATTATTGTGTGTTTCCTGAATCCTCTCTAATTTTTTATTGTGTGAGCTAATTGCTGAGGTTGTTTATATAGGCAATTAGATTCAAGAGTTTTAGTCCAATTAATTAAAATTAATCCCATATTTTGTATAAATCCAATTAAGCTAGGGAGAGCCATTGTTTATATGGGACTTAAAGTTCCTTATTTTATTCCTTTTTTTTTTGGTTTTATCCCCAAAAAAAGATAAAAATTAATTATAAATAAATAAATGAATAATGGACTGGATAGAACTTGACCTAAATTGGATCTTTGGATAATAATCAAGCTTAAAGTCTAAAGATATCCCAAAATCAACAATTCAAATATTCGGAACAAAATCAAGTATATATATATATATATATATATAGACATTTGATTTTGTTCGGAATATTTACTGGTCCTATTATAATATATATAATAATATTGACTTTAGGTGTTGGTGTCTACTAAGTGGTTTCTTTTTGGGAAATGCTTAAAGTAATTGAGCTTGATGTTAAATGAAATTACATCCATGTTGCTTGTATAATCATTATTTTAATAAGTAGTATAGATTAGTTTTGTAGCATAGGAATTATCTAGAAGATGCTATTAAACTATTTCAATTTGATAAAGAACAAACAAAAAAAAAAAAATTCAATTTGAGCTAAATCTAGAGGAAATGTTTATTTAAAATAATTTTTTACATACATATCCGTTCACCTACTTAGGCTAAAGAACATGAAAGTAAAGTGGTTTTAGGTGGAGAATAAATAGATTAGGATGAATTAAGAGGGAAAATGTTTAATTTCCTCCCCACCTTTAAATCGTGGTAATCACCTTTTATTTTTTTATATAAATAAAATTATTATCTGGAAATAGAATAAAAGATTTCAAATATTGAGATTCGAAACTCACACCTACTAAATGTTACATCTTAAAAATGACTCATGAACCAATTAAATTAATCCAGATTTAGTTATTTATTGATTAGTACATACAGAGGAAAAATATAATGGAACATCTATACCGCAGCCTTTGAGATTTTATAATCTTAGATTATGTTTGATAATTTCTTTTACTACTTATTTATTTTCTTCTACAAGCAAAAATAAGAAAATTAAAATCAAATACAGCTTTTCATGGCTTTACAAAAAGAAAAACATAGTTACCAAATTTTTTTTTTTTAAAGTATCTCATACAAATAATCTAAACAATTCCAATAAATTTTAATCTCAATATATTTTGGAGTCAAGTTACAAGAATCAAGACAGAGAAAGAATTTTGTTGAATGTATGAATTCTCCTCCTCCAATCACTACAAACAAATTGCATATACTGACGTTTATCTATACTGACGGTCGTAATCTGTCAGTATAAAGGATCTATATCGACGGATTTTTGTTACCGTCAAAATATAATCAACATATACCGACACTTTGTTGTCCATCACTATAGATACTCCGTATACTGACGGTTTATCATTGGCCGTCGATATACATACCCCGTATACTGACGGTTTATCATTGGCTGTCGGTATAGATACGATTTTTACTGACGGTTTCTCTTATTCCGTCAGTATATTTGAAAAAAAAACCCATTTTTTTAAATGACGGAGAAATTTATTTTTTATTTTTTTATATATAATTAAATAAGCCTATACCAACGAATCATTAATTTATGACCGTCGGTATATCTAAGTTATATTTAGGGTTTATTTCAGCCCCCTCTGCTTTTTCCTTTTTGTCCACCTCTCTTTCATTCTCCCTTTTCTCGTCCACCTCTCCTTTCATGCTCTCTTTTCATTTTCTTCCTCATTTGGATTTGAAAAGCTGGACACACATCTGGATTTGAAAAACTGGACCGCAGATGCAGGTAATTGTTGCTTGTCATTTTCTATCCTCCTTTCGAAGCATTTTTATTTTATTTGATTGTTTTAGATTGTTAAACAATTAGGTTAAGGTTTTAGATTGTTTGATATTAATTTTGTTAAACAATTTCGGTGCATTTTAAGGGTTGTAATCTGTCCACTGTCGATTTTGTTTCAGTTTTTAACCAATTGTTGAGAACAGTTAGAGACTATTATTTTTGTTTTATTCTGATTAATTTGGTTATTTCACTTTGATTAAGTGTTGCTGAATAGCTAAGCATTGAAATGGCTTCATGGACCATTTCTTTTTAGCTCACCACGAAGTTGGGGGCAATTGATGTCGACAGAATCGATCTTTTCTGGGAAGCTGAGCATGGCTTAAGGCCAGTGTCAAGTGTAATTAAAACACGTCTCTTTGTTATAAGTACCAACGGCAGTCAACATTACTCTTTGTGCTATTGATCGTTGTGATACTGGACCAGATTTTGAGAAGAATGAGTAAGCTTCTGATTGGTTTTTGTAACTTGTCTGAGTCCACCATTGTTTGCAGCTCTATAGATAGCATTTATTACAGGTTGAAGCCGATTTTCTTTTAATGTAATTAATTTGATTGAAATTCATTGTAGGTTTAGAACATGGTTTAGATCCATGCTAGTGGAATCTAGAGGTCATTTCTTTGATGTTTTCAGGGCAAAAAATTCAAACAGGTTTAAACTTTCTCCTTATGATATTGATTTCATTGTAGTTGATTAATATACCTCTTATAACATTATCAAAAGACCTGCATTCTTTTTGTCATTATTAACTGATAAGCATAAATTTTGTCTTTGAAGAGTTCTTACCATGAAGGCTTTTATTGTTTTATGGTTCTTATTATGTACTTGTTTCTCTATCTTTAACTACTTTGCAGAATAGAAGCATTTACATGCTGGCCATCAAATACTGGTGTCGAAGAATTCAATTATGGGACAAGAATAGATCATATTCTCTATGCTGGGTCTTGCTTACATGAGGAGTATGATGTAGAGGGACATAATTTGGTAACCTGCCATGTAAAGGAGTGCGACATCTTGACAGAATACAAGCGGTGTAAACCTGGAAATGCACCAAGGTAAAGATTAGGTCTAACCATGTAGTTGAATTGAGTATTACAAGATACTAACCTAGTACTTTCTACTCATTTCAAATTTGAAAATTAGTTATACCCTTTCAAATTACTTGGTGGTCATCCTGATCAAACATCTAAGTTTTGATGTTATGCTCATAATTTTGAAAATGTCACTAAGTATCATTTTATTCTAAATCAAATCTGACAATATCTAAATATGTAGGTAATTCTGTTCACATGTTTTTATCTGTCTTCCCTCATGTAGGTGGAAAGGAGGGTGGAACATTAAATTAGAAGGTTCAGACCATGCTCCTGTTTATACATGCTTAGTGGAAATCCCCGATGTCTCAGAACATAGCACTCCATCTTTAGCTACTAGATATCTGCCAATGGTTCATGGTCTGCAGCAAACTCTTGGTAAGAGATTCATTTCCCATTTTTGGATATTACTCTCGTTTAAAATTTAGTATATCTGTCTTACAGAATCATTTTTGCAGCATTGTAAATTTTCAAAGATTTTTCTCTTTCTTACCTTTTTTCTTGGACAGTGTCAGTTTTAATAAGAAGGCAAGCTGCTAAACAAGTCAAATCTCATGTAGTATCAAGTTCATTTTCTGATAAAAGTATCATCTCAGGAGGTTGCAATCATAATGTTAAAAAGCAACAGAAATTGTGTTAATTGCAGTATCAGGCTTGGTTTACACATAGTAATTAAACTATCCTAAAATTGGAGCTGCTTAAATTGGTCTGAACTTGCAACTGAGTATTTTCAACTTTTGACTTCATTTATTGTTGGTTCATTGGTCTTGAATTTTGAGGTTGATTTCCTGTTCCTCTGGGGATGCAAATGAAATTAATCTTGTTCCTGTGGAAAGCAATGATGAGGAGATTCCTGAAGAGGAAGCTGTGTGCAGAATCTGTTTCAATGAATGTGAAGAGGAAAATACACTCAAAATGGAATGGAGCTGCAAAAGTGCCCTACAACTTGTGCATGAGGCATGTGCTGTTAAATGGTTTAGTACAAAAGGAAACAAAAATTGTGATGTATGTTGGCAGGAAGTGAGGAACTTACCTGTAACTTTACTGCGGGTTCCTACTACTGCTCGAAGGGGTAATAGACAGAACGTTAATTCACGGAGCTTACCGTCAGAAACTGTAAGGTAGTATCAGCTATTAATCTAGTTATCTGGCATCTAATTATGGTTGATCTTAAACTATGACGTTTTGATAATGAACTTGAATCTAATGGCATTCTCTTCAAATGCTTGCTTGAATTAGATCTTTGTTTAATTTCTCAATCATTGTTCTCTTTCATTTGGAACTCTGTGCTTAGTGGTATTGATGCCAAGTTCACTGCTGAGCAAGTTTACAATATAACATTAATAACTATTCTACAACATAATAGTTTCTTGAGAATTAGCCTTTTTCTCTTTTCTAATTTAAATGCTTACCTCAAATATGCAGTGCCTGGCAGGATTTTGTGGTTCTCGTGTTAATTAGCACGATATGCTATTTCTTTTTCCTTGAGCAACTACTGGTATGCCGTTTTTCCTTTTCAGAAACTTAAACTGTGATTGATTTTTTTTTTTCCATTTTGCTGAATTGAATGTTATCCAAGCCAATGAAGTCATTTAATGGTTCAACTTAGTTCATAAGCATGGAAGAGCATAAAATGTCATAGGCCAACATGTTGTTAGCTCTGGCCAAAAAAAAAACATGTTGTTAGCAATATTTATTACTCAGTTGCAATCATACTGCAATTTATTCATACTCGTACACGTAAAGATGGAAGTGTTGTGAATCTCTAAATTTTCTATGTAATACTTTTTAGGTACCTTATGCTGGTAGTGTTCCAAATTTGTCGCCACGTCCAATAATAAGGTCTTCAACTTCTAGTCATCAAGTTAATGAAAATGAAGATGGAAAACTACTTCATTATTTTATTCTTTTATATCGACTTCACTACTTAATTGCTTTTAATTGTATAATATTTATCAATTTTATGCAGATGCTGCTCCATAGGATTATTCATGAGATTTGGACTGCTTATTTCACTTTATGTATTTGGATTGCTTATTTACTTTGTGTTTGGACTGCTAATTTTCAATTTTAAGACTGTATTATGACTTTAGTTTGTGACTTCTATTTAGTTTGTAAAAGTTATATAATTAAGACAATTTATTTGTAGTTTTATTTTTAATATTATTAAATATTTTGTACTTTCTTATAATGTTTTTTTTTTATGAAATATGTTGGATTAAATTATAAATATATCAATATTAGTAATTGAAAATATGATAAAATTTTATTTTTACTGACGCTTTGATTTCTATATATACTGACAGACAAAACCGTTGCTATAGGTTAATCATATATTTTACAGTTACATCTATACCGACGGACAAAGAAAAAAATCCGTCGGTATATGTATACCGATGGGCAAAATGACCGTCGGTATATGTATATCTACAGTATCTATACCGACGGACACATAATCTGTCGGTATATCTATACCGATGGACGGCAAAGCCGTTGGTATAGGTGAAAAGAAAAGGGACTAACCCAACATAAGCTATACTGACAGTAGTAACATTAGTGACGCCTTAAACCGTTGGTATAGGTTATATATCCTATTCCGACGATCGTTTTTTCCGTCTGTATAGGTCTATACCGACGAGGGTTTTATCGTCGCATAAATTTTTGTCGAAATAACCATCTTGACCGTCGGTATAGGGTTTTAGGACTTTTAGCGTCGGATTTTTGGGTTTTACCAACGCTTTTTGGACCGTTACTATATGGAAATTTGTTTGTAGTGAATCATTTCTATCCACCATCATTCTCTCTTCAAGTTCTGATAGTTTTATATTATTAGTTATCACTTCCAATCACATCTTTCTTTCTTTTTTGTTTCCTCTTGAACTTTTTTCCTTCTGTAACATCAATTTGCTTAATCCTTTTAACATGTGCCTTTCTAGATTTACGTTCTATGTGGTCAAACCACTATAAATAGTTTTTCTCACCTTATCCTCTATAAGAGTTATCCAACTTAAAGATGAACATTCTCATTTCTAACCATATCCTTCATACTCTTACTATATATCCATTTTGACATTCGCGTCTTGACTACACTTGAACTTGGCTCGACAACATGTTGGTGTATGCCTTAGAGCCAATCAGATTGAGTATGGGATACATAGTCAATAAAGCATACCTTTCACTATGAAGATAGTGATACAAGATATTCTTTCATGTTAGTACTATAATAAGGACTTATTAAGTACTAATCGGATGAAACCCATGGAACATAATGGCCTTGCAAAGGAATTATAAAGAGTTATAATATGTGATCCTTATGCATCAAAGCCTTGTTCCTCAAACTGTTCATGGCCATCGTATTGCCAAGACGGGGCATTGGCAATACTCAAAGACTAGTATATGCTAAGCCTTCTTACTTATGAAGTAAGCAACCGATCTTATACAGGTTGGATTATGGGATACTTGGGATAACATATAGGTGCTTGTCTGTTGAACAAGTTCACTGAACATCGCAAGAGAACTTCATTTAATAATATCACTTCAGTGTCTATGATAATGTTCTCTTAGTACCAGTCGTGTAAATTAGTCCTCAGACTTGTGATACCAGGTCATCTTGTATGGAGAGTGTCATACTTACATTCCATCACGAACGGGTCCAAACACGAGGATGCTTATGGTAGGGTGTTATTGGGTATGACATGAACCATACGAAGATGAATGAGTGATCCAGAGAGGATTCACCACTCCCTGTGATATTGGAGACATATCTCGTTTGTTTTTGGCTACGATTAACTTGACTAAGTCTTTAGCCAAAGTATGATGGATTTAGGAGAAAGTTGTTTCTCTAAATTCATAAGGTTAATCATAAGTTGCGAAGAACTAATATGGATTGATCATGAGTAGACACTGCACCATGCTCATGTGCTATCCGAGATATATGGTGAAAGGACTGTATTACACTGACAGGCTGGTTGCTGAAAGGTTCTACAAGGTCACGTTGACTTCACAATATTTGGTTGGTCATGATGGGTTGCTAGATCCCGCTCTTGATCTATGAAAACAAGTTAACGAGATTAACTTATGTTCATTGCCAACATATTGGGAACCTAGAGGGTCACACACATAAGAACATATATGTATGGATTAAACATGGTATTCTATTAAGGTAAAACTTAATGGAATAAAAGATCTATATTGAAGACTTAATTGAAAAAGTTCAATTAAGAAAGATTAAGACATAATTGGGATTTGAGAAATCCAAAGACAATGTCTTAATGAGATAAGAGGAATAAAAGAAGTCTTATAGATCTTGACATAGTATAGATCAAACTAGTATAGTCGACTTTGACATAATGATGTACAAGGTGAATTTCGAATGACTATGCTATATTGGAATAACGTCATGAGATGATATTAATAGATTAATGACATGAATTGTTCATGAGGAGAAAGAAATTTAATTGGGAATTAAATTACCTTCATTTAGAAATTAATCTATCCAATAAATAAGCATGATAAATTAGAATGGGTCCAAAGTGACTATTTTAATTTAGGACTGTCCACTAAGGATGGTTGGCCCAACTTAAGGCATTAAGGTTAATGTACCATTAATATTATTAGATAATATAATGGGTTTATTGATCCATCTTAGATTTAAATGGTTTAAGTCCAAGTGGATTAATAAAAATCTTGTGCAACAAGCTACAGGGGCCAGCCAAGCTTAGGGAAAAGGGGTCAAGGTTTGCGCCTACTTATATATCAGATATAGATGCTGTAGCCGAAACCTAAGCTTGTAATTCTACATGAGATATACTGATTTTTCTTGAGAGAAAGTTTGGTTTCAAGAAGAGAACCCTAAACCTAGCAAAATAGTGATATCGCCACCACCCTGCAAGATTTGTGCTTGCCACAATTCCTCTTCCTCTTGGTGTTTTTCTTGCCGCTTCTCTTCCGTGTTGAGTGAGATTGATTTAGGAAGAAAAACACAATAGATAGATCTTTTGATTGTGATCTTAGGATCAACTTGCTAGCACAAGTGAATTCACATACCTTAGAAAATGATCCATCAGTTGTTCGTGTGGACTAGCTCTAGAAGAAGGACAATTGTACTTCTTGTGATCTTGTTCGAATTGGATCTTGGACTCCATAGAAATTTGCGATTTGGATCTGCAACTTAATGTTACGATATCTTAAGTAGCTAACTTCTAAATCATATGGGTGATTTATTTAGTTTTGAATGCTATAAACCTATGCTAAACACAAGCCTAAGATCCTGTTGTACTCCGAGTGTTTCTTTATTTACTTCCGCTGCACTTTGATTAATATGTTTAAGCATGAGCCTTAGAGTAGAATAACTCAACACAACAATCAAGCCGAATTTGAATTTTTTTCGAGTCGAATTCAAATAACTAATGAGCACAAATATCTCATTTACACTCTTACTTTCAAGGGAAAATTTTTGCTTTAAAAAAAATTAAGAATTTGTCTAAAATTTAAATGTGTGTTCTTTGTTTTCTTTAAATTCTAAATAAACTCACTTGTTTGTATATCATAGCTAGCTATGTATATTTAAATTGCCCTAAATTCAAATATAAGATACTATTTCTCTAATAATTGAAAATAAATAAGCTTAAAAAAATAGAAAATAATATCGACTTGCCATGTTAACTAAGCTAGTTTTTTCTTGCCTTTAGGTATATACTTATTAATGATTCTAGCAACCATGATTAGAGCAAATAAATTATGTTGCATAGGTTTAGGTCATCTCCTCATTCACTTTGCATTGCTTAAGATATTGACCAACTCAAAAAATAATTTTCAGAATATTTTATATATATATATATTCTCTTCATATCCTTGTAGTTAGATTTTATTTGGTAGGAAAAAAAACTAATAATATAATGATTCAGATTCAAAACAATATGTGGGAAGCTCAACCATTAAATTATAAGTGTTTCTTTTATTCAATTTTTTCCTTTTTTACCAAACAGAACATAAATCGTTTTTAGCCAAATCATCCAATATTGTTATTAATGGAAAATTTGAATTGATTTGCATTTCCATGGGTCAACAATTACCTTCATAAGTATTCTACTAAAGTTGATTTTTTCCTTTTTTAAAATCCTTATAAAGTTATCTCTGAGCCTCCCCTGCTCTCTGTGGGAGGAAATGTGATTCTTGTTTGATACAAGGTGTCACTCTCTCAGGATTTCTCTTGGGGATCTTGGGATTCATATAGTATTCTTAGGGAAGTATAGAGGGTTTTACTGTAGTCAGATATATGGCAGAAGAGTTGGAAGGTATGTGGAGTAAATTCAACCTTACAGAGGAAGAAAACGAATCAGTTGATACCGAGGACATGCAAGGTTTGTTGGATGATGGAGACTCAAAGCCATGGCTTGTAAGAAAGCTGTTGACAAAAAGACATTTTAACAAAGATGCAATGATCGCCACTTTCAAGTTGGTCTGGAGAATAGCCAAAGAAGTGACCATATGTGTCCTGGATATGAATCTCTTTCTCCTCAAATTCTCATCGGAAAGAGATAAAGACAGAATTATTGATGGAAGTCCTTGGAATTTTGACAAACATCTGTTACTCCTACAACCATACAAGCCACTTTGCGTCCAAAGGATTACCAGTTCATCAATGCAATGTTTTGGGTAAGGATCTATGACCTGCCAATAGGGTGGTTACATAAGGACATGGCAACACGAATAGGTAGCAAAATTGGCCATTTGATTGACGTGGATATGAACACTCAAGATGGGGGATAGGGCAGATTCTTAAGAGTGAGAGTGGAGGTGGATATAACTAAACCGCTAAGGAGAACCATCTTATTGAAACGATCTGTTGAAGGAGAAAACCATTGGGGCAGATTAAAATATGAGAGGCTTCCTAGTTTTGCTATCACTGTAGGAAATTGGGACATGTGGATTTGGATTGTGAAATGAAGCAAACTAAAGATGTTAGCAGAAACCAAAACCAGGATTGTCAGTTCAAACAATATGGTGATTGGCTACGAGCTTCGCCTATAAAACGAACAGGTGCTAGGAGGTCGATGGGAGGAGATCAATCTGGATTGATGTTTAAACCTGCAATGGCCATGGACAGTGATCCGATGATGGACGATACACGGAAGGCGGAAGGAAGAAAAGACCAAGTTATGGAAAGAGGACAAATTTTGGAAAGCAATAACAATGTTATTAATTTCAGGATTGACCAAACCAAATCAGTGGCACAAATTGCGGCATCCATTGGGGGTCCAATACCAAAATATCAGGATTTTTCAAATGCAGGTAGAAAGGAAAAAAGTAAAGACCAGAATCAAAATGGCGCAAAAGGCGGAAATAATGATAACAATAACAGGGTCCCACCCAATCAACAAGAATCTAGCAAACTGGCAACAATGAACAAGGACAAGGAAAAAGTCACAATTGAAGATGGCAATGAAGTTTACAAAGAAGACAGACTTCAAGGCAAGTGGAAGAAATTGGCAAGACAATCTGGGAATAGCAGTTCTACTATTGAGATGGAAGTAGGGAAAAGAAAATGCAGAGACATAACAGAGGAAACAGCACAAATGGAACTGGTCACAGTTGAAAAGAAAATCAAATGTAATAATGAAGGGGAGGAACAAATAACTAAACAAATGGTGGAGTCTGGATACCAGCTCCGCCGGTTGCCATGAAGATTTTAATTTGGAACCGCCGTGGGCTTGGGAACCCACGGACAGTTCGAGCTCTGAAAAAGCTCATTCAAAATAAAGCCCCCGAAGTGGTATTGTTATGTGAAACAAAGCTATTTTCAAATGAGTTTGACAGAATTCGAAGGACTTGTGATATGGACAATTGTGTTGTGGTGGACAGTGTTGGCAGAAGTGGCAGTTTGGCAATGATGTGGAGAAGCGAATTGGACCTTCAGTTGAAAAGTTTCTCGAAGAATCATATTGATATGGAGTTGATGGAAAACAACCAAGCTTCTCAAAGATTGACTGGTTTCTATGGCAAATCAGACTCAAGCAAAAGGGAAAGTTCGTGAGCTCTGTTAAAGAGATTAGCTGGTCAATCCATTTTACCATGGACATGCTTCGGAGATTTTAATGAAATAACACATGGTGGCGAGAAGAGTGGAAACTGCTTGAGATATGATAGACAAATGGAAGCTTTTAGAGATGCCATTGAAGAAAGTAACCTGTTGGATGTTGGATTTCGTGGGACATGGTACACATGGACTAATAATCGAAGAATAGATGATCTAGTGCGTGAAAGGCTTGACAGGGTTTTAGCTACAAAAAGGTGGTGTGATATGTTCCCTGAATATCTAGTTGAACATCTTATAAGCTCACGTTCAGACCATTGTCCATTACTTTTGGATACTATTGGTAGTAAACCTGTTGAGTCAACAAGGGGCAAAAAAAAAGATTTCACTTTGAAGCAATATGGACCATAGAAAAAGAATGTGAAAGTGTCGTAGCTGAGGTGTGGAAGGAAACGGGAAATAGAGAGGTAATTTTCAGATTGCAGGAGACGGGCAGTAAACTATCAAAGTGGCATTCTGTTAATATTGGAGAAATAAAGTCAAGGATCCAAGAACTTCATGAACAGATTAGAAGACTACAACAGCTCCATACTGATGATGACACACTTAAGCAGGAGCAAGATGTAAAAATAGAGCTAGATGAACTGTTGGAAAAAGAGGAGAGTTACTGGAAGCAAAGATCGCGGATTCAATGGCTAAGGGAAGGAGTTAGAAACACTGCATATTTCCATGCATAAGCTAATGCGAGAAGAAGGAAAAATCTCATCTTAGCCTTAAAGGATGGAAATGGAGTAGGTTGGGATAAGGAGGCAGAGATGCAACGAATAGCTTTGAATTACTTCCAATCACTATTTGAATCCCATGGATCACCAAATAATGAGACTATTCTTGAGACTGTTGAACGTCGATTACAAATGAAATGAACAATTTTCTCCTTGCAGAGTTCCAAGCTAAGGAAGTAGTTAAAGCACTCAAACAAATGCATCCCACAAAAGCTCCTGGACCCGATGGTATGGCTGCAATTTTCTTTCAAAAATATTGGCATATTATTGGTAATGATATTATAACCCTCTCTCTTGATGTTCTTAATGGTAAATATGATTTTTCTGCCCTTAATCACACCCACATTGTGCTAATTCTGAAAAACTAAAATCCAAAAAATATGTCCCACTTTAGGCATATAAGTCTGTGCAATGTGATCTATAAGATTATTGCAAAAGTCATTGTGCATAGATTGAAGCTTATTCTTCTTACTTGCATCAGTGAGAATCAAAGTGCGTTCATTCCAGGGAGACTGATAACTGACAATATTATGTTTGCTTATGAACTTGTACATGCTTTGAAAAATAAGAAACATGGGGGTAGAATTTTTTTGCCCTCAAATTGGATATGAGCAAAGCATACGATAGGGTAGAGTGGTCTTTCCTTGAGTCAATTATGATTAGGATGGGTTTTGAGGATAGATGGGTTTCACTTATTATGCAGTGTGTATCAACAGTTTCCTATTCTATCATTTTTAATGGCAAAATTACTAATGCTTTTAAACCGAGTAGAGAACTTCGACAAGGAGATCATCTATCACCATTCTTATTCTTGCTCTGTACAGAAGGTTTGTCGGCTATGTTGTCAAGATCACAAAGAGCTGTGGAGCTACTTGGAGTTCAAGCAAGCAGATTTGGTCTTCGAGTTAATCACCTTTTCTTCGCAGGACAGTTTGCTGTTTGCAAGAGCAAATAGAAACAATGGAGAAAGGCTGAAGCACATGCTAAAGTTATATGAGGAAAACTCAGGACAAAAGATTAATTTTGAGAAGTCGGTTTTTTTTTTCAGCCCAAACACCACACCCGGGCAAAGAGACGAACTTCAACATTTGTTTGGAATTCATGTGGCAACCAACCCAGACAAATACTTAGGACTACCAGCAATGATAGGGAAGGGGAAAAAAAGGCTTTCAAGGAAATCACCAACAAAGTACATATCAGAATCAATAGCTGGAGCAAAAGACTGTTATCTTTTGGTGGTAAGGAAATTCTCATTAAAGACATTCTTCAATCTTTACCAACTTATGCTATGAACTGTTTTTTGCTACCCAAGACCCTTTGCGATGAACTCACCAGCATTATTAGGAATTATTGGTGGTCTAGTAAACCTGGGGGTAAAGGAATACATTGGCTCAAGTGGGATAAGGTTTGTATGCCTAAGATCATGGGTGGATTGGATTTTAGGAACTTACAGCTTTTCAACAAGGCACTGCTAGGGAAACAAGGATGGCGACTGACTCATAACACATCCTCTTTATGCTTCAAAATATTCAAAGCAAAGTACTTTTCACGAGGCACTTTGATGAAGTCCAGTCTGGGACATAACCCTTCCTACATATGGAGAAGCATTTGGAATGCAAAAGAGGTGTTAACGGAAGGTGTGAGATGGCGAGTTGGTGATGGGAAGTCTATCAACATTTGGGATGAGAAATGGCTAAATGTTAATGGTTTCTTCAATATTCTTTTAACACCGAGTACCATGCCACGAACAACAACAGTGGAGACGCTTATTGATGAAGGAAACATGCAGTGGAAGGAAGATATCATAAGAAGGGAATTTTCTCAAGATGAAGCTACGGCCATCTGCAATATACCTCTGTACAGATCTAGACCACCAGACAGGATGGTTTGGCACCACACCAAGGATGGGAAATACACTGTTAGGAGTGGTTATAAAGTCTTAGCACAGATACAAGCTGTTTATAGACCACCAAGATTTATTTGGAGAGCACTATGGTCTGCTACTGTACCATATAAGATTAAACTTTTTGGTTGGCGCCTTTGTCATGGTATCATCCCAACAAAGTCAAATCTAGCTTCCAGAATCAAGGAGCTGAATCCCATTTGTTTCAGATGTGAGACTGGAATAGAAACTGATCTACATGCCTTAAGAGGTTGTGCATTGCCCAGGGAAGTCATTGACCTGGTCCATCTTTCTCAAAAACTGGTAAATACCCCAGTGGACAACATTGTGGACTGGTTGGAGAATGCTGCGAAACAGCTTAATGCAGAGGAATTTAATAGCTTTCTTGTGACATTATGGGCTCTATGGTATGCTAGAAATATGGAGTTTAAAGGAGGACAAAAACCAGATGGAAGGAGAATAGCATAAAACATCAGATTCTGCTTACACAAATACAAACAAGCTCAAGTGCACAATATTCCCAACTCACAAGCAAGGTATCAGATTTATTGGCAACCTCCACCAATGCCTTTCCTCAAAGTTAATTTTGATGGAGCTTTTGATGCAAATCTCAAACAAGGTGGCATATGAGTGGTTATCCGAGACTTCGAAGGTTTCATGATGGGAGCTGCTGCATTTAAAATCAATCAGTGTACTGAAGCTTGCATATCAGAAGCCATGGCAGCATTAAAGGCGATGGAAATTGCTCAACAAATGGGATTCCAGCAAGTAATTATTAAAGGAGATGCACTTGTGGTCATCAAAAAATTGCAAATGGATGAGGATGATCTATCAAGTATAGGCCCTATTATGTGGAAGGGCGAATGATGATGAACACCTTCGATGAATGCAGACCCCAACACATAAGAAGAGAAGGAAATGCAGTAGCCCATGCTTTAGCCAGACTTAGTTTACAAATCTCTGAAGATTTATTTTGGATAGAAGAATACCCTTCTTCTATACATCAAGTTGTAATGATTGATGCTATTAATATTTAATAAATTCTTATTTCTTCAAAAAAAATTACCTTCATACGTATAATCTCTCATTAGATCTTCTTGGATTTGCAGTGATTCTTAAACCTAATTGACTTTTCTAAATGGGGATTCACTTTTGGTAGTTAAGTAATCATCTATATATGCTGTTTTTAATGTCTTTCAACTAGACTTGCTCAAGGGTCGGACAACTCGTCCAATCCGTATTTGATCAAGTTTGGGTAGAGCTTTTTATGATTCAGGTTGGCCCAACCCGAATTACTATATATATAATAAAAAATATTTTTATTTAAATTTAATTATAAAAAATATTAATATTAATATAAAGATTATTTTTTTAATTTTTTAAATAGTGACCGGGTCGAATTTGGACAAACAAATTTGAAAAATTCGGAATCGCAATCCAATCTGATTTATTAGCAAATCTAGCCCAAAGTTCTATTTTGAAAAAGTGATCATATATAATGGTGCCTTCTGTCAGTTACTAATTTTTTCAATTAAAAAAAGAGAAAACTGTCATATTCCAAATTAAAATAAAGGAAGATTTCATTGCCATGCATGTACTAGTTTCATTAATTAGTAAAATATTTATACTAATTAACACATTGAAAAAGTTGCATGAGTTTTTTCATGCTAAGCATGATTCACCAAGTAATTATTCATAAAATCATGATTCGTAGATTTTGCACTTGATTAAGGCAGGACTCTATAGTTATGAGTTCTTACTTCTTAAGTTTCATGCAAATTAGTAGTGTGATTATGGGTTGTGTCAAATTCTATTAGATTCAAATAGTAAAAAAAATTGTTTGTTCTAGATTCGGTTTGATTCATTGAAGTTAAAAGCATATTTTAATATTTAAATATTAAAAAAATATTTTTATAATTAATTTTAAGTAAAAATATTTTTATTAATTGAATTGTAATTCAAATAGGATCTAATCAATTTGAATAAAAATATCATATCTCAAATTCGACTCAAATTTGTCAAAATCAGCCCAACCCAGATTTAGTTGTATATAAATAAAGTCCTATTTTTGTTTGTCTTCTATATACATAGTGAAACTTAATTATATAGATTTGCTGTAGAAGACTGAATCTAATCAGTCCGGATAAAAAAAATATCCTATTTCAAATCTAACTCAAATCAGTATAATCCTATCCAGTTCTATATAAATAAAATCCCATTTTTGTTTGTCCTGAAACTTAATTATCATTGATTTGTTGCAGAAGATCGAAACTAATTAGTCTGAATCAATTCAAATCTTATCTCAAATTTCGATTCAAATCAGTCCGGTCCTTGATAGGTCTAATTATATATAAATAAAGTATCATTTTTGTTTGTATAGTGAAACTTAATTATATTGATTTGCTGCAGAAAATGGTTGAGTTTAACATCTAATGATCTTATTGAGTGTAAGGAGATATATATATTAAAGTTGATCGGGTAATTTTGGCAAATCAAGTCTCATAGATAGACAGATCGATCTAGTCATATCATTCAAATCATGTTTACTAAAAGATCAACAAGTTTCTGAAACTATAGTACATCATGTTCCTAATGACTATAACTTGGCTGGGGTCGGATTCATTCTGGTTCAATATTTCCTTTCTTAACCCTTTCTAGCATATGTTTCTCTCAAAATGACTAGAATTACCATATATAGTTGATCACCTAGAGATATTGGTCATGCAAATTCTAGTTTTACCTTACCCCTCTACCCTCTCTTTTTAACAGCATAATATGTTTGTATTTGATAAATTGATAATGAAATTTTTTTAATTTCATAAATGGGATTACGAATCTATCATATCACATGTTTTATTTTTTTTAATCACTTTAAAATATATGTATTACTCTGTTAATTTATGTTTATAAAATTTAAAAATTTCATTGACAATAAATCAGATAATTTTTCATATACTATAACAAACAATATTATTACTGACCAAAATCTAGTAAGAACTAAAGTGCAAGGCAGAAAATTTAAGAAAAGGTGGTTTATTGTTACATAATTAAACTCCTAATTATAGCAGCCTCAGCACTATCAGCATCAATTGTAGCCAAGAGCTGGGACAATCGTTCACTTAGATCAGCCACCTCCCTATGCAAGCTTCTAATGTAATTGCAAGTCTCTTGTAAAACCTTGGACGCTGATACCTGCAGCAAAAGGAGTACATGCAGTCAAATCCAATGCCATGTTAAACCATAAGTCACTTTCTTCTGACAAAGCTGTTCGACGTTATTATTATTTTACGTGATTTCTGTCGATTTATATATAAAAAAACATATAATCGAATTGAGTCAAATCGATATAACCCATAATAATAATTCATAACCAAGTCGAGCCAAATCGACAAAGTAAACTATTGAGGACTTGTGCACTAACTAAGACTGTGCTTTAATTAACTAAACAGGAAGGTACTTTTGGCTTCTTCTCCAGGTTCAAGGCAGGGCACTGTTCTAAGTCAATGAGAAGCTGAAACCTAGGAAAATATGTTTCCTTCACATCCGGGGGTCAAAGTTTTCAAATTGTTTTTTCGAAGTTTACTATTATTATAACTGAAATATACTGGTTGGAACTTGAAACAAGATTTAACTTGCGATTTCAGATATGTTTTTAATTATATCGTCTTTATGGTTGTTATAAACGTAATAAATATTATCAATTATGATAAATATTAAATTATAAATATTAATAAAAAAAATTAAAATTATAAAATAATAATCATAACATCATATTGGGACGTTATTTAAATCTCCTGACACGAAGGATTAAGCATACGTTATAGTTTTCTTACAGCTTGCCTGCAGCTTTGCATTTAGAAAGAAAAAGTCAACTTGTTTTTCACTTGTTCTTCTTGAAACGGAGATGGAGAAAGAGAGAACTATACCTGGTCAGATCGCCTATCACGAATCTCAGGAAGAAGTTGGCGTAACTTGGAGACAAGTTCAATGATCTGATCATCTGAAATCCTCGAAACACTTGCTGTCGACTGCCTCGACCTTCTGCTAGACATCTTGGAAATTAACACTAAGGTCTTATAAGTTATATCTGTCTGTCAGCTGCTGCACAAAAAAAAAAAAAAAAAAAAAAAAAGAGCAAAAACCAAGGAATGTCTAGCCCTTGTTATAACCCTAGGGGTTCAAAATATTCAATAACTACCAAGTACCAAAACCCAAGCTATAGCTAGAGATATAAAGATATGCAAATGGGGAAGGAAACGAACTACGTACATATATAGAAAACGTTTTCGTTTGGCAAGAAAGCTTAGAAAGGAAGAAGAAGAAGTAATGTTAGATATAAGTTATGAAGAATTGGAGAAAGTGATAAGAGAGATATAAAGAGGATGGAAGGACCAGACAAAGGGGAAGTCAAAGAGAGAGAGAGTATAATAACAAAGACAGTGATGTTGGATTTGCAGAAGACAAGAACATTGGAGAAAGCAGAGTTGGACTAAGGGGCTTTGGTTTTTAAGAAGTGGTAATAAACCGTTCATTAATTTATGTTTCCAACTTGGGGTTTGATACAAGTGGGCTTAAGGAAATGTGTTTGTTTTTGAGCAAACATTGTGGGGCTTCATGTGCATGTCTCAATATGCAATACCATGTGACCATCCCCTTCTCCCCCTCTCCCAATCATCTTCTGTGGGGGATTTTCGTGGAGTTGACGTGGATGGTGAGGTGGACAAGAATTATTGACGTGGTATTGATGTTGCCACCATTGGCACATAACCAAAAGTGTTGGATTCGGATGAAGTATTGGATTTGGTCTACACCCTTCTTTATTGAGTTTTGAGTCAATCTACAATAATTCTTGGCCCAAAGTGATGAGAAGGACCAAGAAGTATTAGTTTTGATGGGTAGAAACTGAACTTACCGAAAAATCGCGGAAGCACAATCGGAAGTTCTTTCTCACCCAATAAACAAAATCTGTAAATATGGTAACACAATAGCACAAGATATTCTCTAATAACACAAATTCAAGCAAGAATAATCGCAAAGCATCAATTACACGAGACACACAATTTAACGTGAAAAATCCCTTTAAATCAAAAGGTAAAAACCACAGGACTTGAGAGTCCACTCAAAATCTCCACTATAACGAAAGTGTGGTTACAAGATCACAATAATTCAGCCAGCACAATGAGTACACAACTCTACCCTAGCTATCAACAAATGATCTCAAAATCAAAGAGAAAAAAGATGAGAAATATCACCCCAAAAACGGAACTACTGTTCAGACACCAGATCGAAAAGCTACAGTACTCGAATGGAAATTTCGACTATACAAAATCAGCATCTACGTGTCCTCTAGCCACTGTCCGAAAATCAAGTCGATCGGACCACGGATGAACCTCCGATTGTCGACTTGATCAAAGCTGTGCACTGCTCACTCTTTTTCTCTCTAGCCCGACGCCACTCTTTCTGTTTCTTATTTTTCTTGCTTTTGCCGCCTGCCAACAAAAGCCAACCCTTATTTTGTTTAAGGGCCAAGGGAAAATTTGGGCTTTCCTCTACATGGGAGGGACCCAAGCCCAACAAATCTCCCCCTCCCGACTATGTGGAGGTGTTCGCCATCCCGGCGATCAAACAACAAGTTTCAAACTTCCCTCTTGGTAAGGCTTTGGTAAACATATCAGTACCATTATCATCAGTATGAATTTTTTCAAGTTCTAACAGTTTTGCATCGAGAACATCTCGTATCCAATGATACCTTACGTCGATATGTTTAGATTTAGCATGAAAGGTTGAATTCTTAACAAGATGAATAGCGCTTTGGCTATCACAAAATAAAACATACCTCTCCTGGGTAAACTAAAGTTCTTGCATAAATCTCTTCATCTAAAGCAACTCTTTGCACGCTTCGGTCACTGCAATGACCTCTGACTCAGTAGTGGACAATGCAACACATTTTTGCAATCTGGATTGCCAAGCCACAGCTCTCCCTGCAGATGTAATCAAGTAACTCGAAGTAGATTTTCTGGAGTCAATATTTCCAGCCATATCAGAATCTGTATAACCAACTAGAACAGGTTTCTTATTTTCGAAACAAAGTTTCAAGTTGGAAGTCCCCCGAAGATATATCTCATAATCCACTTCACTGCATTCCAATGCTCTCTGCCTGGATTAGAAAGAAATCGGTTGCTCGTACCAACAGAATAGGCTAAGTTAGGTCTTGTGCATACCATTGCATACATCAAACTACCCACGGCTGAAGCATAAGGAACTTTTTGCATGTCTTCCTTCTCTTTTTCTGTGGAAGGACTCTGCTTGACACTCAATCTAAAGTGTGTAGCAAGAGGAGTGCTCACCACTTTTGCTTTGTCCATACTAAACCTTTGAAGTACTTTTTCAATATACCTCTCTTGTGATACCACAATTTCTTGACATTTCTATCACGTGTGATCCTTATGCCAAGAATTTGCTTTGCTGGCCCCAAGTCCTTCATCGCAAAGGACTTACTCAACTCTTGTTTCAATTTATCAATCCTAGAAGCATTATGACCAACAATGAGCATATCATCAACATAGAGCAATAAAATAATAAAATCATCACCAAAGAATTTCTGAACAAAAACACAATGATCAAAAGTAGTTTTCTTGTAGCCATACTCCCCTATAACAGACTCAAACTTCTTGTACCATTGCCTCGGAGCTTGTTTCAAACAGTACAAGCTCTTCTTCAATTTGCACGCATAGTCCTCTTTTCCTTGTGTAGTGAAACCCTCTGGTTGCTCCATGTAAAGCTCTTCTTCCAAATCACCATGAAGAAAAGCAGTCTTCACATCCATTTGCTCGACTTCTAAGTCATAATAGGCTGCCAAACTCAATATAGTTCTGATAAAGGACATTTTTACAACTGGAGAGAATATTTCCTCAAAATCAATCCCCTTTTTCTGACTGAAACCCTTGACGACCAATCTAGCTTTGTATCGTGGAGTTGAAGAATTGTCTTCTTGCTTCAACCTGTAAACCCACCAATTTTTCAAAGCTCTTTTACCCTTAGGCAATTTCACCAGCTCAAACGTATGGTTGTCATGCAAAGATTTAAGCTCATCTTTCATAGCATCAACCCACTGATCTTTGCATTCACTCTCCATAGCCTCTTCATAACATTCCGGTTTTTCCCATCAGTTAAAAGAACATACTAATTAGAAGAATACCTCACAGAAGGCTGCCGATCTCTAGTAGACCGCCGAAGTGGAACTGCTGGTGGAGATATAGGTCCTTGGTGTTGATCATTCACAACATTATCCATAGGAGCATCAAACTCACCTATACCCTGTTGGTCATCTTGGACATCTATTTGCATGTTATTCTCAACTGGATTTGGTAAAGGGGCTAGAGGAATTGGATCCATGTTGGTCAAGTCATCACTATTCTTTGGATCCATTTTCTCCGTTTTATCAATGTCATCAATGGTCTGATCCTCAATGAAAACTACATCTCTGCTTCTGACAAGCTTCTTTTCAACCGGATCATATAACCTGTACCCAAATTCATCTTGACCATAACCAATAAAGATACATTGACGAGTCTTGGCATCTAACTTTGACCTCTCATCCTTCGGAACATGTACGAATGCCTTGCAACCAAACACACGCAGGTGATCATAAGACATATCCTTGCCAAACCAAACTTTGTCTGGAACATCACCCTACAAAGGAACACTAGGAGACAGATTAATCATATGTGCCACTGTATACAAAGCTTCAGCCCAAAAAGATCTAGGCAACTTTACATCTGAAAGCAAACATCTGACTCTCTCAATCAATGTCCTGTTCATTCTTTTGGCCAAGCCATTCAATTGTGGTGTCTTAGGAGGTGTATTCTGATGTCTTATTCCCTGTGCACGACAATACTTATCAAATGGTCCAATATATTTGCCGCCATTATCAGAACGGATGCACTTCAACTTCTTCCCTGTTTGCCTCTCAACTGAAGCCTGAAACTGTTTGAACACATCAAGCACTTGGTTTTTTGTTTTCAAAGCACATACCCAAAGTTTTCTTGAATGGTCATTAATAAAAGTCACGAAATAAAGTGCACCACTATGCGACCTTACCTTCATAGGACCACAAACATCGGAATGTACCAACTCTAGCAAATTTGATTTTCTTGAAGGAGGATGTCTCTTAATTGAAACTCTTCTCTGTTTTCCAGCTAAACAATGAGCACAGTTCTTCAGTGTAGCACTCTTCAACCCAGAAAGTTGATTATTCTTGACTAAACAATTCAGCCCCTTTTCACTCATGTGACTAAGCCGTTTATGCCATAACTCAGTTGAACTGTAATTTTCTGTCACATTCACAATGCCTCTGGAACACTTCTTTCCTCGAGCCACAACCAAAGAGCCTTTAGTCAATTTCCACTGACCCCCACTGAAGGTGTTACAAAATCCCTCATCATCAAGCTTTCCCTCTAAAATCAAATTCAAACGCATATCTAGTGCATGTCTGACATTTCTAAGTGTTAACTTTGTTCCATTATTAGTTTCCAAATTGACATCTCTCATGCCAACAACATGTGCCAACCCGTCATTACGCATCTTCAATACCCCAAAATTACCGGGCGTATAAGATGTGAAGAATTCCTTCTGAGACGTGACATGAAGTGAAGCACCAGTATCTATCACCCAACTTGTCTCATCGCATGCTAGGTTGATCACATTCTCATCACAAATAACTAACAAATCATCAGATGTAGCAGTAGCAACACGACGCCTTTTCATGATCCTTTTTCTCTTGTTTATCACTACCGCCCTTGTTCTCTCTCCTCCACTTGTAGCAATGTTTCTTGATATGGCCCATCTTTCCACAATGATGACACTCAACATTTTTTAATCTTGATCTTGACTTGCTTCGGCTTTTATCTCTACCCGTTTCGTTTTTTTTTTTTTTTTGCTTCTCCCCCTACTTTCAGTAACCATAACCTCAAACTGTGATGAAGAACCCTATGACTTTCTTCTCACTTCTTCATTCAAAACACCATTCTTCGCAAGTTCCAAAGTCACAACACCATTAGGAGCAGAATTAATAAGTGAAACCCGAAATGTTTCCCAAGAATCGGGTAGAGTACAAGCAACCAAAGCCCTACGATTTCATCCTCAAATTTGATGCCCATACCAATTAACTGATTCATAACTCCTTGAAACTCATTCAAGTGATCAGTCACAGTTGCTCCTTCTTTATACTTCAGTTCCATCATCTTTTTAAGCAAGAACAACTTGTTATTACCAGACTTTAAAGCATACAAGTTTTCAAGCTTGTTTCACAATGTCCGTGCATGTGTCTCTTGATCAATGTGATTGTAGACATTTTCTTCAACAAATTGACAAATAAAACCACACACCTGCTGATGCTCAAATTCTTATTCCTTATAACTCTTAGATTCAGGTTTTTGAGAAGCAAAGACAGGAAGACGCAAAGACTTCACAAATAACAAGTCTTTCATTTTATTCTGCCATAACTGATAATTTGTGCCATTCAAAACAATCATTGTACTTGTGCTAATATCCATAATTACACAAGAACACTAACCAGGCTCTGATACCAGTATGATGGGCAGAAACTGAACTTACCAAAAAATCGCGGAAGCACAACCGAAAGTTCTTTCTCACCCAATAAACAAAATCTGTAAATATGGTAACACAATAGCATAAAATATTCTCTAACAACACAAATTCAAGCAAGAAGAATCGCAAAGCATCAATCACACGGTACACACAATTTTACATGAAAAATCCCTTTAAATCAAAGGGTAAAAACCATGGAACTTGAGAGTCCACTCAAAATCTCCACTATAACGAAAGTGTGGTTACAATATCACAATAATTCAGCCAGCACAATGAGTACACAATTCTACCCTAGCTATCAACAAGTGATCTCAAAATCAAAGAGAGAAAGATGAGAAATATCATCCAAAAAATGGAACTACTGTTCAGACACCAGATCAAAAAGCTACAATACTCAAATGGAAATTTTAACCGTACAAAACCAGCATCTACGTGTCCTCTAGCCACTGTCCGAAAATCAAGTCGATTGGACCACGGATGAATCTCTGATTGTCGACTTGATCAAAGCTGTGCACTGCTCACTCTTTTTCTCTCTTGCCCGACGCCACTCTTTTTATTTCATATTTTTCTTACTTCTGCCGCCTGGCAACAAAAGCCAACCCTTATTTTGTTTAAGGGCCAAGGGCAAAGTTGGGCTTTCCTCCACATGGGAGGGACCCAAGCCCAACAAGCTCTTCTAACGCTGGCTCGGTTTGAGGTTGGATTGTAATTGGTTGTAAGATCCGGGGAAAAGAAATGAGGTTATGAAAAAGAAATAATTAAACCTCGATGAGGCTCTGTTTTTGGGTGTCCAAGTCAGAGCACTTAGTGAAGAAATAAAAAAGGCTTTGTTAATGACTGAACAACGAAATAAATACACAGCAAAAAGTTTAAGAGAGGAGAAAATTATAGTTGTGTGTAAAGGAGATTTAATAAAGGAATAAATAACATTTCATTAATTGTTAGCGGAAACAAATACATGGTAGAGAGAATGTTTGGAGTACAAAATTATGGAATGATTTGAGAGAGGAGAAATGGATGGCTGCTTAAAAGGGAGAGTAAATAGCTTAACTTCCTAAAAAAGGACTGAGCCTAAACACTCTGAAACAGATAATGGAAGTAGTGATAGAGCATTGGTTTTGCTTCCACTCCTCCCTTCTCTTTTTCTTCTTCTTCTTCCGTCTTTGGAGCTTCAGAAGACTATTTATAGCCAATTTTGGTGGAAAAGATTATCCAGTCGTAATGCTCTTTTTCGGTCGTTGGTGGAGGGAAAACAATCTATTGGCTTGAAACAGTTGTTCATGGCAAGAATATGAAGCCAGCGCCGCCGGACGTGACCTTCAAGTGATCCGTTGGCTGAAGCTCGTATTTGACAATGAGCCACTATCTTCTATCCGAAATGCCGCTGTTTACCCCATAGACATGTCTGGTTGCGGTCGATTCGTACGTTCGTTCTTCATTAAGTGCAAGGCATAGGCTAAGGACCATGTGTTTAGGGAATCTTGTTAGGCTAATTAATCTCCCAAATCCAAGTGGTAGCTCATGAACTAATTTCCAAACTTAGTTCACAGGCACGAAGTGATAACTGAAGGTGCCACCATTCGTTTCATTACCAACAAAATCACACTCCCAGTCCCATGGCTAAACCAACGTAACGTGGGCTTGGATCGCATGCTTGGCTATGAGAAGAAAATAATTATTTTAGAAGTAAAAAATGAACTAAATAAGAATAAAGAAAAGAAATAACTTGAAAAATGCAAAGGAAAAGGAAGAAAGACTTATCTATCTATATAGCAAAGGTGCTTTGGTGGTTTGAACGGCTAAACCTAAAAGTGGTGTTTGGAAGTAATCGTGAAGGGTGTTGGTTCATTTCTCTCATCCGTAATGCCAGCGATAGGATCTTGAAGCAATTCTTAGCCTTCCGCCTCGATGCCAATGCTTAGTGTCGCTTTGAGATGATTTTCAATGGTGTGATACCTCATGATAACTTCGGGATAGCTTATTCAATGGTAGCCACTTCTCCAACAGTAGCAACTTCTCCAGCGGTATTAACTTCTCCAACCGTAATCAGCGTTTCTAGTGGTAAGCAACTTCCAGTAGCAAGCAACTCCAGCGGTGATGTACTTAATTGGCCTTTCAAGGTTGATCGTTGACTTAATTTAACTTGTATTTTGACTTTGACTTTGTTGTAGACTTTTACTTGTATATTGACTTTGACTTCACATGTAATCAGTTGGTTGTCGCTGATGTCCTGGACCAAGGGTCTTACTGCTGGGAATGCTTGATTGCTCGATTTAATGAAGTTTGAAAGGCTGATGGCTCCCGGTGAGGCGTGTCCTTGGCATTAGAATGTCGACCATCAGACGGTTTCATCTTTCCTAACATTCTAGGAAATGGTGGCTTTGGCTGAGACTTGCCTTTAAGTAGTGGTGTATGCAGCGGTAAGTTATAAGTAATGTGCTATGACTGACAATGACAAAGTAAGCGGAATGGGTGAATGAATGATGCATAGAGTAATTAGCCAATAATAGATAACTTAAATTTGAGGGAATTCGAATAAAAGGGATAACGAAAGAGAGTGCTTCCCTATGAGATTGTGATCTCGATATATAGAGGCACATCCTGAAAATAACGTATCATTGGCTTTAGTTTTGCCGCGCGCTTGTGCTACGATTGATACAATAACCGTTGGTGAATGTCTGGTGAAACATGAGATATAATGGTGGTCGGATGAAAGGCATGTTGTGTGTAAGCTTATTAGCTAACGGTTGGCAGTGATAGGATATGGGTGGAAAAAGTTGGTAATTGTCTTTCACTATGTGGTAGGCACATTATGTAGTCAATGCGGTGGGCCGTAATTTGGCTAAACTCACCTTGCCGTTGATCCAATTGTGTACCTTAGATTCGATCAAAATTAGTCTGTCACAATTTTAACTCTTTAACACTATTTAATATATATAAGTAGTAACAAAACATTAGTCCGACAAATTATATTTTTCATTTCCCATGCTTGTTGACATGACATAAGCGATGTCAATTTTAGTCTATATTCTTTTATATGAAAAGTTAAAAAAAATGATCATATAAAAATTCAAAAAAAAAGAAGTTAAGGATGAGTTTAAATTAAAATTTAATGAAAATAGAATTAAAAAAAATGAAAATTACTTTATTCATTTTGGCTGGTCCCCGACATAAAATAAATGATGTTTAAGCAAAAAGCCAAAAAAATTCTTTACAAGTTAATGCAATCTTAATTTATTGGCATGAACTGCTTTGATTACTGACTTTTTTTCTCATGTTTAATTGCCCCCATTAACTTAATTATATCCAACCTAAAATTTTCATGTCTTACCGAACATGTTTGGCTGAGTGCTAGCTACCATGCTATTCCCATTTCCTTTTTGGGCTACTTGAGAATATCCCCTATTTTATTGGAGATTTAATTATAGCACTTTTTTAGTTTGTAGTTTTTTAACCCCCTTTTCTTTTTGAGGTAAAATAATCCGAATATTTGAATAATTTGTATTTTTGGATGACTCAAGCTTGACTTAACTGTTTTTAATCTCCTTGAGAGGATGGAGTGCTTTCTGAGTTCGAATCTCTGATTCCCCATTACCTCTCGAATGAATCAAAAAGAAATTATACATTTTGTGATACTACATTTGACTTTTTATCCTACATGTAGGATTATTATGGATTCCGTCGTACTTAGCAGTTAACTGGGAGGTACATTTGACATATGAAAATTTGGTTTTAAAGTTAAAAGTTCATTTTTAATATGTTTATAAAGATTTTTTTTTTTTTAATTTTATAATCAAATTAAGAGATTTTCAAATATTTTATTTTTTAAATTTTTTTATTATATCCTAAAAGATATGTGTCATACCATTAACCATGCTTGTGAAGTGTAATAATTTTACTACCAATAAATATGATAATTTCTTTCAAAGTTAATCAACTTGTTTTAACTTTCGAAAAAATGTTTTACGTTTTTCAAAAGTGTAAGATATTTTTTGAAAAATAGGTTAATTTTTCGTTGATCCAAAATTTATTTTTCATAAATTAAATCATTTTTCGTGAAACAAACACCAAAAAATACAAAAAACTTTTTTCGAAAATCATTTTTCGCAAAACGAACAATCCTATATCATTAACTCCTAATACTACACAGGGTTGGTTGGCTGATAAGTTTGCTTCAAAGAATAATTATTTTGATGATTTTAGTGTGAGATGTATGTAGATATTGACAATGGATCACCTGTTATTAGTCTTCAATAATAAATCCAATTTTGGCTTATTCTGACTTTTATGCTAAATTCATACAAAATCAGGTCAGTTTCCATGAAGAGAGCAAAGGTGTTTTCAATATTTATTCATCTATATTAAAGCTCAAGTAATGAGCCATATGCTGACATCTGTCAACATAGTATTGGATGGTTCTTTCTTTTCTGCCCATTTGTTCTTGCAAAACGGTGTCGCTTTACTTTAGGTGAAATGCTTATCCTGTGCTTCATTAATTTATGTGCTTCATTAATTTACATCGCATTTATGTAGCTGCCCCATTAAATATTCACGCCATTTAATATTCACGCGTTTATTATGTGTGTTTCATTAAATATCTTTATTTCACGCGTTATCCACCGATGCTCAAAACGCCAACTCCACGGCGTACGAGGTGGTTCAAGAACCCAAGCCCTTGATGGCTCCGGCGATCCCTCCCTGCGAGGATAAGTACTTTGTCAAGCTACCATGCTTCGACTTCGTCTGGAGACGGCAATAAAGGTATCCCGCTTGGAGTCGGAGTCGGCGAGGCCTTGTTCGCGATGGAGTTGTTCGATGATCTGTAAAGAATCAAGAATCCCCTCGGGGGACGGACCCATTGATGGTTTGTTCTCCAATGTTGAGGAGACAGAAGGTGGAGTTGTGGGCTTTGTTTTCTTTATTGAAGTTGTTGTAGTCTGGGTTTGAGAGGAATTGTTTAAGAAGGGATGAAGCAGCAGGAGCGGGAACTCTCCGACTCCATGCGGGATGCTTTGTCGCCGTCGCTATCCACTGCACCCTTATGACTTTGCCCCTCTCTCGGTGCTGGTACTTCAACACACTTCAGCGGATTTGGCGATTCTCCTGGATCAACCGGCGTTGTGGGTTGATTGCTGTTGCAAATCTAAAGAATCGTATCTCCCCATATTCTCCAACCATGACAGTTTCGTTAGTTAATTTTTTTTTTCTCAAAAATAATGGTAAGAAATAGAAGTCAAATCTTCTTATATTATATTTACCACTAATGTGTCTTTTAGCAGGCGTGATAATTATGCTGGCTGCAGCTGCACATTCACATTCCTTACGCTTGTAAGCTGCTCTTCCAAGAGCTTATGGCCAATGCAAATGTCTCAAGAACAGAAAAGAAAGGCTCCACAAGAAGAAAGGAGCCTGAGATACAAGTCAGGTCCAGCTTTCTTTTTCATCTTTAATTAGACTCCTATATAGGAGTTGAGTGAAAAAAAAAAAAGTAATAATTAATTACATGAAAGAAAAATCACAAGTTTGATGCAGAGTAAATGAAAGAAAATTTGAAACACTTGAAAAAAAAAAAAAAAAAAAAAAACTAAAACCATGTTTGGTTTGCATGAATCCCTATTTCATTTCATTAATTTGGTTGAAAGTCAGTTGCTGAATCAGTCATTACTCAGCATCTCATATTACGGGCGAGGCCTGAATAGTCATTCCCTTTTAATCTGATGCCAAGTTCTAGAATAGAAATATGATCGATGAAATGTTTAAAGTGTTTTCAATTTTGAATCATATTGCATAGGTAGTCAAGTTAATTTTATGTTTATTTGTCTACTTGATTGTCTAAATTATGATAATGTCGCTTTATCTATGATAGTATAACTATGGGGGAATCCTGGCGGGATCTGATGAAAATTCACAAGATACCTCAGAAATGGATATTGTTTCAAGCTGGAATGTTGCTCAGTATTTACCTGAGAAAATTCAGGTATGACAGCTTCTGTACTCTTTCCCCTAATCTTAGATAGGTTGAACTGTAGGGATATTTTTATTATAAGACAGTTGAGTTTACTTCTCTGTGTCAACAATATCATACAAACTTCTGTTGCATCTTATATTTCACTTGATTATCTTTTAGGCTTTTGGCAGGATCATTTTGTTTTCATTGTCTCTGAGTTTTTGCACACTCCCTAGCAATATTTTAAGGAAAGGATTTGAACCATTAGGGAACAAAAAAAAAATCTAAATTCTGATTTTTAAAGGTGATTTTGTATTGAAAATCATTTTGTTTTCTCTTAAGGGATATGCTGTAGTTGTTGCTGCTCCAGGTCCACCTCCACCCGCTCTACCAGGCCCGCCAGATCATCTGCATTCTCATGCTAGAAACTCGGTAAACTGCTCTATAATTGGAGTTAGAGCAGTCAAAAGCTAGAGTTAAGTCACTCGAAGGACTTGTGAGCAAGCTCCAGGCAGAACTGGTTGGTAATAGCAGCAAAATATTTAAGGATCCCAAAGATGATGAATTACCACAACAAAATGGAGAAAATGATGACATACAGCAACTCAAAACGGAGCTTAATTTTGCAAAACTTGAAGTGGCATCTGTAGCGGTGAGATTAAAATCAGTGGGTCCTCTAAACTTCTGTTATATTACTTTATAACTGTCCTTGGTTGATCAAGTTTAATGATATAGCTTGAAACATTTTGTCTTTTACTTATGATTATGGATGATGGGGACATATACCTGTACCTGGATTTTAGTCTTGATGCTTGCTAATTTATGGTTTTGAAAATTTTGAGGACGTGTGACAAATTAAGTGTTTATATGGTTTTGTTTCACCATAACAGTGTCTTTCAGATTGAGAAAAATGGTGAGAAAAGAAGTAAAATATGGAGATTATTAATTTCTTATTCACATAGCAAGTTCAGGAGAGAAGTGAAAAGAGCAGACTTACAATTTCTCTTCGCCCCATTTTTGATCTCTCAAAATTTGGTTAGATTTGGAGAGAAATGAGAATGACTAATGTAATTCTACATGATTTTTCAAATAAATCCTTTAGATGTAGTGATAAAATGTGTCAAAAAACTAAAAATCTAAACAAGAGAGACTGAAATTCCTATCAAATCACTTATCTTCATCCCTTTACTATCTGTCCTCTTCTCTCCTATTAATTCAAAAACACTGTAGTCTGGATATGCTCAAAATTAGAAAGTTGCTGCATATAGCTGCTGAAAAGTTAAAAGTGAAGATAATTTTAACCTTGTTTTCCTGCCAGCTCTTCCAAACTGTTTGAGCTCGATGATTAGGAACCTACATGGACTTACTTTGTTCTATAATTGTAATTAAATACTACAGTTTAGGTGTATTATGTTTCGTTTAGCTGGTAGAGAGAAAAAGAAAAAGGCTTTTAAGTTGCATAAGTATACTTCATCGTAAAATGTTGATTTGCAAGTAGGGTGAACTACTTATTACCTATAGATTGACTGCTTGTTCAGTGGTGTTTATAGGTAAATTTAACTCATGCATTATCTTTTGACTGCTATTGATAGGAACTCATTCTTTAAGATAGCTAGAGCAAAAGTTATTACAGGCTATTAAGTCCAAGTATCCAGTGCTTAATGCTATTTCCCATGTTTGTTCCCGTATGAATGAATATATTTATACAGGAACGTTTATGTACATATGGCAGCCTGAAAGCCCATATAATATATTTGAGTGGTTCATTTTTCCCCTATTTGGCTGTTTGATTTTGTGTTTTTGCCTATTGTAAGCGTTTATGTACATATCGGCAGCCTGAAAGCCTACATAATATATTTGAGTGGTTCATTTTCCCCCTATTTGGCAGAAATGAAAGCAAATTTGACAGCCAAAGAAGCAGAGTTGCAGAGTGTAACCGAGCAAAACGAAACGCTCAAAATGGAAATTAAAAAGACGAAAATGGATAGTAATAAAGTTAGTGATGAATCTGTCATATTGTAAGAATCAGTAAGGGTTACTTTCCTAAGATCATTGCTTACATTGTCCTGCATTCGCTGTTTCTTATGCATGCAATGTACAAAGTTGTAAAAGGTAGTGTTTTTTAAGGCTTAAAACTTTCTTTCAGGTTTTAAAGAGCGGGCCACTTTTTTTTTATCATCCAAAGGTTTGTTTATTTTCTTGATTTTATCCCACTTCGCAATTTAATTCAGTTACTCATTTTCCTTTCACCTTACGTTTTGTGAAGCACAACTTCTATTTACGGTGAAGTAACCTACAGCAGAGACAACCTTAACGAGAATGAACAAAAAGAAGTCAGATCAAGAAAGAGGCAGGACATTCTTCTGTCCTTGGATTTCTCCACCTTTGACCCTGATGGAGGCTCAAGAATTCGGGGAAATAATGGAACGCGTTGACGAGGTTAATTTCGCGCTTTATGGGTTAAAGAAAGGCCAACCAATGAGGATCAGAAGAGCGATTGTCTTTGCTTTCAGTTTGCACCATGGCCCAACAAATAAGACTTTTGAGACCTCATGGGTATGTTGAATTGTTTTTGAGTTTTTAGTTTCAAGGTCTGTTTGCTTAAATTTATTGATTAGGGCATCTGGGTAGTGTTAATTTTACGTGGATTTATGAAATCTGAATTTATATTGTGGATTGGTAGAGAGCTATTTGAGTGGGTTGAGCTTGAGCTAATTCACTTGTGGCATTCCTTGCTTTTCATGGATCAAGTATGAATTTCTTCTTATGGTTTAGTAATTCCATTACGGCACATGGGATTGATATATGCTGTAATTATATATAATTAGAGCAACAACTTCAGTTATTATATCTTGAGAATATAGCCTTAATGAAATTTCAATGTCTTGATAGTCTCAAAATCAGATTAGTGTGAATTCTCCACTAGATTTTATTTTTTGTGCCTTTATCTATGTATTGGAGAATTGTCAATCTAATCCAGAAATGATAGGCTATAGGGTGATGGAGCTGTCTAGCCTAGCATGGGTGTCATATAACTTACATTGCTCGTGACCATTGTATTTATGATGGCTTCAGATGTATTGCTCTACTTTCGAATCTGATGCCAAGTTCTGGAATAGAAATATGATCGATGAAATGTTTAAAGTGCTTTCAATTTTGAATCATATTGCATAGGTAGTCAAGTTAATTTTATGTTTATTTGTCTACTTGATTGTCTAAATTATGATAATGTCGCTTTATCTATGATAGTATAACTATGGGGGAATCCTGGCAAGATCTGATGAAAATTCACAAGATACCTCAGAAATGGATATTGTTTCAAGTTGGAATGTTGCTCAGTATTTACCTGAGAAAATTCAGGTATGACAGCTTCTGTACTCTTTCCCCTAATCTTAGAGAGGTTGAACTGTAGGGATATTTTAATTATAAGACAATTGAGTTTACTTCTCTGTGTCAACAATATCATACAAACTTCTGTTGCATCTTATATTTCACTTGATTATCTTTTAGGCTTTTGGCAGGATCATTTTGTTTTCATTGTCTCTGAGTTTTTGCATACTCCCTAGCAATATGCACAAGACCAAGTTGCAAGTAGAGCATCATTGCTGGATGGTAGCTTATGGACTCCATCAATCACTATCACAATCGCTGAGAGTTTTGAAGCGCGTATTGTGAAATATCTATGAAAGAACGAGTATAAAGAGCAGGTATGAATTGGGAATATAATGGTAGCATAGTCTGCCATTCATGGAATTTAAAGTGTATGGTGTGCAAGGATTCCTACCATTAGCCCTTCTTTGTTTGAGAAACCAAGTTCTTGGGTACATTCTTACTGTTGGTGTAACCCATAGGTTTCTGTGTCATAAGGTGAAATGACTAGGCTTTTTGAGTACCTAGGGAACATGTTTAAGTTTGGTTCACCTTATGGTATGTATAATCAAGGTATGGGGATCAAAGAGTGATGTTGCATTTTCCCCCCTAATTGCCTCACGGGATATGAGAGTTATATTGTCATAGAGAAAGAGGTGTTATTTCTCCCCTCATTGCTTCATGAAGAAATGCATGATCCCTGGAATTTGAAATTTATTTGTTTAGAATCTCTTTTACTTAGCATTTCGGGTCGAGCCGGGTTTGAGCAAGTATATGTAGTGTTGATACCATACCTAGGCCTTGCATTTCTAATCTCGATTACCTGATTATCATCAATTTATTTTTCTTTTTTTCTTAGATATGATTACTAATAAAATTGCTAACTTAATGCAACATTATTTTGCAATGCGTTGTATACCTCATCGTGGAACTAGGTGGACTCTTTCCCTGCGTTGAGACATGTGTTTTTTAAATACCAAACACAACAATATTACTATATATCTCAATCGGTGTCAGAGTTAGACCTCCATCTAATTATGCAAAATTTTGTCAAAAATTCAATAATTCATCTATTGAGTATTTTTATATATTATGTAGGTGTACATATATATGTATATATTTTAACATATAATAATAAATAAATATAACAAAAATCAAATTTAAACGATTAATGAAATGATTTATTAATTTTAAAACTTATTATATATACCAAAACAAAAAAAAAAATTAAAAAACTTTATCGCCCGCGGTGAAACGCGGGTTTTCACTAGTTGTTTTCAAAGTTCAAGCAAAGAGACAGCATTTTGCTTCGGATTACATATTATTAACACTTATGCAAAAATATTGGACAAGGCAAAATCTATAATAATTAGGATTACTACTAATCCAAAGGTGAAATTACTTGCAAATTAAGATTAGCAACAATCTAATAATGAAAAATTCATACTATATATGGGGCAAAATCTTTGGAACCCATGCACTAGCAAAAAGTGGGCCATTTAGAGCCCAATAAAACCCAAGCTAAGACAAAATTACTTTGGGTTCAGTCCATATAGTAAATAGAAAATTGACCCAAATCCAACAAGTGACCAACTAATATTTTGTTAAAGAATAAATGAATTTTGATAAGAAGTGTCCTAATAACATTTTTTTAATTCATTGAAACTCACAAAATTAAATATAACTATCGTATTTAATATAAAAATATTAATTTAAATAAAAACTTAATTAATCTCAAAAACATTTGTTAACAAAATCCAAAATAATAATGCTAAATAAATGAGTTAAAAATATATGAATTATTATCTAATACAAAACTAATTTAAAGGGTTGATGTATGTGGGGAATATTTAAAAATCCAATTATTTAATTAATTAATTTTTTATATAATCACAGTAAAATTTTCATAAATGAAACTAATAAATTGACATTTTTTTTATTTTTTTATTTTTCCTAAAAATTATGTCATCTTACTAATAAAACTTAACTGATGACGGTGTATGGAGTTAATTTTTTTATTTAATTTATCTCCGATGAACACGCATGTCATACTAAAAATTTATTATCGATGCATAAAATAATAATTCAAAAAATTCGTACTAAGATAAACTTAATTTTTTTAAGTAATATCTAAAAACAGTCTATCAATAATTTTGGATAAAACTTTATTCAATTTATTCAAAAATTTGTAATTTTAGATGGATTTAATGATTTGGTTATTTTATTATGATAAGAACAAGAAAATTATAAATTATTTACAGGAAAACAAGAGAAAAAGAAAAAAGAAAAGAAAATATTACTTACTAGTTTCTACAATATTCTTTTGTTGAGCTTCCATTGTACATTTGATACTGTCCTGTACATCATGAACTACAGATTAAAGAAGATTTCTCCATCTAATTAAACCCTAATTTAGAAATCAACACTAAAAGGTAGCTACTCCATGAAAATGATCTTCAAGCTTTCCCTGACTAAGCTAAAAACTGCAAATCTTCCCCCATGCTAGGCTAGCTAATCAATCTCTAAAACTCCCTGCCATAATTTAAAATTAATAAAAATCAGTTTCGCAGGAATCTAATAATAATTCAGAAAGAAGAAGTTTTCTCAGCATCCAAACAGGTTTTCTCAGCATCAGGAAAAGGAAAAAAAAAAAGGAAGTTTAAAGATAAATAAAAAGAAAACGAACCTTGAATTCGTTTAGGTGATCAATTTAGGTAGCTTGATCAGTGCATTGCTTTTAACGTTGTTCTTGCCGCTGAGAGGCAAGCAAGGCAAGATCGGCCTCGAAACAAGAAGCACGTTGACTCGACGTCGTCTTTTTTCACGAAAACCTCCACCACCAACGTCCCCTCCACAGACGGCGACGAAATCTTCTCCAAGATGCGACTCTTCCTCTCTTATCCTCAAAACCTGACTACGAACTCTCTCTACTTTCTTCTTCATCTGCACCACCACCGACCTCGGCGACTCCACCTCCGCCTCCTCCGTCGACGAGTCTCCACTCTCCACCTCCATAACCGGCACCTCCTTCTTCGCCTCCATGGAAAAGGTATCGTCAAAAGTTATTTTTGATTTTTTGACTTTTTTAAGGTGAATATTTTAGGGTGGCGGGGGAATTTATAGGAGGGAAAGGAGAAGGGATTAAAACGATGAGTTTCGGTGGGGTTTGGCAATTTCTGGTGGGATGACACGTGACAGTAGAGTGAGCGAAAGGGCTACCATCACGTGGTTGACTGAAAAGACATGTGGTGAAAGAGACAGTCTAAAAGTTTAAAAACTGTAGCCGTTTTATTAGGCAACGAGTTTTTTTGGGTTTCTGATTATTCGCCACGTCAGCAAAATAATGCCACGTCAAAAGGAATTCAAATCTAAAGAATTTTTTGTTTTGAGAAATAAAGAAATTAGTTGTAATGAAACGGGAATAAGGGATTAGTAGATTTGATAATTTTAAAAAGGATTTTGTTTTAGGAAAAAAAAATAATCTAATGTCTTTATGATATTTTTTTTTAGTAAATTTTTTTGATAAATATATTATCATATTATACGAATATGATATGAAAAAAATAATTAAAATACGATATAAAAAATAATTAAAATATAATATAAATATACTAACGCATTAAAATATATATAATATAAATTATTAATGTATTAAAATTTATATAAAATATATAATATCTTAAATATAATTATAACATATAAAGATATACGAATTTAACATAAATATATGAATTGACAAATCTATGGATTAATGGATGTCCAATCTTACTGAGCATGCATGATTGAATGTAGAATTACTGGGTGGAGTAACGTGGCAATGGATTAAGAAGCTTGGGATTAGGATAGGAGGGAGGTTAATTAGGGGAACAAGTGGCACCAAAGTAAAATAGATTTTTTTTTATTTTTTTATTTGAGCTTATTTTATGGTTTTTGGCTGTTCAATTTGAGGGAGCCATTGCTTTTGCTGTTACAATACTTTCCCGACGTGTCAATTTAATTTGAATTCAAAAAAAAATTTCGATTAATTTAAATTAGAACTCGATTTAATTTTATCAGATCAGAAGTAAACAATCTAAATACGATCAACTGATTCGAATTCAAAATAATTAAAATAAAAATTATTTAAATCCAAAATCATTCAAATTTGATAAAATAAATTTAAAAATAATTAAAAATAAAATATATTTAAACACGACACATTTAATATATATATCATATTCATACTTAAAATTTTAACACATTTAATAATTTATATTATAATTATATTTACACAATTAATATTAAAAAATTAAAACACGATTGCCAGATTTGTTCCTGTGACACATCAAACCACGGATTGGTACTTGATTAAAATTTCGGATAAAATAGATAAGATCATCCATCAAAATAATGGAGCTAGATATTATAAATGTTCAAAATTAAAATATTTTAATCTTAAAACAACACAATTACTCAATTAATTTCAAATCCGAAAAAAAAAAAAAATACAATAACGGTCTGAAAACAAAACTCAAAACATGTCTATTAATGGAGGAGATGGCAAGTTCCAAACAGAAGCTATTTAAGGTTACTACTACTAGTGGTTGTGGTAATGGCCTAAGGTTTACTCGTCTTCCTCTTCATCACCGTCTCCACCAGCGGCCTTCTTGGCGGCTGATCTCTGGTTCTTTCTCTTCACTCTTCCAGGGCGGCCACCTCCGAACGGGCTTGTGAGAGAGAAGTCAATATGTTTTTGGGAGTCCACCCTCACCATGAAGGATGGGATGTTGACCACCTGCCTCCCAACCCTATCAAGGAAATAGCACACATTACATTTTAGGATACAACATTCAGAGCGTCTATAATATATTTCAAACAACCAAAGCATGTACTACAATCATATAGATGTACCTATGTTTCTCGGACTCGGATGTAAGTGTCAGACATGGGTATGTGTCGTGTCTAACACGAATATGTTCAATTTTTTCTAAAATTATGTATTTAGACCACCCATGTCCGAATATGCATCGGACATGAACGCGTAGGACACAGATACTTAAAAAAAAATTAAAAGTCTGAGCAACTCAAACAAGAAATCACCTATAGGAATATGCAAAGCACAAGGCAACATATCACAACAACTTGCAAAACAAGAAGCCAAATTGGCATATCAGCAATCAGCTAAGGGATTTGTCAGAAAACTAGTTGCAGAAGTCAAATCACATAAATTCTTCAAAAGAAAGAATGTTTTCTAAGTTTATATCATGAAAACATACAGCCCGTCTAAAGAACAGTGATTTTTGAGACAAAGGAACTTCATAAGATGTGGACAATCCTAACAGACATCCTCTGCAACAAACAATTACGCTTTATAAACACGTCATGCAAGACGATCACCACACATTTGAAATCAACAATGACATCATATACAATTAAAACATGTGCAGTCACTAAAAGGTAATTCCTGCATCTTGTAGTAACAACCTAAATATCAAAACATAAACACAGTAAAAATAATCACCCACCCACTCTATAGCAAGAAAAAGTAATCTTTACCTGATATGCCTTTGCCTAATCAACACGCGAGCATGGTGAATTGACTTGGCCATACCAGACTTGAACACGAGTGTTTGTAAGCGGCGCTCAAGGAAGTTCTCAACAGTCAAAGCCAAGACATAATCAAGCTTGTTCTGGCTCTCATCCAAAAGTCCATGCCTGTTCATCCTACGAAGAAGTGCTTCACCTTCAAAAATACGACGAGGATTCTTCTCATCAAGAGTTAGAAGGTCCCTAGCAGCATTTCTGATACGGCTCAAAGCATACTGAACCCTCCACAACTCCCTCTTACATCGGAGCCCATACTCTCCTACAAGCCTCAGCTCAGCATCCAAACGTTCCTTCTCGTACGGACGCCTTGGCTTCTTAAAGGTCTTCCCATCTACAACCACACGTCAATTTCACCAATAAATAATAATAATAATAAAATAATACTCTGATTCCACTACTTGGGAAGTCAGAGACCAATACCCTAACCTCAAGTGAGCCTAAAGAAATTACACAGCTCATTGGTATTTGATTTTTGGAGCCAAATCAACAAAAACAGAAGAAAAAAAACCCATAAAGCTAAACAAGTATTTTTCCCAATTATCATCCAAGAAAAGACACTAATCAACCAAACATACTATTTTCCTTTTTACACATATGAGCTGCAAAACAGTGATCAACACTCTCCCAAGTCCCACCCATAAATCCCACCCGGCCATCCCCAAGATTCAAACCCGAGACCTCAAAGTTGGCATCTTTCAAACTGTTCAGTAACTTATACTAAAATCTTCTCTTTATTTACCAACTAGTGTTCAAATTAAGTAAATCAACAAGTAACAAATAGATCAAAGCGGCGAATAATAACTAAAAGTAGAGCAAAATCCAAGCTAAAGATCATTTCTAACATTCTAAACTATATGAACAAAACAAACCCAGCTACATTATTAAATAAAAATGAGAAAAAAAATATTATAATAGCTAAATAAAAATTCGCATTTTTGAGGACCCAAAAATAATTAAAATGGAAGAACAAAAAGACGGAGAACAAAAACTTTCATAGTATAATACAAACTGAGTTGAAACTACAGATTCGGTTAAAAAGAAGTATAATAAAAAGAGAGGGGAAAGAGATAATTGGTTTAGCTTACAGTTGCGGTAAAAATTGACGTGAACCATGGCGGCGTCGGCTTCTCGTCAGAGGCCAGAAAGAGAAAAGGTTGAGGGAAAGGGAAGAAGCCGAACTAGGTAAGAGAAATAAGCTGAAGCGTGATCATTTATATATGGGGAAACACTAAACCCTAATGTTCCCTCTTTCCTATTTTTAGGGCTTTTAATGGACTCATCTTTTGAAAGGTTGATTGGTCTTGGTCCTTGGGTCTTTTAATTTTGGGCCTCCAACAAAATTTACTTTGTTCGAGTCTTTTTAAGTGCTAGTTTTTTAGATGATGGAGTTGGGTATTATGAAAAAAGTGCATTCTTAGAATTAAAACTCAATATTTAGCTGATTTTTAACTGAGTTATGAAATCTTATGATAATTTTCCAAGATGAATATTCACTAGTGATTCATCAACTAAATTGGAATAAGGTCTTTTAGCTTTTTCCTAAGTCTACTTCTAAGAAACTACAGTTACTATCATCTGAAATAACTTTTCTATTTTAAGATCTTTTTTGATATCTATAAAAGGTTTGTTGTCGGCTACTGCAATGGATCCTGGAATTGCTTGTTGTAAAAGATGTCATCTGTAGAGGGTGATTTTGATCGGGTGAGGAAACGTTGTAAACCAGTAAAACGAGAAGTCGTAGGGAGATGGCGGAGAGGAAGATTAGAGCAGACTCCGGAGAACAAGTGTGGTGGCAGGTGGTGGTGATGAAGGCTGTAAGTGGTTGAGGATGGTGAAAGTTATGGTGGCTGTGATAATTCAGAGAAAAACTCAGAGAGAATTCTTATCGACTGAAAGTTTGTCAAATGGCCAAAAGATCTCAAATGAAGCATTTGAACCTCTATTTATAACCTCTCCGTGGAAGTTACCAGGATGAGATACAAAGATAGTGGACAGTTATTAGGAGCCCACTCACGTGTAAGTAACACTTATCATGGGTAGTGGAAGAGAGAGGGAGGTTACCAAAGTAGTGGATAACATGGAAGTTGTGTGGAGGTTACACTTGATGCACCCAAAAGAGTGTATCTTATTTAACCTTGCACTAAAAAGATAAATTGTAAGTATAGTAGTTAGCAAGGGTCGAGTCCTCAGGGATTGGGTTTTAGTTTATAAGTTAATAGTTTAAAACTTAAATTCAAGAACAATAAAAGAAAAGGGGTTTTTGAAGCCAGATTTAAACTAAAGTAAATAATAAGAATAAGATGCAAGGCGGTATAACCAGCCAATAAAAATATATATACTAAATTAGGCGGTATAACCAGCCAATAAAAATATATATACTAAATTAGGCGGTATAACCAGCCAATAAAAATAAAACAAAGTTAATATACAAATTAGGCGGTATAACCAGCCAATAAAAATAAATATAAAAAATAAGCAAACTAAAAGTAAGAAAACAAATAAGTAAGAAGAATCAAATATGAAAAATATGGTTAAGGTTTCATTCTCCACCACTAGACATCATTAAGAATCAATTTCAGATCTATCAATATCAACCAACTATCAAAGTTAACAACCGTAGATAACAACAAGCTCTGTTACCCCAATCTTTCCTTAGTTTGTCGTTAAATAGAACAAGCTCTCTATTTAATCTCTAACCATTAAACAACCTAGAATAAGCTCTCTAAATTCAATTTAATGGCAGCTTTATGATGAGAAAGATAGGTTGATCTAAGCAACAAACACATAAGCTCGGATTGTTCAACTTAGGTTATGTTCCACTTTGCAATTATTGAAAACTTGACCATAATCATTAATCACAAATTGCCACTTATGAATAGGAAATCAAGACAATTACACGGATCAAGACTCCTAAACTAGCAATAGATAATTATCAAGATCTATCTAGTTGTACACCTAAATAAATCTAGACAACATCATGAACAATTCTTGTAGAAGAACATAAGCAACTTTGATAGAAAATTAATGATAGATAGAATCTGAAAATCAATCACAAAACATGTCTAGGGCTTTGAAATCACCCTTAACCAAATAGAAGTTTAGCCTAGCATAGGCATTATAAACATAAACATAAAATTAAAGAAAATCTAAGAAGAAAATAAAAGAAAGAAAGAAGAAGAGGAAGAATATTAATTATCCAACCTCTTGCTCTCTCTAAAGAAAAAGAAAACTAGAGAAAAGAAAGAAAACTAGAGAAAAGAAAGAAGAAGAAAACTTAGAGAATTTTATTAAAATGGCTAATATCCTACCTATGTACAATATGATCCCTTACAATCATCCAAGGCCCTCTATTTATACACATTTTGGAGGGCTAAATGACAAGAGACAAGCTTTACAAATTTCAAAGGTAGGTATATGACGATTTTGATCAGCCAACTTGATGGTCGATTTCGTCAATATTGGAGGCCTGATCTGATCACATGGTCTTCTAGACAAAGGTTCCCCTATCAGTTACGGAACCATAGCCGTTGGAATCAGCTCATTTGCTGATGTGGTTAAGCAGATATGGGCAAAATATGAAAACATGTCAGCACAGACGTCATTGCACATCAGCCACCTTGATGGTCGATTTCTTCAATATTGGAAGCCTGATCTGATCACATGGTCTTCTAGACAAAGGTTCCCCTATCAGTTACGGAACCATAGCCGTTGGAATCAGCTCATTTGCTGATGTGGATAAGAAGATATGGGCATAATACGAAAACATGTCAGCACAGACGTCATTGCACATCAGCCAACTTGATGGTCGATTTCGCTAGGGAAAACGACTCCGTTTTAAGAAGTGTAAAACATGAAAAAGATAGATATGCCTCTTAGCTTTGCATGGCTACAAATTTCAGCCTTATTGCTTCAGTGAAACTCGAGATATAGCTGATATGGTAAAAGGTGTCGGAACTGAAACTGAACTGGATTTGCCCTTAATTCTAGTAATCTGAAATCACTCAAAGAAACTTGTGAAAAACACCAAAATACATAAAAATATAAAAGATCATAAACACAATTAGACTAAACAATAATAACTCGTATTTGACACAAAACAATAATAAAACATAACTAAAAACTATATAATTATACGAGTTATCACACCCCCACACTTAGATTGTTGCTAGTCCCTAGCAACGACTCAATAAAAATAAAATAAGAAAATCTAATCTAATCCACTTTCGTAGGAAATCACGGTGGCACTTAGCATGTGACACAAGCCTTTAAACCCCTAGGTGTCCCTAGTGGACGAGTTTAGTCTCGTGAGGGTTTACTAGAACGATACCCACAAACATTGAAAAATTAAAATATAAATAAACTTCATATAAATAAACTACATATACTAAAAATATTTACTCCTAATCCTTTCAATACAAATCAGAGACAATATTTGAACAAGTCTTATAAACTAATCAATAGCTTAAAAAATTTCACAAAAAATCATGCTTGAATGTAAATTGTTTGAGTTAAGCCAATATTAGCATAACATATCTCAATCAAAATAGTGCATGTTCAAATTTAATCTCAACTTCTCACATGGGATACTCTCTTGATTTTCACTCTTTAAAGTAGTGGTAAAGTGTTTACACTCAATCAATCTCATGAAAACACTTCTACCATATGCTTGCTTGTCCACCTATTCTCCACTAAAAGATCATGCAACTTCATAAATCAAGAGGTCTTTAATCAAGGTTGTAATGGGGCCAAGGGGTTTGTAATGTGGTTGAAGAACAAAAGGATAAAGATATCACAAAGGTTCCAAAGAGTTCATAAAGTTTAGAGACATAAAAAGATTATACAAAGAAACTTCTCAAAACTCTTTACAAGTACATAGTCACCTAGGCCGGATATTCATGTTGGGCATTTTCTTCATTCTAAACAACTTTGTAACATCTTTTTCTTTTTCCACAAATTCAAGAGATGATTCATTTTTTTTTTATATAGGAATGTATTTGCCAGTATTCCATTTCTTTTTCTCTTGACTTTTCTTTTCTTTTCCCCCCACACTTATTTCTTGTTTCTAACCAAAAAAATATCCCTTGTCTTTGCAACTTGTCTCAAATCATGCTAATTCATCTTTGGAACAAAGGTAAATATATAAGTATATTTAGGTTAGGGACAAGTTATGGTTACCAAAGAGATAGCTTATTCAATGTAGGCTCAAATTGGTTCACTAAGGGTGTGTTCTCTTGGAACATCAATAAGGGATGGTTGTTTGGCCCTGGCTAAAAATCCTAATGCCTCTATCATATTCATGTTGTCACATGCATCAATATAGTCTCAAACGGTTTAAAGCAAGTTCTAGAGAATCCTGTAATCATAAGAGCACTCAAGAAAGAAATTAGATTGATTTGTATAATGCATCAATCATTATAGGCTCAAAAACTCACAAGGATGATTATACAAGTCAGATTAAGTCTAAACATGCTTCTTTCTCAATCAACATATCATATTAACATTGGCTCATAAAAAGGTTGACATCAAGCTCAATTCTCATGAAAATCTTCTCACTAATAAATCTGTTTTAGACTTATGCAATTCATATCTCATCATTGTATTAAAAAGGAACTAAAACTCAAAAAAAAAAAATTAATAATAATAATAAAGAAAAAAAAATAGTAGACAAAAATAAAAGAAATCCTAAATCATTCCCCCCACACTTAATTCTTACATTGTCCTCAATGTAAGTCTATTAACCCAAATGAAAGAATCATGTGTAAGAGAAAAGAACTAATAACATAAGAATAGGAATAACTAGACTCAAAACAAAACAAACTCATGCAACCTAAATAATCCTAAAATACTAAACAAAAATTAACAAGTAAACATAAAAAGATTAAAATCAAACTGACAAGGTATGTCTCAAGTCTCCCTTACTCAGACCTTGTTCAGAATAAATACTTCTAAATTGCTTAAAACACAACAAACTCTTTTTTTTTTTTTTTTTTTTTTTTTTTGAAAAGAAGAAATCAAACTGACAAGGTATGTCTCAAGTCTCCCTTACTCAGACCTTGTTCAGAATGAATACTTCTTAAATTTTTTTTTTTATTAGCAAAATATGTCCCTTACCCCCTACTAAAATATGACATTGTCCCCAATGTCAAATTTTAAAGGTAGAATTTAGGAGATATTACCTGCAGAGGTTGCTAACCACTTATTATAACTGAGACACAACAAGCAAAATGTTAGATAATGTCACAAAGACAAAGTGCAATCCACTCCTTGCTCGTCCATATCTCTTTTTCTTTTTCCGAGCGTTTGCGAAACAACCGTAGCAGATAAACACTCATAAGCTTGGAGCTTTTTGAGTAAATCTTCAATGGTTGTAGCAGAAATTATGGTTCTCCTTGCCTCTGAAAACATGAATCCATTTTCCACAGCATTATCTAAATATGAAAGCAAATTACTAAAATAACCATTAATATTAAGCAAACCAATGGGTTTCTTATTTGTGACCAAAGATGACCAAGAAGCCACGCAAGCTATTTCTTCCAATGTACCCAGACCTCCTGGTAAAGCAATGAATGCATCGGCAGAATGGTACATGATTGTTATCCGTTCAGGGACACTCCAGACTTGTATTTCCTTACCCATGGTAGGTCCACAAAAACTTGTGAATAGTTTTGGCACGATTCCTAGAACTGGACTTCCTCCGGCGTGTGCTGCTGTAGCGACTGCTCCCATTAAACCCGTACTACCGCCTCCATAAATCAAGTGGATCTTTTGTTGGGCAAGTATTACTCCAACTCTTATGGCTTCATCAGCGAATATGTTATTTTTCCCTGGATAAGCACCTCCAAAGACACAAATTTTTTTAATGCGCTGGGATGAAGTACTTTCCAATTTTTTTTTTCGAGTGCCTGAAAGAGAATGAGTACATGGTGTAATATATAGAGGACTGAGTAGTGAATCAGACAAGAGTAATAATGTCGCCGAAAGTGTATCTGACCTGTCAGAAGAAAATGTTAACCTAACAAAAGATTTTTGCGTGATTTCAGGAAGAAAATCAAAAAGAGAAGAAAAAATCAATCGTAAAAGACAAAAAAAAAAACGAGAATAATTACACAAATCGAACAACACGTAAATTAAAACAAAATAAAGTTATTGCAAATCAAACCAAAAGCTGAGAAGTCATTTATTGTAGTTGTGATTGTGGCTCACATCTTCCTCTGGTTTTACGTCCAGAAACGGCTTAAACGCCTTCTATGAGTCGAGGATATGCTTCCCATCCAGTTTTCTTACAAGCTGGCAAACAGGGTCTTTTAACATCAGATTCCCAAGATGTTGCCATTCCCTTTGGAATTGCGGCCATAAATCAAGAATTTCTCTTTGTACGTCTCCACTAGGATGCGTCTCAAGAGAAAGTTGGATATTACCCAAATTCTCCTTACTCAGTCCATCCTTAATGAATTGAATTTTATCATCTCGATTAGAGGACGGAATCCCAATAGAATGACATTTACCGTTACACGTCCATCGTGCACATTTGTGGCAATTTGAACTCATGCGTTTTGCTCGTCGCTTCTTTGCAAAAGTGCTTCTACCTGTACCTGGTAAATGCAAAACAGGAAGATATTCATCTTCACGTACCTTGGCTTCAATTATCCAACGTATGTCTGCAGGAATCCCTTTGTGCATAAGCATTCTTAATCTTTCAAATCGAACTTGGTAAAGCTTCAGTAAAATATTTCGAGGAAAAGGAGGAAATCGTTTCTGCAATCTTGTGAGAATATCATCCATCCTAAAAAAAAATGAAAAAAAAATGAAAGAGAAATTGGAAGAGAAATTTATATACAATATCAGTTTTGTGGGTAGCTGATGGAACCGATTTAAATAATCACGGAGTACCGTTATCCGCCATTTAACCGGGGTAAAAAATTAAAAATTATATTTACATCTAGTTATTTTCAAAACAAGGATCAGAAAGAAAAACAACATTAAAAGACTCAAAAACAAAACACTCTAAATAAAATCCTAAATTCTTCCCCCCACACATAATTCTTACATTGTCATTAATGTAATGCTATTATCCCCCAAATGAAAGAATCATGTGTAAGTGAAAAGAACTAATAAACAAAATAAACTTATGCAGCCTAAATGAACTTAGAAACACTAAACACAATTAGCAAAAAAAAACATAAGAAAAAGATAAAGAAAAAGAGAGCAAATCTAAGGATGGCAGTTTGGCAATGCTTTCACTAATTAGGCTGCCTCCCCCAATTAGCACTTGATTGATTGTTTTCAGCCTAGCCAATTCCCCTTCTTGGCATTTTAGGCTTGTGAGGCTCATACATGAAATTTCCCAAATTTATGCGTTTGAGAGGAAGCTTTCTTTGCACAACAGTGGATGCATTCTCCATTACAAGTATTATTCCATCATCCTTTGTGGTGCATATGTCATCGAGGAATGGAGCATATTTTGATACTTGTTGAATGACCTCCACAAACAAGTTGTTTAAGGTTTCCGGCATGTGTTGTTCATGTTCTTCCTCCTTGAACTTTGCAAATCTACTAGGAAAAGGTGGAGAAGAAACATTAGTAAAAAGTGAAACCTTAAACGTTACCTCAGGTGCCGAAATACTCTTATTTGGATCTTTGGCTTCATTATCCTCAAGAATAGAATCCATCTCTAATTTTGTTTCATCCTCATCTTGTTCCTCATTCTTCAAGGTCACAATAGTAGCATTCTCCTTTGGGTTAACCATCGTTTGGGCTGGGAGTTCTTCAGATCTTTGTGCTACCCATCCCACCATACTACTAGCCAATTGGCTCATTTGCTTTTCCAAACTCTGGATGCTTGCCCTTGTTTCCTGTTGAAATTGCAATGTATCAGTAACAAGAGAGTAGACAAGATCTTCTAAAGAAGTACCTGAGTTTTGAGTCATATGTGGTGGTTGAAAAAGATCTGGTTCTTGGGACCATGATTGATTGAAGCTAGATGGATGAGTGTAATTGGCATAAGGATCTACTTCTTGGTAATTTTTCGAGTAGCCATAATTAGTATGATCCCACCATCCCTCATGGTAAGTGTTTGAGTAATGATCATGCTGTTGGTCTTGGAACACTTGATGGCCTTGACATCCTCCCATGGCCAATTGTTGAACTGGGAAGGTGAGATTGGCTTGTTAATTCTCCATGTTCATGTATGCCACCAACTCTTCAAGTGTTAGATTGCACAATTCCATTTTTTTTTTGTTTTTTTTTTTTTAAATTTGAAAATAAAAACTTGTATGTACAAGAAAATAAAACTAATTAGAACTGAAAATAAGAATAAACCAAGTAACAAATAAACTAAAGAAAGCAATCCCCGGCAACGGCGCCAAAAATTTGATGCACCCAAAAGAGTGTATCTTATTTAACCTTGCACTAAAAAGATAAATTGTAAGTATAGTAGTTAGCAAGGGTCGAGTCCTCAGGGATTGGGTTTTAGTTTATAAGTTAATAGTTTAAAACTTAAATTCAAGAACAATAAAAGAAAAGGGGTTTTTGAAGCCAGATTTAAACTAAAGTAAATAATAAGAATAAGATGCAAGGCGGTATAACCAGCCAATAAAAATATATATACTAAATTAGGCGGTATAACCAGCCAATAAAAATATATATACTAAATTAGGCGGTATAACCAGCCAATAAAAATAAAACAAAGTTAATATACAAATTAGGCGGTATAACCAGCCAATAAAAATAAATATAAAAAATAAGCAAACTAAAAGTAAGAAAACAAATAAGTAAGAAGAATCAAATATGAAAAATATGGTTAAGGTTTCATTCTCCACCACTAGACATCATTAAGAATCAATTTCAGATCTATCAATATCAACCAACTATCAAAGTTAACAACCGTAGATAACAACAAGCTCTGTTACCCCAATCTTTCCTTAGTTTGTCGTTAAATAGAACAAGCTCTCTATTTAATCTCTAACCATTAAACAACCTAGAATAAGCTCTCTAAATTCAATTTAATGGCAGCTTTATGATGAGAAAGATAGGTTGATCTAAGCAACAAACACATAAGCTCGGATTGTTCAACTTAGGTTATGTTCCACTTTGCAATTATTGAAAACTTGACCATAATCATTAATCACAAATTGCCACTTATGAATAGGAAATCAAGACAATTACACGGATCAAGACTCCTAAACTAGCAATAGATAATTATCAAGATCTATCTAGTTGTACACCTAAATAAATCTAGACAACATCATGAACAATTCTTGTAGAAGAACATAAGCAACTTTGATAGAAAATTAATGATAGATAGAATCTGAAAATCAATCACAAAACATGTCTAGGGCTTTGAAATCACCCTTAACCAAATAGAAGTTTAGCCTAGCATAGGCATTATAAACATAAACATAAAATTAAAGAAAATCTAAGAAGAAAATAAAAGAAAGAAAGAAGAAGAGGAAGAATATTAATTATCCAACCTCTTGCTCTCTCTAAAGAAAAAGAAAACTAGAGAAAAGAAAGAAGAAGAAAACTTAGAGAATTTTATTAAAATGGCTAATATCCTACCTATGTACAATATGATCCCTTACAATCATCCAAGGCCCTCTATTTATACACATTTTGGAGGGCTAAATGACAAGAGACAAGCTTTACAAATTTCAAAGGTAGGTATATGACGATTTTGATCAGCCAACTTGATGGTCGATTTCGTCAATATTGGAGGCCTGATCTGATCACATGGTCTTCTAGACAAAGGTTCCCCTATCAGTTACGGAACCATAGCCGTTGGAATCAGCTCATTTGCTGATGTGGTTAAGCAGATATGGGCAAAATATGAAAACATGTCAGCACAGACGTCATTGCACATCAGCCACCTTGATGGTCGATTTCTTCAATATTGGAAGCCTGATCTGATCACATGGTCTTCTAGACAAAGGTTCCCCTATCAGTTACGGAACCATAGCCGTTGGAATCAGCTCATTTGCTGATGTGGATAAGAAGATATGGGCATAATACGAAAACATGTCAGCACAGACGTCATTGCACATCAGCCAACTTGATGGTCGATTTCTCTAGGGAAAACGACTCCGTTTTAAGAAGTGTAAAACATGAAAAAGATAGATATGCCTCTTAGCTTTGCATGGCTACAAATTTCAGCCTTATTGCTTCAGTGAAACTCGAGATATAGCTGATATGGTAAAAGGTGTCGGAACTGAAACTGAACTGGATTTGCCCTTAATTCTAGTAATCTGAAATCACTCAAAGAAACTTGTGAAAAACACCAAAATACATAAAAATATAAAAGATCATAAACACAATTAGACTAAACAATAATAACTCGTATTTGACACAAAACAATAATAAAACATAACTAAAAACTATATAATTATACGAGTTATCAACACTCGAGTAGTGTTTTGGTGACAGGCAGTGAAGAAAGATTATGTGACAGCACGCTTAAGAATGCACTGTCTGTTCAGTGGGAAAATGAAGCACTTGTGTTCCAGGGAAAGGTTAAGAAACGGACTTCTTAACAATCTTCATATCCGAGCCTCCAAACCATGCTCTCCAAGACGTCCCAGAAGTGGAGCAAACCCAAGAATCCTGCCAACCTTCCGGGGTTAGCTCCACAGTCTTCATGTAGTTGTGTATTATTGCAGGAAATCCTGCTCCCAAGAAGCGACGTGCTAAGAGACGTGCCAGGAATCGACGTGCCAAGCGACGTGCCAAGAAGCAACGTACCAAGCGATGTGCTAAGAAGCGACGTACCATGCGACGTGACAAGAAGCGACGCTAACAAGAAGACTATTACTAAGACCTGCTGCATATGAGATTTGTACATGTATGAAATGTTATTGACCAGAAACGAGTGTCTACATTTTGCCCCCTGCATGAGTTTTTTTTTTTTAACAATTCTCATGCACTGTAAATAATATTTAGTATGAAAAATATAGTTAAACTACTAAGCTTGGGATCGGTCAATGCATGTGATACTAGAACAAAAAAAACATATGATGGTTTGGCATTGGGTCCTTGAAGATTTTAAACCTTTAAATGATGCAATTGCAATGTAGAAACATATGAGAAAATAGTATATTTTTACACTACAAAAATTTTGCAATTCCGTCTGCTATTTAGCAAACTGCCTATTGCAAAGAAACCAAGCTCATTCGATGGTAGCTTGAAAGTCATTGTAAACCATGTGAATTGAATATATATATATATATATATATATTTTAAAAGATTCTCATGCATTGTAACAATTAAAATAATATCAATCTTGGAAATTATGATTTTTGAAATTTGATGCAATCGTCTTTTTTTTTTTACAGGCCATTGGTGCAGTCAGCCCGCTGCGGCCAGGGGCTGCCTCCATTTATCCCCCTTCTAGGCAACCCGCCTGCAGGCAGGGCCGCCTGTAAGCATCCTGATCATGCCCTTTTTATTTTAATCAAAACCTTTTGACACTGTAGTATCTTCTTATCCAATTACAACAAAAATATGGTACGGATGGATACTAAAGTGGATATGAATGTAGAGAGCTTACCAAAGAAACAAAATTTAAATGAACCAATTTGTTACCACTTGAAATAGATAGATAAAATAAATAAATAAATGCATTGAAAAATAATAATTATAAAAGAAAGAATTATGATTAGAAAAGTAGAGTATTTAAAATTCTAATGAGATAAAAAGATAATAATAATAATTTTTTTTTAGAGTTCAAGTAACACGAGGAGACTACATGTCTATAAATACATGGGCCACTTGAAAATTCTTTGACAAATCTTGTAAGCTCTACACAACTTAAAAAAAAAAAAAAATTCATTCTTCTCGTCAACAATTTCTTTGAGAAAATGTCAGTTTTCATCCATCTATCTCTCTCTTTAAGTTTTCATCCATCTATCTCTCTCTTCTTTTTCTTTTTTTTTAAAAAAAAAAAGCACTGAAAATTTCATATGATTATTGATTTTGATTTTGTTTCTTTTTAATCAAGAATAAACTAGGGTTTTGGATTTTTTTTAAATATTGCCCCCAATTTTTTTTTGCAAATCAATTTGATTCTTTGATTTTTTTATTTTTATTTTAAAAATAGACACATTTTGTAGATGGTTAACTAACGTCATCTACAGAATCAATTTTGTAGGGTGAAGGTGTCGGGGGGTGTGCTTGTGTATAAAAATAATAACAATTTTTATGAGGAATTTTGCAGGCGGGGTTTGTTGTATAAATTAGATTTAGTTAATAAATTTGGAGGGGGTGCATGCAGGCGTTGGGAAGGGGGCTTTGTTGTTTTTGCTCAAATTTTTTTAAAAACAATTTTTTTTATGTTGTTTTTAGCCCTGACAGGTAAAGACCTAAAAGAGGGGTTGGGATGTTGTAGAATTTGGGGGAGTTTGTATTGCAGGCGTGGGTGCCTGCAAGCATTGCAGACGGGACCTACATGAGGGGCCTGCAGGCGGGACCTGCAGGCAGGCCTCCTGTAGACGGGCCTTTTTTTTTTTAAGCAATAATTTTTTTTTCATTTATTAATAATCAAACATGCTTTAGTAAAAGCAATAAATAAACATGATTGATTTTTTTTTAACCAAATATGCTTTATTAAAAAGAAAATTTTCAATTAATAAATAAATAAAATATATGAAATTATGACTTTACCTTTTGTTTAATTTTTATGCTACTTGAATAAAAAAAATACTTACTTGACCTTTCGTTGTTGTTTCGCAGGATTTTCACTCTCACCATGGTGAAAACTATGAACATACACCAGCCAAGTTATGGCCAGCCCTCCACAGATGCTATTCCACCTCCAAAGAAAAGGAAACAGACTGCTGGCAAAGCTTCCACCCAAAAGATTACTCTTAGAACGAACAAATATGGTTTAGTCCCTGCCGTCCCCAGGCATTGGGAGGATTCAATCATCAACACGGGCGGGGCTGATCGTTTTTGGGAATATGTAAATGAGAATGAGTATGGTCAACATCCACCTGCGCCAGCTGGATACACCATCAAATATATCAATCCTGAGTCACGTGAGAGAGAATATATCCCAGGCAATTCTGTCTTGAAGTTCATATTTGAGCAAGGACAATTTCCACTTTCCATTACCAAACTTGCCAATACCTGCCCAGTTCAAGGATGGGATGAGTGGATAAATAAAATCTTGGCGAAACCTGCTAATGTGAGCATCCTTTCGAAGGCAGGAGTACTTCATGCTGTCCGAATTAGTTCCATGCTCCTCCAAATAAAGAAGGAGAAGAAATTAGAGGTGTGGCGTGCTATTCTTGCTAGATGGAGCACTTTCTCTCATACCATGATTACAACTTGGGGTGAGTTCACATTTACTCTAGAAGATGTGCATATCTTACTCGAGCTTCCCTGTTATGGCGGTTATGAAATTTCTTCTATTAAGCTTGCTGAAGAAGAGAGAGATATTTACAGGTTCTTCTCTAATTTGCTACAGAGTCAAACTAACAATTCTAAGGTTGCACGATTTTTCAACTGGGTAGGTCTTTTCTTCCAGAAATATAACTCTAAAGGGGATAAAACTACAGATCCCACTTATCCAGATCATAAGTGGGAACTGATAGCACTATTGATTCTATGGTTGGCACGACACGTGTTTCCAAGCTGTCTAGATGATGGGATTTCTCCAAGTGTAATTTCTCTGGCCATCAAGATTCCTAAGGGATTAGACTTTCCTCTTGCTTCGTACTACCTGGGGTCCTTGTATAAACGACTGGACTTGTACCAATCTAAAACTAGAGATTCAATTGGTCGGTACAAAATTATGACTTTTGTGGATGCTACTTTTATTCAAATGTGTATATGGGAGAGATTCGGCTCTTGCGCTCCTGAGCCTAATGTATACAACTGATCTGGGACTTCTAATTCAACGACCGTTCTCAGGAATGACTACAGAGCTTGGGCATGTCTTGCTCGAACATCAAAGAAGAGTGTCCTTGAAGTGATGGACGTGGCAGATGAATTCGAACCTAGGCCATATGTTAACTCGCTCAATGGGTATGGAAGTCCTACTCTTTATTATAACTTATCTGATTCCGTGAGTGTACAAAGAATGCATTTTTATTTGTGGGTTCAATGTCGTGCGCTACCTTGCATGATTGAAAATTCTAGCTCAAGAGTTACTAGGGACTCATATTCAGCAGCAGTATATTCGGCCTCTAGGGTAGCACGTCAATTCGGGTATGATCAAGGAGTTCCACCTGGCCCTTCTATGTCCCGTGAAATATTTGCTACTAGTGCCAAATGGTTTCTCAAAGATTCAGTCAGGGGTCTTCCAGTTAAGAATGTAACTGCCCCAGCACTTGATAGAGTTGGCATGTGTTCATCTGGCTGGCGGGCCTATTAGGTGTATGCCTTGATGAGTGGAAGATTTTTGTGAGGCCCTTAGCTAATCTTAGAGCTGAACTTAAGCCCCAAATATTACTACTAGAGACATATCCTTGCGTATGCCTGACAAACCAAGACCGAAAACTTCTGCAGTTATAGATGTTGATGATGGAGAAGAGGATGATGTTCTGATCCTTCATCGACGTAAAAAGAGACGTGCTTCATCTCATGCATCTCAAGAAGTAAGTTTGCTTTTTTTTTTTTTTTTTTACATACTCAGTCTTCACCCTTCACTTATCACTTTTCTACTTGTGTTTCTTGCAGGGTGTATCAATTACTTTTGAAGCTAGTGATCTTCGAGTAGAAGAGGTAGATGAGCAGGTTGATACTGACAGTGATGACGATGACGATGACGATGATAACGATGATGATGATGCATCAAATCGTTCTTAGCCAGAAACTGATGCTGCTTCTTCCAGGTCAAGGAATTGTGCTTCTGAAATTGATGCTCTCTTTTCTCCACAAGACATAGAGACTGTTCAAAGTCAAGAGAGGGAACATACTAGGGATCCACTCAGCCTGAACTTAGTGATGCTACTGTTCAAAGTCAGGAGAGGGAACATACCAGGGATACCACTCAGCCTGAACTTGGTGATGCTACTGTTCAAAGTCAGGAGAGGGAACATACCAGGGATACCACTCAGCCTGAACTTGGTGATGCTGTGGTTTCTACTACCGCTCTAGGTGTTCCTCCTGTTCCTTCCTCCTTGGTACTAGGAGTTAGAGATTCCAACCTAGCTACAAGTTCTGGAACAGTCACCTTTGCAACAGAATCTGTTTTGGGGACAATCACTTCCTTCGGAACAGTTGCCTTTGGACCAAGTATCCTTGGGTCAACTTCATCTCAGACTATTGGAGTCAATACTTCTCTTGGTAATTCAAAAGTGGATTTCCATGGTTTCTCCATTGACTCGCAATATCAGCGGTATTTGGAAGACATTTATAAAATAGAGGGTGAATTCTGGAGTACTTGCACCTTTCAGATTGAAGGATTTATTTCATTTTTTCTAAGATAGTTTGGTAAGGCTTTAGTAATTGCTGATGCTCGATGGTCGAATATCCCTCCAGCAAAGTTGCAAGAGATGTTTATACTCATGGATGCGGTTACCAAAACTGGGTTCAGACTGGGATGTCTTACTTCTTGTATGGCTAAGGCCAAAGCTATTCTTAACATAGAGGTAGACGAAGCTCAGGTAGAGGCGAGTCTGGATGAAGTCAGACAGAAGCTTGATTCTCTTAAGCAGGAAACATATACATACTATTTATCATCTTCGTAGCTCTAATTCTTCTCCATGGGACAACATAAGAGAGCAAACTTATTTCATTTTGATTTTTTTTTTGTTGAACTAAGTTGTCTTTGAACTTTTATATCATAATAAAACATACATATATTATGCTAAATTTTTCATAGCAATAATGTACTTATGTGAATGTCATACGTTCTTCACACATACTTTTTACTTTTGATAGAGTCGTGCGGCCAAGGGGAACTATTCACTTTCATTAGGGAGATTGAATCTCAACTTTAAATAAAGTAAACTATTCAACCCTTTAAAATAAGTGTTAGAGTTGCGGCCAAGGGAAACTATCTATTTTCATTAGGGATATTGTATCTCAACCTTAAATAAAGTAAACTATTCAACCCAATAAGCGACTTATGGCCAAGGTATGAGCGATTATAGCTGCGGCCAAAGTATAATTATCACATTACAGCCAAAATTTAAGCATGAAGCTGCGGCTGGTTTATAATCAATGTCATAGTCAAAGTAAGCATAAAGTTGCGCAGGAACAATAGAGTACAGCCAGGTTTTAAGTGATAAAGCTGCGACTGAAATTCATCAATTTTCATACATGTCATAGTTCTTTACAGATGAACATAGTAGTCAACTGATAATCAAAGATAAGTACTGGACATGCAATTAACTTCTAATTACAAAAAGTATTACAAATAATTAGAGACAAGGTCCAGATTTCATACATGGAATTTCTTGACATATTGAAAGTTAATAGGCGTAGTAACAGCATTGTTCTTTGGGTTGATCAACTTGCAGTAACCACTATCATTCACTTCATGGACAATGTAAGGTCCTTCCCACTTTGGACTAAACTTAGGAGCTGAAGTTCCTCTTCTGACGTGTTCGGCAGCGCGGAGGACTAGATCACCCTCTTCAAAGTTTCTCCTATTTACTAGCTTGTCATAAGCTCTACTCTACCTCCTTTGATACACTGTCAAATTCTTCCTTGCTCTATCCCTCTTTTCTTCCAGTGCTTGTAACTCCAACATCCGCAGGCTATCGTTGTCAAGTTCGGCATCCAACGCTAACCTTGCAGACGGAACTAGTATCTCCGCAGGAAGTATAGCTTCTGTTCCATATACAAGTGAAAAAGGAGTTGCCTTTGTAGGTCCACGCTTGAAAGTCCTGTAAGCCCATAGTACCACTAGCAATGCACCTCCCCACATCTTTGGATCTTCATGTACCATCCTACTCAACACCTTCAGCAAAGTCTTATTTGTTGCCTCAGCTTGGCCATTGCCTTTCGGGTAGTATGGAGTTGACTTAACATGATCTATATCATACAAGGCAAGCAATTCCCTCACGCTACTATTAATGAAAGGAGTTCCATTATCTGACAAGATTCTCCTAGGTATCCCAAAACGACATATAATGTACTCCTTAATGAAATTAGCCACTGCTGGACCTGTTGCTTTCTTCAGAGGGATAGCTTCCACCCACTTTGTAAAACACTCCGTTGCTGCTAGTATCCATGTGTAGCCTTTAGCAGGAGAATTGATAGGCCCGATTAGATCAAATGCCCAAGTATGGAAAGGCCAAGGAGTAGTGATGTTGTGGAGCTCTACTGCTGGAGCATGTATGGCGTTGCCATGAACCTGGTATGGATAGCACTTCCTTGCATGACGTGTAGCATCTGCTTCCATGGTTGGCCAATAATACCCCAAGTCTAAGAGCTTCTGATACAACTTTCTACCTTCTTCATGTTCTCCACTACTCCCACCGTGCACTTCTTCTAGCAATGAACCCACCTCTGCTAGAGAGACACACTTCAAAGACCTCCCTGAGAATGAAACACGAAACAAGTCATTCTCCCTTAGAAAAAAAACGTTGAGCTCTTCGCTTGAGTTGTCTAGCATCCTGACGATTAATAGGAAGAACTCCATTTCTGAGAAACTCAATATAAGGTCTACGCCAATCTCCAGCGTTTCCAACAAAAAGACATTCTTGTACATCTGGTGGTTCAGAGCACTTCTTACAAGACCCTTGTAATATCAAAGCATCCTTGGCCATGGTTGGCCAAAAGTAGTCTGCCCTTTGTATCAAACGATGCAATAGTGGACCTTCCTCCCCACACCACTATTCATGGAAGAAGTTTCAGATCATAAGATGTGAACATAGTCCAAGATCCACAAATAGATATGCTGACGCTCTTGCTACCTTGGCTTCCAAAATTCATATTCCGGAGGAGAGCCTGAATATTACTATGTCAGTGGTTAGAAGAAATTTGCCTTGCCCAGCTAGTGAGTTACTTCAGCCTCCAGACTATGAGGATGACAAAGATTGGCGTGCACCCATTATTGATCAACTGCTTCATCCTACTCCTGCTGATATTCCAAACTTGAAACATTTTGTTATGATTCATGATGTGCTATACCATAGAGATGTTGGTGGGGTGTTAGCAAAGTGTATTTCTAAGGTTGAGGCAAAGGACGTGTTGTACAAGAGTTCTATAGGAAGCTACCATAGGTTCCTTCAACGCAAACTTACCATTGGCCTGCTTAACAATTAGATTAGAATCTCCATAGATACAAAGATTATTAACCCCAATGGTAGTAGCTGTGAACAACCCCAAAATAAGTGCCTCATACTCTGCTTGATTGTTGGTACAAGGAAAGTCCAACTTGAATGCCAAAGAGATTGATTCTCTACCTAATTCTGGGTAGGTTAACTCTAGAGTCCAACTTGAATGCCAAAGCACCTATGGAGTTAGGAGTATAAGTGAGATACAACATCATTGGTTGATCCTTAACCGGCATTATCATTGTCATTGGAGAGCTCACGATCCGTTTGATCTTCTCAAAAGCTTTATTTGTTGTCCACCCCACACAAAAGAAACTCCCTTCTTCAATAGACTCTGAAAGGGTGTGATGATTTCTCCCAGCGCTGGAATGAACCTCTTGATGTATGAAACCTTTCCTAAGAAGCTCTTGAGTTGTTTCTGACTTACTGGAGGTGGCATAGACTGAATAGCTTTTACCTTTGCAGGATCAATATCTATACCTTTTCTGTGAACCACAAAACCCAAGAACTTTTCAGCAGTAACACTGAAAGCACACTTCAGAGGATTCATGCGGAGTTTGAATAATCTGCACCTTTCAAACACTTTTCTCAATTCTTCCAAGTGACTAGAGGCTTTTTTAGACTTCACAACAATATCATCTACATAGTCTTCCATGCAGTCATGCATCATATCATGGAAGATCGCTGTCATAGCACGTTGATAAGTTGCCCCTGCATTCTTCAACCCAAACAGCATAACAATGTAGTAGAAGTTGCCAAATGGAGTTTTGAAAGTTGTTTTCTCTGCATCACCTGGTGCCATTTTTATTTGGTTGTAGCCACTAAACTCATCCATAAAGGAAAACATCTCATGACCAGCGGTAGCGTCAATCAAAGTATCAATGTTTGGAAGAGGAAAATCATCTTTGGGACATGACTTGTTTAAATCTCTAAAATCAACACACACCCTTATTGTCCCATTCTTCTTCTTCACTGGCACAACATTTGCTAGCCATGTAGGATGATGTATGGGTTTGATGAATCCTACCTTGAGCAACTTATTAATCTCCTCCTTGATCTGAGTCTCCACTTCATGCCGAAAAACCCTAGCCTGCTGCTTAACTGGCCTACTTCCAGAAGAGATATGCAACTTATGAGTAACGAGATTCTCATCCAACCCAGGCATATCTTCATAGGTCCAAGCAAACACATCTCTGTACTCCTTTAGAAGCTGAACCAAATTCACCTTTTGCTCTTCTAAAAGACTCTTACTTATGAACAAAGGTCTAGTTGATTCTCCTTCCCCTACAATATTTATCTCTTCCAACTCATCCCCTTGAGGCTTCGGTTGATCTTGCAACTGTTCTGGTGCTTGCACTATCTCTTGTATCTCTTCACATACTGATTTCACCTGAGAAAAAGATGGTTGTTTATCAGGCAGTTCCCATGATACGGAGCCAGAAGAAGGTGTTTCTCCTGACCCCGCGCCCCATCATAAGTAATATACTGTCTTTCCATCATCACGTATGTATGAACTAACTCCCGTATCCTGTACTCCTTTCACCTCCTTACTTGCACCTGCATTTCCAAGCTTCATTTTTCTTCCCCAGTTCTTCTTATTTTTACCTTCTCCATCTTTCTTCCCAACATACTCTTCCCACTTTGGGAGTGGCACTCCAATGGGTCTAGCAATAACAGTTTCTCCTTCTTCCACTGGATCTTCAAAGAAAGTAGCTTCTGTAAATTCACCTCATTCCGCTCAAAGGGTGCCTTAGTAGCAGGAATGAAAATTTCTTTCCCCTTCCAGTGACCCTTGATACATTGATGGCATGAAGATGGAATGATGTTGTGGGTGTGCAAAAATTTTCTCCCTATGAAGATATGGTAGGCTACATCAGCATCAATAACATGGAAGCAGGTTTGGTCTTGAACAGGACCCATCTTAAAGTTCACTGTCACCTGTCCAAGAGTTTGAATCTCCTTGCTATCAAAAGAAGAAGTTATCATAGGACGCCTCAAACTCTTCACGTCTACCTTCACAGCCTTCAGGGTAGACAAAGGCATAAGGTTTACTGATGATCCATCATCAATGAAAGTCCGCTTAATGGGATAGTCATTAATGCTACTCTCCACATAAAGAAGCTTGTTGTGGTAAGAATGTGGAGTGCACATATCTGCCTCCATGAACACTATTGCATTCTCATACCCACTAAACATCTTCCCCATAGGCTTTCCTACCAGGTTACACTCTCCATACTGTTCACCAGCAATCTTGACTAGTGACAAAGCTGCTTCCTTTCTTGATTCCTCTGAAAACCTCAACTGATCAAAGAAATGCTTGAAGTTTGGTGTTTTAATAAGAGAGTTTGCAATGGAGGACGTAACCATCCCAGCTGCCTGTACATCTTCAGCCTGATTACTTGAGAAAGTAGGATCATCATGCTGAGCATGGCTAATAGTGTTCACATGTCCTCTTGTATTCTGGTGGACTGGAAGTGGATTGTTCTAAACTCTGTCATTCCCAATTACTATCTCCCTGGCCTGCACCCTTTGATGAAACATTCTACGAAGGTTTCTACACTCCGCAGTTGGATGACCTACCCTCTTGTGAAAATCACAATACCTTGGGTTAGCTTTCTCTTCAGCTGTTGGCGGTCGTGGTAGATATGACAGGTTTATGTTGCCATCCCTGATCCACTCTTGGAGAAGGACTTTCACTCTATCTACTGGAATTGGGAATGGAGGTGGAAGATCAACCCCTTCATTCTGTCTCATTCTTGGGTCATCCTTCCTAGGACGCATGTTGGGTCGCATTGGACCTCTTCTTTCCCTTTCCCTTTCTCTTCCCCTTTCTCCTCTTTGAATGACATTCACTGTAGGGGTATTTCTTCACAAGAATCTATTACTCCCCCCTTGTCTCATTACAATATTATTGGTTCTCCTTGCAGCTTCCACAAGAGTAGCAAAGGTTGGTAGGGGTAGATTCTCCAGATACACCCTATACTCATCAAACATCCCCTCTATGCACATCTTTACAAGCTCATTCTCATCATGTGAGTCTTGGATGTCCAAGACCCTCTCCCTAAAGCGTTGGATAAACTCCATAAGATCCTCTCTTGACTTCTGGTGCTCTCTCCCCAAATCAATCAAAGTAACCTTCTCTTGGGTGGAAAAGAACTTTTCACCGAACATTCTATACATATGGCTCCATGAATCCACAGAACCAAGAGTAAGGTTGACATACCAAGTGTATGCCTTCTCTATTAGGGATTTAGAAAATTCTTTCAATTTCAAATCATCATCCAACCCAGCAACTCCTAATATCTCCACAAACTTCATCACATGCTCACGGGCATCACCAGACTTTCCATTAAATTGCTTGAATTTAGGACTAGTGTAGTCCTTAGGATATGGCTTAGCGGCTACCCTGGCCGGATATGGAAGCTTAAGATCAAACTCTGAGAAACTAAGGCTTTTATTTTTCTGTTCAAGCAACCTCTGAAGTTCCTCCTTTGTGACATAGCCCTGGGTTTCAATAGGACGTGCCAGTGATGTAGAAGTTCCAGCTTGGGTGTTCGTCATGCCATGATTGCCATTGGGAGCAATCAGGGTGTTGGTGGTTAGGGTGTTGGTCATGCCAAGGGTTCCAGTAGGCACAGGGTTGGAAGTGTCAGATGTGTTCTCTCCATTGCCATTTGTTGCAGGGGTAATTCCACCAACGGTGTTCCCATTCCCATTGTTCACAAGTTGGACTTGGGTGGTAGTAGCATTGGAGGAAGGGGTAAATTGAGAGATGGATTCCATCATCTTTCTATTGTTATCTTCTAACATTTGCATTCTTTTCTCGTTAGCGTTCATCATCTTCATCAGATCTTGGATGTAAGATGGAACTGCTACGCTTTGATCTCCGGCAGAATCTTCCATTTTTTTCGATGAAATAAAGTCAGAAAAATTTTACTAAATGCAATTGCTCCTCCCCAACGGAGTCGCCAACATGTAGAGGGTGATTTTGATCGGGTGAGGAAACGTTGCAAACCAGTAAAACGAGAAGTCGTAGGGAGATGGCGGAGAGGAAGATTGGAGCTGACCCCAGAGAACAAGTGTGGTGGCAGGTGGTGGTGATGAAGGCTGTAAGTGGTTGAGGATGGTGAAAGTTATGGTGGCTGTGATAATTCAGAGAAAAACTCAGAGAGAATTCTTATCGACTGAAAGTTTGTCAAATGGCCAAAAGATCCTAAATGAAGCATTTGAACCTCTATTTATAGCCTCTCCATAGAAGTTACCAGGATGAGTTACAAGGATAGTGGACAGTTATTAGGAGCCCACTCATGTGTAAGTAACACTTATCATGGGTAGTGGAAGAGAGAGGGAGGTTACCAAAGTAGTGGATAACATGGAAGTTGTGTGGAGGTTACACTCGAGTAGTGTTTTGGTGACATGCAGTGAAGAAAGATTATGTGACAGCACGCTTAAGAATGCACTGTTTGTTCAGCGGGAAAGGAAGCACTTGTGTTCTAGGGAAAGGTTAAGAAGCGAACTTCTTAACAATTTTCATATCTGAGCCTCCAAGCAATGCTCTCCAAGACGTCCCAGAAGTGGAGCAAACCCAAGAATCCTGCCAACCTTCCGGGGTTAGCTCCACAGTCTTCATGTAGTTGTGTATTATTGCAGGAAGTCCTGCTCCCAAGAAGCGACGTGCCAGGAATCGACGTGCCAAGAAGCGACGTGCCAAGAAGCGACGTACTAAGTGACGTGCCAAGAAGGACCGTACCAAGCGACGTGCCAAGAGACGTACCAAGAAGCGAGGCTAACAAGAAGACTATTACTAAGATCTGCTGCATATGAGATTTGTACCTGTATGAAATGTTATTGACCAAAAACGAATGTCTACATCATCCAGTTTCTTTCCATCTCCACATTGACAAGGAATGCCACTCCTTGTTGATCTTCTTTTCTTTGAAGTTTTGCTAGGAAATGAACATGCAAGATCATAGTATAAAATAACAGAGTTTAATTTTTTTTAATATCCTAACCATTAGATCATGTTGAAAATAATTTTCACAAATCGTATATAGCATGCCATATGGGGTAGGAAGTACCTTAAGGTTTGTGATTTATGGCATGCTAAGCATTAGACCTAAAATCAATTGAAAATACGTGAAGAGGTCCAATTAGAATATAAGGCATTATTTGAAAGATTTTTTTTTTTTTTTATGTATTTATGAAACTAGCGCATATATTTATTTGAAAAAAATAAAAAAAAGTCTGAAAGAAAATCGCCTTCGACCATGACGATTTTTTATTATTTCTAAAACTAGCTCATTTTGATAAATAAAAACAAAATATTGGTAATTTAAAAAATAAATTTTTTAAAGTATGTTATTATAAAAAAGCCTTCAAATTCGTCTTTTATAGATTAAAAAAAATTATATATGAAAGAAGGCCAGCGCTAGAATATTGGGTTGGCTAACTTGGCTCTTCAATCTCCCAAAACTAGGCCCAATAAGAAACCTGGACCTAGCCTTCTTCTTCTTCTTCTTCAAGCTCTAGCTTTACCCTACCTCGTACCTGTAAGAAAAACCAGTTTAACTCAAAAACTTCCCCTAAACAAGCCGCCACTTCCAATTTCAGCTCTCTGTCTCCGAACAGAAAGAAATCCAGAAATAAACCCACCCCAAAACCACCAATTCCAACGTAAAAAATAAAAAAATAAAAGAAAAAGACCATGTCAGCCAAGTGGAGAGCTATACAACACCGCCACCGGTACACATACAACGCCGTCATTTTCCCACCTTCCTTCGTAGACTCCTTAAACCAATCATCTCTCTCAGCCTCATCTCCAACCTTCTACAATGAGCTTCAGCATCTCATATCTTTAAACTCAACTTATTCCCAAGTTAATCATGCCAGAAAGGTGGCTTCTTCTTTCAACGAACTCTTAGTAAAAGAAGGTGAAAGAAATGATGCCTTGGTTTCAACGGCAGCAGCTTTTTACTTGGAAATTTTGTTTTTGGAAAATTCAATGCCTTTACTAAGAACCCTTTTGTCAGTTTTGGCTAAAACCAAGGATGTTTTTCAGCCTGTTATTGGTGAGTGTTTCAGGTTACTTTGTAATGAGTATGGTACAATGAGTAATAAGAAGAAGCGTTTTTTTGTGTCACGTGTGGCTTTATCAGTAATGGGAATGCCAAAGTTGGGATATTTAGTTGATGTGATTGAAGATTGTGCTGTTTTGGTTTGTTGGGATATTGTTTTGGGGTTGATAAATGTGGTTTTGGAGACTGAAGGGTGGGCTAGACCTTCTCCTATTGTTATGGAGCAGTGTCAGGAGGCTTTGTCTTGCTTGTATTACTTGTTTCAGAAGTTTCCAGGGAAATTTAAGGACTTGGGTACGGAGGACTCTAATGTGATGGACATGGCTTTGGGGGTTTTGATACGTGTCTTGAAATCGGTGGCATTTTCGAGGGATTGCTTTGTGGCTGCCGGAGTGAGCTTTAGCGCTGCTTTGCAAGTTTGTCTCAGTGACCAAGAGCTTGGTTTGTTCATCATTGAAGGTATATTTGATCAAATTGTTAGTGATTCTGGCACTAGTAGTGAGAGTTCGTTTAGCAATGTTATTAGCAAAGTTCCATATAAAGGAGATGTTTGTCTTGACATAGGTAATCTCTCTGTGTTGAATAGGCTTTGCTTGATTAGAGGTATTCTCACTGCTGTTCCGAGAATAGTACTAAATGCACATTTTGTTGTATCTAGGGAAATTTTTAATGATTTTGAGTCTTATGGAAATATTACTAGTTTTGTGAAGACTATATTGTATGATGGAATTTTGCTTGAGCTGTGTAATTACTGTGAGAACCCCACAGATAGCCATTTTAACTTTCATGCGTTAACTGTGATGCAAATTTGTTTGCAACAGATTAAGACCTCTATTCTGGCTAACCTTATAAATGCATCTGAAGATTACAATCCATTGCCGGAGGATATGGGGACCCGAATGCTGAGAATAATATGGAATAACTTGGAAGATCCTCTTAGTCAAACGGTCAAACAAGTTCATCTTATTTTTGATCTTTTCTTAGACATTCAGTCCTCTCTTTGTGGGGCAGAGGATAGTGAGAAAATAAAGTCATTCCTACGAGAGATTGCTTCAGATCTTCTTCGTTTGGGGTCACGTTGTAAGGGGAGATATCTTCCTTTAGCTTTGTTGACCAAGAGGTTTGGAGCAAAGAATATGCTGGATATGAATCCTGACCTGCTGTTTGAAATAGTTCAGGCATACAGTAATGATGATGTATGCTGTGCTGCCACGTCATTCTTGAAGTGTTACCTTGAATATTTGCGTGATGAGTGTTGGAGTAGTTATGGTGTTGAAAGAGGGTGTGCACTTTATAGAGGATATTGTTTGCCCCCCTTATTGCATGGTCTTGCTTCTGGGATTTCAAAGCTTCGTTCAAATTTGAACATATATGCTCTTCCGGTTTTACTAGAAGTGGATGTTGATGGTATATTTCTTCTTCTTGCATGTATCTCCATTGGGCAAAGTGGGGTGGAAAATGACCTCTTATATCCTGAGCTTGGTTGCACAAACATGGAACTAAGAGTAGAACAAAAAGTGGCTGTTTTAATCTCCTTGCTTAAGGTGTCTCGCTCACTTGCTTTGGTTGAAGGGGACATTGATTTTTATGATAATTCTATGACATCTGATACAGATGGTATGGTGGATACAGAAAGCTTTAATCTCTATGCACTTGTCTGCATAAAGGGGATAAAAATTAGGATCCTTGTTGGGTGGCTTGTATTAGCATTGACACACATTGATGAGTCACTTCGTGTAGATGCTGCAGAGTTTCTTTTCTTAAACCCCAAGACAGCTAGTCTGCCTTCCCATTTAGAACTGTCTCTACTGAAAAAAGCCGTGCCATTGAACATGAGGTCTTCTTCAACAGGTTTTCAGATGAAATGGAGCAGCTTGTTTAGAAAGTTCTTTGCTCGTGTCCGTACAGCCTTGGAGAGGCAAGTTAAGCAAGGCAGCTGGCAGCCTCGCATGAACCATGAAAATAGTGAGTTGTGTCTATGTAAGGGAACTGAGGAAAGTGTAGCTAGCAGAGCAGAGGAGCTATTTAATTTTATGAGGTGGTTTAGTTGTTTTCTGTTTTTCTCCTGTTATCCTTCTGCTCCTTATAAGAGAAAAATAATGGCCATGGAGCTTATACTAATAATGATCAATATTTGGCCTGTCATACCTTCTTCTCAAGATAGCTCTGCTTCTATTTCTCCTGAGAGCTGTCTTTATCCTTACAGCTTAGGAATTACTTCACCTGACTCAACTTTCCTGTTAGTTGGATCCATAGTTGATAGTTGGGACAGGCTGCGAGAGAGTTCCTTCCGCATATTGCTACATTTTCCCACTCCGCTTCCTGGCATTTCAAGTGAAGACATGGTCCAGAAAGTAATTAGATGGGCTAAGAAATTGGTTTGCAGCCCACATGTGAGAGAGAGTGATGCTGGTGCTCTAACTTTACGGCTCATATTTAGAAAGTATGTGCTGGACCTTGGGTGGAGAGTCAGAGCTTCAGTTAATGTTGTTTATTCTTATTCTCGGTATGCACTGTCAAATGGAGATTATCAGAAATGTACATCTGCTCATCCTGTGATGGAATATGTACAATCACTTATTCATTGGTTGGATGTTGCTGTGGAGGAAGGAGAGAAGGATCTTGCTGAAGCATGCAAGAGTAGTTTTGTTCATGGTGTATTACTTACTCTACGGTATACTTTTGAGGAATTGGATTGGAATTCTGATGCAGTCTTGTGTAGTATTTCAGAGATGAGACATGCATTGGAGAAACTCTTGGAGCTGGTTGTGCGAATAACTTCAGTGGCCCTATGGGTTGTTTCCGCAGATGCTTGGTACCTGCCTGAGGATATGGATGAGATGGTTGATGGTGATGCTTTCTTGTTGGATGGTCCTGATGAGATGGATGTGCCTGTACCTTCTGTAGAACAAGAAGACGAAAGCTCAAAATCTATTTAGGATGCAAGACCATCAGATCAGATTGTTATGGTTGGTTGCTGGCTGGCTATGAAAGAGGTACTAAGCTTATTTGTTATGCTACTACAGTTTGTTCCTTGTTATGCTGTTGGAAATGATATACTGATGATATCCGTTTATTGCTGAAATTAAGACAAAAGAAATGAGTTTGTAGCTAATATACAGTTCCATTATCGAACACTTCAAAATGAAGGAAATCATTGTTGTATGATTTATATGAACCCTGGATTGCTATATTTTTTGGCTCATATAAGGACCATAACAGTATAATTCTTCTTGTTTCCAGCTAAGTCTTCTTTTAGGGACCATTATAAGGAAAATACCTTTGCCAAGTTACAGTAGTTCAGGTTCATTAGAATCTGGACACCCCAGTTATGGTTCAGTTGATGCTTCGGTGACAGAAATATCTGAAGGAATGCTTGATCTAAAACAATTAGAGAAAATTGGCAACCATTTCTTGGAAGTTCTTTTGAAGATGAAACATAATGGTGCAATTGATAAGACAAGAGCAGGTTTTACAGCCCTTTGTAATCGTCTACTCTGTTCAAATGACCCAATGTAAGTTTTCTCTTTGTCTTCCTGAGCTGGTGCTGTATGATCTTATTCTCATCTTTGCCTTAGCAGACTGCAAAACTATTTTTGAAGTGCCAGCTAGCTTAGCTGGTACAGAAAATACGTGGTTTACCTAAGATCTAGGATCAAATCTTATGTGGGACTTAAGGTTAAAGAAGGAGAGAGCTTCTGCTTCTGCATGCTCTAGATTTTTTTTTTTTTTGGGAAAAAAAAAGAGAGGGAGAGAGTGAAATGCAATATATTAATACAACTGTTTCAAAGTTTTTACTTAATTATTTCAGGCTTGTGTTACAAAATGACCTGCATTAGATGTTTACTGGTCCAATATTGGAACATTATTCGTAAGATAAAAGATATATGTTGTAAATCCATTTAGTGGTGCCTTCTTTTGTAGGCTTTGTAAGCTGACAGAATCTTGGATGGAGCAGCTTATGGATAGAACAGTAGCAAAAGGACAAACTGTTGATGATTTGCTAAGAAGAAGTGCAGGTATACCAGCATCATTCACTGCAATTTTCCTCTCAGAACCAGAAGGTACTCCAAAGAAGCTCCTCCATCGAGCACTTAGGTGGCTTATAGATGTAGCAAATGGGTCTATGTTGAGTCCATCTGAAACCAATTGCACAAGTATCTCATGCCAGATTGAAGAAAGGTTTTGTTATTTCTTACTGAACTAGTCTGTTACAAGGTATTTATACATGAAGGAAGGGTTTACTTAATCCCTAAAAGATAGGAATTTGACAGTATTTACAGCTAATTTCAAGCTGGAAATCCCTGATTTCCAGCCTTGGGTTTCCAGCTGGAAATCCCTGATTTCCAGCATTGGGTTTCCAGCTGGAAATCCCTGATTTCCAGCCTTGGGATTCCAGCTGTCAATCCCTGATTTCCAGCACTCCCCCTCAAGCTGGGGAGTAAATATTTTCCATTCCTAGCTTGCCTACAATCTGATGAAATGCTGAACTCATCAGTCCTTTAGTTAAGACATCTGCTAGCTGGTTCTTTGTAGAAATATAGGGAGTGCAAATCAATCCACTTTCAAGTTTCTCCTTAATGAAATGTCTGTCAACCTCCACATGTTTAGTTCTGTCGTGCTGAACTGGATTGTGAGCTATGTTGATTGCAGACTTATTATCACAATACAACTTCATTGGAGTCTCCCATTTAATCTTCAAGTCATCTAGTATAATTTTGAGCCATAACAGTTCACAAATACCTTGTGCCATTGATCGAAATTCTGCCTCAGCACTAGATCTTGCTACAACTGGTTGTTTCTTACTCCTCCAGGTTACCAAATTTCCGCCAATGAAAGTACAATACCAGATGTTGATCTTCTGTCAGTAACACAGCCAGCATAATCGGCATCTGTGTATGCTTCTAGTTCCATTCTTGTGCCTTTTCTAAAGAGAACCCCTTTTCCTGGATTGCCTTTCAAATATTGTAGGATCCGGTATACTGCAGCGAGATGGACACCTTTAGGATTTTGCATGAACTGACTCACAACACTCACTGCATATGCAATGTCAGGTCGTGTGTGTGATAGATAGATTAGCTTCCCCACAAGTCTTTGGTACATGCCTTTGTCAGCTGGTTCTCCTTCCACAGATTCTCCTAATCTATGATTTGGCTCAATAGGCGTATCTGATGGTTTGCAACCAAGCTTACCTGTTTCTTTTAACAGATCAAGAACATATTTTTGCTGTGAAACAAAGATTCCTTCCTTGGACCGAGCTACTTCTATTCCTAAGAAGTACTTCAATTTTCCAAGGTCCTTTATTTCAAACTCTTTTGCTAAATACTTCCGAAGAGCCTCCTTTTCATCTGGATCATTCCCAGTTACAATTATATCGTCCACATAAACTATCAATGCCGTGACTCCCCCTGAAGCCGAATGCTTGATAAACAATGTATGATCACCCTGACTCTGTTTGTACTTCATATTCACCATTGCTTTGGTAAATCTTCCAAACCATGCCCGGGGAGATTGTTTGAGCCCATACAATGCTTTTTTCAGTTTGCACACTTTGTTTTTATCCAGATTTATTCCAAAACCAGGTGGTACTTCCATATAAATTTCCTCCTCCAGATCACCATGTAAGAAGGCGTTCTTCACATCGAACTGTTGTAAAGGCCAATCATAATTTGCTGCTAGGGATAACAATACCCTTACTGTGTTCATCTTCGCCACTGGTGCAAATGTCTCTTGATAATCCACCCCATAGGTCTGTGTATATCCCTTGGCTACTAGTCTTGCTTTATACCTCTCAATGGATCCATCCGACTTATACTTCACTGTGAAGACCCATTTGCATCCTACTAGTCTCTTTCCAGTTGGTAATTCTGTTAGTTCCCATGTTTTATTTTTCTCCAAGGCCTCCATTTCTACTCTCATTGCATGCTTCCATTCCTCTTTGCCAAGTGCCTGCGATAAGGTCTGTGGGATGTCTACAGTGTTTAGATGGGTAAGAAAGGTTTTGTGTGGGGTTGATAATTTTTCAAATGACACAAAATGGGATAAAGGATGTTGTGTGCATTTTCTAACACCTTTTCTTGTGGCTATGGGCAAATCTAAATCAAGAACAGTAGGTAATATCTCAGTAGAAGGACTTACCTCAGTTCCAAGTGACGATTTGGTGTCTTGAACTTGCACAGGATTGATCACTGGCTTTATCCTTCTTGAGTAGACCTGTAGTGGCTTTGTGAGAGTAGGATTTATGAGTTCACAAGGTTCAGAGGTAAGTTGTCTTTCAGGAGTGGGTTCTGTTTGTACAGGAGATATTTTAACCACCATTGATGGTTCTCTCAAGAACAAATCCTTATCCTCCATAAATGATGCCTCCCCCTGAGGATAAGGGCTAGAAAAATAGCTTTCGTGTTCTGCAAAAGTAACATCAGCAGAGACATAGGTTTTACGAGTAAGAGGATTGTAGCACTTGTACCCTTTTTGAGTAGGTGAATATCCTATGAATACACACTTGACTGCTCTAGGATCTAACTTGCTTCGACTATTAGAGTGAACATGAACAAATGAGACACATCCAAAAACTCTAGGGACTAACTTCATAGACATATTGAAATCTGAAAAATACTTAGAAAACACCTCCATTGGACTTTTAAAATCAAGAACTCGAGAGGGGATACGATTTATTAAATGAGCTGCAGTAAGGACTGCTTCCCCCTAAAAAGTTTTTGGAACATTTTGTTGAAACAAAAGAGCACGAACAGAGGCTAACAAATGACCATTTTTCCTTTCGGCAACTCCATTTTGTTGGGGTGTGTCAACACAAGAAGATTCATGAATAATTCCCTCCTTTTGAAAGTATGGGGACAAAGTTTGATTAAAGTAGTCCCGAGCATTATCAGTCCTCAACTTCTTAATTCTAACATTGAATTGAGTTTTGACCATTGTATGAAAAATAGGAAAAATGTTGCTCACATCAGATTTTTGTTTTAACAAATAAATCCATGAAACTCGAGTACAGTCATCTATGAATGAGACAAACCAACGAGCCCCCGAAATGTTGGGAACTCGAGATGGACCCCAAATATCATTGTGAATCAAAGAAAAAGGAACAGTAGTTCTTTTATTACTCAAAGGAAAGGACACACGTCGGTGTTTAGCAAATTCACAAACCTCAGAGTGAAACTCATTTAAACTAACATTCTTAAACAAAGATGGAAACATGACACTAAGAACACTAAAGGAAGGATGCCCAAGTCTAAAGTGGTAAAGCCAAATTTGGTCTTTATTGCAAGGAGAGTTATTGGAGAGAAACGAGATAGGTGATTTGTTTTCACTGTTCACTTGTTCACTAGGTAACTCAAGATAATAAAGGCCATGTCTCACCTTAGCATGTCCAATCGTCCTCCTCGTAACTTGGTCCTGAAATACACAAGAAATATGAGAAAAAATCATATTGCAGTTTAGATCTTTTGTAAGTTGGTAAGCAGACACAAGGTTTGTAGATAACTTGGGTACATGTAACACATTTTTAAGAATAATGGATGTGCTTAGAACAATGTCTCCTTGGCCTGCAACAGTGGCCAAAGATCCATCAGCAATGACTATTTTTCTGTTGCTAGGACACGGATGATATGTGAGAAATTTGTGTGAAGAATGAGTCATATGATCGGTTGCCCCAGAGTCAATAACCCAAGAGTTTGAAAATTCAAAATTGGCGGCACTTAAAGCATATAAGGAATGAGGCTTACCAGAATTTGCCAAGGAACAGGTACCTGTAGACTTTTTTAATGAATCAAGAAGTGATCTTAGCCGTTCAATGTCTCCTTTGTTGAATTCATTCTGTTCTCCACCATGGAACTCATTTGATCTGTCTTCTTTGGATTGAGTCATATGCACCCGGCTTCGTTGTGTTCCACTTTTAGGTCCTCTATTCCATTGAGAACTTTGTGGCTTGCCATGAAGCTTCCAACAGTGCTCCTTAGTATGACGGGGCTTTTTGCAGTGGGTACACCAGAGGTTATCCTTGTAAATGCACTTGGAAGACATTTTGTAAAGTGATTGTTTTTGAAAGAAAAATCAGCAATGAAGGCTGCTGATCAGTGATCAGAAATTCAGCTATGAAGGCTGAAAAAAGAGAGAAAAAAAATTTAGCAGAAATTCTGTTCTTGGACAGATTTCAAATCCCAAAAAAAATTTTGAAAGAAAAATCAGCAATGAAGGCTGCTGATCAGTGACCAGAAATTCAGCTATGAAGGCTGAAAAAAAAAGAAAAAAAAAATTTTAGCAGAAATTCTGTTCTTGGACAGATTTCAAATCCCAGAAAAAAATTGAGCCTATAGCTCTGATACCATGAAGAAAGGTTTTGTTATTTCTTACTGAACTAGTCTGTTACAAGGTATTTATACATGAAGGAAGGGTTTACTTAATCCCTAAAAGATAGGAATTTGACAGTATTTACAGCTAATTTCAAGCTGGAAATCCCTGATTTCCAGCCTTGGGTTTCCAACTGGAAATCCCTGATTTCCAGCCTTGGGTTTCCAGCTGGAAATCCCTGATTTCCAGCCTTGGGATTCCAGCTGTCAATCCCTGATTTCCAGCACAGATATCATCAGCAAAGTCAGGCCAAGAGACCGATTCAACACTGATACCTGTGATGATTGCAACTGAGAAAACCTCAAAGATTAGAGATGAAGGTGTTGTTCCAACAGTGCATGCATTTAACGTCCTTAGAGCTGCTTTCAATGACACTAACCTTGCTTCTGATACTTCTGGTTTTGCTGCTAAGGCTTTGATTGTTTCAATTCGCTCTTTCTCTTCACCATACTGGGAGGTTAGGAACAGTGCTTGTCTGGCATATACTTCCTTGGTACGTCGAATGATTGGGTTCCTTAATGTTCATAAACGAGAATCTGCTCGACGCGCATTAACTGGGCTTGAATTTTTTCATAGGTACAAGTTCTTTCCATAACCATCTTTTGCATTTTTGTGTATTTCATACATGGATAACTATGTAAGCCTGCTATAAAGTTTTAAACTATGCATAGTGAAGGGCACATTTGCTGGTTTAGTAAGAGAGGGGGTGGGATGAGGATGGAAGCTATTTACTATTTCAGTTTGTGGTTAAATCCATGCAGTAAAGTATTTTTTTTTTTCCATAATCAAGTCCTAATAAGTATGCTGTTGCCTTGCAAGATCTGGTTGTCTTCATTTTATTACCTTTTGTTTGGTGACAAGAAAGTTGATTACCAATTTTATAGTGCAATTTTGCATATTTGTTGACATAGAATTGTAGGTTTACAATACTCCTTTTCGATGTTCTCTTTCCTATTGTTTTATTTTCATCTTTTATGCCTTCTGATAGCGTGTTTTTCAAAGGTCTAACGGAAATCACAGAACTTTCTTATTTAATTCCATATGCTGCTGATTAGACTTGTGAGCTTAGAATCTGGTTTGCTAGGGATTGATGGTTGGAGTACTGATTTAGAGATGGCATAAGACTCATCATCTGGGCTTTTTTGCTAGCCTTTACTGGCTTAGCTTTATGGATTTCCTTCTTGTTATGGTTACATTCTATACGTGCATGGATGCAACAATATATTTTCTTGATTAACTATTGATTAAATCTTATCCTGAAGGTATCCTTTGCTGCACCCATTCCTGTCCAATGAACTGAAAGTTGCTACTGAGTTGCTTGCTGATGCTTTGTCCGGACAATCAGAATCCAACCTGGCAAAAGTTGTGCACCCAAGCTTGTGCCCTATGCTGATTCTTTTATCCAGGCTCAAGCCTTCAACAATTTCAAGTGAGACTGGGGATGACCTGGATCCTTTCCTCTTCATGCCTTTCATTAGGAGGTGCTCAACCCAAAGCAATCTACGAGTTCGTGTTCTTGCATCTCGAGCTTTGACAGGACTGGTATCTAATGAGAAATTACCAACTGTTCTCCTTAATATTGCTTCCGGATTGCCTCATGCAGAGAACCAAATCGCAGCAGCTCCTGCAGCATCCATCTTATTACATCCTACCAATGGGGCCCACCATGCTTCCTTTAATTTAATTCATGGACTTCTGTTGCAATTAGGCTCTCTTCTTGATATAAATTGTAGAAACCTTGCAGATTTCTCGAGGAAAGATCAGATTCTTGGCGACTTGATGAAAGTTCTTGCAATGTGTTCATGGGTTGCTAGCCCCAACAGATGTCCTTGCCCCATCCTCAATTGCTCTTTCCTGCAAGTGCTGGATCACATGCTTAGTGTTGCAAGATCATGTCACATGAGCGAAAATTTGTTTGCAATTCGAAACCTACTTTTGGAACTATCCACAGAATACTTAGATGTAGAAGTTTCTTATGGGTTTCCGTATTATGATCCAACAATAGCTGAACTTCGTCAACAAGCAGCTGCATCTTATTTTAGTTGCCTGTTTCAAGCATCTGATGAAGTTGGCAAAGATGTTCTTCATATACCGCAAAGATCTCCACCGAATTCAATGTTGTTGCAAATTCCTGAAGTGGAGAATACTGGATCCCTGGACAGGTTGATATGCTCTTTGTCAGATTCATCATATGAAGTTCGACTAGTAACTTTGAAGTGGCTGCTCAAGTTCCTGAAGTCTAGAGAATATGGCAGTGAGATTAATTTTCTGTCTAGCAGTGAGACCAGAATTATTGAGAACTGGACAAAAGCTAACCTTCAGGCTACACTGATGAAGCTCTTGGAACTGGAGAAGAATCATAGATGTACATATTACATTCTGAGGATTATTTTCAATTGGAACTTGCTGAAGTTTCAGGAACTAAGTGAAGAAAAGAGTGATGAAACACTCTATATTGGTGCATTAGATTGTGATTCTGTATTTCAGCTTTGGGATAGACTGATATCCTTGTACAAGCTCACACAACATGCTAAAACACGAGTAACAATCATCTGTTGCCTGGCAATATGTGTAAAGCAGTTTGCTAGGCTATCTAGTAGTTTTATTCTTACTGACAAGGGGCCAAAAACTACTGGATGTGATGAATCTGATCAGACAGAAAGATCAGCGCTCTTTTATGAATACATTACCTCTTTTGTTAACCTAATTAAGCAGCACAGTTCTTCATCCGAACCAGTAAACATGCGAAGGGCAGCAGGAGAATCTATGTTAGCATCTGGCTTGTTGGAACAAGCTGAGGTAATTCCTTCTTCTGTGTTCAACCAGCAAATATCTTCTAAAAATTCATTTTCTAGTCTTGAACACCAAGATGCTGTTAATAAATATGCACATCAAATACTGGAGATGTGGTTCACATGTATCAAACTGCTTGAGGATGAAGATGATGGAATTAGACAAAGGCTTGCCACAGACATCCAGAAGTGTCTTTGCCCCAGAAGCTCCGGAACAAAGTCCGACACTTGTGGTGGGGCTCCGACTCAAGTGGAAAAAGTTATTGAACTGAGTTTTGACCATCTTTCCTCCATCTTTGGACACTGGATTGTATACTTCGGTTATCTTTTGCAATGGGTGCTAGATGCAGCAAACCATGTAATAACCGACGGTGATCTCGTGCGACGGGTTTTTGACAAGGAAATTGATAATCATCATGAAGAGAAGCTGTTGATTAGTCAAATATGTTGTTCCCACTTGGAGAAGCTTCCAATTACAAAATCTTGGACTGGTGAATTGTTCAATAAAGAAGAGGTCATGAATTATCTACTTGATTGGAGAATGAGATTTTGCCATCAGTTGATATCATTTGCTAAGGACCATATTGGAAAACTGGGAGTTGATTGGATAGGTGGTGTGGGTAATCACAAGGATGCATTTTTACCACTATATGCAAATTTGCTTGGATTTTATGCCCTCTCAAACTGCATTTTCAATTTGGAGGCCAAAGGCGGTATGCATCTACTATCCGATGTCGTTGAATTCGGAAAAGCTATCGATCAATTTCTTAGGAATCCTTTGATCTCTAACCTGTATTTGTCAATAGTTAGATTACATGAGAAGTTCGGTGCAACTAGCAACTGCTTAAACACCAGGTTCAGAGATGATATTTTGGATGATTTTGATCCTTACTTTCTTCTAAGATAGGATTGTATTTTTTGTACAATAGTATCATAGATTATTACAGTGATTTAAGGAGGCCTGGAGAACTTTTGAGGCAACATAGACAACTTTTCCCTCTTTATTGATTGAATTATACTACCTAGACCTGCTACATTTTGGTATGTAAAGTTTAAGAAGGCCTGTGTGAGAATGTCTCAAGTTCTACTTTCAATTTTACCCTTTCTGGTTGTGATAGCTCCAATGTTTAAAAAACCGGACTGGAGGTTGAGCCGGCCGGTTGTATTAAACAAATAATTTAAATACTAAATAAGTAATTTTAATATAGTAAATATTTAATAAAAATATGTATTTGGTTAAATGGCATGATTTTTAATATAGATTTAAGGGGTTAAAGTTTCAAATTTCATCACAGATAATATATATTTTTAAAAGTGAAACCGATTTTTTTGGTATGTAAAGTTTAAGAAGGCCTGTGTGAGAATGTGTCAAGTTCTACTTTCAATTTTACCCTTTCTGGTTGTGATAGCTCCAATGTTTAAATAACCGGACCGGAGGTTGAGCCGGTCGGTTGTATTAAACAAATAATTTAAATACTAAATAAGTAATTTTAATATAGTAAATATTTAATAAAAATATGTATTTGGTTAAATGGCATGATTTTTAATATAGATTTAAGGGATTAAAGTTTCAAATTTCATCACAGATAATATATTTTTTTAAAAGTGAAACTGATTTTTTTGGTTTTTTACCGGTTCAACCGATTTTTTATCGGTTCGAATAATTGTCGGTTCAATGATATGTACCGGATTGAACAAATCATTGATTTTCGATTTAACCGGTCCGATTAATCGATCCGGTTTTTTCAATACTGGATAGCTCTTTTCTATTGTCATGGACAATTTTAAGCACTGTAAAAACGGCCCATGATTTTGCTTCTAATATGCACAAAGACCATAAAAGCAAGACACAAAGTTCATTTGTTTGAATCTGAGATTTAGTCCAGTTGGTTCATACAGTCATCTTTAAAAGGTGGTATTCACAAGGTATGAAGTTTGAATCCTAACATCTGCGATCCCTTCTCATATTTCCGGACTTCGATCTCTTTTGTACCCAAAAAAAAATTATTTATCTGCCTCATTTTGATCATCAACCAGATTGCCCTTGTGATCACCGTTTCGCTCTTCATCATTGTTCATTTCATCATCACCATCAGCTTTCTCCTAATAACAAGAATTATTCAAAGTTTTTTTTTAAAAAAATCTGTCATTTCTAAAAGTGTAATCCATTTATAATCATAGATGGAAGCAGACTTTGCCTTAGAACACACAAAGTAAACAGCCAGATTATGTCTCTCTGGTGTATTTGGTCTTTAATGAGATGTACCATCTAAAGGTAACATTGAGGCAGTGAGGGGGAAAAAAAAACTAACTACACCCTAAGGCTAAATGAGTTAATCCTAGGGGACTCAGAAGATTATGGTGCTCTGGCAGGTTGATACTGCTTAAACCTACTCGTTGTCTATGTTATTCGGATACTGCTTAAACCTACTCGTTGTCTATGTTATTTGGTTTTTTCATTTTTCTTAAAGTATTCACGTTCGGTATTTGTGTCCTACACATATTTGTAAATGATTATGATATATGATCCTCTAAATATATGAAAAAAACTTTAAAAAATATAACATATCCATATTCAATACTCATTCCTGATAACCTGTCATGACATTGATGCATTCAAGTGCAAGCATTAGAAAACGAAATGACAGCAGAACTTCCCATCAAAATTTACTTGCATGCTTGCAGTGTATATTTGAGAGCCTGTAGATAATAATGAAAGAAAGAAAGAATTTTTTTTTTTTTTTAAAAGACAATATACCAATGTTACCTTTGCGATCACATTCTTATCATCATCCTCTCATGATTTCGAACAGTGAGTCTAACCAAAAACTTTATTCGCCAAGCACACTGAAAGGATTAAACAGGAAAATAAGTTTGTAAAGCTATACAGTAAAAGATTTTTTAAGTATCTTAGCCACCTGCAATTTCCACGGAAAACCATACAATTTAAATAAAATGTAAGAAGCATAGTTGTGAAAGAATACCTCAACTCAACCATGATGGGAGAAATGAAAAAACAAGATGGTACAAATATAGCTAAGGCCTTTGCTTGGTACATAGGAAGGAAAATTTTCAAATCTAATGGTTAACTTTGGCCCCTTAAAAGGCTTATGTGCATGCCTCTTCTTATCTGCTTGTAAATGCAAACTCAAAGCTAGAGTTATCGATTCTAATGCAAATATAAAAAATTTACTCAATCCATTCGAATCAGAATCAGAATCCGAATTCAATTTGATTTAATCATAAAAAGTTAACAATCCGAACTCGAAATGATCTAAACCCAAATGATCCAGACTCGAATTGAATCGAATCCGAATTGACCTGGACCTGAATTTACCTAAACCCAAATGACTCGAAAAGTTAACCCGAAATGACCTGAACTTAAATAAGATCCACATGATCCAATTATATATTTGGTATAAAATAAAATAATGATAGATATTGACATAATAGTATTTAACTTACTAGATAATAATTTCATTTTAATTATCCCCCCCCAAAAAAAAAATCATTTCAATAATAATATTGTTCATCATATGCTCGTGATTGATATGGATCCATATGGAAATATTATTAGATTACATATATGGCTCATAATTGGTGATGATCTATTAATATTGGATTGAATTAAAAAAAAATGATGTTTTTTTAAAAGTTTGAAATTGAAATTTTTTTGACATAGAAATTGAAAGTTGAGATGATTTTATTGAATTTGACTAAAAATAAATCAATGATTACTATAAGGGGGGTTTGGTTCGGATAATATTTGATTACCTTTGGTAATAAGATTATTCCCTACAAGATTACCAAGAGACATTTCCAGTAATATGTCATATATGTGTTTGGTCTATCAAGCCTTCATATAAGATTCTTATGTTTGGTTGACAAGCATATAAGACTCATAATTTACATCTTTTACTAAATTACTTTCTAAGCAAAAATGATAAAATTTTTTAAGTTACACATATTTATCAACCTATTATACCAATATAATATGTTTTGATACAATATTTAATTACTAACTAAAAGAAAACAACCATATATGAAGGATGAGATTTTTTTTAATTACTAACAAAAAAAAAAAACTACTATTTAAGTCTCAAAATAATACTACAATTCTTAAAGTATCAAGCATACACAAACAAAATCATACAGAAATACATTGATCAACAAAAATTTTTACCCTACATAAGTTGGTGTTCAAATTTACAAGGAAATTGAAATCATTTGCCAATATACAAAATAAGCAAAATTGTGCAAACTCCAATAAAAAATTTCATAACTAATCCTTTATTATAAAAAGAAGAATGAGATACATAATTGCTACTGCTCATATCATTTGAACTTTTTTGAAACATTTTTTCTTGTTGTTTTGTCACATTTAAGATTCAATACTCTTAATTTCTGCATCCATTCGATCTTTATACATTTTGTGATGGGCACCCCGATAACTAAAGACTTGTACTTTAGTTTATCCCAAGTGTTATGTATACCTGGCTTACGCCCAACGAAAATAACATAATACTTTCCAATCATTTCCAAAAAGTTTAGAAACATAAAGTAATTATCAACATAATTGGCAAATAACATTAAAATCACATATTGATCCTAGACAAAGAAATTTTTATTTATAAATGTAGACACCCGATTTTTACCAAGATATTTTTTCGAACATAAGATTGGTCCATCTTTGGTTCATTCTCGAGCCTTAAGCCCAATAATAAAAAAGTCCATATTTTTCTTTTTACTATTTATATTTATTTCTGTTTTTCTATTCTTATCTTCAAATTCTTTTTTTTTTCTTTTCATTTTTTTCCTTATTTTTCCTCTTATCCCTTAACTTCTGATCCCATCCTGCGTTCTCTGCTTCAATTCCAAATTCAATTTAAGTCGAATCCTGGTGAATCTTGAAATCACGCATGATCTAATCTAATCAATTTCAAACCATTTCCTCCATCCTCGGCAAGACATCATGTCCGAATCTGAAAAAGGAAAAAAAAAAATCAAATCAAATCATTTTTAGACTTAATTCAAAAGACACAAATCTCGGAAGATCAGATTTTTAAATCAAAAGATAAAGATCGAATCTCTTTTTGAAAGGAAACGAAGGTTTTCCTAATCGGGTGCACACTATAAATAAGAGCAAATCACAATGGAAAAAAAAAACGGAAGAATGGGGAGGGATCCGAATGAGGAGAGAGAATACAATCGAGGAGAATACACACACTAAGTGTAGCAAACAAAAGAAAAATCTGAAAATCCTTTGAAGAAATCCTGGTGATTTTGATTTAAGATCTCCCTAGGCATTGAAATCAGTGTGGTCCTTGATTGATTTTTGGTCTGAAGCTCTCTGGGTTCGCGGAAAAACTTTTTGGGCTTTGGAGAACCTTTCTAGTATCGGATTTCGAAGATGGCAGCGGTGCTAGCGGCAAGTGGTGTTGGTTCTTGGCATAGCCAGTATCGGATTTTCGAAACGTTGATAGCGCTCGCTGTGGACGGTGTCAGTTCCTGGTTCTGGCAGCAAACTACGAGAGAGAGAAGAGAAAGCTAGGATTGTTTTTTTTTCTTGCCAGGTATAAAATGAAATGAAACAAAAAAAAAAATCTAGGTTTGTATATTAAGTTGGAGTCAGGTCAGAAGTGACCTGCGTGGGTCCGCGCCTGGACCCGACCCAATTGCAAGTTTTTTTTTTCTTTTTTCTTTTTTCTTTTTTCTCTTTTCTCTTTTTTCATTTTTTTCATTTTTTTCATTTTTCATTTTATGTTTTATTTTTTCATATTTATTTTCATATTATGATTTTGCATTATTATAATTTGAATATTATTAATTTTATTTAATTATTAATTTTTTTAATTTTAGACTAATTTTTATTTAGTTTTTGCAGGTATATACCTATGACTAATTTTTATTTGAATTTTTTATTTGTGTAAATTATTGTATGAATTACTATTATTTATTATTTGTTTATTATTTTGTGTATTAATTTAATTATTTGTTTATTTCTTATTTCTTGTCATTATTATTATTATTTTAATTTTTAGGACAATTGCAATTAAGTTAGATAAATTTTAATTTTTTACTAATTGATTTTTATTATTAACAATTAGTTTTTCCGACAACGGAGCCTCTTCATAAGAACGAATGGTTTCTATTGAGGACTCTTGGTGGATTCCAAAAATCAGTCCCGAATGGTGGAAAGTATTTTTTAGAATCTTTTTAATAATTAATATATCGAAAATAAAAGACCATTAAATTTTAGGATCTACAGGATAACATTAGGCTAATTAGGTACTATCTTTGGATAGGCGTTGTGGGGGTGCTAATCCTTCCCCACACGTAACCATACTCCTGAACCTAGTTCTGAACGTGGACCAGAACCTATTTTTTTTTAAGGTACCTTAGTTTAGGATCACTTTAGAAAGAATAGATTCATATAGGTGACTAATTACACCTAGTAAATAAAAAGATTAGTGGCGACTCCATATTTGCGTCTGGTATGCCGAATTCGTGTTTGGCACGTTATGACAGTTTGACGACTCCACTGGGGACATTAGAGAGTCGAGCCATAGTTAGCCTTGTTACACCTTAGGTCCTAATAAATGGTCTTAATTTGTATTTATTTTACTTTCCTTTTTGCGTGATTCCTTATGTGTTTATTATTAACATTTGTTATTTCAATTATAGGGGCATTTGATTTTGAAATCAAGGGTTGTTCGTTCCTTCGCACACACTACACGTGCATAATATAAGACCTATACCAGGGCTCATCCTTTTAGGAAGGGGTAAAGTAACTACGCTCTCGTGGGGTGATAACCTCCGTATGGGCTAGCGAAACACTCTCAGGTTGTAAAGTACCAAAGTTTTCGTGAGGTGATAACCTCCGCAGCAACTTGGGAAATACAACCACCTAAATTGAACCCTTTCCATATGAAGCCTGTAATGGGTAAGGATCGGGGTGCCTTACTAGTCCGCAAGGATGATAGTGAGGAGAAATTTGGGGACCTTTTAGATTGGTTCAAATATCCTAAACCCAGCATATAGACAAGAACCAACCTTAGGATAGAGCTATACCCACCATTTTTGTAGAAAGAAACCTGAAATAGGACAACATGAAGGAATGTCCTTATCTTTTTAATTTTTTTGTGAATATCAGTTTTGTTTTTACTTTGTTTGTATTTGTTTTAATTTGTATTTCTTGTTCTTAACGTTTAGAATAAATTTATTTTCTCATGCATTTACATCATTAAACACTTTCTTGTACATTCATAATTCATGCATACATGTGCACTTCATAAAAACATGAGGCCTAAATTTTAAGTATTGTGGAAACAAAGGTTCAAGGATAGCTCGGTGATTGAAATTCCCAAAGCAGTCTGCTCAACATCAGTACTGTAGCCATTCACAAGTAAGGTTAATGGCCGAGGAACAAAATAACAAGATTGATAGGATGAAGGAGACACAGGAAGAGATGAAGGAACAACTGGACCAATTGATGGAAATGATGAAGGGGATGAGCAAAGGGAAAGGGAAAGCGGATAAAGCTGTCACACGAGAGAAGGATCAAAACATTGAAGAGCCTGCATGCCCACCTGGTTATGGCCCACATCCCCAATATGGGCAAACTATTGTAAAAACTGCTGTTGCACACCCGAGAATACCACCAGTAATTTTATTCCCTCAATTCTCGAGATTTACTACTCCTGCGCTAGGGTCGAAACTATCAGACCCGATCTATGTTACAAATTTGGATAATCCAAAGGAATGGGAGAAGCTTAATACAAGGGGAGATTTTGAATCTCATAAGATGAATCTCTTAGAAGAGAGACTTCGAGCTGTAGAGGGGATGGACTTTTTTGGGTCCATAGATGCTGTTGGGCTTTGTCTAGTACATGATGTCATCATCCCGCCGAAGTTCAAGACTCCGGACTTCGAGAAGACAACGGCACAACTTGTCCCATGACACATGTCACGATGTATTGCCGAAAGATGGCTGCCCATTCACATGATTACAAACTACTTGTCCATGTCTTCCAAGATAGCCTCACAAGATCGGCCGCCAAATGGTATGTTCAGCTCGACAAGAACCGCATCCGCTCGTGGAAAGAGTTAGCTAGGGCATTCATCGCACATTTTAAACACATTGTGGACATGGCGTCCGATCGAATGTCATTGCAAGGTATGGAGAAAAAGCCGACATAGAGTTTTAAGGAGTATGCCCAGAGGTGGCGAGACGTAGCCGTACAGGTCCAACCACCTCTCATGGAGAAAGAGACGACCATGCTATTTGTGATCACTCTCCAGGTTCCTTATTATGACAAAATGATCAGAAACGCTACAAATAATTTTGCTGATATGGTGATCTCAGGTGAGATAATTGAGAACGCCATTAAGAATGGGAAGTTAGAAGTGGGTAAATCGTCTGGGGCAGATAAGAGTGGAGTACCCAAGAAGAAGGAGGCTGATGTACAAGCTATCGCTTGTAAAAAACAACAAGTACGAGGATTCATTCCCTACAACCCTTATCCCTTGTACCAGCCATACTACCCGAGCTCAAACAACATAGCTCACAGCTCGTACATCTACCCACCTGCACCACCATCAACCTTTCAACCAAGCTTTTACCCTGGAACACCTATGCTCGGCCCTGCAGCTGGACCTATGGCTCAACCTAGACCCCTAGTGAATAATTAGAAAGGACCTCGAAATAATCAAGAGAGAACCCGTATTGACCCCAATCCCTATGTCCTACACTGATTTATTCCCACATCTCATGGAAAAATAACTTGTTGCACTTGTTCACTTGGAACCTTTGAAACCTCCTTTTCCTAAATGGTATGATGCCAATACATGATGTGAATATCATTATGAGAATGTAGGTCATTCAATAGAAATGTGCCCAGCTTTTCAGCATAAGGTGCAAAGCTTGATCAATGCTGGCCTGTTGAATTTAGACAAGTAAAGGGAATTCAACGGCATTGGAGGCTGAATTACACGGGGGGCATGATGGTGAAAGATTGAAGCTACTGATTATCCTTGGACTCGTTTTCTTTTAAAGTAATATCGGTGGATCATGGAATGTTTGTCTTTCATGTTGAGACAATTTATTTTCAAGAATTAGCAAGTTTGATGCATTTTCATTTCCTCTCATTTATTTTCTTCCTTTACTTTTATATATGTTTTTGCCTACCCTTTTAATTTCACCCATTTCAAGTTTCTAAATAATGAATGTGAAGACAATTGTGGCAATAATCTGAGATTCAATTTTGAAAATCATATCCCTATTGGTGAATTTGAGCATAGATGACCATACTCTTTCATTTGATTAGAAAAGAAAGATGAAAGTTGATATGCAGTTTTGGCAAGATTGGTAGAATTGCTTCACAAGTATGATGAATTGTTGTAGGACTCTTTCACAAGTACGTGAATTCCTTGTGGTGAATATCTGCAAGCTTGTCATTTTTCAATAAAGGTTCTTCAACGAGAATGTTCACATTTGAGATGATAAATGGTCATCTTTCTTTTATCCTTCACATGAATAAAGTCATCCATTTGCTACCTATTTTGAGCCATTGACATTTTTTCAATAGAAACCCAACCAAGGATCACTCTCCACCTCGGGGGGCAAAATTTAGAAGGAAATCCATTCAGACAAAGAAAGCAAAGGTTGTATGAGATTTTTGGGGCAAAGAAAATTCCCTTTTGTGAAAAAAAAATGATAAGTGAAAAAAAAGTAAATGATAATGGAAAAAGGTGTGTGAAAAAAGTGATTGATGAAAGAAAAAAAAGTGATGAAAGAGATATAAAGGTTGAGCTTCAAAGAAATGATCCTGGGTTTACAACCCTTAAACACATGTTTGAGCCTATTTTATCCATTCTTTCATGACCCTAAACCTAGGCCTACGCTACATACCTTTTAAAGACTATTTTGATCAAATGTGAATGTTCGAATTGAAGAATCATATTTTGAATTATGACATGATTGTGGTTTCATCAATGGGCAATGAAGCTTAATTGCTTGAAAACAGCTCTAAAGAAGAAAGAGAAGGCTTGGAACATTTTGATAAGATCAATTGCCTCCAAGAAAATTGATACGAATACATGATAAGAGAAGTTTGCTCTTGACACTTTGAGAATGAAAATTAGTTTTTAAAAAGCTTATCTTGAATCACGAGACCATTGGAGATGATGGACGATTAAGTTGTGGAGTCTGGTGAAAGGAAAAACTTTTTCGAGTGAAGAATTATTTTGAAAAAATGAATGAAGATGGTTTGCCAAACACTATGGAGGAATGCTTATTTTGACAAGAAAAAAGGGAAAGAAAGAAAAGAAAAAAAAAGAAAGAGAAAAAACAAAAAAAGAAAAAAGAAAAAAAAGAGAAAAAAGAAAAAAAGAAAGAAAGAAATAAAAAGAAAAGAGAAAAGGAGGATTGAAATTGAAAACCCGAAAAGGGCAGTTTGAGTCATAAGGGAAAATCTAAGTTGAAAACCTGAAAGGGCGGCTTAGGTACAAGAAAAATCAGTATTGTTTGAAAATTTCACTGGGGCAAGATTTGGTTCGATAGCTCAGAAAGATCGAGATACCGATTGGATTGATTTTCGAAAAAGAACCATGGATAAATTTGCTCAAGATTGTCAACATATTCATTATTTGGGATGTTGAGACCCCATCCAAATATCCTTGTGATAATTCCTTGATTTACCCATTGTGCTTTGACATGATTTGTCATTTTCCTTTCAATGATAAGACCCGTTTTTCCAATTTACTTTGCTTCTTGCCACTCTTTGTTGCCAACTTTGAATCCCTTAATGAATAGAGCACTACAGCAATTTTGACTTTAAGTGGCTTTTTTTTAGCGGCGTTTTACTAGAAAACGCCTCTAAATTTCGTGTTTTTATATCATCGGCGTTTGTTCTCCATAAATGCCGCTGGAAATGAAAACTAGCGGCGTTTAGAGAAAAAAACGTCGCTAAAAAGTTTTATCAGGTGAAACGCATCGTCTTGACAAGTATATTGGCGGCGTTTAAATATTATAAACGCCGTTAGATGAAAATCAAATTTCTGTTAGCGGCGGTTGGTGTCGAAAACGCAGGTAATATATTCATATAGTGGCGTTTTTAAGTGATAAACGCCGCTAAAAATTTAGCGGCGTTTGTTGACAAACGCCGCTACTTCCAAATTATAATCCCTCATCCTCGTCCCCGTCCCAAAATCCCATATCTCTCTCTCTCTCTCTCCCAAATTCGACAGTCCCCTTCCCCAAATTTCAAATTCGACCACGATCCTCTATCAAAAACCCAAAACCAAAACCAAATTCGACAGTCTCCATCATCTCTGCTTTCGGTGTCAAAAACCCAAAATCCAGTTTCTTTTCTTCCACTATGCGTTTCCAATATTTTTTTATGTTTTAAAAGCAATGTTTTTAATTATTTTTTTTCTTTGACAGCCGCTAAAAACTTGAAGATATCATTTGAGTCCGACACTCCCTTTCCCCAAATCAGATCTGTTGTCAAAGGTAAAAACCCTAAGACCTCTAAATTGGGTTATGATTGAATTTGTTTTTATTTCGTTGATGGGTCTCAGTTTGATGAGTAATAACCTTGTTTATTTCCAATAGTTGCTTACATATAAATCCTCATAAATGTTGATGAAAGCTGCAAATTGCAACCTTGTTCATCTCGAAAAGCTTAACCTGGAATTCAATAATTTTCAGTTTCTCCGAGATGCCATCAGTGTTGGGCAATCTTTCGAGATTAACATATCTGAACCTTTCTTATTCTTTATTTTCTGGTCAGATACCATTTGCAATTTCAAAGCTTTCCAGGGTTATCTACACTTGACCTGTCCCTCAATTTTGCTGGTCTTAAATCCTTCTGAAGGATTATTGGAACTTAAAAGGCCTGATATGAAGAGCTTACTAGAGAATTTAACCAGCTTAACATACCTTGATCTTTATTTGGTAGATGTATCTTCTTGGCAAATTTGTCCTCATTAACATCTCTTAGTTGCCATAATTGTAAATTGTTTGGCAAATTCCCAAAAGCTGTGTTCAATCTATCAAATCTTGAGCTCCTTGAGGTTAACAGAAATTAATCAAATTATGATCTTACTGGTTATTTACCAGAATTTAACTTCAGCAGTCAGCTTAAGATAAAGTCAATTAGGATGACAAATTTTTCATGTTTTGAGGATCCTGCCTCTATTTGGATTCTTCATTCCTTGGAATTCCTGGCACTTAGCCATTGCAAATTTGTAGGATTACATTGCCTCCTTCACTTGGTAATCTCACCAAGATCACCCATTTAGGCCTTGAAAACAATTCTTTCAGAGCTAATGTACCTTATTTTTTGTCTAACTTCACAAACCTGAAATTTTAGCACTTGTTCATAATCAATTTCGAGCAATCTAACAAGTTTTCCAGACTTTCTTCGCAACCAAGAAGGAATTCAGATTCTTGACCTTTCCTTCAACCACATTCATGGCACATAGATATACCCAAGTGACTATGGGAAATGAGCAAAAAGACTTTGTTGCTTATAAACCTTTCGCATAACTTTGTAACCAGTTTTGAGGAGCCTCATTTAGTTCTTCCTTGGACTAATCTAATTCGGCTAAATATCGACGACAACAAGCTCCAAGTTTCACTTCCAATTCCGCTATTGTCTACAGCTGTATATTCTATGTTGCTCTAATTCTTCATTATTTTTAAATATTCTATGTAGTCTATAGTTTAGATTATTAATACCCTTATTTATTAGCCTCACAAAGAGTATGTTATGCATGCATCTTCAATAGATGTCAGCTTTGTCCTCATTCATCAAAAATAATTATTTTTGAAAATCATTGTTTGTGGATCTTGTCTGTCATTTGTAGCTTAAATGAACTTAAAGTTTAGACGTAAAGCCTTAAACACGAATATGATCTTTAATCTAATATGTATTATTTTATAATTTAGACTTACGTTCGACATGGATAAGAATTGGATGCAAAAGTCGAGAGCAAGTCAAGAGTACCATCTCGGAGTAGATAGTTTTCTGGATTTTGCTTTTCAGAATGCAAGCGAAGATAATATTATATTATGTCCTTGTTCGAGGTGTGCTAATATTGATTGGCATATGGGTGAAGTAGTTTTCGAACATTTAATTTGTGAAGGATTTCTCCCGGGTTACAGACAATGGTTTTTTCATGGAGAGTCCACAACTTCTAGGTCATCTTCTAGAGTGCCTCCAAGTAATTCTAACAATCAACATCAGTCTATTAGACAAGATGACATGGAAGGCATGTTGCGGGATGCATTTAACATGCGTAACCACAGTTTTCACACATCGTCACCAGAAGTTCCTGGAGGGAATGATGGGTTTAATGTTGGTGATGAAGAACCCAATGGAGAAGCGGCAAAGTTTTATAAGTTGCTTGATGATATGAATGAAGAACTTTACGAGGGATCTAAGCATTCAAGATTGTCTTTCTGTGTCCGTCTTTTTCACTTAAAATGCTTAAGCGGGTGGACAGAAAATTCTTTGACACTGTTATTAGAATTTTTAAAAGAAATGTTTCCTTTTGCAAAAATCCCTTTGTCTTGTAAGGATTCGAAGAAGATGATAAAGGATCTAGGCCTTGGATATGAGAAAATTCATAGTTGTCCGAATGACTGTATGTTGTATTGGGGTGATAGAACAAATGAACAATTTTGTCATGTCTGCAGTAAATCTAGGTGGTTGGATGGAAATACAGAAGAAAATGTGAATGAGGACGATGGTCACACACATTTAAAACAGAGGGCTGCAAAGATTTTGCGGTACTTTCCGTTAATACCAAGACTTCAACGAATTTTCATGTCTTCAAAAACATCTGATTCTATGAGGTGGCAGCATGATAAAAGGACTGATGATGGCTTATTAAGACATCCTGCAGATTCTTTGGCTTGGAAATCATTCGACAATAAGTTTCCATCTTTTGCTAATGATCCCCGAAATGTGAGGCTTGGACTTGGTTCTGACGGTTTTAATCCGTTCAAAATAATGAGTACTTCTTATAGTACTTGGCCAGTTGTATTGTTTCCTTATACTTTGCCTCCATGGATTTGCATGAAACAATCCTCTTTTATCTTGTCCATGATAATTCCTGGAGAGAAAGGTCCAGGAAATGATATTGACATTTATATGCAACCTCTTATTGAAGAGTTGAAGCAGTTATGGGAAGGGGTTGAAACATATGACGCATCAAAAAAGAAAAACTTTAATTTACGTGCAGATTTGCTTGGACTATAAATGATTTTCCTGCTTATGCAAATCTATCTGGTTGGAGCACCAAAGGTCGTTATGCTTGTCCTTGCTGTGCTGCGCAAACATGTTCGAAATGGTTATATAATGGAAAGAAATTCAGTTATATGGGACATCGTCGATGGTTACATGAGGATCATAGATTTAGATTCCAAAAACATGTCTTTGATGGCAGTGAAGAGTTAAGACAAGCACCTGAGCTCACGATTGGGTCGGATATCTTGTTGATGTTGAAAGATATCAATTTCACTTATGGAAAGATGAATCAAACAAGTAGCACACAGTCAAGGAAAAGATCGAGGGAGATGTTAGAAGGTGATGTTGATATTCAGAGTGATGAGGAGGAAGATGAAGAAGATGATCCAAATGAGGTGGATTTATGGAAAAAAAAAAGTATTTTTTTGAGTTACCTTATCGGGAGCATAATTTATTGCGTCATAACCTTGATGTGATGCATATAGAGAAGAATATTTGTGAAAATATCATCGGGACACTTCTTAATGTGGATAGAAAATCAAAAGACAACTTAAAGAGTCGGCTTGACCTAGTTGACATGGGGATTCGTCGTGATCTTCATCCGAAATTACTTCCTAATGGAAAATCACTGTTGCCTCCTGCTTGCTTTGGGATGTCTAAAAAAGATAAGGACGTATTCTGTAAGGTGTTGAAAGATGTGAAGGTCCCGGATGCGTATGCCTCAAATATATCAAGATGTGTGAATGTGAAGGATCGGAAACTTTCTTCCTTAAAGTCACATGATTACCACATCTTGATGCAAGACTTACTTCCAGTTGCTTTACGTTGTTCTATGTCAAAGCAAGTGACTTCTTCCATAATTGAACTTAGTAATATAATGAAAGCTATTTGTGGCAAAGTTCTCAAGGTTGAAGAGCTTGACAAACTTCAAGATCGAGCGACTCTAACTTTATGCCACTTAGAGAAGATTTTTCCTCCATCATTCTTCACTATAATGGTGCATTTGGTTATCCATCTTCCTTATGAAGCAAAAGTCGGCGGACCAGTTTTTTATCGATGGATGTACCCATTAGAGAGGTAAACTTTGCTAACTAGCTTATATACTTTTATCTTAAATATAACGTTTAATTACACATTAAGATTGTTATGTATTTTGTTTTAGGTTTTTAGGAAAGTTAAAATCTTATTGTCGGAACAAAAGGTATCCAGAAGGTTCTATTGCTGAAGGATATTTAGCGGAGGAGTGTATGACATTTATTTGTTTCGTTAATTGATACAACTTTATTTAATACAATTTCTATATTATTAATGTTGGTCTGCAATTTACAAGAACGAGAAAAGATAGGGATAAACAGTCGAAACAACAAAAATACAGTCACACCAGTGGATCAAAAAGCTTTGCCAGAATCGCTAATGAAAAAGTAAGTTTTCTAAAATAAAATATTATTATATTACTGTTAAGTACATTAGTGAAGTACATAATATATTAATTTTACTATTTTGTAGGAACTTGAGCGAGGGGAAAAAATAGGACGAGTTGAACTATTTCAGTTAACTCATACTAAGAAGGATGGATCCTATTTGAACGTCGAAACTCAGGATATTGTGGTATTTTTTGTTGAAACTTGTTTTTATTTACAAATATATTATATAAAATTTTATTAACTTTATTGATTTATAGGAGAAAGCTCGGGATAAAATTGCTGAGTATCAAGTCAGAGCATCAGATGGCTCATCAGTGAATATGCAAGATGTCGAGAATGAAATATTCATTGAAGTAGCTGGGAAAGAACGACATGGACGGGTTCGAGGTGTCGGAATGGGTCTGACACCATCTAGCTACTATGGACTTGGTTCTCAGCGGTTTACTGCTTCTTCTTCACAAAACTCCAGTGCATATGAAGTTCAGATGCTGAGAGAAGAAATACAAAATATGCATAAACGTTTTGAGGAGAAAGAAGCAGAGATGGCAAGGAAAGAAGCAGAGAGACAAGAAGAGATAGCAAAGATTATTGCAGACAGACAAGTAGAGAGACAAGCTGAGAAAGAAGACGAGCAACGAAGATATCAGGAGCTCTAGAAACAGTTTCAGTCGCTGATGAATTTAGTGCAGCAAAAGCTTCCAGCAGGCTCAACGACTTCACAGAATCCTCCATCTCAGGTAATATAATATTTTCTTTGTTAATTATCTTACTTTTATAACTTAATAACTTATATATCAATTACGTATTCTCATTTTTTTGTAGTAGGGCTCATGTGAACAACTTGCTGCAGAGAAAATGTAATTTACGGCTGTCCTCCAACTTTTAGCATTTATAACTTGTAATTTTTTAAGTTGTAGGTGAATTTGATGTGTTAATTAATACATTCGTTGTACGGATATTATTTTATATGAAATGTATCTTAAAATTTTATTATTTTGTTTATAATTTCTGTTGTTTGTGTATTGTTCGATAGTTCGGTAAATAGAAATACAGGTATTATTGATAAATATAATTTTTTAAAGCAAATAAATAGTATTTTTAAAAAAATATTCTGCATGTTAGCGGCGTTTCATGAAATAAACGCCACTAAATACATTACATTCTGGCAAACTTTAGCGGCGTTTTAAGAAAATAAACGCCGCTAAAAGTCAGGAATTAGCGGCGTTTTTATATAGAAACGCCGCTAAAAGTCGAAATTAGCGGCGTTTGACGATTACAAACGCCGCTAAATGCCCATGTAATAAAATTTTCAGGCATTCTTTTGGGGCGTTTATAAACGCCGTTAATGTACTTAAAAAAGCCGCTAAAGATAGAGGCGTTTGTGTCTATAAACGCCGCTAAAAGTCGGCATTAGCGGCGTTTGCCGATTACAAAAGCCGCTAAATGCCCATGTAATAAAATTTTCAGGCATTCTTTTGGGGCGTTTATAAACGCCGTTAATGTACTTAAAAAAGTCGCTAAAGATAGAGGCGTTTGTATCTATAAACGTCGCTATATGTCACGGCTCGGTTTTCACCGGCGTTTCTTTAGGCATTTTTTTGGAACGCCTTCATGACTTTAACGGCATTTATAAACGCCCCTATTCTAAAAAAAAAAAAAGCCGCTAAAACACCAATTTGCTGTAGTGGAGGAAATGTGCGATGCATTGCATTTATCATGAAATTGGAATGATGATTAATAAATTAAAATGATAAACATAAAATATCTCTGCATTACTTTGAGAAGAAGCTTAAGGGTGATGTCCTAGGGGCAAAAGTGAATGTTGAGAAGGCTTTTGGGTTTCATTCCCATGATGAGGAGAATAATTTTCAAAGATGGGATGTGTAGTCTCAATGAATGGCCGAATGAGCACCTCTTGCAGCATTACTATTGAATGTATTTGAACATGAGGAGAACCTGGAAGGGCTTGAAATATAAACATTTAGAGCTTTTAAGCTGAAAAATATACACTTCGAAAGAGGAAAATGCTACAATTGAGATTGAGTAAATTGGTGCCCAATCCTAAAGTTACATGCTTGGACGATGATAAGAAGATGAAAAGAATGAGCTTGAGAATCTCTGTTACCACGATTAGGGGTACATGAGTTTGTTTTTAGAGCATTGGTATTTCATGCATTATATTGCATTCATGACATTTACCTCATGCATTGCATTACATGGCATTCACTTCATGCAATTTCATTACATGGCATTCATGTCATTCATGGCTTGCATTTAACATACAAGAAAGATTCTAGGTAGGATTTTTTACTTTTGAAATCAAAATTTTCAAAGTGAAATTCTTCAACCTCGGTTTGAGGTGAAATTTTGGTCTTTAGGTTGAGGAAAACTCTTTTAGTTGTTGCACCTCGGTTGAGGAAATTGATTTTAAAATTTGGTAGAAGTGAGAATTTTCAAGATGGGAATCTTCATTTCAAAATCTTCAAGATGAATCATTTTAAGATTAGATTTAGTTTACCAAAGATAGGAATTCCTAAATGAGAATCTTTTTACCCTTATTTTGGTGAGAATCCTAGTTTTAGTGAGAATCCTTAGTTTTAGTGAAAATCTTTAATTTAGTGAGAACCCTTATTTAAGTGAAAATCCTTAATTTAGTGAGAAACCTTATTTAAGTTAGAATTCTAATTTTAATGAGAATCCTAGTTTTAGTGAGAATCCTTAGTAGTGAGAATCCGTGATTTAGTGAGAACCCTTATTTTAGTGAGAATCCTAGTTTTAAGGAAAATCTTTATTTTAGTGTGAATCGTTAATTTAGTGAGAACCCTTGTTTTAGTGAGAATCCTTAATTTAGTGAGAACCCTTACTTTAGTGAGAATCCTTAAGTTTAGTGAGAATCCTTATTTCGATTAATCCTTTATTTTAGTGAGAATCCCAGTTTTGATGTGAATCCCTTAGTTTAGTGTGAATCCTAGTTTTAGTGATAATTCTTAATTTAGCGAAAATCCTTAATTTCGATGTATTTTTTGGTGAGAATCCCATGATTAGGTGAGAATTCTGTAATTTTGATGAGAATCTCGTAATTTCAATACAAATATTTTTGTCTTGGTGAGAATCCCGTATTGTCCAAGGTTTATGCCTCATCAAAGGGAGCATTTCCACGTTTGGAATTTAAGGTTTATGCCTCGTTGGGAAGGGCATATTCCTTTACGTTGGGAAATTTTAAAGTTTATACCTCGTTGGGAGGAGCATTTTCACGTTTGGAATTTAAGTTTTATGCCTCGTTGGGAAGGGCATTCTCCTTTATGTTGGAGATTTTTAAAGTCTACACCTCGTTAAGAGAAGCATTTTGTCAGGACAGTGATCACGATGATTCCTAAAGGTGAGGGTGTCTACGTCTTTGCACACTTCCTGTTCCACAGAAAATGCACAAAGAGGAGAAACTGTAAACACCCGATTTTTACCGGGATATTTTTTCGAACCTAAGGTTGGTCCATCTTTGGTTTATTCTCGAGTAAGCCCAATAATTAAAAAAAGTCCATAATTTTATTTTTACTATTTATCTTTATTTCTTTATCTTTATTTATGTTTTTCTGTTCTTATCTTCGAATTCTTTGTTTTTTTTTTTCATTTTTTTTCTTATTTTTCCTCTTATCCCTTAACTTTCGATCCCATCAATCCTGCATTCTCTGCTTCAATTCCAAATTCAATTTAAGTCTAATCCTGGTGAAATCCTCAAATCAAGCATGATAAAATCTAATCAATTTCAAACTGTTTCCTCCATCCTCGGCAAGCCATCATGTCCTAATCTGAAAAAGAAAAAAAATCAAATCAAATCATTTTCAGACTTAATTCAAAAGACACAAATCTCGGAAGATCAGATTTTTAAATGAAAAGATAAAGATCGCATCTCTTTTTGAAAGGAAACGGAGGTTTTCCTAATCGGGTGCACACTATAAATGAGAGCAAATCACAATGGAAAAAAAAGGAAGAAGAGGGAGGGATCCGAATGAGGTGAGGGAATACAATCGGGGAGAATACACACAATAAGGGTAGCAAACAAAAGAAAAATCTGAAAATCCTTTGAAGAAATCTTGGTGATTTTGATTTGAGATCTCCCTGGGCGTTGAAATTAGTGTAGTCCTTGATTGATTTTTGGTCTGAAGCTCTTTGGGTTCGGGAACAACTTTTTGGGCTTTGGAGAACCTTTCTGGTATCGGATTTCGAAGACGGCGGCGGTGCTAGCAGCAAACGATGGTGGTTCTTGGCACAGCTAGTATCGGATTTTCGAAACTGCTATAGCGCTCGCAATGGACGACGTCAGTTCTTGGTTCTGGCAGCAGACTACGAGAGAGAGAAGAGAAAGCTAGGATTGTTTTTTTTTTCCTTGCTAGGTATAAAATGAAATGAAACAAAAAAATCTAGGTTTTTATATTAAGTTGGAGTTGGGTCAGGCGTGACCCGCGCGGGTCCGCGCCTGGACTCGATCCATCGCAAGGTTTTTTTTTTTTCTCTTTTCTCTTTTTTCATTTTTTTTCCATTTTTTTTTCATTTTTTTATGTTTTATTTTTTCATATTTATTTTTATATTATGATTTTGCATTTTATAATTTGAATATTATTTATTTTATTTAATTATTAATTTATTAATTTTAGAGTAATTTTTATTTAGTTTTGCAGGTATATACTTATGACTAATTTTTATTTGAATTTTTTATTTGTGTAAATTATTGTATGAATTACTATTATTTATTACTTGTTTATTTTGTGTATTAATTTAATTATTTGTTTATTTCTTATCATTATTATTATTTTAATTTTTAGGACAATTGCAATTAAGTTAGATAAATTTTAATTTTTTACTAATTGATTTTTATATTTAATAATTAATTTTTTCGACGACGGAGCCTCTTCATAAAAACGAATGGTTTCTATTGAGGATTCTTGAGGTGAGGTGGATTCCAAAAATCAGTCCCGAATGGTGGAAAGTATTTTCTGGAATCTTTTCAATAATTAATATATCGAAAATAAAAGACCATTAAATTGTAGGACCTAGAGGATAACATTAGGCTAATTAGGTACTATCTTTTGATAGGCATTGTGAGGGTGCTAATCCTTCCCCATACGTAACCGTACTCCCGAACTTAGTTCTGAACGTAGACCAGAACCTTTTTTTTTAAGGTACCTTAGTCGAGTTTAGGATCATTTTAGAAAGAATAGATTCATATAGGTGGTTAATCACACCTAGTAAATAAAAAAGATTATTGGCGACTCCATATTTGCATCTAGCATGCCGAATTCGCGTTTGGCACTACAATAACCACTTAACTAAGTTTGATCCGTATTCATTTTGTTAACAAGAATTGTTTCTAAATTATAACAATGTAATCTCTATCACAAGTGGAGAGCTCTGGAGAGAGATGATTCTGTGCAACCAACACTTATTCGTATGCCAAAAAACAAGTATCCTATTATGATTGAGCCACTGTGAAAATTTTCATATCAGGATCAAGAATAAAGGAAATAAATGAAAGGCAGGAAAAACTGTTAAAGCATGGTTGCATGAATTGAAGAACAGGAGATAAATCTCACCAAAAAAAAAAAAAGAGAGATCAAAATTAAAAGAAAATAAAGTTTTGTAATAGAATTATCATTTTGCTAAACTCTCAAGTATTGCAATTTGTTTCAAGTATCTCCATCTTGCTAAATGTTTTCAATTTAAGTATTATTCTTTAAATCTTTTTGAAAATATCTTGGAAAATACTAAAATATTTTGAACTCTTTAGATTTCTCAAAAATACATGTTCTTAAATGTATATCATGTCTCAAGAAACCTTCTATCAGAAGCAAATAAAACTCCACAACCTTCTTCCCAAAAGATCTAAATGATAAAAGTCCTAAACCAAAATTAACAATCAAAACCCCTTATCCCAAATCCCTAAACATAAACCAAAATTATAAATAAAAAATCCCTAAATCCAAACCCTTAAAACCATAAGCTAAAAATTTATAAATGAACATTACGAATTGAAATCATACTTGGATTAACCGACAAAATCAACAAAGTTGAAGAAAATCCCCAATTACAGCGTCGAATGGGTTGTCACACGGGGTAGGAGGAGAACTCGAGAGGGAGAGGCTGTTTGATCTAGGTATGAATTCTTCAGGAAGCAAGAATAAAAGCGTGGTATCAGTTGTTATTTTAGTATGTTATAAGGATAAAACGGGTCTAGCACGTTAAAATTGAAGGGCAAAAGTGGCACAAATATTACATTTCGGGCAAAATGTAACATTACCTAAGAGAATTGTGGGTATGATATTACCCCCAATATTATTGAATCTTGACACTGCAGGTAATTTAATATTCCCGAGCTTCAAGAATGTTTTTGAACCAAACACGGTAACCTCATGACGAAATCTTATATTCCAACTGGTAATGAAAGATTGTCCGAACCAAACGGCCCCTAAAATATTAACTAAAAGTTTTGGCCATTTTTTTTTGTTTAATAGAAAAAGTAAATTTACATATTTTTTCATTTATATAAAAAATTAACTTTAATTTAAAGTATACAAATTACAATATTTATATTTCTTTTTAAATATTATATTCATTTTATCTTTTAATAAAAATTTTAACTCGATTAAATAATCTGTTTAAATTTAATTTGATTTGGTTCTAAAAATTAATAAATTGAACTTGAAATGAAAAACTAAATAGCTCGAGTGTCAAATCTGAAATACTCGAATACGAAATAATCTGAACTCGAGATGATCTGAACCTAAAATGACTTGAACTTGAAGTGACCCGAAATGACATCTAAAATTTTTTAAATCTGAATTAACCCGATCTGAATCTATCCGACATGAATTAATTTGACTCAAGTCCAACCCATCCTGTCCAATTAACAGGTATACTCAAACCTTTTTCTCTGTAATATCATGCCTTCCCTCATTTTCTTAACAGGACTTGCAATATTTTAAAATGTCATCATTAAATCATGATTCAAGTTCTAATATATTTATTTATATATTTCATTTTGAGTTTGAATGTATATATATAAAAATAAAAGGTATATATAATTTTAAAATATGTACTATATATTTGTGAACTCTTTCATACATTATTAATCCAAGATAATTGGTGAGGAAAATGCTATATCTTTTTATTTTTTATATTGGAAAAAATCCTATAATTTATAGGACATGATCTTATACTTAAAATTTTCAAAATAAATTCAAGGTCTAAGTCTTAGCATACCAATGTACCTAACTGTAATTGAAGAAAAGAGAAACACAATTTTAAAAGGATGATATAGCTAAAAAAATCAAAGTAAAATTTCCAGTAAACAATACAGCTATTTCATCTCATAGGCATATATGGACCTCGGGCCATGGCTACAAGCTTTAAGAATTCCCCCTTAATTTTACATTCTATCACAAGTCTCCCAACTGGTTGCAAATCACTAGATTCGATAATTTTAAACACGATATATGAACATGATAAAAGAAAAATTAAAACATGATAAAAATAACATAAATACGATACAAATAAATAAATATATCAAGATCTATATAATACAAATTATTATTAACATTTCAAAATTTATATAATATATATAAAAATATCAAATTTACAAGTCACCAAACTGAGGCTTTGAAATTTGTGGTTAAAACCTACTTTATTTTTAGTCAAGAATACGGACCCTTACCTAAATAAGTACAATAATAAAAAAGAAAACCCAACAAAATGCCAGGCTTGTGGAATTTCCTGTGAAATGTCAATTACCGTTGAGACTGCATCAAATCAAATCAAATAATTTTTCCGATCCCTTGCGGACGAGCACCGTCGTCTAGGAAGATTATGGATGGCATCAGCATCAATCACCCATCAGTTGCCTGAAGATGCGGTCGTGGATATTCTAACAAGATTGCCTGTCAAATCTCTAAAGCGATTCAGGTGTGTTCATCAGTCTTGGTGTTCCTTGATAGAAAGCCCTCACCTTATTTCCGCCCACTATTCTTTTAGCAAAAACAATGCTCGTCTCCTCATCAAACAAGAGAATTATAAGGAGAGAAAGGGTATTATGTTCTCTTTTGTTTCCAATCAAACTCTTGATGTGGTTGCCAATCTCGATATACCATTCTTTGGTGCTAACCCAATAAGTATATAACTATTCGAGGTTATTGCAATGGCATAATTTGTCTTTGGGATCGTTTCAATAGTGTTCTTTTGTGGAACCTTGCGACTAAGGAATTTAAAATTCTCCCTCCATGTCCTGTGAAATATCCACCAGGCTATGTCAGTCATGTCCGCTGTTGCTGGTTTGGGTTATGATTCCAAGAGAGATGGTTATATAGTAATTAGGATTGACACGTTTTTCTTTGGTGAGGCCGGAGCCTCCCGACCTTACCGAGTTGATTTGTACAACTTAAGTAGTGATTCTTGGAGAAAGTTCAATGGCAACTTCAGTACTCCTGCTGAATTCATAGGCTGCGGTCATGGCCAAAATCAATTCTACTCCAATGGATATTTTCACTGTTGGGCTTCTGTTGATGATGAAGATCTGCTACTTTCATTTGAGATGAGTAATGAAGTTTTCGTTACAACACCATTTCCTGTTGGAGGTTTGGGTACCAAACATTTAATAACAAAATGTCAAACCTATTTAATGGAAATCAATGGATCAATTGGTGGGGTACTTTGTCCTGATTATTATGCGATAGATAAATGCTATGAAGTATGGGTGTTGGGTGAACTTGGAATAAAGAACTCTTGGATAAAATTATTCACCATTGGACCTCTTTCTAATATCTATAAGCCAAACACATAAGCTGGGTGAACTTGGAATAAAGAACTCTTGGATAAAATTATTCACCATTGGACCTCTTTCTAATATCTATAAGCCAAACACATAAGCTCGGATTGTTCAACTTACGTTATGTTTCACTTTGCAATTATTGAAAACTTGACCATAATCATTAATTACAAATTGCCACTTATGAATAGGAAATCAAGACAATTACACGGATCAAGACTCCTAAACTAGCATTAGACAATTATCAAGATTTATCTAGTTGGCCACCTAAACAAATCAAAACATCATCATGAACAATTTTAATGGAAGAACATAAGCAACTTTGATAGAAAACAATGATAGATAGATTCTGAAAATTAATTACATAACATGTCTAGGGCTTTGAAATCACCCTTAACTAAATAAAAGTTTAGCCTAGCATAGGCATTGTAAACATAAACATAAAATTAAAGAGAATCTAAGAAGAAAATAAAAAAAAGAAAGAAGAAGAAGAAGGATATTAATTATCCAGCCTCTTGCTCTCTCAAAAACAAAGAAGAAATCAGAACTTTGATGTTTGGGGAAGTGTAAATTTCGTTTGCCCCCTTGATCTCTATTTATAGGCAATAGCTAGGGCATCAAACAAGTGAATTTCAACTCTCTCCCTTCAATAAATGCTGACTTGTGGCTAAAGTTAAAGAAAAGTGGCTGACTTTTATGTTTTAAGGAAAGATATAAACCTTGGCAGCCAAGTTTAAATAAAGTAGGAAAGTTTTAGTCAAAGCACTCTTTAATGAAGAGAGATTACAAACTTGCACGCAAAGTAAGTGTAAGGAAGGAAAGTCTTGGCTGATTTAATTATCCTACTTTGACTAGGACTAGTTTTAAGGAAAGATACTTGCAATTAATGCAATTAATGCAAGTTGACAGCCACTAATCCTTCTTTGGCAAGGATAAACATAAATGTCAGCTAGGGTATTAAGAAAAAGATATGATTTGCGGCTAGGGTTTTTTCTGCCACTAGGGTTTTTAGGGAGATATTCCAATGCCGATTTGGATGACCATTTCTTATCCGATTTAGGCCCATGACCAACCGTTGGAAAGGTAATCAAGTGATCTTCAAAAGTCAAGAGGAAATTTCTTCGAATAAATATTCTAACATCATGTTTTCTTAGCAACAAGCTCCGGAGGTCAAATCTGTCTTCTTGCTTTGCATCAAGAATTTGATCTTTTTGACTCCCAACTCTTTTTCCATCTTGTGATTGTGATTTTGTAAGCTCTTTAACATCCTAATTGACATGTTTTGACTTTATCTCCTCCAAAATACCTACAAAGCATAAAAACCCAGTAAAATGTCAAGGAAGTAAGAATCAAAGCACAAAGTATAAGGAAATTAAATAGGAAAATGTATGAAATTAAGAACTTATCAAATTCCCCCACAATTAATCTTTTGCTAGTCCTCGAGCAAAATCAAATAGACACAAGGTAAGAAAACCGAATCTAGTTCACTTTCAATACAAGTTATAGATAATCATTGAACATGTCTTACAAACTAATCAATAGCTTAAAGAGTTTCACAAAGAATCATGCTTGATAGTAAAGGGTTTGAGTTAAGTTAACATAACATATCTCAATCAAAATAGTGCATGTTCAAACTTAATCTCAACTTCTCACATGGGATACTCTCATGATTTTCACTTTTTAAAGTAGTGGTAAAGTGTTTACACTCAATCAATCTCATGAAAACAGTTCTACCATATGCTTGCTTGTCCACCTATTATCCACTATTTAGATCATGCAACTTCATAAATCAAGAGGTCTTTATTCAAGGTTATAATGGGGCCAAGGGGTAATAAATGTGGTTAAAGAATAAAAGGAAAAGGATATTACAAAGGTTCCAAAGATTTCATAGAGTTTAGAGACATAATAAGATTCATACAAAGAAAACTTCTCAAAACTTTTTACAAAGCACATAATACATAGGCCAAATATTCATGTTGGGCCTTTTCTTCATTCTAAACAACTTTGTAACATATTTTTCTTTTTTTTTTTTAACTAGAAGTTCAAAAGATTATTCAATTTTTTTTTTCACATGGGAATGTATTTGGCAATATTCCCTCTATTTTTCCCTTGACTTTTGCCTTTCTCCTCCCCCACACTTATTTCTTGTTTCTAACCCAAATTTCCAATAGATCTTCCTTGTCTTTGCAACATGTCTCAGAACATGCTAATTCATCTTTGGAACAAGGGTAAAGATATAAATAAGTATATTTAGGTTAGGGACAAGTTATGGTTACCAAAGAAATAGCTTATTCATTGTAGGCTCAAATTGGTTCACTAAGGGGATGTTCTCTTGGAACATCAATAAGGGATGGCTGTTTGGCCTTGGTTAAAAATCCTAATGCCTCTATCATATTCATGTTGTCACATGCATCAATATAGTCTCAACAAGGTTTAAAGCAAGTTCTAGAGAATCATGTAATCATAAAGGGAGTCAACAAAGAAATTAGATTGATATGTATAATGCATCAATCATATAGGCTCAAAAACTCACAAGGATGATTATACAAGTCAGAGTTAAGTCTAAACATGCTTCATTCTCAATCAACATATCATATTAACATTGGCTCAAAAAAAATGACATCAAGCTCAATTCTGATGAAAATCTTCTCACTAATAAATCAGTTTTAGACTTATGCAATTCATATCTCATCATAGTATTGAAAGTAACTAAAGCACACTAAAAACAACATAAAAAGAATAAAAAACGAAACACACTAAAGAAAATCCTAAATTCTTCCCCCCACACTTAAATTTTACATTGTCCTCAATATAATGCTATTATCCCCAATGCAAGAATTATATGTAAGAGAAAAGAACTACTAAACAAAACAAACTAAAGAAAAACAATAAAAGATAGAATGATGGAGAGTATGGAATATGCAAATCTGATTATAATGGATGCTCTCCATCCTTTTGGGTTGCCTCCCAAGAAGCGCTTGGTTCATTGTCCTCTGCCTGACTTAGACCCATGCCATTATTATTCAACATAATTTGGCTCAAAAAGTGGTAACTCCTCCACATCATGTATTGGAAAGTTCTCATAGTAAGGCTTCAATCTATGACCATTCACTTTGAATGCCTTATCTGTTTTTGGACTTTGGATTTCAACTGCACCATGAGTAAATACATTAGTAATAACAAAAGGTCCAACCTAACGAGAACGTAACTTACCTGGAAATAACTTAAGACGTGAATGGAAGAGAAGAACTTTTTGTCCAACAACAAAGTCCTTTCTTGATATCATCTTGTCATGGAATGCCTTAGTATTTTCCTTGTAAATCCTAGATTCTCATAGGCATCATTTCTTATCTCCTCTAATTCTTGTAGGTCAGGTTTTCTTTGCTTACCTGTCTCATCCATCTCCATGTTGCATTGTTTGATAGCCCAATATGATTTATGTTCCAATTCAACTGGAAGATGACAAGGCTTACCATAAACAAGTCGATAAGGAGACATACCAATGGGTGTCTTATATGCTGTCCTATAAGCCCAAAGTGCATCATCAAGTCGTGAACTCCAATCCTTCCTATTTGGGTTAACTGTCTTTTCAAGGATGGACTTTACTTCTCGATTTGACACTTCAGCTTGCCTACTAGATTGAGGATGGTATGAGGTGGAGACCTTGTGTGTGATGTTATACTTCCTCAAAAGTGCTTCCATAGTCCTATTGCAAAAGTGAGTACCTCTATCGCTGATTATGGCCTTTGGTGTTCCAAACCTAGCAAAGATGTTAGTCTTGACAAAATCTGAAACAACTTTAGAGTCATTAGTCCTAGTGGCTTTTGCTTCCACCCACTTGGAAACATAATCAACGGAAAGTAAAATATAAAGATTATCCCAATGGACGATTGGACCATAGTAGGGTAGGGATACTGGTTTGGACCTAGAACAATTTGCAGGTATGGTACAGGATCCGAGGTTTCTATCTTTGGTATCAGGCTCTCAGGTTTAATCATTTTCACGATTTTGTCCATAATTTCATCAAGATTGCAACCTTTGTGGCATTGACAAGCACAGGATCCAGCAAGGATTGTATGTTCTGGACCTAATGGTTTTGGTTGATCCGAAGACAATACAGAGCCCTGAGAAAGTTCCTCTTTACTCTTACCCATATCCTCAACCATTTTCAACAATTTGGTGAGTTGTTCTTTCACTTCCCGGATTTCATGTCCACATTCCTCTTGATTGCGTTCCAAAGCACCCAATCGTTCCTCCAATTCATTCCTCATATCTCGAACCCCTTTCATGCAAATGAAAATGTCATGAGATTAAGAATACAATTGTGAATGTACATGCTCTATTCCTATATGCATGAATATACTGATAATTAATGCATGAACATATACAGGGAAGTTATGATGACTATGTATGCTATGGATGCAATCTAATGCCAACATGATGCATTCAAAAAAATTAATAAATTGATGCACAAGTATATACAAATAATGACCATGTATGTATTCTACAATGAATGACCATGCATGCTATGATGTCAAAATGATACATGCGGAGAATAAATGAATTAATACAAAGGTAGGTACAAAGAATGACCATGTATATCACAAATGTATTCTAAAATGAATAACCATGCATGTTAGGACTGTGACATGATGTCAAAATGATACATGCAGAGAATAAATGAATTAATACAAAGGTAGGTACAAAGAATGACCATGTATATCACAAATGTATTCTACAATGAATAACCATTTATGTTAGGACTGTGACATGATGTCCAAATGATACAAATAAATTAACCAATGATTACACGATATTGGTGGGACCTAAATCTTGATTATTCAAAAATCTCATTATGCAAGATTTGCCTCCAAATTTATGATTTTTTTTAAACATGTTTTTTTTATGAAAAACCAATCATATTATTTTCAAAAGAATTTCAGGGTAGTGAATCCTACTATGGTACAATATCCAAATGTTCATGCAACACTACCGGTTTTATGAAATCATCAAATGAAATTACCAACTGTTTATTGCAAAGAATGAGATCAATAATACAATAAAAAATCTACATGCTCTATTCACACATGTATGAAATGTGCAAAAATGCAAAAAAAAAAAAATGCTTGAAAAAGAATGTTTGTATTTTGAATTTCAAAAGGTTAGTGAATACTTGCTCCAACAATATCTACTTATATAGGCATCACGGTGCCTTTGGGGCGGAGTATCACACTTATTACTGGCGATGTACGTTCATCTTTGCCCGGTTTACAAAACTTATTTGAGATGTAAAAATAGGTAATAAAAGGTTAGAAATGTTCCTCCATGTGTTCCTATTTTCGGTATATCTAACGAAAATCCGGCATGGCTTCGCCTAGGTTCACTATATGAAGGTGAATCGGTTCTAAGGCCCCGAATTGTTCCTCACTGTCGCCGGTGAAGGCTAGTAAGGCACCCCGATAAAAGCGGGTTCAATTCGTTAGAGTATATTTTCCTATGCCCGTACGGAGGATTATCACGAAGGCATTAGGTACTTTATACTCCGAAAGTGTTTCACTAGCTAATACGGAGGATCAATCACGAAGGCTTAGTTACTTTACTCCCACTTAAAAGGACGAAACCCGGGTAGAGGATTCATGTTATGCAAATGCAAATACAGTTTGTGCGGAGGAACAAAACAAACCTGTCACCACCTATTCTACACCCCTTATTCTAAATACCCTACTAAAATCAAACAATATAAAGCATCAGTCAAGCAAACATATAAATATACGCAACAAAATAACCAGAGAACAAATAATAATATGAATGCACATGAATATGAACATATTAAAACATTTTTTTTTATTTTCAAAATTCTCTTTTATTTTAAAAATATGGGAATTAAAATTAAATACCAATTAAACCAACAAAACCGAGACTTTGATAACACACGACTAATTCTAGGCCTGACTCTCTATATTTCCCCAGTGGAGTCGCCAAGCTGTCGCAACCTAAAAAATAACGAGTCTCATTGCAAGACTTTATTATTCATTAAGCGTGACATTAAAAAAATCCGAGGAAAAGTCAACTTAATTCCTCTAAAAAAATAAAGGTTTTGAAAATTACCTTGAAAAAGACATGGAGTCGCCACCAATCTTTTTTAGCTAGGTGTGATCGGTCACCTATTAAAACCGGTTTTATAAAATATTTTAAAAATTAATTAAAATATTTTAAAAAACCAATTTCAAGCCTGCGTTTTAAACCAGAGAAATCAAAGAAACGGGTTCGGGACTCGATTACGTATGGGGAAGGATTAGCACCCCCAAAACGCCCGTATAAAACGGTACCTTATTAATCGTGTATTATCTCAAATCTCGGTGTAAAGTCGGTTTTAAATTTAGTATTTCAAGTTAATTCCCAATTTTAAAAAAAATAATTCCATTTTTAATTAAAAATGATTCGGAATTTATAAATTCAAATTTTTCCTATATTCCCCAACAAACGTGGCAAAATATAGAAATTTTTATTAGTTTTGAAAAAATTTCCGAATCATTCTCATTTTTTGAAAGAAAGATATTCCTTTATTAATGATAATTGATGATATTCCCTCCAACAAACCCGGTAGAGAACTCATGAATTATTTTTTACTCGGGAATATCTTTATTTTTTATTGAAAAATCATTATCCTTTTGAAAACATTTTAAAAGATGTGAATATGTACATGCATGACATAAATAAAATGACATAGCAAAATCTAAATAATATAATGCATCCTAAATGATATAATATAATTTAAATGCCTTAGCATATTCTAAATAAAATGAAATGTCCTAAGTTATATGACATATTCTAAATGAAATGAAATGACCTAGGTAACATAATATATTCTATATGAAATGTAACATCCTAAGTCATATGATATATTCTAAATGAAATGAAATGACCTAAGTGACATAATATATTCTATATGAAATAAAATAACCTAGGTAACATAATATATTCTATATGAAATGACATAATTTAAATGACATGGAAAATATGGATGATATGGCATATAATTTAAATGACATGGAATATAAAATAATCCTATCATATAATATGCATGGAAATAAAAATGAAAATAATAATGCATTAACATAGTATATGCTAAATAATATAAAAAAATAATTAAATAAAAAGCATAGGATATCATGAAATATTCCAAATCATATAATAAACAATATAACATAACTCAAAATCATTAACAATATCATAGAAATTATCATAGCAAAAATCACATATTATATAAAATGCATGAATATGGAAAATGCAATGCATGAAAATGTTTTTTTTCCCTTTAATTAAGGAAATCCGTATATCTAAAAAGATATCCGGCTACCTTAGAAAAATATGTCAAATTAAATATTCTAAAACCAAAATACTTTGTGATTGTTTGAAAACAATTTTGAAAAGCTTAGATTAAGAATAAAAAACTGGGTTAAACCTTTTTTAAAATGACTCTAATTTCCTAAGTTTAAAATCCCGGACTTGACCACCCTTAACCCGAGACTTAAAAAATCATTTTTAGAGTTTAAAAAGGCTTAGAAACTACCCTAAGTCAGTAGCTAAACTTCCTAATCAGCCCCCTCTAAGTAACTCAACCAAAACAGAAAAATAATTTTTCTTTAAATTCAATTCTGACTCCACTATCCAGTTTTAAGCCACGATTTTATACCCTATTTTTAAAAATTCAAAAAATTCTGAAAACAATACTGGATACTCAAGACATGTAAAACTACACAGAAAAAAATCAGCTTAATTTTCTGATTAAATATGAATGCCCAGAAAAATCGGGAAAGTATGAGTACTGGGTGAAAAAACTGTTTTGCCAAAATACATTTTTGCCTTTGATAAAATCTTTTAAAAATCAAAGTAAAAATATTTAAGACTCACAAAATGACTCACAAACAGTAGCTATGACTTTTTGAAAGTTAGATAAAAATTGACTAAGTAAAAAAAATCACAAAGGTAGAATAATCAATTTGACAAACCTTAATTTTCCACAAGTATGCTCAAGAGAGCATGACTTTGAACATTAATTGGCCTAAGTCATTAATCAAGTGGCATGAACATGAAATGCATGAAAAATACAGCAAATATGATGCATGAAATGCATGAGTTTAAACCTAAATGTCATGAAAAAATGCATGGCATCCATATAGTGACCTAGACCTAAATGAACTTGCATGGTATTTAATGCAACCTAGGTCTAAAATACATGAACATGCATGGCAAATAAACCAAACCTAATAACTAAAATATGCATGGCAATATCACAAACACAAGGCATGCTTAAACTAAAAACTCAACCAAATGTCAAGCAAATGCAAAACCTATCAACTAACATGGCAAAAATGCAACACACAATGCAAAACACATGGAGTAGCCGAATGGCCTCAAGCTCCAACAAGCATGTCATGTTCACAAACACTTGATATGCTAACATGCTCAACTAAAATATAACACTCAAATCATGCAAACACAAAGTAAAGATACTCACAAGCATTTTCACAAAAATTTGATATACTAACATGCTCAACTAAAATATAACATTCAAATCATGCAAACACAAGGTAGAGATACTCACAAGATTTTCACAACCACTTGATATACTAAATATAAAACATCAACAAATTTAGACATTATGAAAACAGAAAATTAAAAATGCAAGAACATGATATTTAAATTATATATGGCAACAAAAAAAGCAACCAAATTAAAACATGATTCAAATATATGAAGTAGAAGAACACTTAAAGCATCAAAATTAAAGAAAATAACATAAATAACATGATAAATTAAAGCAAAAACAGCAACCATAATAAGAAAAATGTAGGCCATTCGGCCATTAAAGAAAAATAAGAAAAAATTGTAAAAAAATATTTAAGAAAGAGATGAAGAAGAAACTTAAGAAGAACATAAAAAAAACACTTATTTAAAAAGAAAACTCACCAAATAATAATCAAAATAGCAAAAACAAGAATGGAAAATCAAGAAAGTGCAAGAGTTGGTGCTCAAGAGCAACCTCAAGAAGCTATATTTCAAGCTTTATCTCTTCAAACTTTCCTTTCTTTTCTAAACTTTTTCTTTTTGCTTTCAACCAAGGAGAGAAAAACTAAGAAAAACTAAGACAAATCAGCAAAATGAAAGTCTCCAAATGAAAACTCTGCACCTCCCCTTAATGCTGGCAGAATTTTACCTCTCTCCTCCCCTAGGATGTTGTCATTTTGATTCCAACCAACTTCAATCCAAGGGCTAGTGATTCAAGGTGAAAAATCATGAAATTATCACCCTTAGATTAGCATATCAGCTGTCCATAATTACAGCTGTTCAAGAATAATGTTGACACTCTTCCTTGGCCTATGTGGCTTAATCACAATGGCTTGATCAAAAAGAATCTCTAACTAACTCTTAATCCTTGGCCATTTGATTGAAAAATCAGAAGCTTCCTCCTTCCTTTGGGCCTTGGCAGGCCAGCACTTCTCTTTTCCAGCCAAGTCTGATTTTTTGAAAGGCCAAAAAATCAGAATTTTTTTTTTCTGAATAAAAAATATAAAAAATGATGTAAAAAAAAAAAGTGGGAGGCAAGTCGCACATATAAGTGAAAGAAAGATAGAGTAGATAGGTTGGGTAAGATTTTTATATTTTCATCTTTCTTTATTTATTCTTTATCTCATCCATTAAATAAAAATTCAAATTTTTCGATATCTATCTGATATCATTTCTTCTTCCAAATCAGGGATAATGCTTAGCCACACAAATCGATTATTATTTCAAGTTATTTAAAAATTTAGAGTAACATAAAAAAATTTTACTCACGAATCTATGATTTTATACTATCAAATCTGCTGAGATATAAATATTTTTAAGAATTATATTATATATTTTTAAAATTTAGATTTTTCTCTTTTTTCTTTCTCAGTATTGAATCAAATATTCATTTTTTATTAAAGTTTAAAATTTATTTTATGGTCGTTTAATTATTAATAATGCAAAGTTTAATTATAAAAACATTAATCCTAAAATACATTAAAATATTGTGTATATAGAATTGCTATTTGAATAAAAAAAATTATAAACAATAAGCTTAAATTTTGAAATAATTGATTAATTAAAAATAAATTTCTCCATATGACACGTCTCATTTAATTTGGATTTTGAACAATTTTGTTTTAAGTTTATGTCCAATTTGATTTGAAATATAATCTTATTAACTAAAAATTAATTTTATTATTTTTATTTTTAAAATATATTTAAATATTATTATAATTTGTTTTAAACAATTAATTTTTAAAAAATAATAATTACTTTAAACGGTCATTAATAATCTTTTAACTAACTAAATAAGCTGAAAAAAACAAAAATCGGTTATATAAATTAATCGATTTACACTTTAAAAATTGATGGCTATAACATGTCCGTGATTGTTTTTTTGATTAAGAGACCGTTATTGAAACATTTTTCATGTTAAATGGTGTAAAAGACAAAAAAGTCCAATGTCGCAACCTAAAAAATAACAAGTCTCATTGCGAGACTTTATATTCTTTAAGCGTGACATTAAAAAAAAAACTACAAAAAGTCGACTTAATTCCTCTTGAAAAATGAAGGTTTTGAAAATGACCTTGAAAAAAATATGGAGTCGCCACCAATTTGTTTTAGCTAGGTGTGATCTGCCACCTATTAAAACCGGTTTTGTAAAATATTTTAAAATTAATTAAAATATTTTTAAAACCAATTTCAAGTCTGCGTTTTAAACCAGAGAAATCAAAGAAGCGGGTTCGGGACTAGGTTACGTGTGGGGAAGGATTAGCAGCCCCACAACACCCGTATAAAAAGGTACCTTATTTATCATGTGTTATCTCAAGTGTAACAACCGAGGTTACGTATAATCATGTAAAGTTAAATCCCGAAAATTTTAAGGACAAACTTGGAAATTAGTAAGAAGTTATAAGTGAAGAAAATAAAAGAAGAAAGGATCAAATTGAACATACTAAAAAAGTTTAGGGGCTTAATGGTTATTTATAAAAAGTTGAGGGACTAATATGCAATTATCCCAAAAACAAGAAAAATATCTTTTGACTTCATCTTTTCTCCCGAAAATTCTACACATTTTTCATTCATTCTTCAAGTTCAGCCGGCCTCCCATCATCCCACTCTCTCTCTCAAAATTTTCTTCAAACAACAACACCAAAAATCTCAACAACAATTACATCCAAGGTTAGTTTCTTGATAAATTCTTCATTTTCTTTAGATATCTACTTGGGCATGCTAAGATCATAGCTCCATAAACATGTTAAGCTCTGAAATCCATCTATTAAGTATGAATTTTACTCATTCTTGGTAAGAATTAAAAGGATTTGAAAGCATGAACAAGAAAATGGGAAGAAAAAGCAAAACAGGGAAAACTGAGCATGCTTGCTGTTCGGATTTTCTGGGTTCGGTACATTAGGGTTTGTATTTTTTTGATATTTTTCCTAGAAACTAGACTTCAATATGAGAATTTTGGTTTTTGAATCACCCAAAACCGATAAGCGGTTAAAAAGATAAAATTCGGTGAAGTTTACTGTTCTGTGTTGATCTCTGTTTCAGCATGGTTTCGGGATTTATCAAATTTGATCAAAATTTTGTTCTAGTTGTATAAGTTAGTTATTTTATTCATAAATTAGATATATTGGTTGAAATAAAACAATTGGGATCACTTCCAAATTCCTTACCAAACTCAAGTTATGATTTTCTAATCTAACTTGATATTAAGGAATTTATTGCCTAAGAGAAATATAGTATCAAAGGATGGTTATGGATTATGAAAATCTCTAAGGCATGGAATACTAGAAACGAATTTGATAAGGACATGATTATGGAGTTGAATTATGGAGAAAATGATTATGGAAATGATATTAACAATTAAGGATATGTTGTTTTGAGTATGAGAAATTAGTATATGGGGTAGATTTATGGGACTTAAGTTACATTCAAAATTGTGTAATGCTTTGAGCATGTATAGATACTAATTATTGTTAATCTCTAGGCCACGTAGATCCGACGTCACCTGTGGATACCGAAGTTTCAGGTCGAGGTGTACAGTGAGATCATCCAAAGGATAGTGAGTAGACAACAACTATAGTTATTTGAAATATTTTTAATTATAATTATATATTTTTTTTACATAATATTTATTTTACGTATTAAAGGTATATACAATATTTAATCATATGAATTGATTTGTTATTAAAGTATTTTTATTTCAAGAAATATTATATCGAGTAAGTTGGTTGATTTATGAAATATGATTTTACATAGAATTTGACGTACATGGTTTTGGCTCCACCTGACTTAATGTATGAGATTATTTCCTTGACCGGAATACGGGAGCTGCGTGCTACGCCTCTGTGGCGGGAGCCACCTCCAGAGTCCCTATTCCGTGATATTAGACCGGAATACGGAGCTGCGTGCTACGCCTTTGTTGCGGGAGCCACCTCCAGAGTCCCTATTCCGTGATATTAGACTGGGGTTTGGGAGCTGCGTGCGACGCCTTTGTGGTGGGAGCCACCTCCAGAGTCCCTATCCCGTTATATTTGCCTTTTGGGGGCACATCATAGCGACAGATATGCCTTTGGGGCGTCCTATGGTGGTATTGGCCTTTGGGGCCGGCTACTAGTATGCCTACATGGATATTGCCTGGTTATTTCATGGATGTATTCTTGTGCATGACAGAAAGTTGGAGCCCAATTATACGAAACTTGATTTACTTTACGGATTTTATTCATTGATTTAATATTATAATATTGTTATACATTTGAAAAGCTTGCTACGTCTTTGAATTACTCATTATGGTTTTATTATTATTTATTTTGAAAATGTCAATTATACTTTACAGATTTCCATTATGGTTTTCACACGCTTTAAATGTTGTCTACTCATTGAGATATTCATATATCTCACCTCCTCTTATTTCTCATTTTCAGGACACATTTAGGTGTCGGGATTGCTGCCTTCCTCTACTCTCTGTTTCAAGAGTATATTGACGTGGTGGGCATCATATCTAAATTTCTAGAAGATTTGGTCTTTTGATGTTTTTATCTAGTAAACTTTGCTGAGATAGGTTTATTTCTAGATATATTGTATATATTTGAAGATATGAGACAATAGATCAATATGTTTTGATTTGAGCATAAATTGATCATGAATAATTTTTGAATATGTATGGATATATGTGGTAATAGTATTGAGAAATATTGCTGGTTGAGGATATGAATTTGAGTGTTATTTGCAGGAGGGTTATAGTTGAGATATAAAGGAAACTCTGCCGGATTTTAGGTAGATTATCCGGACAGGGTGTTACAATTTGGTATCAGAGCAAGGTTATAGGTTCTGTAGACTTAGAAACTGTTTGTTGAAGTATTAAAATATGGTCACTTGTGCAGGAAATCAGACACGATGCCACCACGTCGAAGAGGAAGGCCTAGAATCAATCCCCTACCCCAAAATAGGGATAGGAATAGAAATGTGAATGTTGATGAGCAAATTGGAGAACAAGCTTCAGCTGCTGGTTCATCTTCTGTTGCTGCACCCTCAGCAGCACCTCCAGCAGCTGATCGTAATTTAGCTGAGGCAGTTGCGGCCTTGGCAAGAGTAATTCCCGCTTTGACTGCCCCTACTGAAAAGGGGATAGTTGATTACTGTAAAGATTTGAAGAATATGGGTTGCAAGATTTTCACAGGGTCTTTGGAATCAGATTTAGCCTGGTCATGGCTACAAAAATTTGAGACTACTTCCATAACTCTTCAGATTCCCGAGCCTATGAGATTACCATGTGCGGTGCAATTTTTGGAGGATCATGCACACACATGGTGGAAAACTACAGTGCAAAGGTATGTTGGACGTCCTGCCATAACCTGGGCAGATTTTCGAAGAGAGTTTGAAGAAAAATACTATTCTCGGGCCTTGCGGGAAAAGAAATGGACTGAGTTTATGAATTTAAAACAGGGTGGTATGTCAGTAGCAGAGTACGAGCAAAAATTCAGTGAACTATCAGAATTTGCTCCATCGATAGTAGCCAACGATGCTGATAGATGCAAGAAATTCCAAGATGGGCTACATGTTAGTATTCGAGATAGGTTGACGACCCTAGATACAGATGACTTTAATAAATGGGTCAACATGGCAATTAAAGCTGAACAGAATCTGAAAGAAATGAAAGATAGAGAAGAGATGTTCAGAAAAAGAAAAGGGCAATTCTCCAGTGAGGACGTGAGGCCTAAGAAAAGTTATGTAGAAAGTAGTGTGAGTGGTTCCAAACCCTTGAGATTTCAGGAGGGATTAGACAGAAAACCTATTAGTGGTTCTTCTAGTAGATTTATCATTGGACCTCAACAGCAGACTAGATTGCCACCTGGGAGGTCAGGAGGATCTCGTACATTGACTTATCCTCAGTGTCCCCATTGTGGGAAGAATCACCCTGGTGAATGTTGGAGACTACAGGGTGTGTGTTTTTACTGCAAAGAACCGGGACACATGAAACGGGATTGTCCCAAGCTGGAGAACAAGGGAGTTACTAGTCAGTTGTCAGTGGGACAAAGAGAAAGGACCCAACCTACTGCTGCACATCAGCCGACAGCAGTTAGAGATAGAATTGGGGTACAATCTCAAGTTGGTTCATCTACTGGCCCTCGACAGAGTGGACAGCCTGGTAGACCTCGAACTACAGCCAGAATTTATGCTATGACCCAACAACAGGCTCAGGCTACTCCTGAAGTGGTTACAGGTACTCTCCCAATTTCTAAGGCAAATGCTAGGATCTTAATAGATCCAGCTGCAACTCATTCTTTTGTTGCTAATTCATATGTCATGCATTTGGGTAGAGAGTCTAGGAGATTAGATATCCCTATGGTCGTTAGTACCCCAGTGGGAGAAACTTTAAAAATTGATGTGGTTTATCCGGATTGTACCGTTATGGTTCAGGAGCATGAATTACCAGTTAATTTGTTTCCATTAGGAATGTATGATTTCGATGTGATTTTGGGAATGGATTGGTTGTCTAAACACAATGCAGTGATAGATTGTTTTTCCAAAACTGTGACTTTTAAGAAGTCAGGAGACTCGGAGTTTACTTTTCATGGAGAAAGGAAAGTTTTACCTTCTTGCCTTATCTCCAAGATGGCAGCCAATAGATACTTGCAAAAAGGGTATTCTGCTTACCTTGCTTATGTGATTAACAAGGACATACATGAGGCAAAGTTGGAAACTATACCTGTGGTCAAAGAGTTTCCTGAGATCTTTCCTGAAGAATTGGTCGGTTTACCTCCTGACAGGGAATTGGAGTTTACTATTGACTTAATCCCTGGCAGTGCTCCTATTTCTCAGGCACCCTATAGAATGGCACCTTCGGAACTAAAGGAATTGAAAGTGCAGTTGCAAGACCTAGTTGACAGAGGTTTCATTCGGCCTAGTACTTCACCGTGGGGAGCACCGGTTTTATTTGTAAAGAAAAAGGATGGATCTTTACGATTGTGTATCGACTATAGACAATTGAACAAGGTCACCATTAAGAATAAGTATCCTTTGCCAAGGATTGATGACTTGTTTGATCAGTTGCAAGGTGCAAGTGTGTTCTCCAAAATAGACCTAAGATCGGGTTATCATCAATTGAAGATTAAAGAATCTGATATTCCAAAGACTGCTTTTAGAACTCGATATGGTCATTATGAATTCTTAGTTATGCCTTTTGGGCTAACTAATGCACCTGCAGTCTTTATGGATTTGATGAATAGGGTGTTTCGGCCCTACTTAGATAAGTTTGTTATTGTTTTCATCGATGACATCCTAGTTTATTCCAGGAATAAGAATGATCATGTAAGCCATTTGAGAACGGTGTTGCAGACTATGCGTGAAAAGCAACTTTATGCTAAATTTTCCAAGTGTGAATTCTGGCTAGACAAAGTAGCATTCCTTGGTCATGTAGTATCTAAGGAAGGTATTTTTGTAGATCCACAAAAGATAGAAGCTGTAGTTGCTTGGGAAAGACCCACTAATGTCACAGAAGTTAGGAGCTTTCTCGGATTGGCAGGGTACTATCGAAGATTCGTCGAAGGATTTTCCATGATTGCCTCTCCTTTGTCAAAATTAACAAGGAAGCATGCTAAGTTTGAGTGGACTGATGAATGTGAGCAAGCTTTCCAAGAGCTCAAACGTAGATTGACCACAGCACCAGTTCTTACACTACCATCAGGGAATGGAAGCTTTGTGGTATACAGTGATGCCTCGAGGCGAGGTTTGGGTTGCGTTTTGATGCAACATGGGAAGGTGATAGCTTATGCTTCTCGACAACTGAAACAGCATGAGCAAAACTATCCCACTCATGATTTAGAGTTAGCGGCAGTGGTGTTTGCACTGAAAATTTGGAGGCATTATTTATTTGGAGAAAAATGTACAATCTACACTGATCATAAGAGTCTGAAATATCTGATGGATCAGAAAGAATTAAATTTGAGGCAAAGGAGATGGTTGGAATTGATAAAAGATTATGACTGTGTAATTGACTATCACCCAGGAAAGGCCAATGTAGTGGCCGATGCTCTTAGTAGAAAGTCTTCTAGTTCTCTTGCTCATATCCGAGCAATTCAGAAACCCTTACAAAATGAGTTGAAGTCTTTACCTTTAGAATTGATGGTTGATGAGAATAATCTTCTGATAGCCCACTTGAAGGTTAAACCGATTCATATTGATTGGATACGTGAAGCACAAAATAATGACCCTATGCTGGTAAAGTTAAAGCAAGAAGTAAGGGATGGTGTGAGGACTGACTATCAATTAAAGGATGATGATGTACTGATAATGAGAAATAGGCTTTGTGTGCCTCAGGATAAAGAACTCCGGAAGGTGATTTTGGAGGAAGCTCATAATGCACCATATGCGTTACATCCCGGTAGCGTGAAGATGTATCGAACCTTAAGAGAACATTATTGGTGGCAAGGTATGAAACGAGACATAGCTGAGTTTGTTTCTAGATGCTTGGTATGCCAACAAATTAAAGCCGAGCATCAAAAACCTTCTGGGAAATTGAACCCCCTACCTATTCCTCAATGGAAGTGGGAAGATATTGCTATGGATTTCGTTTCGGGATTGCCAAGAACACAGTCTGGTTATGACAGCATTTGGGTGATTGTTGATCGTCTGACAAAATCAGCTCACTTTTTGCCAGTTAAGAAGACTTTTTCCATGGAAAGATTGGCTAAACTTTATGTGAATGAAATTGTTAGGTTACATGGTGCCCCAGTATCGATTGTATCTGATCGAGACCCCCGATTCACATCTCGATTTTGGCCAAGTTTGCAGAATGCTATGGGCACTAAACTCAAGTTCAGTACTGCTTTTCATCCTCAGACAGATGGACAATCTGAACGGACAATTCAAATTTTGGAAGATATGCTCAGATCTTGTATTATGGAATTCAAAGGAAACTGGGATGAACACTTGCCCCTAGCAGAGTTTGCGTATAACAATAGTTATCAGTCCAGTATCGACATGGCTCCGTTTGAAGCTTTGTATGGAAGAAAGTGTAGAACTCCAGTGTGTTGGGATGATACAGATGAAAGGAAATTACTAGGTCCAGAAATTGTTATGATGACTGCAGACAAAGTTAAGGTAATTCGGGAAAAGATAAAAATAGCTCAAGATCGACAAAAGAGCTATGCAGATAATCGGAGAAAAGATTTAGAGTTTGAAATTGGTGATATGGTGTTTTTAAAAGTGACTCCTTGGAAAGGAGTAATCCGGTTTGGAAGAAGAGGAAAGTTGGGCCCTCGATATATAGGGCCGTATGAGATCATTGAACGGATTGGCCCAGTTGCTTATAGATTGGCCTTACCAGAAGAATTGTCACGAATTCATAATGTGTTCCATGTTTCCATGCTCCGAAAGTACATTTTCGATTCTTCACATATATTGAGGGATTTGCCTATGGAAATTGAGGAAAACTTAACTTATGAAGAACAGCCGGTTGAGATTTTGGACAGAAGGGACCAAGTTCTAAGGACTAAGACTATTCCATTAGTGAAAGTTCTTTGGAGGAATCATTTATACGAAGAAGCTACATGAGAAAGGGAGGAAGATATGCAGACTCAATATCCTCACTTATTCAATCAAGTTGGTAAGTAAATTTCGAGGACGAAATTTTTCTATGGGGGGTAAGTTGTAACAACCGAGGTTACGTATAATCATGTAAAGTTAAATCCCGAAAATTTTAAGGACAAACTTGGAAATTAGTAAGAAGTTATAAGTGAAGAAAATAAAAGAAGAAAGGATCAAATTGAACATACTAAAAAAGTTTAGGGGCTTAATGGTTATTTATAAAAAGTTGAGGGACTAATATGCAATTATCCCAAAAACAAGAAAAATATCTTTTGACTTCATCTTTTCTCCCGAAAATTCTACACATTTTTCATTCATTCTTCAAGTTCAGCCGGCCTCCCATCATCCCACTCTCTCTCTCAAAATTTTCTTCAAACAACAACACCAAAAATCTCAACAACAATTACATCCAAGGTTAGTTTCTTGATAAATTCTTCATTTTCTTTAGATATCTACTTGGGCATGCTAAGATCATAGCTCCATAAACATGTTAAGCTCTGAAATCCATCTATTAAGTATGAATTTTACTCATTCTTGGTAAGAATTAAAAGGATTTGAAAGCATGAACAAGAAAATGGGAAGAAAAAGCAAAACAGGGAAAACTGAGCATGCTTGCTGTTCGGATTTTCTGGGTTCGGTACATTAGGGTTTGTATTTTTTTGATATTTTTCCTAGAAACTAGACTTCAATATGAGAATTTTGGTTTTTGAATCACCCAAAACCGATAAGCGGTTAAAAAGATAAAATTCGGTGAAGTTTACTGTTCTGTGTTGATCTCTGTTTCAGCATGGTTTCGGGATTTATCAAATTTGATCAAAATTTTGTTCTAGTTGTATAAGTTAGTTATTTTATTCATAAATTAGATATATTGGTTGAAATAAAACAATTGGGATCACTTCCAAATTCCTTACCAAACTCAAGTTATGATTTTCTAATCTAACTTGATATTAAGGAATTTATTGCCTAAGAGAAATATAGTATCAAAGGATGGTTATGGATTATGAAAATCTCTAAGTGATAACTCGTATAATTATATAGTTTTTAGTTATGTTTTATTATTGTTTTGTGTCAAATACGAGTTATTATTGTTTAGTCTAATTGTGTTTATGATCTTTTATATTTTTATGTAATTTGGTGTTTTTCACAAGTTTCTTTGAGTGATTTCAGATTACTAGAATTAAGGGCAAATCCAGTTCAGTTCCAGTTCCGACACATTTTCCCATATCAGCTATATCTGGAGTTTCACAGAAGCAATAAGGCTGAAATTTTAACCGTGCAAATTTAAGAGTCATATCTATCTTTTTCATGTTTTACACTTCTTGAAACGGAGTCGTTTTCCCTAGCGAAATCGACCATCAAGTTGGCTGATGTGCAATGACGTCTGTGCTGATCTGTTTTCGTATTTTGCCCATATCTGCTTATCCACATCAGCAAATGAGCTGATTCCAATGGCTATGGATCCTTAACTGATAGGGGAACCTTTGTCTAGAAGACCATATGATCAGATCAGGCCTCTAATATTGACGAAATCGACCATCAAGTTGGCTGATGTGCAATGACGTCTGTGCTAACCTGTTTTCGTATTTTGCCCATATCTGCTTATCCACATCAGCAAATGAGCTGATTCCAACGGCTATGGATCCATAACTGGTAGGGGAACCTTTTTCTAGAAGACCATGTGATCAGATCAGGCCTCCAACATTGACAAAATCGACCATCAAGTTGGCTGATCAAAATTGTCATACAATGTGACGAAAATTGTTAGAAAAATGCACCCACCTATTATACCTACCTTTGAAATTTGTAAAGCTTGTCTCTTGTCATTTAGCCCTCCAAAATGTGTATAAATAGAGGGCCTTGGATGATTGTAGAGGATGATATTGTACATTGGTAGGATATTAGCCATTGTAATAAAATTCTCTAAGTTTTCTTCTTCTTTCTTTTCTCTAGTTTTCTTTTTCTTTAGAAAGATCAAGAGGTTGGATAATTAATATTCTTCTTCTTCTTCTTCTTTCTTTCTTTTATTTTCTTCTTAGATTCTATTTAATTTTATGTTTATAATGCCTATGCTAGGCTAAACTTCTATTTGGTTAAGGGTGATTTCAAAGCCCTAGACATGTTTTGTGATTGATTTTCAGATTCTATCTATCATTAATTTTCTATCAAAGTTGCTTATGTTCTTCTACAAGAATTGTTCATGATGTTGTCTAGATTTATTTAGGTGTACAACTAGATAGATCTTGATAATTATCTATTGCTAGTTTAGGAGTCTTGATCCGTGTAATTGTCTTGATTTCCTATTCATAAGTGGCAATTTGTGATTAATGATTATGGTCAAGTTTTCAATAATTGCAAAGTGGAACATAACCTAAGTTGAACAATCCGAGCTTATGTGTTTGTTGCTTAGATCAACCTATCTTTCTCATCATAAAGCTGCCATTAAATTGAATTTAGAGAGCTTATTCTAGGTTGTTTAATGGTTAGAGATTAAATAGAGAGCTTGTTCTATTTAACGACAAACTAAGGAAAGATTGGGGTAACAGAGCTTGTTGTTATCTACGGTTGTTAACTTTTGATAGTTGGTTGATATTGATAGATCTGAAATTGATTCTTAATGATGTCTAGTGGTGGAGAATGAAACCTTAACCATATTTTTCATATTTGATTCTTCTTACTTATTTGTTTTCTTACTTTTAGTTTGCTTATTTTTTATATTTATTTTTATTGGCTGGTTATACCGCCTAATTTGTATATTAACTTTGTTTTATTTTTATTGGCTGGTTATACCGCCTAATTTAGTATATATATTTTTATTGGCTGGTTATACCGCCTAATTTAGTATATATATTTTTATTGGCTGGTTATACCGCCTTGCATCTTATTCTTATTATTTACTTTAGTTTAAATCTGGCTTCAAAAACCCCTTTTCTTTTATTGTTCTTGAATTTAAGTTTTAAACTATTAACTTATAAACTAAAACCCAATCCCTGAGGACTCGACCCTTGCTAACTACTATACTTACAATTTATCTTTTTAGTGCAAGGTTAAATAAGATACACTCTTTTGGGTGCATCAAATTTTTGGCGCCGTTGCCGGGGATTGTTTTTTTTTAGTTTATTTGTTACTTGGTTTATTCTTATTTTCAGTTCTAATGAGTTTTATTTTCTTGTACATACGGGTTTTTCTGATCAAATTTTGAAAAAAAAAAAAAAAAAAAAAAAAAAACGATGGAATTGAGCAATCTAACACTTGAAGAGTTGGTGGCATACATGAACATGGAGAATCAACAAGCCAATCTCACCTTCCCAGTTCAACAATTGGCCATGGGAGGATGTCAAGGCCATCAAGTGTTCCAAGACCAACAGTATGATCATTACTCAAACACTTACCATGAGGGATGGTGGGATCATACTAATTATGGCTACTCGAAAAATTACCAAGAAGTAGATCCTTATGCCAATTACACTCATCCATCTAGCTTCAATCAATCATGGTCCCAAGAACCAGATCTTTTTCAACCACCACATATGACTCAAAACTCAGGTACTTCTTTAGAAGATCTTGTCTATTCTCTTGTTACTGATACATTGCAATTTCAACAGGAAACAAGGGCAAGCATCCAGAGTTTGGAAAAGCAAATGATCCAATTGACTAGTAGTATGGTGGGATGGGTAGCACAAAGATCTGAAGAACTCCCTGCCCAAACAATGATTAACCCAAAGGAGAATACTACTATTGTGACCTTGAGGAATGAGGAACAAGATAAGGATGAGACAAAATTAGAGATGAATTCTATTCTTGAGGATAATGAAGCCAATGATCCAAATAAGAGTATTTCAGCACCTGAGGTAACGTTTGAGATTCCAATTTTTACTAATGTTTCTTCTCCACCTTTTCCTAGTAGATTCGCAAAGTTCAAGGAGGATGAACATGAACAAGACACGCTGGAAACCTTAAACAGTTTGTTTGTGGATGTCATTCAACAAGTACCAAAAGATGCACCATTCCTCGATGAGATATGCACCACCAAGGATGATGGAATAATACTTGTAATGGAGAATGCATCCACTCTTGTGCAAAGAAAGCTTCCTCTTAAATGCATAAATTTGGGAAATTTCATGTATGAGCCTGACAAGCCTAAAAAGCCAAGAAAGGGTGTTGGTTAGATTCAAAACACTAACTCAAGTGTTAATTGGGAAGGCAGCCCAATTAAAGATGAAATTGCCAACCTTCCATATTCAGATTTGCTTTCTGTTTCTTTTCCTTTTTCTTTTATTATTTTTATTATTTTTATTTTATTTCTTATGTTTCTTTGTTAATTGTGTTTACTGCTTTTAAGTTCATTTAGGCTGCATAAGTTTCTTTTGTTTAATAGTTCTTTTCTCTTACATATAATTCTTGCATTGGGGGATAATAGCATTACATTAATGACAATGTAAGAATTATGTGTGGGGGGAAGAATTTAGGATTTTATTTAGAGTGTTTTGTTTTTGAGTTTTTTTTATGTTGTTTTTCTTTCTGATCCTGGTTTTGAAAATAACTAGATGTAAATATAATTTTTAATTTTTTACCCCGGTTAAATGGCGGATAACGGTACTCCGTGATTATTTAAGTCGGTTCCATCAGCTACCCAAAAAAAAAAACTGATATTGTATATAAATTTCTCTTTCAATTTCTCTTTTATTTTTTTTTCAGGATGGATGATATTCTCACAAGATTGCAGAAACGATTTCCTCCTTTTCCTCGAAATATTTTACTGAAGCTTTACCAAGTTCGATTTGAAAGATTAAGAATGCTTATGCACAAAGGGATTCCTGGAGACATACGTTGGATAATTGAAGCCAAGGTACGTGAAGATGAATATCTTCCTGTTTTGCATTTACCAGGTACAGGTAGAAGCACTTTTGCAAAGAAGCGACGAGCAAAGCGCATGAGTTCAAATTGCCACAAATGTGCACGATGGACGTGTAACGGTAAATGTCGTTCTATTGGGATTCCGTCCTCTAATCGAGATGATAAAATTGAATTCATTAAGGATGGACTGAGTAAGGAGAATTTGGGTAATATCCAACTTTCTCTTGAGACGCATCCTAGTGGAGACGTACAAAGAGAAATTCTTGATTTATGGCCGCAATTCCAAAGGGAATGGCAACATCTTGGGAATCTGATGTTAAAAGACCCTGTTTGCCAGCTTGTAAGAAAACTGGATGGGAAGCATATCCTCGACTCATAGAAGGCGTTTAAGCCGTTTCTGGACGTAAAACCAGAGGAAGATGTGAGCCACAATCACAACTACAATAAATGACTTCTCAGCTTTTGGTTTGATTTGCAATAACTTTATTTCGGTTTAATTTACGTGTTATTCGATTTGTGTAATTATTCTCATTTTTTTATTTGTCTTTTACGATTGATTTTTCTTCAAAAAAAAAAAAAAAAAAAACAAAAAAAAAAACAAAAAAAAAAAAAAAAAAAATTTGATGTGTTTTAAGCCATTTAGAAGTATTCATTCTGAACAAGGTCTGAGTAAGGGAGACTTGAGACATACCTTGTCAGTTTGATTTCTTCTTTTCAAAAAAAAAAAAAGTTTGTTGTGTTTTAAGCAATTTAGAAGTATTCATTCTGAACAAGGTCTGAGTAAGGGAGACTTGAGACATACCTTGTCAGTTTGATTTTAATCTTTTTATGTTTACTTGTTAATTTTTGTTTAGTATTTTAGGATTATTTAGGTTGCATGAGTTTGTTTTGTTTTGGTTTGAGTCTTAGTTGTTCCTATTCTTATGTTATTAGTTCTTTTCTCTTACACATGATTCTTTCATTTGGGTTAATAGACTTACATTGAGGACAATGTAAGAATTAAGTGTGGGGGGAATGATTTAGGATTTCTTTTATTTTTGTCTACTATTTTTTTTATGAGTCTTTATTATTATTATTATTATTATTATTATTATTATTTTAGTGTGTTTTAGTTCCTTTTTAATACAATGATGAGATATGAATTGCATAAGTCTAAAACAGATTTATTAGTGAGAAGATTTTCATGAGAATTGAGCTTGATGTCAACCTTTTTATGAGCCAATGTTAATATGATATGTTGATTGAGAAAGAAGCATGTTTAGACTTAATCTGACTTGTATAATCATCTTTGTGAGTTTTTGAGCCTATAATGATTGATGCATTATACAAATCAATCTAATTTCTTTCTTGAGTGCTCTTATGATTACATGATTCTCTAGAACTTGCTTTAAACCGTTTGAGACTATATTGATGCATGTGACAACATGAATATGATAGAGGCATTAGGATTTTTAGCCAGGGCCAAACAGCCATCCCTTATTGATGTTCCAAGAGAACACACCCTTAGTGAACCAATTTGAGCCTACATTGAATAAGCTATCTCTTTGGTAACCATAACTTGTCCCTAACCTAAATATACTTATATCTTTACCTTTGTTCCAAAGAAGAATTAGCATGATTTGAGACAAGTAGCAAAGACAAGGGATATTTTTTTGGTTAGAAACAAGAAATAAGTGTGGGGGGAAAAGAAAAGAAAAGTCAAGAGAAAAAGAAATGGAATACTGGCAAATACATTCCTATGTAAAAAAAAAAATATGAATCATCTCTTGAATTTGTGGAAAAAGAAAAAGATATTACAAAGTTGTTTAGAATGAAGAAAAGGCCCAACATTAATATCCGGCCTAGGTGACTATGTACTTGTAAAGAGTTTTGAGAAGTTTCTTTGTATAATCTTTTTATGTCTCTAAACTTTATGAACTCTTTGGAACCTTTGTGATATCTTTATCCTTTTGTTCTTCAACCACATTACAAACCCCTTGGCCCCATTACAACCTTGATTAAAGACCTCTTGATTTATGAAGTTGCATGATCTTTTAGTGGAGAATAGGTGGACAAGCAAGCATATGGTAGAAGTGTTTTCATGAGATTGATTGAGTGTAAACACTTTACCACTACTTTAAAGAGTGAAAATCAAGGGAGTATCCCATGTGAGAAGTTGAGATTAAGTTTGAATATGCACTATTTTGATTGAAATATGTTATGTTAATATTGGCTTAACTCAAACTATTTACATTCAAGCAAGATTTTTTGTGAATTTCTTTGAGCTATTGATTAGTTTTTAACACTTGTCCAATGATTATCTCTAATTCATATTGGAAGGATTAGTTATAATTATTATTTTTAGTTTTTCTTATGTTTTCAATGTTTGTGGGTATCGTCCTAGTAAACCCTCACGAGACTAAACTCGTCCACTAGGGACACCTAGGGGTTTAAAGGCTTGTGTCACATGCTAAGTGCCACCGTGATTTCCTACGAAAATGGATTAGATTAGATTTTCTTATTTTATTTTTATTGAGTCGTTGCTAGGGACTAGCAACAATCTAAGTGTGGGGGTGTGATAACTCGTATAATTATATAGTTTTTAGTTATGTTTTATTATTGTTTTGTGTCAAATACGAGTTATTATTGTTTAGTCTAATTGTGTTTATGATCTTTTATATTTTTATGTAATTTGGTGTTTTTCACAAGTTTCTTTGAGTGATTTCAGATTACTAGAATTAAGGGCAAATCTAGTTCAGTTCCAGTTCCGACACATTTTGCCATATCAGCTATATCTGGAGTTTCACAGAAGCAATAAGGCTGAAATTTTAACCGTGCAAATTTAAGAGTCATATCTATCTTTTTCATGTTTTACACTTCTTGAAACGGAGTCGTTTTCCCTAGCGAAATCGACCATCAAGTTGGCTGATGTGCAATGACGTCTGTGCTGATCTGTTTTCGTATTTTGCCCATATCTGCTTATCCACATCAGCAAATGAGCTGATTCCAATGGCTATGGATCCTTAACTGATAGGGGAACCTTTGTCTAGAAGACCATATGATCAGATCAGGCCTCTAATATTGACGAAATCGACCATCAAGTTGGCTGATGTGCAATGACGTCTGTGCTAACCTGTTTTCGTATTTTGCCCATATCTGCTTATCCACATCAGCAAATGAGCTGATTCCAACGGCTATGGATCCATAACTGGTAGGGGAACCTTTTTCTAGAAGACCATGTGATCAGATCAGGCCTCCAACATTGACAAAATCGACCATCAAGTTGGCTGATCAAAATTGTCATACAATGTGACGAAAATTGTTAGAAAAATGCACCCACCTATTATACCTACCTTTGAAATTTGTAAAGCTTGTCTCTTGTCATTTAGCCCTCCAAAATGTGTATAAATAGAGGGCCTTGGATGATTGTAGAGGATGATATTGTACATTGGTAGGATATTAGCCATTGTAATAAAATTCTCTAAGTTTTCTTCTTCTTTCTTTTCTCTAGTTTTCTTTTTCTTTAGAAAGATCAAGAGGTTGGATAATTAATATTCTTCTTCTTCTTCTTCTTTCTTTCTTTTATTTTCTTCTTAGATTCTATTTAATTTTATGTTTATAATGCCTATGCTAGGCTAAACTTCTATTTGGTTAAGGGTGATTTCAAAGCCCTAGACATGTTTTGTGATTGATTTTCAGATTCTATCTATCATTAATTTTCTATCAAAGTTGCTTATGTTCTTCTACAAGAATTGTTCATGATGTTGTCTAGATTTATTTAGGTGTACAACTAGATAGATCTTGATAATTATCTATTGCTAGTTTAGGAGTCTTGATCCGTGTAATTGTCTTGATTTCCTATTCATAAGTGGCAATTTGTGATTAATGATTATGGTCAAGTTTTCAATAATTGCAAAGTGGAACATAACCTAAGTTGAACAATCCGAGCTTATGTGTTTGTTGCTTAGATCAACCTATCTTTCTCATCATAAAGCTGCCATTAAATTGAATTTAGAGAGCTTATTCTAGGTTGTTTAATGGTTAGAGATTAAATAGAGAGCTTGTTCTATTTAACGACAAACTAAGGAAAGATTGGGGTAACAGAGCTTGTTGTTATCTACGGTTGTTAACTTTTGATAGTTGGTTGATATTGATAGATCTGAAATTGATTCTTAATGATGTCTAGTGGTGGAGAATGAAACCTTAACCATATTTTTCATATTTGATTCTTCTTACTTATTTGTTTTCTTACTTTTAGTTTGCTTATTTTTTATATTTATTTTTATTGGCTGGTTATACCGCCTAATTTGTATATTAACTTTGTTTTATTTTTATTGGCTGGTTATACCGCCTAATTTAGTATATATATTTTTATTGGCTGGTTATACCGCCTAATTTAGTATATATATTTTTATTGGCTGGTTATACCGCCTTGCATCTTATTCTTATTATTTACTTTAGTTTAAATCTGGCTTCAAAAACCCCTTTTCTTTTATTGTTCTTGAATTTAAGTTTTAAACTATTAACTTATAAACTAAAACCCAATCCCTGAGGACTCGACCCTTGCTAACTACTATACTTACAATTTATCTTTTTAGTGCAAGGTTAAATAAGATACACTCTTTTGGGTGCATCACTAAGGCATGGAATACTAGAAACGAATTTGAGAAGGACATGATTATGGAGTTGAATTATGGAGAAAATGATTATGGAAATGATATTAACAATTAAGGATATGTTGTTTTGAGTATGAGAAATTAGTATATGGGGTAGATTTATGGGACTTAAGTTACATTCAAAATTGTGTAATGCTTTGAGCATGTATAGATACTAATTATTGTTAATCTCTAGGCCACGTAGATCCGACGTCACCTGTGGATACCGAAGTTTCAGGTCGAGGTGTACAGTGAGATCATCCAAAGGATAGTGAGTAGACAACAACTATAGTTATTTGAAATATTTTTAATTATAATTATATATTTTTTTACATAATATTTATTTTACGTATTAAAGGTATATACAATATTTAATCATATGAATTGATTTGTTATTAAAGTATTTTTATTTCAAGAAATATTATATCGAGTAAGTTGGTTGATTTATGAAATATGATTTTACATAGAATTTGACGTACATGGTTTTGGCTCCACCTGACTTAATGTATGAGATTATTTCCTTGACCGGAATACGGGAGCTGCGTGCTACGCCTCTGTGGCGGGAGCCACCTCCAGAGTCCCTATTCCGTGATATTAGACCGGAATACGGAGCTGCGTGCTACGCCTTTGTTGCGGGAGCCACCTCCAGAGTCCCTATTCCGTGATATTAGACTGGGGTTTGGGAGCTGCGTGCTACGCCTTTGTGGTGGGAGCCACCTCCAGAGTCCCTATCCCGTTATATTTGCCTTTTGGGGGCACATCATAGCGACAGATATGCCTTTGGGGCGTCCTATGGTGGTATTGGCCTTTGGGGCCGGCTACTAGTATGCCTACATGGATATTGCCTGGTTATTTCATGGATGTATTCTTGTGCATGACAGAAAGTTGGAGCCCAATTATACGAAACTTGATTTACTTTACAGATTTTATTCATTGATTTAATATTATAATATTGTTATACATTTGAAAAGCTTGCTACGTCTTTGAATTACTCATTATGGTTTTATTATTATTTATTTTGAAAATGTCAATTATACTTTACAGATTTCCATTATGGTTTTCACACGCTTTAAATGTTGTCTACTCATTGAGATATTCATATATCTCACCTCCTCTTATTTCTCATTTTCAGGACACATTTAGGTGTCGGGATTGCTGCCTTCCTCTACTCTCTGTTTCAAGAGTATATTGACGTGGTGGGCATCATATCTAAATTTCTAGAAGATTTGGTCTTTTGATGTTTTTATCTAGTAAACTTTGCTGAGATAGGTTTATTTCTAGATATATTGTATATATTTGAAGATATGAGACAATAGATCAATATGTTTTGATTTGAGCATAAATTGATCATGAATAATTTTTGAATATGTATGGATATATGTGGTAATAGTATTGAGAAATATTGCTGGTTGAGGATATGAATTTGAGTGTTATTTGCAGGAGGGTTATAGTTGAGATATAAAGGAAACTCTGCCGGATTTTAGGTAGATTATCCGGACAGGGTGTTACATCAAGTCTCGGTAAAAAAGTCAGTTTTTAATTTACTATTTCAAGTTAATTCCCAATTTAAAGAAAAATAATTTAATTTTTAATTGAAAATGATCCGGAATTTGTTAATTTAAAATTTTCCTATATTCCCCAACAAACGTGGCAAAATATAAATTTTTTTATTAATCTGGAAATTTTTTTGAATCATTCTCGTTTTTTAAAAAAAAGATATTCTATTATTAATGATAATTGATGATATCCTCCTTAGTAAATCCGACAGAGAACTCATGAATTATTTTAACTCGAGAATATCTTTATTTTATTGAAAAGCATTATCTTTTTCAAAACATTTTAAAAAATATGAATATGAACATGTGTGACATAAATAAAATGACATAGCAAAGTCTAGATAATATAATGCAACCTAAATGATATGATATAATTTAAATAGCATAGTATATTCTAAATGAAATGGAATATCCTAAGTAACATGATATGTTCTAAATGAAATGAAATATCCTAAGTGACATAACATATTCTATATGAAATTTAGATGTCCTAAGTAACATGAAATATTCCAAATGAAATGAAATATCCTAAGTGACATGATATTCTAAATGAAATGAATATAACCTAAGTAAAATAATATATTCTAAATGACATGAAATGAATATGAAACATAAAATAATGTTATCATGAAATATGCATGAAAATAAAAATAATAATGCATGAACATAGTATATGCTAAATGATGTGACAAAAATAAATGACTAAATAAAAAGCATAGGATAACATGAAATATTTAAAACCATATGACAAACAATATAACATCATAAAATATAAAATCAAAATAATAACAATATCATATAAATTATCATAGCAAAAATCACATATTATATAGTATGCATGAACATGGAAAATGCAATGCATGAAAGTGTATTTTTTCCTTTAATTAAGGAAATCCGTATATCTAAAAAGATATCCGGCTACCTTAGAAAATATATCAAACTAAATTTTCTAAAATCAAAATACTTTGTGATTTGTTTGAAAACAATCTTGAAAATCTTGAATAAAAGGTAGAACCCTAGTCGAACCACCCCTTTAAAATAACTCTAATTTCCTAAGTTTGAAATCCCGAACTTGACCACCTTCAACCCGAGCTTCATAAAATCATTTTTAAAGATTTAAAAGGCTTAGAAACTACCCTATGACAATAGCTAAAGTTTCTAACCAACCCCCTCTAAATGCCTTAGCCAAATTTAACAATTGTTTTTCTTTTGAATTCGAATCTGCCTCTACTCTCCAATTTTAAAACACCATTTTTTAACCTATTTTTAAAAATCAAAAAAATCTAAAAAAAATACTAGAGACTTAGAACATGTAAAACTACACGGAAATAAATGACTTAATTTTCCAGATCAGAGATAACTTCCCAAATCGAGAAAGTTCAAAAACTGGGTGAAAACTGTTTTGCTAAAACACATTTTTTTGCCTTTGATAAAATCATTAAAAAAACAAAGTAAAAATATGGGAGACTCTATTAAGGACCTACAAACAGTTGCTAAAACTTCTAAAAACTTGGACAAAAATTGGCTGAGTAAAAAAAAAAAAACACAAAGGTAGAATAATCAATTTGACAACTCTTTAGTTTTTCACAAGTATGCTCAAGTGAGCACGACTTTGAGCCATTGATTGGCCTAAGTCATAAATCACGTGGCATGACATGAAATGCATGAAAATACAACAAATTGAATGCATGATTTAAATCCTAAATGACATGAAAAATGCATGGCATAGAGAATATGGTCTAGACCTAAAATGAACTTGCATGGCATTTAATGTAACTTAGGTCTAAAATGCATGACATGCATGGCAACGTAAGCAAAACCAAGACCTAAAGAATGCATGGCAATAACACAAACACATAACATTCTTATCAAAATACACAAAAAGAAAGCATGGAAATGCAAACAAGTCAACAAGCATGATGAAAATGCACATGCAAAGCAAAGAAAAAGAGGGCAGCCGAATGGACACATGCTCAATGTGATGAAGTCCTAGCATAACATTTTCACAAACACATGACATACTAAAATGCAAAGCTAAAAATAGACATGTTAAACCATGTAACCATGAAGTACATGCATGTATAAGACTAGACATTTTCACAAACACATAACATAGTAAAATGCAAATCATGAACAACTCAAACATTTTGAAAACAGAAAATTAAAAAATGTAAAACCAAAGAAAATGACGATGAAAACAAGATAATAAACTCAAAAATGGAGGTAAGTAAACAAAAAAAATTAAAAAAAAACTTCATATTTTTGTTATTTGAAGAAGATATAAAACATCAAAAACATGCTAGACATCACCAATCAACATGAAACAAAAAGCAAACATCAACCCAAAAGAAAATAGTCCATTCGGCTACTTAGAGAAAAATGTAAAAAAAAAAAATGGTTTTCCATAATTTTTGAAGAAAGTATCAAAGAAGACTTAAATGAGAAGCTTAAAAACACTTATTTCAAAATCAAAATCAAAAGAAACTCACTAAAATATGAATGAAAACAGCAAATCAAGAATGGAAATGCAAGGAAAGTGCCAGAGTATGGTGCTTTTAGCTCCCTCTAAAAGCTATATTGCAAGTTTTTCCTCTTCTTACTTTCTTTGCCTTTCTAAACTTTTCTTTTTTGCTTTTCAAAAATGTAGAGCATTCATCAAAATCAGAGTGAAAGAAATGAATAAGAGACCCCCCTCCTTATGCCTTGGCCGGTTGGCATCCTTTCAGAAGCAAGGTGGTTATTTTTTTTCATCCATTGACTATCATTTCAAGATGCTTTCTATGTAAAATTTTCACCATTAGAATAGAATGATCAGCCCTTGAATTATTATGTCATGAAGATGATGTCATAAATAGGGTGATAAATATGACATCATCCCCCTCCATCCATTGGTCCATGTGTCACAATTTCAAAGGCTTGATCACAAAAAATAACTACCTTCCTTTTCACCCTTGGCCCTTTGATGAAAAATAGAAAATATATGCCCTCCTTTGGGCCTTGGCCGGTTGACCCTTCACCTTCACCTTCCCAGCCCATGCTTCATTTTTTAAATGCAAGAAAAAGCCCTTTTCGGTTTCTTCGATAAAATGACATTTTGACCACCAAACCTAAATAATTGGCAAACGGACTCCAAATTCAAATTTTATTTTTTTCAATACTTCCAAAATGATAAAAATTAAATTATGGAAGTTTTCAAAAATTTTCGAGCCCATCTACTATTTTTTAGATTTTTTCTTCCAAAATTGCCCTTTTATGCACCCGAACTTTTACCATTTTGTAAACGAGCTCTAAATCCGGATTTTTCTTCACCAATCTCTTTCAAATAATTTAAAAGTGAGATCTGAAAATTTTTAGAATTTTTGGAGCTCATTTGCTAATTTTCAAGTGTCGCAACCTAAAAAATAACAAGTCTTATCGCAAGACTTTAATATTCGTTAAGCGTGACATTAAAAAAAAACCGAGGAAAAGTCGACTTAATTCCTCTAGAAAATGAAGGTTTTGAAAATGACCTTGAAAAAGACATGGAGTCGCCACCAATCTTTTTTACCTAGGTGTGATCGGCCACCTATTAAAACCGATTTTATAAAATATTTTAAAATTAATTAAAATATTTTTAAAACCAATTTCAAGTCTGCGTTTTAAACCAGAGAAATCAAAGAAACGGGTTCGGGACTCGGTTACGTGTGGGGAAGGATTAGCACCCCCACAACTCCCGTATAAAAAGGTAACTTATTGATCGTGTGTTATCTCAAGTATCGGTAAAAAATTGGTTTTAAATTTAGTATTTCAAGTTAATTCCCAATTTAAAGAAAAATAATTTCATTTTTAATTAAAAATGATCCGGAATTCATAAATTCAAAATTTTCCAATATTCCCCAACAAAAGTGGCAAAATATAGAAATTTTTATTAGTTTGAAAACTTTCCGAATCATTCTCATTTTAAAGAAGATATTCCGTTATTAATGATAATTGATGATATCCTCCCCAGCAAACTCGGCAGAGAACTCATGAATTATTTTAACTCGGGAATATCTTTATTTTATTGAAAATCATTACCTTTTTGAAAACATTTAAAAAAATATGAATATGAATATGCATGACATTAATAAAATGACATAGCAAAATCTAAACAATATAATGCAACCTAAATGATATGATATAATTTAAATGTCTTAGCATATTCTAAATGAAATGAAATATCCTAAGTTATATGATATATTATAAATGAAATGAAATGACCTAGGTAACATAATCTATTCTTATGAAACGAAATGTCCTAAGTCATGATATATTCTAAATGAAATAAAATATCCTAAATGACATAATATGTATCCTAAATGAAATGAAATAACATAGGTAACATAATATATTCTACATGAAATGAAATGACCTATGTAACATAACATATTCTATATGAAATGAAATTATTTAAATGACATGGCAAATATGAATGATATAGCATATAATTTAAATGACATGGAATATAAAATAATGCTATCATATAATATGCATGAAAATAAAAATGAAAATAATAATGCATGAACATAGTATATACTAAATAATATGACAAAAATAACTAAATAAAAAACATAGGATATCATGAAATATTCAAAACCATATAATAAATAATATAACATCAAAAAATATAAATCAAAATAATAACAATACCATAGGAATTATCATAGCAAAAATCCCATATTATATAAAATGCATGAATATGAAAAATGCAATGCATGAAAATGTATTTTTCCTTTAATTGAGGAAATTAGTATATCTAAAAAGATATCCAGCTACCTTAGGAAAATATGTCAAATTAAATATTCTAATACCAAAATACTTTGTGATTGCTTGAAAACAATTTTGAAAAGCTTAGATTAAAAATAAAAACTTAGCTAAACTCTTTTTTAAATGGCTCTAATTTCCTAAGTTTAAAATCCCGGACTTGATCACCCTTAACCCGAGACTTAAAAAATTATTTTTAGAGTTTAAAAGGGCTTAGAAACTACCCTAAGTCAGTAGCTAAACTTCCTAATCAGCCCCCTCTAAGTAACTTAACCAAAACAGAAAAATGATTTTCCTTAAAATTCAATTCTGACTCCACTATCTAGTTTTAAGCCATGATTTTTTTTACCCTATTTGTAAAAATTCAAAAAACAAATCTAAAAAAAATACTGGAGACTCAGGACATGTAAAAATACACGGGAAAAAATCGGCTTAATTTTTTAATTAAAGGTGACTGCCCATAAAAATCGGGAAAGTACGAGTACTGGGTGAAAAAAACTCTTTTGCCAAAACACATTTTTGCCTTTGATAAAATCATTTAAAAATCAAAGTAAAAATATTTAAGACTCACAAAATTACTCACAAACAGTATCTAGGACTTTTGAAAAGTTAGGCAAAAATTGGCTAAGTAAAAAAATCACAAAGGTAGAATAATCAATTTGACAACTTTTTAATTTTCCACAAGTATACTCAAGAGAGCATGACTTTGAACCATTAATTGGCCTAAGTCATTAGTCAAGTGGCATGGACATGAAATGCATGAAACAATACAGCAAATATGATGCATGAAATCATGAGTTTAAACCTAAATGTCATGAAAAATACATGGCATCAATAAAATGACCTAGACCTAAATGAACTTGTATGGCATTTAATGCAACCTAAGTCTAAAATGCATGGACATGCATGGCAAAATAAACCAAACCTAACATCTAAAATATGCATGGCAATAACACAACCACAAGACATGCTTAAACCAAATACTCAATCAAATGTCATGCAAATGCCAACCTATCAACTAACATAACAAAAATGCACACACAAAGCAAAATACATGAAGTGGTCGAATGGCCTCAAGCTCCAAACAAGCATGGCATTTTCACAAACACTTGATATACTTAAACTAAATACTCAATCAAATGCCATGCAAATGCAAACCTATCAACTAACATAGCAAAAATGCAATCACAAAGCAAAATCAATGGGGTGGCCGAATGGCCTCAAATTCCAAGTGAGCTTGGCATTTTCACAAACACTTGATATACGTTATACTCAACTAAAATATAACACTCAAATCATGCAAATATAAAGTAAAGGTATTAAAATTAACAAACATTTTCACAATCACATGGATTACAAAATATAAAACATAAACATTTTGAACATTTTGAAAGCAGAGAATTAAAAATGCAAGAACATGATAATTGATAACTCGTATAATTATACAGTTTTTAGTTATGTTTTATTATTGTTTTGTGTCAAATACGAGTTATTATTGTTTAGTCTAAATTGTGTTTATGATCTTTTATATTTTTATGTAATTTGGTGTTTTTCACAAGTTTCTTTGAGTGATTTCAGATTATTAGAATTAAGGGCAAATCCAGTTCAGTTCCAGTTCCGACACCTTTTGCCATATCAGCTATATCTGGAGTTTCACTGAAGCAATAAGGCTGAAATCTTAACCGTGCAAAGCTAAGAGGCATATCTATCTTTTTTATGTTTTACACTTCTTGAAACGGAGTCGTTTTCCCTAGCGAACTCGACCATCAAGTTGGCTGATGTGCAATGACGTCTGTGCTGACCTGTTTTCGTATTTTGCCCATATCTTCTTATCCACATCAGAAAATGAGCTGATTCCAACGGCTATGGATCAGTAGCTGACAGGGGAACATTTTTCTAGAAGACCATGTGATCAGATCAGGCCTCCAATATTGACAAAATCGACCATCAAGTTGGCTGATCAAAATTGTCATACAATATGACGAAAATTGTTAGAAAAATGCACCCACCTATTATACCTACCTTTGAAATTTGTAAAGCTTGTCTCTTGTCATTTAGCCCTCCAAAATGTGTATAAATAGAGGGCCTTGGATGATTGTAGAGGATCATATGGTACATTGGTAGGATATTAGCCATTGTAATAAAATTCTCTAAGTTTTCTTCTTCTTTCTTTTCTCTAGTTTTCTTTTTCTTTATTTTCTTCTTCTTCTTTCTTTCTTTTATTTCCTTCTTAGATTCTCTTTAATTTTATGTTTATGTTTACAATGCCTATGCTAGGCTAAACTTCTATTTGGTTAAGGGTGATTTCAAAGCCCTAGACATGTTTTGTGATTGATTTTCAGATTCTATCTATCATTAATTTTCTATCAAAGTTGCTTATGTTCTTCTACAAGAATTGTTCATGATGTTGTCTTGATTTATTTAGGTGTACAACTAGATAGATCTTGATAAGTATCTATTGCTAGTCTAGGAGTCTTGATCCGTGTAATTGTCTTGATTTCCTATTCATAAGTGGCAATTTGTGATTAATGATTATGGTCAAGTTTTCAATAATTGCAAAGTGGAACATAACCTAAGTTGAACAATCCGAGCTTATGTGTTTGTTGCTTAGATCAACCTATCTTTCTCATCATAAAGCTGCCATTAAATTGAATTTAGAGAGCTTATTCTAGGTTGTTTAATGGTTAGAGATTAAATAGAGAGTTTGTTCTATTTAACGACAAACTAAGGAAAGATTGGGATAACAGAGCTTGTTGTTATCTACGTTTGTTAACTTTGATAGTTGGTTGATATTGATAGATCTGAAATTGATTCTTAATGATGTCTAGTGGTGGAGAATGAAACCTTAACCATATTTTTCATATTTGATTCTTCTTACTTACTTGTTTTCTTACTTTTCTAGTTTGCTTATTTTTAAAAGTATATTTATTTTTATTGGCTGGTTATACCGCCTAATTTGTATATTAACTTTGTTTTATTTTTATTGGCTGGTTATACCGCCTAATTTAGTATATATATTTTTATTGGCTGGTTATACCGCCTAATTTAGTATATATATTTTTATTGGCTGGTTATACCGCCTTGCATCTTATTCTTATTATTTACTTTAGTTTAAATCTGGCTTCAAAAACCCCTTTTCTTTTATTGTTTTCTTTGAACGTAAGTTATAAACTAATAACTCATAGATTAAAACCCAATCCCTGAGGACTCGACCCTTGCTAATCATTATACTTACAATTGATCTTTTTAGTGCAAGGTTAAATAAGATACACTCTTTTGGGTGCATCAAATTTTTGGCGCCGTTGCCGGGGATTGCTTTCTTTAGTTTATTAGTTTATTGGTTTATTCTTATTTTCTGTTCTAATTATTTACTTTCTTTTTTTTTTATTAGTGAATGTTCCAAGCTCCTGAAGAAGACTTACGACTTAGGAGAATTCGGGAATTTATAACTTCTCACCAACAACCAATCGAGGAGTTGATCCAAAACATCCAAGAGGAGCAAGGAGAGATGGCAGCAGCTGACAACCGAACTCTCAAGGAGCTAGCCGCTCCGGACTTGGGTCAACAACCATTATGCATTGAATATGCTAATCTTGAGGTAGCTTTTGAATTAAAATCTGGTTTGATTCATCTTCTCCCAACTTTTCATGGCTTTGCAGGAGAGGATCCAAATAAGCACCTCAAGGAATTCCATGTAGTTTGCTCAAGCATGAGACCAACAGGGGTCACGGAAGAGCAAGTTAAGTTGAGAGCCTTCCCATTCTCTCTAGCTGATTCAGCAAAGGAATGGCTCTACTATCTACCATCCGGGACCATCACTACATGGAATGATTTGAAGAAAGCATTCTTGGAAAGGTATTTCCCAGCATCTAAGGCTGCCAACATTAGGAAAGAGATATGTGGGATTCGGCAATACAACGGAGAGTCCTTATATGAATATTGGGAGAGGTTCAAGAAACTTTGTGCATCATGTCCACACCATCAAATAAGTGAACAACTTCTCATCCAATACTTCTATGAAGGTCTCATGCCCATGGAGAGAAGTATGATAGATGCCGCTAGTGGGGGAGCTCTAGTTGATAAGACTCCCAGGGCTGCTAGAACATTAATCTCCAACATGGCAGCCAATTCTCAACAGTTTTCAATGAGACAAGATCCACCACCACAACCCAAGAGAGTTAATGAGGTAAGTATATCATCCCTTGAACAAAAATTTGATAAACTGACTTCTCTTGTTCAACAATTGGCTGTAGGTAAAATACAACAAATAAAGGCTTGTGGCATATGTTCAAACATAGGGCACCAAACTGATATGTGTCCAACACTTCAAGAGGATACCAATGAACATGTGAATGCCATGGGTGGATTTCAGAACCAATCAAGGAAATATGATCCCTACTCAAACACTTACAATCCAGGATGGAGGGATCATCCAAACTTCAATTATGGAGGGAACCAATCACAAACTATTCCTCCACCATTTGACCACAGGCCACCGGGTTTTCAGCAAAGAGTGCAACAACCATACCAAACCCGACAACAACTACCACCCACCCAAAATTCAGGTACTTCTCTTGAAGATCTTGTTAAAGCTCTTTCTACTAATACAATTCAATTTCAACAGGAAACAAAGACAAGTATTCGAAATTTGGAGACTCAAATAGGGCAATTGGCAACAACCATGAGTCAAATGCAAGCAAGGGATTCTGGGAAATTACCTTCCCAAACCATAGTGAATCCAAGAGAGAATGTCAATGCTATAACTTTAAGAAGTGGGAAACAGCTAGAGACACCACAAAATGATAGTGCTCAAGGGGAGAACAATACCATGGCATCCTCTTCACATCCCAACGAGCCACTAAAAAAGGTAATTCCTAAACCATCATTTCCTTCTTATATAACTCCTCCACCTTTTCCTAGCAGGTTAGCAAAGTCCAAGAAGGAGGAGCAAGAGAAGGAAATTTTGGAAACCTTCCGGAAAGTAGAGGTGAACATTCCTTTACTAGATGCTATCAAGCAAGTGCCAAGATATGCCAAGTTCCTAAAAGAGTTGTGCACATCTAAACGGAAGTTGAAATGGAATGAAAAGGTAAGTGTGGGGAAGAATGTGTCAGCTGTTCTTCAAAAGAAACTCCCACCTAAATGCAAGGATCCAGGTATGTTTACCATTCCTTGTAAGATAGGCAACACCAGGTTTGAGCGTGCTATGCTAGATCTAGGGGCATCTATTAATGTCATGCCATATTCAATTTATGCTTCATTGAATCTAGGACCATTAGAGGAAACCGGTGTTATAATACAACTTGCTGACCGTTCTAACACTTATCCAAGAGGAGTTGTAGAAGACGTTCTTGTACAGGTTAATGAATTGGTTTTTCCCGCTGACTTTTATGTTATTGAGATGGAAGATGAGATGTCTTCTAATCCCACACCTATTCTATTAGGGAGACCATTCTTGAAAACAGCAAGAACTAAAATAGATGTACATGATGGCACTTTAACTATGGAATTTGATGGTGAAATAATTCGCTTTAACATTTTTGAGGCCATGAGATATCCTAGTGATGTGCATTCTGTTTTTAATATTGATATAATTGACTCACTAGTGCAGCAAGCTTATGAGCTAGATGGTGAAGATAGTGTGGAAATAGTCCTTAGCAACCATCTCGGAATGGGGAATGCTAAACTAGCCTTGAGTGACCAGGTGGAAGGGGCACTAGAATCTTTACACTCGCTGCCACCTAAAGATGCAAGGTTTGATGTTTCATTTATTGATTTGCCTTTATCTAATGAGAAACTTCTACCTTCCATTTTGCAGGCACCAACTTTAGAGTTGAAACCACTACCGAACCACTTGAAATATGTGTTCCTAGGTAAAAAGGACACACTACCGATCATCATTGCCAAAGAGCTCACACCTTTGCAAGAAGAGCGACTTATCCGGGTGCTTAGAGAGCATAAAACAGCAATTGGTTGGACAATTGCCGATATCAAGGGAATAAGCCCATCCATGTGCATGCACCGGATTTTGTTAGAGGAAGGGTCCAAACCAACAAGAGAAGCACAAAGAAGATTGAACCCTCCTATGATGGAGGTTGTGAAAAAGGAGATACTGAAGCTCCTAGATGTTGGAGTGATCTATCCTATCTCGGATAGCAAATGGGTGAGCCCGGTCCAAGTGGTTCCAAAGAAATCAGGTGTAACGGTGGTAACAAATAATGAGAATGAACTTGTTCCTACTAGGATTCAAACAGGATGGCGAGTTTGTATTGATTATCGTAAACTTAATTCCACAACTCGCAAAGACCACTTTCCTTTACCTTTTATTGATCAAATGCTTGAAAGGTTAGCTGGCCATTCTCATTATTGTTTTCTTGATGGTTTTTCAGGTTATAATCAGATAGCCATTGCTCCGGAGGACCAAGAGAAAACAACATTCACATGTCCATTTGGTACTTTTGCATACCGGCGTATGCCATTTGGTCTTTGTAATGCACCAGCTACATTCCAAAGGTGTATGGTTAGCATATTTTCAGATTATGTAGAGAACATCATAGAAGTGTTTATGGATGATTTTAGTGTCTATGGTGATTCTTTTGATAGATGTCTAGAGAACCTTACACTTGTACTTGAAAGATGCATGGAAACTAACCTTGTTTTGAATTGGGAAAAATGTCACTTTATGGTAGAACAAGGAATAGTTTTGGGCCATGTTATTTCTTCTAGAGGGATAGAGGTTGATAAATCTAAAATAGATATTATGCATTCTTTACCACCTCCCACAAATGTGAGAGAGGTTCGTTCTTTTCTTGGACATGCAGGTTTCTATAGGAGATTTATCAAAGACTTCTCAAAGATCACATTACCTCTTTGCAAGCTACTACAAAAAGATGTGGTTTTCCACTTTGATGACAAATGCAAAGAAGCGTTCGAAACATTGAAGGGACTCTTGACATCAGCTCCTATCATCCAACCACCAGATTGGAATGTACCCTTTGAAATCATGTGTGATGCTAGTGACTATGCCATTGGAGCTGTTTTGGGCCAAAGGGTTGGCAAAGCCTCACATGCCATTTATTATGCCTCACGAACTCTTAATGATGCTCAATTGAACTATTCCACTACTGAAAAAGAACTTTTGGCTGTTGTATTTGCTTTAGAAAAATTTCGATCTTATTTAATTGGTACTAAAGTAATTGTATTTTCTGACCATGCAGCCCTTAGGTACTTACTCACTAAGAAGGATGCCAAACCAAGGTTGATCAGATGGATACTTCTCTTACAAGAGTTTGATTTGGAGATAAAAGATAAGAGAGGTAGTGACAACTTGGTTGCGGACCATCTTAGCCGTTTAGTTCATGAAGAGGATGCACTACCCTTGAATGAGAACTTTCCGGATGAGCAACTTGTTTTTATAAGTACAACAACTCCTTGGTATGCTGATATTGTTAATTACTTAGTTACCAAGAAGTTGCCACAAGAGTTGACACAAGCTCAAAGAAATAAGATCAAGAGTGATGCCAAATACTACATATGGGATGATCCTTACCTTTGGAAGCATTGCTCCGATCAGATTATAAGAAGGTGTGTACTCGAAACTGAATTTCAATCTATTCTCACCTTTTGTCACTCTTATGCATGTGGAGGACACTTTGGATCCAAAAGAACAGCCATGAAAATTCTTGATTCTGGATTTTATTGGCCTACCATATTCAAAGATGCATACCTCTTTTGCAAGTCATGTGATCGTTGCCAAAGAACAGGTAACTTAGGTGCTAGAAATCAAATGCCTCAAACTCCAATACTTATTGTTGAAATTTTTGATGTATGGGGCATGGATTTCATGGGACCTTTTCCTCCTTCTTTTGGTAATCTTTATATTTTACTTGCCGTTGATTATGTTTCAAAGTGGGTGGAAGCAAAATCCACTAGGACTAATGACTCTAAAGTTGTTTCAGATTTTGTCAAGACTAACATCTTTGCTAGGTTTGGAACGCCAAAGGCCATAATCAGCGATAGAGGTACTCACTTTTGCAATAGGACTATGGAAGCACTTTTGAGGAAGTATAACATCACACACAAGGTCTCCACCTCATATCATCCTCAAACTAGTGGGCAAGCTGAAGTGTCAAACCGAGAAGTTAAGTCCATCCTTGAAAAGACAGTTAATCCAAATAGGAAGGATTGGAGTTCACGACTTGATGATGCACTTTGGGCTTATAGGACAGCATATAAGACACCCATTGGTATGTCTCCTTATCGACTTGTTTATGGTAAGCCTTGTCATCTTCCGGTTGAATTGGAACATAAATCATATTGGGCTATCAAACAATGCAACATGGAGATGGATGAGACAGGAAAGAAAAGAAAACTTGACCTACAAGAATTAGAGGAGATAAGGAATGATGCCTATCAGAATTCTAGGATTTACAAGGAAAAGACTAAGGCATTCCATGACAAGATGATATCAAGAAAGGAATTTGTTGTTGGACAAAAAGTTCTTCTCTTCCATTCACGCCTTAAGTTATATCCAGGTAAGTTACGTTCTCGTTGGGTTGGACCTTTTGTTATTACTAATGTACTTACTCATGGTGCAGTTGAAATCCAAAGCCCACAAACATATAAGGCATTCAAAGTGAATGGTCATAGATTGAAGCCTTACTATGAGAACTTTCCAATACAAGATGTGGAGGAGTTTCCACTTTTTGAGCCAAAGTATGTTTAATAATAATGGCATGGGTCTAAGTTAGGCTGAGGACAATAAACCAAGCGCTTCTTGGGAGGCAACCCAAAAGGATGGAGAGCATCTATTATATCAGATTTGCATATTCCTTACTCTCCATCATTCTATCTTTTATTGTTTTTCTTTTCTTTTGTTTAATAGTTCTTTTCTCTTACATATAATTCTTGCATTGGGGGATAATAGCATTACATTGAGGACAATGTAAAAATTATGTGTGGGGGGAAGAATTTAGGATTTTATTTAGAGTGTTTTGTTTTTGAGTTTTTTTTTATGTTGTTTTTCTTTCTGATCCTTGTTTTGAAAATAACTAGATGTAAATATAATTTTTATTTTTTTTACCCCGGTTAAATGGCGGATAACGGTACTCCGTGATTATTTAAATCGGTTCCATCAGCTACCCACAAAATTGATATTGTATATAAATTTCTCTTCCAATTTCTCTTTCAATTTTTTTTTTTTTTCATTTTTTTCAGGATGGATGATATTCTCACAAGATTGCAGAAACGATTTCCTCCTTTTCCTCGAAATATTTTACTGAAGCTTTACCAAGTTCGATTTGAAAGATTAAGAATGCTTATGCACAAAGGGATTCCTGAAGACATACGTTGGATAATTGAAGCCAAGGTACGTGAAGATGAATATCTTCCTGTTTTGCATTTACCAGGTACAGGTAGAAGCACTTTTGCAAAGAAGCGACGAGTAAAGCGCATGAGTTCAAATTGCCACAAATGTGCACGATGGACGTGTAACGGTAAATGTCGTTCTATTGGGATTCCGTCCTCTAATCGAGATGATAAAATTGAATTCATTAAGGATGGACTGAGTAAGGAGAATTTGGGTAATATCCAACTTTCTCTTGAGACGCATCCTAGTGGAGACGTACAAAGAGAAATTCTTGATTTATGGCCGCAATTCCAAAGGGAATGGAAACATCTTGGGAATCTGATGTTAAAAGACCCTGTTTGCCAGCTTGTAAGAAAACTGGATGGGAAGCATATCCTCGACTCATAGAAGGCGTTTAAGCCGTTTCTGGACGTAAAACCAGAGGAAGATGTGAGCCACAATCACAACTACAATAAATGACTTCTCAGCTTTTGGTTTGATTTGCAATAACTTTATTTTGGTTTAATTTACGTGTTGTTCGATTTGTGTAATTATTCTCGTTTTTTTTTATTTGTCTTTTACGGTTGAGTTTTTCTTCTCTTTTTGATTTTCTTCCTGAAATCACGCAAAAATCTTTTGTTAGGTTAACATTTTCTTCTGACAAGTCAGACACACTTTCGGCGACATTATTACTCTTGTCTGATTCACTACTCAGTCCTCTATATATTACACCATGTACTCATTCTCTTTCAGGCACTCGAAAAAAAATGGAAAGTACTTCATCCCAGCGCATTAAAAAAATTTGTGTCTTTGGAGGTGCTTATCCAGGGAAAAATAACATATTCGCTGATGAAGCCATAAGAGTTGGAGTAATACTTGCCCAACAAAAGATCCACTTGATTTATGGAGGCGGTAGTACGGGTTTAATGGGAGCAGTCGCTACAGCAGCACACACCGGAGGAAGTCCAGTTCTAGGAATCGTGCCAAAACTATTCACAAGTTTTTGTGGACCTACCGTGGGTAAGGAAATACAAGTCTGGACTATCCCTGAACGGATGACAATCATGTACCATTCTGCCGATGCATTCATTGCTTTACCAGGAGGTCTGGGTACATTGGAAGAAATAGCTTGCGTGGCTTCTTGGTCATCTTTGGTCACAAATAAGAAACCCATTGGTTTACTTAATATTAATGGTTATTTTAGTAATTTGCTTTCATATTTAGATAATGCTGTGGATAATGGATTCATGTTTTCAGAGGCAAGGAGAACCATAATTTCTGCTACAACCATTGAAGATTTACTTAAAAAGCTCCAAGCTTATGAGTGTTTATCTGCTACGGTTGTTTCGCAAACGCTCGGAAAAAGAAAAAGAGATATGGACGAGCAAGGAGTGGATTGCACTTTGTCTTTGTGACATTATCTAACATTTTGCTTGTTGTGTCTCAGTTATAATAAGTGGTTAGCAACCTCTGCAGGTAATATCTCCTAAATTCTACCTTTAAAATTTGACATTGGGGACAATGTCATATTTTAGTAGGGGGTAAGGGACATATTTTGTTAATTTTAAAAATAAAAAAAAAAAGTTGTGTTTTAAGCCATTTAGAAGTATTCATTCTGAACAAGGTCTGAGTAAGGGAGACTTGAGACATACCTTGTCAGTTTGATTCCTTCTTTTCAAAAAAAAAAAAAAAACAAAAAGTTTGTTGTGTTTTAAGTAATTTAGAAGTATTCATTCTGAACAAGGTCTGAGTAAGGGAGACTTGAGACATACCTTGTCAGTTTGATTTTAATCTTTTTATGTTTACTTGTTAATTTTTGTTTAGTATTTTAGGATTATTTAGGTTGCATGGTTTTGTTTTGTTTTGAGTCTTAGTTGTTCTTATTCTTATGTTATTAGTTCTTTTCTCTTACACATGATTCTTTCATTTGGGTTAATAGACTTACATTGAGGACAATGTAAGAATTAAGTGTGGGGGGAATGATTTAGGATTTCTTTTATTTTTGTCTACTATTTTTTTTTATGAGTCTTTATTATTATTATTATTTTTTTTAGTTTGTTTTAGTTCCTTTTTAATACAATGATGAGATATGAATTGCATAAGTCTAAAACAGATTTATTAGTGAGAAGATTTTCATGAGAATTGAGCTTGATGTCAACCTTTTTATGAGCCAATGTTAATATGATATGTTGATTGAGAAAGAAGCATGTTTAGACTTAATCTGACTTGTATAATCATCCTTGTGAGTTTTTGAGCCTATAATGATTGATGCATTATACAAATCAATCTAATTTCTTTCTTGAGTGCTCTTATGATTACATGATTCTCTAGAACTTGCTTTAAATCGTTTGAGACTATATTGATACATGTGACAACATGAATATGATAGAGGCATTAGGATTATAACTGGAGCCAAACAGCCATCCATTATTAATGTTCTAAGAGAACATCCCCACTAGTGAGCCAATTTGAGCCTACATTAAATATGCTGTTTTATTGGTAACCACAACTTACACCTAGCCTAAATATACTTATATCCTTACCCTTGTTCTAAAGATGGATTATATATTTTGAGACATATTGCAAAAAAACAAGGGATATTTTTAGTTAAAAATTTGGGTTAGAAACAAGAAATAAGTGTGGGGGGAAAAGAAAAGAAAAGTCAAGAGAAAAAGAAATGGAATACTGGCAAATATATTCCTATGTAAAAAAAAATATATGAATCATCTCTTGAATTTGTGGAAAAAGAAAAAGATGTTACAAAGTTGTTTAGAATGAAGAAAAGGCCCAACATGAATATCCGGCCTAGGTGACTATGTACTTGTAAAGAGTTTTGAGAAGTTTCTTTGTATGATCTTTTTATGTCTCTAAACTTTATGAACTCTTTGGAACCTTTGTGATATCTTTATCCTTTTGTTCTTCAACCACATTACAAACCCCTTGGCCCCATTACAACCTTGATTAAAGACCTCTTGATTTATGAAGTTGCATGATCTTTTAGTGGAGAATAGGTGGACAAGCAAGCATATGGTAGAACTATTTTCATGAGATTGATTGAGTGTAAACACTTTACCACTACTTTAAAGAGTGAAAATCATGAGAGTATCCCATGTGAGAGGTTGAGATTAAGTTTGAATATGCATTATTTTGATTGAAATATGTTATGTTAATATTGGCTTAACTCAAACTATTTACATTCAAGCAAGAATTTTTTTTGAATTTCTTTAAGCTATTGATTAGTTTTTAAGACTTGTCCAATGATTATCTCTAATTTATATTGGAAGGATTAGTTATAATTATTATTTTTAGTTTTTCTTATGTCTTCAATGTTTGTGGGTATCGTTCTAGTAAACCCTCCCGAGACTAAACTCGTCCACTAGGGACACCTAGGGGTTTAAAGGCTTGTGTCACATGCTAAGTGCCACCGTGATTTCCTACGAAAATGGATTATATTAGATTTTCTTATTTTATTTTTATTGAGTCGTTGCTAGGGACTAGCAACAATCTAAGTGTGGGGGTGTGATAACTCGTATAATTATACAGTTTTTAGTTATGTTTTATTATTGTTTTGTGTCAAATACGAGTTATTATTGTTTAGTCTAAATTGTGTTTATGATCTTTTATATTTTTATGTAATTTGGTGTTTTTCACAAGTTTCTTTGAGTGATTTCAGATTACTAGAATTAAGGGCAAATCCAGTTCAGTTCCAGTTCCGACACCTTTTGCCATATCAGCTATATCTGGAGTTTCACTAAAGCAATAAGGCTGAAATCTTAACCGTACAAAGTTAAGAGGCATATCTATCTTTTTCATGTTTTACACTTCTTGAAACGGAGTCGTTTTCCCTAGCGAAATCGACCATGAAGTTGGCTGATGTGCAATGACGTCTGTGCTGACCTGTTTTCGTATTTTGCCCATATCTTCTTATCCACATCAGAAAATGAGCTGATTCCAACGGCTATGGATCAGTAACTGACAGGGGAACATTTTTCTAGAAGACCATGTGATCAGATCAGGCCTCCAATATTGACAAAATCGACCATCAAGTTGGCTGATCAAAATTGTCATACAATATGACGAAAATTGTTAGAAAAATGCACCCACCTATTATACCTACCTTTGAAATTTGTAAAGCTTGTCTCTTGTCATTTAGCCCTCCAAATGTGTATAAATAGAGGGCCTTGGATGATTTTAGAGGATCATATGGTACATTGGTAGGATATTAGCCATTGTAATAAAATTCTCTAAGTTTTCTTCTTCTTTCTTTTCTCTAGTTTTCTTTTTTTTTATTTTCTTCTTCTTCTTTCTTTCTTTTATTTCCTTCTTAGATTCTCTTTAATTTTATGTTTATGTTTACAATGCCTATGCTAGGCTAAACTTCTATTTGGTTAAGGGTGATTTCAAAGCCCTAGACATGTTTTGTGATTGATTTTCAGATTCTATCTATCATTAATTTTCTATCAAAGTTGCTTATGTTCTTCTACAAGAATTGTTCATGATGTTGTCTTGATTTATTTAGGTGTACAACTAGATAGATCTTGATAAGTATCTATTGCTAGTCTAGGAGTCTTGATCCGTGTAATTGTCTTGATTTCCTATTCATAAGTGGCAATTTGTGATTAATGATTATGGTCAAGTTTTCAATAATTGCAAAGTGGAACATAACCTAAGTTGAACAATCCGAGCTTATGTGTTTGTTGCTTAGATCAACCTATCTTTCTCATCATAAAGCTGCCATTAAATTGAATTTAGAGAGCTTATTCTAGGTTGTTTAATGGTTAGAGATTAAATAGAGAGTTTGTTCTATTTAACGACAAACTAAGGAAAGATTGGGATAACAGAGCTTGTTGTTATCTACGGTTGTTAACTTTGATAGTTGGTTGATATTGATAGATCTGAAATTGATTCTTAATGATGTCTAGTGGTGGAGAATGAAACCTTAACCATATTTTTCATATTTGATTCTTCTTACTTACTTGTTTTCTTACTTTTCTAGTTTGCTTATTTTTAAAAGTATATTTATTTTTATTGGCTGGTTATACCGCCTAATTTGTATATTAACTTTGTTTTATTTTTATTGGCTGGTTATACCGCCTAATTTAGTATATATATTTTTATTGGCTGGTTATACCGCCTAATTTAGTATATATATTTTTATTGGCTGGTTATACCGCCTTGCATCTTATTCTTATTATTTACTTTAGTTTAAATCTGGCTTCAAAAACCCCTTTTCTTTTATTGTTTTCTTTGAACGTAAGTTATAAACTAATAACTCATAGATTAAAACCCAATCCCTGAGGACTCGACCCTTGCTAATCATTATACTTACAATTGATCTTTTTAGTGCAAGGTTAAATAAGATACACTCTTTTGGGTGCATCAATAATAAACTCATAAATGGCAATAACCAAGCAACCAAATTAAAACAAGCTTCAAGTATATGTAGTGGAAGAAGATTTAAAGCATCAAGACTAAAAAAATAACAAAAATAACATGACAAATCAAATCAAAATAGCAACAACAAAAAAGATGGGCCATTCGGCCATGGTAAGAAATCAAGAAGAAAATATTGTAAGAACTTTTTTAAGAATAGATGAAGAAAGAACTTAAAAAGAACATTAACAAACACTTATTTAAAAAGAAAAATCAAAAGAAAACTCACCAAAATAATAATCAAAACAGCAAAAACAAGAATAGAAAATCAAGAAAGTGCAAGAGTTGGTGCTAAAAGCAACCTCTAGAAGCTATCTTTCAAGCTTTTTCTTCAAACTTTCGTTTCTTTTCTAAACTTTTCTTTTTTGCTTTGCAACCAAGGAGAGAAAAGTCAGCCAAACAAGAGAGAAATATGAAAATGAGAGTGCTGAAAATGAAAAATTCCGGATCCTTTAAGGTGGCCGAAAATCCCTCTCTCATAGCTTAACATGTTGTCATTTTTACTCCAACCAATTTCCATCCAAGGGCCATTAATCTAAGATGTTTAAAACATGAAATTATCACCCTTAGATTAGGCCATCAGCTGTCCATAGTTACAGCTGTTCAAGAATTATGTTGACACTCTCCCTCTTCATGCATTGGCTCATGTGGCTTATTTGCAAAGGCTTTATCAAAAAATCACTAACTAACTCTTCATTTTTCGAAACTTTCTTATTCGTTCAAAGAGCTTCTTAAGATTCGCAATATGCCCCTCTTCTCCTTGTGACTTTGCAATCATATCATCAACATAGACCTCAATTCCCTTATGCATCATATCATGAAACAAAGTCACCATGGCTCTCTGATATGTTGCCCCAGCATTCTTCAACCTAAATGGCATTACTTTGTAGTAGAATGTTCTCCACATTGTATCAAATGTGGTTTTCTCCATATCTTTCGGTGCCATCTTAATTTGATTATATCCCGAAAATTCGTTCATGAAAGAAAACAAAGAATTATTTGTCGTATTATGCACCAGAGTATCGATGTGGGGCAAAGGAAAATTATCTTTGGGACTGGCCTTGTTCAGATCTCGGTAATCGACGCACATCCACACCTTGCCATCCTTCTTTGGTACTAGAAAAATTTTGCCACCCATTCCAGATATTTTGCCACCTCTAAGAATCCAACATCAAATTGCTTCTTTACCTACTCTTTTATCTTTAACAGCATATCCGACCTCATTCTTCTCAACTTTTGCTGAATTGGTTTGCACTCTGACCTTAAAGGGAGCTTATGAACCACAATATCCGGATCCAACCCTGGCATTTCTTGGTATGACCATGCAAATACATCTACATATTCTCGAAGCAAGGCTATCAATTCACCCATTATTGATGATGACAGTGAAAAGAGCATTCCACAGCATCTTCGTTTGGCTCAATGTAAGGGGAACCAGTAGATACAGAGGCGATGATGTCCTCTTCTCCCGATACAGTGACCAAACATCCCTCTATCACAAATTTCAGTTTTTAGTGGAGAGATGAGGGTACAGCCCCTGCTGAATGAATCCTAGGCCTTTCCAACAAGTAATTGTAGGACGGGGTAATATCCATGACTTGAAAGTTCACCTTATAGGTACAAGGACCTATCTCCATCGGGACCTCAATAGTTCCCATTACCTCCCGTCTAGTTCTATCAAAAGCTCTAACCACCGTGCAACTTGGCAGAATATAAGAAATATCAACTAGTAATTTGGACAGGGTTGCCAAGGGCTTTACATTTAATGAAGAACCGCTATCTAAAAGGACCCTCGGTAATATGTGCCCCTTGCAAGTGGTCGTTATATGAAGAGCCTTTGTTGACCCAATACCATTGGATGGTATTTCATCATAACTGAAATATATGTGATCGTCGGCTGCAATATTCCCCACCAGCCTATCTAATTTTTCCATCGATATGTTGTTGGCCACATATGCCTGATTTAAAACTCTCAACAGGGCATTTTTGTGTGGCTCCGAGTTCAGTAGCAATGAGAGGATTGAAATCCTTGCTGGTTGATGCTGCAAGTGCTCAACCACACTATGCTCACTATGCTTTATGAATTTTAAAAACTCGCAAGCCTCATTTTCGTTCACCGACTCTTTTATCTTGTTAACCGGGACTGATCCCCTCTCTACTTCTTTTGACAAATCCATCTCAATATGGATTGGTTCAGCTGTTTTCTTTTCTTTATCCATTCCTTCATCCTTTCTTGTTGGTCCTTGTTCAACAACCTCAGGGGCATAACACCTTTCACTTCGTGTTAAATGTCCCACACCGTGATATCTTGTTGACTCGAAGACCCTAGCATAACCATGCTGCAGTCATACTTCTATGGTGCAGCTTTGTTTTCCTTGTATGAAAAGGAAGAAGGCAAATCTATGATTAACTTAGGCGCAATTTCCTCAACAATCGACATAACTTTCTCCTCTAGTTCACCATAATAGATGATCAAAGGTCTTCCTATCCCGTAGCTAGCTGCATTCTCAATAACCTCTACTTTCTCCTCTATTTCCTCGTAAAACTGGGCCTCCCCTTCATCCATCATCTTTTGGACTTTAACCAGAAAGTCCCCGCTTTCTTGTATGATATGACCTTTACATCTATGGAACGGGCACCAATTCTACACCCTGTTTGCAACCATTTTTAAACTGTCTCCATCCCCCACTATTCCTGCCTTAACCATTTCGACCCATACTTTTATCATTGGAGTCTTGACTTCACTGACATACCTTTTTACCCTTCTGACTTCCCCTGTCAATACTGCATTTACCCGATTCTCAGCATGATCGGGTAATGGATTTCCCGCTATATTTGGCCCATTCTTTGACCCAAATTTCACAACTTCGATATTGATTAAACTTTGGACTTTCTTTTTGAAGGCAATGCAATCCTCAGTCGATGCCCCTGAATCCCCGCGTGATACACGCAGTTAGCATTTGAGTTATACCACCTTAGGTATGGCAGTGTTAGAGGTTTAAGGTATACGGGTGCAATAAGTTGACCCTGCAACAATTTGGGATATAGTTCACATAAGTGGTAGGAATCGGATCAATTTGGGGTTTTTGATAATTTCTTGGTGAATGTTGGTCCTTGCGCACGGTACCCTGGGTGTTTGGGACAGTGTTTCGGGGAAGATTTATCTGTGGGGATATGCCAGTTGGAAATGGCTGTTGTGGTATATTGGTATAAGGGAATGGATTTTGAGTAAGGTGGTTCACATTGGGATTGTAAGGATTATACCCCGGGTAAGGTGTGTAGGGTGTAAGAGGTGCATAGGATGTAGAAGGATTATAGGGCCTGGAAGGTGTATATGGTGTAGAAGGTGCATATGGATATTGGTTGATGCTAACTGCGTGAGTTTCCTCTTTCTTCTTAGCAAGAATACCTTCTTCGGAGTGGCAGACTCACCCCCCTCCATTTTTCCATTTTTGATGGCAGTCTCAATCATTTCGTCGGATAGAACCATATCCGCGAAATTCTTAGTGGCACTCCCCACTAATTTGTCATAATACGGTGCCTTTAAAGTATTGATAAAAAGCACTGTTATTTCTTTGCTGGTTAAAGCGGGTTGCACTTGAATGGTCAGGTCCCTCCACCTTTGAGAGCACTCCTTGAAACTCTTAGTGGTCTTCTTTTCCATGTTTTGCAGTGATAGCCTATCAGGTACCATATCAGATACATGCTTATAATGCTCCATAAAGGCCCTGTCTAAATCCATCCAAGAATGGATCTTAGTTCGAGTCAGTTGATTATACCACCGAGTTGCAGACCCCGTCATGCTATCCTGGAAGTAGTGGATAAGTAATTTTTCATCATCATCATCATGTCCTATCATTTTTCTCTAGTACATGGTCAGGTGTGATGATGGGTTGGTAGTCCCATTATATTTCTCAAAATCAGGTACTTTAAACTTGGGAGGAATCCCCAAGCCATGTACCAAGCTCATTTCTTTGGCATCCAGACTGCCAAATAACTCTGCCCCCTCTATTGCTCTTAATCTCTCTTCCAGCAACTGATACTTCTTCTGGGATTTTGCAATTTCCATCTTTTTCATCTTAGCCAACCTTGCCTTTTCTTTCTCAGCCAGTTCCTCAAAGTCCGAAAATCAATAATATTACTTGGGTCAGCCACAATATTACCTTTTCTCGGAGCATAATTCTGTGCTTCAGCCGCTGGTTGGATATAAACATAAAAAGCTACCCCAGTTGGTAGCTCATTTCCCATACGCTGGGATGTTTGGCCCTTTTACTACAGGATTTCAGGTTGATCTTCTTCATTTACCTCCCTTTTTCCTGTGACCGAATTCTCCCCCGACCCTTTCTGTCTGATCATGGCGTTCATCATTTCCATGAGTTTAGCCATTTGTTCCCTTGATTCCTCCTGAGACTTAACTAGCTGTTCCTGTAATTTTCCTTTGAACCCGTTCCATCCTCTCAATACGAGCAAGAAGATCATTCTCCATGATCCTAGCTTGAGATCTAGTGTTGTAGTAGTGTCGGAAATCCGTCTCTTTTGGAGTGCGCCCGATTTTACCTTAAGTTCTTAAAAACCATGGATTTGAATTTATTGACACATTTTTTTATATTTTATTAAAAATAAATGAATGACTAAATGTGAATGAATGAACAAATAAAATGAATAAATATATGACGAAGTATATGAATATGAATGAACAAGTGAAATGAATAAATAAGTGGCTAAGTATATGAATATGAATGAATAATCATAAAAATTGAATGATTATAATTATGAATAAATGTACGAATGAACAAACAAAATATATAAAAAATATGAATGCATTTGAAAGTATTGGTCCCAGGATAATTCCAACCAAACGGTCTTTCATTGATTTTCTAGGAACTAAATACATCAAAGATAAAATAAAAAGATCACTGCCTAAAACAACTCCATAATTCGCCTATCTACTTCAAAGTGCTGTTACAAAATATTAGTCCTATAGTAACTCCCTCGGATCTTGGACTTTCTTTCACAGTCTCCTTTTGATTGCCTTGCTCTTCAATCTGACCCCTACTTGTTCATGGCCCCTTGACATGTCAGCAGAAACATCACTGTGTAAACTTTCCTTAGCTTGCTTCTCAAATTGATTGGCTCGGGCTTCTTCATGCTTCGCTCTCTCTTTCCAATAGTTACTCCCCTTCTTGAGGTTTTTGACCTCTTGCTCCCATTCCTTGGAAGTCTTGAGGGTTCCTTCAAATGTAATTCCAAATGTAATTCCTTTTGTTTTCCAAATGTAATTCCTGAAGATCGCCCTTGGCAGTGTCTCTTTCTCTCTTAATCCTTTCCATTTCTTTTTCCAGGGCTGATTCCCTATTTTTCATGTCCTCAAGCTCTTCTTAAAGTCGAGCAATCTCTTTTCTCATTCGGGCCTTTTCTTTTCCAATTCCGATTTTGCAATTTCTAACTCTGATGGTACTTCCTTTGGCGGTGAACTCAAGAATTGAACTTCTTCTCCATTAGATGCCAATAATCTATCATTAACCCTTCTTTCTCTCCATGCTAGGTATTCGGGTGTGACGATGTCGGTATATTTGGCTACTTTTATCCGATGGGTCTTTTTCCATGCTTCAATTATTCCCCGCACCTTTCCTGAGTAACCTTCTTCTCCATATGTGAACTCTAATAGAGCCAGTCCATAAGTCGCAGGTGTGAACTGCCGAGACTAAACTTGTCTTTCACCAACAGCGGTGCGTAGCTCACGGCTCCCCAAATCCCGAGTAGTGGAACCCCTAACTTGTCTCCACATTTGTACAATATCGGCATAGGAATTATCCATGGAGCTCTCTAAGTTATCATTTCACCTTTAAGATTTCGGAACAGGTTGATCCACTGTTCTTTATTTCTGTCTTCGGACCAATCTATTTTAAGGAACTCATTGATCGGTACTAGTGTTTTCAAATATGGTTTGAAAGAAACATCCTCACTCTTCCAAAAATGACTCTAAATCCAAACATAGAGAAGCTGCATACATCCCCTGAATCTCTTTTTTCCTTCCTCCTTGCAAAAGTTCAAAGATCGAATAGTTTCTGCTAGGATGGCCGGAGGTAGATCTATCTTATCTTAACTTCTCAAAAAGGCTATGGCCAACTCGACACGTCCTAGTGTCTTCGGGAAAATAACCAAACCATATATGGCTAAGGCAAAAATATCCCTAGCAATCTCTCTATTTGGGTGACTTTGGATCAAAGATTGGAGAGCATCCCAAGGAATACACTCACTTTTCCCTTTCTTAACCACATGAGCATCGACCCATTTGCTATCCGTTCCCACAATCCTAGCTAATTTTTTATTAAACCCTAATGTCTTCGAATCCTTTAAATAAATCCAATCAGGGATAGCATCCTCAATACGTATTAAAGCCGAATATTCCTCTATGGTCGGTGTCATGTCTTCCTTGTTGAAGGTGAAGCATCGGTAAGCAGGATTCCAGTATGTACCATAGCCCGAATCAACTCACTATTAATCCTAACTGAAATCAACAATGCTATGTCTCTATATATCTGAGTGAAAATCCTCTTTTTTGACATATCCCATTGAGTCCAAGTATCCTTCAACCATCGGAGATCATTTTGCCTGTAAACTAAATCTACTTGTTATGGCAATTTAAACAATCCCCATCTCTTCGCTGATCTAACTCCGAACACTGTCGCACCCCTGCATGCTCTTCCACTATCGAACTAACCTGACCTTCCATGAAAGTCCTTTTGATTGAAGATTATCCCGAGACCAATAATTTTCCCTATGCATTATGATGACACACAAAAAATGCATGAAAAAGAAACAAGTCAGTAAAGGTGAAGAAATCAAATAATAACAAAATAATACAACAAATGTCCCAATGTAAATTTGGCATTACGACGCCTTTGGGGACGGAATTTTGAATCTATTGTGGGCAAAATGATGTGCGTTCATCACTACCCGATTTAAAAAATTTATTCGGGATGTAAAACAGGTAATAAAAGGTTAGAAATGTCCCTCCATGTGTTCTTAACTTCGATAATTTTATCAGAGCTTCGCCTATGTTGGCTCTATGGTTCACTATATGTGGGTGAACGAAGTTCTAAAAGGCTCCGAATTGTTCCTCACTGTCGCCTGTGAAGGCTAGTAAGGCACCCCGATAATAGCGGGTTCAATTCGTTAGAGTATATTTTCCTAGCCCATGAGAATTGTTAATCACGAGAGCTTACGTAATTTATACTCTGGAAGTATTTTGCTAACCCATGCGGATTGTTAATCACGAGAGTCTAGCTACTTTACTTCCACTTAAAGGGACAGAACCTGGGTATAGGGCTCATGATATGAAAATGCAATTGCAATGTGTGTAAGGAGGAACAACAAACCTTTCACCACCTATTCTACAACCCTGATTCTAAATACCCTGATAAGACTAAACAACATAAATCATCAATTAAACAATATATGCACCAAAATAACCAGAAAACAATCATAACATGCATGCCCATGAATATGGACATATTTAAAACATTTTTATTATTTTCAAAATTCTCCTTATTTCTTAAAAATGTGGGAATTAAAATTAAATACCAATTAAACCAACAAAACCGAGACTTTGATAACACACGACTAATTCCAGGCCTGACTCTCTACATGTCCCCAGCGGAGTCACCAAGCTGTCGCAACCTAAAAAATAACAAGTCTCATCGTGAGACTTTATATTCGTTAAGTGTGACATTAAAAAAAACCTACGAAAAGTCGACTTATTTCCTCTTGAAAAATGAAAGTTTTGAAAATGACCTTGAAAAAGACATGGAGTCGCCATCAATCGTTTTTAGCTAGGTGTGATTTGCCACCTATTAAAACCGGTTTTGTAAAATATTTTAAATTAATTAAAACATTTTTAAAACCAATTTCAAGTCTGCGTTTTAAACCAGAGAAATCAAAGAAGCGGGTTTGGGACTCGGTTACGTGCAAGAAAGGATTAGCACCCCACAACGCTCGTATAAAATGGTACCTTATCAATCATGTGTTATCTCAAGTATCGGTAAAAAAGTCGGTTTTTAATTTAGTATTTCAAGTTAATTCTCAATTTGAAGAAAAATAATTCCATTTTTAATTGAAAATGATCCGAAATTTATTATTTTAAAATTTTCCTATATTCTCTAACAAACGTGGCAAAATATAGAAATTTTTATTAATTTAGAAAAATTTTCAAATCATTCTCGTTTTAAAAAAAAAAAAAAGATATTCCGTTATTAATGATAATTGATGATATCCTCCCCAGCAAACCCGGCAGAGAACTCATGAATTATTTTAATTCGGGAATATCTTTATTTTATTGAAAATCATTATCTTTTTCAAAACATTTTAAAAAATATGAATATGAATATGCGTGACATAAATAAAATGACATAGCAAAAGTCTAGATAATATAATGCAACCTAAATGATATGATATAATTTAAATGGCATAGCATGTTCTAAATGGAATGGAATATCCTAAGTAACATGATATATTCTAAATGAAATGAAATATCCTAAGTAACATGATATGTTCTAAATGAAATGAAATATCCTAAGTGACATAACATATTCTATATGAAATAATATGTTCTAAGTAACATGAAATATTCCAAATAAAATGAAATATCCTAAGTGACATGATATTCTAAATGAAATGAATATAACCTAAGTAAAATAATATATTCTAAATGACATGAAATGAATATGAAACATAAAATAATGTTATCATGAAATATGCATGAAAATAAAAATAATAATGCATGAACATAGTATATCTAAATGATGTGACAAAAATAAATGACTAAATAAAAAGCAAAGGATAGCATAAAATATTCAAAACCATATGGCAAACAATATAACATCATAAAATATAAAATCAAAATAATAACAATACCATATAAATTATCATAGCAAAAATCACATGTTATATAGTATGCATGAACATGGAAAATGCAATGCATGAAAGTGTATTTTTTCCTTTAATTAAGGAAATCCGTATATCTAAAAAGATATCTGTCTACCTTAGGAAAATATATCAAACTAAATTTTCTAAAATCAAAATACTTTGTGATTTGTTTGAAAACAATTTTGAAAATCTTGAATAAAAGTTAGAACCCTAGTCGAACCACCCTTTTAAAATAGCTCTAATTTCCTAAGTTTGAAATCTCGGACTTGACCACCCTCGACCCAAGCTACATAAAATCATTTTTAAAGATTAAAAAGGCGATGCTTTTTTTTTTATATATAAATCTATTTATTAGATTTTTTATTTTGGTATAAAATTATATCAAAGGTTAACAAAACTATTATAAATGTTATTAAAATTATTACAAAATTATATCAATGATTATCAAAATTATCTCAAAAGTTATCAAAATTATATCAAATGTTACCAAAATTATATTAAATGTTAACAAAATTATATTAAGGGTTACTAAAATTATACCAATGGTTATCAAAATTATATAAAAAATTATCAAAAAGTTACCAAAATTATATCAAAGGTTAAACAAAATTATATCAAAATTTACCAAAATTTATCAAAAGTTATCAAAATTATATCAAAGGTTACCAAAATCATATAAAAGTTATCAAACAGATATCAATGTTGCCAAAATTATATCAAAGATTATCAAAACTATATCAAAAGTTGTCAAATTTATCACAAATGTTATCAAAATTATATCAAAGGTTACCAAAACTATTACAAATGTTATCAAAATTATTATAAAGGTTATCAAAATTTTTACAAATGTTATCAAAACTATATCAAAGGTTGTCAATATTATATCAAAGGTTATCACAATTATATCAAGGGTTACCCAAAATCATATAATAGCCTTTGATATGATTTTGATAGCTTTAATAATATGATTTTTCGTGACCTAATAGCTAGATAAATAAACTCTTGATTCTTAACGAATAAATTTATTTTTTTAATATTCTTTCAAACTTTATTATTATTTTTCTTAAAAATAAATTTGGAAGTGTTGTTCTAATAAAATTCGTTAATAAAAAAAGAAACTAGATAAACAAAAATTTGTCAATATTTAATTTAAATAATAAAATTATCAATTGGGAAAAGTTTACTTTAATAAGGATTCTAATAATTGAAAGAAAAAATAAAAAATAGTAAATATTTTATTAATTTAATAAAAAAGTAATAATTAAAAATAAAACAATTAATCTAATAAATTATTAATGGTTTATATGTCGTTCACTATTTACACATTTGGAGTTGGTACTCTCAATAAATTGAAAATTTTAATTAGAATAAATAAATTAAAAACAATCATCTCATGTACTGTGAAAAAACCATAAAACTACGTCTCTTCAACTCTTCTTACTCTTTACAATCATCTCATCACTTAGCAAACAAATAATTAAAACAACCTTTCCTTGTCTTTGTTTTTTTTTCTTTCTTCTTCAACAACCCAAAATTAGTAATTTACATTTACAATCCCATTTATCGTAGCATTATTTTAGTCCCATTTGTATTAACATTATTTTAGTAATTTTTTTGGATAAAACATTATTTATTATTTGGTTTAATAAAAAAATATAAATTAAAAAAGTCTACTTTAATAAATATTTCAATATTAATAAAGAAATAAATAATGATATATTAATATTTTAATTGAATAAGAAAATTATTAGTAAAAACTTAGATTAAAAATAGTTCATATTAATAAAAAAATAATTCAAAAAAAATTATAATAAGGACTTCAATATTAATAAGAAAATAAATAAATCCGCTGTAGCACAATAGTTAAATTTCTTCAAATCTCATCAATTACAAAAAAAAAAAAAAATGAAAATATATATATCAAATCGATTTTTTTAACTAATGTTTGTTCAGTTTGCAGGTACAATTTTTTCAAGTGTGGTGGCATTTCTAGTAGATTTTAACGACCAAGTATAATTTGGGGAATTTGGGATTTTGCATGTTTTTTTGCAAGAGTGGGTTAGAACATTCTAGGTATCTTTTATATTATATGATTATTGGGGTTGGTTGGGTGAAGCTCATCTTTCTCTTTTCAGGTAGAGTATCGAAGGCTTTTTTCTATCTTTATACTTGGCCGTTAATCTAATAAATAGTTTAGGAGAGTTTCGGGTTTGAAGCCATTGTTTGGCTTAAGGGGCATTTTGAGTTATGGTTGTGTGCATTTATATGTTATGTGGAATGTTTAGAACATGCTTTCTTTGGGTCAAAGTCAGATCTTGGTATGGTTCACTTTTTGGTTGGAATAAGCTTGGACATTGGCATTTTGCAAATTCTCAATCGGATATTGTCAATGAATGATGAAGGTTTCGGCACATTTCTAACGTTTGTTCATTTTGCAGGTTAATGCGATTTCAGAGATTTTGGTATTTCCTTTGTCACTAATCGACCAAGTGATTTTTGGGGAAATGGGGATCTTGTAAGTTTTTTTCAAGATAGGGTAAGAACATTCTAGATTTTTTCCCTATCATATGTTTTTTGGGAATGGTTGTGTGAAGCTTACTCTTGGCTTCTTGGGTAAAGAATCACAGGTCTTTTTCTTTTTGTACTTGGTCGGTTGCTATCAATGGTGTTTTGATTTTAAATGGGGACAGTCACGAATTCACCTTTATTTTTGCTGAAATTTGGTCTAGTATGGTTTTGGTTAGGTGTTTCTAATGAGACTTTAGGCAGACAAAGTCTTGGGTTTGGCATTGTGTTCTTATCGCTTTCTTCTCATTGGTTAGGATATGATTTTTGAGTTCTTTTGATCTTCTTTTTGGCTCTTTATGGACGCAAACAGGTTGCTTTATTTTTACAAAGGATGTTTTCGACAATCTTGAGTACTTTTGTAAGGATGCATTTTGGGTTCCTCTAGGACGTTGCGAATCAGGACGAGTAAGGAATTCAGCATAGTGACAAGCGGCTGTGATTGGCGCTTTATTTTCAGAACTATGATTTTCGTATAAGGGAGTTTATATAGTTGCTTTCATTGTATCACAGGGTTTTTTAGAGATTCGGGCTATTTTTAGCTTGAAGGGTAGTCAGTTAGGTTATTGACATTCACTTTTGCAAAGTGAGGGTCAAATAAGTTACTAGTTTATTGCTTGTACAGGTGACTATTCGTTGGTCATTTGGATCGATTAGGCCAACCCATACTCTTGTCTTTTTATTCATTCAATAAAAATTGCATTTGCTATTCCAATAAATAAATAAATAAAGATTAGTTAATATTTTAATTTATTAAAAATCATTAATAAAAAATTAGATTAAAAATTAGTTAATATTAATAAAAATATATATATCAATTAAGAAATTTGTACATTAATAAAGACTTCATGGTTAATAAGAAAATAATAAATGAAGATTAATCAATATTTTAATTTAATAAAAAAAGTAATAAAAAATAGATTAAAAATTAGTTAATATTAATAAAAAATATAACAATTAAAACGTTTACATTAATAAAAACTTCAAGATCAATAAGAAAATAAATAAAACTATTCAATATTTTAATTTAATAAGAAAAATTATTAATTATTTAAGGATATAATAGTTAATACTATAAATTATTAAAGGTATATATGTCGTTCGTTATTTGAGTTTTTGGAGTTGGTACTTTTATATATACTATTGATTTGTATTTGTTTAATCCAATCGTTGTGGCTCATGCTCTACTCATGTAGATCTTACATGTCAAATTTCGAGTAAATTAAAAATGTTTAACTATTTGTTTGATGTAAAAAAATTTCAACTGTTAAATATAATATATAAAAGACGGTATTCTCAATCGACATGATATCGTTAAATATAACATATGAACATGATTATACGAAAATCATTTTTTTTTAATCCCGTATCATATTTGCGAATCGTATCCAAAATTATTGTGTTTAATTAACTTAAAGTGATTTGTATTTTTGTTGTTCGGCTTGTTATAGATACAATACTCAATTATATAAGTAATGATCCTATTATATGAAAAATGTAATGATCTTTAATTATAATAAAACTATTATATGATAATTGTTGGTTATATATATTATAGTATTAATTAGTACTTACAATATTTTTTTAACCAAGTAATTTTATTTTAATTTTAATTTTATTTGTAATAAATTATACTTAATTCTATTTTTATTTCCATGCAAGCATATAGTAAAAAAAGAAATTATAAAAGTGCAGACCCTTGAAATAATTACATTTAAGGAGTAAAAAATATTGCTTCCACTACAAAAAAAAAAAAACTTTTACCGGCATTTATAAGTGCTGGTAAAAGACCAAAAAATTGCTCCTATTGATATCGCCGGCAGTTCGTTGACCACCGTCTAGGTGAGTGCCGATGAAAAGTTTCCTCCGGGTCTAACCACCAATGCCGAAATAGTGTTTGTATTTGTCGACATGGGTTTTCCCGGCGTTTTAAAGTGCCGATAAAAGTCTTATTTACATTGAATTTATATATTAATTTACATATTTGTTGAATGAATTATATTGACACTTATAACCGCCCTTACAAGTTAATAACCTTTAAAGGCAATTTAAAGCTATGTTATTCGGACTCGAGTGTGAGTGTCGGATATGGGTATGTGTTCGACTCGAATATGTTCAGTTTTTTCTAAGTTTTTTCATGTATTTGGAGGGTTTTTGGAGGGTCATATCCCCATACTCATGTCTGAATATGCGTCGGACACGGGTGCCGGATACAGGCACTTCAAGAAAAATGAAGACTCAGAGCAACATAGATTTAAAGTGTCAGTAAAAGTCTTTTTTGCATTGAACATCTTGGTTTAAATAATCATATTCAATTTGGAGACTATCAACAGAAAAACAAAATAGACAGATTCTCTGTGAAATGAAACTAAGATAAAATTGAACACGTTGGTTCAAATTAGATTAAGAAAAGAAAATTTTCATTACAAGATCTTGAGAAGACAAAAGAAATACAATGCCTTTTTTGATATTTTTTCTATTCAGCACCACTAACGTCCAAAACAAAGTTTTTCTTATAATGTAATTTAAGCTACACAATCATTTACTTTCTCAATAGCAGCTATAAACCATCTAACAAACTAATAGCAAAGCAAGGCAAAATACTGGAAAAAAGAAAGAATATTAACTTCAGGGGAACTACTAAGTCAAAATATGCTATCAATGATGCATCCTTGTAAAAAGATAGTGTTAGATGCCTTTGGATCTCAAGGGAGCAGACAATAATACCAATTTGGATGAAAGGATTCAGACAAGCCACCTTTTGAAGTTTCTAGTGGTTGCTTGGTAAGTACGAACCAACAAGCCAACTCCTATACCAATGCCAAGACAAACGCCGAGACCGATCCCTACACCAACTCTTACTTTCCCTGCAACAAAAAACAAAAATCTCAGTAAGGACTGGGAATAGAATCTGCAAAAATATCGACATGCCAATCACTATTTATAGCTAAACTTTCTTTTTTTGGTTGGGTTCTTTTACTTATTTGTCTTGCTCGTGCTTCTGCTTTGATTGTCTTCTTCAATACAAATCATCACACTATATAAAATACAAATTCATTGTTGCTTTTTGCCCAAACTCCGTACATGATTATAAATTATCAAAGCAAGCTCAAGTTTGGAAGCTATAAGTTTATCAAGAACTTTGTGGTTTGCATGCGGGACGGAGTTCCCTTTCAAATATTTTGCCATTTTCCTAACCTGTGAAAGTAAGTGAGATGGCAAACTTGGTTAGTTCTAAAGACTAAAATTTGCAAATAATTTTAATTAAAACATATAAAATGCAGATTCTCCTTTACTCTCTCTCACAAAAAGGAACTCAGTGTCTTGCTAAATAAACTTATTTGAGGAGAACAGACAAATAGCAATAACTGAATGTTATTAGAATGCAGATTCTCCTTTACTCTCTCTCACAAAAAGGAACTCAGTGTCTTGCTAAATAAACTTATTTGAGGAGAACAGACAAATAGCAATAACTGAATGTTATTAGCCAATCTAGCAGCTGAAACACTGATTTTCCTAACTGTGCAAATCTAAACTTTAATAAAAATGCTACTGAGATGTAGACAGAGCACCAGAATTTATAGGGTTAGAACATTGAAGTAACAGAACATGAATTTTATTTTGTGGTACCAAACTGAATGAAGTAGAATTTTAGCATCCAGGAATTAATTAATGTCGGGTTACAGATATGAGAAAAGCAGAGAGAATCCATGTGCAAGATGAATAAAGAACACATAGACAACCAGATTTCAAAGAGTGATTAAGAGAGGAATGAATGAATTAATTTAGAACATGAAAAAGTTATTCATATAACATACCTGGAATGACAGTAGCTGATTCCTGATATTAGCTCTTCAGGAGAGTTAACATCATCATATATGGACATAGGTTCTGCATCTCAATGTCAGTAACATTGACTCCTTCCTTTAGAAGATCTACATCTCAAATTTCAATAACATGAATTCCCCAATTTGCAGGTACTGTTTTGACATCACCTTGTTATCTGCAGCTAAGGTCATAAAGGCACTGATGAAAATCCTATAAGATAATCATTTGTCATCCACTATGAAGCAGAACTGTTAAATTGACCTAGTAAAAATCTAAGCAGCTACAATAGTTAAAAGTTATTTGTGTTAAAGCCTCATATTTTTCAGATTGGGTATCGTGAAATAATGCACTTGCAGATGATTTTTGTACTACTCAATGTATCAAATGATCATCTTAATACTATCATGTGGGAAAAAAACATAAAAAGTTTTGGGTTTAAGAATTAAGACACATCTTACATAGCATCTGTCATAACGATTTTTCGACCGCTAGCCAATTTTTAAAATCAACAGAAGAGTTGCCACCAATTTTTTTTGGTTAGATGTGATTGGTCACCTAGAAAACTTATCTTCTCAATAAAAAAACTTAACATTAATTCAGATCTATTAAGAAGATAATTTTTTGTCTTCGAGACAAAAATTGGGTCCGGGAGTACGGTTACGCGTGGAAAAGCATTAGCACTCCCACAGCGTCAGTTTAAAAACGGTACCATTTAATCATGTGTTATCCTTTAACCTTGGTAAAATATCCTTAACTTTAACATTTAAAAATAATCCCTTAATTTCCTTTATTACCGCCAAAGTCCTTTTCGTATTTTCTTTAAAAACATGAAAAAATTTATTTAAGAATAAAATGAAAATCTTCGGTGTCGAAAATTCCTCTAAATTCCTTAATGTCTAGGCGGAATTAAAAAAAAAAGCATTCACTTGAGAATTCTCATAATAATCCTTTAAATAAAATGATATTCCTTTGTAAGCAACAATTATTAAAAAACCTCCAACATCTCGGCAGGATACAATATTTTGTTTTTACTCGGAGTGTCATTTTGTTTTGTTCAATAGGATCTTTTTCAAAACTCTAGATTTTCTCATTTTTTATATATAATAAAGTATTATATGCAATGGATAAACGGAATAAGTTGATAATAACGAGTGGACATACATAAATGGGTAAAAAGCAACAATTTAAACAATGGATCTATTTTAATTTTAGAAATAAAAATTTTATTTGAGGGTAAGATAAGAATTTTCGGTGTGAGAGCTTTCCCATATTCCCCATCGTCTAGGCGAAATTTGAAGAAGATCTCTACATTTGAAATTCTTATTCTGGTCCTTAGCATTAGCATATTACCATTCTTTTATGTCCAAAATATACAACAATGTGGATGATGAATTAATTTAATTGTAAAATGGGATATTTTATTTTTTAAGGGCAGTACGAGAACCTTTGGTGTGAGAGTTTTTCCAAATTCCCCATCGTCTAGGCGAAATTTGAAAAAGATCTCTACACTTGAAAGTTCTTATTATAAGCATATTATTATTATTCAAGGAAATTGCTAGGAAAAAATCTAAGTGATTTGTGTTGATTTGTGTTGCATAACATATTACGAGATAAACGAATAACATTATCATGATAACCAATGACAAATAGATAAGCGTTGATAAATAGATAACATGACGAATTGACCAAAAATATCTTTTTTATATTTTAATTAATTAATTAATTATTTTATTTATATTATATATATTTTTTATATTTTTTACAAATAAAACACGAATCCTCGATGTATGTCAGAGTCTTCTCAAATTCTCCAACGTCTAGGCGAAATTTGAAAAAAATCTCTACACTTGAAAGTCCTTATAATGAACCTTAAAATGAGTATATTTTTATTTTATAAAAATATTGGGATTCTTCCAACATCTAGGCAAGAAACCATAAAATTATTATTATTGTTTTTTTTTTTAATTTTTTAATTATTTTTTTGAGTATATATATTTTTTGAACAGCAAATGCAATTTTTTATTGAATGAATAAAAAGACAAAAGTAAGGATCGACCCAATCGATCCAAATAGAACACGAATCCTCGATGTATGTGAGAGTCTTCTCAAATTCTCCAACGTCTAGGCGAAATTTGAAAAAATTTCTACACTTGAAAGTCCTTATAATGAACCTTAAAATGAGTATATTTTTATTTTAGTAAAATATTGGGATTCTTCCAACATCTAGGCAAGGAACCATAAAATTATTATTATTGTTTTTTTTTTTAATTTATTAATTATTTTTTTGAGTATATATATTTTTTGAACAGCAAATGCAATTTTTTATTGAATGAATAAAAAGACAAAAGTAAGGATCGACCTAATCGATCCAAATGACCAACGAATAGTCACCCGTACAAGCAATTAACGAGTAACTTATTAAACCCTCACTTTGCAAAAATGAATGTCGATAATCTAACAGACTACCCTTCAAGCTGAAAACAACCTGAATTCTTATAAAACCCTGTGAAACAATAAAAGCAACTATATTATCACTCTTTATAACGTCCTAGAGGAACCCAAAGTGCATCAAGATTGCCGCAAACATCCTTGAAGCAACCTGTTTACGTCCATGAAGAGCCAAAAAGAAGATCAAAAGAGCTCCAAATTCATATCCTAACCAATGAGAAAGAAAAAAAAAAAAAAAAAAAAAAAAACGTTAATAACACAACGCCAAACCCAAGACTTTTTCAACCTAAAGTCTCATTAGAAACACCTAACCGTAACCAAATAAACCAAATTTCAGCAAACGTAAAGCTGGATTCCTGACTGTCCCCGTTATAAAAACAAAACACCAATGATAGCAACCGACCAAGTACCAAAAGAAAAAGACCTGTGAATCTTTACCCAAGAAGCCAAAATTAAGCTTCATCCAACCATTCCCAGAAAATATATGATATGAAGGAAACCTAGTATGTTCTTACCCTATCTTGCAAAAAATTTACAAGATCCCCATTTCCCCAAAAATCACTTGGTCGTTTAGTGACAAAGGAAATACCAAAATCTCTGAAGACGCATTAACCTGCAAAATGAACAAACGTTAGAAATGTGCCGAAACCTTCATTCTTCAATGACAATATCCAATTAAGAACTGACAAAATGCCAATGTCCAAGCTTATCCCAACCAAAAGGTGCACCAAACCAATAACCGGCTTTGACCCAAAGAAAGCAAGTTCTAAACATTCCACATAACACAAAAATACACACAACCATAATTCAGAATAACCCGTAAGCCAAACAATGCTTAAAACCCGAAACCCTCTTATACTATTTATTAGATTAACTGCCAAGTGTAAGGATAGAAAAAACCTTCGATACTCTACCCAAAAAGCTAAAGATGAGCTTCACCCAACCAACCCCAATAATCGTATAAAATAAAAGAGACCTAGAATGTTCTAGCCCACTCTTGCAAAAGACATGCAAGATCCCAAGTTCCCCAAATTACACTTGGTCATTAATACTCTACTAGAAATGCCACCATACTTATGATAATTGTACCTGCAAAATGAACAAACGTTAGTTAATCGCTTCATTGGTTTTCCTCGAGAAACTCGTCAACCAGCAACGATGAACACTAATCATTAATCCAAGAAAGAAAGTCTGTGTCTCTGCGTACTCCTTGTCTTGCTAAAGATCTGTAAAGGAATTTGCACCTCAGCCCTTATAAACAACCCTGCATCCATGCAATCTTCTCATTATCCTATCAATTTCCATAAAGAGTGAGTTGAGACGCCAACGTCTTAACATACTAGAACTACACCAGGCAACTGCAGTCATAGAATCACTTTCTACTTCCAAATTGATAGGAGATTGTTTTGACTGTATGATCTCGAACGCTTTCTTTATGGCTCTCAATTCTGCCTCATTAGAATCCATCACCCCTACAAACTTTGAAAATATGCCCAAAACAATACCTCTATCATTCCTCAATACCCCTCCGATGCCAGCTGGCCCTGATTTCCCAATGACCGATCCATCAACATTAAACTTCCACCAATTTAGAGCCGAGGCTTCCCATTGTAATGAACATTTAACTTTGTCGTTCTTCCTAGGCCTAACAAAAACCCTTGGATCAAGAATGAACTCCTCCATAGACTAAAAATCAGTAGGCCATTTAGCCCAACACAACCAAGCTAATTTGTTCTTGATCATAAAAACAAGAGACTTGATTTCAATAGCCTTGTTTTCAAACACTACCCCATTACGCCATAACCAGATAGTCCACACTACATCTGCGAATAGCATGTACCATACCTCTTCACTAGCCGAACTATTCTCAAGATCCATCCATTGTCAGAACCAGTCAGTGATTGAGTTTGGTTGTACCACGCTCATTCTCCATCACTCACAAACTAACGACCACAGCAACCACACACAACTGCACCACAAAAAGAGATGGTCTACTGTTTGCACGACATCCTTACACAGCGGGCATTTAATATTCTCTTCTGTTAATATATTGCATTTTAACAAGTACATCTAAAAACAGGTAATTTGCGTTGAAAAAGAGACCACAAGAAAATGTTTACCTCTGGTGGTGTTAGGCCGCACCAGTTCGTGATATAGAGAGTACCTTCAATCGATTCACTTCCTTCCATAGCTTGTCTGAACAATTTGGTTTTGTATCGGCCGTTTGAAGTAGGTTTTCAAATCAATCTATCTTTCCTACAAGCATCCAGTTGAACATTATTAATGGTCCGAAGCAGTACTTGCCATTGTGTAATCTCCTAATAAAAAATGTCTCGTCTTAATGTTATCTACCATATCCATAAGTCATCTTCCCACCATCCGAACTTGTTGATCACTTCATTCTTTATCACTGACAAAGCATATATTCTCGGGAATTTCTCTTTTAACACCTCTCCATTTAACCACCTATCTTCCAAAAAAAAAAATTGATTCTCCGTTCCCCTGTAGCAAGCCTGTATTCTCTAAAAAGCAAGTTCTAAATTTTCCTCCCTCCCTAAGTGGTTCAACAATACCTTTCCATATTGTGGATGAGTTAGTATGCCACTGCATTCTTGGAAGAAGTTCCCTAACCTCCATACTGTATTTGGCGCATATTACCCTTTTCCAACTGCTCTCATTTTTCTCGAAGAATCTGAATAACCACTTATTAAGTAATGCTCTGTTTTGGACTTCAACTGGTATTATTCCTAAACCACCACTGCTCACTCTCCGACATACCTTGGGCCAGCTTACTAAGTGCATCTTATGCATGTCATTATTCCTATCATAGACTAAATCTCTCTGAATCTTCTCAATCCCTTTTACAACTGCTATCGGTGCTTTGAACAGCGACATAAAGTATAGAGGCATACTAGACAATATCGATTTTATCAAAGTTAACCTGCCTCCACTAGATAAATATCTTTTCTTCCAATGTCTCAATCTTGTCTCTATTTGTGTTCCTGGTGTCAATACCTAGCGGCAAGCCTAGATATTTTAGTGGCCAATCTACAGTTCGGCAAGCCAACATATCACCCCATACTTTTAGATCTTCAAAGTCAACATTAATCCTTGCCATGCAGCTTTTTGTGAAATTGATTGAGAAACCCGACATTAACTCAAAACACCTAAGAGTTCATTTCACATTTCTCAATGATGTTCCCACTGCCTCACAAAAAATCATTGTGTCATCCGCAAACTGTAAGTGAGTTATTTCGATGTCTTGGTGTCCAATCACCTGTCCTCTAAATAAATTCAACTCATTAGCTTTGCGCAAAAGCACACTGAGGCTCTCTACCACCATATTAAAGAGAAAGAGCCAAAGTCAAATTTGATGAAAAAGGAAAATGCTGAATCTGTGAAGAGAAAATTGCAAAAATTTTGGGTGTTAAAAAATGTGAGATTTTGGCTTGATTGAAGTCAAAGGTTGATTTTTTTTAAAAAAGGGAAATTTTGGGAAGGAAAATCATGAAAAATCAAAGAAAAAAATCAGAAAAAAGAAAAGGAAAGAGATTGGATCTGCATGCAGATCCGATTCTTGGCCATTAAATAGAAATTCCGAGATTTCCTACTCTCGCAATCCCTATAGTAACCCCACACATAGACAATCACAAAAAAAAGGAGGGGTAATCACAAGCACAAAAGAAACCCAACAATCATCAGCAAAAAAAGAAGCTTCGGCTTTTTTTAAGGTATATTTTGAAAATACTTTTCCTTTTTTTTTAACAGCATAAAAAAATAAAAAAAAAATAAAAAAATCTTTTATTTTTCCAATCAGATTGGTAGAAAATCTCCAAAGCTTTGGCAATGACCATTAATTCTGAAAAATTAGAATCTTGAATTCCCAGAGGTACAGAGAATACTGAAAGAATACTGCTTACCTCATTTCTAAGCACACCACCATAACCGGCCGGGCCAAGTTTCCCTCTTGCTGCACCATCGACATTGAATTTCAAGACTCCCGCTTCAGGGGGAACCCATGGAAGGCTCTCCCTAATGGACCTTGCACTCGAGCCAGGAGCACAAACACCTGGGTTACACCACCATATTTCATCAGAAAACTCAACCTTGTAATTAGCAGCTTTAATCCAAGTCAAAGACCTAAGTTTAACCAGAAACATCAAATCCTCCATGTGCCAAATCTTCTGATTAAACACTACTTCATTCCTAGCCAACCACAATGTCCATAAGGCTGCAGCCCAGGTTGCAGACCACGAGTGGAATAAATTTCCTGTAAAACCCGGTTCAAAGCAACACAATAAAAAATTCCTCAAATTGCAAGGTTGACACTAGCTGGTGCTCCACCACTTTAAGAATTCACACCATAATTGATAAGCCCAGTCACATCCAAAGAGTAGATGATTACCATCTTCCTCCGCCAATAAACACCACGGCATCTAACCTATTCAGGAGTAAAGGGAAGGCCACGGCTCTTTAAAAATAACTTCGTTGGGATTCTTTCCAATATGACCATCCACAAAAAGCATTGCACCTTAGGGGGATGTTGAACTTCCACAAATGACAAAAATCAAAGTTTGTGTAACCTGTTGAAGTTTTATCAATAAGGGAGGACAATTTTTTGATTGAAAATTGTCCCAGCTTATCAAATTCCCAAACTAAATTGTCCATTTTAGTAGATATCAAAACCATCCCAATCACCATATTACATAACTCAAGTAATTGATTCTGCTTCCACACAAACATTGATCGACGGAAGAAGATAGGCCAATTAGAATGATTCAAAAATCCAGACTCTGAATAATCAAACACCTTGGCAAACTTGTCCATAACAAGATTAAACAATCGTGGGAAAATATCTTTTAGAGCAACCTCACCACACCACCTGTCGAACCAAAATAATATATCTTTCTCATTACCCAATAACCACCGGCACCCCTTGCACCCAATAAATTTTTTCACAACAGTGTTCGATTTCAGTTTAACCACTTCTCTCCACACTGAAGACATGCTTTTTAACTTTTTGTCACATGGTAGCCAAGATTGAAAGTTCTCACCATATTTAGCCACCACTATTTTACACCATAAAGAATTTGTCTCATTAGCGAACCTCTACCACCTTTTGGCCAAAAGTGTCGTATTCTTGGTTTGAATGTTAATAATTCCTAACCCACCGAACTTCTTGGGACAATAGACCCTAAGCCAAGCAACTCTCGCTAATTTCCTTTGCGAATCAGAGCTTCCCTAGAGAAAAGACCTCCTAAACTAGTCAATCTTTCTAATCACACCTCGATGAGCCCTAAACAGCGACATATAGTAAACAGGAGCGAGGAAAGAACAACATTTATCAAGACCACTCTACCAGCAAAAGATAAGAATCTCCTCTTCCGAAGAGCCAACTAGTTTTTAATTCTCTCAATCAGATTATCCCACACCTTTTTCCTCCGAGGATTGGCTCCAACAGGAATATCTAAGTACTTGAAAGGAATCTTTCCTATTTTACATCCAAACAGCCTAGCCAAACTGTTGCACCTCTCCTCCTTGATACCAATCGAGCAAAGATAAGATTTCCCAAAGTTGATGCTCAGACCCGACAATAATTCAAAGCATAGCAAAATTTTATTTGCATACCTGGCATCCTGCTCTTCAGCTTCCAAAAATAGTACTGTGTCATCTGCGAATTGCAGGTGCAATATTGATAGATCCGAGGAAAAACACTTGATGCCATTGATAGCTTTAACTCTTCTGCTCTAACAAACATTAAATGGAGAGACTCTGCAACGATAAAAAATAGAAAAAGGGATAAGGGACAACCTTGCCTCAGCCCTCTCTTCATGTGGAACTGATTTGTTGGTGATACATTAACTAGCATTGATACCCAGGCCGTCGAAATGCACTCCCTGATCCAGGATCTCTATAAATCCCCAAAGCCCATAGCTTCCCGTACAAAATCAAGAAACTCCCATCGGACACAATTGTAGGCTTTCTCAAAATCAAGCTTCAAGATAATACCGCCTCCACTATTCTTACTTCTCTTAACCGAATCTATCACTTCATTTGCAAGGAGAATACCATCCAAGATTTGCCTGCCTGCAATGAAGGCACTTTGAGTATCGCTCACCACCCTGCCTATTACTACTTTCAATATCTTCGCTAATACTTTGGTCAAGATCTTGTATTGCTAGTTAACAAGACTGATTGGTTGATAATCAGCCAGACCTCTTGGATTTTCAACTTTCGATATAAGGGCAATAAAGGAGGAGTTCAGTCCTTTTTCTAATTTTCCAGAATCGTGGAACTCTGCTAAAAACTCCATCACCTATTCTTTCACAAAAACCCACCCTTTTTTGAAGAAATTGAAGTTAAACCCATCCGGTCCTGGGGCCTTGGATCCCTCACAACTCCATATGGCTTCCTTCACTTCCTCCACCGAGAAGGGAAGCTCTAAACCAGCTGCTTCGTCAGACGAAATTTTTTGGAATGGCAGAGAAATCTGCGAGTTCCAACCCGAACTCTCCTAGTTAAAATGCTCTTTGTAAAAATTAAAAATCATTTCTTTTACGGTAATAGGGTCTGAAATCCAACAACCTTCCTTCATCAACCCTGTAATAGCATTCTTTTTTGCTCGTACTCGAGCATTGTAGTGGAAGAATTTGGTATTCTTATCTCCCTCTTTTAGCCATAGCATTCTCGACTTCTGCCTCCATAAGGACTCTTTGCGTCTATACAAGTCCCATAAAGACAGATTCACGTTCTTTTTTTTTTCCAGTTCAGCCTGCGATAGATCTCTAGAGCACCCTACATTATCTAGGATGCTTAATCTTTCTTCCAATGCTAGAATACTAGTATCAATATCACCAAACTTATCCTTATTCCAGGCATTCAAGAAAGGTTTTAAGGATCGTAACTTGGACTTGACCTGAAACCCTGCACCTCCATTCACTTTCATTCCAGACCACTTTTGTTTCACATCTCCTAAAAACCCATCTTTGAGTAACCAGCAATCCATGAATTTAAATGGCCTAGGGCCCCAATCCACGGACTCCGATGATAGAAGAATCGACGCATGGTCCGATATTGATCTGTGTAGCCCTTTTTAACTTAAATCCCTAAACGATCTCATCCATGCTGCAGACACTAAAAAATGATCTAGTCGACTCATCTTATTACCTGGGCCAAACCAAGTAAACACATTCCCCCCATGGGAAGATAAAAAAATTCTCCCAATCTGATGAAGTTGTTAAGATCTGAGACACCCAATCCACCCAAAGAACAACCTTTTCTTTCCTCAGTGCCTCGGACTAAATTGAAGTCCCCAACTACACACCATTCTCCCGTACACCCCACTCTCAGATCTAGAATGTCATCCCACAGTTGTTTTCTCTCCACCGTGTCACACGGGGGCGTAAACATTACATATAAAACTATCGAATTTATGGTATATCCAACTTCCTTTTATCAGCACAAAATTCTTCCTAATCACACAATTATCCATATGGAACAGAGATTTGTCCCATACTATTAATAAACCCCCTGAATTTTCGGAAGAAGCAAAACATATCCACTCAAAATTGTCATCATACCATATCCCCTGAATAATACGATTCTCCACTACCTCTAATTTTGTTTCCTGTATGAGGACCATTTGTGTCTTTTACTCAGTTAAAAGTTTCCTCACCACACTCCTCTTTACAGAATTACCCATTCCCCTAACATTCCAACTGATTAGTCTTATTTTCCAAATACATGCAAAACCACCTCACTTCCTCCAACACAACAAAAATAATTATAAAACTCACCAGCAAAAGATCATACCCACAAAAATGACGACAAAAACTTAAACTCAGACCTGATTTTTTAAGCCGACATCCCTGCTTTTGCCTTCCAACTCCATAAACTTTTGCACCACTGATTCCTCATCATAGCTTACCGACATCCCAAGCAGTTTACCGATCCTCCATGTTTCAGATACTTCCTCGCATAAGATTCTTTTCCTATTATTGAAGTCTCCATCAGACAGCGAGTCATTAACTATCCTTGCTTCTACTACTCTAAAATTGAAAAATATATAACTACTTTAAGTATATTAATATAAAGACATTGTTAATTAAAGAACTTGCAAACCGATATGAGTGAATGAGTTAGTATATTTTGAACTTAAATAACTCTTTCAACTTCGAAATAGATAAATCTTTTTCAAGCTTATTAACATATAATATTCATTGAAATGAACGAAAAAGTAAAAAAAAAAAAAAATTATTGTAGAAATTTACCATATATATAGTATATTTATATACAATTATAATTATAAAATTACAAGCTGGTAGGATTGAGACTGCTTCTGGTAGTGACTGTGGTGCTACTGGTTTTGGTGATGAGGGCTTGGAGGTGGTCCTTGTTGGTGGAGAGGAAGAGGCTAGAAATGCTGGTGGTGAGGAAGAGTCAAGTAGGTCATTACACTACGGCAAATATGGGTTTTAGTGGCTTTTTAGTAGCAGTCGTTTACTTAAAAAATACCTTTAGGTACCGTGTTTTTATAAACTTAGCAGCGTTTCTTAGGTGAACGCCGCAAATACTTACTTCAACGGCGTTTTGTTATATAAAACGCCGCTAAATTAAATCATTTATCGGTGTTTAAATCCACAAACGCCGTAAAATACGGTCTTAAATTATGAGGGTATTTTTCTTTTTACGGCCAAAAGATCCGCGCCATTTGTATCACAAGAAACGGCAACGTTTTATAAATATATTTAGCGGCGTTTTACTATCAAACGCCGCAAACGTAGGGTTAACAGCGGCATTTGTGAGAAGATAAACGCCGCTAATTATTTAAATTTATGCAGTTTATTTTTTTCCCAGAATTTTTTTTCGATTTTTTTTTTATTCCGTAAACAATGTCGTTTATGTATTTATTATACCGGCGTTTCAGAGAGACAAACGCCGCTAATGATGATACATAGCAGCGTTTGTCTCTCTAAAACACCGTGGAAGGTTATTAATTTACGTATGATGCAAAAACGCATCGTTTTGTTAAGCTAATTAGCGGCGTTTGTCGAAAAAAATGCCGCTCCCTTCCCCATCTTGAACTTGCGTATGCTGCTCCCTCTCTCCCTCCTCTGTCGCTCTCTCTCTATCGCTGTCTCTCTCTCCCTCTCTTTGTCGCTCTCTCTCTCTCCCTCTCATCAACAACATCACCTTGACAGGTATGAATTTATTTTCTTTTAATTTGAATTTTTGTGTTTTTTTGTTGAATATAAAGTTTAATCTTATTGCTTTTTTGTTGAATTCGTATTTAATTTAGTTTTCTTTTTAGGTTTAGTGAAATTAAATTTAGGGTTTTGGGTCTAATTTCGGTTTAGGGTTTGGGTTAGGGGTTTGGGTATAGGGATCATAAATTCTCATAATCAGATCATAAATTAAATTTAGGTTTTGTGTTTCTACACATAAAATCGGGTCAAGATTTTATCAGAATCTGTATATCAACAATATTTCAAATACATTTCTTAAATATAATATGTATTAATTGCATGTATGTAAATGATATGAATCTGTATATCAACAAGATTTTATCAGAATCTGTATTATGGTATAATATAGATGTATGTAAATGATATGAATCGAGTAAAACTTGAGAATATTAATTGCATGGCCTTTCATTCATGGCAATTATAGTCAAGTGAAAATATTCCTCTTATTTTATTAATCCTATAGGCATAGTGTTTTGCTATGTTTTTGTTATTAGAACCACACCACTGGATCCAGATTCATAAGCTTATAGCGTAGTTTAATTATTTGATTACATTACTTAAATTTTATGAAACGGTGTTTTGAATAGTTTTTCTCCAAAGGCCATTTCAGATACAAACAAATAGGATCAGGCTAGCAGGCGAGCAGCTAGCTGTTCGTAATACTATTTCTATTACGGTTCATGGTCCCTACTTCGTAACATATATATATTGCGGTTTCATGGCTACATGAAATCTTGTGTATAATACTATTTCTATTTTTTATTTTTGAAAAAGAGCAGTTAAACCACGTACAATGCACAGACTGCACGTCTTGCAACCGAGTAAGTATTTTCGTAATAATCTTAGATCGTACATCTTTTTTGATATATCCGGATAATAAATAAGAATATAAACTAAAACATTCTTTCATGATATACTCATTGATTGACCAGTTTCTAGTAACAATCTTTATAAATGTGAATAACTTAACAACATCAAACTCACCATCGTGAGCATGATTTGCTAAAAAAATTGCATTATAAATTAGCGTTCTATATTGTTAATATACATTTGTTAACTGTGAACCTAAAATTTATATTGTTAATTGAATTCAATAATTGTCTCATTCTCTAGTATTTTCAATAAGTTGCTTAAACAGTTCCCATGAAGAGCCATTTTTCTAATATTCTTATTTTAATTTCTGAAATTTTGTCAGAGAAATAGGACAAATTTTAACCGCATCAGAGAGATTGAAGGAACTATTCGATATCAGCTTACTAGTTAATGAAATATAGCTCTTCTTTTGTTAAGGGTTCAGAACAAATTAATTAGTTTATTTAGTATAATAATCATCTCATATATGCTAAAAAAATTAAACGTCATTAAATTAATAATGATTGTAATTTTAATATATTAGAATACGTAATTAAAAGTAAATAATCTTCTCTGATTTAGGTTTATTTTAGGTTTAGCTAAAATAAACCTAACTCATCATCTTGTGCTTTCTCATTTATATAAAGCATTAATCAATTTTTGATTTTTGGTCCTAATTTTACTCATCCACTATCAATTAGAATTAGATTAATTGTAGTGGACGACATACTGTTATTTCTATGTCCAACTGATTATTTTTTATGCAGAGTTCACGAAGGGTGTTACGTATGGCGATCGGTTTCGTGGTTCTGGGATTCGTCAGATTCTTCGTTAAACTCATCTTTATTTGTATTAACAACATCATCATTGGCCCCGCTTAGGTAATTATCAAATTTAATCTCTTTTAATGTTTTCATTTCTTGACTCGGTTTTTGATGATGCTTGACTTATCTGATTTTGCATGTGCATGATGCATGCAAGTTTTAATTAAAAAATGAGTTCTATTGGCTTGACTCGGTTTTTGGTGATGCTTGACTTAAAATGTGTTACTTTTCCTTAAATGTACTTATGGCTTGAGTCAAAAATGATGATGTCTCTATAAGGTTAGCAGTTAGGAAATGTGAATTATTCTTGATAAAGGAGATGAAGTTGGGTTGAACTTGAAGTTTAAAGTGCATGATTGTTTATTTTTGGTTAAAAGAGTTTAAACCTCATTAGCTTAGGTTTCGAAAATTCAAAGTACACCAAAGGCCTAGTAATGTTTATTGATAATTTACTAAAATTTTGTATAACTTATAATATATTATTTTATAATTTAGACTTACGTACGAAATGGATAAGAGTTGGATGCAAAAGTCGAGAGTAAGTCAAGGTACCATCTCGGAGTAGATAGTTTTCTCGATTTTGCTTTTCGGAATGCAAGCGAAGATAATATGATATTATGTTCTTGTTCAAGGTGTGCTAATATTGATTGGCATATGCGTGAAGTAGTTTTTGAACATTAATTTGTGAAGGATTTCTCCCGGGTTACAGACAATGGTGGTTTCATGGAGAGTCTGCAAATTCTAGGTCATCTTCTAGAGTTCCTCCAAGTAATTCTAACAATCAACATCAGTCTATTAGACAAGATGACATGGAAGGCATGTTGCGGGATGCATTTAACATGCGTAATCACAGTTTCCAAACATCTTCACCATAAGTTCCTGGAGGAAATGATGGGTTCAATGTTGGCATGAATGACTTTACAGATGTTCGGTGAATTCGCGAAGATGTTGATGAAGACATTTATGAAGCTTGATGAAAAAACTGAATTTAGTAAGATTATTTTGAAACTAATACTGTGTATATAATATGCTTTTATACTGTATATATTATTATTAATGTTCTTTACATTATAGTATTTGATTGTTATACTAATGGTGTTTACTTAAAATTTATGCAGATAGCCTGACGAGAAGAAAATTAAGGGATATCAATATCATTCAGACTGGTTCCCAATCAGCTGGTGCTATTGTGGAGGGCGACACTAGAGTGACGCCTTCAGAGGTGCCAAATGCGTCGACTGCAGATGCTAACCCACTAGAGGTGCCGACTGCCTCCACGGATGCAAAAAACTATAGTTCATACGAACTTGAATACAGGTATCGTGTTAAAGAAGTGTTAAAAGTACGCAAAATAGTTTGACAATAATAGGTTGGACAACTGCTAATATATTTGCTTTTGTGTAGTTTATAATGCTGGACAACGCAGAACTCGTGGCCGTACGATATTGAAGAAGTTATGAGCACTACCTCCTTAAGAGCGTATTGTTGTAGCAGCAAATAATAACCAGCAGCCAATTGGTCCGGAAGCACAATTATTGGCTAGCTTTCTTGGCATGATTGCTCGAAATGGGATGAAGTGTCTCATTCATTATGAGTCATGGCGTAATGTGCCTAATGCTGAGAAGGTTGCATTATTTTAACAATTTTGTTTATGATCGAAACTAACTTTGTACAACTTTTCCGTTTCAGTCACAATTTTCTTTGTAGATTCCCACATCATTTGTTCTGAAGTCATTGGAAAAAAAAATGGAAAGATTATAAGCATGACTTGAAGAAAAAGTATTTCGATCGAAATATTGATCCCAATGTCTTAATATGAACCATATCGCGTCGTGTAGTTATATGGCAGTATGAGAGACTCGTTAGATTCTAATATTCAAAAAAAGGAGAGGTATCATTTACAGATTTTATTTTGGTCATTTTCTTATAGTACTTGATATTATACAATTTACGGATTCATAACATTTGCGGTGTCCAATGTACAGGAACGAAAAAAGGTACGATAACCAGTAGACAGCAACAGAAATACAGTCACACCAGCGGTTCAAAAAGCTTTTCCAGAAAAGCTAATGAAAAAGTAAGTTTTCATTCATAATGTATTATTATATTAATGTTATGTACATTTGATCCCGTAATAGAACAAAATTATCAAACAGTCCGTAAGATTTGAAGTTGCCATAATCCTTGTTTTATCAGATAATTATTTGTTCTCAATTGTTTTAATTTAGTATTAATTATTACTATTTTGTAGGAACTTGTGAGGGGGAAAAATAGGACGAGTTGAACTGTTTCAGTTAACTCATACCAAAAAGGATGAATCCTATTTGAACGTCGAGACTCGAGATATTGAGGTATATTTTGTTGAAACTTGTATTTATTTACAACTATATTACACAAAATATTATTAATTTTATTGATTTATAGGAGAAAGCCCGGGATAAAATTGATGAGTATCAAGCCGGAGCATCGGATGGCACATCAGTGAATATGCAAGAGGTCGAAAATCAAGTATTCAATGAAGTAGCTAGGAAAGAATGACATGGACGGGTTTGAGGTGCCGGACTGGGTCCGACACCATCTAGCTATTACGGCATTGGTTCTCAGCGGTTTACTGTTTTTTCTTCACAAATCACCAGTGCATATGAAGTTCAGATGCTGAGAGAAGAAATGCAAAATATGAATAAACGTTTTGAGGAGAAGGAAGCAGAGAGACAAGCTCAGAAAGAAGAACAGGATAGACGACATCAGGAGCTGCAGACATAGTTTCAGTCGTTGATGAAGTTAGTGCAGCAAAGGAATTCAGAAGGCTCAACGACTTCACAAAATCCTTCATCTCAGGTAATATATCTTCCTTGTTAATTATCTTACTTTTATAACTTAATAACTTATATATTAATTATGTATTTTAACTTTTTTTAATAGGGCTCATGAGAACAACTTGCTGCGGAGAAAACGTTCTTCTTACGGCTGTCCTCCAACTTTTAGCATTTGTAACTTGTAATTTTTAGGACTGTCAGTGGATTTGATGTGTTAGGTAATACATTCCTTGTACGGTTGATATTTTATATTAAATATATTTTTATATTATGCTTTTTTTAATAATTGGTGGCGTTTGTGTATTATTGGACAGTTCTGTAAATAGTAATGCAGGTATTATTGATAAATATAACTTTTTTAAACAAAATAAATGTCAATAAAAAAATAAATCTGCATATTTAGCGACGTTTTATAATACGAAACACCGGTAAGTGTCCCTGCAAAATGATTTTTGGACGTTCTACTATGGCGTTTTAAAATGTCGCAGTAGATACCTACAAACGCCGCTAGCTTAGCGGCGTTTTAGGTACAAATGCCGCAAAATATCCCGTCCCTACATTTCTCAGTGTTTGTGGTGGCTTTTTTTTTTTTTTAACGCCTCAACTGTTTTAGCGGCGTTTATAAACGTTGCTATTCTTAAAAAATGGCCGGGAAAAGACCAGTTTGCTGTAGTGTTAAAACTAGAGGGACTGAAGTGGAGCACTGACGTGTTGGAGTGATGTGACCCGTGTGAGATAAACTTCACTATTGCTGTCTCTTGACAAACAGGAATAATATGATTACTACATGTCCCACACCATTGACTGCAAGGAGGTGGTGGCTGATAGGAACATCTATAAGTGCTGCTTGGGAGGTGTAGACTCCAATGTGGTGCATGCGAGCGTTGTTTAGCTAGGAATCTAGTAGCAGCTCCTAAGTGTGGTGGGGCAGGGGCCATCGTCCTTTTGGCAATATTGGTCCCTCCAATAGTGTTGGCCCATCCAGTGCTGCTGCTCCAACAAATGGTGCTAGCCCTTTACAAGTTAATAAGATAGTAGACTTGGAAACTTTTTAGGGTTGTCATTGTATTGTCTGATCTTATTTAAGTTGTTGCACAGATGTAGAGGTTGGGGCAAGCTCTTTACCTTTGGTGGTTGAAGGGGGAGTAAACGCTGCCGTAGTGAGCTTGGATAGTCGCACTAGGAGTAAGGGTGGTGAGCCCTAAGAGTTTGGGGGGTGTGAGGTGTTCACTTGTTAGGAGTGATGACGTGTCTATCGTTAGTATATGCGATCACTTGTGTGTTGCCTGTCAAACTTAGACTTATTTTAATTGCACTATTTTTTTCAGGTATGGATGAGTAGGAGATCATGCTGAATCAGGCCAACCTAGAGAAGGTTGCGGGTAAATGTCTTTTAGATCCAAATAAGAATAATCCCAAGGTCAAGAGGCAGACGACTACACCTCAACCAAGATTGTGATTAGGAGTGATCCTCCTGGGAGGACCAACACAACACCTCATCCTCCTAGGGGTGGTCATTTCTCTAGGGATCAAAGAGGGTCTGGTTTTCGAAAGAGCTTGCATTCCTCCAAGAAATAACCTTTCCAGAAGCAGTAGTAGCCTTCTTGAAAGGATCAAGAGCAGCAACAACAAAAGGAGAAGTAGCAAGAGAAGCAACAACAGTAAAAGCAGTAGTAATAAAAAAAGAATGCCTCGAAGGATCAGCCTCAACAACAGTAGCAGCGAAGGCAGTAGTAATAGGTGACTCAGCAGAGTCAAGTCTTTAGCCTTTGGTGCAGCAATCTAGCAGCGATCGTGATAGGTCCATTGTATCCTCGGGGTTTCTTGAGTACCATCCCCAGCGTCGTTTGCCTAGGCCTGGGAGCTTGTTGAATGACCTTGCTAGAGTTGTTCTTGTTAGTATATGCTCTAGAGCCAATCAGATTGGATAAGGGATATACAGTTACAAATTCAAACCTATCACTATTCTTTAGTGATATAAGATTTTCCTTCATGTTACTATGATAATAATAGTTATTAAGTACTAATTGGATGAAGCACATGGAATATAAAGGTCTTGCAAAAGAATTATAAGGAGTTATAATTGTGAGATCCTTATGCATCAAAGTTATGTTTCTAAAACTGTTCCTGGTCATCGTATTGCCAAGATGGGCATTGGCAATGCTCAAAGACTAGTATATGTTAAGCCTTCTTACTTGTGAAGTAAGCAACCGATCTCATAGGTTGAAGTACGAGGATTACATATAGGTGCTTGTCTGTTGAACAAGTTTACTGAACATGGCCCGTTGTGAGAACTCCATTTGGTATTGTCACTCTAGTGTCTATGGAAATCTTCTCACATGCCAATCAAGTAAATAGTCCTCTGACTTGTGATACCAGGTCATCTTGTATGGGGAGTGTCATGCTTTGATTTCATCACGAAGAGTCCCAAGAAGGGATGCCTATAGTAGCGTGATTTTTGGTATGACATGAATCATGCGAAGGTGGATAAGTGATCCAGAGAGGATTCATCACTCCAAGTGACATCAGAGATATATCTCATCTATTCTTAGCTTGGGTTAACTAGTTAAAGTCTTTGGCCAAAGCACGATGAATTTAGGAGAAAGTATTTCTCTAAATTCATAATGTTAACCATAAGCTACTAGAACTAATATGGATTGGTTACTTTAGTAGACACTGTACCATGCTCATGCTAGGACCGAATTGCATTGATAAGCTGGTTACTGAAAGGTTTCAAATAGGTCATCATGACTTCTCAACATTTGGGTGGTCATAATGCATTGCTAGATGCCGCTTATGATTTATATTTATAAATTGTAAACTATGTTGAAAAACATAAATTATAAATTATGCTCATTGCCAACATGTTGGAAACTTAATGGGTCACACACAATAAGATGACTTGTTGGATAAAACTTGGGATTTGATTAAGTTGGACTTAATTGAATAAAAGGTTAAATTTGGAGGACCTAATTGAATAAGTTCAATTAAGGAAAGATTAAGATATAATTTGGATTTAGGATATCCAAATAAGGATGTCTTAATATTATATTATGGATAAGCTTATCTAAACAAGACAAGATCTAAATGTAGGCATGTCTTAAGATAAGTTGTCTTGGTCGAAATTCAGAGTTGTCCAAAATGAGAAAAAGTTTCTCTTCTTCGAGGAGTTTGATTGCGAATCAAATTTTATCTTCTCGTATTTCACTAAATCGAAAATTGCCATGATAAGTTCGGGTTCGTAGGCCTTTTTGGTTGATAACTAGCTAAATTTATGCGAAAATTGACTGTAAGGTATGCTAAATTTCTATATCTGCATTTGTTCTTGTATGTATATGAATTTTGGGACGAAAAATCTTGTTTCAAGGATTTAAAATATGTCATTCCGTTATAGGAAGTTGGTGTGGTTCACAGAAAGTGGCATCTTTGGGGGAGGGTGTATGATTTGTAATTAGGGTAATCTTCATAAGCCATTTTCAATGTTATATTCAATAGTTATTAAATGCTATCAAGATTAGTTTGTTTACCAACATCAGATTGTTTTAGTTCAAAACTCAGTGGTTTGGTTTTGAGTACATTTAGTCAATCCTATCAAGCAGTATATGATGTTTAGTTCACTGATAAATATTTGGTGGTTGGATACTCTTTCCAGTTGAAATTGCATATATTTGATTTGTTAAACAGGAATGTGCTTACATAACTACTACCAAATATGATATATCCAAAAAAAAGTAGTATATACTTTAAAAAATGGTGGATGGAATACTTGCATGCTTGAAAGCAAAGGATTATCTTTAGTCCTAGTGTTGGATTTATGGATTTCCTTATATAAATTTAAGTTTTAAGCATCGGTATGGAACTAGTTATGATGCTCTTCTCCTTAACCTTTTGTTTACAATATGCTTAAATACCTCTTTGAGATATAACACCATCCCATACTTTGTATTAACCATGCCAAATAAATAGTCACCTCTTTGCATACTTAATCCACTTTTCTATAGGATGAGCTGTCATTACCCCATTCACTGCATTAATTCTACAATACAAAATAGTTGTTTGCCTAACCTCATTCAAGACGAGCTTATACCTGCTTAGCTTCTTTGTTTGAAAAAGGTCATGTAAAATCATCTTTGTTTTACATGTTGGAGATATTTTGCATATTTGTAAAAACCTTGTTGAAAATATTTACTTGCAACAATTAAATAGCATGCCCTTAAGTAGAATTTTGGAGAACTTACTTGTAGAAGAAAAATTGAAGAATAAAGAACTTAACATTGTTGCTAAGGATTGAACCATTTGTCCTTAAGGTGAAATTGCCCGTTACTTGGTGCACACGGTTTCAATGCAATTGCCTCCCAAGATTTCAACAACACCACCTTGAAAAATTACATAGCTTTTCACAGTCCACAAACTTAAGGAATTTGACTCATTTTTCTCTCTATGACAAATTCCTAAGCTTTAGAGTAGAAGGAATAAATAAGACAAGAGCCTTGGAAAACCAGAACAACAAAGGAAGAAAAAGAACTTAAGATTTTTTGTTTTGTTTTGAATTGTTGAAATTCCCATCATATCAAAGCACCTATTTATAGGACGTGGGGGGCCAAAACATTAATCATCCATAATACATGAATGTCCACAATTCATGAATTTCTATAATTCATGAATGTCGATAGTTCATGAATTTCCATAAATAATGTATATCACACCATAATTAATGTTTTGGTTCATGTCCTAAGATATTTAGAGACTGAAAAGTTACCAATTAGACATGGATTAAACAGCAAAATATTTTCCATTTAACCAAACCCGAGCCCACGAGCCCATGGCCTAAACCACAATACAAGCTTGTGATCTATCAAATATTTGAGAATTTTGGGTTTATTATTTTACCATCCAAAGGGTCTTTGAGATCAAATTCTCATTCGCCTATAATTGGTTTCAAACATGTTAACTCATGTTGGAGTACAAAATCCAACAAAGTTTTAACCACAAATGTGAGTGGACCCTACAAATAATTTGGCCGCAAAAGTAACCGTTAACCATGTTTTATAAAACCAATTCCAATAATACCCCACATGAATGGAAATTGTATGACCAGTACGAAAACTCAAAGAATTCGTAGAGAGAAAATTGAATTGGAAGAAAACTACATCAGGACAGGTAGCTTTTGGCTTTGAACCTTCCCTAGTGAAGTACCATCAGATTTACTCAGCTAACTAGTGAACATGATGTCTTGAACTATTCAATCTTTTGTGTAAACCAAGACAATGGTACTCACATATTTTATACCTAGAGATTCAAGTAGTTCTCACGGTTGTGTCCATTTTGGCCCTGAACAACTCCTGGTTTCATGAATGCTTTAAAGCATTTAGCCTTTAGAAATTCTCAAAGAAATGGCTATATTTCTCATTCATATAGGTGTTGGTGTAAGCCCTACAAGCCAATCTAGTTAGGCTTGTAAAACACTATTCATATATTCATGTGTTGCACATTATAGTTTATTAATTATAATTGAGGTATTTCTTTATCCATAAGTATTGTTATAATTGTTATAAATGACTTGTGAAGATAAAGCCCATGAAACATAAAGGCATTGCAAAGGAATTGTAAGGAGTTACAATTATGAGGATCCTTATGCATCAATGCCATGTTTCTAAAACTGTTCATGGTCATTGTATTATCAAGACAGGGCATTGACAATGCTTAAAGACTAGCATATGTTAAGCCTTCATGCACTTGATGCATGCAACTGATCTCATAGGTTGAAAGTATAGAGATACTTGGGGATAACATATAGGTGCTTGTTAGTTGAACAAGTTCATTGAACATGATATGCTATGAGAGTTCCATTTGGTATTTCACTCAAGTGCCTATGGAAAATACTCTCATGTGTCAATAGTGTAAATAATCCTTTGACTTGTGACACCAGGTCATCTTGTATGTGAACTGTCATACTTAGATTTCATCACGAACGGGTCCCAATCACGAGGATGCTTATAGTAAGGTGTTATTGGGTATGACATGAAGCATACGAAGATGAATGAGTGGTCTAGAGAGGATTCATCACCCCAAGTGATTAAGGGGACATATCTCACATGTATCCAGCTTATATTAACTTATTGAAGTCCTTGGCCAAGGCAATACTTAAGGAGTTAATATTAAAGCTGCAGATCTAATATGGAATGGGTTAAGAGTAAACATTGAACCATGCTCTTTCCTATCTTGGGATATTTGATGAAGGGATCGAATTACACAAACATATTGTACACGAAAGACTAGTCGAAGCTTGACGACTCTCTTGGCATTTTGGTGGTCATGATGCATTGCTAGACGCCGCTCATGATCTATAAATATAAATAGGAAATTCTTAAGTGAATTAATTATATTTATTGCCAACATGTTAAGAGCCTAATGGGTCACACACAAAAGGTGATTAATGGAAATTAAAATGAGATTGGGCCAGATTAAATATTCATTAAGTGTTGTGGGCTTAGTGTGAATGTTTAATAATATGTATAAGGGTCTTAGTACAGTTAGTCCAATAGTTGGCATACACTAAACCTACTTATATATATGCTTATGTTGTTTCCGTCTCCCCCTAAGGATTTTACCTGAATCGGCGTCTTTCACTAATACTAGTGAGGTTCGGCCGAATAGCATAGGTGAAGGAGGAATACGATTTTTCTTGTTACTTTTGGCTAACTGATAACTCGTATATTTATATAGTTTTTAGTTATGTTTTATTATTATTTTGTGTCAAATACGAGTTATTATTGGTTAGTCTAATTGTGTTTATGATTTTTTATATTTTTATGTAATTTGGTGTTTTTCACGAGTTTCTTTGAGTGATTTCAGATTACTAGGTTAAATAAAGAATTAAGGGCAAATCCAGTTCAGTTCCAGTTCCGACACCTTTTGCCATATCAGCTATATCTGGAGTTTCACTGAAGCAATAAGGCTGAAATTTTAACCGTGCATATTTAAGAGGCATATCTATCTTTTTCATGTTTTACACTTCTTGAAACGGAGTCGTTTTCCCTACCGAAATCAACCATCAAGTTGGCTGATGTGCAATGACGTCTGTTCTGCACCGTTTTGGTATTTTGACCATATCTTCCGATCCACATGAGAAAATGATCTGATTCCAACGGCTATGGATTCGTAACTGATAGGGGTATATTTTTATAGAAGACCATTTTATCAGATCGAGCCTCCAACATTGACAAACTCGACCATCAAGCTGGCTGATCAGAATTGTCATACAATATGACGAAAATTGTTAGAAAAATGCACCCACCTATTATACCTACCTTTGAAATTTGTAAAGCTTGTCTCTTGTCATTTAGCCCTCCAAAATGTATATAAATAGAGGGCCTTGGATGAGTATTGAAAAGGGGGGATACATTGGTAGGATATTAGCCATTGTAATAAAATTCTCTAAGTTTTCTTTTTCTTTCCTTTCTCTAGTTTTCTTTTTCTATATTTACTTATGCTTCTTACATTTCTTTTCATTTTATTCATATCTAGTATGTGTTGCTAATCATATTGTTGAGGTGATGAGGTGAAGCTCTTGGTAAATGCTAAGGTTAGTCTCTTAAACATGAGCTAAAATTTATAAACACTAGTATAGATAATATTTTCTTTTGGTTTAAATCATACTTGCAAAGTAGGGATCTTGATTCATTATTGACAATGAAAATGGCACAGTAAATGCTTGGTTTCATAACCTTGATTTGTTGTAGACATATACCTTGGCATAAGGAATGCTTGGACTCTTTTTGTGAGTTTTGAGGACACCAAATGAACATAATATCATATGCTATGGACGTTGGACAATTTGGACTGAATTGCTAAACCTTCCGATTGGAACCTCCCTTATGTGTGGATTTCAATTGTGTAATAAAACAAGATTAATCTTAGCATAACACCAAGAGTGGATTCTCTAACCTCAACATCTTTTCTTATTGTTGTTTATATCTTGTTTAATTTCTTTTATATTTTGTTTATTTTGTTCTCTAATATCTTGTTTATCTTATTTTGTTGTTGATTCCCTAATATCTTGTTTACTTTCTTTTTCTTATATATTTATAAACTTATACTTACTAATACGCTTCCTTGTGGTTCGACCTCGGACACCCGAGAATTTATTACTTGAACATAACTTGCACTTGGGTTTACGACTCTTAATTGAGTCTCCATCAAGTTTTTGGCGCCGTTGCCGGGGAAGCAATACTAAGTATATAAGTTTATAAGTATATTTATTTTTATTGGCTGGTTATACCGCCTAATTTGTATATTAACTTTGTTTTATTTTTATTGGCTGGTTATACCGCCTAATTTTCTATATATTTATATTTCTATTGTATATTAACTTTGTTTTATTTTTATTGGCTGGTTATACCGCCTAATCTGTATATTAACTTTGTTTTATGCTTGTTTGGCGACGTGATTTTAGATTTCGTCGTTTAGTTAGATTTTATTGTGAAACTTTTTCAGGTAATCTTTCTAATACAACTCCTACCATGGCTGACAATGAAAGTATTCATGCTGAAGGTGAAAACAGACAAGTACGCACCATGCGTGACTACTTGCAACCAACTCGAAGCTCATCACCCTCTTGTTTTATTTTTCCTCTCAATGCAAACAACTCTCGTTTTAAACCAGGTATGATAGCTTTGCTTCCAAATTTCCATGGGTTAGAATCGGAAAGTGCTTACTCGTTTCTAAAAGACTTCGAAGATGTATGTGTCACCTTTAATGACCAACAATGTACAAATGAAATTGTCAAGCTAAAATTATTTCCTTTTTCTTTAAAGACAAAGCAAAAATTTGGCTTCATAATTTAAAACCAAGGTCAATTGGCACATGGCAAGAATTACAAACTAAGTTTCTAAAGAAATTTTTCCCAGCACATAAAACTACTGCTTTGAAAAGACAGATTCAAAATTTCAATCAAAATCAAAATGAAGCATTTTTTCAGTGCTGGGAGCGTTTTAAAGATTTGTTAAGTTCTTGTCCACATCATGGTTTTGAAAAATGGCATCTTATTAGTTTCTTTTATGAAAGTTTAACTCCCGAAACTAAACAATTTGTTGAAACAATGTGTAACGGTGAGTTTCTAGAAAAAGAACCTGAAGAAGCCTTTGACTACCTAGACCATTTGGCAGATAACTCTCAAGCCTGGCACACAGATAATTCCTCTGAAAGTTCCAATAGATCTAATCCTGTTTCTAACAGAGGTAAATATCATTTTAGTCAAGAAGATGAGATAAAAGCTAAAGTAGCTAATTTGGCTAGAAAGATTGAAGCCATGGAACTTAGAGAAGTAAAAGAAGTCAAAACGGTTAAAAATGAAGACAGTTGTGGAATTTGTGAAATCATGGGACACCCCACTTCTGAATGTCCAAACATTCCCATTCTTAAAGAAGCGTTGCATGATCAAGTAAATTCCATAAACACATTTAAAAAGCCTTTTGCTTCTTCTTACTCTGAAACGTATAACCCTGGATGGAGAAATCATCCCAACTTCAGTTGGCGGAATAATAATCATGTTCAGGTACCACAATCTCAAAAGCCGGGCAACACTTTTTCCTATCAACCTTCACGTGTACAAACCTTGGAAGAAACATTGCAAGCATTCATGCAAACACAAGCAAATGTGTATAACCAAACTTCACAGGACATCAATGAGATCAAAAACACCTTGTCCACATTGACAGCTTCATTACGCACTCAAGAAAAAGGTAAGTTTCCTGCTCAACCTCAGCCTAACCCTTCTACTCAATGTCTTGTTTCTTGCTCCAATGAAACTCAACAGGAAAATGCTAGTTCTATCACAACTCTTCGAAGTGGAAAGGCAATTGACAAAAACATTCCATCAAAAGACCAAGATCCTCCTTCCCATCCGAAAAGTAATGGTAAGGATGATGGTAAGTCTGAACTTCTTGAAAATTTGGACAAAGAAAAAGGTACGCATCCTGCTCCTTTTCCTCAAAGGTTGCAAACAATAAAGAATTTGAATCAAAATGCAGAAATTTATGAACTTTTCAAACAAGTTAAGATTAACATTCCTTTATTGGATGCAATCAAACAAGTTCCATCTTATGCTAAATTTTTGAAGGACATGTGCACAGTTAAAAGGAAACATAATGTACAAAAGAAAGCATTTCTGACGGAAAGTGTGAGCTCAATCATTCAGCACCTTACTCCACCAAAATTCAAAGATCCTGGATGTCCAACAATCTCATGCATCATTGGAAACACTAGAATAGAACGTGCATTGCTTGATCTTGGTGCTAGTGTTAATCTTTTGCCTTTTTCTGTTTATCAACAGTTAGGTTTAGGTGAACTCAAGGAAACACCTGTTACACTTCAACTAGCTGATCGTTCTGTAAAAATTCCTCGAGGGATAGTTGAAGATGTTTTGGTTCAAATTGATAATTTTTACTTCCCTGTTGATTTTATTGTTTTGGACACACATCCTGTTTCAAATCCAAATGTTCAAATTCCTGTTATATTAGGCCGTCCATTTCTTGCAACTTCTAATGCTCTGATAAATTGCAGGAATGGTATGTTGAACATTTCTTTTGGAAATATGACTTTAGAATTAAATGTGTTCAACACTTGCAAGCAACCTGGTGATGATTCAGAAGTACATGAAGTGGATTTCATTGAAGAACTTGTTCATGAACATCTCACCACTACCACATTCCATGATCCTTTAGAAGCTTATTTAATTGAATGTGAGTTTGATAATGCTTCAGAAATTTCACACACTAATTCTTTGTTAAATTCTTTTCAGGATAAGCATCGTTGGAAACAAAAGTTTGAGGAACTCCCATCACTCACAAATGTCACTGTACCATCAACTATTGAACCGCCCAAGATGGATTTAAAACCATTGCCATCCGAGCTAAAATATTCCTTTTTGGGAAAAATTCCTTCTCAATGGAGCCCCCATGATAAAAGGAAGTTTCTGAATGAGGTAAAGAAGTTCTATTGGGATGACCCTTACTTGTTCAAATATTGTCCTGATCAAATTTTTCGAAGATGCATTCCCGACAATGAGGTAAGTAGTGTAATTAAGTTTTGTCATTCCGAGGCATGTGGTGGTCATTTTTCATCAAAGAAAACTGCTGTAAAAATTTTACAGTGTGGATTTTATTGGCCAACTTTATTCAATGATGCATATGAGAATCCTAAAATTCATAAAGAAAGAACTAAAGCCTTTCATGACAAGTTAATTTCAAGAAAAACATTTGATGTTGGGCAAAAAGTTCTACTTTATAATTCTAGACTTCACATATTTCCTGGTAAGTTGAGATCAAGATGGACTGGCCCATTTGTGGGTAAGCATGTGTATCATTATGGAGCAGTTGACAATGAGAATCCTCAAAATGGTAACGTATTCAAGGTAAATGGACAAAGACTCAAACTCTTTTTGGAAAATCATGTTACTCAAGAAGAGGTTGTTTTTCTTTCTGATCCTTGTTTTGAAAATAACTAGATGTAAGTATAATTTTTACTAATCTTCAAAAAAAAAAAAAATTGTTGTGTTTTAAGACATTTAGAAGTATTCATTCTGAACAAGGTCTGAGTAAGGGAGACTTGAGACATACCTTGTCAGTTTGATTTTAACCTTTTTATGTTTACTTGTTAATTTTTGTTTAGTATTTTAGGATTATTTAGGTTGCATGAGTTTGTTTTGTTTTGAGTCTTAGTTGTTCCTATTCTTATGTTATTAGTTCTTTTCTCTTACACATGATTCTTTCATTTGGGTTAATAGACTTACATTGAGGACAATGTAAGAATTAAGTGTGGGGGGAATGATTTAGGATTTCTTTTATTTTTGTCTACTATTTTTTTATGAGTCTTTATTATTATTATTATTTTTTTTAGTGTGTTTTAGTTCCTTTTTAATACAATGATGAGATATGAATTGCATAAGTCTAAAACAGATTTATTAGTGAGAAGATTTTCATGAGAATTGAGCTTGATGTCAACCTTTTTATGAGCCAATGTTAATATGATATGTTGATTGAGAAAGAAGCATGTTTAGACTTAATCTGACTTGTATAATCATGCTTGTGAGTTTTTGAGCCTATAATGATTGATGCATTATACAAATCAATCTAATTTCTTTCTTGAGTGCTCTTATGATTACATGATTCTCTAGAACTTGCTTTAAACCGTTTGAGACTATATTGATACATGTGACAACATGAATATGATAGAGGCATTAGGATTATAACCAGAGCCAAACAGCCATCCCTTATTAATGTTCTAAGAGAACATCCCCACTAGTGAGCCAATTTGAGCCTACATTAAATATGCTGTTTTATTGGTAACCACAACTTACACCTAGCCTAAATATACTTATATCCTTACCCTTGTTCTAAAGATGGATTTTTATATTTTGAGACATATTAAAAAAAAAAATAAGGGATATTTTTAGTTGAAAATTTGAGTTAGAAACAAAAGATAAGTGTGGGGGAAGAAAAGAAAAGAAAAAGTCAAGAGAAAAAGAAAGGGATCATTGTCAAATACATTCCCATATTAAAAAAAAAAAAAAAAAAGAATCTTCTCTTGAACTTCTAGAAAAAGATGTTACAAAGTTGGTTAGAATGATGCAAAGGCTCAACATGAATATTTAGCCTATGTTATTATGTGCTTTATAAGAGTTTTGAGAAGTTTTATTTGTATGATCTTATTATGTCTCTAAAATCTATGAACTCTTTGGAACCTTTGTGATATCTTTATCCTTTTTTTCTTTAACCACATTATAACCCTTTGGCCCCATTACAACCTTGAATAAAGACCTCTTGATTTATGAAGTTGTATGATCTAAATAGTGGAGAATAGGTGGACAAGCAAGCATATGGTAGAAGTGTTTTCATGAGATTGATTGAGTGTAAACACTTTACCACTACTTTAAAGAGTGAAAATCAAGAGAGTATCCCATGTGAGAAGTTGAGATTAAGTTTGAATATGCACTATTTTGATTGAAATATGTTATGTTAATATTGGCTTAACTCATTTATTTACATTCAAGCAAGATTTTTTGTGAATTTCTTTAAGCTATTGATTAGTTTTTAAGACTTGTCCAATGATTATCTCTAATTTATATTGGAAGGATTAGTTATAATTATTATTTTTAGTTTTTCTTATGTCTTCAATGTTTGTAGGTATCGTCCTAGTAAACCCTCACGAGACTAAACTCGTCCACTAGGGACACCTAGGGGTTTAAAGGCTTGTGTCACATGCTAAGTGCCACCGTGATTTCCTACGAAAATGGATTAGATTAGATTTTCTTATTTTATTTTTATTGAGTCGTTGCTAGGGACTAGCAACAATCTAAGTGTGGGGGTGTGATAACTCGTATATTTATATAGTTTTTAGTTATGTTTTATTATTATTTTGTGTCAAATACGAGTTATTATTGGTTAGTCTAATTGTGTTTATGATTTTTTATATTTTTATGTAATTTGGTGTTTTTCACGAGTTTCTTTGAGTGATTTCAGATTACTAGGTTAAATAAAGAATTAAGGGCAAATCCAGTTCAGTTCCAGTTCCGACACCTTTTGCCATATCAGCTATATCTGGAGTTTCACTGAAGCAATAAGGCTGAAATTTTAACCGTGCATAGTTAAGAGGCATATCTATCTTTTTCATGTTTTACACTTCTTGAAACGGAGTCGTTTTCCCTACCGAAATCAACCATCAAGTTAGCTGATGTGCAATGACGTCTGTTCTGCACCGTTTTGGTATTTTGACCATATCTTCCGATCCACATGAGCAAATGATCTGATTCCAACGGCTATGGATTCGTAACTGATAGGGGTATATTTTTATAGAAGACCATTTTATCAGATCGAGCCTCCAACATTGACAAACTCGACCATCAAGCTGGCTGATCAGAATTGTCATACAATATGACGAAAATTGTTAGAAAAATGCACCCACCTATTATACCTACCTTTGAAATTTGTAAAGCTTGTCTCTTGTCATTTAGCCCTCCAAAATGTGTATAAATAGAGGGCCTTGGATGAGTATTGAAAAGGGGGGATACATTGGTAGGATATTAGCCATTGTAATAAAATTCTCTAAGTTTTCTTTTTCTTTCCTTTCTCTAGTTTTCTTTTTCTATATTTACTTATGCTTCTTACATTTCTTTTCATTTTATTCATATCTAGTATGTGTTGCTAATCATATTGTTGAGGTGATGAGGTGAAGCTCTTGGTAAATGCTAAGGTTAGTCTCTTAAACATGAGCTAAAATTTATAAACACTAGTATAGATAATATTTTCTTTTGGTTTAAATCATACTTGCAAAGTAGGGATCTTGATTCATTATTGACAATGAAAATGGCACAGTAAATGCTTGGTTTCATAACCTTGATTTGTTGTAGACATATACCTTGGCATAAGGAATGCTTGGACTCTTTTTGTGAGTTTTGAGGACACCAAATGAACATAATATCATATGCTATGGACGTTGGACAATTTGGACTGAATTGCTAAACCTTCCGATTGGAACCTCCCTTATGTGTGGATTTCAATTGTGTAATAAAACAAGATTAATCTTAGCATAACACCAAGAGTGGATTCTCTAACCTCAACATCTTTTCTTATTGTTGTTTATATCTTGTTTAATTTCTTTTATATTTTGTTTATTTTGTTCTCTAATATCTTGTTTATCTTATTTTGTTGTTGATTCCCTAATATCTTGTTTACTTTCTTTTTCTTATATATTTATAAACTTATACTTACTAATACGCTTCCTTGTGGTTCGACCTCGGACACCCGAGAATTTATTACTTGAACATAACTTGCACTTGGGTTTACGACTCTTAATTGAGTCTCCATCACTAACTAAGGTAGAGGAGGAAGGTTTCTCACAACCTAGACTACTAGCATCGTCTTCGCAAAACATAATCTCAACCTTGCGAAGGTTTTCAGATCACCTGTGTGGATTACTGTTAGAGGTCGGACAATTGGACGGCTTTGGTTTTCGAGAAGCGAGCTTTGTGTACAAGAACAAGAACATCAAGAATCTGTCTTGAGGATTCGGCAATTTTCAAAATAAAGGTATGAGATTTTGATTGTTATATGTTCTTGACATCCTGATCGTTTTGAATTCATAGGCAGATCCTTAGAGGGATTCGGTATTCTCTATGTTTTATTTTAATCCGCTGTGTTGTATGTTTAACTTGATGATTAAATTATACATTATCTCTGTTTGAGCATGAACTGAATCCCAACAGTGGTATCAGAGCCATATTTATGTTATTCCTATACAATCTCTGCTTTGATTGTTATCTTTAACAAAACTGTTTTGTTCTTTGAGTTATTTTGATCCAATTGTCACTAACCGAAATTGTGAGAATTTGCACTTGTAGTGTTTCGGTGAAGGCAACATGCTATCATAGTGAATTCTTGTTGATTAATTGGTTTAAAATTGTTTTAAACAGATTAATGCAACTGGCAAAAGTTTGACAGCAATTGAGAACTGTTTTGCCTGCTTTGCACAAATGTGGTGATTTTATTGAGAAAAACTTATAGATTTTCTTGGCTGATTTTTAATGCATGGTTTAATGATTTTTAGGATTTAAAATTGCTTAGAATTGTTCTTGGCAAGCCTGAAAAATCATAAAACTGATTTAGCATTGAAAAGTTGGAAGCTGCGAAAAGCGGATAAACAAACCTGTAGGGAAATAGAGGGGCAGCAGCTACATCTAGTAACCAATGCCTGCGCCTCCCTTTCTAGGGTTTTTCGTTTCTATCATATTCTCACAGCTTATGGATTTTAGCAATATTGAGTTACTAATGTTGTAGTGTCCTAGTTGAGATACAACACTAAAAATTAGTAACCATGGTAATATTGTTAAATTAATTAAATTACCAAAATAAGAATTTACATGAATATTCAATTAAATTATTTAATTGGATAATAATTTAATTAAAAAAAATAATCCTAATTGGATTAGGATTTATTCTAATGAGATTAGGATAAATGTTTATTATTTTCCTTGAATTAAATTATGGATCAAATATAATCATTGAATGGTAACTAGAGATTAAAGCATGATTTATATGTTCATAAATTGTTTGTGAATGTATGGGATGATTATGGACTTAGACCCAATATGATTGTGGATGGTTGAATTCATTTTTATGGTTTTTATTAAATTAAATAGTGACTGCGTGCCCTGCCTTATCTCTCATTTTCTAGAGTTGTAAAAATTCTTTCCTCACCTAATTCCTTTCAAATGTAACTTGAGGTTTCTTTATTACAAATGTAATTAGTTACATCAAAGTGTAAAATTAGGATTAACTAGGAATGGTATTTGTAACTTGAAGATGAAGATAGGCACCATGAAGATAAGGAGATTGCAAGCAAGCTTTGAAGACTATGTATGTAATCACCTAAGAATTTGACCAACTAATTTCCTTTGATGGCTCAAGAAAATTATATTAGAAAAGTCCATAATCATCCAAGTAGAAAGCATGTTATAGATTTATTTTATGCGATATTATAAATGCTATGAATATTTGATATGATGACACTAATAAAGAACAAGGAGATCCCTCTTTATAATATTGAGTCACATGTTTCGCATGATAAAGTTGCCTTCCATCATAATAACAAGATAACCAGAGTTCTTCCAATAGGAGGCTTATTGAGTCACTCAGAGTCAAACTACTGTACGAATATGTTTGAGTTATGAAGTTGGGTCTTACTCTACTAATGCTATGTTGTCCGGATGCTTTAAAACTTGATCGCATAGTGTTAGAGGCAAAGTTAGGAAAGTACATATGATGTGCTTAGACAAAGAGTTGTCACCTAACTGATCTGGGAATTGCATAGAGATGCAATTGATAAGCTATGTTATCTACCCAACTAGGCTTGTTGTAATTTGTTAAGTCACTCAAGGTTGCAACATGTTGAAAGGGATCCCAGCCCACTAGAAATACCTTGATGAGATTTTTGAATAATAGTGAGGGCTATTATCTCAAAAAATTAGTGGGAGAACCAATAAGAGATTTAATACCTCATCTTGAATTGGTATAAATGCATGAATATAACTGATATATATACTTTTTCCATATTAGGTTGTTGAAAATGGTTAATAATTTAACTGCACTGCGCGACATTATGAATGCCATTAGTCCAAATTATTTGGATTGGTACAAAAGATTGAGAAGCGTTCTCAATAAAAGGAAGGTTGCTCACTTGACAAGTCAAGAAGAACTTATAGAAGTTTCTGGGTTGATTATATTTGTGATTGAACTGAATCTTTCTACTGTTAAATCCAATTCCTGGATAGTTGATTCGGGATGCGATTTACATCTATGTAATGACATAAGGATGTTGAAAGGAAGTAGAAAGTTAAGCAAAGATGAAGTAGTTCTTAGAGTAAGCAATGGTGCAAAAGTTGCAGTATTGGCCGTTGGAACATGTACTTTATCTTTGCCGTCTGGCATGAAATTGGAACTGAAAGATTGTTACTTTGTTCCAGTATTGTCTAGAAACATCATTTCAGTTTCATACCTCACTATTAATAGTTGCTCCATCATTCTTAAAGACATTCACTATGGATCGGCAACATTACATAATGGATTATATGTTTTGGATCTAGAGATGCATGTGTTCAATATAAATGTCAAGAAAGCAATAAAGGATGATCCAAGTAAGACTTACATCTGGCACTGTAGACTTGGTCATATCAATGAGACAAGGATTTCCAAATTGCATTAACATGGTTATTTGGAACCCTTTGATTATGAATCATATGAGACTTGTGAATGTTGGCTCCTTGGTAAGATGACCAAGACTCCCTTTACTGGAAAGGGTGAAAGAGTTGGTGTTTTATTGGGCTTAATACATTCAGATGTATGTGGGCCACTAAACACAGCTACTAGAGGTAACTACTCATAATACATAACCTTTATCGATGATCATTCTAGATATGGTTATGTGTATCTAATGAGATACAAGTCTGAAGCTTTTGAAAAGTTCAAAGAGTTCAGAGCTGAAGTAGAGAAACAGACTGGAAAAAATATTCTAGATTTTAGATCGGATCGAGGAGGAGAATATTTAACCCATGATTTCTTGGATCATTTGACGAAAAATAGAATTATGTCGCAATGGACTCCACCTGGAACTCCTCAGCATAACGGAGTGTCCGAGAGAAGAAATCAAACCTTGTTGGACATGGTTCGATCCATGATGTCTAAGGCTGATCTTCCAATATTCTTTTGGGGATATGCCTTAGAAACTGCAATTTACCTTCTAAATAGGGTTCCAAGCAAGTCGATAGATAAGGTACCATATAAGATATGGAATGGCAAGAAGCCATGTTTATCTTTTCTAAAGATTTGGGTATATTCTGCTTTTGTGAAACAAGTACCTTCTGATAAGCTGGGAGACTATGGGATATTACTTTTACAGTCCTACTGATCCAAAGGTGTTTGTGTCAAAACACGCTGCTTTTCTAGAGAAAGAGTTTCTACTAGAAGGATTCAGTGGGAGTAAAGTAGATCTTGAAGAAGTTCAAGAACCACAACCTAACATTCCCTAGAAACCTTAGCCATTGGTCGAGGCATTGGATGCTCGGACAAATGCTCAAGAAACACAAGTACTCTGAAGGTCTAGTAGGGAGAGGCAAACTCCAATAAGATATGGATTTCTTTTGGAAAAAGATGGTTTTCCCATTGATAATGAACCTACTACCTATAAGGAAGAGATGTCAGATATTAATTCCAAGAAATGGCTAGAAGCTATGAAATCCGAAAATGGATGCCATGGAAGTTAACCAAGTTTGGTCTTTAGTTGATCCACCTCAAAGGATAAAACCCATAGGGTGCAAATGGGTTTACAAGATAAAGACAGACATGGATGGCAATATACAAACGTATAAGGCCAGATTGGTTGCAAAAGGTTATAATCAAGTTGAAGGCATTGATTTCGAAGAAACCTTTCCACCAGTTGCCATAGTAAAGTCCATTAGGATTATGCTTGCTATTGCTGCATACCATGATTATGAGATATGACAAATGGATGTAAAAACGGCATTTTTTAACGGGAATTTGCAAGAGAAAGTGTATATGACACAACCTGAAGATTTTTCATCCAAGGCTACTTCTAATAAGATATGCAAGCTGCAAAAGTCCATTTATGGACTAAGGCAAGCATCTCGGAGTTGGAACATCAGGTTTGATGAAACAATTAAAAAATTTGGTTTCATTAAGAATCCTGATGAACCATGTGTTTACAAGAAAGTAAACGGACATGGAGTTGTGTTCCTAGTGCTATATGTCGACGACATATTGCTCATAGGAAACGATGTACCTATGCTTCAGACCACCAAGGTCTGGCTGTCCAAACAATTCTCCATGAAGGATTTGGGAGAAACAACATATATTCTTGGAATTAAGATCTATAGAGATAGATCAAAAAGGCTACTTGGATTGTCCCAATCCGTTTACATAGATAAGGTGCTAAAGAGGTTTAGCATGGATATCTCCAAAAGAGGTAACTTGCCTATGGTACATGGTGTACAACTCTCGAAAGAGATGTGTCCTAAAACTTATGAAGAAAGGACAAATATGGATAGGATCCCGTATGCTTCGGTAATAGGATCTATCATGTACACCATGTTATACACAAGACCAGATGTATCGTACGCTCTAAGTGTCACGAGCCGATACCAAAGCAATCCTGGTGGAATTCACTAGACTGCTGTGAAGAATATCCTCAAGTACTTGAGAAGAACTAAGGATATTTTCTTGGTCTATGGAGGGGCTGAACTCCAAGTAAGGGGTTATACAAATGCTGGATTCCAAACTGATAGGGATGACAGCAAATCACAGGGCGGTTACGTATTTACCTTAAATGGAGCTGCAGTCAGTTGGAAAAGTTCCAAACAGACTACAACTGCAGATTCAACAACAGAGGCTGAATATATCTCTACGTGTGAGGCAGCGAAGGAGGCTGTTTGGATTAAGAAGTTCATAATTGAACTTGGTATGGTTCCAAGCATTGTTGATCCAATACCACTTTACTGTGATAACAATGGAGCCATAGCGCAAGCTAAGGAACCACGGTCTCATCACAAATCCAAACATGTATTGCGACAATATCACTTGATTAGAGATATAATTCAAAGAGGTGATATAAGTATGGAAAGGGTACCCACAGAGGATAATATAGCTGATCCTTTCACTAAGGTTCTGTCCGAGTAGAAACACAATCGTCACATGGAAGGACATGGACTTAAGTACATGTGTGATTGGCTTTAGTGCTAGTGGGAGATTGTTGGTGTAAGCCCTACAAGCCAATCTTGTTAGGCTTGTAAAACACTACTTATATATTCATGAATTGCACATTATAGTTTATTAATTATAATTGAGGTATTTCTTTATCCATAAGTATTGTTATAAATGACTTGTGAAGATAAAGCCTATGAAACACAAAGGCATTGCAAAGGAATTGTAAGGAGTTACAATTATGAGGATCCTTATGCATCAATGCCGTGTTTCTAAAACTGTTCCTGGTCATTGTATTGTCAAGACAATGCTCAAAGACTGGCATATGTTAAGCCTTCATGCACTTGATGCATGCAAATGATCTCATAGGTTGAAAGTATAGAGATACTTGGGGATAACATATTGTTGCTTGTTAGTTGAACAAGTTCACTGAACATGACCCGCTATGAGAGTTTCATTTGGTATTTCACTCAAGTGTCTATGGGAAATACTCTCATGTGTCAATAGTATAAGTAATCCTTTGACTTATGACACCATGTCATCTTGTATGAGAACTGCCATATTTAGATTTCATCACGAACGGGTCCCAATCATGAGGATGCTTATAGTAGGGTGTTATTGGGTATGACATGAAGCATACGAAGATGAATGAGTGGTCCAGAGAGGATTCATCTCCCCAACTGATTAAGGGGACATATCTCACATGTATCTGGCTTATATTAACTTATTGAAGTCCTTAGCCAAGGCAATACTTAAAGAGTTAATATTAAAGCTGCATATCTAATATGGAATGGGTTACGAGTAGACACTGAACCATGCTCTTTCCTATCCGGAGATATTTGATGAAGGGATCGAATTACACAGACATATTTTACACGAAAGGCTGGTCGAAGCTTGATGACTCTCTTGGCATTTGGGTGGTCATGATATATTGCTAGATACCGCTCATGATCTATAAATATAAATAGGAAATTCTTAACTGAATTAATTATATTTATTGTCAACATGTTAAGAGCCTAATGGGTCACACACAAAAGGTGATTAATGGAAATTAAAATGAGATTGGGCCAGATTAAATATTCATTAAGTATTGTGGGCATAGTGTGAATATTTAATAATATGTATAAGGGTCTTAGTACAGTTAGTCCAATAGTTGGCATACACTAAACCTACGTATATATATATATATATATATATATATATATATGCTTATATTGTTGCCGCCTCCACCCCTAAGGAATTTTACCTGAATCGGCACCTCTCACTAATACTGGTGAGGTTCGGCCGAATAGTATAGGTAAAGGAGGAATACGATTCTTCTTGTTACTTTTTGCTAACTAAGATAAAGGAGGAAGGTTTCTCACAACCTAGACGGCTAGCATCGTCTTGGCAAAACATAATCTCAACCTTACAAAGGTTTTCATATCACCTGTGTGGTAATTGGACGGCTTTGGTTTTTGACAAGCGAGCTTTGTGTATGTAGTCGGATTTAACCACGCAAGTACACGTATCACTAACAAGTAATAAAGTGAAGAGTAGAGTATCGTTCCCACGAGGAATTGTTACCAAATTTGTTAAGTACTAAAATTAGAATAACTTAATCTTATTCAAATAATTAATTAAATAAAATAAAAGAAACTAACTAATAATAAAAGAATGCAAATAAAAGATAGATTAAATCAAATTAGAAAAGCCTAGGATTACAATTTCCCTCAACACTTCGCTTGAACCTCTCTTACTCTCTTATCTTGATTATCTTGAGTTGTTAACCTAGAGTTCTAATTATTTATAAGGATCTTCCGATGGTCTTATAAAAAATATCCTTCTTAAACAATTAACTATATTCTTATGATAATTGAATTAAAGAGGAACTCATTAAGTTTAGACTATAAAATTGGTTACACATGATACGTAAGTATATTCTTACCCTACATGCAGATCAATCCATCATAATAAATGAATATGAAACATGTGTCATTCAATCCATGTCTAACACTAAACTCCCTTTTCCAAGTTGTATCTAGGTTACCACATCAATGTAATTGGTAGCTAAGCAATTAAAAGCATTAAGAACAAGATTGAATAAACAACGTCAAATATCATTAAATCAAGAAAGATAGTAAAATAATCCAAACTACATGTTGAGTTTCATTGAAATCCTAGAAAAATAAAATAGTTCATACTAAACAATAAAATATAAAATAAAATAAAGGAGTTTCACCATCATAAAAATATAAGAAAAAGATTAAAGGATAAGAGAAAACTAAGGGTTGTAAGATCTTTAATCTCCCAAAATCTCTCTTCTGCTCCTTGCAAATCTTTGGTGGCTGCTCTCCTCTTAAGAAAACTAGGTTATTTACAAGTTTCAGATTTGACAGCTAGGGAGAAGTCTCATTATAAAGTACTAAACGGTTCCTATTTATAACGCTCCAAAAGTATGAAGAAGGAAAACTTTGTAACCAAGCAACAACCTCCAACTTAGACTTTCCATAAATGAACTGATATTCTTTTTATTGCTTTAGGACTCTACAAAAATACAAAATATATTAAATTAATAACTAATTAAACATAAAATAAATAAATAAATAAAAATAATAAATTAATAGTTTAAACTACAAGGACTTAGCTATTTTAAAAGCACAAAATAGGATAAAAATAACTCTATTTTATAGAGTTATCAGTGTACAAGAACATCAAGAATCTGTCTTGAGGATTCGCAATCTTCAAAATAGAGGTATGAGATTTTGATTGCTATCTGTTCTTGACAGCCTGATCGTTTTGAATTCATAGGCAGATCCTTGGAGGGATTCAGTATTTTTTATGTTTTATTTTATTTTGCTGCGCTGTATGTTTAACTTGATGATTAAATTATACATTGTCTTTGTTTGAGCATAAGCCGAATCCCAACAATAGGTGATCTCTCATTAAGAGTATTCTGGTTATACCCACTTGGAAACCAAATATGAGAGTCATTAAGAGCCTAGCTCATCCTCATCTCGCTGTAGCTGGAACTTTTTCATCATAGGAATAGGGAGTAAATAATAATTTCCAAGTGCCACTTAAAGTGAAATACGGCTTAGTTTTCCCTTTGAACCTAGATCTTGGGATCTTCAATCAACTAGGTAGGGTTACTATCATAATTCTTTTTGTCTTTTAAAGGCTTTAAGCCCATTCCCCTTGATGAACAATTCACAAGCTCTCTTGTTAAACTTTTTGTTAGCGGATCCACAATATTTTCCTTAGATTTACATAGTCAATGGAAATAATTTCATTCGAGAGCAAGTATTTAATGGTATTATGTGTATGACGTATATGTCTAGACTTACCATTATACATACTACTTTGTGCCCTTCCAATTGCTGACTGACTGTCACAGTGGATATAAATTGCTGGCACTGGCTTTAGCCAACATGGAATATCCTCTAAGAAAGTTCGAAGCCATTCGGCTTCCTTTCCAGTTTTTTCAAGATCAATAAACTCCAATTCCATCGTGGATCTTGCGATACACGTTTGTTTAGAGGATTTCCAGGACACAGTTGCTCCACCGAGCGTAAAAACATATCTACTAGTAGATTTCGAATCTTTAGTGTTGGATATCTAATTTGCATCACTATAACCTTTTAGTACTCCAGGGTATCCAGTATAGTGAAGCCCATAGTCTAAGGTGGATTACCTCACCTTTATTTTTGGACAGATGTACACTCAAGTCTATTAGTGTTTTGACAATTCTATTGTTACCTTTAGAAAATTCGTCAAAAAATTTCTCAACATAATGAGATTGGGACAATATAAATCCATCAAATGTCCTAGAAATTTTGATTCCTAGTATGACATCCGCAACACCCAAATCTTTCATGTCAAACCTTTTAATTAACATGTTCTTTATAGACTTAATCATGTATTCATTACTGCCAAAAATCAACATGTCCTCTAAATATAGACATACAATGGCATAGCCTTTATCAGTGTTCTTCACAAAGACACACTTATCAACCTCGTTGATTTTAAAATCATTTGACAACATAACTTTGTCAAAAAATTTCATGCCACTATTTAGGATCTTGTTTCAAGCGATACAAAGACTTGACAAGCTTACACATTTTATTTTCCTTTCCTTTAACAATAAATCCCTTAGGTTGTTGCATATAAACCTTTTTCTTCTAGGTCACCATTTAGGAAAGTTGTCTTTACATCCATTTGATGTATTTCTAACTTGCTAATAGCAGCAATGGCTATTAACATTTCGTATGGATGTTATTCTTGACACAGGCGAGTAAATATCAAAATAATCCACACCTTCATGTTGTTTGTACCCTTTAACAACAAGTTTAGTTTTGTATTTGTCAATAGTTCCATCAGCTTTCATCTTCCACTTGAAGATCCATTTACAGCCTACTAGTTTGTTCCAGGAGGAAGATCCACTAGTTCCCATGTATGATTATGCAAGATGGATTCAATTTCGTTATTGACTGTTTCCTTCCAATATGATGCTTCAGGGCAAGACATTGCCTCGGAAAAACTTTGAGATTTATTTCCTAATAAGTAAGCTAGAAAATCTGGAACAAACGTTTTTGTCGTTGTAGTCTTCTTACTTCTTCTCGGCTCAAACTCATCAGATTCTTATTGATAATTTCCACTTGAGCTTGCCTCATGCATTTTTTTGAGTGAACAACTTTCCTGTGCCACCTTAAAAGGGAACACATCCTCAAAGAATACAGCATTCCTTGATTCCATAATTGTATTTGGATGAAAATCCTCAATACTCGATTCATGCACAAGAAATCCATATGCACTACTATTGTATGCATATCCAACGAATACACAATCCATATTTTTAGGTCCTATCTTGATCTTTTTGGGGATTAGGTATTACTACCTTAACAAGACACCCCCACACTTTGAGGAATTTGAAAGAAGGTCTTATTCCTTTCCACAATTCATATGGTGTTTTTTTCCAACTTCTTCTGGGGTACTTTATTAAGTATATAATTGGCAGTTAAGATTGCCTCCCCCCACAAGCTTTGAGGTGCTCCCGAACTTATTCAAGTTCAAGGTGATCAGATAAAATAACATCTTTTGCTAACACCTCTTAAAGTTCGACCCATCAAACTTTTCAGGTTTCTCACTATGCACCAACGAGGGTGATAGTGGAATCCTCCCTTCCGAAGAAGTCTTAGCCACAGTATTTTCAGAAGTTTGAAAAGAAGTAGATGCCATGTTATTTTAAGCCAAAATAAAATAAATATTGATTATAACACAATTAAAACCAAACATCAATATAATAATAAATTAAAATATTTGTTTAATCACAATTTAAATAAACACTGGCACCGATATAATAATAAATTAAAATATTGGTTTTAAGCATGCATATAAAATAAAGAAATCCAAGCATCAATATTTATAAACTGGTTATGACAAGCAAGTAACCCAACAAAGAAAACAAATAAACAAAATAAAAGGAAGAATTTTGCCTTAAGATTGTTGGAGACATTTTGTATATTTGTAAAAACCTTGTTGAAAATATTTACTTGCAACATTAAATAGCATGCCCTTAAATAGAATTTTAGAGAACTTACTTATGAAATAAAAATTGAAGAATAAAGAATTTAACGTTGTTACCAAGGATTGAACCCTTCTTTGAAATTGTCTGTCACTTGGTGCACATGGTTTCAATGCAATTGCCTCCCAAGATTTCAACAACAACACCTTGAAATATTGCATGGCTTTTCAAAGTCCACGAACTTAAGGAAATTGACTCAATTTTCTCTCTACAATGACAGATACCTAAGCTTTAGAGTAGAAGAAATAAATTAGATAAGAGTCTTAGAAAACCAGAAGAACAAAGGAAGAAAAAGAGCTTAAGAATTTTTTTTTTTTTTGAATTATTGAATTGTTGAATTTCTCATAATATCAAAGCACCTATTTATATGACATGGGGGGCCAAAACATTAATCATCCATAATACATGAATGTCCATAGTTCATGAATTTCCATAAACAACATTCATGTATATCACACCATAATTGCTGTTTTGGTTCATGTCCTAAGACATTTAGGGACTGAAAAGTTACCGATCAGACAGGGATTAAATTAAAAAAATATTTTTTATTTAACCAAACCCGAGCCCACGAGCCCACGGCCCAAACCACAAGAGAAGCTTGTAATCTATCAAATTTTTGAGAATTTTTGGGTTTATTATTTTTCCATCCAAAGGTTCTTTGAGATCAAATTCTCATTTACCTATAATTGATTTTAAACATGTTAATATTCCATGTTAAATAACTCATATTAGAGTACAAAATCTAACAAAATTTTAACCACAAATTTGATGAGTGAACCCCACGGATATTTTGGCTTCAAAAGTGCCCATTAACCATATTTTATAAAATCAATTCCAACATTACATATATAAATCATAAAGGATTAAAGTTTATGACTGGAAAAGAACATAAGTTTTGTAAAAATGAAGGTGCTTTTGGCTCGACATCCTTTGTTCTTCTGTTCCATTACATATAATCATTTTTTCTCTGTCCTACCTCTAGACCAAATATCAGGCAAACAAGGTGTCTAATGTATTATTTTCATTAATCCTCACTTTGATTCATGGGCCTAGGTCTTTTCACTAAAAATATTTATAATAAATAATAAAAAAGTATTAATAAAAAATAACTTTTGTAACCAAATTTTTTTAAAGAATTACAAAATTAACTAATAAATTAAAAATATTTATTATTTATTATCATCTATAATCTATAAAATATATATAAAAGCATGAATGTTGAGAATCTTTTCAATTGACGAAAATACCCATTATTATTCATTATATTACTAATTTGAATTTTAAATATTTTTATTAAATAAAATTTATCCAATTTATAAATAAGAATTCTATTTCTATTGAAAGACTTTAGTTAAATGGATTTATATTCAATTATTTTATCTGCAAAATTATAATTTTTCATTATTAACCTTCAAACGTACAAAAAAAAAGTTACATTAAAAAAAATAACATTTATAATACAAATTTTAATTATTTATATGATATGTAACTTTATAATTTTTTATAAATAAATCAATTTTTATAATATAAATAGTAATAAAATTTATCATTAAAAATTTCAATATCATGATAGAATTTAAAATAAAAAAAAATTATTAAAATATTTTGATGATGCTTTTAACAATTAAATATAATAAAATAATATGTTATTTTATGAATTTCTATCATTTTACTATTAATAATTTTTTATTTTATGATTTTATTTTATTTTACCAATCTTATAATTTTTCTAAATTAATGTCAATTAATGAATGATGGATTATTTTCAAAGTATTTATTATCTATCATGATCGACTTATAACCTTACTATAGTTTTAATCTACTTCTACCAAAAACTTAATTAAGTTTTTGGAAAACTGAAATTGTCAAACTTAATACGACTTAATATAGTTTTTACTTTTATCCTAAGTTTAAAATTTCAAAATAGTAGTGTTATCATTCAGGAAAAAAAATTACAATATGTTTAAAGATAAAGTGTTTGTCAATTTCTCTATTTATTTTAGTAATTATATTTTATCTTTCTTTATTGCTTTTAATTACTTTTTTGTATTAAGGGTTTGGTTTGGTTTTGCATAATTTTTTTTTGTTGGTTGATTGATTAATATTATCAGTGTAGTGATTTTATTTTGAAATATATTTAGTCGTAACATATTAATAGTACTATTTGTCAATGGGTCTAAGTAATGAAACAAATATATGAAATTAAATATGTATTAGGCTATAGAGGTAAAATTACGTAATCGTATAATACTTTGGAGAATCTTTCATTTTAGAATTTAATCAATTTATAAAAATTATCGTCCTTATTAATTACCTTTTTTAATTTTTGGATAAATGGATATTTTACCATCCAAAAAGCGTGTCAAATAACTTGATGCAAAATATATTTTTTTACAATGTTATCTTTTACTATTTGTTTATTAATTATTAGAAGTGGGCTTACAAGGAGTTAAAATTGCTTGCATCTCTTAAAAAAGAAATTAAGATATGCAATATGGTAATTGTTTTCATAATTTTTTATTATTAAACATAAATTATTTAACAAATACAAGATAACATCACGTGCAATGCATGTGACACAATGACTAGTTATATAAAGCACGAATATAGAGAATCTTTAGAACTGACGAAAATATTCATTGTTGTTCATTATATTACTAATTTACCATTTTAATTTTTTTTATTATTAATAAGATTTATCTAATTTATAGGCAAGAAATTTAGTTTTGTTCATTAAATGGATTAATTTGATAATAAATAAAAAATAAAGTTTATATGAAATTGCTTTATCTTAAAAGTTTAAAATTTTCACTAACCTTGAAAAATAAATCAATCTATTTAGTATGAAAAAAATAATTAAATTTTATATTAAATTTTTTTATATTCATAATTAATTTTGCATTGATATTAAAAATAATAAACTTTATAATAATTTGCATATGAAACAAATTTTACCAATTTTTAGTTAATATACATTTTATTAGTTTTATTTATTTTTAAAATATACAACTATATATTAAAAATAGATAAAACAACGAATATTCATATGCAAACGCATATGATAGCTGTCGCAACCTAAAAAAATATAACAATAAGGACAACAACAAGTCTCATCGCGAGACTTCATCATTCATTTTCCTTAGGCGTGACATTAAAAAACGAGGAAAAGTCGACTTAATTCCTCTAGAAAAACGAAGCTGTCGATACGTGATCCCGGATCGCGGGGGACCCGTTCGAGTGAGGGGCAAAACAAAAATAGAGAAAAAGATGATTTAATTCCTCTTGGAATAAAATAAATGGTCGAGGGTATGAAAAAGGCCTCGTAAAAAGACATGGAGTCGCCACCAATCTTTTTTAGCTAAGTGTTATCGGCCACCTACTAAAACCGGTTTTATAAAACATTTTAAAATTAATCAAAACATTTTTAAAACCAATTTCAAGTCTGCGTTATAAACCAGAGAAAATCAAAGAAGCGGGTTCGGGAGTCGATTACGTGCGGGGAAAGATTAGCACCCCCACAACGCTCATATAAATCGGTACCTTATTAATCGTGTGTTATCTCAAGTCTCGGTAAAAAAGTTGGTTTTTAATTTAGTATTTCAAGTTAATTCCCAATTTTAAGAAAAATAATTTCATTTTTTTTATTGAAAATGATCCAGAATTTATTAATTCAAAATTTTCCTATATTCTCCGACAAAATCGGCAAAATATAGAAATTTTTATTCATTTGCAAAACTTTCCGAATCATTCTCGTTTTTTTTTTTTTTTGTAAAGAAAGATATTCCTTTATTAATGATAATTGATGATATTCCCTCCAGCAAACCCGGTAGAGAACTCATGAATTATTTTAACTCGAGAATATCTTTATTTTTATTGAAAATCATTATTTTTTTTCAAAACATTTAAAAATATGAATAAGAACATGTATGACATAAATAAAATGACATGGCAAATCTAGATAATATAATGCAACCTAAATGATATGACATAATTCAAATGACATAGTACATTCTAGGTAAAATGAAATAAAATGATTTAAATGAGATGGCAATTATAAATGATATGACATATTTTAAATGACATGGCATGTTATAAATAAAATAACCTAAATGACAGACAAGAAATGACATGGAATTAACATAATGCTAAATATAATATGCATGAAAATAAAAATAAAAATAATAATGCATGAACATAGTATATACTAAACAATATAACAAAAATAACTAAATAAAGAACATAGGATATCATGAAACATTCAAAATCATATGGCAAACAAATATAAGATCATAAAATGTGAATTAAAATAATAATAATAATATCATGAAAAATATCATAGCAAAAATCACACATTTAAATAAAATGCATGAACATGGAAAATGCAATGCATGAAAATGTATTTTTTCCTTTAATTAAAGAAATCCGTATATCTAAAAAGATATTCGGCTACCTTAGGAAAATATGTCAAATTAGATTTTCTAAAAAACAAAACTTTGTGATTGTTTGAAAATAATTTTGAGAAAAACTTGAATAAAAATTAAAACCTTTACCAAACCCTTTTAAAATGGCTCTAATTTCCTAAGTTTAAAATCCTGGATTTAACTACCCTTAACCCGAGATTATAAAATCATTTTTAAAGTTTAAAAGGCTTAAAAACTACCCTAAGACAGTAGCTAAATCTTCTAACCAACCCCCTCTATATGCCTTAGCCAAATTCAACCATTATTCCCCTTTTGATTTCAAATCTGCCTCTACTGTCCGGTTTTGCCACACGATTTTTTTGCCTATTTTTAAAAATTCAAAAAAATCTAAAAAAATGTTGGAGACTCAGAACATTTAAATATACACAAGAAAAAATTGGCTTAGTTTTCTGATTAAAGATGACTGCCGAGAAAAATTGGAGATGTTCGAGTATTGGGTGAAAAAAAAAATGTTTGTCAAAACACATTTTTTTGCCTTTGATAAATTCATTCAAAAACCAAAGTAGAAATTGTTGGAAATCATCCTAAAGACCTAAGGACAGTAGCTAAACATTTTAAAAACCTTGGACAAAATTGGCTAAGTAAAAAAAAAAAAACACAAAGGAAGAAAGATCAATTTGACAACTCCTTAATTTTCCACAAGTATGCTCAAGGGAGCATGACTTTGAGCCATTAATTGGCCTAAGTCACAAATCAAGTGGCAATGACATGGAATGCATGAACATACAGCAAATGAAATGTATGAAATGCATGGTCTAAAGGTCTAAATGGTAAAGGAAATGCATGACAATTCATGGCAACCTAAATGCCTAGCATGAATTTGCATGGCAATAAATGCTATCCTAACTCAATATGCATGCAATGCTTGATAATGTAAATGTGACTTGGACCAAATATGTTATAAATATGCATGAAAATACTAATTTGACCTAAAACCTAAATAGCATAGTAATGCATGACAATACCAATGTGATTTAAGACTCAATATGCATGGCAATACCAATATGGCCTAGACCTAAAATGTAATGAACATGCCTAGCAATACTATGAACATACAATGACTCATGAAACTAATGTCAATGCTTTAAAAAACAGCAACTAATACACAATTTCAAGATATGATAATAGAAAGCATGTTACCTAAACAAAATGCAAATGCATGACAAGGCAAGGAATGCATGAAGAGGCCAAATGATCACATGAGACTCAAATGCAATCCTATTTAGTAAATGACAGAAGTACATGATAAATCATATTAAGATGCATAATGTCATGGCATTTTCAATAGCATATAACATACCAAAATCAAAATGCACAAGCTCATGGCATGGAAATGCAAACAAGTTAAGAAACAAAAGGAAAATGCACATGCAAGTCATACACAATGTGAAGTGCCGAATGGTTATGGGACAATATGATGGCATTTTTATCATAGCATTTTCATAAGCACATGGCATACTAAAATCAGAATATACAAGTTCATGGCATGGAGATGCAAACAAGTTAAGAAACAAAAGGAAAATGCACATGCAAGGCAAACAAAAATGAGATTGCCGAATGGTCATGGAACAATACCAAGAAAATGCAAACATGTAAGGCATGATACATGAAAAAAATGCACAACATGAGCATATGAACAACAATGGCGGAATATGCAAGGATGCAATATCAAGCATGGAAATGAAATATATAAATAAATATAGCATAGAAAATATTGTAAAGAACATATATACACAAGATTTAACATAGACATGCAAAAATTACAAGCAAAACTAGTAAGTAGAACAAGGAAAGTTAAGCTCCATGGTTGGTATCAAATGGGCATAGCCTCTCACAAACCATAATCACTTGGTCTTGCCAAGATCATGAAGCCTTTCCATCTCAATAAAACAGAAAATAAACCATGTAAAACAGAAAATAAGGTGAGTTTCATGGCAAGTAAAAATGGGCATAGCCTCTCTCCTAACCATGGTCACTTGGTCTAGCCAAGATCATGTAGCCATTTCAACCTTTTTTTGCTTCATATTTTGTAAAAATCAGAACCTTAGAATACTCTAAAAAGTAAAAATCATCTTTCACAACAACATGTAAGGAAGAAAAAATATGAAAAAATAAGGCAAATAAATGTGCCATTTTCGGCCATAGCATGAAACCATAGAAAAAAAATTATTTTCCACCATTTTAAAGAAGAAGAAGAAGAGATGAAAACATAAGTAAACATTAAAAACTTTATTTCTATGAAAAATGTTGTAGGAAGATATGATAGAAAATCAAGAAAACACCATGGAAATGAAGAAGAAAGCTAGGCTAGAGCTTGGTAGAGAAGACTACCTTCAAGCTCTCTATTGAAAACCTTTTTCTTTCTTTCTTTCAAAACCTTTTTTTTTTGCCAAATTAGCTACTGTTTCCAGCCAAAAAACCTCTGAAAAAATGAAATCCTCCCCCTCCCTTTAGCCTTAGCCGAATGGCCCTCTAGCCCTTGGATGAGAATTGCACTTTTTCTCCTCCAATCTTGGCCTTTAGATTTAGATATTTTGATGACAACATAAAAATGTCATCTTGCCAATTGATAGCATCCCTTAAGATGTGTACTCAGCCCTTGTAGTAACCTTAGCCATTAGATGCAAAAGAGGACCAATCCCATGAACTCCCTTGCTTGCCCCTCTTTAGTGCCCACCCTTGGATGAGTTGTGCTCTTCCATTCTTGGTCATTGGATGAGGCCAACATAAAAAAGACATCTTGTAAATTAAATCCAGCCCTCGACATGTGTACTCAGCCCTTGTAGATGGCCTAAGCCATTGGATGAAAATAGATAATCCCATGCACTCCCTTGCTCAACCGAATGGATGCTCACACTTGGATGAATTGTGCTCATCTTTTTTCTTCCATTCTTATCCATTAGATGAGGGTTCTTTTATGACAAATAAAAATGTCATTTTGGCATTTAAACTTGGCCATTGGATGGTGCATTCAACTTTCCTACAAGGCACCTAAGCCATTGGATGAAGGGGGAACCATTTGCAAGGTGTTAGTAATAGCATGTGGCTTGATAGTGACTAGGGAATTAATTTGTTCAAGCTTCCTTCTTCTCCTCTATGTTGGCTGACCAAGGAAAGAAAAATCCCAGCAATTCCTTCTTCTTTCTTATTTTCCTCAATTACCAATTTGCCCTTTCTGGTTTCTTTGGTGAAATGACCTTTTTGCCCCCCGAACCTAAATAAATAGCAAAAGGACTCCAAATTCGAATTTTATTTTTTTAATACTTCCAAAATAATAAAAAATTGAATTCTGGAAGTTTTCAAAATTTTTCGAGTCTATTTGCTATTTATTTCGGATTTATTTTCGAAATTTCCCCTTTTATGCACCCGAACTTTACCATTTTTTAAACGAGCTCCGAATCCAGATTTTTCTTCACCAATATCTTCCAAATAATTTAAAAATGTGATCTGGAAGTTTTCATAATTTTTGGAGCTCATTTTCTATTTGTTCGGGATTTATCTGCTTGAATTACTGCATAGGGGACCCGGGATTTGGCCATTTTGCAAACGAACTCCGAATCAAGATTTTATTTCTCCAATCTCTTCCAAATAATTTAAAAATGATATTTGCAAATTTTCAGAATTTTTGGAACTCGTTTGCTATTTTTTCGGGATTTATCTGCTTAAATTACTACATAGGAGACCCGGTATTTGGCCATTTTGCAAACGAACTCCGAATCAAGATTTTCTTTCTCCAATCTCTTTGAAATAATTTAAGAATGAGTTTTGCAAATTTTCAGAATTTTTGGAGTTCATTTGCTATTTTTCCCATATTTTCCAATGTTGCCTTTTTGCCTTCAAAACCCGGTTTTGCTCAAAACAAGTGCGATTTTTAGATTTTCTTCAAACTGAGCCTTGGGCTACCCTTGTTTAATCATTTCTCATCAATTAAGGGGTTTAGATCTTCCGAATCGGGCCATTTCTGTAATTCTTCCAAATTTCACTGAAATCCACCAAAAAGCCCTAATTCTCGGTTTTCTTCCGAATTGACTTTTCTATCAGTTTTTCTTCCAAGTAGCTTCTCCATTACCAGTAGTCAGTGCTTATCTTTCATTTGAGACCTTCAATTCCGATCAATTTGATCGTTTAAGCACTTTTCCCCAAATTTCCCGAATTACGGTTTTCTTTCTACTGAATCTCTCGTAACCCAACTTCCGAACTCCATATCTTTCAATGTAGACCATGGATTATCAAAATTCTTTCATCATTTTTCAATTGAACCTCAAATCTTGATTTTGAAAGTGGGTTGACTTTTTCAGTGGTTGAATTTTTTCGAGTTTGACTTTTTCTGTCTGCTTTCTTAGACTAAGTCTCGGAGTACCACCTGCAGGATGAGAAAAGCCTTTTAGCATTCTGAAACATCAATTTATAGGAAGAAAATGTACCTGATTTAGGGGTCCAAACAAAATTAGGTGTCTACAATAACAAATATTAGTATATATAAGAGTATGAATGTAGATAATCTTTTGAATTAAAAAAAATGTACATAATTATTCATTATATTTTTAAGCTTCCATTTGAATAATATTTTTCTTTTATTATATATTATAAGATTTATCCAATAATAATATTTACAGTACACTACAAAATAAGAACTTTTTAGGGACAAGATAAGAGGATGATCCAAAAAAAATGTCCTCTCTATCTTGAATTTAACATAATTTTTTTTTTTAAGAGGATGCTCCCTAAAATGCAAGCTGTTCCTGTTATAAAAAAAAAAAAAAAAGAGTTTATTTGTTCATTAGTTGCTGTGAAGAGGATATATATTATTACTATTATATATGTGTAAAGCAATTCATTCTACATAGCGCAAAGCTTTTCCCTCCCTTTCCTTTTGAGTTGTGTAGTTTGAGCTGGATTCTAGATTTCTAGTGTATAAAGAAGGGGACTGATTTATATAGGAAATGAGAAATTGGATTATTGGTAAGTAATTTTGGAATTAAGGCTTTTGGTAAACTAAAACATACAATCTGAGATAAGCTTTATAATGAATTAGTAACATGTGTCGTATTGGGTGCTAAATATGTAAGACTATATACTCTAAAAGGGTATATTAATGCCCAAATTTACTCAAGGTGCATGCTGGCCCAAATGCATGCGATCCTTGTTTCTATATTTGTAGTTATTTGTTTTTAGGTTATACCAAAGTGCCCATTACTTTTACTTAATAGTTGATTATTTATTTATTTTTTATATTTGTAATTATTTGAATAGCGATTTGGATCTAAGACATGGCTATTGACAAGAGTTGGATGGAAATTGAGAATAGAAAGGACAGTAATTATATAAGTGGGGTGAGTTTGCTTTTGAAAACTTAACAATTAGACAAACAATCCGTTGCCCTTGTTTGAAGCGTAGAAATGTCACTTATAAACAAAGATCTGAAGTTATCACTTGATTAAGTATGAGATTGTTAAGAGTTATACTTTATGGTACTTTCATGGAGAAAAATGGATTGAGCATATAGATTTAGATGATGATAATGATTTTGGTGATCATGTGACCCCTTATGATGATATGATTGGATTGATGAATAGTATTTTTAATGTCTCTAATGTGTCTGCTACTATGCCTGCTCAGTCTAGCAACATTAATTCAAATGAGACAATTGAAGAACCTAATGACGAAGCTGCAAAGTTTTATCGATTGTTGAATGAAGCTAAGGAAAAAATATATCCCGGTTGTGAGCACTCAAAACTAGCAATCATCGTCAAATTACTTCACCTAAAGAGCCGTAGCCGTTGGACTAATAGGACATTTGATGGTTTGCTTGGTATTTTGAGGGGGTTGATTCCTAATGGGAAGCAAACTTTGCCTGAGTCATATAGTAGTGCTAAAAAATATATTGCGGAATTAGGACTTGGTTATGTCAAGTATGATGTTTGTTTGAACAATTGCACATTACATTAGGGTTCACATGCGGAGGCAACATTTTGTCCAGTTTGTGGTGTGCCTAGGTGGAGATTTGGTAATAGAAATTATGATGGGTCAGAAAATGATAAAAAAATTTCTCATAAGGTGTTGCGTTATTTTCCCCTTAAGCCTAGATTGCAAAGAATGTTTATGGCTACGAAGGTAGCTATGGATATGAGGTGGCATAAAGAAAAACGTGTAGATGATCCCAGCACATGTGGCATCCAACTGATACTCCAGCTTGGAAGTCATTTGACGAGAAACATATCTCATTTACTAGTGATCCTCGAAATGTTAGGTTGGGTTTAGCCACGGATGGATTCCTACCTTTTAGCAATATGAGCTCCCAACATAGTATTTGGCCTGTGGTCCTAATTCCTTACAATTTACTCCATGGCTTTGTATGAAAGAGTCATACTTTATATTGTCAATGCTTATACCTGGTGAGCATAGTCTTGGAATGAGTATCGATGTATTCTTGCAACCATTAATTGAAGAGTTGAAGGAATTGTGGGAGGTTGGAGTTGTTGTTAAAAATATATGGTATATATACTGTGAAAATATAAACAGAAAATAAAAGAAAAACTTGATATATATATATATATATATATAGAAGCAGATTACAACAAATATGTAAAAACGAACAAAGACACTTACAGTAATTGATTTGAAAAAATCAATATCGAGTCAAGGTTGGACCTTTTAACCTTAAGACGTTTTTTGCCTGTCTAAGGTGCTTACAGTATCGATGCAAATCGTCTCCCAGGTATCCTCGATATACGTTGCAAATGAGAGCAGACCCAGATGCAACACAGCGAACTGAAGAATGTTGAAGCCTCTCTCTCAGGAAGCAAGAATATTTTCGGTGAATGAGTGATTTAAAACAGATACAAGCAGTCCTATTTATAGATACATAGAAGTCTGTTCGGTCAGACACAATTGTTGGACATGAACCAGTTCGGTCAAAAGACAAGTCTGAACCAATGAACCGGTTCAATCCAAAAGGCAAGACACTTCAGAAAAAGGCAAGGAACCGAACAGACACATTCTAGAAGAAGAATTATTCGGACATAAAGCTGGTTGGATTTAAGCTGGTTCGGCTGCTTGGTGTTGAGCTGGTTCGGTTTGGAAAAAATAATCCGGTTGGGCAGTAAAAAATTATTTACTCACCCAAACCCGACCCGACCCAACCCAGCCCGGCTCGGCTCGGCGGCGGCGACGCGCGCGTGTGGTCTAGCCCAAGTTTTGTAGGTCCTCACCCTCCACAAAAACTTGGGTGCCCCTTGGGGCCCAACCCATCATGACACTCTAGCTTATATAAACTATAAGCTAAAGTCATTCTTAGTCCTATGTGGGATTGACTACCACACATACCTTCAACCAACTTTCCTTCCTCTTCAAGTGGGTAAATAATGAGACTAATTTCTCATTCACTTTGATATCATTTGTGTACGACAACCTACATATTAGAATACGTATTTCGTATATATATATACATACTTAATATATATTATGATATCTAACAATCCCCCACATGAATGGAAATTGTCTGAATAAAACGACAAACTGACTCGGAGTACGAGAGAGACTTTCTTTGAAGAGTAATTGCATCAAGATAGGTAGCTTTTGGCTTTGAACCTTCCATAGTGAATAACTATCGGATTTACTCGGCTAACTAGTGAATATGATGTCTTGAACTATTCAGCCTTTGGTGTAAACCAAGACAATAATTATCACACAATTCCCCTTCGAACATCTTCGGTTCTCACGGTTGTGTCCATTTTGGCCTCGGACACTTCCTGGTTTCTTATGAGTACTCTAGAGGATTTAGCCTGATCAATTCTCATAGAAGTGGCCACGTTTCTTACTCATAATAGGTGATTGCTCATTAAGAGTATCCTGCAATACCCCACTTGATTATTTATCAAGCTATAAGAATCATTAAAAGCATAGCTTATCCTACCTTGCAGGCAGCACTAAATCATCATAGGAATGGATAAGAGTGTTTAACTCTTTTAGTGCTTACACCCAGTTACATAATTTAGTTGTCCCTTTTGAACCTAGATCTTGGGATCTCCAGTCAGCTAGGTTGGGTTTCCACTATGTAACTTTAATTTATAGGCTTAAGACCCATTCCCCTCGATGATGTATTTACTTGCTCTCTCGTTAAACCTTTAGTAAGCGGATCCGCAATATTATCCTTTGATTTTACATAATCAATAGAGATAATTCCATTTGAGAGCAACTGTCTAACGGTATTGTGTCTTCGACGAATGTGTCGAGATTTACCGTTATATAAACTACTCTGTGCCCTACCAATTGCAGATTGGCTATCGCAATGTATACTTATTGCCGGCACAGGTTTCGGCCAACATGGAATATCTTCTAAAAAATTTCGAAGCCATTCTGCTTCTTCTCCAGCTTTATCTAAAGCTATAAACTCAGATTCCATAGTGGATCTGGCAATACATGTTTGTTTAGAAGATTTCCATGACACTGCAGCTCCTCCAATAGTAAAGATAAATCCGCTAGTAGATTTAGAATCTTTAGTATCGGATATCCAGTTTGCATCAGTGTACCCTTCAAGTACAGCTGGATATCTTGTATAGTGCAGTCCATAACTTGAGGTGTATCTCAAATATCTAAGTACCCTCACAATGGCCTTCCAGTGATCCTCTCCAGGATTACTAGTAAATCTACTCAGTTTGCTAACTGAGTAAGCTATATCTGGTCTTGTGCAGTTCATAAGATACATAAGACTACCAATTATTCGCGAATATTCTAATTGAGATATTGCGTCACCAGTATTTTTCTTTAGATGTAAATGAACATCTACGGGTGTTTTGGCTATATTGGTATCGTTCTTACTGAATTTCTCAAGAATATTATTTACATAATGATCTTGAGATATTACCAAGCCATCTTGTGTTTTAGAAATTTTAATTCCTAAAACCACATCAGCTACACCCATATCTTTCATATCAAACTTACTGGACAACCAAGTTTTGGTAGCTTTTATGATCTCATTGTTACTGCCTAAGATCAACATATCGTCTACGTATAGACAAACAATGACATATCCCTTATTCGTATCTTTTACGTAAACGCACTTATCACATTCATTAATACGAAAACCATTTGACAACATTGTATTGTCAAATTTTTGATGCCATTGTTTAGGAGCTTGTTTTAAATCATATAATGATTTAACAAGTCTACAGACCTTCCTTTCCTGTCCCGGAACTTTGAACCCTTCGGGTTGTTCCATATAGATTTCTTCGTCTAAATCTCCATTTAGGAAAGCTGTCTTAACATCCATTTGGTGTATAACGAGATTGTTAAGAGCTGCTATAGCTATTAACATTCGAATAGATGTTATTCTCGTAACTGGTGAATACGTATCAAAATAATCGAGCCCTTCCTTTTGCCTGTATCCTTTTATTACAAGCCGGGCTTTATATTTATCAATCGTTCCATCTGCTTTCATCTTCCTCTTAAATATCCATTTGGATCCTAAAGGCTTATGCCCTTGAGGAAGATCCACCAGTTCCCATGTATGATTTTGCATGATGGATTCTATTTCATTGTTAACGGCCTCTTTCCAGAATTGTGTTTCTGGAGATGACATAGCCTCGCTAAAAGTTTGAGGTTCATTTTCTAACAAATATGTTAGAAAATCTGGACCATAAGTAGTCGGTACTTTAGCCCGTTTACTCCTTCTAGGTTCCTCTTGTTCCTCTTCATCCATATGTGGATTACTGCTCGAGGACTCATGAGTTCTCTTTGCAGTCTTGTTTTCTTGTTTTTCCTTATAAGGAAGAACATCTTCAAAGAACGAAGCATTCCTTGATTCCATTATCGTATTGATATGAATATCGGGAATGTCCGACTTAAATACAAGAAAACGATAAGCAGCACTATTGTTTGCATATCCAATGAATACGCAATCAATAGTTTTAGGTCCTATCTTGACCTTTTTAGGTGGAGGAACGACTACCTTCGCAAAACACCCCCACACTTTCATGTAATTGTAGTTTGGTCTTAGACCCTTCCACAATTCATACGGTGTCTTGTCTAATTTCTTATGGGGTATTTTATTTAAAATATAATTAGCTGATAAGATAGCTTCCCCCCACAAGTTTTGAGGTAACCCTGAACTTATCAACAAAGCGTTCATCATTTCTTTCAACGTTCGGTTCTTGCGTTCTGCAATACCATTTTGTTGAGGTGAATAAGGAGCAGTGGTTTGATGGATGATTCCATTTTCCGAACAGAATTCATTAAAAAATGAATCATATTCACCACCTCTATCACTCCTTATTTTCTTTATTTTCTTGCTTAGTTGATTTTCAACCTCATTCTTAAAGAGCTTAAATGCTTCCAAGGCCTCGTCTTTGCTTTTTAGCAAATAGACGTAACAATATCGTGTGCTATCATCTATAAAAGTAATAAAATACTTTTTACCACCTCTAGTTTGCACAAATTTTAAATCACAAATATTAGTGTGAATTAACTCTAGAGGTTCACTACTTCTTTCTATTGAATAGAAATGAGCCTTAGCTAATTTGGATTCTACACAAATTTCACATTTGTGATTCTTGTCAATGACAAATTTCGGAAGCAAATCCAAATTGCTGATTTTCTGCAAGGTCTTGTAATTTACATGACCTAATCTACCATGCCATAAAGTAGGGGACTCAACCAAGTAAACAGAAGAAATATTATTATTAATAATCTTATTCTTGGGTACAATTGTCATAACATTGAGCTTAAAAAGCCCATCACAAAGATATCCCCTTCCCACAAATATCCCACTCTTGGTGAGTACAAATTTATCAGACTCGAATACGAGCCTAAACCCATTCTTGCTCAATAAAGAGCCGGAAACCAAATTCTTTCGGATTTCGGGAGCATGAACAACATTGTTCAATGTGAGTTGCTTCCCGGAGGTCATCTTGAGTACCACCTTTCCATGGCCTCGTACCTTGCAAGCCGTAGAGTTTCCCATATATAGTTGCTCATCATTAGCAGCTTCTTTATATTCGGAGAAACTCTTCCTTTCAGAACATACGTGACAAGTGGCCCCGGTATCAACCCACCAAGTCTTAGGGTTTTCCACCAAGTTCACTTGTGAAACAACAGCAGCAAGCTCAAAATCATTAGCTAGGTTGGCTTGAACTTTCTTCCTCTTGTTCTGTCGGCAGTCCTTTGCACGGTGTCCGGGCTTGTTGCAGTTGAAACAATTTCCCATGAACTTTCTAAAATCCGTTCCCTTCTTTGCTTGGGAAGAACTTGAACCAACGAATTTCCTCTTGTTGGTCTTTTTCGAATGTTCAACAACATTCGCTTTGGCTTCCATGGTCTGGACCATGACCCTCTTCTCTGAACTACGATTATCCTCCTCGATTCTCAATCGAACAATCAAGTCCTCTAAAGACATCTCCTTACGTTTGTGCTTTAGATAGTTCTTGAAATCCTTCCACGAAGGAGGGAGTTTCTCTATCAAAGTTGCTGTTTCGAATGATTCACTAAGAGTCATTCCCTCGGCAAAGATCTCATGGAGAATCAATTGAAACTCTTGAACTTGACTGATAATGGTTTTCGAGTCCACCATTTTAAAATCTAGAAACCGGCCAACCACAAATTTCTTTGTGCCGGCATCCTCGGTTCTATATTTCCTTTCCAAGGACTCCCACAGCTCTTTCGCTGTCTTTATCGGACTATACACGTTGTATAACGTGTTGTCCAAACCATTGAGAATGTAGTTCTTGCATAGGAAGTCAGAATGCTTCCATGCATCTACCGAGGCTACCACTGTAGTATCGATCTCTCCCTCATTCAAAGTCGGGGCCTCCTCCCGTAAGAACTTGGCTAGATTGAGGGTGGTCAAATCGAACAGCATCTTTTGCTGCCATCGTTTGAAGTCCTGACCATTGAACTTCTCGGGTTTCTCACCATGTGTTACATGTAGAGGTTGTGGCGCTACGGGCGCTCTAGCAATACCGGTAGATGTTTCGGCCATCTATTATTCAAGAATAATAGGATCAACTTGTATACAAAATATACAAATATACAAATATACTAAAAAGTAATATATATAATAAACAAAAAAGAATATACTATATATATATATATATTCAAACAAAATATATATATATATATAATATAAGCAACACTCAAATAGAATATTATAAATATATATATATAATATACGAACAACACAAATATATATATTAAAACAAAAATATATATAGATGCTATACAAATATGATAACACTAATATAATAAAACAAATATATATATTCTAAAATGAAATCATGAAACTCACGTGAACAATAAAAAATATAAGAATGTAATCTATATATATCTATATATATAACACAAAACAGTAGCAATGTAAAAACCGTATATAAAAATGCTTTCAAAACAGTAATGAAACATGAACAATAATAAACGTAAAAGATTAAAAAATCATGACCGAATCATTACAACTATTAACCAATCCCATCTTTTTGAATGGACACAAATATTACAGAGCAAGAATAATATTACCAGTCAAAAACTCATGCATGAATAATAAAACAGTAATAAGCCTTTATTCTAACAAAGACTAAAAGATATAAATAAATATATATATAAAGCATACAAAAAGGAGAACCAAAGCATATACAGTATATGACAAATATTTCAAACCACAAAAAGCATACACAGTATATATATATATATATATATATATATATAAACAAAGAAAGTAATGCAATCTGTGTGATAACAACAATAAGAAGCATATAAGACAGTACGTAAAGAAAAAGGTACAGTATATGAAAGACAGAATAAAAACATATACCGTAACAATATATTCGAATCTCTAAACACAGTATATAATAAATACGGAAAAACGTCGTAAGAATGTTGTTAAAAATATATGGTATATATACTGTGAAAATATAAACAGAAAATAAAAGAAAAACTTGATATATATATATAGAAGCAGATTACAACAAATATGTAAAAACGAACAAAGACACTTACAGTAATTGATTTGAAAAAATCAATATCGAGTCAAGGTTGGACCTTTTAACCTTAAGACGTTTTTTGCCTGTCTAAGGTGCTTACAGTATCGATGCAAATCGTCTCCCAGGTTTCCTCGATATACGTTGCAAATGAGAGCACACCCGGATGCAACACAGCGAACTGAAGAATGTTGAAGCCTCTCTCTCAGGAAGCAAGAATATTTTCGGTGAATGAGTGATTTAAAACAGATACAAGCAGTCCTATTTATAGATACATAGAAGTCTGTTCGGTCAGACACAATTGTTGGACATGAACCAGTTCGGTCAAAAGACAAGTCTGAACCAATGAACCGGTTCAATCCAAAAGGCAAGACACTTCAGAAAAAGGCAAGGAACCGAACAGACACATTCTAGAAGAATAATTATTCGGACATAAAGCTGGTTGGATTTAAGCTGGTTCGGCTGCTTGGTGTTGAGCTGGTTCGGTTTGGAAAAAATAATCCGGTTGGGCAGTAAAAAATTATTTACTCACCCAAACCCGACCCAGCCCAGCGGCGGCAGTGCGCGCGTGTGGTCTAGCCCAAGTTGTGTAGGTCCTCACCCTCCACAAAAACTTGGGTGCCCCTTGGGGCCCAACCCATCATGACACTCTAGCTTATATAAACTATAAGCTAAAGTCATTCTTAGTCCTATGTGGGATTGACTACCACACATACCTTCAACCAACTTTCCTTCCTCTTCAAGTGGGTAAATAATGAGACAATTTTCTCATTCACTTTGATATCATTTGTGTACGACAACTTACGTATTAGAACACGTATTTCGTATATATATATATATACATACTTAATATATATTATGATATCTAACAGAAGTAGAAACATTTGATGCTCATTGAAAACATAATCTTAGATTGCATGCAGTTGTTTTGTGGACTATTAGTGATTTTCAACTTATGGAGATCTTTCAGGATGATCAACCAAAGGTTACAAGGCTTGTCCTTCTTGTCACAAGCATGCAAAATCAGATTTTTTTTTTTTTTAAGGGGTTCAAGAAAATTTTGTTACTTGGGAAGAAGGCAGTTTTTACCTCTTAATCATAAATGGCGTAGAAATGCTAAAGCATTTGATGGGACTACTGAAATGAGGGGAAGGCCAATACCATTATCAGGGGAAGAAGTTTTGATGGAGCTTTCTAAATTCAATAAAAGGCCATTTGCTAGGGGTATTAAAAGGAAGTATGATGCTTCTAATAGTGTTGAGAATTGGAGGAAGAAAGAGTATATTTTTTGAATTGCCTTACTGGAAAACTCTTCTCATTCGACACAATTTGGATGTTACGCATATTGAGAAAAATGTGGGTGACAATGTGCTGGGGATTGTGATGAATATAAAAGGCAAGAAGAAAGATACAATAAATAGTTGTTATGACTTGGTTAGAATGGGAATTAGACCTGAACTTCATCCATTTCCAAATGAAAACAATGTCTGTTCCAATTGCACGTTACGTGCTATCTGATAAAGAAAAAGAAGCATTGTCATATTTTGGCTAATTTGAAGACTCCAGATGGGTATCTTTCGAAAATATCTCGGTGTGTAAATATTAAAGAATATAAAGTTTTCAGGATGAAGAGTCATGATTGCCACATCTTTTTACTAACACCTTTGCCTATTGCAATACGAGGATTCTTGCCTAAAGATGTATATGAACCTTTGGTTGAGTTAAGTGCTTTTTTCAGAGATTTGTGTTGTAAGTCTTTAAATACAAATTATTTGAATAATCTTGAAAATCAAGTTGCATTAACACTATGCAAAGTCGACATGATTTTTCCACCATCTCTCTTTGATATCATGGTGCACTTGGTATTTCATTTAGCCGATGAAGCTAGGATTGCTGGATCGGTGCATTATAGGTGGATTTACCCACTAGAGAGGTATTTTTGCACACTCAAGTCGTATGTGCGTAACAAAGCCCAATCAGAAGGTTCAATTGCTGAAGCTTATATTATTGATGAGTGTTTTACATTTTGCTTAAGATATTTGGAAGGTGTTGATACCAAATTCAACCAACCCCTCATAATGATGAGTACTATGATGATTGTGGTAGTACTGGTAGCTTGGGAGTGTTCACAAATACTGGTCTTCCTCTTGGTAAAGCTGGTTATAAGTGGTTGAATCTTGAATTAAAACAAAAGGCTCATATCTATGTCCTTAACAATTGTTGAAGAAGTGTGGCCTTTCATTAATTAAGTATTCTTTTTTTTATTTTTTGATATCCTTAGAATGTATTTAAAATGTCATTGTTTACTCATCAATACCTGAACTATTTTATAGGCAATACAAAAACTCATTGCCAAGAATGAATCATTTTGAATTAATGCAGCGATATAATTCTAAATTTCCTAATTGGTTCTATGAGTATGTAAGTTATATCTTTTAGCATTTTTTGTTATTATATTTTAGCACGAGTATAAATAGAAAATAATTTGAAATTACATATGTAGGTTGTTAAGTTACATGCACAAAGGTCTGTTTCTCGTGACCTCCTTTGTTTGGCTAAGGGTCTTTCACATTTAAAGATGTATTCTGGCTAAATTGTTAATGGTTTTCGCTTTCACACATTAAAGTGTCAAAAACATTTGTGAATATTATAAAAGATTCACGAGAATAAGGCGAGAAGAAATGACATGACTCAAAGTCCAACATGGTTCGACTACATACAAAAAACTCATAAATGAATCTTAACATTATATCGAAATTTGAAATCTCAAAAATTAAAGTATCATAAAAATTTTAAATTATTGTAAAAAGATTAAATTTATATTTTGATATAAGTACAATGATTAATTACATCATTTGACTATCAAAATTAGTAAGCCACGTGAAAAAAAATTCCACGTCATCAGTTGCTCAAAAAATTTTACTGACTAAGCTCGTCACGTCCGCAAGGTCAATGCCACATCAGCATACTTAACGGTAAAAATTTGACACCGTTTAAAATTAGACTGAAATTCAAAATCCCGAAAAATAGATGTAGCAAAATTCTTCGACTTACAGTAAATGGACTAAATCTGTATTTTGATTATAGTACAAGACTAATAATATAATTTGACAAAAAAAAAAATTAAATGATATAAATATCAAGTTTAAACAAATCTGTTGAAATATCTACTTTACATACTATTTTTTATTGTTTTTTTAGGGTATTGAGATGTACTACCTTTGGCAAGTTGTGGGATATTTATCTTGCCTTTATCATTATTTTTTTATCATAAAGTATTTCATTTAATTTTTTATGTTTACTTTCGATGATATTTTTATTATTTATTATTTATAGTTATTTTATATATATATTTAAAATAAATAATACAAATATGAATCAAATGAAGTTTTACAAGGTTAATTGATTTGCTTAATTATAACATTTCAAAATCAATTAATACAAATACTAGCTATGTTCAGTCAATTTGCATTACAATTTTCTTTTAGTATATATTAATTAAATACAACCTATTAACAAGAGAAATTAAAATCAATAAATTGTTATGAAAATTTCAAATATAAAATTACATGCAAATTTTATTAAAGTTACATTATTTAACAAATTAAATATAATAAACATATAATACCACGTGCAAGGCACGTGACATAAATTTTAGTTATAATAAATAATGAATTATTATTCTATACGGTAGTAGAGTCAAATAAGGTTAATAGAGTGACACATACTTCTTAAAGTATACTTAAAAAAAAAAAAAAACAAAACAAAAAAGACATGGTAGTTTCTTAACTTCGCTTATAAAATTAAAAAATTTCCATTACGACTATATTAAAGACGAACTCATAAATAATTATTAAAAAAAGAAAATAAATTTTTCTTGAAAAACATATGATCAATAAAGAATTTTTTTTTTTTTTTGAAAGAAGTACAAAATGAACCAATAAATTAAAAATATTTATTATCTACTTTTATTAGTAAATAATTATTAGTAAAAAAATTATGTGAAAAAAAATTTACGATTTTAACTCCCACAACTGAATAAAATGAAATATAATTGATAAAAAATTGACTTAAGTTTTATTTTTTGATAAATTTATCACTTGATTTTAAAAAAAAAAATTAATAAATTTTATAGTTTTATGTTCTTTTATTTAAAATATGATTAAATAATAATTTTTTTATTTATGAGGAAGATACAATTTGAAATATTTAATTTTTATATTAAATATATAAATATATATATATAAATTTTAAATAAATAATTACCATTTAACATGATTAAAATTACATAAAAAAAAATTCTAAGTCCAACAGAAAAAATGACTTGACATTTTATGTTATACACAAACATGTTTCTCGCTAATTCAAAATTTTATATTAATCAAAGAGGAAGCCACCCAAAAAGGGCATAACCTCCAAGATTACAACAGAAAGATATAATCTTAGTTAAATAAGAGAACATAACACTTTAAAGTTCTATTTGGATTTGGATGATGAGATTGATTGGGTGAGATTAAAAATAATAATAAGCTATGTTTAGATTTAAAAACAACAATGATGGTTAATTATAGTAAAAAAGATAAATCATTATTAACGATATTAGATTAAAATGTTATATATATAGAGATGGCAAACGGGCGGGTTCGGATCGGGCTGTCATCGGATTCGGATTATTTCGGATTTAAATCATCTCGAGCTCGGATATTTTCGGATTCGGGTTTTTTCAGGTTCGAGCTATCTCGGGCTTGAGCCATGTCGGGTACGGGCTTTTTCGAGTTTAGATTATTTCGGATTCGTAACGGTTTGAGTTTAGGCCAGCCTAGACAAATTCAATGATTTTGGAATTTTTAAAGCTATAAATATTTTTTAAATTTCGAATGGAATGATTAATTTCACTTAAAAAAATACTAAATTAAAATTTTAAAAATTAATAAATATTTATATAAATATAAATATATAATAATTTTATTTATAAATTGAGTATTAATATTTTCTATTTGAATATTTTCTATTATTTTTTAGTCCAAAAGTTCAAGTAAAAGCTAAATATATAAGTTCGATATATTTACTTATAGTATGAATAAAAAAAATTTGTATATTTTGATACTTCTTATTATTTGCAATTGTTATATACTTATATTTTTTAAAATTTTTATGATGTTTAGTATTGAATATATATATATATATAATTAATGATTATATAGGATTTTTTTTGTTTTATAAGGGTGTAATACTAAACTGTCACGTGTCAGACTCTGATTAGTTGTTTTTTTGCTTAGTCAGTCATTAACTAACGATGTTAGGATAAAGGGCCAATGTGATTGACGGCATGAAAGTTTGAGTATCAAAGTGACAAAAAAATTTCTTCAGATACCAAACAAAGAAAAGACCTAAAGTATAGGGGCTAATTTAATATTTAACCCTAAATTAAATATAAAGTAACCCTAAAAAAATCATTTGACTGCATGTAAAAAAAAAAAAAATTCATTAGAAAGAAACAAGTTATAAATAAAGCCCACTAAATATTTACATAAATGACTTTCACTCTTAACCCAATAACTCATTTGACTCTTATAGTCACTTAGTCTAACAAATTTTTATTTTGCTTTATTAGGCTTTTTAGTTATTGTATTATAAATTTTTTAAGAGGATTTTAAATTTTCAAGAATTTGTTCTTATATTTATATTTTTTTTGTTTGGACATAATTATAAATACTAACATAAGAACATTAGATCTAATCGTATACACTAATTGACCAAATGTTCAATTAAAATGATGAATAGTAGACACTAAAATAATACCAATTAATTGATTTCATTTTAATAATTAATACTTAGAAATTTTAAAAAACCATGATATATAAAAGTTAATTTATATAGTATTGATATAATTTTAATATTTGATATTTGATATTGAATATACTATAATTAATGATTATATTGAATATTCTATATTTGATATTGAATATACTAAAATAAATATAAAGTGACATTAAAAAAAATTAAAATTAAAAATCATTAGAAGGAAAGAAGTTATAAATAAAATCCACTAAACATTTATAGAAATAATTTTTTCTCTTAACCCAATAACTCATTAGGCTTTTAGTCACTTAATCCAATAATTTTTTTTTTAAAGTTTTTTAGTCATTGTGTTATAATTTTTTTTAACAATATTTTAAATTTTCAATAATTTGTTTTTATAATTATATTTTTTATTTAGACATAATTATAAATACTAACATAATAACATTAGATCTAATTGTATACAGTAATTGGTTTAACCTTAAAAACATTATAAATACTAACATAATAACATTATATTTAATTTTCAAATGTTCAATTAAATGTTGAATAGTAGACATTAAAAGAGTACTAATTAATTGGTTTAACTTTAATAATTAATATTTAAATTTTTATAAAATCCTGATATATAAAAGCTAATTTATATAGTAATTGATATAATTTTAATATTTGATCATTTTGACTTTAACATTAGATATAATCAATTAATCATATAATCGAATAATAATTATCTAATTATAATATTGAATATCAAACATTATTAAAAAGAATATCGATTATCATTCACCAAAAATATTTAATATGAATGATTGATCAATTATTTATCTTAGCCATTAATAGTTAGAAATTTTAAGATACTATGATGTGTAAAACTTAATTTATATTAAATTATTTTGATCAGTGTTGTCAAGGATGCAAGATGCACTATAGGCCTTAAAATTATTATATTGTCTAAGGCACAAGACATAAAAAACGTTCACTTGAGTGAAGTAAGGCGCAATATGTATATATGCGTATTTTCGTATATGTGTCGGTGTTACATATGAAATAAACTTAAGATCTATAATTATGATAATAAACTCTAAAAAGTGATCTATTTTATCCTACAAAATATTACAATCTAATTGTATATTTAATGTGTTTCAAATTTATTTTATTTTATAATCCAATTTAAAGATTTACTATTAATTATTTTTATTGATAATACATTATTGATATATTTATATAATAATTATAAATACATTTTCATAAATAAAATATTTTATTTAAGAAATTTTTTTATCATTTAGTTATTTTTTAAATAAAATCTTATAATTATAATTAGGGTTTTTTAGGTTATAAATTCGATTTTTTACAGGTTCCGGATAGATCTCGGGCTCGAATCGTAGCAAAATCAGGCTTTTACGAGTTCGGATTTTTCGGATTCGGATTTTCTCGAATTCGGGTTTTTGATTTTTTTAATCAATTCGGATCGGATAAAATTCGATCTCGGATCGACTCGGGCAGGTTCTGGGGTTTGGGCCTGCTTTGCCACCTCTCTATATATATATAATAAATAAATTAAAATTATTAAAATTATATTTATAATAAAAAATTAATTAATTTAAAACTTAAATAAATAAATAAAACAGTGAAAGATGATAAAGAGAAATTTTGGGACCAACACGTTACCCCATACCCTCACACCAGCTTGCTACCAACTTCCCCACACTCAACCCGATTACACTGCACACATAGCACCCGACCGCCACCATTCGGCCAGACAAGGCCAAGACACATTGGCCTCTCCCCTACCCACACACAACACACCGCCACCCCTCACTGCCCACAACCAATCACCACCATCACTGAAAAGCCAAGTCCTACCCATCACTGAAAAGCCAAGACCTTGACCACCCACTACCCAACCGACCACCACAATACCCACCACAACTACCCCCATACCCTCCCCATGCCCATACACATCACAACCACCATCATTACCACCACATACCACTCCAACCCCTCTGCACCCACAGCCAACCCCACATCAATCACAAAAACTAAAAAAATAACAAAAAATACACAACAAAATAAAGGGTTCGGATCGGGCTATTTGGATTTGAGGGGGTTCCAGTGGGATTTTGAAGAATCAGAACGGTGAAAAGAAAGGCCATGGATAGAGGAGTAACATACTGAAGTTTGGCGGTCAACGGACGATGGAAGGTAGACGGAATCAAGTCTGAACCCGAGACCTTCAAATCTAGATCTAGGCTTTTGAGGCTATTTTGGAAAAACCAACTGGAGAATGCGAAAGAGGAGGTAAAGAGGATTTTTTGGACAATTTTTGGGCTTGAACGATTGCCGGCGAACGACGATAGGCAACAGTGACGGCGGTCGCATGGTGGTTTCTGGGTTTAGGTATGAACTAGAGAGAGAAGTTAGAGAGAATAGAGAAGAAAAAAAAAACGAAAAAAAAAAAAAAGTTAATAGCACCAATAGTCTTCAAACTTTAGGGCATATTTTATATTGGTCTCCAAATTTCAAAACGTATCAATCAGATCTTTGATTTTATAGTTTTGTATCAATATGGTCCTTTTGTTAGCAAAATCATTAAATTAGGCGTTAAATGACAAATGGTATGTGACGAGTAAATTATAAAAATGTCATCTGCTGATGTGATTCTTTTTAATAGTACCAATGGTTCCCAAATTTTAAAGCATATTTTATATTGATCCTCAAACATCAAAACGTATCAATCAGATTTTTTATTTATTTTTAATATTTTTTATTTTTTTTTATAAATAAATACAAAAAATAAAAATAATTTATATTATAATTTAAATTAACTTTTTAAAAATATAAAATTTATAAACATATAAAATATTTAGTTAAATTATTTTTATAAAAACGTAACAATAAAATGTTTTATATTTTATTTCTTTTTTATTATATTTTTATTTTTTCTCCTCCTTATAAATAAAAAATAAAAATTATAGTATAATTTAAAGAAATTTATAAAAAATAATAATTTATGAAAAAATATAAAATATTTAATATTATAAGAATATTATAATTTTTTTTTTTACTTTTTCTCTTTTTTTCTATCCCTTTTTCTTCTTTATAAATATATAAAAATAAAATAATTTATATTATAACTTAAATTAAATTAAATTTTCAAAAATAAAATAATTTTAAAAATATACTATATTTATTTACATTAATTTTATAATAAAAAATAAATTTTATTTCCCTTTTTCTTATTTCTTATTTCCTTATTTTTTTAAATAAATTATTATTTTTATATTAAATAATTTATAAATATAAAATATTTATTTACATTCATTTAATTAAAATTTTATATTTTTTATGTTGACTCAAATGCTGAAGTTGATGCATCAATTACCTTGACCGAATCTATCATAAAATGCCAAATAGGATCCTCCTCGATCTAGCATGAGGGATCAAATTTGGCATCTTGTAATGCCTATCGAGTATTATGAATGGCAGTCTAATCCTTCGCAGGGTCAGACTGGCGGTGAGAATTCAAATTTTTCTTTTTTGATCGACGAGAGTTAGGTGTAGAGAATAGAAATAAAAAATTAAAAAAGGAAAGAAGAGGAAAATAAAATATATTTAAAAAAATAATGTAAATAAATATTTATATTTGATAAATTATTTAATCTTTTATAAAATTAATTTATTTATAAAAGGAAAAGGAAAATAACTTTTTAATTAATTAAAATAAATATATTATTTTTTATAAATTATTTAATTATTACAAAATAATTATTTTTTATTTAATTATTTATAACAGTAAATAAAAAATAAAAGAAAAATTATTTTATAAATTAATGTAAATAAATATTTTTTATATTTTTTATAAATTATTTACTTTTTTAAATTTAATTTTAATTATATTATAAATTATAAATTTTTTCTTTGTACTTATTTATTAATAAGAAAAAAGGGAAAAGAAAAAAGTAAAAAGAGAAAAAATTAAATAAATATTTTATATTTTTAATAAATATTTTATATGTTTATAAATTAGTTTAATAAATTTTAAAACATATTTTATAAAATTAATGTAAATAAATATTTTATATTTTTAATAAATAATTTAATATTTATAAATTAGTTTAATTTAATTTAATTTAATTTAATTTAATATAAATTATTATTTATGTTTTAGTTTATGTATAAAGAATATAAAATGAAACAAAAAAAAAAGAGAAAAAGGAAAGAAACAAAAAAATTAAAAATAGTTTTTATAAAATTAATTTAAATAAATATTTCATATGTTTATAAATTATTTTTATTTTCAAAAAATTAATTTACATTATATTATAATTTTTTTTGTATTTATTTATTAAAAATATATATATATATAATATAAAAAAAATAATAATAATCCATTCTAGTTGATCTCTTCTTTCTTCTTTCATGTGACAGACATTGCAAGAGTACTCCGGTTGAACTCTCGTCGGTAGAGTGCATCGTTAAAGTATACGATTTTTTAACTTTGATGAATTTTGCAGTCGATCAGATAGTCCTATTTTTGAATATACAGAACTAAGGACTTCAATGAGCCCTAGATGTAAAAGGGTTAAAATACGAATTTGATTAATACGTTTTAAAATTTAAAGATTAATATAAAATATGTTTTAAAATTTAAAAATTATTGATACTATTAAAAAAAATTACATTAATAAATAATCTTTTTATAATTTATATGTAACATATTAAAAAAAAAAAAAACTAAATATTCTGCCAGGGGCAGGTCGCGTTTGAACCCACGTGTCGACTTGCAGATTGGATCGAGATCCGCGCGTCCGAAGGGGAGAAAAAGAAAAAAGGAAGAAAAAGTAAAAGGCCACCGACATGCTTGGGTCCACATGTGAAAACCTGGGCGGATTTAAAGCACCAGTCTGCCAACCGAATTCATGTGAAGAAACAGAAATACAAAAAAAAAAAAAAAAGAAAACTACCTGGAATAAAGGATAATAGAAAGTATCTTTTTAAGATACAATTCAATCACGACCGAGAATTCCTATCTTTAATTTTCTGTTTCCAAAGGGACGGCAAATATCTATATCTCGCCTCAAATATAGAATTATTTAGGGTAAATATGAAAAATATGTCTTTTATAATCAAATAATTATTAAATAATATAATAGGTAAAAATTATTAAAAATAAAAAATAAAAAAATATTATAAAGAATATTATAAAAATAAAATTATCCTTAATGAAAAAATTTATTTTTTTTCTTTTTCCATTAAAGAAATATTATTTTTTTTAAAATTTAATTGAAAATAAATTTAAAAAATAAATATTTAAATATTTATTTTTAAAATTAAAAAAAATAATTTTAGAAATATTATTTTTATTTTTTGAAAATTTTTAATTAAAAAAAAAATTTAAATATATATTTTTTAAAATTTAAAAAAATTTATATTCAAAAAAATTTATTTTTAATTAAAAAATAAATTAAAAAATAAGAAAAAAAATTATTAAGAGTAATTTTATCTTTATAATTTTTTTCTTAATAATTTTTTTTTAATTTTTTTTAAATAATTTTTATTTATTATTATATTGTTGATGATATGTTTTTCAAATTTACTCAATTACTTAATGGGTGTGGGGTCGGTAATCTTATAATCTTTGACTAATCAACCTGTTGGGTTAACCTGAGTTGGGGTCTTCCCACGAAATTTCCTCCCTGTGGTAAAAAAATATATATAGAATCATTTCATTGGCCGGCTTGAAATATGGAATCATTCTAAAGCCTAAGAATCCATTTGGATAGACAAGATTAAAAACAGTGGTAGTGATAAAATTAATTATTATAATTATGAGATTGGATATTGTGCTATAAGATTAAAATCAATGATAGGATATGTATTTGAATGTAACAGCAACGGTGAAATAAAAATGAAAATGATCATTAAGGATATTATATTAAAATGTGTTTATAATTAAAAATATATTGTAGAAGGAGAAAATTTGTAACCAATTACAAATTGCCACGTGTTAATTGAAATTTCTTTTAATTAAGAAATTTTCAATTAAATTATACATTACCATGTGAAATTGATAATATCATATTATAATTAATTATTTTATAATTAATTAAATATGTACACATGGTTTGACCAATCAAATTGCAAGGATTCATGGGTTATCCAATCAAATTTCACCCATGTGTCATAATTATTTTACCTCTAATTAAATTAAATTAATTAAGAGATAAATAATAAATTTTTATCTCTAATTAAATTAAATTAATTAAGAGATAAATAATAAAGTTTTATCTCTAATTAAAATAAATTAATTAAGAGATAAATAAATATTTTATCTCTAATTAAATTAAATTAATTATGTGATAAAAATAAATATTTTATCTCTAATTTAATTAATTAATTAAGAGATAAATAAATATTTTATCTCTAATTTAATTAATTAAGTGATAAAAATAAATATTTTATCTCTAATTTAATTAATTAATTAAGAGATAAATAAATATTTTATCTCTAATTTAATTAATTAATTAAGTGATAAAAAAATAATAAATATTTTATCTCTAATTTAATTAATTAATTAAGAGATAAATAAATATTTTACCTCTAATTTAATTAATTAATTGAGTGATAAAAAATAAATATTTTATCTCTAATTTAATTAATTAATTAAGGGATAAATAATGAAGCTTTATCTCTAATTTAATTAAATTAATTAAGAGATAAATAAGGATGATGAGTTCTTTTAAAACTCTCTTTCACCTGGCTAGCTACCACTATAAATAGAGACCTCCTCTTAACACAAATTCACAATTCAGAAGCCTGAAGAGAAGAAGATTTTGAAGAGCCAAATCCTCTTAAAATTCTTAAGAAGAAATTAGAGAAATTCTAAGAACGCGGTGCTTGTTCTTGAGAATTCTCTAAAAAACTGCTCTCCGATCTTGTTCATCGAAGGAAAGGAGATAATTCCTGTTTTTCAAGACCAAGTCTAAAAGACCCTTGAAGCAGATCTCACCGATTCAAGATCAAGTCGTGAAGACCCTTGGATCAAAGTTTTACTGAAGAAAAGAATCAAAGGATTTCTTTCTTTAAGAATATTCAGAGATTGTAACCTCAAAGTTTGATTAATAAAATTCTTATTTGACTGCAAATTTTCCTTGTCATATTTTTTGACATAAAATTTGTGTGTACAAATTTTGGCACGCCTGATGGGACAATCTCTGCCTTTCATCTCTTTTCTTCAAAACTCAAGTTATCAAGTTGCAATGGCTCCCAAGAAGAACCTTGCTAACAAACCAACTCTCAAGCTTGCTCGAGCTAATCCTGCAGTCTACCCCACTTCATCATCAAGCGTTGATATCCTCGCTCATCCTTATGGCACTAGGAGGAAGACCAAAGCTCTTGCTGAATTGTATGAGCAAACTTTTCCGGTGCTCAATCAAAACCCTCTCTATGACACTTCTTCTCCAATTCAAGACTTAGAAGAAGTTTCCGCTGGACAAGTTGATTCTCCTCGAGGATCAAGTGCAAGTCGCCAGTTAACATACCAAGAACAAGATAACTACTCAAGCAACAAGCTTATCCCATCATCTGCTCCAAAATCAAGTTCTGGAGTAATGGCTGTCATGACAACTGGCACCACATCATTGGAAGAACAAGTTGCATTACTGGCAAAATCTGTTGAAATTCTTTCAGCAAGTATCAAAGAGAAGGATAACCAGATCGCTTCCATGATGGACAAGATCGCCGGTCTCACTGGAAAAAGGAACGAGGCTTCAAACCAAAATTGGCAATCAATCTTTCAAGATGATGGTGAGAACTCTGGCAAGGAAGTTGCTAAGGATTCTGAAGAAAAGATCAATGAACTCGTCACTACCAGTGAGCTCAAGGATCTTATCAAGGAGGCTATCAAAGATCAAGTTGAAAGCATCACTCAACCTTCATATACATATGCAAAACCATATTCTCAAAGGATCGGTCGTCTGAAGATGCCTGGGAACTATCAACCCCCAAAGTTTCAGCAGTTTGATGGAAAAGGAAATCCACGCCAACATGTTGCACATTTCGTGGAAACTTGCAATAATGCTGGTACCTATGGGGATCTCATGGTGAAGCAGTTCGTTCGCTCCCTAAAAAGCAACGCCTTTGATTGGTATACTGATCTTGAGCCTCTGACGATTGACAGCTAGGAACAACTTGAGCGTGAATTCCTTAATCGATTCTACAGCACTCGTCGCTTAGTCAGCATGATCGAACTCACAAGCTCACGTCAATGGAAGGATGAGCCAGTCATTGATTACATCCACAGATGGAGAAATCTGAGCCTTAACTGCAAAGAAAGACTGTCTGAGTCTTCTGCCCTTGACATGTGCATCCAAGGCATGAATTGGGGCTTGCGTTACATTCTTCAAGGCATCAAGCCTAAGACCTTTGAAGAATTAGCCACTCGTGCTCATGATATGGAGTTGAGTATGACAGCTGCTGGAAATCAAGAACCTCCGGTGCAAGAGCCAAAGAAAGCCAAGGAAAAACAAGATACTCGCAAAGGGGGCAAAACCTTTATCAATAAGGGAGAAAGCAAACAGTCCATGGCCGTGACTACCAAGCCTCTTAAGATATCTCCCAAGTCAAAACAATCTCAAGAAACGAAATCTTCTCTTATCCAAGACAAAGGTAAAGGCAAGATCACTTTGAAGGAGAGGCAAGAAAAGAAGTATCCTTTTCCTGATTCTGATGTTTCAAGCATTCTTGAAAAACTCTTAAAGACTAAGCTGATTCAGTTGCCAGAAATGAAGCGACCTGAAGAAGCTGATAAAGTAGAAGACCCCAATTATTGCAAGTACCATCGCTTGATTAGCCATCCTCTGGAGAAGTGCTTTATTTTGAAGGATAGAATTATGCGACTCTATGAAGAAGGGAAAATCGAGTTTGAAGAAGAAACAGTGTCGTCAAATTTGGCATCAGTCAATATGGTTTCTCAATCCAATTTGCTGGATAGAACCATAAAATTTGGCTCTTTTGATCCTATCATACTGGCCCCAAGTACAAGTACGATAGTGGATCTTCAGGGAAGTGGGGGCAACTATTTGCTTCAAAGACAAAATCAAGATTACGATGGTTGGACTCTAGTCACACGCCGAAAAAGCAAAAAGAAGAATCTTCCAAAAGTTGTGAAAGTGCCTACAAGAACTAAGATGATCAGACAACCATCTAAATTTCCAAAGCCCAATGTGCCTCAAGAAGCAAAAATGCCATCTCGGGGCAAAAATTCAGTAGGGAGGAAGTCAAGGAGGCAAATCACTTTAAACGAATTCATGCCAATTCAGCTTAGAAATGAAGATTTGGTTTTCATGACTTGTTACCATAACGGTGGCAATGAAGATAATGAAAACAACACAGACTCAGTAGCATTTGAAGTTGATGAGCATTCTTGTGCTACGAAAATTAACTTTTCTGATGAGGATCTATTGCTAGGATCAACCCCTCATAATCGGCCGTTGTTCGTCATAGGATATACTCGGGAACAGAAGATCAATAGAATCTTGATCGATGATGGTTCTGCTGTCAACATACTCCCATTGATGACAATGAAAGAATTGGGAGTTCCTTTGGATGAATTGATGCAAAGCCGCTTGATGATCCAAGGATTCAACCAAGGGGGACAAAGAGCTATTGGAAAACTTAGACTTCAACTTTTCATTGGAGATATGGAGTCAAGTCCACTTTTCCATGTAATCGATGCCAAAACGACGTACAACATGTTGTTAGGACGACCGTGGATACATCAAAATGGTGTAGTCTCCTCAACTCTGCACCAATGTCTCAAGTATTGCAGAAACAGTCAAGTCAAGACGATCCTTGCAGACGCTAAGCCATTTACTATAGCAGAAGCACATTTCGCAGATGCAAAGTTTTATCTAAAAGATACATTTATCAAAGAAGTAATGCCCAACCCGATGCAAGAATTAAAGCAAAAGGGAAAGAATTTGGCTTCTTCCACAGTTGGAGAAGATGAAATTGCTCAAGGTTTAAAGGATCTGACTCTTCCCCTCACTAACTTGGAAGAATCAAGAGGCCTACCTCCACTGCAAGGATTTGTTATACCAGTAGAAGAATCTATTTGTGAACATCAGGATCTTCCTACTCATCGAGCTAAAGATTTTGATCCTAATGCTTATAGGTTGCTTGTCAAAGCTGGATATAAACAAGAGGATGTTGCAAAATTGGCTCACGAGACAAAAGAGCCTAGCAAAGAAAAGTCGCAAAGTTCATTCAAGATCCGACAGGTCTGGCAAAAGAAGATTGATCACATCGGAACTTCTAGAGAGGGGCTTGGATATTCTCCATTAAAATTGAAGATTCATAAACAAACTTCGAGGTACATAAATGTGGAGAAAGTTCCCGAGGAGCAAGAAGATGCAGTGAAGCCACCAGGACTTTCAGTATTTGATCCCTTGGGAGCACGCTCAACACGATGTTCAGTGTTTGATCGTTTGAGCATTCAATCATCACGAAGGTCAGTTTTTGAACGAATGGGAGAAAAATGCAGTGAAGTTTCTGTAAGTAAACCAATTTCCATTCAGTCAAGGCTTGGAAGTCTGTACTCTGAAGAAGTTAACTGTGGCCGAAAAAGAAAGTCTTCCACTTTAAAGGAATCAAGAGATTTTCACAGCAAAATTCCTTCTCGAATGAAAAGGCAAAGCGAATGGAAGGTAACTACTGGTGAAGTTTTAAAGGCTAAAAAGCACACAGTGGTTATAACCAAATCAGTCTCATCCTCAGAGGAAGAAGAACTTGAAAAAACAGAAATCCTTACTTCTAACCATGTATCTGTAAAAGAAACTGGTGAAAAATCTCAAGAAGAAGAAGCCCAAGAAGCCCCTTCGTCTTTTGAAGAAGGAAATCAAGCTACTATTGATGAGCTAAAGGAGGTTAACATCAGCACTAGTGAAGATCCACGACCGATCTTTATTAATGCTTTCTTATTACCAGAAGAGGAAAAAGCCTATCTTGATCTTTTGATAGAGTATCGAGATATCTTTGCTTGGACTTACAAAGAAATGCCGGGACTTGATCCAAAGGTAGCTATGCATCATCTGGCTGTCAAGAAAAGTGTCCGACCTATCAAACAAGCTCAACGACGTTTCCATCCTGACTTGATCCCCCAAATTGAAGCTGAGGTCAATAAGCTCATCAAAGCTGGCTTTATTAGAGAAGTCAAGTATCCCACTTGGATCTCAAATATTGTTCCAGTGAGAAAGAAAAATGGTCAACTTCGAGTTTGTGTAGATTTTCGAGATTTGAACAATGCTTGTCCAAAAGACGACTTTCCTCTCCCTATAACAGAAATAATGGTTGATGCTACAACTGGCCATGAAGCTTTGTCATTTATGGATGGATCGTCTGGTTATAATCAAATTTGCATGGCTCCAAGAGATGAAGAACTTACCGCATTTCGAACTCCAAAAGGAATATACTGTTACAAAGTTATGCCGTTTGGGTTAAAGAATGCAGGTGCTACTTATCAAAGAGCAATGCAAAAGATCTTTGATGATATGCTTCACAAGAATGTCGAATGTTATGTTGATGACTTGGTAGTGAAGTCAAAGGAAAAATCCAATCATCTTGCTGATCTTCGCCAAGTGTTTGAAAGATTGCGCAGATACCAATTGAAGATGAATCCGCTCAAGTGTGCGTTCGGAGTATCCTCGGGCAAGTTTTTGGGGTTCATCGTACGACATCGTGGGATTGAGATCGATCAATCAAAAATAGATGCAATCATGAAAATGCCTGAACCGCGCAATCTGCATGAACTTAAAAGTCTGCAAGGGAGATTGGCATATATCCGACGCTTTATCTCAAACTTGGCTGGTCGATGTCAACCATTTAGCCGTCTAATGAAGAAGGATGTCCCTTTTGTCTAGGATGAGGCCTGCAGTAATGCTTTTAAGAGCATTAAGACCTTTTTGTTACAACCACCTATTCTGAAGGCACCTATACCAGGACAGCCGTTAATCCTTTATATTGCTGCACAAGAACATTCCTTAGGAGCATTATTGGCACAAGAGAATGATGAAGGAAAAGAAACTGCACTCTACTATCTTAGTAGAACTCTTAATGGCGCTGAATTAAATTATTCTCCCATTGAAAAGACTTGCTTGTCATTGATGTTTGCAGTTAAAAAGCTGAGGCATTATTTGCAAGCTCATTCTGTTCGTTTGATTTCGCGAGCAGATCCCCTCAAATATCTCATGTCCAAGTCTGTGCTCAGTGGAAGATTGGCAAAATGGGCTCTTTTGCTACAAGAGTTCGATATTACTTATATTCCACAAAAGGCCGTTAAAGGGCAAGCACTTGCCGATTTCCTAGCAAACCATCTGATTCCAGATGATTGGGAATTCTCTGAAGATCTCCCAGATGAAGATGCTCTTTTCATCGAAATTCCCAGGCCATGGAAACTATTTTTCGATGGGGCTGCCCGTCAAGATGGAGCTGGAGCAGGTGTTGTCTTTGTCACTTCAGAAGGAGATGTATTGCCTTATGCATTTACTCTCACTGAAAATTGTTCCAACAATGTAGCAGAATACCAAGCTCTGATCATTGGATTGGAAATGGCAGTGGATATGAAGATCACTCAACTTAAAGTTTTTGGGGATTCCAAATTGGTCATCAACCAACTTCTTTCACTTTACGAAGTTAAGAAGCCAGACCTCTTACCATATGTCAACTATGCGAAGAACATTTTGGAATGGTTTGACAATGTAAGCTTGGAACATGTACCAAGAAGAGAGAACAAGCAAGCAGATTCTCTAGCTAATCTAGCATCAGCTCTTGCCATGCCAAGTATAGAAGTAAAAGTCCCTCTTTGCAAACGATGAATTTTGCCTCCAATTGATTTTAAAGATAACAATACGGAATCCAATGTTGTTTCGGTTTGCGAAGTTGAAAAAGAAGATTGGAGACAACCATTGATTGATTATTTAGAGCATGGGAGGCTACCCAATGATCCAAGGCATAAAACAGAAGTGAAACGTCGAGCTCCTCAATTTATTTACTTCAAGGGTACGCTCTATCGCCGCTCTTTTGATGGTGTCTTCCTTCGATGTTTAGGAGAAGATGAAGTATCCAAAACCTTACAAGAAGCTCATTCAGGAATTTGTGGTGCACATCAGTCTGGAGCTAAATTGCACTTTCAAATTAAAAGAATGGGATACTATTGGCCAACAATGGTAAAGGATAGCATGGACTACTCCAAGAAATGTCAAGCTTGTCAGTTTCATGCAAACTTCATCCATCAACCTCCTGAACCATTACATCCGACAGTCACATCTTGGCCGTTCGATGCTTGGGGACTTGATTTGGTAGGACCATTACCTAAGAGTTCACTAGGGCATATGTACATACTTGCCGCTACAGATTACTTTTCAAAGTGGGCAGAAGTGGCACCTTACAGGGAAGTAAAAAAAGAAACTGTTGCAACTTTTATCAGGACAAACATCATTTATCGGTATGGTGTACCTCGTCACATCATAACTGATAATGGGAAGCAGTTTGACATGAGCAAATTATGTGCACAGTTTGACTTCAAGCAGTACAAGTCTTCAATGTATCATGCTCCAGCAAACGGATTAGCAGAAGCTTTTAACAAGACTTTGTGCAATCTTCTCAAGAAAGTTGTTAACCGTTCAAAGAAAGATTGGCATGAAAGGATAGGAGAAGCTCTGTGGGCTTATCGAACTACATATCGCACACCAACTCAAGCCACTCCATATGCACTTGTTTATGGTGTAGAAGCTGTTCTACCACTTGAGCGACAAATTCCATCATTGAGGATTGCAATCCAGGAAGATCTTTCTAGTGAAGACAATGTACGCTTACGTTTGGAAGAATTAGAAGCACTGGATGAGAAAAGGTTGGAAGCCCAACAACGCTTGGAGTGCTATCAAGCTCGACTATCCAAAGCTTTTAATAAGAAAGTCAAGCAGCGATCTTTCCAAGTTGGAGATTTAGTCCTTGCTGTAAGAAGACCCATAAATACTTCACATCGTATTGGCAACAAGTTCCTTTCAAAATGGGATGGACCATACGTTGTTCGAGAAGTTTATACCAATGGTGCATACAAGATCGTTGATCAAGATGGTGTCAAAGTTGGACCGATCAATGGAAAGTTTTTGAAACGTTACTATGCTTAATGAAGATATTGCTCCTAAACAAGAGTTTAAACTGTTGTATGTTGCTCCTAAGCACGAGCTTAAACTGCACATTAAAAAAAAAAAAAAAGCCCGCTATGTTGAAAATCCTTTCTAGGACAACTTAGGCAAAAGTTAGGGCACAAAAAAAATTGATGAACTACGTTATGACTTGATCCTTCAAATTCGAGGGTACGTAGGCAGCTTGGTTTCATTGCCAAGTTCAGTCCAAAAAAAAAAAAAAAGCCCGCCATGTTGAAAATCCTTTCTAGGACAACTTAGGCAAAAGTTAGGGCACAAAAAAAAAAAAGATGAACTACGTTATGTGATGCACCCAAAAGAGTGTATCTTATTTAACCTTGCACTAAAAAGATCAATTGTAAGTATAATGATTAGCAAGGGTCGAGTCCTCAGGGATTGGGTTTTAATCTATGAGTTATTAGTTTATAACTTACGTTCAAAGAAAACAATAAAAGAAAAGGGGTTTTTGAAGCCAGATTTAAACTAAAGTAAATAATAAGAATAAGATGCAAGCCGGTATAACCAGCCAATAAAAATATATATACTAAATTAGGCGGTATAACCAGCCAATAAAAATAAAACAAAGTTAATATACAAATTAGGCGGTATAACCAGCCAATAAAAATAAATATAAAAAATAAGCAAACTAGAAAAGTAAGAAAACAAGTAAGTAAGAAGAATCAAATATGAAAAATATGGTTAAGGTTTCATTCTCCACCACTAGACATCATTAAGAATCAATTTCAGATCTATCAATATCAACCAACTATCAAAGTTAACAACCGTAGATAACAACAAGCTCTGTTATCCCAATCTTTCCTTAATTTGTCGTTAAATAGAACAAGCTCTCTATTTAATCTCTAACCATTAAACAACCTAGAATAAGCTCTCTAAATTCAATTTAATGGCAGCTTTATGATGAGAAAGATAGGTTGATCTAAGCAACAAACACATAAGCTCGGATTGTTCAACTTAGGTTATGTTCCACTTTGCAATTATTGAAAACTTGACCATAATCATTAATCACAAATTGCCACTTATGAATAGGAAATCAAAACAATTACACGGATCAAGACTCCTAAACTAGCAATAGATAATTATCAAAATCTATCTAGTTGTACACCTAAATAAATCAAGACAACATCATGAACAATTCTTGTAGAAGAACATAAGCAACTTTGATAGAAAATTAATGATAGATAGAATCTGAAAATCAATCACAAAACGTGTCTAGGGCTTTGAAATCACCCTTAACCAAATAGAAGTTTAGCCTAGCATAGGCATCATAAACATAAACATAAAATTAAAGAGAATCTAAGAAGGAAATAAAAGAAAGAAATAAGAAGAAGAAGAATATTAATTATCCAACCTCTTGCTCTTTCTAAAGAAAAAGAAAACTAGAGAAAAGAAAGAAGAAGAAAACTTAGAGAATTTTGTTAAAATGGCTAATATCCTACCAATCTCCAATATGATCCCTTACAATCATCCAAGGCCCTCTATTTATACACATTTTGGAGGGCTAAATGACAAGAGACAAGCTTTACAAATTTCAAAGGTAGGTATAATAGGTGGGTGCATTTTCTAACAATTTTCGTCATGTATGACGATTTTGATCAGCCAACTTGATGGTCGATTTTGTCAATTTTGGAGGCCTTATCTGATCACATGGTCTTCTAGACAAATGTTACCCTATCAGTTACGGATCCATAGCCGTTAGAATCAGCTCATTTGCTGATGTGGATAAGAAGATATGGGCATAATACGAAAACATGTCAGCACAGAAGTCATTGCACATCAGCCAACTTGATGGTCGATTTCGCTAGGGAAAACGACTCCGTTTCAAGAAGTGTAAAACATGAAAAAGATAGATATGCCTCTTAGATTTGCATGGCCACAAATTTCAGCCTTATTTCTTCAGTGAAACTCGAGATATAGCTGATATGGCAAAAGGTGTCGGAACTGGAACTGAACTGGATTTGCCCTTAATTCTAGTAATCTGAAATCACTCAAAGAAACTTGTGAAAAACACCAAAATACATAAAAATATAAAAGATCATAAACACAATTAGACTAAACAATAATAACTCGTATTTGACACAAAACAATAATAAAACATAACTAAAAACTATATAATTATACGAGTTATCACACCCCCACACTTAGATTGTTGCTAGTCCCTAGCAACGACTCAATAAAAATAAAATAAGAAAATCTAATCTAATCCATTTTCGTAGGAAATCACGGTGGCACTTAGCATGTGACACAAGCCTTTAAACCCCTAGGTGTCCCTAGTGGACGAGTTTAGTCTCGTGAGGGTTTACTAGAACGATACCCACAAACATTGAAAAACTAAAATATAAATAAACTGCATATACTAAAAATATTTACTCCTAATCCTTTCAATACAAATTAGAGACAATATTTGAACAAGTCTTATAAACTAATCAATAGCTTAAAGAATTTCACAAAAAATCATGCTTGAATGTAAATTGTTTGAGTTAAGCCAATATTAGCATAACATATCTCAATCAAAATATTGCATGTTCAAATTTAATCTCAACTTCTCACATGGGATACCCTCATGATTTTCACTCTTTAAAGTAGTGGTGAAGTGTTTACACTCAATCAATCTCATGAAAACAGTTCTACCATATTCTTGCTTGTCCACCTATTCTCCACTATTTAGATCATACAACTTCATGAATCAAGAGGTCTTTAATCAAGGTTGTAATGGGGCCAAGGGGTTTGTAATGTGGTTGAAGAACAAAAGGATAAAGATATCACAAAGGTTCCAAAGAGTTCATAAAGTTTAGAGACATAAAAAGATCATACAAAGAAACTTCTCAAAACTCTTTACAAGTACATAGTCACCTAGGCCGGATATTCATGTTGGGCCTTTTCTTCATTCTAAACGACTTTGTAACATCTTTTTCTTTTTCCACAAATTCAAGAGATGATTCATATTTTTTTTTTTTTTACATAGGAATGTATTTGCCAGTATTCCATTTCTTTTTCTCTTGACTTTTCTTTTCTTTTCCCCCCACACTTATTTCTTGTTTCTAACCCAAATTTTTAACTAAAAATATCCCTTGTCTTTGCAACTTGTCTCAAAACATGCTAATTCATCTTTGGAACAAAGGTAAAGTTATAAGTATATTTAGGTTAGGGACAAGTTATGGTTACCAAAGAGATAGCTTATTCAATGTAGGCTCAAATTGGTTCACTAAGGGTGTGTTCTCTTGGAACATCAATAAGGGATGGCTGTTTGGCCCTGGCTAAAAATCCTAATGCCTCTATCATATTCATGTTGTCACATGTATCAATATAGTCTCAAACGGTTTAAAGCAAGTTCTAGAGAATCATGTAATCATAAGAGCACTCAAGAAAGAAATTAGATTGATTTGTATAATGCATCAATCATTATAGGCTCAAAAACTCACAAGGATGATTATACAAGTTAGATTAAGTCTAAACATGCTTCTTTCTCAATCAACATATTATATTAACATTGGCTCATAAAAAGGTTGACATCAAGCTCAATTCTCATGAAAATCTTCTCACTAATAAATCTGTTTTAGACTTATGCAATTCATATCTCATCATTGTATTAAAAAGGAACTAAAACTCAAAAAAAAAATAATAATAATAATAAAGAAGAAAAAAAAATAGTAGACAAAAATAAAAGAAATCCTAAATCATTCCCCCCCCCCACACTTAATTCTTACATTGTCCTCAATGTAAGTCTATTAACTCAAATGAAAGAATCATGTGTAAGAGAAAAGAACTAATAACATAAGAATAGGAACAACTAAGACTCAAAACAAAAACAAAACCATGCAACCTAAATAATCCTAAAATACTAAACAAAAATTAACAAGTAAACATAAAAAGATTAAAATCAAACTGACAAGGTATGTCTCAAGTCTCCCTTACTCAGACCTTGTTCAGAATGAATACTTCTAAATTGCTTAAAACACAACAAACTCTTTTTTTTTTTTTTTTTTTTTTTTGTAAAGAAGAAATCAAATTGACAAGGTATGTCTCAAGTCTCCCTTACTCAGACCTTGTTCAGAATGAATACTTCTTAATTTTATTTTTTATTTTTTATTTTTTATTTTTTTATTTTTTAAATTAGCAAAATATGTCCCTTACCCCCTACTAAAATATGGCATTGTCCCCAATGTCAAATTTTAAAGGTAGAATTTAGGAGATATTACCTGCAGAGGTTGCTAACCACTTATTATAACTGAGACACAACAAGCAAAATGTTAGATAATGTCACAAAGACAAAGTGCAATCCACTCCTTGCTCGTCCATATCTCTTTTTCTTTTTCCGAGCGTTTGCGAAACAACCGTAGCAGATAAACACTCATAAGCTTGGAGCTTTTTAAGTAAATCTTCAATGGTTGTAGCAGAAATTATGGTTCTCCTTGCCTCTGAAAACATGAATCCATTATCCACAGCATTATCTAAATATAAAAGCAAATTACTAAAATAACCATTAATATTAAGCAAACCAATGGGTTTCTTATTTGTGACCAAAGATGACCAAGAAGCCACGCAAGCTATTTCTTCCAATGTACCCAGACCTCCTGGTAAAGCAATGAATGCATCGGCAGAATGGTACATGATTGTTATCCGTTCAGGGACACTCCAGACTTGTATTTCCTTACCCACGGTAGGTCCACAAAAACTTGTGAATAGTTTTGGCACGATTCCTAGAACTGGACTTCCTCCGGCGTGTGCTGCTGTAGCGACTGCTCCCATTAAACCCGTACTACCGCCTCCATAAATCAAGTGGATCTTTTGTTGGGCAAGTATTACTCCAACTCTTATGGCTTCATCAGCGAATATGTTATTTTTTCCTGGATAAGCACCTCCAAAGACACAAAATTTTTTTAATGCGCTGGGATGAAGTACTTTCCATTTTTTTTTTCGAGTGCCTGAAAGAGAATGAGTACATGGTGTAATATATAGAGGACTCAGTAGTGAATCAGACAAGAGTAATAATGTCGCCGAAAGTGTATTTGACCTGTCAGAAGAAAATGTTAACCTAACAAAAGATTTTTGCGTGATTTCAGGAAGAAAATCAAAAAGAGAAGAAAAAATCAACCGTAAAAGACAAATAAAAAAAAAACGAGAATAGTTACACAAATCGAACAACACGTAAATTAAACCAAAATAAAGTTATTGCAAATCAAACCAAAAGCTGAGAAGTCATTTATTGTAGTTGTGATTGTGGCTCACATCTTCCTCTGGTTTTACGTCCAGAAACGGCTTAAACGCCTTCTATGAGTCGAGGATATGCTTCCCATCCAGTTTTCTTACAAGCTGGCAAACAGGGTCTTTTAACATCAGATTCCCAAGATGTTGCCATTCCCTTTGGAATTGCGGCCATAAATCAAGAATTTCTCTTTGTACGTCTCCACTAGGATGCGTCTCAAGAGAAAGTTGGATATTACCCAAATTCTCCTTACTCAGTCCATTCTTAATGAATTCAATTTTATCATCTCGATTAGAGGACGGAATCCCAATAGAACGACATTTACCGTTACACGTCCATCGTGCACATTTGTGGCAATTTGAACTCATGCGCTTTGCTCGTCGCTTCTTTACAAAAGTGCTTCTACCTGTACCTGGTAAATGCAAAACAGGAAGATATTCATCTTCACGTACCTTGGCTTCAATTATCCAACGTATGTCGTCAGGAATCCCTTTGTGCATAAGCATTCTTAATCTTTCAAGTCGAACTTGGTAAAGCTTCAGTAAAATATTTCGAGGAAAAGGAGGAAATCGTTTCTGCAATCTTGTGAGAATATCATCCATCCTGAAAAAAAGAATGAAAAAAAATTGAAAGAGAAATTGGAAGAGAAATTTATATACAATATCAGTTTTATGGGTAGCTGATGGAACCGATTTAAATAATCACGGAGTACCGTTATCCGCCATTTAACCGGGGTTAAAAAAAAAAAATTATATTTACATCTAGTTATTTTCAAAACAAGGATCAGAAAGAAAAACAACATAAAAACACTCAAAAACAAAACACTCTAAATAAAATCCTAAATTCTTCCCCCCACACATAATTTTTACATTGTCCTCAATGTAATGCTATTATCCCCCAATGCAAGAATTATATGTAAGAGAAAAGAACTATTAAAAGAAAAGAAAAACAATAAAAGATAGAATGATGGAGAGTAAGGAATATGGAAATCTGATATAATAGATGCTCTCCATCCTTTTGGGTTGCCTCTCCAAGAAGCGCTTGGTTTATTGTCCTCAGCTTGACTTAGACCCATGCCATTATTATTCAACATACTTTGGCTCAAAAAGTGGAAACTCCTCCACATCTTGTATTGGAAAGTTCTCATAGTAAGGCTTCAATCTATGACCATTCACTTTGAATGCCTTATCTGTTTTCGGGCTTTGGATTTCAACTGCACCATGAGTAAATACATTAGTAATAACAAAAGGTCCAACCCAACGAGAACGTAACTTACCTGGATATAACTTAAGGCGTGAATGGAAGAGAAGAACTTTTTGTCCAACAACAAATTCTTTTCTTGATATCATCTTGTCATGGAATGCCTTAGTCTTTTCCTTGTAAATCCTAGAATTCTGATAGGCATCATTCCTTATCTCCTCTAATTCTTGTAGGTCAAGTTTTCTTTTTTTTCCTATCTCATCCATCTCCATGTTGCATTGTTTGATAGCCCAATATGATTTATGTTCCAATTCAACCGGAAGATGACAAGGCTTACCATAAACAAGTCGATAAGGAGACATACCAATGGGTGTCTTATATGCTGTCCTATAAGCCCAAAGTGCATCATCAAGTCGTGAACTCCAATCCTTCCTATTTGGATTAACTGTCTTTTCAAGGATGGACTTAACTTCTCGGTTTGACACTTCAGCTTGCCCACTAGTTTGAGGATGATATGAGGTGGAGACCTTGTGTGTGATGTTATACTTCCTCAAAAGTGCTTCCATAGTCCTATTGCAAAAGTGAGTACCTCTATCGCTGATTATGGCCTTTGGCGTTCCAAACCTAGCCAAGATGTTAGTCTTGACAAAATCTGAAACAACTTTAGAGTCATTAGTCCTAGTGGATTTTGCTTCCACCCACTTTGAAACATAATCAACGGCAAGTAAAATATAAAGATTACCAAAAGAAGGAGGAAAAGGTCCCATGAAATCCATGCCCCATACATCAAAAATTTCAACAATAAGTATTGGAGTTTGAGGCATTTGATTTCTAGGACCTAAGTTACCTGTTCTTTGGCAACGATCACATGACTTGCAAAAGAGGTATGCATCTTTGAATATGGTAGGCCAATAAAATCCAGAATCAAGAACTTTCATGGCTGTTCTTTTGGATCCAAAGTGTCCTCCACATGCATAAGAGTGACAAAAGGTGAGAATAGATTGAAATTCAGTTTTGAGTACACACCTTCTTATAATTTGATCGGAGCAATGCTTCCAAAGGTAAGGATCATCCCATATGTAGTATTTGGCATCACTCTTGATCTTATTTCTTTGAGCTTGTGTCAACTCTTGTGGCAACTTCTTGGTAACTAAGTAATTAACAATATCAGCATACCAAGGAGTTGTTGTTCTTATAAAAAGAAGTTGCTCATCCGGAAAGTTCTCATTCAAGGGTAGTGCATCATCTTCATGAACTAAACGGCTAAGATGGTCCGCAACCAGGTTGTCACTACCTCTCTTATCTTTTATCTCCAAATCAAACTCTTGTAAGAGAAGTATCCATCTAATCAACCTTGGTTTGGCCTCCTTTTTAGTGAGTAAGTACTTAAGGGCTGCATGGTCAGAAAATACAATTACTTTAGTACCAATTAAATAAGATCGAAATTTTTCTAAAGCAAATACAACAGCCAAAAGTTCTTTTTCAGTAGTGGAATAGTTCAATTGAGCATCATTAAGAGTTCTTGAGGCATAATAAATGGCATGTGAGGCTTTGCCAACCCGTTGGCCCAAAACAGCTCCAATGGCATAGTCACTAGCATCACACATGATTTCAAAAGGTACATTCCAATCTGGTGGTTGGATGATAGGAGCTGATGTCAAGAGTCCCTTCAATGTTTCAAACGCCTCTTTGCATTTATCATCAAAGTGGAAAACCACATCTTTTTGTAGTAGCTTGCAAAGAGGTAATGTGATCTTTGAGAAGTCTTTGATAAATCTCCTATAGAAACCTGCATGTCCAAGAAAAGAACGAACCTCTCTCACATTTGTGGGAGGTGGTAAAGAATGCATAATATCTATTTTAGACTTATCAACCTCTATCCCTCTAGAAGAAATAACATGGCCCAAAACTATTCCTTGTTCTACCATAAAGTGACATTTTCCCCAATTCAAAACAAGGTTAGTTTCCATGCATCTTTCAAGTACAAGTGTAAGGTTCTCTAGACATCTATCAAAAGAATCACCATAGACACTAAAATCATCCATAAACACTTCTATTATGTTCTCTACATAATCTGAAAATATGCTAACCATACACCTTTGGAATGTAGCTGGTGCATTACAAAGACCAAATGGCATACACCGGTATGCAAAAGTACCAAATGGACATGTGAATGTTGTTTTCTCTTGGTCCTCCGGAGCAATGGCTATCTGATTATAACCTGAAAAACCATCAAGAAAACAATAATGAGAATGGCCAGCTAACCTTTCAAGCATTTGATCAATAAAAGGTAAAGGAAAGTGGTCTTTGCGAGTTGTGGAATTAAGTTTACGATAATCAATACAAACTCGCCATCCTGTTTGAATCCTAGTAGGAACAAGTTCATTCTCATTATTTGTTACCACCGTTACACCTGATTTCTTTGGAACCACTTGGACTGGGCTCACCCATTTGCTATCCGAGATAGGATAGATCACTCCAACATCTAGGAGCTTCAGTATCTCCTTTTTCACAACCTCCATCATAGGAGGGTTCAATCTTCTTTGTGCTTCTCTTGTTGGTTTAGACCCTTTCTCTAACAAAATCCGGTGCATGCACATGGATGGGCTTATTCCCTTGATATCGGCAATTGTCCAACCAATTGCTGTTTTATGCTCTCTAAGCACCCGGATAAGTCGCTCTTCTTGCAAAGGTGTGAGCTCTTTGGCAATGATGACAGGTAGTGTGTCCTTTTCCCCTAAGAACAAATATTTCAAGTGGTTCGGTAGTGGTTTCAACTCTAAAGTTGGTGCCTGCAAAATGGAAGGTAGAAGTTTCTCATTAGATAAAGGCAAATCAATAAATGAAACATCAAACCTTGCATCTTTAGGTTGCAGCGAGTGTAAAGATTCTAGTGCCCCTTCCACCTGGTCACTCAAGGCTAGTTTAGCATTCCCCATTCCGAGATGGTTGCTAAGGACTATTTCTACACTATCTTCACCATCTAGCTCATAAGCTTGCTGCACTAGTGAGTCAATTATATCAATATTAAAAACAGAATGCACATCACTAGGATATCTCATGGCCTCAAAAATGTTAAAGCGAATTATTTCACCATCAAATTCCATAGTTAAAGTGCCATCATGTACATCTATTTTAGTTCTTGCTGTTTTCAAGAATGGTCTCCCTAATAGAATAGGTGTGGGATTAGAAGACATCTCATCTTCCATCTCAATAACATAAAAGTCAGCGGGAAAAACCAATTCATTAACCTGTACAAGAACGTCTTCTACAACTCCTCTTGGATAAGTGTTAGAACGGTCAGCAAGTTGTATTATAACACCGGTTTCCTCTAATGGTCCTAGATTCAATGAAGCATAAATTGAATATGGCATGACATTAATAGATGCCCCTAGATCTAGCATAGCACGCTCAAACCTGGTGTTGCCTATCTTACAAGGAATGGTAAACATACCTGGATCCTTGCATTTAGGTGGGAGTTTCTTTTGAAGAACAGCTGACACATTCTCCCCCACACTTACCTTTTCATTCCATTTCAACTTCCGTTTAGATGTGCACAACTCTTTCAGGAACTTGGCATATCTTGGCACTTGCTTGATAGCATCTAGTAAAGGAATGTTCACCTCTACTTTCCGGAAGGTTTCCAAAATTTCCTTCTCTTGCTCCTCCTTCTTGGACTTTGCTAACCTGCTAGGAAAAGGTGGAGGAGTTATATAAGAAGGAAAGGATGGTTTAGGAATTACCTTTTTTAGTGGCTCGTTGGGATGTGAAGAGGTTGCCATGGTATTGTTCTCCCCTTGAGCACTATCATTTTGTGGTGTCTCTAGCTGTTTCCCACTTCTTAAATTTATAGCATTGGCATTCTCTCTTGGATTCACTATGGTTTGGGAAGGTAATTTCCCAGAATCCCTTGCTTGCATTTGACTCATGGTTGTTGCCAATTGCCCTATTTGAGTCTCCAAATTTCGAATACTTGTCTTTGTTTCCTGTTGAAATTGAATTGTATTAGTAGAAAGAGCTTTAACAAGATCTTCAAGAGAAGTACCTGAATTTTGGGTGGGTGGTAGTTGTTGTCGGGTTTGGTATGGTTGTTGCACTCTTTGCTGAAAACCCGGTGGCCTGTGGTCAAATGGTGGAGGAATAGTTTGTGATTGGTTCCCTCCATAATTGAAGTTTGGATGATCCCTCCATCCTGGATTGTAAGTGTTTGAGTAGGGATCATATTTCCTTGATTGGTTCTGAAATCCACCCATGGCATTCACATGTTCATTGGTATCCTCTTGAAGTGTTGGACACATATCAGTTTGGTGCCCTATGTTTGAACATATGCCACAAGCCTTTATTTGTTGTATTTTACCTACAGCCAATTGTTGAACAAGAGAAGTCAGTTTATCAAATTTTTGTTCAAGGGATGATATACTTACCTCATTAACTCTCTTGGGTTGTGGTGGTGGATCTTGTCTCATTGAGAACTGTTGAGAATTGGCTGCCATGTTGGAGATTAATGTTCTAGCAGCCCTGGGAGTCTTATCAACTAGAGCTCCCCCACTAGCGGCATCTATCATACTTCTCTCCATGGGCATGAGACCTTCATAGAAGTATTGGATGAGAAGTTGTTCACTTATCTGATGATGTGGACATGATGCACAAAGTTTCTTGAACCTCTCCCAATATTCATATAAGGACTCTCCGTTGTATTGCCGAATCCCACATATCTCTTTCCTAATGTTGGCAGCCTTAGATGCTGGGAAATACCTTTCCAAGAATGCTTTCTTCAAATCATTCCATGTAGTGATGGTCCCGGATGGTAGATAGTAGAGCCATTCCTTTGCTGAATCAGCTAGAGAGAATGGGAAAGCTCTCAACTTAACTTGCTCTTCCGTGACCCCTGTTGGTCTCATGCTTGAGCAAACTACATGGAATTCCTTGAGGTGCTTATTTGGATCCTCTCCTGCAAAACCATGAAAAGTTGGGAGAAGATGAATCAAACCAGATTTTAATTCAAAAGCTACCTCAAGATTAGCATATTCAATGCATAATGGTTGTTGACCCAAGTCCGGAGCGGCTAGCTCTTTGAGAGTTCGGTTGTCAGCTGCTGCCATCTCTCCTTGCTTCTCTTGGATGTTTTGGATCAACTCCTCGATTGGTTGTTGGTGAGAAGTTATAAATTCCCGAATTTTCCTAAGTCGTAAGTCTTCTTCGGGAGCTTGGAACATTCACTAATAAAAAAAAAATAAGAAAGTAAATAATTAGAACAGAAAATAAGAATAAACCAATAAACTAATAAACTAAAGAAAGCAATCCCCGGCAATGGCGCCAAAAATTTGATGCACCCAAAAGAGTGTATCTTATTTAACCTTGCACTAAAAAGATCAATTGTAAGTATAATGATTAGCAAGGGTCGAGTCCTCAGGGATTGGGTTTTAATCTATGAGTTATTAGTTTATAACTTACGTTCAAAGAAAACAATAAAAGAAAAGGGGTTTTTGAAGCCAGATTTAAACTAAAGTAAATAATAAGAATAAGATGCAAGGCGGTATAACCAGCCAATAAAAATATATATACTAAATTAGGCGGTATAACCAGCCAATAAAAATAAAACAAAGTTAATATACAAATTAGGCGGTATAACCAGCCAATAAAAATAAATATAAAAAATAAGCAAACTAGAAAAGTAAGAAAACAAGTAAGTAAGAAGAATCAAATATGAAAAATATGGTTAAGGTTTCATTCTCCACCACTAGACATCATTAAGAATCAATTTCAGATCTATCAATATCAACCAACTATCAAAGTTAACAACCGTAGATAACAACAAGCTCTGTTATCCCAATCTTTCCTTAATTTGTCGTTAAATAGAACAAGCTCTCTATTTAATCTCTAACCATTAAACAACCTAGAATAAGCTCTCTAAATTCAATTTAATGGCAGCTTTATGATGAGAAAGATAGGTTGATCTAAGCAACAAACACATAAGCTCGGATTGTTCAACTTAGGTTATGTTCCACTTTGCAATTATTGAAAACTTGACCATAATCATTAATCACAAATTGCCACTTATGAATAGGAAATCAAGACAATTACACGGATCAAGACTCCTAAACTAGCAATAGATAATTATCAAAATCTATCTAGTTGTACACCTAAATAAATCAAGACAACATCATGAACAATTCTTGTAGAAGAACATAAGCAACTTTGATAGAAAATTAATGATAGATAGAATCTGAAAATCAATCACAAAACGTGTCTAGGGCTTTGAAATCACCCTTAACCAAATAGAAGTTTAGCCTAGCATAGGCATCATAAACATAAACATAAAATTAAAGAGAATCTAAGAAGGAAATAAAAGAAAGAAAGAAGAAGAAGAAGAAGAATATTAATTATCCAACCTCTTGCTCTTTCTAAAGAAAAAGAAAACTAGAGAAAAGAAAGAAGAAGAAAACTTAGAGAATTTTGTTAAAATGGCTAATATCCTACCAATCTCCAATATGATCCCTTACAATCATCCAAGGCCCTCTATTTATACACATTTTGGAGGGCTAAATGACAAGAGACAAGCTTTACAAATTTCAAAGGTAGGTATAATAGGTGGGTGCATTTTCTAACAATTTTCGTCATGTATGACGATTTTGATCAGCCAACTTGATGGTCGATTTTGTCAATTTTGGAGGCCTTATCTGATCACATGGTCTTCTAGACAAATGTTACCCTATCAGTTACGGATCCATAGCCGTTAGAATCAGCTCATTTTCTGATGTGGATAAGAAGATATGGGCATAATACGAAAATATGTCAGCACAGACGTCATTGCACATCAGCCAACTTGATGGTCGATTTCGCTAGGGAAAACGACTCCGTTTCAAGAAGTGTAAAACATGAAAAAGATAGATATGCCTCTTAGCTTTGCATGGCCACAAATTTCAGCCTTATTGCTTCAGTGAAACTCGAGATATAGCTGATATGGCAAAAGGTGTCGGAACTGGAACTGAACTGGATTTGCCCTTAATTCTAGTAATCTGAAATCACTCAAAGAAACTTGTGAAAAACACCAAAATACATAAAAATATAAAAGATCATAAACACAATTAGACTAAACAATAATAACTCGTATTTGACACAAAACAATAATAAAACATAACTAAAAACTATATAATTATACGAGTTATCATTATGACTTGATCCTTCAAATTCGAGGGTACGTAGGCAGCTTGGTTTCATTGCCAAGTTCAGTCCAAACAAAAAAAAAAAATTTCTTTTGATTCAAATATTATCTTTGGTTCACTTGAAAGTATCATGATAATTCTCCATTCAAATTTCATGATTCAAATTATTTTTCAAGTAAAACAAATCCTTTGCAAATTAAAGATCTTTGGAAATTTAATTTGTAGTCCATACGTGATGCAAAAATGCTTCAGAAAGTGCAAAAGAAAGATGATATATGGAGAAAAAAAATTTAACTTCATTTCAAACTTGAAAAAAACTTACAATAATAAAAAAAAATAAAAACACTAGCAAGCCTAAGAACTAATATAAATTTCAAAAAAAAAAAAAGTTACATCAAAAGGGATTCAAGGCTTCCATTTGAAATTCTTCAAGTCGTCTCGAGAGGCTTCCAACATATTTCGCAACAAATCTAAGTTTTTGGCTTCATCCTCAGTAAGGGTAGTAATAGACTCAACAGAATTCATCTCTTCACGAATCTTGGAGTTGTCGGTTCTTCTTCTTTTCAGTTCATCTTCAGTTTCTTTGAGCGAAGACTCAAGTCTATGTTTTTTGCGTTGCAAAGTAATGAACTCTTGCTCTATATCTGCCAAGTTCGACTGCAGGGTATTAAGGTTCTCAAGAGTCTTATGTTCAAGTAACATTGAATCTTTAAGTCGAATTTCAAGTGCTTGAAGTCTTTCAATTCTATCCTTGGATGAAGAAATGGAAGATTCAAGCTCATTAAACTTCTGGACTTGTGTAAAATAGTCTTCCACCATGCCTTTCAATAAGGATGAATCAACGGACTTAATTGCTTCTATTGCATCAAAGATCTTGTGGACATCACTAGTAAGTGAAGGAACCCGATCAAAAGAAGCGCGAATAATCCTTGGTTGAATGCTTTCCCACAAAATAGTTGCAACCTTCAACTGACTATCGGATATCACTTTTTCAGCACTAAACTTAGAAAATTCTGGAAGGGCGAGATGACTAGCTTCAACATGAGGGCCTGTGGGAGTCTTCACTATAGGCGAAGTATTATTAACAATCACATTAGGGCAAGCATCTTCTTGGTTAGAAACAGTACTTGAAACATTATTTCTGATCTTAGCTGCAAGTTTGTTGAACTCATGCGAACTAGAAACTGAAGCTTCACTTTTGGCGGGGGATATATCACCTTGAAAGGATTCCCTTGGCCTGGTTCGCTTCCTGATAACTCGTATAATTATATAGTTTTTAGTTATGTTTTATTATTGTTTTGTGTCAAATACGAGTTATTATTGTTTAGTCTAATTGTGTTTATGATCTTTTATATTTTTATGTAATTTGGTGTTTTTCACAAGTTTCTTTGAGTGATTTCAGATTACTAGAATTAAGGGCAAATCCAGTTCAGTTTCAGTTCCGACACCTTTTGCCATATCAGCTATATCTGGAGTTTCACTGAAGCAATAAGGCTGAAATTTTAACCGTACAAAGTTAAGAGGCATATCTATCTTTTTCATGTTTTACACTTCTTGAAACGGAGTCGTTTTCCCTAGCGAAATCAACCATCAAGTTGGCTGATGTGCAATGACGTCTGTCCTGAGCAGTTTTCGCATTTTGACCATATCGTCCGATACAAATCAGAAAATGAGCTGATTCCAACGGCTATGGATCACTAACTGATAGGGGAACATTTGTCTAGAAGACCATGTGATCAGATAAAGCCTCCAATATTGAAGAAATCGACCATCAAGTTGGCTGATCAAAATGGTCATACAATATGACGAAAATTGTTAGAAAAATGCACCCACCTATTATACCTACCTTTGAAATTTGTAAAACTTGTCTCTTGTCATTTAGCCCTCCAAAATGTGTATAAATAGAGGGCCTTGGATGATTGTAGAGGATCATATTGTACATAGGTAGGATATTAGCCATTTTAATAAAATTCTCTAAGTTTTCTTCTTCTTTCTTTTCTCTAGTTTTCTTTCTTTTCTCTAGTTTTCTTTTTCTTTAGAGAGAGCAAGAGGTTGGATAATTAATATTCTTCCTCTTCTTCTTTCTTTCTTTTATTTTCTTCTTAGATTGTCTTTAATTTTATGTTTATGTTTACAATGCCTATGCTAGGCTAAACTTCTATTTGGTTAAGGGTGATTTCAAAGCCCTAGACATGTTTTATAATTGATTTTCAGATTCTATCTATCATTAATTTTCTATCAAAGTTGCTTATGTTCTTCTACAAGAATTGTTCATGATGTTGTCTTGATTTGTTTAGGTGTACAACTAGATAGATCTTGATAATTATCTATTGCTAGTTTAGGAGTCTTGATCCGTGTAATTGTCTTGATTTCCTATTCATAAGTGGCAATTTGTGATTAATGATTATGGTCAAGTTTTCAATAATTGCAAAGTGGAACATAACCTAAGTTGAACAATCCGAGCTTATGTGTTTGTTGCTTAGATCAACCTATCTTTCTCATCATAAAGCTGCCATTAAATTGAACTTAGAGAGCTTATTCTAGGTTGTTTGATGGTTAGAGATTAAATAGAGAGCTTGTTCTATTTAACAACAAACTAAGGAAAGATTGGGATAACAGAGCTTGTTGTTATCTACGGTTGTTAACTTTGATAGTTGGTTAATGTTGATAGATATGAAATTGATTCTTAATGATGTCTAGTGGTGGAGAATGAAACCTTAACCATATTTTTCATATTTGATTCGTCTTACTTACTTGTTTTCTTACTTTTCTCGTTTGCTTATTTTTAAAAGTATATTTATTTTTATTGGCTGGTTATACCGCCTAATTTGTATATTAACTTTGTTTTATTTTTATTGGCTGGTTATACCGCCTAATTTAGTATATATATTTTTATTGGCTGGTTATACCGCCTAATTTAGTATATATATTTTTATTGGCTGGTTATACCGCCTTGCATCTTATTCTTATTATTTACTTTAGTTTAAATCTGGCTTCAAAAACCCCTTTTCTTTTATTGTTTTCTTTGAACGTAAGTTATAAACTAATAACTCATAGATTAAAACCCAATCCCTGAGGACTCGACCCTTGCTAATCATTATACTTACAATTGATCTTTTTAGTGCAAGGTTAAATAAGATACACTCTTTTGGGTGCATCAAATTTTTGGCGCCGTTGCCGGGGATTGCTTTCTTTAGTTTATTTGTTACTTGGTTTATTCTTATTTTCAGTTCTAATTAGTTTTATTTTCTTGTACATAGAAGTTTTTCTTATCAAATTTTCAAAAAAATAAAATAAAAATAAAAAAACGATGGAATTGAGCAATCTAACACTTGAAGAGTTGGTGGCATACATGAACATGGAGAATCAACAAGCCAATCTCACCTCCCCAGTTCAACAATTGGCCATGGGAGGATGTCAAGGCCATCAAGTGTTCCAAGACCAACAGTATGATCATTACTCAAACACTTACCATGAGGGATGGTGGGATCATACTAATTATGGCTACTCGAAAAATTACCAAGAAGTAGACCCTTATGCCAATTACACTCATCCATCTAGCTTCAATCAATCATGGTCTCAAGAACTAGATCTTTTTCAACCACCACATATGACTCAAAACTCAGGTACTTCTTTAGAAGATCTTGTACATTCTCTTGTTACTGATACTTTGCAATTTCAACAGGAAACAAGGGCAAGCATCCAGAGTTTGGAAAGGCAAATGAGCCTATTGGCTAGTAGTATGGTGGGATGGGTAGCACAAAGATCTGAAGAACTCCCAGCCCAAACGATGATTAACCCAAAGGAGAATGCTACTATTGTGACCTTGAAGAATGAGGAACAAGATGAGGATGAAACAAAATTAGAGATGGATTCTATTCTTGAGGATAATGAAGCCAAAGTTCCAAATAAGAGTATTTCGGCACCTGAGGTAACGTTTAAGGTTTCACTTTTTACTAATGTTTCTTCTCCACCTTTTCCTAGTAGATTTGCTAAGTTCAAGGAGGAAGAACATGAACAACACATGCCGGAAACCTTAAACAACTTGTTTGTGGAGGTCATTCAACAAGTATCAAAATATGCTCCATTCCTCGATGACATATGCACCACAAAGGATGATGGAATAATACTTGTAATGGAGAATGCATCCACTGTTGTGCAAAGAAAGCTTCCTCTCAAACGCATAAATTTGGGAAATTTCATGTATGAGCCTGACAAGCCTAAAAAGCCAAGAAGGGGTGTTGGTTAGATTCAAAACACTAACTCAAGTGTTAATTGGGAAGGCAGCCCAGTTAAAGATGAAATTGCCAACCTTCCATATTCAGATTTGCTTTCTCTTTCTTTTCCTTTTTCTTTTATTATTTTTATTGTTTTTATTTTTATTTCTTATGTTTCTTTGTTAATTGTGTTTACTGTTTTTAAGTTCATTTAGGCTGCATAAGTTTATTTTGTTTAATAGTTCTTTTCTCTTACATATAATTCTTGCATTGGGGGATAATAGCATTACATTAATGACAATGTAAGAATTATGTGTGGGGGGGAGAATTTAGGATTTTATTTAGAGTGTTTTGTTTTTGAGTCTTTTTATGTTGTTTTTCTTTCTGATCCTTGTTTTGAAAAACACTAGATGTAAATATAATTTTTTTTAACCCCGGTTAAATGGCGGATAACGGTACTCCGTGATTATTTAAATCGGTTCTATCAGCTACCCACAAAACTGATATTGTATATAAATTTCTCTTTCAATTTCTCTTTCATTTTTTTTTCAGGATGGATGATATTCTCACAAGATTGCAGAAACGATTTCCTCCTTTTCCTCGAAATATTTTACTGAAGCTTTACCAAGTTCGATTTGAAAGATTAAGAATGCTTATGCACAAAGGGATTCCTGGAGACATACGTTGGATAATTGAAGCCAAGGTACGTGAAGATGAATATCTTCCTATTTTGCATTTACCAGGTACAGGTAGAAGCACTTTTGCAAAGAAGCGACGAGCAAAGCGCATGAGTTCAAATTGCCACAAATGTGCACGATGGACGTGTAACGGTAAATGTCGTTCTATTGGGATTCCGTCCTCTAATCGAGATGATAAAATTGAATTTATTAAGGATGGACTGAGTAAGGAGAATTTGGGTAATATCCAACTTTCTCTTGAGACGCATCCTAGTGGAGACGTACAAAGAGAAATTCTTGATTTATGGCCGCAATTCCAAAGGGAATGGCAACATCTTGGGAATCTGATGTTAAAAGACCCTGTTTGCCAGCTTGTAAGAAAACTGGATGGGAAGCATATCCTCGACTCATAGAAGGCGTTTAAGCCGTTTCTGGACGTAAAACCAGAGGAAGATGTGAGCCACAATCACAACTACAATAAATGACTTCTCAGTTTTTGGTTTGATTTGCAATAACTTTATTATGGTTTAATTTACGTGTTGTTCGATTTGTGTAATTATTCTCGTTTTTTTTTTTATTTGTCTTTTACGGTTGATTTTTTCTTCTCTTTTTGATTTTCTTCCTGAAATCACGCAAAAATCTTTTGTTAGGTTAATATTTTCTTCTGACAGGTCAGATACACTTTCAGTGACATTATTACTCTTGTCTGATTCACTACTCAGTCCTCTATATATTACACCATGTACTCATTCTCTTTCAGGCACTCGAAAAAGAAAAAAAAATGGAAAGTACTTCGTCCCAACGCATTAAAAAAATTTGTGTCTTTGGAGGTGCTTATCCAGGGAAAAATAACATATTCGCTGATGAAGCCATAAGAGTTGGAGTAATACTTGCCCAAAAAAAGATCCAGTTGATTTATGGAGGCGGTAGTACGGGTTTAATGGGAGCAGTCGCTACAGCAGCACACGCCGGAGGAAGTCCAGTTCTAGGAATCGTGCCAAAACTATTCACAAGTTTTTGTGGACCTACCGTGGGTAAGGAAATACAAGTCTGGAGTATCCCTGAACGGATAACAATCATGTACCATTCTGCCGATGCATTCATTGCTTTACCAGGAGGTCTGGGTACATTGGAAGAAATAGCTTGCGTGGCTTCTTGGTCATCTTTGGTCACAAATAAGAAACCCATTGGTTTGCTTAATATTAATGGTTATTTTAGTAATTTGCTTTCATATTTAGATAATGCTGTGGATAATGGATTCATGTTTTCAGAGGCAAGGAGAACCATAATTTCTGCTACAACCATTGAAGATTTACTCAAAAAGCTCCAAGCTTATGAGTGTTTATCTGCTACGGTTGTTTCGCAAACGCTCGGAAAAAGAAAAAGAGATATGGACGAGCAAGGAGTGGATTGTACTTTGTCTTTGTGACATTATCTAACATTTTGTTTGTTGTGTCTCAGTTATAATAAGTGGTTAGCAACCTCTGCAGGTAATATCTCCTAAATTCTACCTTTAGTAGGGGGTAAGGGACATATTTTGCTAATTTAAAAAAAAAAAAAAATTTTGATGTGTTTTAAGCCATTTAGAAGTATTCATTCTGAACAAGGTCTGAGTAAGGGAGACTTGAGACATACCTTGTCAGTTTGATTTCTTCTTTTCAAAAAAAAAAAAAAAAAAAAGTTTGTTGTGTTTTAAGCAATTTAGAAGTATTCATTCTGAACAAGGTCTGAGTAAGGGAGACTTGAGACATACCTTGTCAGTTTGATTTTAATCTTTTTATGTTTACTTGTTAATTTTTGTTTAGTATTTTAGGATTATTTAGGTTGCATGAGTTTGTTTTGTTTTGTTTTGAGTCTTAGTTGTTCCTATTCTTATGTTATTAGTTCTTTTCTCTTACACATGATTCTTTCATTTGGGTTAATAGACTTACATTGAGGACAATGTAAGAATTAAGTGTGGGGGGAATGATTTAGGATTTCTTTTATTTTTGTCTACTATTTTTTTTATGAGTCTTTATTATTATTATTATTATTATTATTATTATTATTATTATTTTAGTGTGTTTTAGTTCCTTTTTAATACAATGATGAGATATGAATTGCATAAGTCTAAAACAGATTTATTAGTGAGAAGATTTTCATGAGAATTGAGCTTGATGTCAACCTTTTTATGAGCCAATGTTAATATGATATGTTGATTGAGAAAGAAGCATGTTTAGACTTAATCTGACTTGTATAATCATCCTTGTGAGTTTTTGAGCCTATAATGATTGATGCATTATACAAATCAATCTAATTTCTTTCTTGAGTGCTCTTATGATTACATGATTCTCTAGAACTTGCTTTAAACCGTTTGAGACTATATTGATGCATGTGACAACATGAATATGATAGAGGCATTAGGATTTTTAGCCAGGGCCAAACAGCCATCCCTTATTGATGTTCCAAGAGAACACACCCTTAGTGAACCAATTTGAGCCTACATTGAATAAGCTATCTCTTTGGTAACCATAACTTGTCCCTAACCTAAATATACTTATATCTTTACCTTTGTTCCAAAGAAGAATTAGCATGATTTGAGACAAGTAGCAAAGACAAGGGATATTTTTTGGTTAGAAACAAGAAATAAGTGTGGGGGGAAAAGAAAAGAAAAGTCAAGAGAAAAAGAAATGGAATACTGGCAAATACATTCCTATGTAAAAAAAAAAAATATATATGAATCATCTCTTGAATTTGTGGAAAAAGAAAAAGATATTACAAAGTTGTTTAGAATGAAGAAAAGGCCCAACATGAATATCCGGCCTAGGTGACTATGTACTTGTAAAGAGTTTTGAGAAGTTTCTTTGTATAATCTTTTTATGTCTCTAAACTTTATGAACTCTTTGGAACCTTTGTGATATCTTTATCCTTTTGTTCTTCAACCACATTACAAACCCCTTGGCCCCATTACAACCTTGATTAAAGACCTCTTGATTTATGAAGTTGCATGATCTTTTAGTGGAGAATAGGTGGACAAGCAAGCATATGGTAGAAGTGTTTTCATGAGATTGATTGAGTGTAAACACTTTACCACTACTTTAAAGAGTGAAAATCAAGGGAGTATCCCATGTGAGAAGTTGAGATTAAGTTTGAATATGCACTATTTTGATTGAAATATGTTATGTTAATATTGGCTTAACTCAAACTATTTACATTCAAGCAAGATTTTTTGTGAATTTCTTTGAGCTATTGATTAGTTTTTAAGACTTGTCCAATGATTATCTCTAATTTATATTGGAAGGATTAGTTATAATAATTATTTTTAGTTTTTCTTATGTTTTCAATGTTTGTGGGTATCGTCCTAGTAAACCCTCACGAGACTAAACTCGTCCACTAGGGACACCTAGGGGTTTAAAGGCTTGTGTCACATGCTAAGTGCCACCGTGATTTCCTACGAAAATGGATTAGATTAGATTTTTTTATTTTATTTTTATTGAGTCGTTGCTAGGGACTAGCAACAATCTAAGTGTGGGGGTGTGATAACTCGTATAATTATATAGTTTTTAGTTATGTTTTATTATTGTTTTGTGTCAAATACGAGTTATTATTGTTTAGTCTAATTGTGTTTATGATCTTTTATATTTTTATGTAATTTGGTGTTTTTCACAAGTTTCTTTGAGTGATTTCAGATTACTAGAATTAAGGGCAAATCCAGTTCAGTTTCAGTTCCAACACCTTTTGCCATATCAGCTATATCTGGAGTTTCACTGAAGCAATAAGGCTGAAATTTTAACCGTACAAAGTTAAGAGGCATATCTATCTTTTTCATGTTTTACACTTCTTGAAACGGAGTCGTTTTCCATAGCGAAATCAACCATCAAGTTGGCTGATGTGCAATGACGTCTGTCCTGAGCAGTTTTCGCATTTTGACCATATCGTCCGATACAAATCAGAAAATGAGCTGATTCTAACGGCTATGGATCACTAACTGATAGGGGAACATTTGTCTAGAAGACCATGTGATCAGATAAAGCCTCCAATATTGAAGAAATCGACCATCAAGTTGGCTGATGTGCAATGACGTCTGTGCTGACCTGTTTTCGTATTTTGCCCATATCTTCTTCTCCACATCAGAAAATGAGCTGATTCCAACGGCTATGAATCAGTAACTCATAGGGGAACATTTTTCTAGAAGACCATGTGATCAGATCAGGCCTCCAAGATTGACAAAATCGACCATCAAGTTGGCTGATCAAAATGGTCATACAATATGACGAAAATTGTTAGAAAAATGCACCCACCTATTATACCTACCTTTGAAATTTGTAAAACTTGTCTCTTGTCATTTAGCCCTCCAAAATGTGTATAAATAGAGGGCCTTGGATGATTGTAGAGGATCATATTGTACATAGGTAGGATATTAGCCATTTTAATAAAATTCTCTAAGTTTTCTTCTTCTTTCTTTTCTCTAGTTTTCTTTCTTTTCTCTAGTTTTCTTTTTCTTTAGAGAGAGCAAGAGGTTGGATAATTAATATTCTTCCTCTTCTTCTTTCTTTCTTTTATTTTCTTCTTAGATTTTCTTTAATTTTATGTTTATGTTTACAATGCCTATTGATGCACCCAAAAAAGTGTATCTTATTTAACCTTGCACTAAAAAGATCAATTGTAAGTATAGTAGTTAGCAAGGGTCGAGTCCTCAGGGATTGGGTTTTAGTTTATAAGTTAATAGTTTATAACTTACGTTCAAAGAAAACAATAAAAGAAAAGGGGTTTTTGAAGCCAGATTTAAACTAAAGTAAATAATAAGAATAAGATGCAAGGCGGTATAACCAGCCAATAAAAATATATATACTAAATTAGGCGGTATAACCAGCCAATAAAAATATATATACTAAATTAGGCGGTATAACCAGCCAATAAAAATAAAACAAAGTTAATATACAAATTAGGCGGTATAACCAGCCAATAAAAATAAATATAAAAAAATAAGCAAACTAAAAGTAAGAAAACAAGTAAGTAAGAAGAATCAAATATGAAAAATATGGTTAAGGTTTCATTCTCCACCACTAGACATCATTAAGAATCAATTTCAGATCTATCAATATCAACCAACTATCAAAGTTAACAACCGTAGATAACAACAAGCTCTGTTATCCCAATCTTTCCTTAGTTTGTCGTTAAATAGAACAAGCTCTCTATTTAATCTCTAACCATCAAACAACCTAGAATAAGCTCTCTAGATTCAATTTAATGGCAGCTTTATGACGAGAAAGATAGGTTGATCTAAGCAACAAACACATAAGCTCGGATTGTTCAACTTAGGTTATGTTCCACTTTGCAATTATTGAAAACTTGACCATAATCATTAATCACAAATTGCCACTTATTAATAGGAAATCAAGACAATTACACGGATCAAGACTCTTAAACTAGCAATAGATAATTATCAAGATCTATCTAGTTGTACACCTAAACAAATCAAGACAACATCATGAACAATTCTTGTAGAAGAACATAAGCAACTTTGATAGAAAATTAATGATAGATAGAATCTGAAAATCAATCACAAAACATGTCTAGGGCTTTGAAATCACCCTTAACCAAATAGAAGTTTAGCCTAGCATAGGCATTATAAACATAAAATTAAATAGAATCTAAGAAGAAAATAAAAGAAAGAAAGAAGAATAAGAAGAATATTAATTATCCAACCTCTTGCTCTTTCTAAAGAAAAAGAAAACTAGAGAAAAGAAAGAAGAAGAAAACTTAGAGAATTTTGTTAAAATGGCTAATATCCTACCAATCTCCAATATGATCCCTTACAATCACCCAAGGCCCTCTATTTATACACATTTTGGAGGGCTAAATGACAAGAGACAAGCTTTACAAATTTCAAAGGTAGGTATATGACGATTTTGATCAGCCAACTTGATGGTCGATTTCGTCAATATTGGAGGCCTGATCTGATCACATGGTCTTCTAGAAAAAGGTTCCCCTATCCGTTACGGAACCATAGCCGTTGGAATCAGCTCATTTTCTGTTGTGGTTAAGCAGATATGGGCAAAATACGAAAACATGTCAGCACAGACGTCATTACACATCAGCCACCTTGATGGTCGATTTCTTCAATATTGGAGGCCTGATCTGATCACATGGTCTTCTAGACAAAGGTTCCCCTATCAGTTACGGAACCATAGCCGTTGGAATCAGCTCATTTGCTGATGTGGATAAGAAGATATGGGCATAATACGAAAACATGTCAGCACAGACGTCATTGCACATCAGCCAACTTGATGGTCGATTTCGCTAGGGAAAACGACTCCGTTTTAAGAAGTGTAAAACATGAAAAAGATAGATATACCTCTTAGCTTTGCATGGCTACAAATTTCAGCCTTATTGCTTCAGTGAAACTCGAGATATAGCTGATATGGCAAAAGGTGTCGGAACTGAAACTGAACTGGATTTGCCCTTAATTCTAGTAATCTGAAATCACTCAAAGAAACTTGTGAAAAACACCAAAATACATAAAAATATAAAAGATCATAAACACAATTAGACTAAACAATAATAACTCGTATTTGACACAAAACATTAATAAAACATAACTAAAAAACTATATAATTATACGAGTTATCACACCCCCACACTTAGATTGTTGCTAGTCCCTAGCAACGACTCAATAAAAATAAAATAAGAAAATCTAATCTAATCCATTTTCGTAGGAAATCACGGTGGCACTTAGCATGTGACACAAGCCTTTAAACCCCTAGGTGTCCCTAGTGGACGAGTTTAGTCTCATGAGGGTTTACTAGAACGATACCCACAAACATTGAAAAACTAAAATATAAATAAACTGCATATACTAAAAATATTTACTCCTAATCCTTTCAATACAAATTAGATACAATATTTGAACAAGTCTTATAAACTAATCAATAGCTTAAAGAATTTCACAAAAAATCATGCTTGAATGTAAATTGTTTGAGTTAAGCCAATATTAGCATAACATATCTCAATCAAAATATTGCATGTTCAAATTTAATCTCAACTTCTCACATGGGATACCCTCATGATTTTCACTCTTTAAAGTAGTGGTGAAGTGTTTACACTCAATCAATCTCATGAAAACAGTTCTACCATATTCTTGCTTGTCCACCTATTCTCCACTATTTAGATCATACAACTTCATGAATCAAGAGGTCTTTAATCAAGGTTGTAATGGGGCCAAGGGGTTTGTAATGTGGTTGAAGAACAAAAGGATAAAGATATCACAAAGGTTCCAAAGAGTTCATAAAGTTTAGAGACATAAAAAGATCATACAAAGAAACTTCTCAAAACTCTTTACAAGTACATAGTCACCTAGGCCGGATATTTATGTTGGGCCTTTTCTTCATTCTGAACAACTTTGTAACATCTTTTTCTTTTTCCCAAAATTCAAGAGATGATTCATATTTTTTTTTTTGAATGTATTTGCCAGTATTCCATTTCATTTTTTTTTTTTTTTTTTTGACTTTTCTTTTCTTTCCCCCCCACACTTATTTCTTGTTTCTAACCCAAATTTTTAACTAAAAATATCCCTTGTCTTTGCAACTTGTCTCAAAACATGCTAATTCATCTTTGGAACAAAGGTAAAGATATAAGTATATTTAGGTTAGGGACAAGTTATGGTTACCAAAGAGATAGCTTATTCAATGTAGGCTCAAATTGGTTCACTAAGGGTGTGTTCTCTTGGAACATCAATAAGGGATGGCTGTTTGGCTCTGGCTAAAAATCCTAATGCCTCTATCATATTCATGTTGTCACATGTATCAATATAGTCTCAAACGGTTTAAAGCAAGTTCTAGAGAATCCTGTAATCATAAGAGCACTCAAGAAAGAAATTAGATTGATTTGTATAATGCATCAATCATTATAGGCTCAAAAACTCACAAGGATGATTATACAAGTCAGATTAAGTCTAAACATGCTTCTTTCTCAATCAACATATCATATTAACATTGGCTCATAAAAAAAAAATGATATCAAGCTCAATTCTCATGAAAATCTTCTAACTAATAACTCTGTTTTAGACTTATGCAATTCATATCTCATCATTGTATTAAAAAGGAACTAAAACACACTAAAAATTATAATAAAGACTCATAAAAAATAAAAAAAAAATAGTAGACAAAAATAAAAGAAATCCTAAATCATTCCCCCCACACTTAATTCTTACATTGTCCTCAATGTAAGTCTATTAACCCAAATGAAAGAATCATGTGTAAGAGAAAAGAACTAATAACATAAGAATAGGAACAGCTAAGACTCAAAACAAAACAAACTCATGCAACCTAAATAATCTTAAAATACTAAACAAAAATTAACAAGTAAACATAAAAAGATTAAAATCAAACTGACAAGGTGTGTCTCAAGTCTCCCTTACTCAGACCTTGTTCAGAATGAATACTTCTAAATTGCTTAAAACACAACAAACTTTTTTTTTTTGAAAAGAAGAAATCAAACTGACAAGGTATGTGTCAAGTCTCCCTTACTCAGACCTTGTTCAGAATGAATACTTCTAAAATTTTTTTTTTTTTTTTTAAATTAGCAAAATATGTCCCTTACCCCCTACTAAAATATGACATTGTCCCCAATGTCAAATTTTAAAGGTAGAATTTAGGAGATATTACCTGCAGAGGTTGCTAACCACTTATTATAACTGAGACACAACAAGCAAAATGTTAGATAATGTCACAAAGACAAAGTGCAATCCACTCCTTGCTCGTCCATATCTCTTTTTCTTTTTCCGAGCGTTTGCGAAACAACCGTAGCAGATAAACACTCATAAGCTTGGAGCTTTTTAAGTAAATCTTCAATGGTTGTAGTAAAAATTATGGTTCTCCTTGCCTCTGAAAACATGAATCCATTATCCACAGCATTATCTAAATATAAAAGCAAATTACTAAAATAACCATTAATATTAAGCAAACCAATGGGTTTCTTATTTGTGACCAAAGATGACCAAGAAGCCACGCAAGCTATTTCTTCCAATGTACCCAGACCTCCTGGTAAAGCAATGAATGCATCGGCAGAATGGTACATGATTGTTATCCGTTCAGGGACACTCCAGACTTGTATTTCCTTACCCACGGTAGGTCCACAAAAACTTGTGAATAGTTTTGGCACGATTCCTAGAACTGGACTTCCTCCGGTGTGTGCTGCTGTAGCGACTGCTCCCATTAAACCCGTACTACCGCCTCCATAAATCAAGTGGATCTTTTGTTGGGCAAGTATTACTCCAACTCTTATGGCTTCATCAGCGAATATGTTATTTTTCCCTGGATAAGCACCTCCAAAGACACAAATTTTTTTTATGCGCTGGGATGAAGTACTTTCCATTTTTTTTTCGAGTGCCTGAAAGAGAATGAGTACATGGTGTAATATATAGAGGACTGAGTAGTGAATCAGACAAGAGTAATAATGTCGCCGAAAGTGTATCTGACCTGTCAGAAGAAAATGTTAACCTAACAAAAGATTTTTGCGTGATTTCAGGAAGAAAATCAAAAAGAGAAGAAAAAATCAACCGTAAAAGACAAATAAAAAAAACGAGAATAATTACACAAATCGAACAACACGTAAATTAAAACAAAATAAAGTTATTGCAAATCAAACCAAAAGCTGAGAAGTCATTTATTGTAGTTGTGATTGTGGCTCACATCTTCCTCTGGTTTTACGTCCAGAAACGGCTTAAACGCCTTCTATGAGTCGAGGATATGCTTCCCATCCAGTTTTCTTACAAGCTGGCAAACAGGGTCTTTTAACATCAGATTCCCAAGATGTTGCCATTCCCTTTGGAATTGCGGCCATAAATCAAGAATTTCTCTTTGTACGTCTGATGCACCCAAAAGAGTGTATCTTATTTAACCTTGCACTAAAAAGATAAATTGTAAGTATAGTAGTTAGCAAGGGTCGAGTCCTCAGGGATTGGGTTTTAGTTTATAAGTTATTAGTTTAAAACTTAAATTCAAGAACAATAAAAGAAAAGGGGTTTTTGAAGCCAGATTTAAACTAAAGTAAATAATAAGAATAAGATGCAAGGCGGTATAACCAGCCAATAAAAATATATATACTAAATTAGGCGGTATAACCAGCCAATAAAAATATATATACTAAATTAGGCGGTATAACCAGCCAGTAAAAATAAAACAAAGTTAATATACAAATTAGGCGGTATAACCAGCCAATAAAAATAAATATAAAAAATAAGCAAACTAAAAGTAAGAAAACAAGTAAGTAAGAAGAATCAAATATGAAAAATATGGTTAAGGTTTCATTCTCCACCACTAGACATCATTAAGAATCAATTTCAGATCTATCAATATCAACCAACTATCAAAGTTAACAACCGTAGATAACAACAAGCTCTGTTATCCCAATCTTTCCTTAGTTTGTCGTTAAATAGAACAAGCTCTCTATTTAATCTCTAACCATTAAACAACCTAGAATAAGCTCTCTAAATTCAATTTAATGGCAGCTTTATGATGAGAAAGATAGGTTGATCTAAGCAACAAACACATAAGCTCGGATTGTTCAACTTAGGTTATGTTCCACTTTGCAATTATTGAAAACTTGACCATAATCATTAATCACAAATTGCCACTTATGAATAGGAAATCAAGACAATTACACGGATCAAGACTCCTAAACTAGCAATAGATAATTATCAAGATCTATCTAGTTGTACACCTAAATAAATCAAGACAACATCATGAACAATTCTTGTAGAAGAACATAAGCAACTTTGATAGAAAATTAATGATAGATAGAATTTGAAAATCAATCACAAAACATGTCTAGGGCTTTGAAATCACCCTTAACCAAATAGAAGTTTAGCCTAGCATAGGCATTATAAACATAAACATAAAATTAAAGAAAATCTAAGAAGAAAATAAAAGAAAGAAAGAAGAAGAGGAATAATATTAATTATCCAACCTCTTGCTCTCTCTAAAGAAAAAGAAAACTAGAGAAAAGAAAGAAAACTAGAGAAAAGAAAGAAGAAGAAAACTTAGAGAATTTTATTAAAATGGCTAATATCCTACCTATGTACAATATGATCCTCTACAATCACCCAAGGCCCTCTATTTATACACATTTTGGAGGGCTAAATGACAAGAGACAAGCTTTACAAATTTCAAAGGTAGGTATAATAGGTGGGTGCATTTTTCTAACAATTTTCGTCATATTGTATGACCATTTTGATCAGCCAACTTGATGGTCGATTTTGTCAATCTTGGAGGCCTGATCTAATCACATGGTCTTCTAGAAAAATGTTCCCCTATGAGTTACTGATTCATAGCCGTTGGAATCAGCTCATTTGCTGATGTGGAGAAGAAGATATGGGCAAAATACGAAAACAGGTCAGCACAGACGTCATTGCACATCAGCCAACTTGATGGTCGATTTCGTCAATATTGGAGGCCTGATCTGATCCTATGGTCTTCTAGACAAAGGTTCCCGTATCAGTTGCGGATCCATAGCCATTGGAATCAGCTCATTTGCTCTTAGCTTTGTACGACTACAAATTTCAGCCTTATTGCTTCAGTGAAACTCCAGATATAGCTGATATGGCAAAAGGTGTCGGAACTGGAACTGAAATGGATTTGCCCTTAATTCTAGTAATCTGAAATCACTCAAAGAAACTTGTGAAAAACACCAAATTACATAAAAATATAAAAGATCATAAACACAATTAGACTAAACAATAATAACTCGTATTTGACACAAAACAATAATAAAACATAACTAAAAACTATATAATTATACGAGTTATCACACCCCCACACTTAGATTGTTGCTAGTCCCTAGCAACGACTCAATAAAAATAAAATAAGAAAATCTAATCTAATCCATTTTCGTAGGAAATCACGGTGGCACTTAGCATGTGACACAAGCCTTTAAACCCCTAGGTGTCCCTAGTGGACGAGTTTAGTCTCGTGAGGGTTTACTAGGACGATACCCACAAACATTGAAAACATAAGAAAAACTAAAAATAATAATTATAACTAATCCTTCCAATATAAATTTGAGATAATCATTGGACAAGTCTTAAAAACTAATCAATAGCTTAAAGAAATTCACAAAAATTCTTGCTTGAATGTAAATAGTTTGAGTTAAGCCAATATTAACATAACATATTTCAATCAAAATAGTGCATATTCAAACTTAATCTCAACTTCTCACATGGGATACTCTCTTGATTTTCACTCTTTAAAGTAGTGGTAAAGTGTTTACACTCAATCAATCTCATGAAAACACTTCTACCATATGCTTGCTTGTCCACCTATTCTCCACTAAAAGATCATGCAACTTCATAAATCAAGAGGTCTTTAATCAAGGTTGTAATGGGGCCAAGGGGTTTGTAATGTGGTTGAAGAACAAAAGGATAAAGATATCACAAAGGTTCCAAAGAGTTCATAAAGTTTAGAGACATAAAAAAAATTATACAAAGAAACTTCTCAAAACTCTTTACAAATACATAGTCACCTAGGCCGGATATTCATGTTGGGCCTTTTCTTCATTCTAAACAAATTTGTAACATCTTTTTCTTTTTCCACAAATTCAAGAGATGATTCTTATATTTTTTTTTTTACATAGGAATGTATTTTCGAGTATTCCATTTCTTTTTCTCTTGACTTTTCTTTTCTTTTCCCCCCACACTTATTTCTTGTTTCTAACCAAAAAATATCCCTTGTCTTTGCAACTTGTCTCAAATCATGCTAATTCATCTTTGGAACAAAGGTAAAGATATAAGTATATTTAGGTTAGGGACAAGTTATGGTTACCAAAGAGATAGCTTATTCAATGTAGGCTCAAATTGGTTCACTAAGGGTGTGTTCTCTTGGAACATCAATAAGGGATGGCTGTTTGGCCCTGGCTAAAAATCCTAATGCCTCTATCATATTCATGTTGTCACATGCATCAATATAGTCTCAAACGGTTTAAAGCAAGTTCTAGAGAATCATGTAATCATAAGAGCACTCAAGAAAGAAATTAGATTGATTTGTATAATGCATCAATCATTTTAGGCTCAAAAACTCACAATGATGATTATACAAGTCAGTTTTAAGTCTAAACATGCTTCTTTCTCAATCAACATATCATATTAACATTGGCTCATAAAAATTAGTATCAAGCTTAATTCTCATGAAAATCTTCTCACTAGTAACCAGTTTAGACCTATGCAATTCATATCTCATCATTGTATTAAAAAGGAACAAAAACACACTAAAAATAATAATAATAAAGACTCAAAAAAAAAAATAGTAGACAAAAATAAAAGAAATCCTAAATCATTCCCCCCACACTTAATTCTTACATTGTCCTCAATGTAAGTCTATTAACACAAATGAAAGAATCATGTGTAAGAGAAAAGAACTAATAACATAAGAATAGGAATAACTAAGACTCAAAACAAAACAAAACCATGCAACTTAAATAATCCTAAAATACTAAACAAAAATTAACAAGTAAACATAAAAAGATTAAAATCAAACTGACAAGGTATGTCTCAAGTCTCCCTTACTCAGACCTTGTTCAGAATGAATACTTCTAAATTGCTTAAAACACAACAAACTTTTTTTTTTTTTTTTTTGAAAAGAAGAAATCAAACTGACAAGGTATGTCTCAAGTCTCCCTTACTCAGACCTTGTTCAGAATGAACACTTCTAAATGGCTTAAAACACAACAATTTTTTTTTTTTTTTTAAATTAGCAAAATATGTCCCTTACCCCATACTAAAATATGACATTGTCCCCAATGTCAAATTTTAAAGGTAGGATTTAGGAGATATTACCTGCAGAGGTTGCTAACCACTTATTATAACTGAGACACAACAAACAAAATGTTAGATAATGTCACAAAGACAAAGTGCAATCCACTCCTTGCTCGTCCATATCTCTTTTTCTTTTTCCGAGCGTTTGCGAAACAACCGTAGCAGATAAACACTCATAAGCTTTGAGCTTTTTGAGTAAATCTTCAATGGTTGCAGCAGAAATTATGGTTCTCCTTGCCTCTGAAAACATGAATCCATTATCCACAGCATTATCTAAATATGAAAGCAAATTACTAAAATAACCATTAATATTAAGCAAACCAATGGGTTTCTTATTTGTGACCAAAGATGACCAAGAAGCCACGCAAGCTATTTCTTCCAATGTACCCAGACCTCCTGGTAAAGCAATGAATGCATCGGCAGAATGGTACATGATTGTTATCCGTTCAGGGATACTCCAGACTTGTATTTCCTTACCCACGGTAGGTCCACTAAAACCTGTGAATAGTTTTGGCACGACTCCTAGAACTAGACTTCCTCCGGCGTGTGCTGCTGTAGCGACTGCTCCCATTAAACCCGTACTACCGCCTCCATAAATCAACTGGATCTTTTGTTGGGCAAGTATTACTCCAACTCTTATGGCTTCATCAGCAAATATGTTATTTTTCCCTGGATAAGCACCTCCAAAGACACAAATTTTTTTAATGCGTTGGGACGAAGTACTTTCCATTTTTTTTCTTTTTCGAGTGCCTGAAAGAGAATGAGTACATGGTGTAATATATAGAGGACTGAGTAGTGAATCAGACAAGAGTAATAATGTCGCCGAAAGTGTATCTGACCTGTCAGAAGAAAATGTTAACCTAACAAAAGATTTTTGCGTGATTTCAGGAAGAAAATCAAAAAGAGAAGAAAAAAATCAACCGTAAAAGACAAATAAAAAAAACGAGAATAATTACACAAATCGAACAACACGTAAATTAAACCAAAATGAAGTTATTGCAAATCAAACCAAAAGCTGAGAAGTCATTTATTGTAGTTGTGATTGTGGCTCACATCTTCCTCTGGTTTTACGTCCAGAAACGGCTTAAACGCCTTCTATGAGTCGAGGATATGCTTCCCATCCAGTTTTCTTACAAGCTGGCAAACAGGGTCTTTTAACATCAGATTCCCAAGATGTTGCCATTCCCTTTGGAATTGCGGCCATAAATCAAGAATTTCTCTTTGTACATCTCCACTAGGATGCCTCTCAAGAGAAAGTTGGATATTACCCAAATTCTCCTTACTCAGTCCATCCTTAATGAATTCAATTTTATCATCTCGATTAGAGGACGGAATCCCAATAGAACGACATTTACCGTTACACGTCCATCGTGCACATTTGTGGCAATTTGAACTCATGCGCTTTGCTCGTCGCTTCTTTGCAAAAGTGCTTCTACCTGTACCTGGTAAATGCAAAACAGGAAGATATTCATCTTCACGTACCTTGGCTTCAATTATCCAACGTATGTCTTCAGGAATCCCTTTGTGCATAAGCATTCTTAATCTTTCAAATCGAACTTGGTAAAGCTTCAGTAAAATATTTCGAGGAAAAGGAGGAAATCGTTTCTGCAATCTTGTGAGAATATCATCCATCCTGAAAAAAAATGAAAAAAAATTGAAAGAGAAATTGGAAGAGAAATTTATATACAATATCAGTTTTGTGGGTAGCTGATGGAACCGATTTAAATAATCACGGAGTACCGTTATCCGCCATTTAACCGGGGTAAAAAAATTAAAAATTATATTTACATCTAGTTATTTTCAAAACCAGGATCAGAAAGAAAAACAACATAAAAAGACTCAAAAACAAAACACTCTAAATAAAATCCTAAATTCTTCCCCCTACACATAACTCTTACATTGTCATTAATGTAATGCTATTATCCCCCAATGCAAGAATTATATGTAAGAGAAAAGAACTATTAAACAAAAGAAACTTATGCAGCCTAAATGAACTTAAAAGCAGTAAACACAATTAACAAATAAACATAAGAAATAAAATAAAAACAATAAAAATAATAGAAGAAAAAGGAAAAGAAAGAGAAAGCAAATCTGAATATGGAAGGTTGGCAATTTCATCTTTAATTGGGCTGTCTTCCCAATTAACACTTGAGTTAGTGTTTTGAATCTAACCAACACCCTTTCTTGGCTTTTTAGGCTTGTCAGGCTCATACATGAAATTTCCCAAATTTATGCTTTTGAGAGGAAGCTTTCTTTGCACAACAGTGGATGCATTCTCCATTACAAGTATTATTCCATCATCCTTGGTGGTGCATATCTCATCGAGGAATGGTGCATCTTTTGGTACTTGTTGAATGACATCCACAAACAAACTGTTTAAGGTTTCCAGCGTGTCTTGTTCATGTTCATCCTCCTTGAACTTTGCGAATCTACTAGGAAAAGGTGGATAAGAAACATTAGTAAAAATTGGAATCTCAAACGTTACCTCAGGTGCCGAAATACAAAGATCATTGGCTTCATTATCCTCAAGAATAGAATTCATCTCTAATTTTGTCTCATCCTCATCTTGTTCCTCATTCCTCAAGGTCACAATAGTAGCATTCTCCTTTAGGTTAATCATCGTTTGGGCAGGGAGTTCTTCAGATCTTTGTGCTACCCATACCACCATACTACTAGCCAATTGGCTCATTTGCTTTTCCAAACTCTGGATGCTTGCCCTTGTTTCCTGTTGAAATTGCAAGGAATCAGTAACAAGAGAATAGACAAGATCTTCTAAAGAAGTACCTGAGTTTTGAGTCATATGTGGTGGTTGAAAAAGATCTGGTTCTTGAGACCATGATTGATTGAAGCTAGATGGATGAGTGTAATTGGCATAAGGATCTACTTCTTGGTAATTTTTCGAGTAGCCATAATTAGTATGATCCCACCATCCCTCATGGTAAGTGTTTGAGTAATGATCAAACTGTTGGTCTTGGAACACTTGATGGCCTTGACATCCTCCCATGGCCAATTGTTGAACTGGGGAGGTGAGCTTGGCTTGTTGATTCTCCATGTTCATGTATGCCACCAACTCTTCAATTGTTAGATTGCTCAATTCCATCGTTTTTTTTTATTTTTTTATTTTTTTTTTTCAAAATTTGATAAGAAAAACTTGTATGTACAAGAAAATAGAACTAATTAGAACTGAAAATAAGAATAAACCAAGTAACAAATAAACTAAAGAAACAATCCCCGGCAACGGCGCCAAAAATTTGATGCACCCAAAAGAGTGTATCTTATTTAACCTTGCACTAAAAAGATAAATTGTAAGTATAGTAGTTAGCAAGGGTCGAGTCCTCAGGGATTGGGTTTTAGTTTATAAGTTATTAGTTTAAAACTTAAATTCAAGAACAATAAAAGAAAAGGGGTTTTTGAAGCCAGATTTAAACTAAAGTAAATAATAAGAATAAGATGCAAGGCGGTATAACCAGCCAATAAAAATATATATACTAAATTAGGCGGTATAACCAGCCAATAAAAATATATATACTAAATTAGGCGGTATAACCAGCCAGTAAAAATAAAACAAAGTTAATATACAAATTAGGCGGTATAACCAGCCAATAAAAATAAATATAAAAAATAAGCAAACTAAAAGTAAGAAAACAAGTAAGTAAGAAGAATCAAATATGAAAAATATGGTTAAGGTTTCATTCTCCACCACTAGACATCATTAAGAATCAATTTCAGATCTATCAATATCAACCAACTATCAAAGTTAACAACCGTAGATAACAACAAGCTCTGTTATCCCAATCTTTCCTTAGTTTGTCGTTAAATAGAACAAGCTCTCTATTTAATCTCTAACCATTAAACAACCTAGAATAAGCTCTCTAAATTCAATTTAATGGCAGCTTTATGATGAGAAAGATAGGTTGATCTAAGCAACAAACACATAAGCTCGGATTGTTCAACTTAGGTTATGTTCCACTTTGCAATTATTGAAAACTTGACCATAATCATTAATCACAAATTGCCACTTATGAATAGGAAATCAAGACAATTACACGGATCAAGACTCCTAAACTAGCAATAGATAATTATCAAGATCTATCTAGTTGTACACCTAAATAAATCAAGACAACATCATGAACAATTCTTGTAGAAGAACATAAGCAACTTTGATAGAAAATTAATGATAGATAGAATTTGAAAATCAATCACAAAACATGTCTAGGGCTTTGAAATCACCCTTAACCAAATAGAAGTTTAGCCTAGCATAGGCATTATAAACATAAACATAAAATTAAAGAAAATCTAAGAAGAAAATAAAAGAAAGAAAGAAGAAGAGGAATAATATTAATTATCCAACCTCTTGCTCTCTCTAAAGAAAAAGAAAACTAGAGAAAAGAAAGAAAACTAGAGAAAAGAAAGAAGAAGAAAACTTAGAGAATTTTATTAAAATGGCTAATATCCTACCTATGTACAATATGATCCTCTACAATCACCCAAGGCCCTCTATTTATACACATTTTGGAGGGCTAAATGACAAGAGACAAGCTTTACAAATTTCAAAGGTAGGTATAATAGGTGGGTGCATTTTTCTAACAATTTTCGTCATATTGTATGACCATTTTGATCAGCCAACTTGATGGTCGATTTTGTCAATCTTGGAGGCCTGATCTAATCACATGGTCTTCTAGAAAAATGTTCCCCTATGAGTTACTGATTCATAGCCGTTGGAATCAGCTCATTTGCTGATGTGGAGAAGAAGATATGGGCAAAATACGAAAACAGGTCAGCACAGACGTCATTGCACATCAGCCAACTTGATGGTCGATTTCGTCAATATTGGAGGCCTGATCTGATCCTATGGTCTTCTAGACAAAGGTTCCCGTATCAGTTGCGGATCCATAGCCATTGGAATCAGCTCATTTGCTCTTAGCTTTGTACGACTACAAATTTCAGCCTTATTGCTTCAGTGAAACTCCAGATATAGCTGATATGGCAAAAGGTGTCGGAACTGGAACTGAAATGGATTTGCCCTTAATTCTAGTAATCTGAAATCACTCAAAGAAACTTGTGAAAAACACCAAATTACATAAAAATATAAAAGATCATAAACACAATTAGACTAAACAATAATAACTCGTATTTGACACAAAACAATAATAAAACATAACTAAAAACTATATAATTATACGAGTTATCAACGTCTCCACTAGGATGCGTCTCAAGAGAAAGTTGGATATTACCCAAATTCTCCTTACTCAGTCCATCCTTAATGAATTCAATTTTATCATCTCGATTAGAGGACGGAATCCCAATAGAACGACATTTACCGTTACACGTCCATCGTGCACATTTGTGGCAATTTGAACTCATGCGCTTTGCTCGTCGCTTCTTTGCAAAAGTGCTTCTACCTGTACCTGGTAAATGCAAAACAGGAAGATATTCATCTTCACGTACCTTGGCTTCAATTATCCAACGTATGTCGTCAGGAATCCCTTTGTGCCAAAAACTTGATGGAGACTCAATTAAGAGTTATAAACCCAAGTGCAGGTTATGTTCAAGTAATAAATTCTCGGGTGTCCGAGGTCGAACCACAGGGAAGCGTATTAGTAAGTATAAGTTTATAAATATATAAGAAAAAGAAAGTAAACAAGATATTAGGGAATCAACAACAAAACAAAATAAACAAGATATTAGAGAACAAAATAAATAAAATAACATAAAAGAAATTAAACAAAATATAAAAAACAATAAGAAAAGATGTTGAGGTTAGAGAATCCACTCTTGGTGTTATGCTAAGATTAATCTTGTTTTATTACACAATTGAAATCCACACATAAGGGAGGTTCCAATCGGAAGGTTTAGCAATTCAGTCCAAATTGTCCAACGTCCATAGCATATGATATTATGTTCATTTGGTGTCCTCAAAACTCATAAAAAGAGTCCAAGCATTCCTTATGCCAAGGTATATGTCTACAACAAATCAAGGTTATGAAACCAAGCATTTACTGTGCCATTTTCATTGTCAATAATGAATCAAGATCTCTACTTTACAAGTATGATTTTAAACCAAAAGAAAATATTATCTATACTAGTGTTTATAAATGATGATTCATTTTAGCTCATGTTTAAGAGACTAACCTTAGCATTTACCAAGAGCTTCACCTCATCACCTCAACAATATGATTAGCAACACATACTAGATATGAATAAAATGAAAAGAAATGTAAGAAGCATAAGTAAATAAAAAAGAAAACTAGAGAAAGGAAAGAAGAAGAAAACTTAGAGAATTTTACTACAAAGGCTAATATCCTACCAATGTATAATGTATCCCAATACTCATCCAAGGCCCTCTATTTATACACATTTTGGAGGGCTAAATGACAAGAGACAAGCTTTACAAATTTCAAAGGTAGGTATAATAGGTGGGTGCATTTTTCTAACAATTTTCGTCATATTGTATGACAATTCTGATCAGCCAGCTTGATGGTCGATTTTGTCAATGTTGGAGGCTCGATCTGATAAAATTGTCTTCTAGAAACATATACCCCTATCAGTTACGGATCCATAGCCGTTGGAATCAGCTCATTTGCTGATGTGGATAAGAAGATATGGGCAAAATACGAAAACAGGTCAGCACAGACGTCATTGCACATCAGCCAACTTGATGGTCGATTTCGCTAGGGAAAACGACTCCGTTTCAAGAAGTGTAAAACATGAAAAAGATAGATATGCCTCTTAGCTTTACACGGCTACAAATTTCAGCCTTATTGCTTCAGTGAAACTCGAGATATAGCTGATATGGCAAACGGTGTCGGAACTGGAACTGAACTGGATTTGCCCTTAATTCTAGTAATCTGAAATCACTCAAAGAAACTTGTGAAAAACACCAAATTACATAAAAATATAAAAGATCATAAACACAATTAGACTAGACAATAATAACTCGTATTTGACACAAAACAATAATAAAACATAACTAAAAACTATATAATTATACGAGTTATCACACCCCCACACTTAGATTGTTGCTAGTCCCTAGCAACGACTCAATAAAAATAAAATAAGAAAATCTAATCTAATCCATTTTCGTAGGAAATCACGGTGGCACTTAGCATGTGACACAAGCCTTTAAACCCCTAGGTGTCCCTAGTGGACGAGTTTAGTCTCGTGAGGGTTTACTAGGACGATACCCACAAACATTGAAGACATAAGAAAAACTAAAAATAATAATTATAACTAATCCTTCCAATATAAATTAGAGATAATCATTGGACAAGTCTTAAAAACTAATCAATAGCTTAAAGAAATTCACAAAAAATTCTTGCTTGAATGTAAATAAATGAGTTAAGCCAATATTAACATAACATATTTCAATCAAAATAGTGCATATTCAAACTTAATCTCAACTTCTCACATGGGATACTCTCTTGATTTTCACTCTTTAAAGTAGTGGTAAAGTGTTTACACTCAATCAATCTCATGAAAACACTTCTACCATATGCTTGCTTGTCCACCTATTCTCCACTATTTAGATCATACAACTTCATAAATCAAGAGGTCTTTATTCAAGGTTGTAATGGGGCCAAAGGGTTATAATGTGGTTAAAGAACAAAAGGATAAAGATATCACAAAGGTTCCAAAGAGTTCATAGATTTTAGAGACATAATAAGATCATACAAATAAAACTTCTCAAAACTCTTATAAAGCACATAATAACATAGGCTAAATATTCATGTTGAGCCTTTGCATCATTCTAACCAACTTTGTAACATCTTTTTCTAGAAGTTCAAGAGAAGATTTTTTTTTTTTTAATATGGGAATGTATTTGACAATGATCCCTTTCTTTTTCTCTTGACTTTTTCTTTTCTTTTCTTCCCCCACACTTATCTTTTGTTTCTAACCCAAATTTTCAACTAAAAATATCCCTTATTTTTTTTTAATATGTCTCAAAATATAAAAATCCATCTTTAGAACAAGGGTAAGGATATAAGTATATTTAGGCTAGGTGTAAGTTGTGGTTACCAATAAAACAGCATATTTAATGTAGGCTCAAATTGGCTCACTAGTGGGGATGTTCTCTTAGAACATTAATAAGGGATGGCTGTTTGGCTCTGGTTATAATCCTAATGCCTCTATCATATTCATGTTGTCACATGTATCAATATAGTATCAAACGGTTTAAAGCAAGTTCTAGAGAATCATGTAATCATAAGAGCACTCAAGAAAGAAATTAGATTGATTTGTATAATGCATCAATCATTATAGGCTCAAAAACTCACAAAGATGATTATACAAGTCAGATTAAGTCTAAACATGCTTCTTTCTCAATCAACATATCATATTAACATTGGCTCATAAAAAGGTTGACATCAAGCTCAATTCTCATGAAAATCTTCTCACTAATAAATCTGTTTTAGACTTATGCAATTCATATCTCATTATAGTATTGAAAGTAACTAAAACACACTAAGTCTAAACATGCTTTTTTTTTTTTTTTTTTGAAGAAGAAGAAGATTAAATCAAACTGACAAGGTATGTCTCAAGTCTCCCTTACTCAGACCTTGTTCAGAATGAATACTTCTAAATGTCTTAAAACACAACAATTTTTTTTTTAAATTAGCAAAATATGTCCCTTACCCCCTACTAAAATATGACATTGTCCCCAATGTCAAATTTTAAAGGTAGAATTTAGGAGATATTACCTGCAAAGGTTGCTAACCACTTATTATAACTGAGACACAACAAGCAAAATGTTAGATAATGTCACAAAGACAAAGTGCAATCCACTCCTTGCTCGTCCATATCTCTTTTTCTTTTTCCGAGCGTTTGCGAAACAACCGTAGCAGATAAACACTCATAAGCTTGGAGCTTTTTGAGTAAATCTTCAATGGTTGTAGCAGAAATTATGGTTCTCCTTGCCTCTAGACCTCCTGGTAAAGCAATGAATGCATCGGCAGAATGGTACATGATTGTCATCCGTTCAGGGATACTCCAGACTTGTATTTCCTTACCCACGGTAGGTCCACAAAAATCTGTGAATAGTTTTGGCACGATTCCTAGAACTGGACTTCCTCCGGCGTGTGCTGCTGTAGCGACTGCTCCCATTAAACCCGTACTACCGCCTCCATAAATCAACTGGATCTTTTGTTGGGCAAGTATTACTCCAACTCTTATGGCTTCATCAGCGAATATGTTATTTTTCCCCGGATAAGCACCTCCAAAGACACAATTTTTTTTTAATGCGCTGGGACGAAGTACTTTCCATTTTTTTCGAGTGCCTGAAAGAGAATGAGTACATGGTGTAATATATAGAGGACTGAGTAGTGAATCAGACAAGAGTAATAATGTCGCCGAAAGTGTATTTGACCTGTCAGAAGAAAATGTTAACCTAACAAAAGATTTTTGCGTGATTTCAGGAAGAAAATCAAAAAGAGAAGAAAAATCAACCGTAAAAGTCCAATGCAAAAAATACGAGAATAATTACACAAATCGAACAACAGTAAATTAAACCGAAATGAAATTATTGCAAATCAAACCAAAAGCTGAGAAGTCATTTATTGTAGTTGTGATTGTGGCTCACATCTTCCTCTGGTTTTACGTCCAGAAACGGCTTAAACGCCTTCTATGAGTCGAGGATATGCTTCCCATCCAGTTTTCTTACAAGCTGGCAAACAGGGTCTTTTAACATCAGATTCCCAAGATGTTGCCATTCCCTTTGGAATTGCAGCCATAAATCAAGAATTTCTCTTTGTACGTCTCCACTAGGATGCGTCTCAAGAGAAAGTTGGATATTACCCAAATTCTCCTTACTCAGTCCATCCTTAATGAATTCAATTTTATCATCTCGATTAGAGGACGGAATCCCAATAGAACGACATTTACCGTTACACGTCCATCGTGCACATTTGTGGCAATTTGAACTCATGCGCTTTGCTCGTCGCTTCTTTGCAAAAGTGCTTCTACCTGTACCTGGTAAATGCAAAACAGGAAGATATTCATCTTCACGTACCTTGGCTTCAATTATCCAACGTATGTCTTCAGGAATCCCTTTGTGCATAAGCATTCTTAATCTTTCAAATCGAACTTGGTAAAGCTTCAGTAAAATATTCCGAGGAAAAGGAGGAAATCGTTTCTGCAATCTTGTGAGAATATCATCCATCTTGAAAAAAATGAAAAAGAAATTGAAAGAGAAATTTATATACAATATCAGTTTTGTGGGTAGCTGATGGAACCGACTTAAATATCACGGAGTACCGTTATCCGCCATTTAACCGGGGTTAAAAAAAAAGTATTATTATTATTATTATTATTATTATTTTTTTTGAAGATTATATTTACATCTAGTTATTTTCAAAACAAGGATCAGAAAGAAAAACAACCTCTTCTTGAGTAACATGATTTTCCAAAAAGAGTTTGAGTCTTTGTCCATTTACCTTGAATACATTACCATTTTGAGGATTCTCAATGTCAACTGCTCCATAATGATACACATGCTTAACCACAAATGGGCCAGTCCATCTTGATCTCAACTTACCAGGAAATATGTGAAGTCTAGAATTATAAAGTAGAACTTTTTGCCCAACATCAAATGTTTTTCTTGAAATTAACTTGTCATGAAAGGCTTTAGTTCTTTCTTTATGAATTTTAGAATTCTCATATGCATCATTTCTGAGTTCCTCAAACTTTTGTTTCCAACAATGCTTAACCTGAAAAGAATTTAACAAAGAATCAGTGTGTGAAATCTCTGAAGCATTATCAAACTCACATTCAATTAAATAAGCTTCTAAAGGATCATGGAATGTGGTAGTGGTGAGATGTTCATGAACAAGTTCTTCAATGAAATCCACTTCATGTACTTCTGAATCATCACCAGGTTGCTTGCAAGTGTAGAACACATTTAATTCTAAAGTCATATTTCCAAAAGAAATGTTCAACATACCATTCCTGCAATTTATCAGAGCATTAGAAGTTGCAAGAAATGGACGGCCTAATATAACAGGAATTTGAACATTTGGATTTGAAACAGGATGTGTGTCCAAAACAATAAAATCAACAGGGAAGTAAAAATTATCAATTTGAACCAAAACATCTTCAACTATCCCTCGAGGAATTTTTACAGAACGATCAGCTAGTTGAAGTGTAACAGGTGTTTCCTTGAGTTCACCCAAACCTAACTGTTGATAAACAGAAAAAGGCAAAAGATTAACACTAGCACCAAGATCAAGCAATGCACGTTCTATTCTAGTGTTTCCAATGATGCATGAGATTGTTGGACATCCAGGATCTTTGAATTTTGTTGGAGTAAGGTGCTGAATGATTGAGCTCACACTTTCCGTCAGAAATGCTTTCTTTTGTACATTATGTTTCCTTTTAAATGTGCACATGTCCTTCAAAAATTTAGCATAAGATGGAACTTGTTTGATTGCATCCAATAAAGGAATGTTAATCTTAACTTGTTTGAAAAGTTCATAAATTTCTGCATTTTGATTCAAATTCTTTATTGTTTGCAACCTTTGAGGAAAAGGAGCAGGATACATACCTTTTTCTTTGTCCAAATTTTCAAGAAGTTCAGACTTACCATCATCCTTACCAATACTTTTCGGAGGGGAAGGAGGATCTTGGTCTTTTGATGGAATCTTTTTGTCAATTGCCTTTCCACTTCGAATAGTTGTGATAGAACTAGCATTTTCCTGTTGAGTTTCATTGGAGCAAGAAACAAGACATTGAGTAGAAGGGTTAGGCTGAGGTTGAGCAGGAAACTTACCTTTTTCTTGAGTGCGTAATGAAGCTGTCAATGTGGACAAGGTGTTTTTGATCTCATTGATGTCCTGTGAAGTTTGGTTATTCACATTTGCTTGTGTTTGCATGAATGCTTGCAATGTCTCTTCCAAGGTTTGTACACGTGAAGGTTGATAGGAAAAAGTGTTGCCCGGCTTTTGAGATTGTGGTACCTGAACATGATTATTATTCCGCCAACTGAAGTTGGGATGATTTCTCCATTCAGGGTTATACGTTTCAGAGTAAGGAGAAGGAAAAGGCTTTTTAAATGTGTTTATGGAATTTACTTGATCATGCAACGCTTCTTTAAGAATGGGAATGTTTGGACATTCAGAAGTGGAGTGTCCCATGATTTCACAAATTCCACAACTTTCTTCATTTTTAACCGTTTTGACTTCTTTTACTTCTCTAAGTTCCATGGCTTCAATCTTTCTAGCCAAATTAGCTACTTTAGCTTTTATCTCATCTTCTTGACTAAAATGATATTTACCTCTGTTAGAAACAAGATTAGATCTATTGGAACTTTCAGAGGAATTATCTGTGTGCCAGGCTTGAGAGTTATCTGCCAAATGGTCTAGGTAGTCAAAGGCTTCTTCAGGTTCTTTTTCTAGAAACTCACCGTTACACATTGTTTCAACAAATTGTTTAGTTTCGGGAGTTAAACTTTCATAAAAGAAACTAATAAGACGCCATTTTTCAAAACCATGATGTGGACAAGAACTTAACAAATCTTTAAAACGCTCCCAGCACTGAAAAAATGCTTCATTTTGATTTTGATTGAAATTTTGAATCTGTCTTTTCAAAGCAGTAGTTTTATGTGCTGGGAAAAATTTCTTTAGAAACTCAGTTTGTAATTCTTGCCATGTGCCAATTGACCTTGGTTTTAAATTATGAAGCCAAATTTTTGCTTTATCTTTTAAAGAAAAAGGAAATAATTTTAGCTTGACAATTTCATTTGTACATTGTTGGTCATTAAAGGTGACACATACATCTTCGAAGTCTTTTAGAAACGAGTAAGCACTTTCCGATTCTAACCCATGGAAATTTGGAAGCAAAGCTATCATACCTGGTTTAAAACGAAAGTTGTTTGCATTGCGAGGAAAAATAAAACAAGAGGGTGATGAGCTTCGAGTTGGTTGCAAGTAGTCACGCATGGTGCGTACTTGTCTGTTCTCATCTTCAGCATGAACACTTTCATTGTCAGCCATGGTAGGAGTTGTATTAGAAAGATTACCTAAAAAAGTTTCACAATAAAATCTAACTAAACGACGAGATCTAAAATCACGTCGCCAAACAAGCATAAAACAAAGTTAATATACAAAATTAGGCGGTATAACCAGCCAATAAAAATAAATTAGGCGGTATAACCAGCCAATAAAAATAAATATACTTATAAACTTATATACTTAGTATTGCTTCCCCGGCAACGGCGCCAAAAACTTGATGGAGACTCAATTAAGAGTTATAAACCCAAGTGCAGGTTATGTTCAAGTAATAAATTCTCGGGTGTCCGAGGTCGAACCACAGGGAAGCGTATTAGTAAGTATAAGTTTATAAATATATAAGAAAAAGAAAGTAAACAAGATATTAGGGAATCAACAACAAAACAAAATAAACAAGATATTAGAGAACAAAATAAATAAAATAACATAAAAGAAATTAAACAAAATATAAAAAACAATAAGAAAAGATGTTGAGGTTAGAGAATCCACTCTTGGTGTTATGCTAAGATTAATCTTGTTTTATTACACAATTGAAATCCACACATAAGGGAGGTTCCAATCGGAAGGTTTAGCAATTCAGTCCAAATTGTCCAACGTCCATAGCATATGATATTATGTTCATTTGGTGTCCTCAAAACTCATAAAAAGAGTCCAAGCATTCCTTATGCCAAGGTATATGTCTACAACAAATCAAGGTTATGAAACCAAGCATTTACTGTGCCATTTTCATTGTCAATAATGAATCAAGATCTCTACTTTACAAGTATGATTTTAAACCAAAAGAAAATATTATCTATACTAGTGTTTATAAATGATGATTCATTTTAGCTCATGTTTAAGAGACTAACCTTAGCATTTACCAAGAGCTTCACCTCATCACCTCAACAATATGATTAGCAACACATACTAGATATGAATAAAATGAAAAGAAATGTAAGAAGCATAAGTAAATAAAAAAGAAAACTAGAGAAAGGAAAGAAGAAGAAAACTTAGAGAATTTTACTACAAAGGCTAATATCCTACCAATGTATAATGTATCCCAATACTCATCCAAGGCCCTCTATTTATACACATTTTGGAGGGCTAAATGACAAGAGACAAGCTTTACAAATTTCAAAGGTAGGTATAATAGGTGGGTGCATTTTTCTAACAATTTTCGTCATATTGTATGACAATTCTGATCAGCCAGCTTGATGGTCGATTTTGTCAATGTTGGAGGCTCGATCTGATAAAATTGTCTTCTAGAAACATATACCCCTATCAGTTACGGATCCATAGCCGTTGGAATCAGCTCATTTGCTGATGTGGATAAGAAGATATGGGCAAAATACGAAAACAGGTCAGCACAGACGTCATTGCACATCAGCCAACTTGATGGTCGATTTCGCTAGGGAAAACGACTCCGTTTCAAGAAGTGTAAAACATGAAAAAGATAGATATGCCTCTTAGCTTTACACGGCTACAAATTTCAGCCTTATTGCTTCAGTGAAACTCGAGATATAGCTGATATGGCAAACGGTGTCGGAACTGGAACTGAACTGGATTTGCCCTTAATTCTAGTAATCTGAAATCACTCAAAGAAACTTGTGAAAAACACCAAATTACATAAAAATATAAAAGATCATAAACACAATTAGACTAGACAATAATAACTCGTATTTGACACAAAACAATAATAAAACATAACTAAAAACTATATAATTATACGAGTTATCAATAAGCATTCTTAATCTTTCAAGTCGAACTTGGTAAAGCTTCAGTAAAATATTTCGAGGAAAAGGAGGAAATCGTTTCTGCAATCTTGTGAGAATATCATCCATCCTGAAAAAAAAAATGAAAAAAATGAAAGAGAAATTGGAAGAGAAATTTATATACAATATCAGTTTTGTGGGTAGCTGATGGAACCGATTTAAATAATCACGGAGTACCGTTATCCGCCATTTAACCGGGGTTAAAAAAAAATTATATTTACATCTAGTTATTTTCAAAACAAGGATCAGAAAGAAAAACAACATAAAAAGACTCAAAAACAAAACACTCTAAATAAAATCCTAAATTCTTCCCCCCACACATAATTTTTACATTGTCCTCAATGTAATGCTATTATCCCCCAATGCAAGAATTATATGTAAGAGAAAAGAACTATTAAACAAAAAAAAAAAAGAAAAACAATAAAAGATAGAATGATGGAGAGTAAGGAATATGCAAATCTGATATAATAGATGCTCTCCTTCCTTTTGGGTTGCCTCCCAAGAAGCGCTTGGTTTATTGTCCTCAGCCTAACTTAGACCCATGCCATTATTATTCAACATACTTTGGCTCAAAAAGTGGAAACTCCTCCACATCTTGTATTGGAAAGTTCTCATAGTAAGGCTTCAATCTATGACCATTCACTTTGAATGCCTTATCTGTTTTCGGGCTTTGGATTTCAACTGCACCATGAGTAAATACATTAGTAATAACAAAAGGTCCAACCCAACGAGAACGTAACTTACCTGGATATAACTTAAGGCGTGAATGGAAGAGAAGAACTTTTTGTCCAACAACAAATTCTTTTCTTGATATCATCTTGTCATGGAATGCCTTAGTCTTTTCCTTGTAAATCCTAGAATTCTGATAGGCATCATTCCTTATCTCCTCTAATTCTTGTAGGTCAAGTTTTCTTTTCTTTCCTATCTCATCCATCTCCATGTTGCATTGTTTGATAGCCCAATATGATTTATGTTCCAATTCAACCGGAAGATGACAAGGCTTACCATAAACAAGTCGATAAGGAGACATACCAATGGGTGTCTTATATGCTGTCCTATAAGCCCAAAGTGCATCATCAAGTCGTGAACTCCAATCCTTCCTATTTGGATTAACTGTCTTTTCAAGGATGGACTTAACTTCTCGGTTTGACACTTCAGCTTGTCCACTAGTTTGAGGATGATATGAGGTGGAGACCTTGTGTGTGATGTTATACTTCCTCAAAAGTGCTTCCATAGTCCTATTGCAAAAGTGAGTACCTCTATCGCTGATTATGGCCTTTGGCGTTCCAAACCTAGCAAAGATGTTAGTCTTGACAAAATCTGAAACAACTTTAGAGTCATTAGTCCTAGTGGATTTTGCTTCCACCCACTTTGAAACATAATCAACGGCAAGTAAAATATAAAGATTACCAAAAGAAGGAGGAAAAGGTCCCATGAAATCCATGCCCCATACATCAAAAATTTCAACAATAAGTATTGGAGTTTGAGGCATTTGATTTCTAGCACCTAAGTTACCAGTTCTTTGGCAACGATCACATGACTTGCAAAAGAGGTATGCATCTTTGAATATGGTAGGCCAATAAAATCCAGAATCAAGAACTTTCATGGCTGTTCTTTTGGATCCAAAGTGTCCTCCACATGCATAAGAGTGACAAAAGGTGAGAATAGATTGAAATTCAGTTTCGAGTACACACCTTCTTATAATCTGATCGGAGCAATGCTTCCAAAGGTAAGGATCATCCCATATGTAGTATTTGGCATCACTCTTGATCTTATTTCTTTGAGCTTGTGTCAACTCTTGTGGCAACTTCTTGGTAACTAAGTAATTAACAATATCAGCATACCAAGGAGTTGTTGTTCTTATAAAAAGAAGTTGCTCATCCGGAAAGTTCTCATTCAAGGGTAGTGCATCATCTTCATGAACTAAACGGCTAAGATGGTCCGCAACCAGGTTGTCACTACCTCTCTTATCTTTTATCTCCAAATCAAACTCTTGTAAGAGAAGTATCCATCTAATCAACCTTGGTTTGGCCTCCTTTTTAGTGAGTAAGTACTTAAGGGCTGCATGGTCAGAAAATACAATTACTTTAGTACCAATTAAATAAGATCGAAATTTTTCTAAAGCAAATACAACAGCCAAAAGTTCTTTTTCAGTAGTGGAATAGTTCAATTGAGCATCATTAAGAGTTCTTGAGGCATAATAAATGGCATGTGAGGCTTTCCCAACCCGTTGGCCCAAAACAGCTCCAATGGCATAGTCACTAGCATCACACATGATTTCAAAAGGTACATTCCAATCTGGTGGTTGGATGATAGGAGCTGATGTCAAGAGTCCCTTCAATGTTTCAAACGCCTCTTTGCATTTATCATCAAAGTGGAAAACCACATCTTTTTGTAGTAGCTTGCAAAGAGGTAATGTGATCTTTGAGAAGTCTTTGATAAATCTCCTATAGAAACCTGCATGTCCAAGAAAAGAACGAACCTCTCTCACATTTGTGGGAGGTGGTAAAGAATGCATAATATCTATTTTAGACTTATCAACCTCTATCCCTCTAGAAGAAATAACATGGCCCAAAACTATTCCTTGTTCTACCATAAAGTGACATTTTTCCCAATTCAAAACAAGGTTAGTTTCCATGCATCTTTCAAGTACAAGTGTAAGGTTCTCTAGACATCTATCAAAAGAATCACCATAGACACTAAAATCATCCATAAACACTTCTATGATATTCTCTACATAATCTGAAAATATGCTAACCATACACCTTTGGAATGTAGCTGGTGCATTACAAAGACCAAATGGCATACGCCGGTATGCAAAAGTACCAAATGGACATGTGAATGTTGTTTTCTCTTGGTCCTCCGGAGCAATGGCTATCTGATTATAACCTGAAAAACCATCAAGAAAACAATAATGAGAATGGCCAGCTAACCTTTCAAGCATTTGATCAATAAAAGGTAAAGGAAAGTGGTCTTTGCGAGTTGTGGAATTAAGTTTACGATAATCAATACAAACTCGCCATCCTGTTTGAATCCTAGTAGGAACAAGTTCATTCTCATTATTTGTTACCACCGTTACACCTGATTTCTTTGGAACCACTTGGACTGGGCTCACCCATTTGCTATCCGAGATAGGATAGATCACTCCAACATCTAGGAGCTTCAGTATCTCCTTTTTCACAACCTCCATCATAGGAGGGTTCAATCTTCTTTGTGCTTCTCTTGTTGGTTTAGACCCTTCCTCTAACAAAATCCGGTGCATGCACATGGATGGGCTTATTCCCTTGATATCGGCAATTGTCCAACCAATTGCTGTTTTATGCTCTCTAAGCACCCGGATAAGTCGCTCTTCTTGCAAAGGTGTGAGCTCTTTGGCAATGATGACAGGTAGTGTGTCCTTTTCCCCTAAGAACAAATATTTCAAGTGGTTCGGTAGTGGTTTCAACTCTAAAGTTGGTGCCTGCAAAATGGAAGGTAAAAGTTTCTCATTAGATAAAGGCAAATCAATAAATGAAACATCAAACCTTGCATCTTTAGGTTGCAGCGAGTGTAAAGATTCTAGTGCCCCTTCCACCTGGTCACTCAAGGCTAGTTTAGCATTCCCCATTCCGAGATGGTTGCTAAGGACTATTTCTACACTATCTTCACCATCTAGCTCATAAGCTTGCTGCACTAGTGAGTCAATTATATCAATATTAAAAACAGAATGCACATCACTAGGATATCTCATGGCCTCAAAAATGTTAAAGCGAATTATTTCACCATCAAATTCCATAGTTAAAGTGCCATCATGTACATCTATTTTAGTTCTTGCTGTTTTCAAGAATGGTCTCCCTAATAGAATAGGTGTGGGATTAGAAGACATCTCATCTTCCATCTCAATAACATAAAAGTCAGCGGGAAAAACCAATTCATTAACCTGTACAAGAACGTCTTCTACAACTCCTCTTGGATAAGTGTTAGAACGGTCAGCAAGTTGTATTATAACACCGGTTTCCTCTAATGGTCCTAGATTCAATGAAGCATAAATTGAATATGGCATGACATTAATAGATGCCCCTAGATCTAGCATAGCACGCTCAAACCTGGTGTTGCCTATCTTACAAGGAATGGTAAACATACCTGGATCCTTGCATTTAGGTGGGAGTTTCTTTTGAAGAACAGCTGACACATTCTCCCCCACACTTACCTTTTCATTCCATTTCAACTTCCGTTTAGATGTGCACAACTCTTTTAGGAACTTGGCATATCTTGGCACTTGCTTGATAGCATCTAGTAAAGGAATGTTCACCTCTACTTTCCGGAAGGTTTCCAAAATTTCCTTCTCTTGCTCCTCCTTCTTGGACTTTGCTAACCTGTTAGGAAAAGGTGGAGGAGTTATATAGGAAGGAAAGGATGGTTTAGGAATTACCTTTTTTAATGGCTCGTTGGGATGTGAAGAGGATGCCATGGTATTGTTCTCCCCTTGAGCACTATCATTTTGTGGTGCCTCTAGCTGTTTCCCACTTCTTAAATTTATAGCATTGGCATTCTCTTTTGGATTCACTATGGTTTGGGAAGGTAATTTCCCAGAATCCCTTGCTTGCATTTGACTCATGGTTGTTGCCAATTGCCCTATTTGAGTCTCCAAATTTCGAATACTTGTCTTTGTTTCCTGTTGAAATTGAATTGTATTAGTAGAAAGAGCTTTAACAAGATCTTCAAGAGAAGTACCTGAATTTTGGGTGGGTGGTAGTTGTTGTCGGGTTTGGTATGGTTGTTGCACTCTTTGCTGAAAACCCGGTGGCCTGTGGTCAAATGGTGGAGGAATAGTTTGTGATTGGTTCCCTCCATAATTGAAGTTTGGATGATCCCTCCATCCTGGATTGTATGTGTTTGAGTAGGGATCATATTTCCTTGATTGGTTCTGAAATCCACCCATGGCATTCACATGTTCATTGGTATCCTCTTGAAGTGTTGGACACATATCAGTTTGGTGCCCTATGTTTGAACATATGCCACAAGCCTTTATTTGTTGTATTTTACCTACAGCCAATTGTTGAACAAGAGAAGTCAGTTTATCAAATTTTTGTTCAAGGGATGATATACTTACCTCATTAACTCTCTTGGATTGTGGTGGTGGATCTTGTCTCATTGAGAACTGTTGAGAATTGGCTGCCATGTTGGAGATTAATGTTCTAGCAGCCCTGGGAGTCTTATCAACTAGAGCTCCCCCACTAGCGGCATCTATCATACTTCTCTCCATGGGCATGAGACCTTCATAGAAGTATTGGATGAGAAGTTGTTCACTTATCTGATGGTGTGGACATGATGCACAAAGTTTCTTGAACCTCTCCCAATATTCATATAAGGACTCTCCGTTGTATTGCCGAATCCCACATATCTCTTTCCTAATGTTGGCAGCCTTAGATGCTGGGAAATACCTTTCCAAGAATGCTTTCTTCAAATCATTCCATGTAGTGATGGTCCCGGATGGTAGATAGTAGAGCCATTCCTTTGCTGAATCAGCTAGAGAGAATGGGAAGGCTCTCAACTTAACTTGCTCTTCCGTGACCCCTGTTGGTCTCATGCTTGAGCAAACTACATGGAATTCCTTGAGGTGCTTATTTGGATCCTCTCCTGCAAAACCATGAAAAGTTGGGAGAAGGTGAATCAAACCAGATTTTAATTCAAAAGCTACCTCAAGATTAGCATATTCAATGCATAATGGTTGTTGACCCAAGTCCGGAGCGGCTAGCTCCTTGAGAGTTCGGTTGTCAGCTGCTGCCATCTCTCCTTGCTTCCCTTGGATGTTTTGGATCAACTCCTCGATTGGTTGTTGGTGAGAAGTTATAAATTCCCGAATTTTTCTAAGTCGTAAGTCTTTTTCGGGAGCTTGGAACATTCACTAATAAAAAAAAATAAGAAAGTAAATAATTAGAACAGAAAATAAGAATAAACCAATAAACTAATAAACTAAAGAAAGCAATCCCCGGCAACGGCGCCAAAAATTTGATGCACCCAAAAAAGTGTATCTTATTTAACCTTGCACTAAAAAGATCAATTGTAAGTATAGTAGTTAGCAAGGGTCGAGTCCTCAGGGATTGGGTTTTAGTTTATAAGTTAATAGTTTATAACTTACGTTCAAAGAAAACAATAAAAGAAAAGGGGTTTTTGAAGCCAGATTTAAACTAAAGTAAATAATAAGAATAAGATGCAAGGCGGTATAACCAGCCAATAAAAATATATATACTAAATTAGGCGGTATAACCAGCCAATAAAAATATATATACTAAATTAGGCGGTATAACCAGCCAATAAAAATAAAACAAAGTTAATATACAAATTAGGCGGTATAACCAGCCAATAAAAATAAATATAAAAAAATAAGCAAACTAAAAGTAAGAAAACAAGTAAGTAAGAAGAATCAAATATGAAAAATATGGTTAAGGTTTCATTCTCCACCACTAGACATCATTAAGAATCAATTTCAGATCTATCAATATCAACCAACTATCAAAGTTAACAACCGTAGATAACAACAAGCTCTGTTATCCCAATCTTTCCTTAGTTTGTCGTTAAATAGAACAAGCTCTCTATTTAATCTCTAACCATCAAACAACCTAGAATAAGCTCTCTAGATTCAATTTAATGGCAGCTTTATGATGAGAAAGATAGGTTGATCTTAGCAACAAACACATAAGCTCGGATTGTTCAACTTAGGTTATGTTCCACTTTGCAATTATTGAAAACTTGACCATAATCATTAATCACAAATTGCCACTTATTAATAGGAAATCAAGACAATTACACGGATCAAGACTCCTAAACTAGCAATAGATAATTATCAAGATCTATCTAGTTGTACACCTAAACAAATCAAGACAACATCATGAACAATTCTTGTAGAAGAACATAAGCAACTTTGATAGAAAATTAATGATAGATAGAATCTGAAAATCAATCACAAAACATGTCTAGGGCTTTGAAATCACCCTTAACCAAATAGAAGTTTAGCCTAGCATAGGCATTATAAACATAAAATTAAATAGAATCTAAGAAGAAAATAAAAGAAAGAAAGAAGAAGAAGAAGAATATTAATTATCCAACCTCTTGCTCTTTCTAAAGAAAAAGAAAACTAGAGAAAAGAAAGAAGAAGAAAACTTAGAGAATTTTGTTAAAATGGCTAATATCCTACCAATCTCCAATATGATCCCTTACAATCACCCAAGGCCCTCTATTTATACACATTTTGGAGGGCTAAATGACAAGAGACAAGCTTTACAAATTTCAAAGGTAGGTATATGACGATTTTGATCAGCCAACTTGATGGTCGATTTCGTCAATATTGGAGGCCTGATCTGATCACATGGTCTTCTAGAAAAAGGTTCCCCTATCAGTTACGGAACCATAGCCGTTGGAATCAGCTCATTTTCTGATGTGGTTAAGCAGATATGGGCAAAATACGAAAACATGTCAGCACAGACGTCATTACACATCAGCCACCTTTATGGTCGATTTCTTCAATATTGGAGGCCTGATCTGATCACATGGTCTTCTAGACAAAGGTTCCCCTATCCGTTACGGAACCATAGCCGTTGGAATCAGCTCATTTGCTGATGTGGATAAGAAGATATGGGCATAATACGAAAACATGTCAGCACAGACGTCATTGCACATCAGCCAACTTGATGGTCGATTTCGCTAGGGAAAACGACTCCGTTTTAAGAAGTGTAAAACATGAAAAAGATAGATATGCCTCTTAGCTTTGCATGGCTACAAATTTCAGCCTTATTGCTTCAGTGAAACTCGAGATATAGCTGATATGGCAAAAGGTGTCGGAACTGAAACTGAACTGGATTTGCCCTTAATTCTAGTAATCTGAAATCACTCAAAGAAACTTGTGAAAAACACCAAAATACATAAAAATATAAAAGATCATAAACACAATTAGACTAAACAATAATAACTCGTATTTGACACAAAACATTAATAAAACATAACTAAAAAACTATATAATTATACGAGTTATCACCTATGCTAGGCTAAACTTCTATTTGGTTAAGGGTGATTTCAAAGCCCTAGACATGTTTTATAATTGATTTTCAGATTCTATCTATCATTAATTTTCTATCAAAGTTGCTTATGTTCTTCTACAAGAATTGTTCATGATGTTGTCTTGATTTGTTTAGGTGTACAACTAGATAGATCTTGATAATTATCTATTGCTAGTTTAGGAGTCTTGATCCGTGTAATTGTCTTGATTTCCTATTCATAAGTGGCAATTTGTGATTAATGATTATGGTCAAGTTTTCAATAATTGCAAAGTGGAACATAACCTAAGTTGAACAATCCGAGCTTATGTGTTTGTTGCTTAGATCAACCTATCTTTCTCATCATAAAGCTGCCATTAAATTGAACTTAGAGAGCTTATTCTAGGTTGTTTGATGGTTAGAGATTAAATAGAGAGCTTGTTCTATTTAACAACAAACTAAGGAAAGATTGGGATAACAGAGCTTGTTGTTATCTACGGTTGTTAACTTTGATAGTTGGTTAATGTTGATAGATATGAAATTGATTCTTAATGATGTCTAGTGGTGGAGAATGAAACCTTAACCATATTTTTCATATTTGATTCGTCTTACTTACTTGTTTTCTTACTTTTCTCGTTTGCTTATTTTTAAAAGTATATTTATTTTTATTGGCTGGTTATACCGCCTAATTTGTATATTAACTTTGTTTTATTTTTATTGGCTGGTTATACCGCCTAATTTAGTATATATATTTTTATTGGCTGGTTATACCGCCTAATTTAGTATATATATTTTTATTGGCTGGTTATACCGCCTTGCATCTTATTCTTATTATTTACTTTAGTTTAAATCTGGCTTCAAAAACCCCTTTTCTTTTATTGTTTTCTTTGAACGTAAGTTATAAACTAATAACTCATAGATTAAAACCCAATCCCTGAGGACTCGACCCTTGCTAATCATTATACTTACAATTGATCTTTTTAGTGCAAGGTTAAATAAGATACACTCTTTTGGGTGCATCACTTCCAATTTCTGTTATTGAATCTTCAACGATCGCATTATGCTTCCCTTCGATGACCTTCGGTAAAACCCTTTGTCCTTCATCAACTAATGACACTGATCGAGGAACTTCTTGTGAAGTCTTCACATGCTCCTCTGTTAAATCTATGGTGGACGAGACTTTGGCTTTATTGGATTTGTCTTACGAAATCTCTAAAGACTTTTTCTTAACATCCTTTGGAGGTTTTTTTCTCTTCGATGATGATGTACGGATGCTCGAAATCAAAATATCAATAGAATGCTCAAGATATGGCTCATGAACTTTCGACCACCATTCCATGTATCTTGCGGTTGCATGATCATTAGGATTTAGAGAACGAGCTGGAGAGATCAATCTGGACTTTGTATGAGAACGAGTGCAAATTCTCCAAAACCTACATAAATCATCCACAGATCCAGAACGAATATCTTCCTTAAGAGCTCCGGGAATATCTTGACAAAACCCAAATTGTCTCCCAAATCGATGAGGACTGTAAGGTTCTACAATGATGGCTTGGTTACATCGGGCAGGCAGATAGCTCGAACGAACATTAACAAGGTAGCCATGATTGATCTTACTAAGAGCATCATCATCAACAATCACTTCATCCCTATTTCTGGGATATAAGTTAGCATTCCACACTATGCCACTATGAATCAATTTACGGGCGTCATAATCCTCAAAGTATTTGGCTCCACCTTCTCCTGAAAACTTGCTCATCAAAGGCCCATATACATCATCTGGATTTTGAAAGTGAGTCTGGAAGTAATAACTTAGCCACCCATAAATATAGTGAATTGGAAAACACGCATCTGAAGAGCCCGCTTGAGCAGAAAGTGTAATTCGGTTTAGTCCATGGTAAATATTGGCTAACACCGGGACCGCGAGATTAACAGTTCTCCCAATCGCCATCAGACTGGCTATCTTAAATGTCTCTGGCCGAACAAATTCTGAATCTTTACTTGGAAAAACGAAAACACAAATCCAAAAAGAAAGGAAGGCAGCTAAATAAGTGTCTGTTGTTAAACTGTCTTTGATTCCAAGTGTAGTGAATGCTCCATCTCCTGCCATTCCTCGACCTTGGTATTTCCGAAGAATTCCAGTAGGGTTATGTGTAGCTTTTGGACGAACAAGTTTCTTTGCTTTTCGAGCAGGTGGTTTGGTGTAACGCAATTTCCCTTGAAACCAAAAATTGATCCAATCCTCAATAGACACCTTATCCTCCTTGCCTTGCTTCAAAAGATGGAATGCAGCAAATAGATATTCACAACATCTCGGGATGAATCTTCCCTTGTTATCAAAGCCAGTCAATTCGGCAGCACAAGGAATGACTTCATCATAAAATATGCCGTGAATAGGTAAACCGCCTAGTCTATGCAGATCCCATAAGGAGATGGAAGCTTCCCCAGTAGCAAGGTGGAGAGTGTTGGTAGCCGGGCACCAAGCTTCACAAAAAGCGCGAATGACGTCCTTGTTGTGATCATAAGTGTATAATGATGCATAAACAGCATCATATATACTAACAGTCGTTAAATTTTTGTTGAAGTGGTACAACACATCTTCAGTCCATTCCCAGTACTTTGGTATGTAACCAAACTCTCCAAAAATCTTGAAGGAAAATCCCCAATATGACCTTTCGGAAGTGATACGGCTTCCCAACGTGTCAAACTTCTCATGATTAGAAGTATTGACGTGAAGATTAGATTGAAGAGATCTCGCCTTTGGAGAAGATTGTGAAGTTGGAGAAAGTTCTATCGACCAATCTTCCAAAGTGGTAGGAAAATCAAATGATTTTCAAGCGGATTTATATCTACCCGATATGGGCTTGTCGATGGAGAGATATAATCCTTCTTTTATGTCTTCGTCTTCCTTGGTAAGAATCACAAGGCAATCTTTGTGATCTTTGAAGTACACCATGATGATTCTACAAAAAAAAAATGTCAAAGTAGGTAGAGAATTAAAAAAAAAAAAAAATTAAATAAATTTTTTTAAAAAAAAAGTCTTGGAAGAAAAGTCGCGCATGAAGAAGAATGAAAATATGTAATGCATGAGATTTGTTTATGACAAAGTGAAACATGCAAGGCAAACGTGTCAACATGCATGTAATGAACAATTAACCAAAATCATGCATAAAAGAATATTATGCATGGCTTAGAAATAAATGCAAGATTATGGTGCAAGGTGTCAACATGCATGGCTTTAAACCAAATTAATGTTTATATGCATGGCAACAAGACTTTCACGTGGCATGCATGAAACTTGGAATTGATATAATATTTGCCAAAACAAATAGAATTGCAAGGGAAAGTAATATAAGAGTTAGTGGAAGTCGAGAAGCTTTATGACTGCAAGGTGGACTGTTTTCCAAAAAAAGAGCAATAGCTTCTTTTACAATCTCAAGATTCCTTCACGGTCCAAACAAGACATGGGTCGTGGCCTCGTGGCCGTGGGGTCCATCGTTATAGTGAGTTGTTACAAGCCAATGACTGTGGGAAAATCATATTGATAACTCAAATCTTAAAACCAGGAAGTTAGAAAAGCATTTAAACAAAGACATGGGTCGTGGCCTCGTGGTCGTGGGGTCCATCGTTATAGTGAGTTGTTACAAGCCAGTGACTGTGGGAAAATCATATTGATAAGAAAGCCATGAACTTTGTATTGACAAATAGAGTGGCGTTCGGTGCTAGGTTTGTACCTCAAGTTACAATAATAACTGCAAGGTCCAAAGGTTCAAGGGGTTTGGGCGTCAGAGCTTCTGCTGTTGATTTCTATGAGAGCTCTTCCGATTTTGTTAAGTGTATGAAAAAGCTTGGGTCATCTCTCGGCAACCAAGGCCAATCGTTTGTTCTTCATGCAACTCCGAGGGGCACTCACACCTGTTCTTTCTCCCTGGCGTCATTTTCTCAAGCATGGATTTAAAGCCAATAAATAAAATATATATAAAAATATATATATATATATATAAAAAAAAAACTCACATGTTAAGCTCTCCAACGTAGCAACCTTTGACAATTAATTTGATATGCAAATTAGCTTGAGAAGGCCTTGCTTTTATAGGGGAAATAATTCAAAAAATGACTAAAGACATTAGATTAAAATATATATATATATAATAAAACTTTTTGATTATTTGATATTTATGAAATTAATAAAATAATTTAAAATTATATCTTTATCAAATAATTATTTTATTAATAGATAAAAGAAAATTAATAAAAAAGATAATAATATATTAAATAAATTTTTTAATTTTTTATTATTATTTATTTTTAATTAATTCATATTATTATATTATATATTTATTAATTTATAATATAATAATAAAAAGAAAAAAAAAAGCCTATAAGAGCTTGAAGCTCCTAAAGCCAAAATAGAAAAAAAGACCCTTCAATCGAAAGGTCTTTTCTCTACTGGGGCTTCAGTGGAGAAAAACAAGGACAGCACAGTAAGATCGTACTGGCCCTGTTATCTAAACAAAAATAACAAGGGGATTAGGACACAAAAATGCCTCAATCGTGCCTTATGGACCTTCGTTTCAATCCAAACGAAGCTTAAATCAGGCAAAGAGCCTTATCATCCCCTTACCAAGTTTCAAATTTGAACCAAAAGCTTACTGCGATGGATTAAAAAATATATATGCACATTCCAAATATTATATATTAATTAATTTTAAGTTAGATGTTTAATATGATATCAAAGTTTAAGTTCTGTTTTTTTTTTTTGTTCTTACATATTATCTTTGACTATTATTTTTTTCAAGTTTATCACATAGTAAACTCTTTTATCTCTGTTTACGTACTGTTAAAATAATTTTATCCTATATCAATTAAATCTTAAATTGTTTGTGATTTTATATTAAAATTGAATTTCTATAATTTTTACCAATTGGTTTTAAATTTAATGCTTAATAATTAATTTATCCAAGATTTGTAATTAAATATTTTAGCTCCAAATATATATCGAAGATTGAAGGTGTAAAATTTTATTGATTTGATACAAACAAATAGGTTTAGAAAATGAACGAACAAAAAGAATGCTACCACTAAAATAAACAAACAAGCATTGACAAATATTAAATGCTTTACTTTTAGAGATGCAGCATGCCACCATTTGTATTTGTTGATCTAATCAAATCAAATGGTGGTGTAGGGCCCGTTTGTTTGAGGATAAGGGAAATCAAATATTGGGAGACTAAAATGGCTTTCTCCGTGTATCTGAAAAATTTATGTATTATATTATTTAATTAAATTAATTTTTTTATTATAAAATTAGTTAATTTAATTTTTATATTTTTTAAAATTAAAGTAAAAAGATAAAATCACATATTAATGTAATAAAAACGGTTAAAAAAATTGATGTGATATTTAATCTTGTATTTATTTGATGACGTGGCTGTCAAATACTGACGTAGTACTAATAAAATATATTATTTTAAGCTGACATGGACAAAATAACAAATTAAGTTGACAAAAATGGCACATCAAATTATTTTTTGCCAATTTAGTTTGTTATTTTGTCTTCGTCAGCTTAAAATAATATATTTTATTAGTGTCACATCATCAAATAAATACAAGATTAAATGTCATGTCAGCTTTTTTAACAGTTTTCGTTATACTAGTTAATGATTTTATTTTTTTGCTTCAATTTTAAAAATACAAAGATTAAATTACTCAATTTTATATTATAAAAATTAATTTATATTAAATAATATAATATAAAAACTTTTCAAGTATTTTAATCTGACTTTCTCCATCATCAAAGTTCAGGAAGCATGAATAGATCCGCATCATTTCTTGAAGAGATCTAATTTCATCTCTGATTTCCAATTTTCTTTCATAATTATTATCCATTCATAGGATTCTTTGATTGATTTTTTTTCCCTCCAAAACATTCATCCTCTAATTTTTTTTTTTTTTTTGTTATTCCAAAACATGCATCTCTAAAATCTAAAAAATGTTCAATTATACTACAGTAACTACTAAAAAAAGTTGTTTACTTAATAGTGAAATTTTCTTTTTAAATACCACCCTAGTTTCCCCTTTTTACCACCCTACTTTCTTCCTTCTGTTTTTCTTGCAAACATTTATGCTTCTTCCACCTGTAAAGGATATACAAGAGAATTCAAACAAACCAACAAACAGCAGCAGATAAGCAACCATATCAGCAAGCCTAAATCCTAACCGAATCTGCAACAAATCATAGGAAGAGGATAAGCACAAATCAACTCAGCTGATATTTAAATTTTCAATTTGTAACAAACATACAAGTTCAAATACTTTAGGCAACTTAGACTTGTATATATATTGAAGTGAGCAATAAACACAGATAATAAGTTATTACTGTAAACATTACAATTCTCTACATGGTATCAAGAGCTACTGCTTAAAAGCCTTCGATCCTCACTTTTTTTTTTCTCTCCCTTCCTTCATCTTCAATGGCTGCCAACAACTTCCAACCAACTGCTACCACAAACATGGTCAAAACAGAACCAATTTCCATCAATGCTGCAGCATAGCTCCCTCTAAAACTAAATTCTACCAATTTTTCATCCTGGCAGATTCAACTTGTTTCACTCCTTAATGGTCATGACATCATTGGCTATCTCGATGGTACCATTCCCTGTCCAGAATCCACCATCACCATCAATGGAAACCAAAGTCCTAACCCAGCTCACAACCTTTGGCGCAGGCAGGATAAATTCATTCTGCATGCTATAATAGCCTCAGTCACTGAATCCATAACACCAATCATAGCAACTGTCACAACCTCTCAAGAAGCTTGGCAGAAACTTTCAACCACATTTGCTAGCAAAACACGATCCAGGATCATGTAATTGAAAAAGAAACTTACAATGGCAACACAAGAGGGACGTTCAATTGCTGAATATATGCAATTTATGAAATGCATTACAGATGATCTGGCATTGGCTCAAGCACCAATTTCTGATGATGATCTGACTCTTTTCATTCTCAATGGTCTAGGGCCAGATTTCAAAGAAATATCAACAGCAATTCGAGCTCGTGAAACTCCAATTTCATTTGAAGAGCTACATGACAAATTGACAGACTATGAAAGGATTATCAAACAAGAAGAACTTCCTCAGCCATCACTAGCAACTGTTCAATTTGCCAGAAAAACCAGAGGTAGTCAGTTTTACAAAGGCAGAGGAAATCAGTCCAACAATCAAAACCGGAACAATTTTGCATACCAAAGGAAGAGAACATTTCAAAATGCAACATACACTTCCCCAAGACTAGTCTGTCAACTATGTGAAAAACCAGGTCATAGTGCAAAGTTCTGCAGAAGCACTACAACACTTGACAAAGAACCAGTTGCAAATCATGTAACCACCTCTCAACCAAGGAACTCTGCAAATTAGATTGTTGACACAGGTGCATCACATCATGTCACCACAGATCTAAACAATCTGTCCCTGTACACAGAATATGGAGGACCAGATGAGATCCTTGTAGGTGATGGAACAGGTTTGAAAATCACTCATACTGGTACATCTGTTATCCCTACAACCAATAAACCTTTTCAATTAACAAATGTCTTGCATGTTCCACATATGAAAAGCAATTTACTTTCAGTTTCAAAACTATCCCAGACTAACAAAGTTTCAATTGAACTTTTTCCTTTTCATTTCTTGGTGAAGGATCTAGCTACGGGGGCACCACTAGTGAAAGGTCTGAATAAAGATGACATCTACGAGCTACCAAGTTGCATGCTGTCCTCTTCAAAACCTGTCCAAGCCATGTTAAGTGTAAAAGAGTCAACTGAGTTATGGCACCATCGCCTTGGTCACCCTTCCACTAAAATCCTCAGTCAAATGCTTAATTTTTTAACTTGTCTTCTTCATTCACCAATAAACAATTCATTTGTGATTCCTACTGTTGTAATAAAATCACAAAATTGCCATTTGCTCAGTCATTTTTAACCAGTTCTAAGCCACTTGAGTTAATCTATACTGATGTATGGGGACCAGCACACACACCTTCTTTGGATGGTTTTCACTATTACATGATCTTCATTGATCACTATACAAAATACATATGGTTATTCCCCCTTAAACAAAAGTCAGATGATTACTTAATCTTTTCATCCTACAAAGCATTAGTTGAAAAACATTTTAATACACCCATCCTTACTATGTACTCTGACAATGGTGGTGAATACAAAGCATTGTCCAACCTGTTTGCATCTCATGGCATCTCTCACCTAACCACTACACCACATACACCTTAACATAATGGCACTGCAGAAAGAAGACATCGCCAAGTTGTTGAAACTGGACTAGCCCTTTTGCACCATGCATCTATGCCATTAAAATTTTGGTCTCAAGCATTCCAAACTGCTGTGTACCTCATCAACAGACTTTCTACACCCATACTTCACATGAAATCTCCATTCCAAACACTGTTTAACAAAACACCAAACTTTACTAAGTTAAAAGTGTTTGGGTGCCTCTGTTACCCATGGCTAAAACCCTATAACAGTCACAAATTACAACCCAAGTCTAGACCCTGCATCTTTCTAGGCTATTCACCAACTCAGAGTGCATACAAATGTTTTGATCCACAAACACAAAAAATCTTTGTGTCTCGACATGTCTTGTTCCATGAAAAAATGTTTGCTTTCAATAAGTCTCCTCATCAATCATCCAAACCTGAACAGCAACTACCTTCAACAGCTGCTCTTGATCTGCCATTGACATACTCATCAGTCACACCAACCTTGAATCAGTCAGCAAGCTCGACCATTCAGAATTCAACTGATCACTTGGTTTGTGCTCCTACAGCTGTCCCATCAGGTAATGAAACTTCAAACTCAAATCTGCCTGCATCTATGTTAACATCTACAAACTCTCATCCTAGCACAAGAACCCACTCCATGACCACCAGGTCCAAAAACAACATTCACAAGCCAAAAGTCATTCACACAGTTACAAAACATACCATAACACCTTCCCTGGAACCTACCTCTCTCAAACAGGCCATTCATAATATCAATTGGCGACATGCAATGACAGCAGAGTACAATGCATTAGTGAAAAACAACAATTGGGACCTGGTGCCACCCTCTTCCAAACAAAATGTTGTAGGCTGTAAATGGGTCTATCGTGTCAAAAGAAAACCAGATGGTACTATTGATAGATACAAAGAAAGATTAGTTGCAAAAAGATTTCATCAAAGACCAGGTTTGGATTTCAAAGAGACCTTCAGTCCAGTGATTAAACCAACAACCATTCGAACTGTTCTCTGCATTGCTCTTGCCCCCATAAATGGTCAATTTCTCAATTGGATGTAAATAATACTTTTCTTCAGGGCACTCTCACTGAGGAAGTCTTCATGGCCCAACCCTCTGGCTACATCAACACTGATAAGCCAAACCATGTCTGCAAGCTTAAAACAAGCTTCACGAACTTGGTATCAGGAACTCAGCAGCTTCTTAATTAACTATGGTTTTTACAAATCTGTCTCTGATGCCTCACTCTTTGTTTATGCCAAGGATTCAGTTATTTTATAACTTTCTAGTCTATGTAGATGATCTGCTACTAACTGGCAACAACACAGCAGCCTTGAGACAATTCCAGCAACAGCTTGGTCAGCGTTTTTCTCTCAAAGACCTTGGTAGCCTACACTACTTCCTTGGAGTTGAGGTTGTCACTACACTAACAGGTCTCTTCCTCTCACAACACAAATACATCAGAGACATCCTTCAGAACTTCAACATGGATAATGCCAAAGTCACACAAACTCCATTGCCTACAAATGTGAAGCCTCAGCTCAAAGATGGTTCAGGCTCAGCAGATGCCACTGCCTACAGGAAACTGGTAAGATCACTGCAGTATCTCTCCTTAACAAGACCAGACATAGCTTACTGCATCAACAAACTGTCCCAATTTATGTATTCTCCCACACAAACTCATTGGACAAGTCTAAAAAGGGTTCTACGCTACCTCAAAGGAACTATACATCATGGCTTATTTCTCAAAAAGCCTTCAAACCTACATGTTTCTGCCTTCAGTGACTCAGACTGGGCTGGAAATTTGGATGACAGATCTTCAACCACAGGCTAAATCATTTATCTTGGTGGGAATCCAGTCTCTTGGAAATCAACTAAGCAAAGGACAGTAGCAATATCTTCCACTGAAGCAGAATACAGAGCTATAGCCAACACAACTGTAAACCTTACCTGGATAAAGAACCTACTCTCTGAATTACATGTTTCCTCCAACAGATCTCCAACTCTTCATTCGGACAATATTGGGGCTACATATCTGACTGCCAATCCTGTTTTCCATTCTAAAATGAAACATCTGGCAATTGACTATCATTTTGTTAGACAACATGTTTACTCAGGAGATGTCAAGGTCTCATACATATCTACAACTGACCAACTTGCAGATGGTCTCACCAAACCACTTACCAGACAACGGTTTCTGTTTCTAAGATCCAAGACTGGTGTAGCTGATGGCTCCACCGTCTTGAGGGGGCATGTAAAGGATATACAAGAGAATTCAAACAAACCAACAAACAGCAGCAGATAAGCAACCATATCAGCAAGCCTAAATCCTAACCGAATCTGCAACAAATCATAGCAAGAGGATAAGCACAAATCAACTCAGCTGATATTTAAATTTTCAATTTGTAACAAACATACAAGTTCAAATACTTTAGGCAACTTAGACTTGTATATATATTGAAGTGAGCAATAAACACAGATAATAAGTTATTACTGTAAACATTACAATTCTCTACACCACCCCCAACCAAAAAAAAAAATTAGATAAATTTGAATGCTGTGAGAATAGCTTTATCGCAACATTCTCACCATGGCAGCCACGGGTTTCATCACTTCCGCTTTCCTTCTATTTCTTTGCATGCAGTATTCCATGGCAAATTACCAGTTTTTTAAGCTGGTATACAACAATGGCCCCCCTCAACTTGCAATGCCGTAAAACCCTGCTCGTTTTTCCCCCCGACTTCCAACTTCACTATTCATGGCCTCTGGGGAAGGAATAAGACAACGTCATATCCCAGTAATTGTAGCACCAGTCCGTATGATCGCAATTCAGTAAGTTTAAATGGCATTATTTGTCATATTTGTAATCATCCGTGCAATATGCCATATTATCAAAGCATATCAATTAATGCTTCTAATTTTTTTTTTCTTTGACAGATCATAACATTAGAGCATCGCATGTTGGTTAGTTGGCCAAGTCTTATAAAGTCGAATGATGATTTCTGGGGGTACGAGTGGAAAGAGCATGGGACCTGTTCCGAGAATAATTTTAATCAGTTAAGAGTACTTCAAATTGGCTTTGGATAGCAACGACCGGGTGGACATCTTCAAAGCTCTAAAAAATGCTGTACCTGCAATCACTCCAGCTCCATTTCGATATGCACTCTATGATCCCTTAAATATTAAAGCGGCAATAAAGAATAAGATACATGTTGAACTAGAACTTAGATGCAACATGATTTTTCACCATGATTTGATAGAAAAATGAGAATCAGATTCAACAGTTTCAAAGGATGTGACTTATCAGCTGAAAAATGGGAATCAGATTCAACAAATTTTTACCATATTTTACTCAATAAACCATTATAAATATGATATTTCGTGTTGGTGAAGACGTTACATTAGAGGAACTGAAGGTGATAATTCATACAAAAATCAAAGCTGGAAATACAAAAAGAGTTTTAGAGATTAAGTATAAGCTTCATTTTTCTATTGGTGAAGGATGTGTCCGATATAGGACTTATCCACTAGAAGATGATGATGATGTGAGAGGAATGTTTCACGCTCACGAGACATTTGAAAATGTTGGTGTACTTGAGTTATATGTTGACATTGAGGATTGTGGGCTTCCAGAAGATGATGATTCTCAGCCGTTGTATTATGTTCCCACTTCACACAACGTTCCCACAGAAGAAGTGCCATCTCAAGCTACAACGTTTCATAATTCATTTGTCTCACCAACAATTCCTACTGCCCTGGATGATGTGCCAGCTGGTGATGATCAGGTTCAGTCATGTAGAGCTCATAGTGAATATATTGGTGACTTTAGTGAGCAAGAAGAAGAGTATGCTGAATTCGCAAATGACAGTGATGAGAGCAATGATTCTGACCGAGACATTGGCCCTGATATCAACACTTATGGAGTTCTTCCCACTTATGAGCCTGGATCCCATATGCGCACCCTGGATCTGGATGCAATGCAAGTGCTAGAATTTCCTGAATATGGTCATACATTTGCTGCATCTCTGAGTTGGAATCCATGTACAGTTGATCTCTATGTTGGGTTACAATTTCCAACGAAAGAGGCTGTACTTTCAGCTATTAAGCACTACAACATCAAAAACTCTGTAGATCCGAGCCAATCAAATATCATGGCAAGTGTCCAATGTATGGGAAAGAGTGCAATTGGAGAATAAAGACAACATTCATGAAGAAGAAACAAGTATGGAAGATTAGAAAATATAATTGGCCTCATACTTGCACATCGAGAAGAATTTCATAGGATCAATGCAAATTAGATTCTAACATGATTTGTTCATGCATTCTGTCATTGGTCCAAGCAAATCCGGAGATTTTCGTTTCAGTTTTGATCGCTAAGATGCGAATCCAGTATGGATACATCACTTCTTATAGGAAAGCATGGAAAGCAAAGCAAAAGGCAATTATTCGAGTCTTTGGCGATTGGGATAGATCGTACAATGATCTACCTAAATGGTTGGGTGCAATGCAACATTTCTTTCCTGGTACAATTGTGGAATTGCAAATGGTACCTGCATATCACGGTGATCAAATAGTCCAGGGTAAGAGAATATTCCATCGACTCTTTTGGACATTTAAATTGTGCATTGAAGGTTTTCCGTATTGCAAACCTATTGTGCATATAGACAGTACATTCTTATATGAAAAATACAAAGGAACATTGTTGTTAGCTATTGCACAAAGTGGCAACCGAAATATACTATCAATTGCCTTTGCCATTGTGGAGGGTGAGACAGCGGAGGCTTGGTCCTTCTTTCTCACTAATTTGCACATGTGACAACACAACCTGACATATGCTTAATGTCTGATCGACATGAATCCATCAAAGCTGCAATCAGAAGCCATGGTATTGGATGGAATCCTCCAAATGCATACTCTGTGTACTGCATTCGACACATTGCAGCTCACTTCATAAAGAGGTTTAACAATAAGGAATTGCGTCGATAAATTGTCAACATGGGTATGGAATCAGATCATAGTTATTTTATCTCTTATATTTCCTTTAATATATAAAATAATACTGAAATTACAAAGTTTTTTTTATTAAAAATTTTATCAGTATACGAGTTGAGGCGACCCCATTTTCATTGTATGTATGAGATTCTTCGTCGTGAAAACGTAGAGGTGGCTAATTGGCTTGATAGGATCCCCAAGGAGAAGTGGGCCCAATCATATGACGAAGGAAGACGCTATGGGCATATGACAACCAACCTAGCTGAATCTATCAATTTAATGTTGAAGGGGACGCGCCATCTTCCCATTACTGCTTTTGGTGCAGGCAACATATTATAGGTTGGCTGAACTTTTTGTTAAGATGGGCAATAAGCAACAAAGAATGATCGAGGGAGGGCACACATACTGTGAAACAGTCACAATGGCAATGCAAGAAAATCGTAGGAAAGCTAACTCCCACTCGGTTCGTAATTTTACGCGCGCAAATCAATCTTTTTTGGTTGAGGAGTTAGTTGGCCCACAAGAGGGAGTTGCTGCAATGAAGTACAAAATAAATCTTAGTGAGATGTGGTGTGACTATGAGAAGTTTCAAGCACAAAGGTTCCCTTGTTCACATGTAGTTGTTGCTTGTGCACATGTCCATGTAAATTGCAAGCAATATGTAGACAATGTCTATAAACTTGACACTATATTCAATGTTTATAGGCATAAGTTTGAAGCAGTTGCAAATGAAGGTTATTGGCCTCAATATAATGGACTAGAAGTGTGTCCCAATCCAGAAATACGAAGAGATCCACATGGTCGGCCAAAACCAAGTCGTATTCGTAATGAAATGGATCTCACGGAGAAAGGCCAACCAAACGTTGTGGATTATGCAGAAATGAAGGTCATAGCCGTCGAAAATGTCTTTATCCATCTGGCACATCGGGGAGAGTTCGCATAAACAATGAACCAATTACATGTTCTGCACCTATAATATTTACATATTTCACATTTCTTGTTATATGCTGATTTATTCTTATTTATCATTACATTCTTATTTATTATTTTTAAATATTTAATTAATTATATATAAAAATAATAATATTATAAAAATATATTATTTAGGCTTTTAAAATAATTTTAAAAAATATTTTTTAAATTAAATTACATAATTCAATAATTAAATTAAATAATTAATTAATTATTAAATTAAATAATTTTAAAAAAAAAGTGTTGGGAAGTCGCATATCATATGGCGACTTCCCAACACCTTAAAAAAAAAAAATTACACTGGGAAGTCTTCATATGATATGGCGACTTCCTAGTGGTTTTTTTTTTTTAATTTTATTATTTCATTTTCAAGCTCGGAAGTCGTCATATCATATAGCGACTTTCGAGCCTAATTTTAAAAAAATAAAAAATAAAATCTTAAGTTGAAAAATTGTCATATCATATGATGACTTCCCAACAATAAAAAAATTATTTTGATATATAAATACAAAAAATAAATAATTTGATAATTAAAAAATTAAAAAATAAAAAGTAATATCCTGATAAAAACCTCTTCTTTGTCTTCAAGGGATAGTTATTGGGAATTAACAAGCAAATGACGCCCACCAAACAACGGTACGGGCACTAACGTGGCTCCGTTGGGTTGGTCTGTTACTTTAAGAACCATACCGCCCTCCGTTTCGAGTGGCTTTCATGATAAAAGTGGGCCCAACTAACCGACGAAAACATCCAGAAAGTGACAGTCCTCCAAATAAAAATACAAAAAGCCGGCTAATGAGACTCAAGCCCTAGCTGAGCCCAGCTGGACCTTTGCTAATAGATGAGGACTGACTACTGACTGAAGAGACGTGGCGGGTGTGTTGGACGGTGGGTCCCGTAAGATCGGAAGTGAATAAAAATATGAAACGATGGCCCCCTGGACTCCGTACGTGGCAGCTTGCGGTTCGACATGGGCTAGCCACCATGATTAAGCTCGCAACTTGAAGGGTGGTGTTATAGCTGAGGTCTGCCCTGGGCAGCAGGTCCCTACAAGTGGACCCTTTTACCGGGTCCTACTCGATTGTCTCAAGTGAATCCTAACCCCACGGTGAAGGGTGGGTTCCTTAGGTGACCCCACTTCCTTTTTATTTCCCCCGCTCTCTTCCCCTCTCACGTCATCCCTCTCTCTTTTCACATTTATTCTTGACCCTTTTTCTAAAAATTCTCTAATCAACACTTTACTTTTTCTAGCTTCCTTTTGGCAACTGTGCCTATCTCTTAGTCTTCCATCACTCTCCATGTATTAACCTGCTACTTTCTAAAGCAAACGCCACCCATTGCTTAGCTTTGCTTCTTGTCATTTTTTTTTCTTTCTGACCATCAAAACAGGGGACATTGTTTAGGCTTAAATGGAAGGAAGGGGCCCAAGCCCTCCTTCAATTACAGTGGCTTTTATAAGATTAAAAATAGAGGTGGCAATTGGGCGGGTTCGGGCGGGTTCGGGTCGGGTTTATTCGGGTTCGGGTTCATTCGGGTTCGGGCTCATTCGGGTTCGGGCTCATTCGGGTTCGGGCCCATTCGGGTTCGAGCCCATTCGGGTTCGGGCTCATTCGGGTTCGGGCCCATTCGGGTTCGGGTTCGGTCAGGGTTCGGGTTCGATCTGGGTACGGGTATGTTTTACATTATTTTATTTTATATTAGATGTAATCATTTTTACGTAATTTAAATATTTATATCTAAAAATAAATTATTAATTTATTATTATTTTTATTTTTATACTTTTGCTATTATATGATATTTTTAATTATATTTATTTTTTAAAATTAATATTTGTTAGCACCAAAAGAATAAGAAATTAATTTGTTATATAAAATCAAATTTTGAAATAATTTATTATAAAAAATATGATATATTATAAATTAATATATTGATATTTAAAATAATTGATTTGATGAGCTCGAATTTCAAAATATAAATACATTATAATTTATATTCACTATAAAATAAAAAACTTATAAAAATAAATCCTGGCCTTCATCTATTCGTTTATATACTTATAAAATGCAAAAAATTTATGCTTATAGTAAATATATATATATATATATATATATCGAGTACTTATATTTTTTTCATCAGTATAAAGTATAAATTATAAAGTAGTACTAAAAAATATAATTTATATTTAAATTATACGTAATAAATATATAATAAATATGATTATTTATTAATATATAATAAATATACCCAAAACCAAAAGGCCATAAAACCCAAAACCCCATTAAATCCACCGGCTAAAATAAAATCACATGAAAGCCATAATCCAATTAAACCCACCCTAACCTAACCGCATAAGTATAACTAGAGCTGCTTATGGGCCGGGCCGGGCCGCGGCCCAGTTTTTTTTATTTTCTCTGCCTAGGCCTGGCCCTGGGTCGGCCCGGCCCGCCCGTTTAGGCCCGAAACACTGTTCATTGGAATAAAAAAATAAATTTTTTTATTTTTTATAATTAAAATTAAATAAAATAATATTATTATAATAAAAATTACTGTTCCGGGCCGGCCCGGCCCGGAACATAAAATATCCTTCCCAAGCCCGGCTCGATACGGGCCGGGCGGGCTGCCCGGCCCGTGAGCAGGTCTAAGTATAACCCAAAAGGCCAAAATAATTGAATTATTGTCAATTTTTTTACCCTTATAGATTAATTGAATTATTGTCAAATTTTTTTTCACATCTTTAAAATTTTCAAGAATTTAAAATATTTAGATTGTAAATTCATCATGATATGAGACGTTAAAATTATAACTTATAAGTACAAAATATAATTTACTTTTTGATAAAATTATTATTTCATCATATATATATATAATATTAAATTTTAAATTTTAATTAAATTATTAAAAAAAAAATTAGAATAAAATTAATAATTAAAGTTATTGCTTTGTAAAAAAAAAAATAATTGCAATTTGTTTATTTTTATTTTTAGTATTAAATTCGGGTTCGGGCCGGTCTCGGGTTCGGGTCCATTCAGGTTCGGGCTCATTCGGGTTCGGGCTCATTCGGGTTCGGGCCCATTCGGGTTCGGGTCCATTCGGGTTCGGGTCCATTCGGGTTCGGGCCCATTCGGGTTCGGGTCCATTCGGGTTCGGGCCCATTCGGGTTCGGGCTTTTTCAGGTTCGGGTTTTTGACTTTTTGGTCAAATCGGGTTTGGGCGGGTTCGGGTTTTCCTGGGCGGGTTTTCGGGTTCGGGTTCATTTTGCCACCTCTAATTAAAAATAACAGTGGCACGAGAATAGTATTATAACAGTAAAATTAAAATTAGTGATAGAATATATATGTTTAAATTTAAAAATAGAGATAAATTATAATAAAAAAAATAATTATGAAAAATATTAAATTAAAATATGTATATATAATAAATAATTAAAATTATATTTATATTAAATAATAAAATATATATTAAAATTATATTAAAATATTAAATAATTATATTTATATTTATATTAAATAATTTTTAAAAAAAAATAGTAAAAAGATTTTCCCTTCTGTTAGGGTATAGTATAGACGTATAGTGAACCTTACTCGATCCCTAACTGGAGGGGCCCGTGGGAGTTTAATCCCCACTGATGGCGCCGATGAATGGGGGAAAATCCTCGGAAAGTCAGGGACCAAAAACAAGTTCAACTTTCAAGAACAAAGAAGAAATTAGCTAAACTCCATGGTCGGACTTTCATATTAATACACTATGAGACAGCCACTTTTCAGTCAAATTCTATCACTAAATCTAGATATGATAATAATGATATGGTACAAACATGATACAACAAAAGTAAAATCACGATATAACATTAACACGACACGAATAAACGAATGTCTCAAAATATATATAATATGAATTATTAACGTATCAAAATTTATATAAATATAAAATATCTTAAACACGATTATGACACAATAAAATACACAAACACGACAAAAATATACGTATTACTAGATCTAACTAAATCCAATTTCAATTCGTCATAGCAAACACCTATATTATGCTATACTATTAATTTATATAATAAATAATATAACATTTAGAAATTTCAATTTAACAAAATTGTATATAGACCTGTCCAAGGACAGGGTTACCCGTTCAAACCCGAAGGCCCGTCCATATTTGTGATCTTATATTAAAGTTGAATCTCTATAATTTTTATCAATTGATTTTAAATTTAATGTTAAGTTGTCCATGTTTAAGAACTTAATAAAAAATATATAAAATTAAATAAATAAAAAAATATTAAAAAAAAATACGGACGGGCCTAAACGGGCTTGGTCTATCTATTTACAAATATGGACGGGCTTGGGCAGAACTTGAAGACCTATATTTCAGATCGAACCAAACTTAAGCAAGCAAATATGATATTGATACAATACATAAATTCGACCCAAACCCTACCGGTCATAAACACCTCTAATTATATACCACTTGCTATCATTGTTATCTAAATAACCTATAATTTCTATCATTATTAGAAGTTTGAATCCAAAAAGTTTATACGGCTTAATCTCATTACTATTATAAAAAGTGTTTCACTTAAAAGTTAAAACTTGAAACATGCAATAATATTTTATACGGTATAAATTCTTCTAGATAATTTTTATTTTATTTTATCAATTATATTGTTATTTTAAAATCTAATTTTCTTTCATGATCCATAGATTCGTAGTATTATCATTCACGGAAAGGTTACGATTTCTTCAAAAACGTAAACTGATTCATCAATTTTTATTTTTATTTTTTTTAATATTTTTTACTAACTATATGAAAAGTGTTATCATGAAAATCGTTAAGTCCAAACTATGTAAATCATTTTAGTCAGTACTGTATCAGTATCAACCGTACCAATCGGTACGTACTAGTTTTAAAATAAAACGAAATGGTATCAATACCATACCGTGTCGGATTTATACCGGTCTGTATCGATCATACCGATCTATATCGATCTGTACCGATCAGTAACGATACATACTTGTTGATACAAGCTTTTGATTTTTTCTAAAAAATTCTTATTTGATTTTTTAAACCAATTTATAATGGTTTTTTTGCCCTAATCATTTTTATTTCTATCATAATTACATTGAAAAATAAAATATATTCATTAAACTAGATTGTTAAATATTTATAATTTTAAAATTTATATTTGCATATAAACATATATATACGTAATTGAGGTATCTTTACATGTGTATATAATATATTTTATTAAAAAACTTGAAAATAGGTATATATATGACAAAATATTTGAAAAATATCGGTAAACCCGAAACGGTATACCAAAATACATCGATACTGGTGCTTACCAGTATCAAAACCAAAACGATACGTCTATAGGTATGGTACTGACTACTTTGATAAATCCTAAAACACTTGTGCTAAAAAATTCAAGGTTCTTTTTTTTTTTTGTATTGTTTTGTTTATTTCATTGATTTATGTTTATGTTTGTTGTGTATATTTAATTACAGATATTAATGTTTGATGTAGTACATTTGTCATTAAGGATGGATTTGGTTCGGAGAATGTTTCATTACCGTTGATAATAGGATTCTTCCTTACAAGATGACGAAGTCACATTTTCGTTAATTTTACATGCATGCGTTTTTTTGACCGTCCCTTCATTGAAGATGATCATTTTGGTTGGCAGGAATGTAACATTTCAAAACCCTCACATTACTAAAATACCCTTGCCTTTCTACAAGCCAATAGTAGATGGTGACCTGCAATGATCCAAAGCCCTCCATTTGTTCCTCCATGATAATCAGGACAAACCAGTGTGGGCTTTAAAATTTTCAGTTTCATCAATTCATAATCTACTTACAATCCCTTAATCCTGAACTTCCTCAACCACTATGGAAAGTTATTTAGAAAATTCAAGCTATACCAAGAGTTAAAATTTTCTTTTAGCTTTGGGACTGCCCACCTCCAACCTTCTTTTCCAAAGAAGAATTATTTCTTCTCTTATTTGTCAACTGTGTAACATTGAGGCTGAAAATGGAAGCCTCAATAACCCAAACATTGAAGATGGAACATTTTTTAAGTATTAGCAAAAAGAAAATTACTATTTAAATCTCAATAAAATGCTACAATTCTTAAAGTATCAAGCATACACATATACATTGATCAACAACAAAATTTACCCTACATAAGTTGTTCAAATTTACAAGGAAATTGAAATCATTTGCCAATATACAAAATAAGCAAAGTTGTGCAAACTCCAATAAAAAATCCCATAATTAATCTTTTATTATAATAAGAAGAATGAAATGCATAATTTTTACTGCACATATCATTTGAATATTTTTGAAATATTTCTTCTTGTTGTTCCGTCACATTTAAGTTCCAATACTCTACAAATGCAGTTTCTGCATCCCTTCGATCCTTATACATCTTATGATGGACACCCCGATAACCCAAGACTAGCACTTTAGCTTCATCCCAAGTATTATAAATACCTAGTCTATGCCCGTCGAAAACAACATAGTACTTTTCAATCATTTTCAAAAAACCTAAAATATAAACTAATTATCAACATAATTTTCAAAAAATCTAAAAACAACAACACAAAGGCATACACAAAACTCTTGTATTACCCCTCATATTATGCAATTACCAACAAAGATCAAAGAAAGCAACACAGATTTATATTTTGTTCTCCTATTTGTCACTGACTTTGATAAGCTCATAAAATATACATTTTATGTCTTTCTACCTTTAGTTTTTGTTATGTTTTCGATCTTTATCTTGTTTACTTATGATATGTTTTTGAATTTTAGTTACAATAAGGAGAATGAAGTTAAAAGATGTCAATAATGATGGTAAAGAGCTTACAAAATCATAATCACAAGATGGAAGAAGACTTGGGAGTCAAAAATATCAATTTCTGGTTGAAAAAGCAATCAGGCAGATTTGACCTCCGGAGCTTGTTGCAAGGAAAACATGATGTTAGAGTCTTTATTTGAAGAAACTTCCTTCTTGACTTTTGAAGTTGACTTGATTATCTTTCCAAATATATATTATGGGCCCAAATAGGATAAGAAATGGGTATTCAAAATGGCGCTAGAAGATCTCCCTAAATAACCCTGCGGCCAGAAAAACCCTAATCGCAAATCTGAAAAAAAGGCAAAAACGTGATTTTTGCACCTCCAGGCTTACTTGTGCGGCAATGACTTATTCTCAGGGTTTTAAAGCTCTATAAATACCATCTTTTGAGCCACAAACTAGACATCTTTTGAGGAGACTCAAGGATCATCATTATTCTTCTTCTTCTTCTCCATTCTTTTATTTTCTTTTTAGTTTTATGTATATATTGCCTATGCCTATGCTAGGCTAAACTTTTATTTGGTTAAAGGTGATTTCAAAGCCCTAGACATGTTATGTAATTAATTTTCAGAATCTATCTATCATTGTTTTCTATCAAAGTTGCTTATGTTCTTCCATTAAAATTGTTCATGATGATGTTTTGATTTGTTTAGGTGGCCAACTAGATAAATCTTGATAATTGTCTAATGCTAGTTTAGGAGTCTTGATCCGTGTAATTGTCTTGATTTCTTATTCATAAGTGGCAATTTGTGATTAATGATTATGGTCAAGTTTTCAATAATTGCAAAGTGGAACATAACCTAAGTTGAACAATCCGAGCTTATGTGTTTGTTGCTTAGATCAACCTATCTTTCTCATCATAAAGCTGCTATTAAATTGAACTTAGAGAGCTTATTCTAGGTTGTTTGATAGTTAGAGATTAAATAGAGAGCTTGTTCTATTTAACGACGAACTAAGGAAAGATTGGGGTAACAGAGCTTGTTGTTATCTACGGTTGTTAACTTTGATAGCTAATTAATGTTGATAGATATGAAATTGATTCTTAATGATGTCTAGTGGTGGAGAATGAAAACTTAACCATATTTTTCATATTTGATTCTTCTTAATTACTTGTTTTCTCATTCTTATTGTTAACTTTAGTTTAAATCTGATTTCAAAATCCCCCTTACTTTTGTTCACTTGTTTTTAAGTGATAAACTATTAACTTATAAACTAAAACCCAATCCCTGAGGACTCGACCCTTGCTAATCACTATACTCTACAATTGATTTTTTTTAAGTGCAAGGTTAAATAAGATACACTCTTTTGGGTGCATCAAATTTTTGGCGCCGTTGCCGGGGATTGCTTTCTTTAGTTTATTTGGTACTTGGTTTATTCTTATTTTTCAGTTCTAAGTAGTTTTATTTTCTTGTATATACAGGTTTTTCTTTTCAAATTTTGAAAAAAAAAACGATGGAATTGAGTAATCTAACACTTGAAGAGCTGGTGGCATACATGAACATGGAGAATCAACAAGCCAATCTCACCTCCCCAGTTCAACAATTGGCCATGGGAGGATGTCAAGGCCTTTAATGGTTCCAAGACCAACCGCATGATCAGTACTCAAACACATATCACAATTAGCTATCAAAGTTAACAACCGTAGATAACAACAAGCTCTGTTACCCCAATCTTTCCTTGACATCCAATACTTTGCATTTGCCTTGGTTTAGTGGTCATTGCCCTTGTTTACATTCTATTTAACAACCGCATGTTTACTACACCAAGATCTATCAAAGTTGCATTTGCCTAAAAGAGTGTAAACAAGGGCAATGACCACTAAACCAAGATGATAATGACAAAAGCATGGCACCTATCATGCTCAATTGTTCATGCACTCCTTAAATGCTAATACAATTCCCTAGCTCTTTCAAGACACAACCAAAAAAAAAAACTCATAGAGGATGTGGGAGAATTTGAGTCCTCATAAATGGGAGAAAATTCATATAGGACTATATTAATTGACTCCTGCATTCAAAACTAAGCACTCATATCTAGCAATTAAGGCAGATAGATAAACAAGCATCAAAATATTTTTGTTGCAGAAACATTCGTTCAAGCTGGTTAGCATTACAGATGATTCACAAGCAAGAAAAACCTATCATTCAATCTTAACTCTTTATCCAGGAGAAACAAAAAGGATGATGTGCTTTAATATTTAAATGAAAGCCATTCAAATTCACCAATGTTTGGTGTAAGAACACATAAGTGTTTTCTGTTTTCATTTGCATGAAAAATAGAAAACATGTTTGATAGATGTTTAGAGAAAACATTTTTCAGGAAATAGAATTGAAAATGCATCCAGCTTTGAGAATGAAAAAAAGTTATTTTCAATGTTTTCAATCTCATTGAAACCCAGAACGGATACACGAAAGCCATTCAAAACAGAGAAATCATAAACCCAAAACGAATACACGAAAGCCATTCAAAACGGATACACTATAGCAGCATGGTTTCATTCCTTTAAAGGGGAAATTCTAGAACACATTGAAACCCCAAATCAAACAACATAGATTGAAATCCAATATCAAAACCTACGCCTCTAAATGGAATCATACCTAGATTGACCGACGAAATCAAAAAAGGGGAAAAAATGGTTAATTGAGGCGTCGAATGGGAGAGGCAATGGTTCAGGGAGAAGTCGAGAGGGAGAGGCAACAGTCTAGAGAGAAGTCGATATGAGAGGAAGAGGCAAAGTCAGATAAAATAAAACTCGTGGTATTGGGTGTTATTTCATTATGTTATAAGGGCAAAAGGGACCCAAGGGGGCAAAAGTGGCACAAATGTTACATTACAGGAGGAATGTAATATAACCTCAAAAAGAGGTGGGTATGACGTTACACCCAATATGACCGAATTTTGATACTGTAGCTAATATCATATTACTGAGATTGCAAAATATTTATGAATCAAACACGGTAATCTCATGAAGGAATCTTAGATTACGGCTTGTAATGAAAGATTCACGGAACCAAACCCACCTTAAGAACATGAGGTCTCAAGTTATAATTATATATATACATTCTTTTTGGTTTTTGATATTTAGGTGACACATAGCTTGCGGTCATGATTGAATAAGTATATATATACCAATTAATCAAATGCTTTTAAAATATAATATTTTTTCGTTATGGCAATAAGAATAATTATGCTTTGATTCTATCAAAGTAATTTAACTTGATCATAAAGTATAAAGTGTTTGGAATAGCGTGACAACCAACAACAAGCATTCGAAAAGAAAAGAAAAAAAAAAAAGAGAACACAATATTTTTAATGTGGTTCAGCCCTTCTTGGCCTACGTCCACTGATCCCTGAAAAGGATAAGATACTCCACTACAAAAATATTCCAGCTTGTAACTTTTGCACGGATAAAGCTACAAACCCTCCTACAATCATTGTAACTTTTGCACGAATAAAACTACAAATCTTCCTACGAATAATGTAACTTTTACAAGGATAAATCTACAAACCATCCTCCCAATATTATGACTCACCAATCAGAGAATCCCAATGCATATTCTCTTAAGTGTATGGACTCTCTGCCACAAGTGGTGGTGGTAGTGTTTCCCCAAAGGCCAAGGTATCGATTTATAGGTAAGCACTCCTCTTGGCTCATCAAATCTTCTCAATGTGGGATTAGGACTCTCCTTTGCTTAACCAAGTTACTTGATATAGGATGAGCACTCCTACTCAATGTGGGACTTGGACTCAACATACTGCACAAATCCTCCCTTGAGTCAAAGTCTTAATTATCTTGACAGCAACTTTATTTCCTTGAACCAAAAGCCTTTCGGCAACAACTCAGCAATTGTCCTACTTTCCTTCTCGAACAAAAAGCTTCTTGGCAGCAACTCCACTCGTTTGAACCAAAAGCTCTGATACTAGTTGTTGAAAATAGCGTGGCAACCCACAACAAGCATTCAGGTAGAAAAGAAAAAGAGAACACAATATTTTTAACTTGGTTCAGCCATTCTTGGCCTATGTCCACTGATCCCTGAAAGTGACAAGATACTCCACTAATAAAATATTTCAACTTGTAACTTTTGCATGGATAAAGCTACAAACACTCCTACAAACATTGTAACTTTTGCACGGATAAAGCTACAAACCTTCTTACAAATAATGTAACTTTTGCACGGATAAAGCTACAAACCATCATCCTAATATTATGACTCGCCAACCAGAGAATCCCAATACATCTTCTCTCAAGTGTATAGGCTCTCTCTCACAAGTGGTGGTGGTCGTGTTTCCCCAAAGGCCAAGGTACCTATTTATAGATGAGCACTTCTTTTGGCTCATCAAATCTACTCAATATGGGATTAGAACTCTCCTTTGCTTAATCAAGTTACTTGATGTGGGATGAGTACTCCTACACGACACCTGATATAAAATTGAGAGTTATTTGATATGGTCAATTAGATCCGGTAATTTTGGACAAAACATAATTATACGATCCAAATATAACATGAAAAAATAATTAAAACATGACACGACAAGAAAAATAAAATGAACATGATACAAATACATGAACGTGTGAAAATCTACATAAAATGAATTATTAACGTGTCGAGATTTATATAAATATATAATAGCTTGAATACGATTATGACAAAAAAAAATAACACTAACACGATGACACGTGACACGAAATTGAGAATTATTTGAATAGTGTCAATTAGACTTGACAATTTCAGACACAACATGATTATACAACATGAACAGAATATGAAAAAAATAATTAAAACATGACACGAAAAATAACATGAACAACCAACATTTGGTTGGTTGAATTGGTAAAGTGGCTCCAACCCTCTATATGAGAACTAAGGCTTGAATCCTGGGAGTCTCCATTGTTGGGAGGGCTTTACCATTACACTCTCAGCCCGACAGGGATTAGGCTTCCATCAACCATAAAATGGAGATGGGAGGACACCTTGGGTTTAGACAAAAAAAAATAACATGAACACGACAAAAATACAGGAACGTATCAAAATCTACATACAACCAATTATTAACGTATTAAAATTTATATAAATTTATAATACTTTAAACACGCGATAAAATAACACAAACATGTTACAAACATATATTTTTTTCTCTAAATTGAATCATTATGACAAATTATGCAAAATATGGGTGATTCTCATATGGCAAGTACACACAAAATTTTTTTCTAAATTGAATCACAATGACAAACTATGCAAAATATTTGGATGAATTGAAAACGACACGAATACAACATGAAAAAAATAATTAAAATACGACACGAAGGATAACATTAACACAAAACAAATACATGAACGTCTCAAAATCTACATAAAACGAATTATTAACATGTAAAAAATTATATAAATTTATAATATTTTGAGCATACGAAAAAAATAACACGAACACGACGCGAATGTGTCAAAATCTACATTAAATGAATTATTAACTTGCAAAAATTATATAAATTTATAATATTTTGAGCACACGAAAGTAACACGAATACTTTGAACACACGAAAAAATAACACAAATATGACACAAAAAAATAACATGAACACGACACAAAATATTTGAAATCGAAAAAAATTGAATACGAAAAGGTACAAACCCGAAAAGACCTAAACTCGATATGACTAGAACCCAAAATAATCTGAGATCCAAAATATCTCATTAGTGTTAATCAAAAGACAAAATAAACACAAAAAAATATTATAAAATAACCTAATTAATCCCTAAATCATATGGCAAAAAAAAAATCAAATGCCATAATTACCCTTCAAGCTATAGCTAATAACATGGATTATGTGGCAAATGCATGTTGTTTCAAAATCCTAAATTATGAGAAAAAACAACACGAACATGACAACGCACGACATAAATTTGGGAGTTATTTGAATAGTGTCAATTAGACTTGGTAATTCCAGACACAACATGGTTATACAACACAAATACAACATGAAAAAAAATGATTAAAATACGACACGAAAAATAACATGACACGACAAAAATACACGAACGAGTCAAAATCTACATAAAATGAATTATTAATGTGTAAAAGTTTATATAAATTTATAATACTTTAAACACACGATAAAATAACACGAACATATAATTTTTTCTTTAAATTAAATAATTATGACAAATTATGTAAAATATGATATGAATTGGGACACGACATGAACACACACAATTTTCTCTAAATTGAATTACCATGACAAACTATGCAAAATATTTGGATGAATTAAAACATGACACAAACACATGAAAAAAATAATTAAAATACGACATGATATGAAAATAACATGAACACAACACAAATACACAAACGTGTCACAATCCACATAAAATGAATTATTAATATGTAAAAATTTATATAAATTTATAATATTTTGAACATACGAAAAAATAACACGAACACGACAAAACAATATGAACACGAACGAATATCCAAACGTGTCAAAATCTACATAAATGAATTATTAACATGTAAAAATTATATAAATTTATAATATTTTGAATGTCGATTCGTGATTCTCGGGATGACCCGTTCGAGTGAGGGGAAAAAAACAGACAGAGGAAAAGACAAGTTAAAATTGGAAGGTTTTGAAAACATCATCGGAAAAGAAATGAAGTCGCCACCAATCTTTTTTGGTTAGGTGTGATTGGTCACTTATTAAAATCGATTTTTGTAAACATTTTAAAATCAATTAAAATATTTTTCAAAACCAATTTCGAAGTCTGTGCTTTTAAACCAGAGAAAACAAAAAGCGGGTTCGGGAGTCGGTTACTTGCAGGGAAGGATTAGCACCCCCACAACGCCCGTATAATACGGTACCTTATTAATCGTGTGTTATCTCGAGTCTCGGTAAAAGTCGATTTTAGATTTGGCATTTTTTAAAATAATTTCCAATTTAAAGAAAAATAATCCCATTTTTTAGTTTGAAAAGGATCCGAAATTTATTAACATAAAATTTTTCTATATTCCCTGGCAGACCAGGTAAAACATAGAAATTTTTATTTATTTTGAAAAACTTCCGAATCACTCTCTTTTTGAAAGAAAAATATTCCGTTGTTAATGATAATTGATGATATCCTCCCCGGCAAACCCAGCAGATACTCATGAATTATTTTAACTCGGGAATAACCTTGTTTTCTAAAAAACATGATTTTTATTGCATTAAAATCATTTACCAAAAAAATGGCTATGAATATGCAAATTGTTACTAAGGTACAAATACGACCTAGTTTATATGTACAATTATCATAGCATTACACATTTATCATGACATGGCAAAAGAATTAATGACATAGCATGTTTGACATGGCAAGGTCTAGATGACATGGCATAAGAATGAATGTCATGTGAATGAAATCGACAGGGCAAACATAAGCTTGGCGAACTAAATGACATGGCATAAAAATGAATGTCATATGAGTGAAATCGACATGGCAAACAAAATGACATGGCATGACAAGATGACATGGCACAAAAATAACATACCATGAGAATGAATGTCGTGGCATGAAAATGATGTGGCAAACGAATGACATGGCATATAAATGACATGGCAAACAAAATGACATGGCATATGAATGACATGGCATAAGAATGAATGTCATGTGAATGAAATCAACATAGCAAACAAAATGACATAGCATAAGAATGAATATAGTGTGAACATGAATGACATGACCTAATCTATGAATGACATGGCATGGTCGAATGACATGGCATGAACAACGATGACGTGGACAAATGACATGGCATATAAATGAATGACATAGCATGTTTAACATGGCAAAATCTAAATGACATAGCATATGTATGAATGACATGACATGCTTGACATGGCAAAATCTAAATGACGTAGCATATGCATGAATGACATGGCATGTTTGACATGGAAAACCTAAATAACATAGCATATGTATGAATGACATGACATGACATGACATAGAATAAATGACCTAGCATGCTTGACATGGCAAAATCCAAATGACATCATCATAAAATATTCATAATCACATCATAATCACACTAGCAACATGGATATAAAATGACATCAACATGGAATATTCATGAACATGGAATTTTCATAATTAAAATGACAAATGTAAATATCATGGAACATGCATGATCATGGAATTAATTTTTCATGTGAGGAATCACATAAATGGCATATGTCGGAAAATATTATTGTACTCCCCTGCAAAGCTTGGAAAATAATTCTTTCATATGACATTTACATGATTCCGAGTAAAACGAAAACCATAAGTTTCAATTCTATAAACACGTGCATTGAATAATTTCCTAACCTCCCCGGCAAACCCAACAAAGATTAAGAACTAATTCTCGCCAAATGTTTAGAAAACTGAAAAATACATTTTTATGCCAAAATAAGTAAAAACATTTTTAAATATGCAATGCATGAAGATGTATTTCTCCAATGAAGTAAGGACATCCGTATACCTAAAAAGGTATCCGACTACCTTTGGAAGAAACTTAAATTGGATTTTCAAAATCGAAATACTTTGAGCTTGGATTTAAAGAAAATCGGAATTTTTGGGATGAAAATTAGGCCTTGGCCGAACCCCCTCTTTAAAAGCTCTATTTTTCTTAGTTTTGAAACCCGAGTTGACCACCCTTGACCCGACTTTTATAAAACCAAATTTTATGATTGAAATGACATGAAAATTAAACTAAGACAGTAACCAATGTCCCAAATCAGCCCCTCTTAATATCCTAACCAAAAGAGAAAATTACTATTTCTTAAAAACAAATCTGACTCTCACAGGCAGTTTTGAAAACCTATTTTTTTGCTCTTCTAAAAATTTCAAAAAAATCTGTAAAAATTAGGGTAGACCTAGAACATGTTGATCTCCATGGGAAAAAATCAGCTTAATTTTTGGAGTAAGGGTACTATGACCGAAATTTTACCAAAGTCGAAACAGTGGGTTAAAACTATTTTGTCAAAAGCCATTTTTTCAGCCATATTAAAAAAAATCTAAAAAACATAAAAAAAAAAAAAAAAAAAAAAAAAAAAAAAAAAACCATGGCATCCCCTAAATGACTACTGCGTGTGGTAAAAAACTCATTTTATTTTGACCATGGGTGAGTAGTAAAAAAATCCCAAAGTCAGAATACCCAATCTAAACTATCACTCTTTCAACTATTATAGGCAAGGGATTTTTGGCTTGAGATCATTGGTTGATCTTGGCCAAAATCCTAGTTGAAAATGGCATGAAATGCATGATTTACAGCCTACAATCATATGACAATGAATCAACCATGAGTTCAAAATATGAACAAACAAACAAGCAAGAATGATCAAGTAAGAACAAGCACAAAAACATCTAGCTATTTTCGACCAAAGCATGAAAAAAGTAGAAAAGGTTTTGTCAACTTGGTTGTTTGGTGAAGAACAAAGAATAAAGGAGAGGAAACCTTTAAAATTTATTTTTGAAAACCTTTTTATTCAACAAAAAGTTAACAAATCATATGAAAACAAAGAGTAAAGAACATGATATCAAATGAAATAAAATGAAGAAGAAGAAGAAGAGGGAATAGCTATCTAGCTATTGCTTTCCAAATCAAGCTCTCCAAATCCTCCTCCTTTCTCCCTCTTTTCTTTTTTCTCTTCTTCTCCTTGAGAGGTTTTCTTTGCTACCTTTCCTCTTCTCCAAAATGTAGTGAATGTTGTCAAAAATGAATTCTCCCCCTTTTTCCTCTTGGCCGGCTGCCCCCTTTATTGTAGAGAGTGTGTGTGTTTTTCTTTCTTTTTTTCCCTTGTCATGCTTTGCATGCTCTCCTATCTCTACAAAATATCCAGGCCACTTGGCAAGATCATATGGCTTGCTATTAAAATATCTTCCTATGTGGCATTTTTAATCCTACTTGTCATCATCTCATAGCCTTCACATGCTCTTCACATGGCTTTGCAAGTTGGAAACCTCCCATTGGCCTAAAATGCCATGTAGGCATAGTGGAGAATCTTGTTCTTTTAAAAATGTCATCTTGCTATCCATCCTTGGCCGTTAGATTCATGATGATCACACTCCTCCCTTGCATCAGTTGCTGGCTGAAAATGGCCTGGAAATTTCCAGGCCATTCCTCTTTTTTTATTTATTTGCAAAATAGTCTTTTTTGGTTTCTTCGATAAAATTGTATTTTGGTCCCCAAACTTAATTTAATTGCAAATGGACCCCAATTTCGAAATTTCCTTTTCCAACTCAACCCATCCAATATAAAAATTAGTTCTGGAGGTTTTCACATTTTTTCGAGCTCTTTCTCTATTTTTCCCGAATTTTTCTTTAAAGTTTCGGTTTAGTGCCTCCCAAACTTTGTCTTGTTCATTTGAGCTCCAATTTCGAATTTTTCTTCTCCAATACCTTCCAAAAGATATAAAATTCAGATCTGAAAGTTTTCATAATTTTTCGAGCTCGTTTTCTATTTTTTTCGAAATTTTCTCTTGGATTTTCGGGTTAGTGCACTCGAACTTTGTCTTTTTTCATTCGAGCTTCGTTTTTGGATTTTTCTTCTACAATCCCTTCCAAAAAATATAAAACTGAGATCTGGAAGTTTTCGTAATTTTTTGAGCTCGTTTCCTATTTTTCCCGAAATTTTCTTTTGGAATTTCGGGTTAGTGCACTCGAACTTCGTCTTTTTCATTTGAGCTCTGATTTCGAATTTTTCTTCTCCAATCTCTTCCATAAAATATAAAATTCAGATATGAAATTTTTCATAATTTTTCGAGCTCGTTTCCCATTTTTCCCGGAATTTTCTCTTAGAATTTTGGATTAGTGCACCCGTACTTTGCCTTTTTTCATTTGAGCTTCGATTCCGGATTTTTCTTCTCCAGTCCCTTCCATCTAATATACAACTCAGGTCTGGAAGTTTTCATAATTTTCTGAGCTCGTATTTTTTTTTCCCGAATTTTCCAAGATTGCCTTTTAACTCCCGAAACCTCAGTTATACTCAAAACGGGTCCAATTTTTGGATTTTCTTTTTCCACTGCCCTTGTTATATATTGAATTGGAGTTGATCTGAAAATGCCCAATTTTTACGATCGAATTCCTCTCCAATTTAGTTTTCCCCTTTTCAATATCGAAAATTTCCTCGTTTTTCCTTTTTTCTCCGACCAGCTCTTCCTTGGGATCCACTTCAAATTGAAACTTGGGATATTTTTATTTGTTTATCCTTTATCAACTGGGGGCTTCAATTTCACCGGATCAGGCCATCTTTGCAACTTTCCCCAAATTTGTGAATTTTCCTAATTATTGATTAAATCCTTTTTTTTTTCTCTTCAAACCAATTCTTCTTTCAACTCCGCGTCAAAATTGGACCTTCCAATATCCGTAGTTACTGATTTTATTCCATTTGGGTCTTCCAATTTCGTCCAATTTGATAGTTTCCGCACTTTTACCCAAATTTGCCAAATTAGGTATTTCTCTATACTGAATTTCTGCAACCCGTATTTCAAACTCTATATCTTTCGTTGTAGACCTCGGATTATCAAAATTCCTTCACCATCATTCAATTCAACTTCGAATCTTCATTTTGACTGAGGGTTGACTTTTTTAGTGGTTGACTTTTTCAAAGTTGACTTTTTATGTTGACCTCCAAAATAAAGTTTTAGAGTCCTATTTGCGAAATGGTGGAAGTCTCTTTGTGTTCCGGGAGGTTGAAAAGAGAATTTGCCTGGTTTAAAAGGCCTAGACAAAATTAGGTGTCTACATTTAACACGAAAAAATAATATTAACATGATAAGAATACGTGAACGTGTCAAAATTTACATAAAACAAATTATTAACGTGTAAAAATTACATAAATTTATAATATTTTAAAAATACAAAAAATAACACGAACACAAAAACAATACAAACATACACATTTTTTTCATCTTTTTTACCTTTCTTTCACGAAAAAATAACACGAATACGCGAACATGTCAAAATCTACCTAAAACAAATTATTAACGTGTAAAAATTATATAAATTTATAATATTTTGAACATAAAAAAATAACACGAACACATATACGATACGAACACGTAATTTTTTTTTATTTTTTCATTTTTTTTCTTTTCTTTCTTTCTTTATTAATAAAAAAAAAATTGAAAATACTTAAACTAATCTTCCAACCCCTTTAATACTTATGCTTATGTGGCAAGTACATGTTCGTTTAAAATCCTAAATTCTCTAATCTCATGCAATTGGGGGATTGTTGGATTGTTTTTATAGTTAGTTATAGATAAAGGAAAAAAAAAAAGACGAACAAGAACAAGATTAAGGCTCAATAAAACAATAATAAACCATAACTAAAATTTAAAACAATAAGTTGGCAATTGATTTGTCATGAAGTGAACAAGCAGTAGAGGTGGCAAAATGAACCCAAACCCGAAAACCCGCCCAAAAAAACCCGAACCCGCCCAAACCCGATTTGACCAAAAAGTCAAAAACCCGAACCCGAAAAAACCCGAACCCGAATGGGCCCGAACCCGAATGGGTCCGAACCCGAATGGGTTCGAACCTGAATGGACCCGAACCCGAATGAGCCCAAACCCGAATGGGCCCGAACCCGAACCCGAATTTAATACTAAAAATAAAAATAATCAAATTGCAATTAATTATTATTTTTTTTTTTACAAAGCAATAACTTTAATTATTAATTTTATTCTAATTTTTAAAAATAATTTAATTAAAATTTAAAATTTAATATATTATATATATATGATGATGAAATAATAATTTTATCAAAAAGTAAATTATATTTTGTACTTATAAGTTATAACTTTAACGTCTCATATCATGATAAATTTACAATTTAAATATTTTAAATTCTTGAAAATTTTAGAGATGTGAAAAAAAATTTGACAACAATTCAATTATTCTTTAAGGGTAAAAAAATTTGACAATAATTCAATAATTTTGACCTTTTGGGTTATACTTATACGGTTAAGTTAGAGTGAGTTTAATTGGATTATGGCTTTCATGGAATTTTATTTTAGCGGATGGGTTTAATGGGATTTTGGGTTTTATGACCTTTTGGTTTTGGATATATTTATTATATATTAATAAATAATCATATTAATTATATATTTATTACGTATAATTTAAATATAAATTATATTTTTTTAGTACTACTTTATAATTTATACTTTATACTGATGAAAAAAATATAAATACTTGATAGATATATATATATATATATCTATCTTGACTATAAGCATAAAATTTTTGTATTTTATAAGTATATAAATGAATAAATGAAGGCCAAAATTTATTTTTAAAAGTTTTTTATTTTATAGTGAATATAAATTATAATGTATTTATATTTTGAAATTCGAATTCATCAAATCAATTATTTTAAATATCAATATGATTAATTTATAATATATCATATTTTTTATAATAAATTATTTCAAAATTTGATTTTATATAAAAATTAATTTCTTATTCTTTTGGTGCTAACAAATATTAATTTTAAAAATAAATATAATTAAAAATATCATATAATAGCAAAAGTATAAAAATAATAATAAACTAATAATTTGTTTTTAGATATAAATATTTAAATTACGTAAAAATGATTACATCTAATATAAAATAAAATAATGTAAAACATACCTGAATCCAGACCGAACCCGAACCCAGACCGAACCCGAACCTGAATGGACCCGAACCCGAATGAGCCCGAACCCGAATGGGCCCGAACCCGAATGAGCCCGAACCCGAATGAGCCCGAACCCGAATGGACCCGAACCCGAATGAGCCCGTACCCGGATGGACCCGAACCCGAATGAGCCCGAGCCCGAATGAGCCCGAACCCGAATAAACCCGAACTCGAATGAACCCGACCCGAACCCGCCCGAACCCGCCCAATTGCCACCTCTAACAAGCAGTAAACTAATCAGTATCGATCAAACTAAAAGGAAAATACTGAAATTCAATTCTACATTTCATCATCACCATAACAACAACCAAAATTTCTCTCAGGTGGATCTAACAAGCCAAACACAATTCAGCTAATTAATCGCATCTAAATTCCTAGCTCTTTGAGGCTTGCTTTTCCTTTGTCTTCTGGATTTTCAGAACCTTCTTCACAATTTTTTGCTCTTCCACCAAGAAGGCTCGAATTATCCTTAGCAGGATTAAAAGGCAGAAAGAGATTAATAAGATTTGCATCAATCACAATGAACAAAAAACAAAAGTAGCATCAAAAAAGCATTTAACAGCTATAAATAATGCACATAATTGTACCTCTCTCTAACAGCACTTCCAGACAAAACACCACCATAGGCACGATTCACAGTCCTGCGGTTCCTAGGCAATCTAGACCTCTTGTATTCAGCAGGTCTCAAGTGAGGAATCTGCATAGAAGCGAAAAACATGAGAGCAAGTTCAAAAGCTGAACTCAAAGGTGAGTGTAGGATATGTGTCCGAAACAGGTCTACTCAACACTTTTTAAGTTTTTCATATATTTGGAAGATCATATCTCCATTCTCATGTCCGAATATGTGTCAGATACGGGTACTTTAAAAAAAAAACAAAAGTCCAGGTAACATAGACCTCATGTTCTATAAGAACCAAAACAGACTACTTAAACAACATAAAATAATAGAATGTAAAAACTACCGTACTTTCTATATTGGCAAAAAAGTTTTACATTTCCAGTTCTACTTAATATACTACTATAAAGTGCCACAGTTAGTACGTTTCCGCCATATATGAATGTGCAACCTTAGGGATGGTTGAAAGTTATCGTTAATTCCTAAATTTTCTGATGAACACATCTTATTTTAGGATTTAAAACTGTAAAAACAGAATACTTTGCAGTTTGCATACTATACGTTCAAATAAAAGTAGAAACATTAAAAATATCTAATGATCATTATTTCCCATTTTATAACTCTTAGATCTTAAAACTAAGATATAAAACTAATCTGAACAGTATTAAAATCTATGCTCAATTCGGAACATAAAATTCATTAAGCAAACAAAACAATGAATAATAAACAGAGAAAAGTAATATTTTTATTATCAAATCATCAGTTCTTAATCGCATAAACAAAAGGGTATCTAAAATTTCATATGCTTATTCTATCAACCCAACAATAAAAACTCAAAATTCCAACCAAAAATCCAACTTTAACCGACAAAAAAAAAAAAGAAAAAAAGAAAGAAAAGAACTTACACCATGAATTCTCTTTCCAGTAACAGGACACTTGGGGCCACTTGCTCTCTTCTTAGTAGTCTGATAAACAAATTTCCCACCTTCAGAAAAAAGGAAACAGAACAGCTTATTTTCATTATAAAAGAAACAGAGCACCAAAAGCGGCATCGTCAAGAAACTTCAGGACTTACCGGGGGTCTTAACGACACGATGTTGGTTCGATTTTGTAGCGTAGCTATGGCGAGTCCGATAAGTAAGTCTTTGAACCATTTTTTTGGGTTTTTAAAGCTTTGGGTTTTATTTTCTCTGCTCTGATTTTGGGAAGACAAGAGAGAGACAGAGCGGAGACCAAAGGCTTAGAAATCGGAGAAGAGAATCTATAAATGTGGATTCTTTTGGATAGAACCCTAGATCGGACGGTTCTTAAATTCGGGGGCTGTGTTTATCAACGGTTGAGATTATGCACGAGTGTTTTTCTATTTTATGATGATAAAATAATTGATTTTTTTTTTTTTTTTTATGAAGTTGTTTTAATGGTTATTTGAGTATCTAATGAGTACTTAAATTTTGGCTTGATTAAGTTGATTGAATACTTATTAATTCTTAATAAGTATTTAAGTTCGAGTTTTACTAGCATTTTGACATTGTGTATTATTTTTTCATTGTTTTTAAAACTACTTTCTCTCTTATTCTATGATAAATTATTTTTCATGTTCACTTCCGTAATCTTAAGATAAAGAGAGGTAATAATAAGATCTTCATCGATTAGGTCGGATTAAATTCGAATAATAAAAAAAATTACTTGATCAAGATCCGATCTGGTTCGTTGGGTTCGAAAAATCCGTCTTACTATTTAAAATATTTAAAATATTAAAACTTCGTTTCTAATTAATATTTATGTATTTATTTAAACTTAAATAAAAATATTTTTTTTATTTATTAAATAATAATATGTACCTGGTCAAACTGGTTCGGATCTAAAATATGGTATCACAAGCTTGATCCAATTCATATTGAACCCGTTGGACCAGACGAGTAATTTAATTCTTAGACAAGTCTATGAGTATGATAGGATGAGATTTTTATGAAGTTATACGTATAAAAAAAAAAGTAATAATTATAATTAAATATTAAAATTATTAAATTAAATCATAGAAATCAACTAACCAACATCTAATAAAGATAAATTCAATATAAAATAAAATAAACTTTGTACAAAATGAGACTTAAACTTAAAAGTTTAAAATTTTAAAAATTATCCATTTTATCACTAAATCAAGACCTCATAATGAGATTTATAATATAAAAGAACTTTTCATTTGAGGAGAAAGAACGTGTCTGTTGTCTAATTAAGATGCCGATTTGCATTTTATAAATAGGATGAGTATTCGACCGGTTCGATTTTAAAATTTTAAAAATTGAATAAATCAAATAAATTTGAAAACTGATCGACCCGATTGAAATATGCTTGAAAAACCGAAATAAACAAATCAAAATTAATCAGTTCAGTCGATTATTTCGATTTCTCACTCATATTTTTATTGATTTCTACAAAATTAACACTGAAAGGTGAAACCATGAATATATCTAATCAATTAGGGCAATCAAATTTACGGTGTCCAAACTCCCCACAATTGTAACACTTTCAATTAAAGCCCTCCTCTTGAACCATCCCTAAATTGAATCTGAATCCAAACCTATTCAAATTCGATTTGATCAAAAAGTCAAAAACTCGAACTCGAAAAAATCCGAATCTGAAATGGCTCGAGCCCGAAATTACCTGAACCCGAAAGGGCCCGAACCCGAAATGATCCGAACCCGAAAACATTCGAACCCGAAAATACCTGAGCCTGACCCGAACCCGAACCCGAATTTAATACTAAAAATAAAAATTATCAAATTATAATTAAATAATTTTTTTATTAAGCAAGAAATTTATTTATAAATTTTATTCTAATCTCTTTTTTAAATTTTAATTAAAATTTAAAATTTAATTTATATTTTATATATATGATAAAATAATAATTTTATCAAAAATAAAATTATATTTTGTACTTATAACTTTAATGTCCCATATCTTGATGAATCCACTATCTAAAGATTCTAAATTCATGAAGATTTTAGAAATGTAAAATTTTTTTGACATAAAATATTACTTGTCCTTTGTTTATTTTATTTTAAGAGCACTCTTATAATAATATAATAGTGTTTTCTATATATTAAAATTAATTAACAGCAATTCATTCATTTTAACTTATCTTTAGTAGAAGAGTATTTTTATATTAAAAAATAGATAAAAACTACTTTTAAAAAAATGTGTTGCTCTTTGCAACATATATATGGTTTTCTTAGACACATTATTAAATTAAGTCATCAAATATTAATTTATAAAAGTATTGTGTCATTTTAGAATTTAAAAGTATTTAACATAATTAGCTAATTTAATTTGTAATTAATTTATTATTTATTTTATTTTGGATAAGTATTTTTTAAATTATTATTATTGTATTACACTTGATATAATTTAAGATATAATTTACTTTTAGTAACATATCATATCAAAATTTAAGATTAATTCACTTAGTATAGAGGTGCTCATGGGTCGGGCCGGGTTCAGGTCGGGTTTAGGTATGATATTAACACCATATTCACTTGCCCAAGCCCGATCTGAAATATAGGCCTCAAATTCTGTCTAAACCCGCCCATATTTGTAAATAGGTAGACCAAACTCGTTTAGGCCCGCCCATTTTTTTTTTCTAAAAAAATTTTAAACAAATATTTTTTTATTATTTAATTTTTAGTAATTTTATCTTTTTTTTTTCTTTTATTAAATTCCAAAATATGGATAACTTAGCATATTTTTAAATGTTTACACTATAATATTATATATTTTTATTTTTTATATGATATAAATTACATAATATATAAAATATAAAAATAATTTATTATATAAATGAAAAACGGGTCGGGCCGGGCTCGGGCATTGATTGTTGGAGTTAAGGCCTGACCCATTTTCTAAATGAGCCTCATTTTTTTGCCCAAACTCATATTTCAGGCCTAATACTTTTGTCCAAACCCTCCAAAATATGGGCGGGCCTTTAGGCTTGGGCAGGTAGTCCGGCCCTTGAGCAAGTCTAACTTGGTAATATCCTTACTAATAAAAGTTGAATGTTAGGTTCGATTATTTACATTAGCATAAAATTTTTACATTTTACAAATATATAAACGAATAGTTGAATGCCAGCGTTCGTCCCTAAAAATCTTTTATTTTTTAGTGAATATAAATTATAATGTATTTATATGTTGAAATTCGAGTTCATCAAATCAATTATTTTAAATATTAATATGATTAATTTATAATATATCATATTTTTTATAATAAATTATTTTAAAATTTTATTTTATATAAAAAATTAATTTTATATTCTTTTGGTGCTAATAAATATTAATTTTAATAAATAAAAATAAATAAAAATATTATATTATAATAAAAGGTTACTTTAAAAAATAATAATAATAATATATTTATTTTATTTTTAAAAGTAAATATTTAAATTACGTAAAAACGATTACATCTAACATAAAATAAAATGATGGAAAACATACCCGAACCCAAGTGGGCCTGAACCCGAAAAGATCCGAACCCGAATGAGCCCGAACCCAAATAAATCCGAACCCGAATGAACCCAAACTCGAATGAACCGGACTCGAACCCGCCTGAACCTGTCCAGTTGCCACTTCTACCTTTGAACTACTCTTCATCATCACAACCCTTTTTGAAAAACTCTTTCCAATCCCCAGCATTCATCAACTTCATGCAAATATTTTCCAACCCCAAGACCAAAAGCGAAAGGAAGATTGAAGAGGCACTGAGGCATGCAACATAAAAGAATATGAACTATTGAGTAGGGTTTTTTTTTTTAAATTTTTTTTATGTTTTGGTCTTTCAAGAATTGTTGAATTTATTTAACTGTATTGTATGGGTTTATGATTTATTTGGGTTATGAGTTGTTGGGTTGAATATGATTAGTTTAATTTTGAATTGGATTGGGTTGGATAATGTTTATTGGGTTTGAGTATATTTAAATAAAAAAATAATATTATTTTTTTAATTAAGTATCGGTTTATTCGATCGATTCGGTTTATATATAAAAAACTACAAACTGACTGGATAAACACATTAACACCAATCTATCTAATCGAATAAAACCGAAACCGGACAAACAAACGATTTTTTCGATTAATCAAAATTTTGCTCACCCCAATTTATATATCATAATCTCAATCAAAAATTATTATGGACCTTTTTGTAAATTTAGAATTTTAGGAATGAATAACCTCACAATCTAATTGAGGATGCTACACAATTAAATCTCTCTCACCAAGCAAAATCTCTCCATAAAATCAGCTTCAGCTTCACACAATAGGAAGAACTAGCCAACAGAGTAACAAATTTTCCTTTTTGCTACATTAATACTTTGAATTCATGGGCATAAAATTAAAAGAGTAGAAAAGGAAGGAGAAATAGACCTGCTCATGGACCGAGCAGCCCGGCCGATCCGGTCCGTATTGGGTCGGGTCTGGACAGGTATTTTAGTGATCCAGGCCGGGCCGGATCACTGTTCACCCAATAAAAAATATTATTTTTTAAATTTAATTATAAAAATATATAAAAATAATAATTCTTTTTTAATATACATGAATAGTCATATATGGATCGACAGGTCGGACTTGAATAAAGAAAAAAAAATGGGCCGCGGCCCGGTCCGGGCACGAGCAGCTCTAAGAAGAAAAGACAAAATCATGATTTTTGACTAAATTTCTCATTTCAAGAAAAAAAAAAAAGCTAATTAATATCTCATTTTGTCAACAAAAAAAAAAAAAAGTTACAACTTACAATGTTAAAGACTTTGTAGAACAAAACAAGCAAACACAAGTTGGGGGACCTCATCTTTCCTAGTTCTAGGCTTTAATTTCTTGTACAATTTGTCAAGAGTTTTAATATTTCCGTCTCTTGCTGCTTTGCCATTATTATTTTTCTTTTTCGTGCACTACCCCTAATTTTAGAACTTGGGAAACCTAAAACCAATTCAGCTTACTTCTAAATCAATCTAATGAACATCATCAAAGATCAAAACTATGAAAGTTACAAATAGCAAAATTTTAATAAACATATGATAAATTATGTAACATAGGGGCAGCACCTGCCCGACTCGACAAGTTTTATCCAAATTGAATTAAACCTTAAATATGATATTTTTTTTTGTAATTTGGACCAATTCAATCCGATCCAAATTATTATTTAATCAATAAAAAATAATTTTATTCAAATTTAATTATAAAAATATATAAATATTAATATAAAATAATATTTTAATATATTTCAAATATTAAAACGGACTTTCGAACCTGACCAGCTGAGTTCAAACGAGCATTGCAAGCAAATTATTTTGTTATTCGAGCTTGATCCAATCTGACTCGAACCATGAACATCTCTAGACAGTAGCAAGAGGGATGGATATAGAGGAAAATATATGCTATATTACTCATAAATATTAACATGGAAAAAGCAAAAATGATGGTTCTACATCAATCTTCCTATTAACAAAATTAATCTTGCTCAATTTGCTGTGGCACCAAAAAAGTTGGTCTTTTGTCACTTTGGACATGTTCAAAACTCTTGCCACCAATTTCAAATCCACTTGAGAGAAGAAGTAAAGGACTTGATCTGAATTCTCCTCTTGATTCTTCCTGAATTTTCTTAATATGCAGTTTCCACTTCTTAGTATATCTTTAAGCTTCCTACCCTTCTGCAATTTCATTAGAAAACATGTTAAAAACAAATAAGATTACCCCCATTTTTATGTACTAAAATAACTATGTTGCTCTGATTTTTATTGTTCTTGAAGTATTCGTGTCTGACACCCGTATCCGACGCATATCTGGACATGAGTATGAGGATATGATTCCCCAAAGACTCTCCAAATACATGGAAATCTTAGAAAAATTGAACATACCCAAGTCGGACACATACCCGTATCCGACACTCATACTCGGGTCCGAGTAACATAGCTTAATAATTTGATAAAAGCTTTTGAAAGACTAACCTTTTGTAGACTTGTTTGAACCTCTGCTAAAAGTTCAAGATCTGCTGGCTGTAAAGGTTCTACTTTAGTTCCTTTCCTGGTCTTCTGGATTACAATATTTGCATCTTTATCAGCTCGAACGAATCGCCAAAATATTCTTAATGATTCTTCCATGATCTCTACTAGCATGTCACTTGTAATTGCATCATCATCTCTTCCTTTTCTTCTAGCCTTCCTTTTATCCTTCATACTATCCTCTACAGCAGAAAGTAAGCTTGTATTAGCTAATGTTTCCTACAGTTTTGCTGCTTAATCAACAAATGAGTACTCATTGAGTTATGGTTGCAGCGGATCGGATATTTTTAGCTTTTGAAATATTCGAATTTGAATCCGCTTAATTTATATGATATCTGAATCGTTTATTATCCGTTTACTATCTGAATATTACTATCAGAATCTGCATTCGATTTAGATAGTAATATCTGTCAAATATCCGAATCCGCTAAATATTCGAATTTATTAAATCTATTTTTTTAAAGATAAAATATAAAATTAAACAAAAATTAAATATGTAAACGGATATCGGATTTGAATATCCAAATCCGTTATATATCCGAATCCGTTATCCATATAAATAATTAACGAAGATTCAGATAACATATTCGGATATCCGATACTATTTGCACCAAAATCAAAGAGGATTCAGATAAAAGATATCCAATGGATCATATCCGAATCCGCTCCGAATCCGTTACGAATAATAAATTTAATATCCGGAATCCGCAATCCGCAATATCCGAATCCGCAAAAAACAGATAAATTATTGTTAAATATCCGGTTTTTTACTATTTATTATCATCCCAATTGCCAATTGCCCCACTTAGCTCAAAGGGGTCTAATTAGATTAGGAGACATGCAACAACCAGGCATATTGTCGCAATCTCAGGATATAGACATTAGACAATGCTTCAAATATCATTTTTCAGGATTAGCAGTTCTCACCTCTAACAACTGGAACTTGAAGGAGATTGCGTAGAACACATCGATTCTTTACGTAGTTTTGTAACCTTGGCCCTTCAAAGGGTTCATTCTCTATAAATCTTTGCATCAGCACTTGAAACTGTTGAAATTCACCACCAACGTCATTGTATCGACATATGCCATAAGGATCAGATTCCCATATTTCAATTGCCTTCTCATATTGCCAATGTAGTATTTCCCAAGAAAGGCACAATTGCCCTACATACACCATTTCCAAATCACTCTGCAGCTCCTTAATGAACTTCGTCATGGGGTCGTCGAAATCGGACTTTTTTCGCCTTCCTAGCCTCAGGTTTTGGGATAGAAGAGATGTAATTGCTGGAGATGAAGATGATTTGTGGCTTGAAATTGATTGCAGTGGATCCTTTGATTGAAGAAAACCTATGAATTGTCAAGATACATGAGGAACAGGTTACTTTACATCTACGTTACTCCGATTCGGGTGTGAGTATCGGACACGAGTATATTCAATTCTTTTTAAGATTTTCATGTATTTGGAGGGTCCCTAGAGGATCATATCTCCATACCCATATCCGTACATGCGCCGAACACGGATGTCGAACACGATTACTTCAAAAAAACTAAAGAGTCGGAATAACATAGCTTTACATAAAACTTAAACTAAAATTTAATGAAAAGGGTATAAAGCAGATGTAATTGGCAACCTATACATAAATCATAACCTAAAAAGTCACTTATTTATGAGATAAAAAGAAAAAGTCAAAGTGTTTTTTCATGCAATATAGCTTTCCAAGTTGTCTTCTTTCTACCATTTAAATTTTAAAGTGCTTTTTACAACAAAAAAAAAAAAAAAAAAACCAGCTCTGAAAAAGATTTTGTTGAGCATTAAAAACCACTGCAGATTTTTTTTTATTCTGAATTCAGTAGTAAGTGAGAGTTAGGTAAAGCTTTCCCATAATAAGTTGGTGTCTTAAATGAAATTGTGGAACTAAGCTGAAATCTAGAGGTTGGCTGGACAGCACCAAAGACATAGATAGCACTATCAACTAAACCTGATAATATTGGACACGATACGATTACGCGAGACAAAAAAAATTATTAAAAACACGACACAAACACGACACGATACGAAAAAATAACACGAACACGACACGAATACACGAATGTCTCAAAAATCTATTTAATACGAATTATTAACGTATCAAAATTTATATAAATATAAAATACCTTAAACACGATTATGACATGACAAAATATACGAACACGACACGGATACACGAATTTTCAGATCTACCATCAACTAACTAAAAATAGTAAAATACTGTCACAAAAGGAAAATAGGTTAATTGATCTCCATATGGGTATTCTTTTAGAACATTATTCATAATTAAATTTATAGAACAATTCAAACCTGAGTTTAATTTAGTTAGTTCATGCAATCATTTTTAAGAGATGGCATCCAGCAGATCCGGAATTTGAATCCCTGCATCTGCAATCCCTTCCACTATTATCAAGCTACGACCTCTTTTGTAAAAATTTTAAAAAATACTTTCCTGTAATCATTATATCTAGAGATGATAACGGTTCGATTCGGTTCAATTTTAGAAAAAAAATTATGGTTAATGTGCAGTACTCGGTTCGGTTTGATAAAATGTGGCATCAACAAATTCGAGATTCGAATCCCAGCATCTGCAATCTCTTTCCCTTACGACCTCCTTTGTATAAAAAAAAAAATACTTTCATGTAATCATTGCACCAATGCTTTGGATTTGAGCAGGTTCAAGTTTCTGCAACCCAACTTAACAAATTTAAGTCCTATTTAGCATTACTGTTGGCATAATTTTTAAGATCAAAAGTTGCGTTTCATCGCAAACGCAATGCTAAACGAGTAAAAAAAATTGATTTTTACGGTTGAAATTATGATTTGACAATCCAAACCAAAAAGCCAAAAAATTAAATATTTTGGACTTTAAAAGCTGGCTTTTAAATAAAATAACTTTATTATCCTCACATTTCTAAATTTTTAATATTTTAAACATATATTTTTTTGACATTTCATTTCCTCATAATACTTTTTCACAACAATACCAAATACTTAAAAATTCTTAAATCATATTTTTAAATATATTTTTTTCTACCTAAAGTTTTTTAATAAGCAATGTTAGACTAGCCCTTAGTGGGCCCCTTAGCCTAACTTCCAAACGACTGCTTAAGGTAGAATGTATTATTCATTTTGATTGATTAACTAGAAAAAGATAAGCACGAAGATGGTTCAAATAATTATGCATAGAATTTGAAATTATAGCAGATAAACGAAAAGATGAACTATACTTGAACAATGTAATTATCTAAATGCTAAAATGAATGAAGAAAGGTTTAGGAAACAGTACTAAAAGGATACTGACCTATTGCATACATCTTCTGGTAATTCAAGATATCGAATTTTCGCATTCTTTCTCTGTAACTCTTGTAGAATTTATGAAGCTCACTCATTCTATCTACATGGTGGAACTTCTCATCAATCTTCCCAGGCTTCAAATCATCCATTATCTTTGGAGACTCTGATTCTTCTAAGATGGTAGGCAGGCCTGTGGCTCTAACCTTTTTCAGCTCCATCTTGAGCTGTTCTATCAGATCTTGATGCTCCCACAAAGTTTCCAATCCATTTGAATCCTCAGAATCTGAAGCAAATGAATTATCTAAATTTGACATTTGTGAATTATTCAAAGTATTTGTGGATCTATTGTCATTGCCACGAAGTTCTTCTTCCTGCTTGGAATCCTCATTCTGGTTTTCAGGCTCTTCTAATTTTCTAAGCTCTTCCATTATATCTGTATCTTCATTGTTAAAATCATCAGCTTCTTCTAAGTCCAAATCTTCCTTTGTTAATTCTCCCTTATCTCTACAAATGTTCCTTAAAGAATCAACCTCAAAATCTCTATCTGATAAAAATCCATCACTAGCTGAACCAAAAAAATTACTCATATAATCAGGACTTGAACTAATCGAATCCTTATCAGTCTCTGAAACAGTGAATTCCTTCTCAGAAAGAAACTTGAAATTCCCTGAAACACCGTGTTGACTTGGAAAATTATTTTCCACATGAACTGCTTCTTCTTCACTTTGTTCTGGTTCAATTAGAGTCTTCTCTGGCACTTTTTCTTCAGGAACTGCTTCATCATTCAAATTTCGTTCCATAAAATTCTCTTCTGACAAGAACCCATTGTTAGAATCAGAAAATAATTCTTCGACACAAAAGCTCAAATCCTCTGGCTTCTCCATGGTACAACTAAAATCATTTGTTCTTGCAGAAGGAATAGATTCCAATTCCAGGCCATCATTATAATTCTCATCTCCTGTAAACTTCCTGCTGAATTCTTCAAAAGTCTGATTTTGAAACTGAAACTTGAAAAAGAACGTTGGTGACTCTTTTTCTTCAACCGCTTCACTCTTTTCACTCTTCAATTCAATAGCATCAGGTTTGGGTTCCTCTGTTTTCTCATCTGTGTCATCCTCTGGCTCAATAGGTATCGAATTGTTTGATTGAGAAAGCTTATCTATTTGAGTCCTGAAAGCAGAAAAACATATAAAACAATCATTCAAGTACGGGAAACCATTATTTTCATTGTTTAAGAAACACGTAAAGTCAATATTGCTTTACCTGGAAAAAACTTTGCTGAAGAAATCAAACAGAGAGAAAAACAGGGCAGAGATCGAGACTAAGAAAAACCCACCAAAAGGAATCATCTTTTGAAAGAGAAACACATTTAAAGAACTCATATTCTTCCAATTAAAAATGGGTATTGATCAAAACTTCTTCAGGGTACCCATCAATATAAAACCATCAATCTCTTTTTTTCAAGTTGAAGCAAAAGAAAGTTCATAGGAGCTCTGATTTGAACTTGGAAATCTTTTATTCAAAAATAGACTGTTCACCTCTAAAAAAAACCCAAACCCAAAAATATTATGAAATTTAATTTTGCATGAAAATTAGGATCAAAAGAAGTTGAAATCTGACCTAATTAAGTCAGATTTAACTTCATCAAAGCAAAGAAAAAGAATAAGGCGAGGGAAGAAAAGAACATGTCAGCTACTAAGGTGCTAGTTTGAGCTAATCTTTGGTTGCTTAAAGCCTCGGAATTCTGAAGACCGTTATGCGAGAGATTCTGAGAGAAGATTTTGGTTTAGTTGAAAGGTCTGTTTTTGCCTTGTATTTAGTCTGCAAAATTTGTGAGTAGGAGAGAGAAAGAGAATAAAATTGGGTTAAATTGAATGTTTACGCCTTTAGTTATTTTATTAATTTTTTGTTTTAATTTTTTTTAGGGTTGAATTTGAAAGTTTAGGTTAGGAAGATATAATTAGTTGGGAATTTTTTTTTTTGGACTAAGTAATAAGAAAATTAAGGACCAATTTTACTAGAATTGGGTGTTAGGCTTTGTGATCCAAGTCGGAGGAGGAAGTAAGTTAAAGAAGTTTCATAAATAATTTAACAATAATAGAAGTGAAAATACTAAAGAAAAATAAAGGGATACAAATTGTAAGAAAAAGCATATTTTTTTACTAAAGATCTTTTTAGGGGTTAAAATTACATGCTACTTATGGTTGAAGATTGCTATAAGTCACTCTAATAAACAGGGAAAAGGGTTGAATTTAGAGGTTTAGATGAATCAAAACAAAGGAAAATAGATAAAATAGAAACAACTTGGTTGAATTTATTGGCTTTTTTAGAAGGAATGTAGTTACTTTTAAGAATTGACATCTAATAAGTCTCGAATATCAACATTTGCATTCTCTCTTTTTTTCCCCTAAATTGCGGCCTCTATTTTAGATGAAATTAAAATCTCTAAAGCTTTTGATTATGTAATTTCTTCATTTGGAAGTTTTTTTACCTATCCACATTCCAAGAAGTAAGCATGAAAAATCCCAGTAAAAGCTTTAAGTTTGTTCCTTCTTTCTCTCTTTTACCACATCCAAACATGAAACATGCATTATGCATATCAACATAATCATATATTAGGATGGGATTGCACAAGTAGATGCTTTTCCTCAACAAGATTTGCCTTCAAAACCTACCCCAATCAATCCTTTACCCTCTTACCAATTACGACTCCATTTGAATGAACGGTAAGATTGAATTTGGTGAGATTAAAAACAACGATCGCGGTGAGATTAGTTACTACAGTGGTGAGATTAAAATCAGTGATGGGATATGTGTTTGGATTCAAACGCAGCGATAGCGGTGAGGTGAATTATAATGAGAAAGAAAAATGATCATTAAAGACATTAGATTAAAATGTGTATATATATAATAAATAATTAAAAATCATTAAAATTATATTTATATTAAATAATAAAATATATATTAAAATTATATTTATGTTAAATAATAATAATTAAAAACTATTAAAATAATATTTGTATTAAAAATAAATTAATAAAATAAAAATAAAAAATAATGAAAGGGGGTAAAAAAGAAATTTTCCCCTCCACTAGGAGTCTAGTAATCCACTAAACCCTTAAAGCTCTAGTCAAGTAAAAACTAGGGGTGTAAATGAGACACCTATGCTCGCAAGATACTCGAGTTCGATTCGAAAAAAGCTCGAATTCGATTTGGTCGTTATCGAGTCGAGCTCGAGCAGCTCGAACTATCGAACGAGCCGAGTTCGAGTATCTTAATACCCAATTCTAATAGCTCGCAAGCCTAATCGAGCTTTTTATTTATTTATAATATATATTTATAATATTAATTTAGTATATTACCCTTAATATATATACATACTTAAAAATCCTAAAACCTATTTTTTTCCCTTATCTTCCTCTCAACTCTCAACCGCCGCTCTCCTTTCTCTCCCTCACAGTCTCTCTCAACTGGCTCCTTCTATCCGAATCTCCCTCTCAACTCTCAGCCGCTCTCTTCTTTCTCTCCCTCACAATCTCTCTCAACCAGCTCCTTCCTTCTTTTCGAAACCCTAAAATGTGTATTAGCCCCTTTCTTTTTCTCTCGCAGTCTCACATTCTCTCCCACAGTCCCACTCCCACCCCCAACCAAGGCTTCCTTTTTCTTCTCTCCCTGAAATCAAATCTCGGCTGCTCCTCCTGATAAGAATTATCTTATATTACAATTTCATTCTTTTGCTTTTCTAGTTTTGGTGGCTGCTCAAACTGCAAATATTAGTTTAGGATCATCTCTTGTTACCTCAAAAGACTATTCTTTATGGCATTCATCATATGAGAAATTTGTATTTATTGTGTTGAAAACATAGAAACATAGAAAAATTTGGATTTTGTTGTTGAGTAAGGTTTTAATTTTTTTTTATCATTCTTGAAAAAATTTCATTATTTAAATGCAAAATATATATATATATATGAAACGAGCTCGAGTTTGAACTCGAGTTTGAGTATGTAAATCGAGTTAGCGAACCTAATCGAGTCGAGCTCGAATAGTTCGATTTTATCTCGAGCCGAGCTCGAGCTTAAAAATTAGTATATATTCGGTTTAGCTCGAGTCGTGAATTTCGAATCGAGCTCTAGCTCGAGTTTCTCACTATTCGAACTCGACTCGATTCGATTACAGCCTTAATGAAAACCCCAAATGCACTCTCAATGGGATGAGCAGTCAATGGAGGAACCCCTCAGAAAACTGCAATGGGGTCCAAATGGACCCTAAATCAACAGACCACCTTGTAATATTGCTAATGAACAAGCTAGAGGAAAAGAGTTTCGAAAGTGCCCATTAACAAGATAATCTTGCTATAAAATCCAAAATCCATCTTATTATTTACATTTATGTGCTCACATAGACATTTTTTTGAAAAAGAGGTATTCAAATCCAACAGTTTTAGTAGGAAGGGATACAAATTTATCACTGAATCAAATACTCATATGTTATATATATATATATATATATTATTGTACGTATAAATTGAGCATTAGAAGAAGCATAATTATACTTACAACGTAAGCTATATATACAAATATACAAGCAATGTATACGGTTGGAAAAAGTATAGACAAACTATATACAATTAAAGGTGGCAAAAGGACCTGAACACAAAAACTCGTCCAAAAACATTCAAACTTGAATCCGTCCAAATTCGATTTAATTAAAAAAGTTAAAAACTTGAATCCGAGAAAACTCGAACCAAAATGGCTCGAGCCCGAAATGATCCAAGCTCGAAACGATCCAAACCCGATACCAACCTGATGATAAACTCATAATAACCCAAATTTAATATTAAAAATAAGAACGATCGAATTATAATTAAATAATTTTTTATAAAACAAAAACTTTAATTATCAATTTTATTTTAATCTATTTTTTTACTTTTAATCAAAAATTAAATTTTAATATATATATATAAGGTAAAATATTAATTTTATCAAAAAGTTAATTGTATTTTGTACTTGTAACTTGTAAGGGTATTGAAATTATATGAGTATAAAATAATTTGAAGGTTTAATTACACAGATAGTTACTCAACTATTCGAGATTTTTTATTTTGGTCACTCAACTATAAAAATATCAATCTCATCACCCACGTTATAAAATTTTATTTTTTTGGTCACTCAGCCATTAGAAACTAACGGCTAGATGACGTGGCAATGCCACATCATATGTTAGATGCCATGTGGCATTGCCACATCATCTAACATGTCACGTGGTATTTCCACGCGTCATTATGAATTTTGAAAAAAAAATTAAAAGTTTAAAAAAGATAAATTACATCTTTGATCACTTAATTTTTTGAAAATTTGTATTTAGGTCACCTAACTTTGAAAAGTTTACAATTTGATCACCAACATTTGTGAAATTACTAATACTTTTGTCTCTACTGTGAACATATGATCGTCGACATGGCTTTATAGCGACTTAATCACCAATTTTGTGCAAATTAATTTCATAAATATTTTTTCATTTTTGTAATATATTTTGGTTGCATGGAATCAAAATTATGAACTTTCATTATAATTTGAATCTTAAAGTTACGAAAATTTTCATATTTCGATTAATTTTTTTTTTATTGATTGATGTAGCCTATTGGTGCACCCAAAAGAGTGGATCTTATTTAACACCTTGCACTACAAATATCAGTTGTAAAATATAGCAATAAGCAAGGGTCGAGTCCACAGGGATCGGTGTTTAGTTTAATAATTATTAATTTATACTTAAATTCAAAGAAAACAAAAATAAAAGGGCAGGTTTTTAAAATCAGTTTAAACTAAAAACTTATAATTAAAGAAGAAAGCAAGTAAATAAGAAGTAATCAAATATGAGAAAAGATAGTTAAGGTTTCATTTTCCACCACTAGACATCATTGAGAATCAATAATCAAATCTATCAACATTAATTAACTATCAAAATTATCAACCGTAAATAACAAAAAGCTCTGCTACCCCAATCTTTCCTTAGTTTGTTGTTAAATAGAATAAGCTCTCTATTTAATCTCTAATTATCAAACAACCTAGAATAAGCTCTCTAAATTCAATTTGATAACAGCTTTATGAAGGGAAATATAGGTTGATCTAAGCAACAAACACGTAAGCTCAGATTGTTCAAGATAATTACATGGATCAAGACTCCTAAACTAGCAATAGATAATTATCAAGATCTATCTAGTTTGCAACCTAAACAAATCAAGACAACATCATAAACAATTCTTATGGAAGAACATAATCAACTTTGATAGAAAACTAATGATAGATAAATCTAAAAATCAATTACAAAACATGTCTAGGGTTTGAAATCACCCTTATCCAATGAGAAGTTTAGCCTAGCATAGGCATATATAATATATACATAAAACTAAAAGAATGGAGAAGAAGAAGAAGAATAATGATGATCCTTGAGTCTCCTCGATAGATAATGATAGTTTGTGGCTCAAAAGATGGTATTTATAGAGCTTTTTGACCCTAGAAACCCTTTCTTGCTGATCAAGGAAGTTAGGAGGCAAAATAAGGAAAATTTGGACTTTTTCCCGGTTTTGGAGGCAGTAAGGTCGGCGCCGCGGTGCCACTTTCCTGCGTTGCGGCGCCAAGTGGGCTGACTTGGTGATTTTGCTCGCTGACGTCGGTTTCGCGACTGCTGCACTGTCTCGCACTTTATCGGCTGATTTGGATGACCATCCGTTGTCCGATTTAGGCGTGTAAACTATCGTTAGAAAGGTATTCAAGTCAGCTTCAAAAGTCAAGAGAAAGTTTCTTCAAATAATGAATTTAACATAATGATTTCCTTGCAACAAGCTCCGGAAGTCAGATCTGCCTGATCATCTAGCACTAAGAATTTGATTTTTTGACTCCAAAATCTTCTTCCATCTTATGATTGTGAATTTATAAGCTCTTTACCATTATTATTGATATCTTTTGACTTCATTCTTTTAAATATACCTATAATTCAAAAATATAATATAAGTAAACAAGATAAAAATCGAAAACATAGCAAAAACTAAAGGTAGAAAGGCATAAAATGTATATTTTATGAACTTATCATCTATATTAATTACTTATTTAAATTTATTCGGATGAACTAGACATCAAATACTTCAAGTAATGCATTTAAATAGTTTTGACAATTGGATTTATTCATTAATTTTTAAAATTTAAAGGGTATAATTATAATAAAATAAAAGTTAAAATATAATTTTAATTCCATAAAATAAAAATATTGAATGCTTATTTCTTATTTTTTTTATATAATGTTTCAATGCTTATTTGAGTATTATTATTTCAAGATATTTTGATATAGATAACAAAAATAATAAAATAATTTTGATATAGCTAATCAAATCGTTATAAAAGCCATGTCGACAATGAATCATTGACAATTGAGACCAAAATATTAATAAAATAAGTTTAGACAAACGTAAAACATTGGTTACCAAATTGTAAAATTTTCAAAGTTGGATGACCAAAATAAAAATTTTCGAATAGTTAAGTGATCAAAAGTATAATGTATCTTTTTTAATTTCTATTTTTTTTTTTTTTTGAAATTCATAATGTCACGTGGCATGTCGAATTTTGCTGCTGTTGAAATGAATGTTAAAATATTATTGCTTGAGAGATCCAATTAATTCATACAATAATTCTTAAGATGTGACATCCAAATTAACGGATTAGAATTCGATCTTCTATATATGCAATTTCATTTTCCTTATATTATTTAAGCTTCACCCATCCTTGTACCCAAAAAAAATCAAAACACTTTCCTGGACCTCATTCATTTTTAAAATCAAAACTTTATATTGAGTGCTTTTAAACTGTGATATAAGAACCGAGCCTTGTTTGATTGATTGAATTGTTCAAATTTGAATCTTGAGCATATCATGCATAGTTCATGTTTTCAAACCCGATGGATTTGCCAAGAGAATATTTGTATCAACTACTATATATATAGTTATAACCCATTCTAAGTTTCCTCATTTTTCGATTTTAGGATTGATGATTGTTTAAATGTCATAGCATAGTTGGGTGTTAAAATACCAATAATGCAAAATTGAGTTTGACAATTTCGAATTCGAGTCGGTAACGAAATTTTGCTGATTTGTATACATTAGCATGAAAGGTTTGAACTTTTATTTATTGTTCTGTCGACTTGTTTAGTACCAAAATTTAAAGAAACTAGATAGTTTTTTTTTGGTTCTAAATGAAGATATATGAATTTATTATTAAATCAAATGTTTAAAACAATAAAAGCAATGCAAGAAAAAAAAATGAATTCTTTTAGAATTTTTCATTGATACGACATATTCTTTTTCTTCATCAACTCCTTTTAAATCAGTCGCGATCTTACAAACTCTATTATGGTATGAATCCCCTATTTTTATATAAATGTATATAAAAAAAAAAAATGCTAATCGCACTTAAAAATCAAATATTCTACCGTTAGCAATTCAAATTTTTTTTAAAAAATATATAAATACAATCGGAATAAAAAAAATTTAAATTGAACGAGTCAATCAAAACACGAAATTTGTGGCTTGCACAGGAGGATAGCAGATTGGGGTTGGGCGCTTCACTAAGCCATATGCAAGCTTAAAGGCAAAGCTTTGGTTTCCATGATCCTGAGGATCGCATAGGTAGTTTTCATATACCACATCTAGCAAGAAAGAAATAAGAGAATTTATTCCTCTGGAGAAATCGTGGTGGTTTTGCAACTGATTAAGGAAGAAGTTCGAATGAGGCGAGCTAGGTTGAAAGACATTGTTGATGACCATGTGAACAGAAAGATCTGTGAACAATAGGACTGTGTAAATCCATTTTTTCACTTTAGATTATATAATGTTGAGTTTTCATTTGTTTTTGGTTGTCTAAATTCATAGATTGTACATTCTATAAACTCTGGACACTGTATTGATGTAGCAGTTATTGCTGCTTGGATAATAAAACACAATGCTTATAAAAAAAAAACGAAATTAACAAAAATGAATTAAGTTAAATTGCACCAACTAAAACATAGCATCAAAGCCAAGGTAAATAGGAACACACATAAAACTCAAAGTTGGCCGCATCCTTAAAACCGTGTCGGCCAATAGGGAAAGGTTCCACACGCTTTATTGAGAAGACCAAAAAAAAAAAAAAAAAGTTATATTATATGTACATTAAGTCTTGTTTTTTTGTATTTTTTTTTTTTGGGTTAATTTGAAAAACATCTCATCTACAGTACAATAATTGTTAAATGATCTAATATCTTAAAATTATTTGTAAAAAGGAAATGAAGAAATGAGAAATTGTTGTTAAGGAAATTGTAAAGATCTAAATACCCTTAATAAAATAAAATGTTTTCCTGTACCAGATTTCTCATTTTTCCATCCCGTGTCTTCACCTTCCCTCTTCCCTCTTCCCTATTCGCCATTTTTCCATTCTGTGTCTTCCCTTCCCCATTTTTGCATCGAATGTTACTTTTTTCTGTTAGTATCATATAAAATTGAAGTCAATTGTAGAAATTCTTAATATTTGACTTCAGAAAAGGAAGTTGAAAGTTTTCTAGATTTCCCTATATACCAAGCCGAATCTGTGAAATTTCTGGCTTGCAATGAATTTTTGAGACATTCAAATTCTCAATAAGTAAGATCCTTTTCCTTGTCTTTAAAATGTTTCTGAAGACAACTATTCTGATGCTTAATATTTGTCTTTTTTATTTTATTTTAATAAAACTAAGTGATGCTTAATATCTGAAGACATCTTATTGTTATGCATTTTTCTCTTTTCTGAACTAGTCTAAGTTTTATGCTGTGTGTGTGGTGTTTGTTAAAATGCCTCTTAGACTTTTCCTTTTTGTTTTTCTTGAAATACTCATTAACTTTTGCTTGTAATTTTTCATTTATATTTTATTTTAATCTTAATATTTCTCCTTAATTATTGTTAAAATGTTGAATGAGCCAATAATGCTGAATTGTTTAGGTGTTGTACATGAATACATGTATTCTCATCTTACAAAGGATGCTAATATATCCCTAAGCATTAATTTTTTGTCATCAAAATCAACAGGTCTCTATGTTAATGTGACTACATGAGATTCATACATTTTTATTTTGTGGTTAAAGTTGGTGCAAAACTCCCTGAATAGCTCTAGTTAAAATAAAAAAAAATTTGTGTTGCAATAATGGTGTTTCCCAATCCTTAATGGAGGAATCTTGTGTTGCTGCATGCATCAGCCATGATCCAATTCAATGGCATCCTTAAAATCAAGGTTATAGCGCTTGATTGAGGAATATATATATTTACAAAGTTACTCCTATATGTTTGTTTTTTTGCTAGTTGCACTTTTATCCTGCATATGTATAAGATTGTAGCTACCTAGCAGCAGCAGTTCATAGATGAAGCTTATGCATAAATAGGTAAACTAAGGCAAACAGACATAACTTTTTGGTATCTTTAATAGTATTAGTAATATTATGTACATTAGTCTAGTTTAACTATGCTTATTCAAGAATTACTAGTACTAACCTTGAGCACATAAGTGTATAATTGAATGGCGTTTAAGATAGAAGTGGTTACCGTTTTGAAAATGTACATATTGTTATAACTATATGTACATATAACTTAGCTTCTTATCTTGCTACATTAACCATCAAAACTACTATGTTAGAGTAGTTTAAAATTATTCCGAGATTAGACCTTGCCAGAGTAGTTCAATATTATAATTCTTGTGATTGTGCAGTCTAGTTGCACTCATCGTTGAGTAATTGCCCTATCCTAAAACATCAAGTTTACTTTATTAGTTTTGCTTTTTGGTTTTCTGGGTCTGTTCTATTATTATTATTATTATTTTGTTGTTGTTGTCTTGCAATTTGGTTTCATGGGAAGTGATGGTTTTTGGTAGTTTATTAGTTATAGTTGAGATTATTTAGTAGATTGGACTGCTATTTTTTTTAAAGTAATGGAAAATGTTGATGGTAGAGAAGATGGAGAAGGAACCTTAGGAGCAAAGAAGATGGATATGAAGGGGATAATGAGCAATCCAATTCAGACCCCATGCTTCACTCTGCTACCCTGTTACAAATGATTGGGTAATTTTATTGCTACTACTTTATCTCTTTTTTTTTTTTTCTTTTTTTTTTTTATTGTTTGCTTTTGGAATGAGTCTAACTTTTCTTACAAAGCAAGTGGTGTCAAGACAAATAATGTTGGAAGCATAATAAGTTTCCTGATTCTATTTTGAACTATTTTGAGTTGAAATCATAGGCATATAAAAAAATATATACATGTTTTGAATTAGTATTCCACTTGCTAAGTGAATCTTTTCCTCGTAATATATATATATATATCTTTGTTAACTTTTAGGATTGTTTAAAAGCATAGGCACCTTGATGCTTTTGAACCATCTAAACTATATATGATGGGAGCATACATGTATCATAGTTAGAAAATAGATTTTGAGAATAAAAATAATTACAAAAGAGATTGTACAATAAGAATAATTAAAAGGATTTGAATTTTGAATAAATTTAGAAATTGCATCAACTTAAGAGCTTACTATGGTTAGGGGTTTGGGTATCTCTATAGTAAGAGTATTAAAAATTACTTATTTACTAATCTTACTATTTTGTATGAACCATTATATGTTTACTATTTTGGTAATTTTTAAGGAAGGGATACACATAAGAGCTTAATTAATTGGGTTTAAGGTTGAATTTGTCACAAATGTAAAAATGTACATATAGTTTTGCTAAATGTACATTAAGTTATGCTATATGTACATACTATTATACTTGTATGTACATATAAGTGGGCTTATTTTTTTGAAGCATTTCTTAGCAAAGCTGTTAATTATAGTAGTTTTAAATGATTTTGGGATTAGAAAGAGGGATTATGGTTAGGGTAGAATTTGTCATAGATATAAAAGGCACATCTAATTTTGTTGAATGTACAAATAGTTATGCTATATGTACATATTATTATACTTCTATGTACATGTAAATGGACTTATTTTCTTAAAGTATTTCTTAGTAAAACTGTTAATTAGAGTAGTTTTAAATGATTTCGGAATTAGAAACTGGGATTATGGTTAGGTTTTGGGGTTCTCTATACTAAGAGTATTAAAAGTTATATATTTACTACTCTTACTATTTTTATGAATCATTACACTTTTACTAACTTGTTCATTTGAAGGAAGGGAACACATAAGAGCTTAAATCTTTGGTTTTAGGATAGAATTTATCACAGATATAAAAATGTACATATATTTTTGTTGAATGTACATATAGTTATGTTATATGTACATATAGTTTTACTACATGTATATATAAGTGGGCTTATTTTCTTGAAGCGTTCTTATTAATTTTGTTATTTTTCAGTAGTTCTAAATGGCAAAAACGATTAGGGAGAGACATTATTTATTTACTACTCTTATTATTTTGTATGAATTGTTATATTTTTGCTAAATTGGTCATTTTAAGAAAAGGAATACAAGAATTTGGAAGAGAAGGCTGAAATGAAGAAGATGTATTTGAGGTGCATAGTTATTAAATATGGTATATGGTCTTATTTGAGGCACTCTTAAGTGCAAATGGTCGCTACCAACTCAGTGGTTGGGGTGGTAGGATAAACCTTAGAACTTGTGGCTTATTGAAATATGGGTTATTTACAAAGTAAAAATTGATGGATGTAAGCTTGAACTGGCTGAAAATACATGCAAGTAGGCCTTAGCTAAATACTAAAGGTAGGGTGCAGATGAGTATATTGTTAATAATTTTTTAAAAAATAATAATAAATAAGATATATATGTTATTTAGTTTACTTTGCTTCAAGCTACCTAGAAATTGAGATTCTTAATTAAATATTTACAACCTTGGAAAATTTTATGTGAGAACATAGAAGATCTTAATTGATTGTATTTTAGGGAAGAATATGTCAATTTTAAGGTATGTACATATAGTTTAGTTGAATGTACATATAGTTATGTTATATGTATGTATTGTTATACTTCTATATACATATAAGTTTTACTCATAAAATATGAATCATCATATTTTTTCTTCATTTGTCATTTTAAGAAGGGAAACATGTAAGAGCTTAAATAATTGGTGTTTAGGGTAGGAATTGTCAGTATATAAAAAAAATACATATAGTTTGGAAGAATGTACATATAGTTATGCTATATGTACATATTGTTATGCTATATGTACATATTGTTTTGCCATAATTCAGATTATATTTTTGCTAGTCTTACTCATTTTGTATGAATCATTATACTACTTAGTCATGATTGTCTATGCTTCATGGGTTAAAATGATTTGTGTTTAAGTCCCCTTAAAAATGTACATGTGCTTATAGTAAAATTTACATATGTTTATAGTTAGGGCTAACTCTAAGACTTTAGTGGTCACTGATGCAAGATTACAATAGTTGATTGTTGTTCAGGTAACTGTTCTATTATACTCCTTTTACTGGGAGGCTAAATATTCTTTAAAAAAAGTGTTAATCATATTTTGCTTGCCAAATCATTATCTTGAAACCTGATAAATCATGTCGTGTTTAACTTACAAGTTACTGCTTATTTTAAGTTCTTAAATGCTTCTCTCTGATACAAGTTACTTCTTTGGTTGTATTATATGTAACTCACACAAGCTTGTGCTGTTTTATTTTACAGGTTCCTGCATTTTTCAAAGCCAGGTGTTTCAACTGGTGTTGTCCCTACGACAGTTGCAGTTCCAGCAGATACATATCTTATGTATGAGGGTGGTGATAACTCGTATAATTATATAGTTTTTAGTTATGTTTTATTATTGTTTTGTGTCAAATACGAGTTATTATTGTTTAGTCTAATTGTGTTTATGATCTTTATGTATTTTGGTGTTTTTCACAAGTTTCTTTGAGTGATTTCAGATTACTAGAATTAAGGGCAAATCCAGTTCAGTTCCAGTTCCGACACATTTTGCCATATCAGCTATATCTTGAGTTTCACTGAAGCAATAAAACTGAAATTTGTAGCTGTGCAAAGCTAAGAGGCATATCTATCTTTTTCATGTTTTCCACTTCTTGAAACGGAGTCGTTTTCCCTAGCGAAATTGACCATCAAGTTGGCTGATGTGCAATGACGTCTGTGCTGACCTGTTTTCGTATTTTGCCCATATCGGCTTATTCACATCAGCAAATGAGCTGATTCCAACGGCTATGGATCCGTAACTGATAGGGTAACATATTTCTAGAAGACCATGTGATCAGATAAGGCCTGCAAAATTGACAAAATCGACCATCAAGTTGGCTGATCAAAATCGTCATGTATGACGAAAATTGTTAGAAAATGCACCCACCTATTATACCTACCTTTGAAATTTGTAAAGCTTGTCTCTTGTCATTTAGCCCTCCAAAATGTGTATAAATAGAGGGCCTTGGGTGATTGTAAGGGATCATATTGGAGATTGGTAGGATATTAGCCATTTTAACAAAATTCTCTAAGTTTTCTTCTTCTTTCCTTTCTCTAGTTTTCTTTTTCTTTAGAAAGAGCAAGAGGTTGGATAATTAATATTCTTCTTCTTCTTCTTTCTTTCTTTTATTTTCTTCTTAGATTCTATTTAATTTTATGTTTATAATGCCTATGCTAGGCTAAACTTCTATTTGGTTAAGGGTGATTTCAAAGCCCTAGACATGTTTTGTGATTGATTTTCAGATTCTATCTATCATTAATTTTCTATCAAAGTTGCTTATGTTCTTCTACAAGAATTGTTCATGATGTTGTCTTGATTTGTTTAGGTGTACAACTAGATAGATCTTGATAATTATCTATTGCTAGTTTAGGAGTCTTGATCCGTGTAATTGTCTTGATTTCCTATTCATAAGTGGCAATTTGTGATTAATGATTATGGTCAAGTTTTCAATAATTGCAAAGTGGAACATAACCTAAGTTGAACAATCCGAGCTTATGTGTTTGTTGCTTAGATCAACCTATCTTTCTCATCATAAAGCTGCCATTAAATTGAATCTAGAGAGCTTATTCTAGGTTGTTTGATGGTTAGAGATTAAATAGAGAGCTTGTTCTATTTAACGACAAACTAAGGAAAGATTGGGATAACAGAGCTTGTTGTTATCTACGGTTGTTAACTTTGATAGTTGGTTGATATTGATAGATCTGAAATTGATTCTTAATGATGTCTAGTGGTGGAGAATGAAACCTTAACCATATTTTTCATTTTTGATTCTTCTTACTTGTTTTCTTACTTTTCTAGTTTGCTTATTTTTAAAAGTATATTTATTTTTATTGGCTGGTTATACCGCCTAATTTGTATATTAATTTTGTTTTATTTTTATTGGCTGGTTATACCGCCTAATTTAGTATATATATTTTTATTGGCTGGTTATACCGCCTTGCTTAGTATATATATTTTTATTGGCTTGTTATACCGCCTTGCATCTTATTCTTATTATTTACTTTAGTTTAAATCTGGCTTCAAAAACCCCTTTTCTTTTATTGTTCTTGAATTTAAGTTTTAAACTATCAACTTATAAACTAAAACCCAATCCCTGAGGACTCGACCCTTGCTAACTACTATACTTACAATTGATCTTTTTAGTGCAAGGTTAAATAAGATACACTCTTTTGGGTGCATCAAATTTTTGGCGCCGTTGCCGGGGATTGCTTTCTTTAGTTTATTGGTTTATTCTTATTTTCTGTTCTAATTATTTACTTTCTTATTTTTTTTTATTTAGTGAATGTTCCAAGCTCCCGAAGAAGACTTACGACTTAGGAAAATTCGGGAATTTATAACTTCTCACCAACAACCAATCGAGGAGTTGATCCAAAACATCCAAGAGGAGCAAGGAGAGATGGCAGCAGCTGACAACCGAACTCTCAAGGAGCTAGCCGCTCCGGACTTGGGTCAACAACCATTATGCATTGAATATGCTAATCTTGAGGTAGCTTTTGAATTAAAATCTGGTTTGATTCATCTTATCCCAACTTTTCATGGTTTTGCAGGAGAGGATCCAAATAAGCACCTCAAGGAATTCCATGTAGTTTGCTCAAGCATGAGACCAACAGGGGTCACGGAAGAGCAAGTTAAGTTGAGAGCCTTCCCATTCTCTCTAGCTGATTCAGCAAAGGAATGGCTCTACTATCTACCATCCGGGACCATCACTACATGGAATGATTTGAAGAAAGCATTCTTGGAAAGGTATTTCCCAGCATCTAAGGCTGCCAACATTAGGAAAGAGATATGTGGGATTCGGCAATACAACGGAGAGTCCTTATATGAATATTGGGAGAGGTTCAAGAAACTTTGTGCATCATGTCCACACCATCAAATAAGTGAACAACTTCTCATCCAATACTTCTATGAAGGTCTCATGCCCATGGAGAGAAGTATGATAGATGCCGCTAGTGGGGGAGCTCTAGTTGATAAGACTCCCAGGGCTGCTAGAACATTAATCTCCAACATGGCAGCCAATTCTCAACAGTTCTCAATGAGACAAGATCCACCACCACAATCCAAGAGAGTTAATGAGGTAAGTATATCATCCCTTGAACAAAAATTTGATAAACTGACTTCTCTTGTTCAACAATTGGCTGTAGGTAAAATACAACAAATAAAGGCTTGTGGCATATGTTCAAACATAGGGCACCAAACTGATATGTGTCCAACACTTCAAGAGGATACCAATGAACATGTGAATGCCATGGGTGGATTTCAGAACCAATCAAGGAAATATGATCCCTACTCAAACACATACAATCCAGGATGGAGGGATCATCCAAACTTCAATTATGGAGGGAACCAATCACAAACTATTCCTCCACCATTTGACCACAGGCCACCGGGTTTTCAGCAAAGAGTGCAACAACCATACCAAACCCGACAACAACTACCACCCACCCAAAATTCAGGTACTTCTCTTGAAGATCTTGTTAAAGCTCTTTCTACTAATACAATTCAATTTCAACAGGAAACAAAGACAAGTATTCGAAATTTGGAGACTCAAATAGGGCAATTGGCAACAACCATGAGTCAAATGCAAGCAAGGGATTCTGGGAAATTACCTTCCCAAACCATAGTGAATCCAAGAGAGAATGCCAATGCTATAAATTTAAGAAGTGGGAAACAGCTAGAGACACCACAAAATGATAGTGCTCAAGGGGAGAACAATACCATGGCATCCTCTTCACATCCCAACGAGCCACTAAAAAAGGTAATTCCTAAACCATCCTTTCCTTCCTATATAACTCCTCCACCTTTTCCTAACAGGTTAGCAAAGTCCAAGAAGGAGGAGCAAGAGAAGGAAATTTTGGAAACCTTCCGGAAAGTAGAGGTGAACATTCCTTTACTAGATGCTATCAAGCAAGTGCCAAGATATGCCAAGTTCCTAAAAGAGTTGTGCACATCTAAACAGAAGTTGAAATGGAATGAAAAGGTAAGTGTGGGGGAGAATGTGTCAGCTGTTCTTCAAAAGAAACTCCCACCTAAATGCAAGGATCCAGGTATGTTTACCATTCCTTGTAAGATAGGCAACACCAGGTTTGAGCGTGCTATGCTAGATCTAGGGGCATCTATTAATGTCATGCCATATTCAATTTATGCTTCATTGAATCTAGGACCAGTAGAGGAAACCGGTGTTATAATACAACTTGCTGACCGTTCTAACACTTATCCAAGAGGAGTTGTAGAAGACGTTCTTGTACAGGTTAATGAATTGGTTTTTCCCGCTGACTTTTATGTTATTGAGATGGAAGATGAGATGTCTTCTAATCCCACACCTATTCTATTAGGGAGACCATTCTTGAAAACAGCAAGAACTAAAATAGATGTACATGATGGCACTTTAACTATGGAATTTGATGGTGAAATAATTCGCTTTAACATTTTTGAGGCCATGAGATATCCTAGTGATGTGCATTCTGTTTTTAATATTGATATAATTGACTCACTAGTGCAGCAAGCTTATGAGCTAGATGGTGAAGATAGTGTAGAAATAGTCCTTAGCAACCATCTCGGAATGGGGAATGCTAAACTAGCCTTGAGTGACCATGTGGAAGGGGCACTAGAATCTTTACACTCGCTGCAACCTAAAGATGCAAGGTTTGATATTTCATTTATTAATTTGCCTTTATCTAATGAGAAACTTCTACCTTCCATTTTGCAGGCACCAACTTTAGAGTTGAAACCACTACCGAACCACTTGAAATATTTGTTCTTAGGGGAAAAGGACACACTACCTGTCATCATTGCCAAAGAGCTCACACCTTTGCAAGAAGAGCGACTTATCCGGGTGCTTAGAGAGCATAAAACAGCAATTGGTTGGACAATTGCCGATATCAAGGGAATAAGCCCATCCATGTGCATGCACCGGATTTTGTTAGAGGAAGGGTCTAAACCAACAAGAGAAGCACAAAGAAGATTGAACCCTCCTATGATGGAGGTTGTGAAAAAGGAGATACTGAAGCTCCTAGATGTTGGAGTGATCTATCCTATCTCGGATAGCAAATGGGTGAGCCCAGTCCAAGTGGTTCCAAAGAAATCAGGTGTAACGGTGGTAACAAATAATGAGAATGAACTTGTTCCTACTAGGATTCAAACAGGATGGCGAGTTTGTATTGATTATCGTAAACTTAATTCCACAACTCGCAAAGACCACTTTCCTTTACCTTTTATTGATCAAATGCTTGAAAGGTTAGCTGGCCATTCTCATTATTGTTTTCTTGATGGTTTTTCAGGTTATAATCAGATAGCCATTGCTCCGGAGGACCAAGAGAAAACAACATTCACATGTCCATTTGGTACTTTTGCATACCGGCGTATGCCATTTGGTCTTTGTACTGCACCAGCTATATTCCAAAGGTGTATGGTTAGCATATTTTCAGATTATGTAGAGAATATCATAGAAGTGTTTATGGATGATTTTAGTGTCTATGGTGATTCTTTTGATAGATGTCTAGAGAACCTTACACTTGTACTTGAAAGATGCATGGAAACTAACCTTGTTTTGAATTGGGAAAAATGTCACTTTATGGTAGAACAAGGAATAGTTTTGGGCCATGTTATTTCTTCTAGAGGGATAGAGGTTGATAAGTCTAAAATAGATATTATGCATTCTTTACCACCTCCCACAAATGTGAGAGAGGTTCGTTCTTTTCTTGGACATGCAGGTTTCTATAGGAGATTTATCAAAGACTTCTCAAAGATCACATTACCTCTTTGCAAGCTACTACAAAAAGATGTGGTTTTCCACTTTGATGATAAATGCAAAGAGGCGTTTGAAACATTGAAGGGACTCTTGACATCAGCTCCTATCATCCAACCACCAGATTGGAATGTACCTTTTGAAATCATGTGTGATGCTAGTGACTATGCCATTGGAGCTGTTTTGGGCCAACGGGTTGGCAAAGCCTCACATGCCATTTATTATGCCTCAAGAACTCTTAATGATGCTCAATTGAACTATTCCACTACTGAAAAAGAACTTTTGGCTGTTGTATTTGCTTTAGAAAAATTTCGATCTTATTTAATTGGTACTAAAGTAATTGTATTTTCTGACCATGCAGCCCTTAAGTACTTACTCACTAAAAAGGAGGCCAAACCAAGGTTGATTAGATGGATACTTCTCTTACAAGAGTTTGATTTGGAGATAAAAGATAAGAGAGGTAGTGACAACCTGGTTGCGGACCATCTTAGCCGTTTAGTTCATGAAGATGATGCACTACCCTTGAATGAGAACTTTCCGGATGAGCAACTTCTTTTTATAAGAACAACAACTCCTTGGTATGCTGATATTGTTAATTACTTAGTTACCAAGAAGTTGCCACAAGAGTTGACACAAGCTCAAAGAAATAAGATCAAGAGTGATGCCAAATACTACATATGGGATGATCCTTACCTTTGGAAGCATTGCTCCGATCAGATTATAAGAAGGTGTGTACTCGAAACTGAATTTCAATCTATTCTCACCTTTTGTCACTCTTATGCATGTGGAGGACACTTTGGATCCAAAAGAACAGCCATGAAAGTTCTTGATTCTGGATTTTATTGGCCTACCATATTCAAAGATGCATACCTCTTTTGCAAGTCATGTGATCGTTGCCAAAGAACTGGTAACTTAGGTGCTAGAAATCAAATGCCTCAAACTCCAATACTTATTGTTGAAATTTTTGATGTATGGGGCATGGATTTCATGGGACCTTTTCCTCCTTCTTTTGGTAATCTTTATATTTTACTTGCCGTTGATTATGTTTCAAAGTGGGTGGAAGCAAAATCCACTAGGACTAATGACTCTAAAGTTGTTTCAGATTTTGTCAAGACTAACATCTTTGCTAGGTTTGGAACGCCAAAGGCCATAATCAGCGATAGAGGTACTCACTTTTGCAATAGGACTATGGAAGCACTTTTGAGGAAGTATAACATCACACACAAGGTCTCCACCTCATATCATCCTCAAACTAGTGGGCAAGCTGAAGTGTCAAACCGAGAAGTTAAGTCCATCCTTGAAAAGACAGTTAATCCAAATAGGAAGGATTGGAGTTCACGACTTGATGATGCACTTTGGGCTTATAGGACAGCATATAAGACACCCATTGGTATGTCTCCTTATCGACTTGTTTATGGTAAGCCTTGTCATCTTCCGGTTGAATTGGAACATAAATCATATTGGGCTATCAAACAATGCAACATGGAGATGGATGAGATAGGAAAGGAAAGAAAACTTGACCTACAAGAATTAGAGGAGACAAGGAATGATGCCTATCAGAATTCTAGGATTTACAAGGAAAAGACTAAGGCATTCCATGACAAGATGATATCAAGAAAAAAATTTGTTGTTGGACAAAAAGTTCTTCTCTTCCATTCACGCCTTAAGTTATATCCAGGTAAGTTACGTTCTCGTTGGGTTGGACCTTTTGTTATTACTAATGTATTTACTCATGGTGCAGTTGAAATCCAAAGCCCAAAAACAGATAAGGCATTCAAAGTGAATGGTCATAGATTGAAGCCTTACTATGAGAACTTTCCAATACAAGATGTGGAGGAGTTTCCACTTTTTGAGCCAAAGTATGTTGAATAATAATGGCATGGGTCTAAGTTAGCCTGAGGACAATAAACCAAGCGCTTCTTGGGAGGCAACCCAAAAGGATGGAGAGCATCTATTATATCAGATTTGCATATTCCTTACTCTCCATCATTCTATCTTTTATTGTTTTTCTTTTCTTTTGTTTAATAGTTCTTTTCTCTTACAAGATGTAAATATAATTTTTAATTTATTTTTTTTAACCCCGGTTAAATGGCGGATAACGGTACTCCGTGATTATTTAAATCGGTTCCATCAGCTACCCACAAAACTGATATTGTATATAAATTTCTCTTCCAATTTCTCTTTCATTTTTTTCATTTTTTTTCAGGATGGATGATATTCTCACAAGATTGCAGAAACGATTTCCTCCTTTTCCTCGAAATATTTTACTGAAGCTTTACCAAGTTCGACTTGAAAGATTAAGAATGCTTATGCACAAAGGGATTCCTGACGACATACGTTGGATAATTGAAGCCAAGGTACGTGAAGATGAATATCTTCCTGTTTTGCATTTACCAGGTACAGGTAGAAGCACTTTTGCAAAGAAGCGACGAGCAAAGCGCATGAGTTCAAATTGCCACAAATGTGCACGATGGACGTGTAACGGTAAATGTCATTCTATTGGGATTCCGTCCTCTAATCGAGATGATAAAATTGAATTCATTAAGGATGGACTGAGTAAGGAGAATTTGGGTAATATCCAACTTTCTCTTGAGACGCATCCTAGTGGAGACGTACAAAGAGAAATTCTTGATTTATGGCCGCAATTCCAAAGGGAATGGCAACATCTTGGGAATCTGATGTTAAAAGACCCTGTTTGCCAGCTTGTAAGAAAACTGGATGGGAAGCATATCCTCGACTCATAGAAGGCGTTTAAGCCGTTTCTGGACGTAAAACCAGAGGAAGATGTGAGCCACAATCACAACTACAATAAATGGCTTCTCAGCTTTTGGTTTGATTTGCAATAACTTTATTTTGTTTTAATTTACGTGTTGTTCGATTTGTGTAATTATTCTCGTTTTTTTTATTTGTCTTTTACGGTTGATTTTTTCTTCTCTTTTTGATTTTCTTCCTGAAATCACGCAAAAATCTTTTGTTAGGTTAACATTTTCTTCTGACTGGTCAAATACACTTTCGGCGACATTATTACTCTTGACTTTTACGGTTGATTTTTCTTCTCTTTTTGATTTTCTTCCTGAAATCACGCAAAAATCTTTTGTTAGGTTAACATTTTCTTCTGACAGGTCAGATACACTTTCGGCGACATTATTACTCTTGTCTGATTCACTACTCAGTCCTCTATATATTACACCATGTACTCATTGTCTTTCAGGCACTCGAAAAAAAAAAATGGAAAGTACTTCATCCCAGCGCATTAAAAAAATTTGTGTCTTTGGAGGTGCTTATCCAGGGAAAAATAATATATTCGCTGATGAAGCCATAAGAGTTGGAGTAATACTTGCCCAACAAAAGATCCACTTGATTTATGGAGGCGGTAGTACGGGTTTAATGGGAGCAGTCGCTACAGCAGCACACGCCGGAGGAAGTCCAGTTCTAGGAATCGTGCCAAAACTATTCACAAGTTTTTGTGGACCTACCGTGGGTAAGGAAATACAAGTCTGGAGTATCCCTGAACGGATGACAATCATGTACCATTCTGCCGATGCATTCATTGCTTTACCAGGAGGTTTGGGTACATTGGAAGAAATAGCTTGCGTGGCTTCTTGGTCATCTTTGGTCACAAATAAGAAACCCATTGGTTTGCTTAATATTAATGGTTATTTTAGTAATTTGCTTTCATATTTAGATAATGCTGTGGAAAATGGATTCATGTTTTCAGAGGCAAGGAGAACCATAATTTCTGCTACAACCATTGAATATTTACTCAAAAAGCTCCAAGCTTATGAGTGTTTATCTGCTACGGTTGTTTCGCAAACGCTCGGAAAAAGAAAAAGAGATATGGACGAGCAAGGAGTGGATTGCACTTTGTCTTTGTGACATTATCTAACATTTTGCTTGTTGTGTCTCAGTTATAATAAGTGGTTAGCAACCTCTGCAGGTAATATCTCCTAAATTCTACCTTTAAAATTTGACATTGGGGACAATGTCATATTTTAGTAGGGGGTAAGGGACATATTTTGCTAATTTAAAAAAAAAAAAAAAATTTGTTGTGTTTTAAGCCATTTAGAAGTATTCATTCTGAACAAGGTCTGAGTAAGGGAGACTTGAGACATACCTTGTCAGTTTGATTTTAATCTTTTTATGTTTACTTGTTAATTTTTGTTTAGTATTTTAAGATTATTTAGGTTGCATGAGTTTGTTTTGTTTTGAGTCTTAGCTGTTCCTATTCTTATGTTATTAGTTCTTTTCTCTTACACATAATTCTTTCATTTGGGTTAATAGACTTACATTGAGGACAATGTAAGAATTAAGTGTGGGGGGAATGATTTAGGATTTCTTTTATTTTGTCTATTATTTTTTTTTAGTCTTTATTATTATTATTATTATTATTTTTTTTTTGAGTTTTAGTTCCTTTTTAATACAATGATGAGATATGAATTGCATAAGTCTAAAACAGATTTATTAGTGAGAAGATTTTCATGAGAATTGAGCTTGATGTCAATTTTTTTTTATGAGCCAATGTTAATATGATATGTTGATTGAGAAAGAAGCATGTTTAGACTTAATCTGACTTGTATAATCATCCTTGTGAGATTTTGAGCCTATAATGATTGATGCATTATACAAATCAATCTAATTTCTTTCTTGAGTACTCTTATGATTACATGATTCTCTAGAACTTGCTTTGAACCGTTTGAGACTATATTGATACATGTGACAACATGAATATGATAGAGGCATTAGGATTATAACCAGAGCCAAACAGCCATCCATTATTAATGTTCTAAGAGAACATCCCCACTAGTGAGCCAATTTGAGCCTACATTAAATATGCTGTTTTATTGGTAACCACAACTTACACCTAGCCTAAATATACTTATATCCTTACCCTTGTTCTAAAGATGGATTATATATTTTGAGACATATTGCAAAAAACAAGGGATATTTTTAGTTGAAAATTTGGGTTAGAAACAAGAAATAAGTGTGGGGGGAAAAGAAAAGAAAAGTCAAGAGAAAAAGAAATGGAATACTGGCAAATACATTCCTAAGTAAAAAAATATGAATCATCTATTGAATTTGTGGAAAAAGAAAAAGATGTTACAAAGTTGTTTAGAATGAAGAAAAGGCCCAACATGAATATTCGGCCTAGGTGACTATGTACTTGTAAAGAGTTTTGAGAAGTTTCTTTGTATGATCTTATTATGTCTCTAAACTTTATGAACTCTTTGGAGCCTTTGTGATATCTTTATCCTTTTGTTATTCAACCACATTACAAACCCCTTGGCCCCATTGCAACCTTGATTAAAGACCTCTTGATTCATGAAGTTGTATGATCTAAATAGTGGAGAATAGGTGGACAAGCAAGAATATGGTAGAACGGTTTTCATGAGATTGATTGAGTGTAAACACTTCACCACTACTTTAAAGAGTGAAAATCATGAGGGTATATCATGTGAGAAGTTGAGATTAAATTTGAACATGCACTATTTTGATTGAGATATGTTATGTTAATATTGGCTTAAACAATTTACATTCAAGCATGAATTTTTGTGAAATTCTTTAAGCTATTGATTAGTTTATAAGACTTGTTCAAAGATTGTCTCTAATTTGTATTGAAAGGATTAGGAATAAATATTTTTAGTATATGTAGTTTATTTATATTTTAGTTTTTCAATGTTTGTGGGTATCGTTCTAGTAAACCCTCACGAGACTAAACTCGTCCACTAGGGACACCTAGGGGTTTAAAGGCTTGTGTCACATGCTAAGTGCCACCGTGATTTCCTACGAAAGTGGATTAGATTAGATTTTCTTATTTTATTTTTATTGAGTCGTTGCTAGGGACTAGCAACAATCTAAGTGTGGGGGTGTGATAACTCGTATAATTATATAGTTTTTAGTTATGTTTTATTATTGTTTTGTGTCAAATACGAGTTATTATTGTTTAGTCTAATTGTGTTTATGATCTTTATGTATTTTGGTGTTTTTCACAAGTTTCTTTGAGTGATTTCAGATTACTAGAATTAAGGGCAAATCCAGTTCAGTTCCAGTTCCGACACATTTTGCCATATCAGCTATATCTCGAGTTTCACTGAAGCAATAAGGCTGAAATTTGTAGCTGTGCAAAGCTAAGAGGCATATCTATCTTTTTCATGTTTTACACTTCTTGAAACGGAGTCGTTTTCCCTAGCGAAAGTGACCATCAAGTTGGCTGATGTGCAATGACGTCTGTGCTGACCTGTTTTCGTATTTTGCCCATATCTGCTTATCCACATCAGCAAATGAGCTGATTCCAACGGCTATGGATCCGTAACTGATAGGGTAACATTTTTCTCGAAGACAATGTGATCATATAAGGCCTGCAAAATTGACAAAATCGACCATCAAGTTGGCTGATCAAAATCGTCATGTATGACGAAAATTGTTAGAAAATGCACCCACCTATTATACCTACCTTTGAAATTTGTAAAGCTTGTCTCTTGTCATTTAGCCCTCCAAAATGTGTATAAATAGAGGGCCTTGGGTGATTGTAAGGGATCATATTGGAGATTGGTAGGATATTAGCCATTTTAACAAAATTCTCTAAGTTTTCTTCTTCTTTCCTTTCTCTAGTTTTCTTTTTCTTTAGAAAGAGCAAGAGGTTGGATAATTAATATTCTTCTTCTTCTTATTTCTTTCTTTTATTTTCTTCTTAGATTCTATTTAATTTTATGTTTATAATGCCTATGCTAGGCTAAACTTCTATTTGGTTAAGGGTGATTTCAAAGCCCTAGACATGTTTTGTGATTGATTTTCAGATTCTATCTATCATTAATTTTCTATCAAAGTTGCTTATGTTCTTCTACAAGAATTGTTCATGATGTTGTCTTGATTTGTTTAGGTGTACAACTAGATAGATCTTGATAATTATCTATTGCTAGTTTAGGAGTCTTGATCCGTGTAATTGTCTTGATTTCCTATTCATAAGTGGCAATTTGTGATTAATGATTATGGTCAAGTTTTTAATAATTGCAAAGTGGAACATAACCTAAGTTGAACAATCCGAGCTTATGTGTTTGTTGCTTAGATCAACCTATCTTTCTCATCATAAAGCTGCCATTAAATTGAATCTAGAGAGCTTATTCTAGGTTGTTTGATGGTTAGAGATTAAATAGAGAGCTTGTTCTATTTAACGACAAACTAAGGAAAGATTGGGATAACAGAGCTTGTTGTTATCTACGGTTGTTAACTTTGATAGTTGGTTGATATTGATAGATCTGAAATTGATTCTTAATGATGTCTAGTGGTGGAGAATGAAACCTTAACCATATTTTTCATTTTTGATTCTTCTTACTTGTTTTCTTACTTTTCTAGTTTGCTTATTTTTAAAAGTATATTTATTTTTATTGGCTGGTTATACCGCCTAATTTGTATATTAATTTTGTTTTATTTTTATTGGCTGGTTATACCGCCTAATTTAGTATATATATTTTTATTGGCTGGTTATACCGCCTTGCTTAGTATATATATTTTTATTGGCTTGTTATACCGCCTTGCATCTTATTCTTATTATTTACTTTAGTTTAAATCTGGCTTCAAAAACCCCTTTTCTTTTATTGTTCTTGAATTTAAGTTTTAAACTATCAACTTATAAACTAAAACCCAATCCCTGAGGACTCGACCCTTGCTAACTACTATACTTACAATTGATCTTTTTAGTGCAAGGTTAAATAAGATACACTCTTTTGGGTGCATCAGGTGGGGACACAACCTTCATGATATGACAATTTCCATGGAATGAGGATGGACTATAGAGTCTTAAAGTCCAAATAGCAGTCATGTTAATGTTAGAGATGTAATGGACGAAGGTTGAACATATTGGAAGACTTGTTTGTACATAATCTTCCTTATTTATTTGAACAAATGAACATACAAGAAAAGTTATTTGTATATAATCTTAAGTAAACTGTACATATGATTCTATATATAAAAGGATTGATCCATAAAATTTCTATTTGATTCTATATATAAAAAGATCGATCCTTGGTCTAAAATGCACAGAGGGATCAATTCTTCTAACATTTTTTTTTTGATAAAATTTAACTTAATTTCACCATTAAAAAACAACGAAATGTTGTATGCTATATAGAAGCAAGTCAAAGCTAACATAATTTAATGCTTAAGTAAAGACAACACTTAAATATCAAATATACTCAGTTAGTACTAATGTTTAAATAAATATTTACATTAATTTAATAGAAATTTTATAGCTCGTATACATTTTCTTACACTGGACTTATAAATACCCCACAAGTCGTTATAACCCACAAAAAGAAGCAATCATATTACCCTTCCAACCAAATTTACTATCATAGCCACTTTGGTCTTCTGGACTTCGAAAGCACAAATTGAATGAAACTCCGAAAACACTAATTTTCTACAAGGTTTAAAATAATTATGGTTAATACACATGCTATATGTACATTTCGATAAAAATAAATAGCTGCCAATTAATGCAACAAGATAAAAAAGTAGTTTTGATGGTTAATGCAACAAAATAAAAAATCTGACCTATGTATACATATAACTATAACAATATGTATATTTATCAGAAAGATATGTACATTCGACTAAATTATATGTACATTTTCAAAACAGTGACAAATTATACCTTAAACCCTAATCAAATAAGCATTTATGTGTTCCCATTCTTTAAAATTACCAAGGTATAAAAAATATAATGATTCATACTCTCGTAACTGATTCTTACTATATAACTTTTAACATGTAGTTATAGAGAGACCCAAAACCACCCCTGATCATAATCCTCCCTCTAATTTTGGAATCATTTTAAACTACTCTAACATAGTAGCTTTGGTATTAATTCATACAAAATAGTAAGAGTAGTAAATAAATAACTTTTAATACTCTTACTAGAGAAAGTCTCAAACCACTAACCATAATCCTTTCCTCTAATTCCGGAATCATTTAAAACTATTCTAAAATAACTGTTTTACTAAGAATTTCAAGAAAATAAGCTCACTTATATGTACATATAAGTATATCAATATGTACATATAACATAATTATATGTACATTCAACAAAATTATATGTACATTTCATAACAGTGACATATTCTTTCCAAAAGTACAACCAATTAAACTATTAAGTATACAAATAGCATAAAATGTCTTCATTCTTAATTTGTACATATGTTACAATTTAAAAGTGCCAAAATCTTATAACTCAAATTTCTTTCAAACCTCTTTTTTCTTAAACTTAAAACACAATGACTATCAATGTAATAATAATAATAATAAATATTGCATGATTCACAGTCAACTATGTTGCTAGATGCATCCTTAAGGATGATAACTAGTATGTACAAATTTGGCTGCAGGAAATGGCAACAAGCAAGCAATAAACAATTTGACTGAAATCAGACATAGATTATAACTTATAACTAGTGTTATCTCATCAAAATGAGAGTAAATAATGATATTGAATCCCCATAAGGCATAAGAAAACATGAAAACAAACAAACATATATATATATATATATATATAAGTAGCATTAGAAGCACAACCCAATTGAGAGAGAACAAAAGAAGTGGAGAACCCTAGAGAACCTAGGCTAGCAAGACAGATAAAAACAAGGGTGAGGGTGTGCCAATGCTTTTAAGATTAATGAAAATATATAATAGTATAAATTTAAAATGAATTTGATTTCACTAAGAATCTCACATGTTCAGTAGACCATAGCTTAGGTTTTTCTAGTTTCCTCTCAAGCACATAACCTTGAAATCCTAGAGTTCCAGTGGGGAAGGGGTTGAGCTCTATGTTATCATGTTCGATGAAAGCAGATTAACATTTTCATCATGGTTGTACCAGCTCCCAGCATCGTATAATGCAACTTCTATGATAAAGTTCGTAAGCACTTTATCTTTAGATGTTTCTCTTGAGCAATCTATTTTCACTCCAACCTGAGTAACTTGTAAGATGCAATATATATATCACAACTTTAGCATATAAACAAATTTATAGTAGATAAGTTCTAATACACCTGAAACATAAAAATTAATAAATAAAAAATATGTAATAAGCTAATGAAATCAACAAGGGTATCTATTAGGTATATTAACAACTACAATAGTTCCATGCAATTCGAATTAGTAGACAATTCCAAGGACTCAAGTTTAAGCCTTGACAGAATCTTCAAATCTAATGCTATTATGACTTAGGTTTTATCTTAGCAACTATTTAACTGCTTAATGGTTGAATTTAGCACAACTTCATAAATTATGATAAAAGTTTCACCACTCTTAGATGCAAAATTTCCCAAGATTAGGTATTGTTTGGTTTCCTAAGAAAAATTCCCAAAATTTTTTAATGGTTGAATTAAGCACAACTTTGGGTATTGTCTGGATAAGAAAACCTTTTCATGTGTTTCTCAAGATGGGAAAACCTTTATGAGAACTTTTGTTATTTTTCCCTGAATATGTTAGTATTTTAAAATAAAGTTATAACAGGTAAAATAAATAAGCACTAACTGAAACAAGAGAGGCTGAAAACCAACATGATTATCCATGCATAATAAGCACCATAACACGACAACATGATTTCCATATGGCAGAATCATCTTCTATCATCAGAACTTTGTCAATCAGACATTAATTAACAAAAATTTGAGAAACAAAGCTTAGAACTTCAGCAAGAAAATAATAAAAAGAATAGGAAAAAAGTCTTGCCAGATATTGGCTCGATGTTTCCTTCACGACGGCAAATCGAGAAGCTTTGATCATGATATTCGAGCGATTTGATTACGAACTTATGTTGATATTCCTGCAAATCTAGTTGAATGTAGAGTCGAGAGGGAGGGAATATTGATGGATAGAAAATCTGAAAACTTTCTCTCAGCAAATTTGTAAAGAAAAAAGAAAGGGAAGATAGAATGGGATGTGTTGGGATGGAAAGAAGACACGGGATGGAGGATGAGAAGGGGAAGGGGAAAGAGAATGAACATCTGATAGAGAAAACCTTTTATTTGATTAAGGGTATTTAAGTCTTTACAATTTCCTTAACAATAATTTATCATTTTTTCATTTCTCTTTTACAAATAATTTTAAGGTATTAGACCAATTAACCATTATTCTACTGTTGATTGTATGTTTTTCAAATTTTCCCTTTTTTTTTCTGGCCAACTTGGTTTTTTGTACTTCATCCTGCAAACTTTCAACCAAACTTCTTAAGCTTTTCTCAGTTTCTGATAATAAGGTCTAAGAAAGGACCTGTCCTGACGCATCGATTTTGACCTTCAAAGCCCTATATATACTTTTGTCAAATCGTGATCACTTTTCTAGATTTTGGGTTAACTTAAAAACATGTCCTCTATTAACAATAATTGTTTAATAATCTAATAGACAAAAATAATTGAAAAAAAAATGAAAGTTAAAAAATTGTTAAAAAATAAATTGTAAATTAAGATAAAATTATCCTCAATAAAATAAATTTAATCCTATTCCTCTTTGTTTTCTTCTAACTTGCTGATCCTTTTCTCAAAAAATAAAATAAAAAAAAAAAAAGAAGAAAAGAACCCAAATTTGAATGTTGGATCCAAAGAATGAAGAAAAGCTTCCATTTTGAACAAAAAGGCTATATTTTCGGACGAATAGTAGTCATTACAAGGCTCAAATGCTAAGTAGGAAGTCATCAAGCCTTGAATGCTGGATCCACAAAACGACGAAATCAAGCCCCCGTCTTGGTTGCCGGTTGAGCCGCCACATGATTGAGAAAGAAGAGCTTTCTGTGATTCCTTCTATTAAGCCCAACGGTCAAAACTTCTTAGAAGAAGAAGAAGAAGAAGAAGAAGAAATGAAAGTGAAGATGGGTATTTTTATCTTTATAACTTTCTTTTTAACAATTTTATCTTTCTTTATTTTTTTTTTAAATTATTTTATGTTGTTAGACTTTTAAACAATAATTGTACTATTGAAAGTATGTTTTTCAAATAAACCCCTAGATTTTTAATTGTTTGGGTTTGAGAGACTTTTTTTCATAAAGGAAGACCTAAAAAGAAGAAAAACTTTTTTGCATTGTTCCACTTATTGGAACTCGGAAGAAACTTATCTATTCACAAGCCAAGTTACTCGTTTAACTTGATAGATTCAAATTAAATCGAATTCGAAATAAATTTTTAATAATTTGAATTGATTTGATTTAAATTATTATTTAAATAATAATAAAAATTTTACTTATATATTTTTATAAAATATATACATATTTTTTTTTTAATATTTTAAAATATTTTAAATAATAAAATATGTTCAAAATTGGCTCGTCTCGACCTAAACCTAAACAAGCAAAAAGAAATTATTCAAACTCGATCCATGAACACCTTTAAAAAAAACCCAACCTCTTAAATTGTTTGAGTTGAACTTTTGAGGGACAACAAGATATTGAATCTTATTCTAATTACTTAATTTTCGCGTGTTTAAACAAAATATTATTAGATATCAATGGTTAATTTGAGTGTATAAATACGAAATACGTATATCAATATGTAGGTTTTCTTAAGTAGATACACGATGTATAATTATGTACACAATTGATATCATGTTTGAATGAGAAATTGCTTTCATTAACACCCACTTGAAGAGGAAGAAAGTTGGTTGATGTTGTGCATAGTGTAAAATCCCACATTAGAAAAAGAAATGCTTATTCTTGTTGTTTATAAAGGCTTATGTTCAATGTTGGGTTAGGCCCTAAGGGGCACCCAAGTTTTTGTGAAAAGTGAAGACCTACACAAACTTGGGCTGGATCACGCACACGCGCGCGCTGAGCTGGGCCGGGGTTTGGGTTGTCATAACGGTTTTTTTTTCGACCGCTTGACGAATTTTTTTTTTTTGGCGACCGACCCTTTTTTAAAAAAAAATATAAATACTTTGTTTAAAATAAAATAAAATTACTGGGAGTCGCCACCGATCTTTTTTGGTTAGGTGTGATTGGTCACCTATGAAAACTTCTATTCTTAATAATATCCTAAAATTAATTAAGATATATTAAAAAGATAATTTTTGGTCTGCGAAACAAAGTTAGGTTCGGGAGTACGGTTACGCGTGGAGAAGGATTAGCACCCCCACGACGCCCGTTTTAAAAACGGTACCGATTAATTGCGTGTTATCTTTAATCTTGAAAAAGTGATTTTAACTTTAATATTTAATAATAATTCCCTTAGTATACTTTATTCTAAAAGGATATTTTAAAATGAAGGAGAGATAATGTTTTTTTTATAATTATTTCTGAAATAAAAGAAATTACTTTGTAAAAATAATTCCCGAATCACTCTGATATTTTCGATAATGTTTCGATAATTATTTTTACACGAACCATTTTGAAGAACGATAGATATTCCGACCATTCGAGAAATGATTCATTTTTTTTTAAAGATTTTATTTACCACAGATAATTTTAAAAAGTAGGTTTTATTTTGCGGGAAGAAAATAGCGATTAATGAAGATTTTCTTATTATTAAAATTAGTCTTCAAAATAAACGAAATTATCCGTGCAAAAATAATTTCCGAATCACTCCGATATTCTCGATAATGTTTCGGTAACTAATCTTACTCGAATTATTTTGTGGGACAATCGATACCCCGACTATCCCGAGATATAATTCGTTTTCGAAATATTTTATTTTATTTTATTTTTATAAAAGTTTGTTTACGGAGAAATTAATAAAAATATCTTTTTATAATTAATTTCGGAATAAAAGAGATTATTTTATGTAAAAATAATTTCCGAACCACTCCGATAATTTCGATAATGTTTCGATAATCATGTTTACACGAACCATTTCAAGGAACAATTGATATTCCAACCATTTCGAGAAAGAGTTCGTTTTCAGAGAATTCCTTTGCCGAAATTAAATTAAAAGACATATTTTATACGCGAAAAATTTAAGAAAAATTTGAACAAATAAATAAATGAACTTTCTATTTTCTTTTCTTTTTTTATATATTAATGATGCATAAAAATAAATAATGCCAATAATGATGGAATTAACAAATAAAAAAATGATAATAATAAAGAAAATAATAATAATAATAATAATAATGATAATACTAATAATAATAATAATACCAATAACAATAAATAAAATATATAGATATATATATATATATATACATAGACATATATATATATATATATATGCATGAAATAACATATGATAATAATAAATAAAAAAAAAAACTTAGACTTGAAAAAAAATAGTAACATAAAATGAATCACATATAATAACAGAAATAAAAAATAGTATATAAATTAGCACAGAATAAAATCATAAACATTTATAATAAATCAAATATATAATCAATATAGAAATAAATCGTCATATAACTATGCATAAAAGATCACCATCACGTAATCATCGAATCAATTGCGTAATAAATTAAAAAAAAAATTACAAATTTTAAAATAGATTAAAAGAAACAGACACTTAACCAAAGTAGACAATAAAAAAAAATATTTAAAAGAATAAACAAAACAAACACATTTGAAAGAAACAAAAAAGCACACAGATTTGAAAAAAGCTTAAAAAGTAAACAACTTTTGCTAATTTTAAAATAGATTAAGAGAAACAGACACTTAAAGAAAGTAGACAATAAAAAAAACATATTTAAAAGAATAAACAAAACAAACACATTTGAAAGAAACAAAAAAAGCACACAGATTTGAAAAAAGCTTAAAAAGTAAACAACTTTAGATTAAAAGAAACAGACACTTAAAGAAAGTAGACAATAAAAAAAACATATTTAAAAGAATAAACAAAACAAACACATTTGAAAGAAACAAAAAAGCACACAGATTTGAAAAAAGCTTAAAAAGTAAACAACTTTAGATTAAAAGAAACAGACACTTAAAGAAAGTAGACAATAAAAAAAACATATTTAAAAGAATAAACAAAACAAACACATTTGAAAGAAACAAAAAAGCACACAGATTTGAAAAAAGCTTAAAAAGTAAACAACTTTTGCTTTTTTTTTTTTTGTTCACATAAAACTAAAACTATGAAAGAAACAAGCTACACAAACGTGAAAGAAGAAAAACATTACATATGGGTGGGTTCGCACATGGATCCACGCGGATCCCATGACCCGATCCACATGTTTATAACATCTAACCTCTTTTGTTTTCTCTGAAATTCCCTCAGACCGCCGCCGTTGCTGCCGTGCCCACCGTCGTCACCGCCGCGCCGGAGGTGCCCTTGGTCAAAAAAACAAACTCAAAATACTCCTCTTCCCCTCCTCTAACCGATTCCTAGGATAGATTTCAAAAACAAATCCCTAAATCATCTAGATCTAGGAATGACAAATTCGAAAATCCCCCTTTTTGTTTTCTTTGGTCTTGATGCTTCAGATCTTTTTTTTTTTCCTCTTTTTTTTTTTTTGTATTTCAGATCTCTCTTTTTATAAGGGGTTGTGGCGGTGGGGAGGTCGGTTCGGGAATGGCTCGGTGGCGGCGGGTTGGTTCGGTTGCGGCGGGTTGGTTCGGGATGTCAGGCGGGTGGGTGGCTGGCAAGGCAAGTGGGGGGTTAGGTGGCAGTGTTTGAGTGGCTGGATGGGGCGGTGGAGAGGCGGCGCCGACAGGGAGAGGCGGCGCCGACAGGGAGAGGCGGCGGCGGCAGGGAGAGGCGGCTAGGGTTGCTTAGGGGGGAAGGATATTGGTTTGGGCTTGGGCTTGGTTGGGCTAGGTTTAGGTTTTAGGATTTGGGTTGAATTGGGCTTGGGTTTAGGTTTAGTTTTTTTTTTTTGGTTTGGGCTGAGTTGGGCTTGGGCCTATCTTGCCATTGGCCTGCTGGGAGGCCTTGGGGCTTGTTGGGCTAACAAGGGTTTTGGGCCAATAGTAAAATAAAATAAAAATATATATATATAAATATAATATAATATAATATAATAAAAATAAAAATAGAAAATAGAAAATAAAAATAAATAATAAAGGGAAAAAAAAGGGGTCGCTACAGTTGCCCCTCTTTGAACATTGCTGAGAATCAGCAATAGGGCAAAGACGTAAGCGACAACGTCATTCATGATTAGTATAAACTGCTTCTCTAATTTAGAGACTCGAAAATTTTGGAATTTAAAATGATACTCCTCTTATCAGAGGCTCGAAAAACTTGTGAATTTAAAACGATATTCCTCTCACCAGAGGCTCTCTAATTTTGAAAAATGAAAATGCTCCTCTCACCAGAGGTTCTCTAATTTTGAAAAATGAAAATGCTCCTCTCACCAGAGGCTCGGAAACTTGGAGATTTAAAATGTTCCTCTCATCAGAGGCTTTATTACTTGAAAAATAAATTGCTCCTCTCATCAGAGGCTCTATCACTTGAAAAAAATAAATTGCTCCTCTCAACAGAGGCTCTCTAATTTTGAAAAATGAAAATGCTCCTCTCACCAGAGGCTCGGAAACTTGGAGATTTAAAATGCTCCTCTCATCAGAGGCTTTATTACTTGAAAAATAAATTGCTCCTCTCATCAGAGGCTCTATCACTTGAAAAATAAATTGCTCCTCTCATCAGAGGCTCTATCACTTGGAGAAATAAATTGCTCCTCTCAACAGAGGCTCTATCACTTGGAGAAATAAATTGCTCCTCTCAACAGAGGCTCTATCACTTGAAAAATAAATTGCTCCTCTCAACAGAGGCTCTATCACTTGAAAAATAAATTGCTCCTCTCAACAGAGGCTCTATCACTTGAAAAATAAATTGCTCCTCTCATCAGAGGCTCTAGCACTTGGAAAATAAATGTACATTCTTCCTGGTTATCATGGTGATTCCCAACTTTCCATTGCAGTCGAGTTTCATTTTTCTGGTTCATCTGTCATTCGTATCCCTTTCTATGCAACAGTAATTTTCAATGTTTGCAATGTTATGATGATGCAATGCATGTTTATGACAATGAAATGCATGACTTGAGGCCCGAATCATGATTCGATGCCCTGTGTATATTTTATTAACCAGAGACCCTTTCAGAGTTGAATCTGATTAAGCCTCTTACTTCAATCTTTAAACATTTCTGTTCTTCCCAATCCTTTCTCTTTTTCTCCATCAAATCGACTGGGCCTCCATAATTTATTTCCTCACGATCCTTTCTTAATTGAGTCAAAGCTTTGTGCCTTCCCTCCTAAAACAATTTTTAGGTATCAATCATCATCTCAATCATTGTTTTCTCTACTTCTAAAAGTTATAAACAAATCGGGTCCTACACTGCTCCATTATCTCCTCTTCCCTTTCTGATTTTCCAATTTTCAAATTTCTGTAGAGTAATCATGAAAGTTTCATTTGTGCATTATCTAGTTATTTATTATCATTCATATTTCATGCCAAAATAATGCATTATTTAAAGAAAATTTTAAACAAAGAAGGATAATTTAAGGACACGATTTTATGAACCGGAACATATACTTTTATTCCAGTGAAGGAAGAAAAAGAACATACTGGCATTAATCAAAGAAAAGAAAGAAAGAGTGAATAGGGATAGATCCCCACATAATGAATATTTAAACAATCTCAATCGAGCAAGTTCAGATTTCTCTTTCAGAAAAGAAAATTCATTGATGTCGTTGACTCCTTTTGAGAGCGTTCCACTATTAATTGCCTTTCCTGCCTTGTGTCATTTGGTCACGTCGAACCTCGCTGTTTGTTCAGTTCTTTCATCCTGTTTTAACCCCTTGTCTCTTGAATTATTTCGCACAGATTATTGTCAGTCATCCCAACTTTTGTTTGTCTTTTACCTAGGTCGCCCTTTAGAGTTTTCGACCTAGATCCATCCTTTGATTCGAACCGCCCTCTTGGGTTTTCGATTAGAAACTCTCCACTTTTTTTTTTTTATGCATAATATTTTTTCACTGCGTCGGCATTGATTGGACTCGAAAAATCCGCGCCATCCATCTCCGCTAAAATCATTGCCCCTCCTGAAAATACTCTTTTTACCACATACGGGCCTTCCCAATTTGGTGCCCGTTTCCCCCTGGGATCTTGCTGATTAGGGAGGATTTTCTTCAGAACTAAATCACCTTCTCGAAACTCTCTCGGGCGGACCTTTTTGTTATGAGCCCTCATCATCCGCTTTTGGTATAGTTGGCCATGACACAGGGCCGTCATCCTCTTTTCCTCGATCAAATTAAGTTGCTCATAGCGGGCTCGAACCCATTCTGCTTCCTCTAACTCGACTTCCATTAAAATTCTCAGAGAAGGGATCTCCACTTCAATTGGTAGTACAGCTTCCATCCCGTACACCAAGGAGTAGGGGGTTGCCCCTGTAGAAGTACGTACTGACGTTCTGTAGGCGTGCAGGGCAAATGAAAGCTTTTCGTGCCAATCTTTGTACTTATCAGTCATTTTGGCAACGATTTTCTTTATATTTTTGTTAGCAGCTTCTACTTCTCCATTCATCTTGGGACGGTAAGGCGCCGAGTTGTGGTGCCTGATTTTGAACTGAGCGCAGATTTCTTTCATTAGGGTATTGTTCAAATTGAGAGCGTTATCTGTAATAATTTTCTCTGGGAGACCATACCGGCATATCACTTCCTTTTTCAAAAATCTGCACACCACGGATTTGGTCACACTAGCGTAAGAAGCAGCTTCGACCCATTTCGTGAAGTAATCGATCACTACCAAAATGAAGTGATGTCCGTTTGAGGCTTTAGGGGTAATTGGCCCGATCACATCCATTCCCCACATAGAAAAAGGCCAAGGCGTTGTCATGACATGTAGAGTTATCGGAGGAGCGTTCAGTTTATCTGCGTATATCTGGCACTTATGACATCTTCGAACATACCTGATGCAATCTCTTTCTGCTATCATCCAGTAATAACATGCTCTCATAATCTGCTTAGCCATCATGTGGCCGTTTGCATGTGTTCCACACACACCATCGTGAATCTCTTCGAGTATTCTTTTAGCTTCAGCCGCTTGTACACACCTTAGAAGTGTATGATCTCTACTCCTTTTATACAATATTTCTTCATCCAAGAAGAATCCCATTGCCATTCTTCTCAAAATTCTTTTGTCATTTTCCGAAGCATGCTCTGGATACTGCTGATGTTTTATGTATAGTAAGATGTCGTGGTACCATGGTCTCCCATCCGGTTCTTCCTCAACATGCATACAATGAGCAGGCGATTCTCGTATACTCATCTTGATGGGCTGGACGTCAGCACTCGTATTTATTTTGAACATTGAGGCCAACGTAGCTAGGGCATCAACCATTTGATTTTCTTCTCGAGGCAAGTAATTAAATTCAATTTTTTGGAATTGCTGAACTAATTCCATTATGAATTTGTGATATAGGATCAGTTTTGAATCTCTCGTTTCCCATTCTCCTTTCAACTGGCAAATAACTAGGGCAGAATCCCCATATACTTCCAATTTGTCTATTTTCTTTGCAATAGCTGCTTGAAGTCCTATGACACAGGCCTCATATTCTGCCACATTGTTGGTGCACCTGAAAGTTAATCTTGCAGTTATGGGGTAGTAGTTTCCCTCTGGTGATATCAAAACTGCTCCAATGCCATGCCCCAAAGCATTTGATGCTCCGTCGAAATACATTTTCCATACTGCCTTCTTTAACTCCTCGCCTTCATCCTCCCGAGAAATAAACATCAAGTCTTCATCAGGAAAGTCAAACTTTACCGGCTCGTAATCTTCTGTAGCTCTATCTGCCAGAAATTTGGCCACTGCACTCCCTTTTATGGCCTTTTGCGAGACATAAGTGATGTCATATTCAGAGAGTAGAACCTGCCATCTTGCTAATCTTCCTGACAACGAGGGTTTCTCAAATATGTACTTAATGGGGTCCAATTTAGCAATAAGTAATGTTGTATGATACAACATGTACTGGCGGAGTCTACGAGTAGTCCAAGCTAGTGCACAACACACCTTTTCTATTGCCGAGTATTTGGCCTCATAATCGGTGAACTTTTTACTCAGGTAGTAAATGGCATGCTCTTTTTTACTTGTCTCATCTTGCTGTCCCAATACACATCCCATGGATTTCTCATGTACTACCAGATACAAAACAAGTGATCTCCCTAGAGTGGGCGGTACCAACACCGGTGGGTTAGTAAGATATTCTTTCATTTTATCGAATGCTGCTTGGCAATCTTCGTCCCATTCACCCGGTTCTCGTTTCCTAAGGAGTTTGAAAATCGGATCACATTTGATCGTGAGTTGAGAAATAAAACGGGCAATGTAATTCAGTCTCCCCAGAAATCCTCTTACTTCTTTCTGCGTCCGGGATGGGGATAAGTTCTGGATAGCGCGTATCTTGTCTGGGTCTACTTCGATTCCTTTCTCATTAACAATAAAACCTAGTAATTTGCCGGATGTTACACCGAACGTGCATTTGGCAGGATTGAGCTTAAGCTGGAACTTTCTTAATCGACCGAACAACTTTCTCAGATTAACCACGTGGTCCTCATATTTACGTGATTTTACGATCATGTCGTCGACATAAATTTCCACTTCTTTGTGTATCATATCATGGAAGAGGGTTACCATCGCTCTCTGGTAAGTTGCACCGGCATTCTTTAGCCCAAATGGCATCACTTTATAACAAAACGTTCCCCACATTGTCACAAATGTGGTTTTTTCCATGTCTTCTGGTGCCATCTTGATTTGGTTGTAGCCCGAAAATCCATCCATAAATGAGAACAATGAGTGCCTGGCGGTATTATCCACCAAGGTATCGATATGGGGTAATGGAAAACTATCTTTCGGACTAGCTCTGTTTAGGTGCCGATAATCAACACACATCCGTACTTTCCCTTCTTTTTTCGGGACTGGGACTATGTTCGCCATCCATTCAGGATACTTGGCGACTTTCAAAAATCCTGCATCGAATTGCTTTTTTACTTCTTCTTTGACTTTTAGGAGCATTTCAGGCTTCATTCGTCTCAAGTTTTGTTTCACCGGTTTGCATTCTGGCCCTAAGGGCAATCGGTGCACCACGATATTCGTATCAAGCCCCGGCATGTCCTGATAGGACCATGCGAACACATCCGTATATTCATGGAGCAGTTCTGTCAATTCTTATTTTTGTGTCAGTGAGAGTGAAGTGCCGATTTTTATTTCCTTTTTATCATTCTCATTTCCCAAATTAACAAACTCTGTTATCTCCTGATGAGGCATAATTTGTTTTTCTTCTGACTCTATCAATCTCAACAAGTCATGAGGTAAGTCATAGTTTTCAACAATCTCTTCGTCGTCAATTTCGTCGATGTCAATACATTTCTCAAAATTGATTTCCGAACCATCGATGAGATTGTTTTCACATTCATTAATAGGGGACCTGTGGTGGAAGCAAAAGAATATAGATATTTGTATGGGAGCGAAATAGAAAGGATGAACAAAAAGAAGTGGAAAATAAATTGAAACAAAATGCATCGTGGTTTTGTCATTCACTAAAATGATAATTTCATAAAAAGAGCCCATGCACAAAAAGAAACTTTCATAACACTCTTGGGCAGAAGTGTTTGAAGATTTAGTTTGTTAATCAGAAAGAGACCTAAATACAGCTGGTAAGTCTATAGCATGCCAATTCTTCAATTCAAATCCTGGAGGGCATGGGTAGATAGTCTCTTCCTCTGTTTGACTTCTCTCTCCTTTCTCTGGTTCCAGCATCTGGATGCAGAACTCCGCGAACATTTCTTCCAAAATCTCGACAGGCTTGGTTCTAACTGGTGAATCGGAAAAAATAAAACCCGCCGATCGAAATGTCTCATAGAGATGGGGGATATAGATCCTTCGGGTCTCCATCTCATGACCCTTTAGTCTTGCAAGCCTCTGTTCTTTTCTTTCTTTTATCATTCTCTCTTTGTCTTCTCTAGTTGGCTTGTATCCCAAACCAAACTTGTCCCATTTTCCAATCACACTTATCCACCTTCGGATTCCTTGTAGGTTCTTTCCTAAGCCGACCCTGGCTCGACAACCATTTCCAACCACTTGAACAAGGCTGTTTTGAGTGACGCATGATAAATGAGGCACAGGTATCTTAGAACCCTCTCCCAAAAATGTGGCGTTAACAAACTCCAAGGTTCGAAAAGAGCATTCCCATGTTTCTTCGGTAGCCTCTATGTAGGGGATACTTGAGGGTTTCGATACGACCAAGTCTTCTTCCCCATCCACAATTATTATCTGCTCCTCAACTCTGAATTTTACCTTCTGATGTAGAGTGGACGGAATAGCACCAGCCATGTGAATCCAGGGTCTTCCCAGCAAAACATTGTACGAGGGGATGATATCCATAACCTGGAAGGCGATATCAAATGTGCAAGGGCCAATCTGCATTGGTAAATCGATCTATCCTACCACCTGTCTACGGGTCCCATCAAATGCCCGTACTATCATATGACTGTTCTTCATGTGGGACATGTCGATAGGCAATTTGGTTAGCGTAGTCATGGGCATGACATTTAATGCGGAACCATTATCGATAAGTACTTTAGCAATGATATGGCTTTTGCATCGGGCGGTGATATGGAGGGCCTTAGTACTACCTGTCCCTTCCGGCGGGATTTCTTCATCGCTGAAAGCTATGAAATTTTTGACAGCCACATTTCCTACTACTTGATCGAACTTCTCGATAGATACGTCATGAGCCACGTACGCTTCATTTAGTACCTTTAAGAGGGCTCTTCGTTGGGGTTCTGAATTTGTCAACAATTCCAAGATGGAAATACGAGCTGGTGAGCGTTTTAACTGTTCCACCATACTGTATTCACTGTGTTTGATAAATTTGAGGAATTCACAGGCTTCCTCCTCTGTTACTGGCTTGTTCTTTCTTTGCTCGACCTCGTTTTCCGGGATAATCTTTCCTTCATCAGTTTTAGCTTTCCCTTTTTTGGCAATTTCTGCTGCTTCGGGTGTATAGCATCTCCCGCTTCTTGTAAAACCTCCAATACCGGTAATGTCTACTGCAGCCAAAGAAACATTAAGTACTGGTGTAGTATGATTATGCTCTGGCGATATGATTTCACCGTCGTATTTCCAGGGCACAGCCTTGCTATTCTTAAGTGGAAAAGGGCCTGGTACTTCGATAGTTACTATCGGCTTTGATGCCTTCAGTGTTTCTTTCACTAGCGAGTTCTGGGTTTCTTCATAGTAGATGACTAATGGCTTTGGCTTGACCCATTCAGTAGCCTTTGGTGTTTCCTCAATTACCACATCCACTGATTCTTCTTCCCGTTCTGTGGAGAATTCTGCTACACCGATATCCATCATTTTTTGAATTTTGTCCTGAAAATCAGAGCATTGGTCGATAGTATGTCCTACCAAGCCTCCATGATACCTACAGAAGTATCCATTGTCTGATTCCAGCCTTAGAATGCTTTGCCCCATGTTGACTGGTTTATACAGCCCTACTTTAATCATCATATTCAACACTTCTTCCATACGAGTCCGGACGTCCTCAATCCTGGACAAAACTCGGTACCCCTTCTCTTCTACTAATGCATTCACTACCGCTTTCCCATGATCGGGTAACGGATTTGCAGTGACATTAGGCTCTCCCTTGGTTGTGAAGTTTAGATATCTAGTCTTGATCAGATTTTGCACCTTGTGTTTAAAGGCAGTGCAATTCTCTAGAGAATGACCCGGGTTACCTCCGTGATAATCACAATTCACGTTTGGGTCGTACCACCTTGGATATGGGGGTTTCATAGGTTCTAGGAACATGGGTGCTACTAAGTGATTTTGGATTAGCTTGGGGAAGAGTTGGGTGTATGTCATAGGAATGGGGTCGAATGAGGGTCTTGGTTGAAACTGTTGGGGTCCCCTTTGGTTAGTCCCTACGTTGTTGATTGGATTGGCTGTGTTAAGAACAGGCGTAGGAGTTGTGTATACGGGCGCTGGCATGGGTGGTGGTGAATACACTGGCATCGATGGTCGATAGGACTGTGTAGGAGGATATGGGTATGGATTGGGTGAGTAACTGTAGGGTTGGTTTGTAGGAAAAGGGGTAAAACTTCGTGGTGGCCGATTATCATATGAAACGGCCTGTACTTCTCCTTCTTTTTTCTTTATCACACCTATCCTCTTGGGATTTGCTGTGTCAACTCCTTCAATCTTGCCGCTCTTTATAGCATTTTCTATCATTTCGCCAGAAATGACCATGTCGGCAAAATTTTTGGTAGCATTACCAACCAGCCTGTCATAATATGGCCCTCGCAATGTGTTGATAAACAACACGGTAGTTTCTCTTTCAGTGAGGGGTGGTTGCACTTGAGTTGCCATGTCTCTCCATTTCTGGGCGTATTCTTTGAAACCTTCTCCCGTCTTCTTCTCCATGTTCTGTAAGGATAACCTATCAGGTGCCATGTCAGCCATGTGTTTGTACTGGGTTAGAAAAGCTCTTGCCAGATCCGTCCAAGTATGAATGCGACCACGATCTAGTTGGTTGTACCACCTTGCGGCTGATCCTTTCAGACTGTCTTGAAAACAGTGGATCAATAATTTATCGTTATGGGTATGCCCAGCCATTTTGCGACAGAACATGGTGATGTGAAATGAAGGGCACTTGGTTCCATCGTACTTTTCAAATTCTGGAGCTTTGAACTTCGGTGGTATTATCAAATCTGGAACCAAACTTAGTTCATTTGCATCAACTTTCCCGAAGACATCCATCCCTTCTATTGCCTTGAGCCTCTCTTCTAGCATATCATATTTATGTTCTGTCTTGGTGTCTTCCACGTGCTCTATTACACCTTTCCTCAATTTTTCTTGCTCTACAGGGTCATCTAAGTTTGGAACGTGAATTGGGTTTGAAGGATTAGTCCCTGAGTTGGATGCAAGTTGTCCTTGGCCTTGCTGACCTACGGGACCCGGTGTGTTGATGTAAACATAAGGTTGTTCTCCCACTGGAGGTTGTCCTTGTGGATGCCTACCTTGAGATGTTTGGGTGCGGATTGGAGTAAAACCCGGTGGATATAGAGGATCTTCGTCGTTACTTTCTCGAGGTCGATGTCCTTCCCTTACACTTGAGCTTTCAGTTTGCCCTTTTCCCCTAGTCAAACTCGTCATCATTTCCATCATCTTGGCCATTTGTTCACGGGATTCTTCTTGTGACCTTGCAATCTGTTCTCGTGTTTCCTGTTGGGACCTTGCCAATTGTTCTTGTAACTCTCTCTGTAGTTTTTCCATCCGTTCAATTCGTGCTGTTTGCTCACTTTCCATGGTTCTTGTCTTAGACCTAGTATTATACTGATGAGAGGACTGCTTTGATCTTTCCGTCAGTCTGATTGTGCTTGAAACCACTGAGAATTATTTTAGTTTATGATTAGTGCATGCTATTTTAAAGATGGATTTTAAATCGCTGATGCGATAAAATTTTTTTATTCATGACTTGCCAAGTTTTTCATGAGTAGATGTATATGTATGCGTGTAACACGAGTTAATGATGTTTATGGAATGTAATGAATGTATTTGAGAGGTGCTTGCTCTAATATACTTTTCAAAAGGTAAATTCTCATTGATCCCACAATACATTTTTACATGTGATTAAGCATCCTAGAGTTGTAGCCATAAAAACATTTGACTTGCTCATATTGATCTTTCGCCTCTTCTAGAAAGCTAAGCAGACGTTGTCCATACTTTCCAGTAGGATTGACTTCTTGTATCAGAACCTCCACTCGTTCCACCATTTCTCTTGCTTTGCTTACTGCTTTGCAGACTTGTGTAGCCAAATGTTCTATGTATTGTTGCCTTCCCAAACTTTCAGCCTTCCACTTCATACTAGCATCCATTGCCAAATCACAGGTGTAAATCCAGTCTGCCTCTCTATCTTTCCATTCCCTCATAATTTCATCAATATGATTCCTCTGGTTGTGCAATTGTTGTTCCAAATGCTGAGTTAGTTGCCAGAGATACTCTCTTTCTTCTTGTAATTTTGAGCATTTGTCCTTCTCATCTTTTAGCTTGGTTTTTAACCCCACCAACTTTGCGGTGATCGAAGAATACATATTTTCCCATTTCTGTCTTTCGTGGAAAGATTTAGCAATCTTCTCTTCATTTTCTTGTGCCTTGTGTTTCCATCGTTCTACTTCTTTCTGGAATTCTTTTTCGCGTCTGTGAGATGACCCGAGAATGTTTCCGATCTTTATATCTGATCGTAACTTCTTGTTTTCTAAGTGTAGATTATTCAGATCTGATCGGGCTGTGTCAAGTTCCCTGACGATCTTTTGATTTTGGACTCTTTGTATTCTTGCCTTATCCTTCCAATTCTCCATTTCTTCCTAGAGCCTTCGATGTTCTTGCTTCATCTTCTCTCTTTCGATCTTGAATTCTTCCTTAGAGATCTCGAATTCTGAGATTTCTCTCAGTTGTGAAGGAATTGGTTGGGGTGGGACTTCCCCTAGAAGTATAACCGAATCTTTAACCCGGTTGGCTGTCCATAGCAAATACTGTGGAGTGACACTATCACTTAGAGTTCCTAGCCTCATTCTTCGAGTATCTTTCCATGCTCGAATTGTCTGCTCGACCCTTTTTGACACGTTTGGTTCCCCATAAGAAAATTCCACTCGAATGAGCCCATGAGTCACTGGAATAAACTGCTTAGTTCCATATTGCCTTTGCACCATAAGCGGAGCATAACTCACAACCCCCCACGGACCAAGGAGTTGTACCCATGGTTCCCCGCAACGATATAATATTGGCACAGGGGGCATCCATGGTGCCATCCATTTTACTTGTTTGCTAGTAAGTGTCTGAAAAAATACCACCCATTCTCCTTTGTTTTTGCGCTTCGGCCACTTGCTTTTGCAAAATTCCTGAATCGGGGCTCCACCTTGCAAATAAGGTTTTGTGAAGGAGCTCTTCTCACACTCGAAATGACTTTGAAGCCATACATATAGCATCTGAGCACACCCTATGAAACGTCCTCCCCCTTTCCTTCGACAAAAGTTCAATGATCTTATAGTCTCTGCCAAGATTGCCGGTGATGGATTGCTATTATTCTCGACCTGCTCAAAGAAATCCACTACTGTTGCTTCGATGTGTCCCAAAACCTTCGGAAAGATTATCATCCCATATATAGCCAGAGCGAAAGCAGTCATTCCTTTTTCTTCGTCCAAATGTTTTTCGATGAATGATTTAAGGAAATCCCAAGGTAGGCAAATATGTTCTCCTTTGCGTCTCAGATTGGAATCTCCCACTTTAATCCCGAGGATTTTAGTCAACTTTTTGCAAAGTCCGAACTTCAGCTTTCTAACATATATTTTATCCGGACATTTGAGTTCTATCCCAAGTAGGACTGATTATTCTTCAATGGTTGGGGTCATGTCCTCTCTATTGAAAGTAAAGCATCTGTATGACGGATCCCAAAAATGGATTGCTGCCTTGATTAGCGATTCTTCGATCATCACCGGGATAAGCAAGGCTATCTGCCCGTATTTATGAGAGAATCTCATCTTTCTTTCTTTACTCACTTGTTCCCAGATATTTGCCAAACTCGTCAAGTCATTTTGTGAAAGATCTAGGTTTATCTTCTCGGGCAGTGTTGATACAAAACCGGCCGTCAAACAATCCCCTTCTTCTTGCTGAGTTTTTTCAGACCAAATCCGTACATCCCTGGGTGCTTCGCATATGACATTCACGGATGAGGCACACACCCGACGTTCAGTGGATTCCATGAGAATTTAATATCGAACAATATATTGAAACAAACACCTCGTTATGGGATGCTAATGATGCCAATGATAATGATGCGGCAAGAAAACAACCACAGAAAACATAATCTGTTAGTGTATGTATACAACTATAATAATGAAATAAAGTTCAGGAAAAACAATCAAATTTCTTTCTACCAATGATATGACTTCCTAAGTTTATATGCTGGATTCGGTATTTCGTATATCTAAAAGGTTCCCAAATTGTTCCTCACTACTGTCCGAAATGGACTAGTAAGGCACCCCGATCCTTGCCTATCGCAGACCGTGAACGAAAAGGGTTCAATTCGGGTGGGAGTATTTTCCAGGCTTGTGCGGAGATTATTATCTCACGAAAGCGTAGGTACTTTACACCCCGAGAGTGTTTCGCTAGCCCATGCGGAGGTATTACCTCACGAGAGCTAAGTACTTTACTCCCTCCTAAAAGGACAAAGCTCGGGTAGAGAGCTCATGTATGAAATGCGTTTTTAGTATGTGAAGTGGCTCGGATGCCCCAAACAATTCAATACACACGGAAAGATGCAAATAATCGCAAATAATTGCAAAAATAACCGTGAATGCAAATTTATTCAAAACCGGAGATTTTTCTTTTAAGATGCAAATAAGGGAACTATGATTAAATAATAGTAAAATCATTAATTTAAGATCCAAGATAACACGTAATCAACTTATGGCTCGACTCTCGAAGAAAGCTTCCCCAGTGGAGTCGCCAAGCTGTCATAACGGTTTTTTTTTCGACCGCTTGACGATTTTTTTTTTTGGCGACCGACCCTTTTTAAAAAAAAATATAAATACTTTGTTTAAAATAAAATAAAATTACTGGGAGTCGCCACCGATCTTTTTTGGTTAGGTGTGATTGGTCACCTATGAAAACTTCTCTTCTTAATAATATCCTAAAATTAATTAAGATATATTAAAAAGATAATTTTTGGTCTGCGAAACAAAGTTAGGTTCGGGAGTACGGTTACGCGTGGAGAAGGATTAGCACCCCCACGACGCCCGTTTTAAAAACGGTACCGATTAATTGCGTGTTATCTTTAATCTTGAAAAAGTGATTTTAACTTTAATATTTAATAATAATTCCCTTAGTATACTTTATTTTAAAAGGATATTTTAAAATGAAGGAGAGATAATGTTTTTTTTATAATTATTTCTGAAATAAAAGAAATTACTTTGTAAAAATAATTCCCGAATCACTCTGATATTTTCCATAATGTTTCGATAATTATTTTTACACGAACCATTTTGAAGAACGATAGATATTCCGACCATTCGAGAAATGATTCATTTTTTTTTTAAAGATTTTATTTACCACAGATAATTTTAAAAAGTAGGTTTTATTTTGCGGGAAGAAAATAGCGATTAATGAAGATTTTCTTATTATTAAAATTAGTCTTCAAAATAAACGAAATTATCCGTGCAAAAATAATTTCCGAATCACTCCGATATTCTCGATAATGTTTCGGTAACTAATCTTACTCGAATTATTTTGTGGGACAATCGATACCCCGACTATCCCGAGATATAATTCGTTTTCGAAATATTTTATTTTATTTTATTTTTATAAAAGTTTGTTTACGGAGAAATTAATAAAAATATCTTTTTATAATTAATTTCGGAATAAAAGAGATTATTTTATGTAAAAATAATTTCCGAACCACTCCGATAATTTCAATAATGTTTCGATAATCATGTTTACACGAACCATTTCAAGGAACAATTGATATTCCAACCATTTCGAGAAAGAGTTCGTTTTCAGAGAATTCCTTTGCCGAAATTAATTTAAAAGACATATTTTATACGCGAAAAATTTAAGAAAAATTTGAACAAATAAATAAATGAACTTTCTATTTTCTTTTCTTTTTTTATATATTAATGATGCATAAAAATAAATAATGCCAATAATGATGGAATTAACAAATAAAAAAATGATAATAATAAAGAAAATAATAATAATAATAATGATAATACTAATAATAATAATAATAATAATAATACCAATAACAATAAATAAAATATATAGATATATATATATATATATACATAGACATATATATATATATATATGCATGAAATAACATATGATAATAATAAAAAAAAAAACTTAGACTTGAAAAAAAATAGTAACATAAAATGAATCACATATAATAACAGAAATAAAAAATAGTATATAAATTAGTACAGAATAAAATCATAAACATTTATAATAAATCAAATATATAATCAATATAGAAATAAATCGTCATATAACTATGCATAAAAGATCACCATCACGTAATCATCGAATCAATTGCGTAATAAATTAAAAAAAAATTTACAAATTTTAAAATAGATTAAAAGAAACAGACACTTAACCAAAGTAGACAATAAAAAAACAATATTTAAAAGAATAAACAAAACAAACACATTTGAAAGAAACAAAAAAGCACACAGATTTAAAAAAAGCTTAAAAAGTAAACAACTTTTGCTAATTTTAAAATAGATTAAGAGAAACAGACACTTAAAGAAAGTAGACAATAAAAAAAACATATTTAAAAGAATAAACAAAACAAACACATTTGAAAGAAACAAAAAAAGCACACAGATTTGAAAAAAGCTTAAAAAGTAAACAACTTTAGATTAAAAGAAACAGACACTTAAAGAAAGTAGACAATAAAAAAAAAAACATATTTAAAAGAATAAACAAAACAAACACATTTGAAAGAAACAAAAAAGCACACAGATTTGAAAAAAGCTTAAAAAGTAAACAACTTTAGATTAAAAGAAACAGACACTTAAAGAAAGTAGACAATAAAAAAAACATATTTAAAAGAATAAACAAAACAAACACATTTGAAAGAAACAAAAAAGCACACAGATTTGAAAAAAGCTTAAAAAGTAAACAACTTTTGCTTTTTTTTTTGTTCACATAAAACAAAAACTATGAAAGAAACAAGCTACACAAACGTGAAAGAAGAAAAACATTACATATGGGTGGGTTCGCACATGGATCCACGCGGATCCCATGACCCGATCCACATGTTTATAACATCTAACCTCTTTTGTTTTCTCTGAAATTCCCTCAGACCGCCGCCGTTGCTGCCGTGCCCACCGTCGTCACCGCCACGCCGGAGGTGCCCTTGGTCAAAAAAACAAACTCAAAATACTCCTCTTCCCGTCCTCTATCCGATTCCTAGGATAGATTTCAAAAACAAATCCCTAAATCATCTAGATCTAGGAATGACAAATTCGAAAATCCCCCTTTTTGTTTTCTTTGGTCTTGATGCTTCGGATCTTTTTTTTTTCCTCTTTTTTTTTGTATTTCGGATCTCTCTTTTTATAAGGGGTTGTGGCGGTGGGGAGGTCGGTTCGGGACTGGCTCGGTGGTGGCGGGTTGGTTCGGTTGCGGCGGGTTGGTTCGGGATGTCAGGCGGGTGGGTGGCTGGCAAGGCAAGTGGGGGGTTAGGTGGCAGTGTTTGAGTGGCTGGATGGGGCGGTGGAGAGGCGGCGGCGGCAGGGAGAGGCGGCTAGGGTTGCTTAGGGGGGAAGGATATTGGTTTGGGCTTGGGCTTGGGTTTGGTTGGGCTAGGTTTAGGTTTTAGGATTTGGGTTGAATTGGGCTTGGGTTTAGGTTTTTTTTTGGTTTGGACTGAGTTGGGCTTGGGTTTAGGTTTTTTTTTTTTTTGGTTTGGGCTGAGTTGGGCTTGGGCCTATAGGGCCATTGGCCTGCTGGGAGGCCTTGGGGCTTGTTGGGCTAACAAGGGTTTTGGGCCAATAGTAAAATAAAAAATATATATATATAAATATAATATAATATAATAAAAATAAAAATAAAAATAAAAAATAGAAAATAAAAATAAATAATAAAGGGAAAAAAAAAGGGTCGCTACATGGGTCAGTAATTAATTTTTTACTGCCCAACCGACATGATTATTCAGTCCAAACCGAACCGATTCAGCCTCCACCAACCAAGAGACTTGGTTGATTAAGATACCTGTTCGGACTGAACCGTTTTGTTTTTAAACATTCTGTCTTCTCCTTTTCACTTCTGACCGAACCAGTTTCTTCCAACTAAATTGACTGTTTCGAACAGTCCTCTGATTTTCTGTAAATACCGACTTCAGTGTCTGTTTATTTTACTAATTCACTAAACAAAAAATTCTCTTCTTCCTTCAATATTTCGTGTTCTGTCTTGTGAGAGAGACTTGCATTTCTTGGTTCACTGTGTTGTTTCGAGTGTGCTCTCGACAGCAATGTTCGAGGAGACCTGGGAGACGAGTTGTAATATACTGTAAGCACTTGAAAGACAGGCAATAATCGTCTTAAGGTCAGATATTCTACCTTGACTCGATTTTCAACTTTTTGGTTCTACCGAAACTGTGAGTATATGTCATTTAATAAAATGTTCATATATTCGTATTTTAATATTTATATATTCTGATCTACCAATGTATATTTCTAATATATACTGTTCTGCCAGAATTCATATTCTAATCTGTTCACATTCTATTTATATATATGTTTATGCAGTAGTGAAATAATTCTAAGTGCTTATAATATGTCCAACTATCTTAAAGCGATTAATATTTAATCTTTTACGATTATTGTTTATTGTTTCATTACTGTTATTATACATTTAGACTGCTATAATTATTACTTTGTAATATTTATATAGGTACATTGTAATATATATATATATATATATATACACACACTGATATATATATATATACATATATACTTATTGTTTATGCAATATATAGTTACGTTTGTGATATATATATATATGTGTGTGTGTTTGTAATATATATTTTGTGTAAGATTTTTTGTTATATATTTGTTTTTGTGCAATTCTATTATAAGAATTGCATACAAGTTGATCATGTTATTTTTTAAATAACAGATGGCAGAACGATTTTCCGATACTGCTAATGCGCTTGTAGTACCACAGCCACTACATGTTACACATGGTGGGAGGCTCGAGAAGTTCAGTGGTCTAGACTTCAAACGTTGGAAGCAAAAGATGCTGTTCTATCTGACCACCCTCAACCTAGCCCGGTTCCTAAGAGAGGAGGCTTCGATTCTCAAAGAGGGAGAGATCGATCCTACGGTTGTAGCCTCGATGGAAGCATGGAAGAATTCTGACTTCCTATGCAAGAATTATATCCTCAACAGATTGGACAACACGTTATATAACGTGTATAGCCCAATCAAAATAGCGCGAGAGCTGTGGGAGTCCTTAGAAAGAAAGTACAGAACCGAGGATGCCAGCACGAAGAAGTTTGTGGTTGGCAGGTTTCTGGAATACAAAATGGTGGACTGAAAAACTGTGATCAGTCAATTCCAAGAGTATCAATTGATCCTCCATGAAATTACTGCCGAACGAATGATTCTTAGTGAGTCATTTGAGACGGCTGCTTTGATAGAGAAATTACCATCTTCGTGGAAGGATTTCAAGAACTATCTAAAGCACAAGAGAAAGGAGATGACCATAGAGGACTTGATTATCCGGTTAAGAATCGAGGAAGATAACCGTGGTTCAGGAAAGAGGGTTAGAGTTCAGACCATGGAAGCCAAGGCGAATGTTGTTGAACATTCGCACAAGACCAGTAAAAGGAAACATGTTGGTTCTAGTTCTTTCCAAGGTTATAAGGGAACAAATTTCAAGAAGTTCATGAGAACTTGTTTTGTGTGCAACAAGCTCGTACATCATGCAAAGGATTGTCGTTATAACAAGAAAAAGAAAGCTCAAGCCAACTTAGTTGATAATAATGAGATTGAGCTCGCTGCAGTTCTGTCACAAGTGAACATGGTAGAAAACCCTAAGACATGGTGGGTTGATACTGGTGCCACTTGTCATGTTTGTTTTGATAGAAAGAGTTTCTCCGAGAATAAAGAAGCTGTTGTTGATGAGCAACTATTTATGGGAAACTCTTCGATTTATAAGGTACGAGGCCATGGGAAAGTGGTACTCAAGATGACCTTCGGGAAAGAACTAACTTTGAACAATGTTATTCATGCTCCTGAAATTCGAAATAATTTGGTTTTCGGCTCTCTATTGAGCAAAAATGGATTTAGGCTGGTATTTGAATCAAATAAATTTGTACTCATCAAAAGTGGCATGTTTGTGGGTAGAGGATACTTATGTGATGGGCTTTTTAAGCTCAATGTAATGGCTTTTATGTAAAAGAACATGAATAATAATTAAATTATTTTTTCTGTTTATTTGGTTATGTCCTCTAATTTATGGCATGGTAGATTAGGTCATGTAAATTACAAGACCTTGCAAAGAATCATCAATTTGGATTTGTTTCAGAAATTTGTTATTGATAAAAATCACAAATGTGAAATTTGTGTGAAATCCGAATTGACTAAGGCTCCTTTCTATTCGATAAAAAAAGATAGTAAACCTCTAGATTTAATTTACAATAATATTTGTGACTTAAAATATGTGCAAACTAGAGGTGGTAAAAAGTATTTCATTACTTTTGTTACGTCTAATTGCTAAGAAGCAAAGACGAGACCTTGAAAGCTTTTAAGCTCTTTAAAAATGAGGTCGAAAATCAACTAAGCAAGAAGATTAAGATAATAAGGAGTGATAGAGGTGGTGAATATGATTCATTTTCTAATAAATTCTATTCAGAAAATGGTATCATCCATCAAACAACTGCTCCTTATTCTTCTCAACAAAATGGTATTGCGGAACGCAAGAACCGAACGTTGAAAGAAATGATGAATGCTTTTTTGATAAGTTCAGGGTTACCTCAAAACTTGTCGGTGGAGGCTATTTTAACGGCTAATTATATTTTAAATAAAATACCTCACAAGAAATCAGACAAGGCACTGTATGAATTATGAAAAGGTCGAAGACCATCCTACAAATACATGAAAGTGTAGGGCTGTCTTGCAAAGGTAGCTGTTCCTCCACCTAAAAGGGTCAAAATAAGACCTAAAACTATTGATTGCGTATTCATTGGATATGCAAACAATAGTGTTGCTTATCATTTTCTTGTGTACAAGTTAGACATTCTTGATATTCATATCAATACGATAATTGAATCAAGAAATGCTTCGTTCTTTGAAGATGTACTTCCATATAAGGAAAAACAAGAAAATAAGACTACTAAGAGAATTCATGAGTCCTCGAGTAGTGATCCATATATGGATGAAGAGGAACAAGAGGAACCCAGAAAAAGCAAACGGGCTAAAAGTACCAACTAATTATGGTCCGAATTTTCTAACTTATTTTATTAGAAAATAACCTCAAACTTTTAACGAGGCAATGTCATCTCCAGAAGCACCATTCTGGAAAGAGGCTGTTAACAATGAAATAGAATCCATCATGAAAAATCATACAAGCAAAAGAAAGGGCTTGATTATTTTGATTCGTACTCACCAGTTACGAGAAAGGGCTTGAGTTATTACCATGTCATCTTGTGTTTTAGGATCCAAATGGATATTTAAGAGGAAGATGAAGGTAGATGGATTGATTGATAAATATAAAGCCCGACTTGTAATAAAAGGATACAAGCAAAAGAAAGGGCTTGATTATTTTGATTCGTACTCACCAGTTACGAGAATAACATCCATTCGAATGTTAATAGCTATAGCAGCTCTTAACAATCTTGAAATACACCAAATGGATGATAAGACAGCTTTCCTGAATGGATATTTAGACGAAAAAATCTATATGGAACAACCCGAAGGGTTTAAAGTTCTGGGACAGGAAAGAAAGGTGTGTGTAAGCTTGTTAAATCATTATATGGTTTAAAACAAGCTCCTAAACATTGGCATCAAAATTTTGACAAGACAATGTTGTCAAATGGTTTTCGCATTAATGAATGCGATAAATGCATATACGTAAAAAATACGGATAAGGGATATGTCATTTTTTGTCTATATGTAGATGATATGTTGATGTTAGGCAGTAACAATGAGATCATTAAAGCTACCAAAGCTTGGTTGACCAGTAAGTTTGATATGAAAGATATGGGTGTAGTAGATGTGGTTTTAGGAATTAAAATTTCTAAAACACAAGATGACATGGTAATAACTCAAGATCATTATGTAAATAAGATTCTTCAGAAATTCAATAAGAATGATACCAATATAGCCAAAACACCCGTAGATGTTAATTTACGTATAAGGAAAAATACTGGAGACACAATATCTCAAATAAAATATTCGCGGATAATTGTTAGTTTCATGTATCTCATGAACTGCACAAGACCAAACATAGCATACTCAGTTAGCAAACTGAGTAGGTTTACAAGTAATCCTGGAAAGGATTACTGGAAGGCCATAGTAAGGGTACTCAGCTATTTGAGATACACCTCAAGTTATGGACTGCACTTTACAAGATATCTAGCTATGCTTGAAGGGTACAGTAATGCAAACAGGATATCCGATACTAAAGATTCGAAATCCACTAGCGGATTTATCTTTACTATTGGAGGAGTTGTAGTGTCTTGGAAATCTTCTAAACAAACGTGTATTGCCAGATCCACTATGGAATCTAAATTTATAGCTTTAGATAAAGCTGGAAAAGAAGCGGAATGACTTCGAAATTTTTTAGAAGATATTTCATGTTGGCTGAAACCCTGTGCCTACAATTTGTATACATTGCGATAGCCAATCTGCAATTGATAGGGCACAGAGTAGTTTGTATAACGGTAAATCTCGACATATTCGTCGAAGACATAATACCGTAAGACAGTTGCTCTGAAATGGATTATCTTTATTGATTATGAAAAATCAAAGGATAATATTGCTGATCCTCTTATGAAAGAGAGCAAGTATAAAAATCATCGAGGGGAATGGGTCTTATGCCTATAAATTAAGAAAAGTTACATAATGGCAACCCAACCTGCTGACTGGAGATCCCAAGATCTAGGTTCAAAGGGACAACCGAATTATGTTAACTTAGTATGAGCACTAGAAGAGTTAAAAACTCTTATCTATTCCTATGATGAATTAATGCTGCTTGCAAAGAAGTTAGGATAAACTATGCTTTTAATGATTCTTATAACTAGATAAAATCAAGTGGGATATTGCAGGGTACTCTTGATAAGAAATCACCTATATGAGTATGAAACGTGGCCATTTCTATGAGAATTGATCAGGCTAAATTCTCTAGAGTACTCATTAAAACCAGGATGTGTTCGGGGCCAAAATGAACATAACCGTGAGAACCAAAGATGTTCGAAGAGGAATTGCGTGATACCTATTGTCTTGGTTTACACGAAAGGCTGAATAGTTCAAGACATCATGTTCACTAGTTAGCCAAGTAAATCTGGTAGTTGTCATTTTGAAAGGTTCAAAGCCAAAAGCTACCTATCCTGAAGCAATTTCACTTCAAGTTATTCTCTCTCATATTCCGAGTCAGTTTGTCATTTTAATCAGATAATTTCCATTCATGTGGGGGATTGTTGGATATCAATGGTTAATTTGAGTGTATAAATACGAAATACATATATCAATACATAGATTGTCATAAGTAGATACACAGTGTATAATTTATGTACACAATTGATATCATGTTTGAATGAAAAATTGGTTTCATTAACATCCACTTGAAAAGGAAGAAAGTTGATTTGATGTTGTGCATAGTGAGGAATCCCACATTGGGTAAAGAAAGGCTTATTCTTATTGTTTATAAAGGCTTATGCTCAATGTTGGGTTGGGCCCCAAGGGACACCCAAGTTTTTGTAAAGGGTGAGGACCTACACGAACTTGGGCTAGACCACACACACGCGCGCGCCAAGCTGGGCTGGGCCGGGTCGAGTCGCGGTTTGGGTCAGTAATTAATTTTTTACTGCCCAACCGACATGATTATTCGATCCAAATCGAACCGGTTAACCTTCACCAACCAAGAGACCTGTCTGATTAAGATACCTGTTCGGACCGAACCGGTTTGTTTTTAAACGTTCTATCTGCTCCTTTTCACTTCTAATCGAATCGATTCCTTCCAATTGGTTTGACTGTTCCGAACAGTCCTCTGATTTCCTATAAATACCGACTTCAGTGTCTGTTTATTTTACTAATTCAATTAACAAAAAATTCTCTTCTTCCTTCGGTATTCCGTGTTCTGTCTTGTGAGAGAGACTTGCATTTCTTGGTTCGCTGTGTTGCTTCGAGTGTGCTCTTAACAGCAACGTTATCGAGGAGACCTGAGAGACGAGTTGCAATATACTATAAGCACCTGAAAGACAGGCAATAATCGTCTTAAGGTCAAAGGTTCTACCTTGACTCGATTTTCAGCTTTTTGGTTCTACCGAAACTGTGAGTATATTTCATTTAATATAATGTTCATATATTCGTAATTGATTATTTATATATTCTGATTTTCCAATGTATATTTTTAATATATACTGTTCTGCCGGAATTCATATTCTAATCTTTTCACATTCTATATATATATATATATGTATGTTTATGCAGTAGTGGAATAATTCTAAGTGCTTATAATATGTTCAACTAATATAAATCAATAAGACTCTTTTGGTTTTAAAATCTTTAAGTTTTAAGTTTTAGTCTTTTAAATACAAATTAGTATTAAATGAAGAAAATAACAAAGTTAAAAGATGTGATTTACTGTCAGAATGTCAGTCAAAGATCAAATAAATTTTTATAGAAAGATATTGTAAATCAATGTATTAAGAACATCTTTTAATATTATTATATTAAATAATTTAATTTTAAAATACATTTAAATTTATAATATTATTAAACTTTTGATTTAATTTAATTAATTCATGCAATTATTTTTAAAAAACAACATTCATCAGCAAATTCAAAATCAAATTCAACATTTACAACCACTTCCTTATTCTCAAGTTGTAGTCTACTTGCAATCTCCTTTGTATCAAATTCATAACATTACTAAAAAATTTTAGAAAAAATGTCAAATTGATGTTTATTTGTATATTTGTTAAGGTAATATATATGATTTTTTTGTAATTAATGTATACTTTTTTTGAATTTTAAGAAAAACATATTTAATGAAAAATTAATTTCTAAATAGCAATCTAACTATAATCTTAAGAAATACTTATAAGGCAGATCCATTTTTATATTTACAAATCTTATTACCTCTGTTTTTTTTTTAACTACTTCTTTGAAATGATTAATGTCTATAATATATATATATATATATATATATATATGTTAGCACAAGTAAAAGAAGAAAAAAAGGCCAAAAGTTCATCAAATTAAACTGATTTTATATTTTCTTTTAGGATTTATGAGTATCGGGATTCAAGGGAAATGCGAGCCACCCCCAGTAGCCCAATATACTCTTCAATAACACCAAAAACAGTGGGTCAAATTTTTAACATTTTATTTGCCAGTCATAATCCTTGTCTGACTACCAATTTCTTCCAGAGCTAGATTTGCTTGGTAACATAAAAATGGGGTGGAAAGATGAAAATCTGTGAATGAAAAAATAATAGAGTATTAATCATACTCTTAGTAGTGAGAGAGAAAAGTTTAATTAAAAGAAAAGAGATGATTCTTCAGTTTTATTGACTCACTAAAACCAATTGTCTCATGCAATTAACTTCTATGGCACTCACATCTTGAGTTCTAAGTGAACAAAAAAAAAGTCATTTTTTTTTAGTTTGAGAATGCATCTACAATAAATTTAAATTGATAAAAATTAATTTAAATGTCTCAAATCCTAATTTATTAGAAAATATATGATATTTTTATCCTTATTTTCAATATAGTTTATTGATCCTAATTCATATAGTTTATTGATTTATTTTATTTTTTTTTTGTAATTTTTTTTTTATCAATTATGTAGTTAACATTTAATAACTCATAACACCAATTCATTAATAATGTTGTATATCAGCCTCTATAATAGCCATCATCTTTTTGCAATTTGCATTTAGTTTCTATATTACTACCAATCAAATAAAAGGTTTAGTTGAACTCGGGACTTAATCCAATTAGTTTATACAACTATTCTTAAGAGATAGAATTCAACAAGTTTAAAATTCGAATCCCAACATTTGCAACTCCATTTCCTATCCTAGATTGCGAGTATGCGACATTCTTTGTAACAATAAAAATAAAATAAGAAGTTTAGTTGGCCAAAGAAAAAAAAACTTCTTAACAAACATTTCAATATGAAAATAAAATTTCTTATTTCCTTCTATTTTCATTATAAAGATGGTGTGTTTAGCCATGGTTTTTAGTCAATTTGCAACCTTCTGATTACTGAGTGGCTTAACTCCCCCTCAATGCCTATGCAATGGGAAGTTCAAGCTATGGTGGCATAAATCAATTAGGATAGAATAATGGCTTTTGTTTTAGTTCATTACCAATAGAGAAGGTAAGAAAGTGGCAGATTCTGTTTAAATCATTCTCTTAAAAATATTACTGATAATAGCTGGCAGAATTAACTAATGTATGAAGATTTCACAATGTTTACATGACTAGCTGTTGATTATTGGGGATTTAATTTCAGCTTTTAAGACGCCAAGACCTAGTTGATGGAAAAACAGATTAGTTTAAGAATTTCTTAAGTATCTGATTAATTTGACATGATTGTGAATTAAATGGAATGCAAATGAATTGCCCTTTCTTTATAATAATTAATTGGGGAATGGGATTTAAGCGTTAAAAACTGTGTCTGATTAACAAATAATGTATTTTATATCTTAATATAATTCAACAAAAAGACAAAACCCTGTTTGTTTGAGAATGTTATTAGACTTTTAACATATTGATGCAAGTGCAAATACATAAATTAATTTGCTAACTAAAAAGAAAAAAAATTATTGGAAGACGAGCAGGCTCTTGGTCAAAAAAAAAAAAATTTGTTGAAAGACAATATCAGGCTGTTTCTATATAAGTCGTTAGCATGTTCTCTCAGAATATGCATAAGAAGGATACAAGTACAACTTCTAAGAAAATCTGAGGTTTTTTATTTTTTTTTTCTGGAGCTTTAGAACAGCAATGGAAAGGCTGTATTGGGTTGCTGAAGTCAATCAGAAAGTTGAAAACATGATTGCCGATGCTTCAAATGAAGCAGAAAAGTGGAAGAAGCTGTCAATCTATAAGGTGCCTGCTGTCATCAAAGGCAGAAATGAGAAAGCCTACACTCCTCAGATTGTATCCTTGGGGCCTTACCATCATGGGGAAGCTCATCTGTCACCAATGGAGAAGCACAAGCAACGAGCACTGGCTCATTTTTTGAGGAGATCAAAGAAACCTCTTGAAGCATTTGTCGACTCTGTAGCTGAACTGGTGGAAGAGTTGAAGGACTCGTATGATGAACTTGATCCATCATGGAAAGATGAAAGAAGCAAATTTTTGGAGTTGATGATTCTTGATGGGATTTTCTTGCTGGAAGTCTTACGCACTGCTGTTCACGGATTGAATGATGATGACTACGCCCAGAATGATCCAATATTCAGCAGACACGGGAAGCTCCAATTTCGGCCTTTAATACTGCCTGATATGTTGATGTTCGAAAATCAGTTGCCATTACTAGTTCTTTTCAAGCTGGTTGCAGTTGACAGCAATAATCCGGAGGTTCTTAATCATATTTCCTGGCAATCACTAACATATATATAGTTCTTTACTTTATTTACAGAAGGATTTAACTTATACTTTGATGCAGGATAAATATGAGGCTCTCTACAGTCTATTAGTCACATTCTTCTGTCTCTCTCCGACCACATCTGCATCAAATATAGGTAAATCCCCTCATATCTTGGATGTGTATAGGAAGATCCTGGTCTTGGAGGTTCACCCTCCGTCATGTAAAATAGAATTGGATGAAGGTCCTAAAAATACTGATAAAATTTTAACTATCCCTTCCGCAACCAATCTTCATAGAGCAGGAATCTTGTTCGAGAAAAGCAAGACAAGTAGCCTCAAAAACATTTCATTTGAAAACTACTACAATTTCAGGCTACCCCGCATCCAGGTTGGTCATGCTACCGAGCCATTATTTCTGAATTTAATAGCATTTGAGCAACTCCATGTCGAAGCAGGCAGTGAGGTAACATCTTACATCGCTTTTATGAGCAAAATCATCAAAGATGCGAAGCATGTTGGCCTTTTAACCTCTAAAGGAATCATCATCAATACCATTGGAGATAACCAGAAAGTTGCTGAACTCTTCAATTCGCTGCCCAAGGATATAGCATTTGAATCAGAAAGCAACTTAGCTACGGTGTGTAAGAGGATCAATGGCTTCTGCAAAGTTCCATGGACCCATTGGAAGGCTACTCTAAGACTCTATCCGGAGTTTAGTGACCCTGTAAAGATGGTCTCTTTCTTTATTACATATTTCCTCTTTCCTCTTACTTTATTGCAGACTGCTTATACCATAGCTGCTTATTACCAGTCACTAGAAAAACCATAATCCATAAATCAAGTAGCAAGGATCTATAAAGTAGGAGTAATCCCTTCGCATGCAGTTTTTTTTTTTTTTAATAAACTCCTTGTGTGTATTATTATGAAGGTGAAATTATCAATCTCAAAACTACTAATTGGCATCTTGATCATGAAACAATCTATTTGTATTGATTTCCAGTTTTCTACTCTGAAATTATAGCCTTCGTTTTGATGTGGGAAAGGAAAATCAAGCCAATATAGCCTTCATGGTGAGCAGATCTCTCGCATAGCTGTTTAGTATTAGTGGGTTGAATTTTTTTATGCTATGTTTGGAAACATGAATTTGAAAATTTAGATTTATATTTCATTTGCTATATAAATTGTGAGAATAAAATACATACACTATATATAAATTAGTTAAGATTCAATATGGTTATATATTTGAAAGGTATAAAAACATGAATTTCAAATTCACAAATAGCTATAAGTATTTCAAATTCACCCCTAAATAGGCATCCAACAAATCCATGGATTTAAAAAATAATCATTAATATTACATTTACATTTGTTTTATTACACAATTTACACTATTGTTGAAATCCAAATCCATTTTTTGAAATCCAAGTTACCAAACGCAACCTTGATGTTTTCTAGTACGCGTAAGTTTAGTGTCAGAAGTTAGAACCTTAACAGGGATATTGTTATGACTGTATTTTACTATGTTACCGAATTCGGGAGTGAGTGTCGGATATGAATATGTATCTAATACGAGTATATTTATTTTTTAAAGTTTGTTATACATTTGGAAGATCATATCTCATACTCATTTATAAATGTGTGGGACATGTACAAAAATTAAATACGAATATTTTTAAAAAAATAGAAAAATAGAATAACATCGATATTTTTTTTTATTGTTATCAAGTTGCAGTAGTTTCATGGTACGTACAACATTTTTTATTAGTAGCTGATCTAAGTGGATGAAATGTGTATTTATTTTTAATTTGTTTTTGCTTCTCATTTGAGACAGTGTTGAAGATTACATACTAACTATAGGAACTAAGAAAGAAACATGTAAATAAAAAGCTTTATATTCTTGAGGTTGAGGATGTGTATAAAGGCTGTGCTAAATGCTTCAAATTTAAAGCAGAAATTAACTGTCTTATTAGATTTTTAGAACATTTCATAGAAAATTTGAGCCGACTCTTATAGTTGATGATAACTCGTATAATTATATAGTTTTTAGTTATGTTTTATTATTGTTTTGTGTCAAATACGAGTTATTATTGTTTAGTCTAATTGTGTTTATGATCTTTTATATTTTTATGTAATTTGGTGTTTTTCACAAGTTTCTTTGAGTGATTTCAGATTACTAGAATTAAGGGCAAATCGAGTTCAGTTCCAGTTCCGACACCTTTTGCCATATCAGCTATATCTGGAGTTTCACTGAAGCAATAAGGCTGACATTTGTAGTCGTGCAAAGCTAAGAGGCATATCTATCTTTTTCATGTTTTACACTTCTTGAAACGGAGTCGTTTTCCCTAGCGAAATCGACCATCAAAGTAGCTGATGTGCAATGACGTCTGTGCTGACCTGTTTTCGTATTTTGCCCATATCTGCTTATCCACATCAGCAAATGAGCTGATTCCAATGGCTATGGATCCGTAACTGATACGGGAACCTTTGTCTAGAAGAACATATGATCAGATCAGGCCTCCAATATTGACGAAATCGACCATCAAGTTGGCTGATGTGCAATGACGTCTGTGCTGACCTGTTTTCGTATTTTGCCCATATCTTCTTATCTACATCAGCAAATGAGCTGATTCAAACGGATATGGATCCGTAACTGATAGGGGAACATTTTTCTAGAAGACCATGTGATCAGATCAGGCCTCCAACATTGACGAAATCGACCATCAAGTTGGCTGATCAAAATTGTCATACAATATGACGAAAATTGTTAGAAAAATGCACCCACCTATTATACCTACCTTTGAAATTTGTAAAGCTTGTCTCTTGTCATTTAGCCCTCCAAAATGTGTATAAATAGAGGGCCTTGGATGATTGTAGAGGATCATATTGTACATAGGTAGGATATTAGCCATTTTAATAAAATTCTCTAAGTTTTCTTCTTCTTTCTTTTCTCTAGTTTTCTTTCTTTTCTCTAGTTTTCTTTTTCTTTAGAGAGAGCAAGAGGTTGGATAATTAATATTCTTCCTCTTCTTCTTTCTTTCTTTTATTTTCTTCTTAGATTTTCTTTAATTTTATGTTTATGTTTATAATGCCTATGCTAGGCTAAACTTCTATTTGGTTAAGGGTGATTTCAAAGCCCTAGACATGTTTTGTGATTGATTTTCAGATTCTATCTATCATTAATTTTCTATCAAAGTTGCTTATGTTCTTCTACAAGAATTGTTCATGATGTTGTCTAGATTTATTTAGGTGTACAACTAGATAGATCTTGATAATTATCTATTGCTAGTTTAGGAGTCTTGATCCGTGTAATTGTCTTGATTTCCTATTCATAAGTGGCAATTTGTGATTAATGATTATGGTCAAGTTTTCAATAATTGCAAAGTGGAACATAATCTAAGTTGAACAATCCGAGCTTATGTGTTTGTTGCTTAGATCAACCTATCTTTCTCATCATAAAGCTGCCATTAAATTGAATTTAGAGAGCTTATTCTAGGTTGTTTAATGGTTAGAGATTAAATAGAGAGCTTGTTCTATTTAACGACAAACTAAGGAAAGATTGGGGTAACAGAGCTTGTTGTTATCTACGGTTGTTAACTTTGATAGTTGGTTGATATTGATAGATCTGAAATTGATTCTTAATGATGTCTAGTGGTGGAGAATGAAACCTTAACCATATTTTTCATATTTGATTCTTCTTACTTATTTGTTTTCTTACTTTTAGTTTGCTTATTTTTTATATTTATTTTTATTGGCTGGTTATACCGCCTAATTTGTATATTAACTTTGTTTTATTTTTATTGGCTGGTTATACCGCCTAATTTAGTATATATATTTTTATTGGCTGGTTATACCGCCTAATTTAGTATATATATTTTTATTGGCTGGTTATACCGCCTTGCATCTTATTCTTATTATTTACTTTAATTTAAATCTGGCTTCAAAAACCCCTTTTCTTTTATTGTTCTTGAATTTAAGTTTTAAACTATTAACTTATAAACTAAAACCCAATCCCTGAGGACTCGACCCTTGCTAACTACTATACTTACAATTTATCTTTTTAGTGCAAGGTTAAATAAGATACACTCTTTTGGGTGCATCAAATTTTTGGCGCCGTTGCCGGGGATTGTTTTCTTTAGTTTATTTGTTACTTGGTTTATTCTTATTTTCAGTTCTAATGAGTTTTATTTTCTTGTACATACGGGTTTTTCTTATCAAATTTTGAAAAAAAAAGGAAAAAAAAAAAAAAAAAAAAAAAACGATGGAATTGAGCAATCTAACACTTGAAGAGTTGGTGGCATACATGAACATGGAGAATCAACAAGCCAATCTCACCTTCCCAGTTCAACAATTGGCCATGGGAGGATGTCAAGGCCATCAAGTGTTCCAAGACCAACAGTATGATCATTACTCAAACACTTACCATGAGGGATGGTGGGATCATACTAATTATGGCTACTCGAAAAATTACCAAGAAGTAGATCCTTATGCCAATTACACTCATCCATCTAGCTTCAATCAATCATGGTCCCAAGAACCAGATCTTTTTCAACCACCACATATGACTCAAAACTCAGGTACTTCTTTAGAAGATCTTGTCTATTCTCTTGTTACTGATACATTGCAATTTCAACAGGAAACAAGGGCAAGCATCCAGAGTTTGGAAAAGCAAATGATCCAATTGACTAGTAGTATGGTGGGATGGGTAGCACAAAGATCTGAAGAACTCCCTGCCCAAACAATGATTAACCCAAAGGAGAATACTACTATTGTGACCTTGAGGAATGAGGAACAAGATGAGGATGAGACAAAATTAGAGATGAATTCTATTCTTGAGGATAATGAAGCCAATGATCCAAATAAGAGTATTTCAGCACCTGAGGTAACGTTTGAGATTCCAATTTTTACTAATGTTTCTTCTCCACCTTTTCCTAGTAGATTCGCAAAGTTCAAGGAGGATGAACATGAACAAGACACGCTGGAAACCTTAAACAGTTTGTTTGTGGATGTCATTCAACAAGTACCAAAAGATGCATCATTCCTCGATGAGATATGCACCACCAAGGATGATGGAATAATACTTGTAATGGAGAATACATCCACTGTTGTGCAAAGAAAGCTACCTCTCAAACGCATAAATTTGGAAAATTTCATGTATGAGCCTGACAAGCGTAAAAAGCCAAGAAGGGGTGTTGGTTAGATTCAAAACACTAACTCAAGTGTTAATTGGGAAGGCAGCCCAATTAAAGATGAAATTGCCAACCTTCCATATTCAGATTTGCTTTCTCTTTCTTTTCCTTTTTCTTTTATTATTTTTATTGTTTTTATTTTTATTTCTTATGTTTCTTTGTTAATTGTGTTTACTGTTTTTAAGTTCATTCAGGCTGCATAAGTTTCTTTTGTTTAATAGTTCTTTTCTCTTACATATAATTCTTGCATTGGGGGATAATAGCATTACATTAATGACAATGTAAGAATTATGTGTGGGGGGGAAGAATTTAGGATTTTATTTAGAGTGTTTTATTTTTGAGTCTTTTTATGTTGTTTTTTTTTTTTTTTTTTTGATCCTTGTTTTGAAAATAACTAGATGTAAATATAATTTTTAATTTTTTTTAACCCCGGTTAAATGGCGGATAACGGTACTCGGTGATTATTTAAATCGGTTCCATCAGCTACCCACAAAACTGATATTGTATATAAATTTCTCTTCCAATTTCTCTTTCAATTTTTTTCAATTTTTTTCAGGATGGATGATATTCTCACAAGATTGCAGAAACGATTTCCTCCTTTTCCTCGAAATATTTTACTGAAGCTTTACCAAGTTCGATTTGAAAGATTAAGAATGCTTATGCACAAAGGGATTCCTGAAGACATACGTTGGATAATTGAAGCCAAGGTACGTGAAGATGAATATCTTCCTGTTTTGCATTTACCAGGTACAGGTAGAAGCACTTTTGCAAAGAAGCGACGAGCAAAGCGCATGAGTTCAAACTGCCACAAATGTGCACGATGGACGTGTAACGGTAAATGTCGTTCAATTGGGATTCCGTCCTCTAATCGAGATGATAAAATTGAATTCATTAAGGATGGACTGAGTAAGGAGAATTTGGGTAATATCCAACTTTCTCTTGAGACGCATCCTAGTGGAGACGTACAAAGAGAAATTCTTGATTTATGGCCGCAATTCCAAAGGGAATGGCAACATCTTGGGAATCTGATGTTAAAAGACCCTGTTTGCCAGCTTGTAAGAAAACTGGATGGGAAGCATATCCTCGACTCATAGAAGGCGTTTAAGCCGTTTCTGGACGTAAAACCAGAGGAAGATGTGAGCCACAATCACAACTACAATAAATGACTTCTCAGCTTTTGGTTTGATTTGCAATAACTTTATTTCGGTTTAATTTACGTGTTATTCGATTTGTGTAATTATTCTCATTTTTTTTATTTGTCTTTTACGGTTGATTTTTCTTCTCTTTTTGATTTTCTTCCTGAAATCACGCAAAAATCTTTTGTTAGGTTAACATTTTCTTCTGACAGGTCAAATACACTTTCGGCGACATTATTACTCTTGACTTTTACGGTTGATTTTTCTTCTCTTTTTGATTTTCTTCCTGAAATCACGCAAAAATCTTTTGTTAGGTTAACATTTTCTTCTGACAGGTCAGATACACTTTCGGCGACATTATTACTCTTGTCTGATTCACTACTCAGTCCTCTATATATTACACCATGTACTCATTCTCTTTCAGGCACTCGAAAAAAAAAAGGAAAAAAAATGGAAAGTACTTCGTCCCAACGCATTAAAAAAATTTGTGTTTTTGGAGGTGCTTATCCAGGGAAAAATAACATATTCGCTGATGAAGCCATAAGAGTTGGAGTAATACTTGCCCAACAAAAGATCCAGTTGATTTATGGAGGCGGTAGTACGGGTTTAATGGGAGCAGTCGCTACAGCAGCACACGCCGGAGGAAGTCCAGTTCTAGGAATCGTGCCAAAACTATTCACAGATTTTTGTGGACCTACCTTGGGTAAGGAAATACAAGTCTGGAGTATCCCTGAACGGATAACAATCATGTACCATTCTGCCGATGCATTCATTGCTTTACCAGGAGGTCTGGGTACATTGGAAGAAATAGCTTGCGTGGCTTCTTGGTCATCTTTGGTCACAAATAAGAAACCCATTGGTTTGCTTAATATTAATGGTTATTTTAGTAATTTGCTTTCATATTTAGATAATGCTGTGGATAATGGATTCATGTTTTCAGAGGCAAGGAGAACCATAATTTCTGCTACAACCATTGAAGATTTACTCAAAAAGCTCCAAGCTTATGAGTATTTATCTGCTACGGTTGTTTCGCAAACGCTCGGAAAAAGAAAAAGAGATATGGACGAGCAAGGAGTGGATTGCACTTTGTCTTTGTGACATTATCTAACATTTTGTTTGTTGTGTCTCAGTTATAATAAGTGGTTAGCAACCTCTGCAGGTAATATCTCCTAAATCCTACCTTTAAAATTTGACATTGGGGACAATGTCATATTTTAGTATGGGGTAAGGGACATATTTTGCTAATTTAAAAAAAAAAAAAAAATTGTTGTGTTTTAAGCCATTTAGAAGTATTCATTCTGAACAAGGTCTGAGTAAGGGAGACTTGAGACATATCTTGTCAGTTTGATTTTAATCTTTTTATGTTTACTTGTTAATTTTTGTTTAGTATTTTAGGATTATTTAGGTTGCATGAGTTTGTTTTGTTTTGAGTCTTAGTTGTTCCTATTCTTATGTTATTAGTTCTTTTCTCTTACACATGATTCTTTCATTACATTGAGGACAATGTAAGAATTAAGTGTGGGGGGAATGATTTAGGATTTCTTTTATTTTTGTCTACTATTTTTTTTATGAGTCTTTATTATTATTATTATTTTAGTGTGTTTTAGTTCCTTTTTAATACAATGATGAGATATGAATTGCATAGGTCTAAACTGGTTATTAGTGAGAAGATTTTCATAAGAATTAAGCTTGATACTAATTTCTATGAGCCAATGTTAATATGATATGTTGATTGAGAAAGAAGCATGTTTAGACTTAATCTGACTTGTATAATCATCCTTGTGAGTTTTTGAGCCTATAATGATTGATGCATTATACAAATCAATCTAATTTCTTTCTTGAGTGCTCTAATGATTACATGATTCTCTAGAACTTACTTTAAACCGTTTGAGACTATATTGATACATGTGACAACATGAATATGATAGAGGCATTAGGATTATAACCAGAGCCAAACAGCCATCCATTATTAATGTTCTAAGAGAACATCCCCACTAGTGAGCCAATTTGAGCCTACATTAAATATGCTGTTTTATTGGTAACCACAACTTACACCTAGCCTAAATATACTTATATCCTTACCCTTGTTCTAAAGATGGATTATATATTTTGAGACATATTGCAAAAAAAACAAGGGATATTTTTAGTTAAAAATTTGGGTTAGAAACAAGAAATAAGTGTGGGGGGAAAAGAAAAGAAAAGTCAAGAGAAAAAGAAATGGAATACTGGCAAATATATTCCTATGTAAAAAAAAAATATATGAATCATCTCTTGAATTTGTGGAAAAAGAAAAAGATGTTACAAAGTTGTTTAGAATGAAGAAAAGGCCCAACATGAATATCCGGCCTAGGTGACTATGTACTTGTAAAGAGTTTTGAGAAGTTTCTTTGTATGATCTTTTTATGTCTCTAAACTTTATGAACTCTTTGGAACCTTTGTGATATCTTTATCCTTTTGTTCTTCAACCACATTACAAACCCCTTGGCCCCATTACAACCTTGAATAAAGACCTCTTGATTTATGAAGTTGTATCATCTAAATAGTGGATAATAGGTGGACAAGCAAGCATATGGTAGAAGTGTTTTCATGAGATTGATTGAGTGTAAACACTTTACCAATACTTTAAAAAGTGAAAATCAAGAGAGTATCCCATGTGAGAAGTTGAGATTAAGTTTGAATATGCACTATTTTGATTGAAATATGTTATGTTAATATTGGCTTAACTCAAACAATTTACATTCAAGCAAGATTTTTTGTGGATTTCTTTAAGCTATTGATTAGTTTTTAAGACTTGTCCAATGATTATCTCTAATTTATATTGGAAGGATTAGTTATAATTATTATTTTTAGTTTTTCTTATGTCTTCAATGTTTGTGGGTATCGTCCTAGTAAACCCTCACGAGACTAAACTCGTCCACTAGGGACACCTAGGGGTTTAAAGGCTTGTGTCACATGCTAAGTGCCACCGTGATTTCCTACGAAAATGGATTAGATTAGATTTTCTTATTTTATTTTTATTGAGTCGTTGCTAGGGACTAGCAACAATCTAAGTGTGGGGGTGTGATAACTCGTATAATTATATAGTTTTTAGTTATGTTTTATTATTGTTTTGTGTCAAATACGAGTTATTATTGTTTAGTCTAATTGTGTTTATGATCTTTTATATTTTTATGTAATTTGGTGTTTTTCACAAGTTTCTTTGAGTGATTTCAGATTACTAGAATTAAGGGCAAATCGAGTTCAGTTCCAGTTCCGACACCTTTTGCCATATCAGCTATATCTGGAGTTTCACTGAAGCAATAAGGCTGAAATTTGTAGTCGTGCAAAGCTAAGAGGCATATCTATCTTTTTCATGTTTTACACTTCTTGAAACGGAGTCGTTTTCCCTAGCGAAATCGACCATCAAAGTAGCTGATGTGCAATGACGTCTGTGCTGACCTGTTTTCGTATTTTGCCCATATCTGCTTATCCACATCAGCAAATGAGCTGATTCTAATGGCTATGGATCCGTAACTGACACGGGAACCTTTGTCTAGAAGAACATATGATCAGATCAGGCCTCCAATATTGACGAAATCGACCATCAAGTTGGCTGATGTGCAATGACGTCTGTGCTGACCTGTTTTCGTATTTTGCCCATATCTTCTTATCTACATCAGCAAATGAGCTGATTCAAACGGATATGGATCCGTAACTGATAGGGGAACATTTTTCTAGAAGACCATGTGATCAGATCAGGCCTCCAACATTGACGAAATCGACCATCAAGTTGGCTGATCAAAATTGTCATACAATATGACGAAAATTGTTAGAAAAATGCACCCACCTATTATACCTACCTTTGAAATTTGTAAAGCTTGTCTCTTGTCATTTAGCCCTCCAAAATGTGTATAAATAGAGGGCCTTGGATGATTGTAGAGGATCATATTGTACATAGGTAGGATATTAGCCATTTTAATAAAATTCTCTAAGTTTTCTTCTTCTTTCTTTTCTCTAGTTTTCTTTCTTTTCTCTAGTTTTCTTTTTCTTTAGAGAGAGCAAGAGGTTGGATAATTAATATTCTTCCTCTTCTTCTTTCTTTCTTTTATTTTCTTCTTAGATTTTCTTTAATTTTATGTTTATGTTTATAATGCCTATGCTAGGCTAAACTTCTATTTGGTTAAGGGTGATTTCAAAGCCCTAGACATGTTTTGTGATTGATTTTCAGATTCTATCTATCATTAATTTTCTATCAAAGTTGCTTATGTTCTTCTACAAGAATTGTTCATGATGTTGTCTAGATTTATTTAGGTGTACAACTAGATAGATCTTGATAATTATCTATTGCTAGTTTAGGAGTCTTGATCCGTGTAATTGTCTTGATTTCCTATTCATAAGTGGCAATTTGTGATTAATGATTATGGTCAAGTTTTCAATAATTGCAAAGTGGAACATAACCTAAGTTGAACAATCCGAGCTTATGTGTTTGTTGCTTAAATCAACCTATCTTTCTCATCATAAAGCTGCCATTAAATTGAATTTAGAGAGCTTATTCTAGGTTGTTTAATGGTTAGAGATTAAATAGAGAGCTTGTTCTATTTAACGACAAACTAAGGAAAGATTGGGGTAACAGAGCTTGTTGTTATCTACGGTTGTTAACTTTGATAGTTGGTTGATATTGATAGATCTGAAATTGATTCTTAATGATGTCTAGTGGTGGAGAATGAAACCTTAACCATATTTTTCATATTTGATTCTTCTTACTTATTTGTTTTCTTACTTTTAGTTTGCTTATTTTTTATATTTATTTTTATTGGCTGGTTATACCGCCTAATTTGTATATTAACTTTGTTTTATTTTTATTGGCTGGTTATACCGCCTAATTTAGTATATATATTTTTATTGGCTGGTTATACCGCCTAATTTAGTATATATATTTTTATTGGCTGGTTATACCGCCTTGCATCTTATTCTTATTATTTACTTTAATTTAAATCTGGCTTCAAAAACCCTTTTCTTTTATTGTTCTTGAATTTAAGTTTTAAACTATTAACTTATAAACTAAAACCCAATCCCTGAGGACTCGACCCTTGCTAACTACTATACTTACAATTTATCTTTTTAGTGCAAGGTTAAATAAGATACACTCTTTTGGGTGCATCAGTTGAAATCTTCATTCATTCAGTTCAATAATCTATTACATTACATTAAATTAAATTAAATTAAAATGGAGTCAAGGATGGCAATATAAAAACTCAATTAAAGACCAATTAAGAGGACGCCTATCTATCTTTTTCTCTTAATTGAGTCTAGATAATTGCAAGCTAAGCTAGTCTCTTAATTGGGCTCAATTAAAGAAGAATTGAAAAGTGTGGCTACTTAAAGTAAACCTAGCCCATGCCGAGAAGAGCAGCCACCAAGCAGAGCCCTGCTACACCACTTTCACCGACTCCATCCATCCCCCAGCAGTAAAGTTAGAGATGACAAAATCTGAACCGTCCGATGGATTTCGAATCGATCCGTTCCAAATGGAGAGATTTTTTTTTGAACACTGGAGGCGGAGTAGGGCAAGACGGTTTTTTTTTGTTTGAAAGACGGAGATGGAGCAGTTTTGGTAATTGCCTCCTCCGCCCCGCTTCGAATATTGAAATTACTATTTTACCTTTAAATATTTAACTTTTACAAGGATAATAAAGTAATACAACTAAACTTATTATTTTTCTTTTTCTTTTTAAAAACCTAAACTTACTACTTTATTTTTTTTCTCTCCCTAGATTAGAAACTCGTTTATGTTTAATTTATATTTAAATTTTTTTACAATACTTTATTAATTGAAAATTTTAGAAATAACTAATAAAAATTGGATGGAGCGAGACAGGGTGGGGCGGTCATGGATGTAACCGACATCTAGATGGTAGTGGTATTGAAATTTCAACATCCACGATGGAGCCGGGCGGGGGCGTGGTAGGGCATTCGAATGGCGGGGCGGGACAGATATTGCAAAATCCACCCTCGCCTCGCTCCATTACCATCCCTAAGTAAAGTGGAAGAAGCTGTCAATCTATAAGGTGCCTGCTACATCAATGACGGAAATGGGAAAGCCTACACATCTCAGATTGTATCCTTCGAGCCTTACCATCATGGGAACAGTGGCGGAGCCACGTAGACCTGTCAATTCGTGTATCCGTGTCGTCTTCGTAAATTTTGTCGTGTCATAATCGTGTTTAAGGTATTTTATATTTATATAAATTTTGATATGTTAATAATTCGTATTATATAGATTATGAGACGTTCATGTATTCTTGTCGTGTTAGTCTTATTTTTTTGTGTCGTGTTTTTAGTTTTTTTTTTTTTTTTCGTGTTGTATTCATATCATGTAATCGTGTCATGTCCAATATTGTTAGGTCTAGAGCCACGTGAGAGTCGGAGGGAGCCATGATCTCTAAGAATTTTGAAATTTATATATTCTAGAAAAAAGACCCGCGCTACGCTACAGGTGAAACGATTCACTCTCTATTTTTATAATAGTAATGACAACAATGTTATAAAATAATAAGTGAATTTATGAATAAGAGAGAATTAAAATATGTTTTACCTAAATAAAATTAAATCCATTTATAGCCTTTGCCTTATATACTTGAAGCAACTAATCATATAACTGTAGACACCTAATTTTGTCCAGCCCACTAAAACATGTATGTTTTCTTCATAAATTGATGTTTTAGAATGTAAAAAGACTTTTTTCATCCTGCAGGTGGTACTTCGAGACTTAGTCTATGAAGGCGAGCACAAAAAGTCAAACTTAAAAAGGTCAACTTCAAAAAGTCAACTACTGAAAGAGTCAACCCACTTCAAAATCAAGATTTGAAGTTCAATTGAAAAATGGAGAAATAATTTTGATAATCCGAGGTCTACATTGAAAGATATGGAGTTCGAAAGTTGGGTTACGAAGATTTAGTAGAAAGGAAACCCTAGTTCGGGAAATTTGGGGAAAAGTGCTTAAACGATTAAATTGGTCGAAATTGAAGGTTCCAAATGAAAGATAAGCACTGACTACGGGTAATGGAGAAGCTACTTGGAAGAAAAACTGAAAGAAAAGTCAATCCGAAAGAAAATCGAGAATTAGGGTTTTCGGTGGATTTCATTGAAATTTGGAAGAATTACACAAGTGGACCGATTCGGTAAGAATAAAGACCCTAATGGATGAGGAGTGATTAAACAAGGATAGCGCAAGGCTCAGTTTGAAGAAAATCTGAAAATCGGACTTGTTTTGAGCAAAACCGGGTTTCGGAGGCAAAAGGGCAAAATTGGAAAATTTTGAAAAAATAGCAAATGAACTCCAAAAATTCTGAAAAATTTCAGATCTCATTCTTAAATCATTTTGAAGAGATTGACGAAGAAAAATCTTGATTCGGAGTTCGTTTGCAAAATGGCCAAATCCCGGGTCCTCTATGTAGAAATTCAAGAAGATAAATCCCAGAAAAATAGCAAATGAACTCCAAAAATTATGAAAATTTGCAGATCTCATTATTAAATTATTTGGAAGAGATTGGCAAAAGAAAATCTAGATTCGGAGTTCGTTTGCAAAATGGCCAAATCCCGAGCCCACTATGTAGTAATTCAAGCAGATAAATCCCAAAAAAATACCAAATGAGTTCCAAAAATTGTGAAAACTTCCAGAGCATACTTTTAAATTATTTGGAAGAGATTGGTGAAGAAAAATCTGGATTTGAGCTCGTTTAAAAAATGGTAAAGTTTGGGAGCACAAAAGGGCACTTTTGGAAGAAAAAATCCAAATAAATAGCAAATGGGCTCGGAAAATTTTGCAAACCTCCAGAATTCAATTTTTTATTATTTTGGAAGTATTGAAAAAATAAAAATTGAATTTGGAGTTCGTTTGCTATTTATTTATGTTTGGGGGGCGAAAAGGTCATTTTACCCAAGAAATCGAAAAGGGCTTTTCTTGCCTTTTAAAAATGAAGCATGGGCTGGAAGATAAGGGGTCAGCCGGCCAAGGCCCAAGGGTGGGAAAGTATTTTCTGATTTTTAATCAAAACAATGAAGAGGAATGTAGTTATTTTTTTGATCAAGCCTTTGTAATTAAGCCACATGGACCAATGCATGAAGAGGGAGAATGTCAACATAATGGCTTAAGATTCTTGAACAGCTATAATTGTGGATAGCTGATTGCCTAATCTAAGGGTGATAATTTCACATTTTAAACATCTTGGATCAATAGCCTTTGAATCAAAATTGGTTGAAGAAAAAATCACAACACCCTAGGGGGATAAGGCCATCCGGCCACTACAAGGGAAGGGGCTCTCTCTTTTCATTTGAAGCTATTCACTCTCTATTTCACTCTTGTTTTGGCTGATTTTCTCATCATGGTTGAAAGGCATAAAGAAAAGTTTAGAAAAGAAAAGAAAGTTAGAAGAGAAAAAGCTTGCAATATAGCTTCTAGAGGTTGCTTTAAGCACCATACTCTTGCACTTTCTTTGATTTTCCATTTTTGATTTGCTGTTTTCATTTGATATTTGGTGAGTTTCTTTTGATTTTTCTTTTTAAAATAAGTGTTTTTAATATTCTTCTTCAAGTTCTTCTTTATATTTTCTTGGAAAAAGCTTTGAAAATTTTCTTTCTTTGTTTTTGGGTGGCCGAATGGCTTGCTTTTTTTTAGTGTAGTTGCTGTTTGCATTTTTATTTCATGTTATTCTTGATATTTAACAAGTTTTGATGCTTTAAATCTTCTTATAATACATAAACATGAAGCTTGTTTTAATTTGGTTGCTTGCTTGTTTCCATTTTTTAGTCGATTATCTTGTTATCATGTTAATTTTACTTGTCTTGCATTTTTGATTTTCTGTTTTCAAAATGTTTAAGTTTGCTTATGTTTTACATTTTGTAATCCATGTGTTTGTGAAAATGCCTATTAGTTTTCATGCCTTTACTTTATATTTGCATGATTTGAGTGTTATTCTTTAGCTATGCATGTTAGTATATTAAGTGTTTGTGAAAATGCCATGCTCATTTTTATGTAGACCATTCGGCCACCCCTATCTTTTAAGCTTTGTGTGTGCATTTTTGTTATGTTAGTTGATAGGTTTGCATTTTCATGATATTTGGTTGTGTATTTTATTTAAGCATGCTATATGTTTGTGTTAGTGCCATGCATTCTTTAGGTTTAGGATTGGTTTGCTTTGCCATGCATATTCATGCATTTTAGACCTAGGTTACATTAAATGCCATGCAAGTTCATTTAGGTCTAGTTCATTTTATTAATGCTATGCATTTTTCATGTCATTTAGGTTTTAAATCATGCATTTCTTTCATCATATTTGCTGTATTTTCATGCATTTCATGTCATTGCCACTTGATTTATGATTTAGACCAATCAATGGTTCAAAGTCATGCTCATTTTGAGCATACTTGTGGAAAATTAAAGAGTTGTCAAATTGATTATTCTACCCTTGTGATTTTTTTTACTTAGCCAATTTTTGCCTAACTTTTAAAATGTGATAGCTGCTGTTTGTGAGTCCTTAGAAGGGTCTTTAACATTTTTACTTTGATTTTTAAATAATTTTATCAATGGCAAAAAAAATGTGTTTTGACAAAACAGTTTTTTCACCCAGTACTCGTACTTTCCCGATTTTTATGGGCTGTCATCTTTAATCAAAAAATTAAGCCGATTTGTTTTCGTGTAGCTTTACATGTCCTAAGTCTCCAGTATTTGTTTTAGATTTTTTTGAATTTTTAAAAATAGAGTAAAAAGTCGTGCTTTAAAACTGGACAGTAGAGGCAGAATTGAATTTGAAGGAAAATCATTTTTCTGTTTTGGTTAAGTTATTTAGAGGAGGCTGATTAGGAAGTTTAGCTACTGACTTAGGGTAGTTTCTAAGCCTTTTTAAACTCTAAAAATGATTTTTTAAATATCGGGTTAAGGGTGATCAAGTCCGGGATTTTAAACTTAGGAAATTAGAGCCATTTAAAAAAGGTTTAGCTAAGTTTTTTTATTTTTAATCTAAGCTTTTCAAAATTGTTTTCAAACAATCACAAAGTATTTTGGTTTTAGAATATTTAATTTGATATATTTTTCTAAGGTAGCCGATATCTTTTTAGATATACAAATTTTCTTAATTAAAGGAAAAAAATACATTCTCATGCATTGCATTTTCCATATTCATGCATACTATATAATATGTGATTTTTGCTATGTTAATTTTCATGATGGTGTTATTGTCTTTGATTTAAAATTTTGATATTATATTAATTGTTATATGGTTTTGAATATTTCATGATATCCTATGCTTTTTATTTAGTTATTTTTGTCATATTATTTAACATATACTATGTTCATGCATTATTATTTTTATTTTTATTTTCATGCATATCATATGTTAGCATTATTTTAATTTCATGTCATTTCATATCATTTAGATTATATGTCGTATCATTTATATTTGCCATGTCATTTAAATCATTTTATTCCATTTAGAATATATCATGTGACTTAGGTCATTTCATTTCGTACAGAATATATTATGTTACTTAGGTCATTTCATTTCATTTCATATAGAATATATCATGTTACCTAGGTTATTTCATTTCATTTAGAATATATCATATGACTTAGGATATTTCATTTCATTTAGAATATGCTAAGAGATTTAAATTATATCATACCATTTAGGTTGCAGTATATTATATAGACTTTGTTATGTCATTTTATTTATGTCATACATATTCATATTCATATATTTTTAAAAATGTTTCAAAAAAAAGTAATGATTTTCAATAAAATAAAGATATTCCCGAGTTAAAATAATCCATTAGTTCTCTACCGGGTTTGCTGGGAAGGATATCATCAATTATCATTAATAACGAAATATCTTCTTTAAAATAAGAATGATTCGAAAAGTTTTCCAAACTAATAAAAATTTTTATATTTTGCCACTTTGTTGGGGAATATAGAAAAAATTTGAATTAATAAATTCCGGATCATTTTCAATTAAAAATGAAATTATTTTTCTTTAAATTGGGAATTAACTTGAAATACCAAATTAAAAATCGACTTTTTACCGAGACTTGAGATAACACACGATTAATAAGGTACCATTTTATACGGGCGTTGTGGGGGTGCTAATCCTTCCCCACACGTAACCGAGTCCCGAACCCACTTCTTTGATTTCTCTGGTTTAAAACTCAAACTTGAAATTGGTTTTAAAAATGTTTTAATTAATTTTAAAATATTTTATAAAACCGGTTTTAATAGGTGGCCGATCACACCTAGCTAAAAGAGATTGGTGGCGAATCCATGTCTTTTTCAAGGTCATTTTCAAAACCTTCACTTTTCAAGAGGAATTAAGTCGACTTTTCCTCGATTTTCTTTTAATGTCACGCTTAATGAATATAAAGTCTTGCGATTAGACTTGTTATTTTTTAGGTTGCGACAGCTTGGCGACTCCGTTGGGGATTTTAGAGTCAGGCCTAGAATTAGTCGTGTGTTATCAAAGTCTCGATTTTGATGGTTTAATTGGTATTTAATTTTAATTCCCACGTTTAAAAAAAATAAAGATAATTTCAAAAATAATAAAATGTTTTTAATTATGTCCATATTCATGTGCATACATATTATATTTGTTCTCTGGTTATTTTGGTGCATATATTCATTTATTGGTTAATTGATGACTTATGTTGTTTAATCTTGTTGGGGCATTTAGAATAAGGGATGTAGAATAGGTGGTGAAAGGTTTGTTATTTCTCCTCACACAATACACGTGCATTTGCATATCATGAGCCCTATACCCGGGTTCCGTCCTTTTAGGTGGGAGCAAAGTAACTAAGCCTTTGTGATTAACAATCCGCATGGACTAGCCTTCACCGGCGATAGTGAGGAACAATTCAGGGCTTTTAGAACTAATTCACCTTCATATAGTAAACCTAGGCGAAGCCATGCCAGATTTCCAATTAGATATCCCGAAGTTAAGAACACATAGAGGAATATTTCCAATCCTTTTACCTTCTATTCTACTTTCCGAATAAGTTTATTTTTGAAAATCAGACAATGATGAACGTACATCACAATGCCCGTAATAAGTGTTGGTTTGTCGTCCCAAGGGTGTTATAATGTCAAAATTTTGTTGGCATCCTCAGGGATAATTATTGTTTTGAATTATATGTTTTTTGTATTATTCGAATTTATTCCCGTTACTAATTCATTTTCTTTTTGTTGTTGTTTTTTGTTTTTTTTTTTGCATTCTTGTCATCATTTTTTGCACATGGAAGGTTATTGGTCTCGGGATAATATTCGACCAAAATGGCTTCCATGGAGGCTCAAATTGTCTCAGTTGTCGAGAAGCATTTAGAGGTTAGGAAACAGTCCGAGAAAGTCAGCAGGATAATGGGGATTGTTTGAAAATGGGATATGTGTCAGTATTGCCAGCCAAGGTTGATCTTACTTTCAGGCAAAATGATTTCCAGGAATTGATGGATATATGGAATCAATGGAACATATCAGAAAAAGAAGCCTTCACTCAGACTTATGGGGACATAGCACTGTTAGTTCAGGTTAAGGTCAGTGGTGAGGTGATCCGGGCTGTGGTGCAATTTTGGAATCCCGCTTATCGGTGTTCGACCTTCAACCAAGAGGATATGACTCCAACTATAGAGGGATATTCGACCTTGCTGCATATTGAAAACATTATTCCCGACCGTACTTATTTGATGGATACAAAGACGTCGAGTTTCAAGAAAAAGGTGTCTAAGATTCTGGGAGTGGAAAGAAATTGGGTTGAAAGCCATGTTGTCCAAAAAGGGGTAAGCTACTATATATCATGGGATATTTTACGGACCTTAATTCATAGCCATTCAAGTAAGGAGACAGTTAGGAATAATTTTGCTTTGGCTATCTATGGTTTAGTTATCTTCCCAAAGACATTAGGGTATGTAGATGTGGCAGTATTTAATGTTTTTGAGAGGCTTGAGCAGATGATAAACCCAGCCCCAACAATTATAGCAGAAACAATCTGATCGTTGAATTTTGTAGACGGAAAGAAAAAGGGCGTTTTATAGGTTGTATACAGCTTCTTTACATATGGGTTTAGAGCCATTTTTGTAAACAGGAGAATTTCCCTCTTCGCTCGTATTGGAAGTCTTTTGCACCAATTGGTGAATTTCTTAAGAGGGATTGGCTTGAAAATAGGACTGAGGAACAATGGATCAACATATTCCGGAATATCAGGGTTGAGATGATAATTTGGAGAGCTCCATGGATAGCTCCTATGCCGACATTGTACAAATGCGGATAAAGCTTCAGTTCCATTAATGGGAGTATGGGGAGGAGTGAGCTATGCACCACTGCTGGTACTAAGACAATTGGAATCCCGTCAGTTTGCTCTTACGACCCATGACCTTAGCAATTTGGAATTTGCTTATGGAGAAGATGGATACTCGGGAAAGGTACGTGAGATTGTAGTAGCATGGAAGGAAACTCATCGGGTGGAGGTAGCTAGATATGCCGACATCGTCACACCCGACTACCTAGCATAGAGGGAATTGAGGGTTAATGATAGATTGTTGACATCAGATGGGGAAGAAGTTCAGCTCTTGAGTTTTCCACCGAAGGAAGTGCCATCAGAGTTAGAAATTGCAAGGGCAGAATTCGAAAAAGAAAAAGCCCAAATAAGCAAAAAGATGGCTCGGCTGCAAGAAGAGCTTGAGGACATGAAAAATAGGGAATCAGCTCGAGAAAGAGAAAAAGAAAAGATCAAGAGAGAAAGGGACACTGCTAAAAGCGATCTTCAGGAATTACACTTAGAGAGCAAGAGGTACCGCTTCGAGCTCAGATTTGAGGGGACCTTCAAGACTTCCCGGGAATGGGAGCAAGAGGTCAAAAACCTCAAGAAGGAGAAGAACTATTAGAAAGAGAGATAAAAGCATGAGGAAGCCCGAGCCAATCAACTGGAAAAACAAGCTAAGGAAAGCTTACACGGTGATGCTTCTGCTGACATGTCAAAGGGCCGTGAACAAGTAGGGGTCAGATTGAAGAGCAAGGCAATCAAAAGAGAACAGCAAAAAAGGTCCAAGATCCGAGGCAGTTACTATAGGACCGGTGTTTTGTACTAGCATTTTTGAATTAGGATAGAAAGATTATCAGATTGTCTTAAGAAGTGATCTTTTATCTTTGATGTATTTAGTTCCAGTTCCAGGAAATCAATGAAAGACCGTTTGGTTGGAATTATCCCGGGGCCAATACTTTTAAATGCATTCATCATTCATTTGTTCTTTCCTTTATATATTTTTTTTGTTCATTCATTTATTTATATTTATAATCATTCATTCATTTATTCTTTATAGATTATTCATACACTTAGTCATTTATTTATTTGTCCATTCATTTATTGTTTATAATTATTCATTCATATTCATACACTTAGTCATTTACTTATTTGTTCATTCATTAACATTTAGTCATTTATTCATTCATTCATTTTTATAAAATAAAATAAAAAATGTGTCAATAATTTTTAATCCATGGTTTTTAAAACAAAAGGTACAATTGGTCGGACTCAGAAAGAATCAGACTTTCGACACCCCTATAATACTCGATCTCAAGCAAGAGCTATGGAAAACGGTCAGCTTGCTAGAATTGAAAGGATGGAAAGAATTCAAAGGGAACTGCAGGAACAATTGGCTAAGTCTCAAGAGGAGTCACAGGAACAAATGACCAAACTCATAGAGATGATGAATACCAAGATGAGGCAAAAATGGCCAGGGGAAAATTCAGTTATAGGAATGGGAGTAGTAAACCAGGAAGACCGACCAGAGGTGGTACAGAAGAATTACCAGACATCCCAACATATGGGAAATGAACTTCCGACTGGGGTAGCATCCTATATTTACATCCAACCAGCGGATGAAGCACGGAACTTTGGTCCTAAAAGGGGCAATATTGGGGTTGATCCAATTGATGTGGATATTTTAGACTTTGAGGAATTGGCTGAAAAGGAAAGGGCAAAGATGACTGAGCTGAAGAGGGTTGAAACGGCAGAATCCCAAAAAAAAATCAGCTATTGGAGGAAAGATTGAGGACAGTTGAAGGAGAAGAGCATTTGGTAGTTTGGATGCCAAAGAGATGATTTACTGCACTGCATGGTGATTCCTCCAAAGTTCAAAGTACCAGACTTTGAAAAATATAACGAAACTACTAACCCATCAGCACATCTGACCATGTATTGTCGAAAGATGATCGGATATGATGAAGATGAAAAATTGCTTATCCATTGTTTTCAAGATAGCTTGATAGGGTCCGCAACTCGATGGTATAACCAGCTTACGCGTACTAAGATCCGTTCCAGGATGGATCTAGCCAAAGCTTTCATGGAACAATACAAGCATGTGACGGACATGGTGCCTGACCGTCTAATTCTGCAAAACATGAAAAAGAAAGCTACTGAAAGCTTTAAAGAATATTCTTAGAGATGGAGAGACCTGGCTACACAAGTACAACCTCCTTTGACCAACAAGGAAACTACAGTGCTTTTCATCAATACCCTGAAAGCACCTTATTATGATAAATTGGTGGGGACTACCACCAAGGACTTTGCAGATATGGTGATATCCGGGGAGATGATAGAGTCTGCCATTAAGAACGGGAAAATGGAAGAGGTGATTCTGCTACCCCGAAGAGGGTTTTCCCTGCAAAGAAGAAGGAGGAGACACATGCAGTCAGTTTCAATCAATACCCCTATACACCTTCTACACCATACACAGCTCCGAGGCCCTATACTCCTACTACTACATTTTATCTACGTCCTTTACCTCACACACCTTACCCGGGGTATAATCCTTACTACCCCAATGTGAACCACCTTACCCAAAATCCATTCCCTTATACCAATATACCACAACAGCCATTTCCAACTGGTATATCCCCACAGATAACCCTTCTTTGAAACACTATCGAAGTTCCCGCACGCAATGACTATCGTTCACCAAGGAACGATCAAAAATCCCAGTTTGATCCCATTCCTACCACTTACAGTGAGCTATATCCCAAATTACTGCAAGGCCAACTTGTCGCACCCGTATATCTTAAACCTTTGACCCTACCATACCCAAGGTGGTACAATGCAAATACCAACTGCGCATATCATGTAGGAATTTAGGGGCATTCGACTGAGGATTGCATTGCCTTAAAAAATAAAGTCCAAAGTTGAATCAATACCGGAGTTGTAAAGTTTGGGTCAAAGAATGGGCCGAATGTAGCGGGAAATCCATTGCACGATCATGCTGAGAATCGGGTAAATGCAGTATGGACAGGGGAAATCAGAAGGGTACAAAGGGATGCCAGGAAAGTCAAGACTCCAATGTTAACAGTATGGGTCAAAATGGTTAAGGAAGGAATGGCGGGGGATGCACAGAGTTTAAAAACGGTTGCAAAGAGGGTGCAGAATTGGTGCCCGTTCCATAAATGTAGAGGTCATATCATACAAAACTGCAGGGACGTTCTGACTAAAGTCCAAAAGATGATGGATGATGGAGAAGCCCAGTTTTATGAGGAGACAGATGAGGAAGTAGAGGTTATTGAGAATACAGTTGGCTATGGAATAAAAAGACCTTTGATCATCTATTATGATGAACCAGAGAAGACTACTCCGGTTGTTGAGGAAATTGCACCCAAGCTAATCATAGATTTCCCTTCTTCCTTTCCATACAAGGAAAACTAAACTGCACCATGGAAATATGACTGCAGCATGGTTATGCCCAGGTCATCAAGTCTGCAAGATATTACAAGTATGGGGCACTTAACACGAAGTGGAAGGTGTTATGCCCTTGAGGTTGTTGAACAGGGATCAACAAGAAAGGATGGAGGACTGGGCAAAGGGAAAAAAATAGCTGAACCAATCCATATTAAGATGGATTTGTCAAAAGAAGCAAAGAGGGGATCAGCCTCGATAAATAGGATAAAAGAGCCGGTGAACGAGAAGGAGGCCTGCGAGTTTTTAAAGTTCATAAAACATAGTGAGTATAGTGTGGTTGAGCAATTGCAGCGTTAGCTAGCAAGAATCTCCATCTTATCTTTGCTATTACACTCGGAGCCATACAAAAAAGCCCTATTGAGAGTGTTGAATCAGGCATATGTGGCTAACAACATATCGGTAGAAAAGTTAGACAGGTTGGTGGGAAACATTGCGGCAGACGACCATATATATTTCAGTTATGATGAAATATCACCCAATTGTATTGGGTCCACAAAGGCTCTTCACATAACAACCACCTGCAAGGGGTATATACTACCAAGGGTGCTTCTGGATAATGGTTCTTCATTAAATGTAATGCCCTTGGCAACCCTGTCTAAGTTGCCAGTTGATATGTCTTATATGTTACCGAGTTGCATAGTAGTCAGGGCTTTTGATGGTACCAGGAGAGAGGTAATGGGAACTATTGAGGTTCTTCTGGAGATAGGCCCATGCACCTATACGGTGAATTTTCAGGTCATGGATATTAATTCGTCCTATAATTGCTTGTTGGGAAGACCGTTGATACATTCAGTAGGGGCTGTACCCTTTTCTCTCCACCAAAAGCTGAAATTTGTGATGGAGCACCGTTTGGTCATTGTATCAGGAGAAGAATACATAATAGCCTCTGTATCTACCGAATCTCCTTATGTTGAACCCAATGAAGATGCCGTAGAATGTTCTTTTCAATCTTTGGAAATCGTAAATGCGGTTTTCGTATTTGAAAGATGAAAAATTCCAAAACCAAGGTTGTCCAAGAACACAAGGCTGGGAAGAAGAACCACAGTGGGAAAAGGCTGCAGGGTTGGAAAAGGTCTTGATGAATATCTTCAAGGGATGGCTCGAGCAATGGAAGCAGTGGGAAAGAAAGATCGATTTGGCTTAGGGTATCTTCCTGAGGCCCATGAGAGGAGGAAACAAGTTGAAAGGAACTGACAAAGAAGGATGGCCCGTTTCGCGAGTATGGATATTGAATGGGAACCCATGACTTTCCCACCAATCTTTCACAACTTTCACTCTGCTGGTTTTCTATTCGGAGAAAAGAATTCAGAGGATGTACTTATAATGATCGAGCAAGCTTTTGAAAAATTCCATGTGAATAAAGGGGGCAGATTCAGGATATGGTAGTTTGCATGACTGGGAAGAAGGAATGGAAAGTGACAGTATGAACTGGATGGTGCGGCCTTGTCCACCAGGATATAGACTGACCAATTGGAGTGCGACTGAGTTGCCCATAGTTTTTAAGTCTATTCCAACGTAATACTTTAAAAAACAATCTTAATTATCTTTACCCAGAGATATTAAGAGTTTTTTTTTCTGTAATGGGATTTTTGTTTAAACATTTTCATTCAATAAATAACAAGCACGATGCATTTTCATATTGATGTGTCCATATTCTTTCATTTTTTCTATTTATTTTGTTTTCATTATATATATTTTCCTATATTGTTTCTTCTCCACCTATTTACAGGTGTACGGATACGGAATATGAGGACCTTCCTGTCAGTAATTCTGAAATTAATTTTGAAAGACCCATTTGCACGGGTGATTTTGAGGCTAACGAAGATACTGAAGATTATGGTCTACCTCCGGATCTATTAAGAAAAATAGAACAAGAGGAGAAACAAGTACTTCCTCATAAGGAATTATTGGAAATGATAAATCTGGGAAATGGTGAAGAGATAAAGGAAGTCATCAATAAAGCGTGAATTGATAGCCTTGCTCCAAGAATATGTGGATGTATTTGCATGGTCTTACCAAGACATGCCAGGGTTGGATTCGGGTATTGTGGTTCATAAGCTCTCTTGAAGGCCAGAATGCAAGCCAATTCAGCAAAAGTTGAGAAGAATGAGGTCGAACATGCTGTTAAAGATAAAAGAGGAGGTGAAGAAGCAATTTGATGCTGGATTCTTAGAGGTGGCAAAATATCCAGAATGGCTGGCAAATATTGTTCCAGTACCAAAGAACGATGGCAAAATGCGGATGTACGTTGATTACCGAGATTTGAACAAGGCCAACCCTAAAGATAATTTCTCTTTGCCCCATATCGATACTCTGGTGGATAATATGACAAAGAGTTCTTTATTTTCTTTCATGGAAGGATTCTCAGGATACAATCAGATTAAGATGACACCGGAAGATATGGAGAAAACCATATTTGTTATAATGTGGGGAACATTCTGCTACAAGGTAATGCCATTTGGGTTGAAGAATGCTGGGGCAACATATCAGAGAGCCATGGTGACCTTGTTTCATGATATGATGCATAAGGGAATTGAGGTCTATGTTGATGATATGATCGCAAAGTCACAAGGAGAAGAGAAGCATATTGTGAATCTTAAGAAGCTCTTCGAACGACTAAGGAAGTTTAGACTCAAGCTAAATCCGAAAAAATGTACTTTTGGAGTCACCTCAGAAAAAGTGCTGGGTTTTGTCGTCAGCAAAAGGCGAATTGAGATTGACTCGGATAAAGTGAAGGCCATTCAGAATTTGCCACCACCGCGTACTCAAAAGAAAGTAAGAGGCTTTCTGGGGAGATTGAATTACATTGCTCGATTTATTTCTCAGTTAACCGACAAATGTGATCCAATATTTAAGTTACTTCGAAAACGTGATCCAGGAGAATGGGATGAAGGTTGTCAGATTGCATTTGAAAATGTTAAACATTATCTATCCAACCCACCATTATTAATGCCACCTGTTTCGGATAAACAAATGATACTGTATTTATCAGTATTTGAGAGATTCATGGGTTGTGTTTTGGGGCAGCTTGATGAGACTGGAAAGAAAGAACAGGTAGTTTACTACCTCAGCAAGAAGTTCATAGATTATGAGTTGAAATATTCGTCGGTAGAAAAGTTGTGTTGTGCCTTAGTTTGGATTGCTCGAAGACTCAGACAATACATGTTGTACCACACAACGTGGTTGATTACCAAGCTAGATCCAATCAAGTACATGTTGGAAGCACATTCTTTATCAGGAAGAACAATAAGATGGCAGGTTTTATTGTCAGAGTACTACATTGTATATGTAAGTCAAAAAGCTTTCAAGGGTAGTGCAGTGGCTGAATTCTTAGCAAGTAGGGCAGTGGAAGATTATGAGCCGTTGAACTTTGACTTCCCGGATGAAGATTTGATGTATGTTTCGCAAGCAGATGAGATTCCCCTAAAGAAGAAAGTATGGAAAATGTACTTTGATGGAGCATCTAATGCCTTGGGGCATGGAATCGGTGCAGTGCTCATATCCCCAGAAGAAGATTATTATCCTTTCACTACTAGATTGAATTTTGATTGTACAAACAATACTGCCGAGTATGAAGCATGTACTATGGGCCTTCGTGCTGCAGTGAACAGAAAGATAAAAGTATTGGAAGTTTTCAAAGACTCAGCCCTAGTGATATACCAGTTACGGGGAGAATAGGAAACCTGAGATACAAAGCTAATCTGATACCGATAACTCATACTGAGTTTATTCGAGGAATTTGAAGAAGTTAATTTCAATTACTTCCCTCGAGAAGAAAACCGAATGGCAGATGCTCTGGCTACTTTGTCATCAATGTTTAAAGTGAATGAAGGGGCTGAAGTTGTGCCAATAAAGATGAGCATATATGAGTCTCCTACCCATTGTCTGAGTATTGAAGAAGAAGCAGATGGCCTCCCTTGGTATAACGACATCTTGCAATACATCAAGAGTCAACAGTATCTAGAACAAGCAACAGAAAATGACAAAAGGACTCTGAGAAGGCTAGCAATGGATTTTGTTCTAGACAGTGAGATTCTCTACAAGAAAAGAAAAGACCAAGTCCTGTTGAGATGTGTCGGATCTGTCGAAGCTCGGAGAATTATAGAAGAGGTCCATGAAGGGATATGTGGCACTCATGCTAATGGTCACATGCTTGCTAAGCAGATTATGAGGGCAGGGTATTATTGTTTGACAATGGAAGGAGATTGTATCAATTATTCTCGGAAGTGCCATAAATGCCAGATATATGCAGATAAGATTCATGTGTCGCCATCGCCATTGCATGTCATGACTGCACCATGGCTCTTTTCAATGTGGGGAATGGATATGATCGGGCCTATTACCCCGAAAACTTCAAATGGACATCGTTTCATCTTGGTGGCCATAGATTATTTCACAAAGTGGGCAGAAACTGCTTCCTATGCGAATGTAACAAAGTCGGTGGTATGCAGATTTGTTAAGAAAGAAATCATATGCTGATATGGGTTGCAAGCAAGAATTATTTCGGATAATGCTCTCAATTTGAACAATAAGATGATGAGAGAAGTGTGTACTCAGTTCAAGATCACACATCATAAGTCGGTTGCTTACCGCCCGAATATGAATGGGGCAGTAGAAGCAGTCAATAAGAACATCAAGAAGATTGTTGAGAAGATGACCGATGTGTATAAGGATTGGCATGAGATCTTGCCTTTTGCTCTTCATGCATATCGTACCTCAGTTCGCATATCTACAGGGGAAAAGTCATTTTCCTTGGTATACGGGATGGAAGCAGTGCTACCTATTGAAGTTGAAATCCTTTCATTACGAGTTTTGATGGAAGTAGGCCTAGAAGAAGCAGAATGGGTTAGAGCTCGTTATGAACAGCTGAATCTCATCGAGGAGAAAAGATTGAAAGCAATTTGTCACGGGCAGTTGTATCAGAAAAGGATTATTCGAGCCCACAATAAGAAAGTTCGTCCTAGACAGTTCCGAGAAACTGATTTAGTACTAAGGAAAATTCTCCCTATATAGTTAAGGACCCGCGAGGAAAATGGGCTCCGAATTGGGAAGGATCCTATGTGGTAAAAAGAGCTTTTTCTAGGGGAGCATTGATTTTAAATCAGATGGACAGAGAGGATTTCAGAAATCCCATGAATTTTGATGAACTGAAGAAATATTATGCTTAAAAAAAAAAAGAAAAAAAAATGTGTGATGCTATGCACATGAGAATTCGAATGATTCCAAGTGTAAAAATGGAAATTCTATAATCTCCCCTGTGGATTGCTTTTCAAAGAGAATATTCATGCTTGATATGAAGAATGGCCATCTTTCATATCCTTTTCACTAAGAAGAAATTATCCTTAGTCACCCCTTTGAGCCTTAGGAATTATTTCTTTCTTTAAACCTTGATCAAGGATCACCCTCTACACTGGAGGGCAAATGCGAGGAAAAATAATAAAAAATCATGGCAAAAAGAAAGCCATCGAAAAATATGGCAAATGAAAGCCAACAAAGCAAAAAAGAAAAAAGAAAGTCCAAAAAAGGGACAAATGTTTCAAGAATGAGTTCTCCTCAGGAAATGATACTTGATCCTATCACCCTTAAACACATTTTGGGCCTATTTTATCCTTTCGTTCTGAACCCGAACCTTGGCCTACATTACGTGTTTTAGAAAGTCCATTTTGATCAAGCATGGATATTTAATTTTGAAAGGTTGTTCTCAGAATTTATTCTATCTTTTTAATTGATATTTTTACCTTGGAAGCATTTAGAATTCTCAGATGCATGGTAGAATACAAAAAAAAAATGAAAATGAAAAAAGAATATAAAAGGAAAGGTTTAAGCCGAAAACTCGCAAAGGGCAACTTAATATCGAATGGAGGACACTTGGGTTGAAAACCCGCAAAGGGCGGCTCAGGTACTGATTAAAGTTTGAATCAATGCTCCGTGTAAAGAGGGAGAAAGTATCTGAAAATCAGAGGAAATGGGAGAAACTCAGTCTGGCATAACTAAGGAAGCCGAGAGGTTACCCAAGTAAATTGCTCGTTCAAGAAAAATTTCAGATGGTTTGAAAAAGGAGGGGTCCAAGATATTCCGCATCTAGGGCATCTACAACCTATAACATTACATTTGTTTCTTATATCCTTGATATTCACTTTTACAATTTAAAAAAAAAAAAATTGTTGCAATAAATTCTTGTTATCCTTTTCATGACATTTTTTGCTTGATTCATAGTTTCTTTCATACATTTTTGAGATGCATCATGATTGTTATTAAATTGAATGATGATTAGTAATAAAAAAAATCTTTAATAAAAGGATTTCAGAGTATTACTAAGGAATAGATTTAAATCTTGGGAAAGGTTTGAAAAGTTCACCAAGAAAAGAAAACAGTGAACGTGTTGGAGACTCCATCACAAAGTTAGAAAATTTGTGAATTTCAGCGAAAGTCATAAACTGATAGTGTTTGACAAGTTATCTTGACTGAAGGATTCCTTAAGTGGGGCATCATTGAACAAATGAAGACTCCGTCATGAAGTTGGATAATCTGTGAACCTCAAAGAAACTATGGATTAGAAATCATGACACAATCATTTGATTGCATTCATTCTTAGGAAACATACAAGCATTTGCAAAGCATGCCATTCTCATAATTGCATTTAGCTAGCATTGCAGAAATTAGGAAAACTTGGACTTCCCCAAAGTGAATTCATTCTGCTTTTCAAATGAGTCGAGCCCCGAGATTATTGTCGAGGTACGTTCTTTTCCAAATCAAACTCGTTTTGCTTCTCAAATGAGTCAAGCCCCGAGACCGCCCTCGAGATATGTTCCTTTCATTTTCAAGTTAAATTTATTTTTTCCAAACGAACCAAACCCAGAATTATTCTTAGTATTTCCTTTTTGTTTTAAATCGAATTCATTCTGTTTTATCAAATGAGTCGAGCCTTGAGATAACCGTCGAGGTATTTCCTTTTGTTTTAAATTGAATTCATTCTATTTTATCAAATAAGTCGAACCCGAGACCATCGTCGAGATATTTCCTTTTGTTTTAAATCGAATTCATTCTGTTTTATCAAATGAGTCAAACCTCGAGACCATCGTCGAGGTATTTCTTTTTGTTTTAAATCGAATTCATTCTATTTTATCAAATAAGTCGAGCATTGAGACCATCGTCGAGGTATTTCTTTTTGTTTTAAATCAAATTCATTTTGGTTTATCAAATGAGTTGAGCCTTGAGACCACCGTTGAGGTAATTCCTTTTGTTTTAAATCGAATTCATTCTGTTTATCAAATGAGTCGAGCCTTGAGACCATCGTCAAGGTATTTTAAAATCACGGGTAAGGCCTCTAGGCACCATTTTTAAAACCTCCGAGCACCATTCTTAAAGACCTCAGGGCATTAATTAATCAAAATCATGGATAAGACCTCCAGGCGCCATATTCAGAAAGTACCTCTGGTTTCACCCAGGTCTTTTTCGACTTTTGGCTTCGCCCAAGTCATCACCTTGAAAATTATCTATGGTTTCGCCTAGATAACTTTTCGACTTCTGATTTCTCCCAAGTCATCACCTTGAAAATTATCTATGGTTTTGCCTAGATAACTTTTCGACTTCTGGTTTCGTCCAAGTCATCACCTTGAAAATTATCTATGGTTTCGCCAAGATAACTTTTCGACTTCTGGTTTCGCCCAAGTCATCACCTTGAAAATTATATATGGTTTCGCCTAGATAACTTTTCGACTTCTGGTTTCGTCCAAGTCATCACCTTCAAAATTATCTACGGTTTCGGCTAGATAACTTTTCGATTTTTGGTTCTGCCCAAATCATCACTTTGCAAATCGAACTCATTTTCTTAAAATGGGTCGAGCCTTGATTAGTCAGGGAACTCAAATTAAGGACAATATCTTTTATTTACAGCTTTAAAAAAATGATGAAAAAAAGAAAAAGAAACCCCCTTTCCTTTCTCTTCACATGTGATTTCACTAACTGGACAAAATTAGTGTTTGTTTATCTTTTCCTGATTCCTAATTCTCAGCAATAGCAAAGAGGGGCAGCTGTAGACACCTAATTTTGTTCGGACCAATAAAACAAGCATATTTTCTTCCTAAATTGATGTTTCAGAATGTAAAAAGACTTTTTTCATCCTGCAGGTGGTACTCCGAGACTTAGTCTAAGAAGGCGAGCATAAAAAGTCAAACTTGAAAAAGTCAACTCCAAAAAGTCAACTACTAAAAAATTCAACCCACTTAAATCAAGATTTGAGGTTAAATTGAAAAATGGCGAAAGAATTTTGATAATCCGAGGTCTACATTGAAAGATATGGAGTTCGAAAGTTGGGTTACGGAGATTCAGTAGAAAGAAAATCCTAGTTCGGATAATTTGGGGAAAAATGCTTAAACGATCAAATTGGTCAAAATTGAAGGTTCCAAATGAAAGATAAGCACTAACTACGGGTAATGGAGAAGCTACTTGGAAGAAAAACTGAAAGAAAAGTCAGTCCGGAAGAAAACCGAGAATTAGGGTTTTTGGTGGATTTCGTTAAAATTTGGAAGAATTAAAGAAATGGCCCGATTCGATAAGACTAAAGCCCCTAGTAGATGAGGAGTGATTAAACAAGGATAGCCCAAGGCTTAGTTTGAAGAAAATTTGAAATTTGACTTGTTTTGAGCAAAATCGAGTTTCGGAGGCAAAAGGGCAAAATTGGAAAATTTGGGAAAAATAGAAAATGAACTCCAAAAATTCTGAAAAATTGCATATCTCATTCTTAAATCATTTTGAAGAGATTGGCGAAAAAAATCTTGATTCAGAGTTCGTTTGCAAAATGGCCAAATCCTAGGTCCCCTATGTAGAAATTCAAGAAGGTAAATCCCCAAAAAATAGCAAATGAACTCCAAAAATTATGAAAATTTGTAGATCTAATTCTTAAATTATTTGGAAGATATTGGCGAAAGAAAATCCGGATTCGAAGTTCATTTGCAAAATGGCCAAATCTCAGGCCCACTATGTAGTAATTCAAGAAGATAAATCCCGAAAAAATAGTAAATGAGTTCCAAAAATTATGAAAACTTCCAGATCACACTTTTAAATTATTTGGAAGAGATTGGTGAAGAAAAATCTGGATTTGGAGCTCGTTTAAAAAATGGTAAAGTTTGTGAGCACAAAAGGGCAATTTTGGAAGAAAAAATCCAAATAAATAGCAAATGGGCTCAAAAAATTTTGAAAACCTCCAGAATTCAATTTTTTATTATTTTGGAAGTATTAACAAAATAAAAATTGAATTTGGAGTCCGTTTGCTATTTATTTATCTTCGGGGGGCAAAAAAGTCATTTTACCCAAGAAACCGAAAATGGCTTTTCTTGCCTTTTAAAAAATGAAGCATGGGCTAAAAGATAAGGGGTCAGTAGGCCAAAGCCCAAGGATGGGCAAGTATTTTCTGATTTTTAATTAAAATGCCAACAATAAAGAGGAAGGTAGTTATTTTTTTTATCAAGCCTTTGTAATTAAGCCACATGCACCAATGCATGAAGATAGAGAATGCCAACATAATGGCTTAAGATTCTTGAATAGCTGTAATTGTGGATAGCTGATTGCCTAATCTAAGGGTGATAATTTCACATTTTAAACATCTTGGATCAATAGCCTTTGGATCAAAATTGGTTGAAGAAAAAATGACAACATCCTAGAGGGATAAGGCCATTCGACCACTACAAGGGAAGGGGCTCTCTCTTTTCATTTGAAGCTATTCACTCTCTATTTCACTCTTATTTTGGCTTATTTTCACTCCATGGTTGAAAGGCATAAAGAAAAGTTTAGAAAAGAAAAGAAAGTTAAAAGAGAACAAGCTTGCAATATAGCTTCTAGAGGTTGCTTTAAGCACCATACTCTTGCACTTTCTTTGATTTCCCATTCTTGATTTGCTGTTTTCATTTGATATTTGGTGAGTTTCTTTTGATTTTTCTTTTTAAAATAAGTTTTTTTAATATTCTTCTTCAAGTTCTTCTTTATACTTTCTTGGAAAAAGCTTTGAAAATTTTCTTTTCTTTTGTTTTTGGGTGGCCGAATGGCTTGCTTTTTTTAGTGTAGTTGCTGTTTGTATTTTTATTTCATGTTATTCTTGATATTTAACAAGTTTTGATGCTTTAAATCTTCTTATAATACATAAACATGAAGCTTATTTTAATTTGGTTGCTTGCTTGTTTCCATTTTTGAGTCTATTATCTTGTTATCATGTTTATTTTACTTGTCTTGCATTTTTGATTTTCTGGTTTCAAAATGTTTAAGTTTTCTTATGTTTTACATTTTGTAATTCATGTGTTTGTGAAAATGCCTATTGTTTTTCATGCCTTTACTTTATATTTGCATGATTTGAGTGTTATTCTTTAGCTATGCATGTTAGTATATTAAGTGTTTGTGAAAATGTCATGCTCATTTTTATATAGACCATTCGGCCACCCTTATCTTTTAAGCTTTGTGTGTGCATTTTTGTTATGTTAGTTGATAGGTTTGCATTTTCATGATATTTGGTTGTGTATTTTATTTAAGCATGCTATATCTTTGTGTTAGTGCCATGTATTCTTTAGGTTTAGGATTGGTTTGCTTTTCCATGCATATTCATGCATTTTAGACCTAGGTTACATTAGATGCCATGCAAGTTCATTTAGGTCTAGGTTATTTTATTGATGCCATGCATTTTTCATGTCATTTAGGTTTTAAATCATGCATTTCATGCATCATATTTGCTGTATTTTCATGCATTTCATGTCATTGCTACTTGATTTATGACTTAGACCAATCAATGGTTCATAGTCATGCTCATTTTGAGCATACTTGTGAAAAATCAAAGAGTTGTCAAATTGATTATTCTACCTTTGTGATTTTTTTTACTTAGCCAATTTTTGCCTAACTTTTCAAAAGTATTAGCTACTATTGTGAGTCCTTAGGAGAGTCTCTAACATTTTTACTTTGATTTTTAAATGATTTTATCAAAGACAAAGAAAAAATATGTTTTGACAAAACAGTTTTTTCACCCAGTACTCGTACTTTCTTGATTTTTCTGGGTAGTCATCTTTAATCAGAAAATTAAGTCGATTTGTTTCAATGTAGTTTTAAATGTCCTGAGTATCCAGTATTTTTTTTAGATTTTTTTGAATTTTGGAAAATAGGGTAAAAAATAATGCTTTAAAACTGGACAGTAGAAGCAGAATTGAATTTGAATGAAAATCATTTTTCTGTTTTTGGTTAAGTTACTTAGAGGAGGCTGATTAGGAAGTTTAGCTACGAACTTAGGATAGTTTCTAAGCCTTTTTAAACTCTAAAAATGATTTTTTAAATCTCGAGTTAAGGGTGGTCAAGTCCAGGATTTTAAACTTAGAAAATTAGAGCCATTTAAAAAGGGTTTAGCTAAGTTTTTTTATTTTTAATCTAAGCTTTTCAAAATTGTTTTCAAACAATCAAAAATTATTTTGGTTTTAGAATATTTACTTTGATATATTTTCCTAAGGTAGCCGGATATCATTTTAGATATATGGATTTTCTTAATTAAAGGAAAAAATACATTCTCATGCATTGCATTTTTCATATTCATGCATACTATATAATATGTGATTTTTGCTATGTTAATTTTCATGATGGTGTTATTGTCTTTGATATAAATTTTTGATATTATATTAATTGTTATATGGTTTTGAATATTTCATGATATCCTATGCTTTTTATTTAGTTATTTTTGTCATATTATTTAACATATACTATGTTCATGCATTATTATTTTTATTTTTATTTTCATGCATATCATATGTTAGCATTATTTTAATTTCATGTCATTTATATTATATGCCATATCATTTATATTTGCCATGTCATTTAAATTATTTTATTCCATTTAGAATATATCATGTGACTTAGGTCATTTCATTTCATATAGAATATATTATGCTACCTAGGTCATTTCATATAGAATACATCATGTTACCTAGGTTATTTCATTTCATTTAGAATATATCATATGACTTAGGACATTTCATTTCATTTAGAATATGCTAAGACATTTAAATTATATCATACCATTTAGGTTGCATTATATTATCTAGACTTTGCTATGTTATTTTATTTATGTCATACATATTCATATTCATATTTTTTTAAAAATATTTTAAAAAAAGGTAATGATTTTCAATAAAATAAAGATATTCCCGAGTTAAAATAATTCATGAGTTCTCTGCCGTGTTTGCTGGGGAGGATATCATCAATTATCATTAATAACCGAATATCTTCTTTAAAATAAGAATGATTCGGAAAGTTTTCCAAACTAATAAAAATTTCTATATTTTGCCACGTTTGTTAGGGAATATAGGAAATTTTTAAATTAATAAATTTCGAATCGTTTTCAATTAAAAATGGAATTATTTTTCTTTAAATTGGGAATTAACTTAAAATACCAAATTAAAAATCGACTTTTTACCGAGACTTGAGATAACACACGATTAATAAGGTATCATTTTATACGGGCGTTGTGGGGGTGCTAATCCTTCCCCACACGTAACCGAGTCCCGAACCCACTTCTTTGATTTCTCTGGTTTAAAACGCAGACTTGAAATTGGTTTTAAAAATATTTTAATTAATTTTAAAATGTTTTATAAAATCGGTTTTAATAGGTGGCCGATCACACCTAGCTAAAAGAGATTGGTGGCGACTCCATGTCTTTTTCAAGGTCATTTTCAAGACCTTCATTTTTCAAGAGAAATTAAGTCGACTTTTCCTCAGTTATCTTTTAATGTCACGCTTAACGAATATAAAATCTTGCGATGAGACTTCTTATTTTTTAGGTTGCGACAATAACAATTGAGAATAAGTTTTACTCAAATAGAATTAAATCATACAACACATATTGGTGTTTTCACTTTTCACATGGGCCACATAGCAAGGAGTCAATGTACTAACAACATTCATTGCTCCACTACCACCATTTCTTTGTTTCCATCTAATTGATAGTTTTTCATTGAAGTAAAAGTGCTTATAATGGCTACAGCTTATTGTTAAATTCACCCACAGGAAAAAAAATGGAAACATGAAGGGTCTATTTATATGCAATGTCATAATTAAATTTCTTGGCTAGTGAAGATGGATAGAAGAAAAATGATTTATCAGCAATGCTATAATACTAGCCAGATATCACCAATTCTCAAACCTTAAGAAGATATATCATCATGCTGGTATTCATGACCTCTTTAAAATGTAAAGGTATAGGGAGAAATGCAACATTTCTAGCAAAAACTCCAACTATCACATGTTTAACTAAGGAAGAATGATTAAAAAAACAAATACTCAAGCAAAAATGTTGGCTTCTACACAAATACTCAAGCTATTAATACTAAAACTTTTTGTGCTACATCTATTGAAGTGCAGTCATGAATTATTTTTAAAAATCAAGGAATTATATTGTGCAACCTATTCTTTGCCCTCAAATCTACCATGGTGCATCCACAAATTACTGAAAAGCATAAGAATTTACATTGTGCAACCTATTGAGTACAATTCTTTTCCATCAAATTCTACTTAAGCTAAAGCACAATAGCCTAAGCTAACTGCAGTTCTCAATGATAGAATCAATAAAAGGGGTTAAGAGAAAAAAGGAACATACACCATATGCAGCTTAGTGAGTTTAAATTTTTCAAGAGTGACGTCTTTATTTTTATCTTATTGATTGATGTACCACATCCCCCTCTTTTGATTCGATATTACTAGCTGAATCAAGATAATTAACTCCATAAAACTTAAAATCACATACTCTTTTTAGTTATGGAACACATGTATACTATAAAATTAATCAACGCAAAATAACAACCTTTCAATATTATAAGAATAATATTGAAGTCATCAACAATCATAGCCAGACACACACAAACAGCTTCATTAAACAAAATTTTAATAAGAATAAGCCACTCGTTTACCCAATATTATAAGTATTCGGAGATTAAAGTAAAAGACTAAGAGAAGGGTGATTCTAAGAGAATATCTATGGAAGATAATTTATCAATTAGGACATTCATCCAATGATGAACTAAAGCTCACATTCATGCAATTATAAATAATTAGATCAATTTGTAGCTCCTAAATAAAAATAAAAGTTGAGAATCAGTTTAAATTATCTTAAATAAGTCAAACTACAACATAACGTCATTAATTTGCATTGCAACAGATGTTAGTGACTTAATCTGTATCCCAAAGTCATATAATTTCGATCTAAACAAAAGAACCAACAATATTATATTCGTTGTTTGACAACTAAAGTTTTTAGTTTAACATAATCATAAAATATTAAACTTACATCAAAATACACATCAACAAAGCTTCTAGAGACATGGCCTTCCAATCTATAGTGAGCAAAGTTTAAACTGCATATAGATATTGTTTAGCAGCAATAAAGAGAAAAAAAAGGGAATGTTTGAATCTATTCTGGTCAATAACTCAAAAACACAATAATTGATAAGCTCGTAAAATATACATTTTATGCCCTTTCTATTCTTAGTTTTAGTTATGTTTTCGATCTTTATCTTGATTACTTATATTATATTTTTGAATTCTAGGTAATTTAAGATAATGAAGTGAAAAAATGTCAATAATGATGGTAAAGAGCTTACAAAATCATAGTCACAAGATGGAAGAAGACTTGGGAGTCAAAAAGATCAATTTCTGGTTGCAAAACATGAAGATAGATTTGACTTCCGGAGCTTGTTGCAAGAACAACATGATGTGAAATTCCTTATTTGAAGAAACTTCCTTTTTGACTTTTGAATCTGACTTGAATACCTTTCCATCGATAGTTTACAAGCCTAAATCGGACAAGAAATGTTTATCCAAATTAGTCGAAGTAGTGCAAGATGATGGGTCAAAAAAATTATTGGAAGAAGCTCGACGTCGCGACGCCCAAGATTCGAGAAAAACACGGGAAAACCCGTCAAAAACTTAAATTTTTGCCTCCTAACTTACTTGTGCGGCAAGGACTTGTTCTCAAGGTTTTAAAGCTCTATAAACTTTTGAGGCACAAACTATACATCTTTTGAGGAGATTCAAAGATCATCATTAATTTTCTTCTTCTTCTCCATTCTTTTATTTTCTTTTTAGTTATATATATATATATATTATCTATGTCTATGCAAGGCTAAACTCCTTTTTGGTTAAAGGTGATTTCAAAGTCTAGACATGTTTTGTAATTGATATTCAAAATTTATTTATCATTGATTTTCTATCAAAATTGTTTATGTTCTTCTATAAAAATTGTTCATGATGTTATCTTGATTTGTTTAGGTGAACTAGATAGTTCTTGATAATTATCTAATGCTAGTTTAGGAGTTTTGATACGTAGCTTATCTTGATTTCTATTTAATAGTGGCAATTTATGATTAATGATTATGTTAAAGTTTTCGCTAATTGCAAAGTGGAACATAACTTAAGTTGAATGAATACATGTTTATGAGTTTGTTGCTTAGATCAACCTATCTTTCTCATCTTAAAGCTGCTATCACTTTGAATCTATAGATGTTTATCTTAGGTTATTTTATAGTTAGAGATTAAGTAGTAGCATTTGTCCTGCTTAATGACGAACTAAGCAAGGATTGGGGTAATACGGGAGGTTGTTATCTACGGTTGTTAATTTTGATAGTTAATTGATGTTAATAAATTTGAAATTCATTCTCAATGATGTCTAGTGGTGGCGAACGACCTCTTAACCATATTTCTCTCATATTTAATATTCCAGTATTTATTTATTTTTTTACTTATCTTGTTTTTTTACTTTTAACTATTTCAAAATTCCTTTTTTTACTTTTGTTTTCTTTGAATTTAAGTTTTAAACTAGTAATTTATAAACTAAAACCCAATCCCTGTGGACTCGACCCTTGCTTAACTATTATACTTAACAATTGATCTTATTAAATGCAAGTTTTAACAAAGATACACTATTTTGAGTGCATTAAGTTTTTGGCGCCGTTGCCGGGGATTTTTTTTTTTTTTTACTTTATTTGTTACTTGGTTTATTCTTATTTTCAGTTGTAAGTAATTTTATTTTTATTATACATACAGGTTTTTATTTTCAGATTTCAGGCAAGAAGAGATGGCAAGTGCTACATCAAACATTTAGAACCTTCAGAACCAACTAGCCAATCTCATCTCCATAGTTCAACAAGTGGCCATAAGTAAGATTCAACAATCAAGGCAGTATGGAATGTGCTTCATGATGGATCATCCAACCAATTGTTGCCCATACTACCAAAAAGATAATTTTGAACCAGCCTATGATGTGGGAGGATACCAAAGCTATCAAGGGTTCCACAACCAACAGTATGATCCTTTCTCAAACACTTATAATGAGGGATGGCGGAATCATACTCATTATGGCTACTCAGGAAATTATCAAGAAGTAGATTCTTAAACCAATTACACTCATCCATCGAGCTTCAATTAATCATAGTCTCAAGAACCAGATCAAGAATTAAAAGATCTTGTCAATTCTCTTGTTGCTAATACTTTGGAATTTCAACAGGAAACAAGGACATATATATATAGGAATGCAGGAATCTATCTGTCCCTAATCAATCATGGGCTCAACAACAAGATCTTCTTGAGCCACCACATGTGACTCACAACTCAGGTACTTCGTTAGAAGATCTTGTCAATTCCCTTACTACTAATCAATTGCAACTTCAACAGGAACAAAGGGAAAGTCTCCAGGAAATAAGGGCAAATGTCCTGAGTATGGGAACACAAATAAGCCAATTGGTTAATAGTATGGAGGAATTAGTAGAACCAAGATTACAAGAACAACTCTATTACCAAACTATGATTGAGCCAAAGGAGAATGTTAGTGCCACACAACTTAAGGATGAATCAGAAAATCCAAGGGAACCCGAGGATGAGAAAGAACTAGAGATGGATTCAATTCCAAAGGAGAGTCTTTTGGCACCTAAGGTAACTTTTAAGGTTCCAATTTTTACTAATGTTTCTTCTCCACCTTTTCCTAGTAAATTCGTAAAGTTCAAGGAGGAGGAATATGAACAACACATGCGGGAAACCTTAAACAGCTTGTTTGTGGATGCCATTCAACAAGTACCAAAATATGTTCCATTCCTCCATGCGCAATGCACTACAAAAGATGATGGAATAATAATTGTGATGGAGAATGTATCCATTATTGTGCAAAGAAAGCCTCCCACCAAACGCACAAATCCTGGAAGTTTCATGTATGAGCCTGAAAAACCCAAAAAGCCAAGAAGGGGTGTTGGTTAGGTTGGACACATTAAACCAAGTGCTAATTGTGAGGCAGCCCAATTAATGAAGAAATTGTCAACCTATCATATCAGATTTGTTTTCTTTCTCTCTCTTGCTTTGTTTTAATTTTTAGGTTATTAGTTTGGTTTGTTTTGAGTTTTTAATAATTTTGTTTGTTTTTGTATTTTAATAAGTCAGGCTAAGGACAATAAACCAAGTGCTTCTTAGGAGGCAACCCAATTGGATGGAGAGCACACGATATAACCAGATTTAATATTTCTCACTCTCCATCCCTCTATCTTGTATATTTTCTGTAGTTATTTTTTTTTCTTTTGTTATTAGTTTTTTTCTCTTACACATGATTCTTTCATTTGGGATAATAGCATTACATTGAGAACAATGTAAGAATTAAGTGTGGAGGTGAGAATTTAGGATTTCCTTTATTTAGTTTGTTTTGCTTTGAGTCTTTTAATTTGTTTTTAGTGTGTTTTAGTTTCTTTCAATACTATGATGAGATATGAATTGCATAGGTCTAAAACTAGTTTAGTAGTGAGAAGAATATGATATGTTGATTGAGAAAGAAACATGTTTAGACTTGATATTGACTTGTATAATCATCCTTGTGAGTTTTTGAGCCTATATGATTGATGCATTATACATATCAATCTAATTTCTATTTTGAGTGCTCTTATGATTACATGTTTCTCTAGAACTTGCTTTAAACCATTTGAGACTATATTGATACATGTGACTACATGGATATGATAGAGGCATTACGATTTAACCAGGGCCAAATCAGCCCCTCCCTATTGATGTTCCAAGATTAGTGAGCCAATTTGAGCCAACATTGAATAAGTTATTTCTTTGGTAACCACAACTTACACCTAGCCTAAACACACTTATATCCTTACACTTGTTCTAAAGATGGATTACATATTTGGAGACATATTGCAAAACAAGGATACTTATTGAAAATTTGGGTTGGAAACAAAAGGGATCATTATCAAATACTTTCCCATATTGAAAAAAAAAATCATCTCTTGAACTTTTGGTTAAAGGAAAATATGTTACAAAGTTAGTTAGAATGAAGCAAAGGCTCAACATGAATATTTAGCCTATGTTATTATGTGCTTTATAAGAGTTTTGAGAAGTTTTATATTTATGATCTTATTATGTCTCTAAATTCTATGAAATCTTTGGAACCTTTGTGATATCTTTATCCTTTTATTGTTTAACCACATTACAAATGCTATTCCTCAAGCAAAACAAAATAAAAAGAAAATCTAATCTAATCTAATCCACTTTCGTTGAAAATCACAGTGGCACTTAGCATGTGACACAAGCCTTTAAACCCCTAGTGTCCCTAGTGGACGAGTTTAGTCTCGTGAGGGTTTACTAGAATGATTCCCACAAACATTGGAAACATAAAATTAATAATAAATAAATAAAAGTAATAATTACAACTAATCCTTTCAATATAAATTAGAGAAAATCTGATGTGAACCCTAGGGGTCAAACTCTTGTGAACCCTAAGGGTTAAACCCTTTGAACCCACTAATAAATTGAAATATCCTAACCCCAAGAAAGCCAAGATTCAGGCAAAGAAAACTTAAACCCTTAGAAAGCCTGTTTCAAAGAACCTAGATTAAGCATGTAAGCTAGACCCTAAGAACTCTCGTTTCAAGAACCTAAGTTTGATAGGTTGAATGCCACAAAGAAAGAATTCTTTGATAAGTTCCTAAATTCTGTCAAGAACTAAAAAGAGTGAAACACTCACTTGAATAAAATCAACTCAATAGATTAATAATAGTTGCTGAAGTATATGGCTAAACAATGGTATTTATAGCCTCCGGCAAAGAAAACTTAAACCCTTAAAAAGCCTGTTTCAAATAACCTAGATTAAGCATGTAAGCTAGACCCTAAGAACTCTCGTTTCAAGAACCTAAGTTTGATAGGTTGAACGCCACAAAGAAAGAATTCTTTATAAGTTCCTAAGTTCTGTCAAGAACTAAAAAGAGTGAAACACTCACTTGAATAAAATCAACTCAATAGATTAATAATGGTTGCTGAAGTAGATGGCTAAACAAGGGTATTTATAGCTCCCTACTAACCCTAATTCAACTAGGCTAAGAACTCCTAGTACAAATGAAACTCCTTAGCAGCCAAGGACTTCTAACCTAATAACAATAGGATTCAGCCAGACCTACTTACATAATTAAAAGAAAGCTTAACTATGGGCTAAACATGCTCAAGCCCAATTCTAATTAAATTTAAAAGATACCCAATAGTTTAATGAGGGTAGTCCCCACAAGCTTATTGGACATGTTACACAAGTCAAGCCCAAAAGCCTAAACTAAATAAAAACTTAACACAAGTCCAAATACTCATTTAATAGGCACCACATAGTTTAATGAATTGGTCCCCACCCTTGCCATGTCATTTAATTAACAAGTCCACTTCATTAAGCCTTATGCCACCACTTGTAAAACTTGGATCACATGGACCAAAGCTGGTTCGAACTTATCAAAGAATTCTTTCTTTGTGGCATTCAACATATCAAACTTAGGTTCTTGAAATGAGAGTTCTTAGGGTCTAGCTTACATGGTTAATCTAGGTTCTTTGAAACAGGCTTTCTAAGGGTTTAAGTTTTCTTTGCCTGAATCTTGGCTTTCTTGGGGTTAGGGTATTTCAATTTGTTAGTGGGTTCAAAGGGTTCAACCCTTAGGGTTCACAATAGTTGGTATCAGAGCTTAGGGACCAATCAGGTTAAATCTTTTTATCTTCTTTACCATAGGGTATTGAAGCTTTTCTCAACTTTTTTGTTTTGGGGTTTTAGACATACGTGTCATAAGGGTTATAGCTTTAGGCATTTTTTGTCTAATAGTTATAGTTTTTAGGATTCCGCCCAAGTCATTTTCTTGTATTGCTTCCTTGATTCGGCCCAAGTGGAATCCTTGTATTGCTTCTTGAAAACTTGGTCCATCTTGGATCCCATCAAAATCAATGGATAAATCTTATAAACTAATCAATAACTTAAAGAATTTCACAAAAAATCAGGCTTGAATATAAATAGTTTGAATTAAGCCAATATTAACATAACATATCTCAATCAAAATAGTGCATATTCAAACTTAATCTTAACTTCTCACATGGGATACTCTCATGATTTTCACTCTTTAAAGTAGTGGTAAATCGTTTACACTCAATCAATCTCATGAAAACAGTTCTACCATATGCTTGCTTGTCCACCTATTCTCCACTATTTAGATCATGCAACTTCATAAATCAAGAGGTCTTTATTCAAGGTTGTAATGGGGCCAAGGGGTACTAATGTGGTTAAAGAATAAAAGATAAAAGATATTTCAAAGGTTCCAAAGACTTCATAGAATTTAGAGACAAAATAAGATTTTGCAAATAAAACTTTCTCAATATTCCTTGGAAGTACATAATCACATAGGCTGACTATTTTATGTTGAGCCTTTGCTTCATTTTAACCAATCTTGTAACATTATTTTTCTTTTCTTTAACTAGAAGTTCAAGAGATGATTCCAAAAAAAAAAAAATTTCTTTCGAATTTTTTTTCATGGGAATCTATTTTTATAATGTTCCCTTTTCTTTTTCTCTTGACTTTTACCTTTCTCCTCCCCCACACTTATCTTTTGTTCTGACACAAATTTTCAAAAAGTATCCCTTGTTTTTGCAATATGTCTCAAGCATTCTAATCCATCTTTAGAACAAGGGTAAAGATATAAATATATTTAGGCTAGGTGTAAGATATGGTTACCAAAGAAATAGCTTATTCAATGTAGGCTCAAATTGGTTCACTAGGGGGATGTTCTCTTGGAACATCAATAATGGATGGTTGTTTGGCCCTGGTTATAATCCTAATGCCTCTATCATATCCATGTAGTTACATGCATCAATATAGTCTCAAAAAGGTTTAAAGCAAGTTCTAGAGAATCATGTGATCATAATAGCACACAAGAAAGAAATTGGATTGATATGTATAATGCATCAATCATATAGGCTCAAAAACTCACAAGGATGATTATACAAGTCAATATCAAGTCTAAACATGTTTCTTTCTCAATCAACATATCATATCAACATTGGCTAATAAAAAATAGTAACAAGCTTAATTCTCAAGAAAATCTTCTCACTAATAACCAGTTTTAGACCTATACAATTCATATCTCATCATTGTATTAAAAAGGAACAAAAACACACTAAAAATAATAATAATAGTAATAATATTAAATACTCATAAAAAAATAATAGCCAAAAATAAAAGAAATCCTAAATCTTTCCCCCCACACTTAATTCTTACATTGTCCTCAATGTAATGCTATCACCCCATATGCAAGAATTATATGTAAGAGAAAATAACTACTAAATAAAAGAAGAAAAATAACTAAAGAACACTATACAAAAATTAAAACAAAGCACGAAAGAGAGAAAACAAATCTGGTTTGGCAGGTTGGCAATTTCTTTGTTAATTGGGCTGCCTTCCCAATTAGCACTTGAGTGATTGTGTTTAACCTAGCCAATACCCCTTCTTGGTTTTTTGGGATCTTCTGTTCTAGGCATGAGACTTTCAGGATTTCTGGGTTTTGTTGAAAGTTGTTTGTGCACAACAGTGGATGCATTCTCCATCACAATTATTATTCCATCATCCTTTGTGGTGCATAGCTCATCGAGGAATGATGCATATTTTGGTATTTGTTGAATGACATCCACAAACAAGTTATTTAAGGTTTCCGGCATGTGTTGTTCATGTTCCTCCTCCTTGAACTTTGCAAATCTACTAGGAAAAAGTGGAGAAGAAACATTTGTAAAAATTGGAACCTTAAACGTTACCTCAGGCGTCAAAATACTCTCAGTTGGAATTGCAGCTTCATTATCTTCAAGAGTTGCATCCATCTTTAGTTCTTCCTCATCCTCGGGTTCCCTCGGACTTTTTGATTCATCCTCAAGTTGTTTAGGACTAGCATTCTCCTCGGGATCAAACATAGTTTGGGAAAAGAATTGTTCATGTACTTCCTCAGAGCCCTTTTCTACCCGTCGCGCCACACCACTAGCCAATTAGCTCATTTGCATTTCCAAATTCTTATACTTACCTGAAGACTTGTCCTTGTTTTCTGAATGTTTGCCTCTATTTTTTGTTCAAATTGTAAATTATTAGCAGCAAAAATATTACAAGGTCTTCTAAAGAAGTACCTGAACTTTGAGGTGGGGGCTGCAAAAATTTTGGTTCTTGAGACCATGATTGATGATAAGTGCTTATATTCATGTATTTTCATATATTAATTCCTTATCTTTTATGCTTAGTTCCTTGAAATCCTTGATAGTTTACTATGGTTTTGTAGGTGTTTTGGAATATAAGGATTGCTATGGAGTTGAAAAGAATGAATTTGGACAAAAAATGAAGCTTCATGCACAAAAGAAAGCTGATTGCCCATCAAGGAGACACTATGTGGGTAAACCTAATCTAAACCTTCCATAAATAACCTAGTGGTGTGTTATATACTCTTTATCCATGAAAACCCTAGTTGAAAACACCATTCCCACACCCAAATTAGGGCTAGCGACAGCATTTATTCCACCATGAAGAATGTCAGCCGCCATCTTCCTTTTGCATTATCATGGGTTGCCCTAATTCTTCCTTTAAATACCCTAGCTGATTACATGGTTTCTTAGATAAATAAAAGGTGGCGGCATCTCCTAATATTATTCGCTGTCAACTTTGTCAAACTTGCATTAATGGCAAGTATCTTTCCTTAAAGCTAATCCTAGTCAAAGTAGGAGAATCAAATCAGTCAAGACTTTCCTTCCTTACACTTACTTTGGTTGCAAGTTTGTAATCTCTCCTCATTAAAAAGTGTTTTGACTAAGACTTTCCTACTTTATTCAAACTTGGCTACCAAGGCTTATATCTTTCCTTAAAACACAAAAGTCAGCCATTTTTCCTTAACTTTAGCCACAAGTCAGCATTTATTGAAGGGAGAGAGCTGAAATTCACTTATTTGATGCCCTAGCTATTGCCTATAAATAGAGAACAAGGGAGCAAACGAAATTTACACTTCTCCAAGCATCAAAGTTCTGATTTCTTCTTTGTTCTAGAGTTTTTGAGAGAATAAGAGGCTGGATAATTAATATTCTTCTTCTTTCTTTCTTTCTTTCTTTTATTTTCTTCTTAGATTCTCTTTAATTTTATGTTTATGTTTACAATGCCTATGCTAGGCTAAACTTTTATTTGGTTAAGGGTGATTTCAAAGCCTTAAACATGTTATGTAATTAATTTTCAGAATCTATCTATCAAAGTTGTTTATGTTCTTCCATTAAAATTGTTCATGATGATGTTTTGATTTGTTTAGGTGGCCAACTAGATAAATCTTGATAATTGTCTAATGCTAGTTTAGGAGTCTTGATCCATGTAATTGTCTTGATTTCCTATTCATAAGTAGCAATTTGTGATTAATGATTATGGTCAAGTTTTCAATAATTGCAAAGTGGAACATAACCTAAGTTGAACAATCCAAGCTTATGTGTTTGTTGCTTAGATCAACCTATCTTTCTCATCATAAAGAAGCTATTAAATTGAACTTAAAGAGTTTATTCTAGGTTGTTTGATAGTTAGAGATTAAATAGAGAGCTTGTTCTATTTAATGACAAACTAAGGAAAGATTAGGGTAACAGAGCTTGTTGTTATCTACGGTTGTTAACTTTGATAGTTGATTGATGTTGATAGATATGAAATTGATTCTTAATGATGTCTAGTGGTGGAGAATGAAACTTTAGCCATATTTCTCATATTTGATTCTTCTTAATTACTTGTTTTCTCATTCTTATTATTAACTTTAGTTTAAATCTGATCTCAAAACCCCCTTTACTTTTGTTTACTTGTTTTTAAGTGATAAACTATTAACTTACAAACTAAAACCCAATCCCTGAGGACTCGACCCTTGCTAATTACTATACTCTACAACTGATTCTTTTTAAGTGCAAGGTTAAATAAGATACTCTTTTGGGTGCATCAAGTTTTTGCCACTGTTGCCGGAGATTGCTTTCTTTAGTTTTTTGGTTTATTTTTATTTTCTACTCTAATTATTTACTTTCTTGTTTTTTTTTTTTTTATTAGTGAATGTTCCAAGCTCCCGAAGAAGACTTAAGACTTAGGAGAATTTGGGAATTTATAACTTCTCACCAATAACCAATCGAGGAGTTGATCCAAAACATCCAAAAGAAGCAAGGAGTGATGGCAGCAGCTGACAACCGAACTCTCAAAGAGCTAGCAGCTCTAGACTTTGGTCAACAACCATTATGCATTGAATATGCTAATCTTCAAGTAGCTTTTGAATTAAAATCTGGTTTGATTCATCTTCTCCCAACTTTTCATGGTTTTGCAGCAGAGGATCCAAATAAGCACATCAAAGAATTCCATGTAGTTTGCTCAAGCATGAGACCAACAAGAGTCACGGAAGAGCAAGTTAAGTTGAGAGCCTTCCCATTCTCTCTAGCTGATTTAACAAAGGAATGGCTCTACTATCTATGATCCTGGACCATTACTACATGGAATGATATGAAGAAAGCATTCTTGGAAAGGTATTTCCCAGCATCTAAGGCTGCCAACATTAGAAAAGAGATATGTGGGATTAGGCAATACAACGGAAAGTCCTTATATGAATATTGGGAGAGGTTCAAGAAATTTTGTGCATCATGTCACACTATCAGATAAGTGAATAACTTCTCATCCAGTACTTCTATGAAGGTCTCATGCCCATGGAAAGAAGTATGATAGATACCGCTAGTGGGGGAGCTCTAGTTGATAAGACTTCTGGGGCTGCTAGAACTCTAATCTCCAACATGGCAGCCAATTCTCAACAATTCTCAATGAGACAAGATCCACCACCACAACCCAAGAGAGTTAATGAGGTAAGTATATCATCCCCTGAACAAAAATTTGATAAACTGACTTCTCTTGTTCAACAATTGGATGTAGGTAATATACAGCAAATAAAGGCTTGTGGCATATGTTCAAACATGGGGCATCAAACTGATATGTGTCCAACACTTCAAGAAGACACCAATGAACATGTGAATGCCATGGGTAGATTTCAAAACCAACCAAGGAAATATGATCCCTACTCAAACACTTACAATCCAGGATGGAGGGATCATCCAAACTTTAATTATGGAGGAAACCAATCACAAGCTGTTCCTCCACCATTTGACAACAGGCCAGCGGGTTTTCAGCAAAGAGCGCAACCACCATATCAAACCCGATAACAAGTGCCACCACAAAAAAAATTAGGTGAAACTCTTGAAGATCTTGTCAAAACCCTTACTACTAATACAATTCAACTTCAACGGGAATCAAGGGAGACAAAGGTAAGTATCCGAAAAATAGAGGCTCAGATGGGGCAATTGGCAACAACCATGAGTCAAATGAAAGCAAGGGATTCCGGGAAATTACCTTCCCAAACCAAAGTGAATCCAAGAGAGAATGCCAATGCTATAACTTTAAAAAGTGGGAAACAGCTAGAGACACCACAAAAGGATGGTGCTCAAGGGGAGAACAACACCATGGCATCCTCTTCACATCCCAATGAGCCACTAAAAAGGTAACTTTTGAACTATCTTTTCCTTCTTATATAACTCCTTCACCTTTTCCTAGCAAGTTAGCAAAGTCCAAGAACGAGGAGCAAGAGAAGGAAATTTTGGAAACCTTTCGGAAAGTAGAGGTGGACATTCCTTTACTAGATGCTATCAAGCAAGTGCCAAGATATGCCAAGTTCCTAAAAGAGTTGTGCACATCTAAACGAAAGTTGAAAGGGAATGAAAAGGTAAGTGTGGGGAAGAATGTGTCAGCTGTTCTTCAAAAGAATCTCCCACCTAAATGCAGGGATCCAGGTATGTTTACCATTCCTTGTAAGATAGGCAACACCAGGTTTGAGCGTGCTATGCTAGATCTAGGGGCATCTATTAATGTCATGCCATATTAAATTTATGCTTCATTGAATCTAGTACCATTAGAGGAAACCGGTGTTATAATATAACTTGTTGACCGTTCTAACACTTACCCAAAAGGAGTTGTAGAAGACGTTCTTGTACAGGTTAATGAATTAGTTTTTTCCGCTGACTTTTAAGTCATTGAGATAGAAGATGACATGTCTTCTAATCCCACACCTATTCTATTAGGAAGACCATTCTTGAAACTAAAATAGATGTACATGATGGCACTTTAACTATGAAATTTAATGGTGAAATAATTCGCTTTAACATTTTTTACGCCATAAGATATCCTAGTGATGTGCATTCTGTTTTTAATATTGACATCATTGACTCACTAGTGCAGCAAGCTTATGAGCTAGATGGTGAAGTTAGTTTGGAGATAATCCTTAGCAAACATCCCAAAATGGGGAATGCTAAAGGGGAACTACCTTGAGTGACCATGTGGAAGAGGCACTATAATCTTTACACTCGTTGCCACCTAAAGATGCAAGGTTTGATGTTTCATTTATTGATTTGCCTTTATCTAATGAGAAACTTCTACCTTCCATTTTGCAGGCACCAACTTTAAAATTGAAACCACTATCGAACCACTTGAAATATGTGTTCTTAGGTGAAAAGGACACACTACTGGTCATCATTGCCAAAGAGCTCACACCTTTGCAAGAAGAAAGACTTATCTGGGTGCTTAAAGAGCATAAAACAGCAATTGGTTGGTCAATTGTCGATATCAAAGGAATAAGCCCATCCATGTGCATGCACCGAATTTTATTAGAGGAAGGGTCAAAACCAACAAGAGAAGCACAAAGAAGATAAAACCCTCCTATGATGGAAGTTGTGAAAAATGAGATACTGAAGCTTCTAGATATTGGAATGATTTATCCTATCTCGGATAGCAAATGGGTGAGACCGATCCAAGTGGTTCCAAAGAAATCATGTGTAATGGTGGTAACAAATAATGAGAATGAACTTGTTCCTACTAGGATTCAAACAGGGCTGCGAGTTTGTATTGATTATCAAAAACTTAATTCCACAACTCGCAAAGACCACTTTCCTTTACCTTTTATTGATCAAATGCTTGAAAGGTTAGCTGGCCATTCTCATTATTGCTTTCTTGAGGGTTTTTCAGGTTATAATCAGATTGCCATTGCTCTGGAAGACCAAGAGAAAACAACATTCACATGTCCATTTGGTACTTTTGCATATCGGCGTATGCCATTTGGTCTTTGTAATGCATCAGCTACATTTCAAAGTTGTATGGTTAGCATATTTTCAGATTATGCAGAGAACATCATAGAAGTGTTTATGGATGATTTTAGTGTCTATGGTGATTCTTTTGATAGAAGTCTAGAGAACCTTACACTTGTACTTGAAAGATGCATGGAAACTAACCTGTTCTGAATTGTGAAAAATGTCACTTTATGGTAGAACAAGGAATAGTTTTAGGCCATGTTATTTCTTCTAGAGGGTAAAGGTTGATAAATCTAAAATATATATTATGCATTCTTTATCACCTCCCACAAATGTGAGAGAGGTTCGTTATTTTCTTAGACATGCAGGTTTCTATAGGAGATTTATCAAAAACTTCTCAAAGATCACATTACCTCTTTGCAAGCTACTACAAAAAGATGTGGTTTTCCACTTTGATGATAAATGTAAAGAGACGTTTGAAACATTGAAGGGACTCTTGACATCAGCCCTTATCATGCAACCACCAGATTGGAATGTACCTTTTGAAATCATGTGTGATGCTAGTGACTATGTCATTGGAGCTATTTTGGGTTAACGGGTTGGCAAAGCCTCACATGCCATTTATTATGCCTCCCGAACTTTTAATGATACTCAATTAAACTATTCCACTACTGAAAAAGAACTTTTGGCTATTGTATTTGCTTTATAAAAAATTTGATCTTATTTAATTGGTACTAAAGTAATTGTATTTTCTGACCATGCAGCCCTTAGGTACTTACTCACTAAGAAGGAGGCCAAACCAAGGTTGATTAGATGGATACTTCTCTTACAAGAGTTTGATTTGGAGATAAAAGATAAGAGAGGTTGTGACAACCTGGTTATGGACCATCTTAGCCGTTTAGTTCATGAAGAGGATGCACTACCCTTGAGTGAGAACTTTTCGGATGAGCAACTTCTTTTTAAGTACAACAACTCCTTGGTATGCCGATATTGTTAATTACTTAGTTACCAAGAAGTTGTCACAAGAGTTGACACAAGCTCAAAGAAATAAGATCAAGAGTGATGCCAAATACTACATATGAGATGATCCTTACCTTTGGAAGCATTGTTCCGATCAGATTATAAGAAGGTGTGTACTCGAATCTGAATTTCAATAAATTCTCACCTTTTGTCACTCTTATGCATGTGGAGGACACTTTGGATCCAAAAGAACAGCCATGAAAGTTCTTGATTCTGGATTTTATTGGCCTATTATGTTCAAATATGCATACCTCTTTTGCAAGTCATGTGATCGTTGCCAAAGAACAGGTAACTTAGGTTCTAGAAATCAAATGCCTCAAACTCCATTACTTATTGTTGAAATTTTTGATATATGGGGCATGGATTTCATGAGACCTTTTCCTTCTTCTTTTGGTAATCTTTATATTTTACTTGCCGTTGATTATGTTTCAAAGTGGGTGGAAGCAAAAGCCACTAAGACTAATGACTCTAAAGTTGTTTCAGATTTTGTCAAGACTAACATCTTTGCTAGGTCTGGAACACCAAAGGCCATAATCAGCGATAGAGGTACTCACTTTTGCAATAGGTCTATGGAAGCACTTTTAATGAAGTATAACATCACACAAGGTCTCCACCTCATACCATCCTCAATCTAGTGGGCAAGCTGAAGTGTCAAACAGAGAAAGTAAGTCCATCCTTGAAAAGACAGTTAATCCAAATAGGAAGGATTGGAGTCCACGAATTGATGATGCACTTTAGGCTTATAGGACAGCATATATGACACCCATTGGTATGTCTCCTTATCGACTTGTTTATGGTAAGCCTTGTCGTCTTCCAGTTGAATTAGAACATAAGGCACATTGGGCTATCAAACAATGCAACATGGAGATGGATGAGGCAGGTAAGCAAAGAAAACTAGACCTACAAGAATTAGAGGAGATAAGGAATGATGCCTATGAGAATTCTAGGATTTACAAGGAAAAGACTAAGGCATTCATGACAAGATGATATCAAGAAAGGACTTTGTTGTTGGACAAAAAGTTCTTATCTTCCATTCACGCCTTAAGTTATTTCCAAGTAAATTACGTTCTCGTTGGGTTGGACCTTTTGTTATTACTAATGTGTTTACTCATGGTGCAGTTGAAATCCAAAGCCCAAAAACAGATAAGGCATTCAAAGTGAATGGTCATCTATTGAAGCCTTACTATGAGAACTTTCCAATACAAGATGTAGAGGAGTTACCACTCTTTGAGCCAAATTATGTTGAATAATGATGCAATGGGTCTAAGTCAGGCTGAGGATAAAAAACCAAGCGCTTCTTGGGAGGCAACCTAAAAGGATGGAGAGCATCTATTATAATCAGATTTGCATATTCATTACTCTCCATCATTCTATTTTTTATTGTTTTCTTTAGTTTTGTTTAGTAGTTCTTTTCTCTTACATATAATTCTTGAATTGGGGGATAATAGCATTACATTGAGGATATTGTAAAAATTAAGTGTGGAGGAAGAATTTAGGATTTTATTTAGAATGTTTTGTTTTGGAGTCTTTTTATGTTGTTTTGAGTATGTTTTAGTTACTTTCAATACTATGATGAGATATGAATTGCATAAGTCTATAACTGATTTATTAGTGAGAAGATTTTCATGAGAATTGAGCTTGATATCATTTTTTTATGAGCCAATGTTAAGATGATATGTTGATTGAGAAAGAAACATGTTTAGACTTAAATCTGACTTGTATAATCATTCTTGTGAGTTTTTGAGCCTATATGATTGATGCATTATACATATCAATCTAATTTCTTTCTTGATTGATTTTATGATTATATGATTCTCTAGAACTTTCTTTAAACCTTGTTGAGACTATATTGATGCATGTGACAACATGAATATGATAGAGGCATTAGGATTTTTAACAAGGGCCAAACAGCCGGGACTTATTGATGTTCCAAGAGAACATCCCCCTTAGTGAACCAATTTGAGCCTACATTGAATAAGCTATTTCTTTGGTAACCATAACTTGTCCCTAACCTAAATATATTATATCTTTACCCATGTTCTAAAGATGAATTAGCATGTTTTGAGACATATTGCAAAGACAAGGAAGATTTATTGAAAATTTGGGTTAGAAACAAAAAATAAGTGTTGGAAAAAGAAAATAAAAGTCAAGAGAAAAAGAAAGGGAATATTGCCAAATGCATTCCCATGTGAAAAAAAAGAAAAAAAAAATATGAATCATCTCTTGAACTTGTGGAAAAAGAAAAAGATGTTACAAAGCTCTTTAGAATGAAGAAAATGCCCAACATGAATATTCAGCCTATGTGATTATGTACTTGTAAAGAGTCTTGAGAAATTTCTTTGTATGAATCCTATGATGTCTCTAAACTCTATAAAATCTTTGAAACTTTTGTAATATCCTTTATCTTTTATTCTTTAGCCACATTAATACCCCTTGGCCTCATTACAACCTTGAATAAAGACCTCTTGATTTATGAAGTTGCATGATCTAAGTAGTGGAGAATAGATGAATAAGCAAGCATATGGTAGAACTGTTTTCATGAGATTGATTGAGTGTAAACACTTTACCACTACTTTAAATAGTGAAAATAATGAGAGTATCCCATGTGAGAAGTTGATATTAAGTTTGAACATGCACTATTTTGATTGAGATATGTTATTGTTAATGTTAGAGTAGCTCAAACCCTTTACAATCAAGCATGATTCTTTGTGAAACTCTTTAAGCTATTGATTAGTTTATAACTCAATTAAACTATTCCACTACTGAAAAAGAACTTTTGGCTATTGTATTTGCTTTATAAAAAATTTGATCTTATTTAATTGGTACTTAAGTAATTGTATTTTCTGACCATGCAGCCCTTAGGTACTTACTCACTAAGAAGGAGGCCAAACCAAGGTTGATTAGATGGATACTTCTCTTACAAGAGTTTGATTTGGAGATAAAAGATAAGAGAGGTTGTGACAACCTGGTTATGGACCATCTTAGCCGTTTAGTTCATGAAGAGGATGCACTACCCTTGAATGAGAACTTTTCGGATGAGCAACTTCTTTTTAAGTACAACAACTCCTTGGTATGCCGATATTGTTAATTACTTAGTTACCAAGAAGTTGTCACAAGAGTTGACACAAGCTCAAAGAAATAAGATCAAGAGTGATGCCAAATACTACATATGAGATGATCCTTACCTTTGGAAGCATTGTTCCGATCAGATTATAAGAAGGTGTGTACTCGAATCTGAATTTCAATAAATTCTCACCTTTTGTCACTCTTATGCATGTGGAGGACACTTTGGATCCAAAAGAACAGCCATGAAAGTTCTTGATTCTGGATTTTATTGGCCTATTATGTTCAAATATGCATACCTCTTTTGCAAGTCATGTGATCGTTGCCAAAGAACAGGTAACTTAGGTTCTAGAAATCAAATGCCTCAAACTCCATTACTTATTGTTGAAATTTTTGATATATGGGGCATGGATTTCATGAGACCTTTTCCTTCTTCTTTTGGTAATCTTTATATTTTACTTGCCGTTGATTATGTTTCAAAGTGGGTGGAAGCAAAAGCCACTAAGACTAATGACTCTAAAGTTGTTTCAGATTTTGTCAAGACTAACATCTTTGCTAGGTCTGGAACACCAAAGGCCATAATCAGCGATAGAGGTACTCACTTTTGCAATAGGTCTATGGAAGCACTTTTAATGAAGTATAACATCACACAAGGTCTCCACCTCATACCATCCTCAATCTAGTGGGCAAGCTGAAGTGTCAAACAGAGAAAGTAAGTCCATCCTTGAAAAGACAGTTAATCCAAATAGGAAGGATTGGAGTCCACGAATTGATGATGCACTTTAGGCTTATAGGACAGCATATATGACACCCATTGGTATGTCTCCTTATCGACTTGTTTATGGTAAGCCTTGTCGTCTTCCAGTTGAATTAGAACATAAGGCACATTGGGCTATCAAACAATGCAACATGGAGATGGATGAGGCAGGTAAGCAAAGAAAACTAGACCTACAAGAATTAGAGGAGATAAGGAATGATGCCTATGAGAATTCTAGGATTTACAAGGAAAAGACTAAGGCATTCATGACAAGATGATATCAAGAAAGGACTTTGTTGTTGGACAAAAAGTTCTTATCTTCCATTCACGCCTTAAGTTATTTCCAAGTAAATTACGTTCTCGTTGGGTTGGACCTTTTGTTATTACTAATGTGTTTACTCATGGTGCAGTTGAAATCCAAAGCCCAAAAACAGATAAGGCATTCAAAGTGAATGGTCATCTATTGAAGCCTTACTATGAGAACTTTCCAATACAAGATGTAGAGGAGTTACCACTCTTTGAGCCAAATTATGTTGAATAATGATGCAATGGGTCTAAGTCAGGCTGAGGATAAAAAACCAAGCGCTTCTTGGGAGGCAACCTAAAAGGATGGAGAGCATCTATTATAATCAGATTTGCATATTCATTACTCTCCATCATTCTATTTTTTATTGTTTTCTTTAGTTTTGTTTAGTAGTTCTTTTCTCTTACATATAATTCTTGAATTGGGGGATAATAGCATTACATTGAGGATATTGTAAAAATTAAGTGTGGAGGAAGAATTTAGGATTTTATTTAGAATGTTTTGTTTTGGAGTCTTTTTATGTTGTTTTGAGTATGTTTTAGTTACTTTCAATACTATGATGAGATATGAATTGCATAAGTCTATAACTGATTTATTAGTGAGAAGATTTTCATGAGAATTGAGCTTGATATCATTTTTTTATGAGCCAATGTTAAGATGATATGTTGATTGAGAAAGAAACATGTTTAGACTTAAATCTGACTTGTATAATCATTCTTGTGAGTTTTTGAGCCTATATGATTGATGCATTATACATATCAATCTAATTTCTTTCTTGATTGATTTTATGATTATATGATTCTCTAGAACTTTCTTTAAACCTTGTTGAGACTATATTGATGCATGTGACAACATGAATATGATAGAGGCATTAGGATTTTTAACAAGGGCCAAACAGCCGGGACTTATTGATGTTCCAAGAGAACATCCCCCTTAGTGAACCAATTTGAGCCTACATTGAATAAGCTATTTCTTTGGTAACCATAACTTGTCCCTAACCTAAATATATTATATCTTTACCCATGTTCTAAAGATGAATTAGCATGTTTTGAGACATATTGCAAAGACAAGGAAGATTTATTGAAAATTTGGGTTAGAAACAAAAAATAAGTGTTGGAAAAAGAAAATAAAAGTCAAGAGAAAAAGAAAGGGAATATTGCCAAATGCATTCCCATGTGAAAAAAAAAGAAAAAAAAAATATGAATCATCTCTTGAACTTGTGGAAAAAGAAAAAGATGTTACAAAGCTCTTTAGAATGAAGAAAATGCCCAACATGAATATTCAGCCTATGTGATTATGTACTTGTAAAGAGTCTTGAGAAATTTCTTTGTATGAATCCTATGATGTCTCTAAACTCTATAAAATCTTTGAAACTTTTGTAATATCCTTTATCTTTTATTCTTTAGCCACATTAATACCCCTTGGCCTCATTACAACCTTGAATAAAGACCTCTTGATTTATGAAGTTGCATGATCTAAGTAGTGGAGAATAGATGAATAAGCAAGCATATGGTAGAACTGTTTTCATGAGATTGATTGAGTGTAAACACTTTACCACTACTTTAAATAGTGAAAATAATGAGAGTATCCCATGTGAGAAGTTGATATTAAGTTTGAACATGCACTATTTTGATTGAGATATGTTATTGTTAATGTTAGAGTAGCTCAAACCCTTTACAATCAAGCATGATTCTTTGTGAAACTCTTTAAGCTATTGATTAGTTTATAACTCAATTAAACTATTCCACTACTGAAAAAGAACTTTTGGCTATTGTATTTGCTTTATAAAAAATTTGATCTTATTTAATTGGTACTTAAGTAATTGTATTTTCTGACCATGCAGCCCTTAGGTACTTACTCACTAAGAAGGAGGCCAAACCAAGGTTGATTAGATGGATACTTCTCTTACAAGAGTTTGATTTGGAGATAAAAGATAAGAGAGGTTGTGACAACCTGGTTATGGACCATCTTAGCCGTTTAGTTCATGAAGAGGATGCACTACCCTTGAATGAGAACTTTTCGGATGAGCAACTTCTTTTTAAGTACAACAACTCCTTGGTATGCCGATATTGTTAATTACTTAGTTACCAAGAAGTTGTCACAAGAGTTGACACAAGCTCAAAGAAATAAGATCAAGAGTGATGCCAAATACTACATATGAGATGATCCTTACCTTTGGAAGCATTGTTCCGATCAGATTATAAGAAGGTGTGTACTCGAATCTGAATTTCAATAAATTCTCACCTTTTGTCACTCTTATGCATGTGGAGGACACTTTGGATCCAAAAGAACAGCCATGAAAGTTCTTGATTCTGGATTTTATTGGCCTATTATGTTCAAATATGCATACCTCTTTTGCAAGTCATGTGATCGTTGCCAAAGAACAGGTAACTTAGGTTCTAGAAATCAAATGCCTCATACTCCATTACTTATTGTTGAAATTTTTGATATATGGGGCATGGATTTCATGAGACCTTTTCCTTCTTCTTTTGGTAATCTTTATATTTTACTTGCCGTTGATTATGTTTCAAAGTGGGTGGAAGCAAAAGCCACTAAGACTAATGACTCTAAAGTTGTTTCAGATTTTGTCAAGACTAACATCTTTGCTAGGTCTGGAACACCAAAGGCCATAATCAGCGATAGAGGTACTCACTTTTGCAATAGGTCTATGGAAGCACTTTTAATGAAGTATAACATCACACAAGGTCTCCACCTCATACCATCCTCAATCTAGTGGGCAAGCTGAAGTGTCAAACAGAGAAAGTAAGTCCATCCTTGAAAAGACAGTTAATCCAAATAGGAAAGATTGGAGTCCACGAATTGATGATGCACTTTAGGCTTATAGGACAGCATATATGACACCCATTGGTATGTCTCCTTATCGACTTGTTTATGGTAAGCCTTGTCGTCTTCCAGTTGAATTAGAACATAAGGCACATTGGGCTATCAAACAATGTAACATGGAGATGGATGAGGCAGGTAAGCAAAGAAAACTAGACCTACAAGAATTAGAGGAGATAAGGAATGATGCCTATGAGAATTCTAGGATTTACAAGGAAAAGACTAAGGCATTCATGACAAGATGATATCAAGAAAAGACTTTGTTGTTGGACAAAAAGTTCTTCTCTTCCATTCACGCCTTAAGTTATTTCCAAGTAAATTACGTTCTCGTTGGGTTGGACCTTTTGTTATTACTAATGTGTTTACTCATGGTGCAGTTGAAATCCAAAGCCCAAAAACAGATAAGGCATTCAAAGTGAATGGTCATCTATTGAAGCCTTACTATGAGAACTTTCCAATACAAGATGTAGAGGAGTTACCACTCTTTGAGCCAAATTATGTTGAATAATGATGCAATGGGTCTAAGTCAGGCTGAGGATAAAAAACCAAGCGCTTCTTGGGAGGCAACCTAAAAAGATGGAGAGCATCTATTATAATCAGATTTGCATATTAATTACTCTCCATCATTCTATTTTTTATTGTTTTCTTTAGTTTTGTTTAGTAGTTCTTTTCTCTTACATATAATTCTTGAATTGGGGGATAATAGCATTACATTGAGGATATTGTAAAAATTAAGTGTGGAGGAAGAATTTAGGATTTTATTTAGAATGTTTTGTTTTGGAGTCTTTTTATGTTGTTTTGAGTATGTTTTAGTTACTTTCAATACTATGATGAGATATGAATTGCATAAGTCTATAACTGATTTATTAGTGAGAAGATTTTCATGAGAATTGAGCTTGATATCATTTTTTTATGAGCCAATGTTAAGATGATATGTTGATTGAGAAAGAAACATGTTTAGACTTAAATCTGACTTGTATAATCATTCTTGTGAGTTTTTGAGCCTATATGATTGATGCATTATACATATCAATCTAATTTCTTTCTTGATTGATTTTATGATTATATGATTCTCTAGAACTTTCTTTAAACCTTGTTGAGACTATATTGATGCATGTGACAACATGAATATGATAGAGGCATTAGGATTTTTAACAAGGGCCAAACAGCCGGGACTTATTGATGTTCCAAGAGAACATCCCCCTTAGTGAACCAATTTGAGCCTACATTGAATAAGCTATTTCTTTGGTAACCATAACTTGTCCCTAACCTAAATATATTATATCTTTACCCATGTTCTAAAGATGAATTAGCATGTTTTGAGACATATTGCAAAGACAAGGAAGATTTATTGAAAATTTGGGTTAGAAACAAAAAATAAGTGTTGGAAAAAGAAAATAAAAGTCAAGAGAAAAAGAAAGTGAATATTGCCAAATGCATTCCCATGTGAAAAAAAAGAAAAAAAAAATATGAATCATCTCTTGAACTTGTGGAAAAAGAAAAAGATGTTACAAAGCTCTTTAGAATGAAGAAAATGCCCAACATGAATATTCAGCCTATGTGATTATGTACTTGTAAAGAGTCTTGAGAAATTTCTTTGTATGAATCCTATGATGTCTCTAAACTCTATAAAATCTTTGAAACTTTTGTAATATCCTTTATCTTTTATTCTTTAGCCACATTAATACCCCTTGGCCTCATTACAACCTTGAATAAAGACCTCTTGATTTATGAAGTTGCATGATCTAAGTAGTGGAGAATAGATGAATAAGCAAGCATATGGTAGAACTGTTTTCATGAGATTGATTGAGTGTAAACACTTTACCACTACTTTAAATAGTGAAAATAATGAGAGTATCCCATGTGAGAAGTTGATATTAAGTTTGAACATGCACTATTTTGATTGAGATATGTTATTGTTAATGTTAGAGTAGCTCAAACCCTTTACAATCAAGCATGATTCTTTGTGAAACTCTTTAAGCTATTGATTAGTTTATAAGACTTGTTCAATGATTATCTATAATTTGTATTGAAAGTGGGCTAAATTAGGTTTTATTTACGTTGTCTCTATTTGATTTTGCTCGAGGACTAGCAAAAGACTAAGTGTGAGAGAATTTGATAAGTGCTTATATTCATGTATTTTCATATATTAATTCCTTATATTTTATGCTTAGTTCCTTGAAATCCGTTATAGTTTACTATGGTTTTGTGCTTTGTAGGTGTTTTGGAAGATAAGGATTGCTATGGAGTTGAAAAGAATGAATTTGGACAAAAAATGAAGCTACAATCACAAAGCTAAGTTGATTGCCCATCAAGAAGACACTATGTAGCTAAACCTAAGCAAAACCTTCCATAAATAAACTAGTGGTGTATTATATACCCTTTATCCATGAAAACCCTAGTTGAAAACACCATTCCCACACCCAAATTAGGGCTAGCGGCAGCTTTTATTCCACCACGAAGAATGTCAGGCACCTTGCTTTTGCATTATTATAGGTTGTCCTAATTCTGCCTTTAAATACCCTAGCTGATTACATGGTTTCTTAGATAAATAAAAGGTGGCGGCATCTCCTAATATTATTAGCTATCAACTTTGTCAAACTTGCATTAATGGCAAGTATCTTTCCTTAAAGCTAATCCTAGTCAAAGTAGGAGAATCAAATCAGCCAAGACTTTCCTTCCTTACACTTACTTTGGCTGCAAGTTTGTAATCTCTCCTCATTAAAAAGTGCTTTGACTAAAATTTTCCTACTTTATTCAAACTTGGCTGCCAAGGCTTATATCTTTCCTTAAAACACAAAAGTCAGCCACTTTTCCTTAACTTTAGCCACAAGTCAGCATTTATTGAAGGGAGAGAGCTGAAATTCACTTGTTTGATGTCCTAGCTATTGCCTATAAATAGAGAACAATGGGGCAAACGAAATTTACACTTCTCCAAACATCGAAGTTCTAATTTCTTCTTTGTTTTAGAGTTTTTGAGAGAACAAGAGGCTGGATAATTAATATTCTTCTTCTTCTTTTTTTCTTTTATTTTCTTCTTAGATTCTCTTTAATTTTATGTTTATGTTTACAATGCCTATGCTAGGATAAACTTTTATTTGGTTAAGGGTGATTTCAAAGCCCTAGACATATTATGTAATTAATTTTTAGAATCTATCTATCATTGTTTTCTATCAAAGTTGCTTATGTTCTTCCATTAAAAATGTTCATGATGATGTTTTGATTTGTTTAGGTGGTCAACTAGATAAATCTTGATAATTGTCTAATGCTAGTTTAAGAGTCTTGATCTGTGTAATTGTCTTGATTTTCTATTCATAAGTAGCAATTTGTGATTAATGATTATGGTCAAGTTTTCAATAATTGCAAAGTGGAACATAACCTAAGTTGAACAATCTGAGCTTATGTGTTTGTTACTTAGATCAACCTATCTTTCTCATCATAAAGCTGCTATTAAATTGAACTTAGAGAACTTATTCTAGGTTGTTTGCTAGTTAGAGATTAAATAGAGAGCTTGTTCTATTTAACGACAAACTAAGGAAAGATTGGGGTAACAGAGCTTGTTGTTATCTGTTGTTAACTTTGATAGTTGATTGATGTTGATAGATATGAAATTAATTCTTAATGATGTCTAATGGTGGAGAATGAAACTTTAGTCATATTTCTCATATTTGATTCTTCTTAATTACTTGTTTTCTCATTCTTATTATTAACTTTAGTTTAAATCTGATCTCAAAACCCCCTTTACTTTTGTTTACTTGTTTTTAATTGATAAACTATTAACTTACAAACTAAAACCCAGTCCCTGAGGACTCGACACTTGCTATTTACTATACTCTACAACTGATTCTTTTTAAGTGCAAGGTTAAATAAGATACACTCTTTTGGGTGCATCAATTGATTGAAGCTCGATGGATAATTGTAGTTGGCATAAGGATCTATTTCTTGATAATTTCCCGAGTAGCCAACATTAGTATGATTCCACCATCCCTCATTGTAAGTGTTTGAGAAAGCATCATACCGTTGTCCTTGGAACCCTTGATGTCTTTGGTATCATCCTCAATCATAGGTTGGTTCACAACTATCTTTTTGAAAGTATGGGCACTAATTTGTTGGATGATTCATCATGAAACACACTTCACACTGTCTTGATTATTAAATCTTACTTATGGCCACTTGTTGAACTACGGAGATGAGATTGGCTAGTTGGTTCTGAAGGTTCTGAAGTTTTGATGTAGCACCTGCCATCTCTTCTTGCTTGAAATCTGAAAAGAAAAACTTGTATGTACAAGAAAAATAAAATTAATTACAACTGAAAATAAGAGTAAACCAAGTAATGAATAAACTAAAGAAAACAATCTCCGACAACGGCGCCAAAAACTTGATGCCTTCAAAAGAGTATATCTTATTTAACCTTGCACTAAAAATATGATCAATTATAATAAAGTAGCATGCAAGGGTCGAATCCACAGAGATTGGTTTTTAGTTTATAAATCACTAGATTAAAACTTAAATTCAAAGAAAACAAAAGTTAAAGGGGTTTTGAAATCAGTTTAAACTTAAGCAAACAATAAAAATAAGAAAGCAATTAAACAAGAAGTAATTAGATTTGAAAAATATGGCTAAAGGTTCATTTTCCACCACTAGACATTATTAAGAATCAAATTCAGACCTATCAATAAAAAATTATCTATCAAAGTTAACAACCATAGATAACAACCTCCCGTGTTACCTCAATCCTTTTTTAGTTCGTCGTTAAGCACGACGAACGCCACTACTTAATCTCTAACTATCAAACAATCTAGGATAAACATCTCTAAATTTAATTTGACAGCAGCTTTATGATGAGAAAGATAGGTTGATCTAAGCAACAAAAGCATGAACATGAATTGTTTAACTTAGGTTATGTTCCACTTTGCTATTAGCAAAAACTTTAACATAATCATTAATCACAAATTGCCACTTATGAATAGGAAATCAAGATAATTACACGGATCAAAACTCCTAAACTAGCATTAGATAATTATCAAGATCTATCTAGTGTGCACCCTAAACAAATCAAGACAAAGACAATAAACAATTCTTATGGAAGAACATAATCAACTTTGATAGAAAACTAATAATAGATAGAATCTAAAAATTAATTACAAAACATGTCTAGGGCTTTGTAATCACCCTTAACCAAAGAGAAGTTAAGCCTAGCATAGGCATAGATAATATATACATAAAACTAAAAAAAATAAAAGAATGGAGAAGAAGAAGAAGAAGAAGAAGAAGAAGAAGAATAATAAGAAGAAAAATAAGAAGAAAATTAATGATGATCCTTGAGTCTCCTCAAAATATAGATAGTTTGTGGCTCAAAAGATGGTATTTATAGAGTTTTAAAACCCTGGAACCCTTTCTTGTTGATCAAGGAAGCTATGAGGTAAAATAAGGCAAGTTTGGGAAATTTTCGTATTTTTGCGATTTTAGCGTTTTTGGATTCAGTAACTCGGCGCTGCAGTGCCAACTTCCAGCGCTGCAGCGCCAAGTTTCTTCCCATGGGGCACCGCGGCGCCGATCTCCCTATCTTGGCCCGTCTGGCTGCTGCACCATCTCGCACTTCTTTGGCTGATTTAGATGATCATTTCTTGTCCGATTTGGGCGTGTAAACTATCGTTGAAAAGGTATTCAAGTCATATTCAAAAGTCAAGATAGGAAGTTTCTTCAAATAAAGTCTTTAACATAATGATTTCTTAGCAACAAGCTCCGGAGGTCAAATCTGCCTAATCACTTAGCACTAAGAATTTGATCTTTTTGACTCTCAAGTCTTCTTCCATCTTATGATTGTGACTTTGTAAGTTCTTTACCATCATTATTTGATATGTTTTCACTTCATTCTCTTAAATATACCTAGAATTCAAAAACATAATATAATTAATCAAAATAAAGATATAAGACATAACTAAAACTAAGAATAGAAAAGACATAAAATGTGTATTTTATGAGCATATCAACAAACCCTTGGCCCCATTACAACATTGAATAAAGGCCTCTTGATTTATGAAGTTGCATGATCTAAATAGTGAAGAATAGGTGGACAAGCAAGCATATGGTAGAACTATTTTCATGAGATTGATTTAGTGTAAACACTTTACCACTACTTTAAAGAGTGAAAATCATGAGAGTATCCCATGTGAGAAGTTGAGATTAAGTTTGAATATGCACTATTTTGATTGAAATAGGTTATGTTAATATTGGCTTAACTCAAACTATTTACATTCAAGCATGATTTTTGTGAAATTCTTTAAGCTATTAATTAGTTTATAAGACTTGTTCAAAGATTATCTCTAATTTATATCGAAAGGATTAGGAGTAACTATTTTTAGTGTATGTTAGTTTATTTTTATTTTAGTTTTTCAATGTTTGTGGGTATCGTTCTAGTAAACCCTCACGAGACTAAACTCGTCCACTAGGGACACCTAGAGGTTTAAAGGCTTGTGTCACATGCTAAGTGCCACCGTGATTTCCTACGAAAGTGGATTAGATTAGATTTTCTTTTTTTTTTTTTTTTTGCTCGAGGACCAGAAAAAAGATAAATGTGGGGGTATTTGATAAGTTCATAAAATACACATTTTATGCCTTTTCTATTCTTAGTTTTAGTTATGTCTTATATCTTTATTTTGATTAATTATATTATGTTATTAAATTTTAGGTACAATAAGGAGAATGAAGTCAAAAGATGTCAATATTGATGGTAAAAAACTTACAAAATCATAATCACAATATGAAAGAAGACTTGGGAGTCAAAAAGATCAATTTCTTGTTGCAAAGCAAAAAGGCAGATTTGACCTCCGGAGCTTGTTGCAAGGAAAACATGATGTTAAAGTCCCTTATTTGAAGAAACTTCCTCTTTACTTTTGAAACTGACTTTAATACCTTTCCAACAGTAGTTTACACGCCCAAATCGGACAAGATATGGTCATCCAAATCAGTCGAAGAAATGCGAGTTGACGCGTTAGAAAAATGGCTGCAGAAGCTCAGCGCCGCGGTGCCCAAGATTCAGGAAAACACGGGAAAACCTGCCAAAAACTTAATTTTCTGCCTCCTAACTTACTTGTGCAGCAATGACTTGTTCCCAGGGTTTTAAAGCTCTATAAATACCATCTTTTGAACCACAAACTTTTTGAGGAGATTCCAAAATCATCATTAATTTTCTTCTTCTTCTCCATTCTTTTATTTTCTTTTTAGTTTTATGTATATATTATATATGCCTATGCAAGGCTAAACTCCTTTTTGGTTAAGGGTGATTTCAAAGCCTAGACATGTTTTCTAATTGATATTCAAAATTTATTTATCATTGGTTTTCTATCAAAATTGTTTATGTTCTTCTATAAAAATTGTTCATGATGTTGTCTTGATTTGTTTAGGTGCGCAACTAGATAGATCTTGATAATTATCTTCTACTATTTTAGGAGTTTTGATACGTAGCTTATCTTGATTTCTATTTAATAGTGGCAATTTGTGATTAATGATTATGTTAAAGTTTTCTCTAATTGCAAAGTGGAACATAACCTAAGTTGAATGAATCCATGTTTATGTGTTTGTTGCTTAGATCAACCTATCTTTCTCATCTTAAAGTTGCTATCACTTTGAATCTATAGATGTTTATCTTAGGTTATTTTATAGTTAGAGATTAAGTAGTGACGTTTGTCCTGCTTAACGATGAACTAAAAAATGATTGGGGTAACACGGGAGGTTATTATCTACGGTTGTTAATTTTGATAGTTAATTGATGTTATTAAATCTAAAATTGATTCTCAATGATGTCTAGTTGTGGCGAATAACCTATTAACCATATTTCTCTCATATTTGATATTCTCTTATTTATTTTCTTTTTACTTATCTTGTTTTCTTTACTTTTAACTATTTCAAAATTCCCTTTTTTACTTTTGTTTTCTTTGAATTTAAGTTTTAAACTAGTAATTTATAAACTAAAACAGAATCCCTGTGGATTCGACCCTTGCTTAACTACTATACTTAACAATTGATCTTATTAAGTGTAAGGTTTAACAAAGATACACTATTTTGAGTGCATCAATAACAGTAGTTAGAGAAACATGGATAACAAACATGGCAAAGGTAAAAAATAAATCACCTATGTGGACCAATTATAATCAACCCATACCTCATTGACAAATAAATTGCTCAAGATTTTTCTCTTCTTGTGACCAAGCAGTCCTCGATGAGTTGAATGGTGAAAAATCGCCTAAAACGTTCAACTGTATTGGCAAGAAAGTAGCAAGCCATCAAAAAAATCAACATCTATAGCACCAAAAATCCTAAAACCTTGAAAATTTCATAATTGATTAACTTGCTCTAAATCAAAAAAGGGTCCAAAATATTTAGACCTTTCAAAAAGATTAAAACCAGCAAACTATCAAAAGAAAAGATAAAAAATAACCCTTTAATAGCCACAAATTCCAAACATGTTATAAAAAGACAACATGTCAAATAACATAAATGTATGATATTAGGAATTACCATGTACATAACCTCGATCCCATTACTTCAGAAAGAATTAATGCCCTAAACAAAACCTTCCACATTAATTCTATGTTTATAGCTTGGCAACATCTAAGGCAGCCAAGAAGTGATTGTGTTTAGACCAAACAGGTGAAACATATTATCGGCATCAACGACTTATATTTGAAGCTTAAAGCTAGATTTGTAGATAAGTTATGAGCTAGTAGTTGGGTTAGTCATGCAGTCTATATTAATAATAATGAAGTCCTAAATAATCATGGTCGGGCACACACAAAAAGCTTCAATAATCAAACTGTATTGGTCGAAAAGTAGCAAGCCTGGAAAAGCATTGGCATCTATAGCACAAAAAATCCCATTTCCAGCTTTGTTTCCCAATTTGGGAAACTCCAAACTCACTGCAAATTCACCCATCAAAACTTTTTCAAAAGGAAAAAAAAAAAAAAACTGAAAATGGGAACCCTAAGGAAAGCCATTTACACCGTCGGATTTTGGATTCGCGAGACTGGCCAGGCCCTCGATCGCCATGGCTGCCACCTCCAAGGCAACTACTTGTTTCAAGAGCAACGTGAGTTTTATCCATTTCTCCGTTTCTTTTGCTTTTCCCTCTGCTAATACCAAATTAAATAAGGATATAACTAATATTTTCTTTGATGTTGTTCTTGAACTATTAGCTTGCTCTGTATAAAACATAAAGTCTAGTAGAAAGTGAAATACCAGTTAATTTGTCAGAATAGAAAGAAAATCTAAACAAACACCTACACATGAACAAAAATAAATTAGGAAAATAAAGACTAAGTTGAATCAAGAAATAAAAAATATTGTTATCTCAACAAACAAAAAAATTAAAGAAAAAAGAAATAAGCATGATGAAAACCAAAGTAAAATTGGTAAAAATACAGAGAAGACATCGACAACTTACTCTTTCTTTCTCCATTCACCTGGTGAAAAATTACTTGAAATTGAATGATCCCGCAAGAGCACCGCCCCTCCCTGCTTTGCAATCATCCTTCTTCTCCTACCCCTTCCTCTCTCCTCTCCTCGATCATCAATTTCTTTTATTTTCTTTTTTTCAAATTTTCAGATAGGCAAGAGAAGGAAATTAAACTGAGATGATTGATACAAAAAGAAAAGGAAAAATAAAAAGATTCCAGCCTCTCCTTCTCTGATCTCTCTTACCCAATCTATCTAGCCAACTACTCAGACAACTTGATTCAAAAAATGAAAATCAAGTATGGGTTAATGAAAGAGAGGAATAGGTGAGGAATTGACAAAAAGATGGGAGTAGATGAGGAAAAGAAGCGTAGGAGGAAAGGGGGAAGGCTTTCGTGTTTTTCCAACCTTTTGACAGCTTTTATTTTTTTTTAATTAAAACGGTGTGTTTTGGCTATAAAGGGCAGAAAAAAAAAATTGGACACGTGGATGGACTCTTTTTGCAGCAAAAATTATAAAATTTATTTTTTGGATATATATATATATATATATATGGTTTTATGTGAATTTTTTAGATATATCTTTCAAAATAAATTAATGACTCTCAAAGTATAATTATCTCCGATTTTGATTTGGAATTTTCTAATTTATTTCATCTTTAAAAAAGTTAAAACTATAAAAAAAAATCTCAAATTTAACATTTAAACTTTGTCTTCTCTAAAAATGAAAATTCTATATTATATATGTTTGCAAATTAAAGTGTGAGGAGTTTTTTATAAAATGATTTACTCATTTAATTATAGTATCAATAAATACGTTTAAAACTGTTCATTTGGACAAGGAGGGATCCGAGTTCTACTCATACACCAACTATTAAATCAAAAATTCGAGTGTAAATACCCTAAACACTTTAATAATAAACATAAAATAGCAAGACTTATAAATTCTTAAGTAAAATTGGTGAAGTTCACAACTAAAAACTGTTTAGATGAAGACTACGAATAAAAATCAATACTAAATACTTATACTATAATTTAAGAGTTTTGATTAGATTATTTGTATGAAAAATTTAAAAACTTTAAAGCTACAGATTTTTGATCTATCTATTACGTTCCATTAATTTTTATTTTTAATTTTTATCTTTTACATGGTTTTTTATTAGAAACTCACAATGTTTCATGAAAAATTATACCAATTAATTTGCCTCATAAAAATATATTTAGCATTAATTGAAAAACGATTTCATTAATTATTATGAATTGATAAAAATAATAATAATAACAAAGACTAATAACATAAATTAATAAAAACATATTTCTAGCTAAATATAATCAATTTTTTCTTAATAATATAATGTGTACATAAACAGTTATACACCCGCACATGTATTTAGCCCCTATATAGAAATCTTGAATCCGCCACTGATGGGGAAGCTCATCTGAGTCCAATGGAGAAGCACAAGCAACTAGCACTCCTTCATTTTCTGAAGAGATCAAAGAAACCTCTTAAAGCATTTGTCCACTCTGCAGCTGAATGGTGGAAGTTTTAGTGCTCTCGTAAGTCGTATGATAGATAAACTTCAACCGAAACATTTGATTAATAACGCCCGGCAATGAATATTTACTAAAGAACTGAAATAATCTTTTTGCTTTTACAAGGCTAAGACTTACATATGCTGTAAATTAACTCCATTATTCATCATCAATTTTTGGTTTTTTTTTTTTTACAGTAATAAAAATGGCAGAGAGAGACTGGATATAGGACTGAATAGGTTTCCTTTAGAGCACAACGCACATTGAATGCCCCGCGGTTTTATGAGGAAGAATAGGCATTGGCTTTGCCATAGCTGAGTTGACTTTGGCACTGTCTGCCCCTCCCTCCTGGTAATTCATGTATTCGTGTCGTGTTCGTATATTTTGTCGTGTCATAATCGTATTTAAAGTATTTTATATTTATATAAACTTTAATACGTTTATAATTCGTATTAAATAGATTTTGAGACATTCGTGTATTCGTGTCGTGTCGTGTTCGTATCGTGTTTTTAGTTATTTTTTCCGTGTCGTGTTCGTGTCGTGTCCAGTATTGCCAGGTCGACTCTCTCCCTCCCTTGAGTTAATGCTCTTGCTGTCATCTTTTGACGCTTTGGAGAGGAAGTTGAAATTTGGAATTTGGAATTAGAAATTAGAAATTAAAAATTTAAAGAGTGGTCGTAATGCAATGATTTGATAATTATTTTGTGGTTTCTGTAGGATATTTACAGTAATTGGTCGTGATAATATTTATTATATTTGTAACCACAATAAATGTGACGTGAAAAAAAAACACATAACCATCGCAATTTAAATGTACCCTTTTGCTCCATTTAGGTAAGCATCCTCTCTCTCACACTCTCTTTTCTATATATGCAAAGAAGGACCAAAGTAAACCTTAGCCTTAGACCCTTGTCTTAAAGCTTCCAAGAAGAAAACTGAAATAAAAAATAAAATAAAAAATAGAGGACTATAGAAGAGCATAGAATCTGTTGTCTCATCTTCAGGTTTAGAAGAAGAAAAAAACAAAGAAAACAAGGTGATATGGAGAGACCACAACAAAGTAGGTGTGAAGAAAGGGCCATGGACTCGAAGAAGATATCATCTTGTTGTCTTACATTCAAGAACATGGTCCTGGGAATTGGAGGGCTCTTCCTACCAATACAGGTTTGGGTTAAAATGGTTTTCTATTTTTGAGCTACGTTCTCTTTTATTAACACAACAGGATTTTGTTTTTTTTTTTTGGTTTTGGTTTGGTATAGATCATAAAGGAAATGCAATCACAAGTTTTCAAATTTTGTTTTTCCTTTGTGACATGTGAAAAGATCAGATTTGATTTGACTGTATACTAGTGAAGTTATTAATCTTTGTTTGTTTCTGGTTTTTTTTTTTTTTCCAAGGTTGCTTAGATGTGGCAAGAGCTGCAGGCTTAGATGGACTAATTACTTAAGGCCAGGGATTAAACTGGGTAACTTTACAGAACATGAGGAGAAAATGATAATCCACCTTCAAGCTCTTTTAGGCAACATGTAATTTATCTTTCTCTGATCTGTCCAAGTTCTTAACTCTTAAGCCCAAGATGAAAATTCTGGCTTAATTTGTAACCAAGTACTGTATAATGGCATGAATTAATAAATGGAGCATTTAATATTGTGCAGATGGGCTGCAATATCATCTTCCCTCCCTCAAAGAACAGACACTGACATTAGAAACTATTGGAACACTCACTTGAAGCAGAGGCTGAAGAAGCTCCAAGGCAGTGAAGGTTATTCTAGAGATGGGTTATCATCATCACATCAAATTTCTAGATGTCAATGGGAGAGAAGGCTGCAGACTGATATCCATATGGCTAAACTAGCTTTATCTGATACATTGTCCTCATAGGAATCCAGTGGTTTAGCTGAGCTGAAACCCTCTAATTATGGGTACATATCTTATGCAAAACCTGGATGCTATGCATCAAGAAGCACAGAGAACATAGCTAAGTTGTTAAAAGGGTGGATGAGAAATCCATCAAAGCCTGCTTCTACAAACTCTGCTGCCACTCAACAATCATTTGACAATATGGCTGGGATAGATTCTGCTTCTAGTGAATGGGCTCCAAGGAAGGAAGACAAAAGCAGCATGGAAATGTTAGAGGCTTTTGAGTCACTGTTTTTCTTTGAATCTTTTGATTCTTCCATTTCCAATTTCTCACAATCTGTCACCTGAGGCAAGCCTTTTCCAAGATGAAAGTATGCCAGATCCTAATGACCAAGGGCAACTGTCATTGCTTTAGAAATGGCTTTTTGATGATGGTGCAAATCAAGGGAAAGATTACCAGCTTAATGATATCACATTAGATGAAAATGCGATTTTTTTCTAAAGGGGTAAGTTCTTGTTTGGGGGGCTTTTTGGGATTCTTTGGATCTTGGCTTAATTTTTCGCTATAGATCTTGTTCAAGGAAGGAATCAGTCTCCCCTTTAGTGGTAGAACATGTTGGAATTGTGGCTCAAAACCACAAAAGAATTTGGCTTGAAATTCTCAAGCTCATAGTCAACCAAAGCTGCCAAAACCATTCTAAAGTCTTCCAGCTTGAGATGTAGAATTTGTAGCAAATTTTGCTACGTTGTTAGCAGCCTTTGTATGGTGGCTGGTGGCATGGTGGCTATGGTGTATTCACACCATAAGCCTTGCCTATAAATAGGCATGGAGTTGAGAGCAGAGATGAGAGGAGTTGAGAGCAGAGATGAGGGGAGAGCAGAGGAGAAATGAGCTAGAGCTCCAAAGGTGAGCTCCATGAGCTCCCTCCCGGTTGAGGCATAGTGAGAGCTCCAGAGGGAGCCCCTCCCGGTCGAGGTGATGAGAGAGTTTAGAGGCAGTAGCTGCCTGTTAGATGCTTGTGTATTGAGGTGTTGAGTGTGTGCTAAAAAGAGCACTTGTTATATGTAGCCGGTTTGTATCCGGTTTGTACTCCATCTCCGATTAAATACAAAGCTTTGCTCCTCCTCCCGTGGACGTAGGTATATTGGCCGAACCACGTAAAATATCTGTGTTTCTTTTGTGTGTTCAGTTCCTATTTTCTCATCTCTTATTTTAGTTGTGAGACACTATTCCGTCACTCTGGTACCTAACAGTGGTATCAGAGCCATTGGTTCGTGGTCCTTATTCCGCTGCAGTGAAAGTGTTGGTTCTTAGTATGCTCTGTGGTTGCAGTATTGTCTGATCTTCCACATCAGAAAAGAATTATTCTTGTTGCTGGAAATAAAGTGTGGTAGTGTGAAAGTGTCTAGGGAAGTTCTGGCTAGGAAAGACTTGGTATTTAAGTGTGTCTATCAGTGACCCACCTCTCTTTCCTGGGAACCTACCTGGTGCACTATTCACGGGCTACGGTCACTGTTCCAGTATACGGTCACTATTCACGTATACGGTTACTATTCATACGTGTGGTTGTATACTTTTGCAGTAATTGTTAACGTATACTGGATTTGTTCTAGTGTACGACATACGTACAATACTGTTCACGTATACGGTACTATTCACGGTGAAATAGTGTAACTCGCTTCAGTTCGTGTACAACCATGGCAGCAAAATTCGAGATAGAGAAGTTCAGTGGGAGAAATTTCTCCTTGTGGAATATTGAAAGTAGTGAAAGGAAACCTTGTGGTGATGAAAGCAGAGAAGATCACAAGCAATCTATACATGCTTTTGGGAGAGACGTTGCAAGAGGCAGATGCATCAGTTGCAGCAGCCAGCCAAGAAGAAACGACGATGATGTGGCATCGCAGATTAGGCCATATGTCAGAGCGAGGCTTGAAAGTCCTTGCAGAACGCAATCTCCTGCCCGGGCTCAAGATGGTCAATTTACCTTTCTGTGAGCACTGTGTGATAAGCAAGCAGCATAGATTGAAGTTTGCTAAAGTAACTACAAGAAGCAAACACATACTGGACTTAATCCATTCTGATGTGTGGGAGTCACCAGAAATATCCCTGGGTGGAGCAAAGTATTTTGTATCATTCATTGATGACTATTCCAGGAGATTATGGGTGTACCCAATCAAGAAGAAGTCAGATGTGTTTCCAGTATTCAAGGAGTTCAAAGCACAAGTAGAGCTTGAAACTGGGAAAAGAATCAAGTGCTTGAGGACAGACAATGGAGGAGAATATGTAGACGGTAACTTTCTAGCATTCTGTAAGAAAGAGGGTATTATGAGACAATTCACGGTTGCACATACGCCTCAACAGAATGGTGTAGCAGAGCGGATGAACAGAACTCTCCTAGATAGAACAAGAGCCATGCTGAGAACAGCGGGATTGGCCAAATCTTTCTGGGCAGAAGCAGTCAAAACCACCTGTTATGTGATAAATCGATCACCATCAACGGCGATTGGTTTGAAGACGCCTATGGAGATGTGGAAAGGAAAGCCAGCTGATTATTCTTCTCTACATGTGTTTGGATGTCCTGTGTACGTGATGTACAACTCCCAAGAAAGAACAAAGCTGGATCCAAAATCCAGAAAATGTATATTCTTGGGTTATGCTGACGGTGTTAAGGGGTATCGCCTGTGGGATCCCACTGCCCGCAAGGTTGTTGTCAGCAGAGATGTAGTTTTTGCAGAAAATGAACTGCAAAGTGAGCAAACAAATGACAACACTTCAAAAGAGACTGCTACAGTGCAGATGGATAGAAATTCTCAAGAAGATGATTCTTCTGAAGCAGAACTAGAGCATGAGGTACCAGAACCAGTTGAGTCCGAGGCTGTAGAAGTTCGACGGTCAACTCGTGAGAGAAGGCCTCCAAATTGGCACACGGAGTATGTTACGGAGAGCAATGTTGCATACTGTCTTTTAACAGAGGATGGAGAGCCATCAACTTTTCATGAAGCTACTAGTAGCCCAGATGCTTCTCTGTGGATGACAGCAATGCAGGAAGAAATTGAAGCTCTTCACAAGAACGAGACATGGGAACTGGTGGAATTACCACGTGGCAGAAAAGCCATTGGTAACAAATGGGTCTACAAGATCAAGCGGGATAGCAATGATCAAGTAGAACGATATCGTGCTAGATTGGTTGTAAAAGGATATGCTCAGAAAGAAGGTATTGACTTCAACGAGATATTTTCTCCAGTTGTCAGACTTACTACTATCAGAGTAGTGTTGGCTATGTGTGTTGCATTTGATTTACATCTTGAACAACTAGATGTAAAGACGGCTTTTCTACATGGAAAGCTTGAAGAAGAAATTTGTATGCTCCAACCAGAAGGTTTTGTTGAAACAGGCAAAGAAAACTTGGTTTGCAGGTTGACCAAATCTCTGTACGGTCTAAAGCAGGCGCCCAGATGTTGGTACAAGAGATTTGATTCTTTCATAATTAGCCTTGAATACAACAGACTGAGTTCAGACCATTGTACGTACTACAAGAGGTTTGATGATAATGATTTCATTATTTTGCTGTTGTATGTGGATGACATGTTGGTGGTAGGCCCCAACAAAGATCGAATCCAAGATTTGAAGGCACAGTTGGCTAGGGAGTTCGATATGAAGGACTTGGGACCCGCAAACAAGATTTTAGGGATGCAAATTCACCGAGACAGAAAAGACAGGAAAATTTGGCTTTCTCAAAAGAATTATCTGAGGAAGGTCTTGCGACGCTTCAACATGCAAGACTGTAAGCCAATATCTACCCCACTTCCTGTCAATTGTAAATTATCCTCAGGTATGAGTCCTAGCAATGAAGCAGAGAGGATGGAAATGTCTCGAGTACCGTATGCATCAGCGGTGGGAAGCCTTATGTATGCTATGATATGTACAAGACCAGACATTGCACAAGCAGTGGGAGCGGTCAGTCGATTTATGGCAGATCCTGGTAGAGAGCATTGGAATGTTGTTAAGAGGATCCTTAGATACATTAAAGGAACCTCAGATGTTGCATTATGTTTTGGAGGATCAGAACTTGTTGTCAGGGGTTATGTTGATTCAGATTTTGCAGGTGATCTTAATAAAAGGAAATCCACTACTGGCTATGTGTTCACACTTGCAGGAGGAGCGGTAAGCTGGTTATCTAAGTTACAGACTGTTGTAGCTTTGTCTACTACAGAAGCTGAGTACATGGCAGCTACCCAAGCATGCAAGGAAGCAATATGGATACAAAGGTTAATGGAAGAACTCGGGCACAAGCAGCAGAAGATTATTGTGTATTGTGACAGTCAGAGTGCCTTGCACATTGCAAGGAATCCAGCCTTTCATTCCAGGACAAAGCATATAGGTATACAGTATCACTTTGTTCGAGAAGTAGTAGAAGAAGAAAGTGTGGATATGCAAAAGATTCACACCAAAGACAACCTAGCAGATGTTATGACAAAGCCAATCAACACTGACAAGTTTATTTGGTGTCGATCCTCCTATGGTCTATCAGAAACGTAAGCAACATGGAATGGCAAGACAGAAAGAGTGGTGTGAAGATATGATTGGTTTAATCAAATCTTCAAGTGGGAGATTGTTGGAATTGTGGCTCAAAACCACAAAAGAATTTGGCTTGAAATTCTCAAGCTCATAGTCAACCAAAGCTGCCAAAACCATTCTAAAGTCTTCCAGCTTGAGATGTAGAATTTGTAGCAAATTTTGCTACGTTGTTAGCAGCCTTTGTATGGTGGCTGGTGGCATGGTGGCTATGGTGTATTCACACCATAAGCCTTGCCTATAAATAGGCATGGAGTTGAGAGCAGAGATGAGAGGAGTTGAGAGCAGAGATTAGGGGAGAGCAGAGGAGAAATGAGCTAGAGCTCCAAAGGTGAGCTCCATGAGCTCCCTCCCGGTTGAGGCATAGTGAGAGCTCCAGAGGGAGCCCCTCCCGGTCGAGGTGATGAGAGAGTTTAGAGGCAGTAGCTGCCTGTTAGATGCTTGTGTATTGAGGTGTTGAGTGTGTGCTAAAAAGAGCACTTGTTATATGTAGCCGGTTTGTATCCGGTTTGTACTCCATCTCCGATTAAATACAAAGCTTTGCTCCTCCTCCCGTGGACGTAGGTATATTGGCCGAACCACGTAAAATATCTGTGTTTCTTTTGTGTGTTCAGTTCCTATTTTCTCATCTCTTATTTTAGTTGTGAGACACTATTCCGTCACTCTGGTACCTAACAGAACAGAACTGTAAATTTCACATTATCGTGGCAGATATCTTTGGTTGAGAATAAGCAATATTTTCTGTCCTGATTATCTGCTTAGGAAAAAAATTATCAGCTTTGTAAAATTTGCATTTGGAATTATAAGATGAGTACTTTTCATTCAAGCTTTTTTTGGTTTGAGGCCAATTAAGTTGAATGTTGAACTATTATATTCAAGTTTCAATATACTTTCTCGTACGCAAATCGAATAAATGATTAATGACTTGCATGTGGACTCAAATATAGAAGAAAGGTGAAATATTAGAGTAGCAATACACAGCCTGATGGACAACAAGATATTGGGATGAAAAAATATTAAAGGGGAAAGCGGTTATCAGATTTGAACTCGAAATCTCTGATATCATGTTAAATTGGATGAACAATTATCTCAAAAATTAGCTTTTGAGATTGGGTTTGAATTTTTTTAACTTGGTATAAGAGTTAAGTTCCTTACTCGTCCATTGAGTTATTTGTTCTACGTCTGTTTCATTCAGATATTTATCGAGAAGTGGTATCAAAAATCACACATTGTTTACCTTTTGAATCTAAATGTAATTTACATACGAGTTATAAACTCTTCATCTTATAAATTAGTTTTAAAGATTGAGTTTGTGTTTTTTTAACTAAAGCCCAAGTAAGAAATTTGAGTTTGTGTTTTTTTAACTAAGCCCAAGTAATAGTTATCTTGGATTTTAATGGAAGAGTTTGATTAATTGATGTTTAGAAGTATGGGTTAAAGATTCTTTAATTATTATTTTAATAAAATTTAAATTTAATTATAAAAATATATAAATAATTTTTTAAATATTTTAAATAATGAAAAGAACCTTCGTAGAAGTAAGGAGGGTATTATTCTTTTACACTTGACACTTATTCATTTACATTATCTCTCAATCTATTGAGTAAAAACTGATTTGAGTGTCGAAGCACACGCAAAACCAACTCCGACATCCTTTGTCTTTATTTTGCAAGTTCTCTTGCCGGTTGTAAAAAAAAAAAAAAAAAAAAAAACACCATAAAAGTTTCCCTCAAGAAGTGAGAATGAAATGTGAGATTATAACTTGATCATTAGTTGTATGTCAGGTTTAAAACAAACAAATTAGTTGTCCCTACAAATCCATTAGGCTTTGTAAGTGGATCAAATTCAAATTCATGTGGATCTTTATTTTTTTTGGTAGGTACAATGAAGTTCAAGAAAAGAGCCACAATTCAAACCTTTGATCTTAGTAAGACACTAAGACTGCTCACTACAATGCATATGTTTTTTTAAGAAGAAATGATTACGTTTTGGTTCATGACTTGAAAAATCAAGCCCATGGGCTGCTTTTTTGTTGGGGCAAGACAACCCAGGAATTTTTGGTGTAATAAAACCCAAGGAAATTGAATTTCATTATCTACTTTGAATAAACTGATGTCCAACTTTCAATCAAAATTATCCCATCAAGGTCTGATAAATCAGTTTGCGTGCCTTTGATTAGGTGGATGAAAGACGAAAATTTAGAAAAAGATTTTAGATTGTAAACCTTGAAGATGCATTATTTCTTTTTATTTTCTTTGAAAACAAAAGGAAGTTTTGGGTACAATTTCTTGTTGGTTTTCAAGCAAAGAATTCATGTTAATTAAACATTTATTATAAGTAAATTATGTCAATTTGTCAACTATGAGGCTATAATATGATATAACAATTCAAATTTTTGTTGGGTATTGGATTCCTGCTCAACTTTGAGCTTGAGCTTGATTTTGACCAAAACCCAATCAAGTTGCAGGGTATGGGTCCAAGACTGAGTCAAGTTTGTTAACAATCTGACTCAAAATTGGCCAACAAATCAATATGGATGAGAATGGAAAAGGGCCATTTCGTCTCCTATTTTGGGTCAGAAAAAATTGGGCTCTTTCCACTTTTCACATTTGTTTGAAAGTCCAAAACTTGATGGGAGTATGACATGAGCTACAGAATATTCCAACTTGCTAATTGAGTAATAGTTCGGATAGCATGCATGCTAGATAGACTTCTGAAAATTACTGATTTGAAAGGACTTAAACATGTAATATTTTCCTCAAGTGAATTAAGTAGATAAAAGTTGGGGGTTAAGGGTAGACTATGAATCTCAAAAAATGAATATTCCAACTTGTTATCAAGGGCTTTGATCTTTCAAAATTCAAACATGTTATTCCTTTAGATTTTGTGAGCCATCCATCAAGAAAATGAGCTTGGATTGAGACACCCATTTCGTTAAACATTAGATTAAGTTTGAACCTCTATTAACATCCATGTGTTTTGGAAAATGAATTTGATAAATATTTGAAATTAATAAAGAAAAATTATTGATTTCAAATGAAATTTTTGGAATTTTAATTTAAAAAAAAAAAAAAAAACTCTGCTTCAAAATAGTCATTAATTGTAACCTAAATCTAATTCAACAAACACTAACAAGTCATTGTTTCAAGCATTTCATAAAGCAAGTGGCACAATCAAATAAGGAAATTATTAGGGATATATGACTTGAGAATAGTTGGACCACAAAATAAAGTGCAAATAAAATTTATGCTCCAAATAATTGTAGTGGTCCTTTCCTTGACTTGAAATAAAGTGTTTTAGCAAAATATGTCTTATATTACATGCCCTTTCTTTTCCTTGAGTAAGCATATGGGAAAGGGATTTAAAGCATTAGGGTTTTTGTCTTTCAATGCTTTTCCACCCTAATGAATGAGAATCTTTCACCTACATGCTTTCTTTTCGCTTCTTCCTCTTATAACTTTCTAGAAAAATATATATATAATTTTGTATAATATGAAAATAACAAAGAAAATCAAGATACAATCAAGTGCTTAATACTTACTGGGCCTCACCAAATCTCAATTACTAATCATACAAAAAAACATGAGACTTTTTTTTTTTGGTGCAAAAGTTTGTATTGAATTAGACTACAGGTATATAGAAGAAGCAATTAACTTGTGAAGCATGTAATCTCCTAATGGATTAATCAATATAATGCAATAACTTGGTTTAAGTCTTCTTCATGTGCGACCTCATCCTATTTTCTTATTGAATTTTTTCCAAGAATTGTTACAAAATGTTAAGGTGCTGTTATCTCACGTCTGTCAATTTATTTTAGGTTATATACTTAATATGGTATCAGAGTTTAGGTTTCTATTCTGTTGTTCTTGTATGTTACTTCAACCTGTTATCCATTCCGAGTTTGTCACATCGTAGGCTCCTTTGTCTCCGTCTACATGTGATAGGGCTTGTTAAAGTGGTCTTATCTCACATCTGTTAAGTCTTGAGGTTTCCATAATTTTATATTCAAGTTGGGTCTTTTCACTTATTAGAATTGATTTTAAGTTTGATGCTTAACATAAAAAAAACGTGATATGATCATGAGGTTTGTAAACTTGTATGTTTTATAGTATGAAGATGAAGACTACTACTTAAATTGATGTGTTTCAATAGAATTCTAACACACACAACAAAATTATTACTTGATTAATTGATACTAATATAATTGGAGTTTAGGATTAGGATTAGGAATATGAACTCAAGAAAGAAAATAGTTTTGTATAATATGAAAATAACAATGACAATCAAGATACGAAACTATTGGGCTCATCTTCGATTTACCAAGCTAGACCTCTATATGTAGGATATTAGGCGGATTCACAGTTGTCCAGTTGCCTTTAACATTAAAGACACTTGATCTACACCTGTCAAATTCAAAAACTCCTAGCACAACCCACAGTCATATATAAATAGTTGGAGTAAAGGTTAATCCAAGGTAAGAGAAAACATTGAAACCACTATCATTTACCTGTTTATTGCTTTTGTCCTTAAAAACTTTGATACTCTACTAACTTAAGTATCGAATCATGTCTTGGTGACACAATTCCGTTACCCTCTTACATTGCCTTTGTAGGCCTTTACCAGTTTTCACCTTACAAGTTCGCTTACTCAACCACCATAACGAACCACTTTCGTTTCGTTATGTAACTTTTGGGACCAAATAACAGACATTATAAAGAATGTTAATTAACCATGCCTATAGGCACAACTTTTAATTGAAAGGAAGTTGGTAATCATTTTTGTATTTTACCACAAATAGTCAAGAATCACAGCCATTTTCACAGCAGATGGGAGTTGTGGGATTGAAAGTTGGACATGGCCAAGAAACCACCCTTTGAAATAAGGGTCATTAAGAAGTGTTTTGTGTTTTCTAATTTTGCCAAAGTGCAAATTAACTCTATCCAACCAAACTAAGTAACCCCTTCAAATGTATGCCCTAATTTGTTTAGCTTTTTATCATATCCATGTGTTAGAACACAATATGAAATTGAAACTGTCTAACAACATAATTAAAACGTGTGTATTTTTTAAACACAAAAAAGTTTTTTTTTTTTTAAAAGCATAAAGAAAAGCACCCAAAAAAAAAGTGTCACTAGACAAAACTATGAGTTTGTCACATGAAACTTATGATTTGTTCATAAAAATCTTATTTTTGATTCAATAATTTCCAATCTAATAATGCTGCCTCTTTTCTAGCTAAATACAAAGGATATTCATATTTTAATACAAAAGGATATTATTGTCTCGCCTTGTTTAATTTTTCGACAAAAAAAAATTTAATCACAAACAAATTATTCAATTTGTTTTCAAGTCAAAACAAGATGTATTATACTCTATACTGAGAACCAAACATTTTTTTTTAAAGTTTAATTAAAATAATAATAATAATAATAATAATAATAAAGAGTTAAATCACTAGCTATTATCTTTAGACTACTGCTTATGCCTTTCCCATTAATGTATAGTATGCTAGATATGAAGCTTCCAATGTCGGCAATTTCCACATGATTAATAGGCTAGCTAATAACCAAGGTTGTAGGAGTAAATTCTGTCCTGGACCTAATAACCAAGTTTAGGGGCTAATTAGCAAAGCTACTTTTGAAGAAATCTCCAACAACTAAGGATGGGCCTAATTTTTACCCTATCTTGAATATTGATTTAATTTCAAATTTTCAATCCCAAATTGACCCTAATTTGAGCTTCTGCCTTATTACACCAAACTATACACTAAATTCACCTTCTAAAAATCCCATAATTGTGCACCGAACATTTGGTTAAATGATTGCATGATTAAAGATTAGGGTTCGAAGACTCAAACAAATAAAAATCTAGTAATTGTTTGTTTGAAGACTTCTTGTCTATATATAGCCTAGAAAGAGCTTTGGGCTTTTTTCTCTACCCTTGTTTCTCAAATAGTTAAAAGTTTTATTTGAGTAGTTGCTACTGAAAACATCAATCTACAATTTGTACCAAAGGTAGGAACTAGAAAAAACCATAATGATGCTATTTTTATATCTATTCTTAGATTCTTCATATTCTATTCTATTCTGAAAGAAAAACCATTATTGTCAATTAGACAAACCCATTCTCTTAAGAGATCATCGTTGAGTGAAAATAGTTACCAAAAAATATAAAGCAATCAAGAGAAATAATTGGGTTTTTGTTATTAATTATTAGGTCAGTTCATGGGTCGGGTCAGATCGAGTTCGGGTTGGGTTTAGGCAAGATATTAAGAGTTTTGTAACTGTTCAAACTCGGCCTGACTTGAAATATAGGCAAAATTTTATGCCCAGGCTCGTCCTACTATATAAGGACACTATCAAGATCTATACAGGTCCGCTCAGATTTTTATACAGAAATATCGATTCCTCTTAAAAAAGGACCAATCCCACTTAAAATAATTGATTCCTCTTAAAAAATTATATAACTAATAATAAAACGGATCAGATCAGACTGAACTTGAACAAAAAATGTTATGCTTAAGGCTTGAGCCGTTTTTAAAACGGATCTCATTTTTTTTAAACCCAATAATTTAATCCCTCTCAAATATCAGACATTCCTTCTAACTTGAACGATAACCCGACCCATCGACAGATCTATTGTCTATGCAAATACATATTCCATTTTTTTATTCAAAGCATAGCAAATAGTAACAAGAAAGGGTTCAATAACTTTCTTTCTTTTTTAGTTTTGATGGTAAAAGCCATATGAAAATTACAAGAAAATTTGATGAACTTTGCATGAATGATTTTTGTTACCATAGTTTGTGATAGGAGAAGTGGGAGACAATACTTATAATAAGAGATGATAATTAAATGAGTTTGGATTGGGTTATTTTGAGTTTGAGTTTTTTTTAATTTAAATTTTTTGGATTCAAATTTGTAATTTTTTTAATCAAATCAAAATTTATGCAAATTCTAATTCTAATTATTTCAACAAAAAAAATTCAAATTCATTTTACCATCAATACTTACGATTGCAAACTCATGCTACTTTGCTTGGGTTTCTAGCTATTGGCCCATACTTATTTTGATGGTTAAAATATTTTGAAGAAACAGTCCAAAAAAACAATTCAATCTGAATTATTTGTACAACTTGTGCCATCATCATGCGTAAATACCACGCAAAGTTTTATCTTTTCTATTTCGATGAATAAATAATAAATATTTATCATCATATTAAATAAATATCGGATAATTTAGACCTACTAATTAACATATTATACCAGTGGAAGGAGAAATCATAAACTCAAAATTTAAAGTATATACAACAATTACATTGATTTCTTAATCTTTTCTTGCGAAAGATTAATTTGTTGTTAAGTAATTGATTTTTAAATCTGAAATTGGTTTCTTAAGGATAAATTGAAGAATGATCATACACAAACAAAATTAAGTCATAAATATACTCAATACTTTTTTTATCAAAAACAAAAGGTTTAAAATTCACATCTTCTTCAATTTAACTACTAATAATAATAAATTATCACATCTACTCCCATGCTAGTAAAATTAATACAATAACACATATCTTTTAAAATATAATAAAATTAATTGAAAATAAAATATAGTAATCTTATAATCCGTTCATAAAATTAAAAAAAAAAATTAATCACTAATATATTAAAAAATGATAATAATAATAAACCTCGAAAAAACTCAAACCGAGGAATGGGCAATAAACCACCCCTAGTTATGGGCAAAGGTGATGTGAACCATAAATCACCCACCAAAGTTCAAACTTCAAAATTCTAATTACAAAATTTTTGCAGTGTCACATTCAATCAATAGTTCCTATAGTTGCAGTTATGTGGGGTCAGAAACCATCAAAAAAGAAAGAAAAAACAGTAAAAATAAATAATAATTAAATTAGGCAATTTTTTCATTATTACTAGCTGTGGTGAATTACACGCAGCCTTTCCCAACATAATGTAAGCTTAAACCAAAGAAGAAAATGAAAAAAAAAAAAAATTTGATGTAATGTCGTTAACCTAAAAAAATTATATTATTGATAAAATGTCAGTTTATTACACCTAACAATTTCTTTCATGAACAGAAATGGGCACTAAGATAGGTAGTTTAACCTTTTAATTGATAATATTAATCATACTTTCTTCGAAGATTATAATTAAAGCTAACACAAAACTTCTAAACACACCAAACATTATAATAATTAAAAAAAATCAGTTTATGTTATTTTCTTTTCCCAACTTGAATAATAATTAAACCAACTATCCATTACTGTTAGGGAAAAAAACAGTACCATTAAATTAAAATAAAAGTTAGTCTTGGAAACAGACCAAAGCTCAAAATTCTAGTAAAACTAGTGAATCTCCCTAGTCTTAATTAAATATGATAATTTATGTATTTGTGTTCGTATATTTTTTTATATCATGTTTAAAATATTTTATATTTATATAAATTTTAAAATATTAATAATTTGTGTTATATAAATTTTAACATATTCGAATTTTTTTGTGATACTCGTGTTTTTTTATCGTGTTTTAATTTTTTTCATGTCCTATTCGTTTAATTTAACATATCGTATCAAATATAATCAAATCTAGTCTTAAGGTGGACATAATGGCCAACCGACCCATGCTTGTATTTGAATTTATATATGATAATTTTAGACATTATATTATATAAAAATAACATAAATATGATACGAATATATAAAAATATTAAAATTTATATAATATAAATTATTAATGTATTAATATTTATATAAATATAAAATATTTTAAATTATAATTATAACATAAAAAAAAATAATACTAATTCGATATAAATACATCAATTACATGATCTAAATATCTAATTAAGTTAAAGACTCAAAATACGTGCCCCCACAAAACGAGATTACCTGACTTCATCAAATGAACAAAAAAACAAAACAAACCCAGAAAAGTTGTTGAAGACAAGACACCCAAAACATTTATGTTCTACTACTTTAGTCATCATCTCCCATTTTAATATATTATTATATCTTCAATAATAATAATACTATATACTGAGACTGATAATAGTAGCAATAATGGATTCTTCAAATAATTCTTCTTTCCCTTAAAAGGAAAGTGGAATAAAAAATAGTTCGTTTTTATGCGTGTAAATTTTTTAATTCTATACACGGATTAAAAGATTATCACATGTTTTATTTTTTTAATTAATTTTTATTTATTTTTTATTATACTCTAAAGATATGTGTCACCCTATTAATTTTATAAAATCTAAAAATTTTATTGACAATGTATCACGTAATAACCCATAAAAATTTACATAAAGCAAAGATTAGATTATCCTTAAATTACATAATTCCAAGAGATTAGCTAATATTTATAGCCCATCAAAGCTTAGAATCCTAAGCAAGAAGCTAAGAATTAAGATGCATTCTTTTTGTACTTTAAGAAGAATAAATTAAAGTTTTAAATGTTTTTTTTATAAAAAAATGTCTTATCAGTTCATCCCAACCATTAAAATACTGCAATTATGCACAAACAAACATGCACAGTGAGCTAATTATTCTGCAAAATCATCTTAAAATAGAGTAAAGACCTTTTTTTTGTGTGGGTAAAGCTGATGATTGAGAAGATAATAAAAATGATAATAAACTATAAAAATCTTCTCATATCAGCTTATAGTATTATTGTATACATAAATTTAAGCCTAAAGTATTAGTATAAAGATAATGGGATATGTTAAAATAATCTGATACAAGTTTTATAACACTTTCTGTTTCTTCCTTTCAGACAGAAGGTAATAGTAATCTCTTTCCTTCTGTTTCTCTCACTCTTTAACTATGTCTAAGGAAACATTACAGATTTAAAGGTTTAAGTTTTTTTTTTTTTTTTTTCATTGCCTGGAAAACAGAAACCATGGAAATTTATGATCCCAAAAAACCAGAATTTGAAAGAAATGGTGAAGGAAGAGAAAATATTACTAGAAAATTTGGATCAAAGCAGCTTTCCCATGTTATATGCTCAACAAAGTGGTGATCGTTAATTAAACTAATTAGGAACAAAATAATTAGAAGGAAAAGAGAAAGAAAGGGAAAAAAAAAAAAAAGCTAATAAACAAGTCCTTACTCTATCTAACAGCTTATTATCTCACCATCAGAAAGAAAAGATGAAGCTGATCATCAATTCATCATCAACATCAAGAGGAAGAAGAAGAACCATTAGTTCCAACATGAGCAACACTATCAGTTTCATAGTGATGGTTCAGATTCTGACCATTGTTGTTGTTGTTGTTGTTATTCCCATTGTTGTCTTCATGGTTGAGTCCAGTACTTTCAATATTATTGTTGTTATTCCTACTTTCAATCCCTCCACTTCCTCCTCCATTGGCTTGATCTTTCTTCCCAAAAGTATTCTTATTGTTATGCATCCAAACTTTTAAAACCCCTCTATCAACCCCAACTTCATTACAAAGCTCTTGAATTTCTTCTTCATCTCTTTTCTGAATCTTCCACCCAACTCTCTCCGCAAACTCCAGCATCTTATCTTTCTGCAACTGAGTGAACTTTGTTCTGAATCTTTTCTTCGAGTTCGAACCAAGATTTGTAGTGTTTTGGGTAAGGGCACCAGCTGGTAAATGAGAGTTATTGTGAGTATTGTCTAATGCACCGGTGAGACCTCCTGAAAGAGCTAAAAGCATGTGAGGAGCTGAAGGGTAGTAAGATGATGAGATCGGTGGTGGTGAAGCAGAGTTAGGACTACGATGTGGCTGATTTGCCGGAGGTGGTGGATGGTGGCGGTGGTGAGGCTGGTATTCTATTGTAGCGGTGGCTGTTGTGGGAGGTGGGTCTTCAGGTTCGCGGCGGTGGAAGTTGCGGTGGCATCCACAAGCAGCACATTTGAGGGAAGTTGGGTCTGTTGAGGTAGCTGTTGGGGATGGCATGAATTCACCACAGCCATCTAGAGCATGTCCACCCAAGGTGGCTGCATGGTTCTTGAGACACTCTTTGTAGGTTATGACGATGGGTGGCGCGTGGGGGTAGTGGTGGTGGTGAGGCTGGTGGCGCTTGAGAACACCGTTGGTGAAAGATATGGGCTTGGGGGGTTGGATCCGGGTTGGTGTTTCACTCTCAGGCTCTGGTGATTTCGGTTTAGTACTTAGTGCAGTGGTGCTTATGGGGGCTATGTCCATGACTAACATCTAGAGCTAACGAAAAAACCTAAAGATTAAAGGGGAAAAAAATAAAAGAAAGAGCTTAGAAGGAATTAAAAAAAGGGTTTTCAAGATGGGTTTTATGAAAATTTTGATACCATGGAAGAAATTAAGAAGGTTGGAAATGGAATGCAGGAAGAAAAAAGATTGCTTCTTTTTTCTTTGTTTGTTTTGGGGTGGGGGTTGGTTTTTTTTTGTTTCTTATGAGATAAAGGAAAGGAAAGGAAAAGGTGAATGTAGAGGAAGAGGAGGAGGAGGATGAGAAGTGATGACTGTTGATAATAATAATAATAATAATAATAATAATAATAATAATAATAATAATAATAATAATAATAAAAATAAATCTATGTTTTTGTGGTTGTCCATCTTAACCACTATTTTTTAACCCTAGTTCTAATCCATGGTTAAGTTGTTGACCCCACTTGGAGTTAGATGTGTGTTTTATAATAAATATAAAAATATATATAACCTTAGTCAAGGACAATATTAAAAAAATCAACTCGAAATTTGAATAGATGAATTTTTTTTATTATTGAATGAATTAGCTTTAAATCTTATTATTTATAAAAAAAATAATAATAATATTGATCTAATCTAATTTAATTGAGTATTTGATTGATTCATTAATTTTTTAGTTTAAGTATGCTATCAGATCGAATAGGATACTAATTTTCAATCCGAAAAATTAATCCGATTCAATTTTTTTAAGACGGATGAAAAGAATGAGTATTTGACTCCCTTAACTTCAAAAATACTACCATTTATAATTTTCTTAAAACTCATCTGTTTCTTTCTTTTTTTTTAAAATTAATTTTCAGCTACAACATTCTGGAATAAAAGTTTTAAAAACACTTACACCAACTTGCAAAAAATTTATACATTAGTTTAAAATTTCCAAATTACTCAAAACTTACATCAACAAAATGAGATAGGCCATAAAAAATTTGTTGAATGTGTTATCAAATTCTTAAGAGAAGATTCTTAGACTATAATCTACTATGTTTCTTTGGATTTTCTTCTACTATGAATAAAAAACCTTAGTTGTGCAATAATATATATATATATATATATATATATGAAAGCTTTAGGGATTATAACTTAAGCTAGTTTGATTGTAAATGAACCCAATGAACCAAGTAAAACAAGTTGTTCTGAGTTAATTCGGATAAATTTAATAATTTTGAATATGATAATACAATTTAAAAAATATGATATAAAAAATATTTAATAAATATAATATATTTAAATAAAATCAATACAACATATTTTATATATATTTTATTTAAAGTAATTAACAATAAGCCGGGGTGGCACCTGCAATTCTGATTTCTGAGACATTGACTGTAACCCATCTTAAATTTGTCAAGTGGCAGTATGGCCTGGTCCGTATTTAACAGTAACCTACCCTTTTAATTTTGAATCTTTCGGCAACCCCTTACCTTTTTTTTTAATCTAAAGTATAATAATTTTTGGAATGGCACAATTACCCTTCATTTCAAAGGGTAATTGGGTAGTGGCAAAATTGTCTTTATGAAGGTTAGGGAGTCAATCTATCAAAATCCAAGGGGTTTTATAGGTCACTAAACTGCCCTAAAATTAAAGGTATCTTGTCGGCTTGGCAGAATCTTTCGGACGTTTGAACGGTTTGTCTGAAAACCCCTAACAGTAAACGGCATCGTTTATTGCACTCCTGAATCCTGACACACCCACGTTTTGAAACCGTACCTTAATTTAAGGGTCATACTCTTTTTTTCGGACGACAATACCCTCAGAAAGTAAAAAATTAACGACACTAACCCCTCTGGGCTCTGGGCCCCCCCATATTTTGGGGTTTAGTGCATGAAAATCTGCTCATAAATACCAGCAGTAATCATAATTAACACGTAAATGAACTCCTTGATTGGGAGACATATGGTGACACGTGGATACATTGCTTTATATTTTTCAGAGTGCCACGTGATTCTGTAAAATAAAAATTCGCTTAATCAATCTATAAACACCGATTAAAAATTATTTATTTATTATTTTTTAAATTTTTTTATATTTAATATATATTTATTAAATTGAAAAAATAATGTATTAACTATTAATTATATATACTTTTTATATATATCATTTTAATAAGTGCATAATGACATTGATTAATATTTTTATAAAATAGTTCGTTTAATCGGTGTCTATATGCATCAATTAATGATTATTAAATGGGTTTTGCTAACGAGTGTTCTTAGGATGCTCTTTAAAGTTAATTAATTTACTATTTATAATAAAAATAATGTATTAAATACAAAAATTGATAATTTTATTTATCATTTTCAATGCATTAAATAAAGATATTACTATATATATAGTAACTTTAAAAAATATTTTTAGATAACTCGTTAGCAAAATCATGTAGAAGCTAAGGTTTAATATCATCGAAGTTTAAGACTTTAAAATCATGATAAAATTCATTATTAAAAAAGGTTTAAGACTTAAGAGGCACTGATTTTGGAGTAAATTAATGATTTGACAGCAATAAATAAAAGGGAGATAACCAATGAGATTTGCGAAAAGACATTACGGTGATGTAAGCAAACGAATCATGTAGAAGCTAAGTTTTAATATCATCGAAGTTTGTTAAATTATATCAATTACGAATCGTGTAGAATTTCTTTTTAATTATATCAATGACAAATTGTACTTTATGTGAGTTTAAATTTTATGAGTAAAAATAATAAGATTATCGAAAGTTAAATTATAAGTTTTTATTATTAATTAAATTAATTTGATAGGTTAAGCTGGTTGCTTTAATTAAAATAAAATTTAATTTTAAATTAATATTAATATTAAATATAATAAATATTTAATAAAATATAGATTTGATTAAGTTGTTTGGGTTTTAATATAGAATTACAAAATTAGAAGTTTAAATTTTATCATTAAAAAAAATTAAATCAATTTTTACCAATTTAATATGATTGTATATTTTTTTATCGATTCAATCAATTTTTTATCAATTCACACAATATTTGATTTTAAAATATATATTAAACCGAATAAAAAATTTTGATTAAATCAACTTGACTGATTGATTCAATTTTTTTAACATTAAAAAAAAATAAGTTTTCCATAATTAGAATAAACATATTCAATGTGCCACCTTTTATTGAAAAAATAATAAAATGTTATTAGTTTTTTTTTTTAAGATACTCAAATTTTATTTCCAATGACATAGTACTACGTAAACCTACATCTGATTGACGGTTACTAATTTGACGGATGAAAATAATAAATAAATAAATAAAAGATAAAAAACGAAAAATATGAGAATAACTAAAATCATTTTCGACAATATTATATATATATATATATATATATTTTAAGCCAATTAAAAACTTATGGTTATTCAAAATACATTGCCAACCATTTCAATTAGTATATAACTGATGAAATTGACCCCTTTGAACATTTTCATGAACAGTTCTTCGGACATCTACCTTATACCTATATACATGGCTTGTTTGTTGGGATATAACATGATTTGATTGGCAAAGACAAAACACTTTTTAAGAAATCGAAGAATACGGTAATGTTTTTCATTGATTCACAACTGTTTCGTCAAATTCCACTATTTAATTTATATATAAAAAAAAAAAAATCACATTTGAAAGAGAAATAGATGTCATAATCTTGAGTTGAGGGAGAGTACATTTTCTCATGGTCCGTACACAAATTGGCTTTTTCTTATAAATTAGATTTATTCATGAATCGAATTAGATCGAGTTTGGCTTGAATAATAATAAAAAAAAAATTGTTCAAAGTTCGGCTCAGTTTTGTCCGTTAGATTTGAAAAGTTTAAATTATTATTCAAAATATTTTTATATTAATATTTTATAATTAAATTTAAATAAAATATATTTTTATTTATTAAGTGGTAATTTGGACTGAGCCGAACTAATTCAAATTTAAAATATTTTGTCCCAAGTCCGACTCTATACCTACTCGATTCTTAGATATGTCTATTATAGATCTTTGAGGTTAAACTCAAATTTAATTTCAATTTCTATTCGAAAATTATTTTCATAAGAAAATCATTAAAGAAGATTTTGGATTACATAAATAAGATAAAGTAATCTTATATTTCATAATTAAGTCCATCCTCATTCCTTAATTCAAACCCGAAATCTCCATGTAAAAGTTTTAAGTTTTTATTATTGGGTGTCTCATTGAAAATAGTAAATCATTTTGATTTTATGAAATTACATGCATAAGTAGTAACTACAATAACAATAATAATAATTAAGTATTATATTTTATGGATGAAATCACTTAATAGATATAATTAACAAATCAAGATATAATTGAAAAAATTCAACATAAAATTGAATTAAACTCACATATGATTAAACTTGATAATTTTGGATACAATACGAAAACACGAAATAGACACAACACATTTAGTAAACACGAAAACATTGTAATAAGACATGACATGTTTAAACACGAATAACATGATACGTTTAATACACGTAACATATTCATATTTAAGATTTTGATACATTTAAAAAAAAATTTGTTTATGTTTACATGATTAATACGAAACACAACACACATACACAAATTAATAAATCTACATGTGATAACATTTAAGAAATCTCAAATTTTCAAAATTGCCTCTTTGCCATCGAGATAAAGCTTCCTAAATGAAAATAGTAAATCATTTAAATCAATTTAGGTTGCGTTTGTGAATTTAAATTTCAAAAGATAAATTTGAATTTTAAAAATAGTATACATTGTGTAATAAAATACACGTAAATGTAACTTTCATGATTATTTTTCAAATTCATGGATTTATTGGATACCTATAGAGTGAATTTGAAATATCTATAATTATTTATGAATTTGAAATTCATATTTTCATACTTTTCAAATATATAATCATATTAAATCTTAAATAATTTATATAAATTCATTTTTCCAAACAAAGAAAATCATTTAAATTTTCAAATTTAAAAATTTCTCCTGCCATATTTAAGAAAAGGATCAATTTTCTTTTTGAATCCCCAAACAAGTTGTTTTGGGGTAGTTCTAAGGTAAACTCCTTATAGTGAGTTTACTGTAAGCTCCATTACATAAATTATTAAAGAATATTATCATGTATTTTTGTAACTGAAAATTATCATGTATTTATGTAATTTTTTTTTTTTACATATAAACATAAAAAATAAAATATAAATATGACAAATTACCTATAAAATATGACAAATTACATATAAATATGACAAATTATATAAATTATTAAAGAATATATTATGTATTTATGTAAATTAAAAATTATCATATATTTATAAAAAAAAATTATATATATAAATATGTTAAATTATATAAATTTTTAAAACCTAGAGAAGCTTATATTCCGTTGTTTTGAGCTCTTGGTACAGTGCATAATCAGTTGGCGAAACAAGGACAGAACACCATATATATATATATATATATATATATATATATATATATATATATATATATATATATATCTATCTATCTAAAGAGATAGCTAGTAGCCTTAGTACATTCTTAGGGACACTATTGATGGGTGATTTGACAATTACTTCTTGTTCCTCTTGATGATCAAATTCTTTTCAGAAAGTCTTGTGCAGAAAGTCTAATAATGCCAGATATAAATTCTTCATGTACACGGGTGCCTCCAATTATAGGTTTGGTTCGATAAATTTAATTTGTATTAGATTGAATTTGGTATAAATTTTTTTAATTTGAATTGATTTAATTTGAATTATTATTTATTAATAAAAAATATTTTTAATTATAAAAATATTAATATAAAAATAATTTTTTAATTTTATTTTTTAAACAATAAAACGAGTTTGGATAAGAGTAGACCTATTCATGCTACCCGTCAGTCCCGAATTATTATTCATTAAATATTTTTTATTTAAATTTAATTAAAAAATATGTATAAATATTAATATAAAAAATAATATTTTAATATTTTTTAAACAGTTAAATGAGCTTTCGGATCTACGGAGCCCAATCCGAAACAAACTTGGATAAAGAAAAAAAAAAGTTTCGAACCAACGATCTCAAAAACAAGTCTTAAGTAAAAGATCTCAAAAAAATTGAACCATAACTCAATCTGATCCATAAACACCCCTGTCCACACGCACAACCTCCCTTTTTCTTCATTTTCTACCAAGATTTCGTGGCCTGCCTAATTCCCTTCTTCTTTGTCCCAAAAGTTCAAGATCAAGAGCATTGTAATTTTATAGATTTGATAATTTTGAATACGATACAAAAATAACATATTTAAAAATAATTAATATGATTAACATAACGTATTTAATATATGTATCTTATTTGTGTTTAGAATTTTGACACATTTAATAATTTATATTATATTTATGTTTATATTATTGACAAAAAAAAAATACAACACACGACACTCATAAACGAATTGTTGCATAGATCTATGATTTTATTAGAATAAAATTTCTATTTAAAAGTCTTATGTTTGAATCCTGAAAAAGGAATAAAGGAATTATAAGATGAAAACGAAAAAAAAAAAAAACTACTTACATCTTTTGTTATGTATAGCTAAATAAGTTTTTACGTTTGTATAACTATAAAAGAAAATTGAAGTCGACCAATTCATGAGTGTTTTTAAAATTCAAATTCGTAATTAAGATTTTAAAATTAGATTAAAAATAATAGACAACTACACTAGCTTGAATGCATGATATAACATACATAAAGTCCCATTTTATATTATATAGAAGAGTATAGCTTTATGTTAGAATTTGGATTTGAAGTTTGACTCCTAAAAATAGATATGCTCATGAGTCGGATTACAGATTATAATTTTTCTAATTTTTTTATTCAGACCCGACTCTGGACGGGCTTGGGCCAACTCGTCGATTCAGTTTACTGTTCAAAAAATAATAAAAAAGTTTAAAAAATTATTTTTATTTTTATATTAATATTTATTCAAATATATATTTTATTATATGAACAATGATTCGAGCCGGACCAAATTGAAAAAAGCTCTACCCAAATCCAATCAAATACGACTCGGGCCGGGTAAACTACCCAATCCTTGAGTACGTCTACTTAAAAAGTATTAAGATTATTATACTTTAGATATATATGGAGTATATATAACCTAGTAATAAAAGACCCTCTAGAAGTTAGGCAACAGGCCAACTTGACAAAGAGAGGAAAAAAAAATCTTCTAGTAGGAGGAGCTGTAGGGCACCATGATCCCATAGGAAAGGAGTTTTTGGGGACCATGCAATTAAGGATTCAATACCATCCTCAATGTATCAACTATCAACTCAAATTTCAATGCTTTATTCCCCAACTTGTCCAAGAGAATGAGATAAGATTGGTTATTTGCTTATAACTTTGAACTACCAATGCCCTTTGTTTACTTGTTAGGAACTTTGGGTAATTGATGAGAGAGGAAGAAACCTAAAGGGACTATGCTTCAAATTTGGAAGATATTTTTTTGGGGGTTGATGATGAAATTCATCTTTATATTATAATTTAATATTAAATTTTATCATTTGACTTTAATTTTATTGAATTTTGTCACTGTATTTTAAATTTAATATTATATTATAATCTTTATTTAAATTGGATCCGATTAATCGTACTTATAAGTACCGGTTACATTTTTTTATTTGCTATTTTAAAAAATATTTTGCATTTAATATATTATTTTTATTAAATTAAAAAAATAATACATTAATTATATATTTTTTAAAATTTCATCTTAACAAATATCACTAATAACTAAACATCGTTAACGTTTTCCATTTAAATTAGACCTCATCTTTATCACTTGAGTTAAATAAAAAAGATTAACTATTCATCTCTTTTTGCTATGGGCTACATAGATGAATTGACCATTCAAACACTTTAATTATTTGTGTATTGCATTAAAAGGTACAATTATTGCCAAATGTTTTTTTTTTTTCTTTTTCAAAAGAGAATTAGTAGATTATGAAAACTGTACAATTGTTCCTGACAAACTCTCATGAAATAACATGAAAAGAGATGGAACCTATCTAAAAACAGAATGCTGTGATTTTGTTAGACTCAAGAAAAGAAAGAGCTTAGCGTAGCAGTGACTAGAACTATTCAAAGATTGGATCAGACTGGATGGAAGGTTCGTTTCGTATTAAATTAAATTTAGATATAGAATTTTTTAATTTGGGTTGGTCTAATTCAATTTGAATTATTGTTTTTAATAAAAAAAATATTATTATTTAAATTTAATTATAAATATCAATATAAAAATATTTTTTTTATTTTTTTTTTAAATAATGATATGAATTTTCAAACTTGACCCGATTCAAACCTAAGTAAAAAAAAAAAATTGAACTATGACTCAACCCATAGACAAGTTTAGCAGCGACCTTTTGGAAAGTAAAATAAATCTAATTATAAAATGATACTTAGTACAATCATAAAAAGATTCAATTATAAAATCGTATTTGGATGCAGTGATAAAATAAAAGTTAATCATAAAACGATATTAACAATACAAAAATATAAAAAGTACACAACGCATTGATTAAAAAAAAATTCAAAATTTCAAGCATCCAAAGTGGGTTTAGCGAAAAAATCTAGGGTCATCTTCTTCCTCAATCTTTGCCGCTGTTACTCGACCGATTTTGGCTTCAAAACCTTGGGTGTTTTGCAGTTGTTCCTCAATCCTTGGGTGGCTGCTTTCTTACAAACCCTCTGTCCCTCCTCCGACTGCCAAGATTCAACATGAAGGGAGGTAAATCCAAGTCAGATACCAGGAGCGCCAAGTAAGATTTTGTCCCCTTTTTTCTTCGTTTTTCTTTAGCTTCTTCAGATCGCGTGTTCTAAGATCTCAGATCGAGATGAGTATTTAAATTTTTTATTGGGTGACTTTAGTCGATAGTCTCTCCGTGAATAAGATTTGTCGATAGTCTCTACTTGGTCTGGACCCTCTTGCTTCTAACTCTTGTAAGGTATGGAAGATTGATTTGAGCAAAACCCAGATTGATTTGAAAAAAAAAAAAAAAAAAAACAGCGGCTGCCTTGAGAGATTGGCTGGGGTTCCGGTTTATGCTTTGAGTATTTCAGAGGAGGAATTCGCGTTGGTTTCGGGTGTTTCAACTGAAAAATCACTTGGGTTGTGTTTCAAGAAAGAGGATGCTGAGGCTCTTTTGGAACAGATGAAGAGTATGGATCCTAGCATGAGAAAAGCAGGTTCTACAGTGGTTGCTGTTGCTCTCAACAAGGAACCAGGTTCTCATGATCTCATCAATGGTGATCCAAATACTGAATTATCCAATGTTCGAGAGGATCGTGAGACAGTTACGGAGTGCTTGCACATTCCAGAAAAGTTAGTTACAACCACCTTTGCTGACGTGGCATCAGTCAAGACCAATTTTGATTGGAAGAAGCTCTTCACAATCTCCTCCGATCAATCGTTGCTGTTTTTCCCACCTCAACACTCAAATGGATCCATCACCGTCAAACCTCCAACTGAGGTTTTTGAAGAAGGAGCAACTGTGTGGATGAACTCAGTTGTGGCGCAGTTTGTTGGCAAGGCACCAAACTTCAGCACATTTCAGAGACTTGCCAACATGTTATGGGGAAAGAATGGAGCAGTGGTGATCAAATCTGCTGGCCTGAACTTATACCTAGTTCAATTTCCGAATGCTGACACCAGAGAATGGGTTCTTGAGCAGGGACCTTGGCACATTCAGAATAAGCCACTCATTCTGAGGAAATGGGAGCCAGGTATGAAATCATTAGAGTTTAATTTGAAGAAATTACCTGTTTGGATCCATTTGGGAGGAGTTCCTCTGGAATTGTACACCAGACGTGGCCTCAGCTATATTGCTAGTGCCCTAGGAACTCCATTGTATATGGATAGAATCACTGCTAGCCAACAGAGATTGGTCTATGCAAAGGTATGTGTGGAGATTGCAGTGGATGTCCCCATCCCAAAATGTATTAATGTTGAGTTATGTGATGGCACTATTGCAAATGTTGTTGTGGATATCCCTTGGTACCCTCCAAAATGCAAGCATTGCAATTTGTTTGGGCATACAGACAGAAATTGCACCAAACAGCCTGTAGGGGCTTCCAAAGTTTGGATTCCAAAGGAGGGGCCTAAAGTAGAACTGTCAAAACATGATGCACAGGCTACAAGCAGTGTAGAAGTTGAAAGCAGTGCCCTGCCTATGGCTCAAGAACAGAAAGAGGCAAGTATGAAGGAAACAGAAGTTAATGAGGGCAGTAAAGGGAGAGGAAGCAGAAGCATACAGAAAAGCAAGAAGTCAGTATTAGCTGGTTCCCAAAACAGATTTGACATCCTGAGTGACTCAGAGAGGACAAATGTAGACCCTGGACAAACTAGTGGCTCTGAGCAATGGAGAGAGGATGAACAATTGGTGGAAATCCTTCCAAACTCTCCTAAGAAGCAAAGGGCAGCAGCAGCAGGAGTTGCAGACTTGATGAAAGCCTTGAAGAATAAGAAGAAAGGGCCCATTGACAAGGGGAAAAGAGGTAAGGCAGTTTTACCTGCCTCTGGAGTGACCCCCCCTCAACTTTCATGAATTTTATAGTATGGAATACTAGGGGGCTAAACAACCCTCAAAAGCAGAAAAGTATTATACAGAGAATAAACTGCCTGAAGGCAGACCTTATTTGCTTACTGGAAACAAGAGTGAAACAACAAAACATGCCAGCTATAGTAGATAGGCTCTTTCAGGGATGGAAGCTACATCACAACTACTTAGAAGCTTATAATGGGAGAATATGGTTCCTATGGAGAAATCAGATGCAGGTTGATCTTATTGCAACATCTGATCAGAGCATTACATGCTGCACCACTTATAATTCTACCAGGTTCTACATTACAGCAATTTATGGAAGCAATGAAGGCATAAGTAGAAGAAGGCTTTGGCACCATCTTCAGAACATTCAAGGCAGAATTGATGGCTCTCCTTGGATTTTGGCTGGAGATTTCAATGTTATAGCAAGACCACAGGAAAGCTCAGATTTCAATGGCTCCTACATGCTTACCTCTGATATGAAGGATTTTCAGGACTGCTTGACACAGCTATCAGTGTTTGATCATACCAGTACTGGACCAGCATTCACTTGGTCCAACCACCAAACTAATGCTTACTTGGCTAAAAAGCTTGATAGGGTTTTGGTGAATGATTGCTGGCATACACAGTTTGCTCACTCATTTGTTGAGTTTTTGGCTCCAATGGTTTCTGATCACTGCCTAGCATACATAAAGATGAACTTGATTGCTCATTCTCCCCCAAAGCCATTTAGGTTTTTTAATTTCTGGACTAGGAATCCAGAGTTCCTGAACATTGTGGAAAACTCTTGGCAAGAGCCTTTCATTGGCAATCTTATGACCACTCTATTCCACAAATTGAAGAGATTAAAGGCAGTACTGAGGGCATTTAACCTGGCCATATATGGCAACATTTCAGGGAAGGTTCAAGATAAAAGGCAAGAATTGGAGAGCATGCAGATGATCAATCTGCATCAAAGGCCATCTAATACTCTTGTTGAAACAGAAAGAAGACTCTATGCAGAATTGATGGAACTCCAAAAGGCTGAGGAAAGTTATTACAGGCAGAAATCAAGGATAAAATGGCTGCAGGAGGGGGATCAGAACACTCATTATTTCCATAAAATGGTGTCAGCAAAGCATAGCAAGCAATCCATCAGAGTCCTCTATGATGATGAGGGAAGGAAGTTGGAAGATTTTGGCCAAATCTCAAAGGAGGCTGTAAGGTTCTTTCAGAAGTTGATTGGGACTGAGGACAAACAGATCACAGACTGCCCTAGGGAGTTTCTTACTGAACTTATTCAGCCTGCCTTGCCTGCTGAAGCTAAGGACAATTTAGCTAAGGCTGTTACAAAAGAGGAGGTGAAAAGAGCCATGTTTGAGCAGAATGGGGACAAAGCCCCAGGGCCAGATGGATACACTGCACAGTTTTTTAAAACTGCTTGGCCTATTGTGGAAGAGGATGTCACTGCAGCAATCTTATCCTTCTTTCAATCAGGGAGCAGGATATCAGTCTTTAACTCTACATGTATTGCTCTTGTCCCAAAATACCAGAATCCTAATCATATGAAGGACTTCAGGCCTATTTCATGCTGCTCTGTCATTTATAAATGTATTACCAGGATCATCACTGCCAGGCTCACTCCACTCCTTCCTGCTATGATCTCCAGCAATCAGAGTGCCTTCATACCAGGGAGAAGCATATCAGATAATATTCTCATGGCTCAGGAACTGGTCAAAGGGTATGGAAGAGCAACCTTATCCCCCCGTTTTGCAATGAAGATTGATCTCCAAAAAGCTTTTGATTCATTAAATTGGGACTTCATTCTCACTGTTTTATCAGTTTATGGATTGCCTGATAAGTTCATAGGATGGATCAAGGCATGCATCACTTCCCCAAAGTTCTCAATTTCTCTTAATGGGGGATTAGTAGGGTACTTTGAAGGAGCAAAGGGGTTAAGGCAGGGAGACCCTCTCTCTCCTTATCTTTTTGTCATTGCTATGAATGTTTTATCCAGACTTCTGGATGCAGGGGCTCTTCATGGAGTTTACAGCTACCATCCTAAATGTCACAGAATCAAGCTTACTCACCTGTGCTTTGCAGATGATCTGCTGATTTTTGCAAAGGGTAACTTGGATTCTGTTGTGGGCATACAGGGTATTCTCCATTACTTTTATACCATTTCTGGTTTGCAATTAAACCCTTCCAAGAGTGAAGTCTTCTCCTCTGGTGTTAGTAGGACCACTCTACTTGAGATGCAAGAGTTGACAGGGTTTAAACTTGGCAAACTACCTGTTAGGTACCTTGGGGTCCCTTTGGTCACAAGAAGACTCTCTGAAAAGGATTGTTCTCCTTTGATCGACAGAATTACTCAGAGAATCAATGGCTGGGCAGCACGCATGTTATCCTATGCAGGAAGGCTTCAGCTCATTCAATCTGTTCTTTTTAATGTGTCCAATTTCTGGTGCAGGCACTTTGTATTGCCTAAGGCTATTCTTAAAAGAGTTAATCAATTATGCAGCAGGTTCTTCTGGAAAGGAAGAGATGACTCAGCTAAGGGAGCAAGAGTCAAATGGAGTTCCATTTGCTGTCCAAAGTCAGAGGGGGGTCTTGGATTAAAAGACTTGGGAATATGGAATAAGGCTTGCATTATTCAGCACCTATGGGCACTTCTCTCTCAGGCAGGTTCATTGTGGATTGCCTGGCTTCATGCCTATGTGCTGAAAGGAAGAACAGTGTGGCAGGTTCAACCTTCCCCAGGAAGCAGCTGGACATGGCGTAAAATGCTTCAGCTGAGGGCTTTGGCTTTGAGGTTCACCTCCAACCAGAATGGTGCTCTAACTTGGAAGTTCCCTGGGAACAGATTTATGGTGGCTAAGGTCTGGAATGATCTCAGGCCTAGGCAGGACAAGGTGGAGTGGGATAAACTGATCTGGTTTCCATTTCATATTCCTAAACATGCACTGGTAGCTTGGATGGCTATATTGGACAAACTGCCTACAAAGAACAGATTGATGTCATGGGGCATGGAGGTGGATGGCAAATGTGAGCTATGTCAAACTGAGCAAGAAACCCGGAATCATATATTTTTCGAATGTGACTATTCAAAGGAAATCTGGGGGCATATACTATGCTTATGTCAACTTCATAGAAGCATAAGGAGCTGGCAAGCAGAGCTGCAATGGGCAGTAAACAGAATCAGAGGAAAAACTCTCATTTCTGTTATTTTGCGTTTATCATGGAGTGCCTTTCTTTACTCGATCTGGAGGGAGAGAAATAATAGGTGTTTTAATCGCCTTCAATCCACACAAGGAGCCATCATTGAGCAGATAAAAGAGATCATCAGAATGCGATTGTTGGGGCTCAAGAACATTAGTCCTGATGAAGTGAACCGAAGATTGGATGCAGACTGGGGACTGTCTCTTTTTTCCTAGGATCTTTGTCCATTCTGGTATAGCTTTAAGTATTGCTGAAGTATGTTGCTATTGTTCCCTGATTGATTAGTGGTCTTAAGTTTTGTTCAAGTATTGTTTAAGTATGTATAGCTTTAAGTACATGTTGCACATGATGTTGGATGTAGCAGTTTAACTGCTTTCTGGATAAATAAAACACTTACTTATCCAAAAAAAGATATTATAGTACATCCATAAAATAAGATCCAATCTTAAAACGATATTTTAGTACGGTGATGAATTGCACCATTTTCCAAATAGAACATAAACTCCAAACTAAACAAAATTCCTTGATTTGGCACCATGAATCAAATTGGTCAGCTCTTCCTTTTGGAAACAAAATGTTATGTGGTTTCTTTCCAATTTGAAACAATATTAATCAGTCTAATCATTAGATTATGTATATTTCCAATTTTATCGGATGTCTTTGAAGGGACATTAGATTATGTATCTTTAAAACTGTATTAGATTAAGTCATTGATGTGAAGTAATTCCTTTGTTGTACAAATTGATCATTTGGCTAATCACCTATAAATAGACCTGCCGATGGGTCGGGTCGCGGCTCGAATTTTTTTTCTTGCCCAAGCCCATTCGGGTCGGATCCGGACCAGCCCGTATAAGCTCGTTTCACTATTCAAATATATTAAAATATTAAAAAATTATTTTTTTATTAATATATATATTTTATAATTAAATTTAAATTTAAATAAAAATTAAAATATTTTAATATTTAAACAGTGATTTGGACAGAGTCGGGTCGGCCTGGATCATAAAAATTATGTCCAGGCCTGCGCCAAATACGAGCTGGAAGGGCTACTCAGCCCATGAACAGGTCTACCTACAAAGAAAGAAAAAAAATACCCATTTGTATTTTTTTTCATTAAAATAGGAATTTTATATTTAAATTATTATTCAATACAAACTTTTTAATTTAACAAATGAATTTAAGGAATTAATACTTGTACATTTAAGAGATATTTAAAAAAATATTTAATTATTAAATGAATACGTGACAATCATATAAACCGGTTAATAAAGTTTTTTATTTTTTTATTTTTAAATCTCCACATTTTATCTTTTTATTTACTAGCATTTTATTTTAAGAAGCAAGATATCTTTGCTTCCCAATTCCTCATTATTCATTTTCAGATTTTTAGTTGAAGCATCAAAATACTTTACTAAGTTAGTTAGAATCTTCAATTTTTTTTTCTTATGATAATAATGAGCTTTTTCATTACGAGGAAATAACAGGATATACTTGTATTATTTATACTTCAGAACACATACACAACTATCATATTTTAAAGAAATTTTAATTTTTAAGGGTCCATTTAAATATCCGGTGAAAGCCACCCTATTGTACCGAAAATGACGATTATGATTGGACTTTAAATTTGTTCAAGAATCGGGTTATTTGTTCAAATTTAAAGGTTTGAGAGGGTTTAGACAAAATTTTTAAACCCGAAAAATGGGCTTGGACAAAAAAAAATGAGGTCCATTTAGTCCATTTAAAAAATAAACCATGTCTTGGCTTCAACATTCAAAGCCCGAACCTAGCCCCACTTGTTTTTCAATTATATAATATATTAGTTTCATTTTTATTTATATTATGTAATTTATATCATATAAAGATTAAATATATAATATTATAGTGTAAACATTAAAAAATATGTTAAGTTATCCATATTTAAAAATTTAATAAAAAAAATATAAAATTACTAAAAATAAATAAAAAAAATAACAATTAAAAAAAAATAATATTGGTAGGCGGACTTGCGCTATCTATTTACAAATATAAATGGATTTGGGCAGAACTTGATGCTCATTTTTTGGATCAGACTGAATTTAAACAAATATATATGATTTTGATATCATACATAGACCGGAATGGTAGCTAATGGGCCCTAAGTAATCTGAGAATATTTCTAATTTGCCAATAATTTCTACACATATCGAGTTACTATTAGATTCAATATATAGTTGTTTAGCCAAAATTTAAGGTGTATCCAGCAAAATATTAAATTTCACTGTTATTGCTTTTACATTTCCAGCAAAATTATGTAGTGATTGATACTTTTTTTCTTTTTTCTTTTTATTACATATATAAATTCATTGGACTTGAACTATGTTAAGGGGAATAATTTTCTCTTTCACCCCATAAATTACACCTTTCTTTTTTTAATTATTTGAGTATAAAATCTCAAAATAAAGTAACATGTTAATTTTTATATAATCTTCGAAATATATTCTTTTATTTGCTCTATTATTGTTACATGTTAATTTTCATTCTCTTTATGTGACCTAAGCTAATAAGTTATATATGGTGGTGGATTTTATATGGGATTGGGATTAGACCTGTCTAAGGGTCGAAATATCCGTCCAGCTCGGTTCGAATTGAGTCGGGCTTGGACAAATTTTTTTCAATTCAGGCCGGCCCGATTAAAATCACTGTTCATCTAATAAAAAATATTTTTTATTTAAAGGTAATTATAAAATATATAATTATTAATATAAAAGTAAATTTTTAAATTTTTTTTAATATTTAAGAACAAGTCTAATTGGGATGTTGAAGTTGGAATTTCTTTAGATCTAGCCAGTACAAAGATGTCACTATATAATATAGATGCTTTTACATATCTAGTCATTTTTATCCCCTATTCAAGATTCCCTTGGTACATTACCACTAGGCAATCCACCAAAAAAGAAATATCTTTTTATATGTATATATATTTTCAGAAAAAAGTTATATACACGTAAAAAAAATACATGTACGGATCTTTCTCATATAATTTTTTCTAACATAATAAAAAAATTATTTTATTCTTCTATTTTTCAAAAATGTCATTACAAAATAATTACGTGTATATATGTATATGCTTTTTTATGTAGTAGTATTTGTTATCACATGCGTTTGCATGTGAAAACTCGTTGTTTTATATATTTTTAAATATATATATATGTATATATTTTAAAAATAAATAAGACTAATCAAATGTATACTAACTAAAATTTGGTAAAATTTATTTCATATGCAAATTATATCAAATTATTATAAAAATTATTTTTAATATCAAATGCAAAATTAATTATGAATATAAAAAAATTTAATGTAAAATTTAATTATTTTTTATTCATACTAAATAAATTGATTTACTTTTCTAAGTTAATGAAAAATTTAAACTTTTAAAATAAAGCAGTTTCTTATCAATTTTATTTATTATCAGATTAATCCATTTAATAAAAGTATTTTAATAAAACTAAATTTCTTCCTTATAAGTTATAAATTAGATAAATCTTAATAATAAACAAATTTATTTAAAATGGTAAATTAGTAATATAGTGAACAATAATGGGTATTTTCGTCAGTTCAAAAGATATTTTAAATCATAATGCAAATTTTAATTATTTATATAATATGTAACTTTATGCTCAATATATAATTTTTTTTTATAAATAAATAAGTGTTTATATGAAACTGTTTTATCTTAAAAGTTTAAGTTTTTCACTAACATTGAAAAGTAAATCAATTTATTTAAATGAATAAAAAATAATTAAAATTTACATTAATTTTATATTGATATTATATATAAACGAGTATTCATATACAAACGCATGTGATAACAAATATTAGTAGAAAAAAAGTGTAATTAATGCATTTTTTTTAATTTAGTAAAAGCAATGTATTAAATACAAAAAAAAATTTCTAAAATAATAATTAAATAATCCTTAATAGGTGCCTATAAGCACTGCCGATACGTGATCCATCTGTCATCGGGGGACCCGTTCGAGTGAGGTGGGAAAAAACAAAAGAGAAAAAGACGACTTAATTCCTCTTAAAATAAAAGGTCGAGAGTATGAAAACGACATCGAAAAAAGAAATGGAGTCGCCACCATTTTTTTTTTTTTTTTGGTTAGGTGCGATAAGCTCCTTGTTAAAACCGATTTTGCAAAACATTTTAAAATTAATTAAAACATTTATAAAAAAACCAATTTTGAAATCTGCTCTTTAAACCAGAGAAAATCAAAAAGCGGGTTCGAAAGTCGGTTACGCGCGGGGAAGGATTAGCACCCTGCAACGCCCGTGTAAAACAGTACCTTATTAATCATGTGTTATCTCGAGTCTCGGTAAAAAACATCGGTTTTGAAATTGGTATTTAAAAATAATTCTCGTTTTAAAGAAAAATAATTCCACTTGATTTGAAAATGATCCGAAATTTATTAATTCAAAATTTTTCTACATTCCCCAGCAAACTCGGCAAAATATAGAAAGTTTTATTTATTTGAATTTTTTTTTTAAATCATCCTCGTTTTGGAAAAAAGATATTCCGTTATTAATGATAATTGATGATATCCTCCTTGGCAACCCGAAGGAGAACTCATGAATTATTTTAACTCGGGAATAACTTTATTTTATTGAAAATCATTATTTGTATTGCATAAAAAAAACATTTAAAAGAAATAGTTATGAATATGCAAATTACTACTAATGACATGACATATGAGTGAATGACATGACATATGAATTAATGACATGGCATGCTGGACATGACAAATTCTAGATGACATGGCATAATCTAAATGACATTGTAGAATCTAAATGACATGGCAAAGATCTAAATTAAATGGCAAACATTACCATAGAATATTCATAATTATACCATAATCAAAATGACAACATAAAATTTAAATCAAAGCAATGACATCACTATGAAATATATATATATATATATATAAAACCAAAATAACAGGAATTAAATGTCATAAAATATGCATGAATATGAAAAATGCAAATGCATGAAAATGTATTTCTCCCACGAAATAAGGATATTCGTATATTTAAAAAGACATCCGACTACCTTGGGAAGAGACCTAAGTTGGATTTTCTAACTTGGATTTAGACTCGAATTTAAAAAAAAAGGATTTTTGAGTGAAAAAAAAAAGAGTTTGGTCCGAAAACACCTTTTAAAAGGCTCTAATTTTTAATATTTTATATTATATTATCTATACTATATATAAAAGCATGAATGTGAAAAATCTTTTGAACTGACGAAAATACCCATTATTGTTCATTATCTTACTAATTTATCATTTTAAATATTTTATTATTATTAATAAGATTTATCTACTTTATAAGAAAGAAATTTAGTTTTAATAAAATACTTTCATTAAATATGAAAAATATTTTGAACTGACAAAAATACTCATTATTGTTCATTATATTATAATTTACCATTTTAAATATTTTTTTATTATTAATAATATTTATCTAATTTATAAGATAAAAAATTTATTTTTATTAAAATGCTTTCGTTAAATGGATTAATTTGATAATAAAAAAAAATAAAGTTTATATGAAATTATTTTGCCTTAAAAGTTTAATCTTTTTATTAACTGTGAAAAATAAATCAATTTATTTAGTATGAAAAAAAAAATTAAAATTAATTTTGCATTGATATTCAAAATAATAAACTTTATATTAATTTGATATAATTTACATATGAAATAAATTTTACCAAATTTTAGTTAATATATATTTTATTAGTTTAATATATACTTTTATTTATAAATAAATAATTTTATTATAATATAAATATTTTATATTATATTATAAATAGTAATAAGATTTATTTCATTCTTATTTACGAATATTATTTATTATTAATAAGATTTATTCAATTTGTAAATCAGAATTTTAATTCTAAACTTTAATTAAATGGATTTGTTTGATAATAAATAAAAATTAATTAAAATTTACATTGAATTATTTTATTTTCAAATTTATAATTTTTCATTAACCTTACAAAATAAAAAAATTATATTAATCTAATTTAAAATGTTAATGCAAATTTTGATTATTTATGTAATATGTAATTTTATGCTTCAATATATAATTTTTTATAAATAAATATTTTTTTATAATATGAATATTTTATATTATAAATAGTAATAGATTTATTTTATTCTTATTTACGATTTTATATTGTAAATATGAATAAAATTTATGGTTGGAATTTTTAATATCATGATAGAATATTTTTTAGAAAATAATAATTATTAGAACATTTAAGATAATGCTTTTAATAATTAAATTATGTGTACAACTTTTAGTTAAACTTTATCAAAAAAAAAAAAATTGCAAAGTTAGGTGTAGACACCTAATTTTGTCCGGACCACTAAACAGGTATGTTTTCTTCCTATATTGATGTTTCCGAGTGTAAAAAGACTTTTTTCATCCTGCAGGTGGTACTCCGAGACTTAGATTAAGAGGGCGAGCACAAAAAGTCAAACTTGAAAAAAGGTCAACCCCGAAAAAAGTCAACCCCGAAAAAGTCAACCCCAGAAAGTCAACCCACTTTCAAAATCAAGATTTTAAGTTCAAAAGAATTTTGATAATCCGAGGTCTACATTGAAAGATATGGAGTCCAGAAGTTGGGATTTGGAGATTCAGTAGAAAAGAAACCCTAATCCGAGAAATTTGGGGAAAAGTGCTTAAACGATCAAACTGGTCGAAATTGAAGGTTCTGATGCACCCAAAAGAGTGTATCTTATTTAACCTTGCACTAAAAAGATCAATTTTAAGTATAATGATTAGCAAGGGTCGAGTCCTCAGGGATTGGGTTTTAATCTATGAGTTATTAGTTTATAACTTACGTTGAAAGAAAACAATAAAAGAAAAGGGGTTTTTGAAGCCAGATTTAAACTAAAGTAAATAATAAGAATAAGATGCAAGGCGGTATAACCAGCCAATAAAAATATATATACTAAATTAGGCGGTATAACCAGCCAATAAAAATAAATATATTAAATTAGGCGGTATAACCAGCCAATAAAAATAAAACAAAGTTAATATACAAATTAGGCGGTATAACCAGCCAATAAAAATAAATATACTTTTAAAAATGAGCAAACTAGAAAAGTAAGAAAACAAGTAAGTAAGAAGAATCAAATATGAAAAATATGGTTAAGGTTTCATTCTCCACCACTAGACATCATTAAGAATCAATTTCAGATCTATCAATATCAACCAACTATCAAAGTTAACAACCGTAGATAACAACAAGCTCTGTTATCCCAATCTTTCCTTAGTTTGTCGTTAAATAGAACAAGCTCTCTATTTAATCTCTAACCATCAAACAACCTAGAATAAGCTCTCTAGATTCAATTTAATGGCAGCTTTATGATGAGAAAGATAGGTTGATCTAAGCAACAAACACATAAGCTCGGATTGTTCAACTTAGGTTATGTTCCACTTTGCAATTATTGAAAACTTGACCATAATCATTAATCACAAATTGCCACTTATGAATAGGAAATCAAGACAATTACACGGATCAAGACTCCTAAACTAGCAATAGATAATTATCAAGATCTATCTAGTTGTACACCTAAACAAATCAAGACAACATCATGAACAATTCTTGTAGAAGAACATAAGCAACTTTGATAGAAAATTAATGATAGATAGAATCTGAAAATCAATCACAAAACATGTCTAGGGCTTTGAAATCACCCTTAACCAAATAGAAGTTTAGCCTAGCATAGGCATTATAAACATAAAATTAAATAGAATCTAAGAAGAAAATAAAAGAAAGAAAGAAGAAGAAGAAGAATATTAATTATCCAACCTCTTGCCCTTTCTAAAGAAAAAGAAAACTAGAGAAAAGAAAGAAGAAGAAAACTTAGAGAATTTTATTACAAAGGCTAATATCCTACCAATGTACAATATGATCCCTTACAATCATCCAAGGCCCTCTATTTATACACATTTTGGAGGGCTAAATGACAAGAGACAAGCTTTACAAATTTCAAAGGTAGGTATAATAGGTGGGTGCATTTTTCTAACAATTTTCGTCATACATGACAATTTTGATCAGCCAACTTGATGGTCGATTTTGTCAATTTGGGAGGCCTTATCTGATCACATGGTCTTCTAGAAAAATGTTACCCTATCAGTTACGGATCCGTAGCCGTTGGAATCAGCTCATTTGCTGATGTGGATAAGTAGATATGGGCAAAATACGAAAACAGGTCAGCACAGACGTCATTGCACATCAGCCAACTTGATGGTCGATTTCGCTAGAGAAAACGACTCCGTTTCAAGAAGTGTAAAACATGAAAAAGATAGATATGCCTCTTAGCTTTGCACGGCTACAAATTTCAGCCTTATTGCTTCAGTGAAACTCGAGATATAGCTGATATGGAAAAAGGTGTCGGAACTGGAACTGAACTGGATTTGCCCTTAATTCTTGTAATCTGAAATCACTCAAAGAAACTTGTGAAAAACACCAAAATACATAAAAATATAAAAGATCATAAACACAATTAGACTAAACGATAATAACTCGTATTTGACACAAAACAATAATAAAACATAACTAAAAACTATATAATTATACGAGTTATCACACCCCCACACTTAGATTGTTGCTAGTCCCTAGCAACGACTCAATAAAAATAAAATAAGAAAATCTAATTTAATCCATTTTCGTAGGAAATCACGGTGGCACTTAGCATGTGACACAAGCCTTTAAACCCCTAGGTGTCCCTAGTGGACGAGTTTAGTCTCGTGAGGGTTTACAAGAACGATACCCACAAACATTGAAAAACTAAATTATAAATAAACTACATATACTAAAAATATTTACTCCTAATCCTTTCAATACAAATTAGAGATAATCTTTGAACAAGTCTTATAAACTAATCAATAGCTTAAAGAATTTCACAAAAAATCAAGCTTGAATGTAAATTGTTTGAGTTAAGCCAATATTAACATAACATATCTCAATCAAAATAGTGCATGTTCAAATTTAATCTCAACTTCTCACATGGGATACCCTCATGATTTTCACTCTTTAAAGTAGTGGTGAAGTGTTTACACTCAATCAATCTCATGAAAACAGTTCTACCATATTCTTGCTTGTCCACCTATTCTCCACTATTTAGATCATACAACTTCATGAATCAAGAGGTCTTTAATCGAGGTTGTAATGGGGCCAAGGGGTTTGTAATGTGGTTGAAGAACAAAAGGATAAAGATATCACAAAGGTTCCAAAGAGTTCATAAAGTTTAGAGACATAAAAAGATCATACAAAGAAACTTCTCAAAACTCTTTACAAGTACATAGTCACCTAGGCCGGATATTCATGTTGGGCCTTTTCTTCATTCTGAACAACTTTGTAACATCTTTTTCTTTTTCCCAAAATTCAAGAGATGATTCATATTTTTTTTTTTGAATGTATTTGCCAGTATTCCATTTCTTTTTTTTTTTTTTTGACTTTTCTTTTCTTTCCCCCCCACACTTATTTCTTGTTTCTAACCCAAATTTTCAATAGATCTTCCTTGTCTTTGCAACTTGTCTCAAAACATGCTAATTCATCTTTGGAACAAAGGTAAAGATATAAGTATATTTAGGTTAGGGACAAGTTATGGTTACCAAAGAGATAGCTTATTCAATGTAGGCTCAAATTGGTTCACTAAGGGTGTGTTCTCTTGGAACATCAATAAGGGATGGCTGTTTGGCCCTGGCTAAAAATCCTAATGCCTCTATCATATTCATGTTGTAACATGCATCAATATAGTCTCAAATGGTTTAAAGCAAGTTCTAGAGAATCATGTAATCATAAGAGCACTCAAGAAAGAAATTAGATTGATATGTATAATGCATCAATCATATAGGCTCAAAAACTCACAAGGATGATTATACAAGTCAGATTAAGTCTAAACATGCTTCTTTCTCAATCAACATATCATATTAACATTGGCTCATAAAAAAAAAAATGATATCAAGCTCAATTCTCATGAAAATCTTCTCACTAATAACTCTGTTTTAGACTTATGCAATTCATATCTCATCATTGTATTAATAAGGAACTAAAACACACTAAAAATTATAATAAAGACTCATAAAAAAAAATAGTAGACAAAAATAAAAGAAATCCTAAATCATTCCCCCCACACTTAATTCTTACATTGTCCTCAATGTAAGTCTATTAACCCAAATGAAAGAATCATGTGTAAGAGAAAAGAACTAATAACATAAGAATAGGAACAGCTAAGACTCAAAACAAAACAAAACCATGCAACCTAAATAATCCTAAAATACTAAACAAAAATTAACAAGTAAACATAAAAAGATTAAAATCAAACTGACAAGGTATGTCTCAAGTCTCCCTTACTCAGACCTTGTTCAGAATGAATACTTCTATATTGCTTAAAACACAACAAACTCTTTCTTTTTTCTTTTTTTTTTTTTTTTTTGAAAAGAAGAAATCAAAGTCTCAAGTCTCCCTTACTCAGACCTTGTTCAGAATGAATACTTCTAAATTGCTTAAAACACAACAAACTCTTTTTTTTTTCTTTTTTTTTTGAAAAGAAGAAATCAAACTGACAAGGTATGTCTCAAGTCTCCCTTACTCAGACCCTGTTCAGAATGAATACTTCTTAATTTTTTTTATTTATTTATTTATTATTTTTTTTAAATTAGCAAAATATGTCCCTTACCCCCTACTAAAATATGACATTGTCCCCAATGTCAAATTTTAAAGGTAGAATTTAGGAGATATTACCTGCAGAGGTTGCTAACCACTTATTATAACTGAGACACAACAAGCAAAATGTTAGATAATGTCACAAAGACAAAGTGCAATCCACTCCTTGCTCGTCCATATCTCTTTTTCTTTTTTCGAGCGTTTGCGAAACAACCGTAGCAGATAAACACTTATAAGCTTGGAGCTTTTTAAGTAAATCTTCAATGGTTGTAGCAGAAATTATGGTTCTCCTTGCCTCTGAAAACATGAATCCATTATCCACAGCATTATCTAAATATAAAAGCAAATTACTAAAATAACCATTAATATTAAGCAAACCAATGGGTTTCTTATTTGTGACCAAAGATGACCAAGAAGCCACGCAAGCTATTTCTTCCAATGTACCCAGACCTCCTGGTAAAGCAATGAATGCATCGGCAGAATGGTACATGATTGTTATCCGTTCAGGGACACTCCAGACTTGTATTTCCTCACCCACGGTAGGTCCACAAAAACTTGTGAATAGTTTTGGCACGATTCCTAGAACTGGACTTCCTCCGGCGTGTGCTGCTGTAGCGACTGCTCCCATTAAACCCGTACTACCGCCTCCATAAATCAAGTGGATCTTTTGTTGGGCAAGTATTACTCCAACTCTTATGGCTTCATCAGCGAATATGTTATTTTTTCCTGGATAAGCACCTCCAAAGACACAAATTTTTTTAATGCGCTGGGATGAAGTACTTTCCATTTTTTTTTTCTTCGAGTGCCTGAAAGAGAATGAGTACATGGTGTAATATATAGAGGACTTAGTAGTGAATCAGACAAGAGTAATAATGTCGCCGAAAGTGTATCTGACCTGTCAGAAGAAAATGTTAACCTAACAAAAGATTTTTGCGTGATTTCAGGAAGAAAATCAAAAAGAGAAGAAAAAATCAACCGTAAAAGACAAATAAAAAAAAAACGAGAATAGTTACACAAATCGAACAACACGTAAATTAAACCAAAATAAAGTTATTGCAAATCAAACCAAAAGCTGAGAAGTCATTTATTGTAGTTGTGATTGTGGCTCACATCTTCCTCTGGTTTTACGTCCAGAAACGGCTTAAACGCCTTCTATGAGTCGAGGATATGCTTCCCATCCAGTTTTCTTACAAGCTGGCAAACAGGGTCTTTTAACATCAGATTCCCAAGATGTTGCCATTCCCTTTGGAATTGCGGCCATAAATCAAGAATTTCTCTTTGTACGTCTCCACTAGGATGCGTCTCAAGAGAAAGTTGGATATTACCCAAATTCTCCTTACTCAGTCCATCCTTAATGAATTCAATTTTATCATCTCGATTAGAGGACGGAATCCCAATAGAACGACATTTACCGTTACACGTCCATCGTGCACATTTGTGGCAATTTGAACTCATGCGCTTTGCTCGTCGCTTCTTTGCAAAAGTGCTTCTACCTGTACCTGGTAAATGCAAAACAGGAAGATATTCATCTTCACGTACCTTGGCTTCAATTATCCAACGTATGTCGTCAGGAATCCCTTTGTGCATAAGCATTCTTAATCTTTCAATTCGAACTTGGTAAAGCTTCAGTAAAATATTTCGAGGAAAAGGAGGAAATCGTTTCTGCAATCTTGTGAGAATATCATCCATCCTGAAAAAAATGAAAAAAAAATGAAAGAGAAATTGGAAGAGAAATTTATATACAATATCAGTTTTGTGGGTAGCTGATGGAACCGATTTAAATAATCACGGAGTACCGTTATCCGCCATTTAACCGGGGTTAAAAAAAATAAATTAAAAATTATATTTACATCTTGTAAGAGAAAAGAACTATTAAACAAAAGAAAAGAAAAACAATAAAAGATAGAATGATGGAGAGTAAAGAATATGCAAATCTGATATAATAGATGCTCTCCATCCTTTTGGGTTGCCTCCCAAGAAGCGCTTGGTTTATTGTCCTCAGCCTAACTTAGACCCATGCCATTATTATTCAACATACTTTGGCTCAAAAAGTGGAAACTCTTCCACATCTCTTATTGGAAAGTTCTCATAGTAAGGCTTCAATCTATGACCATTCACTTTGAATGCCTTATCTGTTTTTGGGCTTTGGATTTCAACTGCACCATGAGTAAATACATTAGTAATAACAAAAGGTCCAACCCAACGAGAACGTAACTTACCTGGATATAACTTAAGGCGTGAATGGAAGAGAAGAACTTTTTGTCCAACAACAAATTCTTTTCTTGATATCATCTTGTCATGGAATGCCTTAGTCCTTTCCTTGTAAATCCTAGAATTCTGATAGGCATCATTCCTTATCTCCTCTAATTCTTGTAGGTCAAGTTTTCTTTTCTTTCCTATCTCATCCATCTCCATGTTGCATTGTTTGATAGCCCAATATGATTTATGTTCCAATTCAACCGGAAGATGACAAGGCTTACCATAAACAAGTCGATAAGGAGACATACCAATGGGTGTCTTATATGCTGTCCTATAAGCCCAAAGTGCATCATCAAGTCGTGAACTCCAATCCTTCTTATTTGGATTAACTGTCTTTTCAAGGATGGACTTAACTTCTCGGTTTGACACTTCAGCTTGCCCACTAGTTTGAGGATGATATGAGGTGGAGACCTTGTGTGTGATGTTATACTTCCTCAAAAGTGCTTCTATAGTCCTATTGCAAAAGTGAGTACCTCTATCGCTGATTATGGCCTTTGGCGTTCCAAACCTAGCCAAGATGTTAGTCTTGACAAAATCTGAAACAACTTTAGAGTCATTAGTCCTAGTGGATTTTGCTTCCACCCACTTTGAAACATAATCAACGGCAAGTAAAATATAAAGATTACCAAAAGAAGGAGGAAAAGGTCCCATGAAATCCATGCCCCATACATCAAAAATTTCAACAATAAGTATTGGAGTTTGAGGCATTTGATTTCTAGCACCTAAGTTACCAGTTCTTTGGCAACGATCACATGACTTGCAAAAGAGGTATGCATCTTTGAATATGGTAGGCCAATAAAATCCAGAATCAAGAACTTTCATGGCTGTTCTTTTGGATCCAAAGTGTCCTCCACATGCATAAGAGTGACAAAAGGTGAGAATAGATTGAAATTCAGTTTCGAGTACACACCTTCTTATAATCTGATCGGAGCAATGCTTCCAAAGGTAAGGATCATCCCATATGTAGTATTTGGCATCACTCTTGATCTTATTTCTTTGAGCTTGTGTCAACTCTTGTGGCAACTTCTTGGTAACTAAGTAATTAACAATATCAGCATACCAAGGAGTTGTTGTTCTTATAAAAAGAAGTTGCTCATCCGGAAAGTTCTCATTCAAGGGTAGTGCATCATCTTCATGAACTAAACGGCTAAGATGGTCCGCAACCAGGTTGTCACTACCTCTCTTATCTTTTATCTCCAAATCAAACTCTTGTAAGAGAAGTATCCATCTAATCAACCTTGGTTTGGCCTCCTTTTTAGTGAGTAAGTACTTAAGGGCTGCATGGTCAGAAAATACAATTACTTTAGTACCAATTAAATAAGATCGAAATTTTTCTAAAGCAAATACAACAGCCAAAAGTTCTTTTTCAGTAGTGGAATAGTTCAATTGAGCATCATTAAGAGTTCTTGAGGCATAATAAATGGCATGTGAGGCTTTGCTAACCCGTTGGCCCAAAACAGCTCCAATGGCATAGTCACTAGCATCACACATGATTTCAAAAGGTACATTCCAATCTGGTGGTTGGATGATAGGAGCTGATGTCAAGAGTCCCTTCAATGTTTCAAACGCCTCTTTGCATTTATCATCAAAGTGGAAAACCACATCTTTTTGTAGTAGCTTGCAAAGAGGTAATGTGATCTTTGAGAAGTCTTTGATAAATCTCCTATAGAAACCTGCATGTCCAAGAAAAGAACGAACCTCTCTCACATTTGTGGGAGGTGGTAAAGAATGCATAATATCTATTTTAGACTTATCAACCTCTATCCCTCTAGAAGAAATAACATGGCCCAAAACTATTCCTTGTTCTACCATAAAGTGACATTTTTCCCAATTCAAAACAAGGTTAGTTTCCATGCATCTTTCAAGTACAAGTGTAAGGTTCTCTAGACATCTATCAAAAGAATCACCATAGACACTAAAATCATCCATAAACACTTCTATGATGTTCTCTACATAATCTGAAAATATGCTAACCATACACCTTTGGAATGTAGCTGGTGCATTACAAAGACCAAATGGCATACGCCGGTATGCAAAAGTACCAAATGGACATGTGAATGTTGTTTTCTCTTGGTCCTCCGGAGCAATGGCTATCTGATTATAACCTGAAAAACCATCAAGAAAACAATAATGAGAATGGCCAGCTAACCTTTCAAGCATTTGATCAATAAAAGGTAAAGGAAAGTGGTCTTTGCGAGTTGTGGAATTAAGTTTACGATAATCAATACAAACTCGCCATCCTGTTTGAATCCTAGTAGGAACAAGTTCATTCTCATTATTTGTTACCACCGTTACACCTGATTTCTTTGGAACCACTTGGACTGGGCTCACCCATTTGCTATCCGAGATAGGATAGATCACTCCAACATCTAGGAGTTTCAGTATCTCCTTTTTCACAACCTCCATCATAGGAGGGTTCAATCTTCTTTGTGCTTCTCTTGTTGGTTTAGACCCTTCCTCTAACAAAATCCGGTGCATGCACATGGATGGGCTTATTCCCTTGATATCGGCAATTGTCCAACCAATTGCTGTTTTATGCTCTCTAAGCACCCGGATAAGTCGCTCTTCTTGCAAAGGTGTGAGCTCTTTGGCAATGATGACAGGTAGTGTGTCCTTTTCCCCTAAGAACAAATATTTCAAGTGGTTCGGTAGTGGTTTCAACTCTAAAGTTGGTGCCTGCAAAATGGAAGGTAGAAGTTTCTCATTAGATAAAGGCAAATCAATAAATGAAACATCAAACCTTGCATCTTTAGGTTGCAGCGAGTGTAAAGATTCTAGTGCCCCTTCCACCTGGTCACTCAAGGCTAGTTTAGCATTCCCCATTCCGAGATGGTTGCTAAGGACTATTTCTACACTATCTTCACCATCTAGCTCATAAGCTTGCTGCACTAGTGAGTCAATTATATCAATATTAAAAACAGAATGCACATCACTAGGATATCTCATGGCCTCAAAAATGTTAAAGCGAATTATTTCACCATCAAATTCCATAGTTAAAGTGCCATCATGTACATCTATTTTAGTTCTTGCTGTTTTCAAGAATGGTCTCCCTAATAGAATAGGTGTGGGATTAGAAGACATCTCATCTTCCATCTCAATAACATAAAAGTCAGCGGGAAAAACCAATTCATTAACCTGTACAAGAACGTCTTCTACAACTCCTCTTGGATAAGTGTTAGAACGGTCAGCAAGTTGTATTATAACACCGGTTTCCTCTAATGGTCCTAGATTCAATGAAGCATAAATTGAATATGGCATGACATTAATAGATGCCCCTAGATCTAGCATAGCACGCTCAAACCTGGTGTTGCCTATCTTACAAGGAATGGTAAACATACCTGGATCCTTGCATTTAGGTGGGAGTTTCTTTTGAAGAACAGCTGACACATTCTCCCCCACACTTACCTTTTCATTCCATTTCAACTTCCGTTTAGATGTGCACAACTCTTTTAGGAACTTGGCATATCTTGGCACTTGCTTGATAGCATCTAGTAAAGGAATGTTCACCTCTACTTTCCGGAAGGTTTCCAAAATTTCCTTCTCTTGCTCCTCCTTCTTGGACTTTGCTAACCTGCTAGGAAAAGGTGGAGGAGTTATATAAGAAGGAAAGGATGGTTTAGGAATTACCTTTTTTAGTGGCTCGTTGGGATGTGAAGAGGATGCCATGGTATTGTTCTCCCCTTGAGCACTATCATTTTGTGGTGTCTCTAGCTGTTTCCCACTTCTTAAATTTATAGCATTGGCATTCTCTCTTGGATTCACTATGGTTTGGGAAGGTAATTTCCCAGAATCCCTTGCTTGCATTTGACTCATGGTTGTTGCCAATTGCCCTATTTGAGTCTCCAAATTTCGAATACTTGTCTTTGTTTCCTGTTGAAATTGAATTGTATTAGTAGAAAGAGCTTTAACAAGATCTTCAAGAGAAGTACCTGAATTTTGGGTGGGTGGTAGTTGTTGTCGGGTTTGGTATGGTTGTTGCACTCTTTGCTGAAAACTCGGTGGCCTGTGGTCAAATGGTGGAGGAATAGTTTGTGATTGGTTCCCTCCATAATTGAAGTTTGGATGATCCCTCCATCCTGGATTGTAAGTGTTTGAGTAGGGATCATATTTCCTTGATTGGTTCTGAAATCCACCCATGGCATTCACATGTTCATTGGTATCCTCTTGAAGTGTTGGACACACATCAGTTTGGTGCCCTATGTTTGAACATATGCCACAAGCCTTTATTTGTTGTATTTTACCTACAGCCAATTGTTGAACAAGAGAAGTCAGTTTATCAAATTTTTGTTCAAGGGATGATATACTTACCTCATTAACTCTCTTGGGTTGTGGTGGTGGATCTTGTCTCATTGAGAACTGTTGAGAATTGGCTGCCATGTTGGAGATTAATGTTCTAGCAGCCCTGGGAGTCTTATCAACTAGAGCTCCCCCACTAGCGGCATCTATCATACTTCTCTCCATGGGCATGAAACCTTCATAGAAGTATTGGATGAGAAGTTGTTCACTTATCTGATGATGTGGACATGATGCACAAAGTTTCTTGAACCTCTCCCAATATTCATATAAGGACTCTCCGTTGTATTGCCGAATCCCACATATCTCTTTCCTAATGTTGGCAGCCTTAGATGCTGGGAAATACCTTTCCAAGAATGCTTTCTTCAAATCATTCCATGTAGTGATGGTCCCGGATGGTAGATAGTAGAGCCATTCCTTTGCTGAATCAGCTAGAGAGAATGGGAAGGCTCTCAACTTAACTTGCTCTTCCGTGACCCCTGTTGGTCTCATGCTTGAGCAAACTACATGGAATTCCTTGAGGTGCTTATTTGGATCCTCTCCTGCAAAACCATGAAAAGTTGGGAGAAGATGAATCAAACCAGATTTTAATTCAAAAGCTACCTCAAGATTAGCATATTCAATGCATAATGGTTGTTGACCCAAGTCCGGAGCGGCTAGCTCCTTGAGAGTTCGGTTGTCAGCTGCTGCCATCTCTCCTTGCTTCTCTTGGATGTTTTGGATCAACTCCTCGATTGGTTGTTGGTGAGAAGTTATAAATTCCCGAATTTTCCTAAGTCGTAAGTCTTCTTCGGGAGCTTGGAACATTCACTAATAAAAAAAAAATAAGAAAGTAAATAATTAGAACAGAAAATAAGAATAAACCAATAAACTAATAAACTAAAGAAAGCAATCCCCGGCAACGGCGCCAAAAATTTGATGCACCCAAAAGAGTGTATCTTATTTAACCTTGCACTAAAAAGATCAATTTTAAGTATAATGATTAGCAAGGGTCGAGTCCTCAGGGATTGGGTTTTAATCTATGAGTTATTAGTTTATAACTTACGTTGAAAGAAAACAATAAAAGAAAAGGGGTTTTTGAAGCCAGATTTAAACTAAAGTAAATAATAAGAATAAGATGCAAGGCGGTATAACCAGCCAATAAAAATATATATACTAAATTAGGCGGTATAACCAGCCAATAAAAATAAATATATTAAATTAGGCGGTATAACCAGCCAATAAAAATAAAACAAAGTTAATATACAAATTAGGCGGTATAACCAGCCAATAAAAATAAATATACTTTTAAAAATGAGCAAACTAGAAAAGTAAGAAAACAAGTAAGTAAGAAGAATCAAATATGAAAAATATGGTTAAGGTTTCATTCTCCACCACTAGACATCATTAAGAATCAATTTCAGATCTATCAATATCAACCAACTATCAAAGTTAACAACCGTAGATAACAACAAGCTCTGTTATCCCAATCTTTCCTTAGTTTGTCGTTAAATAGAACAAGCTCTCTATTTAATCTCTAACCATCAAACAACCTAGAATAAGCTCTCTAGATTCAATTTAATGGCAGCTTTATGATGAGAAAGATAGGTTGATCTAAGCAACAAACACATAAGCTCGGATTGTTCAACTTAGGTTATGTTCCACTTTGCAATTATTGAAAACTTGACCATAATCATTAATCACAAATTGCCACTTATGAATAGGAAATCAAGACAATTACACGGATCAAGACTCCTAAACTAGCAATAGATAATTATCAAGATCTATCTAGTTGTACACCTAAACAAATCAAGACAACATCATGAACAATTCTTGTAGAAGAACATAAGCAACTTTGATAGAAAATTAATGATAGATAGAATCTGAAAATCAATCACAAAACATGTCTAGGGCTTTGAAATCACCCTTAACCAAATAGAAGTTTAGCCTAGCATAGGCATTATAAACATAAAATTAAATAGAATCTAAGAAGAAAATAAAAGAAAGAAAGAAGAAGAAGAAGAATATTAATTATCCAACCTCTTGCCCTTTCTAAAGAAAAAGAAAACTAGAGAAAAGAAAGAAGAAGAAAACTTAGAGAATTTTATTACAAAGGCTAATATCCTACCAATGTACAATATGATCCCTTACAATCATCCAAGGCCCTCTATTTATACACATTTTGGAGGGCTAAATGACAAGAGACAAGCTTTACAAATTTCAAAGGTAGGTATAATAGGTGGGTGCATTTTTCTAACAATTTTCGTCATACATGACAATTTTGATCAGCCAACTTGATGGTCGATTTTGTCAATTTGGGAGGCCTTATCTGATCACATGGTCTTCTAGAAAAATGTTACCCTATCAGTTACGGATCCGTAGCCGTTGGAATCAGCTCATTTGCTGATGTGGATAAGTAGATATGGGCAAAATACGAAAACAGGTCAGCACAGACGTCATTGCACATCAGCCAACTTGATGGTCGATTTCGCTAGAGAAAACGACTCCGTTTCAAGAAGTGTAAAACATGAAAAAGATAGATATGCCTCTTAGCTTTGCACGGCTACAAATTTCAGCCTTATTGCTTCAGTGAAACTCGAGATATAGCTGATATGGAAAAAGGTGTCGGAACTGGAACTGAACTGGATTTGCCCTTAATTCTTGTAATCTGAAATCACTCAAAGAAACTTGTGAAAAACACCAAAATACATAAAAATATAAAAGATCATAAACACAATTAGACTAAACGATAATAACTCGTATTTGACACAAAACAATAATAAAACATAACTAAAAACTATATAATTATACGAGTTATCAGGTTCCAAATGAAAGATAAGCACTGACTACGGGTAATGGAGAAGTCACTTGCAAGAAAAAACTGAAAGAAAAGTCAATCCGGGAGAAAACCGAGAATTAGGGTTTTTAGTGGATTTCGGTGAAAACGGGAAGAATCACAGAAATGGCCCGACTTGGTAAGACCAAAGCCCCCAATGGATGAGGAATGATTAAAAAGGATGGCCCAAGGCTCAGATTGAAGAAAATCTGAAAATCGGACTTGTTTTGAGCAAAACCGGGTTTCGGAGGTTAAAGGGCAAAATTGGAAAAATTTGGGAAAAATAGCAAATGGACTCCGAAAATTCTGAAAGATTTGTACATCTCATTCTTAAATCATTTGAAGGAGATTGGTAAAATAAAATCTTGATTCGGAGTTCGTTTGCAAAATGGCCAAATCCCGGGCTTCTTATGCAGTAATTCAAAAAGGAAAATCCCAAAAAAAAATAGCAAATGGGCTCCAAATCTTTTGAAATTTTGCAGATCTCATTTTTAAATTATTTGGAAGAGATTGGCGAAAGAAAATCTTGATTCCGAGTTCGTTTGTAAAATGGCTAAATCCCGAGCCTCCTATGTAGTAATTCAAGCCGATAAATCCCGAAAAAATACCAAATGAGCTCCAAAAATTATGAAAACTTCCAGATCACACTTTTTAATTATTTTGAAGAGATTGGTGAAGAAAAATCTTGATTTGGAGCTCGTTTAAAAAATGGTAAAAAGTAGGGGCATAAAAGGACATTTTGGGAAGAAAAAATCCAAATAAATAGCAAATGGACTCGGATAATTTTGAAAACTTCCAGAAATCAATATTTTATTATTTTGGAAGTATTAAAAAAAGAAAAATTGAATTTGGAGCCCGTTTGATATTTATTTTGCATCCGGGGGGCAAAATGGTCGTTTCACCCAAGCAACCGAAAAGGGCTTCTTTGGGCCTTTCAAAAATCAGAGCTGGGCTGGAAAAGAGAAGTGCTGGCCTACCCAAGCCCAAAGGAAGGAGGAAGCTTAGGATTTTTTCAATCAAGTGATTAAAAATCAAGAGTTAAGTTAGAGATTTTCATTTTTGAGCCTAAGTCCCAATCCCACATCCCTTTGTAATGTCAAGCCAAGGAGGTGCTCACCTTATAAATAAGGAGTCTTGGCCTTTGGTTGAGATCACCCACTACCCCTTGTGAGATAGTCTATACACTTGTATTAGGATTATCCGGGTGGTGAGTCATAGTGTTTTTGTTGAGAGGGTTTGTAGCTTAATCCGTTCAAAAGCTACTCTGATGGTTTATAGCTTAATCCGTTCAAAAGCTACTCTGAGGGTTTGTAGCTTAATCAGTTCAAAAGCTACTCTGAGGGTTTATAGCTTAATCCGTTCAAAAGCTACTTGTGAGAGGGTTTGTGGCTTAATCCGTTCAAAAGCTACTCTGAGGGTTTATAGCTTAATCCGTTCAAAAGCTACTTGGTGAGTTTTCATTTTAAAATAATGTTTCGTGTTCTTCCTTCATTTCCTTTCTTAAGTATATTTTTCTTACATTTTGTTTTTACAATAAACTCACCATGGCCAAATGGCCTACATTATTTATTTTAAGTTGTTATTTTTGATTCATTTTACCATATTGTTTATGCTATTTTCTTTATTTTTGATGTTTTAAATATTATGTTATTTCATGTTCTTAAGTTATATTTAATTTGGTTGCTTTGTTTGTTGCCATTTATGTCTTAGATATCATGTTTTTGCATTTTTAATTTTCTGTTTTCATGTTGTTTAAATTTGAGCAGGTTTTAGAGTTAGCATATTAAGTGTTTGTGAAAATGCTTGTGTGATTCTTTGCATGATTCTTGTTTTATATCTTAGTGAGCATGTTTTAGATTTGGTATATTAGGTGTTTGTGAAAATGCTTGTGTGATTTTTGTGTTATGACTTAGTTTTTCATGCTAGCATACCAAGTGTTTGTGAAAATGCCATGCTTGTTGAAGCTTGGGGCCATTTGGCTACTCTATGTGTTTTGCATTGTGTGTTGTATTTTTGTCATGCTAGTTGTTAGGTTTATGCATTTGCATGATATTTGGTTGGATTTTTGAATTAAGCATGCCTTGTGTTTGTGAAAATGCCATGCATGTCTTAGGTCTAGGTTACATTAAATGCCATGCAAGTTCATGTTAGGTCTAGGCCATATTATTTGTGTCATGCATTTTCCTTACATTTAGGTTTAGATCCATGCATTTCATGCATTATGTTTTCTGCATTGTTTCATGCATTTCATGTTCATGCCACTTGAATAATGACTTGAGCCAATTGATGGTTCAAAGTCATGCTCTCTTGAGCACACTTGTGGAAAATTAAGTTTGTCAAATTGATTATTCTACCTTTGTGATTTTTTTTACTTAGCCAATTTTTATCTAACTTTTAAAAAGTCCTAGCTACTGTCTTCAAGTCATTCTATGGGTTTAAAATATTTTTATTTTGGTTTTTAAATAATTTTATCAAAGACAAAAAAAAAAAATGTGTTGGCATAGCAGTTTTTTTTTTCCACCCAAAACTCGTACATCTCCGATTTTTCTGGGAATTCATATTTGATCAGAAAATTAATTCGATTTTTTCTCGTGTAGTTTTACATGTCCTGAGTCTCCAATAATTTTTTCAGAATTTTTGGAATTTTTAAAAATAGGGTAAAAAATCGTGGATTAAAACTGGACAGTGGAGTCAGAATTGAATTTAAAGAAAAACAAAGCAGTTTTTTCTCCTCCAAAAACTCGTACATCTCTGGTTTTTCTGGGAATTCATCTTTGATCAAAAAATTAAGCCGATTTTTTGTCGTGTAGTTTTACATGTCCTGAGTCTTCAGTATTTTTTTTGGAATTTTTGGAATTTTTAAAAATGGGATAAAAAATCGTGGATTAAAACTGGACAGTGGAGTCAGAATTAAAAAAAAAAAACATTTTTCTGTTTTGGTTAATTTACTTAGAGTGGGCTGATTAGGAGAGTTAGCTACTGACTTAGGGTGATTTTTAAGCCTTTTCAAACTCTAAAAATGGTTTTTCAAGTCTCGGGTTAAGGGTAGTAAAGTCCGGATTTTTAAACTCAGAAAATTAGAGTCATTTTAAAAATTTTAGCCCAGTTTTTATTTTTAATTCAAGCTTTTCAAAATTGTTTTCAAACAATCACAAAGTATTTTGGTTTTAGAATATTTAATTTGACATATTTTTCTAAGGTAGCCGGATATCTTTTTAGATATACGGATTTCCTTAATTAAAGGAAAAAATACATTTCATGCATTGCATTTTTATATTCATGCATTTTATATAATATGTGATTCTTGCCATAATAATTTCTATGTGTCATGTCATTTAGGTTGCATTATATTATTTAGATTTTGCTATGTCATTTTATTTATGTCATGCACATACATATTCATCTCTTTTAAATGTTTTCAAAAAAAAAAAGATAATGGTTTTCAATAAAAATAAAGATATTCCCGAGTTAAAATAATTTATGAGTTCTCTACCGGGTTTGCTGGACGGAATTTCATCAATTATCATTAATAAAGGAATATCTTTCTTTCAAAAAAGAGAATGATTCGGAAAGTTTTCCAAAACTAATAAAAATTTCTATATTTTGCCACGTTTGTTGGGGAGTATAGGAAAATTTTGAATTTATAAATTTCGGATCATTGTCAAAAAAAAAATGAAATTACTTTTCTTTAAGTTGGGAATTAATTTGAAATACTAAATTTAAAACCAACTTTTACCGAGACTTGAGATAACACACGATTAATAAGGTACCGATTTATACGAGCGTTGTGGGGGTGCTAATCCTTCCCCGCACGTAACCGACTCCCGAACCCGCTTCTTTGATTTCTCTGGTTTAAAACGCAGACTTGAAATTGGTTTTTAAAATGTTTTAATTAATTTTTAAAATATTTTATAAAACCGGTTTTAATAGGTGGCCGATCACACCTAGCTAAAAAAGATTGGTGGCGACTCCATGTCTTTTTTAAGGTCATTTTCAAAACCTTCATTTTTAGAGGAATTAAGTCGATTTTTCCTCAGTTTTTTTAATATCACACTTAACGAATAATAAAATCTTGCGATAAGACTCGTCGTTATTATTTTTTTTAGGTTGCGACAGCTTGGCGACTCCGCTGGGGATTTATTAGAGAGTCAGGCCTAGAATTGGTCGTGTGTTATCAAAGTCTCGGTTTTGTTGGTTTAATTGGTATTTAATTTTAATTCCCACATTTTTTTTAATAAGGAGAATTTTGAAAATAATAAAATATTTTTAAATATGTTCATACTCATGTGCATGCATTTTATTTTTGTTCTCTAGTTATTCAAGGTTGTATATTATAATTGCTTGTCGGTTAATGCGTTACACTATTCTTGAATGTTTTAATTGCTAAGGGCATTTAGAATAAGGTTTGTAGAATAGGTAGTGAAAGGTTTGATATTCCTCCACACACACTACACGTGCATTTGCATAACATGAATCCTATACCCGGATTCTGTCCTTTTAAGTGGGAGTAAAGTAACTACGCCTTCGTGATGATCCTCCGTATGGGCTAGTGAAACACTTCCGGAGTATAAAGTACCTAATGCCTTCGTGATGATCCTCCGCATGGGCATAGGAAAATATACTCTAACGAATTGAACCCGCTTTTATCGGGGTGCCTTACTAGCCTTCACCGGCGACAGTGAGGAACAATTCGGGGCCTTAGAACCGATTCACCCTCATATAGTGAACCTAGGCGAAGCCATCCCGAATTTCCGTCAGATATACCGAAAATAAGAACACATGGAGGGACATTTCTAAACTTTTTGTTACCTGTTTTACACTCCGAATAAGTGTGGTAGATCGGGCAACGATGTACGTACATCGCCCGTAATAAATGTGATACTCCGTCTCGAAGACATCGTGATGCCTAAATAAGCAGATATTGCTGGGGCAGATGTTCATTAGCTGTTTTTTTTAAAAAAAAAAAAAATCTTTTTTCAAGCATTTTGCATGTTGCACATTTCATACATGTGTGAATAGAGCATGTACATTTTTGGTTGTGTTATTGATCTCATTCTTTGCAATAAACAGTTGGTAATTTCATTTGATGATTTCATAAAACCGGTAGTGTCACTTGAACATTTGCATATTGTACCATAGTAAGATCCACCCTGAAATTCTTTTGAAAATGATGTGATTGGTTTATCAAAAAAAAAAAAAAAATTGGAGGCAAATCTTGCATAATGAGATTTTTGAATAACCAAGATTTAGGTCCCACCAATTTCGTGTAATCATTGATTTCTTTGTATATACCTTTCTGTTAATTCATTTATTTTTGCATGTATCATTTTGACATCATGTTATAGTCATAGCATGCATGGTCATTCATTGTAAGATACGTTTATGACATGCATGGTCATTATTTGTATATACTTATGTATCAATTTATTCTTTCTTTACATGCATCATGTTGGCATCAAGTTGCATTCATGCATTCATAGTCAGCATGATTTTTTCTGTATATATCCATATATCAATTTATTCTTTCTTTACATGCATCATGTTGGCATCCAGTTGCATTCATGCATTCATAGTCAGCATGATTTTTCTGTATATATCCATTATCAATTTATTCTTTCTCTATATGCATCATGGTAGCATCAAGTTGCATTCATGCATTCATAGTCAGCATGATTTTTCTGTATCTATTCATATATCAATTTATTCTTTCTTTACATGCATCATGTTAGCATCAGGGTGCATTCATGGCATACATAGTCATCATGATATGCTCATGCATTAATTTGTCATATTGGCATCAGGTTGCGTTCATGACATACACGGCCAGCATGACTTTCTTTGTATATACTCTGTGTCAATCATTTATTCTTCACATGCATCATAATTGACATTGTGTGGCATTCATAGTGTATATGATCATTCATTGAGAAATGCATTTGGAACATACATGGTCATTCATTGCATATATCCATGCATTGGTTTTTCTTATTCTTTAAATGCATCATGTTGGCATCGTGTTGCATTTATAACATACATGGTCAACATGTTTCCACTGTATATGACCACACATAACTTTGTTTATCCTTCACATGCATCAAATTGCACTCATGACATTCATAGCTCATTCATCATGAAACACATTAATAAGATGAAATAGAAATTGGCTTAGCTTTGAAGAGTTTTCTTCGTCAGCTAAAAGCTATGACCCCAACAGCAAGTGCGAGTATCATATTGGGGCAATTGGGCATTCGACTAAAAATGCAGAAAACTGAAGGAAAGAATTGAGGGTCTTGTCCACAATGGCATTTGGATTCCAGAGCTTATCGAACATTGGAAATCTGTTTTACCATAGATTGATTTCCTCTTGAAGAATTTTGAGGATAAAAATTGTTATCTTTGAAAGCATGTCAATAGGAGCATTCTGATGCATATTTTTCTATACACTTTGATGATGAAAGCGCTTGTCTCATGATGACATCTACATGAAATAAATAAATTTTGAATTTAAATATTTTGTGAAACTTTGAGAAAATTTGTGGTAAATAATAAATAAGTGGTTTTCACATGAAATAATGAACAATCTTGAGAATATTGATGATCTTTGTTAAAAATGACCCAATACTTTCTCCATTCTCTTTTAGGCTTTCCTAAGCCTAAATCTTTTGAACCGAGACCATTTGAAAGACCTAATGCTTCAAGGAATATGAATGATTTGACTTCATAAAACCATTGTCATCACAGAATAAGCAAAGACATAGATCTTAGTCTAGGCTATGAACAAAGGAACGAACTTTTTGAAAATTTTCAAATTCCTTGAAAATCAAACAAATGAGACATTCTTTCAAGAATCCAGATTTTGATAATTTGGTGTGTGTCAAGATTTTGCTAAAACCATTCATGACCTTTCCCAATGACCACAAAACACTAATTGCTTAGACGTCACTTCATGATTGACACCCTGGGGCACAATGATTAAACTAGATTATCCCCTGTCCTAGAGAAAACCTGTTTTTGGGTCATATTTTCCTTGTCTCTTCAAAGAACTTAGATTGGAAACTCAGCCTTTTCAAAACAGACCTAGACTTGCAATGTTCCTCGTTGATACAAATTCGCATGGTTAATCAAATTGGGGCATCATATGTGGAAATGATGGATACATAGTGAAGAAGGATGAGCTAATGCATGAATCATTGGGGGCGTGAGACGAAAAAAAAACAAAAAAAAAAAATTTGTGATATCATGCATATGAGAATTCGGATGATTCCAAAGTGCAAAATGAAATTATGAATATCTATTTCCCCTGGGGATTGCTTTTCAATGTGAATATTTGTGCTTGACATGAGAAATGGCCATCTTTCATATCCCTTTCACACAAAAAGAAATTATCCATAGTCACCCCTTTTGAGCCAAAAGAATTCTTTCTTCTTTGAACCCTGATCAAGGATTACCCTCTACACTGGGGGGCAAATGCGAGGAAAGATCTTTTCAAAGATCATTGAGAAATGAGTGACAGCTCAGGGACAGACACAAAGCAAATGGAGCCCCGAATAAATACGGGTGCACTCTGTCAAAGAAAAAAGAAGAGGAAAAGATGACGAAATGAAAGCCAAGAAAAACAAACAAAAAACACAATAAAAAAATGTGTGTGAAAGACATGGCAAATTGAAAGCCAAAAGCAAAGAAGAAAAAGAGCAAAATCAAAAAGAAAGAAATGTCCAAGAAGAGACACATGCTTCAAAGAAAATCCTCTTCAAGAAAGGATCCTTGATCTGATTACCCTCAAACACATATTTTGGGCCTATTTATCCTTTCTTTCTGAACCCTGAACCATGGCCTACATTACGTGCTTTAAAAGTCCATTTTGATCAAGCATGAATGTTTAATTTGAAGGGTTTTCCTCAGATTTTATCCCATCTCATCAAATTCTCATTTCACTAAGGAAGAATTTAGAATTCTCAAGTACATGGTAAAAAAAAAAAAGAGAAAAATTGAAAAGAATGGGACTCTAGGGCGAAAACCCAAAAAAACGGGCGGTCTAGAGTAGAATGGGAATTTTCGATGCCATTGATGATAGTGCCGATACCCCAAAAGAAAAGATCTTATTAAAGGAGTGGTCATCGAGGAACATCTAGGAATTCCTGAACCCCCCAAATTGTCAGTTCTCATTCAGAGGATTGTCTTCAAAAACTGAAACTTTTGTTCCCAAGATTAAACTTTCTGGTTTAAACATCTCAGCCAATCTTGACGCTTGTCAAAATGCCTTGATACGGAAACAAAAAAGAATGTTGAATTTGTTTGGTTCTCAATGAATTCATGATTTATAAAACCTGTTCCATTTGTGAGCCTAGAAGGGATATATATTTTTGTCATGAAGTTTTCCTGGAAAAGTCAGAATCTTGTTATACCAAGCCTTGCCAATCCCAGTTGAAAAAACCCAGATTGATACTTAGAGAAATTTCTAACAATGATCATCAGTCTTCAAAAGATTTGTACATCACACATTGTGGGGTTAATATTTTTTGTTCAGAAGTTTTCAAAATGCGAAAACAAATAAAGAGATTTTTTGAAATACCCATTTTGATGTTGGCATGAGACAAGGATTTTTCTAACTCAAAGGTGTATAACTGCCAGGATAGGTCTTGACTTCCAGATATGAGAAGAAGAAATAGAACCCAGTTCAGATCTCTATTGATGAAAGTTTGAAAAACTGTTGGGGCAAAGAGAATAGCCAAAATGAATTGAAGATATACTCTGATTTGAAGAGGAAAAATGAATTTGAAAGGCTAAGCCAAAGTCTAGAGGAACAACCGGGGGCACTTGCATCACTCATGAGCACTCATCTCTCTATCAAGCTTTTACATCTGCACAGTGTCGACAAGCATTTGCATCATTCATGGGTATTTGCATTGTCATTATTCCATAAGCATCTGCATTTTACCTTTACATTTACATTCTTCATATTCGTGTCATCTCAAACAATTGCATCATTTCTAGAATCATTGCATTTTCATTAATGTGTGGTAATTGTAGTTACACCATTCATAAACCAGTTACATGAACACAATTAGTAGGGGCATCTGCATCATGAAACATGGGCATCAATCCAAGTCATTTACATTTGCATTAAAGACATTTGCACCAGTTTAAGTCATTTCGTATCTTATTCAACATATGCATTTGCATCAAAAAGCATTCGCATCTTCTCAAAATCTTTAAGTTAATTTTCAACAATTCTTCACCACCATTCTTAAGACCCCCGGGCATCATTTTTAAAGTCGCATACAGCGCATTTTTTTCAAATCACGGGTAAGGCCTCCGGGCACCATTCTTAAGACCTCCGGGCAACATTCTTAAGACCTCCGGGCATCATTTTTAAAGTCGCATACAGCGCATTTTTTCCAAATCACGGGTAAGGCCTCCGGGCACCATTCTTAAGACCCCCGGGCATCATTTTTAAAGTTGCATACAGCGCATTTTTTTCAAATCACGGGTAAGGCCTCCGGGCACCATTCTTAAGACCTCCGGGCAACATTCTTAAGACCTCCGGGCATCATTTTTAAAGTCGCATACAGCGCATTTTTTTTCAAATCACGGGTAAAGCCTCCGGGCACCATTCTTAAGACCCCCGGGCATCATTTTTAAAGTCGCATACAGCGTATTTTTTCCAAATCACGGGTAAGGCCTCCGGGCACCATTCTTAAGACCCCCGGGCATCATTTTTAAAGTTGCATACAGCGTATTTTTTTTCAAATCACGGGTAAGGCCTCCGGGCACCATTCTTAAGACCCCCGGGCATCATTTTTAAAGTCGCATACAGCGCATTTTTTCCAAATCACGGGTAAGGCCTCCGGGCAACATCTTTAAGACCTCCGGGCATAACTCTTTTTCAGGGGTAAGGCCTCCGGGCCCCAATTTTTAAGACCTCCGGGCATAATTTTCAATTTTTAAGACCTCCGGGCATAATTTTCAATTTTTAAGACCTCCGGGCATAATTTTTCAAATCACAAGTAAGACCTCCGGGCAACATCTTTAAGACCTCCGGGCATAACTCTTTTTTCAGGGGTAAGGCCTCCGGGCCCCAATTTTTAAGACCTTCGGGCATAATTTTCAATTTTTAAGACCTCCGGGCATAATTTTTCAAATCACAAGTAAGACCTCCGGGCAACATCTTTAAGACCTCCGGGCATAACTCTTTTTTCAGGGGTAAGGCCTATGGGCACCATTTTTAAGACCTCCGGGCAACATCTTTAAGACCTCCGGGCATAACTCTTTTTTCAGGGGTAAAGCCTATGGGCACCATTTTTAAGACCTCCGGGCATAATTTTTCAAATCACAGTTAAGACCTTCGGGCATAACTCTTTTTTAGGGGTAAGGCCTATGGGCACCATTTTTAAGACCTCCGGGCATAATTTTTCAAATCACAGGTAAGACCTCCGGGCATAACTCTTTTTTCAGGGTAAGGCCTATGGGCACCATTTTTAAGACCTCCGGGCATAATTTTTCAAATCACAGGTAAGACCTCCGGGCAACATCTTTAAGACCTCCGGGCATAACTTTTTTCAGGGGTAAGGCCGCCGGGCACCAATTTTTAAGATCTCCGGGCACCAGTTTTTTAAGACCTCCGGGCACCAATTTTAAAGACCTTCGGGCATAAATTTTTCTTTTGAAAATCGAATTCGTTTTCTTAAGACGAATCGAGCCTTGTTTAGGCAGGGAATTCAATTTAAGGACAAAATCTTCAATTTATTGTTTAAAAAAAAAATAAAAAAAAAATTGAAAAATTGAAAAAGAGAAAAAATAGAAAAAAAGAAAAAAGAAAAAAAAGAAAAAAAGAGAAGGAAAAAAAGTAGAAAATGAAAAATGCAAAAATGAATGAAGAAATGAAAAAGAAAACCCCTTTCCTCTTCATGTGATTTCAAATGACCGTATAAAATTAGTGTTGGTTTATCTTTGCCTGATTCCTGATTCTCAGCAATAGCCAAAGCATGAGCACCTTGTTAAAAGACATGTGCATCTGCATCATTTCTCAAAACTTCTGGTGGGGATATCCAGAATTTTACAGTTTTAAAAATGAACAAGACTTCGGTGGTGATAGCTGAAGCCTCTGGTGGAGATATCCAGGGTTTTATAATTTCGAAACATGAAAAATCTTCTTCTGGAGGTGATACCCAGAATTTTTACATTTAAAAAAATGAGCAAGACTTTGGTGGTGATAGCCGAAGCTTCTGGAGGAGATATCCAGAATGTTAAACACAACCGAGAACAAGATAGGTTAAGGCCCCGAGACCATCGTCGAGGTCGTTTCCTTTCTTGCAAATCGAATTCGTTTCCTTAAGACGAATCGAGCCTTGATTAGGTAGGGAATTCAATTTAAAGACAAATCTTCGATTTACTTTTTAAAAAAAAAAAAAAATTTGAAAAAATTTGAAAAAAGGAAAAAAGATGAAAAATAAAAAATGAAAAATAGAAAATGAAAAAAAAAATGAAAAATGAAAATGAAAAAGAAACCCCTTTCCCTTTCCTTCACATGTGATTTCACTGACCGTACAAAATTAGTGTTGGTTTATCTTTGCCTGATTCCTGATTCTCAGCAATAGCCAAAGAGGGGCAGCTGTAGACACCTAATTTTGTCCGGACCACTAAACAGGTATGTTTTCTTCCTATATTGATGTTTCCGAGTGTAAAAAGACTTTTTTCATCCTGCAGGTGGTACTCCGAGACTTAGATTAAGAGGGCGAGCACAAAAAGTCAAACTTGAAAAAAAGACAACCCCGAAAAAAGTCAACCCCGAAAAAGTCAACCCCAGAAAGTCAACTACTGAAAAAGTCAACCCACTTTCAAAATCAACATTTTAAGTTCAAAAGAATTTTGATAATCCGAGGTCTACATTGAAAGATTTGGAGTCCGGAAGTTGGGATTTGGAGATTCAGTAGAAAAGAAACCCTAATCCGAGAAATTTGGGGAAAAGTGCTTAAACGATCAAACTGGTCGAAATTGAAGGTTCCAAATGAAAGATAAGCACTGACTACGGGTAATGGAGAAGTCACTTGCAAGAAAAAACTGAAATAAAAGTCAATCCGGGAGAAAACCGTGAATTAGGGTTTTTAGTGGATTTCGGTGAAAACGGGAAGAATCACAGAAATGGCCCGACTTGGTAAGAACAAAGCCCCCAATGGATGAGGAATGATTAAAAAGGATGGCCCAAGGCTCAGATTGAAGAAAATCTGAAAATCGGACTTGTTTTGAGCAAAACCGGGTTTCGGAGGTTAAAGGGCAAAATTGGAAAAATTTGGGAAAAATAGCAAATGGACTCCGAAAATTCTGAAAAATTTGTCAATCTCATTCTTAAATCATTTGAAGGAGATTGGTAAAATAAAATCTTGATTCGGAGTTCGTTTGCAAAATGGCCAAATCCCGGGCTTCTTATGCAGTAATTCAAAAAGGAAAATCCCAAAAAAAATAGCAAATGGGCTCCAAATCTTTTGAAATTTTGCAGATCTCATTTTTAAATTATTTGGAAGAGATTGGCGAAAGAAAATCTTGATTCCGAGTTCGTTTGCAAAATGGCTAAATCCCGAGCCTCCTATGCAGTAATTCAAGCCGATAAATCCCGAAAAAATACCAAATGAGCTCCAAAAATTATGAAAACTTCCAGATCACACTTTTTAATTATTTTGAAGAGATTGGTGAAGAAAAATCTTGATTTGGAGCTCGTTTAAAAAATGGTAAAAAGTAGGGGCATAAAAGGACATTTTGGGAAGAAAAAATCCAAATAAATAGCAAACGGACTCGGATAATTTTGAAAACTTCCAGAACTCAATATTTTATTATTTTGGAAGTATTAAAAAAAGAAAAACTGAATTTGGAGCCCGTTTGATATTTATTTTGCATCCGGGGGGCAAAATGGTCGTTTCACCCAAGCAACCGAAAAGGGCTTCTTTGGGCCTTTCAAAAATCAGAGCTGGGCTGGAAAAGAGAAGTGCTGGCCTGCCCAAGCCCAAAGGAAGGAGGAAGCTTAGGATTTTTTCAATCAAGTGATTAAAAATCAAGAGTTAAGTTAGAGATTTTCATTTTTGAGCCTAAGTCCCAATCCCACATCCCTTTGTAATGTCAAGCCAAGGAGGTGCTCACCTTATAAATAAGGAGTCTTGGCCTTTGGTTGAGATCACCCACTACCCCTTGTGAGATAGTCTATACACTTGTATTAGGATTATCCGGGTGGTGAGTCATAGTGTTTTTGTTGAGAGGGTTTGTAGCTTAATCCGTTCAAAAGCTACTCTGATGGTTTATAGCTTAATCCGTTCAAAAGCTACTATGAGGGTTTGTAGCTTAATCCGTTCAAAAGCTACTCTGAGGGTTTATAGCTTAATCCGTTCAAAAGCTACTTGTGAGAGGGTTTGTGGCTTAATCCGTTCAAAAGCTACTCTGAGGGTTTATAGCTTAATCCGTTCAAAAGCTACTTGGTGAGTTTTCATTTTAAAATAATGTTTTTTGTTCTTCCTTCATTTCCTTTCTTAAGTATATTTTTCTTACATTTTGTTTTTACAATAAACTCACCATGGCCAAATGGCCTACATTATTTATTTTAAGTTGTTATTTTTGATTCATTTTACCATATTGTTTATGCTATTTTCTTTATTTTTGATGTTTTAAATATTATGTTATTTCATGTTCTTAAGTTATATTTAATTTGGTTGCTTTGTTTGTTGCCATTTATGTCTTAGATATCATGTTTTTGCATTTTTAATTTTCTGTTTTCATGTTGTTTAAATTTGAGCATGTTTTAGAGTTAGCATATTAAGTGTTTGTGAAAATGCTTGTGTGATTCTTTGCATGATTCTTGTTTTATATCTTAGTGAGCATGTTTTAGATTTGGTATATTAGGTGTTTGTGAAAATGCTTGTGTGATTTTTGTGTTATGACTTAGTTTTTCATGCTAGCATACCAAGTGTTTGTGAAAATGCCATGCTTGTTGAAGCTTGGGGCCATTTGGCTACTCTATGTGTTTTACATTGTGTGTTGTATTTTTGTCATGCTAGTTGTTAGGTTTATGCATTTGCATGATATTTGGTTGGATTTTTGAATTAAGCATGCCTTGTGTTTGTGAAAATGCCATGCATGTCTTAGGTCTAGGTTACATTAAATGCCATGCAAGTTCATGTTAGGTCTAGGCCATATTATTTGTGTCATGCATTTTCCTTACATTTAGGTTTAGATCCATGCATTTCATGCATTATGTTTTCTGCATTGTTTCATGCATTTCATGTTCATGCCACTTGAATAATGACTTGAGCCAATTGATGGTTCAAAGTCATGCTCTCTTGAGCACACTTGTGGAAAATTAAGTTTGTCAAATTGATTATTCTACCTTTGTGATTTTTTTTACTTAGCCAATTTTTATCTAACTTTTAAAAAGTCCTAGCTACTATTTTTAAGTCATTCTATGGGTTTCAAATATTTTTATTTTGGTTTTTAAATAATTTTATCAAAGACAAAAAAAAATGTGTTGGCATAGCAGTTTTTTTTTTCCACCCAAAACTCATACATCTCCGATTTTTCTGGGAATTCATCTTTGATCAGAAAATTAATTCGATTTTTTTTCGTGTAGTTTTACATGTCCTGAGTCTCCAATAATTTTTTCAGAATTTTTGGAATTTTTAAAAATAGGGTAAAAAATCGTGGATTAAAACTGGACAGTGGAGTCAGAATTGAATTTAAAGAAAAACAAAGCAGTTTTTTCTCCTCCAAAAACTCTTACATCTCTGGTTTTTCTGGGAATTCATCTTTGATCAAAAAATTAAGCCGATTTTTTCTCTGTAGTTTTACATGTCCTGAGTCTTCAGTATTTTTTTTAGAATTTTTGGAATTTTTAAAAATGGGATAAAAAATCGTGGATTAAAACTGGACAGTGGAGTCAGAATTAAAAAAAAAACATTTTTCTGTTTTGGTTAATTTACTTAGAGTGGGCTGATTAGGAGAGTTAGCTACTGACTTAGGGTGATTTCTAAGCCTTTTCAAACTCTAAAAATGGTTTTTCAAGTCTCGGGTTAAGGGTAGTAAAGTCCGGATTTTTAAACTCAGAAAATTAGAGTCATTTTAAAAATTTTAGCCCAGTTTTTATTTTTAATTCAAGCTTTTCAAAATTGTTTTCAAACAATCACAAAGTATTTTGGTTTTAGAATATTTAATTTGACATATTTTTCTAAGGTAGCCGGATATCTTTTTAGATATACGGATTTCCTTAATTAAAGGAAAAAATACATTTCATGCATTGCATTTTTATATTCATGCATTTTATATAATATGTGATTCTTGCCATAATAATTTCTATGTGTCATGTCATTTAGGTTGCATTATATTATTTAGATTTTGCTATGTCATTTTATTTATGTCATGCATATACATATTCATCTATTTTAAATGTTTTCAAAAAAAAAAAGATAATGGTTTTCAATAAAAATAAAGATATTCCCGAGTTAAAATAATTTATGAGTTCTCTACCGGGTTTGCTGGACGGAATTTCATCAATTATCATTAATAAAGGAATATCTTTCTTTCAAAAAAGAGAATGATTCGGAAAGTTTTCCAAAACTAATAAAAATTTCTATATTTTGCCACGTTTGTTGGGGAGTATAGGAAAATTTTGAATTTATAAATTTCGGATCATTGTCAAAAAAAAAAATGAAATTACTTTTCTTTAAATTGGGAATTAATTTGAAATACTAAATTTAAAACCAACTTTTACCGAGACTTGAGATAACACACGATTAATAAGGTACCGATTTATACGGGCGTTGTGGGGGTGCTAATCCTTCCCCGCACGTAACCGACTCCCGAACCCGCTTCTTTGATTTCTCTGGTTTAAAACGCAGACTTGAAATTGGTTTTTAAAATGTTTTAATTAATTTTTAAAATATTTTATAAAACCGGTTTTAATAGGTGGCCGATCACACCTAGCTAAAAAAGATTGGTGGCGACTCCATGTCTTTTTTAAGGTCATTTTCAAAACCTTCATTTTTAGAGGAATTAAGTCGACTTTTCCTCAGTTTTTTTAATGTCACACTTAACGAATAATAAAGTCTTGCGATGAGACTCGTCGTTATTATTTTTTTTAGGTTGCGACATTAGGATTTACTAAGTAACTAAATCTCATGTGATTATATATATTACGACAACTTTTGATTTTAATCTATTCATCACATAAAGTGTGAAAAAGGTTTGGGAGTTCTGATTTTTAAAAATAAATAAATGTTCATATATTTTTTTTTCATTTGATATGTTAAACATAAATCATTTAATAAATACAAGATAATTAATGTGTAATATCACGTGCAACACATATGACACAATGACTAGTAGATATAATGTTATCTTGTCTTTTATAGTAAAAATGTATAAGGTGGAAATTAAATAGAATATCTACTTCATTAAAATTAAATGAATTGGAGAATGAAAGTTTTCTATTTTTTTTATTCGATTTCATTCTCTTAAAAGGAAAATAATTATATCTGATAACAACTGATGAATAATGAAAAGAAGTTCAACCTAATCAAAACTCAGATATTAATTACTTAATTAATTAATATCCTTTTTATATCTCTCAATGTACACTTTTTTTGCAGAAGGAAAGGGCTTTTTATTCAATGCTTTTAACTATATAAGGAAAAAACATAAACTAATTAATTAGTAATGAATTGGCTTTATTACTTTAGATATTGTACTTTCCTCTTCCATTAAACATAATCTGCTGGAAAAGGATAAACATCAATAAATAGCTGAGTAGTTGACCCATGATTGAAATTTTAATAATTTTAAATTAATATGAAAATAAATAAAAATTATTTAAACTAATATTAACTTTAAATTTAATTAAAAATGCATTACTCATCTTTAAAGAAATAGTGAAAATTTTCATTGCTTTTTAAGTAGTGGAGATGATTCTTCCCCCCCCCCCCCCTTACCTAACGTTAGCCTTTACCTCAGTCCTTATTTCTGAGAGATTAATTTATGAATTTTAATTACTATGTTGACCAAAAGCTTATGAATTTTATCTGCCAAAATAATAATAATAATTAAACAAAACCTAGTTACAAGAAAGTTCAACTTTGGTTAAAATATTAAAAACTTTTAAATTTTATCACTTAACTTAGATAAACTCGTATATTTTTATTGCATCCAAATAAGTTTTTAACTTTTAATTTGCACCAAAATAAATTATTGACTTTTAATTTGTATCTAAATAAACCATTGACATAAATCAATCTTTCATTTGAAATAAAAAATTTATTTGAATACAAATCAAAGAATAATGATTTATTGTTTACAATAAAAATATAAAGACTTACTTTGAAAATTGAATAATCTAGAGACTTTTTTAATATTTAATTAAATTTAATTCACTATTAAATTTTTAAAGTTGAAATGTGTTAAATAACTTAATTCACTATTAAATTTTTAATTATTGTATCAAGAATATGGTGTAAGATCCCATATTTTCTTTGGGATAAAAGGGGCATGGAAGAGGAGGGATTTTCTTTTCTGATTTTATAAACATATTTTTGAATAATACAATTAATATCAAAATTTAAACTCAAAATCTCTAATATCAAATCTCAAGTTCTAATCATCAAATCATTACAAAATTTTCATTAAAGACAAAACATTTTATCTTTACAAAACATAAACCCTTGATGTTGATCTAATTTTTTTTAATAGTCCAAAACTTTTGGGGTCATAAAATCTAAAAAAGAAAAAAAAGAAAGAAATCATTCAAAGGAGGTGGTTTTTAATCATATTATTAGTTGATGAATTTTGTTAATAAGTATTTTAAGAATATTTTTTTATGATTACTATATATATAATAACATTTTTACCAGTATACTAAAAATGATGAATACATTTTTTAACTATTGTATTTAATATTATTATTATAAATTATATTAACTAATTTTAATAAGTACTTAAAAACGGTTGTCAACAAAAAAGCCTAATTTATTTAGATAAGGCTCGAAAGATAAGATATTTATCATAAAATATTGTCCACTTAACTAGAAATAATAAGAGAAATTAGGGATGGTAATTTGTACTGCAGATTCGGATATCCGCAGATATCCGATCTATTTTTGCGGATTCGGATTTGCGGATTAGGATAAAAGTCGGATTCGGATATTATAATTACTATCCGCAGCGGATTTGGAGCGGATGCGGATATGAACCCTCAAATATCCATTATCCGAATCCGCATAAATTATGTGGATTCGGATAGCGGATTCGAATATCCGAATCCAAATCCGGTTTTTGTAAAACACATAAAGTTTTGCTCTTGGAGAGACTTTAACTTTGGCCTGCAAAGTTATCTACCAAAGACTTAACCAAGTGAGCTAAGCTTCAATTTTGAAATAACATACTACTAAAATGAAATTATATCAAGTATAATGAAATATAATATTAATTTAAAAATATTTTTTAAATTAAAATATAATAATAAATTAATTAATTATGTTAAATACCTTTAAATTTAAAAAATACACGGTACTTTTATAAAATAATATTTGATAACTTAATCAGCTTAATTAGTTAAATCACTCTAATGACAATATTTATTTTATCTTTTACAAAAATGACCTTGTAATGAAGTTATGTACTTTAGTACTTATGTTAATTAAAATAAATATTAAAATATATTTTTTTTCCTAATATGACATAAATAAATATATATATATATATATATATATATATATAGAGAGAGAGAGAGAGAGAGAGAGAGAGATGTTTTAAGTATAAATCTTAAGAATCAAACTTTTATTAACTTAAAAAATTATACATAAATTTTTTTTGTCTTTTATTCTTTAATTTCATTGGACAATATAAAAGTAAATTTTGTTTAACACGACATAAATATATATATATATATGTTTTTAAGTATAAATCTTAAGAATCAAACTTTTATTAGCTTAAAAAATTAAACATAAAATTCTCTTTCATCTTTTATTCTTTAATTTCATTGGACAATATAAAAGTATAATGATAAAATTAAATTAGTTAATATACGTTAAACATTTATAAATTCTAAATATACATGATATTTTTATATAAATGTATAAACCTTAACAAATTATATACATATATGTATATATATTTCTTTGAAACCCTTTACACGACATGAATACATTAAGGATGGCAACGAGTCGAATTATTAAAACACGATATAAAAACAACACAAACACGACATGAATACACAAACGTGTCAAAATCTATATAACACGAATTATTAATGTGTCATAATTTATATTAATATATAATACCTTAAACACGATTATGAAACGTTAAAGTACACGATCATGAACGATATGAATGCACATATTGACAAGTCTAAATAAAATACACATATCATTATCAATTACCTATTTTATGTACTTTATTTTAAATTGTATGAAAAAATATTGTATGCATTTCGTCTAATCGTGTTCCATGTCAACGTGTTTGACTTGATTTGGATCAAAGTTTTAAACATAACTTTTAAATCATGTTTGATTTGACTTGAATATTAATATAAAATATTTTAATAATATTTATAAATATTTTTAGTATTTTAATATTTATTAATATATTTAAATAAAAAGATAAATTTAAGGATTTATTTATTTATTTTAACATTATAAAATAGCATAATAAAAGAAACATTCAATATAAAATAGCATAATAAAAAGAAACATTCAATTTTTTTATTTAAGGATTATAAAAGAAACATTAAATCTATTATATCTCATCTCCATAGTTAAATTAATGTTTAATTTTTTCTTTATGTAGTATCCAATTTAGTTGGAGATTCAGCTAGCACATGTGTTGTTGAGGAAGATGAGTAATCTTTGATAGTTGATATAACTAAGTTTTATGTTTGTTTTTAGTTTATGGAACAAATACTTTTAGTTTATGGAATTAATTTCTTATATTACCTAAGTTGTTTTTTGTATTTTGGAATCGTTATTTTCTTATTTAAGTTGTTGTTCTTGTATTTTAGAATTTATTTGTTGTTAATTATTAGTGATTTTGAATTTAAAATTAATTTTTGTTTGATTTTATAATTTTCTTTTAATTCTTTTTTGACTTATCAGATTCGGATTTTTTGCGGATTCGGATATCCGGCGGATAATGTTAATTAATTCGGATTCAGATAGTAATATTCGAATTATTGCGGATAATAAACGGATTCAGATTTCAAAACGGATTTACGAATTCAGATAATATAAAAAATGGTCGAGGCAAGTACCAGCACAGCTTTAGTGCAATAATTGCATTTTTTCCTTCAAGTTGGTATGACCTACAAAGGGCTAATTGAAGATCCAAATAGGCCCAAATGGTTAGAGTGTGGCGATCTTTTTAGTGGGAAAATGAAGGGGTTTTATTATAATATAATCATTTTTTTTTTATTTATCAAAATATCGTTATTTTCAAATTATTATTCAAAATTCGCTTATTTTTTAACTAGTTCGGAAATTGTCATGGGTCATAGCGATTTTTCAACTGATTTTTTAAAAAAAAATTAAAAAATACATTTGAAAAATCGCCATGGGCCATGACGATTTTCCAACTGTTTTTTCAAATTTTATATTTTAATTTTGAAAATTGCAACAGTTATAAAAAAGAAATAAAAAGAAAATTCCCTTGGTGTTTGTTTTTTTTTTTAATTTATATACTAAAATTTTATAATTTATTTAATTTTTTTTAATTTTATAAAAAAATAAAATTTAATTTCTTATTGAAATTTTATAAAAAATTAAATTAAATTTTTTATTGAAATTTTATAAAAAATTAAATTAAATTTGTTATTTTAATTTTATAAAAGATAAAATTTTATTTCTTATTTAAATTTTATATAAATTAAAATTTTATTTCTTATTTAAATTTTATATAAATTAAATTTTATTTCTTATTTTAATTTAAAAAAAAAAACCAAAACCAAAATCATATTTCTTATTTTAATTTTATAAAAAATTAAATTTTATTTCATATTTTAATTTTATATAAAATAAAATTTTATTTCTTATTTGAATTTTATATAAAATAAAATAAAATATTATTTCATATTTTAATTTTATTTCTTATTTCTTATTTGAATTTTATATAAAATAAAATTTTATTTCTTATTTGAATTTTATGCTGTAGAAAAATATTGAAATTGGATTCAATCTGCAATGGATGAGACTAATGTTTAGGGTTAGGGTTTCAGCTATTTTTCAGTCAATCAAATGTTGCATAAAATATTGGAATTGGATTCCTTCTGCAATAGATGGGACTATTTACCAGATTTAGGGTTAGGGTTTTAGCTATTTTTCAGTCAATCAAATGCTGAAAATATTGGAATTGGATTCCTTTTTCAATGGATGGGATTAATGATTTTGGGTTAGGGTTTCAATTATTTTCCAGTCAATCAAATGCTGGAGAAAGTATTGGAATTGGATTCCTTCTGCAATGGATGGGACTATTGGACAGTCCGGTACAAAGGATGAGATTTATCATCAGTTTTTTATTCAATGAGTTATCAGTTTTTCAGTCAATTAACCCTAGCCAAAAAATGGGAATAAGATTCGATCCTGTACAAAGGATGGGATTTGTCATCCGGTACAACACAATGAACCATTATAAATTCATAATACTGATGAAGGTTTACAATACCCCCTACAATAGTTTTTCAATCAGATTTTTTCTGAGTGCTAATACCTCCTCATTCTCATTCTTCTCTATTTCTTCTTTCTTTTGTTGAGTGATAATAACTCCATTCTCATCCTTCTCAGTTTCATTACTACACAACATGAGCAACAGAATGGTCGCATTGGTCTACTATAATGGCCAAATTCATAATTGATGCACCCAAAAGAGTGTATCTTATTTAACCTTGCACTAAAAAGATAAATTGTAAGTATAGTAGTTAGCAAGGGTCGAGTCCTCAGGGATTGGGTTTTAGTTTATAAGTTAATAGTTTAAAACTTAAATTCAAGAACAATAAAAGAAAAGGGGTTTTTGAAGCCAGATTTAAACTAAAGTAAATAATAAGAATAAGATGCAGGGCGGTATAACCAGCCAATAAAAATATATATACTAAATTAGGCGGTATAACCAGCCAATAAAAATATATATACTAAATTAGGCGGTATAACCAGCCAATAAAAATAAAACAAAGTTAATATACAAATTAGGCGGTATAACCAGCCAATAAAAATAAATATAAAAAATAAGCAAACTAAAAGTAAGAAAACAAATAAGTAAGAAGAATCAAATATGAAAAATATGGTTAAGGTTTCATTCTCCACCACTAGACATCATTAAGAATCAATTTCAGATCTATCAATATCAACCAACTATCAAAGTTAACAACCATAGATAACAACAAGCTCTGTTACCCCAATCTTTCCTTAGTTTGTCGTTAAATAGAACAAGCTCTCTATTTAATCTCTAACCATTAAACAACCTAGAATAAGCTCTCTAAATTCAATTTAATGGCAGCTTTATGATGAGAAAGATAGGTTGATCTAAGCAACAAACACATAAGCTCGGATTGTTCAACTTAGGTTATGTTCCACTTTGCAATTATTGAAAACTTGACCATAATCATTAATCACAAATTGCCACTTATGAATAGGAAATCAAGACAATTACACGGATCAAGACTCCTAAACTAGCAATAGATAATTATCAAGATCTATCTAGTTGTACACCTAAATAAATCTAGACAACATCATGAACAATTCTTGTAGAAGAACATAAGCAACTTTGATAGAAAATTAATGATAGATAGAATCTGAAAATCAATCACAAAACATGTCTAGGGCTTTGAAATCACCCTTAACCAAATAGAAGTTTAGCCTAGCATAGGCATTATAAACATAAACATAAAATTAAAGAAAATCTAAGAAAAAAATAAAAGAAAGAAAGAAGAAGAAGAAGAATATTAATTATCCAACCTCTTGCTCTTTCTAAAGAAAAAGAAAACTAGAGAATAGAAAGAAGAAGAAAACTTAGAGAATTTTATTACAATGGCTAATATCCTACCTATGTACAATATGATCCCTTACAATCATCCAAGGCCCTCTATTTATACACATTTTGGAGGGCTAAATGACAAGAGACAAGCTTTACAAATTTCAAAGGTAGGTATAATAGGTGGGTGCATTTTCTAACAATTTTCGTCATACATGACGATTTTGATCAGCCAATTTGATGGTCGATTTTGTCAATTTTGCAGGCCTTATCTGATCACATGGTCTTCTAGAAAAATATTACCCTATCAGTTACTGATCCATAGCCGTTGGAATCAGCTCATTTGCTGATGTGGATAAGAAGATATGGGCAAAATACGAAAACAGGTCAGCACAGACGTCATTGCACATCAGCCAACTTCATGGTCGATTTCTCTAGGGAAAACGACTCCGTTTCAAGAAGTGTAAAACATGAAAAAAATAGATATGCCTCTTAGCTTTGCACGGCTACAAATTTCAGCCTTATTGCTTCAGTGAAACTCCAGATATAGCTGATATGGCAAAAGGTGTCGGAACTGGAACTGAACTGGATTTGCCCTTAATTCTAGTAATCTGAAATCACTCAAAGAAACTTGTGAAGAACACCAAATTACATAAAAATATAAAAGATCATAAACACAATTAGACTAAACAATAATAACTCGTATTTGACACAAAACAATAATAAAACATAACTAAAAACTATATAATTCTACGAGTTATCACACCCCCACACTTAGCTTTTTGCTAGTCCTCGAGCAAAATCAAATAAAAATAAAATAAGAAAATCTAATCTAATCCACTTTCGTAGGAAATCACGATGGCACTTAGCATGTGACACAAGCCTTTAAACCCCTAGGTGTCCCTAGTGGACGAGTTTAGTCTCGTGAGGGTTTACTAGAACGATACCCACAAACATTGAAAAACTAAAATATAAATAAACTACATATACTAAAAATATTTATTCCTAATCCTTTCAATACAAATTAGAGACAATCTTTGAACAAGTCTTATAAACTAATCAATAGCTTAAAGAATTTCACAAAAAATCATGCTTGAATGTAAATTGTTTGAGTTAAGCCAATATTAACATAACATATTTCAATCAAAATAGTGCATATTCAAACTTAATCTCAACTACTCACATGGGATACCCTCATGATTTTCACTCTTTAAAGTAGTGGTGAAGTGTTTACACTCAATCAATCTCATGAAAACAGTTCTACCATATTCTTGCTTGTCCACCTATTCTCCACTATTTAGATCATACAACTTCATGAATCAAGAGGTCTTTATTCAAGGTTGTAATGGGGCCAAAGGGTTATAATGTGGTTAAAGAACAAAAGGATAAAGATATCACAAAGGTTCCAAAGAGTTCATAGAGTTTAGAGACATAATAAGATCATACAAAGAAACTTCTCAAAACTCTTTACAAGTACATAGTCATCTAGGCCGGATATTCATGTTGGGCCTTTTCTTCATTCTAAACAACTTTGTAACATCTTTTTTCTTTACTTTAACTAGAAGTTCAAGAGAAGATTTTTTTTTTTTTTAATATGGGAATGTATTTGACAATGATCCCTTTCTTTTTCTCTTGACTTTTTTCTTTCTTTTCCCCCCACACTTATCTTTTGTTTCCAACCCAAATTTTTAACTAAAAATATCCCTTGTTTTTTTTTTTTTGCAATATGTCTCAAAATATATAATCCATCTTTAGAACAAGGGTTATATTTAGGCTAGGTGTAAGTTGTGGTTACCAAATAAATAGCTTATTCAATGTAGGCTCAAATTGGCTCACTAGGGGTGTGTTCTCTTGGAACATCAATAAGGGATGGCTGTTTGGCCCTGGCTAAAAATCCTAATGCCTCTATCATATTCATGTTGTCACATGCATCAATATAGTCTCAACAAGGTCTAAAGCAAGTTCTAGAGAATCATGTAATCATAAGAGCACTCAAGAAAGAAATTAGATTGATTTATATAATGCATCAATCATTATAGGCTCAAAAACTCACAAGGATGATTATACAAGTCAGATTAAGTCTAAACATGCTTCTTTCTCAATCAACATATCATATTAACATTGGCTCATAAAAAGGTTGACATCAAGCTCAATTCTCATGAAAATCTTCTCACTAATAAATCTGTTTTAGACTTATGCAATTCATATCTCATTATTGTATTAAAAAGGAACTAAAACTCACAAAAAATAATAATAATAATAATAATAAAGAAAAAAAAATTAGTAGACAAAAATAAAAGAAATCCTAAATCATTCCCCCCCACACTTAATTCTTACATTGTCCTCAATGTAAGTCTATTAACTCAAATGAAAGAATCATGTGTAAGAGAAAAGAACTAATAACATAAGAATAGGAACAACTAAGACTCAAAACAAAACAAAACCATGCAACCTAAATAATCCTAAAATACTAAACAAAAATTAACAAGTAAACATAAAAAGATTAAAATCAAACTGACAAGATATGTCTCAAGTCTCCCTTACTCAGACCTTGTTCAGAATGAATACTTCTAAATTGCTTAAAACACAACAAACTTTTTTTTTTTTTTTAATTAGAAAAAGATTAAAATCAAACTGACAAGGTATGTCTCAAGTCTCCCTTACTCAGACCTTGTTCAGAATGAATACTTCTAAATTGCTTAAAATACAACAAACTTTTTTTTTTTATTAGCAAAATATGTCTCTTACCCCCTACTAAAATATGACATTGTCCCCAATGTCAAATTTTAAAGGTAGAATTTAGGAGATATTACCTGCAGAGGTTGCTAACCACTTATTATAACTGAGACACAACAAACAAAATGTTAGATAATGTCACAAAGACAAAGTGCAGTCCACTCCTTGCTCGTCCATATCTCTTTTTCTTTTTCCGAGCGTTTGCGAAACAACCGTAGCAGATAAACACTCATAAGCTTGGAGCTTTTTGAGTAAATCTTCAATGGTTGTAGCAGAAATTATGGTTCTCCTTGCCTCTGAAAACATGAATCCATTATCCACAGCATTATCTAAATATGAAAGCAAATTACTAAAATAACCATTAATATTAAGCAAACCAATGGGTTTCTTATTTGTGACCAAAGATGACCAAGAAGCCACGCAAGCTATTTCTTCCAATGTACCCAGACCTCCTGGTAAAGCAATGAATGCATCGGCAGAATGGTACATGATTGTCATCCGTTCAGGGATACTCCAGACTTGTATTTCCTTACCCACGGAAGGTCCACAAAAACTTGTGAATAGTTTTGGCACGATTCCTAGAACTGGACTTCCTCCGGCGTGTGCTGCTGTAGCGACTGCTCCCATTAAACCCGTACTACCGCCTCCATAAATCAAGTGGATCTTTTGTTGGGCAAGTATTACTCCAACTCTTATGGCTTCATCAGCGAATATGTTATTTTTCCCTGGATAAGGACCTCCAAAGACACAAATTTTTTTTAATGCGCTGGGATGAAGTACTTTCCATTTTTTTTTCTTTTTTTTCGATGCCTGAAAGAGAATGAGTACATGGTGTAATATATAGAGGACTGAGTAGTGAATCAGACAAGAGTAATAATGTCGCCGAAAGTGTATCTGACCTGTCAGAAGAAAATATTAACCTAACAAAAGATTTTTGCGTGATTTCAGGAAGAAAATCAAAAAGAGAAGAAAAAATCAACCGTAAAAGACAAATAAAAAAAACGAGAATAATTACTCAAATCGAACAACACGTAAATTAAACCAAAATAAATTTATTGCAAATCAAACCAAAAACTGAGAAGTCATTTATTGTAGTTGTGATTGTGGCTCACATCTTCCTCTGGTTTTACGTCCAGAAACGGCTTAAACGCCTTCTATGAGTCGAGGATATGCTTCCCATCCAGTTTTCTTACAAGCTGGCAAACAGGGTCTTTTAACATCAGATTCCCAAGATGTTGCCATTCCCTTTGGAATTGCGGCCATAAATCAAGAATTTCTCTTTGTACGTCTCCACTAGGATGCGTCTCAAGAGAAAGTTGGATATTACCCAAATTCTCCTTACTCAGTCCATCCTTAATGAATTCAATTTTATCATCTCGATTAGAGGACGGAATCCCAATAGAACGACATTTACCGTTACACGTCCATCGTGCACATTTGTGGCAATTTGAACTCATGCGCTTTGCTCGTCGCTTCTTTGCAAAAGTGCTTCTACCTGTACCTGGTAAATGCAAAACAGGAAGATATTCATCTTCACGTACCTTGGCTTCAATTATCCAACGTATGTCGTCAGGAATCCCTTTGTGCATAAGCATTCTTAATCTTTCAAATCGAACTTGGTAAAGCTTCAGTAAAATATTTCGAGGAAAAGGAGGAAATCGTTTCTGCAATCTTGTGAGAATATCATCCATCCTGAAAAAAAATGAAAGAGAAATTGAAAGAGAAATTTATATACAATATCAGTTTTGTGGGTAGCTGATGGAACCGATTTAAATAATCACGGAGTACCGTTATCCGTCATTTAACCGGGGTTAAAAAATAAAAATAAAAATTATATTTACATCTAGTTATTTTCAAAACAAGGATCAGAAAGAAAAACAACATAAAAAGACTCAAAAACAAAACACTCTAAATAAAATCCTAAATTCTTCCCCCCACACATAATTCTTACATTGTCATTAATGTAATGCTATTATCCCCCAATGCAAGAATTATATGTAAGAGAAAAGAACTATTAAACAAAAGAAACTTATGCAGCCTAAATGAACTTAAAAATAGTAAACACAATTAACAAAGAAACATAAGAAATAAAAATAAAAACAATAAAAATAATAAAAGAAAAAGGAAAAGAAAGAGAAAGCAAATCTGAATATGGAAGGTTGGCAATTTCATCTTTAATTGGGCTGCCTTCCCAATTAACACTTGAGTTAGTGTTTTGAATCTAACCAACACCCCTTCTTGGCTTTTTAGGCTTGTCAGGCTCATACATGAAATTTCCCAAATTTATGCGTTTGAGAGGAAGCTTTCTTTGCACAACAGTGGATGCATTCTCCATTACAAGTATTATTCCATCATCCTTGGTGGTGCATATCTCATCGAGGAATGGTGCATCTTTTGGTACTTGTTGAATGACATCCACAAACAAACTGTTTAAGGTTTCCAGCGTGTCTTGTTCATGTTCATCCTCCTTGAACTTTGCGAATCTACTAGGAAAAGGTGGAGAAGAAACATCAGTAAAAATTGGAATCTCAAACGTTACCTCAGGTGCCGAAATACTCTTATTTGTATTTGTGGCTTCATTATCCTCAAGAATAGAATCCATCTCTAATTCTGTCTCAACCTCATCTTGTTCCTCATTCCTCAAGGTCACAATAGTAGTATTCTCCTTTGGGTTAATCATTGTTTGGGCAGAGAGTTCTTCAGATCTTTGTGCTACCCATACCACCATACTACTAGCCAATAGGCTCATTTGCCTTTCCAAACTCCGGATGCTTGCCCTTGTTTCCTGTTGAAATTGCAAAGTATTAGTAACAAGAGAATCGACAAGATCTTCTAAAGAAGTACCTGAGTTTTGAGTCATATGTGGTGGTTGAAGAAGATCTGGTTCTTGAGACCATGATTGATTGAAGCTAGATGGATGAGTGTAATTGGCATAAGGATCTACTTCTTGGTAATTTTCTGAGTAGCCATAATTAGTATGATCCCACCATCCCTCATGGTAAGTGTTTGAGTAATGATCATACAGTTGGTCTTGGAACACTTGATGGCCTTGACATCCTCCCATGGCCAATTGTTGAACTGGGTAGGTGAGATTGGCTTGTTGATTTTCCATGTTCATGTATGCCACCAACTCTTCAAGTGTTAGATTGCTCAATTCCATCTTTTTTTTTTTTTTTTTTTTTTCAAAATTTTGATAAGAAAAACTTGTATGTACAAGAAAAATAAAATTAATTACAACTGAAAATAAGAATAAACCAATGAACTAATAAACTAAAGAAAGCAATCCCCGGCAACGGCGCCAAAAATTTGATGCACCCAAAAGAGTGTATCTTATTTAACCTTGCACTAAAAAGATAAATTGTAAGTATAGTAGTTAGCAAGGGTCGAGTCCTCAGGGATTGGGTTTTAGTTTATAAGTTAATAGTTTAAAACTTAAATTCAAGAACAATAAAAGAAAAGGGGTTTTTGAAGCCAGATTTAAACTAAAGTAAATAATAAGAATAAGATGCAGGGCGGTATAACCAGCCAATAAAAATATATATACTAAATTAGGCGGTATAACCAGCCAATAAAAATATATATACTAAATTAGGCGGTATAACCAGCCAATAAAAATAAAACAAAGTTAATATACAAATTAGGCGGTATAACCAGCCAATAAAAATAAATATAAAAAATAAGCAAACTAAAAGTAAGAAAACAAATAAGTAAGAAGAATCAAATATGAAAAATATGGTTAAGGTTTCATTCTCCACCACTAGACATCATTAAGAATCAATTTCAGATCTATCAATATCAACCAACTATCAAAGTTAACAACCGTAGATAACAACAAGCTCTGTTACCCCAATCTTTCCTTAGTTTGTCGTTAAATAGAACAAGCTCTCTATTTAATCTCTAACCATTAAACAACCTAGAATAAGCTCTCTAAATTCAATTTAATGGCAGCTTTATGATAAGAAAGATAGGTTGATCTAAGCAACAAACACATAAGCTCGGATTGTTCAACTTAGGTTATGTTCCACTTTGCAATTATTGAAAACTTGACCATAATCATTAATCACAAATTGCCACTTATGAATAGGAAATCAAGACAATTACACGGATCAAGACTCCTAAACTAGCAATAGATAATTATCAAGATCTATCTAGTTGTACATCTAAATAAATCTAGACAACATCATGAACAATTCTTGTAGAAGAACATAAGCAACTTTGATAGAAAATTAATGATAGATAGAATCTGAAAATCAATCACAAAACATGTCTAGGGCTTTGAAATCACCCTTAACCAAATAGAAGTTTAGCCTAGCATAGGCATTATAAACATAAACATAAAATTAAAGAAAATCTAAGAAAAAAATAAAAGAAAGAAAGAAGAAGAAGAAGAATATTAATTATCCAACCTCTTGCTCTTTCTAAAGAAAAAGAAAACTAGAGAATAGAAAGAAGAAGAAAACTTAGAGAATTTTATTACAATGGCTAATATCCTACCTATGTACAATATGATCCCTTACAATCATCCAAGGCCCTCTATTTATACACATTTTGGAGGGCTAAATGACAAGAGACAAGCTTTACAAATTTCAAAGGTAGGTATAATAGGTGGGTGCATTTTCTAACAATTTTCGTCATACATGACGATTTTGATCAGCCAACTTGATGGTCGATTTTGTCAATTTTGCAGGCCTTATCTGATCACATGGGCTTCTAGAAAAATGTTACCCTATCAGTTACTGATCCATAGCCGTTGGAATCAGCTCATTTGCTGATGTGGATAAGAAGATATGGGTAAAATACGAAAACAGGTCAGCACAGACGTCATTGCACATCAGCCAACTTCATGGTCGATTTCTCTAGGGAAAACGACTCCGTTTCAAGAAGTGTAAAACATGAAAAAGATAGATATGCCTCTTAGCTTTGCACGGCTACAAATTTCAGCCTTATTGCTTCAGTGAAACTCCAGATATAGCTGATATGGAAAAAGGTGTCGGAACTGGAACTGAACTGGATTTGCCCTTAATTCTAGTAATCTGAAATCACTCAAAGAAACTTGTGAAGAACACCAAATTACATAAAAATATAAAAGATCATAAACACAATTAGACTAAACAATAATAACTCGTATTTGACACAAAACAATAATAAAACATAACTAAAAACTATATAATTATACGAGTTATCAATAATACTAATGAAGGTGCTATCTTTGATTGTGAACGTCCTAAAAGCTTTCGTGTTGATGAAGACGTCACGTTAGAGGAACTGAAGCTGCAAATTCATACAAAAATTAAAGCTGGAAATAAAAAAAAGAGTTTCAGAAATTAAATATAGGCATCATCTTTCTATTGGTGAAGGATGTGTCTGATATAGAACATTTCCACTTGAAGATAATCATGATGTCAGATGCATGTTTGATGCTCACGAGACATTTGAAAATGTTGGTGTACTTGAGTTATATGCTGACATAGAGGATGTTCACGATGATTGTGGGCCTTCAAATGTTCGCATTAAAGAAAACTTTCCCACAGAAGATGATGATTCTGGGCCGTTGTATGTTCACACTACATACGACGTTCCCACAGAAGAAGTCGTTTCGCTATCTCATGCTACTACGTTTCATAATTCATTAGTCTCACAAACAATTCTTACTGCCTTGGAAGATGAGCCAGCTGGTGTTGATCCTATTCCGTCATATGGAGTCCATGGTGAATATGTTGGTAACTTTAGTGAGTAGGAAGAGGATGCTGAATTCACAAATGAGAGTGATGACAACAGTGATTCTGACCCAGACATTGTCGCTGCTGAGATCAACACTCATGGAGATCTTCCCTCATATGAGGCTGCATCCCATATGCACACCCTGGATCTGGAGGCAATGCAAGTGCCAGAATTTTTTGAGTATGCTCATACATTTGCTATGCCTCTGACTTTTGATCCATCTACAGTTGATCTGTGTGTTGGGTTACAATTTTCAACGAAAGAGACTGTGCTTTCAACTATTAAGCACTATAACATCAAAAACTCTATAGATTACAGAGTAATTGAATCTGAGTGGACCAAATATTATGCCAAATGTCTAATTGGAGAATAAGGGCAACATTTATGAAAAAGAAACAAGCATGGGAGATTAGAAAACATGAAGGGCCTTATACTTGCATATTGGAGAGGATTTCACAAGATCATTGCAAGTTAGATTCTAACATGATCTGTTCATGCATTCTGTCATTGGTCCAAGCAAATTCGGAGATCTCTGTTTCAGTTTTGATCGCTGAGATGCGAATCCGGTATAGATACATCACCTTCTATAAGAAAGCGTGGAAAGTAAAGCAAAAGGCAATTGTTCTAGTGTTTGGCGATTGGGATAGATCGTACAATGAGCTACCTAAATGGTTAGGTGCAATGCAACATTTCGTTCCTGGTACAATTGTGGAATTGCAAACGGTACCTGCATATCACAGTGAACGACTGGTCCAGGGTAAGAGAATATTCCATCGACTCTTTTGGACATTCAAGTCATGCATTGAAGGGTTTTCGTATTGGTAAACCTATTGTGCAAACCTATGGAAAATACAAAGGAACATTATTGTTAGCTATTGCACAAGATGACAACCAAAACATACTGCTAATTGCCTTTGCCATTGTGGAGGGTGAGACAATGGAGGCTTGGTCATTCTTTCTCACTAATTTGCGTAGACATGTGACAAGACAGCCTGACATATGCTTGATGTATGATCACATGAAGCCATCAAAGCTACGATTAGACAGGATGGTAGTGGATGGAATCCTTCACATGCATATTCAGTGTACTGTATTCGACACATTGCAGCTAACTTTATGAAGAAGTTTAACAATAAGGAATTGCGTCGACACATTCTTAACATGGGTATGGAATCGAATGATAGTTATTTTATCTCTTATATTTCCTTTAATATGTCAAATAATACTGAAATTCACAAGTCTTTTCTTTTTAATTTTATCAGGATACTAGTTGAGGCGACCCAATTTTCATTTCATGTATGAGAATCTTCGTGGAGAAAATGCAGAGGAGCTAATTGGCTTGATAGGATCCCCAAGGATAACTGGTCCCAATCATATGATCAAGGAAGACGTTATGGGTATATGACAACCAACCTAGCTGAATCTATCAATTCAGTGTTGAAGGGAACGCGTCATCTTCCCATTACTGCTTTAGTGCAATCAACATATTATAGGCTGGCTGCACTTTTTGTTAAGATGGGGAACAAGCAAATTGCAATTATGGAGGGAAGGCACACATACTGCGAAACAGTACACAGGCTATGCAAGAAAATCGCAGGAAAGCTAACTCCCACTTTGTTCGTAATTTTACGTGAGCAAATCAATCTTTTCTGATTGAAGAGTTAGCTAATCCACAAGAGGGAGTTCCTGCAATGAAGTACAAAGTCAAGCTTAGTGACATGTGGTGTGATTGTGGGAAGTTTCAAGCACAAAGGTTTCGTTGTTCACATGTAGTTGCTGCTTGTGCACATGTCCATGTAGATTGCATGCAATATGTAGACAATGTCTATAGACTGGAAACTATATTGAATGTTTATAGACATGAGTTCCAACCAGTTGGAAATGAAGGTTATTGGCCTCAATATAATGGTCCAGAAGTATGTCCCAATCAAGAAATGCGGAGAAATCCACATGGTCGGCCAAAATTAAGTCGTATTCGTAATGAAATAGACCTTAGGGAGAAAGGGCAACCAAAACGTTGTGGATTATGCAGAAATGAAGGTCATAGCCATCGAAAATGTCCGCATCAATCTGGCACCTCGGGGGAGAGTTCGCATCAACAATAATCCAATTACATGTTTTCATAACCTGTAATATTTACATATTTTGCCATTAAGGGAAAATGTTATGCAAGTTTTTTTTCTACTTATCATGTAATTTGGATTATTATTTTATATTATCAAATCATATTATCAAGTATATAAATTTAAATAAATATTATCAAGTCATATCTTTTAAAATTTTAAAATATAAAAATATTTAAAAATATATTGAATAATAAATAACAAAATTAAAAAAATTAAATATATATTCAATAAAAAATTAAAAATAAAGAAACTTGAGAGACCTTACACAAAAAAAAAAAAAAAGAAGCAAGAATTTCATTGCAAAACTAAGAAAAAAGGTATTACTTAGTAAGTAGAACAAGGCAAAACCCACAAGAAAAAACATGAAAAGCAAGTGATTATTTGAAAAGGAAAGCAAGAAAATGTTATATAAAAACATTTTTGAATATTTAAAAATATATTGAATAATAAATAAAAACAAACGTAAATAAAAATTTTAAATTAATTTCCCAACAATTTTTTTACTTTTTATTTATTTCTTTAAAAAAATAAATAACAAAATTAAAAATAAAAATTAATTTCCCAACAAATTTAAAATAAATAACATGAAATGAAAAACATATAAATTTATATATTATAAATTTAAAATACATATTCTCGTTATATTGATAAAAATACATTTATTCTAATTATTTATTGAGGAACTCTCGGATCGCATGGTGTTGAACAACAGTGTCGAGCTCTCCTATTGCGTGGTGGTTGGACCCGTCGTTCAACCTCGTCAGTGGCACGTATTCACGGTCGACCACAAACTCTTGCTGTAACCGCCACTGGTTCTGATTGTATGTCATCCGCCATTTCTTCTGTATCAAAAATTTGAAACCCACTGCTGGAGGAGCCAACACCTAGTTCACCCATAAAAGGAACCTGACTACTAGATGAGCCCACAAATGATGTACCATCAAATACTGACGCAGGGGTTCCAACTGATACATTGTAGTTAGATATGCTGAACTTGGACGTGGGATGGTGAGCTGGTCATATAACCTCGTCATTGCCGGTGATGGTCGATAACACTCATCAACATCATATCCAGGGTGATTGACGAAATAACGATGACTGGATGGTACTCCATGATCCCGTTCAGGTTCAGGATGACTAAATGACATCCTCGGTGCAGTGAACTCCGATGCATGTGATGAAGCCGGTTGACGTGTCTGCCCACGTTGTCGGCTAGGTCTATGAGTTTTCATTTCCTGTGTAGGATGGACTGGATTTGAAGTTCGTCCGATAAATGGCATACTCCTAACATCCTCATACCCCGACGGTCAACAAATAAAAGGCCGACCTTCATTTTTATACCATCCTATGGTATCATCAGATGAGTTGAAATTATAACCAATAATCGGATAACCTGTCGGAATTCGTTGAGAACGTATACCCCACCAATGGATCCAATGTTGATGCTTCGCAGGCGAGAATTCTTCATGATGCCCACGCATGTCAATCTTGTGAACATTATCAAGGTTCACCGGTGCTTGCGGAATTGGTTGTTGCATCCCAAATTGTCGCAACACCCTGTCAGTGTGGTGCCACTCTACATATGAAAAGCATATCAATGCTGTGTTTGCTTTCCATATATTATAATTATTGTAGGCATCCGATGGGAGGCATGCCATAATTTCATTTGAAGAATATGGCATCCACAAAAACTGCGAATAATTATTACAAATTATTAGTTTCATATGGATTAAATACAAAAATACTTGAATGTAATAATCGAAACATTTACCTTATCATATCCTACTCGATCTAGTCATGATCTTATACTCGCAAGGTCGGTCAGAGTCTCGGTGAGATCTCTACGATGACTCCACCTGTTAAAATGCGTATAAAATCTTAATAGACCTATAAAAATACAAGTTCGTTGATAAGCTCATAAAATATACATTTTATGCCTTTCTACCTTTAGTTTTTGTTATGTTTTCGATCTTTATCTTGTTTACTTATATTATGTCTTTGAATTTTAGGTACAATAAGGAGAATGAAGTCAAAATATGTCAAATATGATGTTAAAGAGCTTATAAAGTCACAATCATAAGATGGAAGAAGACTTGGGAGTCAAAAAGATCAATTTCTTAGTGCTAAGTGATCAAGCAGATTTGACCTCCGAAGCTTGTTGCTAAGAAATTATTATGTTAAAGTCATTATTTTAAGAAACTTCATTCTTAACTTTTGAATCTGACTTGAATATGTTTCCAACGATAGTTTATACGCCTAAATCGGATAAGAAATGGTTATCCAAATCAGCCGACGAAGTGCAAGATAGTGCAGTAGTCACGAAACCGAAGTCAGCGAGCAAAAAGCCACAAGACAGCCCACTCGGCGCTGTGGTGCCAACATTATTGCCTCCAAAACTTGAAAATCCGGGAAAAAACTACAAAACTCATAAAACTTGCCTATTTTGCATTACTTTGACTCCTAGCTTCCTTGATCAGCAAGAAAGGGTTTCCAAGACTTTAAAGCTCTATAAATACCATATTCTGAGCCACCAACTAGGACATGCTTTTGATTATTTTTCAATCTTCTTCTTCTTCTTCTTAGTATTATTCTCTTAGTTTTCTTTTAGTTTTTCTTATTAGTTTATTTTATGTTTATGTTATCTATGCCTATGTTAGGCTAAACTAATTATTATATTTTTATGAATTATAGGTATTTTTGAAGAGATGAAGTCAAAACATGTCAATTATGATGATAAAGAGCTTATAAAGTCACAATAATAAGATGGAAGAAGACTTGGGAGTCAAAAAGATCAAATTCTTAGTACTAGATGATCAGGCAGATCTGACCTCTGGAGCTTGTTGCTAAGAAATCATTATGTTAAAGACATTATTTGAAGAAACTTTCTTCTTGACTTTTGAATCTGACTTGAATACCTTCCAAAGATAGTTTACACGCCTAAATCGAACAACAGATAGTCATCCAAATCAGCAGACGAAGTGTAAGACAGTGCATCAGTCACAAAACCGAAGTCAGCAAGAAAAATTGAACAAGACAGCAAGTTGGCACTGCGGCGCTGAGTTTCTGTTCTCAAAAATTTGCAAAACCAGAAAAAAGTCCAAAACCGCAAAAATACACAAAAAGTCCAAACTTGCCTTATTTTGACTCCTAACTTCCTTGAAGAGCAAGAAAGGATTTCCAAAACTTTAAGGCTCTATAAATACCATATTTTGAGCCACCAAATAGACATGCTTTTGATTATTTATCAATCTTCTTCTTCTTCTTATTATTCTTCTCTTAGTTTTATTTTATTTTTATTCTTAGTTTCTTTTGAATATTCGTGTTTATGTTGGCAATGCTTATGCAAGGCTAAACTTTTATTTGGTTAAAGGGTGATTTCAAAGCCCTAGACAAGTTGTGTAATTGATTTTCAAATTTATCTATCATTAGTTTTCTATCAAAGTTGATTATATTCTTCCATAAAAATTGTTCATAATATTGTCTTGATTTGTTTAGGTCACGAACTAGATAGATCTTGATAATTATCTATTGCTAGTTTAGGAGTCTTAATCCGTGTAATTGTCTTGATTTCCTATTCATAAGTGGCAATTTGTAATTCATGATTATGTTGGGTTTTCGGGAATTACAATGTGGAACATAACATAAGTTGAACAATCTAAGCTTACATGTTTGTTTCTTAGATCAACCTATCTTTCTCATCATAAAGCTGTTATCAAATTGAATTTAGAGAGCTTATTCTAGGTTGTTTGATAATTAGAGATTAAATAGAGAGCTTATTCTATTTAACGACAAACTAAGGAAAGATTTGGGTAGCAGAGCTTGTTGTTATCTACAGTTGAAAATTTTGATAGTTAATTGATGTTGATAGATTTGATTATTGATTCTCAATGATGTTTAGTGATAGAGAATGAAACATTAACCATACTTTTCTCATATTTGATTACTTTTTATTTACTCGCTTTCTTCTTTTGATTGTTTGCTTTAGTTTAAACTATTTTAAAAACCTCCCATTTTATTTTGTTTTCTTTGAATTTAAGTATAAATTAATAATTATTAAACTAAACACCAATCCCTGTGGACTCGACCCTATACTTTACAACTAATCTTCTTTATGCAAGGTTAAATAAGATATACTCTTTTGAGTGCATCAAGTTTTTCGCACCGTTGTCGGGGATTACTTTATTTAGTTTATTAGTTATTTGGTTTATTCATATTTTCTGATTTAATTACTTAATTTTCTTATTTTCTTTTTCAGTGAATGTCCCAATCTCCCGAAGAAGAAGAACCTTACTTCTGACTTAGGCAAATTCGGGAATTCATAGCTGCCCACCAAAGAACAAACGAAGAGTTGATCCAAACTATCCAAGAGGAGAAAAGAGAGATGGCAGCAAACAACTGAACTCTTAAGGAGCTAGCCATTCCAGACTTGGATCAACAACCATTGTGCATAGAGTATCCTACTTGAGGTAGCCTTTGAATTAAAATCTGACCTGATTTATCTTCTTCCAATTTTTCATGGTTTTGTAGGAGATGATCCAAATAAACACCTCAAGGAGTTCCATGTAGTATGTTCTAGTATGAGACCAACCGAAATAACAGAAGAGCAAATAAAGTTAAGAGCATTCCCATTCTCTCTAGCTGATTCGGCAAAGGAATAGCTCTCTACTACCTACCATCCGGGACTATCACTACATGGAATGGGATGAAAAGAGCATTCTTGGCAAAATATTTCCCAACATCTAAGGCTGCCAACATTAGAACGGAAATATGTGGGATTCGACAATACAACAGAGAATATGAATATTGGGAGAGATTCAAGAAACTTTGTGCATCATGTCCATATCATTAGATAAGTGAACAACTGCTCATCCAATATTTCTATGAAGGTCTCTTACCCATGGAGAGACGCATGATAGATTCAAGAAGTGGGGGAGCACTAGTTGATAAAACTCCCGAAGCTGGTAGACTTCTCATCTCCAATATGGTAGCCAACTCACAACAATTCAACATGAGAGATGAACTACCACCACAACCAAAGAAAGTGAATGAGGTAAGTATATCATCCATTGAACAAAAATTTGATAAAATGACTTCTCTTGTGGAACGAATGGTTGTAGGTCAAATGTAGCAAATTAAGGCTTGTGGTATATGTTCAAACATGGGGCACCAAACTGATATGTGTCCAACACTTCAAGATGATCCAAACGAACATGTTAATGCTATGGGTAGATTTTCGGGCCAACTAAGAAAGTATGATCCCTACTCAAAAACTTACAATCCAAGATGGAGGGATCATCCAAACTTTAATTATGGAGGAAACCAATCACAAGTTGCTCATCCACCTTTTAGTGATAGACAATCGGGTTTTTAGCAAAGAATGCAACAACCATACCAAACCCTAGAACAAGTGCCTCAATCTCAAAATTCAGGTAAGTCTCTTGAAGACCTTGTCAATTCTCTTGTTACTAATAATTTACAATTTCAATAAAAAATGGAGGCAAACCTTGAGGAAACAAGGACAAGTTTTTAGGCAAGTATCCGTAATTTAGAGAATTAAATGGCAACAATAATGAGTCAATCACAAGCAAGGGATTCTAGGAAATTACCTTTCCAAACCGTAGTGAATCCAAGAGAAAATGCCAATGCCGTAACCTTAAGAAGTGGGAAACAGCTTAAGACACCACAAAGGATAGTGCTCAAAGAGAGGACAACACCATGGCATCATCTTCACATCCCAATGAGCCACTACAAAAGGTAATTCCTAAAACTATCTTTTCCTTCTTATATAACTCCTCCACCTTTTCCTAGCAGGTTAGCAAAATCCAAGAAAGAGGAGCAAGAGAAGGTAATTTTGGAAACCTTCCAGAAAGTAGAGGTGAACATTCCTTTACTAGATGCTATCAAGCAAGCGCCAAGATATGCCAAGTTTCTAAAAGAGTTGTGCACTTCTAAACGGAAGTTGAAAGGGAATGAAAAGGTAAGTGTGGGGGAAAATATGTAAGCTGTTCTTCAAAAAAAAATCCCACCTAAATGCAAGGATCCAGGTTTGTTTACCATTCCTTGTAAGATAGAAAACACCAGGTTTAAGCGTGCTATGCTAGATCTACGAGCATCCATTAATGTCATGCCATATTCAATTTATGCTTCATTGGATCTAGGACAATTAGAGGAAACTGGTGTTATAATACAACTTGCTGACCGTTCTAACACTTATCCTAGAGGAGTTATAGAAGATGTCCTAGTGCAAGTTAATGAGTTGGTTTTTCCCGCTGATTTCTATGTTCTTGAAATGGAAGATAAGATGTCTTCTAATCCAACACCCATTTTATTAGGGAGGCCATTCTTAAAACAGCTAGTAAAATAGGTGTGCATGATGGAACTTTAACTATGGAATTTGATGGCGACATAATTCGTTTTAATATTTTTGAGGCCATGAGATACCCTAGTGATGTGCACTCTGTTTTTACTATTGATATAATTAACTATTTGGTATAGATTGCTTTTGAATTAAATGGTAAAGATAGTTTGGAAGTAGCCATTAACATGTACCTTGGCTTGGAAAATTCTAAAGGAGAAGAGAAACTCGCCTTGAGTGAACAAGTGGAAGAAGCAGTAGCATCGTTACAAGCATTACCACCTAAAGATGCAAGGTTTGATGTTTCATTTATTGAATTGCCTTTATCTGATAAGAAACTTCTACCTTCCATTTTGCAGGCACCAACTTTAGAGATGAAACCATTACCGGATCATTTGAAATATGTGTTCTTGGGTGAAAAGGACACATTACCGATCATCATTGAAAAAGAGCTCACACCTTTGCAAGCAGAACGACTTATCTGAGTGATTAGAGAGCATAAGACAGCAATTGGTTGGACAATTGCCGATATCAAAGGAATAAGCCCTTCCATGTGCATGCACCGGATTTTGTTAGAGGAAGGGTCAAAACCAACAAGAGAGGCACAACGTAGATTAAATCCTCCTATGATGGAGGTGGTGAATAAGGAGATACTGAAGCTCCTAGATGTTGGAGTGATTTAACCTATCTCAGATAGCAAATGGGTGAGCTCGGTCCAATTAGTTCCTAAAAAGTCTGGTGTAACTATTGTTAAAAATAATGAGAATGAACTTGTTCCTACTAGAATTCAAATAGGGTGGCGAGTTTGTATTTACTATCGCAAAGACCACTTTCCTTTACCTTTTATTGATCAAATGCTTGAAAGGTTAGCTAGCCATTTTCATTATTGTTTTCTTGATGGATTTTCAGGTTACAACCAGATTGCAATTGCTCCGGAAGACCAAGAGAAAACCACTTTCACATGTCCTTTTGGTACCTTTGCTTATAAGCATATGCCGTTTGGTCTTTGTAATGCACCAGCTACATTCCAGAAGTGTATGGTTAGTATATTTTCAAATTATGTAGAGACCATCATAGAAGTTTTCATGGATGATTTTAGTGTCTATGGTGATTCTTTTGATAGATGACTAGAGAACCTTACCCTTGTACTTAAAAGATGCATGGAAACTAACCTTGTATTGAATTGGGAAAAATGTCACTTTATGGTAGAACAAGGAATAGTTTTAGGCCATGTTATTTCTTCTAAGGGAACAGAAGTAGATAAATCTAAAATAAATATTATGCATTCTTTACCCCCTCCCACAAATGTGAGAGAGATTCGTTCTTTTCTTGGACATGCAGGTTTCTATAGACGAAAGACTTCTCAAAGATAACACTACCTCTTTGCAGGCTGTTACAAAAAGATGTGGATTTCCACTTTGATGAAAAATGAAAAGAGGCATTTGAAACTTTGAAGGGACTCTTGACATCAGCTCCTATCATGCAACCACCATATTGGAATGTACCTTTTGAAATTATTTGTGATGCTAGTGACTATGCCATTAGAGCTATTTTGGGCCAATGGGTTGGCAAAGTCTCACATACCATATATTATGCCTCCCGAACTCTTAACGATCTCAATAAAACTATTCCACTACTGAAAAAGAACTTTTGGCTGTTGTATTTGCTTTAGAGAAAATTCGTTCTTATTTAATTGGTACTAAAGTAATTGTATTTTTTGACCATGCAACTCTTAGGTATTTGCTCACTAAGAATGAGGCCAAACCAAGGTTGATTAGATGGATACTTCTCTTACAAGAGTTTGATTTAGAAATAAGAGATAAGAGAGGTAAGGACAACCTGGTTGCGGACCATCTTAGCCGATTAGTTCATGAAGAGGATGCACTACCATTGTATGAGAACTTTTCGAATGAGCAACTCTTCTCCATAAGCAAAACAATCCCTTGGTATGCTGATATTGTTAATTACTTAGTCACCAAGCAGTTGCCACAAGAGTTGACAAGAGCCCAAAGAAATAAGATCAAGAGTGATGCCAAATACTACATTTGGGATGAGCCTTATCTTTGGAAGCATTGCTCTGATCAGATTATAAGATTGTGCGTACTTGAATCTGAATTTCATTCTATTTTGACCTTTTGTCACTCTTATGCAAGTGGAGGGCACTTTGGACCCAAAAGAACAGCCATGAAAGTACTTGATAGTGGATTTTATTGGCCTACCTTATTCAAAGATGCATACCTTGTTTGCAAGTCATGTGATAGGGGCCAAAGAATAGGTAACATGGGTGCTAGAAATCAAATGCCTCAAATTCCCATATTAATTGTTGAAATTTTTGATGTATGGGGCATGGATTCCATGGGACCTTTTCCTTTTTCTTTTGGTAATCTTTATATATTACTTGCTATTGATTATGTTTCAAAATGGGTGGAAGCAAAAGCCACTCGGACTAATGATTCTAAAGTTGTTTCAGATTTTGCGAAGACTAACATTTTGCAAGGTTTGGAACACCAAAGGCCATAATCAGCGATCGAGGTACTCACTTTTGTAATAGGTCGATGGAAGCACTTTTCAGACGGTATAATATCACACATAAGGTTTCCACATCCTATCATCCTCAAACTGTTGGGCAAGCTGAAGTGTCAAATCGAGAGGTAAAATCCATCATTGAAAAAACTGTCAATCCAAATCGGAAGGATTGGAGTTTACGTCTAGATGATGCACTTTGGGCTTATAGGACAGCATATAAGACACCCATTGGTATATCTCTTTATCGACTTGTGTATGGTAAGCCTTGTCATCTTTCGATTGAATTAGAATATAAAGCATATTGGGCTATCAAACAATGCAACATAGAGATGGATGAGGCAGGTAAGCAAAGAAAACTTCAGTTACAAGAACTTGAGGAGATAATGAATGATGCATATGAGAATTCTAGGATTTACAAGGAAAAGACTAAGGCATTCCATGATAAGATGATATCAAGAAAGGATTTTGTTGTTGGACAAAAATTTCTTCTTTTCCATTCACGCCTTAAGTTATTTCCAGGTAAATTACGTTCTCGTTGGGTTGGACCTTTTGTTGTTACTAATGTGTTTACTCATGGTGCAGTTGAAATCAAAAGTTCAAAGATAGATAAAGCATTCAAGGTAAACGACCATAGATTGATGCCTTATTATGAGAATTTTCTAACGCAAGATATCGAGGAGTTGCCACTTTATGAGCCAAATTATGTTGAGTAATGAAAGAATGGGTCTAAGTCAGGCTGAGGACAATAAACCAAGCGTTTCTTGGGAGGCAACCCAAAAGGATGGAGTGCACATAATCAGATTTGCTATTCCTTACTCTTCATCATTCTATCTTTTATTGTTTTTCTTTAGATTGTTTTAAATAGTAATTCTTTTCTTTTACACATGATTCTTATATTTGGGGATAATAGAATTACATTGAGGACAATGTAAGAATTAAGTGTGGGGGGAAGAATTTAGAATTTCCTTTAGTTTTAGTTTGTTTTTAGTGTGTTCTAGTTACTTTCCATAATATGATGAGATATGAATTCAATAGGTCTGAAATTGATCATTAGTGGTAAGATTTTCTTGAGAATTAAGCTTAGTATCACTATTTTTCATGAGCTAATGTTAATATGATATGTTGATTGAGAAAGAAGCATGTTTAGACTTGATATTGACTTGTATAATCATCTTTATGAGTTTTGAGCCTATATGATTGATGCATTATACATATCAATCTAATTTCTTTCTTGAGTGCTCTTATGATTACATAATTCTCTAGACTTGCTTTAAATTGTTTGAGACTATATTGATACATGTGATAACATGAATATGATAGAGGCATTAGGATTATGACCAGGGCCAAACAGCCATCCATATTAATGTTCCAAGAGAACATCCCCACTAGTGAGCCAATTTGAGTCTACATTGAATATGCTATTTTATTGGCAACCACATCTCTTACCTAGCCTAAATGTACTTATATCCTTACCTTTGTTCTAAAGATGAATTAGATTGTTTTGAGACATATTGCATGAAGCAAGGGAGATCGATTGACTGTTTGGGTTAGCAACAAGAAATAAGTGTAGAGGAAAGAATGACAAAAGTCAAGAGAAAAAGAAAAGGGAATATTGAAGAAAAAAAAATCATCTTTTGAACATTTGGTTAAAGAAAAGATGTTACAAAGTTGGTTAGAATGAAGCAAAGGCTCAACATGAATATTTAGCTTATGATATTATGTGCTTTATAAGAGTTTTGAGAAGTTTTTAATTGTATGATCTTTGGAACCTTTGTGATATCTTTATCCTTTTATTCTTTAACCACATTACAACCCCTTGGCCCCATTACAACTTTGAATAAAGACCTCTTGATTCATAAAGTTGCATGATCTAAGTAGTGGAGAATAGGTGGACAAGCAAGCATATGGTAAAACTGTTTTTCATGAGATTGATTAAGTGTAAACACTATACCACTACTTTAAAGAGTGAAAATCATGAGAGTATCTCATGTGAGAAGTTGAAATTAAGTTTGAACATGCACTATTTTGATTGAGATATGTTATGTTAATGTTAGCTTAACTCAAACCTTTTACTATCAAGCATGGTTCTTTGTGAAACTTTTTAAGTTAGTGATTAGTTATAAGACTTGTTTAATGATAGTCTCTCATTTTTATTGAAAGTGGACTAGATTAAGATTTCTTATTTTATTTTTATTTGATTTTGCTCAAGGACTAGAAAAAGACTAAGTGTGGGGGAATTTGATAAGTGCGTAATTGCATATATTTTCATGTATTATTTCCTTGTATTTTGTGCTTTATTTCTTAAGTTCATTGACAAATTATTATATTTTTATGAATTATAGGTATTTTTGAAGAGATGAAGTCAAAACATGTCAATTATGATGATAAAGAGCTTATAAAGTCACAATTATATGATGGAAGAAGACTTGGGAGTCAAAAAGATCAAATTCTTAGTGCTAGATGATCAGGCAGATCTGACCTCCGGAGCTTGTTGCTAAGAAATCATTATGTTAAAGACATTGTTTGAAGAAACTTACTCTTCACTTTTGAAGCTGACTTGAATACCTTTCCAACGATAGTTTACATGCCTAAATCGGACAAATGATGGTCATCCAAATCAGCCAACAAAGTGCGAGATAGTGCATCAGTCGCGAAACCGAAGTCAGGAAGCAAAATTGAACAAGACAGCAAGTTGGCGCCGCGGCGCTGAGTTTCTGTTTCCAAAAATTTGCAAAACCGGAAGAAAAGTCCAAAACCGCAAAAATACGCAAAAAGTCCAAACTTGCCTTATTTTGACTCCTAACTTGCTTGAAGAGTAAGAAAGGGTTTTCAAGACTTTAAGACTCTATAAATTCCATCTTTTGAGCCACCAAATAGACATGCTTTTGATTATTTATCAATCTTATTCTTCTTATTCTTCTTCTCTTAGTTTTATTTTATTTTTGTTCTTAGTTTCTTTTGAATATTCATGTTTATGTTGACAATGCTTATGCAAAGCTAAACTTTTATTTGGTTAAGGGTGATTTCAAAGCCCTAGAAAAATTGTGTAATTGATTTTCAGATTTATCTATCATTAGTTTTCTATCAAAGTTGATTATGTTCTTCCATAAAAATTGTTCATGCTATTGTCTTGATTTGTTTAGGTCACGAACTAGATAGATCTTGATAATTATCTATTGTTAGTTTTGGAGTCTTGATACCGTGTAATTGTCTTGATTTCCTATTCATAAGTGGCAATTTGTAATTCATGATTATATTGGGTTTTCGGGAATTACAATGTGGAACATAACATAAGTTGAACAATCCGAGCTTACAAATTGAATTTAAAGAGCTTATTCTATGTTGTTTGATAATTAGAGATTAAATAGAGAGCTTATTCTATTTAACGACAAACTAAGGAAAGATTGGGGTAGTAGAGCTTGTTGTTATCTACGGTTGATAATTTTGACAGTTAATTGATGTTGATAGATCTGATTAATGATGTCTAGTGGTGGAGAATGAAACCTTAACCATACTTTTCTCATATTTGATTACTTCTTATTTACCCACTTTCTTCTTTTGATTGTTTACTTTAGTTTAAACTATTTTAAAAACTCTCATATATTTTGTTTTCTTTGAATATAAGTATAAATTAATAATTATTAAACTAAACGCCAATACCTGTAGACTCGACCTTGCTAACCACTATACTTTACAGCTGATCTTTTTAGTGCAAGGTTAAATAAGATATACTCTTTTTAGTGGATCATATATAAATATATAAAAGCCAAAATTTTTGATAAAAAAAAAATCCTATGTAGGCAGTCTATTCTTTTGACACATGAACTACCTAAATTGATTCTATGTCATATACTAATTAATCAATTAAAACTTTTACATTAATTGACTACCAAAATTAAATCTACCATTTACTATATACTTTGACAAGTTGACTAATTTAAAGTAGATACAATTCTTAATTAATCACCCACTAATTACATTAAAAAAGAAATTATAATTTTTATGTGTCTCAATCTATATAGTATATAAAAATCTATTTTGATTTGTATTATCTTCTTTCTATTGAAATCAAGAAAAAAGAATTACAATGAATCCTATTTAGATTTAAAATTGATTTTATTTTTTATATTAATAGGGAGATTTTATAATTTTTTAATCTTATATATCTTATAAATATATAAAAACCAAAGCATTTGACCCAAAAAAAAAATTCTTATGTGGACAGTCTATTTTTTTGACACATGGATTACCTAAATTGATGCTATGTCATATACTCATTAATTAATTAAAACTTTTACATTAATTGAGTACCAAAATTAAATCTATCACTTACTATATACTTTGACAAGTTGACTTATTTAAAATAATTTATTTTAAGATACAATTCTTAATTATCTTATATAAATATATAAAAGCCAAAATCTTTGGCAAAAAAGAAAAAAATCCTATGTGGACAGTCTATTCTTTTGACACATGGACTATATAAATTGATGCTATGTTATATACTTCTTAATCAATTAAAACTTTTACATTAATTGACTACCAAAATTAAATCTACCATTTACTATATACTTTGACAAGTTGACTAATTTAAGGTAGTTTATTTTAAGATACAATTCTTAATTAATCACCCACCAATTACGTTAAAAAAAAATTATAACTTTTATGTGTCTAAATCTATGGTATATAAAAATCTACTTTGATTTGTATTATCTTATTTCTATTTAAATCAAGAAAAAAAATTACAATGAATCTTATTTAGATTTAAAATTGATTTTATTTTCCATATTGATAGGAAGATTTTAGGATTTTTTAATCTTATATATCTTACAAAAAAAATTCAAGTACAAATTTAGTTTATCGAACCATAAGCAAGTTAAAATTTTATATTATTATTCAAAAAATATTATTAAGTTTGAAATTCTTAATGACTCTTAAAACTCAACAATAAAACTATTAGAGAAAAAGTGAAACAATTGAAAAATTCTATAAGTTTGACATTATTTGATGATTAAGTCAACTTGAAATTACTTTATATAATTATTACAAATTATATTTTTTTTTTTATTTGAGAGAGACAAATTACGAATTTAAATCTTTATGATATATTCAATTTTATCAAAATTTCAATACTTTTTCCAAAAAAAGAATAACAAAAATATAAAAAAATTGATCTTAATGAGATAAACAAACAAAATAAACAAAAAAATATTTTTTGTTAAATAATAAAATTTTGAATTAAAAAAAACTATAATAAAATAATAGATCAATTTAATATTATTATAAATTTTAAAAATCCGTGCACCGGGCAAAAAACTAGTTAAGTATAATAAGAAAAACTATGGGAATTTTCGATGCCTAAAAGCGTGATTGATTCATTAATTAGAACAAGAAAATTTTTATAAAGTAATCTGCAACTTCCCATCTTTCAAACAAGAATTACAGTCAACGAGAAGAAGCAATTGCTAGTAAATTAAGGAAGAAAATAACAGCTGTGGCGGCAGTCTTACCTGTAAATTGGAAAAGATTAATGACATAATTTTGTGAATTAATTCTTTTGGAAATAATTTTCTCTAATATGACAAACCTCTGAAGAGACACATTTAATGGCAATTTTTTATCAGTACTTTGATTTAATTTAGTATTGTTATTGTGGTTAAGAAAAATATGTTTGAAATGTGAAATGAAAGATATTTAAAAAAATATAATTTAAGATTTTTAAATATTTGATATTATTGTAAAAAATATTTAAAAAAAGTAAAATATTTAAAAAAGACATAATATTAAAAGGTAAAAAACTAAAACATTTTCGGTACTATTTGAGTGTAATATAATTTTAAATGTATTCAAATGATGAAATTTAATTATAAAAATGACTTTAATATAAAAATAATTATATCCCTCTATAGTTTTATTAAAATTTAAAATATAAATATATTAAAATAGAAGAAAAAAAAATAATGAGAGATAATTTTGTCAATCAAAATAAAATTCATTTGGTATTTAATAATTATGGTCTCAAACCGTAAATTATCAACCGCAAAAGCACTTATCAAAGTGCTTTTGCAAATGGCTCAGCTGTGAAAAGCAGCTTTCCATTCAAAAATCATTATGTTTAGAATTGTTGCAGCCAACGACAACCGACCTTTGAAAGCAAATTTTTAGCCTTGAAAATGATTTTAATTTTTTTCTCACTCAAACTGTTCCTCTCTTCCCACCTAAAAGCTAGAAAAAAAAGAACAATAATCTGGTAGGGTTAACGGTTACTTGATTAGAGGAGCTGGTCTTCAATTATAATATTTGATTTTGATGCTGACAAGACTGACTACAAAGTTCAAACCCCCCCTCCCCCCAACAAAATTTCTTCCTTTTTTTTTTTTTTTAATTGAGCATTCTTGGGGATTGCCTTTCCAACCTAAGATTAGTGTAGATCTAAGAATAAATATATTTGTATCGTATTTATATTATTTTTTTATTATAATTATGTTTAAGATATTATATATTTATATAAATTTTGACATATTAAAAAACGATTTTATATAAATTTTGATATGTTCGTATATTCGTTTTATATTTGTATTATTTTTTTGTGTCGTATCGTTTTTTTAGTTCTTTTACCATGTTGTTAAAGAAAACAATATCACCATTTAACAACATGGTAAAAAAAAAAATATGAAATCTTAGTTCTTAGCTTGAAATAGATTTTGTTATTCTTTTTAATAATTTGACACTGAGTTTTCAATTATGTTATTATATTTCTTTAAAAAAAAATTCCTACAACTTTTGATTTGCAATCTAGATAGATTTTTATACTAGATAATAGTAGTAAATTTTGCTTGATTGCATTTTCCTACGTATCATTATCAGACATTATTTTATCCATTGTAACTAAATTTTTTTGATTTTAGAAATAAAATTAGGACAATGACACGTATTCATTAAAATATATTTAAAAAATATGATATGTGAAAATCTCTTAATCTATTTATAAAATTAATTTTTTTTAATATAACGTATAAAAACAAAATTTTATATTATTAGGGGTTTCTTTTGTCTAATATGATAATATAACAAATCAAAATCAAGGGTAGGTCATCCAATTATGCCAGCCTGGGCCAATAGTAACCTTTTGTGGTTCTTGGGCCCCTAAAGATCTGAGAGAATTCACAACTTCAGGAGTTCTCGGCCTAAAATTGTTCCTTGGGTCCCAAGCATTTTCTGTGAACTTTGCAAGTAGCAATTTGGCTCCAGTCTCTCCAAGGAACAGGCAAGAACTAACTATTAACAATCAGACCATGACTCATACCTCTGCAAAATTAGGATCACATCGAATCAAATTCGAATAATAAAAAAATTATTTTTTAAAAATTTTATCCGGCTCATCATATTCGAAAAAGATATTAAAACACAAATGGGGAACAAAAATGATTAAACACATAAGCCTTAATAATGGCATTCTGACAAATCTACCTAATAGTCATCTACATTTTGTACAGTTAATAAATTTCTGGAAGAGAAATCAAATAATGAGGTTTGGTTTTGTGAGGGGAATAGCTACTTAACATCTGCAACTGGTCCTACTTGCTCCATATGCCCATTGATTAAAAAACTAGATCAGATCAGTCCATAAGATCTGTTAAATGAAGAATTGATGATCTATTCAATCTGACGAGTATATTAAAATAAAAAATTTATCAAATCCGTAAAAAAATAATTCAATTGATTAAAAATCGGTAAAAAAGGGGATTGAACCAATAAAAAACCGATTATATATATATTTATTTATTTTATTTTTAAAAATTTTATTTGTAATCAATGAGATTTAAGCTTTTAACTTCTTAATTTTATATTAAAAATCATACTATTAAGTCAAATATATATTTTTGTTAATTAATTATTAACTATATTTAATATTTATTTAATATTAAATTTAGTGTTTAAATCTTAAAAAAAAAAAAATTTCAAAACAGTCGGTCCAACCGATTGGATCAAAAACTAAAATTCTGACAGATTCGACTTCCTATCTAAATTTATTAACCTTATCTATGCCCATTGAACCAAATATTAATAAATTATAAACCAAAATAATAATTAATGTATTGTTCCTTATTGAATTAAATAAAATAGTGAGTTTAAATAAAATATTTTATCAACGCGTAATTAATGTTTATAAACACTCGTTAATTAAATTTTTTTAATATAAAAAATTCCAATTGAAAAGGGGGCTTAAGTTGATAGAAAATGAAATGTCATTAGCAACAGCTAGAAAACTTGGATCAATGATTTCTGTGAGGGTGCAGTGTTTGCTTGCAAGAACCCATCAATCTGATTGTTTGTTGTGTTGTTGTGCTTAACTACCTAAATAATGGACCGTTTGTAGGGCTATGAGCCCATGTTCTAGGTAGCTAATCTGTTTTTTTTTTTTTTTTTTGAAAGCTTAACAGAACAAACAAGAATGATGTAGGAACAAATAATCAAAGCATAGTAAGCTGCAAAATAATCAATTCCACCATTATTTTCTTCCCTTTTTCTTTTTTTTTTTATTTTTTTTTTTCAAAATTTGTCAATAGAACTTTCCTTACAGCTGTCCTTAATGCTGAATGGTGGAGAGTCCATGGTTTTGGTCTAAGGTAGTAATAAAAAAAAGGGAGGGAGAAAAAAATGTTTGTCTTTTGAAATTATGATTAGAAGTTGTCCTACAACCCTACAACATAAAATTGACTAGGAAGAAAAATTTGAAAATATTAACTCAAAATTTAATTAAGTCGATTCATATAATTATTATTAAAAAATATATCTTACATATTTAAAATTTAAACCTTAGCGTCTGTAATATTTTTTATTTTTAAATTATGACTTATATATATATATAAACACAATTTCTTGATGCTTCCACCTTCTAAGTAGATTGGCAATATTTGATATAACATGATTACACGATACGAAAAAAATAATTAAAACACGATACAAAAAAGAAACACGGATGCTGATACACCCAAAAGAGTGTATCTTTATTAAACCTTACAATTAATATGATCAATTATAGCAAAGTAGCATGCAAGGGTCGAATCCATAGAGATTGGTTTTTAGTTTATAAATTACTAGTTTAAAACTTAAATTTAAGAACAATAAAAGAAAAGGGATTTTTTTAAAAAGTTTTAAAAATTAAGAAAACAAGAAAAGTAAGAAGCAAATAAATAAGATGAAATCAGATATAAGAGAAATATGGTTAAAGTTTCATTCTCCACCACTAGACATCATTGAAAAACAATTTCAGATCTATCAACATCAATTACCTATCAAAATTATCAACCGTAGATAACAACAAGCTCTGTTACCCCAATCTTTTCTTAGTTCATCGTTAAATAGAACAAGCTCTCTATTTAATCTCTAACCACTAGACAACCTTGAATAAGCTCTGTAGATTTAATGTAATGGCAGCTTTATGAAGAGAAAGATAGGTTGATCTAGGCAACAAACACATAAGCTCAGATTGTTTAATCTATTTTATGTTCCACTTTGCAATTAGCGAAAACTTAACCATAATCATTAATAAAAAATTGCCACTTATGAATAGGAAATCAAGACAATTACACGGATCAAGATTCCTAAACTAGCAATAGATAATTATCAAGATCTATCTAGTTGGCCACCTAAACAAATCAAGACAATATCATGAACAATTCTTATAGAAGAACATAATCAGCTTTGATATAAAACTAATGATAGATAAAATCTAAAAATCAATTACAAAACATGTCTAGGGCTTTGAAATCACTCTTAACCAAAGAAAAGTTTAGCTTAGCATAGGCATAGATAATATATACATAAAACTAAAAAGAAAATAAAAGAATGAAGAAGAATAAGAAGAATAATGATGATCCTTGAATCTCCTTAAAAGATGAATAGTTTTTTGCTCAAAAGATGATATTTATAGAGTTTTAAAACCCTGTGAACAAGTCCTTGCCGCACAAGTAAGCTTGGAAGAAAAAAATCATGTTTTCAGGGTTTTTTCATGGTTTTTCCTGAATTATTGGCGTCGCGGCGTCGGGCTCTCTGTCTTCATTTTTCTACTGCATCTTCCTTCACTTCGTTGGCTGATTTGGATGCCCATTTCTTGTCCGATTTGGGCGTGTAAACTACCGTTGGAAAGGTATTCAAGTCAGCTTCAAAATTCAAGAGGAAGTTTCTTCAAATAAGGACTTTAACATTATATTTTCCTTTAAACAAGCTCCGGAGGTCAAATCTGTCTTCTTGTTTTGCAACTAGAAATTGATTTTTTTTACTCCCAAATCTTCTTCCATCTTGTGATTTTGATTTTGTAAGCTCTTTACCTTTATTATTGATATCTTTTGACTTCATTCTCCTTATTTTACTTAAAATTAAAAAATATTATATAAGTAAACAAGATAAAGATCGAAAATATAACAAAAACTAAAAGTAAAAAGGCATAAAATGTATATTTTATGAGCTTATCAGACGCAACACGAATACACGAATCTATCAAAATCTATATAACACAAATTATAAACATATCAAAATTTATATAAATATAAAACAATTTAAACACGATTATGACACAAAAAATACACAAACACAACATAAATACACAAATTATCAGATCTACTTCTAAGTTCTAATAACATCATCCATCCTTTTTTTTAGCTTGCATAACAATCCTATTTCATGAAAAATAATAACGAGTTTCTGACACAGGCTTTTATTCACTACCATTAACAAGTTTTTTGCTTGCAATAACTCATAATGCACCACATTTATTGTAGGTAAAAATCGATATGCTTATTTTATACATAGGCGATGGTGTTTTTAAATTTCTCAAAAAATGTTTGAATATTATCATGTATCTATTCAATTATTATTCATAAAATTTTATTAATTTTATTTCATACATAAACATATAACACATGTCAATCTTTTAATTTCACTCATTTGTAAAATTTAAAAAATTTATATCGATTTATATGATACTTTTTCTAATGTAATTATAAAGCTAAGTAAACAATTCAAATTCAATTTAGTGATTTTTATCTCTCTCTAAGAAGTAGAAGTCTAATGTTCAAATTCCCTTTTCATCCATCAAACTTCTTCATATATTTATTTAAAAAAGAGAAAATGATTATAAATTTTGATTATAAATCATGGTTACTTTCATATAAACCTGCTCACGACGGGCCGCGGCCAGAAACGTTTCTAATTTTCTTACCCAAGCTCGATCCTGGGCGGATCTGCTGACTCAATTTATTGTTTAAAAAAAAAATTAAAAAAGTCATTTTTATAATTTAATTTAAATAAAAAATATATTTATAATTATATAAACAGTAATTTGACCTGGGCTTGTCTGAATCAAAAAAAGCTTTACCTAAACACGACTTAATACGAATCGAATCTATCGGATCGAACGGATCACCCAATTTTTGAGTAGATCTACTTTCATAACATCAAATCCAAATATCCAATGGATGATTAGTTCCTTCTTTAGCCTTTGAGTAAGGGCTAGGCTATGGACTCCATATACAAAAGTCTAGAAAATAATGGGCTTTGTTTTTATGGATAAAATCAGCCTTTTTTCTTTATCTTCAGGACTCTAAATAGTGCAAACCCACTTGAATGGCTGCTTTTTCCAATATTGGTTTTATTTATTTGGGCCGAGCTGGAACAAATTTGCTCATATTTCAGTGCAATTAAAAATTTCTTTTGTGAATAAATTGTCAAAGAAAAGAAAAAAAGGAACAACTTTAAAATGTGAGCTTTAAACTAAAGTTTAAAATGTGAACTTTAAAATGAAAACTATATACAAATACGATATGTTTAATAAATACGAAAATAGTATAGTAAATATGATATGACACGTTTAAACACGATTAATATAAAACGTTTAATACACGTATCGTATTCATATTTAAAATTTAAACATATTTAATAATTTATGTTGTATTTATTTTTATGTTTATATGACATACCAAAAAAAAAACATTACACACATTCACAAATTACCAATTCTACAATAAGCTATCTCTTCACAAATGAAACCATGAAAGTTCCAAGTTGAACATTTTCATTTTTTTTTTTTTGGGCTAAGATTCAAAGCGTTTAATGTTTTTTTTAAAAAAAAAATAAAATAAAGGAGAAATTAAGAGAGCTGTTTGCACATTTTTCATACAAATAATCAACAATTAAATATATATGAAAAACAATCAAAGTTTTGCATGCAATGCTGCTAGAGAAAGCCTGAGCATTCCTTTTCTAATTAGTATAATGATAATATATTTGTTTTATTAACAAGTTGGAATTTTGTCCCAACCAAGCACACGGTTTTACAATTATTAGTCACCCATTAGGTAACACTAGACCTGCTCAAGGGTCGGGCTGCATTTTAATTTTTTTTTTTCTTACTCAGGCTCCGTCCTGGGCAAGCTCGGGCAAACATGCAGGCTCGGGTTACTATTCATAATATTAAAAAATTTATTTTTATATTAATATTTATATATTTTTATAAGTAAATTTAAATAAAATATAATATTTTAATGTGTGAACAATGATTCGGATCGGGCCGGACGAACCGATCCGAATCATGAAAAAATCCTGTCCAAACCCAACATAATACGGATCCGTCCAGCTCATGAACATGTCTAGGTAACACATCCAATCACATCTCTATTTACCACTTCAATATTGCAAAAATGATTTTGAGATAGAAAGGTTTTTTTTTTTTTTTTTTCCTTTTATCATTTTCCATACAAAATAAAATTTCCAAATGCATGCTAATCAATGACTGCTTCACATAAATCTTTAGGGCTTAACATTTTAAAAAATTTCAAATTTTCCTTATCACTCAAGTTCCATACCTAGAAAAATTTATGATTATCTCACTTTCACTTATCCATTTTAACTAAATATGTTAACTTAAATTCAATATTTTCACTTTCTAATTATTTATAGTTGAATGGACGCATGCCTACTTATTTGTAAGTTAAAAAAAAAAAAAATCACCATCAATATATAGAATAATAATATTTCAAAAATCATCTAATATCAATCCTTGTTTATAATTCTCATACATACTCGTTGACACCAATCCAAGATAATATAGTAACATTACATGTGCTTAGACCTGCTCATGGGCCGGCAGCCCGTCGGCCCAGCAGGCTCGATCCATATTTTTGGATTCGACTCGTATTGAGTCGGATTTGGACAGGATTTTTTATGATCCGGACAAGATTTTTTATGTGCTCTAACTCTTCATATATATATATATATATATTAGGGATTAGATTTGTCCAATGACTTTTAATATTAATATACAATAAATTTTTGATATTTTAGTATATTTTAAATAGTAAATCGTGTTTCGGATTTGACGAACTGGATCAAGATTTAAATAAGTAAATTTTTTACTATTCGAGCTTGGTATGGTTCGATCCAGCGATAGCTCTAATTCCTTTCAAAATTAATGCAATAAAATAAAGCAGTAATTAATGCAATAAGGAAGCAAGGCATTAATCTTAATGGTCATAGAGATATTTTTAGGCATGAATCAAGATGGTAAATGCCAGATATATAAATAAAATAAATTTGCAAGCCCTGTACTGTGCAAGCCCTACCTAAGTTATGGCTTCATTTTTTTTTTTTTTTTGTTTTTGAAACCAATACTTTCATTAAATTATGGTAAGGATAAAACATCTGCTTGAACAATGTCAGAAAGAAACTTGGAATCTCCTCAACCCAATACATGTTTTCAGTTAAACCTAGCCCATGTTTAGCCAATCCGTGAGCCGCTTCATTTGCAGATCTTCGAACATGTGAAAACGCACAGCTGAAAATTTTCCTTGCATTTTGATGTGCCTTTTCAATTAACAGTCCAATCGGTGAGAGATCTATATATGCCTTCTGCAATTTCTTGATGACTCCAAGGGAATCGCCTTCCAGAACCACATCCATGAAGCACATTTCTGATGCAAACTCCAGTGCACATACGGCCGCCTTTGCCTCTACCATGAAAGCATCGCTCATCCTCGTTTCTCTTGCAAAAAATGCGCCCATAACCTCCCCCCGTGAGTTTCGAATTATTACCTAGATTCCTCCCAAATTGTTGATGTGAACCCTAGGGGTGAAACCCTTTGAGTTTCGAATTATTACCTAGATTCCTCCCAAATTGTTGATGTGAACCCTAGGGGTGAAACCCTTTGAACCCACTAACAAATTGAAATACCTAACCCAGAAAAGCCAAGATTCAGGCAAAGAAAACTTAAACCCTTAAAAGCTTGTTTCAAAGAACCTAGATTAAGCATGTAATCTAAACCCTAAGAACTCTCGTTTCAAGAACCTAAGTTTGATAGGTTGAACGCCACAAAGAAGGAATTCTTTGCTAAGTTCCTAAGTTCTTTCAAGAACTAAAAAGAGAAAACTCTCACTGAATAAAATCAGACTTAATTGATCAAAAGATAATTGAAGTAGGCGGCTAAGACATATATTTATAGCCTCCCTACAAAAACCCTAATCTACTAAGTAATAATATATAAAATACGGGCTGAACATGCTCAAGCCCAAAAACTAAATAATTAAAAGGATGTCCAACAAGTTTAATGAAGATAGACCCCACAAGCTTAATGGACATAATACATAAAGCAGGCCCAAAAGCCTAAGTAATTAAAAGACCCAACTAAAGCTTCTAATTTAGGCGCCACAACATTATTGAATTGGTCCCCACTTCATATTAGATAATGAACTAAAAATAGGCCCACTAATTCATTAAGATTGCCGCCCCCTTGAATTCCTCTATGGCCCATCATGTGAAGCTTGGATCACATAGACCAATTCTTGGTCTTTCTCATTCAAGCAGCCCAACTTGAATGGATTGACATTGCTTAAAAGACTTGTAGATTCTTCCCAAGTCTTTTTTACCAATCCTTGCATAGCTTCCTTGAGCTTCTTGGATCTTGACCTTGTAATAGGCCCAATAGGAACATCCAATGGATCTTGAAGTCCAATACCAGCTTGGTTCTCATCATTCCCCCTTTCCTCAAAAGGATTCGACCTCGAATCATCACCTACATCATAAAGGGAAAGATCAGAAACGTTAAATGAAGCAGAAACGTTATACTCACCTGGTAAGTCTACTTTGTAAGCATTGTCATTAATTTTCTCAAGGATTTGGAAAGGCCCATCTCCTCGAGGATGCAACTTGGTTCTCCTATGGGCTGGAAATCTTTCCTTGCGCATATGAACCCAAACCCAATCACCTGGTTCGAAAGTAACTCGCCTCCTGCCTTTGTTTGCTTGTGAAGCAACTTTTGCATTCCTTTTCTCAATTTGAAGCTTTACTTTTTCATGAAGAGACTTCACCAATTCAGCTTTCTTACTCCCATTCAAACTATTCCTTGCATCAACAAGTAAAGGCATTAAATCTAAGGGAGTTAATGGATTAAAACCATAAACAATCTCAAATGGAGAATAAGAAGTAGTAGAATGCACGGTCCTATTATATGCAAACTCTATGAATGGCAAACATTCTTTCCAAGTTTTCAAGTTCTTTTGTATAACAGTGCGCAAAAGTTGCGTTAAAGTCCTATTAACTACTTCAGTTTGCCCATCAGTTTGTGGATGACAAGTAGTAGAAAACAAAAGTTTAGTACCCAATTTCCCCCACAAAACCTTCCAAAAGTAACTAAGGAACTTAACATCTCTATCAGATACAATGCTTCTAGGAACACCATGTAGGCGCACTATCTCCTTAAAGAACAATTCAGCAATGTTAGTTGCATCATCAGTTTTATGGCATGGGATAAAATGTGCCATCTTGCTAAACCTATCCACTACCACAAAAATTGAATCCCTACCCCTTTTTGTCCTAGGTAAACCCAATACAAAGTCCATAGATATGTCTACCCATGGTTCACTAGGAACTGGTAAGGGTGTATACAACCCATGAGGTAAAACCTTAGATTTGGCCTTTCTACATGTAATGCATCTATTACATATGCGAATAACATCCCTTGTCATTTTAGGCCAAAAGAAATGTTCATACAATATTTCTAAGGTCTTCTTGACACCAAAGTGTCCCATTAAACCACCACCATGTGCCTCACGCACTAATAACTCTCTCATAGAACAATTAGGCACACATAGTTTATCTTGTCTAAACAAAAAACCATCATGCTTGTAAAATTTACCAAATGCTGTCTTATCACATGCTATGTATACATCACAAAAATCAGCATCATTGGCATATTCATCCTTTATATATTCAAATCCAAGCATCTTAGCATTCATAGATGTGAGAAATACATACCTCCTAGATAAAGCATAAGCCACAATATTTTCCTTACCTTGCTTATATCTAATGACATAAGGAAAGGTCTCTATGTATTCCATCCACCTAGCATGTCTCTTATTCAACTTACCTTGACCCTTGAGATGTTTCAATGACTCATGATCAGTATGTATCACAAATTCCTTAGGCCATAAGTAATGCTGCCATGTCTCCAAAGCTCTAACAAGTGCATAGAGCTCCTTGTCATAAGTTGGATAGTTCAACGCCGCTCCACTAAGCTTCTCACTGAAGAATGCGATTGGACGCTTTTCCTGCATTAAAACAGCTCCAATTCCTATTCCTGAGGCATCACATTCAATCTCAAAAGCTTTGTCAAAGTTAGGTAATGTTAAAACAGGTGCTGAACATAACCTATCTTTAAGATTAACAAATGCTTTCTCTTGTTCATTGCCCCAATGAAAACCAACATTCTTTTTAATAACTTCAGTAAGTGGTGCAGCAATAGTGCTAAAGTCTTTAACAAAACGCCTATAAAAACTAGCTAAACCATGAAAGCTTCTTACCTCACTTACCCCTTTAGGCGTTGGCCAGTCCTTGATGGCTTTGACTTTCTCTTCATCCATCTCAATACCTTTTGAGCTAACAACATATCCAAGAAATATAACTCTATCCATGCAAAAGGTACACTTCTTAAAATTAGCATACAACTTTTCAGTTTTCAACACATTAAACATAAATCGCAAATGTTCAACATGCTCATCTAAGCTTTTGCTGTACACTAAAATGTCATCAAAGTAGACTACTACAAATTTACCTAGAAACTCTCTCAAAACATGATTCATTAGTCTCATAAAAGTACTAGGTGCATTAGTAAGTCCAAATGGCATGAATAACCATTCATACAACCCATATTTAGTCTTAAAAGCTGTTTTCCATTCATCACCTTCTTTCATCCTAATCTGATGGTAACCACTTTTAAGATCTATCTTACTAAAAACACAAGATCCATACAATTCATCTAGCATATCATCTAATCTAGGAATGGGATGACGATACTTTACCGTGATATTGTTGACTGCTCTACAATCAACACACATCCTCCAAGACCCATCCTTCTTTGGCACTAGAAGAACTGGAACAACACATGGACTCATGCTTTCTCTTATGTACCCTTTACTCATCAAGTCTTCAACTTGCCTTTGAAGTTCCTTTGTCTCCTCCGGATTACTTCTATAGGCTGGTCGGTTTGGAATGACTGCTCCGGGTACAAAATCAATCTGATGCTCAATGCCTCTTATGGAAGGCAACCCACTTGGCATCTCGTCCGGGAATAACTCTTCAAATTCCTGTAACAAAGAAATAGCAACACTAGGAAGAGCTTGGTTAGATTCATCAAGATTAAGATATGATTCTTTATAAACAAGGAAGATCATGGGCTGATCTTCTAAAAAAGCCTTCTTAACCTCACTCTCTTTTGCATAAAAGCTCATCTTTGTTTTTGCTTTTCTTTCTTGTGGCATCACTTTATTTTTTCAGCCACTTCTCTGTTTTTGTCACTTTCTTTTTCCTCCCCTTTTTCGGCCAATCTCTCTTTTTTATTGTTCTCTCCTTTTTTCCTCATTAGATTCAGCCACACTCAATTCTTTTTTCTCAAAAAAAAATTTCAATTTCATTTGGTCTTCATAGACCTGCTTTGGTGTTAAAGGAACAAGGTTGATGGTTTTGCCATCTTTTACAAAGCTATATCTATTCCTAAACCCATCATGTGTTACCCTCCTATCATACTGCCATGGCCTCCCCAACAATAGATGGCCAGCATGCATAGGCACTACATCACAAAGCACCTCATCACTATACCTCCCAATAGTAAAAGCTACCCTTACTTGCCTATTCACCTTAACCTCCCCACAATCATTCAACCATTGCAATCTGTAAGGCTTAGGATGTTTAAGCATAGGTAAACCCAACTTTTCTACTAAGGTAGTACTAGCTACATTGGTGCAACTCCCCCCATCAATTATCATACTACATACTTTATTGTTCACAAAACATCTAGTATGAAAAATGTTTTCCCTTTGTTCCTCTACATCATCTATTTTAATTTGTGCATTCAAAGCACGCCTAGCAACAAGAGATTTACCTTCCACGGGGTAGTCCAAATCAGCATCATCACCAACACAATCACTAGCATCCTCCAATTCTGGCATGTCATCACAATCATCCTCACTTTCTGTCACGACTTCACCATTAGCATGCATGATCATCGCCCTTTTGTTTGGACATTGAGATGCAATATGGCCTGAACCCAAACATTTAAAGCATTTAATATCTCTATTCCTTGAAGAATTGGAATTTTGAAATACCTTGGGATTGTCTTTGCTAGTGCTCTCTTCTTTCCCCTTTGGTGGTTCGATTTTGCCCTTGATAACAGCCCGGTCTTTGTCCCAATTTGGTTTCCAAGGAGTGCTAGAAACCGAAGAATACCTTGCTGCCCCCTTTCTTTTCAATTGCCTCTCCACCTTCATAGCCATGTGCACCATGTCTTCTACCTCCACATAATGCTGCAACTCCACAACATTGGCTATGTCTCTATGTAAGCCACTCAAAAATCTAGCCATGGTGGCTTCCCGATCCTCCTCTACATTGGCTCTAATCATAGCCACCTCCATCTCCTTATAGTAATCCTCTACACTCCTAAACCCTTGGGCAAGGTTTTGAAGTTTTTGGTAAAGGTCCCTATAATAGTGGCAGGTACAAACCTCCTTTTCATGAGAGCTTTCAATTCCCTCTATGTCTCTATAGGTCTCTCATGGTTTCTCCTCCTACTGGTTACTAGTTGATCCCACCAAACTATGGCATAGTCAGTAAATTCAATAACTGCCAACTTCACCTTTTTCTCTTCCGAATAATTGTGACAATCAAAGATCAACTCTATCTTCTTCTCCCACTCCAAATACACCTCAGGATCAGTTCTACCTTGGAATGGTGGAATTTTCATTTTAATATTCCCAAGGTTTCTATCTTCTCTATTTTCCAAATCATGATCCCAAGTGTTTCTCCTAGGCCTTCCTTCATGCCTAACTCCTCTAGGTCTACCCATATCAACTTCCTCATCATCTGCCTCCTCTATATCATGTTCATCAACAACACTAGGCTTTCGCCTAACCCCTCTATATCGCCAACCTTGTAGGTTTTGAATGGCTGCAGATTGGCTCTCTATCTTGTCTGACATCTGTGCCATCGCAAAATTCATCCTCTCAAACTGTTGTTGAATAGCTCTCCATGTAAAGGATGAATTTTCATCCCCCTTGTGTGATGATTCACTATGGTGAGACATTTGAAGTTGCTGCAAAACAAAATGTTAGTGATAAAAATAAACTCACACACTCCCTTAGTGTTTACACTCAATTAAGATATCACTCCAACTCTTGTTTGCACTCTTTTAGGCTTTTTCTTTAATAAACTTACTTACTCTTGCCTTTTACCACTCTATTTCCTCTTTCAGGTTCTTTAAGAACTAGAAGAACTCTTCAAGAACTCCACTTGCTTAATTCTACCTAGCAAAAGACTCAAGAAACAAGAAACAATTAGTAAGAAGGTAAAACAAGTAAAAATCAAGAACAAGATGACCAAGAATTCAAATATTTCCTACTTTCCTTAATCTTTTTCGAATCTTTCTTCCTTTTTCTTGTTGTTCGAACACTTTTCTTTCTTTCTCTTTTTTTTTTCAAGAACGAGACTTCTTGATTTTCTTGAAATCTCGGATGAAATTTTTTTTCCTTTCTTGGGACTGTTCGAATGCTCCTTTGAATTTTTATTTTATTTTATTATTTTTTTTTTAAGATTCGGATCAAGAATCAATAAGAAGAAATTTTAATTGATCAAGAAATCAAGAAACGAAATCTTGATTTAAACCACTTTTCAAGATTGAAACCCCAAACAAAAACTGTCCTAAAAACTATAACTATTAGACAAAGAAAGCCTAAAGATATAACCCCTATGACAAGTATGTCTGAAACCCCAAAACAAAAAAGTTGAGAAAAACTCCAATACCCTGTGGTAAAGAAGATAAAAATATTTGACCTGATTGGTCCCTAAGCTCTGATACCAACTGATGTGAACCCTAGGGGTGAAACCCTTTGAACCCACTAACAAATTGAAATACCTAACCCAGAAAAGCCAAGATTCAGGCAAAGAAAACTTAAACCCTTAAAAGCCTGTTTCAAAGAACCTAGATTAAGCATGTAATCTAAACCCTAAGAACTCTCGTTTCAAGAACCTAAGTTTGATAGGTTGAACGCCACAAAGAAGGAATTCTTTGATAAGTTCCTAAGTTCTTTCAAGAACTAAAAAGAGAAAACTCTCACTGAATAAAATCAGACTTAATTGATCAAAAGATAATTGAAGTAGGCGGCTAAGACATATATTTATAGCCTCCCTACAAAAACCCTAATCTACTAAGTAATAATATATAAAATACGGGCTGAACATGCTCAAGCCCAAAAACTAAATAATTAAAAGGATGTCCAACAAGTTTAATGAAGATAGACCCCACAAGCTTAATGGACATAATACATAAAGCAGGCCCAAAAGCCTAAGTAATTAAAAGACCCAACTAAAGCTTCTAATTTAGGCGCCACAACATTAATGAATTGGTCCCCACTTCATATTAGATAATGAACTAAAAATAGGCCCACTAATTCATTAAGATTGCCGCCCCCTTGAATTCCTCTATGGCCCATCATGTGAAGCTTGGATCACATGGACCAATTCTTGGTCTTTCTCATTCAAGCAGCCCAACTTGAATGGATTGACATTGCTTAAAAGACTTGTAGATTCTTCCCAAGTCCTTTTTACCAATCCTTGCATAGCTTCCTTGAGCTTCTTGGATCTTGACCTTGTAATAGGCCCAATAGGAACATGCAATGGATCTTGAAGTCCAATACCAGCTTGGTTCTCATCAATTGTTTTATTTAGTGCCCCATCAAAATTAATTTTGTAGCTTCCATTATCAGGAGTTTTCCAGACTTGCCGAATTGAAAGCATTATTACCCCATTTACCAGCTGTGCATTGTTGAAATCCATTATGTAATGCCTCACAAAAGCTGCTATGCAGACAGGATCCCTCTTTCTCTCTCCATTGATTCATTCATTTCGATTATTCCAAACTACCCATATAGTTACTGCAAGTTGCTGAAATTGTTTACTGTCTAAATTTTCAGCAAGCTCTATCATCCATTGAAGCATATTAGCACCCTCATTCGTATACGCATCCCATGTAAATTCTAGCAAATTCCAAACTTCTTTCATAGCAGTGCATTGTCGCAGGGCATGCAGCGTCGTTTCCTCAGCTAGTCCGCATCTGGAACAAAAGACATCAACTGGGATTTTCCTTTTTGCTAGATTGGTCATGACACAGGTAAAATATCCTTACTGACTCTCCATATAAATACTTTAATCTTACTAGGTGCTTCAGTAGTCCAAATTTTCCTCCACAAAACTGCATTCTCTGCCATCTCATGTACTGTCCTCGTTGCTTCCTCACCACATATTAGGTTATACCCGCTTTTGACAGTGTATTTTCCAGATCTATCAAAATGCCAGACAAGTATATCTGACGATCCTACCTTTCTTATTGGTATTAAGTGATAGCATTCACTTCATCCTCCGAAAACATATGCCGTAGCAGATCTAGATTCCATTGCTGACATTCTTCATCTATGAGATTTTCACAATTCCATTTTCATCCCACTCACCTCTCACTGATTGTGGGAGAAAATTAGGAGAGGAGGGTATCCATTTGTCCTTCCATATCCTAGCCTTATGGCCATTGCCAATCCTCCATTGTATCCCTCTAGTTAAAACATCTTGGAACCTCAGTTACCCACTTTGGACTTAAGGAAGGAGAACTCAGGGAAATATTTTGCTTTGAATATCGCGTGAGCTAGTGATCTAGTATTTGTAAGCAACCTCCACCCTTGCTTTGCCAAATAATGCTCTATTAAACCTTCTCATGTCTCGAAAGCCCATTCCCCCCCTAAACTTGGATTCACACATCTTCGACCATTTGATCCAATGAATCCTCATTCTTTCCTTCTCATGTCTCCACCAAATAATTACTGATCAAACTATTTATATAGTTACACAGAGTTTTCGATAAGAGAAAACAACTCATTAAGTTGGGATAGCTTGGATGACTGCTTTGAGGAAAACTTCCTTACCTCCCTATGATAGCATCTGCCCGCTCCACCCTCTCAACCTCGAACAGATTCTATGTTTTAGCTCTCTGAATGCTTGTTTTTTGTTTCTCCCCACCATAGAAGGCAGTCCAAGGTATTTTTCTGGATTAGTTGTGATTTGAACCCTAAACATGTCCTTGATCTCTGTCTTTTGTTGGTCTCCCATATTCCTGCTAAAAAAAAAGCATATTTCTCAAAGTTGATTTTTCTGACCTGAGCTTTCCTTGTATCTCTTTAGCACGTGCTTCACCCTTTCGATTTCGTTTTTATTTGCCTTAGCAAACAATAAACTGTCATCAGCAAAGAATATGTGAGTAACTCTACCGTAAGCCTTACTCATATCTAGTTTTAGGGAAAAATAACTATCTTTCCCTTCTGTTTTTCTTTTTCAGAGAGTGTAACATTTCATAGGCTACTAAAATATTGTCAGAGATCAGTCTTCGAGGGACAAAAGCACTTTGAGACTCACTGATGCAGGTCGGTAGGATACACTTTAGTCTATTAACAAGGACTTTTGAGACTATCTTATAGATGACATTACAGAGACTAATGGGTCGTAATTGAGATATGTGTTTAGGTTCACTGCTTTTCGGGATTAGGACAATGTGAGTATGGTTGATCTCATCTAGACTTACCTCACCATTTAAACATTCTAAACAGAATTTTGTAACATCATTGCCAATAATGTGCCAAAATTTTTGAAAGAAAAGGGCAGGCATACCATCCGATCCCGGGGCTTTTGTGGGATGCATCTGTTTGATGGCTATAAGGATTTCCTCAGCCTTGAATTCTGCAAGAAGCATTTCATTCATCTCATTGGTAATTCAGGGTTCAATTGGCTCAATAACATCAACGAAATGATAGGTATTTTTGGACTGGAACAGCTTTTGAAACAAGTCAGTGATAATGCCTTGGAAGGCCGCCTCTTCTTCACACCAAATTCCTTCTTCATTCATTAAACCCGGATAAAATGTCTTTCTTTTTTTTCCCTATGGGATGCTTGAGAATGAAAGAATGAAGTGTTTTTGTCACCCTCCCTTAACCATTTAACTCGTGACCTTTGTTGCCAATAGGTTTCCTCTTGCTCCAATAATAAGTTCAGTTCTCTTTTCATGTCCTTAATATTCTCCAAGATCTCATCATTCAGTACCAATAATTGTATCGTCTGCAGCTTCTTCTTGAGCCCATCAATATGCCCTCTCCTACTTTGAAAGGTGGTTTTATGCCAATGACTCAACCCCACCTTCGTTTGCCGCATCTTTGTTGCACACTCACATCTCCTTCTTGTTTCAACATTTGATTCACTACCCGTTCACACTCTTGTTCTTTAATCCACATTGCCTCAAAGCGAAACTTCCTGTTTCGTTTACCCTGTCTTCCTGATTTTTTCTTTTTAGTTTCAACAAGAATGGGGTTGTGATCTGATACTGGAGCTGTTAGGTGTTTAACTTCATATGTAGGGAACAGGTTAAGCCAAGCTTCGTTTGCCACACTCCTGTCAAGTCTTTCTCTAACATTATTTGCAGCAGATCGACCCCTCTCCCATGTGAACCAGCTCCCGACAAAGCCCAGATCATTTAGTTCACAGTCATCTAAAGAAGCTCTAAAATCCAGAATTTGACTTTCCCTACGAACACATGTTTCAGATTTTTCATAGGACGAAAGGATTTCGTTAAAATCACCTAAACATAACCACGGCTTAGTTTAGTCGCATTTAAAACTTGTAAAGGTCGTTGAGTTAGAATTTAGCGGGGCTTTCGCCTTAAACGCCATTAAACTTTCAATATCACAAAAACTAACAGCGTTTTAAGTGAGATGTCGTTAATAAACGTCGCCAAAAAACTTAATTTACTGTTGTGATCAGATGTGGCACTTAAATATTAGTAAAAAGTTAATTTGTCATAATATTGTAATACACAAATTACACTTAGGATTAGTTTAGCATTGAAAAAAACTTGGGTTGAAAAAAATGTGTTTAGAAAGTGTGGTGAAAAACTGTGGTTTAAAAACTTTTAAGTGTTTAGCATTGTTGTGAAAAAGTGTGGTAGAAAATTGAAATGTCAAAAAAAAATATTTAAAATAATAAAAGTGTAGAGATATGAGGATAATAAAGTCATTTTATCCAAAAGCCAGCTTTTAAAGCTCAAAAGCTATATTTTTTGGCTTTTTGGTTTGACTTTTCAAATCATGGTTTCAACAACAAAAATCACATTTTTTATCTGTTTAGTATTGCGTTTGCGATGAAAAATAGCTTTTAACCTTAAAAGTTGTACATGAAGTAATGCTAATATGAAAATTAAAAGATTAGCATTACTATCAACCCCGGCAGGTTTGTGGCGTGCGAGAAAGCTGCATAATTTATTTATCCGACTTAAGTTTGGTTCCTTGCCAGTTGCCACCACAATCATTTGTTTCATATTAACCCCAAAATTATATATAACTAGATTCTTCTCCGTTTCGCAGGATGATTTTTTAATTTTATAAATTTTTATTTAAATTAATAATCATAAATAAATTTAAGTTGAATCATATTAAATAATTATTATTTATTTATTTAAATAGTTTTTTTTTTTTGCTTTAATATCTTAAGTAAATGAGTTTAGATTTAAAATCGAATCACCGTGATGAATTATGCAAAATATGAAATGAATTGAGACACGACACAAACACAACATTGAAAAATAATTAAAATAAGATACGGAAAAAACATAAACATGACACGAATATATGAACGTATTAGAATCTATATAAAACGAATTATTAACGCATAAAAATTTATATAAATTTATAATACTTTAAATACAGCAAAAAAAATACGAACACGTCACATATACAAAATTTTCTCTAAATTGAATCACTATGACAAATTATGCAAAATATGTCATGAATTGAGACAGGACACGAACACACAATTTTTTTCTAAATTGAATCATAATGACAAACTATGCAAAATATGAAGTGAAACGAATTGAGATATAACACGAATACAATATAGAAAAATAATTAAAACACAACACCAAAAATAACATGAACACGACACAAATACAGAACGTGTCAAAATATACATAAAACGAAATATTAACGTGTAAAAATTATAATATTTTGAAAACACAAATAAATAACATGAACACAAACATATCACGAACACATAATTTTTTCTCTAAATTGAATCACTATGATAAACTATGCAAAATATGTCACAAATTGAAAAACGACACGAACACATAAATTTTTCTCTAAATTGAATCCCAATGACAAACTATGCAAAATCTGAGATGAATTTAGACACGATACGAACACAACATAGAAAATAATTAAAACACAACACAAAAAATAACATGAACACGACACGAATATATGAACGTGTCAAAATATACATAAAACAAATTATTATCGTGTAAAAAAATTATATAAATTTATAATACTTTGAACAAAAAAATAATACGAACACGAACATACAATTTTTTTTTCCTTTCTCTTTCTTTTTTTCCTCCTAAAAAAAAAATGAAGACTCATGTAGTTAAAATTATATATATTTTAGATATGAACATCTTAATATGTATTGTTATCCTGTAAATTCATCTCCTTTGGTTGATCATAGTAAGTAATCACAAGGAAATGCTTTTCTCTCTCTCAGCCTATTCTCTCTCTCAGCCTATGCTTCTGGTTTGCAAGATTTGATAACAATGACTTTCTCATGGATTAAAATCTTTGATAAAAGAATTCGGGTTTTGATTCATACAGTTACTTTTAAAATGTAACATTTAACAAATATGAAATTTGAATCCATTATTGCGATTTCTTTTTTACCCAAAAAAAATCTTTGATGAATAATTTATTTATTTTGGAAAAAAGACTTGAAATCATTAGAAACAAAGTTTATGTACTGCTTAAATGGTTGTTTTAATCAATGAAAAGAAGGCCCAAAGTAATAATAACTGTAAAAGTTTTAAAGAACATCAATCAGGCTGTAATATTTTGTTGGGTTTCTTTGCCCGATGGTAAATACAGAGATAATTTTACACTGTAAATACATGCTCTAAAGTCTAAACTTATTATTTTTTTAATTAAAAAATGATAAAAAAAAATCCGAAAATATATTAATCTGAATAGTAAAATAAGATTAAGATTTACAATTTTTTTTTTTTAAAACTTGTAACCTCTTTGAATTTTGTATTATTTAGCACAAACCTTTTCAAATTTAAGCTTTTGAAGTTTTATTTCAACAATGAGCTGCCTTTGTGGATTGACCAATCCATATTTCCCATAAAGTATAGCCAAGTTTAATATACATTTTTTGGTACAAAGAGGCCGTAGCCTAGGATAAAGAAAGAGAATGTAAATACTGAGATTCGAATTTCAAGTTTATTAAATATCATCTCTGATGGTTGTATAAATCAACTGAACTAAATCCCGATTCAGCCAAGTTTACTATTCCTTGTCATTTGTCAATTGCTCAAATCAAAAACTGGGCATATTCATATTCTCAGTTCTGTTCTTTTCATCCAATGTCTAAATTCGTTTACTTCTTTAACGAGAGCAAGCCACTTTTCTGGAGGCCCATATATCATGGAATGATATGATAATCTTTCTTTTTCTCTCTTTTTGTTTGTGGTTATGAAAACAGACATTGAATTTCTGATTCTTTGTTTATGCTTTCTTTCTTAATGTTGAGCTTAGGCATATCCAATGATGGACTACTTTTTTTTTTTCCAAACTGCATTTTGGCAAACAGGGAATTTGGTTTCATGTTGCAGTAGTACCGGCAGCCTATGCTATTCGGATTTAGACGAGTGTCGGATATAAGTATGTGTCTGGTAAGGGTATACTCAATTTAAAAAAAAAATCATATCTTTGGAGGATAATACCTTTATACCCAAATTCGAATATTTGTCAAACACATACATCGGATACAGATATTTTAAAAAAATGAAAAGTCTGAATAACATAGCCCACAACATGATTTCCTTCTTTCTTCAACCTTCAGCATAATTGTATATTCCAAGCTTAATCTATTTACTGTAACTTACAACCATATATATATATATTACAATTATAGTACGAGAACATTTTGTCAAGCTAAGTTCATATATAATCTAGCTTTCAGGGTAAGATAAAAGGGTAGTGAGGATTGCCCTTGATGTTGAACAATGGATCAATAACTCAAAGATCATTGGAAAGGTTATTTGTTTTAAGCCTCTCCATCTTGGCTCCTCATTCGACGAAGTTTGAATGAGAAGGAATGTGGAGAGATTTCATGCACCGGTTTGTCTGTCACCCGAATCAGATTGTAAGACCATGCCCCCATCAATGTTCCTGTCACTGGTCCAACCACATACACCCAAATTCCCTTGTAGTGAGCACTAGCTATTGCTGGTCCTATGGTCCTTGCTGGGTTCATTGATCCACCTGATATTGGTCTGAAAGATATATTCTTAGACAACTTGTTAGTATTTTATGGTTTTTTTTTTTTTGTTTATGAAACTTGTTCTGGTCTAGATGCTGTTTTTTTTTTTTTTTTTTTTCATCTATTGAAGAATCAATATCAAGAGAATCTTATAGAAACAATTTGGACAGAATGAATCTGTCCTTTGTAAGGTTACATGACTCTTCTTAAGGGTACCTCTAATCTGAATAAAAGCCATGGTTAAGGGCTCAAAAAATGAATATGTGCAAGAATGGGGCATATAATGTCAACTATGAAGCACAAACACTCTTTGCAAAGGAGTGTCCAAGTGTCGGACACGTGTCTGACACGGTTTTAATATGGCGGATTATACGTATCAGATACACGAGGGCACGTTAAGAAAATACAAATAAAAATAAAATCGGATACAGTTAAAATATGATCAAGACACGGTTGAACACAACCGGACAAAACTGGACACTCGATGAAAGTAAATTTTTTTTTTTGGTTGTATTTTCTCCCCAAATATAGAATCAGCATTGAGCAAAAGCCTATACTAAATAAGTCAAATGCCTATCCTAAATAAGTCAAATGCTTAAAATTCATAAAGAAAAAGAAGAAAGCAAAGAGAGAAACAACAAAAAACCAAGAGTTACATGCTGAAAATAGTGGGAGTAGAAAGTAAAGTATCAACGTAACACATGTTACAGAGACTGAGAACAATTGAGAAAGAAGATAGAGATGGTACAAAATGAGACAAGTATAAAAAAAAAAAATTCTCTTGTTGAATAATTTAAAGTTTGCTGATTTAAAGTCTTTCAGCCTTTGAATTTGAACTATTTGGTCTTAATGTATTTTTTAAAGTTCACGTTTTAAAATTCAAAATTGATTTTAAAAATTGAAAAAGTTATTTACATATTAATGGTTAATATTTGATTGAAAAATATCAAATAAAAATATTTTTTATTGCAGGGTCCTACTGTATCTGTGTTTAAATTTTTTAAAAATTCTCATATCGTCATTTGTATCGTGTCATATCCGTATTATGTATCTGTTCATCCTTCCTAGAATGTCAACCAAGAAAAAAAGGAAAAATGAAAGACTAGACTCGTAAATGAAGAGTTATATAGTTTGCTTACCCGGCCAAGATTGAAGTTATGCAAACAGCAGAACCAACAGCTATGCCTGCTAGCTCTCCTATCTGTCAATATGGAAACATAAAAACTGGAAAGATTCAATTGTACAACAAAATTATACGACTAAATTGAATAATTTTTGGAAAGAAAATACCGTGCACGATTCCTAACATGGGCTCCCGAAATTCTATTCCCAATGTATATTATTTTAGAAGAGACGGGAAAACAATTTTTTTTACTTGGAGTTTAGCCCAATTGATTCATACCTTTAAGAGGTGACATCCAACTGATTTGTGATTTGAATCCGAATATCTACAATATTTTTTTTATTCTCAAGTCCAATTGATTCATACCTTTAAGAAAATACCTTTAAGAGGTGACATCCAACTAATTTGTGATTCGAATTTGAATATCTACAATATTTTCTTCATTCTCAAGCAACGACATCTTTTGTACCTATGTAGATAGTTCCTTGGTAGAGAGAGGAATCTGAATAAGGCTGAGTATGGCTGAGAACAAGGTTGAGGAGAAAATTAGAAAAGAGAGAACTTTAGAGAGAAAGTTTGCTCCAAATTCAAAAATTCCCAAATAAGTTGTGGGAGCTCCTATTTATAGGTGTAAAGAATAGAAGTTACATATCATAAGCATTGAATATGAATAATGATAATGATAAAGATTGTTCTGGATTACATTTGCTATTGTACGCGAAAGTGCAATTTTTTGTAAAACCAGTTTATTTTTCTCTAAGAAGAGATAATATATTAGTATCTAAAATCAAGTATCTACATTTTGCCCCCTGCATGAAAATTCTTAGTAGAAGAAGTTCTTGTACAATAGTAATGTCGTTAAAAGTAAAAGACGAAATACGTGAAAGAAAGTGATAGAGTAAATCTTTTCAGCAAAGAAACATGTGACGCAATAAGAAAAAAAATTTGTAAAGAAAGTAATTTTGTTTTTCTCACTTTACTACCCCTTGCATGAAAAATCCTTTATTTAAAAAAATAAATGAAAAGTTTTCCATGCATAAATTTAAGAAGAAACATGAATATTCCACTATAATTTGAATTGTGTAACAACTTTGCAACATAAATTTTTATGCGAAAAGAAAAAAATAGATGTTGCTAAAAGATTGAACGCAAAAACACTCGAAAATATAAGACACAACATCGTTGTTGCGCCCAAAAAAATGTAACACTGTGCCCAAAAAAATAGGCGCAGCAGCAATTGCTGTGCCCAAAATTATAGGGCAAAGCACTACTGCTACGCCCAAAAAAATATGGGATAACAGCAAATGCTGCGCCCAAAACTTTAGGGCGCAGCGCATGCGCCCTAAACATAGCGACAAGTGGTGGAAAGTAAGGTAGAGAAAGTAAGAAGATGGTGGAATAAGGTTGAGTATGGCTGAGAACAAGGCTGAGGAGAGAATTAGAGAAGAGAGAATTGTAGAGAGAACTTTAGAGAGAAAGTTGGCTCCAAATCCAAAAGTCCCCAAATGAGTTGTGGGAGCTTTTATTTATAGGTGTCAAGAATATAAGTTACATATCATAAGCATTGAATATGAATAATAATAAAGATTGTCAGTTACTAAGGCATTATTGCTTTGTTTGATAGGAGTTTAAATTGTTGTTGGTAATAGTGAATAGTGAACAAGAGTCCACTATTTGTTCTGAAATAAAGGGAGAAGCACTCATACTTCAGGGAAAGGTTAAGAGGAGACCTCTTAACTATCTCCATGTCTGATCCACCAAGCCAAGCTCTCCAGAACATCTCAATAGTGAAATTAACCCAAGAATCCTGTCATTTTCCTGGGTTATTTCCACTTTTTCTATTTCGATGAAGTAGTATCTGGTAGAATATCTTCTATAGAATACTTCTCGATGAAGGTCTCTTTCCATGAGAGTGTTTTTCTATGAATGATTTGTTCTATGAAGGTGTTTGTTCCGAACAGGAGCTGTTTCTGAATAAGAATTGTTCTGAACATGAGTTATTTTGAACATGAGCTGTTCCGAACATGAGTTGTTCAGAGCAGGAGCTGTTCTGAACATGAGCTTTTCTGAAAAAAAGTTGTTTTTGAAAATGAGCTGTTCCGAACATGAGTTGTTCCGAACAAGAGTTGTTCCAAACAAGAGTTGTTCCGAACAAAAGTTGTTCTGAACAGGAACTGTTACGAACAAGAGCTGTTCTGATAAAAAAACTTTCAGTGAAGCGATCTTATTACTTATTTTGGATTACATGCTATTATACGCAAAAGTGTAATTTTTTGTAAAACAAATTTATTTTTCTTTAAAAAAAATAATATATTAGTATCTAAAATCAAATATCTACAATACCAAAGAAAAAAACAAAATTTTGATATGATGTGGATCTTACCGCTTTAGTATCAGTTGCCACAGCTGAAGTGATAAACATCATCGAAAATGTGACAACTATTTCCATGATTAGAGCTTGAAAATCTGACCCAGAAGGTGATGTGGTGCCAACATGTTTTATTGGATGCAATAATACACGAAGTGTGAATGATGCAGAGATTGCTCCTGTTAATTGAGCTGCACCATAAAATGGGACCTGCAAGAAATTAAACCCCCACAAGGTTTGATTTTAATCTATTTTTTGTCTGATCTTGAAATTATATAATTAGTACAATTTGAACATAATTAATCATAATTGCTACTGTCTTCACAATTATTGAACTCAAATACAATAATTGAACTTTCATGCATGATTCATTTTATAAAAATTTGTTTAAGAAAGAGATAAAAGGGTTGAAAGTGATTAAAGAATATGCATTCATATTATAATCTTCATCCATTTAGTCATTCTATTCTATTTTTCATTGTTTTTAGTACATTTTATAAGAAAGGGAGTACCCACCATTAGTATTTGTATTATTATTATTTTTTATTTAAACATATAACTTTATAACTTAAAATAACAAAAAAGCCCTTAAATTTTATTACTTTATCTAGATAAACCCTTATACTTTTATGAGATCTAAATAAGTCCTTAACTTTTAATTTGCATCCAAATAAACTCTTAACATTTAATTTGTATTCAAATAATTCCTAAATCTTTAATTCATACATAAATAAATCCTTAACAATAACATAAATCAATTTTTCTTTCGAAATAAGAGCTTATTTGGATGCAAATCAAAAGATAAAGATTTATTTGAGTGCAATAAATATATAAAGGTTTACTTAAAAAGGTAAAAGAATTCATTGACTTTTTTAATATTTTAGTCATTTTTATATACTAAATATATTATGCATGCGACTGAGCCTTATCAAATAGCTGAACTATTGATTAATTTGTCCCAAAAATGTTTTCATTAATAATGCTACTCAAAAGATAAGTATACTTCCAACTACAAATTTTTAATATTTTTGAAATAAACAAATAAAAATAAATTCAAATAACTCTATTTTCCATATTGATATTTGCCAATCATGAGGTTAGTTGGGTATTCAATTCTTAGTGCATTGGAAATAATTGTTGGAATATAGTTTATTTGGCCATGAATTATTCCAGCAATTAATGTATGTACTAATTGTGGCTAAATGAAGCTTGAGCTCTAATTATCCAAAAAAGAAAAGAAGCTTGAGCTAAAAACCACTAAACGTCAATGGTTCAAATGGTCCAAAATATGAACCCTGGGCTCGACCCCACTTCACTATTTTCCATGTGCCCATGTCAATCCAACTGTCTATCGATGAAACATAACCAGCTTTGCCAAAAGATTCAGAAATCATCAACAAACAAATAAAACAAAAACAAAAAGAAAAAAAAAAATGAAGATCAAGATCAAGATCATTGGATCAGATTCTATTCATTTGTTTTGTTTGCCTTATATTTTTATATTATGTTCATAGTTTCCTAAGCAAAAAACATGGTGATTTCAGGAACTAAAAGAAAAGAAGAAAAAAAAAATGTACCTGTTTCCATGGAAAATGTCTGACAGCTGCAAATGCTAGCGTAACAGCTGGGTTCATGTGTGCACCAGAGACATGGCCAACTGCATAGATCATTACAGTTACAATAAGCCCCCCAGCAACTGAAGCTCCAAGCCTTGAGATTTTGTGTTCATCAATGGAACTAATGGCTGCTGATCCACATGTCACAAACACCAGCAAGTAGGTTGCTATCATCTCTGCAAACACCTGTTACAGATGTTACATTTAAAGTTTTATCAGACAATGTTTTATGTAAAAATAATGTTATTTAGACATGTTTGGAAGTTGAGAAATGACTTGAAAAACTGTTTTACCTTTCTTGGAAAATCTGCAGGATAGTGTTGTTGAAATGATTTGCAAACAAGAGTAATGCCAGGCTCTTTTTGGGGTACTGTTGGATTTTGATCCATTGGGGCAAGCTCGTCTGGATGATCAGTTGTAGCCATTGTTGAAGGACTGACAGATAGATCAGCTGAGAAATTGAAAGATGGAAGGGAGAGAATATAATGAGGTTAACCCAAGGGAATACCAACTTAATCTCAATGCTCTTTTATAATGTTTCTACCTATCTTTACTAGTCCGTTACCCGATTCAGATTCAGTTTAAATTCAATCGGATTTGAGATAAATTTTTTAAGTTGATCTGACTCAAATTATTATTTAAATAATATTCTTTTAAAAAATTAATTATAAAAATATTAATATAAAAAATAATATTTTAATAAATTTTAAATAATAAAACAAATTTCGAGTCAGTCCAATTTGAATAAACAAAAATTTTACTATTCGGGCCAACTTAAAAGACCTACACTTCTAACCGTCTAAGGTGTGTGTTGGCTAAAAGCATAAAATATCTATATACATAATTGAAGGGCAATTGATTTTCTATTTGCTTGCCACGTTTGTGAAAAAATTATTATTTATTTTTTTTTAATAAAAGAAAAAAAAAGGAAAGGAAAGAAAAAAAAAAAAAAAAGAAAGAGGAAGAAAAGAAAAAAGAATTGTGTATTCATGTCGTGTTTAATTTTTGTGTCATAATCGTATTTAAAGTACTATTTATATAAAATTTGACATGTTAATAATTCATTTTATATAGATTTCGACATGTTTGCATATTCGTGTTCGTGCTATTTTTTTCGTCATATTGTGTTTTAATTATTTTTCTGTGTCGTATTCGAAATTGGCATTATTTAAATAACGCTCAATTTTGTGTCACGTGTCGTATAATAATCTGTACCTTAACTTAAAAAAAAAAAAAGATCATATTAATTTTTTATTTTTATATTATTGAATTAAAAATTTATTGTATTGTTAAATGATCGGTAAAAATTAAAATATTGAATAATAATATAAGATGGGTTGATGTAAGTAGAAAATTTTTAAAAAAAAATTAGGTATTGAATCAAAAGAAAAATATTATAATGATTAAATGATAAAAAAAACTATATTAAATAATATTATAAGTTATGAGTTATTATATGATATTTTTGAAATTATAATTTATTATATTATTATGTATATCTTTATGAAAGAATTTCATTTCAACATAAAAAATTTATTAAATACAAGCATTTTATCAATCAATTTAAAAATAATTAAAGATAAATATTCATTTTAACACAAACGTTTAATCATTTGAAGGACTGACAGAAAAATAGATCAGCTGAGAAATTGAAAGATGGAAGGGAGAGAATATAATGAGGTTAATCCAAGGGAATACCAACTTAATCTCAATGCTCTTTTATAATGTTTTTGCCTACACCAATCCATAGATAAGGTTACTTGCTCGATCCAATCGATCCAGTTCAAATTGAATCGAATTTGAGATAAATTTTTATAATTCGAATTGGTCCGATTCAAATTAATATTTAAATAATAAAAAAATTCTTAAATTTTGTTATGTAAATATAAAAATACTAATATAAAAAATAATTTTTTAATTTTTTAAAATACTAAAATAGATTTCAAAACGATCCCAATCTGAATAATTTTTTTATTATTTAAATTCAACTTGACCAAACCTATAAACACTTTTATCTCTAACGTGCGTGTTGGCTAAAAGCATAAAATATATACATTTTAAAAGTAAGAATTAGATACCTACGGTCCACGGTTCTATTATTGGTTGAGGGTCCATATTTTTCTAGTTGAAACTTGAAAATCAATAAATCGTTATATATATATATATATATATATATATATATATATATATATATATCATAATTTCAAAGCCCGATTTACATTAAAACAAGTATAGAGTCATTTTTCTGTAAAAATAAAAATAAAAATAGAATATAGTCAATTTGGACAATGTCTACTTTCCACTACACAGATTTCACTTTCAATTTTATTTCTTTTCATTTATATGGCAATATTGTATTAAGTTGTTAATAGGTATGATCAGCAGGTAAAGATCTCTTTCATCTTTCTTGTCTTCCAACTGATAGGTTTCTTGTGAAGATATTTACGGGTTCGATTTTCTTTCATTATTTTTTAGTTTATTGTTTTTAATATATTTTTAATCATCATTAATAAATATAATTTTTATAATTCATAAGTGAATCTTATACATATAAATGATAATAATAAATATATTAAAAAATAATTGATAAAAAAGTAATGGACATGATCGTAAACTATATTTATGAAGAGTAATATAAAAATGGACTTTGCTAACAATTGGCTTAAGAATATTTTTTAAGGTTACTATATATAATAATATTTTCATCTCATGTATTGAAAATAATAAATAAAATTATAGCTACTATATTTAATACAATATTCTTACTATAAATAATATATTAAATAACATTAAAGAGTGACTAACACGCAAAACCCTATAAAAATGAATGTTTGTAAGAAAAGTTGGGGGCTAATGATAAACATCTTTTCCATTAAAAAAAATCCAATATGCCACAAATTCGTAAAATGACACTATGTTTCCTAACCTTGAATAAAATAAATAAAAGGGATTAAAGGGTGCTTATAGATAATGTTTAAAATGATAATTACAGAAAGAATTTTAGTAAACAATTCTGAAGGGTAGAAGCGATTTAATCTTTGATTAATCAAATGCACCACACTCACTCCTGAAGCCTAAAAGGTTTAGTCCCTGTTCTTTCATTAAAAAAAAAAAGTTTTATCCCTGTTCTTATTTTATTAAAATACAATGAAGAAAGGGAATTGGAAAAAAGAAAAAAAAAAATCATAATTGGGTTTTGAATAGGACCCAAGAGAAGGCCTGTTGATCAAGAAGGTTTAAGTGGCCTGTTGATCAGGAAAATCTCTGACAATTTTTTCTTGATCACCTTTGATGATAGGAGTTTGTTGGAGGAATTAAAGGAAGAGGAATGGGGCTGCTTAAATAAATGGTTTCTGAAGTTGGATGTCTGGTCTGAAGATTTTGTCAAAAAGAATAGAACAGTATGGGTTGTTTGTAGATCTGCTCAAAGGTTGGGCAGTCCATCGGGTCTGAACAAGATTTTTTTGATATTTACCGGCTCAGTCCGGTTCAAAACAGTATTTTTGTATTATAATAATATTATTTTATTTATTTTTAATTATAAAAATATATAAAATATATATTTTTATATATAATGAACAGTAAATTCAAGCTCACAGACCGGCTCGGGCCCGCCTAGAGCCGAGCTTGGACAAAAAAATTGAAAAAAATCGAGTCACGATCCGGCCCGACCCATGAGCACCTTTAGTTGCTTGTCATGGCCTCATGGGTTGGCAATTCACATGAGGAACATGGAAACCTATAAGAACTATGTTGCTTCGATTATTCATTTTTTTTAAAGTATTTGACTTCGACACATATCCGGACATATGTATGGGATATGATACTTCAAAAACCCTCTAAATATATGAAAATTTTGAAAAAATTGAATATATCCGTGTTGGATACATATCAATGTCCAACTCTCATACCCAAATTCGAGTAATATAGTTTAAGAATATTGCCAATTTTTGTGGAGGTATTTTATTGGTTTGGATAGGGGTCTTTAAGTTTGCAGTCTATTGACAGAGAATGTGCAAATTGCCACTGATTTTCATTCCAAGATAAATGACATTGTTCAACTACAGGTTGGTAACAAAATGTACTCAAATACTAGTGACCGAAATTGAATCTGTAAGGGAATCGTTGGCTCCATGTCTTGGTAATTGCCTTTATCAGTCTAGTATTGAGGACAAACTACAGTGGGAAAATGTTTGTTCTCAGGCTCAAAGCAATTCTTTCCATTTCAACCGTATTATTCATGTCGAGGTAGATGAGGTGGTTCTGGAAATAACGCCTTTGGGTCAAGAGCCATGGTTGAAGAAGAAGCTAACATGTTGGCCAAAGTGCATGGGGAGATGGAGTTGGACCTTGGAATTAGAGCAAGCATGGGGGACAAATTAATTAATGAAAATGTGTATGTTCTACCCAAGCTGGCGGTAAGTTTGACTCTGTTGTAAATTCAAAAGAAAGTGGGTCGGGGCTACATAATAGCCCAAAGGAAGGAGACAAACCCTCCTTCACCAATGGGCCGTCTCTCTTCCAGAGGGGATGAGTTAAATGCAAATGCTAATTGTCGCAACTTAAAAAATAACGAGTATTATCGCAAAATTTTATTATTCGTTAAACGCAATATTTAAAAAAACCCGAGAAAAAGTCGACTTAATTCCTCTAGAAAAATGAAAGTTTTGAAAATGACCTTGAAAAAGACATGGAGTCGCCACCAATCTTTTTTAGCTAGGTGTGATCGACCACCTATTAAAACCGGTTTTATAAAATATTTTAAAAAATTAATTAAAACATTTTTAAAACCAATTTCAAGTCTGCGTTTTAAACCGGAGAAATCAAAAAAACGGGTTCAGGACTCGGTTACGTGCGGGGAAGGATTAACACCCCCACAATGCCCGTATAAAACGGTACCTTATTAATCGTGTGTTATCTCAAGTCTCGGTAAAAAAGTCGGTTGTAATTTTACTATTTCAAGTTAATTCCCAATTTAAAGAAAAATAATTCCATTCTTAATTGAGAATGATCCGGAATTTATAAATTCAAAATTTTCCTATATTCCCCAACAAACGTGGCAAAATATAGAAATTTTTATTAGTTTTGGAAAACTTTCCGAATCATTCTCATTTTAAAAAAGATATTCCATTATTAATGATAATTTATGATATCCTCCCCAGCAAACCCGGTAGAGAACTCATGAATTATTTTAACTCGGGAATATCTTTATTTTATTAAAGATCATTATCTTTTTTTGAAAACATTTAAAAGAAATGAATATGTATATGCATGATATAAATAAAATGACATAGTAAAATCTAAATAATATAATGCAACCTAAATGATATGATATAATTTGAATGCCTTAGCATATTCTAAATGAAATGAAATATCCTAAGTTATATGACATATTCTAAATGAAATGAAATGACCTAGGTAACATAATATATGCTATATGAAATGTAATATCCTAAGTCATATGATATATTCTAAATGAAATGTAATATTCTAAGTCATATGATATATTCTAAATGAAATAAAATATCCTAAATGACATAATATATCCTAAATGAAATGAAATGACCTAAGTAATATAATATCTTCTACATGAAATGAAATGACCTAAGTAACATAATATATTCTATATGAAATGAAATAATTTAAATGACATGGCAAATATGAATGATATGACATATAATTTAAATGACATGGAATATAAAATAATGCTATCATATAATATGCATGGAAAAAAATGAAAATAACAATGCATGAACATGCTAAATAATATAACAAAAAAAATAATTAAATAAAAAGCATAGGATATCATGAAATATTCCAAGTCATATAATAAACAATATGACATAACTCAAAATCATAACAATATCATAGAAATTATCATAGCAAAAATCACATATTATATAAAATGCATGAATATGGAAAATGCAATGCATGAAAATGTATTTTTTTCCTTTAATTAAGGAAATCCGTATATCTAAAAAGATATCCGGCTACCTTAGGAAAATATATCAAATTAAATATTCTAAAACCAAAATACTTTGTGATTGTTTGAAAACAATTTGGAAAAGCTTAGGTTAAAAAAAAAAAAAAAACTGGGTTAAACCCTTTTTTATAGCTCTAATTTCCTAAATTTAAAAATCCGGACTTGACTATCCTTAACCTGAGACTTAAAAAATCATTTTTAGAGTTTAAAAAAGTTTAGAAACTACCCTAGGTCAGTAGCTAACCTTCCTAATCAGTCTTCTCTAAGTAACTTAACCAAAACAGAAAATGATTTTCCTCCAAATTCAATTCTAACTCCACTGTCCAGTTTTAAGCCACGATTTTTTATCCTAATTTTAAAAATTCAAAAAAAATCTAAAAACAATACTGGAGACTCAGGACATGTAAAACTACACGAGAAAAAATTAGCTTAATTTTCTAATTAAATATGAATTCCCAGAAAAATCGAAAAAGTACGAGTACTGGGTGAAAAAAACTGTTTTGTCAAAATACATTTTTGCCTTTGATAAAATCATTTAATAATCAAAGTAAAAATATTTAAAACTCACAAAATGAATCACAAACAGTAGCTAAGACTTTTTAAAAGTTAGATAAAAATTGGCTAAGTAAACAAAATCAAAAGGTAGAATAATCAATTTGACAAAACTTAATTTCCACAAGTGTGTTCAAGAGAGCATGACTTTGAACCATTAATTGGCCTAAGTCATTAGTCAAGTGGCATGAACATGAAATGCATGAAAAATGACAGCAAATATGATGCATGAAATGCATGAGTTTAAACCTAAATGTCATGAAAAAAATGCATGGCATCAATATAGTGACCTAGACCTAAATGAACTTGCATGGCATTTAATGCAACTTAGGTCTAAAATGCATGGCAAAATAAACCTAACCTAACATCTAAAATATGCATGGCAATAACACAAACACAAAGCATGCTTAAACCAAAAACTCAACCAAATATCATGTAAATGCTAATCTATCAACTAACATAGCAAAAATGCACACATGATGCTAGAATACAAGGAGTGGCCGAATGGCCTATGGTTCCTAACAAGCATGGCATTTTCACAAACACTTGGTATACTTAAACTAAATACTCAACCAAATGTCATGCAAATGCAAAACCTACCAACTAACATGGCAAAAATGCAACACACAATGCAAAACACAGGGAGTAGCCGAATGGCCTCAAGCTCCAACAAGCATGGCATTTTCACAAACACTTGATATACTAACATGCTCAACTAAAATATAACACTCAAATCATGCAAACACAAAGTTGAAATACTAAAACCAAACAAGCATTTTCACAAACACTTGATATACTAACATGCTCAACTAAAATATAAAACTCAAATCATGCAAACACAACACAAGCATTTTCACAAACACTTGATATACTAAATATAAAATATCAACAAATTTAAACATTATGAAAACAGAAAATTAAAAATGCAAGAACATGATATTTAAATCATAAATAACAACAAACAAAGCAGCCAAATTAAAATATGACTCAAGTATATGAAGTGGAATAACACTTAAAACATCAAGATCAATGAAAATAACATAGATAACATGACAAAATAAACAAAACAGCAACATTAAAAATAATATAGGCCATTCGGCCATAGTGAGGAGAATTAAAAAAAAATTGTAAGAAATCTTTGTTTAAGAAAAAGATGAAGAAAGAACTTAAAATGAATATAAAAAAAAAAACTTATTTAAAAAGAAAACTCACCAAATAGTAATCAAAATAGCAAAAACAAGAATGGAAAATCAAGAAAGTGCAAGAGTTGGTGCTATGAGCAACCTCAAGAAGCTATATTTCAAGCTTTTATCTCTTCAAACTTTCCTTTCCTTTCTTTTCTAAGCTTTTCCTTTTTGCTTCCAACCAAAGATAGAAAAACCAAGCAAAAACCAAGAGAAATCTGAAAAATGAAGTGTCAAAAATGAAATTCTGGTCCCTCCCTTTAGGCTGGCTGAATGCCCCTCTCTCTCATGCAAGGATGTTGTCATTTTCATCATAACCAATTTCCATCAAATGGCTAATAATTCAAGGTTAAAAATCATGAAATTACCACCCTTAGATTAGCATAGCAGCTGTCCATAATTTCAGCTATTCAAGAATAATGTTGACACTCTCCCTTGGCCTATGTGACTTAATCGCAATGGCTTGATTAAAAAGAATCTCTAACTAACTTTTAATTCTTGGCCATTTGATTGAAAAATCAGAAGCTTCCTCTTTCCTTTGAGACTTGGCAGGCCAGAACTTCTCTTTTCCAGCCCAAGTTTGATTTTTTGAAAGGCCAAAAGAGGCCCTTTTCGGTTGCTTGGGTGAAATGACCGTTTTGCCCCCCGGATGAAAATAAATGTCAAACGGACTCCAAATTAAATTTTTACTTTTTTTAATACTTTCAAAATAATAAAATATTGAATTCTGAAAGTTTTCAAAATTTTCCGAGTCCGTTTGCTATTTATTTGGATTTTTTCTTCCAAAAATGCCCTTTCATGCCCCCACATTTTACCATTTTTCAAACGAGCTCCAAATCATCATTTTTCTTCACCAATATCTTCCAAATAATTTAAAAGTGTGATCTGGAAGTTTTCATAATTTTTGGAGCTCATTTGGTATTTTTTCGGGATTTATCTGCTTTAATTACTACATAGGGGCTCGAGATTTGGCCATTTTGCAAACGAACTCCGAATCAAGATTTTATTTCTCCAATATCTTCCAAATAATTTAAAAATGATATTTTCAAAATTTCATAATTTTTGGAGTCCATTTGCTATTTTTTCGGGATTTATTTTCTTGAATTATTACATAGGAGGCCTGGGATTTGGCCATTTTGCAAACGAACTCCGAATCAAGATTTGCTTTTTCCAATATCTTCCAAATAATTTAAAAATGATATTTACAAAATTTTAAAAGATTTGGAGCTCATTTGCTATTTTTTCAGAATTTTTCTTCTTGAATTACTCCATAAGAAGCCCGGATTTAGCCATTTTGCAAACGAACTCCGAATCAAGATTTTCTTTTGCCAATCTCTTTCAAATGATTTAAGAATGAGATTTTCAAATTTTTAGAATTTTCGGAGTCCATTTGCTATTTTCCCCAAATTTTCCAATTTTGCCCTTTTGCCTCGAAACCCGGTTTTGCTCAAAACAAGTCCGATTTTTAGATTTTCTTCAAACTGAGCCTTGGGCTATCCCTTAATAATAATTTCCATCCATTGGGGCTTTAGTCTTACCAAGTCGGGCCATTTCTGTAATGCTTCTCGATTTCACCGAAATCCACCAAAAACCCTAATTCTCGATTTTCTCCCGGATTGACTTTTCTTTTAGTTTTTCTTTCAAGTGGCTTCTCTATTACCTGTATTCAGTGCTTATCTTTCGTTTGGAACCTTTAATTTTGACCAATTCGATCGTTTAAGCACTTTTCCCCAAATTTCTCGGATTAGGGTTTCATTTCTATTGAATCTCCAAATCCCAATTTTCGAACTCCATATCTTTCCATGTAGACCTCAGATTATCAAAATTCTTTCACCATTTTTCAATTGAACTTCAAATCTTGATTTTGAAAGTGGGTTGACTTTTTCAGTAATTGACTTTCTGGGTTGACTTTTTTAGGGGTTGACTTTTTCGAGTTTGACTTTTTATGCTCGCCCTCTTAAACTAAGTCTAAAAGTACCACCTGAGGATAAAAAAAGTCTTTTTACGTTGTGAAACATCAATTTAGGAAGAAAACATACCTATTTTAGTGGTCCGGACAAAATTAGGTGTATACAGCTGCCCCTCTTTGGCTATTGCTGAGAATCAAGAATCAGGCAAAGATAGAACGACACTAAATTTGTACGGTTAATGAAGTCACATGTGAAGGAAAGGGAAAGGAGTTTTCTTTTTCTTTGTTCATTTTTTCATTTCTTTTCTTTTTTCATTTTTTCATTTTTTTTTTGAAAAAGCTGTAAACTGAAGATTTTGTCATTAAATTAAATTCCCTGACTAATCAAGGCTCGACCCGTCTTAAGGAAACGAATTCGATTTGCAAGAAAAGAAATGACCTCGATGATGGTCTCGGGGTCTTAACCTGTCTTGTTCTCAGTTGTGTTTAAAATTCTGGGTATCTCCTCCAGAAGCTTCGGCTATCACTACCAAATACTTTCTCCCTTTTCAAAAAATTTTAAACTCTAGATATCTCCACAGAGGCTTCGGCTATCACTACCAAAGACTTTCTCACTGTTTAAAATTTGTAAAAATCTGGGTATCTCCTCTAGAAGCTTCAGCTATCACCACCGAAGACTTTCTCACTGTTTAAAATTTGTAAAAATTCTGGGTATCACCTCCAGAAACTTCAGCTATCACTACTGAAGACTTTCTCACTATTTAAAATTTGTAAAAATTCTGGGTATCACCTCCAGAAGCTTTAGCTATCACCACCGAAGACTTGTACATTTTTTTAAAACGTGTTAAAATTCTAGGTTCGGCAAGTTCAAAATAAAAGAAAGTACCTCGACGGTGATCTCGGGGCTCAACTCATTTGAGAAGCAGAACGAGTTTGATTATACCTGAAAGCTTTAAGAGATGATGCAAATGCTTCATGATGCAAATGCAAATGTCTTTAGTTGATGCAAATGCTTCTTGGTGTAGATGCAAATGACTTAGATTGGTGCAAATTTTCTTGATGCAGATTCAAATAACTTAGATTGATGCAAATGCTTCTTAATGTAGATGCAGATGTTGAATAGAATTTTGGGTATCTCCTCCAGAAGCTTCGGCTATCACCACCAAAGACTTGCTCATTTTCAAAATTGTAAAACCCTAGATATCTCCACAGAGGAAGATTTATCATTGGTCAAAAACCCTGGATATCTCTACCAGAAGCTTCAGCTATCACAACCGAAGACTTATTCACTTTTAAAATTTGTAAAATTCTGGATATCCCCTCCAGAAACTTTGGCTATCACCACCAAAGGTTTGCTCATTGTAAAATTCTGGGTAACTCGTCCAGACGCTTCGGCTATCACCACCGAAGACTTGCTCATTGTAAAATTCTGGGTAACTCCTCCAGAAGAAGATTTCTCATTGTTCAAAATTATAAAACCTTGGATTTCTTCACCAAAGGCTTCAGCTATCACCACCGAAGGCTTGTTCACTTTTAAAATTTGTAAAATTCTGGATATCCCCTCCAGAAGCTTTGGCTATCACCACCGAAGATTTTCTCACTGTTTAAAATTTGTAAAATTCTGGGTAACTCCTCCAGAAGAAGATTTCTCATTGTTCAAAATTATAAAACCCTGGATTTCTTCACCAGAGGCTTCAACTATCACCATCGAAGACTTGTTCACTTTTAAAATTTGTAAAATTCTAGATATCCCCTCCAGAAGCTTTGGCTATCACAACCGAAGATTTTCTCACTGTTTAAAATTTGTAAAATTCTGGGTAACTCCTCCAGAAACTTCAGCTATCACTATCGAAGGTTTGCTCATTTTAAAAATCGTGTTGAAAATTATACCCCAAAAGCTTTGAGAAATGATGCAGATGCACATGTCTTTAACAAGGTGCTCATGCTTCATGGTGCAAATGTAAATGGCTTGGATTGATGTAAATGATTCTTGATGCAAATGCAAATGGCTTGGATTGATGCCCATGTTTCATGATGCAGATGCCCCTACTAATTGTGTTCATGTAACTGGTCTATGAATGGTGTAACTGCAATTACTAAATAATAATGAAAATGCAATGACTCTAGAAATGATGCAATTGCTTGAGATGACGTAAATGCGAATTCCATGAAGAATGTAAATGTAAAGGTAAAATGTAGATGCTTATGGAATAATGCCAATGCAAATACCCATGACTGATGCAAATGCTTGCCGACACTGTGCAGATACAAAAGCTCGATAAAGAGATGAGTGCTCATGAGTGTGCCCCCGGTTGTTTTTCTAGACTTTGGCTTAGCCTTTCAAATTCATTTTTCCTCTTCAAATCAGAGTATATCTTCAATTCATTTTGGCTATTCTCTTTACCCCAACAGTTTTCAAACTTTCATCAACAGAGATCTGAACTGGGTTCTATTTTTTCTTCTCATATCTGGAAGTCAGGACCTATCCTGACAGTTCTATAACTTGGGTTAGAAAAATCCTGGTCTCATGTCAACATCAAAATAGGTATTTCAAAAAAAATATATATCTTTATTTGTTTTCTCATTTTGAAAACTTCTGAACAAAAAATATTAACCCCACAATGTGTGATGTACTAGTCTTTTGAAGACTGATGATCATTGTTAGAAATTTCTCTAAGTGTCAATCTGGGTTTTTTTAACTGGGATTGGCAAGGCTTGGTATAACAAGATTCTGGCTTTTCCAGGGAAACTTCATGACAAAAATGTATATCCCTACTAGGCTCACAAATGGAATAGGTTTTATAAATCATGAATTCATTGAGAACCAAACAAATTCAACATTCTTTTAGTTTTCATATCAAGGCATTTTGACAAGCGTCAAGATTGGCCGGGATGTTTAAACCGAAAAGTTTAATCTTGGAGAGAAAAAAAAGTTTCAGTTTTTTTGAAGACAATCCTCTAAATGAGAGTTGTCAATTTAAGAGGTTCAGGAATTCCTAGATGTTCCTCGATGACCCTTTTTTTAAGATGACAATCTCTTTTTATGGTATCGGCATTTTCATAGGTGGCATCAAAAATTTCTATTTTACTCTAGACCGCCTATTTTTTTGGGTTTTCGCCCTAGAGTCCCATTCTTTCCATTTTTTTTTGTTCTACCATACACTTGAGAATTCTAAATTCTTCCTTAGTGAAATGATAATTCGATGAGATGGGATAAAATCTGAGGTAAAACCTTTCAAATTAAATATTCATGCTTGGTCAAAATGGACTTTTAAAGCACGTAATGTAGGCCATGGCTCAGGGTTCAGAAAAAAGGATAAATAGGCCCAAAATATGTGTTTGAGGGTAATCAGATCAAGGATCATTTCTTGAGGAGGATTCTTTTTGAAGCGTTTGTTCCTTTTAGACTTTTCATTCCTTTTTTGGCTTTTGCGTCTTTTCTTCTTCGTTCTTGGCTTTTAATTTGCCATGTCTTTCACCTTTTTTTTTTTTTTGCTTTCATTTTGCCCCCTTCTTTTTTTCCGACAGAGTGAGCACGTATTTATTTGGGGCTCCATTTGCTTTGCATTTGTCTTTGAGCTAGGATTCATTCCTCCATGTTCTCTAAAAGAACTTTCCTCGCATTTGCCCTCTAGTGTAAAGGGTAATCCTTGATCAGGGTTCAAAGAAGAAAGAATTCTTTTGGCTCAAAAAGGGTGACTATGGATATTAATTTTTTTCTTGTGAAAGGGATATAAAAAAAAGGCCATTTCTCATATCAAGCACAAATATTCTCATTGAAAAGCAATCCTCAAGGGAAATAGATAATCAAAATTCCATTTTGCACTTTGGAATCATCCGAATTCTCATATGCATGATATCAAAATTTTTTTTTTTTCTTTTTTCGCATTTTTTGTCGCATGCCCCACTGATTCATGCGTTAGTCCTATCCTTTTTCACCATATAACCATCATTTCCACATATGATGCCCCAATTTGATTAACCATGAAAATTTGTATCAACGAGGAACATAGCAAGTCTAGGCCTATTTTGAAAAGGCTGAGTTTCAAATTTGAGTTCTTTGAAGAGACAAGGAATATAGGACCCAAAAACGAGTTTTCTTTAGGACATGAGATAAATCTAGTTTAACCATTATGCCCTAGGGTGTCAATCATGAAGTGATGTCTGGGTAATTGAAGTTTTATAATCATTGGAAAAGGTCATGAATGGTTTTAGCACAAATCTTGACACACATCAAATTACCAAAATCTAGATTCTTGAAAGAATGTCTCATTTGTTTGAATTTCAAGGAATTCGAAAAATTTCAAAAAGTTCGTTCCTTTGTTCATAGCGTAGACTAGGATTTACATCCTTGCTTATTTTGCAATGACAATGTTTTTTTTTCAATCATTCATATTCCTTGAAGCATTAGGTCTTTCAAGTGTTCTTGATTCAAGGTTTAGGCATAGAGAAGCCCAAAAAAAAGGGGGGAAGGTGTTGGGTCATGTCTAACAATGATCAACAATATTCTCGAGACTATCCGTTATAAAAAATTCCTTAATGCTTGTTTTTGCAAATTCAAATTATTGTTAAAACACAACAAACACAAAGCATTTAAAATTCAAAATTCATTTAATTCATGTAGATGTTAACATGAGACAAGTACTTTCATCATCACAATGTATAGAACTACATGTGTCAAAAATCTAATATGATCATGCACCATGTTTCTTATGACACTTGGCTTTCCCATCTTCAAAACTTAAATAACTAGAGAACAATAATAAAATGCATGCACATGAGTATGAACATATTTAAAAACATTTTATTATTTTCAAAATTCTCCTTATTTAAAAAAAAAATTGTGGGAATTAAAATTAAATACCAATTAAACCAACAAAACCGAGACTTTGATAACACACGACTAATTCTAGGCCTGACTCTCTAATAGTCTCCAGTGGAGTCGCCAAGCTGTCGCAACCTAAAAAATAACGAGTCTCATCGCAAGACTTTATTATTCGTTAAGCGTGACATTAAAAAAAAAAAACCGAGGAAAAGTCGACTTAATTCCTCTAGAAAAATGAAGATTTTGAAAATGACTTTGAAAAAGAAATGGAGTCGCCACCAATCTTTTTTAGCTAGGTGTGATCGGCCACCTATTAAAACCGGTTTTATAAAATATTTTAAAAAATTAATTAAAACATTTTTAAAATCAATTTCAAGTCTGCGTTTTAAAACAGAGAAATCAAAGAAACGGGTTGGGGACTCGGTTACGTGCGGGGAAGGATTAGCACCCCCACAACGCCCGTATAAAACGATACCTTATTAATCATGTGTTATCTCAAGTCTCGGTAAAAAAGTCGGTTTTAAATTTACTATTTCAAGTTAATTCTCAATTTAAAGAAAAATAATTCCATTCTTAATTGAAAATGATCCGGAATTTATAAATTCAAAATTTTCCTATATTCCCTAACAAACGTGGCAAAATATAGAAATTTTTATTAATTTTAGAAAACTTTCTGAATCATTCTCATTTTAAAGAAGATATTCCGTTATTAATGATAATTGATGATATCCTCCCCAGCAAACTCGGCAGAGAACTCATGAATTATTTTAACTCGGGAATATCTTTATTTTATTAAAGATCATTATCTTTTTTTGAAAACATTTAAAAGAAATGAATATGTATATGCATGACATAAATAAAATGACATAGTAAAATCTAAATAATATAATGCAACCTAAATGATATGATATAATTTGAATGCCTTAGCATATTCTAAATGAAATGAAATATCCTAAGTTATATGACATATTCTAAATGAAATGAAATGACCTAAGTAACATAATATATGCTATATGAAATGTAATATCCTAAGTCGTATGATATATTCTAAATGAAATGTAATATCCTAAGTCATATGATATATTCTAAATGAAATAAAATATCCTAAATGAGATAATATATCCTAAATGAAATGAAATGACCTAGGTAATATAATATCTTCTACATGAAATGAAATGACCTAAGTAACATAATATATTCTATATGAAATGAAATAATTTAAATGACATGGCAAATATGAATGATATGGCATATAATTTAAATGACATGGAATATAAAATAATGCTATCATATAATATGCATGAAAAAAAAATGAAAATAATAATGCATGAACATGCTAAATAATATAACAAAAAAATAATTAAATAAAAAGCATAGGATATCATGAAATATTCCAAGTCATATAATAAACAATATAACATAACTTAAAATAATAACAATATCATAGAAATTATCATAGCAAAAATCACATATTATATAAAATGCATGAATATGGAAAATGCAATGCATGAAAATGTATTTTTTCCTTTAATTAAGGAAATCCGTATATCTAAAATGATATCCGGCTACCTTAGAAAATTATATCAGATTAAATATTCTAAAACCAAAATACTTTGTGATTGTTTGAAAACAATTTGGAAAAGCTTAGGTTAAAAATAAAAATAAAAAACTGGGTTAAACTCTTTTTTAAATGGCTCTAATTTCCTAAGTTTAAAAATCCGGACTTGACTACCCTGAACCCGAGACTTAAAAAATCATTTTTAGAGTTTAAAAAGGTTTAGAAACTACCCCAAGTCAGTAGCTAACCTTCCTAATCAGCCCCCTCTAAGTAACTTAACCAAAACAGAAAAATGATTTTCCTTTAAATTTAATTTTGACTCCACTGTCCAGTTTTAAGCCACGATTTTTTATCCTCTTTTTAAAAATTCAAAAACATCTGAAAAAAATACTGGAAACTCAGGACATGTAAAAATACACGGAAAAAAATCAGCTTAATTTGCTGATTAAAGATGAATGCCCAGAAAAATAAAAAAAGTACGAGTACTGGGTGAAAAAAACTGTTTTGTCAAAATACATTTTTGCCTTTGATAAAATCATTTAAAAATCAAAGTAAAAACTCACAAAATGACTCACAAACAGTAGCTAAGACTTTTTAAAAGTTAGATAAAAATTGGCTAAGTAAAAAAAATCACAAAGGTAGAATAATCAATTTGACAAAACTTAATTTTCCACAAGTGTGTTCAAGAGAGCATGACTTTGAACCATTAATTGGCCTAAGTCATTAGACAAGTGGCATGAACATGAAATGCATAAAAAATTACAACAAATATGATGCATGAAATGCATGAGTTTAAACCTAAATGTCATGAAAAAAATGCATGGCATCAATAAAGTGACCTGGACCTAAATGAACTTGCATGGCATTTAATGCAACCTAGGTCTAAAATGCATGGCAAAATAAACCTAACCTAACATCTAAAATATGCATGGAAATAACACAAACACAAAGCATGCTTAAACCAAAAAATCAACCAAATATCATGTAAATGCTAATCTATCAACTAACATAGCAAAAATGCACACATGATGCTAGTATACAAGGAGTGGCCGAATAGCCTATGGTTCCTTACAAGCATGGCATTTTCACAGACACTTGGTATACTTAAACTAAATACTCAATCAAATGTCATGCAAATGCAAAACCTACCAACTAACATGGCAAAAATGCAACACACAATGCAAAACACAGGGAGTAGCCGAATGGCCTCAAGCTCCAACAAGCATGGCATTTTCACAAACACTTTATATACTAACATTCTCAGCTAAAACATAACACTCAAATCATGCAAACACAAATTCGAAATGCTAAAACCAAACAAGAATTTTCACAAACACTTGATATACTAACATGCTCAACTAAAATATAAAACTCAAATCATGCAAACACAACACAAGCATTTTCACAAACACTTGACATACTAAATATAAAACATCAACAAATTTAAACATTATGAAAACAGAAAATTAAAAATACAAGAACATGATATTTAAATCAAAAATAGCAACAAACAAAGCAACCAAATTAAAATATGACTCAAGTATATGAAGTGGAATAACACTTAAAACATCAAGATCAAAGAAAATAACATAGATAAATGATAAAATAAACAAAACAACAACATTAAAAATAATATAGGCTATTCGGCCATGGTGAGGAGAATTAAAAAAAATTGTAAGAAAACTTTGTTTAAGAAAAAGATGAAGAAAGAACTTGAAATGAGTATAAAAAAAAACTTATTTAAAAAGAAAACTCACAAATAGTAATCATAATAGCAAAAACGAGAATAGAAAATCAAGAAAGTGCAAGAGTTGGTGCTCAAGAGCAACCTCAAGAAGCTATATTTCAAGTTTTATCTCTTCAAGCTTTCCTTTCTTTTCTAAACTTTTCCTCTTTGCTTTCAACCATAGAGAGAAAAACCAAGCAAAAACCCAGAGAAATCTGAAAAATGAAGTGTCAAAAATGATATTCTGGTCCTTCCCTTAAGGCTGGCCGAATGCCCATCTCTTTCATGCGAGGATGTTGTCATTTTCATCCTAACCAATTTCCATCAAATGGCTAATATTTCAAGGTAAAAAATCATGAAATTACCACCCTTAGATTAGCATAGCAGCTGTCCATAATTACAGCTATTCAAGAATAATGTTGACACTCTCCCTTGGCCTATGTGGCTTAATCACAATGGCTTGATCAAAAAGAATCTCTAACTAACTCTTAATTCTTGGCCATTTGATTGAAAAATCAGAAGCTTCCTCTTTCCTTTGGGATTTGGCAGGCCAGCACTTCTCTTTTCCACCACAATTCTGATTTTTTGAAAGGCCAAAAGAGGCCATTTTCGGTTGCTTGGGTGAAATGACCGTTTTGCCCCCCAGATGCAAATAAATGTCAAACGGACTCCAAATACAATTTTTCTTTTTTTTTTTTAATACTTTCAAAATAATAAAATATTAAATTCTAGAAGTTTTCAAAAATTTTCGAGTCTATTTTCTATTTATTTGGATTTGTTTTCTAAAAATGCCCTTTCGTGCCCCCACATTTTACCATTTTTTAAACGAGCTCCAAATCAAGATTTTTCTTCACCAATCTCTTAAAAATAATTTAAAAGTATGATCTGGAAGTTTTCATAACTTTTGGAGCTCATTTGGTATTTTTTCGGAATTTATCTGCTTGAATTACTACATAGGGGCTCGGGATTTGGCCATTTTGCAAATGAACTCCGAATCAAGATTTTCTTTCGCCAATCTCTTCCAAATAGTTTAAAAATGATATTTACAAAATTTCAGAAATTTTGGAGTCCATTTGCTATTTTTCCAAGATTTATTTTCTTGAATTATTGCATAGGAGGCCCGGGATTTGGCCATTTTGCAAACGAACTCCGAATCAAGATTTTATTTTTCCAATATTTTCCAAATAATTTAAAAATGATATTTGCAAAATTTTAGAAGATTTGGAGCTCATTTGCTATTTTTTCGGGATTTTCCTTCTTGAATTACTATATAAGAAGCCCGAGATTTGGCCATTTTGCAAACGAACTCCGAATCAAGATTTTCTTTTGCCAATATCTTTCAAATGATTTAAGAATGAGATTTGCAAATTTTCAGAATTTTCGGAGTCCATTTTCTATTTTTCCCAAATTTTCCAATTTTGCCATTTTGCCTCCGAAACCCGATTTTGCTCAAAACAAGTCCGATTTTTAGATTTTCTTCAAACTGAGACTTGGGCTATCCCTTTCTAATCATTCTCCATCCATTGGGTCTTTATTCTTACCAAGTCAGGCCATTTCTCTAATTCTTCCCGATTTCATGGAAATCCAACAAAAACCTTAATTCTCGGTTTTCTCCCGGATTGACTTTTCTTTCAATTTTTCTTTCAAGTGGCTTCTCCATTACCCGTAGTCAGTGCTTATCTTTCATTTGGAACCTTCAATTTCGACCAATTCATCGTTTAAGCACTTTTCCCCAAATTTCTCGGATTAGGGTCTCCTTTCTACTAAATCTCCAAATCCCAATTTTCGAACTCCATATCTTTCGATGTAGACCTCGGATTATCAAAATTCTTTTGCATTTTTCAATTGAACTTCAAATCTTGATTTTGAAAGTGGGTTGACTTTTTTAGTAGTTGACTTTTTTGGGGTTGACTTTTTTGAGTTTGACTTTTTATGCTCGCCCTCTTAAACTAAGTCTCGGAGTACCACCTGCAGGATAAAAAAGCCTTTTTACATTGTGAAACATCAATTTAGGAAGAAAACATACCTGTTTTAGTGGTCCGGACAAAATTAGGTGTCTATACTAATGAAGGCCTTGGATCTCCCAAGTCTTTTGTTTCTGAAACAGAGGAAGAAATGGAGGATTTTGATGCTCCGACTAAGGGTGTAAATGACATATTTATGCTTGAAAATTATTTGGGTTCAACTAAAAAAAAAATTGAATTTGGCTTGGTTATTGTCGAATCGAGCTCGAGTTAGAGCAGTTCGAGCAAGCCGAATTCGAGTATCCTAATGTTTGATTCGAATAACTCGTGAGCCTAATCGATTTTTTTTTTTAATTTTTAAATATATTTTTAATTTTTAATTAGTATTGAAAAATTTCAACTCGAGCTCGAACACAAATAATCGAGTTTGAAGTCGAGTATGAGAATCGAGTTCATTTTTTCTTAGTTAAACGAGGTTAATTGAATAGCTAGAGCAGTTTGATTTTTATCTCGAATCGAACTCGAGTTTGAGCAGAGCTTCGAGTCTCGATTTTCGAGCTCGAACTCGAATTTTTTACAACTTGAGTTCGGCTTGATTTGATTACACCCCTAGCTCCGACTACCAACCAGAGATTAATCAAATGGAGGAGCTATGGTGAAATTGAAGATGGGTTGTTGTGTAAAGATGGAAAAAGAAGAAAAAATATTCATAATAAAAACCAGAGAAGATTTGCAAAAAGATGGGAGCCCGATAGTAAACGTTTCCTTTTCTGATGGAGATTTCCTAAGGACCTGGAAGAGAGAATGTTTGAAGGAAGCTGAGGAGACTTGGAGACTCGGGAAACAGCTGGGTTTGGCAGAGGGAGGTGACAACCAAAGCATTCTCAAAAAAATGGCTCAAATGGTTGAGGCAAAAAAAGCTAAAGAGGTTGTAATTTTCCTACATCTACGACACTGTTGTTAAGCTGATCAGTCTCTGGGTGTTGTTTTTCTTTCCTATTTTTCATTTATTTTCTTTTCTCTCTCATTGTTATCTTCATTGCTGGAGTTGGGAGATTGTTTGTGGTTTTTGGTGATTTGGCATTTAGAAATGGCTAATTTGATTAGTGTGATGCAATTGGGATTGATTGTTCTTCATAAAGTGGTTTGGTTGTGTTTTTGGGTCCTTTCAAGATGAGAATATTTTCAGGAAACTAACTAAGCTGAACATAAAAATATTGGCCTTCATTCAGGAGACAAAGATAAATTTTTTTAAGCTGAGATATTTGGAGCAATTTGGAAGTGAAAAATGTTTAATGAAATTGATCGACTTTGTAAGGTGATCGGTTGGTCGTGTTTGTCCATTGCTATAAGGAGTCTAATTGTCTGCTGATGCTCTTGGCAATTTAGGAGTGGTCCCTAACGGTTTGCTTTCTGCCTTTTGGTGATGGGTTTGGTCCTTACTTTTTGTTGTTTATGGCTGTCTTGTAAGCTGAATTATGTTCTTTTTAGAGATATAAACAAAATATTTATGTTCGCAAGTTATTCGGATTTAGTTCGAAAAAAATTCGAATTCAGTTCGGTTTAGCTATTATCGAGTCAAGGTCGAGCAGCTCGAGTTATCGAGTAAGCTGAATTCGAATAACCTAATACTTACTCGAGTAGCTCGCGAGCCTAATCGAGCTTTTTTATTTTTAATATATATATATATATATATATATATTTTATTAGTATTGAAAAATCTCAATTTAAACTCGAACTCGAGTTCGAGTACAAATAATTGAGTTTGAAGTCGAGCATGAAAATTGAACTCATTTTTTACAAGGTAAACAAGTTTAATCAAGCGAGCTCGAGCAATTCAATTTTTATCTCAAATCGAGTTTTAGCTTTAAAAGTGAAACTAAATTGAGCTCAAATTAAATTTCGAATCTCAAATCGAACTCGAACTTGAATTTCTTGCAGTTTGAAGTTGACTCAACTCGATTATACCTTTTTCGTGGTTTCTTCTTATTATTGCTGCCTTCGCAGTTTTGGAATTGTTGATCTGTGTAGATACTATGCCCCCTTTATTAATGAATTTGTTTTCATTGGTCGAGAAAAAAAATTAGTACTCATTGCAAAAGGTAATCAATTGTTGTTTCCCGTTGCAAATACGAATTCATCATGCTAGACGCAAATATGGAGTTGCCACTAATTTTTTTTATTTACTAGGTGTGATTAGTCCCCTATATGAATCTATTCTTTCTAAAGTGATCCTAAGCTCGATTAAGGTACCTTAAAAAGAATAGGTTCTAGTCTGCGTTCAAAACTAGGTCCGGGAGTTCAGTTACTGTGGGGAAGGATTAGCACCCCTAAAACGCCTATCCAAGGATAATACCTAACAATCTGTACATAGATAAAGATTAATAAAAAATAAAAAATAAACAAACAAACAAACAAATAAACAAGCAATTAAAATTCATGCTCAACATTAATTAAGACTGAAAAATTAATTTAAATAAAAGAGATTAAATAAATAAATAAATCCATAAAAAATAAAGGAAAATATATACTATAAAAAATAAATAAAAAATATGAAAAAAATAAAAAAAAATATAAAAGAAATAAAAAATTTACAAATGGGTCGAGTCGACACGCGGACTTACGTAGGTCATGCGTGACCCGTCCCCTCCTTCTTTAAACCCCCAGTTTTTTTTTAAACCATTTTATTATGTTTTTAGAAGAAAAAAAATCCTCTTCTCTCTTTTCTTTTTTAAAAATACCAACCTCCCTGATGTTCTTGAGAACGCAGTTTCTGACGTCGGAATATTCAAACGGCACTGAAACTTCAACATTTTCCAATTTCCAATCATCGGACACTGGAAATTTCTAGATTTTTTTTTTCAAATTTCCAGTTTCCAAATTTCACAAAAAAATAAATAAATCCGAATTTCATCTCTAAAATTTCTTTTTCTCCAAAACTCTTTCTGACTTTCCAAATCTCATTTCAAAATTGTTTTTTTCACCAAAACTCTTTTTTATTATCTTTTGAATTTTTTTTTTTGAAAAAAAAGACAAAATAAAAGAAAAAAAAAGCAAACTTTTTAGAATTCCACATAATGAAAAGAAAGGAAATTTTTTTAAAAAAGTTATACCTTCTTTTCTCTAGAAAAAAATCGAAAACCTCAAAGCTTTATCTGTTTTTTATTTTAAAAAATTATCTGTCAAAATCTCAGTATTTTTTTCCTGTCTGTTCGTGCCCCCTTTGTCACTGTATAGATTGCTCCTATTTATAAGAGCAATTGGATCCCTTCCCCTCTTTTAAAACATGATTTCTTTTCCTCTAAAACCCCCTTTGATTTGATTCTGAAATCAAACATTTAATCCCTAATTTTTAGGGTTTAAATGTTGTTGTGAATAATGAGTTGTCGAAAATTAAAAAGGGAAAAGTCAAATGAACACATTTTGGGCAAAAATCGTGAATCAAGGGATTCAATTTGAAATCAATTTAAGGTCAAGAATCTGGGTTTCTAGTGATTGGGGATTGATACTAATTTTGGGGTTGAATAAAGTTGTAAAAAGGGTGGAAATAACATTGAAAGAAAAGAAAATGGAAAGAAAAAAAAGAAAAATATCAAATAATAAAACAAATATGGGCATTATTTATTGGGCCCGAAAATGGATCCAAAATGGGCAAATCCAATTATTGAATTTGGGCTCATAGAGATTAAAAAAAAAAGGTTTACACCCAAGGTCACTAATGGATTTAATAGTCCGGATAAATATCAGAGGGTTGAGTTGAGAGTCTCGGGTAAAAAATCGGGTGTCTACACCTTCTCTTCCTTTTTCAAACCACTTACATCTTAGAACGTCATTTTATAGTAAAAAAAAATAGCAAAAAAAAAAAAAAAAGTTCTTCACGGTATAGTTTGTTCGAGGAAGGCCGAAGAGGGGCATGCTTATAAATTACAATCATGCAAAATATGTGCAATATGTGTCTATCAAGGGTATTGTCAGTTCTTTTTTTTTTTTTTTTTTTGATTTGATTGTGTTAAACTCAATAGACCCTCAAGGCCCCTCAAACCTAATGAGCCTTCCAAGCCAACAGTTAGGCCCAACGAACCCTCAACAATCGTACCAAAGTGGAAAGCCCAAAAATGGGCTTGCCACAACTTGAATTGGTTAGGGCTCACCCAACCTTGAATCGCCTAGTGCGCCTTACTAACTATCACTTCAGAAAGCCACGTGGCCTCTCTGACAGCCGTTTTGTATATCATATAGCCACCCATCACCTCAGAGCCCACGTGGGGCCTCGACCCACTTGTCTTTAGCTAGGCCGTGACACATGGTGCGCGGTGACCCGTGAGCAAAAGTATAAATAGCCCCCTCAAGGCCAATTTTGGGCCTCTAGACACCTTCAACCCCAAAAATCTCCGTTACTCTACCTCCCTTCTCACCCTCCTTCTCTTGGAATCATCCAACATCAAAAATAACCATCAACAATTGGCGCCGTCTGTGGGAAAAAGAGCCATGTCTCTACCATCGTCATCCCAACAAAACAACCATCCAGAAGCTTTTGGCGCTGGTGCATTGGGCACTAGCCCCCAGTTGCCTTCAACAGCGGGAAGCTACAGATTCTCTTCCCTAGGGATATCTCCCCACTTACCAACATCGAATTATTACCCAAACTACTCCATCCTTAATCCATGGTACCACCAGCCTTACCTCCCTCATAATTATTACCAAAACCTACTGGTAGCCAACTCCCCAATACTATTTATCGCCCCAGACCTGGTCCATAAAGATGCATCAAACACTCAGCGATGGCTTCACCTGTTTTGGTGCATGAGAGCCTCCGTCATTCACCCCATGGGCCTCCAGGCCGAGACTAGAGAACGTACTAGCATCACCTTTACGTCCAATATCGACCCAGAGTAGGATAACTAGGAATTACCAACCCCCCAACCAGAATTCACATTCACTGCTCGGGCTATCCAACAACAGCAGCCGACCCATATTTAGGATCGTCCAACATTCCCCCTTTATACCACCTTTACCATTCCCAGATCTGGTGCAATAAGCATTAATGAACCAACTATAGACCCACCAGGCAAAATTGGCAGAGAAACAAAGAACTGTACTTCAAGCCATTCAATGAATCAATGACCTACAGAAAAAACAATAACGAGACCAGCAAGAAGAAAGCAGCAGCTCGTCATCACGGGGAAGTCGCCAGGCAGGGCGCAATAGGATGAAGGGAAATGATCAGGACGAATTCCTTGAAAGATAAGCTTAGATACAGGAATGCGGGTGACCATAGAATAGGAAAACCAGAGCGAATACTGTCGGAACAACAAATGCGAATGACGAGGCTTAAATGGCGGCCTTGCGAAAAAAATGCATGGAATGATGAAGGACAGAAGCGAAGAGATAGAGTGGATGAGTGATGGAAGTAGCCCCTGGACGGTGCAGATTCGGTAGGAGCAGGTGCCTACGTCTGTAAATTTGCCAAAAGAGACTTATGACGACACCAAGGACCCTGTCGACCATCTTGTTCAATATAAGAATTATATGAACTTGCTTGGAACAAGCAATGCTCTCAAATGCCGAGTGTTCCCCACAACGTTATGAGTGCACACCTAAACTTGGTATCACTCGCTGTCGGCAAACTCTATTGACAACTTCGAGAAATTGGGTAGGATGTTTATTGCCTATTTCCTCACCAACAAAGCGACCTTTAAAACCCCTACCAGTTTGCTAGCAGTCAAATAGAAAGAAAGTGAATCTCTGAGAGAGTACATCCGGTGATTCAACTCCACCATCATGCAAATAAAGTACCTACATGATGACTGGGCCATACAGGCTATCATTTCGGGTGTTCTCCATGAGCATCTGCAATATGCCTTGATATATGCAAAACCTGAAAAACTATACAACCTTTATGAGAAGGCCCAAAGGTAAGCCAAAACTAAAGAAATGAAGATAGCAGAAATGACACTGAATGGGAAAACCAATCCCAAAACTAAGACAGATTTCAGGGGAATAGGCAATGACCGAATGATAACAGGAGTCAGTCTCGATTTGATTCGCGTTGTAGGAGGTCAAGGTCGCTAGATAGAGCCCCCTTAGAATGAGCAGGGCTGCCAGGGCCAGGGTTATGGCCGAAGATCAGAGAAGGCCCCCTACTCCAAATTCAAAGAGTATAGCCCACTGAACGCCTCCAGCGAATACATTTTGAATGTCGTATCCTAAGAAGGTATTTTGGGCACGTTCTACCTAATGAGAGATAACCCAGCTCGCCTAAACTCTAAGGAGAGGTGCCAGTACCACAGTGATGTGGGCCACAGTACTGAAGACCGTCGATCTCTGAAAGATACTATTGAAAGTGCTATCCGAAAAGGATAAATCAAGCAATCTGTTAAAAAAAAAAGGCATCCAGCAGGGGCAAACATCAGTAGCAAATCAGAAAAGTAGCAAGACAGATGGCAAAAAGCATGTTCAATGGGTCGCTAACATGATAATAGGAGAAACAAAAGAATAGGTAAGCAGTAACTCCAAAAGAAAGGCATATCATAGGAGCATAATGGCAGTTGATGTCGCCCATAAGAAGGTAAAGCACACTGAAGACTGGCTGGTAGATTTCACGGACAAGGATGTCAATATCCTCGAAGATAATAGGAATGACTTGACAGTTGTGTCTGCCACAATTGGAAATTTCAAAATTAAAAGGGTCCTTGTTGATAGTGGCAGTGCAGTTGAGGTCCTCCAGTTGGAAGCCTTCAAAAAAATGGGCCTCCCGGACTTAGACCTGAAGTCGACTAGCCCTATATTTGGCTTTGCCAATCAGCCAATCAATGTTAAGGGCTTGGGCCTTGCCAGTCACCATAGGAGATGGAGACCACGTTCTTACAGTAATGACAGATTTCCTAGTTGTTGACCAAACTTCAGCGTACAATATGCTATCTTGGGACGACCACTGATGAGAAAGACTAAAATGGTCGCGACAGTCTATTACTTAACAGTAAAATTCTCGACTGCAATGGAAATAGGGTACATGAAGATGGATCAGCAGATAGCGCGACAGTGTCACATACTTTTTATACAGCTTGCAAGGAAAAATCAAGGGAAGTTACAATCGAACACCGGAGTAAACACCAAAAATGAAGGGCCCGGGGGATATATAATAGAAATCGAGAAGACGAGAGTAGAAACAGGGGGCAGGCAGGCGAGACACAGGTGAACTTAGTTGACAAGAGTACTCTTACTCATGAAAGCTTAGACACTAGAGGAGAAGCCAGCGAGTATAAGGCAGAGTCAGTAGAGCAAACAATGCTATTGCCTTGCACGAAGAGAACCCAAAAAGGACAACCCAAATTGGGTAGTAATTGTGCGATCAGGAGAGGCTAACGTAGACGTCTTTACATGGTCAATAGCAGACATGCCCCGGAACAGACATGGATACTATTACCCATTCCCTAGGCGTCGACCCCATAGCCAAGCCAGTCAAACAAAAGAAAAGGAAGTTCGTCTCTGAGCGAATACAAGCAGTCAGGGAAGAAGTAGAAAAACTGCTCGCCACAGGCTTCGTTAGAGAAGTTAAGTATCCGGACTGGTTACCAATATGGTCATGGTAAAAAAGGCTAACAGGAAATGGCGTATATGTGTGGATTTCACAGATCTGAATAAAGCCTGCCCAAAAGATAGTTTTCCTTTGCCTCCATAGACAGGTTGGTAGACTCGTCAGTAGGACACAACTATATGAGTTTCATGGATACCTTTTCAGGATACAATCAGATCAGAATGAATCCTGAAGACCGGGACAAAACGTCTTTCATCATGGAAGCAGGTTTATATTGATATCAGGTAATGCCTTTAGGACTGAAAAATACGGGGGCAACCTATCAAAGGCTAGTAAACAAGTTGTTTAAAGACCTGATTGGGCGAAATGTAAAAGTCTACGTAGACGACATGTTGGTGAAGAGTTCCTTCATGGAACAACACATATTGGACCTAGCAGAGGTCTTCCTGGTCTTTAGGTAGCATAGCTTAATGCTGAACCCCGCCAAATACGCTTTCACAGTCAGTGCAGGGAAATTCTTGGGATTTATGGTATCAAGCAGGGGCATTGAGGCGAACCATGAGAAAGTCTTGGCAATCATGGTGATAGCCTCCCCGAGAAATACCAAGGAAATGCAAAGACTCAAGGGTAGGGTGGTCGCCCTGAATAGATTTGTCTCCAAGTTAGCCGACAAATGCTTTCCATTTTTCAAAATGCTTCGAGGTGCCTTCCGTTACCAGTAGAATCAGGAGTGTCAAGGAGCATTCGAAGAATTGAAGAAGTACCTATGTTCCCCACCACTGTTGGTTAGCCCGTTCCTGGGTGACCCATTGTTTATATATCTGGCGGCATCAGATGAGCAGTGGCAGCAATGTTGGTTAAAGAAGATGAGACTCGACAGGTCCCGGTTTATTATGTCAACAAAGCCTTGTAGAATGGGGAGATCAATTACACCAGGCTAGAAAATATAGCCTTCGCCCTTGTAACGGCTGCCAGGAGGCTTAGACAGTACTTCCAAGCCCATCTTATCATTATTTTCACAGATCAGCTTCTCAGAGAAGTCTTGCAAAAAATCGATAGTTCGGGCAGGATGGTCAAATGGAGTATTGAGCTTAGCGAGTTTGACATAGAGTTCAGACCAAGGAAGGTGATCAAGGCCTAAGTCTTGGCAGATTTCATAGCTGAATACTCATTTACCGATAAGGTTACTGCACCAGTCCAATATCCAATTGAGCCCCCACCAAAATTCGATGAGCCACCACTACCCCAGACCCAATACTAGTGCATAAACCTAAAACGACAGACCTCGCCCCTGAAAATATGTGGACAATATATGTAGATGGATCCTAAAAAAATGAAGGATCGGGAGCTGGCATCCTCTTAATATACCCTCAAGAAAATGAATGGCAATATGGGATCTCTTTTGACTTCCCTGCATCAAATAATGCCGCAGAATATGAGGCCCTCCTGGCAGGAATAGAATTAGCCTTGAAGCTGGGTGCGACGAGGCTACTATTGTTCACAGATTCACAATTATGGCAAAGCAGATCAATGGGGAATATGAGTTGAGGGAGCTTGTGTTGGTTAAATACCATGAACGGGTACTTAAGTTAAAGGGATGTTTCGAGCAGCTAATGGTTAAACAGGTCGCCAGGGAAGAAAACCAAGAGCAGATACCCTGTCTAAGTTCGCCTCGCCTATTAGATCAGGCAGAGGGGAAAAATTCTGTTAGAGCACGGCCAAACGCTGAGTTATCAAATTGAAGAAGAAATCCTCTGCGTTACAGATAAACCCAGTTGGCTAACGCCCATTGTTGATTAACTAATGGGCAGATCCGTCCTAGACGATCTTAAAGAACAGGCAAAGTTGAGAACAAGGGTCGCTAGATACACTATGATTAACGAGACCTTGTATAAGAAAGCATTCAGCCAACCCTTACTGCGATGCCTAGCACCAGAAGAAGCCAATTATGTTTGAGACAAATCCATGAAAGGGTGTGTAGTAACCATCTGAGGGAACAGCATTGGCGCAGAAAGCATTGAGGCAAGGATTTTACTGGCCTACCATGAAAGCTGATGCTGCAAAAATAGTTAAAAGATGTGATAAATGTCAGAAGTTTGCCAATGTACCCAGACAACCAGCAGAATTGGTCAGCCAGCTTTCTAGCCCTTGGCCCTTCGCCATGTGGGGAATCGACATTCTAGGACCTTTCCCCATCGCCATTGGACAAAAAAAGTTTGTGATAGTCGCCTGTGAATATTTCACAAAATAGGTTGAAGTTGAAGCTGTGGCGACCATTATAGAAAGGGTCATTGAAAACTTTGTGTGGAAATTCATTGTGTGTAGATATGCAGTTCCCAATACCATTATGGTACACAGTTTCAGAGGGGAAAGCTGAAGAAATTCTACGAGAACCTCAAAATCTTACTCACACATAGTTCTGTCAAACATCCACAAACTAATGGTCAGGTCGAAGCGATGAATAAGAAGATCCTCCAAGGGTTGAAGAAGAAGCTCGACGATGCTAAGGGGGCATGGTTAGAAGAAATGCCAGGAGTCCTATGCGCTATCAGAACGACGTTCCATACGGGCATAGGGTAGACACCGTTCAATTTGATGTTTGGGACAGAAGCTGTAATACCGGCTGAAATCGGCATCAATTCTTTGAGAATAGCGCACTACGACACCACCTCAAGTGAAGAAGCACTAAGAGCAAATCTTCACTTGCTCTAGGAAACTAGAGATTGGGCACAAGTAAAGTTGGCGGTCAGATCGCAACAAGTGGCCAAGTAATACAAATCTAAAGTGAAGAAAAAGCAATTTCAGATTGGCAACCTGATTCTCAGAAATTGTGAGACGAGTATGCCAGGGGGCAAGCAGGGAAAGATGGCTCCAAATTGGGAAGGTCCATACAAAATTGTCAAGAAGATTGGCTCAAGGCCTATTCCTTAGAGCGAACGGACGGGAATCCTGTACCTAGAACCTGGAATGCAATCCACTTGAAAAAAATACTACTTGTAATAAATTTTTTTATTTTTTCATCATGAATTCATAATGAAATGAAGCTGTATTTTGCAGGCAAAATCAGAGTCCACAATTTCTCAATGTGTTCACGTACGAGTGCTCACCACCCGACACCGTGTAACACGCTCAACGGCCTCTAACTGGACCTCTCATGCATTCACGCACGAGTGCTCGCCATACGACATTGTCTAACACGCTCAACGACCTCTAACTGGCACTCTCATGCGTTCACACACAATTGCTCGCCATGCGACACCATGTAACACGCTAAACGGCCTCTAACTGGCCCTTTCATGCGTTCACGTATGGGTTCTCGCCAAGCGACACCGTGTAACACGCTCAACGACCCCTAATTGGCCCTCTCATGCGTTCATGCGCAGGTGCTCGCCATGCGACACAATGTAACACTCTCAACAGCCTCTAACTAGCCCTCTCATGCGTTCACGCATGAGTGCTCGCCACGCGACACCATGTAACACACTCAGCGGCCTCTAACAGGCCCTTTTTTGCGTTTACTCTTGCCTGGCCTCCAGCTGGCCCCTATCCAGTTACTCACAAGTACGAAAATAGAGGCAAAAATACTAACTAACGGGATATTCTCATCGCCAAGAAAACAAGGAGCATGCAAATCCATTAATAAACACAACATAAATTCAGACAAAGAAGCGTTTCAATCAAAAATACAACTTATACAACCTAAAAGCGACCCTACTCTACAACAGCAGTGTCCTTGCTAACATCTACATTACTAGCTACACCACCCACTTAGCCCTCAGCAAGGGAGTTGCTGACTGCCACAGCATCCACCTCCACAATATCAATAGTAAGATCCTCAATCTCATTGCTTTCAGCAGCAGGAGTAGCTGGAACACTCTCATACGGGTTGGAGGAGGATTGTTGGTAGCAAGAGATTGTCTGAGGCTTTCAAGAGCACCCACGTCTGGAAATAAGAGGTCTAACCCCTCTAGAATTTTTGGGTGAGAGTAGAAGTCAATCCCTAAAAAGTCCATGGGCTAGAGCTGTGCTTGCACCAAAGCCAAGGCACTCATCCTGTAGCCCACGCAACACCTCAAAGTGTTGCTCAAAACTTTCTCATGCTCCTCCTCCAGCTTGGCCTTCCACTCTTTATCCTTTTCATCCAAAGCCTTTAGCCGTTCCTGCCCCGTTTCCAGTAGGCAGTCCTTCATGATACGGACCTCATTCACAGTGAAGTCCAACTTCTTCTCAACAAGCCCCTGTCATAACGTGCCAAATACGAATTCAGCATGCTAAACACAAATCAATGGAGTCGCCACTAATCATCTAATCTAGGTGTGATTAGTTACCTTTATGAATCTATCCTATTTAAAGTAATCCTAAGCTTGACTAAGGCACCTTAAAAAGAATAGGTTCTGGTCTACTTATCAGAACTAGGTTCGGGAGTACGGTCACGTGTGAGGAAGGATTAGCACCCTCACAGCGCCTATCTAAGAGATAGTACCTAATTAGTCTTGTGATACTTAAAAAGTCTTAATTAAATGGTCTTGTCTATCCTATTTCATTTTAATTGTTAAAGTTAGAAATCTCGAAAATTATTTTTTAGGTCTTCTTGCATTCATTTTGGAGAAATTACTAAAAAATATTTTCTCACCTCGAGAGTATTCAAAAGAAACCATTTGTTCTATTGAAGAGGCTCCGTCGTCGAAAAAGTTAGAGTATTCAACAAAGTTATTTCTCATAAATTAATCTTCCAAAATTAATCCACATTTTCATTAATGTTTGTTCAAAAAATAAATTCTGATCTTAATATCGAAAATTATCCCTTAGAATATTCTTCCATTCATTCTGGAGAATTTTTAAGAGAATTTTTCTCACCAAGAAATTTCTTAAAAGTCATCCATTCGTAACTTTCTTGAATTTCATCATCGAAAAAAATATTGATTTATCCTTCAATTTTAATTAGGCATTTACTATGAAAAATTATCTTGAGAAAAAGAGATAGAAAATTAATTATTTCAAAAGATTAAATTTTGACCTTTATTGATATTGAAAATAATCTCTTAAAAAATCATTCCATTCATTCTAGATAATTTTTAAGAGAATTCTCTCACCTAGAAATTTTTTAGAAATCCACTGTTTGTGATCTTTTCGAATTTCATCATTGGAAAGATCTCCATTTATTATTTTAATTAATTAATCATCAATTATATTATTTCCTAAAAAATCTATCCTAAAGATAGTACCACATCAATCACATGTTATTCTAAATCGATCTTATTTAGAAGTCTTGATTAATCTACCTAAATCAATAATTATTTTCCTAAACATGCAAAAATCTAAAAACTTAAAATCACACCAAAAAAATAAAAAAAATCTAATCATGCCACCTAAAAAAAAAAAAAAAAGAAATCATAAAACAATAATGAATCATGCAAAAAAAATAAAAATAATCATATCATATTTAATACTAAAACATGCAAAATTATTTAATAATAATAATAATAATAAAAATCAGGTCAATTCCTAGTTCATGCAATATCTAAAATAAAATAAAATAAAAATCATAATAAAAATAAAAATAATATCATAAAATCATGCATTATCTAAATGATAAAAATAATAATATTCCTAATACCATGCAAAATAATCTAATAATATAAATAATAAAAACTTAATCATGCTTATCTAAAAATAAATAAAATAATAAAAACCTAAAATCATGTTTATCTAAAAAAATAAAAAAATAATCCTACATCATGCTATCTAAAAAGACGCAATAATAAAAATAAAAATCTTAAACATGCAAATCTAAAAATGAAAATAATAAAAAAAATTCTAAAAAATGCAATTCTAAAAATAATAAAAATCATAAATAATATATAAATATATATAAATAAAGTAACTCAAATTAACTCTTAAAAAATATCCCTGCAAGAAATAAGTCAAGTAAAATTAGTGCAAAATTTAACTAATAAATAAAAATTAATAATGTAAATAAATTAAATAAAATATGAAATAAAGGCGATGTTAATAACATAAAACAAATAAATAAATAATAACATAAAATGAAAAGAAATGACATGACATGACATGACATGACATGACATGTAAATTAATATATATAGTAAACATGCAAACATATAATCAATAATACAAATCAAATAATCATATAATAAATAAATATAAAAAAACCAAAATTATCATGTAATCATGCATCTAATCATATACTCATCATCATATTAATAAAGAAAATCATCATCAAAGTCAGCAGATTTTGTTGCAGTATCTTGGGCAACAACATGATCTGTAACAGATGAAACCCTAATAGTTCGACCAGCAATCTCCAGCTTTCCATTCAATGCACTTTGAGCTGCTTTTGCATGTTCAAGTTGAGCAAACTGAACAAACCCAAAACCTTTGCACTGCCCACTTTCAAGGTCAAGTGGTAGTTGTACAAGCTCCACTGGACCAAAAGGTTCAAATATCTGTCTAAGCTGCATTTCTATCATATTAAAGTGCAAGTTCCCCATATACAATTTTCTATCAACAACTCCATATGGTCCAGCAACACCACCTGCGCCTGCACCAGAAGTATTGGACTGAACAAGATTCTTTTCAGCCTCTGAAGGTTTAACCATCACAGGTTGACCAAGAAGCAGTTGACCAGACAATGCTATTGTCATTGGAACAGACATCACATCATAAAATTCAATATATCCAACTCCCTTTGATCGTCTTGAATTCCTATCAATGATCAGCCGAACATCCCTGACATTGCCTTCTTTTGAGAAGAATTCATAGACATCTCTCTCAGTTGCTTTTAGAGTCATCTGCTAAGCAAAAACAGTTCTTTGGTCCCTCTAAGGATTAACTTCGGGCTCCTCTACTTCTTTCTTCCCCTTAAATCTCTTGTTATCTCTGACGTCAATTTCACGTTCCCTCTCTCTCTCGCGTTCACTCTCGTGCCTCCTTGACCCACTACTGCTTCTCTCTCTCCTCTCTTTATCCCTTTTCTTCTCTATCGTGGCTGCTTCTATGACGATCCTTATCCCGATCTCACTTCTCCTTGTCATCCTCGTCGTGGCCGCCTCTCGATTTCTTGTTGCTACCCCCGAGCGGCCTCTTCGCTATTTCTTTCCGTTGTTCCTTTTCTTCTTTTTGCTCCCCTCAATGCTGAAAACTGAATCTCTTTATATAGGAGAAGATCACCTAGAGTCCTAGTATAATTTAAGTTGGAGTTCTTATCCTAATCAAAATGTTGTTTTAACCCAAACAAAACTCTTTTAATATTATCTCAAAAAATCTAAAAATTCAATCTTAATCCTAGAGAGTTTAGTTTTAAACAAAACTTAATTCTTTTTTTTTTTCTTTTGTCCATTTTTTTTTTAATTTTTTAATTTTTTTATTAATTCCAAAAATACAAGTAAAAATCAAAATTAAAAGTAAAAATTAAAACCACCCGAACAAAAACGGGTGTCTACAGTTGCCCCTCTTTGTGCATTTCCTGAGAATCAGGGGATGTGCAAAGACGTAGACACCTTATCAGTTCTCAAGAATTAAAAGACACTAAATACATAAAAAAAAAATTCTATCGTAGAAATGCTCCTCTAAGCGAGGCATAAACTTTAAATAAACCAAACGTAAAACCAAACTCCTCCACCGAGGCTTCAACTTTAAACAAACCTAACATGAAAATATACTCCTCCACCGAGGCTTCAACTTTAAATAAATCTAACATGAAAATATACTCCTCCACTGAGGCTTCAACTTTAAAGGAAAACATACTCATCTACCGAGGCTTCAACTTTAAATAAATCTAACATGAAAATATACTCCTCCACCAAGGCTTCAACCTTAAATAAATCTAACATGAAAATATACTACTCCACCAAGGCTTCAACTTTAACGGAAAACATACTCCTCCACCGAGGCTTCAACTTTAAATAATTCTAACATGAAAATATGCTCCTCCACCGAGGCTTCAACTTTAAAGGAAAACATACTCCTCTACCGAGGCTTCAACTTTAAATAAATCTAACATGAAAATATACTCTTCCACCAAGGCTTCAACTTTAAATGAAAATATACTCCTCCACTGAGGCTTCAACTTTAAATAAATCTAACATGAAAATATACTCCTCCATCGAGGCTTCAACTTTAATGGAAAACATACTCCTCCACCGAGGCTTCAACTTTAAATACCAAAATTAAAAAAGAAGACTCCTGAGATCTTTGAAAAATTTTATCCAAAAGTTCTAAATTGATACCCGGAGGTTCTTGTAAAATGATTCCCAGAGGTTTTGAAAAATTAATCGGTGGTTTTGAAAAGATACCCGAAGGCTTTGAAAGATTACCCGGAGGCTTTGAAAAGATACCTGGAGGCTTTGAAAAATTACCCGGAGGCTTTGAAAAATTACCCGGAGGCTTTGAAAAGATATCCGGAGGCTTTGAAAAGATACCCGGAGGTTTTGAAAAATTACCTGGAGGCTTTGAAAAGATACCCAGAGGCTTTGAAAAATTACCCGGAGGTTTTGAAAAATTACCCGGAGGCTTTGAAAAATTAGCCGGAGGCTTTGAAAAAAAATACTACTTTTTATGCTTTCCTCAACTGAATGCTCAAAACTCTTACCTTGAAGATCTTCCTCAACCGAGATTCAATACTTCACCTTGAAAAGAACTATCCTTAAAAAGAGTTTAATTTCAAAATTCAAAACTAAATTCTTTCTTATATGTTAAATCCATGCGATGAATGACATGAATGCCATGAAATGCAATTATATAAAATGAATGTCATGTGATGAAATGCAAACTAATATCATGAACCTTTAACTATGACAAAAGGATACTCAAGCTCATCGTTTCGTCATTTTTCAATTTCCAAGCTGATCTCCGCTAATTTCATCAGCTGATCACAACACCCTTTTCTTTCTCAAAAAGACATCTCGTTTAGTCCCAATGTTTTAAACAGATGTATTTTCAGACTCTTTCATTATTCTAATCATATTCTTCTTTCTTCCCAGAATGTCATATTCAAGCATATTCAAATTTCAAACTGAAAAATCTTCAATGAAATGATGCAAAAGAGCCTACTCTACCATTTGCCGACTCAATAGATCCCATTCTAGAAACCAGTCCTCTCATTATAGTAAAAAACCTTCTCATTTTGCCCCCAAAAATGTCACTCTCATCATACTGGTTCAAAAATCAAATATATATCATTCCAAACTTGAATGTTTTCATGTTCTAATCTTTTGAAAATTCTTTGAAAAGAAAGAATATGCCCAAAAATCATTTTTCAATCACGCCTCCATGAAAATTGCCCCATATCAAGTTTCCATGTTCGAGTTTCCATGCTCGAAAATCAAGTTTCCATTTTCTAAACAAAAAAAATGCAAATTTGGATCTGTTAAAAACTGGTGATTACTGCAAGAATGGATAAGGTGAATCACAATTTGGTTCATTGAGTATTTCAATTTGTCAAGGTTTTGGTTATCAAAGGAGGTTTTATCACATAAGAGAAAAATCAATGTTTCTTCATCTAAACTCACAATGAATTTCCTTCAACAATCAGGTTTTCACAAAAAAATTTATTTTGAAAACACAATCCATTTTAACACTCTTTCTAAGTTTCTTAATAAATAGCAATTCAACAAATGTCAAAACTATCTATGATGGGTTCAAAATTTGGACAAGAAAGGAAAAAGGATTTCCAATTTCGGGCAAAGTCATCCAAATGATGTTGACTTTCTTAAGTTTCTCAAAAGTGTTCGGTGTTTTCTAGTGGGTTCAAAATATCATTTCTTTTGTACTTCTTGTTAGGCATTGGCATAGTTATGCGGAGTTGCTTTCAAATTTTTTTTTTTTGCTCTAGACTGCCCGTTTTTGGGTTTTCACCCTAGAGCTTCATTCTTTTTTTTTTTTTTTTGCTCTACCATGCATTTCAAGCTTGTAATGTAGGCCAAGGTTTGGGGTTATGAAAAAAAGGATAATTAGGCCCAAAAAAGTGTTTAAAGGTAATTAAACCAAGGATCATTTCTTCATCTCAAAATATCTCATATCTTTCTTTTCATTTTGAAGGTAATCAAACCACGGATCATTTTCTTCATGAGGATTTCATCATTTCTACTTCTCATCAAACCATGGATCATTTCTCTTCATGAGGATTTCATCTTGCGAACTTTTTTTTTTCTTTTTCTTTTTCCTTTTCCTTTTCCTTTTCTTTTTTCTTTTCTTTTTCTTTCTTTTCTTTTCTTTTTCTTTTTTCTTTTTCCTTTTTTTTTCTTTTTTTTCTTCTTTTTCTTTTTTTTTTCTTTTCACAGACTTTCCTATCATAAAGTGAGTTTGGAAATTTGAAACTCAATCCATTTCAATATTTGCCCCCTGACATAAAGCATTCTTTTCGTGGTGTAGAAATATGATCCAAACGTATGACCCTCCATAGAAAGATAATACTTCATACATGCCCCCCGATGTGGAGGGTGATCCTTGGTCAAGGTTCATTCAAAAAACAAGAATCCAATAGGCTCAAAGGGGGTAGCCAAGGATAATTTCTCATTTTGTGAAAGGAATACGAAAGATAGCTATTTCTCATGTCCAATATGAATATTTCCATTGAGGAGAAAACCCCAGGTGAAATAGATAATAAGAATTGCCATTAAAATCATTTGAATATCTCATATGCATGATATCACAGTTTTTTTTTTTTTTTTTTGCAACTCATGCATCCTCTCAATGTGCCTATCCAAATGAAGGCCCAACCCAATAATTCTCCTTATTCCGGCTTTCTCAAAGTGTCCATGCAATTTCATTCAATCATAGAGGAAAACAAAGTTTGCACAAGTCGATAATGGTGTGCAAAGAAAAACATTAGGTCATTTGGCTTTTTGGTAATCCTGCCCCAAGATGTGGCAAAAGATAACTGGGTGAAAATGGGTGTTACTCAAGTCAAAGCATTCAAGGATATTGGAAAACAATGGCTTTTAAGGTAATTTTGCCCCCAATATGTGAGTAAAAGACACCATTCAGGAAAAGAAAAGTTCGGGCATGGTTGAGAAATTTAGGAGTGATGTGTTTAAAGCTCTAGATAGCCTTGACACTTATCAAATTACCAAAATCTAGATTCTTTCAAGAGAGTGCCTCATGAATTGGTTTTCAAAAAAATGTTTTGCAAATCAAATGATCATTTTATTGCTCATTGCTTAGATGAAGATTATTGACCTTTTGGGATTCATTTCCTGTTCAAAAGAAAGGTGAGGTTCACGACACTTCAAATTTAGGCCATCAAAGAAATCAAGCTTTTACAACTAACTGGTCATGGGAATAGGTTGCAAAGTTCATTTCTTAACAATAATCACCATTTTATATAAGATCCAAAACATTTTCCAAAATAAGTCATGCAAACATAAACAATTTCCAACAAAACTATCAAACACCTAATCAATGTTAAAAATGCCATACCTAGGAAAAAAATGAAAACATCACAAATTTGAAATTATTCAGACAAAGTATTTGAGGTGAGATTCCCCATATTCAAACTCCAGATCTCCATTGTTCCAAAACATCTAAAGTCAAGGTACCATCATTAATGAGATCTTTAATCTTTTCTTTCAACTGCCTGCATTTTTCCGTTGAATGCCCAATTGCTCCTATATGATAATCGCACTTTCTGTTAGGATCATAATTCTTTGCTGATGGATTTGGAATTGTCTTTAAAGGCATAGGAGTAAGATACTGGTTTTTTTATCAACAAAGGCAAAAGATCAGAAATTGGGATCGAAATTTTCTCCTGACTGTTTCTTGGTCTTCTTTGGGGAATAGGCCTAGCTGCAGGTGTAGATGGACCAATCATGGAAGTAGGTGGTTGTCAGTAAAAGTTTGGCCAAAAAGTTGGTTGTGGTGCAACATTATTTACAATGGGATAATAATGTTGGTACATGGGATATGGATGGTATGGGGTAAGATCTCTTGTTTGTTGTCCTCCATAAGTCACAACTTTAACATCTTCTTCTTTCTTTTTAGATGCCTCATTCTTTGCATCGGATGTCTCTCTATCTTCAAGCTTCCCACTCTTTATAGCATTCTCAATTATCTCCCCGGAGATTACCATGTCTGCAAAATTCTTAGTGGCATTCCCAATCATCTTTTCATAGTTTGGTGCTTTAAGGGTACTAACAAACAAGAATGTAGTTTCTTTTTCAGTGAGAGGTGGTTGAACTTAAGCAGCAATATCCCTCCATCTCTGAGCATACTCTTTGAAGCTTTCAGTAGCTTTCTTCTCCATATTCTGTAAGGTTAAACGGTCAGGGGCCATATCAACAATGTGCTTGTATTGATTAAAGAACATCTTTGCTAATTCCTTCAAAGTACGAACACTGTTCTTATCTAGCTGAACATACCACCTGGCAGCAGAACCTGTAAGACTTTCCTGGAAGACATGGACGAGCAACTTATCATCTTTCGCATAAGCAGCCATCTTCCGGCAAAACATGGTGATATGAGATATGGGGCACTTAGACCCATCAAACTTCTCGAAATCAGGAGTCTTGAACTTGGGCAGGATAACCACATCTGGAACCAAACAAAGCCCTTCAGCATCCATGGAACCATAGAAATCCAAACCCTCAACAGCCCGGAGTCTTTCTTCAATCAATTTTATCTTACGAGAGTCCATCTCTTCAACTTCCTTCAGCCTTTCTTGACCATCTAAATCTAGAATTCGGACAGGATCTATCTTTGCCCCTGGGGCAGGAATGTTATATCCCGGATAGTTAAATCCTCCTACGAATGGTGCTTGTAGCAACTGCACTTGTTGAGGTATTTGAACTTGAGATTGGAGACCTGGTGGATATGAAGATTCACCCACACTCTGATTCTTTCCCTCAGAGCTGGATTCATCTGTCTTATCTTTCCCTTTCAGACTCTTCATCATTTTCAACAACGAGTTTAATTGCCTTCTAATCTCACCTTGGTTTTTTTCTATTTTGTTCATCCTAGCAACCTGTTCCTCTGCCATTGCTTTAACCCGTGAATGAATCCTAGCAGCCTATTCCTCTTTCATTGTTTTAACCCATAAACGAATGTTGCAGGAATGCCCCCAAGATCTTTCTGGGCTATCCTTGAACGTTTCATTACCACAATTTTAAAATTCAGGTCTCATGTCTTTATGAAATGCACATGGATGCAAATAAACGAAAGAAAGAAACTAATTTACATGACAATACCAAAAATATTCACAAAGTTTAACAGTAATATTATGAAAAATGTACATGATGAGTGTATGAGTATTATGAAAATATACATGGTGAATGTATAAGCATTATGAAAAATATACATGGTAAATGCATGAGCTTTATTAAAAATGATGGTAAATGCATGAGCATGGTTAAAATGTACATGGTAAATGCATGAGAATGGTTAAAAAATGTACATGATAAATGCATGATGAAAATATCTAAATGATGAAGTTTATGACATACGCAATGACTTTACAAAGCTTGACACGAATAAAATGATATTCACAACAATTTTAACAAGAAAATATGAAAATAAAATAAAATAAAATACAAGGACATTCCTTCATGTGTCCTATTTCGGGTTATTATCTATGAAAAAGGTGGACAAGGCTCTATCTTAAAGTTTGGCCACTTAAGTGTTGTTTATATGTTGGGTTTAGGATACTTGACCAAGCTAAAAAGGTCCCCAAATTGCTCCCTAACATCATCCATGTAGAATGAGTAAGGCACCCCATTCCTCACCCATTATAGGCTCCAACCGGAAGGTTTCAATTCGGGTGAGAGTATTTTCCAAAGTTGTGGCGGAGGTTATCACCTCTCGAAAACTTTGGTACTTTACTCTCTGAAGGTGTTTCGCTAGCCGTTGCAGAGGTTTTCACCCCTCGAAGACGTAGATACTTTACCCCCTCCTAAAAGGGACGAGCCCGGGTATAGGGCTTTATGATATGCAATGTGTCGTGTGTGCGAAAGGACATTCAAACCTTTTTTTTCCCACCAATGTATAAGAAACAAGAGCTATCACAGATAATAAAAATTAAAAAGAAGCTAAGAAAAAAATTAAACACTTTTTAAGACCAATATTTCAAACCTAAAGTATCACAAGACTAATCTATGGCTCGACTCTCTAATGTCCCCAATGGAGTCGCCAAGCTGTCATAACGTGCCAAATACGAATTTAGCATGCTAGACACAAATAAATGGAGTCGCCACTAATCATCTAATCTAGGTGTGATTAGTCACCTTTATGAATCTATCCTATTTAAAGTAATCCTAAGCTTGACTAAGGCACCTTAGAAAGAATAGGTTCTGGTCTACTTATCAGAACTAGGTTCGGGAGTACGATTACGTGTGAGGAAGGATTAGCACCCTCACAACGCCTATCTAAGAGATAGTACCTAATTAGTCTTGTAATACTTAAAAAAATCTTAATTAAATGGTCTTGTCTATCCTATTTCATTTTAATTGTTAAAGTTAGAAATCTCGAAAATTATTTTTTAGGTCTTCTTCCATTCATTTTGGAGAAATTACTAAAAAATATTTTCTCACCTTGAGAGTATTCAAAAGAAACCATTCGTTTTATTGAAGAGGCTCCGTCGTCGGAAAAGTTAGATTATTCAACAAAGTTATTTCTTAAATTAATCTTCCAAAATTAATCCACATTTTTATTAATGTTTGTTTGAAAAATAAATTCTGATCTTAATATCGAAAATTATCCCTTAGAATATTCTTCCATTCGTTCTGGAGAATTTTTAAGAGAATTTTTTTCACCTAGAAATTTCTTAAAAGTTATCCATTCGCAACTTTCTTGAATTTCATCATTGGAAAAAATCTTGATTTATCCTTCAATTTTAATTAGGCATTTATTATGAAAAATTATCTTGACAAAAAGAGATTGAAAATTAATTATTTCAAAAGAATACATTTTGACCTTTATTGATATCGAAAATAATCTCTTAAAAAATCCTTTCATTCATTCTGGAGAATTTTTAAGAGAATTCTCTCACCTAGAAATTTTTTAGAAATCCACCGTTCGTGATCTCTTCGAATTTCATCATTGGAAAGATCTCCATTTATTATTTTAATTAATTAATCATCAATTATATTATTTCCTAAAAAATCTATTCTAAAGATAGTAGCACATCAATCACATGTTATTCTAAATCGGTCTTATTTAGAAGTCTCAATTAATCTACCTAAATCAATAAATATTTTCCTAAACATGCAAAAATCTAAAAACTTAAAATCATACCAAAAAATAAAAAAAAAATCTAATCATGCCACCTAAAAAAAAAAGAAATAATAAAACAATCAAGAATCATGCAAAAAAAAAAAAAAAAATCATATCATATTTAATACTAAAACATGCAAAATTATCTAATATAATAATAATAATAATAATAATAATAATAAAAATCAGGTCAATTCCTAGTTCATGCAATATCTAAAATAAAATAAAATAAAATAAAAATCATAGATAATGCCATAATAAAAATAAAAATAATATCATAAAATCATAAATTATCTAAATGATAAAAATAATAATATTCCTAATACCATGTAAAATAATCTAATAATATAAATAATAAAAACTTAATCATGCTTATCTAAAAATAAATAAAATAATAAAAACCTAAATTCATGCTTATCTAAAAAAATAAAAAAATAATCCTACATCATGCCATCTAAAAAGACGTAATAATAAAAATAAAAATCTTAAACATGCAAATCTAAAAATGAAAATAATAATAAAAAAATCTAAAAAATGCAATTCTAAAAATAATAAATAATATATAAATATATATAAATAAAGTAACTTAAATTAACTCTTAAAAAATATCCCTGCAAGAAATAAGTCAAGTAAAATTAGTGCAAAATTTAATTAATAAATAAAAATTAATAATGTAAATAAATTAAATAAAATATGAAATAAAAGCGATGTTAATAACATAAAATAAATGAATAAATAACATAAAATAAAATAAAAAGAAATGACACGTAAATTAATATATACTAAACATGCAAACATATAATCAATAATATGAATCAGATAATCATATAATAAATAAATATAAAAAAACCAAAATTATCATGTATTCATGCATCTAATCCTATACCCATCATCATATTTTGCTACAGATTTTGCTGCAGTATCTTGGGCAACAACATGATCTGTAACAGATGAAACCCTAATAGTTCGACCAGCAATCTCCAGCTTTCCATTCAATGCACTTTGAGCTGCTTTTGCATGTTCAAGTTGAGCAAACTGAACAAACCCAAAACCTTTGCACTGCCCAGTCTTAAGGTCAAGTGGTAGTTGTGCAAGCTCCACTGGACCAAAAGGTTCAAGTATCTGTCTAAGCTGCATTTCTGTCATATTAAAGTGCAAGTTCCCCACATACAATTTTCTCTCAACAGCTCCATATGGTCCAGCAACACCACCTGCGCCTGCACCAGAAGTATTGGATTGAACAAGATTCTTTTCAGCCTCTGAAGGTTTAACCATCACAGGTTGACCAAGAAGCAGTTGACCAGACAATGCTATTGCCATTGGAACAGACATCACATCATAAAATTCAATATACCCAACTCCCTTTGATCGTCTTGAATTCCTATCCATGATCAGCCGAACATCCCTGACCTCGCCTGCTTTTGAGAAGAATTCATAGACATCTCTCTCAGTTGCTTTTAGAGTCATCTGCTAAGCAAAATCAGTTCTTTGGTCCCTCTAAGGATCAACTTCGGGCTCTGATGCACCCAAAAGAGAGTATCTTATTTAACCTTGCACTAAAAAGATAAATTGTAAGTATAGTAGTTAGCAAGGGTCGAGTCCTCAGGGATTGGGTTTTAGTTTATAAGTTAATAGTTTAAAACTTAAATTCAAGAACAATAAAAGAAAAGGGGTTTTTGAAGCCAGATTTAAACTAAAGTAAATAATAAGAATAAGATGCAAGGCGGTATAACCAGCCAATAAAAATATATATACTAAATTAGGCGGTATAACCAGCCAATAAAAATATATATACTAAATTAGGCGGTATAACCAGCCAATAAAAATAAAACAAAGTTAATATACAAATTAGGCGGTATAACCAGCCAATAAAAATAAATATACTTTTAAAAATAAGCAAACTAGAAAAGTAAGAAAACAAGTAAGTAAGAAGAATCAAATATAAAAATATGGTTAAGGTTTCATTCTCCACCACTAGACATCATTAAGAATCAATTTCAGATCTATCAATATCAACCAACTATCAAAGTTAACAACCGTAGATAACAACAAGCTCTGTTATCCCAATCTTTCCTTAGTTTGTCGTTAAATAGAACAAGCTCTCTATTTAATCTCTAACCATTAAACAACCTAGAATAAGCTCTCTAAATTCAATTTAATGGCAGCTTTATGATGAGAAAGATAGGTTGATCTAAGCAACAAACACATAAGCTCGGATTGTTCAACTTAGGTTATGTTCCACTTTGCAATTATTGAAAACTTGACCATAATCATTAATCACAAATTGCCACTTATGAATAGGAAATCAAGACAATTACACGGATCAAGACTCCTAAACTAGCAATAGATAATTATCAAGATCTATCTAGTTGTACACCTAAATAAATCAAGACAACATCATGAACAATTCTTGTAGAAGAACATAAGCAACTTTGATAGAAAATTAATGATAGATAGAATCTGAAAATCAATCACAAAACATGTCTAGGGCTTTGAAATCACCCTTAACCAAATAGAAGTTTAGCCTAGCATAGGCATTGTAAACATAAACATAAAATTAAAGAAAATCTAAGAAGAAAATAAAAGAAAGAAAGAAGAAGAGGAAGAATATTAATTATCCAACCTCTTGCTCTCTCTAAAGAAAAAGAAAACTAGAGAAAAGAAAGAAAGCTAGAGAAAAGAAAGAATAAGAAAACTTAGAGAATTTTATTAAAATGGCTAATATCCTACCTATGTACAATATGATCCCTTACAATCATCCAAGGCCCTCTATTTATACACATTTTGGAGGGCTAAATGACAAGAGACAAGCTTTACAAATTTCAAAGGTAGGTATATGACGATTTTGATCAGCCAACTTGATGGTCGATTTCGTCAATATTGGAGGCCTGATATGATCACATGGTCTTCTAGAAAAAGGTTCCCCTATCAGTTACGGAACCATAGCCGTTGGAATCAGCTCATTTGCTGATGTGGTTAAGCAGATATGGGCAAAATACGAAAACATGTCAGCACAGACGTCATTGCACATCAGCCACCTTGATGGTCGATTTCTTCAATATTGGAGGCCTGATCTGATCACATGGTATTCTAGACAAAGGTTCCCCTATCAGCTACGGAACCATAGCCGTTGGAATCAGCTCATTTGCTTATGTGGAGAAGAAGATATGGGCATAATACGAAAACATGTCAGCACAGACGTCATTGCACATCAGCCAACTTGATGGTCGATTTCGCTAGGGAAAACGACTCCGTTTTAAGAAGTGTAAAACATGAAAAAGATAGATATGCCTCTTAGCTTTGCATGGCTACAAATTTCAGCCTTATTGCTTCAGTGAAACTCGAGATATAGCTGATATGGCAAAAGGTGTCGGAACTGAAACTGAACTGGATTTGCCCTTAATTCTAGTAATCTGAAATCACTCAAAGAAACTTGTGAAAAACACCAAAATACATAAAAATATAAAAGATCATAAACACAATTAGACTAAACAATAATAACTCGTATTTGACACAAAACAATAATAAAACATAACTAAAAACTATATAATTATACGAGTTATCACACCCCCACACTTAGATTGTTGCTAGTCCCTAGCAACGACTCAATAAAAATAAAATAAGAAAATCTAATCTAATCCACTTTCGTAGGAAATCACGGTGGCACTTAGCATGTGACACAAGCCTTTAAACCCCTAGGTGTCCCTAGTGGACGAGTTTAGTCTCGTGAGGGTTTACTAGAACGATACCCACAAACATTGAAAAATTAAAATATAAATAAACTTCATATAAATAAACTACATATACTAAAAATATTTACTCCTAATCCTTTCAATACAAATTAGAGACAATATTTGAACAAGTCTTATAAACTAATCAATAGCTTAAAAAATTTCACAAAAAATCATGCTTGAATGTAAATTGTTTGAGTTAAGCCAATATTAGCATAACATATCTCAATCAAAATAGTGCATGTTCAAATTTAATCTCAACTTCTCACATGGGATACTCTCTTGATTTTCACTCTTTAAAGTAGTGGTAAAGTGTTTACACTCAATCAATCTCATGAAAACACTTCTACCATATGCTTGCTTGTCCACCTATTCTCCACTAAAAGATCATGCAACTTCATAAATCAAGAGGTATTTAATCAAGGTTGTAATGGGGCCAAGGGATTTGTAATGTGGTTGAAGAACAAAAGGATAAAGATATCACAAAGGTTCCAAAGAGTTCATAAAGTTTAGAGACATAAAAAGATCATACAAAGAAACTTCTCAAAACTCTTTACAAGTACATAGTCACCTAGGCCGGATATTTATGTTGGGCCTTTTCTTCATTCTAAACGACTTTGTAACATCTTTTTCTTTTTCCACAAATTCAAGAGATGATTCATATATATTTTTTTTTTACATAGGAATGTATTTGCCAGTATTTCATTTCTTTTTCTCTTGACTTTTCTTTTCTTTCCCCCCCACACTTATTTCTTGTTTCTAACCCAAATTTTTAACTAAAAATATCCCTTGTCTTTGCAACTTGTCTCAAAACATGCTAATTCATCTTTGGAACAAAGGTAAAGATATAAGTATATTTAGGTTAGGGACAAGTTATGGTTACCAAAGAGATAGCTTATTCAATGTAGGCTCAAATTGGTTCACTAAGGGTGTGTTCTCTTGGAACATCAATAAGGGATGGCTGTTTGGCTCTGGCTAAAAATCCTAATGCCTCTATCATATTCATGTTGTCACATGTATCAATATAGTCTCAAACGGTTTAAAGCAAGTTCTAGAGAATCATGTAATCATAAGAGCACTCAAGAAAGAAATTAGATTGATTTGTATAATGCATCAATCATTTTAGGCTCAAAAACTCACAATGATGATTATACAAGTCAGTTTTAAGTCTAAACATGCTTCTTTCTCAATCAACATATCATATTAACATTGGCTCATAAAAATTAGTATCAAGCTTAATTCTCATGAAAATCTTCTCACTAGTAACCAGTTTAGACCTATGCAATTCATATCTCATCATTGTATTAAAAAGGAACTAAAACACACTAAAAATAATAATAATAAAGACTCAAAAAAAAAAATAGTAGACAAAAATAAAAGAAATCCTAAATCATTCCCCCCACACTTAATTCTTACATTGTCCACAATGTAAGTCTATTAACTCAAATGAAAGAATCATGTGTAAGAGAAAAGAACTAATAAACAAAATAAACTTATGCAGCCTAAATGAACTCAGAAACACTAAACACAATTAGCAAAAAAAAAACATAAGAAAAAGATAAAGAAAAAGAGAGCAAATCTGAGGATGGCAGTTTGGCAATGCTTTCACTAATTAGGCTGTCTCCCCCAATTAGCACTTGATTTAGTGTTTTGAACCTAACCAACACCCCTTCTTGGCATTTTAGGCTTGTCAGGCTCATACATGAAATTTCCCAAATTTATGCGTTTGAGAGGAAGCTTTCTTTGCACAACAGTGGATGCATTCTCCATTACAAGTATTATTCCATCATCCTTTGTGGTGCATATGTCATCGAGGAATGGAGCATATTTTGATACTTGTTGAATGACCTCCACAAACAAGTTGTTTAAGGTTTCCGGCATGTGTTGTTCATGTTCTTCCTCCTTGAACTTTGCAAATCTACTAGGAAAAGGTGGAGAAGAAACATTAGTAAAAAGTGAAACCTTAAACGTTACCTCAGGTGCCGAAATACTCTTATTTGGATCTTTGGCTTCATTATCCTCAAGAATAGAATCCATCTCTAATTTTGTTTCATCCTCATCTTGTTCCTCATTCTTCAAGGTCACAATAGTAGCATTCTCCTTTGGGTTAACCATCGTTTGGGCTGGGAGTTCTTCAGATCTTTGTGCTACCCATCCCACCATACTACTAGTCAATTGGATCATTTGCTTTTCCAAACTCTGGATGCTTGCCCTTGTTTCCTGTTGAAATTGCAATGTATCAGTAACAAGAGAATAGACAAGATCTTCTAAAGAAGTACCTGAGTTTTGAGTCATATGTGGTGGTTGAAAAAGATCTGGTTCTTGGGACCATGATTGATTGAAGCTAGATGGATGAGCGTAATTGGCTTAAGGATCTACTTCTTGGTAATTTTCCGAATAGCCATAAGTAGTATGATCCCACCATCCCTCATGGTAAGTGTTTGAGTAATGATCATACTGTTGGTCCTGGAACACTTGATGGCCTTGACATCCTCCCATGGCCAATTGTTGAACTGGGAAGGTGAGATTGGCTTGTTGATTCTCCATGTTCATGTATGCCACCAACTCTTCAAGTGTTAGATTGCTCAACTCCATCGTTTTTTTTTTTTTTTTTTTTTCAAAATTTGATAAGAAAAACTTGTATGTACAAGAAAATAAAACTAATTAGAACTGAAAATAAGAATAAACCAAGTAACAAATAAACTAAAGAAAACAATCCCCGGCAACGGCGCCAAAAATTTTGATGCACCCAAAAGAGTGTATCTTATTTAACCTTGCACTAAAAAGATAAATTGTAAGTATAGTAGTTAGCAAGGGTCGAGTCCTCAGGGATTGGGTTTTAGTTTATAAGTTAATAGTTTAAAACTTAAATTCAAGAACAATAAAAGAAAAGGGGTTTTTGAAGCCAGATTTAAACTAAAGTAAATAATAAGAATAAGATGCAAGGCGGTATAACCAGCCAATAAAAATATATATACTAAATTAGGCGGTATAACCAGCCAATAAAAATATATATACTAAATTAGGCGGTATAACCAGCCAATAAAAATAAAACAAAGTTAATATACAAATTAGGCGGTATAACCAGCCAATAAAAATAAATATACTTTTAAAAATAAGCAAACTAGAAAAGTAAGAAAACAAGTAAGTAAGAAGAATCAAATATAAAAATATGGTTAAGGTTTCATTCTCCACCACTAGACATCATTAAGAATCAATTTCAGATCTATCAATATCAACCAACTATCAAAGTTAACAACCGTAGATAACAACAAGCTCTGTTATCCCAATCTTTCCTTAGTTTGTCGTTAAATAGAACAAGCTCTCTATTTAATCTCTAACCATTAAACAACCTAGAATAAGCTCTCTAAATTCAATTTAATGGCAGCTTTATGATGAGAAAGATAGGTTGATCTAAGCAACAAACACATAAGCTCGGATTGTTCAACTTAGGTTATGTTCTACTTTGCAATTATTGAAAACTTGACCATAATCATTAATCACAAATTGCCACTTATGAATAGGAAATCAAGACAATTACACGGATCAAGACTCCTAAACTAGCAATAGATAATTATCAAGATCTATCTAGTTGTACACCTAAATAAATCAAGACAACATCATGAACAATTCTTGTAGAAGAACATAAGCAACTTTGATAGAAAATTAATGATAGATAGAATCTGAAAATCAATCACAAAACATGTCTAGGGCTTTGAAATCACCCTTAACCAAATAGAAGTTTAGCCTAGCATAGGCATTGTAAACATAAACATAAAATTAAAGAAAATCTAAGAAGAAAATAAAAGAAAGAAAGAAGAAGAGGAAGAATATTAATTATCCAACCTCTTGCTCTCTCTAAAGAAAAAGAAAACTAGAGAAAAGAAAGAAAGCTAGAGAAAAGAAAGAATAAGAAAACTTAGAGAATTTTATTAAAATGGCTAATATCCTACCTATGTACAATATGATCCCTTACAATCATCCAAGGCCCTCTATTTATACACATTTTGGAGGGCTAAATGACAAGAGACAAGCTTTACAAATTTCAAAGGTAGGTATATGATGATTTTGATCAGCCAACTTGATGGTCGATTTCGTCAATATTGGAGGCCTGATATGATCACATGGTCTTCTAGAAAAAGGTTCCCCTATCAGTTACGGAACCATAGCCGTTGGAATCAGCTCATTTGCTGATGTGGTTAAGCAGATATGGGCAAAATACGAAAACATGTCAGCACAGACGTCATTGCACATCAGCCACCTTGATGGTCGATTTCTTCAATATTGGAGGCCTGATCTGATCACATGGTATTCTAGACAAAGGTTCCCCTATCAGCTACGGAACCATAGCCGTTGGAATCAGCTCATTTGCTTATGTGGAGAAGAAGATATGGGCATAATACGAAAACATGTCAGCACAGACGTCATTGCACATCAGCCAACTTGATGGTCAATTTCGCTAGGGAAAACGACTCCGTTTTAAGAAGTGTAAAACATGAAAAAGATAGATATGCCTCTTAGCTTTGCATGGCTACAAATTTCAGCCTTATTGCTTCAGTGAAACTCGAGATATAGCTGATATGGCAAAAGGTGTCGGAACTGAAACTGAACTGGATTTGCCCTTAATTCTAGTAATCTGAAATCACTCAAAGAAACTTGTGAAAAACACCAAAATACATAAAAATATAAAAGATCATAAACACAATTAGACTAAACAATAATAACTCGTATTTGACACAAAACAATAATAAAACATAACTAAAAACTATATAATTATACGAGTTATCAGGCTCCTCTACTTCTTTCTTCCCCTTAAATCTCTTGTTATCTCTGACGTCAATTTCACGTTCCCTCTCTCGCTCGCGTTCACTCTTGCGCCTCCTTGACCCATTGCTGCTTCTCTCTCTCCTCTCTTTATCTCTTTCCTTCTCTATCGCGGCTGCTTCTATGACGATCAAGAGGGATCGCACTCATGGGCAGGTGATGCACCCAAAAGAGTGTATCTTATTTAACCTTCCACTAAAAAGATAAATTGTAAGTATAGTAGTTAGCAAGGGTCGAGTCCTCAGGGATTGGGTTTTAGTTTATAAGTTAATAGTTTAAAACTTAAATTCAAGAACAATAAAAGAAAAGGGGTTTTTGAAGCCAGATTTAAACTAAAGTAAATAATAAGAATAAGATGCAAGGCGGTATAACCAGCCAATAAAAATATATATACTAAATTAGGCGGTATAACCAGCCAATAAAAATATATATACTAAATTAGGCGGTATAACCAGCCAATAAAAATATATATACTAAATTAGGCGGTATAACCAGCCAATAAAAATAAAACAAAGTTAATATACAAATTAGGCGGTATAACCAGCCAATAAAAATAAATATACTTTTAAAAATAAGCAAACTAAAAGTAAGAAAACAAGTAAGTAAGAAGAATCAAATATGAAAAATATGGTTAAGGTTTCATTCTCCACCACTAGACATCATTAAGAATCAATTTCAGATCTATCAATATCAACCAACTATCAAAGTTAACAACCGTAGATAACAACAAGCTCTGTTATCCCAATCTTTCCTTAGTTTGTCGTTAAATAGAACAAGCTCTCTATTTAATCTCTAACCATTAAACAACCTAGAATAAGCTCTCTAAATTCAATTTAATGGCAGCTTTATGATGAGAAAGATAGGTTGATCTAAGCAACAAACACATAAGCTCGGATTGTTCAACTTAGGTTATGCTCCACTTTGTAATTATTGAAAACTTGACCATAATCATTAATCACAAATTGCCACTTATGAATAGGAAATCAAGACAATTACACGGATCAAGACTCCTAAACTAGCAATAGATAATTATCAAGATCTATCTAGTTGTACACCTAAACAAATCAAGACAGCATCATGAACAATTCTTGTAGAAGAACATAAGCAACTTTGATAGAAAATTAATGATAGATAGAATCTGAAAATCAATCACAAAACATGTCTAGGGCTTTGAAATCACCCTTAACCAAATAGAAGTTTAGCCTAGCATAGGCATTGTAAACATAAACATAAAATTAAAGAGAATCTAAGAAGGAAATAAAAGAAAGAAAGAAAGAAGAAGAAGAAAATAAAGAAAAAGAAAACTAGAGAAAAGAAAGAAGAAGAAAACTTAGAGAATTTTATTACAATGGCTAATATCATACCAATGTACAATGTGATCCTCTACAATCATCCAAGGCCCTTTATTTATACACATTTTGGAGGGCTAAATGACAAGAGACAAGCTTTACAAATTTCAAAGGTAGGTATAATAGGTGGGTGCATTTTTCTAACAATTTTCGTCATATTGTATGACAATTTTGATCAGCCAACTTGATGGTCGATTTTGTCAATATTGGAGGCCTGATCTGATCACATGGTCTTCTAGAAAAATGTTCCCCTATCCGTTACTGATCCATAGCCGTTGGAATCAGCTCATTAGCTGATGTGGATAAGAAGATATGGGCAAAATACGAAAACAGGTCAGCACAGACGTCATTGCACATCAGCCAACTTGATGGTCGATTTCGCTAGGGAAAACGACTCCGTTTCAAGAAGTGTAAAACATGAAAAAGATAGATATGCCTCTTAACTTTGCACGGTTAAAATTTCAGCCTTATTGCTTCATTGAAACTCCAGATATAGCTGATATGGTAAAAGGTGTCGGAACTGGAACTGAACTGGATTCGCCCTTAATTCTAGTAATCTGAAATCACTCAAAGAAACTTGTGAAAAACACCAAATTACATAAAAATATAAAAGATCATAAACACAATTAGACTAAACAATAATAACTCGTATTTGACACAAAACAATAATAAAACATAACTAAAAACTATATAATTATACGAGTTATCACACCCCCACACTTAGATTGTTGCTAGTCCCTAGCAACGACTCAATAAAAATAAAATAAGAAAATCTAATCTAATCCACTTTCGTAGGAAATCACGGTGGCACTTAGCATGTGACACAAGCCTTTATCATATTCATGTTATCACATGCATCAATATAGTCTCAACAAGGTCTAAAGCAAGTTCTAGAGAATCATGTAATCATAAGAGCACTCAAGAAAGAAATTAGATTGATTTGTATAATGCATCAATCATTATAGGCTCAAAAACTCACAAGGATGATTATACAAGTCAGATTAAGTCTAAACATGCTTCTTTCTCAATCAACATATCATATTAACATTGGCTCATAAAAAGGTTGACATCAAGCTCAATTCTCATGAAAATCTTCTCACTAATAAATCTGTTTTAGATTTATGCAATTCATATCTCATCATTGTATTAAAAAGGAACTAAAACACACTAAAAAAAATAATAATAATAATAAAGACTCATAAAAAAAAATAGTAGACAAAAATAAAAGAAATCCTAAATCATTCCCCCCACACTTAATTCTTACATTGTCCTCAATGTAAGTCTATTAACCCAAATGAAAGAATCATGTGTAAGAGAAAAGAACTAATAACATAAGAATAGGAACAACTAAGACTCAAAACAAAACAAAACCATGCAACCTAAATAATCCTAAAATACTAAACAAAAATTAACAAGTAAACATAAAAAGATTAAAATCAAACTGACAAGGTATGTCTCAAGTCTCCCTTACTCAGACCTTGTTCAGAATGAATACTTTTAAATGGCGTAAACACAAATTTCTTTCTTCTTTTTTTTTTTTTTTTTTGAAGGTAAAATTTAGGATATATTACCTGTAGAGGTTGCTAACCACTTATTATAACTGAGACACAACAAACAAAATGTTAGATAATGTCACAAAGACAAAGTGCAATCCACTCCTTGCTCGTCCATATCTCTTTTTCTTTTTCCGAGCGTTTGCGAAACAACCGTAGCAGATAAACACTCATAAGCTTGGAGCTTTTTGAGTAAATCTTCAATGGTTGTAGCAGAAATTATGGTTCTCCTTGCCTCTGAAAACATGAATCCATTTTCCACAGCATTATCTAAATATGAAAGCAAATTACTAAAATAACCATTAATATTAAGCAAACCAATGGGTTTCTTATTTGTGACCAAAGATGACCAAGAAGCCACGCAAGCTATTTCTTCCAATGTACCCAGACCTCCTGGTAAAGCAATGAATGCATCGGCAGAATGGTACATGATTGTTATCCGTTCAGGGATACTCCAGACTTGTATTTCCTTACCCACGGTAGGTCCACAAAAACCTGTGAATAGTTTTGGCACGATTCCTAGAACTGGACTTCCTCTGGCGTGTGCTGCTGTAGCGACTGCTCCCATTAAACCCGTACTACCGCCTCCATAAATCAAGAGGATCTTTTGTTGGGCAAGTATTACTCCAACTCTTATGGCTTCATCAACAAATATGTTATTTTTCCCTGGATAAGCACCTCCAAAGACACAAATTTTTTTAATGCGCTGGGACGAAGTACTTTCCATTTTTTTTTCGAGTGCCTGAAAGAGAATGAGTACATGGTGTAATATATAGAGGACTGAGTAGTGAATCAGACAAGAGTAATAATGTCGCCGAAAGTGTATCTGACCTGTCAGAAGAAAATGTTAACCTAACAAAAGATTTTTGCGTGATTTCAGGAAGAAAAAATCAACCGTAAAAGACAAATAAAAAAAACGAGAATAATTACACAAATCGAACAACACGTAAATTAAACCAAAATAAAGTTATTGCAAATCAAACCAAAAGCTGAGAAGTCATTTATTGTAGTTGTGATTGTGGCTCACATCTTCCTCTGGTTTTACGTCCAGAAACGGCTTAAACGCCTTCTATGAGTCGAGGATATGCTTCCCATCCAGTTTTCTTACAAGCTGGCAAACAGGGTCTTTTAACATCAGATTCCCAAGATGTTGCCATTCCCTTTGGAATTGCGGCCATAAATCAAGAATTTCTCTTTGTACGTCTCCACTAGGATGCGTCTCAAGAGAAAGTTGGATATTACCCAAATTCTCCTTACTCAGTCCATCCTTAATGAATTCAATTTTATCATCTCGATTAGAGGACGGAATCCCAATAAAACGACATTTACCGTTACACGTCCATCGTGCACATTTGTGGCAATTTGAACTCATGCGCTTTGCTCGTCGCTTCTTTGCAAAAGTGCTTCTACCTGTACCTGGTAAATGCAAAACAGGAAGATATTCATCTTCACGTACCTTGGCTTCAATTATCCAACGTATGTCTTCAGGAATCCCTTTGTGCATAAGCATTCTTAATCTTTCAAATCGAACTTGGTAAAGCTTCAGTAAAATATTTCGAGGAAAAGGAGGAAATTGTTTCTGCAATCTTGTGAGAATATCATCCATCCTGAAAAAAATGAAAAAAAAAATTGAAAGAGAAATTGGAAGAGAAATTTATATACAATATCAGTTTTGTGGGTAGCTGATGGAACCGATTTAAATAATCACGGAGTACCGTTATCCGCCATTTAACCGGGGTTAAAAAAATTAAAAATTATATTTACATCTAGTTATTTTCAAAACAAGGATCAGAAAGAAAAACAACATAAAAAGACACAAAAACAAAACACTCTAAATAAAATCCTAAATTCTTCCCCCCACACATAATGCTTACATTGTCATTAATGTAATGCTATTAATCCCAAATGAAAGAATCATGTGTAAGTGAAAAGAACTATTAAACAAAAGAAAAGAAAAACAATAAAAGATAGAATGATGGAGAGTAAGGAATATGCAAATCTGATATAATAGATGCTCTCCATCCTTTTGGGTTGCCTCCCAAGAAGCGCTTGGTTTATTGTCCTCAGCCTGACTTAGACCCATGCCATTATTATTCAACATACTTTGGCTCAAAAAGTGGAAACTCCTCCACATCTTGTATTGGAAAGTTCTCATAGTAAGGCTTCAATCTATGACCATTCACTTTGAATGCCTTATCTGTTTTTGGGCTTTGGATTTCAACTGCACCATGAGTAAATACATTAGTAATAACAAAAGGTCCAACCCAACGAGAACGTAACTTACCTGGATATAACTTAAGGCGTGAATGGAAGAGAAGAACTTTTTGTCCAACAACAAATTCCTTTCTTGATATCATCTTGTCATGGAATGCCTTAGTCTTTTCCTTGTAAATCCTAGAATTCTGATAGGCATCATTCCTTATCTCCTCTAATTCTTGTAGGTCAAGTTTTCTTTTCTTTCCTGTCTCATCCATCTCCATGTTGCATTGTTTGATAGCCCAATATGATTTATGTTCCAATTCAACCGGAAGATGACAAGGCTTACCATAAACAAGTTGATAAGGAGACATACCAATGGGTGTCTTATATGCTGTACTATAAGCCCAAAGTGCATCATCAAGTCGTGAATTCCAATCCTTCCTATTTGGATTAACTGTCTTTTCAAGGATGGACTTAACTTCTCGGTTTGACACTTCAGCTTGCCCACTAGTTTGAGGATGATATGAGGTGGAGACCTTGTGTGTGATGTTATACTTCCTCAAAAGTGCTTCCATAGTCCTATTGCAAAAGTGAGTACCTCTATCGCTGATTATGGCCTTTGGCGTTCCAAACCTAGCAAAGATGTTAGTCTTGACAAAATCTGAAACAACTTTAGAGTCATTAGTCCTAGTGGATTTTGCTTCCACCCACTTTGAAACATAATCAACGGCAAGTAAAATATAAAGATTACCAAAAGAAGGAGGAAAAGGTCCCATGAAATCCATGCCCCATACATCAAAAATTTCAACAATAAGTATTGGAGTTTGAGGCATTTGATTTCTAGCACCTAAGTTACCTGTTCTTTGGCAACGATCACATGACTTGCAAAAGAGGTATGCATCTTTGAATATGGTAGGCCAATAAAATCCAGAATCAAGAACTTTCATGGCTGTTCTTTTGGATCCAAAGTGTCCTCCACATGCATAAGAGTGACAAAAGGTGAGAATAGATTGAAATTCAGTTTCGAGTACACACCTTCTTATAATCTGATCGGAGCAATGCTTCCAAAGGTAAGGATCATCCCATATGTAGTATTTGGCATCACTCTTGATCTTATTTCTTTGAGCTTGTGTCAACTCTTGTGGCAACTTCTTGGTAACTAAGTAATTAACAATATCAGCATACCAAGGAGTTGTTGTACTTATAAAAAGAAGTTGCTCATCCGAAAAGTTCTCATTCAAGGGTAGTGCATCCTCTTCATGAACTAAACGGCTAAGATGGTCCGCAACCAGGTTGTCACTACCTCTCTTATCTTTTATCTCCAAATCAAACTCTTGTAAGAGAAGTATCCATCTAATCAACCTTGGTTTGGCCTCCTTTTTAGTGAGTAAGTACTTAAGGGCTGCATGGTCAGAATATACAATTACTTTAGTACCAATTAAATAAGATCGAAATTTTTCTAAAGCAAATACAACAGCCAAAAGTTCTTTTTCAGTAGTGGAATAGTTCAATTGAGCATCATTAAGAGTTCGGGAGGCATAATAAATGGCATGTGAGGCTTTGCCAACCCGTTGGCCCAAAACAGCTCCAATGGCATAGTCACTAGCATCACACATGATTTCAAAAGGTACATTCCAATCTGGTGGTTGGATGATAGGAGCTGATGTCAAGAGTCCCTTCAATGTTTCAAACGCCTCTTTGCATTTATCATCAAAGTGGAAAACCACATCTTTTTGTAGTAGCTTGCAAAGAGGTGATGCACCCAAAAGAGTGTATCTTATTTAACCTTGCACTAAAAAGATAAATTGTAAGTATAGTAGTTAGCAAGGGTCGAGTCCTCAGGGATTGGGTTTTAGTTTATAAGTTAATAGTTTAAAACTTAAATTCAAGAACAATAAAAGAAAAGGGGTTTTTGAAGCCAGATTTAAACTAAAGTAAATAATAAGAATAAGATGAAAGGCGGTAAAACCAGCCAATAAAAATATATATACTAAATTAGGCGGTATAACCAGCCAATAAAAAGAAATATACTTTTAAAAATAAGCAAACTAGAAAAGTAAGAAAACAAGTAAGTAAGAAGAATCAAATATGAAAAATATGGTTAAGGTTTCATTCTCCACCACTAGACATCATTAAGAATCAATTTCAAATCTATCAATATCAACCAACTATCAAAGTTAACAACCGTAGATAACAACAATCTCTGTTACCCCAATCTTTCCTTAGTTTGTCGTTAAACAGAACAAGCTCTCTATTTAATCTCTAACCATTAAACAACTTAGAATAAGCTCTCTAAATTCAATTTAATGGCAGCTTTATGATGAGAAAGATAGGTTGATCTAAGCAACAAACACATAAGCTCGGATTGTTCAACTTAGGTTATGTTCCACTTTGCAATTATTGAAAACTTGACCATAATCATTAATCACAAATTGCCACTTATGAATAGGAAATCAAGACAATTACACGGATCAAGACTCCTAAACTAGCAATAGATAATTATCAAGATCTATCTAGTTGTACACCTAAATAAATCAAGACAACATCATGAACAATTCTTGTAGAAGAACATAAGCAACTTTGATAGAAAATTAATGATAGATAGAATCTGAAAATCAATCACAAAACATGTCTAGGGCTTTGAAATCAACCTTAACCAAATAGAAGTTTAGCCTAGCATAGGCATTATAAACATAAAATTAAATAGAATCTAAGAAGAAAATAAAAGAAAGAAAGAAGAAGAAGAAGAATATTAATTATCCAACCTCTTGCTCTTTCTAAAGAAAAAAGAAAACTAGAGAAAAGAAAGAAGAAGAAAACTTAGAGAATTTTGTTAAAATGGCTAATATCCTACCAATCTCCAATATGATCCCTTACAATCATCCAAGGCCCTCTATTTATACACATTTTGGAGGGCTAAATGACAAGAGACAAGCTTTACAAATTTCAAAGGTAGGTATATGACGATTTTGATCAGCCAACTTGATGGTCGATTTCGTCAATATGGGAGGCCTGATCTGATCACATGGTCTTCTAGACAAAGGTTCCCCTATCAGTTACGGAACCATAGCCGTTGGAATCAGCTCAATTGCTGATGTGGTTAAGCAGATATGGGCAAAATACGAAAACATGTCAGCACAGACGTCATTGCACATCAGCCACCTTGATGGTCGATTTCTTCAATATTGGAGGCCTGATCTGATCACATGGTCTTCTAGACAAAGGTTCCCCTATCAGTTACGGAACCATAGCCGTTGGAATCAGCTAAATTTCTGATGTGGTTAAGCAGATATGGGCAAAATACGAAAACATGTCAGCACAGACGTCATTGCACATCAGCCAACTTGATGGTCGATTTCTCTAGGGAAAACGACTCCGTTTTAAGAAGTGTAAAACATGAAAAAGATAGATATGCCTCTTAGCTTTGCATGGCTACCAATTTCAGCCTTATTGCTTCAGTGAAACTCGAGATATAGCTGATATGGTAAAAGGTGTCGGAACTGAAACTGAACTGGATTTGCCCTTAATTCTAGTAATCTGAAATCACTCAAAGAAACTTGTGAAAAACACCAAAATACATAAAAATATAAAAGATCATAAACACAATTAGACTAAACAATAATAACTCGTATTTGACACAAAACATTAATAAAACATAACTAAAAACTATATAATTATACGAGTTATCACACCCCCACACTTAGATTGTTGCTAGTCCCTAGCAACGACTCAATAAAAATAAAATAAGAAAATCTAATCTAATCCATTTTCGTAGGAAATCACGGTGGCACTTAGCATGTGACACAAGCCTTTAAACCCCTAGGTGTCCCTAGTGGACGAGTTTAGTCTCGTGAGGGTTTACTAGAACGATACCCACAAACATTGAAAAATTAAAATATAAATAAACTACATATAAATAAACTACATATACTAAAAATATTTACTCCTAATCCTTTCAATACAAATTAGAGACAATATTTGAACAAGTCTTATAAACTAATCAATAGCTTAAAAAAATTTCACAAAAAATCATGCTTGAATGTAAATTGTTTGAGTTAAGCCAATATTAGCATAACATATCTCAATCAAAATAGTGCATGTTCAAATTTAATCTCAACTTCTCACATGGGATACTCTCTTGATTTTCACTCTTTAAAGTAGTGGTAAAGTGTTTACACTCAATCAATCTCATGAAAACACTTCTACCATATGCTTGCTTGTCCACCTATTCTCCACTAAAAGATCATGCAACTTCATAAATCAAGAGGTCTTTAATCAAGGTTGTAATGGGGCCAAGGGGTTTGTAATGTGGTTGAAGAACAAAAGGATAAAGATATCACAAAGGTTCCAAAGAGTTCATAAAGTTTAGAGACATAAAAAGATTATACAAAGAAACTTCTCAAAACTCTTTACAAGTACATAGTCACCTAGGCCGGATATTCATGTCGGGCCTTTTCTTCATTCTAAACAACTTTGTAACATCTTTTTCCACAAATTCAAGAGATGATTCATTTTTTTTTATATATAGGAATGTATTTGCCAGTATTCCATTTCTTTTTCTCTTGACTTTTCTTTTCTTTTCCCCCCACACTTATTTCTTGTTTCTAACCAAAAAATATCCCTTGTCTTTGCAACTTGTCTCAAATCATGCTAATTCATCTTTGGAACAAAGGTAAAGTATATTTAGGTTAGGGACAAGTTATGGTTACCAAAGAGATAGCTTATTCAATGTAGGCTCAAATTGGTTCACTAAGGGTGTGTTCTCTTGGAACATCAATAAGGGATGGTTGTTTGGCCCTGGCTAAAAATCCTAATGCCTCTATCATATTCATGTTGTCACATGCATCAATATAGTCTCAAACGGTTTAAAGCAAGTTTTAGAGAATCATGTAATCATAAGAGCACTCAAGAAAGAAATTAGATTGATTTGTATAATGCATCAATCATTTTAGGCTCAAAAACTCACAAGAATGATTATACAAGTCAGATTAAGTCTAAACATGCTTCTTTCTCAATCAACATATCATATTAACATTGGCTCATAAAAAGGTTGACATCAAGCTCAATTCTCATGAAAAACTTCTCACTAATAAATATGTTTTAGACTTATGCAATTCATATCTCATCATTGTATTAAAAAGGAACTAAAACACACTAAAAAATAATAATAATAATAAAGACTCATAAAAAAAAATAGTAGACAAAAATAAAAGAAATCCTAAATCATTCCCCCCACACTTAATTCTTACATTGTCCTCAATGTAAGTCTATTAACCCAAATGAAAGAATCATGTGTAAGAGAAAAGAACTAATAACATAAGAATAGGAATAACTAGACTCAAAACAAAACAAACTCATGCAACCTAAATAATCCTAAAATACTAAACAAAAATTAACAAGTAAACGTAAAAAGATTAAAATCAAACTGACAAGGTATGTCTCAAGTCTCCCTTACTCAGACCTTGTTCAGAATGAATACTTCTAAATTGCTTAAAACACAACAAACTCTTTTTTTTTTTTTTTTTTTTTTTTTTTTTTTTTTTGAAAAGAAGAAATCAAACTGACAAGGTATGTCTCAAGTCTCCCTTACTCAGACCTTGTTCAGAATGAATACTTCTTAAAATTTTTTTTTTTATTTTATTAGCAAAATATGCCCCTTACCCCCTACTAAAATATGACATTGTCCCCAATGTCAAATTTTAAAGGTAGAATTTAGGAGATATTACCTGCAGAGGTTGCTAACCACTTATTATAACTGAGACACAACAAGCAAAATGTTAGATAATGTCACAAAGACAAAGTGCAATCCACTCCTTGCTCGTCCATATCTCTTTTTCTTTTTCCGAGCGTTTGCGAAACAACCGTAGCAGATAAACACTCATAAGCTTGGAGCTTTTTAAGTAAATCTTCAATGGTTGTAGCAGAAATTATGGTTCTCCTTGCCTCTGAAAACATGAATCCATTATCCACAGCATTATCTAAATATAAAAGCAAATTACTAAAATAACCATTAATATTAAGCAAACCAATGGGTTTCTTATTTGTGACCAAAGATGACCAAGAAGCCACGCAAGCTATTTCTTCCAATGTACCCAGACCTCCTGGTAAAGCAATGAATGCATCGGCAGAATGGTACATGATTGTTATCCGTTCAGGGACACTCCAGACTTGTATTTCCTTACCCATGGTAGGTCCACAAAAACTTGTGAATAGTTTTGGCACGATTCCTAGAACTGGACTTCCTCCGGTGTGTGCTGCTGTAGCGACTGCTCCCATTAAACCCGTACTACCGCCTCCATAAATCAAGTGGATCTTTTGTTGGGCAAGTATTACTCCAACTCTTATGGCTTCATCAGCGAATATGTTATTTTTCCCTGGATAAGCACCTCCAAAGACACAAATTTTTTTAACGCGTTGGGATGAAGTACTTTCCATTTTTTTTTTTTTTCGAGTGCCTGAAAGAGAATGAGTACATGGTGTAATATATAGAGGACTGAGTAGTGAATCAGACAAGAGTAATAATGTCGCCGAAAGTGTATCTGACCTGTCAGAAGAAAATGTTAACCTAACAAAAGATTTTTGCGTGATTTCAGGAAGAAAATCAAAAAGAGAAGAAAAAATCAACCGTAAAAGACAAATAAAAAAAACGAGAATAATTACACAAATCGAACAACACGTAAATTAAACCAAAATAAAGTTATTGCAAATCAAACCAAAAGCTGAGAAGTCGTTTATTGTAGTTGTGATTGTGGCTCACATCTTCCTCTGGTTTTACGTCCAGAAACGGCTTAAACGCCTTCTATGAGTCGAGGATATGCTTCCCATCCAGTTTTCTTACAAGCTGGCAAACAGGGTCTTTTAACATCAGATTCCCAAGATGTTGCCATTCCCTTTGGAATTGCGGCCATAAATCAAGAATTTCTCTTTGTACGTCTCCACTAGGATGCGTCTCAAGAGAAAGTTGGATATTACCCAAATTCTCCTTACTCAGTCCATCCTTAATGAATTCAATTTTATCATCTCGATTAGAGGACGGAATCCCAATAGAACGACATTTACCGTTACACGTCCATCGTGCACATTTGTGGCAATTTGAACTCATGCGCTTTGCTCGTCGCTTCTTTGCAAAAGTGCTTCTACCTGTACCTGGTAAATGCAAAACAGGAAGATATTCATCTTCACGTACCTTGGCTTCAATTAGCCAACGTATGTCGTCAGGAATCCCTTTGTGCATAAGCATTCTTAATCTCTCAAGTCGAACTTGGTAAAGCTTCAGTAAAATATTTCGAGGAAAAGGAGGAAATCGTTTCTGCAATCTTGTGAGAATATCATCCATCCTGAAAAAAAAAATGAAAAAAAATTGAAAGAGAAATTGGAAGAGAAATTTATATACAATATCAGTTTTGTGGGTAGCTGATGGAACCGATTTAAATAATCACGGAGTACCGTTATCCGCCATTTAACCGGGGTTAAAAAAAATAAATTAAAAATTATATTTACATCTTGTAAGAGAAAAGAACTATTAAACAAAAGAAAAGAAAAACAATAAAAGATAGAATGATGGAGAGTAAGGAATATGCAAATCTGATATAATAGATGCTCTCCATCCTTTTGGGTTGCCTCCCAAGAAGCGCTTGGTTTATTGTCCTCAGCCTAACTTAGACCCATGCCATTATTATTCAACATACTTTGGCTCAAAAAGTGGAAACTCCTCCACATCTTGTATTGGAAAGTTCTCATAGTAAGGCTTCAATCTATGACCATTCACTTTGAATGCCTTATCTGTTTTTGGGCTTTGGATTTCAACTGCACCATGAGTAAATACATTAGTAATAACAAAAGGTCCAACCCAACGAGAACGTAACTTACCTGGATATAACTTAAGGCGTGAATGGAAGAGAAGAACTTTTTGTCCAACAACAAATTCTTTTCTTGATATCATCTTGTCATGGAATGCCTTAGTCTTTTCCTTGTAAATCCTAGAATTCTGATAGGCATCATTCCTTATCTCCTCTAATTCTTGTAGGTCAAGTTTTCTTTTCTTTCCTATCTCATCCATCTCCATGTTGCATTGTTTGATAGCCCAATATGATTTATGTTCCAATTCAACCGGAAGATGACAAGGCTTACCATAAACAAGTCGATAAGGAGACATACCAATGGGTGTCTTATATGCTGTCCTATAAGCCCAAAGTGCATCATCAAGTCGTGAACTCCAATCCTTCCTATTTGGATTAACTGTCTTTTCAAGGATGGACTTAACTTCTCGGTTTGACACTTCAGCTTGCCCACTAGTTTGAGGATGATATGAGGTGGAGACCTTGTGTGTGATGTTATACTTCCTCAAAAGTGCTTCTATAGTCCTATTGCAAAAGTGAGTACCTCTATCGCTGATTATGGCCTTTGGCGTTCCAAACCTAGCAAAGATGTTAGTCTTGACAAAATCTGAAACAACTTTAGAGTCATTAGTCCTAGTGGATTTTGCTTCCACCCACTTTGAAACATAATCAACGGCAAGTAAAATATAAAGATTACCAAAAGAAGGAGGAAAAGGTCCCATGAAATCCATGCCCCATACATCAAAAATTTCAACAATAAGTATTGGAGTTTGAGGCATTTGATTTCTAGCACCTAAGTTACCTGTTCTTTGGCAACGATCACATGACTTGCAAAAGAGGTATGCATCTTTGAATATGGTAGGCCAATAAAATCCAGAATCAAGAACTTTCATGGCTGTTCTTTTGGATCCAAAGTGTCCTCCACATGCATAAGAGTGACAAAAGGTGAGAATAGATTGAAATTCAGTTTCGAGTACACACCTTCTTATAATCTGATCGGAGCAATGCTTCCAAAGGTAAGGATCATCCCATATGTAGTATTTGGCATCACTCTTGATCTTATTTCTTTGAGCTTGTGTCAACTCTTGTGGCAACTTCTTGGTAACTAAGTAATTAACAATATCAGCATACCAAGGAGTTGTTGTTCTTATAAAAAGAAGTTGCTCATCCGGAAAGTTCTCATTCAAGGGTAGTGCATCATCTTCATGAACTAAACGGCTAAGATGGTCCGCAACCAGGTTGTCACTACCTCTCTTATCTTTTATCTCCAAATCAAACTCTTGTAAGAGAAGTATCCATCTAATCAACCTTGGTTTGGCCTCCTTTTTAGTGAGTAAGTACTTAAGGGCTGCATGGTCAGAAAATACAATTACTTTAGTACCAATTAAATAAGATCGAAATTTTTTTAAAGCAAATACAACAGCCAAAAGTTCTTTTTCAGTAGTGGAATAGTTCAATTGAGCATCATTAAGAGTTCTTGAGGCATAATAAATGGCATGTGAGGCTTTGCCAACCCGTTGGCCCAAAACAGCTCCAATGGCATAGTCACTAGCATCACACATGATTTCAAAAGGTACATTCCAATCTGGTGGTTGGATGATAGGAGCTGATGTCAAGAGTCCCTTCAATGTTTCAAACGCCTCTTTGCATTTATCATCAAAGTGGAAAACCACATCTTTTTGTAGTAGCTTGCAAAGAGGTAATGTGATCTTTGAGAAGTCTTTGATAAATCTCCTATAGAAACCTGCATGTCCAAGAAAAGAACGAACCTCTCTCACATTTGTGGGAGGTGGTAAAGAATGCATAATATCTATTTTAGACTTATCAACCTCTATCCCTCTAGAAGAAATAACATGGCCCAAAACTATTCCTTGTTCTACCATAAAGTGACATTTTTCCCAATTCAAAACAAGGTTAGTTTCCATGCATCTTTCAAGTACAAGTGTAAGGTTCTCTAGACATCTATCAAAAGAATCACCATAGACACTAAAATCATCCATAAACACTTCTATGATATTCTCTACATAATCTGAAAATATGCTAACCATACACCTTTGGAATGTAGCTGGTGCATTACAAAGACCAAATGGCATACGCCGGTATGCAAAAGTACCAAATGGACATGTGAATGTTGTTTTCTCTTGGTCCTCCGGAGCAATGGCTATCTGATTATAACCTGAAAAACCATCAAGAAAACAATAATGAGAATGGCCAGCTAACCTTTCAAGCATTTGATCAATAAAAGGTAAAGGAAAGTGGTCTTTGCGAGTTGTGGAATTAAGTTTACGATAATCAATACAAACTCGCCATCCTGTTTGAATCCTAGTAGGAACAAGTTCATTCTCATTATTTGTTACCACCGTTACACCTGATTTCTTTGGAACCACTTGGACTGGGCTCACCCATTTGCTATCCGAGATAGGATAGATCACTCCAACATCTAGGAGCTTCAGTATCTCCTTTTTCACAACCTCCATCATAGGAGGGTTCAATCTTCTTTGTGCTTCTCTTGTTGGTTTAGACCCTTCCTCTAACAAAATCCGGTGCATGCACATGGATGGGCTTATTCCCTTGATATCGGCAATTGTCCAACCAATTGCTGTTTTATGCTCTCTAAGCACCCGGATAAGTCGCTCTTCTTGCAAAGGTGTGAGCTCTTTGGCAATGATGACAGGTAGTGTGTCCTTTTCCCCTAAGAACAAATATTTCAAGTGGTTCGGTAGTGGTTTCAACTCTAAAGTTGGTGCCTGCAAAATGGAAGGTAGAAGTTTCTCATTAGATAAAGGCAAATTAATAAATGAAACATCAAACCTTGCATCTTTAGGTTGCAGCGAGTGTAAAGATTCTAGTGCCCCTTCCACATGGTCACTCAAGGCTAGTTTAGCATTCCCCATTCCGAGATGGTTGCTAAGGACTATTTCCACACTATCTTCACCATCTAGCTCATAAGCTTGCTGCACTAGTGAGTCAATTATATCAATATTAAAAACAGAATGCACATCACTAGGATATCTCATGGCCTCAAAAATGTTAAAGCGAATTATTTCACCATCAAATTCCATAGTTAAAGTGCCATCATGTACATCTATTTTAGTTCTTGCTGTTTTCAAGAATGGTCTCCCTAATAGAATAGGTGTGGGATTAGAAGACATCTCATCTTCCATCTCAATAACATAAAAGTCAGCGGGAAAAACCAATTCATTAACCTGTACAAGAACGTCTTCTACAACTCCTCTTGGATAAGTGTTAGAACGGTCAGCAAGTTGTATTATAACACCGGTTTCCTCTAATGGTCCTAGATTCAATGAAGCATAAATTGAATATGGCATGACATTAATAGATGCCCCTAGATCTAGCATAGCACGCTCAAACCTGGTGTTGCCTATCTTACAAGGAATGGTAAACATACCTGGATCCTTGCATTTAGGTGGGAGTTTCTTTTGAAGAACAGCTGACACATTCTCCCCCACACTTACCTTTTCATTCCATTTCAACTTCCGTTTAGATGTGCACAACTCTTTTAGGAACTTGGCATATCTTGGCACTTGCTTGATAGCATCTAGTAAAGGAATGTTCACCTCTACTTTCCGGAAGGTTTCCAAAATTTCCTTCTCTTGCTCCTCCTTCTTGGACTTTGCTAACCTGCTAGGAAAAGGTGGAGGAGTTATATAAGAAGGAAAGGATGGTTTAGGAATTACCTTTTTTAGTGGCTCGTTGGGATGTGAAGAGGATGCCATGGTATTGTTCTCCCCTTGAGCACTATCATTTTGTGGTGTCTCTAGCTGTTTCCCACTTCTTAAATTTATAGCATTGGCATTCTCTCTTGGATTCACTATGGTTTGGGAAGGTAATTTCCCAGAATCCCTTGCTTGCATTTGACTCATGGTTGTTGAAAATTGCCCTATTTGAGTCTCCAAATTTCGAATACTTGTCTTTGTTTCCTGTTGAAATTGAATTGTATTAGTAGAAAGAGCTTTAACAAGATCTTCAAGAGAAGTACCTGAATTTTGGGTGGGTGGTAGTTGTTGTCGGGTTTGGTATGGTTGTTGCACTCTTTGCTGAAAACCCGGTGGCCTGTGGTCAAATGGTGGAGGAATAGTTTGTGATTGGTTCCCTCCATAATTGAAGTTTGGATGATCCCTCCATCCTGGATTGTATGTGTTTGAGTAGGGATCATATTTCCTTGATTGGTTCTGAAATCCACCCATGGCATTCACATGTTCATTGGTATCCTCTTGAAGTGTTGGACACATATCAGTTTGGTGCCCTATGTTTGAACATATGCCACAAGCCTTTATTTGTTGTATTTTACCTACAGCCAATTGTTGAACAAGAGAAGTCAGTTTATCAAATTTTTGTTCAAGGGATGATATACTTACCTCATTAACTCTCTTGGATTGTGGTGGTGGATCTTGTCTCATTGAGAACTGTTGAGAATTGGCTGCCATGTTGGAGATTAATGTTCTAGCAGCCCTGGGAGTCTTATCAACTAGAGCTCCCCCACTAGCGGCATCTATCATACTTCTCTCCATGGGCATGAGACCTTCATAGAAGTATTGGATGAGAAGTTGTTCACTTATTTGATGGTGTGGACATGATGCACAAAGTTTCTTGAACCTCTCCCAATATTCATATAAGGACTCTCCGTTGTATTGCCGAATCCCACATATCTCTTTCCTAATGTTGGCAGCCTTAGATGCTGGGAAATACCTTTCCAAGAATGCTTTCTTCAAATCATTCCATGTAGTGATGGTCCCGGATGGTAGATAGTAGAGCCATTCCTTTGCTGAATCAGCTAGAGAGAATGGGAAGGCTCTCAACTTAACTTGCTCTTCCGTGACCCCTGTTGGTCTCATGCTTGAGCAAACTACATGGAATTCCTTGAGGTGCTTATTTGGATCCTCTCCTGCAAAACCATGAAAAGTTGGGAGAAGGTGAATCAAACCAGATTTTAATTCAAAAGCTACCTCAAGATTAGCATATTCAATGCATAATGGTTGTTGACCCAAGTCCGGAGCGGCTAGCTCCTTGAGAGTTCGGTTGTCAGCTGCTGCCATCTCTCCTTGCTTCTCTTGGATGTTTTGGATCAACTCCTCGATTGGTTGTTGGTGAGAAGTTATAAATTCCCGAATTTTTCTAAGTCGTAAGTCTTTTTCGGGAGCTTGGAACATTCACTAATAAAAAAATATAAGAAAGTAAATAATTAGAACAGAAAATAAGAATAAATCAATAAACTAATAAACTAAAGAAAGCAATCCCCGGCAACGGCGCCAAAAATTTGATGCACCCAAAAGAGTGTATCTTATTTAACCTTGCACTAAAAAGATAAATTGTAAGTATAGTAGTTAGCAAGGGTCGAGTCCTCAGGGATTGGGTTTTAGTTTATAAGTTAATAGTTTAAAACTTAAATTCAAGAACAATAAAAGAAAAGGGGTTTTTGAAGCCAGATTTAAACTAAAGTAAATAATAAGAATAAGATGAAAGGCGGTAAAACCAGCCAATAAAAATATATATACTAAATTAGGCGGTATAACCAGCCAATAAAAAGAAATATACTTTTAAAAATAAGCAAACTAGAAAAGTAAGAAAACAAGTAAGTAAGAAGAATCAAATATGAAAAATATGGTTAAGGTTTCATTCTCCACCACTAGACATCATTAAGAATCAATTTCAAATCTATCAATATCAACCAACTATCAAAGTTAACAACCGTAGATAACAACAATCTCTGTTACCCCAATCTTTCCTTAGTTTGTCGTTAAACAGAACAAGCTCTCTATTTAATCTCTAACCATTAAACAACTTAGAATAAGCTCTCTAAATTCAATTTAATGGCAGCTTTATGATGAGAAAGATAGGTTGATCTAAGCAACAAACACATAAGCTCGGATTGTTCAACTTAGGTTATGTTCCACTTTGCAATTATTGAAAACTTGACCATAATCATTAATCACAAATTGCCACTTATGAATAGGAAATCAAGACAATTACACGGATCAAGACTCCTAAACTAGCAATAGATAATTATCAAGATCTATCTAGTTGTACACCTAAATAAATCAAGACAACATCATGAACAATTCTTGTAGAAGAACATAAGCAACTTTGATAGAAAATTAATGATAGATAGAATCTGAAAATCAATCACAAAACATGTCTAGGGCTTTGAAATCAACCTTAACCAAATAGAAGTTTAGCCTAGCATAGGCATTATAAACATAAAATTAAATAGAATCTAAGAAGAAAATAAAAGAAAGAAAGAAGAAGAAGAAGAATATTAATTATCCAACCTCTTGCTCTTTCTAAAGAAAAAAGAAAACTAGAGAAAAGAAAGAAGAAGAAAACTTAGAGAATTTTGTTAAAATGGCTAATATCCTACCAATCTCCAATATGATCCCTTACAATCATCCAAGGCCCTCTATTTATACACATTTTGGAGGGCTAAATGACAAGAGACAAGCTTTACAAATTTCAAAGGTAGGTATATGACGATTTTGATCAGCCAACTTGATGGTCGATTTCGTCAATATGGGAGGCCTGATCTGATCACATGGTCTTCTAGACAAAGGTTCCCCTATCAGTTACGGAACCATAGCCGTTGGAATCAGCTCAATTTCTGATGTGGTTAAGCAGATATGGGCAAAATACGAAAACATGTCAGCACAGACGTCATTGCACATCAGCCACCTTGATGGTCGATTTCTTCAATATTGGAGGCCTGATCTGATCACATGGTCTTCTAGACAAAGGTTCCCCTATCAGTTACGGAACCATAGCCGTTGGAATCAGCTAAATTTCTGATGTGGTTAAGCAGATATGGGCAAAATACGAAAACATGTCAGCACAGACGTCATTGCACATCAGCCAACTTGATGGTCGATTTCTCTAGGGAAAACGACTCCGTTTTAAGAAGTGTAAAACATGAAAAAGATAGATATGCCTCTTAGCTTTGCATGGCTACAAATTTCAGCCTTATTGCTTCAGTGAAACTCGAGATATAGCTGATATGGTAAAAGGTGTCGGAACTGAAACTGAACTGGATTTGCCCTTAATTCTAGTAATCTGAAATCACTCAAAGAAACTTGTGAAAAACACCAAAATACATAAAAATATAAAAGATCATAAACACAATTAGACTAAACAATAATAACTCGTATTTGACACAAAACATTAATAAAACATAACTAAAAACTATATAATTATACGAGTTATCAAGAGGTAATGTGATCTTTGAGAAGTCTTTGATAAATCTCCTATAGAAACCTGCATGTCCAAGAAAAGAACGAACCTCTCTCACATTTGTGGGAGGTGGTAAAGAATGCATAATATCTATTTTAGACTTATCAACCTCTATCCCTCTAGAAGAAATAACATGGCCCAAAACTATTCCTTGTTCTACCATAAAGTGACATTTTTCCCAATTCAAAACAAGGTTAGTTTCCATGCATCTTTCAAGTACAAGTGTAAGGTTCTCTAGACATCTATCAAAAGAATCACCATAGACACTAAAATCATCCATAAACACTTCTATGATGTTCTCTACATAATCTGAAAATATGCTAACCATACACCTTTGGAATGTAGCTGGTGCATTACAAAGACCAAATGGCATACGCCGGTATGCAAAAGTACCAAATGGACATGTGAATGTTGTTTTCTCTTGGTCCTCCGGAGCAATGGCTATCTGATTATAACCTGAAAAAACCATCAAGAAAACAATAATGAGAATGGCCAGCTAACCTTTCAAGCATTTGATCAATAAAAGGTAAAGGAAAGTGGTCTTTGCGAGTTGTGGAATTAAGTTTACGATAATCAATACAAACTCGCCATTCTGTTTGAATCCTAGTAGGAACAAGTTCATTCTCATTATTTGTTACCACCGTTACACCTGATTTCTTTGGAACCACTTGGACTGGGCTCACCCATTTGCTATCCGAGATAGGATAGATCACTCCAACATCTAGGAGCTTCAGTATCTCCTTTTTCACAACCTCCATCATAGGAGGGTTCAATCTTCTTTGTGCTTCTCTTGTTGGTTTAGACCCTTCCTCTAACAAAATCCGGTGCATGCACATGGATGGGCTTATTCCCTTGATATCGGCAATTGTCCAACCAATTGCTGTTTTATGCTCTCTAAGCACCTGGATAAGTCGCTCTTCTTGCAAAGGTGTGAGCTCTTTGGCAATGATGATCGCTAGTGTGTCCTTTTTACCTAAGAACACATATTTCAAGTGGTTCGGTAGTGGTTTCAACTCTAAAGTTGGTGCCTGCAAAATGGAAGGTAGAAGTTTCTCATTAGATAAAGGCAAATCAATAAATGAAACATCAAACCTTGCATCTTTAGGTTGCAGCGAGTGTAAAGATTCTAGTGCCCCTTCCACCTGGTCACTCAAGGCTAGTTTAGCATTCCCCATTCTGAGATGGTTGCTAAGGACTATTTCTACACTATCTTCACCATCTAGCTCATAAGCTTGCTGCACTAGTGAGTCAATTATATCAATATTAAAAACAGAATGCACATCACTAGGATATCTCATGGCCTCAAAAATGTTGAAGCGAATTATTTCACCATCAAATTCCATAGTTAAAGTGCCATCATGTACATCTATTTTAGTTCTTGCTGTTTTCAAGAATGGTCTCCCTAATAGAATAGGTGTGGGATTAGAAGACATCTCATCTTCCATCTCAATAACATAAAAGTCAGCGGGAAAAACCAATTCATTAACCTGTACAAGAACGTCTTCTACAACTCCTCTTGGATAAGTGTTAGAACGGTCAGCAAGTTGTATTATAACACTGGTTTCCTCTAATGGTCCTAGATTCAATGAAGCATAAATTGAATATGGCATGACATTAATAGATGCCCCTAGATCTAGCATAGCACGCTCAAACCTGGTGTTGCCTATCTTACAAGGAATGGTAAACATACCTGGATCCTTGCATTTAGGTGGGAGTTTCTTTTGAAGAACAGCTGACACATTCTCCCCCACACTTACCTTTTCATTCCATTTCAACTTCCGTTTAGATGTGCACAACTCTTTTAGGAACTTGGCATATCTTGGCACTTGCTTGATAGCATCTAGTAAAGGAATGTTCACCTCTACTTTTCGGAAGGTTTCCAAAATTTCCTTCTCTTGCTCCTCTTTCTTGGACTTTGCTAACCTGCTAGGAAAAGGTGGAGGAGTTATATAAGAAGGAAAGGATGGTTTAGGAATTACCTTTTTTAGTGGCTCGTTGGGATGTGAAGAGGATGCCATGGTATTGTTCTCCCCTTGAGCACTATCATTTTGTGGTGTCTCTAGCTGTTTCCCACTTCTTAAATTTATAGCATTGGCATTCTCTCTTGGATTCACTATGGTTTGGGAAGGTAATTTCCCAGAATCCCTTGCTTGCATTTGACTCATGGTTGTTGCCAATTGCCCTATTTGAGTCTCCAAATTTCGAATACTTGTCTTTGTTTCCTGTTGAAATTGAATTGTATTAGTAGAAAGAGCTTTAACAAGATCTTCAAGAGAAGTACCTGAATTTTGGGTGGGTGGTAGTTGTTGTCGGGTTTGGTATGGTTGTTGCACTCTTTGCTGAAAACCCGGTGGCCTGTGGTCAAATGGTGGAAGACTAGTTTGTGATTGGTTCCCTCTATAATTGAAGTTTGGATGATCCCTCCATCCTAGATTGTAAGTGTTTGAGTAGGGATCATATTTCCTTGATTGGTTCTAAAATCCACCCATGGCATTCACATGTTCATTGGTATCCTCTTGAAGTGTTGGACACATATCAGTTTGGTGCCCTATGTTTGAACATATGCCACAAGCCTTTATTTGTTGTATTTTACCTACAGCCAATTGTTGAACAAGAGAAGTCAGTTTATCAAATTTTTGTTCAAGGGATGATATACTTACCTCATTAACTCTCTTGGGTTGTGGTGGTGGATCTTGTCTCATTGAGAACTGTTGAGAATTGGCTGCCATGTTGGAGATTAATGTTCTAGCAGCCCTGGGAGTCTTATCAACTAGAGCTCCCCCACTAGCGGCATCTATCATACTTCTCTCCACGGGCATGAGACCTTCATAGAAGTATTGGATGAGAAGTTGTTCACTTATTTGATGGTGTGGACATGATGCACAAAGTTTCTTGAACCTCTCCCAATATTCATATAAGGACTCTCCGTTGTATTGCCGAATCCCACATATCTCTTTCCTAATGTTGGCAGCCTTAGATGCTGGGAAATACCTTTCCAAGAATGCTTTCTTCAAATCATTCCATGTAGTGATGGTCCCGGATGGTAGATAGTAGAGCCATTCCTTTGCTGAATCAGCTAGAGAGAATGGGAAGGCTCTCAACTTAACTTGCTCTTCCGTGACCCCTGTTGGTCTCATGCTTGAGCAAACTACATGGAATTCCTTGAGGTGCTTATTTGGATCCTCTCCTGCAAAACCATGAAAAGTTGGGAGAAGATGAATCAAACCAGATTTTAATTCAAAAGCTACCTCAAGATTAGCATATTCAATGCATAATGGTTGTTGACCCAAGTCCGGAGCGGCTAGCTCCTTGAGAGTTCGGTTGTCAGCTGCTGCCATCTCTCCTTGCTTCTCTTGGATGTTTTGGATCAACTCCTCGATTGGTTGTTGGTGAGAAGTTATAAATTCCCGAATTTTCCTAAGTCGTAAGTCTTCTTCGGGAGCTTGGAACATTCACTAATAAAAAAAATAAGAAAGTAAATAATTAGAACAGAAAATAAGAATAAACCAATAAACTAATAAACTAAAGAAAACAATCCTCGGCAACGGCGCCAAAAATTTGATGCACCCAAAAGAGTGTATCTTATTTAACCTTGCACTAAAAAGATAAATTGTAAGTATAGTAGTTAGCAAGGGTCGAGTCCTCAGGGATTGGGTTTTAGTTTATAAGTTAATAGTTTAAAACTTAAATTCAAGAACAATAAAAGAAAAGGGGTTTTTGAAGCCAGATTTAAACTAAAGTAAATAATAAGAATAAGATGCAAGGCGGTATAACCAGCCAATAAAAATATATATACTAAATTAGGTGGTATAACCAGCCAATAAAAATATATATACTAAATTAGGCGGTATAACCAGCCAATAAAAATATATATACTAAATTAGGCGGTATAACCAGCCAATAAAAATAAAACAAAGTTAATATACAAATTAGGCGGTATAACCAGCCAATAAAAATAAATATACTTTTAAAAATAAGCAAACTAAAAGTAAGAAAACAAGTAAGTAAGAAGAATCAAATATGAAAAATATGGTTAAGGTTTCATTCTCCACCACTAGACATCATTAAGAATCAATTTCAGATCTATCAATATCAACCAACTATCAAAGTTAACAACCGTAGATAACAACAAGCTCTGTTATCCCAATCTTTCCTTAGTTTGTCGTTAAATAGAACAAGCTCTCTATTTAACCTCTAACCATTAAACAACCTAGAATAAGCTCTCTAAATTCAATTTAATGGCAGCTTTATGATGAGAAAGATAGGTTGATCTAAGCAACAAACACATAAGCTCGGATTGTTCAACTTAGGTTATGCTCCACTTTGCAATTATTGAAAACTTGACCATAATCATTAATCACAAATTGCCACTTATGAATAGGAAATCAAGATAATTACACGGATCAAGACTCCTAAACTAGCAATAGATAATTATCAAGATCTATCTAGTTGTACACCTAAACAAATCAAGACAGCATCATGAACAATTCTTGTAGAAGAACATAAGCAACTTTGATAGAAAATTAATGATAGATAGAATCTGAAAATCAATCACAAAACATGTCTAGGGCTTTGAAATCACCCTTAACCAAATAGAAGTTTAGCCTAGCATAGGCATTGTAAACATAAACATAAAATTAAAGAGAATCTAAGAAGGAAATAAAAGAAAGAAAGAAAGAAGAAGAAGAAAATAAAGAAAAAGAAAACTAGAGAAAAGAAAGAAGAAGAAAACTTAGAGAATTTTATTACAATGGCTAATATCCTACCAATGTACAATGTGATCCTCTACAATCATCCAAGGCCCTCTATTTATACACATTTTGGAGGGCTAAATGACAAGAGACAAGCTTTACAAATTTCAAAGGTAGGTATAATAGGTGGGTGCATTTTTCTAACAATTTTCGTCATATTGTATGACAATTTTGATCAGCCAACTTGATGGTCGATTTTGTCAATATTGGAGGCCTGATCTGATCACATGGTCTTCTAGAAAAATGTTTCCCTATCAGTTACTGATCCATAGCCGTTGGAATCAGCTCATTTTCTGATGTGGATAAGAAGATATGGGCAAAATACGAAAACAGGTCAGCACAGACGTCATTGCACATCAGCCAACTTGATGGTCGATTTCGCTAGGGAAAACGACTCCGTTTCAAGAAGTGTAAAACATGAAAAAGATAGATATGCCTCTTAACTTTGCACGGTTAAAATTTCAGCCTTATTGCTTCAGTGAAACTCCAGATATAGCTGATATGGTAAAAGGTGTCGGAACTGGAACTGAACTGGATTTGCCCTTAATTCTAGTAATCTGAAATCACTCAAAGAAACTTGTGAAAAACACCAAATTACATAAAAATATAAAAGATCATAAACACAATTAGACTAAACAATAATAACTCGTATTTGACACAAAACAATAATAAAACATAACTAAAAACTATATAATTATACGAGTTATCACACCCCCACACTTAGATTGTTGCTAGTCCCTAGCAACGACTCAATAAAAATAAAATAAGAAAATCTAATCTAATCCACTTTCGTAGGAAATCACGGTGGCACTTAGCATGTGACACAAGCCTTTAAACCCCTAGGTGTCCCTAGTGGACGAATTTAGTCTCGTGAGGGTTTACTAGAACGATACCCACAAACATTGAAAAACTAAAATATAAATAAACTACATATACTAAAAATATTTATTCCTAATCCTTTCAATACAAATTAGAGACAATCTTTGAACAAGTCTTATAAACTAATCAATAGCTTAAAGAATTTCACAAAAAATCATGCTTGAATGTAAATTGTTTGAGTTAAGCCAATATTAACATAACATATCTCAATCAAAATAGTGCATGTTCAAATTTAATCTCAACTTCTCACATGGGATACCCTCATGATTTTCACTCTTTAAAGTAGTGGTAAAGTGTTTACACTCAATCAATCTCATGAAAATAGTTCTACCTTATGCTTGCTTGTCCACCTATTCTCCACTAAAAGATCATGCAACTTCATAAATCAAGAGGTCTTTAATCAAGGTTGTAATGGGGCCAAGGGGTTTGTAATGTGGTTGAAGAACAAAAGGATAAAGATATCACAAAGGTTCCAAAGAGTTCATAAAGTTTAGAGACATAAAAAGATCATACAAAGAAACTTCTCAAAACTCTTTACAAGTACATAGTCACCTAGGCCGGATATTCATGTTGGGCCTTTTCTTCATTCTAAACAACTTTGTAACATCTTTTTCTTTTTCCACAAATTCAAGAGATGATACATATTTTTTTTTACATAGGAATATATTTGCCAGTATTCCATTTCTTTTTCTCTTGACTTTTCTTTTCTTTTCCCCCCACACTTATTTCTTGTTTCTAACCCAAATTTTTAACTAAAAATATCCCTTGTTTTTTTTGCAATATGTCTCAAAATATATAATCCATCTTTAGAACAAGGGTAAGGATATAAGTATATTTAGACTAGGTGTAAGTTGTGGTTACCAATAAAACAGCATATTTAATGTAGGCTCAAATTGGCTCACTAGTGGGGATGTTCTCTTAGAACATTAATAATGGATGGCTGTTTGGCTCTGGTTATAATCCTAATGCCTCTATCATATTCATGTTATCACATGCATCAATATAGTCTCAACAAGGTCTAAAGCAAGTTCTAGAGAATCATGTAATCATAAGAGCACTCAAGAAAGAAATTAGATTGATTTGTATAATGCATCAATCATTATAGGCTCAAAAACTCACAAGGATGATTATACAAGTCAGATTAAGTCTAAACATGCTTCTTTCTCAATCAACATATCATATTAACATTGGCTCATAAAAAGGTTGACATCAAGCTCAATTCTCATGAAAATCTTCTCACTAATAAATCTGTTTTAGATTTATGCAATTCATATCTCATCATTGTATTAAAAAGGAACTAAAACACACTAAAAATAATAATAATAATAATAATAAAGACTCATAAAAAAAAATAGTAGACAAAAATAAAAGAAATCCTAAATCATTCCCCCCACACTTAATTCTTACATTGTCCTCAATGTAAGTCTATTAACCCAAATGAAAGAATCATGTGTAAGAGAAAAGAACTAATAACATAAGAATAGGAACAACTAAGACTCAAAACAAAACAAAACCATGAAACCTAAATAATCCTAAAATACTAAACAAAAATTAACAAGTAAACATAAAAAGATTAAAATCAAACTGACAAGGTATGTCTCAAGTCTCCCTTACTCAGACCTTGTTCAGAATAAATACTTTTAAATGGCTTAAAACACAAATTTCTTTCTTCTTTTTTTTTTTTTTTTTGAAGGTAAAATTTAGGATATATTACCTGTAGAGGTTGCTAACCACTTATTATAACTGAGACACAACAAACAAAATGTTAGATAATGTCACAAAGACAAAGTGCAATCCACTCCTTGCTCGTCCATATCTCTTTTTCTTTTTCCGAGCGTTTGCGAAACAACCGTAGCAGATAAACACTCATAAGCTTGGAGCTTTTTGAGTAAATCTTCAATGGTTGTAGCAGAAATTATGGTTCTCCTTGCCTCTGAAAACATGAATCCATTATCCACAGCATTATCTAAATATGAAAGCAAATTACTAAAATAACCATTAATATTAAGCAAACCAATGGGTTTCTTATTTGTGACCAAAGATGACCAAGAAGCCACGCAAGCTATTTCTTCCAATGTACCCAGACCTCCTAGTAAAGCAATGAATGCATCGGCAGAATGGTACATGATTGTTATCCGTTCAGGGATACTCCAGACTTGTATTTCCTTACCCACGGTAGGTCCACAAAAACCTGTGAATAGTTTTGGCACGATTCCTAGAACTGGACTTCCTCCGACGTGTGCTGCTGTAGCGACTGCTCCCATTAAACCCGTACTATCGCCTCCATAAATCAAGTGGATCTTTTGTTGGGCAAGTATTACTCCAACTCTTATGGCTTCATCAACAAATATGTTATTTTTCCCTGGATAAGCACCTCCAAAGACACACATTTTTTTAATGCGCTGGGACGAAGTACTTTCCATTTTTTTTTTTTTCGAGTGCCTGAAAGAGAATGAGTACATGGTGCAATATATAGAGGACTGAGTAGTGAATCAGACAAGAGTAATAATGTCGCCGAAAGTGTATCTGACCTGTCAGAAGAAAATGTTAACCTAACAAAAGATTTTTGCGTGATTTCAGGAAGAAAAAATCAACCGTAAAAGACAAATAAAAAAAACGAGAATAATTACACAAATCGAACAACACGTAAATTAAACCAAAATAAAGTTATTGCAAATCAAACCAAAAGCTGAGAAGTCATTTATTGTAGTTGTGATTGTGGCTCACATTTTCCTCTGGTTTTACGTCCAGAAACGGCTTAAACGCCTTCTATGAGTCGAGGATATGCTTCCCATCCAGTTTTCTTACAAGCTGGCAAACAGGGTCTTTTAACATCAGATTCCCAAGATGTTGCCATTCCCTTTGGAATTGCGGCCATAAATCAAGAATTTCTCTTTGTATGTCTCCACTAGGATGCGTCTCAAGAGAAAGTTGGATATTACCCAAATTCTCCTTACTCAGTCCATCCTTAATGAATTCAATTTTATCATCTCGATTAGAGGACGGAATCCCAATAGAACGACATTTACTGTTACACGTCCATCGTGCACATTTGTGGCAATTTGAACTCATGCGCTTTGCTCGTCGCTTCTTTGCAAAAGTGCTTCTACCTGTACCTGGTAAATGCAAAACAGGAAGATATTCATCTTCACGTACCTTGGCTTCAATTATCCAACGTATGTCTTCAGGAATCCCTTTGTGCATAAGCATTCTTAATCTTTCAAATCGAACTTGGTAAAGCTTCAGTAAAATATTTCGAGGAAAAGGAGGAAATTGTTTCTGCAATCTTGTGAGAATATCATCCATCCTGAAAAAAATGAAAAAAAAAATTGAAAGAGAAATTGGAAGAGAAATTTATATACAATATCAGTTTTGTGGGTAGCTGATGGAACCGATTTAAATAATCACGGAGTACCGTTATCCGCCATTTAACCGGGGTTAAAAAAATTAAAAATTATATTTACATCTAGTTATTTTCAAAACAAGGATCAGAAAGAAAAACAACATAAAAAGACACAAAAACAAAACACTCTAAATAAAATCCTAAATTCTTCCCCCCACACATAATGCTTACATTGTCATTAATGTAATGCTATTAATCCCAAATGAAAGAATCATGTGTAAGTGAAAAGAACTATTAAACAAAAGAAAAGAAAAACAATAAAAGATAGAATGATGGAGAGTAAGGAATATGCAAATCTGATATAATAGATGCTCTCCATCCTTTTGGGTTGCCTCCCAAGAAGCGCTTGGTTTATTGTCCTCAGCCTGACTTAGACCCATGCCATTATTATTCAACATACTTTGGCTCAAAAAGTGGAAACTCCTCCACATCTTGTATTGGAAAGTTCTCATAGTAAGGCTTCAATCTATGACCATTCACTTTGAATGCCTTATCTGTTTTTGGGCTTTGGATTTCAACTGCACCATGAGTAAATACATTAGTAATAACAAAAGGTCCAACCCAACGAGAACGTAACTTACCTGGATATAACTTAAGGCGTGAATGGAAGAGAAGAACTTTTTGTCCAACAACAAATTCCTTTCTTGATATCATCTTGTCATGGAATGCCTTAGTCTTTTCCTTGTAAATCCTAGAATTCTGATAGGCATCATTCCTTATCTCCTCTAATTCTTGTAGGTCAAGTTTTCTTTTCTTTCCTGTCTCATCCATCTCCATGTTGCATTGTTTGATAGCCCAATATGATTTATGTTCCAATTCAACCGGAAGATGACAAGGCTTACCATAAACAAGTCGATAAGGAGACATACCAATGGGTGTCTTATATGCTGTCCTATAAGCCCAAAGTGCATCATCAAGTCGTGAACTCCAATCCTTCCTATTTGGATTAACTGTCTTTTCAAGGATGGACTTAACTTCTCGGTTTGACACTTCAGCTTGCCCACTAGTTTGAGGATGATATGAGGTGGAGACCTTGTGTGTGATGTTATACTTCCTCAAAAGTGCTTCCATAGTCCTATTGCAAAAGTGAGTACCTCTATCGCTGATTATGGCCTTTGGCGTTCCAAACCTAGCAAAGATGTTAGTCTTGACAAAATCTGAAACAACTTTAGAGTCATTAGTCCTAGTGGATTTTGCTTCCACCCACTTTGAAACATAATCAACGGCAAGTAAAATATAAAGATTACCAAAAGAAGGAGGAAAAGGTCCCATGAAATCCATGCCCCATACATCAAAAATTTCAACAATAAGTATTGGAGTTTGAGGCATTTGATTTCTAGCACCTAAGTTACCTGTTCTTTGGCAACGATCACATGACTTGCAAAAGAGGTATGCATCTTTGAATATGGTAGGCCAATAAAATCCAGAATCAAGAACTTTCATGGCTGTTCTTTTGGATCCAAAGTGTCCTCCACATGCATAAGAGTGACAAAAGGTGAGAATAGATTGAAATTCAGTTTCGAGTACACACCTTCTTATAATCTGATCGGAGCAATGCTTCCAAAGGTAAGGATCATCCCATATGTAGTATTTGGCATCACTCTTGATCTTATTTCTTTGAGCTTGTGTCAACTCTTGTGGCAACTTCTTGGTAACTAAGTAATTAACAATATCAGCATACCAAGGAGTTGTTGTACTTATAAAAAGAAGTTGCTCATCCGAAAAGTTCTCATTCAAGGGTAGTGCATCCTCTTCATGAACTAAACGGCTAAGATGGTCCGCAACCAGGTTGTCACTACCTCTCTTATCTTTTATCTCCAAATCAAACTCTTGTAAGAGAAGTATCCATCTAATCAACCTTGGTTTGGCCTCCTTTTTAGTGAGTAAGTACTTAAGGGCTGCATGGTCAGAATATACAATTACTTTAGTACCAATTAAATAAGATCGAAATTTTTCTAAAGCAAATACAACAGCCAAAAGTTCTTTTTCAGTAGTGGAATAGTTCAATTGAGCATCATTAAGAGTTCGGGAGGCATAATAAATGGCATGTGAGGCTTTGCCAACCCGTTGGCCCAAAACAGCTCCAATGGCATAGTCACTAGCATCACACATGATTTCAAAAGGTACATTCCAATCTGGTGGTTGGATGATAGGAGCTGATGTCAAGAGTCCCTTCAATGTTTCAAACGCCTCTTTGCATTTATCATCAAAGTGGAAAACCACATCTTTTTGTAGTAGCTTGCAAAGAGGTAATGTGATCTTTGAGAAGTCTTTGATAAATCTCCTATAGAAACCTGCATGTCCAAGAAAAGAACGAACCTCTCTCACATTTGTGGGAGGTGGTAAAGAATGCATAATATCTATTTTAGACTTATCAACCTCTATCCCTCTAGAAGAAATAACATGGCCCAAAACTATTCCTTGTTCTACCATAAAGTGACATTTTTCCCAATTCAAAACAAGGTTTGATCAATAAAAGGTAACCTTTCAAGCATTTGATCAATAAAACAATAATGAGAATGGCCAGCTAACCTTTCAAGCATTTGATCAATAAAAGGTAAAGGAAAGTGGTCTTTGCGAGTTGTGGAATTAAGTTTACGATAATCAATACAAACTCGCCATTCTGTTTGAATCCTAGTAGGAACAAGTTCATTCTCATTATTTGTTACCACCGTTACACCTGATTTCTTTGGAACCACTTGGACTGGGCTCACCCATTTGCTATCCGAGATAGGATAGATCACTCCAACATCTAGGAGCTTCAGTATCTCCTTTTTCACAACCTCCATCATAGGAGGGTTCAATCTTCTTTGTGCTTCTCTTGTTGGTTTAGACCCTTCCTCTAACAAAATCTGGTGCATGCACATGGATGGGCTTATTCCCTTGATATCGGCAATTGTCCAACCAATTGCTGTTTTATGCTCTCTAAGCACCTGGATAAGTCGCTCTTCTTGCAAAGGTGTGAGCTCTTTGGCAATGATGATCGGTAGTGTGTCCTTTTTACCTAAGAACACATATTTCAAGTGGTTCGGTAGTGGTTTCAACTCTAAAGTTGGTGCCTGCAAAATGGAAGGTAGAAGTTTCTCATTAGATAAAGGCAAATCAATAAATGAAACATCAAACCTTGCATCTTTAGGTTGCAGCGAGTGTAAAGATTCTAGTGCCCCTTCCACCTGGTCACTCAAGGCTAGTTTAGCATTCCCCATTCCGAGATGGTTGCTAAGGACTATTTCTACACTATCTTCACCATCTAGCTCATAAGCTTGCTGCACTAGTGAGTCAATTATATCAATATTAAAAACAGAATGCACATCACTAGGATATCTCATGGCCTCAAAAATGTTAAAGCGAATTATTTCACCATCAAATTCCATAGTTAAAGTGCCATCATGTACATCTATTTTAGTTCTTGCTGTTTTCAAGAATGGTCTCCCTAATAGAATAGGTGTGGGATTAGAAGACATCTCATCTTCCATCTCAATAACATAAAAGTCAGCGGGAAAAACCAATTCATTAACCTGTACAAGAACGTCTTCTACAACTCCTCTTGGATAAGTGTTAGAACGGTCAGCAAGTTGTATTATAACACCGGTTTCCTCTAATGGTCCTAGATTCAATGAAGCATAAATTGAATATGGCATGACATTAATAGATGCCCCTAGATCTAGCATAGCACGCTCAAACCTGGTGTTGCCTATCTTACAAGGAATGGTAAACATACCTGGATCCTTGCATTTAGGTGGGAGTTTCTTTTGAAGAACAGCTGACACATTCTCCCCCACACTTACCTTTTCATTCCATTTCAACTTCCGTTTAGATGTGCACAACTCTTTTAGGAACTTGGCATATCTTGGTACTTGCTTGATAGCATCTAGTAAAGGAATGTTCACCTCTACTTTTCGGAAGGTTTCCAAAATTTCCTTCTCTTGCTCCTCTTTCTTGGACTTTGCTAACCTGCTAGGAAAAGGTGGAGGAGTTATATAAGAAGGAAAGGATGGTTTAGGAATTACCTTTTTTAGTGGCTCGTTGGGATGTGAAGAGGATGCCATGGTATTGTTCTCCCCTTGAGCACTATCATTTTGTGGTGTCTCTAGCTGTTTCCCACTTCTTAAATTTATAGCATTGGCATTCTCTCTTGGATTCACTATGGTTTGGGAAGGTAATTTCCCAGAATCCCTTGCTTGCATTTGACTCATGGTTGTTGCCAATTGCCCTATTTGAGTCTCCAAATTTCGAATACTTGTCTTTGTTTCCTGTTGAAATTGAATTGTATTAGTAGAAAGAGCTTTAACAAGATCTTCAAGAGAAGTACCTGAATTTTGGGTGGGTGGTAGTTGTTGTCGGGTTTGGTATGGTTGTTGCACTCTTTGCTGAAAACCCGGTGGCCTGTGGTCAAATGGTGGAAGAATAGTTTGTGATTGGTTCCCTCTATAATTGAAGTTTGGATGATCCCTCCATCCTAGATTGTAAGTGTTTGAGTAGGGATCATATTTCCTTGATTGGTTCTAAAATCCACCCATGGCATTCACATGTTCATTGGTATCCTCTTGAAGTGTTGGACACATATCAGTTTGGTGCCCTATGTTTGAACATATGCCACAAGCCTTTATTTGTTGTATTTTACCTACAGCCAATTGTTGAACAAGAGAAGTCAGTTTATCAAATTTTTGTTCAAGGGATGATAAACTTACCTCATTAACTCTCTTGGGTTGTGGTGGTGGATCTTGTCTCATTGAGAACTGTTGAGAATTGGCTGCCATGTTGGAGATTAATGTTCTAGCAGCCCTGGGAGTCTTATCAACTAGAGCTCCCCCACTAGCGGCATCTATCATACTTCTCTCCACGGGCATGAGACCTTCATAGAAGTATTGGATGAGAAGTTGTTCACTTATTTGATGGTGTGGACATGATGCACAAAGTTTCTTGAACCTCTCCCAATATTCATATAAGGACTCTCCGTTGTATTGCCGAATCCCACATATCTCTTTCCTAATGTTGGCAGCCTTAGATGCTGGGAAATACCTTTCCAAGAATGCTTTCTTCAAATCATTCCATGTAGTGATGGTCCCGGATGGTAGATAGTAGAGCCATTCCTTTGCTGAATCAGCTAGAGAGAATGGGAAGGCTCTCAACTTAACTTGCTCTTCCGTGACCCCTGTTGGTCTCATGCTTGAGCAAACTACATGGAATTCCTTGAGGTGCTTATTTGGATCCTCTCCTGCAAAACCATGAAAAGTTGGGAGAAGATGAATCAAACCAGATTTTAATTCAAAAGCTACCTCAAGATTAGCATATTCAATGCATAATGGTTGTTGACCCAAGTCCGGAGCGGCTAGCTCCTTGAGAGTTCGGTTGTCAGCTGCTGCCATCTCTCCTTGCTTCTCTTGGATGTTTTGGATCAATTCCTCGATTGGTTGTTGGTGAGAAGTTATAAATTCCCGAATTTTCCTAAGTCGTAAGTCTTCTTCGGGAGCTTGGAACATTCACTAATAAAAAAAATAAGAAAGTAAATAATTAGAACAGAAAATAAGAATAAACCAATAAACTAATAAACTAAAGAAAACAATCCCCGGCAACGGTGCCAAAAATTTGATGCACCCAAAAGAGTGTATCTTATTTAACCTTGCACTAAAAAGATAAATTGTAAGTATAGTAGTTAGCAAGGGTCGAGTCCTCAGGGATTGGGTTTTAGTTTATAAGTTAATAGTTTAAAACTTAAATTCAAGAACAATAAAAGAAAATGGGTTTTTGAAGCCAGATTTAAACTAAAGTAAATAATAAGAATAAGATGCAAGGCGGTATAACCAGCCAATAAAAATATATATACTAAATTAGGCGGTATAACCAGCCAATAAAAATATATATACAAAATTAGGCGGTATAACCAGCCAATAAAAATATATATACTAAATTAGGCGGTATAACCAGCCAATAAAAATAAAACAAAGTTAATATACAAATTAGGCGGTATAACCAGCCAATAAAAATAAATATACTTTTAAAAATAAGCAAACTAAAAGTAAGAAAACAAGTAAGTAAGAAGAATCAAATATGAAAAATATGGTTAAGGTTTCATTCTCCACCACTAGACATCATTAAGAATCAATTTCAGATCTATCAATATCAACCAACTATCAAAGTTAACAACCGTAGATAACAACAAGCTCTGTTATCCCAATCTTTCCTTAGTTTGTCGTTAAATAGAACAAGCTCTCTATTTAATCTCTAACCATTAAACAACCTAGAATAAGCTCTCTAAATTCAATTTAATGGCAGCTTTATGATGAGAAAGATAGGTTGATCTAAGCAACAAACACATAAGCTCGGATTGTTCAACTTAGGTTATGCTCCACTTTGCAATTATTGAAAACTTGACCATAATCATTAATCACAAATTGCCACTTATGAATAGGAAATCAAGACAATTACACGGATCAAGACTCCTAAACTAGCAATAGATAATTATCAAGATCTATCTAGTTGTACACCTAAACAAATCAAGACAGCATCATGAACAATTCTTGTAGAAGAACATAAGCAACTTTGATAGAAAATTAATGATAGATAGAATCTGAAAATCAATCACAAAACATGTCTAGGGCTTTGAAATCACCCTTAACCAAATAGAAGTTTAGCCTAGCATAGGCATTGTAAACATAAACATAAAATTAAAGAGAATCTAAGAAGGAAATAAAAGAAAGAAAGAAAGAAGAAGAAGAAAATAAAGAAAAAGAAAACTAGAGAAAAGAAAGAAGAAGAAAACTTAGAGAATTTTATTACAATGGCTAATATCCTACCAATGTACAATGTGATCCTCTACAATCATCCAAGGCCCTCTATTTATACACATTTTGGAGGGCTAAATGACAAGAGACAAGCTTTACAAATTTCAAAGGTAGGTATAATAGGTGGGTGCATTTTTCTAACAATTTTCGTCATATTGTATGACAATTTTGATCAGCCAACTTGATGGTCGATTTTGTCAATATTGGAGGTCTGATCTGATCACATGGTCTTCTAGAAAAATGTTCCCCTATCAGTTACTGATCCATAGCCGTTGAAATCAGCTCATTTTCTGATGTGGATAAGAAGATATGGGCAAAATACGAAAACAGGTCAGCACAGACGTCATTGCACATCAGCCAACTTGATGGTCGATTTCGCTAGGGAAAACGACTCCGTTTCAAGAAGTGTAAAACATGAAAAAGATAGATATGCCTCTTAACTTTGCACGGATAAAATTGCAGCCTTATTGCTTCAGTGAAACTCCAGATATAGCTGATATGGTAAAAGGTGTCGGAACTGGGACTGAACTGGATTTGCCCTTAATTCTAGTAATCTGAAATCACTCAAAGAAACTTGTGAAAAACACCAAATTACATAAAAATATAAAAGATCATAAACACAATTAGACTAAACAATAATAACTCGTATTTGACACAAAACAATAATAAAACATAACTAAAAACTATATAATTATACGAGTTATCAGCAGGCGATCCCTCTAGCCAAAATATTGCTTGGTACTCGCCACGGGAACATGCCCGCCAACAATGCGGGGTTGAACAGGTGGGTGAGCATGCCCTGAGTAAGGTATATTTAAGGTTTTATCCCGCTCCTGGGAACCTTCAGCTTCTCGTATTTTCCTCCTTATCTCCTTTTCTTTATCCCTTTCTTTTCTTTCCCCTTTCCCCTTTTCCAATTCCCAATTCCTTTTCTTTCTCTTTCTCCTTCTCCTTCCCCACTACAGAGTCCACTCGCTTGGATCGGTTCGCCAGCATCTTGCTCTTGGGACTGATCGATAAGACATCTCCAGTGGCGATGACAGGGGCCACAGCGACAACGGGATCTCTTAGCTCGATTCCCTCATGGCCCATCTTTTGTCTCTTCGTAGCGAGGCCTTTCCCTCTTTTTCCAGCACCTTTGTTGGTTTCTCTCTGGTCATTAATTGCTCCATCAAATCCTGCCCGCCAGCCATATCCATATCTAAGGGTCACCATATATATTAGAAAACATAAGGGCTCCAAAGCGCGAGAACGACAGAAAACTACCTAAAACCGAACGAAACGCCCTAAGGGTCACCATGTATATGAGCCTCCGAAGAAGAAGAGCTGCTATCTAAACTCTCATTATCTGTGTATAACTTATTCTCTCTCAACATAGCTTCAAAATTGGATTCTTCCCTCTCATCCAAGTTAATCACAACTCACGACTGCTCACTGCCAACAACACTCTCACGGGTACTGCAATCTGAAGACAGCTCTATCACCGGAGGAGCCATAGATAAGGCAATGGGAGAAACGACCCAGGGCACAATGGCGAGTAGCTTCTCAAATGCCTCATCATTTATATTAGAAGCGGAGGTTTCTCGATGCTCACCATGCCAGAGTCCATCTAAATCAGGAATCGACAAGTCCTTAAGGGGATCCAAAGGCTCACCAGCGACATCGTCATCCACTACACAATAAAAACACCTCTTCAATATATCAGAAAGAACACAACTTAAGGGAATGACTTTGATCGAAGCAAAAAACCTCACCTTCCATAAAGTCTGACGGGTGAAGAGCACTACCACTCGATGGGGCGACCTCGCCTGAGGGCACCTCGACTACTATGAATGAGGTTACACCATCAGAATCCACCACATGGCGCATACGGCCTATGAATAGCATCGCCAGCAAATTTGCATCGTCTTTAGGCCACACTGGACCCTCTTGTAGGGGAAGGCCGCAATTGAACACTATCCGACTAGGATTCTTGTTTTTTAGGCAATAACGGTAGACGTTCTCTGGTGTCACCGTCCTTTCCCAATCAATATATGCTCCTGTAATAGTTGAACTACTTCAGTTCGGCGGCCCCCATGGCCACTTTGGATTTCTTCCTACTCTCCGAAGGGTGCGACCATGTCACCTTGAAACCCCATTTGGTCTCGTATTTCAACGTAGCATAAAAAAACTTGCTCCGCACAATATGACGGTTGCTAGGAGTATTGACAACCACCTTCTTTTTCGAGCAGATAAGTTATACTGATTACCATAGCGACTATCCGAACTCTTCAGCTGGTACAAATTATGAAAGGTCGCCACATGAGAAACCTCTCCTCTCATTCAATAGTCAATAAAGAATGACACCAGCATTGGCCATGACACCCCTGTCAATTGAGAAGCGACGACCCCATAAACATCGAGACAAGCCCCAAAAATGCTGTGCAGTGGAAGACGAAAGTCTCCCTCAAACATGTGTGCGTAAAAACGCACTTCACGCTCGCCATACAGCACTTGACTTGCACGGCGACCCTCTTCAGGTACAACAAATTTATAGCGATAATGAGGAAGGCAAATGCCTCTATTACGAAGACAGGTCTCCATCTCCTGACGAGTGAGGTTACACAGTTCATCATCCCCTATTCTAACATAATGCCACTGACATCGGCATCCCTCTGACCTCCAGTATAAGGAGCGGCGACTTCTCCAGCGCTACCACCAACCACCCTACCACCACCACTACCTTCTGCATCTACGTCGATGACAACTCGAGCACCCTTCTCAATTTCTCGACTCAACTCCAACCCTCCAACATTACCTCTGGCAGCCCGAGCACCCTCCTCAATCTCCAAATCTACCTTCGACATCTCAACTTTCGATTCTTCATCTCCGGCAGCCCAATTCTCGGAACCCTCACTATCACTCATCACCATTCTATAATAGGGCCTTAACATTCAACAACTACCAAAACAAAAACAAAAAAAAAAAAAAAAAGAAGAAAATAAGCAAATCGGAAGTACCTAACAAACCTCCGGCAACTCTTTCCAACCACAAAGCAACCACGATCACAACAGCACAAAACTCAAACAGAAATTTGGCAAAAATTCAACACTTAGAACACAAATAGCGACCCAACACCAATCACTCCTATTTATACTTGATGTAATAAATGCACGCAAAGACTTCCATAAGCAACCAATCCTTCCTCCAACCACAGCATGACACGTAGTGACATCTCGTACAAAGCAGAACCCAAAGCGCCAAAAGACGCACACTTTCCTGCCAAAATAGCACAGACCTCGCCAAATACAACAAGCTCGCCGACGACCATTTTATGACCCCCGCCTCTCCTGGGGGACAATTGTTAAACCCAATAGACCCTCCAGCCCCCCAAACCTAATCGGTCTTCCAGGCCAACAGCTAAGCCCAACGAACCCTCAACAATCAGACCAAAGTGGAAAGCCCAAAAATGGGCTCGCCACGAATTGAATTGGTTAGAGTTTACCCAACCTTGAATCGCCTGGCGAGCCCTACTACCTATCACTTCAGAAGGCCAAGTAGCCTCCCTGATAACAGTTTTGTCTATCGCATCGCCTCAGAGTCCACGTGGGGCCTTGACCCACCTGTCCTTAGCTAGGCCGTGACACATGGCGCGTAGTGACCCGTCAACAAAAGTAACCCCCTCAAGGCCAATTTTGGGGCTTTAGACACCTTCAACCCCAAAAATCTCTGTTACTCTGCCTCCCTTCTCACCCTCCTTCTCTTGGAATCATCCAACACCAAAAATGACCATCAACAGATTGCAACATTATATACACACACTTTTAGCACAAATTACATTGTCTTTGTAAAGAAAGCATCAACATAATTTAGGTATATACATGTTTTTTATTTTATTTTATTTTATATAAAAGAAGCTTGAGAATATGAAAATGAGTTGTTGATATTGGGATTCGAATTTTAAATTTATTGAATAGCACCTCTTAAAAATATTTACATGATCCAATTGAACTAAACCTGAATTCAATATATACATGTATTTTTGCCCGTCCATAAATTTATACATCCAATGCTTATATTTACGAGGGGCTAATTTTGTGTTAGTAATTCGATAATCAATTATCTTTATATAAAACGAATAAAATCTTTTTCAAGTTTCAAATTCGCAAGTTTGTTTTTCTCTTTTTCATACATAAGAATTTTGAGTTACACTTATCTTGTTAATTTCAAATTTAGAACCCTAATCTCTTATATTGAATTTTAAGTTTTTAACTATTGGAATGTCAGGGATAATATTTCAATATGTGATTATGATCTACTTTCTTTACTATTGACCTTACCAAAAGCCAAAAGGGCAAATTATCGACAAATAATAACATATTGTTTTTTTTTTTTATATCTTGGAAAAAGTTATTTATAAATAGTTAAGATAGTATTTATCATGAATTATATTCTTAAAATAACGAAGAAGTATAAATGAAAAGTATGTCTTATACATAATTCATATAACTTTTCACAAAAATTAAATCTTTTAGTAAGACGAGAAATTTTTTTACATTAAAGAAAATGGTACCTTTATTAATAGAAATAATATATATAATCAAATTCAAAAATCTGATGAAGAAAAATTGGATTTCTATGGTACAATTAATTTTCATTTCATTAATTCACTTTAGAAAAATAGTACAAATTATATCACTAAAAGCACTAACAACTATATGGTAAAACCATCAAAATTGGAAACCAATTTTGGCCACATTTGATGCCATGAAAACATTAAAAATCAATAATATGAAAATATGGATAACATGAAACAATATTCACATAAATTGAAGCAGAAAAATAACAAATCAGCATATGAAAAAAATAAAAATTTATCATTAATTGGAATTACTAGTGTCCATGTCATCAAGATTTGAATTATACGCACGGATGCGGTGTTAGAAAAAGTCAATTCAATTTACATGACATGAAGTTGAAATTCAAGCCTAATTAATTGATTACTAATTAGAGAAAGTTAGTTCAATGTTAAAGTCTTCGATAAGAAGTTTTTTTGGCCGAGCTTTCAATAGAGTAAAAAAGAAAAATAATTGATTAAATAATATGGAGTCTAAACACCCCATATGATAATAATTGATCAATATGGATTTTTTTATTTTATAATATGGAGTCTTTTAATTAATTGATTGATTAAAAGAGGAAGATACTTAAATTAATGATAATGATTAATTAATAATTGATTGATAATAAATATAAAATAATAGATAAATTTTAGTTGGATAATTGACAAAATAATTATTAAATTTTAGTAAAAATATTTGGATCAATCACTATTAATTAACACTTTCGAAGTTCACACTTGTATATATAAAAATAAATGATTTAATTTGGAATGGAATCTTACATACAGTCCAACCCTCAAATACTTGACGACCTAATCATATCTATATCTGTATTTATGTGTGCATTTATTTTAGTACACATAGACAGTGTGGCAAGCCAAAAGCACAACTAAAGCCAATGCAAATTACCTCTTCATGAAGATAGCATAGTATAGTAAAGTAAGATCCCTAGTTAGAGTGTAATTGAGTCAAGTAAGTTCAAACAGTGAGAAGTTCGAATTCGATTTAAAATTTGTTATTTAAAATTTGGTTTGAACTCGATCGAATTTTATTTTTATAATTCGAATTCGATTTAAAATAAAAATAGAACTACTCGAGATCGCTTCATTAGGTTTGTTTACTTAATAAAAAACCATATTGATTCTAATACTTGACTTAAAACTCAATTTTTTATACTTGAGCTCAAACTCGAATTAAGATTTTTTTATTACTAATTAAAAATAATAAATATATATTAAAATAAAAAACCTCAATTAGGTTTATGAATCACTCGAATCGAGTATTAATATATTCAAATTTTACTCGTTGAATAGTTCGAAGTAATCAAATTCAAATTTGATTCGAAAATAACTGAATCAAATTTAAATTTTTTTCTAACAGAATCTAAATATAAATATCTCGCGTTTACACTGTATCCCTAACTACCCTTGATCCTCGAAAACCTTGAACTTGTAACTTGATATGATTATCTAATTGCCATGGAATGAACACGTAATTTCAACTGTCTTAATCAATTATATAGTACTCCTCGAGAAAGGTAGTAAATTATTCTCTCTTCTCTATCTTTCCCAAACCACATACATATTTGAACGTCAATTTATAGTAAAAACTAAGAAGTTCGTTTGTTCGAGGAAGGCCGGCTGGGGCATGCTTCAAATTACAATATGCAAAACATGTGTAATAATATGTGCGTTGCAATCAAATGAAAATTGAAAAAAGAAAGAGAAGAGAAAGAATCGAGATTTGACACGCATATATTATTACACATGTTTTGCATATTGTAATTTGAAGCATGCCCCAGCCGGCATATATATATATATATGAGGAGGATTCATTTATATTTATGTAAAATTAAATTAATTTTATACATTTCAATAATTTTTTATACGATTTATATTTTAACAAACTGACCGTTGGATTTAACAATATAATTGTATTCGTTGTGCACGTAAAGTTTCGAATCGATCCGATATCTCTATCATATCGATCGAGAATATTGTCTTTTTCAATATATATTTAACGGTTGAAAGTTTTTTTACATCGAACAAATAGTTAGACATTTTTGCTTTACTCGAAACTCAGCGTGCATAATCTACGTAAATAGAACATGAAGTATGACGGTCGGATTAAACAAATATAAGTCGTATAAAAAGTTATAAAAGTGTGTAAAACTAATTAGTTTTATACTAGTGTAAGTGGATCCTCATATATATATATATATATGAGGAGGGATCCACTTACAATTACACTAGTGTAAAACTAAATTAGTTTTACACACTTTCATAATTTTTTATACTATTTATATTTTAACAAATCGACCATTGGATAACAATATAATTGTACTCGTCGTGCACGTAAAGTTTTGAATCGATCCGATATCTCTATCATATCGGTCGAGAATACTGTCTTTTTCAATATATATTTAACGGTTGAAATTTTTTTACATCGAAAATTAGTTATACATTTTTAATTTACTCGAAATTCACGTGCATGATCTACGTGAATAGAACATGAAATAGAACGGTCATATTAAATAAATATAATCGTATAAAAAGTTATGAAAGTGTGTAAAACTAATTTAATTTTATACTAGTGTAAGTGAATCCCTCCTCATATATATATAAGTGGGAAAAAAATATTTATATATATATATATATATAAAAGGAGGGATCCACTTACATTAGTGTAAAATTAAATTAGTTTTACACATTTTCGTAATTTTTATACGATTTATATTTCAACAAACCGATCGTTCGATTTAACAATATATTTGCACTCGTTGTGCACGTAAAGTTTCAAATAAATCCGATATCTCTATCATATCGATCGATAATATTGTCTTTTTCAATATATATTTAACGGTTGAAAGTTTTTTTTACCTCGAACAAATAGTTAGACATTTTTAATTTACTCGAAACTCGACGTGCATGGTCTACGTGAATAGAACATGAAATACGACGGTCGGATTAAACAAATATAAATCGTATAAAAAATTACGAAAGTGTGTAAAACTAATTCAGTATTACACTTGTATAAGTGGATCCCTCCTCTATATATATATATATATTTATATATATATATATACTTTTAGCACAAATTACATTGTCATACTTTAGGTATATACATGTATTTTCGCCTGTTCATAAATATTATACTTCCAATGCTTTATAATTCAAATTGTTCATGGATTAGCTCTGATCGAATCAGGACCGAATACTAAATAAATTTGCTAATCCAAGGTCTAAGCTGACTCGTCAGATCCAAAAAAAAATATGTTTTATTATTTAAAAATATTAAAAAAACATTTTATATAAATAAAAATATTTTTATATATTTATTAAATAATAAACAAATCGGATCGATTCGATTCGATTCGAATCGAATTGAAAAATTTTATCTTAGACTTGTTGTACTAGATGGATAATCCGACTTTTAAATATATTTATTTTAATTTATATCTACAAGAAGCTAATTTCGAGTTAGTAATCGATAATCAATTATCTTTATATAAAACGAATAAAATCTTTTCCAAATTTCAAATTCAACATATATGCAGCAAGTTTTTCTTTTGTTCATACATAAGAATTTTGAGTTACAATCATGTTGTTAATTTCAATTTTTAAACCCTAACCTCTTAGATTGATTTTTAAGTTTTAACTATTGGAATGTCACAATGGGGATAATATATTGCAAGTTTTATGGTGCTTTTCTTTCTTTCTTTTTTTCAATTTTTGTGAATTATGCCAATAACCATGGACAACTTTTTTTCTTTCAAATTAATAAATATTTTGAAGTATTCTTCCTCACAGACCATGGTAGAAGACAAAAAAAAAAAAAAAAAAAAAAAGGAGAAAACGATGATTTTGATGTAAATGGCACGTGGGTTTTAAGTTATAGAGGCAATTTATTTTGATCTTTGGCAGCCAAAACTCGTTTTCCTTACTCTGTTTCATGAAGACTTAGTCAAATGCTATTAGCTATACTCCAACATGTGCCATGTTTCATTAGCTTTTGAAAGAAAATACTTACTCTTCATCTTACTTGTTAATTTGATTAAAAATTGGTTAAAAGTTAAAAATATTTGGTAAAATATTTTCTTATTTTCTCTTCAAATATTTTTTATCATTAACTTTTGACTATTTAATTAAAAAAAAAAAAACTATAACGAAATTATACAATTTAAAAGAAGAGTATTATTAAAGCGGAGATTATTGCAATTTTAATGAGATTGAAATTCACATGGAAATGAGACATTCAACTACTACTATTAGAATCAGATTCTCTTTTGATTGTGAAGAAAATCTCAAACCCTTTGCAAGATAAAAATCCTTTGTACACTATTATTGATCAATGCTAGCAATTCATTCATAGGGATTGAGATTGCAGGATTCAACATATATTTAAAGAGACAAATTGCTGTATAGATTTCTTAGCAAATTGGGCTTTCAATATTGATACAAGTAATGTTGAGGTGTTAGAATCTCTACTATGCTTATGGAATTTTATGCAGAAAGATTTTTTAAGAGTTTCTAGGTTAAAGGCCTGTAGATTGTAAGCAGCTTAAAATTGCTCATTTAAAAGAAATGAGTGATAAATTGGATCTATAACTTAAAATAAAACTAGGATGAGATCCTTGCTACACTGGAGATTGTTTTAATAAAATAATATATCCAATTCAATTAAGTAACTGAAAGTATTTAACTCGATCCAAAAAAAAAAAAAATTATAATTTAATTTAAATATACTTAATAGTAATATAACAATTTTATGTTAATTATAAAAATTAAATAAATAAAATTATTTATTTATAAATTATATAATATAAATCCATTTAGAAGTTATAATTTTAAAAAATATAAATAAAAAAATATTATAATTTAGTATTAAGTATTCATAATATTGATATATATATATATATAATAACTTTATGATAATTATAAAAATTAAATATATAAGAATTATTTATTTTCATTAATTTTTAAATTAATTTTTACAAAATTGATTAAATAATTGTAGAAATGAAATATATACATAATAATTAGAAAGCAAATAAAGAAATAAAATAATTGGATTTTTTTTAAAATCAAGCAAAAAATTAAAAATAAATTGAAGACCTAATTGAATAATATTTTATATATTAATATAATAACTTTATATTAATTATAAAAATTAAATATGTAAGAATTGTTTATTTTTAATAATTTATTTTTAATTATTGTTTACTAAATTGATTAAATAATTATAAAATTAAAAATATATACATAATAATTAGAAAAAAAATAAACAAATAAAATAATTATATTTTTTTTAAAAAAAATAACAAAAAAATATTGTTAAAAAAATACAAAAATTACATTTTTTTTAAAATTAAAATAACATTTTAATTGAGGCCTAATTGGATGACAATTGTCATCCAATTAGACTTATGGGTTACTTTACTTGATAGCTAGGGTGAGTTTCGCGCATTTTTACGGTTCTCTTTTTGAATGTTGGAAGCAAGCAAGTGATAAGGTAGTGCATATACATATATATTTAAATATAATTATTTTTATATTGTTGAAATTGAAGCTAAGAATGAGATCACATTACAATTTAATCAAAAAAGATAAAAGCATTTATGATAAAAGATATCAAATATATCATACAATAAAATATAACTTATAATATTATTTAACATAGTTTTTTTTACCATTTAACCATCATAATAGTTTTCTTTTGATTCAATACCTAAAGTTTTAAAAAAGTTCACTTACATTAACCCTTTATATTATTATTTAATATTTTAATTTTTACAGATCATTTATCAATACAAGAAATTTTTTAAATTCAATAATGTAAAAACCAAAATATTAGTGACCTATTTAAAAAATAAATAAATAATCAATCATTATACTACACGTAATACAAAATTGAGAGTTATTTGAACAGTGCCAATTAGATTTGACAATTTTAGACATGACATGATTATACGATACGAACACACCACGAAAAAAAATAACACAAACACGACACGAAAAAATAATACGAACATGACACGAATACATATAAAATTAATTATTAACGTACCAAAACTTATATAAATATAGAATAACTTGAATACACTTATAATACGAATACACAATTTTTTTTCTCTTTTCTTCTTCTTTCTTTTCCCTTCTTTTTTTACTCTCTTTCTTTCTCTTTTCTTTCTTTCTTTATTGGCCACAGTAATAATAATAATAATAATAATAATAATAATAATAATAATAATAATATGCTTGCCACGTGAATTTGACTATTTTTTTATTTTTATATTAAGCTAGCAAAAGAAAATAAAAAGGATAGACCATACTCTTGCAAGAGAAATCTGGTTGTCTCGGAAACATGAGCAAGTATTATATGGGAAGTGAGATCTGGTTTTTATTAATTAATGAGCATTAATTCATATAATACCATAAAAGCTAACTAATTGGGTGACAAGAAATGGTCCCTCCAAAATTATAAATTTCTTCAAAAACAAGTTTTGGAAAAGAAAAAAAAAGTCATTTTGAGTTCGAATCCTTTCTGACTCAAGTCAATTCGAGTATGAATTTTTTTGGATTTAGATTTTTGATTTTTTGATCAAATCGGATTTAAACGGATTCGAGTTCGAGTTTTTTTGAACGAATTTTCGGATTCAAATTTATTTTATCACCTCTAATTTTTTCTGTCTTTCTCTTTTTTAGAAATAAAAGTTAAATACAATATTGTTATTAAAAAAAAAAAAAGAAATGGAAAAAAGGGAGGTAACATGTTTTTTAGGGAAAAAATTGACATGTTGCCATGACTATATTAAATGGTGATTTAAAAGTTTAAAAATTAAAAAATGAAAAGTGAATGATAAAGAAGAAAAAAAAAAGAGTTAGGTAAAGTAAGAAAAATTATTTTTTAAAATATAAATAAAAGAAAGAAGACTTAAGTGGAATGTTGTAAACCTATTTGGTCTTTTTTTTTTTCAAAGTAAACCAAAAAAAGCAAGTAAAAAAAAAGAGTGAACAAACCTTATCTTGAGAGGTGAAAGTTGAAAAAAAAAAAAATAGAGAGAAATTATTGTAGCAAATGTCACATGAACATCTTCCTTGAATTCTAAAACATTCAAAATTTTGAATTATCGTATGGACGAACATTAATTCATATAATACCATAAAAGCTGACTAAGTGGGAGACAAGAAATGGTCTCTCCAAAAATTAATTAATATGATATTTATAATAAAAGTATTGTATTAAATATAAAAATTGATAATTTTATTTATCATTTTTAATACATTAAATGAAAATATTATTATATATAATAACTTTAATGAGTGTCTTTAGAACTGTATGAAAAATCCAATTATATATTTAATATTTTCTGACAAAAAGTTATACTACGTGATTTGCGTTTATTGCTGTATTGAAAACGTGGCAAATTAAAGGCGATTTTATTTGCTCTGACAAATAAGATTTTTAATAGCGTTGGATTGTCGTTTTAATTAGATTTAATAATTTTAGATATAATATAAAAATATGATATGAATATAATTCGTTTAATAAATATGATATAAATATAATACGTTTAATAAATATGATACGATACATTTAAACAAGATTAATACGATATATTTAATACATATATTGTATTTATATTTAAAATTTTAATATATTTAATCATTTTTATTATATTCATATTTACACTATTGATAAAAAAATTACGACAAACGGCATAAATGCATACATGATTGTCATGAATTAACAAGTTTAACCCATAACTCTTTTGAAGTTTATTTTTGTCTTTGAGAGAGTTGTAGTATATAAATTGTGTTAGCCCTTTTAAAGTTTGCTCACATGCAATTATTAGTGGAAGAAAAAGCCCTTTGTTTCTTGTAATTGGTATAGAAGAGCTCTTCCACTTACTATAAAAGTCTTTTAAGATGCTATATTTTCGTTGCCCCTTTTAATACTGTCTTCTCTTTGTATTATCACTAGTGTTGGAACTATCGAAACCAATTTTCTTTGTCAATCAAGCTTTCAATTTCTATATATTTCTCTCCTTTTTAATTGATCTTTTCTAGCAATGGGGACTGAAAACCAAAATGGTGGATCACCTGATCTTAATGTACCTTTGCTTCTTGACCAGAACCAAAGCAAATTACATGATTTAGAGGCACCTGGAAATCATGTTGATATCAATAATATCAAAGGCGCCACCTCTTTTTTCAAGACTTGTTTCAATGGACTCAATGCTTTATCAGGTACTTTCTCATTATTCTCATCAAGTTCTCAACTCTCTCAACTTCCTTTTATAGATCTTTGCCATTGTTAGTATTTTGTTTTTTGGTTGAAAATTTTATAGCTTTTTAGATAATAAAATTATTCTTATTTTTCATAGAAACAAGATAGGCTGAACTGAAGTTGTCTAAAAACCATGGACAGAAGTTATTTCAATGTCAGACCAAGCTTTTGAAACAAAGTTTAAAACCTGGCTTAATTAATTTGTTTTCAAGAAAAGACATGGAGTTTGAGATAGGGTTTAAGTTCACAGCTCTCAAATCAAATCTAGCTAAAACTTGCAGCTGTGTATGAATCTATACAGGAAGAGTTTTAAGGGTCAAAAGGAAAATGGAGATCAGAGAGGAAATGAGTCTGAGGCAGGCTGAGATAAAGACAGAAAAGGAATCATTAAAAAATCCCCAGATTTTCTACTGGTGTAGGATCAATAGACATTTGTATTATTTTCACGAGTTATAATTTTATATAAAATTTGACATGTTAATAATTCGTACTATATAAATTTTGATATGTTTGTGTATTCATATCATCGTATAATTGTATCGTGTTTAAAATTATCAAATCTAGATAAAAAAATTTCATAGAAAAAACTTTGGTACCCAGAATTTGATTAGTAGCAAACAAAGAAGTGGGTCCTTATCTATAGTGGGCAGACGAGTAACCATAACTTTCTTGTGGTAGGAAAAAGAGAGGAAACAGCAAGGATTTGTGGGCATTATTGTTTTTCTTCAATATTTTTCCATTACTGGTTTTTTTTTTTATTTATGGATGATATGATTTAATTATAGCCTTATAATTTCTATTGGCTTCTTCTTCTTTACTACAAATTAATAACATCCATCTTTACGTATTTGGATTAATAATATGAATAAATATCTCAGACTTTTGCTATAAAATATGATATTTTGCACTATGAAAAAGGCTAGACTTTCTCTAAAGTAAGGGATAAACTTTCTTGTTAGTGCGATAAGACAGCCAAGTGAGAATTCATGATGATATAATCATTAACAGTAACTATTATTTGCATAATGTCCTAGGAGAAAATCAAAGATATTAGAAGTCAGCTTTTGAGAGATAAGACAAAGTGTAATATGAAAATGATCATTTATTAATGAAATAAAAAGACAATTTTTCATGCTCGATTACAAATGTGCTTGACATCATCTCCCTTTTGTCCTTATGAATTTCTTTTTTTTTTTTCGACCTTAATTTTGTATGGTGTTGTCCTTTCAGGTCATAAGACTTGCTCATGGACTGGATTGTGATTCAATATTTTTTTTTTGTTTAAATCTGTTTCGAGTCAAGCTTGGGCCGTAGATCTGTTTTATTGTTTATAAATTATTAAAATATTATTTTTATATTAACATTTATATAATTAAATTTAAATAAAAATATTTTTTATTTAATAAATAATAATTCGAATCGGACCGAATCAACTCGAATTATAAAAAAAATTAGCCAAACCCGACCCAATTTGAGCCGAATGGACTACCCAATTCTTTAGCAGGTCTACGGGTCATTTTCTAACTTTTGCTTAGATATTGAACTTTTTCGGATTTTCAACTTACTGAACTTTTTAAACCCTAACTTTTGCTTTAAGTTACATTTTCAGGCTTTAAATATAGCGGGTTAAACAAAATATTTCTTGAGTCATCCAAGTTGATTGGTTCCACAATTCCATTTTCATCCAAGACCATGTATCTCCACTGAAAATTTTCTTGACAGTGTAGGGACATTCCCCAGGCTTGAATTAGTGGACAAGCTAGATGGCTTGAATGTGTGGTGCTAGTGTCTAGAATGTGGTATACTACAAAAATTTTCAGAAACCTCCAATTGACATGTAAGTATTGGTTTTGTCCAAATTCAATTGAAGACATTATTTAGCTTAATTAGCATTTAACTTTTTTCTATACATAAAAATTGATCCATCCGTGCTTAATAATATCACAATGTGGTCCCCCTCCTTTTGTCTAGTTCGCATGCCTCTTCGAAGGGAAGTGGGATATGGGGGTTTATGTGATTGTATGGGGGTTTATCTGACATTAAAGACCCAGGGAGTTATGCTATATATAAAACCTGTTAAATATTTCTTCTAAATCGTTAGATTCAGAAAAAAAAAAAAAAAAAAAATCCGGTATATTCTTGTGAATTATGTGGAGAAAAATGATGGGAAGAATGATAAATAAAAAATTAACTGATGAAGTAGGTTCAAGTCCCAATCACTAATCTTACAGCCAAATTAGACTTGCAGTCTGCACAAATTAGGCATAAAAGTTAGAATTATGCTTTGTCATGGTGCAGAACTACCCCACATGTTGCATATCGTCTTTGGTCACATCACATTAGACATGTTAATTTGTAAAATTATGTCATATTTATATTATATTTTTTATTTTATAATCATGTTTAAGATATTATTTATTTATATAAAATTTAACAAATTAATAATTTATTTTATTTAAATTTTAACACTGTATATTCATAACATATTCATATTATTTTTATATATTATATCATATTTTATATTATATATATATTTTTTTCTGATCATATAATCTTTAAAAATGTATAGTTTGAACACTCATTAATTAATCAAGGAAGGAAAGGCCAAGGGTAAGGACAAATAACTCTTGGCTCTAGAAAAGTTTCTAAAAAAGTGTGAAACCACCAGATAAGGACAATTTAGGATCAGACTAATCAGTTAATTGGTAAAGAGCTTTTCACTCTGGGGTTTCTGCTGCAAGGAGTACAGCTGCAGAAAACTGAAAAGTGCTTTACAACTACTGTTTTTTTTTTTTGGTGTGTTCATATTTACAACTTACTGCTTTATGAAGTCATTGGTTGTTGTTTGTCGACATATATAGTGGTATGGCATTTTTATTTAAAAAACATGGCACGTTCTTAGAAGCAAAATATCTTATTTGGAAGATGAGTACAAGATAGTGAATACCACATTATTTCAAGCAATATTTAAATAAGCTGGTGCAACACAATATTACAATAGTTATTTTATAATTTAAATTTTTTTATTATTGATATTTACCATAATTCATAATGATAATATTTATTAGCTTTGCAATTATGATAAACACAACGTGATTAAAATATGTTCATGATCATAATTTAAATCCATAATTTCAAGTTGAGGTGTCAAACAAGCAGCCACCCTTCATTACTATTTTTTTTTTTATCCTTTTTACCTCTTTCAAGCTATATCTTTGAGCCTTTCTCTCTTTCTATCAATTATGAAGGCCATGCCACATGAGGAATTATCCTTGATTGTGCCTCTCAATAGCAAAGTAGAGGAATTAGAGTCAAATTCTGCTCATACCAGTGCAAGCACTGTCACTGTCTTCAGAACCTGTTCCAATGGACTTAATGCTCTTTCAGGTTCTGTTTAGTTCTTTGTTCTAATTCATCTTACTTCCTAGCACTAATTAGACCCTGCCCCAGGTTCCCAGGAGCATTACGTATTGGATTAATTTGCAACTTAAAATGCAAAAATATTTGCTGAACCAGCAATATTATACTAAATGGTTTGAAATTCCAGTCATGTTGAAGAACACTTTGTGATTTAACTGTAGGAGTTGGCAAGAACTGTTTCCTATTTTAATTTCTTTTAACATTTTCATTTGGTTTTTCTCCCTAACCCTTTGGGTTTTTTTTGTATAACTATTTCCAGGAGTAGGGATATTGTCAATCCCATATGCACTGGCATCAGGAGGATGGTTGAGCTTGATACTTCTTTTTGCCATAGCCACTGCAGCATTCTACTCGGGCTTGTTAATTCAAAGATGTATGGATGCAGATTCAAGTATCAGAACTTATCCTGACATAGGCGAGCGTGCATTTGGGAACAAAGGGAGACTAATAGTATCAGTTTTCATGTATATCGAGCTCTACTTAGTGGCGACAGGATTTTTGATTCTAGAAGGAGATAACTTGCAGAATTTGTTCCCAAATGTGGATTTTGAAGTATCAGGATTAACAGTTGGTGGCAAACAAGGGTTTATTATAATTGTAGCCCTCATAATTTTGCCTACTGTTTGGTTGGATAACTTGAGCCTTCTTTCTTACATCTCAGCCAGTGGGGTTCTAGCTTCTGCAGTCATCCTTGTTTCGATCATCTGCACTGGTGCATTTGATGGAGTCGGGTTTCAACAAAGGGGAACACTGATAAACTGGGATGGAATCCCAACTGCTGTCAGCTTATATGCCTTCTGTTATTGCGCTCATCCAGTCTTTCCTACCCTTTACACTTCAATGAAAAAAAGACATCAGTTCTCCAATGTAAGTATTTATGTTGCTCCGATTTTTTATTTTTCTTGAATACATATATCTGACACCCGTGTCCGACAAATATCCGACATGGGTATGGAAATATAATCACTAAATACCCTCCAAATATATGAAAAAACTTAGAATAAATCAAACATACCCATAATTTCAGTATGTTGCAATCCAACAGGGTTTTGAAGGAAATTTGTCTGTTTTTCTTTTAGGTCCTGGTTATATGCTTTGTCTTGTGTACCATCTGTTACACATCAATGGCGATTTTTGGGTACTTAATGTTCGGATCAGATGTTCAATCACAGATAACTTTGAACCTTCCAACTAACAAGCTCAGCTCAAGAGTGGCAATATACACCACCCTGGTCAATCCCATATCCAAATATGCATTGATGGTTACACCAATTGTCAATGCCACTAAAACCTGGTTTCCATATCACTGCAACAAGCGAGTCCTCAGCCTCTTTGCTGGTACCACCCTGGTGATCAGCACTGTTTTGGTGGCTCTGGCAGTTCCGTTTTTCGGTTCCCTCATGTCCCTAGTTGGAGCATTTTTAAGTATCACAGCTTCAGTCATACTACCATGCTTCTGCTACTTGAAGATATCAGGAACTTATCAGAGATTCAATGGCGAAATGGTTGCTATATGCCTAATAAGTTTAATGGGTGTTGCTGTGGTTATATTTGGTACTTGCACATCTCTTCTAGACATAATAGGCAATTTATAAATTACCAATGGTTTTGTATATGCTTATTTTGTTATAATGTAATGTATTCTAGAGTAATTTTGGAGGGTTGTTCTCTAAATTCAGATGAAAGTTCTTTGTATCATGATTCTTTGAAATCTGTTCTTTGCAGTTAGCACTAACAATGCTTTCCCAACTATGTTGCTCCGATTTTTCATTTTTCTTAAAGTTCTTGTGTCCGATATCCGTTTCTAACGTATATCCGAACATGGGTATGAGGATATGATCCTTCAAAAACCCTCCAAATACATGAAAATCTTGAAAAAATTCGAACATACCCATGTCGGACCTGTATTCAACACTCACACCCGAGTCCGAGTAACATAGCTTCCCAACACCTCCATTACTTGGATATAGATAGAGTGTCAACAGGACATGCATTAATTAGCAAGCTTTTTTTTCTTTTTCTTTTTTTTTTTCTATATTTTGAGTGGTTTGATCCTGGAAGCCAACTTTTCACTGGATTGACAAACATATTATGATAGTAATCAATAATTATCACTAATTTTCAAGTTTTGCAATACTCCAGGATACAAAAAATTAAGGCTCCAATGTTTAATTTGCACAAATTCTAGTCAAGGCCTCAAATTCCCTCTTGTAATTAGATTGCAGCTGACTGATACAGCATCAGTCTATCATGAGAAAACCTTCATGGAACTACCTGTGTGATCTGTTGGCTTTCAGTTGTGTTATTTGCAACAGGGACAGGAAATTTTTTTTTTCTTTCAAGAATAGTGTTGGAATTTAAATATAATAGGTTAGATCCTTTCCTATCGGCTTAAATTTTTGGGATAATTAATCATCCAACTTAACATGCTATCAGAACTCTCGAGTTCGAAATCTCGTCAACTGTTTCTCCTTTAATAATTCTTGATTTAATGTTTTATTGCCTATTGAGCTGTGTGTTGCTACTTTAATTCTTTTTTAGCTTACACTTTTCATCTACACTTGGCTCACGTATAAATCAATTAATTATTCATTCGGCTTACACTTGAGGGTACGTGTTATAACTTAAATATAATATTTTTGACCATTTTCTATCCGTTTAAACTTTTGAAAATTGGTCACCTAATTTAACAAAAAGCATCCAGACTTTTTAGAAGAGAATCTTTTTTCTCTCCTCGAGATCCATCTTTCTTTGTTTGGACGTAGGTTGTACTGTGTACGAGGGTAGAAAGTTTGAATGTTTCTATGTATAAAATATATACAAATGTCTTCAGCCTTCCCTGATTCCGAAGCTTTTACCAGCACCAGACAAATGGAATTACGAGACATTATTATATGCTATGCTAGGGAATTATATTTAGATGCCATGAAACTAAGCCCCATGTAAGTTTCAGGTTTCATACAAACTCCGTTTTTTACAATGAATTTGTAAAATGAATACGACAACAACTGAGAAAGACATATCTAGAAGTTGGAGTTCTGTCGGTTTATGGCAGGATTGTCATGATTAAAAATTGTAGAGAAGAATTCTGAAATAGGAAATGCTTAGCACATTTAAGCCGTTACTATATCAATTTTCAGCTGCAACAGCTCCCAAAACTGAGGATTTCACATTGGAGCATATTTCTAAGCACTCAAATATAAGACAGGATAAGCACACCTTTTATACCTTGAGGAGACAAGATGAAGGTTGGTCGGGGGGCAAAGTTTAGCAGAAATTAAGATCAAGCAAGGGTTGTCGTTGTCAGTCACATAATTTATAGTCTTTGGAGAAGGGGGAGATAAGGTGAATAATATAGGCATGAAATGATATTGAATACTGAATGCCGTTTAACTCTTAAAAGCTTTAGCACCCTGCATAAAACAAAACCTTTCAACAGGCAAAGAATGGCTAGCTAGGATCTCAAAACTTAGCAGTTAGCACTGCATTTTATAACCCTTGAATCATAATTGTGAAAGGATTTTCTGTTCAGAAAGTAACAAATTTTAGCTATGCCAGTGAAAACTTTCTTTTGGTCTTAAGTTTTTCTGCCAGAAAATTTGTTCTAGCTAGAGAGTTTTTTTTTTTTGCTAAGCCAATGGAATTTATTAAGTAATCAAAAGATTACAAGACTAGCAAAGAGCTAGTTAAGCAAACACACAGTTCTATGCAAGATCAAACACCCTAACAAAATACCTCTTAAAGAAGCATATCACATCAAATCACCAAATAACTAACAAAAACACCCAAAAACATATGAATACAACACCATACACCATACACCATACACCTAGACACCTTAATATCATAATAAACAAAAGGAAAAAACTCCAATAAACTCTTGCTAAAAAGCTTAAAAGCTGTAAACCAGCAAGCAATTGCATATCCAGCAAATGTAGAAAGCCATTTAAAGAACCCATACTCTGCCCCACCTCTGAAGTAGTCGTCCAACCAAACCATTCCACTCATATCAAATTGACTGCAGTAAAGAAGATTCATGAATCATCATGCTGTAGGTGGAGACCAAGAATGTGACATTGCAAATGTTCCACCAATTTTGAAAAAACGTGAGGTATAACTCTATATTTTCTTTTCTTTTTTTTCGTTTCTAGCAAAAGGCTAGCGAATAGGTTGCTTCATGTTACTGCACCGAAAGCTCCAACTATGCTTTGTTGTTAGCTACTATTTATTTCTTCTTCCATTCTCTTCACATTTATGGAACCTTTAGGAATGAACTAATAAAACAATTCGACTTGTAAGAAGGGTCTTGTTTAAAACATGAATGCTTACACCTGTTGAGTATCCAGGACTTGAGTAGAGACATGATAATGATCATCAGGAGGGCCTGCTTTTGCCAATCCAAACTCTGAAATTCTGCATTGAGCTCCAGTAGAGCCATGATGCTTAAAATCCCCGTAAAAACTAATTGATCAAAGTCATAAAAAAACACCAACTCTCTATTAGCATCAAAAGCAAACTCTGATCCTTTATTGCCCACGAAAGTGGTCGATTATCCCTTCTAACAATATGATTCTCCAAGTTGCCTTTAGATAGCTACTCATAGATAAGATCCACAAACTCGCCTTAATCGTGATACATACCTCCCACTTATGCTTGCTCTTCCTCCCTTGTTTCCAGCTCTATCAACTTCTCTATTACCAATTCATCATCGCACGATGCAGATAGCCCAACATTTTACCAAGTTCCCAGGTCTTAATAGCATCTTTTCTTAAAATCCTTCTCCTAATACTCTGAAAATCCCCATCTGACAAAGACGCGTTGGCTATTAAACTCCTACTCTCTGCTGACTTTTGCACTTTCTTAGTCTTTCTTGCCTTTTTTTCCTCTCTTTTTGGCTTTGTGAGACAGCTTGGACAACATAGTCTCCTCTATATCCTCGAGGGTTTTAACCTTTCCCCTATTATTACTTAACACAAGTCCCCTTTGATTCTTCAGCCCACTAACTTCTTCATCTAATTCCAATTGGCCCATCATATCCATTCAAAGTTTCAATCAAATTCAGAGATCCATTAGAATAGGCCAAACCGCAAACATTACCCAATCCATTGTTTAAAATTGAGTCAACATCCATACCCTCCACATTCCCATTTACAGCCGTACCATGGTCATCTCTCACATCTCTTCCTGTAGATTCTATTAAATTATGACATGAGACTTCCATCTCATTTGCACGCCCCTCAATGTTCATGCAAATATCCTCGGGAGATGGCCTCTCCACATCCGAGGACTCCAACCTACATCCATTAATCTCATTGTCTTCATTAATTCCATTGTCCTCATTATTCTCAACAAAAGCATTAACACTTTTGTCCCTATCACCCTATCCGTTAACTGTTCATCTTCTTCTTTCTGAGATAGAACTTGACCCTCAGCTGCAGAACACTCAACCAGATTTTTTTCCCCATTATCGGAGCTATAATCAACCAGAGTAAAAACACTGATATCAACTACATTTTTATTATGTTTTTTGCAACAACAATGGAAGAGGGAGATAACATCATCTCCCACTTCAGAGACCCTGGCAGGAAATTCTTCACCTCCACATCTCAGAATAATGACCTCATCAATTCTTTGAAGTTGATTTGTTGAGATTAGCATTGCTCCCCTACTAGAGAGTTTTATCAGTGCCATAAAGCTGGAATTCCTAGAGAGCATTGTGGTTCCTTGACCAAGTGCAGCTATTAGCCAGGTGGGTTTAGGGCCGGAGGAATGATTATTACGGGTGCAAATGAGATACTGTGCTCGCAAGCAATTTGAATTCAGCTAAAAAAACTTAAATTCGGCTCGGTCTTTGTCAAGCCGAGTTTGAGTATCCTAATACCCGGCTCGAGTAGTTCACGAACCTAATCGAAGTTTTTTTTTAATATATATATTTATTATTTTTAATTAATATTGAAAAAAATCTCAATTCAATCTCGAACTTAAACTCGAGTTTGAGCACAAATAATCGAGTTTGAAGTCGAACATGAAATTCAAGCTCTTTTTTACTAGATAAACGAGCCTAATTGATAACTCGTATAATTATATAGTTTTTAGTTATGTTTTATTATTGTTTTGTGTCAAATACGAGTTATTATTGCTTAGTCTAATTGTGTTTATGATCTTTTATATTTTTATGTAATTTGGTGTTTTTTTTTTTACGAGTTTCTTTGAGTGATTTCAGATTACTAGGTTAAATCAACAATTAAGGGCAAATTCAGTTCAATTCCAGTTCCGACACCTTTTGCCATATCAGCTATATCTGAAGTTTCACTGAAGCAATAAGGCTGAAATTTTAACCGTGCAAAGTTAAGAGGCATATCTAACTTTTTCATGTTTTACACTTCTTGAAACGGAGTCGTTTTCCCTAGCGAAATCGACCATCAAGTTGGCTGATGTGCAATGACGTCTGTGCTGACCTATTTTGGTATTTTGCCCATAACTTTTGATCCACATCAGCAAATGAGCTGATTTCAACGGCTATAGATCACTAACTGATAGGGGAACATTTTTCTAGAAGACCATGTGATCAGATCAAGCTTCCAATATTGACAAAATCGACCATCAAGTTGGCTGATCAAAATTGTCATACAATATGACGAGAATTGTTAGAAAAATGCACCCACCTATTATACCTACCTTTGAAATTTGTAAAGCTTGTCTCTTGTCATTTAGTCCTCCAAAATGTGTATAAATAGAGGGCCTTGGATGATTGTATGAGGCATTGTACATTGGTAGGATATTAGCCATTGTAATAAAATTCTCTAAGTTTTCTTCTTCTTTCTTTTCTCTAGTTTTCTTTTTCTTTATTTTCTTCTTCTTCTTTCTTTCTTTTAAATCCTTCTTAGATTCTCTTTAATTTTATGTTTATGTTTACAATGCCTATGCTAGGCTAAACTTCTATTTGGTTAAGGGTGATTTCAAAGCCCTAGACATGTTTTGTGATTGATTTTCAGATTCTATCTATCATTAATTTTCTATCAAAGTTGCTTATGTTCTTCTACAAGAATTGTTCATGATGTTGTCTTGATTTATTTAGGTGTACAACTAGATAGATCTTGATAATTATCTATTGCTAATCTAGGAGTCTTGATCCGTGTAATTGTCTTGATTTCCTATTCATAAGTGGCAATTTGTGATTAATGATTATGGTCAAGTTTTCAATAATTGCAAAGCGGAACATAACCTAAGTTGAACAATCCGAGCTTATGTGTTTGTTGCTTAGATCAACCTATCTTTCTCATCATAAAGCTGCCATTAAATTGAATTTAGAGAGCTTATTCTAGGTTGTTTAATGGTTAGAGATTAAATAGAGAGCTTGTTCTATTTAACGACAAACTAAGGAAAGATTGGGATAACAGAGCTTGTTGTTATCCACGGTTGTTAACTTTGATAGTTGGTTGATATTGATAGATCTGAAATTGATTCTTAATGATGTCTAGTGGTGGAGAATGAAACCTTAACCATATTTTTCATATTTGATTCTTCTTACTTACTTGTTTTCTTACTTTTCTAGTTTGCTTATTTTTAAAAGTATATTTATTTTTATTGGCTGGTTATACCGCCTAATTTGTATATTAACTTTGTTTTATTTTTATTGGCTGGTTATACCGCCTAATTTAGTATATATATTTTTATTGGCTGGTTATACCGCCTTGCATCTTATTCTTATTATTTACTTTAGTTTAAATCTAGCTTCAAAAACCCCTTTTCTTTTATTGTTTTCTTTGAACGTAAGTTATAAACTAATAATTCATAGATTAAAACCCAATCTTTGAGGACTCGACCCTTGCTAATCATTATACTTACAATTGATCTTTTTAGTGCAAGGTTAAATAAGATACACTCTTTTGGGTGCATCAAATTTTTGGCGCCGTTGCCGGGGATTGTTTTCTTTAGTTTATTTGTTACTTGGTTTATTCTTATTTTCAGTTCTAATTAGTTTTATTTTCTTGTACATACAAGTTTTTCTTATCAAATTTAAAAAAAAAAAAAAAAAAAACAATGGAATTGAGCAATCTAACACTTGAAGAGTTGGTGGCATACATGAACATGGAGAATCAACAAGCCAATCTCACCTCCCCAGTTCAACAATTGGCCATGGGAGGATGTCAAGGCCATCAAGTGTTCCAAGACCAACAGTATGATCATTACTCAAACACTTACCATGAGGGATGGTGGGATCATACTAATTATGGCTACTCGAAAAATTACCAAGAAGTAGATCCTTATGCCAATTACACTCATCCATCTAGCTTCAATCAATCATGGTCTCAAGAACCAGATCTTTTTCAACCACCACATATGACTCAAAACTCAGGTACTTCTTTAGAAGATCTTGTCTATTCTCTTGTTACTGATTCTTTGCAATTTCAACAGGAAACAAGGGCAAGCATCCAGAGTTTGGAAAAGCAAATGAGCCAATTGGCTAGTAGTATGGTGGGATGGGTAGCACAAAGATCTGAAGAACTCCCAGCCCAAACGATGGTTAACCCAAAGGAGAATGCTACTATTGTGACCTTGAAGAATGAGGAACAAGATGAGGATGAAACAAAATTAGAGATGGATTCTATTCTTGAGGATAATGAAGCCAAAGATCCAAATAAGAGTATTTCGGCACCTGAGGTAATGTTTAAGGTTTCACTTTTTACTAATGTTTCTTCTCCACCTTTTCCTAGTAGATTTGCAAAGTTCAAGGAGGAAGAACATGAACAACACATGCCGGAAACCTTAAACAACTTGTTTGTGGAGGTCATTCAACAAGTATCAAAATATGCTCCATTCCTCGATGACATATGCACCACAAAGGATGATGGAATAATACTTGTAATGGAGAATGCATCCACTGTTGTGCAAAGAAAGCTTCCTCTCAAACGCATAAATTTGGGAAATTTCATGTATGAGCCTGACAAGCCTAAAATGCCAAGAAGGGGTGTTGGTTAGGTTCAAAATACTAAATCAAGTGCTAATTGGGGGAGGCAGCCTAATTAGTGAAAGCATTGCCAAACTGCCATCCTCAGATTTGCTCTCTTTTTCTTTATCTTTTTCTTATGTTTCTTTGCTAATTGTGTTTAGTGTTTCTAAGTTCATTTAGGCTGCATAAGTTTATTTTGTTTATTAGTTCTTTTCACTTACACATGATTCTTTCATTTGGGATTAATAGCATTACATTAATGACAATGTAAGAATTATGTGTGGGGGGGAGAATTTAGGATTTTATTTAGAGTGTTTTGTTTTTGAGTCTTTTTATGTTGTTTTTCTTTCTGATCCTTGTTTTGAAAATAACTAGATGTAAATATAATTTTTTAACCCCGGTTAAATGGCGGATAACCGTACTCCGTGATTATTTAAGTCGGTTCCATCAGCTACCCACAAAACTGATATTGTATATAAATTTCTCTTTCATTTTTTTTTCTTTTCTCAGGATGGATGATATTCTCACAAGATTGCAGAAACGATTTCCTCCTTTTCCTCGAAATATTTTACTAAAGCTTTACCAAGTTCGATTTGAAAGATTAAGAATGCTTATGCACAAAGGGATTCCTGGAGACATACGTTGGATAATTGAAGCCAAGGTACGTGAAGATGAATATCTTCCTGTTTTACATTTACCAGGTACAGGTAGAAGCACTTTTGCAAAAAAGCGACGAGCAAAGCGCATGAGTTCAAATTGCCACAAATGTGCACGATGGACGTGTAACGGTAAATGTCGTTCTATTGGGATTCCGTCCTCTAATCGAGATGATAAAATTGAATTCATTAAGGATGGACTGAGTAAGGAGAATTTGGGTAATATCCAACTTTCTCTTGAGACGCATCCTAGTGGAGACGTACAAAGAGAAATTCTTGATTTATGGCCGCAATTCCAAAGGGAATGGCAACATCTTGGGAGTCTGATGTTAAAAGACCCTGTTTGCCAGCTTGTAAGAAAACTGGATGGGAAGCATATCCTCGACTCATAGAAGGCGTTTATGCCGTTTCTGGACGTAAAACCAGAGAAAGATGCCAAATACACTTTCGGCGACACTATTACTCTTGACTTTTACGGTTGATTTTTCTTCTCTTTTTGATTTTCTTCCTGAAATCACGCAAAAATCTTTTGTTAGGTTAACATTTTCTTCTGACAGGTCAGATACACTTTCGGCGACATTATTACTCTTGTCTGATTCACTACTCAGTCCTCTATATATTACACCATGTACTCATTCTCTTTCAGGCACTCGAAAAAAAAAAATGGAAAGTACTTCGTCCCAGCGCATTAAAAAAATTTGTGTCTTTGGAGGTGCTTATCCAGGGAAAAATAACATATTTGCTGATGAAGCCATAAGAGTTGGAGTAATACTTGCCCAACAAAAGATCCAGTTGATTTATGGAGGTGGTAGTACGGGTTTAATGGGAGCAGTCGCTACAGCAGCACACGCCGGAGGAAGTCCAGTTCTAGGAATCGTGCCAAAACTATTCACAGATTTTTGTGGACTGATGGTGACTCAATTAAGAGTTGTAAACCCAAGTGCAGGTTATGTTCAAGTAATAAATTCTCGGGTGTCCGAGGTCGAACCACAGGGAAGCGTATTAGTAAGTATAAGTTTATAAATATATAAGAAAAAGAAAGTAAACAAGATATTAGGGAATCAACAACAAAACAAAATAAACAAGATATTAGAGAACAAAATAAATAAAATAACATAAAAGAAATTAAACAAAATATAAAAAACAATAAGAAAGGATGTTGAGGTTAGAGAATCCACTCTTGGTGTTATGCTAAGATTAATCTTGTTTTATTACACAATTGAAATCCACACATAAGGGAGGTTCCAATCGGAAGGTTTAGCAATTCAGTCCAAATTGTCCAACGTCCATAGCATATGATATTATGTTCATTTGGTGTCCTCAAAACTCATAAAAAGAGTCCAAGCATTCCTTATGCCAAAGTATATGTCTACAACAAATCAAGGTTATGAAACCAAGCATTTACTGTGCCATTTTCATTGTCAATAATGAATCAAGATCTCTACTTTGCAAGTATGATTTTAAACCAAAAGAAAATATTATCTATACTAGTGCTTATAAATGATGATTCATTTTAGCTCATGTTTAAGAGACTAACCTTAGCATTTACCAAGAGCTTCACCTCATCACCTCAACAATATGATTAGAAACACATACTAGATATGAATAAAATGAAAAGAAATGTAAGAAGAAAAAGAAAACTAGAGAAAGGAAAGAAAAAGAAAACTTAGAGAATTTTATTACAATGGCTATCCTACCAATGTATCAATGTATCCCCATACTCATCCAAGGCCCTCTATTTATACACATTTTGGAGGGCTAAATGACAAGAGACAAGCTTTACAAATTTCAAAGGTAGGTATAATAGGTGGGTGCATTTTTCTAACAATTTTCGTCATATTGTATGACAATTCTGATCAGCCAGCTTGATGGTCGATTTTGTCAATGTTGGAGGCTCGATCTGATAAAATTGTCTTCTAGAAAAATATACCCCTATCAGTTGTGGATCCATAGCCGTTGGAATCAGCTCATTTGCTGATGTGGATAAGAAGATATGGGCAAAATACGAAAACAGGTCAGCACAGACGTCATTGCACATCAGCCAACTTGATGGTCGATTTCACTAGGGAAAACGACTCCGTTTCAAGAAGTGTAAAACATGAAAAAGATAGATATGCCTCTTAGCTTTGCACGGCTACAAATTTCAGCCTTATTGCTTCAGTGAAACTCGAGATATAGCTGATATGGCAAACGGTGTCGGAACTGGAACTGAACTGGATTTGCCCTTAATTCTAGTAATCTGAAATCACTCAAAGAAACTTGTGAAAAACACCAAATTACATAAAAATATAAAAGATCATAAACACAATTAGACTAAACAATAATAACTCGTATTTGACACAAAACAATAATAAAACATAACTAAAAACTATATAATTATACGAGTTATCACACCCCCACACTTAGATTGTTGCTAGTCCCTAGCAACGACTCAATAAAAATAAAATAAGAAAATCTAATCTAATCCATTTTCGTAGGAAATCACGGTGGCACTTAGCATGTGACACAAGCCTTTAAACCCCTAGGTGTCCCTAGTGGACGAGTTTAGTCTCGTGAGGGTTTACTAGGACGATACCCACAAACATTGAAGACATAAGAAAAACTAAAAATAATAATTATAACTAATCCTTCCAATATAAATTAGAGATAATCATTGGACAAGTCTTAAAAACTAATCAATAGCTTAAAGAAATTCACAAAAAATCTTGCTTGAATGTAAATAAATGAGTTAAGCCAATATTAACATAATATATTTCAATCAAAATAGTGCATATTCAACTTAATCTCAACTTCTCACTATACTCTCATGATTTTCACTCTTTAAAGTAGTGGTAAAGTGTTTACACTCAATCAATCTCATGAAAACAGTTCTACCATATGCTTGCTTGTCCACCTATTCTCCACTATTTAGATCATACAACTTCATAAATCAAGAGGTCTTTATTCAAGGTTGTAATGGGGCCAAAGGGTTATAATGTGGTTAAAGAACAAAAGGATAAAGATATCACAAAGGTTCCAAAGAGTTCATAGAGTTTAGAGACATAATAAGATCATACAAATAAATTTCTCAAAACTCTTTACAAGTACATAGTCACATAGGCTAAATATTCATGTTGAGCCTTTGCTTCATTCTAACCAACTTTGTAACATCTTTTTCTTTACTTTAACTAGAAGTTCAAGAGAAGATTTTTTTTTTATTTTAATATGGGAATGTATTTGACAATGATCCCTTTCTTTTTCTCTTGACTTTTGCCTCTCTCCTCCCCCACACTTATCTTTCGTTCTAACCCAAATTTTCAAATAAAAATATCCCTTGTTTTTTTGCAATATGTCTCAAAATATAAAATTCATCTTTAGAACAAGGGTAAGGATATAAGCATATTTAGGCTAGGTGTAAGTTGTGGTTATCAATAAAACATCATATTTAATGTAGGCTCAAATTGGCTCACTAGTGGGGATGTTCTCGTAGAACATTAATAATGGATGGCTGTTTGGCTCTGGTTATAATCCTAATGCCTCTATCATATTCATGTTGTCACATGTATCAATATAGTCTCAAACGGTTTAAAGCAAGTTCTAGAGAATTGATGCACCCAAAAGAGTGTATCTTATTTAACCTTGCACTAAAAAGATCAATTGTAAGTATAATGATTAGCAAGGGTCGAGTCCTCAGGGATTGGGTTTTAATCTATGAGTTATTAGTTTATAACTTACGTTCAAAGAAAACAATAAAAGAAAAGGGGTTTTTGAAGCCAGATTTAAACTAAAGTAAATAATAAGAATAAGATACAAGGCGGTATAACCAGCCAATAAAAATATATATACTAAATTAGGCGGTATAACCAGTCAATAAAAATATATATACTAAATTAGGCGGTATAACCAGCCAATAAAAATAAAACAAAGTTAATATACAAATTAGGCGGTATAACCAGCCAATAAAAATAAATATACTTTTAAAAATAAGCAAACTAGAAAAGTAAGAAAACAAGTAAGTAAGAAGAATCAAATATGAAAAATATGGTTAAGGTTTCATTCTCCACCACTAGACATCATTAAGAATCAATTTCAGATCTATCAATATCAACCAACTATCAAAGTTAACAACCGTAGATAACAACAAGCTCTGTTATCCCAATCTTTCCTTAGTTTGTCGTTAAATAGAACAAGCTCTCTATTTAATCTCTAACCATTAAACAACCTAGAATAAGCTCTCTAAATTCAATTTAATGGCAGCTTTATGATGAGAAAGATAGGTTGATCTAAGCAACAAACACATAAGCTCGGATTGTTCAACTTAGGTTATGTTCCACTTTGCAATTATTGAAAACTTGACCATAATCATTAATCACAAATTGCCACTTATGAATAGGAAATCAAGACAATTACACGGATCAAGACTCCTAGACTAGCAATAGATAATTATCAAGATCTATCTAGTTGTACACCTAAATAAATCAAGACAACATCATGAACAATTCTTGTAGAAGAACATAAGCAACTTTGATAGAAAATTAATGATAGATAGAATCTGAAAATCAATCACAAAACATGTCTAGGGCTTTGAAATCACCCTTAACCAAATAGAAGTTTAGCCTAACATAGGCATTGTAAACATAAACATAAAATTAAAGAAAATCTAAGAAGAAAATAAAAGAAAGAAAGAAGAAGAGGAAGAATATTATTTATCCAACCTCTTGCTCTCTCTAAAGAAAAAGAAAACTAGAGAAAAGAAAGAAAACTAGAGAAAAGAAAGAAGAAGAAAACTTAGAGAATTTTATTAAAATGGCTAATATCCTACCTATGTACAATATGATCCCTTACAATCATCCAAGGCCCTCTATTTATACACATTTTGGAGGGCTAAATGACAAGAGACAAGCTTTACAAATTTCAAAGGTAGGTATATGACGATTTTGATCAGCCAACTTGATGGTCGATTTCGTCAATATTGGAGGCCTGATCGGATCACATGGTCTTCTAGAAAAAGGTTCCCCTATCAGTTAAGGAACCATATCCGTTGGAATCAGCTCATTTGCTGATGTGGTTAAGCAGATATGGGCAAAATACGAAAACATGTCAGCACAGATGTCATTACACATCAGCCACATTGATGGTCGATTTATTCAATATTGGAGGCCTGATCTGATCACATGGTCTTCTAGACAAAGGTTTCCCTATCAGTTACGGAACCATAGCCGTTGGAATCAGCTCATTTGCTGATGTGGATAAGAAGATACGGGCATAATACGAAAACATGTCAGCACAGATGTCATTACACATCAGCCACCTTGATGGTCGATTTCGCTAGGGAAAACGACTCCGTTTTAAGAAGTGTAAAACATGAAAAAGATAGATATGCCTCTTAGCTTTGCATGGCTACAAATTTCAGCCTTATTGCTTCAGTGAAACTCGAGATATAGCTGATATGGCAAAAGGTGTCGGAACTGAAACTGAACTGGATTTGCCCTTAATTCTAGTAATCTGAAATCACTCAAAGAAACTTGTGAAAAACACCAAAATACATAAAAATATAAAAGATCATAAACACAATTAGACTAAACAATAATAACTCGTATTTGACACAAAACATTAATAAAACATAACTAAAAACTATATAATTATACGAGTTATCACACCCCTACACTTAGATTGTTGCTAGTCCCTAGCAACGACTCAATAAAAATAAAATAAGAAAATCTAATCTTAATCCATTTTCGTAGGAAATCACGGTGGCACTTAGCATGTGACACAAGCCTTTAAACCCCTAGGTGTCCCTAGTGGACGAGTTTAGTCTCGTGAGGGTTTACTAGAACGATACCCACAAACATTGAAAAACTAAAATATAAATAAACTGCATATACTAAAAATATTTACTCCTAATCCTTTCAATACAAATTAGAGACAATATTTGAACAAGTCTTATAAACTAATCAATAGCTTAAAGAATTTCACAAAAAATCATGCTTGAATGTAAATTGTTTGAGTTAAGCCAATATTAGCATAACATATCTCAATCAAAATATTGCATGTTCAAATTTAATCTTAACTTCTCACATGGGATACCCTCATGATTTTCACTCTTTCAAGTAGTGGTGAAGTGTTTACACTCAATCAATCTCATGAAAACAGTTCTACCATATTCTTGCTTGTCCACCTATTCTCCACTATTTAGATCATACAACTTCATGAATCAAGAGGTCTTTAATCAAGGTTGTAATGGGGCCAAGGGGTTTGTAATGTGGTTGAAGAACAAAAGGATAAAGATATCACAAAGGTTCCAAAGAGTTCATAAAGTTTAGAGACATAAAAAGATTATACAAAGAAACTTCTCAAAACTCTTTACGAGTACATAGTCACCTAGGCCGGATATTCATGTTGGGCCTTTTCTTCATTCTAAACAACTTTGTAACATCTTTTTCTTTTTCCACAAATTCAAGAGATGATTCATATTTTTTTTTTTTTTTTACATAGGAATGTATTTGCCAGTATTCCATTTCTTTTTTCTCTTGACTTTTCTTTTCCCCCCACACTTATTTCTTGTTTCTAACCCAAATTTTTAACTAAAAATATCCCTTGTCTTTGCAACTTGTCTCAAAACATGCTAATTCATCTTTGGAACAAAGGTAAAGATATAAGTATATTTAGGTTAGGGACAAGTTATGGTTACCAAAGAGATAGCTTATTCAATGTAGGCTCAAATTAGTTCACTAAGGGTGTGTTCTCTTGGAACATCAATAAGGGATGGTTGTTTGGCCCTGGCTAAAAATCCTAATGCCTCTATCATATTCATGTTGTCACATGCATCAATATAGTCTCAAACGGTTTAAAGCAAGTTCTAGAGAATCATGTAATCATAAGAGCACTCAAGAAAGAAATTAGATTGATTTGTATAATGCATCAATCATTTTAGGCTCAAAAACTCACAAGAATGATTATACAAGTCAGATTAAGTCTAAACATGCTTCTTTCTCAATCAACATATTATATTAACATTGGCTCATAAAAAGGTTGACATCAAGCTCAATTCTCATGAAAATCTTCTCACTAATAAATCTGTTTTAGACTTATGCAATTCATATCTCATCATTGTATTAAAAAGGAACTAAAACACACTAAAAAATAATAATAATAATAAAGACTCATAAAAAAAAAATAGTAGACAAAAATAAAAGAAATCCTAAATCATTCCCCCCACACTTAATTCTTACATTGTCCTCAATGTAAGTCTATTAACACAAATGAAAGAATCATGTGTAAGAGAAAAGAACTAATAACATAAGAATAGGAACAACTAAGACTCAAAACAAAACAAACTCATGCAACCTAAATAATCCTAAAATACTAAACAAAAATTAACAAGTAAACATAAAAAGATTAAAACCAAACTGACAAGGTATGTCTCAAGTCTCCCTTACTCAGACCTTGTTCAGAATGAATACTTCTAAATTGCTTAAAACACAACAAACTCTATTTTTTTTTTTTTTTTTTTTTTTTTTTTGAAAAGAAGAAATCAAACTGACAAGGTATGTCTCAAGTCTCCCTTACTCAGACCTTGTTCAGAATGAATACTTCTTAAATTTTTTTTTTTTTTTTTTTTTTTTTAAATTAGCAAAATATGTCCCTTACCCCCTACTAAAATATGACATTGTCCCCAATGTCAAATTTTAAAGGTAGAATTTAGGAGATATTACCTGCAGAGGTTGCTAACCACTTATTATAACTGAGACACAACAAGCAAAATGTTAGATAATGTCACAAAGACAAAGTGCAATCCACTCCTTGCTCGTCCATATCTCTTTTTCTTTTTCCGAGCGTTTGCGAAACAACCGTAGCAGATAAACACTCATAAGCTTGGAGCTTTTTAAGTAAATCTTCAATGGTTGTAGCAGAAATTATGGTTCTCCTTGCCTCTGAAAACATGAATCCATTATCCACAGCATTATCTAAATATAAAAGCAAATTACTAAAATAACCATTAATATTAAGCAAACCAATGGGTTTCTTATTTGTGACCAAAGATGACCAAGAAGCCACGCAAGCTATTTCTTCCAATGTACCCAGACCTCCTGGTAAAGCAATGAATGCATCGGCAGAATGGTACATGATTGTTATCCGTTCAGGGACACTCCAGACTTGTATTTCCTTACCCACGGTAGGTCCACAAAAACTTGTGAATAGTTTTGGCACTATTCCTAGAACTGGACTTCCTCCGGCGTGTGCTGCTGTAGCGACTGCTCCCATTAAACCCGTACTACCGCCTCCATAAATCAACTGGGTCTTTTGTTGGGCAAGTATTACTCCAACTCTTATGGCTTCATCAGCGAATATGTTATTTTTCCCTGGATAAGCACCTCCAAAAACACAAATTTTTTTTATGCGTTGGGACGAAGTACTTTCCATTTTTTTTTCTTTTTCGAGTGCCTGAAAGAGAATGAGTACATGGTGTAATATATAGAGGACTGAGTAGTGAATCAGACAAGAGTAATAATGTCGCCGAAAGTGTATTTGACCTGTCAGAAGAAAATGTTAACCTAACAAAAGATTTTTGCGTGATTTCAGGAAGAAAATCAAAAAGAGAAGAAAAATCAACCGTAAAAGTCAAGAGTAATAATGTCGCCGAAAATGTATTTGACCTGTCAGAAGAAAATGTTAACCTAACAAAAGATTTTTGCGTGATTTCAGGAAGAAAATCAAAAAGAGAAGAAAAATCAACCGTAAAAGACAAATAAAAAAAAAGAGAATACTTACACAAATCGAACAACACGTAAATTAAACCAAAATGAAGTTATTGCAAATCAAACCAAAAGCTGAGAAGTCATTTATTGTAGTTGTGATTGTGGCTCACATCTTCCTCTGGTTTTACGTCCAGAAACGGCTTAAACGCCTTCTATGAGTCGAGGATATGCTTCCCATCCAGTTTTCTTACAAGCTGGCAAACAGGGTCTTTTAACATCAGATTCCCAAGATGTTGCCATTCCCTTTGGAATTGCGGCCATAAATCAAGAATTTCTCTTTGTACGTCTCCACTAGGATGCGTCTCAAGAGAAAGTTGGATATTACCCAAATTCTCCTTACTCAGTCCATCCTTAATGAATTCAATTTTATCATCTCGATTAGAGGACGGAATCCCAATAGAACGACATTTACCGTTACACGTCCATCGTGCACATTTGTGGCAATTTGAACTTATGCGCTTTGCTCGTCGCTTCTTTGCAAAAGTGCTTCTACCTGTACCTGGTAAATGCAAAACAGGAAGATATTCATCTTCACGTACCTTGGCTTCAATTATCCAACGTATGTCGTCAGGAATCCCTTTGTGCATAAGCATTCTTAATCTTTCAAGTCGAACTTGGTAAAGCTTCAGTAAAATATTTCGAGGAAAAGGAGGAAATCGTTTCTGCAATCTTGTGAGAATATCATCCATCCTGAAAAAAAAAATGAAAAAAATGAAAGAGAAATTGGAAGAGAAATTTATATACAATATCAGTTTTGTGGGTAGCTGATGGAACCGATTTAAATAATCACGGAGTACCGTTATCCGCCATTTAACCGGGGTTAAAAAAAAAAAAATTATATTTACATCTAGTTATTTTGAAAACAAGGATCAGAAAGAAAAACAACCTAAAAAGACTCAAAAACAAAATAAACATAAAAATAAATAAATAAAAACAATAAAAAATAATAAAAGGAAAAGGAAAAGAAAGCAAATCTGAGTATGGCAGGTTGGTAATTTCTTCATTAATTGGACTGCCTTCCCAATTAGTACTGGTTTAAGTTGTCCAACCTAACCAACACCCCTTCTTGGCTTTTTAGGCTTGTTAGGCTCATACATGAAACTTCCCAAATTTGAACGTTTGATAGGAAGCTTTATTTGCACAAAACTGGATGCATTCTCCATTACAAGTATTATTCCATCATCCTTTGTGGTGCATATCTCATCGAGGAATGGAGCATATTTTGATACTTGTTGAATGGCATCCACAAACAAGTTGTTTAAGGTTTCTGGCATGTGTTGTTCATGTTCTTCCTCCTTGAACTTTGCAAATCTACTAGGAAAAGTTGGAGAAGAAACATTAGTAAAAAGTGGAACCTTAAACGTTACCTCAGGTGCCGAAATACTCTTATTTGGATTTGTGGCTTCATTATCCTCAAGAATAGAATCCATCTCTAATTTTGTCTCATCCTCATCTTGTTCCTCATTCCTCAAGGTCACAATAGTAGCATTCTCCTTTGGGTTAATCATCGTTTGGGCAGGGAGTTCTTCAGATCTTTGTGCTACCCATCCCACCATACTACTAGTCAATTGGATCATTTGCTTTTCCAAACTCTGGATGCTTGCCCTTGTTTCCTGTTGAAATTGCAAAGTATCAGTAACAAGAGAATAGACAATATCTTCTAAAGAAGTACCTGAGTTTTGAGTCATATGTGGTGGTTGAAAAAGATCTGGTTCTTGGGACCATGATTGATTGAAGCTAGATGGATGAGTGTAATTGGCATAAGGATCTACTTCTTGGTAATTTTTCGAGTAGCCATAATTAGTATGATCCCACCATCCCTCATGGTAAGTGTTTGAGTAATGATCATACTGTTGGTCTTGGAACACTTGATGGCTTTGACATCCTCCCATGGCCAATTGTTGAACTGGGTAGCTGAGATTGGCTTGTTGATTTTCCATGTTCATGTATGCCACCAACTCTTCAAGAGTTAGATTGCTCAATTCCATCGTTTTTTTTTTTTTTTTTATATTTTTTTATATTTTTTTTATATTTTTTCAAAATTTGATAAGAAAAACCCGTATGTACAAGAAAATAAAACTCATTAGAACTGAAAATAAGAATAAACCAAGTAACAAATAAACTAAAGAAAACAATCCCCGGCAACGGCGCCAAAAATTTGATGCACCCAAAAGAGTGTATCTTATTTAACCTTGCACTAAAAAGATCAATTGTAAGTATAATGATTAGCAAGGGTCGAGTCCTCAGGGATTGGGTTTTAATCTATGAGTTATTAGTTTATAACTTACGTTCAAAGAAAACAATAAAAGAAAAGGGGTTTTTGAAGCCAGATTTAAACTAAAGTAAATAATAAGAATAAGATACAAGGCGGTATAACCAGCCAATAAAAATATATATACTAAATTAGGCGGTATAACCAGTCAATAAAAATATATATACTAAATTAGGCGGTATAACCAGCCAATAAAAATAAAACAAAGTTAATATACAAATTAGGCGGTATAACCAGCCAATAAAAATAAATATACTTTTAAAAATAAGCAAACTAGAAAAGTAAGAAAACAAGTAAGTAAGAAGAATCAAATATGAAAAATATGGTTAAGGTTTCATTCTCCACCACTAGACATCATTAAGAATCAATTTCAGATCTATCAATATCAACCAACTATCAAAGTTAACAACCGTAGATAACAACAAGCTCTGTTATCCCAATCTTTCCTTAGTTTGTCGTTAAATAGAACAAGCTCTCTATTTAATCTCTAACCATTAAACAACCTAGAATAAGCTCTCTAAATTCAATTTAATGGCAGCTTTATGATGAGAAAGATAGGTTGATCTAAGCAACAAACACATAAGCTCGGATTGTTCAACTTAGGTTATGTTCCACTTTGCAATTATTGAAAACTTGACCATAATCATTAATCACAAATTGCCACTTATGAATAGGAAATCAAGACAATTACACGGATCAAGACTCCTAGACTAGCAATAGATAATTATCAAGATCTATCTAGTTGTACACCTAAATAAATCAAGACAACATCATGAACAATTCTTGTAGAAGAACATAAGCAACTTTGATAGAAAATTAATGATAGATAGAATCTGAAAATCAATCACAAAACATGTCTAGGGCTTTGAAATCACCCTTAACCAAATAGAAGTTTAGCCTAACATAGGCATTGTAAACATAAACATAAAATTAAAGAAAATCTAAGAAGAAAATAAAAGAAAGAAAGAAGAAGAGGAAGAATATTATTTATCCAACCTCTTGCTCTCTCTAAAGAAAAAGAAAACTAGAGAAAAGAAAGAAAACTAGAGAAAAGAAAGAAGAAGAAAACTTAGAGAATTTTATTAAAATGGCTAATATCCTACCTATGTACAATATGATCCCTTACAATCATCCAAGGCCCTCTATTTATACACATTTTGGAGGGCTAAATGACAAGAGACAAGCTTTACAAATTTCAAAGGTAGGTATATGACGATTTTGATCAGCCAACTTGATGGTCGATTTCGTCAATATTGGAGGCCTGATCGGATCACATGGTCTTCTAGAAAAAGGTTCCCCTATCAGTTAAGGAACCATATCCGTTGGAATCAGCTCATTTGCTGATGTGGTTAAGCAGATATGGGCAAAATACGAAAACATGTCAGCACAGATGTCATTACACATCAGCCACATTGATGGTCGATTTATTCAATATTGGAGGCCTGATCTGATCACATGGTCTTCTAGACAAAGGTTTCCCTATCAGTTACGGAACCATAGCCGTTGGAATCAGCTCATTTGCTGATGTGGATAAGAAGATACGGGCATAATACGAAAACATGTCAGCACAGATGTCATTACACATCAGCCACCTTGATGGTCGATTTCGCTAGGGAAAACGACTCCGTTTTAAGAAGTGTAAAACATGAAAAAGATAGATATGCCTCTTAGCTTTGCATGGCTACAAATTTCAGCCTTATTGCTTCAGTGAAACTCGAGATATAGCTGATATGGCAAAAGGTGTCGGAACTGAAACTGAACTGGATTTGCCCTTAATTCTAGTAATCTGAAATCACTCAAAGAAACTTGTGAAAAACACCAAAATACATAAAAATATAAAAGATCATAAACACAATTAGACTAAACAATAATAACTCGTATTTGACACAAAACATTAATAAAACATAACTAAAAACTATATAATTATACGAGTTATCAAGAATCATGTAATCATAAGAGCACTCAAGAAAGAAATTAGATTGATTTGTATAATGCATCAATCATTATAGGCTCAAAAACTCACAAAGATGATTATACAAGTCAGATTAAGTCTAAACATGCTTCTTTCTCAATCAACATATCATATTAACATTGGCTCATAAAAAGGTTGACATCAAGCTCAATTCTCATGAAAATCTTCTCACTAATAAATCTGTTTTAGACTTATGCAATTCATATCTCATCATTCTATTGAAAGTAACTAAAAAAAAAAAAACACTAAGTCTAAACATGCTTTTTTTTTTTTGAAGAAGAAGAAGATTAAATCAAACTGACAAAGTATGTCTCAAGTCTCCCTTACTCAGACCTTGTTCAGAATGAATACTTCTAAATGTCTTAAAACACAACAATTTTTTTATTATTAGCAAAATATGTCCCTTACCCCTACTAAAATATGACATTGTCCCCAATGTCAAATTTTAAAGGTAGAATTTAGGAGATATTACCTGCAGAGGTTGCTAACCACTTATTATAACTGAGACACAACAAAAAAAATGTTAGATAATGTCGCCGAAAGTGTATTTGACCTGTCAGAAGAAAATATTAACCTAACAAAAGATTTTTGCGTGATTTCAGGAAGAAAATCAAAAAGAGAAGAAAAATCAACCGTAAAAGACCAATGCAAAAAAAAACGAGAATAATTACACAAATCGAACAACACGTAAATTAAACCGAACTGAAGTTATTGCAAATCAAACCAAAAGCTGAGAAGTCATTTATTGTAGTTGTGATTGTGGCTCACATCTTCCTCTGGTTTTACGTCCAGAAACGGCTTAAACGCCTTCTATGAGTCGAGGATATGCTTCCCATCCAGTTTTCTTACAAGCTGGCAAACAGGGTCTTTTAACATCAGATTCCCAAGATGTTGCCATTCCCTTTGGAATTGCGGCCATAAATCAAGAATTTCTCTTTGTACGTCTCCACTAGGATGCGTCTCAAGAGAAAGTTGGATATTACCCAAATTCTCCTTACTCAGTCCATCCTTAATGAATTCAATTTTATCATCTCGATTAGAGGACGGAATCCCAATAGAACGACATTTACCGTTACACGTCCATCGTGCACACTTGTGGCAATTTGAACTCATGCGCTTTGCTCGTCGCTTCTTTGCATAAGTGCTTCTACCTGTACCTGGTAAATGCAAAACAGGAAGATATTCATCTTCACGTACCTTGGCTTCAATTATCCAACGTATGTCTTCAGGAATCCCTTTGTTCATAAGCATTCTTAATCTTTCTAATCGAACTTGGTAAAGCTTCAGTAAAATATTCCGAGGAAAAGGAGGAAATCGTTTCTGCAATCTTTTGAGAATATCATCCATCCTGAAAAAAAATGAAATAAAATAAAATGAAAGAGAAATTTATATACAATATCAGTTTTGTGGGTAGCTGATGGAACCGACTTAAATAATCACGGAGTACCGTTATCCGCCATTTAACCGGGGTTAAAAAAATGTATTATATATATATATATATTTTTTTGGAAATTAGTAAAAATTATATTTACATCTAGTTATTTTCAAAACAAGGATCAGAAAGAAAAACAACCTCTTCTTAAGTAACATGATTTTCCAAAAAGAGTTTGAGTCTTTGTCCATTTACCTTGAATACGTTACCATTTTGAGGATTCTCAATGTCAACTGCTCCATAATGATACACATGCTTAACCACAAATGGGCCAGTCCATCTTGATCTCAACTTACCAGGAAATATGTGAAGTCTAGAATTATAAAGTAGAACTTTTTGCCCAACATTAAATGTTTTTCTTGAAATTAACTTGTCATGAAAGGCTTTAGTTCTTTTTTTATGAATTTTAGAATTCTCATATACATCATTTCTGAGTTCCTCAAACTTTTGTTTCCAACAATGCTTAACCTGAAAAGAATTTAACAAAGAATCAGTGTGTGAAATTTCTGAAGCATTATCAAACTCACATTCAATTAAATAAGCTTCTAAAGGATCATGGAATGTGGTAGTGGTGAGATGTTCATGAACAAGTTCTTCAATGAAATCCACTTCATGTACTTCTGAATCATCACCAGGTTGCTTGCAAGTGTTGAACACATTTAATTCTAAAGTCATATTTCCAAAAGAAATGTTCAACATACCATTCCTGCAATTTATCAGAGCATTAGAAGTTGCAAGAAATGGACGGCCTAATATAACAGGAATTTGAACATTTGGATTTGAAACAGGATGTGTGTCCAAAACAATAAAATCAACAGGGAAGTAAAAATTATCAATTTGAACCAAAACATCTTCAACTATCCCTCGAGGAATTTTTACAGAACGATCAGCTAGTTGAAGTGTAACAGGTGTTTCCTTGAGTTCACCTAAACCTAACTGTTGATAAACAGAAAAAGGCAAAAGATTAACACTAGCACCAAGATCAAGCAATGCACGTTCTATTCTAGTGTTTCCAATGATGCATGAGATTGTTGGACATCCAGGATCTTTGAATTTTGGTGGAGTAAGGTGCTGAATGATTGAGCTCACACTTTCCGTCAGAAATGCTTTCTTTTGTACATTATGTTTCCTTTTAACTGTGCACATGTCCTTCAAAAATTTAGCATAAGATGGAACTTGTTTGATTGCATCCAATAAAGGAATGTTAATCTTAACTTGTTTGAAAAGTTCATAAATTTCTGCATTTTGATTCAAATTCTTTATTGTTTGCAACCTTTGAGGAAAATGAGCAGGATGCATACCTTTTTCTTTGTCCAAATTTTCAAGAAGTTCAGACTTACCATCATCCTTACCATTACTTTTCGGAGGGGAAGGAGGATCTTGGTCTTTTGATGGAATGTTTTTGTCAATTGCCTTTCCACTTCGAAGAGTTGTGATAGAACTGGCATTTTCCTGTTGAGTTTCATTGGAGCAAGAAACAAGACATTGAGTAGAAGGGTTAGGCTGAGGTTGAGCAGGAAACTTACCTTTTTCTTGAGTGCGTAATGAAGCTGTCAATGTGGACAAGGTGTTTTTGATCTCATTGATGTCCTGTGAAGTCCGGTTATTCACATTTGCTTGTGTTTGCATGAATGCTTGCAATGTCTCTTCCAAGGTTTGTACACGTGAAGGTTGATAGGAAAAAGTGTTGCCCGGCTTTTGAGATTGTGGTACCTGAACATGATTATTATTCCGCCAACTGAAGTTGGGATGATTTCTCCATTCAGGGTTATACGTTTCAGAGTAAGGAGAAGGAAAAGGCTTTTTAAATGTGTTTATGGAATTTACTTGATCATGCAACGCTTCTTTAAGAATGGGGTGTCCCATGATTTCACAAATTTCACAACTTTCTTCATTTTTAACCGTTTTGACTTCTTTTACTTCTCTAAGTTCCATGGCTTCAATCTTTCTAGCCAAATTAGCTACTTTAGCTTTTATCTCATCTTCTTGACTAAAATGATATTTACCTTTGTTAGAAACAAGATTAGATCTATTGGAACTTTCAGAGGAATTATCTGTGTGCCAGGCTTGAGAGTTATCTGCCAAATGGTCTAAGTAGTCAAAGGCTTCTTCAGGTTCTTTTTCTAGAAACTCACCGTTACACATTGTTTCAACAAATTGTTTAGTTTTGGGAGTTAAACTTTCATAAAAGAAACTAATAAGACGCCATTTTTCAAAACCATGATGTGGACAAGAACTTAACAAATCTTTAAAACGATCCCAGCACTGAAAAAATGCTTCATTTTGATTTTGATTGAAATTTTGAATCTGTCTTTTCAAAGCAGTAGTTTTATGTGCTGGGAAAAATTTCTTTAGAAACTCAGTTTGTAATTCTTGCCATGTGCCAATTGACCTTGGTTTTAAATTATGAAGCCAAATTTTTGCTTTATCTTTTAAAGAAAAAGGAAATAATTTTAGCTTGACAATTTCATTTGTACATTGTTGGTCATTAAAGGTGACACATACATCTTCGAAGTCTTTTAGAAACGAGTAAGCACTTTCCGATTCCAACCCATAGAAATTTGGAAGCAAAGCTATCATACCTGGATTAAAACGAAAGTTGTTTGCATTGAGAGGAAAAATAAAACAAGAGGGTGATGAGCTTCGAGTTGGTTGCAAGTAGTCACGCATGGTGCGTACTTGTCTGTTCTCATCTTCAGCATGAACACTTTCATTGTCAGCCATGGTAGGAGTTGTATTAGAAAGATTACCTGAAAAAGTTTCACAATAAAATCTAACTAAACGACGAGATCTAAAATCACGTCGCCAAACAAGCATAAAACAAAGTTAATATACAAAATTAGGCGGTATAACCAGCCAATAAAAATAAATATAAACAAATTAGGCGGTATAACCAGCCAAAAAAAATAAATATACTTATAAACTTATATACTTAATATTGCCTCCCCGGCAACGGCGCCAAAAACTTGATGGTGACTCAATTAAGAGTTGTAAACCCAAGTGCAGGTTATGTTCAAGTAATAAATTCTCGGGTGTCCGAGGTCGAACCACAGGGAAGCGTATTAGTAAGTATAAGTTTATAAATATATAAGAAAAAGAAAGTAAACAAGATATTAGGGAATCAACAACAAAACAAAATAAACAAGATATTAGAGAACAAAATAAATAAAATAACATAAAAGAAATTAAACAAAATATAAAAAACAATAAGAAAGGATGTTGAGGTTAGAGAATCCACTCTTGGTGTTATGCTAAGATTAATCTTGTTTTATTACACAATTGAAATCCACACATAAGGGAGGTTCCAATCGGAAGGTTTAGCAATTCAGTCCAAATTGTCCAACGTCCATAGCATATGATATTATGTTCATTTGGTGTCCTCAAAACTCATAAAAAGAGTCCAAGCATTCCTTATGCCAAAGTATATGTCTACAACAAATCAAGGTTATGAAACCAAGCATTTACTGTGCCATTTTCATTGTCAATAATGAATCAAGATCTCTACTTTGCAAGTATGATTTTAAACCAAAAGAAAATATTATCTATACTAGTGCTTATAAATGATGATTCATTTTAGCTCATGTTTAAGAGACTAACCTTAGCATTTACCAAGAGCTTCACCTCATCACCTCAACAATATGATTAGAAACACATACTAGATATGAATAAAATGAAAAGAAATGTAAGAAGAAAAAGAAAACTAGAGAAAGGAAAGAAAAAGAAAACTTAGAGAATTTTATTACAATGGCTATCCTACCAATGTATCAATGTATCCCCATACTCATCCAAGGCCCTCTATTTATACACATTTTGGAGGGCTAAATGACAAGAGACAAGCTTTACAAATTTCAAAGGTAGGTATAATAGGTGGGTGCATTTTTCTAACAATTTTCGTCATATTGTATGACAATTCTGATCAGCCAGCTTGATGGTCGATTTTGTCAATGTTGGAGGCTCGATCTGATAAAATTGTCTTCTAGAAAAATATACCCCTATCAGTTGTGGATCCATAGCCGTTGGAATCAGCTCATTTGCTGATGTGGATAAGAAGATATGGGCAAAATACGAAAACAGGTCAGCACAGACGTCATTGCACATCAGCCAACTTGATGGTCGATTTCACTAGGGAAAACGACTCCGTTTCAAGAAGTGTAAAACATGAAAAAGATAGATATGCCTCTTAGCTTTGCACGGCTACAAATTTCAGCCTTATTGCTTCAGTGAAACTCGAGATATAGCTGATATGGCAAACGGTGTCGGAACTGGAACTGAACTGGATTTGCCCTTAATTCTAGTAATCTGAAATCACTCAAAGAAACTTGTGAAAAACACCAAATTACATAAAAATATAAAAGATCATAAACACAATTATACTAAACAATAATAACTCGTATTTGACACAAAACAATAATAAAACATAACTAAAAACTATATAATTATACGAGTTATCATGGACCTACCTTGGGTAAGGAAATACAAGTCTGGAGAATCCCTGAACGGATAACAATCATGTACCATTCTGCCGATGCATTCATTGCTTTACCAGGAGGTCTGGGTACATTGGAAGAAATAGCTTGCGTGGCTTCTTGGTCATCTTTGGTCACAAATAAGAAACCCATTGGTTTGCTTAATATTAATGGTTATTTTAGTAATTTGCTTTCATATTTAGATAATGCTGTGGAAAATGGATTCATGTTTTCAGAGGCAAGGAGAACCATAATTTCTGCTACAACCATTGAAGATTTACTCAAAAAGCTCCAAGCTTATGAGTGTTTATCTGCTACGGTTGTTTCGCAAACGCTCGGAAAAAGAAAAAGAGATATGGACGAGCAAGGAGTGGATTGCACTTTGTCTTTGTGACATTATCTAACATTTTGCTTGTTGTGTCTCAGTTATAATAAGTGGTTAGCAACCTCTGCAGGTAATATCTCCTAAATTCTACCTTTAAAATTTGACATTGGGGACAATGTCATATTTTAGTAGGGGGTAAGGGACATATTTTGCTAATTTAAAAAAAAAATAAAATTTGTTGTGTTTTAAGACATTTAGAAGTATTCATTCTGAACAAGGTCTGAGTAAGGGAGACTTGAGACATACCTTGTCAGTTTGATTTAATCTTCTTCTTCAAAAAAAAAAAACATGTTTAGACTTAGTGTGTTTTTAGTGTGTTTTAGTTACTTTCAATACTATGATGAGATATGAATTGCATAAGTCTAAAACAGATTTATTAGTGAGAAGATTTTCATGAGAATTGAGCTTGATATCAACCTTTTTATGAGCCAATGTTAATATGATATGTTGATTGAGAAAGAAGCATGTTTAGACTTAATCTGACTTGTATAATCATCCTTGTGAGTTTTTGAGCCTATAATGATTGATGCATTATATAAATCAATCTAATTTCTTTCTTGAGTGCTCTTATGATTACATGATTCTCTAGAACTTGCTTTAGACCTTGTTGAGACTATATTGATGCATGTGACAACATGAATATGATAGAGGCATTAGGATTTTTAGCCAGGGCCAAACAGCCATCCCTTATTGATGTTCCAAGAGAACACACCCTTAGTGAACCAATTTGAGCCTACATTGAATAAGCTATCTCTTTGGTAACCATAACTTGTCCCTAACCTAAATATACTTATATCCTTACCTTTGTTCCAAAGATGAATTAGCATGTTTTGAGACAAGTTGCAAAGACAAGGAAGATCTATTGAAAATTTGGGTTAGAAACAAGAAATAAGTGTGGGGGGGGGGAAGAAAAGAAAAGTCAAGAGAAAAAAAAAGAAATGGAATACTGGCAAATACATTCCTATGTAAAAAAAAAAAAATATGAATCATCTCTTGAATTTGGGGAAAAAGAAAAAGATGTTACAAAGTTGTTTAGAATGAAGAAAAGGCCCAACATGAATATCCGGCCTAGGTGACTATGTACTTGTAAAGAGTTTTGAGAAGTTTCTTTGTATGATCTTATTATGTCTCTAAACTTTATGAACTCTTTGGAACCTTTGTGATATCTTTATCCTTTTGTTCTTCAATCACATTACAACCTTGATTAAAGACCTCTTGATTCATGAAGTTGTATGATCTAAATAGTGGAGAATAGGTGGACAAGCAAGAATATGGTCGAACTGTTTTCATGAGATTGATTGAGTGTAAACACTTTACCACTACTTTAAAGAATGAAAATCATGAGAGTATCCCATGTGAGTAGTTGAGATTAAGTTTGAATATGCACTATTTTGATTGAAATATGTTATGTTAATATTGGCTTAACTCAAACAATTTACATTCAAGCATGATTTTTTGTGAAATTCTTTAAGCTATTGATTAGTTTATAAGACTTGTTCAAAGATTGTCTCTAATGTGTATTGAAAGGATTAGGAGTAAATATTTTTAGTATATGTAGTTTATTTATATTTTAGTTTTTCAATGTTTGTGGGTATCGTTCTAGTAAACCCTCACGAGACTAAACTCGTCCACTAGGGACACCTAGGGGTTTAAAGGCTTGTGTCACATGCTAAGTGCCACCGTGATTTCCTACAAAAGTGGATTAGATTAGATTTTCTTATTTTATTTTTATTTGTTTTTGCTCGAGGACTAGCAACAATCTAAGTGTGGGGGTGTGATAACTCGTATAATTATATAGTTTTTAGTTATGTTTTATTATTGTTTTGTGTCAAATACGAGTTATTATTGCTTAGTCTAATTCTGTTTATGATCTTTTATATTTTTATGTAATTTGGTGTTTTTTTTTACAAGTTTCTTTGAGTGATTTCAGATTACTAGGTTAAATCAACAATTAAGGGCAAATTCAGTTCAGTTCCAGTTCCGACACCTTTTGCCATATCAGCTATATCTAGAGTTTCACTGAAGCAATAAGGCTGAAATTTTAACCGTGCAAAGTTAAGAGGCATATCTAACTTTTTCATGTTTTACACTTCTTGAAACGGAGTCGTTTTCCCTAGCGAAATCGACCATCAAGTTGGCTGATGTGCAATGACGTCTGTGCTGACCTGTTTTGGTATTTTGCCCATATCTTCTGATCCACATCAGCAAATGAGCTGATTCCAACGGCTATGGATCACTAACTGATAGGGAAACATTTTTCTAGAAGACCATGTGATCAGATCAAGCTTCCAATATTGACAAAATCGACCATCAAGTTGGCTGATCAAAATTGTCATACAATATGACGAAAATTATTAGAAAAATGCACCCACCTATTATACCTACCTTTGAAATTTGTAAAGCTTGTCTCTTGTCATTTAGTCCTCCAAAATGTGTATAAATAGAGGGCCTTGGATGATTGTATGAGGCATTGTACATTGGTAGGATATTAGCCATTGTAATAAAATTCTCTAAGTTTTCTTCTTCTTTCTTTTCTCTAGTTTTCTTTTTCTTTATTTTCTTCTTCTTCTTTCTTTCTTTTATTTCCTTCTTAGATTCTCTTTAATTTTATGTTTATGTTTACAATGCCTATGCTAGGCTAAACTTCTATTTGGTTAAGGGTGATTTCAAAGCCCTAGACATGTTTTGTGATTGATTTTCAGATTCTATCTATCATTAATTTTCTATCAAAGTTGCTTATGTTCTTCTACAAGAATTGTTCATGATGTTGTCTTGATTTATTTAGGTGTACAACTAGATAGATCTTGATAATTATCTATTGCTAATCTAGGAGTCTTGATCCGTGTAATTGTCTTGATTTTCTATTCATAAGTGGCAATTTGTGATTAATGATTATGGTCAAGTTTTCAATAATTGCAAAGTGGAATATAACCTAAGTTGAACAATCCGAGCTTATGTGTTTGTTGCTTAGATCAACCTATCTTTCTCATCATAAAGCTGCCATTAAATTGAATTTAGAGAGCTTATTCTAGGTTGTTTAATGGTTAGAGATTAAATAGAGAGCTTGTTATATTTAACGATAAACTAAGGAAAGATTGGGATAACAGAGCTTGTTGTTATCCACGGTTGTTAACTTTGATAGTTGGTTGATATTGATAGATCTGAAATTGATTCTTAATGATGTCTAGTGGTGGAGAATGAAACCTTAACCATATTTTTCATATTTGATTCTTCTTACTTACTTGTTTTCTTACTTTTCTAGTTTGCTTATTTTTAAAAGTATATTTATTTTTATTGGCTGGTTATACCGCCTAATTTAGTATATATATTTTTATTGGCTGGTTATACCGCCTTGCATCTTATTCTTATTATTTACTTTAGTTTAAATCTAGCTTCAAAAACCCATTTTCTTTTATTGTTTTCTTTGAACGTAAGTTATAAACTAATAACTCATAGATTAAAACCCAATCCCTGAGGACTCGACCCTTGCTAATCATTATACTTACAATTGATCTTTTTAGTGCAAGGTTAAATAAGATACACTCTTTTGGGTGCATCACTAATCGAGACTAATCGAATGAGTTCAAGTAATTCGATTTTTATCTCGAATCGTATTCGAGCTTTAAAAATAAAACTCGATCGAATTCGAACCGAATTTTAAATCACAAATTTCAAATCGAGTTTTTTATTGCTTGAACTCTGCTCAACGCGATTACATACCGGATGACTACTGAAACTAATGAATTTTGTGCTTTTCTATGCAACAGTGGGCCAACATACAGCCACACGAATATAAAAGCAAGACGAAGTTTGGGGATATCAATAAATATAATGCAAAAGTACGGAGCCAGCACGAGGAATATTTTCTCTATTCTTGAACATAAAAGGGTTCACATATCAAGCGATTCAACTACAAAAGGTTAGTCATTTTCATGTGCAATAAGGTCGGTGTTGTTGGATTCTTAATTTAATATTGGGTTTATATATATGAATAATTATGTGTTATAGACTGTTGAATAAGGTTAAGCTCATTTAAAATGATTTATTGAAGTTTTTATTATAAAATGTTTAAAAGTAAGTATTATAATTTGTTTTATTAAATTATTCTCAATTATTTTTTATTTTAAAATAATTATTATCAATCTATTTAATTATTTTATCATAATAAAAAACGAAAATAAAAATTTTCATTTATAATATATACTAATAAATATAAGAATTTTTTTCAATTGTAATAATAGAAATTATTTTTTATTTTTTAATCATAATTCAGAAAGAGAACATTCAAAATTATATAAAAAAAATATAATAATAAAGAAAAATATTTTAAAAGATAATTTAAAGTTCTAAATTAAAATAAATTTATAATTTGTGTTACATTTATTATTTTTTATTAAATTAAAAAAAAATTATACTTAATTTAAGTTCAAGCCATTTCGAATTAATTTTTTCAATCATTTTGGATTCGAGTCAGTTTGGGTCTGGATCAATTCAAGTTCGGATTAGGACCATTTCGGATATGGGTTGTTTTCGGATTCGAATTCGGATTGTTGACTTTTTATGATCAAATCCGGTTGGGTCGAGTATTGACGAATTTTTCGTGTCAGGTCAAAATTGACAAGTTTAACTACTATAATTAAAATTTATAAGCCATAAAGAAATTTGAAAATGGATAAAAAATACAAGTCATTGTCTAATGGGAAAAAAAGAAAGAAAAAGGAAAATGATTTTTTCATTCATTTTCTTTTCAAGAGTCAAGACATCTCTCTTCTTATGTTAAACATAGTCAAGATTCAACATATTTTCGATTATTTCTTATTTTAAATTTGATTAGTTTAATGTCATTTTCATATAAATTTAAAATATTATAAAAAGTCATAAATTAATAAGTTAGGTGTATTTAATGATGACAGCGAGTCGGATATCTGTATTTTTTTGTAATATCCGAATCTGAATACACAAAATTGCTTTGGAATCCGAATCCATTTATTATCCGCATTAAATCCAAATATTACTATCCGAATTCCAATTAAATAACATTATTCATCGGATATCTGAATCAGCTAAATATCCGAATTCAGTAAGTAAAAAAAATTAAATCAAAATATAAAATCAAACAAAATTCAAATTCAAATAAAAGGATAATGGATTCAGATAGCGGATCCGGATATTCGAAGTCGTTATCCGTATAAGTAATGCGGATTCGGATAATAGATATCCGAGGTTTCATATCCGCATCCGTTCCGAATCCTCTGCGGATAGTAATTATAATATCTGAATCCGAATTTTATTCAAATCTGCAATATCCGAATCCGTAAAAAACGGATCGAATAATTGCAAATATCCGAATCTGCACTATCCATTGCCATCCCTAGGTGTATTATCAGAAAATAATAAAATTAATGAAAAATAGAAATTTTTTTAAATAATACAATAAAATGATTTTGAGAGCACATTCTATATTAATTTGATACTCTTCAAAAAAATCGGATACCGATTAATAAGAAAGGAAAAGAAAAAGGGAAATGATTTTTCATTCATTTTCTTTTCAAGAGTCAAGACATCTTCTTTTTATGTTAAACATAGTCAAGATTCAACATATTTTCGATGGTTTCTGATTTTAAATTTGATTAATTTAATGTCATTTTCATATAATTTTAAAATATTATAAAATCATAAAATATTAATAAGTTAGGTGTATTGTCATAAAGTAATGAAATTGATGGAAAAAATATAATTTTTTTTAATAATACAACCAAAAATGTTTTCAAGTTTTACTTTGATAAAATATTCTCTTTAAGTGATTTTGAGACATTCTATATTAATTTGATACTTTTAAAAAACTCGAATACTGATTAATAAAAATATATTTTCTTTTTATTAATTGGACTAACTCCTGTGATAAAAAAAAAATACCATGATTGAAGAACTTTTTAAATTTTTTTTTTCTTTTTAATTTTTTTTTTCTTTTTTTTTATTGGTGGATTAAAGATATCTATGGACCGAGAGCTTGAAAAATTTTATTTTCTCTTATCCAAACCTTCCCATCAAATTGATTGAAAATGACTTGAAATTGGTCAACCAGGCCAAGCTTCCTCCTTTTTTTTTTTTTTCCCTTTCTAATCTTTTTTTTGTCGCCCATCTTTATTCCATATCCCTTTTTACCAACAACCCGATTCATCCCTTTCTTTTAAAAAAAATATTAGCCTTTTCTGCTACCAACCCCACTTACCCGAATTCACCCTTTAGCTTTTGTTTTTTTTTTTTTAGAATGAATCAATCAAACCCAAAAAATAATAATAATAATAATAAAAATTGATCAAATTATACGATTAATTCTTTTATTATAATGAATTAACGAATTTAATCATTCTATCTTAATTTATCATAATCGAATTCTTAAACGTTAATAGATTGTTAAACTCAATCCAATTGTTAACGGGTTAATATCAGTCGTTTATTTTGATAACGTGGCATTTGACTTTTATGATATCGCATTTGACTTTTTTGATATGATATTTTTTTAAAATTTGATTGCTATGATGTGTATTTTACTTTTTTCATTTCTAATTTTTGATCAAATGGAATTTTTTTTACTTTTTAATTTTTACCAAATACACTATTAATTTTTTATTTTATTTTATCATTTTTACTTATTTTTCTCTCAACCCCAAAGCAATTGTCCAGCTCTTGAGAAACTTTCCCAAACAAAAACCTAACCCTAACCTAATTTACAAGAAATCAAAAGAAATTGGATCTCAGCATGATCCTTCAAGGAGACGAACTACGGCTAGCGGTAGGCCACCATTGCCAAAAAAAGCAAATACTAATTATTATGACAACGCGAACAACGGTTTACAGTCACCATTAATCTCGATGCCGCCAGTGCCACCTCCTCCACCTCTGCCTCCATTTAAAAAGCCAGAGCTTAGATTTGTGGTTTGTGGGGATTTTTTAAGATTCAAAGCAGTCTTAGTTCTCGATGTAGACGTGGAGGAAGTTGATGTTTCATCAAGCAAAAATTTTGTGGAGACGGTCAACAAGATGAACGGTGATGATGGGGTTGGGATTGGAGTTGGTTTTAGAGGGATTTAGGTGTTTGCAGGCCTAGTTTAGTATTGTTGTCGTTGTTTAAAAAATTCGATTTGAAAAAAATGTGTTTAAAAAATATTGTGAAAAATTGCTTTGAAAAAGTGTGATTTGAAATTTTTTAATGTTTGGCATTGTTGTGAAAAATTGCGGTCTGTAATTAAAATGACTAAAAAGGACATAATATTTAAAAGTACAGAATAAATTATTTTTAATATTAGTAAATTATTAAGATGTATAAAAAATAATTGTGTGACTTAATAATATAAATTTATACAAAAATAAATTTTCAAAATAATTGTGTGACTTAATAATACAAATTTATAAAAAAATAAAATTTTCAAATTTTATTAAAAAATTAAATTATTTAAAATTAAAAAATAAATAGTTATATTCTCTTCATATTTTTATTTTAAGTTAAAAAATATCAATAATATAAAATTTTATATACTTAGAAAAATAAAAGAATAATTTTATTTTTAAAAAAAAAAACAAAATTCACTAGAGGATAATTTTGTCATAATTTTTTAATAAAAAAGGTATTTGATAATTTTTTCCCCAAACTATGATTTGTAAATCACAAAGCCCTTTTGTTTTTTTAGATTTAGTTTAAAATCAGCGTTCAAAAAGTGTTTAAAAAAAAAAATTAATTGTTTAACATTGTTTAACGGTCAACAGTCAGAAGCAACGCAAAACGCAATATTAGTGCTGATGTTAATGTTAAAGCTGAGGCCTTTGTTGCTAGGTTCAAGGATGGGTGGAAATTAGAGAGAATAAACTCCATGAAAGAGAAGAAAAAGGATTAATAGGCTGAGATCCAACAAACAAAGTTGAAGAACAAGAACAAGTTGTTGGTGAGAGAGTACAAGAATGGCGAGAGACTCATGGTCTTGATCTTGATCTTGGTCTTGGTTTTTCCTTTCAATCAATTCACTGAGTGATATTCCATCAATTCCCTAGCAAACTCCCATCACAATCTTTTAAAACCCATTTCAGTTTTTTGTGTTGCATTTCTGGTGGTGGATTTTGTTTTTGATTTGGGAGATTTCACTACAACTGTGTGGTCTGAGAGAGAATAGAAAAAAATAGCTGGAAAAAAAAAATAGCGAGAAACATAAATAGATCAGGAAAAAAAATTATTTAATTTGAAATTATAAAAAATGCTTTAAATATTACACGTGGATAAAAAATTCTATGTCATTAAATATAAACGAATGTAAATATTATAAAAAACCAAATCAAAAAGTTAATAACTATATTAAAAAGTCAAATGCTACGTCATTATAAATAATAATAAAAATTAACAAAAATTATTAATTAAATTTGAATCATTAAAATATTAATGTACGAAAAATTGATTATAATAAATTAAGATAAAAATATTAAACCCGTCAATTCTCTATAATAAAAAAACTGAAAGTATAATTTATCTTTTAAGAGAAACAACAGAAATAGAGTAAAGATAAAAATGAAGATTTTTTCCACCTACATGTCCCGATGCTTATTTTGTATGCTTCAGATTTTTTTTTAGAAAAAGCACAAAACACTGTGTCAACTATAAAAGCAAAAAAGTCATTGTAGTGAATGAGATAAAAGCAAAAAACAAAGTCATGACACGTGGATAGACTAACTGACCTTTCAAATTAATGTCCAATATTTATTGTATGAATTTTGGTCAAATTTGTTGATTTTTATTTTTTGTTTATTTTTTAAAAAATTTTATTAACAAATACCTTAAAAACAATTTTTAAGATTATCATCTAACAATATCTTCATTTTATGCATTAAAAATAATAAATAAAATTATCAATTTTTGTATTTAATACAATACTTTTACTTGCATAAAAAAATATAATATTTTTACTATAAAAAAATATTAATTAACCTTTAAAAGTATCCTAAGAACACTCGTTAATAATTTTTTTTTTTTTTATAATTGAAATTTTATTTCAACATCTAAAGAAAATAGGAAACATGGTACAGAATTTTACAGCTTGTAAAAAAACCAATTTTTTTTTTTTTTGCTCTAGGTGTAAACGCACCTTTTTAAATTTTTTTGAACTTTTATTGTTTATTAAATTATTATGTTATAGGTTTAGGTGGTTAACAAATACCTTAAAAACAATTTTTAAGATTATCATCTAACAATATCTTCATTTTATGCATTAAAAATAATAAATAAAATTATCAATTTTTGTATTTAATACAATACTTTTACTTGCATAAAAAAATATAATATTTTTACTATAAAAAAATATTAATTAACCTTTAAAAATATCCTAAGAACACTCGTTAATATTTTTTTTTTTATAATTGAAATTTTATTTCAACATCTAAAGAAAATAGGAAACATGGTACAGAATTTTACAGCTTGTAAAAAAACCATTTTTTTTTTTTGCTCTAGGTGTAAACGCACCTTTTTATTTTTTTTGAACTTTTATTGTTTATTAAATTATTATGTTATAGGTTTAGGTGGTAAACATGATCTTTTCTTTTCTTTTTTTTGATTTTGTTCTTGGTGAAAACGCACCTTTCTAATTTTTTAATTTTTATTGTTTATTATGTTATATATATATATATATATTTTTGATAAAATAAAGTAAAAATATCAATATTTATTTAAAATTAGATGTATTCATGGATAAAGTCGAATCTTGATATGATATCAAAAGTATATATGCCTTTTCAAGTCCGACCCGTATAAAAATCTACTCAAAATCATTGAATAAAAACTCTAAACACAAAACAAAAAGCAAATAAAATAAGTATTAAAAGTAATAGTCAAATAAACATCAAAATATTTTAATTTATCGCTCTTGTAAAGAAATGGGAAATATATTTAAGCTACATAAATTCATTGTTCTTGAATATTTAATTTAGTGATAGGTTCATATATAATCCATGTTCAAAGAGCAAGATTGGTAATTTCGTATCACACACCTTTTCAACCAAAAAAAAAAATCATCTAATTAAAATCAAAAGTAGAAAAGATTTATTCATCTTTAATTAAGTAGAATAACTAGAAACAATAAATCGAGTTTGATCTATAAAATGAAAGCTACTTTTTACATGAAATGGTGTTTAAACCAAATGAAACTAAACCTTCACTACAAACAAATTGCCATATACTGACGCTTACTTTTACTAACGGTCAAATTCCGTCAGTAAATCAAGTTTATATTGACGGATTTTTATCCGTCAGAAAATATACAATATATACCGACACTTCTCTTTTCCGTCGATATAGGTTACATCTATTGTAACAGTTGAGCATTTTTTGTCAGTATAGGTTTGATTTATACCGACCGTTTTATTTTGACCGTCAGTATACACCTCATGAAAAAAAAATACCCGCTTTTTTTTTTTTTTTTCAATGGGCGGCGATTTATTTTAATTTTAAAAATATTTTTTTTTCATGCCCTATAACAACGGGACCCGTTGCTATAGGTCATTTGAATTTTATTTGGGAATCGACGTAATCCTCTTTTCTCCCGACTTTTTTTTTCCAAACCCCTCTTTTCTCCAAACCCCCTTTTCTCCAAAATATCAGTAAATCCCTTTCTTTCTTTTTCAAACGGGTTATTTTCTTTATGTAATTTTGCTTCTCCAAATCGAGCCGGAAGAGAGATCCGAGGTAACAAAATTTCTTATTTTCTCCAAATCCAGTTGTGTTTAGGGTTTCTCATTCTCCAAATCGAACCGCAAAGAGTAAGGTTTTCTTCTTGATAGGTTGAGATTGCGAGAGAAGGGTGGAGCCATTCGTTGCAAAGTTGTGACGTTGATAAAGGGCGATAAGATTGAGGAGGCTCTCGCAACAATGTAAGAACAGCTGTGGTTTGTGAGATTTTTAGCTTTTGATTTGGTCAGGACCCCAAGTTCTAAGGTCAGTGGTGCTAATCTTTAACTTTTTGCGTTTGTTTTGTATAAAATTAGTATATAGCTGCATCAAAAGGAAGTGAGAACTGCATTCTTCTCTTATTGGATTATGGCGCATATCCAAACTGTAAAGGTATTCTCCAGGCCTTTTGTTTAAAACATTGATCTTTATTTTGTTTTTCTTTAGCCAATTCTTGCAGTTTTTGGCTCATTATTCCTGCAGGTGCCCCTGATATCATATAGTATCATATATTGTATCTGGGATATCTTAAATACATGAGTCCCTCTCCATTCCATAGTTCAACACTTAAAAATGAGTTGGAAATTCTTTATTCAGATATAAATTATCAGATTATCAAATAGGGGAATTAGAAGCTTTAAGTTACCTTTTAAGTGCTTCTAACAATTTCCCCATTAGCTATCAAAGAAATTGATTTATTTATAAAATGTTTGACCACATTTTTGTATTCATGCTTTACAGCATTGTGGCTTCCTTCTCTTAAATCATTGCATGCACACAATTATGTGAATTTATATTTTTTTGTATAATTTAGATGAATGATGGTGTTATGTTTTGACTTCTGCACGTGCTAAGGAAAAAAAATCATATTAGCTGTCCAAATAAATATATAATAAAAAAAATCATAAAAAAACCCACATTCCTCCTCAAAAAAAAAATGGTGTTATGTTTTCATGTCATTACCTTTTCTCTCTTTAAAATTCACAGATGAAAGAGTGTGAAGAAAAGTTTTATTTTGATTTATAATATCTGCTAGAAATACTTTTACTTCTCCTCTATTGTTCTTCTGGCAACTGTTTGGTTTCATCATTCATTTTTAGTCAATTATTTTCTTAATATGAAGAAGAAATCATGTTAATATGTATATTATATAATTAGTTGACCATCTTATACTTTTATCCAGAATAGCTCTTTAAATGTCTATGGCAATGTGGTCAAGTGCAAAGTTATTTGCAGGTACTACAACAATCTAGATAGTAGTTTGTTGTCAAATTCTCTTCTCCCTATGGGATATGTGTATTGCTAATTTCCAGCCTTGTGCTCAACACTGTAGAATTGGTTACAATTTAATCTAAACTCATAATTTTCTCTGGATATTATATCTAAGGTTCTATTTAAGATTTTTCTAATCCCAAAAAGTATAAAAAAAAAATAATCTAATACTAATACTAATACTAACTATTTAAGGTGGAGGTATCCTTTTGGAGGGAAAAGGCCAGGAATGAAAATAATAGGGTGAAGGATAGGACAAAGAGTTGAGGACCAGTCCATATTTTAAGAACTTTGCCTCTAGTGATGCATTGCAGCTGCAGAGCAAGACGGTAGAGACCAAGAGTTGGACACCAAGGAATCTAGCTGAGCAACAAGGACATAAAGAAATAAAGATGATATTCGAATCAAGTAAAGAGATGAAAAATCAGTGTATGAAGCTAAATAGGAAAGTTGCATTTTTTTTTTTAATTTCTTTTATCAACAAGAGTTTATATTGACGTGATATCAGTGTTTGTTTTTCAGTGCAAGCTTTAATGGCTATAAAGGATGCTCTGCATGATCTCTTGGTGTACTTGATAATTGGGATTCATATGCTATTGATCCATGTAGATGGGCAATGGTTACTTGCTCACCTGAAGGCCTGGTCATTGGCTTGTAAGTCTTTTTATGACCTTAAGTTTTAGGAGAAAATATGAAACATTTATTGAATAAATGAAAATGGTCTTGTTGCAGGGGTACTCCAAGCCAGAATTTATCTGGTACTTTGTCTCCAAGCATAGGGAACTTAACAAATCTTCAAATTGTTTAAATGCCTTCCAAAGTGCTTTTCAAATTGAATGCCTCTTTTTCTTCTTGATCTAATATGAATGCTGCTATACCCTACATTTGCAGGCTCTTGCAGAACAATTACATAACAGGACCAATTCCTTCAGAATTGGAGAGGCTTTCAAAGATTCAAACACTTGACCTTTCTGATAATTCCTTCAGTGGGGAAATTCCTACCTCTTTAGGCAACCTAAGGAGCCTCCAATACATGTAAGAACTGAAACCTGAAGCTCAATACAAGAGCTCAATGAACTACCATGTCCATAATCTGCACTCATTTTGGTATGAATCTGAATTTGACTTCATTGAACATGCTATTGATGTCGTGTTTTGATATGAATCTGAATTTGACTTCATGGATGACTGCCGGTTCCTTGAAATTGAAAACAAATTCAGTTCTGATAATCAAATATCTTTCTTGTGCAGCCTGCATTTTTCAGTATTAAAGCATTTGTCAGCTCAAAGACAATTTCCTAACGAGATCGTAGATGTTTTGGGCTGCTTATTTCATTTTATGTATTTGAATTGCTTATTTACTTTTTGTTTGGACAGCTAATTTTCAATTTTAAGACTGTATTATGACTTTAGTTTGCGACCTCTATTTAGTTTGTAAAAGTTATATAATTAAGACAATTTCTTTGTAATTTTATTTTTAATATTATTAAATATTTTGTACTTTCTTATTCTTATTATGTTTTTTTTTTTATATGAAATATGTTGGATTAAATTATAAATAAATCAATATTAGTAATTAAAAATATGATAAAATTTTATTTTTACTGACGCTCTGACCTCTATACTGACAGTTCATATAACAACAAAAAATGTATAGTATACTGACGGAATAAACCGTCAGTAAATTTACGACAAACTATCGCTATAGGTTAATTATATATTTTACAGTTTAATCTATACCGACGGAAGCAGAAAAAAAAGCCGTCGGTATATGTATTTCTATGGTATCTATAACGATGAATACAAAAGCCGTTGGTATAGATACGGTATCTATACCTACGGATACAAAAGCCGTCGGTATAGATGCAGTATCTATATCGACGGATACAAAATCCGTCGGTATAGGTAAAAGCAAAAGGGGTTATCCCAACATAGGCTATACCGACGGTAGTAACATTAGTGACGCCTAAAACCGTCGGTATAGGTTATAAATCCTATTCCGGCGGTCACCTTTTCCGTCGGTATAGGTCTATATCGACGAGGGTTTTATCGTCGCTTAATTTTTTGTCGGAATAGTCATTTTGACCGTCGGTATAGGGTTTTAGGACTTTTAGCGACGGATTTTGGAGTTTTACCAACGCTTTTTGGACCACTATATGGCAATTTGTTTGTAGTGCTTGCAACTAAGAATGTGATGTTGTTTGACAGTTTAAAAGTTCCAATAAAGAGATTGCTTGAAGAGGCTTCGCTATTGGCAGTTGGCTACAAAGAAACACTTGAGACATATGTTTCATAGTTGGCCGGGACTTTGGTTTACCACTTAAACAAGCAAATGCTAGTTTAGCAACAAATGCAATGTCTTTTGCAACAATTTGACTTCTTGGTGGCGACAGACGCGAATCTAAATATCTCATTTAGCTTCACATTTTGCAAAGAAGAAGGTGATGATAATGCTGATAGGAGTTCTTTAGGGTGCCTTCCTATCAATGTTTCCAATGTCAAAACTCCAAAGCTATAAACATCACATTTTTTCAGTTATAACCATTGTATATGAAGTTCTGCACCAAAAAGTCACACACATGGAAGAAATTATAATGAGAAGGTAACATAAAGGATAACAATCATATGAACGATGACATCTAGAATCTTGAAAAAAAAAAATTCTTATTTTCTCATTAATCTTGCATATTATCAAGTTGCAGTGAATGATAACTCAATATTTAATTCAAATGAATTTAAAGAACAAAATTGTATATTACTATACTAATGAAGAAAGAATTTGGATAGATATTTATTTAAAATAGTTAAAATATTGTTTTAGGATAAATATTAATCAATGTCTAAAAGTGGCACTCATGAAAGTAATATTTTAAAAAAAGAAAAGTACAATTAATAAATTTTATTTTTAAATTCAGTAAAAGTAATGCCCTTAGCCAATACCTATAGGCATAGGTTAACTGGACTCATTATTTAAAAATTTTTTTTTTTTATTTATATTTAATGCATTATTTTACCAAAATCAGTAAAAGATAATGTATAAATTACAAATTTCTTTCTCTAATAGTTAACATTTCTCATGAAGAAAATAAGTAAAAGAACTAGTAGAATCTTAGATGGATAAAAACATCACCTGGGGCGACATAGCCATAAGTATCAACAAGTTTGGTTTGATTCGAAGAATCCGGATCAAGAATTCTTGCAGTCCCAAAGTCAGAGACAAAAGCGTCGAAATTTGAGTTTAGCAGCACGTTGTTACTCGATATGTCTCTATGAACTATGGGATGAATGCATTCATGATGCATGTATGACAACGCATGCGCGACGCCCTTGATGATGTTAATTCCTTTTGTCCAATCCAATTCCACAGCTTCTTCATCATCTCTCAGGACAGAAAACAAGCTTCCTCTTTCCATGTATTCATAAATCAAGAACATGCTCCGTTTGTGTAAACAAAATCCATGAAGTTTCACGACATGTCGGTGCCGAATTTCTGTTAAAAATTTTATCTCGTTCTTGAAACTCTTGTCAAAAGTTAGTTCTCAGCTTCTTTACGATGAAGTTTTTTTCAAAGCAATTGTCTTGCCACTAGGAAGTTGTGCTTTGTAAACACTTCCGTAACTGCCTGTTCCAATACAATATTTGATGTCAAAGTCATCTGTTGCTTTGATAATGTCCTCATATGCAATCCTTCCATCATAGTTCCATATTGAGAACAGATCTCCATTCTTTACTGTATGTTCACTAGTCGGGCTGTTTTTGACCTTACATTTTGACATTAATAGACACCCAGAATCAAGAAAGCAGAAAACATGGTAATGGGGAGAAATATTTGATGCTATCCACTAGTTCAGAGAAGAAATAAGCACAGAAAGAGATAGAAAAAGAGAGAAGAAGATCAGAGGAAGAAGAAGACTCAGAGAGAATATTTCATTCATTCAAATTGATGAGTTGTTCCTTCCTAACAGAATGGCATATAAGGTAGTGGCGTAGGATCCTAGGTAACTGTCAGGGTCATTGGAAATGACTAGACTGACCCTCTCATGCTTCCTGCATTGTTAACAGCCAAATGGGCTGCATCCATTAACCAACCCGTAGCCCACTTACAACCCGACCCAAAGGAAAAGAGACTTAACTAACATAACAGAATTTTAAAAATAGAAATTCAAATTGTCTTTATATTTTGAGCCTGTAACAATACTCCCTGGGTAAAAACAATCCTTGTCCTCAAGGATTGAAATTCGGATATTGCTGTTGAAGTTCATACAGTGTCTCCCAAGTTGCATCTTCAGGGAAGGAATTGGCCCAGCAAACCAGAACTTCAGTGACTGCCCGATTCCCTTTTTTCTTCATCCTCCTGCTCAAAATTTGCACAGGTTCCTTGGAAATGGTTCCATCCTCTCCCAACAAGGGAAGTTGAGATTGAGTGGGAACATCGCCAACATGTTACTTCAGTTGTGAGACATGGAAGACAGCATGTACCCTGGAACTAGGTGGAAGCTGCAACTGATAAGCAACTTTTCCCACCCGTTTAACTATCTGATACGGCCCAAAATACCGTGCAGCTAATTTCAAGCTGCTTCGGTTGACCACAGACTTCTGACGATAGGGCTGCAACTTGACATACACCCATTCCCCCACCATATATTCTCTTTCAGTCCTCTTTTTGTCAGACAAATGCTTCATTCTGGTTTGAGCTCGCTGCAAGTAAAACTTCAACATTTGAATGGCTGCTTCTCGGGCTGTCAAACTCCTGTCCACTGTCTCCACTGTAGAATCACCTGCTAAGTAAGGTAAATGCACAGGTGCTGGTTGTCCATACACCACCTCATATGGTGTAGTGTTAATAGCAGTGTGGAACGAGGTGTTGTACCACCACTATGCCAAGGCTAACCACTGACTCCATTCCTTAGGCTTCTCACTAGTCATACACCGTAAGTACGTTTCCAAGCATCGATTCACCACTTCGGTTTGCCCATCTGTCTGTGGGTGGTAGGCAGTGGAAAATTTTAGAGTGGTGCCCAATTTACTGAATAAGGCTTGCCAAAATTGACTCATGAAAATCTTGTCACGGTCAGAAACAATGCTTGTAGGAGTTCCATGAAGTTTGAAGACATTGTCCATGAACACTTGAGCCACTGTCAGGGCAGTAAAAGGGTGAGAGAGTGCTAGGAAATGTGCAAACTTACTCAATCTGTCCACCACAACAAGGATGGTGTCCTTAGATCCAGATTTTGGTAAACCCTCAATAAAATCCATGGAGATGTCAGTCCAAATCCTCTCAGGTATAGGAAGTGGTTGCAGTAATCCTGGACTAGCCACACATTCATACTTGTGTTGTTGGCAAACTATACATTCTCTAACCCATTGCCTCACATTCTTGCGCAAACCTTTCCAATATAAGATCGAGGTGAGTCTGTGTGTGGTTGCTTGAGACCCAGAGTGTCCCCCTGTAGGACCAGCATGAAAGTATTTGAACAAATCCTTTTGAAGCTCAAGGTCCTGCCCCACCACTAGTTTACCCTTCCTTTTCAACTGTTGACCATGCCAAGTATACTTAGCATTGGAGCTGGGATCTGCCCTTAAGTCAGATATGATCTTCTGAAGTTTCATGTCTGAACTCCACGAGTTGTGTATCCTTTCCACTAGACCTGAAGAAATAGTGGAAATGGATTGGAGAGTTGCCACAGGTTCATCTAACTTCCTGGAAAGCACATCTGCCACAGTATTAGAGGCTCCTTGTCGATAAACGACCTCATAATCATATCCCATCATCTTAGTCACCCATAGTTGTTGGGCAGGGGTGGTGGTTTGCTGGCTGAGTAGAAACTTGAGGCTCTGATGGTCTGTTTTAATCTGAAAGTGTCTCCCAATCAAGTATGCACTCCATTTTTTTCACAGCCATAAGAACTGCTAACATCTCCTTTTCATAAATGGAGAGTGCTTGATGTCTGGTTCCCAATGCTCTGCTGAAATAAGCAATTGGTCTTCCTCCTTGAGTCAACACAGCTCCCACCCCCATAGCTGAAGCATCTGTTTCCACTACAAACAACTTAGCAAAATCAGGTATAGCTAATACTGGAGCTGTGGTTACTGCTGTTTTCAACAACTCAAAGGACTTGGTGGCATTATCATCCCATTTCCATGAGTCTTTCTTTAGGAGACTAGTGAGTGGTTTAGCCAGTTCCCCATACCCTTTGATGAACCTCCTATAGTAACCCGTCAGACCAAGAAAGCCTCTCAGCTCCTTAGTTGATTTGGGTTGTGCCCATGCTGTAATACACTAAACCTTGGACAAGTCCATTGTAATGCCAGAACCTGAAAGAATATGGCTGATGCACCCAAAAGAGTGTATCTTATTTAACCTTGCACTAAAAAGATAAATTGTAAGTATAGTAGTTAGCAAGGGTCGAGTCCTCAGGGATTGGGTTTTAGTTTATAAGTTAATAGTTTAAAACTTAAATTCAAGAACAATAAAAGAAAAGGGGTTTTTGAAGCCAGATTTAAACTAAAGTAAATAATAAGAATAAGATGCAAGGCGGTATAACCAGCCAATAAAAATATATATACTAAATTAGGCGGTATAACCAGCCAATAAAAATAAATATAAAAAATAAGAAAACTAAAAGTAAGAAAACAAGTAAGTAAGAAGAATCAAATATGAAAAATATGGTTAAGGTTTCATTCTCCACCACTAGACATCATTAAGAATCAATTTCAGATCTATCAATATCAACCAACTATCAAAGTTAACAACCGTAGATAACAACAAGCTCTGTTATCCCAATCTTTCCTTAGTTTGTCGTTAAATAGAACAAGCTCTCTATTTAATCTCTAACCATTAAACAACCTAGAATAAGCTCTCTAAATTCAATTTAATGGCAGCTTTATGATGAGAAAGATAGGTTGATCTAAGCAACAAACACATAAGCTCGGATTGTTCAACTTAGGTTATGTTCCACTTTGCAATTATTGAAAACTTGACCATAATCATTAATCACAAATTGCAACTTATGAATAGGAAATCAAGACAATTACACGGATCAAGACTCCTAAACTAGCAATAGATAATTATCAAGATCTATCTAGTTGTACACCTAAATAAATCAAGACAACATCATGAACAATTCTTGTAGAAGAACATAAGCAACTTTGATAGAAAATTAATGATAGATAGAATCTGAAAATCAATCACAAAACATGTCTAGGGCTTTGAAATCACCCTTAACCAAATAGAAGTTTAGCCTAGCATAGGCATCATAAACATAAAATTAAATAGAATCTAAGAAGAAAATAAAAGAAAGAAAGAAGAAGAAGAAGAATATTAATTATCCAACCTCTTGCTCTTTCTAAAGAAAAAGAAAACTAGAGAAAAGAAAGAAGAAGAAAACTTAGAGAATTTTATTACAATGGCTAATATCCTACCTATGTACAATATGATCCTCTACAATCATCCAAGGCCCTCTATTTATACATATTTTGGAGGGCTAAATGACAAGAGACAAGCTTTACAAATTTCAAAGGTAGGTATAATAGGTGGGTGCATTTTTCTAACAATTTTCGTCATATTGTATGACAATTTTGATCAGCCAACTTGATGGTCGATTTTGTCAATATTGGAGGCCTGATCGGATCACATGGTCTTCTAGAAACATGTTCCCCTATGCGTTACTGATTCATAGCCGTTGGAATCAGCTCATTTGCTGATGTGGATAAGAAGATATGGGCAAAATACGAAAACAGGTCAGCACAGACGTCATTGCACATCAGCCAACTTGATGGTCGATTTCTTCAATATTGGAGGCTTGATCTGATCACATGGTCTTCTAGAAAACTGTTCCTCTATAAGTTACTGATCCATAGCCGTTGGAATCAGCTCATTTGCGGATGTGTATCGGACGATATGGTCAAAATGTGAAAAATGGTCAGCACAGACGTCATTGCACATCAGCCAACTTGATGGTTGATTTCGCTAGGGAAAACGACTCCGTTTCAAGAAGTGTAAACCATGAAAAAGATAGATATGCCTCTTAACTTTGCACTGTTAAAATTTCAGCCTTATTGCTTCAGTGAAACTCCAGATATAGCTGATATGGCAAAAGGTGTCGGAACTGGAACTGAACTGGATTTGCCCTTAATTCTAGTAATCTGAAATCACTCAAAGAAACTTGTGAAAAACACCAAATTACATAAAAATATAAAAGATCATAAACACAATTAGACTAAACAATAATAACTCGTATTTGACACAAAACAATAATAAAACATAACTAAAAACTATATAATTATACGAGTTATCACACCCCCACACTTAGATTGTTGCTAGTCCCTAGCAACGACTCAATAAAAATAAAATAAGAAAATCTAATCTAATCCATTTTCGTAGGAAATCACGGTGGCACTTAGCATGTGACACAAGTCTTTAAACCCCTAGGTGTCCCTAGTGGACTAGTTTAGTCTCGTGAGGGTTTACTAGAACGATACCCACAAACATTGAAGACGTAAGAAAAACTAAAAATAACAATTATAACTAATCCTTTCAATATAAATTAGAGATAATCATTGGACAAGTCTTAAAAACTAATCAATAGCTTAAAGAAATTCACAAAAAATCTTGCTTGAATGTAAATAGTTTGAGTTAAACCAATATTAACATAACATATTTCAATCAAAATAGTGTATATTCAAACCTAATCTCAACTTCTCACATGGGATACTCTCTTGATTTTCACTCTTTAAAGTAGTGGTAAAGTGTTTACACTCAATCAATCTCATGAAAACACTTCTACCATATGCTTGCTTGTCCACCTATTCTCCACTATTTAGATCATACAACTTCATAAATCAAGAGGTCTTTATTCAAGGTTGTAATGGGGCCAAAGGGTTATAATGTGGTTAAAGAACAAAAGGATAAAGATATCACAAAGGTTCCAAAGAGTTCATAGAGTTTAGAGACATAATAAGATCATACAAATAAAACTTCTCAAAACTCTTATAAAGCACATAATAACATAGGCTAAATATTCATGTTGAGCCTTTGCATCATTCTAACCAACTTTGTAACATCTTTTTCTTTACTTTAACTAGAAGTTCAAGAGAAGATTTTTTTTTTAATATGGGAATGTATTTGACAATGATCCCTTTCTTTTTCTCTTGACTTTTTTCTTTCTTTTCCCCCCACACTTATTTCTTGTTTCTAACCCAAATTTTCAATAAATCTTCCTTGTCTTTGCAACTTGTCTCAAAACATGCTAATTCATCTTTGGAACAAAGGTAAAGATATAAGTATATTTAGGTTAGGGACAAGTTATGATTACCAAAGAGATAGCTTATTCAATGTAGGCTCAAATTGGTTCACTAAGGGTGTGTTCTCTTGGAACATTAATAATGGATGGCTGTTTGGCTCTGGTTATAATCCTAATGCCTCTATCATATTCATGTTGTCACATGTATCAATATAGTCTTAAACGGTTTAAAGCAAGTTCTAGAGAATCATGTAATCATAAGAGCACTCAAGAAAGAAATTAGATTGATTTATATAATGCATCAATCATTATAGGCTCAAAAACTCACAAGGATGATTATACAAGTCAGATTAAGTCTAAACATGCTTCTTTCTCAATCAACATATCATATTAACATTGGCTCATAAAAAGGTTGACATCAAGCTCAATTCTCATGAAAATCTTCTCACTAATAAATCTGTTTTAGACTTATGCAATTCATATCTCATCATTGTATTAAAAAGGAACTAAAACACACTAAAAAAAATAATAATAATAAAGACTCATAAAAAAAAAAATTAGTAGACAAAAATAAAAGAAATCCTAAATCATTCCCCCCACACTTAATTCTTACATTGTCCTCAATGTAAGTCTATTAACCCAAATGAAAGAATCATGTGTAAGAGAAAAGAACTAATAACATAAGAATAGGAATAACTAGACTCAAAACAAAACAAAACAAACTCATGCAACCTAAATAATCCTAAAATACTAAACAAAAATTAACAAGTAAACATAAAAAGATTAAAATCAAACTGACAAGGTATGTCTCAAGTCTCCCTTACTCAGACCTTGTTCAGAATGAATACTTCTAAATTGCTTAAAACACAACAAACTTTTTTTTTTTTTAAATTAGCAAAATATGTCCCTTACCCCCTACTAAAATATGACATTGTCCCCAATGTCAAATTTTAAAGGTAGAATTTAGGAGATATTACCTGCAGAGGTTGCTAACCACTTATTATAACTGAGACACAACAAACAAAATGTTAGATAATGTCACAAAGACAAAGTGCAATCCACTCCTTGCTCGTCCATATCTCTTTTTCTTTTTCCGAGCGTTTGCGAAACAACCGTAGCAGGTAAATACTCATAAGCTTGGAGCTTTTTGAGTAAATCTTCAATGGTTGTAGCAGAAATTATGGTTCTCCTTGCCTCTGAAAACATGAATCCATTATCCACAGCATTATCTAAATATGAAAGCAAATTACTAAAATAACCATTAATATTAAGCAAACCAATGGGTTTCTTATTTGTGACCAAAGATGACCAAGAAGCCATGCAAGCTATTTCTTCCAATGTACCTAGACCTCCTGGTAAAGCAATGAATGCATCGGCAGAATGGAACATGATTGTCATCCGTTCAGGGATACTCCAGACTTGTATTTCCTTACCCAAGGTAGGTCCACAAAAATCTGTGAATAGTTTTGGCACGACTCCTAGAACTGGACTTCCTCCGGCGTGTGCTGCTGTAGCGACTGCTCCCATTAAACCCGTACTACCGCCTCCATAAATCAAGTGGATCTTTTGTTGGGCAAGTATTACTCCAACTCTTATGGCTTCATCAGCGAATATGTTATTTTTCCCTGGATAAGCACCTCCAAAGACACAAATTTTTTTAATGCGCTGGGACAAAGTACTTTCCATTTTTTTTTCGAGTGCCTGAAAGAGAATGAGTACATGGTGTAATATATAGAGGACTGAGTAATGAATCAGACAAGAGTAATAATGTCGCCGAAAGTGTATCTGACCTGTCAGAAGAAAATGTTAACCTAACAAAAGATTTTTGCGTGATTTCAGGAAGAAAATCAAAAAGAGAAGAAAAAATCAACCGTAAAAGACAAATAATAAAAAAAACGAGAATAATTACACAAATCGAACAACACGTAAATTAAACCAAAATAAAGTTATTGCAAATCAAACCAAAAGCTGAGAAGTCATTTATTGTAGTTGTGATTGTGGCTCACATCTTCCTCTGGTTTTACGTCCAGAAACGGCTTAAACGCCTTCTATGAGTCGAGGATATGCTTCCCATCCAGTTTTCTTACAAGCTGGCAAACAGGGTCTTTTAACATCAGATTCCCAAGATGTTGCCATTCCCTTTGGAATTGCGGCCATAAATCAAGAATTTCTCTTTGTACGTCTCGACTAGGATGCGTCTCAAGAGAAAGTTGGATATTACCCAAATTCTCCTTACTCAGTCCATCCTTAATGAATTCAATTTTATCATCTCGATTAGAGGACGGAATCCCAATAGAACGACATTTACCATTACACGTCCATCGTGCACATTTGTGGCAATTTGAACTCATGCGCTTTGCTCGTCGCTTCTTTGCAAAAGTGCTTCTACCTGTACCTGGTAAATGCAGAACAGGAAGATATTCATCTTCACGTACCTTGGCTTCAATTATCCAACGTATGTCTCCAGGAATCCCTTTGTGCATAAGCATTCTTAATCTTTCAAATCGAACTTGGTAAAGCTTCTGTAAAATATTTCGAGGAAAAGGAGGAAATCGTTTCTGCAATCTTGTGAGAATATCATCCATCCTGAACAAAAATGAAAGAGAAATTGAAAGAGAAATTTATATACAATATCAGTTTTGTGGGTAGCTGATGCACCCAAAAGAGTGTATCTTATTTAACCTTGCACTAAAAAGATCAATTGTAAGTATAATGATTAGCAAGGGTCGAGTCCTCAGGGATTGGGTTTTAATCTATGAGTTATTAGTTTATAACTTACGTTCAAAGAAAACAATAAAAGAAAAGGGGTTTTTGAAGCCAGATTTAAACTAAAGTAAATAATAAGAATAAGATGCAAGGCGGTATAACCAGCCAATAAAAATATATATACTAAATTAGGCGGTATAACCAGCCAATAAAACAAAGTTAATATACAAACAAGGCGGTATAACCAGCCAATAAAAATATATATACTAAATTAGGCGGTATAACCAGCCAATAAAAATAAAACAAAGTTAATATACTAAATTAGGCGGTATAACCAGCCAATAAAAATAAATATACTTTTAAAAATAAGCAAACTAGAAAAGTAAGAAAACAAGTAAGTAAGAAGAATCAAATATGAAAAATATGGTTAAGGTTTCATTCTCCACCACTAGACATCATTAAGAATCAATTTCAGATCTATCAATATCAACCAACTATCAAAGTTAACAACCGTAGATAACAACAAGCTCTGTTATCCCAATCTTTCCTTAGTTTGTCGTTAAATAGAACAAGCTCTCTATTTAATCTCTAACCATTAAACAACCTAGAATAAGCTCTCTAAATTCAATTTAATGGCAGCTTTATGATGAGAAAGATAGGTTGATCTAAGCAACAAACACATAAGCTCGGATTGTTCAACTTAGGTTATGTTCCACTTTGCAATTATTGAAAACTTGACCATAATCATTAATCACAAATTGCCACTTATGAATAGGAAATCAAGACAATTACACGGATCAAGACTCCTAAACTAGCAATAGATAATTATCAAGATCTATCTAGTTGTACACCTAAATAAATCAAGACAACATCATGAACAATTCTTGTAGAAGAACATAAGCAACTTTGATAGAAAATTAATGATAGATAGAATCTGAAAATCAATCACAAAACATGTCTAGGGCTTTGAAATCACCCTTAACCAAATAGAAGTTTAGCCTAGCATAGGCATTGTAAACATAAAATTAAATAGAATCTAAGAAGAAAATAAAAGAAAGAAAGAAGAAGAAGAAGAATATTAATTATCCAACCTCTTGCTCTTTCTAAAGAAAAAGAAAACTAGAGAAAAGAAAGAAGAAGAAAACTTAGAGAATTTTATTACAATGGCTAATATCCTACCTATGTACAATATGATCCTCTACAATCATCCAAGGCCCTCTATTTATACATATTTTGGAGGGCTAAATGACAAGAGACAAGCTTTACAAATTTCAAAGGTAGGTATAATAGGTGGGTGAATTTTTCTAACAATTTTCGTCATATTGTATGACAATTTTGATCAGCCAACTTGATGGTCGATTTCGTCAATGTTGGAGGCCTGATCTGATCACATGGTCTTCTAGAAAAAGGTTCCCCTATCAGTTACGGATCCATATCCGTTGGAATCAGCTCATTTGCGGATGTGGATAAGCAGATATGGGCAAAATACGAAAACAGGTCAGCACAGACGTCATTGCACATCAGCCAACTTGATGGTCAATTTCGCTAGGGAAAACGACTCCGTTTCAAGAAGTGTAAAACATGAAAAAGATAGATATGCCTCTTAGGTTTGCACGGCTACAAATTGCAGCCTTATTGCTTCAGTGAAACTCCAGATATAGCTGATATGGCAAAAGGTGTCGGAACTGGAACTGAACTGGATTTGCCCTTAATTCTAGTAATCTGAAATCACTCAAAGAAACTTGTGAAAAACACCAAATTACATAAAAATATAAAAGATCATAAACACAATTAGACTAAACAATAATAACTCGTATTTGACACAAAACAATAATAAAACATAACTAAAAACTATATAATTATACGAGTTATCAGGCTGCATGGTCAGAAAATACAATTACTTTAGTACCAATTAAATAAGATCGAAATTTTTCTAAAGCAAATACAACAGCCAAAAGTTCTTTTTCAGTAGTGGAATAGTTCAATTGAGCATCATTAAGAGTTCTTGAGGCATAATAAATGGCATGTGAGGCTTTGCCAACCCGTTGGCCCAAAACAGCTCCAATGGCATAGTCACTAGCATCACACATGATTTCAAAAGGTACATTCCAATCTGGTGGTTGGATGATAGGAGCTGATGTCAAGAGTCCCTTCAAGGTTTCAAACGCCTCTTTGCATTTATCATCAAAGTGGAAAACCACATCTTTTTGTAGTAGCTTGCAAAGAGGTAATGTGATCTTTGAGAAGTCTTTGATAAATCTCCTATAGAAACCTGCATGTCCAAGAAAAGAACGAACCTCTCTCACATTTGTGGGAGGTGGTAAAGAATGCATAATATCTATTTTAGACTTATCAACCTCTATCCCTCTAGAAGAAATAACATGGCCCAAAACTATTCCTTGTTCTACCATAAAGTGACATTTTCCCAATTCAAAACAAGGTTAGTTTCCATGCATCTTTCAAGTACAAGTGTAAGGTTCTCTAGACATCTATCAAAAGAATCACCATAGACACTAAAATCATCCATAAACACTTCTATGATGTTCTCTACATAATCTGAAAATATGCTAACCATACACCTTTGGAATGTAGCTGGTGCATTACAAAGACCAAATGGCATACGCCGGTATGCAAAAGTACCAAATGGACATGTGAATGTTGTTTTCTCTTGGTCCTCCGGAGCAATGGCTATCTGATTATAACCTGAAAAACCATCAAGAAAACAATAATGAGAATGGCCAGCTAACCTTTCAAGCATTTGATCAATAAAAGGTAAAGGAAAGTGGTCTTTGCGAGTTGTGGAATTAAGTTTACGATAATCAATACAAACTCGCCATCCTGTTTGAATCCTAGTAGGAACAAGTTCATTCTCATTATTTGTTACCACCGTTACACCTGATTTCTTTGGAACCACTTGGACTGGGCTCACCCATTTGCTATCCGAGATAGGATAGATCACTCCAACATCTAGGAGCTTCAGTATCTCCTTTTTCACAACCTCCATCATAGGAGGGTTCAATCTTCTTTGTGCTTCTCTTGTTGGTTTAGACCCTTCCTCTAACAAAATCCGGTGCATGCACATGGATGGGCTTATTCCCTTGATATCGGCAATTGTCCAACCAATTGCTGTTTTATGCTCTCTAAGCACCTGGATAAGTCGCTCTTCTTGCAAAGGTGTGAGCTCTTTGGCAATGATGATCGGTAGTGTGTCCTTTTTACCTAAGAACACATATTTCAAGTGGTTCGGTAGTGGTTTCAATTCTAAAGTTGGTGCCTGCAAAATGGAAGGTAGAAGTTTCTCATTAGATAAAGGCAAATCAATAAATGAAACATCAAACCTTGCATCTTTAGGTTGCAGCGAGTGTAAAGATTCTAGTGCCCCTTCCACCTGGTCACTCAAGGCTAGTTTAGCATTCCCCATTCCGAGATGGTTGCTAATGACTATTTCTACACTATCTTCACCATCTAGCTCATAAGCTTGCTGCACTAGTGAGTCAATTATATCAATATTAAAAACAGAATGCACATCACTAGGATATCTCATGGCCTCAAAAATGTTAAAGCGAATTATTTCACCATCAAATTCCATAGTTAAAGTGCCATCATGTACATCTATTTTAGTTCTTGCTGTTTTCAAGAATGGTCTCCCTAATAGAATAGGTGTGGGATTAGAAGACATCTCATCTTCCATCTCAATAACATAAAAGTCAGCGGGAAAAACCAATTCATTAACCTGTACAAGAACGTCTTCTACCACTCCTCTTGGATAAGTGTTAGAACGGTCAGCAAGTTGTATTATAACACCGGTTTCCTCTAATGGTCCTAGATTCAATGAAGCATAAATTGAATATGGCATGACATTAATAGATGCCCCTAGATCTAGCATAGCACGCTCAAACCTGGTGTTGCCTATCTTACAAGGAATGGTAAACATACCTGGATCCTTGCATTTAGGTGGGAGTTTCTTTTGAAGAACAGCTGACACATTCTCCCCCACACTTACCTTTTCATTCCATTTCAACTTCCGTTTAGATGTGCACAACTCTTTTAGGAACTTGGCATATCTTGGCACTTGCTTGATAGCATCTAGTAAAGGAATGTTCACCTCTACTTTCCGGAAGGTTTCCAAAATTTCCTTATCTTGCTCCTCATTCTTGGACTTTGCTAACCTGCTAGGAAAAGGTGGAGGAGTTATATAAGAAGGAAAGGATGGTTTAGGAATTACCTTTTTTAGTGGCTCGTTGGGATGTGAAGAGGATGCCATGGTATTGTTCTCCCCTTGAGCACTATCATTTTGTGGTGTCTCTAGCTGTTTCCCACTTCTTAAATTTATAGCATTGGCATTCTCTCTTGGATTCACTATGGTTTGGGAAGGTAATTTCCCAGAATCCCTTGCTTGCATTTGACTCATGGTTGTTGCCAATTGCCCTATTTGAGTCTCCAAATTTCGAATACTTGTCTTTGTTTCCTGTTGAAATTGAATTGTATTAGTAGAAAGAGCTTTAACAAGATCTTCAAGAGAAGTACCTGAATTTTGGGTGGGTGGTAGTTGTTGTCGGGTTTGGTATGGTTGTTGCACTCTTTGCTGAAAACCCGGTGGCCTGTGGTCAAATGGTGGAGGAATAGTTTGTGATTGGTTCCCTCCATAATTGAAGTTTGGATGATCCCTCCATCCTGGATTGTATGTGTTTGAGTAGGGATCATATTTCCTTGATTGGTTCTGAAATCCACCCATGGCATTCACATGTTCATTGGTATCCTCTTGAAGTGTTGGACACATATCAGTTTGGTGCCCTATGTTTGAACATATGCCACAAGCCTTTATTTGTTGTATTTTACCTACAGCCAATTGTTGAACAAGAGAAGTCAGTTTATCAAATTTTTGTTCAAGGGATGATATACTTACCTCATTAACTCTCTTGGGTTGTGGTGGTGGATCTTGTCTCATTGAGAACTGTTGAGAATTGGCTGCCATGTTGGAGATTAATGTTCTAGCAGCCCTGGGAGTCTTATCAACTAGAGCTCCCCCACTAGCGGCATCTATCATACTTCTCTCCATGGGCATGAGACCTTCATAGAAGTATTGGATAAGAAGTTGTTCACTTATTTGATGGTGTGGACATGATGCACAAAGTTTCTTGAACCTCTCCCAATATTCATATAAGGACTCTCCGTTGTATTGCCGAATCCCACATATCTCTTTCCTAATGTTGGCAGCCTTAGATGCTGGGAAATACCTTTCCAAGAATGCTTTCTTCAAATCATTCCATGTAGTGATGGTCCCGGATGGTAGATAGTAGAGCCATTCCTTTGCTGAATCAGCTAGAGAGAATGGGAAGGCTCTCAACTTAACTTGCTCTTCCGTGACCCCTGTTGGTCTCATGCTTGAGCAAACTACATGGAATTCCTTGAGGTGCTTATTTGGATCCTCTCCTGCAAAACCATGAAAAGTTGGGAGAAGATGAATCAAACCAGATTTTAATTCAAAAGCTACCTCAAGATTAGCATATTCAATGCATAATGGTTGTTGACCCAAGTCCGGAGCGGCTAGCTCCTTGAGAGTTCGGTTGTCAGCTGCTGCCATCTCTCCTTGCTCTTCTTGGATGTTTTGGATCAACTCCTCGATTGGTTGTTGGTGAGAAGTTATAAATTCCCGAATTTTCCTAAGTCGTAAGTCTTCTTCGGGAGCTTGGAACATTCACTAATAAAAAAAATAAGAAAGTAAATAATTAGAACAGAAAATAAGAATAAACCAATAAACTAATAAACTAAAGAAAGCAATCCCCGGCAACGGCGCCAAAAATTTGATGCACCCAAAAGAGTGTATCTTATTTAACCTTGCACTAAAAAGATCAATTGTAAGTATAATGATTAGCAAGGGTCGAGTCCTCAGGGATTGGGTTTTAATCTATGAGTTATTAGTTTATAACTTACGTTCAAAGAAAACAATAAAAGAAAATGGGTTTTTGAAGCCAGATTTAAACTAAAGTAAATAATAAGAATAAGATGCAAGGCGGTATAACCAGCCAATAAAAATATATATACTAAATTAGGCGGTATAACCAGCCAATAAAACAAAGTTAATATACAAACAAGGCGGTATAACCAGCCAATAAAAATATATATACTAAATTAGGCGGTATAACCAGCCAATAAAAATAAAACAAAGTTAATATACAAATTAGGCGGTATAACCAGCCAATAAAAATAAATATACTTTTAAAAATAAGCAAACTAGAAAATTAAGAAAACAAGTAAGTAAGAAGAATCAAATATGAAAAATATGGTTAAGGTTTCATTCTCCACCACTAGACATCATTAAGAATCAATTTCAGATCTATCAATATCAACCAACTATCAAAGTTAACAACCGTAGATAACAACAAGCTCTGTTATCCCAATCTTTCCTTAGTTTGTCGTTAAATAGAACAAGCTCTCTATTTAATCTCTAACCATTAAACAACCTAGAATAAGCTCTCTAAATTCAATTTAATGGCAGCTTTATGATGAGAAAGATAGGTTGATCTAAGCAACAAACACATAAGCTCGGATTGTTCAACTTAGGTTATGTTCCACTTTGTAATTATTGAAAACTTGACCATAATCATTAATCACAAATTGCCACTTATGAATAGGAAATCAAGACAATTACACGGATCAAGATTCCTAAACTAGCAATAGATAATTATCAAGATCTATCTAGTTGTACACCTAAATAAATCAAGACAACATCATGAACAATTCTTGTAGAAGAACATAAGCAACTTTGATAGAAAATTAATGATAGATAGAATCTAAAAATCAATCACAAAACATGTCTAGGGCTTTGAAATCACCCTTAACCAAATAGAAGTTTAGCCTAGCATAGGCATTGTAAACATAAACATAAAATTAAAGAGAATCTAAGAAGGAAATAAAAGAAAGAAAGAAGAAGAAGAAGAATATTAATTATCCAACCTCTTGCTCTTTCTAAAGAAAAAGAAAACTAGAGAAAATAAAGAAGAAGAAAACTTAGAGAATTTTATTACAATGGCTAATATCCTACCAATGTATAATATCCTCCCTTACAATCATCCAAGGCCCTCTATTTATACACATTTTGGAGGGCTAAATGACAAGAGACAAGCTTTACAAATTTCAAAGGTAGGTATAATAGGTGGGTACATTTTTCTAACAATTTTCGTCATATATGACGATTTTGATCAGCCAACTTGATGGTCGATTTTGTCAATTTTGGAGGCCTTATCTGATCACATGGTCTTCTAGAAAAATGTTACCCTATCCGTTACTGATCCATAGCCGTTGGAATCAGCTCATTTGCTGATGTGGATAAGAAGATGTGGGCAAAATACGAAAACAGGTCAGCACAGACGTCATTGCACATCAGCCAACTTGATGGTCGATTTCGCTAGGGAAAACGACTCCGTTTCAAGAAGTGTAAAACATGAAAAAGATAGATATGCCTCTTAGCTTTGCACGGCTACAAATTTCAGCCTTATTGCTTCAGTGAAACTCGAGATATAGCTGATATGGAAAAAGGTGTCGGAACTGGAACTGAACTGGATTTGCCCTTAATTCTAGTAATCTGAAATCACTCAAAGAAACTTGTGAAAAAGACCAAAATACATAAAAATATAAAAGATCATAAACACAATTAGACTAAACAATAATAACTCGTATTTGACACAAACCAATAATAAAACATAACTAAAAACTATATAATTATACGAGTTATCAGTAGCTGATGGAACCGATTTAAATAATCACGGAGTACCGTTATCCGCCATTTAACCGGGGTTAAAAAAATAAAAATTATATTTACATCTAGTTATTTTCAAAACAAGGATCAGAAAGAAAAACAACATAAAAAGACTCAAAAATAAAATCCTAAATTCTTCACCCCACACATAATTCTTACATTGTCATTAATGTAATGCTATTAACCCAAATGAAAGAATCATGTGTAAGTGAAAAGAACTAATAAACAAAATAAACTTATGCAGCCTAAATGAACTTAAAAACACTAAACACAATTAACAAAAAAAACATAAGAAAAAGATAAAGAAAAAGAGAGCAAATCTGAGGATGGCAGTTTGGCAATGCTTTCACTAATTAGGCTGCCTCCCCTAATTAGCACTTGATTGATTGTTTTCAGCCTAGCCAATTCCCCTTCTTGGCTTTTTAGGATCTTTTGGCTTAGACATGAAACTTCTCGGATTTTTGCGTTTTGGAGGAAGTTTTCTTTGCAAAACAGCCAATGCATTCTCCCCCACACGTATTATTTCATCATTCTTGGTGGGGTATAGCTCTTTGAGGAATTGTGCATATCTTGGTACTTGTCTAGTGGCATCCACAAGCAAGCTGTTTAAGGTTTCCAAAAATTGTTGTTCATGTTCCTCCTTTTTGGACTTTGCAAATCTGCTAGGAAAAAGTGGAGAAGGAACATTAGTAGAAATAAGAACCTTAAAAGCTACTTGAGGTGTCAAAGTACTCTCAATTTGAATGGTGGCTTCATTATCCTCAAGAAGTGAATCCATCTCTGGTTTTGTCTCATCCTCATCTTGTTCCTCATTTCTCAAGGTCACAATAGTAGCATTCTCCTTTGGGTTAATCACCGTTTGGGAAGGGAGTTCTAGAGATCTTTCTGCTACTAATCCCACCATACTACTAGCCAATAGGCTCATTTGCCTTTCCAAACTCTGGATGCTTGCCCTTGTTTCCTGTTGAAATTGCAAAGTATCAGTAACAAGAGAATGTACAAGATCTTCTAAAGAAGTATTTGAGTTTTGAATCATATGTGGTGGTTGAAAAAGATCTGGTTCTTGAGACCATGATTGATTGAAGCTAGATGGATGAGTGTAATTGGCATAAGGATCTACTTCTTGGTAATTTTTCGAGTAGCCATAATTAGTATGATCCCACCATCCCTCATGGTAAGTGTTTGAGTAATGATCATACTGTTGGTCTTGGAACACTTGATGGTCTTGACATCCTCCCATGGAAAATTGTTGAACTGGGAAGGTGAGATTGGCTTGTTGATTCTCCATGTTCATGTATGCCACCAACTCTTCAAGTGTTAGATTGCTCAATTCCATCGTTTTTTTTTTATTTTTTATTTTTTTTTTCAAAATTTGATAAGAAAAACCCGTATGTACAAGAAAACAAAACTCATTAGAACTGAAAATAAGAATAAACCAAGTAACAAATAAACTAAAGAAAACAATCCCCGGCAACGGCGCCAAAAATTTAATGCACCCAAAAGAGTGTATCTTATTTAACCTTGCACTAAAAAGATAAATTGTAAGTATAGTAGTTAGCAAGGGTCGAGTCCTCAGGGATTGGGTTTTAGTTTATAAGTTAATAGTTTAAAACTTAAATTCAAGAACAATAAAAGAAAAGGGGTTTTTGAAGCCAGATTTAAACTAAAGTAAACAATAAGAATAAGATGCAAGGCGGTATAACCAGCCAATAAAAATATATATACTAAATTAGGCGGTATAACCAGCCAATAAAAATATATATACTAAATTAGGCGGTATAACTAGCCAATAAAAATAAATATAAAAAATAAGCAAACTAAAAGTAAGAAAACAAGTAAGTAAGAAGAATCAAATATGAAAAATATGGTTAAGGTTTCATTCTCCACCACTAGACATCATTAAGAATCAATTTCAGATCTATCAATATCAACCAACTATCAAAGTTAACAACCGTAGATAACAACAAGCTCTGTTATCCCAATCTTTCCTTAGTTTGTCGTTAAATAGAACAAGCTCTCTATTTAATCTCTAACCATTAAACAACCTAGAATAAGCTCTCTAAATTCAATTTAATGGCAGCTTTATGATGAGAAAGATAGGTTGATCTAAGCAACAAACACATAAGCTCGGATTGTTCAACTTAGGTTATGTTCCACTTTGCAATTATTGAAAACTTGACCATAATCATTAATCACAAATTGCCACTTATGAATAGGAAATCAAGACAATTACACGGATCAAGACTCCTAAACTAGCAATAGATAATTATCAAGATCTATCTAGTTGTACACCTAAATAAATCAAGACAACATCATGAACAATTCTTGTAGAAGAACATAAGCAACTTTGATAGAAAATTAATGATAGATAGAATCTGAAAATCAATCACAAAACATGTCTAGGGCTTTGAAATCACCCTTAACCAAATAGAAGTTTAGCCTAGCATAGGCATCATAAACATAAAATTAAATAGAATCTAAGAAGAAAATAAAAGAAAGAAAGAAGAAGAAGAAGAATATTAATTATCCAACCTCTTGCTCTTTTTAAAGAAAAAGAAAACTAGAGAAAAGAAAGAAGAAGAAAACTTAGAGAATTTTATTACAATGGCTAATATCCTACCTATGTACAATATGATTGATGCACCCAAAAGAGTGTATCTTATTTAACCTTGCACTAAAAAGATAAATTGTAAGTATAGTAGTTAGCAAGGGTCGAGTCCTCAGGGATTGGGTTTTAGTTTATAAGTTAATAGTTTAAAACTTAAATTCAAGAACAATAAAAGAAAAGGGGTTTTTGAAGCCAGATTTAAACTAAAGTAAATAATAAGAATAAGATGCAAGGCGGTATAACCAGCCAATAAAAATATATATACTAAATTAGGCGGTATAACCAGCCAATAAAAATATATATACTAAATTAGGCGGTATAACCAGCCAATAAAAATAAAACAAAGTTAATATACAAATTAGGCGGTATAACCAGCCAATAAAAATAAATATAAAAAATAAGCAAACTAAAAGTAAGAAAACAAATAAGTAAGAAGAATCAAATATGAAAAATATGGTTAAGGTTTCATTCTCCACCACTAGACATCATTAAGAATCAATTTCAGATCTATCAATATCAACCAACTATCAAAGTTAACAACCGTAGATAACAACAAGCTCTGTTACCCCAATCTTTCCTTAGTTTGTCGTTAAATAGAACAAGCTCTCTATTTAATCTCTAACCATTAAACAACCTAGAATAAGCTCTCTAAATTCAATTTAATGGCAGCTTTATGATGAGAAAGATAGGTTGATCTAAGCAACAAACACATAAGCTCGGATTGTTCAACTTAGGTTATGTTCCACTTTGCAATTATTGAAAACTTGACCATAATCATTAATCACAAATTGCCACTTATGAATAGGAAATCAAGACAATTACACGGATCAAGACTCCTAAACTAGCAATAGATAATTATCAAGATCTATCTAGTTGTACACCTAAATAAATCTAGACAACATCATGAACAATTCTTGTAGAAGAACATAAGCAACTTTGATAGAAAATTAATGATAGATAGAATCTGAAAATCAATCACAAAACATGTCTAGGGCTTTGAAATCACCCTTAACCAAATAGAAGTTTAGCCTAGCATAGGCATTATAAACATAAACATAAAATTAAAGAAAATCTAAGAAGAAAATAAAAGAAAGAAAGAAGAAGAGGAAGAATATTAATTATCCAACCTCTTGCTCTCTCTAAAGAAAAAGAAAACTAGAGAAAAGAAAGAAAACTAGAGAAAAGAAAGAAGAAGAAAACTTAGAGAATTTTATTAAAATGGCTAATATCCTACCTATGTACAATATGATTCTCTACAATCATCCAAGGCCCTCTATTTATACACATTTTGGAAGGCTAAATGACAAGAGACAAGCTTTACAAATTTCAAAGGTAGGTATAATAGGTGGGTGAATTTTTCTAACAATTTTCGTCATATTGTATGACAATTTTGATCAGCCAACTTGATGGTCGATTTCGTCAATGTTGGAGGCCTGATCTGATCACATGGTCTTCTAGAAAAAGGTTCCCCTATCAGTTACGGATCCATAGCCGTTGGAATCAGCTCATTTGCTGATGTGGATAAGAAGATATGGGCAAAATACGAAAACAGGTCAGCACATACGTCATTGCACATCAGCCAACTTGATGGTCGATTTCGTCAATATTAGAGGCCTGATCTGATCATATGGTCTTCTAGACAAAGGTTCCCGTATCAGTTACGGATCCATAGCCATTGGAATCAGCTCATTTGCTGATGTGGATAAGCAGATATGGGCAAAATACGAAAACAGGTCAGCACAGATGTCATTGCACATCAGCCAACTTGATGGTCGATTTCGCTAGGGAAAACGACTCCGTTTCAAGAAGTATAAAACATGAAAAAGATAGATATGCCTCTTAGCTTTGCACGGCTACAAATTTCAGCCTTATTTCTTCAGTGAAACTCCAGATATAGCTGATATGGCAAAATGTGTCGGAACTGGAACTGAACTGGATTTGCCCTTAATTCTAGTAATCTGAAATCACTCAAAGAAACTTGTGAAAAACACCAAATTACATAAAAATATAAAAGATCATAAACACAATTAGACTAAACAATAATAACTCGTATTTGACACAAAACAATAATAAAACATAACTAAAAACTATATAATTATACGAGTTATCACACCCCCACACTTAGATTGTTGCTAGTCCCTAGCAACGACTCAATAAAAATAAAATAAGAAAATCTAATCTAATCCACTTTCGTAGGAAATCACGGTGGCACTTAGCATGTGACACAAGCCTTTAAACCCCTAGGTGTCCCTAGTGGACGAGTTTAGTCTCGTGAGGGTTTACTAGAACGATACCCACAAACATTGAAAAATTAAAATATAAATAAACTACATATAAATAAACTACATATACTAAAAATATTTACTCCTAATCCTTTCAATACAAATTAGAGACAATATTTGAACAAGTCTTATAAACTAATCAATAGCTTAAAAAATTTCACAAAAAATCATGCTTGAATGTAAATTGTTTGAGTTAAGCCAATATTAGCATAACATATCTCAATCAAAATAGTGCATGTTCAAATTTAATCTCAACTTCTCACATGGGATACTCTCTTGATTTTCACTCTTTAAAGTAGTGGTAAAGTGTTTACACTCAATCAATCTCATGAAAACACTTCTACCATATGCTTGCCTGTTCACCTATTCTCCACTAAAAGATCATGCAACTTCATAAATCAAGAGGTCTTTAATCAAGGTTGTAATGGGGCCAAGGGGTTTGTAATGTGGTTGAAGAACAAAAGGATAAAGATATCACAAAGGTTCCAAAGAGTTCATAAAGTTTAGAGACATAAAAAGATTATACAAAGAAACTTCTCAAAACTCTTTACAAGTACATAGTCACCTAGGCCGGATATTCATGTTGGGCCTTTTCTTCATTCTAAACAACTTTGTAACATCTTTTTCTTTTTCCACAAATTCAAGAGATGATTCATTTTTTTTTATATAGGAATGTATTTGCCAGTATTCCATTTCTTTTGCTCTTGACTTTTCTTTTCTTTTCCCCCCACACTTATTTCTTGTTTCTAACCAAAAAAATATCCCTTGTCTTTGCAACTTGTCTCAAATCATGCTAATTCATCTTTGGAACAAAGGTAAAGATATAAGTATATTTAGGTTAGGGACAAGTTATGGTTACCAAAGAGATAGCTTATTCAATGTAGGCTCAAATTGGTTCACTAAGGGTGTGTTCTCTTGGAACATCAATAAGGGATGGTTGTTTGGCCCTGGCTAAAAATCCTAATGCCTCTATCATATTCATGTTGTCACATGCATCAATATAGTCTCAAACGGTTTAAAGCAAGTTCTAGAGAATCATGTAATCATAAGAGCACTCAAGAAAGAAATTAGATTGATTTGTATAATGCATCAATCATTTTAGGCTCAAAAACTCACAAGAATGATTATACAAGTCAGATTAAGTCTAAACATGCTTCTTTCTCAATCAACATATCATATTAACATTGGCTCATAAAAAGGTTGACATCAAGCTCAATTCTCATGAAAATCTTCTCACTAATAAATATGTTTTAGACTTATGCAATTCATATCTCATCATTGTATTAAAAAGGAACTAAAACACACTAAAAAATAATAATAATAATAAAGACTCATAAAAAAGAAAAAATAGTAGACAAAAATAAAAGAAATCCTAAATCATTCCCCCCACACTTAATTCTTACATTGTCCTCAATGTAAGTCTATTAACCCAAATGAAAGAATCATGTGTAAGAGAAAAGAACTAATAACATAAGAATAGGAATAACTAGACTCAAAACAAAACAAACTCATGCAACCTAAATAATCCTAAAATACTAAACAAAAATTAACAAGTAAACGTAAAAAGATTAAAATCAAACTGACAAGGTATGTCTCAAGTCTCCCTTACTCAGACCTTGTTCAGAATGAATACTTCTAAATTGCTTAAAACACAACAAACTCTTTTTTTTTTTTTTTTTTTTTGAAAAGAAGAAATCAAACTGACAAGGTATGTCTCAAGTCTCCCTTACTCAGACCTTGTTCAGAATGAATACTTCTAAATTGCTTAAAACACAACAAACTTTTTTTTTTTTTAAGAAGGTAAAATTTAGGAGATATTACCTGTAGAGGTTGCTAACCACTTATTATAACTGAGACACAACAAACAAAATGTTAGATAATGTCACAAAGACAAAGTGCAATCCACTCCTTGCTCGTCCATATCTCTTTTTCTTTTTTCCGAGCGTTTGCGAAACAACCGTAGCAGATAAACACTCATAAGCTTGGAGCTTTTTGAGTAAATCTTCAATGGTTGTAGCAGAAATTATGGTTCTCCTTGCCTCTGAAAACATGAATCCATTTTCCACAGCATTATCTAAATATGAAAGCAAATTACTAAAATAACCATTAATATTAAGCAAACCAATGGGTTTCTTATTTGTGACCAAAGATGACCAAGAAGCCACGCAAGCTATTTCTTCCAATGTACCCAGACCTCCTGGTAAAGCAATGAATGCATCGGCAGAATGGTACATGATTGTTATCCGTTCAGGGATACTCCAGACTTGTATTTCCTTACCCAAGGTAGGTCCACAAAAATCTGTGAATAGTTTTGGCACGATTCCTAGAACTGGACTTCCTCCGGCGTGTGCTGCTGTAGCGACTGCTCCCATTAAACCCGTACTACCGCCTCCATAAATCAACTGGATCTTTTGTTGGGCAAGTATTACTCCAACTCTTATGGCTTCATCAGCGAATATGTTATTTTTCCCTGGATAAGCACCTCCAAAAACACAAATTTTTTTAATGCGTTGGGACGAAGTACTTTCCATTTTTTTTCTTTTTTTTTTTTTTTTTTTCTTTTTTTCGAGTGCCTGAAAGAGAATGAGTACATGGTGTAATATATAGAGGACTGAGTAGTGAATCAGACAAGAGTAATAATGTCGCCGAAAGTGTATCTGACCTGTCAGAAGAAAATGTTAACCTAACAAAAGATTTTTGCGTGATTTCAGGAAGAAAATCAAAAAAAGAAGAAAAATCAACCGTAAAAGACAAATAAAAAAAATGAGAATAATTACACAAATCGAATAACACGTAAATTAAACCGAAATAAAGTTATTGCAAATCAAACCAAAAGCTGAGAAGTCATTTATTGTAGTTGTGATTGTGGCTCACATCTTCCTCTGGTTTTACGTCCAGAAACGGCTTAAACACCTTCTATGAGTCGAGGATATGCTTCCCATCCAGTTTTCTTACAAGCTGGCAAACAGGGTCTTTTAACATCAGATTCCCAAGATGTTGCCATTCCCTTTGGAATTGCGGCCATAAATCAAGAATTTCTCTTTGTACGTCTCCACTAGGATGCGTCTCAAGAGAAAGTTGGATATTACCCAAATTCTCCTTACTCAGTCCATCCTTAATGAATTCAATTTTATCATCTCGATTAGAGGACGGAATCCCAATAGAATGACATTTACCGTTACACGTCCATCGTGCACATTTGTGGCAATTTGAACTCATGCGCTTTGCTCGTCGCTTCTTTGCAAAAGTGCTTCTACCTGTACCTGGTAAATGCAAAACAGGAAGATATTCATCTTCACGTACCTTGGCTTCAATTATCCAACGTATGTCGTCAGGAATCCCTTTGTGCATAAGCATTCTTAATCTTTCAAGTCGAACTTGGTAAAGCTTCAGTAAAATATTTCGAGGAAAAGGAGGAAATCGTTTCTGCAATCTTGTGAGAATATCATCCATCCTGAAAAAAAGAATGAAAAAAATTGAAAGAGAAATTGGAAGAGAAATTTATATACAGTATCAGTTTTGTGGGTAGCTGATGGAACCGATTTAAATAATCACGGAGTACCGTTATCCGCCATTTAACCGGGGTTAAAAAATTATATTTACATCTAGTTATTTTCAAAACAAGGATCAGAAAGAAAAACAACATAAAAAAGACTCAAAAACAAAACACTCTAAATAAAATCCTAAATTCTTCCCCCCACACATAATTCTTACATTGTCATTAATGTAATGCTATTATCCCCCAATGCAAGAATTATATGTAAGAGAAAAGAATTATTAAACAAAAGAAACTTATGTAGCCTAAATGAACTTAAAAACAATAAACATAATTAACAAAGAAACATAAGAAATAAAAATAAAAACAATAAAAATAATAAAAGAAAAAGGAAAAGAAAGAGAAAGCAAATCTGAATATGGAAAGGTTGGCAATTTCATCTTTAATTGGGCTGCCTTCCCAATTAACACTTGAGTTAGTGTTTTGAATCTAACCAACACCCCTTCTTGGCTTTTTAGGCTTGTCAGGCTCATACATGAAATTTCCCAAATTTATGCGTTTGAGAGGAAGCTTTCTTTGCACAACAGTGGATGCATTCTCCATTACAAGTATTATTCCATCATCCTTTGTGGTGCATATCTCATCGAGGAATGGGGCATCTTTTGGTACTTGTTGAATGACATCCACAAACAAACTGTTTAAGGTTTCCAGCGTGTCTTGTTCATGTTCATCCTCCTTGAACTTTGCGAATCTACTAGGAAAAGGTGGAGAAGAAACATTAGTAAAAATTGGAATCTCAAACGTTACCTCAGGTGCCGAAATACTCTTATTTGGATCATTGGCTTCATTATCCTCAAGAATAGAATTCATCTCTAATTTTGTCTCATCCTCATCTTGTTCCTCATTCCTCAAGGTCACAATAGTAGTATTCTCCTTTGGGTTAATCATTGTTTGGGCAGGGAGTTCTTCAGATCTTTGTGCTACCCATCCCACCATACTACTAGTCAATTGGATCATTTGCTTTTCCAAACTCTGGATGCTTGCCCTTGTTTCCTGTTGAAATTGCAATGTATCAGTAACAAGAGAATAGAGAAGATCTTCTAAAGAAGTACCTGAGTTTTGAGTCATATGTGGTGGTTGAAAAAGATCTGGTTCTTGGGACCATGATTGATTGAAGCTAGATGGATGAGTGTAATTGGCATAAGGATCTACTTCTTGGTAATTTTTCGAGTAGCCATAATTAGTATGATCCCACCATCCTTCATGGTAAGTGTTGGAGTAATGATCATACTGTTGGTCTTGGAACCCTTGATGGCCTTGACATCCTCCCATGGCCAATTGTTGAACTGGGGAGGTGAGATTGGCTTGTTGATTCTCCATGTTCATGTATGCCACCAACTCTTCAAGCGTTAGATTGCTCAATTCCATCATTTTTTTTATTTTTATTTTTTTCAAAATTTGATAAGAAAAACCCTTATGTACAAGAAAATAAAACTAATTAGAACTGAAAATAAGAATAAACCAAGTAACAAATAAACTAAATAAAACAATCCCCGGCAACGGCGCCAAAAATTTGATGCACCCAAAAGAGTGTATCTTATTTAACCTTGCACTAAAAAGATAAATTGTAAGTATAGTAGTTAGCAAGGGTCGAGTCCTCAGGGATTGGGTTTTAGTTTATAAGTTAATAGTTTAAAACTTAAATTCAAGAACAATAAAAGAAAAGGGGTTTTTGAAGCCAGATTTAAACTAAAGTAAATAATAAGAATAAGATGCAAGGCGGTATAACCAGCCAATAAAAATATATATACTAAATTAGGCGGTATAACCAGCCAATAAAAATATATATACTAAATTAGGCGGTATAACCAGCCAATAAAAATAAAACAAAGTTAATATACAAATTAGGCGGTATAACCAGCCAATAAAAATAAATATAAAAAATAAGCAAACTAAAAGTAAGAAAACAAATAAGTAAGAAGAATCAAATATGAAAAATATGGTTAAGGTTTCATTCTCCACCACTAGACATCATTAAGAATCAATTTCAGATCTATCAATATCAACCAACTATCAAAGTTAACAACCGTAGATAACAACAAGCTCTGTTACCCCAATCTTTCCTTAGTTTGTCGTTAAATAGAACAAGCTCTCTATTTAATCTCTAACCATTAAACAACCTAGAATAAGCTCTCTAAATTCAATTTAATGGCAGCTTTATGATGAGAAAGATAGGTTGATCTAAGCAACAAACACATAAGCTCGGATTGTTCAACTTAGGTTATGTTCCAGTTTGCAATTATTGAAAACTTGACCATAATCATTAATCACAAATTGCCACTTATGAATAGGAAATCAAGACAATTACACGGATCAAGACTCCTAAACTAGCAATAGATAATTATCAAGATCTATCTAGTTGTACACCTAAATAAATCTAGACAACATCATGAACAATTCTTGTAGAAGAACATAAGCAACTTTGATAGAAAATTAATGATAGATAGAATCTGAAAATCAATCACAAAACATGTCTAGGGCTTTGAAATCACCCTTAACCAAATAGAAGTTTAGCCTAGCATAGGCATTATAAACATAAACATAAAATTAAAGAAAATCTAAGAAGAAAATAAAAGAAAGAAAGAAGAAGAGGAAGAATATTAATTATCCAACCTCTTGCTCTCTCTAAAGAAAAAGAAAACTAGAGAAAAGAAAGAAAACTAGAGAAAAGAAAGAAGAAGAAAACTTAGAGAATTTTATTAAAATGGCTAATATCCTACCTATGTACAATATGATTCTCTACAATCATCCAAGGCCCTCTATTTATACACATTTTGGAAGGCTAAATGACAAGAGACAAGCTTTACAAATTTCAAAGGTAGGTATAATAGGTGGGTGAATTTTTCTAACAATTTTCGTCATATTGTATGACAATTTTGATCAGCCAACTTGATGGTAGATTTCGTCAATGTTGGAGGCCTGATCTGATCACATGGTCTTCTAGAAAAAGGTTCCCCTATCAGTTACGGATCCATAGCCGTTGGAATCAGCTCATTTGCTGATGTGGATAAGCAGATATGGGCAAAATACGAAAACAGGTCAGCACAGACGTCATTGCACATCAGCCAACTTGATGGTCGATTTCGTCAATATTAGAGGCCTGATCTGATCATATGGTCTTCTAGACAAAGGTTCCCGTATCAGTTACGGATCCATAGCCATTGGAATCAGCTCATTTGCTGATGTGGATAAGCAGATATGGGCAAAATACGAAAACAGGTCAGCACAGATGTCATTGCACATCAGCCAACTTGATGGTCGATTTCGCTAGGGAAAACGACTCCGTTTCAAGAAGTATAAAACATGAAAAAGATAGATATGCCTCTTAGCTTTGCACGGCTACAAATTTCAGCCTTATTGCTTCAGTGAAACTCCAGATATAGCTGATATGGCAAAATGTGTCGGAACTGGAACTGAACTGGATTTGCCCTTAATTCTAGTAATCTGAAATCACTCAAAGAAACTTGTGAAAAACACCAAATTACATAAAAATATAAAAGATCATAAACACAATTAGACTAAACAATAATAACTCGTATTTGACACAAAACAATAATAAAACATAACTAAAAACTATATAATTATACGAGTTATCAATGATCCTCTACAATCATCCAAGGCCCTCTATTTATACATATTTTGGAGGGCTAAATGACAAGAGACAAGCTTTACAAATTTCAAAGGTAGGTATAATAGGTGGGTGCATTTTTCTAACAATTTTCGTCATATTGTATGACAATTTTGATCAGCCAACTTGATGGTCGATTTTGTCAATATTGGAGGCCATATCGGATCACATGGTCTTCTAGACAAATGTTCCCCTATGCGTTACTGATTCATAGCCGTTGGAATCAGCTCATTTGCTGATGTGGATAAGAAGATATGGGCAAAATACGAAAACAGGTCAGCACAGACGTCATTGCACATCAGCCAACTTGATGGTCGATTTCTTCAATATTGGAGGCTTGATCTGATCACATGGTCTTCTAGAACAATGTTCCTCTATAAGTTAGTGATCCATAGCCGTTGGAATCAGCTCATTTGCGGATGTGTATCGGACGATATGGTCAAAATGTGAAAACTGGTCAGCACAGACGTCATTGCACATCAGCCAACTTGATGGTTGATTTCGCTAGGGAAAACGACTCCGTTTCAAGAAGTGTAAAACATGAAAAAGATAGATATGCCTCTTAACTTTGCACTGTTAAAATTTCAGCCTTATTGCTTCAGTGAAACTCCAGATATAGCTGATATGGCAAAAGGTGTCGGAACTGGAACTGAACTGGATTTGCCCTTAATTCTAGTAATCTGAAATCACTCAAAGAAACTTGTGAAAAACACCAAATTACATAAAAATATAAAAGATCATAAACACAATTAGATTAAACAATAATAACTCGTATTTGACACAAAACAATAATAAAACATAACTAAAAACTATATAATTATACGAGTTATCAATGGCCTAGATATTCAATCTGTGCTGCCCCAAAAACACACTTATTCCTTTTAAGTCATAACTGGTTGAGCCACAGCAGCTCAAAGACCAACTTCAAATGCTGTACATGCGTATCCCAATCTGGTGAATAAATGAGAATGTCATCGAAGAACACTAGCACGAATTTCCTGAGATGTGGCTTGAATATACAATTCATGAGGCTCTGGAATGAAGATGGAGCATTTGTCAAACCGAATGGCATCACCAAGAACTCGTAGTGACCTTCATGCGTTTTGAAAGCTGTTTTGTGGATATCAGCTTCATGCATCCGAATCTGGTGGTAGCCCGATCGGAGATCCAACTTGGAAAATACAGTAGTGCCAGCCAATTCATCAAGCAGCTCTTCAACAAGAGGAATTGGGAATTTATCCTTTACAGTCAGTTGATTCAGTTGCCTATAGTCTATGCACAATCTCCACGAGCCATCTTTTTTCTTTACCAACACAATAGGGGAGGCAAACGAGCTACAACTATGTCGAATCACCCCACTGTCCGGCATTTCCTGTACCATCTTTTCAATTTCATCTTTCTGTATGGTAGGATATCTGTAAGGACGGATTCTTACTACTGCATTCTCATCTTTGAGTGGGATTCTGTGATCATGAGTGCGTTTGGGAGGTAATTGAGTTGGAGCCTCGAAGAGTTTGTCATATAACAATAACAACTGTTTTAACTGGGACTGTTCTATACCAGCATGTTCCTGCAAGGGATCAGCTAACACCTGTGGACCATGATGTTCAGTGAGTAAGAGAGAGCAAGGGTGATGTATACTCCAACCACGCAACTTAACAACTTAGTAGCCTGTTTGTCACTAGGAATCTCAATGTGACCAGGGAAGAGACCTTGTAGTGAATGCCATTTGCCCTGCATCTGGAATTGCATTTTCATAGCAGCAAAATCCCATAGAATCGGGCCAAGTGTGACCAGCCATTCAATTCCTAACACCACATCACAACCATTTAAGGGTAAGACCTTAAAACTGGTGGAGAACTCCAACATCTGTACTGACCAATGAACATCATAACAAGTGCCCAATGTTGTCATCTGTTCACCATTAGCCACTGTAACTTGTACCCTTCCTCGAGGCCTGGTGGATAGACCCAAGATACGTGCTAGACCACTGTCAATGAAATTGTGAGTGCTGCCAGAGTCAATGAGCATTACAGCAGTTGTCTTCCTAATCAGGCCATGGACCCTCATAGTATGAAAATCAGAGGTACCTAAAATGGCATGTAAGGAGATCACTGGTTGGTCACCATTACTGTCACAACCAGCAGACAACATATCTGGATTGTCAATGCAATCCGAGAACTCTTCAGGACCAGTCTCCTCTTCCAATGAATCAGTGAGAATCTGATACAATTGGGATTTGACACACTTATGATCAAAGGTGTACTTTAATCCACACCAGAAACATAGTCCTTTCCTTCTCCTTTCTTCGATCTCTGCAGGAGTAGGTTTCCTGGAAGGACCTTTGGAAAATGGAGGTTGAGGTGAAGTGGTGCGAGCAGAGTGAGGAGGGAAGTATTTGGGATTGGAAAGTGGTACATGTTTGGGAGTGGGTAATAACGGGGGAAGCGTTGCTGGTTTTGGCTGAGGAGTGTCAAATGTTGTGTTATGGGAGGATGTGTTATGGGAAGGTACTGTGGGTTTGCTAATCAGGATTGGTTTCTTGGAGGAAGGAAATAGGATTGTTTCAACATGTTTTGCCAGGTAAAAGGCTTGGTTTAAATCTCGAGGCCGAAACAACCTTACGGTCTGAGAGATTTCAGATTTCAAATTGCTTACAAAGATACTTAAAGCATATGAATCAGTTAATTGAAGGAGATTGAGGATACCTATAAAGTCCTCATGAAATTGTTCAACTGTGCTGGTTTGTTTCAACTCCACCAATTCTGACATTGGATCATCAAATTCCTCTGAAGCAAAACGATTCCTCCTTTCTTGAACATACTCATGCCAGTCCAATTTATCAAAACCTCCATTGGAAGTACAATAATGCTGATGCCATTGTAGGGCTCTGCCTTCCAAGCTTAGCATCACCACTTGGAGCTTGAGATCTTCTGGGACACGCTCAGCAAGGATATATTGCTCAATCTTCAGCAACCAACCTTTGAAATCATCACCCTGGAATTTAGGACATTCCAGCTTGAAACCACGAGACACATCATACCCTCCTGTTCTCCTCATCGATTGCATCGGTAAGACTGAATCAACGTTGTTGATGGTAGGGTCTGCAGGGGAAGAACCACTAGCAGGAGAATGAACTCCCAGTCCTGGTTGAGAGGAACGGTGGTCATCCTTTATCGCCATCAGGTCAAAGAATTTCTTAAACTCCATTCGCATCTCAGATCGAATATCTTCCAGCTTCTCATCCACACGCTTATCCATCTGTTGAACCTCTAACTCAATCCGGGTCAAGTTCTGTTGGTTTTGTTGCACGTCTTTCTGGAGTCGGGTAGTCATGCCGTCGGCCATGGCCAGGTCTTAGGCTCTGATACCTTTGATGCTATCCACTAGTTCAGAGAAGAAATAAGCACAGAAAGAGATAGAAAAAGAGAGAAGAAGATCAGAGGAAGAAGAAGACTCAGAGAGAATATTTCATTCATTCAAATTGATGAGTTGTTCCTTCCTAACAGAATGGCATATAAGGTAGTGGCGTAGGATCCTAGGTAACTGTCAGGGTCATTGGAAATGACTAGACTGACCCTCTCATGCTTCCTGCATTGTTAACAGCCAAATGGGCTGCATCCATTAACCAACCCGTAGCCCACTTACAACCCGACCCAAAGGAAAAGAGACTTAACTAACATAACAGAATTTTAAAAACAGAAATTCAAATTGTCTTTATATTTTGAGCCTGTAACAATATTTTGAGATAATGAAGAATTCTTTTGCTTCTGGACTTTGAAGAACAGGTGTAGAATGATAACTCACTGTTGCCAATAAATGGCTTATTGGAAGCAATAATGTAACAGTTGCCATCTGGAAAAAAGTTAATAATAGGCAAGAACGTGATAGAAATAGGAATGGCACCTGAGAGATTATTGTAGCTGAGATCCAAAAGTTTCAGATTCGTTAAATACCCAAGTGAGGACGGGATCTTTCCACTTATAAAGTTATGGCTAAGATTCAAAGAATTTAGTATTGAAAGCTTGCCAATCTGATGAGGAATTTCCCTATCAAATTGATGCTGCTTAGATTCAGTTGTTCCAGAAACGAGCAACAGCCAACTTGAGGTGGAAAGAATCCGTTCAATTTGTTTTGAGAGAGATCCAATGATTTCAATGCTTTTAAATTCTCAATCTCTTTGGGTATGGATCCTTCCAAAAGATTTGGACATAGGGACAAATTGCGCAAAGCCTTTAAATCTCCAATTTCAAAGGGACAGAACCATTTATCATGTTGGAACCAAGGAGCAATTCTCTCAGAGCAGATAGCCCACCAAGATAAGAAGGGATTGTGATGCACCCAAAAGAGTGTATCTTATTTAACCTTGCACTAAAAAGATAAATTGTAAGTATAGTAGTTAGCAAGGGTCGAGTCCTCAGGGATTGGGTTTTAGTTTATAAGTTAATAGTTTAAAACTTAAATTCAAGAACAATAAAAGAAAAGGGGTTTTTGAAGCCAGATTTAAACTAAAGTAAATAATAAGAATAAGATGCAAGGCGGTATAACCAGCCAATAAAAATATATATACTAAATTAGGCGGTATAACCAGCCAATAAAAATATATATACTAAATTAGGCGGTATAACCAGCCAATAAAAATAAAACAAAGTTAATATACAAATTAGGCGGTATAACCAGCCAATAAAAATAAATATACTTTTAAAAATAAGCAAACTAAAAGTAAGAAAACAAGTAAGTAAGAAGAATCAAATATGAAAAATATGGTTAAGGTTTCATTCTCCACCACTAGACATCATTAAGAATCAATTTCAGATCTATCAATATCAACCAACTATCAAAGTTAACAACCGTAGATAACAACAAGCTCTGTTATCCCAATCTTTCCTTAGTTTGTCGTTAAATAGAACAAGCTCTCTATTTAATCTCTAACCATTAAACAACCTAGAATAAGCTCTCTAAATTCAATTTAATGGCAGCTTTATGATGAGAAAGATAGGTTGATATAAGCAACAAACATATAAGCTCGGATTGTTCAACTTAGGTTATGTTCCACTTTGCAATTATTGAAAACTTGACCATAATCATTAATCACAAATTGCCACTTATGAATAGGAAATCAATACAATTACACGGATCAAGATTCCTAAACTAGCAATAGATAATTATCAAGATCTATCTAGTTGTACACCTAAATAAATCAAGACAACATCATGAACAATTCTTGTAGAAGAACATAAGCAACTTTGATAGAAAATTAATGATAGATAGAATCTAAAAATCAATCACAAAACATGTCTAGGGCTTTGAAATCACCCTTAACCAAATAGAAGTTTAGCCTAGCATAGGCATTGTAAACATAAACATAAAATTAAAGAGAATCTAAGAGGGAAATAAAAGAAAGAAAGAAGAAGAAGAAAATAAAGAAAAAGAAAACTAGAGAAAAGAAAGAAGAAGAAAACTTAGAGAATTTTATTACAATGGCTAATATCCTACCAATATACAATCTCTTACAATCATCCAAGGCCCTCTATTTATACACATTTTGGAAGGCTAAATGACAAGAGACAAGCTTTACAAATTTCAAAGGTAGGTATAATAGGTGGGTGCATTTTTGTAACAATTTTCGTCATAGTGTATGACAATTTTGATCAGCCAACTTGATGGTCGATTTTGTCAATTTTGGAGGCCTGATCTGATCACATGGTCTTCTAGAAAAATGTTCCCCTATCAGTTACTGATCCATAGCCGTTGGAATAAGCTCATTTACTGATGTGGATAAGAAGATATGGGCAAAATACGAAAACAGGTCAGCATAGACGTCATTGCACATCAGCCAACTTGATGGTCGATTTCGCTAGGGAAAACGACTCCGTTTCAAGAAGTGTAAAACATGAAAAAGATAGATATGCCTCTTAAATTTGCACGGTTAAAATGTCAGCCTTATTGCTTCAGTGAAACTCGAGATATAGCTGATATGGCAAAAGGTGTCGGAACTGGAACTGAACTGGATTTGCCCTTAATTCTAGTAATCTGAAATCACTCAAAGAAACTTGTGAAAAACACCAAATTACATGAAAATATAAAAGATCATAAACACAATTAGACTAAACAATAATAACTCATATTTGACACAAAACAATAATAAAACATAACTAAAAACTATATAATTATACGAGTTATCACACCCCCACACTTAGATTGTTGCTAGTCCCTAGCGACGACTCAATAAAATAAGAAAAATCTAATCTAATCCATTTTCGTAGGAAATCACGATGGCACTTAGCATGTGACACAAGCCTTTAAACCCCTAGGTGTCCCTAGTGGACGAGTTTAGTCTCGTGAGGGTTTACTAGAACGATACCCACAAACATTGAAGACATAAGAAAAACTAAAAATAATAATTATAACTAATCCTTCCAATATAAATTAGAGATAATCATTGGACAAGTCTTAAAAACTAATCAATAGCTTAAAGAAATTCACAAAAATTCTTGCTTGAATGTAAATAGTTTGAGTTAAGCCAATATTAACATAACATATTTCAATCAAAATAGTGCATATTCAAACTTAATCTCAACCTCTCACATGGGATACTCTCATGATTTTCACTCTTTAAAGTAGTGGTAAAGTGTTTACACTCAATCAATCTTATGAAAATAGTTCTACCATATGCTTGCTTGTCCACCTATTCTCCACTAAAAGATCATGCAACTTCATAAATCAAGAGGTCTTTAATCAAGGTTGTAATGGGGCCAAGGGGTTTGTAATGTGGTTGAAGAACAAAAGGATAAAGATATCACAAAGGTTCCAAAGAGTTCATAAAGTTTAGAGACATAAAAAGATCATACAAAGAAACTTCTCAAAACTCTTTACAAGTACATAATCACCTAGGCCGGATATTCATGTTGGGCCTTTTCTTCATTCTAAACAACTTTGTAACATCTTTTTCTTTTTCCCCAAATTCAAGAGATGATTCATATATATTTTTTTTTACATAGGAATGTATTTGCCAGTATTCCATTTCTTTTTTTTTCTTGACTTTTCTTTTTTTCCCCCCCCACACTTATTTCTTGTTTCTAACCTAAATTTTCAATAGATCTTCCTTGTCTTTGCAACTTGTCTCAAAACATGCTAATTCATCTTTGGAACAAAGGTAAGGATATAAGTATATTTAGGTTAGGGACAAGTTATGGTTACCAAAGAGGTAGCTTATTCAATGTAGGCTCAAATTGGTTCACTAAGGGTGTGTTCTCTTGGAACATCAATAAGGGATGACTGTTTGGCCCTGGCTAAAAATCCTAATGCCTCTATCATATTCATGTTGTCACATGCATCAATATAGTCTCAACAAGGTCTAAAGCAAGTTCTAGAGAATCATGTAATCGTAAGAGTACTCAAGAAAGAAATTAGATTGATTTATATAATGCATCAATCATATTAACATTGGCTCATAAAAAGGTTGATATCAAGCTCAATTCTCATGAAAATCTTCTCACTAATAAATCTGTTTTAGACTTATGCAATTCATATCTCATCATAGTATTGAAAGTAACTAAAACACACTAAAAATAATAATTATTATTATATTAAAGACTCATAAAAAAAATAATAGGCAAAAATAAAAGAAATCCTAAATCCTTCCCCCCACACTTAATTCTTACCATGTCATCAATGTAATGCTATTAACCCAAATGAAAGAATCATGTGTAAGAGAAAATAACTAATAACATAAGAATAGGAATAACTAAGACTCAAAACAAAACAAAACAAGACAAAATCATGCAACCTAAATAATCCTAAAATACTAAACAAACAATTAACAAATAAACATAAAAACAATAAACATAATAAAAGAAAAAGAAAAGAAAAAGGAAAAGAAAGCAAATCTGAGTATGGCAGGTTGGCAATTTCTTCTTTAATTGGGTTGCCTTCCCAATTAACACTTGAGTTAGTGTTTTGAACCTAACCAACACCCCTTCTTGGCATTTTAGGCTTGTCAGGCTCATACATGAAATTTCCCAAATTTATGCGTTTGAGAGGAAGCTTTCTTTGCACAACAGTGGATGCATTCTCCATTACAAGTATTATTCCATCATCCTTTGTGGTGCATATGTCATCGAGGAATGGAGCATATTTTGATACTTGTTGAATGACCTCCACAAACAAGTTGTTTAAGGTTTCCGGCATGTGTTGTTCATGTTCTTCCTCCTTGAACTTTGCAAATCTACTAGGAAAAGGTGGAGAAGAAACATTAGTAAAAAGTGAAACCTTAAACGTTACCTCAGGTGCCGAAATACTCTTATTTGGATCTTTGGCTTCATTATCCTCAAGAATAGAATCCATCTCTAATTTTGTTTCATCCTCATCTTGTTCCTCATTCTTCAAGGTCACAATAGTAGCATTCTCCTTTGGGTTAACCATCGTTTGGGCTGGGAGTTCTTCAGATCTTTGTGCTACCCATCCCACCATACTACTAGCCTATTGGCTCATTTGCTTTTCCAAACTCTGGATGCTTGCCCTTGTTTCCTGTTGAAATTGCAAAGAATCAGTAACAAGAGAATAGACAAGATCTTCTAAATAAGTACCTGAGTTTTGAGTCATATGTGGTGGTTGAAAAAGATCTGGTTCTTGAGACCATGATTGATTGAAGCTAGATGGATGAGTGTAATTGGCATAAAGATCTACTTCTTGGTAATTTTTCGAGTAGCCATAATTAGTATGATCCCACCATCCCTCATGGTAAGTGTTTGAGTAATGATCATACTGTTGGTCTTGGAACACTTGATGGCCTTGACATCCTCCCATGGCCAATTGTTGAACTGGGGAGGTGAGATTGGCTTGTTGATTCTCCATGTTCATGTATGCCACCAACTCTTCAAGTGTTAGATTGCTCAATTCCATTTTTTTTTTTAAATTTGAAAAGAAAAACTTGTATGTACAAGAAAATAAAACTAATTAGAACTGAAAATAAGAATAAACCAAGTAACAAATAAACTAAAGAAAGCAATCCTCGGCAACGGCGCCAAAAATTTGATGCACCCAAAAGAGTGTATCTTATTTAACCTTGCACTAAAAAGATAAATTGTAAGTATAGTAGTTAGCAAGGGTCGAGTCCTCAGGGATTGGGTTTTAGTTTATAAGTTAATAGTTTAAAACTTAAATTCAAGAACAATAAAAGAAAAGGGGTTTTTGAAGCTAGATTTAAACTAAAGTAAATAATAAGAATAAGATGCAAGGCGGTATAACCAGCCAATAAAAATATATATACTAAATTAGGCGGTATAACCAGCCAATAAAAATATATATACTAAATTAGGAGGTATAACCAGCCAATAAAAATAAAACAAAGTTAATATACAAATTAGGCGGTATAACCAGCCAATAAAAATAAATATACTTTTAAAAATAAGCAAACTAAAAGTAAGAAAACAAGTAAGTAAGAAGAATCAAATATGAAAAATATGGTTAAGGTTTCATTCTCCACCACTAGACATCATTAAGAATCAATTTCAGATCTATCAATATCAACCAACTATCAAAGTTAACAACCGTAGATAACAACAAGCTCTGTTATCCCAATCTTTCCTTAGTTTGTCGTTAAATAGAACAAGCTCTCTATTTAATCTCTAACCATTAAACAACCTAGAATAAGCTCTCTAAATTCAATTTAATGGCAGCTTTATGATGAGAAAGATAGGTTGATCTAAGCAACAAACACATAAGCTCGGATTGTTCAACTTAGGTTATGTTCCACTTTGCAATTATTGAAAACTTGACCATAATCATTAATCACAAATTGCCACTTATGAATAGGAAATCAAGACAATTACACGGATCAAGATTCCTAAACTAGCAATAGACAATTATCAAGATCTATCTAGTTGTACACCTAAATAAATCAAGACAACATCATGAACAATTCTTGTAGAAGAACATAAGCAACTTTGATAGAAAATTAATGATAGATAGAATCTAAAAATCAATCACAAAACATGTCTAGGGCTTTGAAATCACCCTTAACCAAATAGAAGTTTAGCCTAGCATAGGCATTGTAAACATAAACATAAAATTAAAGAGAATCTAAGAGGGAAATAAAAGAAAGAAAGAAGAAGAAGAAAATAAAGAAAAAGAAAACTAGAGAAAAGAAAGAAGAAGAAAACTTAGAGAATTTTATGACAATGGCTAATATCCTACCAATATACAATCTCTTACAATCATCCAAGGCCCTCTATTTATACACATTTTGGAAGGCTAAATGACAAGAGACAAGCTTTACAAATTTCAAAGGTAGGTATAATAGGTGGGTGCATTTTTCTAACAATTTTCGTCATATTGTATGACAATTTTGATCAGCCAACTTGATGGTCGATTTTGTCAATTTTGGAGGCATGATCTGATCACATGGTCTTCTAGAAAAATGTTCCCCTATCAGTTACTGATCCATAGCCGTTGGAATAAGCTCATTTGCTGATGTGGATAAGAAGATATGGGCAAAATACGAAAACAGGTCAGCACAGACGTCATTGCACATCAGCCAACTTGATGGTCGATTTCGCTAGGGAAAACGACTCCGTTTTAAGAAGTGTAAAACATGAAAAAGATAGATATGCCTCTTAACTTTGCACGGTTAAAATTTCAGCCTTATTGCTTCAGTGAAACTCGAGATATAGCTGATATGGAAAAAGGTGTCGGAACTGGAACTGAACTGGATTTGCCCTTAATTCTAGTAATCTGAAATCACTCAAAGAAACTTGTGAAAAACACCAAATTACATAAAAATATAAAAGATCATAAACACAATTAGACTAAACAATAATAACTCATATTTGACACAAAACAATAATAAAACATAACTAAAAACTATATAATTATACGAGTTATCAGATTGGACTGTTGAGGTAGTTGTTGATGAGATCTAAACACTTGAGATTTTTAAGGTTTCCTATTGTTGAAGGAATGGAACCATTTATTTGATTTATGTCGAGGTAAATATATTCCAATTTTGTCAAACAACTCAAAGTTGTAGGAATCTGACAGGTAATGCTATTATTATAGACACTAAAATAATTGAGTTTCTTCATATTTACAATATTTGGAGGGACGCAATCTTCAATTTGGTTAGCATCAAGGGACACATATGACAAATTGGTTAACTGGAATAGACTGAAAAGCATTGGACCAACAAGCATATTGTAGGACAAATCCAAAGTAATCAAATTGGTCAAATGATTCATATAGGAAGGGATTTGACTAGAAAGCATGTTAAAGGAGAGATTCAGGCCAGCCAAACTCTTTAGGTTTCAAATTTCTTGAGGAATGGATCCGTTGATTTGGTTGTGTGAAAGAGACAAGAAGGCTAACTTGGTTAAATGACCTACAGCAGAAGGGATTGGACCAATAATTCCACAATAACTGAGATCCAGTGTCACTAGAGCCTCTAAACTCAATATTGTTTGAGGGATTTTGCTGTTAAGCTGATACCAAGCTTTGTTTAGATGGGCTAGATTGGTCAAAAGACCTAAATTTGAAGGAATATGTCCAGAGAAGTCGTTGTAGCGGTTCCAACTCAAATCTAAATTAATAAGATTCTTCAAATTTCCTAGCTGTGGAGGGATGGAACCACTAAGATAACTATGAAAGATCGAGAACCTTTAATTGAGTGAGGCTTCCAAGCCAAGAAGGTAACTCACCAGATATATAATTGCTTGATAAGTTGAGATATATTAATGCTGACAGATAACCAATTTCTGGCAGGATTCTCCCTTCAATGACTTGCCGACTGAGATCAAGAAACACTAGGTTCGGAAAGCAAGAGAAGTTAAGATTTCCGAACTTGTTACGAATATTAATGAGGTCGTCATTGTAACCAGAATAACCCTCCAATGATGGGTTAATTTTAGTGACGCTTCCAGCATCATTGCATGAGATACCTGGCCACTTGCAATGTTGTGAAGTGTTTTTGCTGCTGTAGCTCGCGCACCAACGACTTCGGATTAGAGCCTACGCTTCTAATTCTGTCGAAGAGGCTGTCCCTGACATGGCTGTGGTACATAGAGTTGTAAAATAGGAAAAAATGATGGCAGTCCAGACTGCAATCATTATAGAAATGGTCATGGATGAGGCAATGTTTTAGCTTTACTGGTTGGTTCTGTAATAGTAGATTATAAAGAAGCTAGCTTGAGATCGAAGTCAAGGTCTTTTTTTTTCTATCTTTCATCGACACTAGTCAATACGTTTTTATTAACAATTAATTTCCCTAACAAGGGGATTGACCTATACGGAAAGACTAAAGTTGGTTACATCATATCAGATGACACTAGAGCCAAAAATTTCCACAAGAATTATTGAGTAAATTATTGGAGTATTCCATAGGTTTTAGTCTTCTCTTTACTTCAAAATTATTAGAGCAGAACGTTCGAAAAATCAAACAATAAAAAAAAAAGCTTCAAAGCGTGTACCGATGCTACTTTTTTAAGATTTTATTTGTCCCCGCGGTATTATTTAATATGTGTGCAAAAGAGTTGTAGGCAATAAACTTGAGGATACAATAAAGCTCAGTAATTGATTACGTTTTGTATTGACGAAATCAATCCATTGAACACTTGTGTGTAACAAGACTTTGAAACTTCAATAAAATTTTTTTTTGCAGCAAGACGTTATAGAAAAATCTGATTAAGTGTTTGAAGAAATGGGAGAATTCAAACTTAATTGTTTCAGTATATATTTCTTTTTAGAAAATAAGAGAAGTACTTAAAGACTATTAAATGTATGTTTGTTCAGATATATTTTGTTTGGACAAATTTATCTGTTTGACTTCTGTCTAAACATATCTTTTTGTTTGAAACAAATAGAAATTATCTTAAATGCAGAGAATCGTACCTTACCTAAGGTTTTTGATGAAAGATAAAGAGAAAAGAGTCTTGGTGGAGATTAGAAAAGAGGATTTGGGTGTGGATTTAAGAAAGTGGTTTGATTGGAGTGCGGAGCTTTAAGAGGATGAGGCATTGATGCTATTGAGAGGAAATTTTGGTTGCACATGTTGGAGGGGAATTCTGTTGGTTGTTGAAAGTTTTAAGCCATGATTATTTTGAAAATGATTTCCCAAAATTTGTCCTCTATGTCTTTGCTCTGGCAATTGGAAGAAAAATATTTTTATCTAGACTAAAACAACTCTTATACCATATCTTATTAATTGTATCTATAGAATATTGTATAAACTATGTACATTTATACAGTTACTCAAGCAATGATCATCTCACTTATAGGAGTTCTGTCTATTTTTACTACAGCTGCATCAACAAATTCTGACAGGATTGATCTAAACTAATCTCCTGTAAGAGTTTCTTTCTCCAGCAGCACTTCCACTAGCTTGTAAATGGCTTCACGGTTATTCCTTATATGGTTCTTTGCAACCTCATTTGCACTTTCAATTATTTTCCTAACTGATGAATCAATGTCTTCCGCGAGTTTCTCTAACGTGGAATTCCTTACAAGCATCCTTAGCACCACGTCGCTACTTTGAACTACAAGATTAGTTAATGCCCAAGGTCCGATATCTGACATGCCAAACATTGTTACCATCTGTAAAGAAAGAAAGAAAACTTGTTAGCTAAAGTTAGTTTTCGAATTTTTATTGATTTCTTGGTGGATGATTGATAACTCGTATAATTATATAGTTTTTAGTTATCTTTTATTATTGTTTTGTGTCAAATATGAGTTATTATTGTTTAGTCTAATTGTGTTTATGATCTTTTATATTTTTATGTAATTTGGTGTTTTTCACAAGTTTCTTTGAGTGATTTCAGATTACTAGAATTAAGGGCAAATCCAGTTCAGTTCCAGTTTCGACACCTTTTGCCATATCAGCTATATCTCGAGTTTCACTGAAGCAATAAGACTGAAATTTTAACCGTGCAAAGCTAAGAGGCATATCTATCTTTTTTATGTTTTACACTTCTTGAAACGGAGTCGTTTTCCCTAGCGAAATCGACCATCAAGTTGGCTGATGTGCAATGACGTCTGTGCTGACCTGTTTTCGTATTTTGCCCATATCTTCTTATCCACATCAGAAAATGAGCTGATTCCAACGGCTATGGATCAGTAACGGATAGGGGAACATTTTTCTAGAAGACCATGTGATCAGATCAGGCCTCCAAAATTGACAAAATCGACCATCAAGTTGGCTGATCAAAATTGTCATACAATATGACGAAAATTGTTAGAAAAATGCACCCACCTATTATACCCACCTTTGAAATTTGTAAAGCTTGTCTCTTGTCATTTAGCCTTCCAAAATGTGTATAAATAGAGGGCCTTGGATGATTGTAAGAGATTGTAGATTGGTAGGAAATTAGCCATTGTAATAAAATTCTCTAAGTTTTCTTCTTCTTTCTTTTCTCTAGTTTTCTTTTTCTTTATTTTCTTCTTCTTCTTCTTTCTTTTATTTCCTTCTTAGATTCTCTTTAATTTTATGTTTATGTTTACAATGCCTATGCTAGGCTAAACTTCTATTTGGTTAAGGGTGATTTCAAAGCCCTAGACATGTTTTGTGATTGATTTTCAGATTCTATCTATCATTAATTTTCTATCAAAGTTGCTTATGTTCTTCTACAAGAATTGTTCATGATGTTGTCTTGATTTATTTAGGTGTACAACTAGATAGATCTTGATAATTATCTATTGTTAGTTTAGGAGTCTTGATCCGTGTAATTGTCTTGATTTCCTATTCATAAGTGGCAATTTGTGATTAATGATTATGGTCAAGTTTTCAATAATTGCAAAGTGGAACATAACCTAAGTTGAACAATCCGAGCTTATGTGTTTGTTGCTTAGATCAACCTATCTTTCTCATCATAAAGCTGCCATTAGATTGAATTTAGAGAGCTTATTCTAAGTTGTTTAATGGTTAGAGATTAAATAGAGAGCTTGTTCTATTTAACGACAAACTAAGGAAAGATTGGGATAACAGAGCTTGTTGTTATCTACGGTTGTTAACTTTGATAGTTGGTTGATATTGATAGATCTGAAATTGATTCTTAATGATGTCTAGTGGTGGAGAATGAAACCTTAACCATATTTTTCATATTTGATTCTTCTTACTTACTTGTTTTCTTACTTTTCTAGTTTGCTTATTTTTAAAAGTATATTTATTTTTATTGGCTGGTTATACCGCCTAATTTGTATATTAACTTTGTTTTATTTTTATTGGCTGGTTATACCGCCTAATTTAGTATATATATTTTTATTGGCTGGTTATACCGCCTAATTTAGTATATATATTTTTATTGGCTGGTTATACCGCCTTGCATCTTATTCTTATTATTTACTTTAGTTTAAATCTGGCTTCAAAAACCCCTTTTATTTTATTGTTTTCTTTCAACGTAAGTTATAAACTAATAACTCATAGATTACAACCCAATCCCTGAGGACTCGACCCTTGCTAATCATTATACTTACAATTGATCTTTTTAGTGCAAGGTTAAATAAGATACACTCTTTTGGGTGCATCAAATTTTTGGCGCCGTTGCTGGGGATTGCTTTCTTTAGTTTATTTGTTACTTGGTTTATTCTTATTTTCAGTTCTAATTAGTTTTATTTTCTTGTACATACAAGTTTTTCTTTTCAAATTTAAAAAAAAAAAAAAAAACAATGGAATTGAGCAATCTAACACTTGAAGAGTTGGTGGCATACATGAACATGGAGAATCAACAAGCCAATCTCACCTCCCCAGTTCAAAAATTGGCCATGGGAGGATGTCAAGGCCATCAAGTGTTCCAAGACCAACACTATGATCATTACTCAAACACTTACCATGAGGGATGGTGAGATCATACTAATTATGGCTACTCGAAAAATTACCAAGAAGTAGATCCTTATGCCAATTACACTCATCCATCTAGCTTCAATCAATCATGGTCTCAAGAACCAGATCTTTTTCAACCACCACATATGACTCAAAACTCAGGTACTTCTTTAGAAGATCTTGTCTATTCTCTTGTTACTGATTCTTTGCAATTTCAACAGGAAACAAGGGCAAGCATCCAGAGTTTGGAAAAGCAAATGAGCCAATTGGCTAGTAGTATGGTGGGATGGGTAGCACAAAGATCTGAAGAACTCCCAGCCCAAACGATGGTTAACCCAAAGGAGAATGCTACTATTGTGACCTTGAAGAATGAGGAACAAGATGAGGATGAAACAAAATTAGAGATGGATTCTATTCTTGAGGATAATGAAGCCAAAGATCCAAATAAGAGTATTTCGGCACCTGAGGTAACGTTTAAGGTTTCACTTTTTGCTAATGTTTCTTCTCCACCTTTTCCTAGTAGATTTGCAAAGTTCAAGGAGGAAGAACATGAACAACACATGCCGGAAACCTTAAACAACTTGTTTGTGGAGGTCATTCAACAAGTATCAAAATATGCTCCATTCCTCGATGACATATGCACCACAAAGGATGATGGAATAATACTTGTAATGGAGAATGCATCCACTGTTGTGCAAAGAAAGCTTCCTCTCAAACGCATAAATTTAAGAAATTTCATGTATGAGCCTGACAAGCCTTAAATGCCAAGAAGGGGTGTTGGTTAGGTTCAAAACACTAAATCAAGTGCTAATTGGGGGAGGCAGCCTAATTAGTGAAAGCATTGCCAAACTGCCATCCTCAGATTTGCTCTCTTTTTCTTTATCTTTTTCTTATGTTTCTTTGCTAATTGTGTTTAGTGTTTCTAAGTTCATTTAGGCTGCATAAGTTTATTTTGTTTATTAGTTCTTTTCACTTACACATGATTCTTTCATTTGGGATTAATAGCATTACATTAATGACAATGTAAGAATTATGTGTGGGGGGAAGAATTTTGGATTTTATTTAGAGTGTTTTGTTTTTGTGTCTTTTTATGTTGTTTTTCTTTCTGATCCTTGTTTTGAAAATAACTAGATGTAAATATAATATCTATTATTTTTTCTTTTTAACCCCGGTTAAATGGCGGATAACGGTACTCCGTGATTATTTAAGTCGGTTCCATCAGCTACCCACAAAACTGATATTGTATATAAATTTCTCTTCCAATTTCTCTTTCAATTTTTTTCATTTTTTTTTTCAGGATGGATGATATTCTCACAAGATTGCAGAAACGATTTCCTCCTTTTCCTCGAAATATTTTACTGAAGCTTTACCAAGTTCGATTTGAAAGATTAAGAATGCTTTTTGATAACTCGTATAATTATATAGTTTTTAGTTATGTTTTATTATTGTTTTGTGTCAAATACGAGTTATTATTGCTTAGTCTAATTGTGTTTATGATCTTTTATATTTTTATGTAATTTGGTGTTTTTTTACGAGTTTCTTTGAGTGATTTCAGATTACTAGGTTAAATCAACAATTAAGGGCAAATTCAGTTCAGTTCCAATTCCGACACCTTTTGCCATATCAGCTATATCTGAAGTTTCACTGAAGCAATAAGGCTGAAATTTTAACCGTGCAAAGTTAAGAGGCATATCTAACTTTTTCATGTTTTACACTTCTTGAAACGGAGTCGTTTTCCCTAGCGAAATCGACCATCAAGTTGGCTGATGTGCAATGACGTCTGTGCTGACCTGTTTTCAAATGACAAGAGACAAGCTTTACAAATTTCAAAGGTTGGTATAATAGGTGGGTGCATTTTTCTAACAATTTTCGTCATATTGTATGACAATTTTGATCAGCCAACTTGATGGTCGCTTTTATCAATATTGGAAGCTTGATCTGATCACATGGTCTTCGAGAAAAATGTTCCCCTATCAGTTAGTGATCCATAGCCGTTGGAATCAGCTCATTTTCTGATGTGGATCAGAAGATATGGGCAAAATACCAAAACAGGTCAGCACAGACGTCATTGCACATCAGCCAACTTGATGGTCGATTTCGCTAGGGAAAACGACTCCGTTTCACGAAGTGTAAAACATGAAAAAGTTAGATATGCCTCTTAACTTTGCACGGTTAAAATTTCAGCCTTATGGCTTCAGTGAAACTCGAGATATAGCTGATATGGCAAAAGGTGTCGGAACTGGAACTGAACTGAATTTGCCCTTAATTGTTGATTTAACCTAGTAATCTGAAATCACTCAAAGAAACTCGTAAAAAAACACCAAATTACATAAAAATATAAAAGATCATAAACACAATTAGACTAAGCAATAATAACTCGTATTTGACACAAAATAATAATAAAACGTAACTAAAAACTATATAATTATACGAGTTATCACACCCCCACACTTAGATTGTTGCTAGTCCCTAGCAACGACTCAATAAAATAAGAAAATCTAATCTAATCCATTTTCGTATTAAATCACGGTGGCACTTAGCATGTGACACAAGCCTTTAAACCCCTAGGTGTCCCTAGTGGACGAGTTTAGTCTCGTGAGGGTTTACTAGAACGATACCCACAAACATTGAAGACATAAGAAAAACTAAAAATAATAATTATAACTAATCCTTCCAATATAAATTAGAGATAATCATTGGACAAGTCTTAAAAACTAATCAATAGCTTAAAGAAATTCACAAAAATTCTTGCTTGAATGTAAATAGTTTGAGTTAAGCCAATATTAACATAACATATTTCAATCAAAATAGTGCATATTCAAACTTAATCTCAACTACTCACATGGGATACTCTCATGATTTTCATTCTTTAAAGTAGTGGTAAAGTGTTTACACTCAATCAATCTCATGAAAACAGTTCTACCATATTCTTGCTTGTCCACCTATTCTCCACTATTTAGATCATACAACTTCATGAATCAAGAGGTCTTTAATCAAGGTTGTAATTGGGCCAAGGGGTTTGTAATGTGATTGAAGAACAAAAGGATAACGATATCACAAAGGTTCCAAAGAGTTCATAAAGTTTAGAGACATAATAAGATCATACAAAGAAACTTCTCAAAACTCTTTACAAGTACATAGTCACCTAGGCCAGATATTCATGTTGGGCCTTTTCTTCATTCTAAACAACTTTGTAACATCTTTTTCTTTTTCCACAAATTCAAGAGATGATTCATATTTTTTTTTTACATAGGAATATATTTGCCAGTATTCCATTTCTTTTTCTCTTGACTTTTCTTTTCTTTTCCCCCCACACTTATTTCTTGTTTCTAACCCAAATTTTTAACTAAAAATATCCCTTGTTTTTTTGCAATATGTCTCAAAATATATAATCCATCTTTAGAACAAGGGTAAGGATATAAGTATATTTAGGCTAGGTGTAAGTTGTGGTTACCAATAAAACAGCATATTTAATGTAGGCTCAAATTGGCTCACTAGTGGGGATGTTCTCTTAGAACATTAATAATGGATGGCTGTTTGGCTCTGGTTATAATCCTAATGCCTCTATCATATTCATGTTGTCACATGTATCAATATAGTCTCAAACGGTTTAAAGCAAGTTCTAGAGAATCATGTAATCATAAGAGCACTCAAGAAAGAAATTAGATTGATTTGTATAATGCATCAATCATTATAGGCTCAAAAACTCACAAGGATGATTATACAAGTCAGATTAAGTCTAAACATGCTTCTTTCTCAATCAACATATCATATTAACATTGGCTCATAAAAAGGTTGACATCAAGCTCAATTCTCATGAAAATCTTCTCACTAATAAATCTGTTTTAGACTTATGCAATTCATATCTCATCATTGTATTAAAAAGGAACTAAAACACACTAAAAATAATAATAATAATAATAATAAAGACTCATAAAACAAAAATTGTAGACAAAAATAAAAGAAATCCTAAATCATTCCCCCCACACTTAATTCTTACATTGTCCTCAATGTAAGTCTATTAACCCAAATGAAAGAATCATGTGTAAGAGAAAAGAACTAATAACATAAGAATAGGAACAACTAAGACTCAAAACAAAACAAAACCATGCAACCTAAATAATCCTAAAATACTAAACAAAAATTAACAAGTAAACATAAAAAGATTAAAATCAAACTGACAAGGTATGTCTCAAGTCTCCCTTACTCAGACCTTGTTCAGAATGAATACTTCTAAATTGCTTAAAACACAACAAACTTTTTTTTTTTTTTTTGAAAAGAAGAAATCAAACTGACAAGGTATGTCTCAAGTCTCCCTTACTCAGACCTTGTTCAGAATGAATACTTCTAAATGGCTTAAAACACAATTTTTTTTTTTTTTTAAATTAGCAAAATATGTCCCTTACCCCCTACTAAAATATGACATTGTCCCCAATGTCAAATTTTAAAGGTAGAATTTAGGAGATATTACCTGCAGAGGTTACTAACCACTTATTATAACTGAGACAAAACAAACAAAATGTTAGATAATGTCACAAAGACAAAGTGCAATCCACTCCTTGCTCGTCCATATCTCTTTTTCTTTTTCCGAGCGTTTGCGAAACAACCGTAGCAGGTAAATACTCATAAGCTTGGAGCTTTTTGAGTAAATCTTCAATGGTTGTAGCAGAAATTATGGTTCTCCTTGCCTCTGAAAACATGAATCCATTTTCCACAGCATTATCTAAATATGAAAGCAAATTACTAAAATAACCATTAATATTAAGCAAACCAATGGGTTTCTTTTTTGTGACCAAAGATGACCAAGAAGCCACGCAAGCTATTTATTCCAATGTACCCAGACCTCCTGGTAAAGCAATGAATGCATCGGCAGAATGGTACATGATTGTTATCCGTTCAGGGATACTCCAGACTTGTATTTCCTTACCCAAGGTAGGTCCACAAAAATCTGTGAATAGTTTTGGCACGATTCCTAGAACTGGACTTCCTCCGGCGTGTGCTGCTGTAGCGACTGCTCCCATTAAACCCGTACTACCGCCTCCATAAATCAACTGGATCTTTTGTTGGGCAAGTATTACTCCAACTCTTATGGCTTCATCAGCGAATATGTTATTTTTCCCTGGATAAGCACCTCCAAAGACACAAATTTTTTTAATGCGTAGGGACGAAGTACTTTCCATTTTTTTTTTTCGAGTGCCTGAAAGAGAATGAGTACATGGTGTAATATATAGAGGACTGAGTAGTGAATCAGACAAGAGTAATAATGTCGCCGAAAGTGTATCTGACCTGTCAGAAGAAAATGTTAACCTAACAAAAGATTTTTGCGTGATTTCAGGAAGAAAATCAAAAAGAGAAGAAAAATCAACCGTAAAAGACCAATAAAAATAAACGAGAATAATTACACAAATCGAACAACACGTAAATTAAAACGAAATGAAGTTATTGCAAATCAAACCAAAAGCTGAGAAGTCATTTATTGTAGTTGTGATTGTGGCTCACATCTTCCTCTGGTTTTACGTCCAGAAACGACTTAAACGCCTTCTATGAGTCGAGGATATGCTTCCCATCCAGTTTTCTTACAAGCTGGCAAACAGGGTCTTTTAACATCAGATTCCCAAGATGTTGCCATTCCCTTTGGAATTGCGGCCATAAATCAAGAATTTCTCTTTGTACGTCTCCACTAGGATGCGTCTCAAGAGAAAGTTGGATATTACCCAAATTCTCCTTACTTAGTCCATCCTTAATGAATTCAATTTTATCATCTCGATTAGAGGACGGAATCCCAATAGAACGACATTTACCGTTACACGTCCATCGTGCACATTTGTGGCAGTTTGAACTCATGCGCTTTGCTCGTCGCTTCTTTGCAAAAGTGCTTCTACCTGTACCTGGTAAATGCAAAACAGGAAGATATTCATCTTCACGTACCTTGGCTTCAATTATCCAACGTATGTCTTCAGGAATCCCTTTGTGCATAAGCATTCTTAATCTTTCAAATCGAACTTGGTAAAGCTTCAGTAAAATATTTCGAGGAAAAGGAAGAAATCGTTTCTGCAATCTTGTGAGAATATCATCCATCCTGAAAAAAAATATGAAAAAAATTGAAAGAGAAATTGGAAGAGAAATTTATATACAATATCAGTTTTGTGGGTAGCTGATGGAACCGATTTAAATAATCACGGAGTACCGTTATCCGCCATTTAACCGGGGTTAAGAAAATTAAAAATTATATTTACATCTAGTTATTTTCAAAACAAGGATCAGAAAGAAAAACAACATAAAAAGACACAAAAACAAAACACTCTAAATAAAATCCTAAATTCTTCCCCCCACACATAATTTTTACATTGTCCTCAATATAATGCTATTATCCCCCAATGCAAGAATTATATGTAAGAGAAAAGAACTATTAAACAAAAGAAAACAAAAACAATAAAAGATAGAATTGTGGAGAGTAAGGAATATGCAAATCTGATATAATAGATGCTCTCCATCCTTTTGGGTTGCCTCCCAAGAAGCGCTTGAGTTAGTGTTTTGAACCTAACCAACACCCCTTCTTGGCATTTTAGGCTTGTCAGGCTCATACATGAAATTTCCCAAATTTATGCGTTTGAGAGGAAGCTTTCTTTGCACAACAGTGGATGCATTCTCCATTACAAGTATTATTCCATCATCCTTTGTGGTGCATATGTCATCGAGGAATGGAGCATATTTTGATACTTGTTGAATGACCTCCACAAACAAGTTGTTTAAGGTTTCCGGCATTTGTTGTTCATGTTCTTCCTCCTTGAACTTTGCAAATCTATTAGGAAAAGGTGGAGAAGAAACATTAGTAAAAAGTGAAACCTTAAACGTTACCTCAGGTGCCGAAATACTCTTATTTGGATCTTTGGCTTCATTATCCTCAAGAATAGAATCCATCTCTAATTTTGTTTCATCCTCATCTTGTTCCTCATTCTTCAAGGTCACAATAGTAGCATTCTCCTTTGGGTTAACCATCGTTTGGGCTGGGAGTTCTTCAGATCTTTGTGCTACCCATCCCACCATACTACTAGCCAATTGGCTCATTTGCTTTTCCAAACTCTGGATGCTTGCCCTTGTTTCCTGTTGAAATTGCAAAGAATCAGTAACAAGAGAATAGACAAGATCTTCTAAAGAAGTACCTGAGTTTTGAGTCATATGTGGTGGTTGAAAAAGATCTGATTCTTGAGACCATGATTGATTGAAGCTAGATGGATGAGTGTAATTGGCGTAAGGATCTATTTCTTGGTAATTTTTCGAGTAGCCATAATTAGTATGATCCCACCATCCCTCATGGTAAGTTTTTGAGTAATGATCATACTATTGGTCTTGGAACCCTTGATGGCCTTGACATCCTCCCATGGCCAATTGTTGAACTGGGGAGGTGAGATTGGCTTGTTGATTCTCCATGTTCATGTATGCCACCAACTCTTCAAGTGTTAGATCGCTCAATTCCATCGTTTTTTTTTCTTTTTTTTTTTCAAAATTTGGTAATAAAAACCTGTATGTACAAGAAAATAAAACTAATTAGAACTGAAAATAAGAATAAACCAAGTAACAAATAAACTAAAGAAAACAATCCCCGGCAACGGCGCCAAAAATTTGATGCACCCAAAAGAGTGTATCTTATTTAACCTTGCACTAAAAAGATCAATTGTAAGTATAATGATTAGCAAGGGTCGAGCCCTCAGGGATTGGGTTTTAATCCATGAGTTATTAGTTTATAACTCACGTTCAAAGAAAACAATAAAAGAAAAAGGGTTTTTGAAGCCAGATTTAAACTAAAGTAAATAATAAGAATAAGATGCAAGGCGGTATAACCAGCCAATAAAAATATATATACTAAATTAGGCGGTATAACCAGCCAATAAAAATATATATACTAAATTAGGCGGTATAACCAGCCAATAAAAATAAAACAAAGTTAATATACAAATTAGGCGGTATAACCAGCCAATAAAAATAAATATACTTTTAAAAATAAGCAAACTAGAAAAGTAAGAAAACAAGTAAGTAAGAAGAATCAAATATGAAAAATATGGTTAAGGTTTCATTCTCCACCACTAGACATCATTAAGAATCAATTTCAGATCTATCAATATCAACCAACTATCAAAGTTAACAACCGTAGATAACAACAAGCTCTGTTATCCCAATCTTTCCTTGGTTTGTCGTTAAATAGAATAAGCTCTCTATTTAATCTCTAACCATTAAACAACCTAGAATAAGCTCTCTAAATTCAATTTAATGGCAGCTTTATGATGAGAAAGATAGGTTGATCTAAGCAACAAACACATAAGCTCGGATTGTTCAACTTAGGTTATGTTCCACTTTGCAATTATTGAAAACTTGACCATAATCATTAATCACAAATTGCCACTTATGAATAGGAAATCAAGACAATTACACGGATCAAGACTCCTAGACTAGCAATAGATAATTATCAAGATCTATCTAGTTGTACACCTAAATAAATCAAGACAACATCATGAACAATTCTTGTAGAAGAACATAAGCAACTTTGATAGAAAATTAATGATAGATAGAATCTGAAAATCAATCACAAAACATGTCTAGGGCTTTGAAATCACCCTTAACCAAATAGAAGTTTAGCCTAGCATAGGCATTGTAAACATAAACATAAAATTAAAGAGAATCTAAGAAGGAAATAAAAGAAAGAAAGAAGAAGAAGAAAATAAAAAAAAAAAGAAAACTAGAGAAAAGAAAGAAGAAGAAAACTTAGAGAATTTTATTACAATGGCTAATATCCTACCAATGTACAATGCCCCTTACAATCATCCAAGGCCCTCTATTTATACACATTTTGGAGGACTAAATGACAAGAGACAAGCTTTACAAATTTCAAAGGTAGGTATAATAGGTGGGTGCATTTTTCTAACAATTTTTGTCATATTGTATGACAATTTTGATCAGCCAACTTGATGGTCGATTTTGTCAATATTGGAAGCTTGATCTTATCACATGGTCTTCTAGAAAAATGTTCCCCTATCAGTTAGTGATCCATAGCCATTGAAATCAGCTCATTTTCTGATGTGGATCAGAAGATATGGGCAAAATACCAAAACAGGTCAGCACAGACGTCATTGCACATCAGCCAACTTGATGGTCGATTTCGCTAGGGAAAACGACTCCGTTTTACGAAGTGTAAAACATGAAACAGTTAGATATGCCTATTAACTTTGCACGGTTAAAATTTAAGCCTTATTGCTTCAGTGAAACTCGAGATATAGCTGATATGGCAAAAGGTGTCGGAACTGGAACTGAACTAAATTTGCCCTTAATTGTTGATTTAACCTAGTAATCTGAAATCACTCAAAGAAACTCGTAAAAAAACACCAAATTACATAAAAATATAAAAGATCATAAACACAATTAGACTAAGCAATAATAACTCGTATTTGACACAAAACAATAATAAAACATAACTAAAAACTATATAATTATACGAGTTATCATTGGTTTATTCTTATTTTCTGTTCTAATTATTTACTTTCTTATTTTTTTTTATTAGTGAATGTTCCAAGCTCCTGAAGAAGACTTACGACTTAGGAGAATTCGAGAATTTATAACTTCTCACCAACAACCAATCGAGGAGTTGATCCAAAACATCCAAGAGGAGCAAGGAGAGATGGCAGCAGCTGACAACCGAACTCTCAAGGAGCTAGCCGCTCCGGACTTGGGTCAACAACCATTATGCATTGAATATGCTAATCTTGAGGTAGCTTTTGAATTAAAATCTGGTTTGATTCATCTTCTCCCAACTTTTCATGGCTTTGCAGGAGAGGATCCAAATAAGCACCTCAAGGAATTCCATGTAGTTTGCTCAAGCATGAGACCAACAGGGGTCACGGAAGAGCAAGTTAAGTTGAGAGCCTTCCCATTCTCTCTAGCTGATTCAGCAAAGGAATGGCTCTACTATCTACCATCCGGGACCATCACTACATGGAATGATTTGAAGAAAGCATTCTTGGAAAGGTATTTCCCAGCATCTAAGGCTGCCAACATTAGGAAAGAGATATGTGGGATTCGGCAATACAACGGAGAGTCCTTATATGAATATTGGGAGAGGTTCAAGAAACTTTGTGCATCATGTCCACACCATCAAATAAGTGAACAACTTCTCATCCAATACTTCTATGAAGGTCTCATGCCCATGGAGAGAAGTATGATAGATGCCGCTAGTGGGGGAGCTCTAGTTGATAAGACTCCCAGGGCTGCTAGAACATTAATCTCCAACATGGCAGCCAATTCTCAACAGTTCTCAATGAGACAAGATCCACCACCACAACCCAAGAGAGTTAATGAGGTAAGTATATCATCCCTTGAACAAAAATTTGATAAATTGACTTCTCTAGTTCAACAATTGGCTGTAGGTAAAATACAACAAATAAAGGTTTGTGGCATATGTTCAAACATAGGTGATGCACCCAAAAGAGTGTATCTTATTTAACCTTGCACTAAAAATATCAATTGTAAGTATAATGATTAGCAAGGGTCGAGTCCTCAGGGATTGGGTTTTAATCTATGAGTTATTAGTTTATAACTTACGTTCAAAGAAAACAATAAAAGAAAAGGGGTTTTTGAAGCCAGATTTAAACTAAAGTAAATAATAAGAATAAGATGCAAGGCGTTATAACCAGCCAATAAAAATATATATACTAAATTAGGCGGTATAACCAGCCAATAAAAATATATATACTAAATTAGGCGGTATAACCAGCCAATAAAAATAAAACAAAGTTAATATACAAATTAGGCGGTATAACCAGCCAATAAAAATAAATATACTTTTAAAAATAAGCAAACTAGAAAAGTAAGAAAACAAGTAAGTAAGAAGAATCAAATATGAAAAATATGGTTAAGGTTTCATTCTCCACCACTAGACATCATTAAGAATCAATTTCAGATCTATCAATATCAACCAACTATCAAAGTTAACAATCGTAGATAACAACAAGCTCTGTTATCCCAATCTTTCCTTAGTTTGTCGTTAAATAGAACAAGCTCTATATTTAATCTTTAACCATTAAACAACCTAGAATAAGCTCTCTAAATTCAATTTAATGGCAGCTTTATGATGAGAAAGATAGGTTGATCTAAGCAACAAACACATAAGCTCGGATTGTTCAACTTAGGTTATGTTCCACTTTGCAATTATTGAAAACTTGACCATAATCATTAATCACAAATTGCCACTTATGAATAGGAAATCAAGACAATTACACGGATCAAGACTCCTAGACTAGCAATAGATAATTATCAAGATCTATCTAGTTGTACACCTAAATAAATCAAGACAACATCATGAACAATTCTTGTAGAAGAACATAAGCAACTTTGATAGAAAATTAATGATAGATAGAATCTGAAAATCAATCACAAAACATGTCTAGGGCTTTGAAATCACCCTTAACCAAATAGAAGTTTAGCCTAGCATAGGCATTGTAAACATAAACATAAAATTAAAGAGAATCTAAGAAGGAAATAAAAGAAAGAAAGAAGAAGAAGAAAATAAAGAAAAATAAAACTAGAGAAAAGAAAGAAGAAGAAAACTTAGAGAATTTTATTACAATGGCTAATATCCTACCAATGTACAATATCTTACAATCATCCAAGGCCCTCTATTTATACACATTTTGGAAGGCTAAATGACAAGAGACAAGCTTTACAAATTTCAAAGGTAGGTATAATAGGTGGGTGCATTTTTCTAACAATTTTCGTCATATTGTATGACAATTTTGATCAGCCAACTTGATGGTCGATTTTGTCAATTTTGGATGCCTGATCTGATCACATGGTCTTCTAGAAACATGTTCCCCTATCAGTTACTGATCCATAGGCGTTGGAATCAGCTCATTTGCTGTTGTGGATAAGAAGATATGGGCAAAATACGAAAACAGGTCAGCACAGACGTCATTGCACATCAGCCAACTTGATGGTCGATTTCGCTAGGGAAAACGACTCCGTTTCAAGAAGTGTAAAACATGAAAAAGATAGATATACCTCTTGAATTTGCACGGTTAAATTTTCAGCCTTATTGCTTCAGTGAAACTCGAGATATAGCTGATATGGCAAAAGGTGTCGGAACTGGAACTGAACTGGATTTGCCCTTAATTCTAGTAATCTGAAATCACTCAAAGAAACTTGTGAAAAACACCAAATTACATAAAAATATAAAAGATCATAAACACAATTAGACTAAGCAATAATAACTCGTATTTGACACAAAACAATAATAAAACATAACTAAAAACTATATAATTATACGAGTTATCACACCCCCACACTTAGATTGTTGCTAGTCCTCGAGCAAAAACAAATAAAAATAAAATAAGAAAATCTAATCTAATCCACTTTCGTAGGAAATCACGGTGGCACTTAGCTTGTGACACAAGCCTTTAAACCCCTAGGTGTCCCTAGTGGACGAGTTTAGTCTCGTGAGGGTTTACTAGAACGATACCCACAAACATTGAAAAACTAAAATATAAATAAACTACATATACTAAAAATATTTACTCCTAATCCTTTCAATACAAATTAGAGACAATCTTTGAACAAGTCTTATAAACTAATCAATAGCTTAAAGAATTTCACAAAAAATCATGCTTGAATGTAAATTGTTTGAGTTAAGCCAATATTAACATAACATATTTCAATCAAAATAGTGCATATTCAAACTTAATCTCAACTACTCACATGGGATACCCTCATGATTTTCACTCTTTAAAGTAGTGGTGAAGTGTTTACACTCAATCAATCTCATGAAAACAGTTCTACCATATTCTTGCTTGTCCACCTATTCTCCACTATTTAGATCATACAACTTCATGAATCAAGAGGTCTTTAATCAAGGTTGTAATGGGGCCAAGGGGTTTGTAATGTGGTTGAAGAACAAAAGGATAAAGATATCACAAAGGTTCCAAAGAGTTCATAAAGTTTAGAGACATAAAAAGATCATACAAATAAAACTTCTCAAAACTCTTATAAAGCACATAATAACATAGGCTAAATATTCATGTTGAGCCTTTGCATCATTCTAACCAACTTTGTAACATCTTTTTCTTTACTTTAACTAGAAGTTCAAGAGAAGATTTTTTTTTTTTTTAATATGGGAATGTATTTGACAATGATCCCTTTCTTTTTCTCTTGACTTTTTTCTTTCTTTTCCCCCCACACTTATTTCTTGTTTCTAACCCAAATTTTCAATAAATCTTCTTTGTCTTTGCAACTTGTCTCAAAACATGCTAATTCATCTTTGGAACAAAGGTAAAGATAAAAGTATATTTAGGTTAGGGACAAGTTATGGTTACCAAAGAGATAGCTTATTCAATGTAGGCTCAAATTGGTTCACTAAGGGTGTGTTCTCTTGGAACATTAATAATGGATGGCTGTTTGGCTCTGGTTATAATCCTAATGCCTCTATCATATTCATGTTGTCACATGTATCAATATAGTCTCAAACGGTTTAAAGCAAGTTCTAGAGAATCATGTAATCATAAGAGCACTCAAGAAAGAAATTAGATTGATTTGTATAATGCATCAATCATTATAGGCTCAAAAACTCACAAGGATGATTATACAAGTCAGATTAAGTCTAAACATGCTTCTTTCTCAATCAACATATCATATTAACATTGGCTCATAAAAAGGTTGACATCAAGCTCAATTCTCATGAAAATCTTCTCACTAATAAATCTGTTTTAGACTTATGCAATTCATATCTCATCATTGTATTAAAAAGGAACTAAAACACACTAAAAATAATAATAATAATAATAATAAAGACTCATAAAAAAAAATTGTAGACAAAAATAAAAGAAATCCTAAATCATTCCCCCCACACTTAATTCTTACATTGTCCTCAATGTAAGTCTATTAACCCAAATGAAAGAATCATGTGTAAGAGAAAAGAACTAATAACATAAGAATAGGAACAACTAAGACTCAAAACAAAACAAAACCATGCAACCTAAATAATCCTAAAATACTAAACAAAAATTAACAAGTAAACATAAAAAGATTAAAATCAAACTGACAAGGTATGTCTCAAGTGTCCCTTACTCAGACCTTGTTCAGAATGAATACTTCTAAATTGCTTAAAACACAACAAACTTTTTTTTTTTTGAAAAGAAGAAATCAAACTGACAAGGTATGTCTCAAGTCTCCCTTACACAGACCTTGTTCAGAATGAATACTTCTTAATTTTTTTTTTTTTTTTTTTTTTAAATTAGCAAAATATGTCCCTTACCCCCTACTAAAATATGACATTGTCCCCAATGTCAAATTTTAAAGGTAGAATTTAGGAGATATTACCTGCAGAGGTTGCTAACCACTTATTATAACTGAGACACAACAAGCAAAATGTTAGATAGTGTCACAAAGACAAAGTGTAATCCACTCCTTGCTCGTCCATATCTCTTTTTCTTTTTCCGAGCGTTTGCGAAACAACCGTAGCAGATAAACACTCATAAGCTTGGAGCTTTTTGAGTAAATCTTCAATGGTTGTAGCAGAAATTATGGTTCTCCTTGCCTCTGAAAACATGAATCCATTATCCACAGCATTATCTAAATATGAAAGCAAATTATTAAAATAACCATTAATATTAAGCAAACCAATGGGTTTCTTATTTGTGACCAAAGATGACCAAGAAGCCACGCAAGCTATTTCTTCCAATGTACCCAGACCACCTGGTAAAGCAATGAATGCATCGGCAGAATGGTACATGATTGTTATCCGTTCAGGGATACTCCAGACTTGTATTTCCTTACCCACGGTAGGTCCACAAAAATCTGTGAATAGTTTTGGCACGACTCCTAGAACTGGACTTCCTCCGGCGTGTGCTGCTGTAGCAACTGCTCCCATTAAACCCGTACTACCGCCTCCATAAATCAACTGGATCTTTTGTTGGGCAAGTATTACTCCAACTCTTATGGCTTCATCAGCGAATATGTTATTTTTCAATGGATAAGCAGCTCCAAAGACACAAATTTTTTTAATGCGTTGGGACGAAGTACTTTCCATTTTTTTTTTCTTTTTTTTTTTTCGAGTGCCTGAAAGAGAATGAGTACATGGTGTAATATATAGAGGACTGAGTAGTGAATCAGACAAGAGTAATAATGTCGCCGAAAGTGTATCTGACCTGTCAGAAGAAAATGTTAACCTAACAAAAGATTTTTGCGTGATTTCAGGAAGAAAATCAAAAAGAGAAGAAAAATCAACCGTAAAAGTCAAGAGTAATAATGTCGCCGAAAGTGTATTTGACCTGTCAGAAGAAAATGTTAACCTAACAAAAGATTTTTGCGTGATTTCAGGAAGAAAATCAAAAAGAGAAGAAAAATCAACCGTAAAAGACAAATAAAAAAAAGAGAATAATTACACAAATCGAACAACACGTAAATTAAACCAAAATGAAGTTATTGCAAATCAAACCAAAAGCTGAGAAGTCATTTATTGTAGTTGTGATTGTGGCTCACATCTTCCTCTTGTTTTACGTCCAGAAACGGCTTAAACGCCTTCTATGAGTCGAGGATATGCTTCCCATCCAGTTTTCTTACAAGCTGGCAAACAGGGTCTTTTAACATCAGATTCCCAAGATGTTGCCATTCCCTTTGGAATTGCGGCCATAAATCAAGAATTTCTCTTTGTACGTCTCCACTAGGATGCGTCTCAAGAGAAAGTTGGATATTACCCAAATTCTCCTTACTCAGTCCATCCTTAATGAATTCAATTTTATCATCTCGATTAGAGGACGGAATCCCAATAGAACGACATTTACCGTTACACGTCCATCGTGCACATTTGTGGCAGTTTGAACTCATGCGCTTTGCTCGTCGCTTCTTTGCAAAAGTGCTTCTACCTGTACTTGGTAAATGCAAAACAGGAAGATATTCATCTTCACGTACCTTGGCTTCAATTATCCAACGTATGTCTTCCGGAATCCCTTTGTGCATAAGCATTGTTAATCTTTCAAATCGAACTTGGTAAAGCTTCAGTAAAATATTTCGAGGAAAAGGAGGAAATCGTTTCTGCAATCTTGTGACAATCCATCCTGAAAAAAAATGAAAAAAATTGAAAGAGAAATTGGAAGAGAAATTTATATACAATATCAGTTTTGTGGGTAGCTGATGGAACCGACATAAATAATCACGGAGTACCGTTATCCGCCTTTTAACCGGGGTTAAAAAAATTAAAAATTATATTTACATCTAGTTATTTTCAAAACAAGGATCAGAAAGAAAAACAACATAAAAAGACACAAAAACAAAACACTCTAAATAAAATCCTAAATTCTTCCCCCACACATAATTCTTACATTGTCATTAATGTAATGCTATTAATCCCAAATGAAAGAATCATGTGTAAGTGAAAAGAACTAATAAACAAAATAAACTTATGCAGCCTAAATGAACTTAGAAACACTAAACACAATTTGCAAAGAAACATAAGAAAAAGATAAAGAAAAAGAGAGCAAATCTGAGGATGGCAGTTTGGCAATGCTTTCACTAATTAGGCTGCCTCCCCCAATTAGCACTTGATTTAGTGTTTTGAACCTAACCAATACCCCTTCTTGGCATTTTAGGCTTGTCAGGCTCATACATGAAATTTCCCAAATTTATGCGTTTGAGAGGAAGCTTTCTTTGCACAACAGTGGATGCATTCTCCATTACAAGTATTATTCCATCATCCTTTGTGGTGCATATGTCATCGAGGAATGGAGCATATTTTGATACTTGTTGAATGACCTCCACAAACAAGTTGTTTAAGGTTTCCGGCATGTGTTGTTCATGTTCTTCCTCCTTGAACTTTGCAAATCTACTAGGAAAAGGTGGAGAAGAAACATTAGTAAAAAGTGAAACCTTAAACGTTACCTCAGGTGCCGAAATACTCTTATTTGGATCTTTGGCTTCATTATCCTCAAGAATAGAATCCATCTCTAATTTTGTTTCATCCTCATCTTGTTCCTCATTCTTCAAGGTCACAATAGTAGCATTCTCCTTTGGGGTAACCATCGTTTGGGCTGGGAGTTCTTCAGATCTTTGTGCTACCCATCCCACCATACTACTAGCCAAATGGCTCATTTGCTTTTCCAAACTCTGGATGCTTGCCCTTGTTTCTTATTGAAATTGCAAAGAATCAGTAACAAGAGAATAGACAAGATCTTCTAAAGAAGTACCTGAGTTTTGAGTCATATGTGGTGGTTGAAAAAGATCTGGTTCTTGAGACCATGATTGATTGAAGCTAGATGGATGAGTGTAATTGGCATAAGGATCTACTTCTTGGTAATTTTTCGAGTAGCCATAATTAGTATGATCCCACCATCCCTCATGGTAAGTGTTTGAGTAATGATCATACTGTTGGTCTTGGAACACTTGATGGCCTTGACATCCTCCCATGGCCAATTGTTGAACTGGGGAGGTGAGATTGGCTTGTTGATTCTCCATGTTCATGTATGCCACCAACTCTTCAAGTGTTAGATTGCTCAATTCCATTGTTTTTTTTTTTTTAAAAAAAATTTGAAAAGAAAAACTTGTATGTACAAGAAAATAAAACTAATTAGAACTGAAAATAAGAATAAACCAAGTAACAAATAAACTAAAGAAAGCAATCCCCGGCAACGGCGCCAAAAATTTGATGCACCCAAAAGAGTGTATCTTATTTAACCTTGCACTAAAAATATCAATTGTAAGTATAATGATTAGCAAGGTTCGAGTCCTCAGGGATTGGGTTTTAATCTATGAGTTATTAGTTTATAACTTACGTTCAAAGAAAACAATAAAAGAAAAGGGGTTTTTGAAGCCAGATTTAAACTAAAGTAAATAATAAGAATAAGATGCAAGGCGGTATAACCAGCCAATAAAAATATATATACTAAATTAGGCGGTATAACCAGCTAATAAAAATATATATACTAAATTAGGCGGTATAACCAGCCAATAAAAATAAAACAAAGTTAATATACAAATTAAGCGGTATAACCAGCCAATAAAAATAAATATACTTTTAAAAATAAGCAAACTAGAAAAGTAAGAAAACAAGTAAGTAAGAAGAATCAAATATGAAAAATATGGTTAAGGTTTCATTCTCCACCACTAGACATCATTAAGAATCAATTTCAGATCTATCAATATCAACCAACTATCAAAGTTAACAATCGTAGATAACAACAAGCTCTGTTATCCCAATCTTTCCTTAGTTTGTCGTTAAATAGAACAAGCTCTCTATTTAATCTTTAACCATTAAACAACCTAGAATAAGCTCTCTAAATTCAATTTAATGGCAGCTTTATGATGAGAAAGATAGGTTGATCTAAGCAACAAACACATAAGCTCGGATTGTTCAACTTAGGTTATGTTCCACTTTGCAATTATTGAAAACTTGACCATAATCATTAACCACAATTTGCCACTTATGAATAGGAAATCAAGACAATTACACGGATCAAGACTCCTAGACTAGCAATAGATAATTATCAAGATCTATCTAGTTGTACACCTAAATAAATCAAGACAACATCATGAACAATTCTTGTAGAAGAACATAAGCAACTTTGATAGAAAATTAATGATAGATAGAATATGAAAATCAATCACAAAACATGTCTAGGGCTTTGAAATCACCCTTAACCAAATAGAAGTTTAGCCTAGCATAGGCATTGTAAACATAAACATAAAATTAAAGAGAATCTAAGAAGGAAATAAAAGAAAGAAAGAAGAAGAAGAAAATAAAGAAAAAGAAAACTAGAGAAAAGAAAGAAGAAGAAAACTTAGAGAATTTTATTACAATGGCTAATATCCTACCAATGTACAATATCTTACAACCATCCAAGGCCCTCTATTTATACACATTTTGGAAGGCTAAATGACAAGAGACAAGCTTTACAAATTTCAAAGGTAGGTATAATAGGTGGGTGCATTTTTCTAACAATTTTCGTCATATTGTATGACAATTTTGATCAGCCAACTTGATGGTCGATTTTGTCAATTTTGGAGGCCTGATCTGATCACATGGTCTTCTAGAAAAATGTTCCCCTATCAGTTACTGATCCATAGCCGTTGGAATCAGCTCATTTGCTGTTGTGGATAAGAAGATATGGGCAAAATACGACAACAGGTCAGCACAGACGTCATTGCACATCTGCCAACTTGATGGTCGATTTCGCTAGGGAAAACGACTCCGTTTCAAGAAGTGTAAAACATGAAAAAGATAGATATGCCTCTTGACTTTGCACGGTTAAATTTTCAGCCTTATTGCTTCAGTGAAACTCGAGATATAGCTGATATGGCAAAAGGTGTCGGAACTGGAACTGAACTGGATTTGCCCTTAATTCTAGTAATCTGAAATCACTCAAAGAAACTTGTGAAAAACACCAAATTACATAAAAATATAAAACATCATAAACACAATTAGACTAAGCAATAATAACTCGTATTTGACACAAAACAATAATAAAACATAACTAAAAACTATATAATTATACGAGTTATCAATAGGGCACCAAACTGATATGTGTCCAACACTTCAAGAGGATACCAATGAACATGTGAATGCCATGGGTGGATTTCAGAACCAATCAAGGAAATATGATCCCTACTCAAACACTTACAATCCAGGATGGAGGGATCATCCAAACTTCAATTATGGAGGGAACCAACCACAAACTATTCCTCCACCATTTGACCACAGGCCACAGGGTTTTCAGCAAAGAGTGCAACAACCATACCAAACCCGACAACAACTACCACCCACCCAAAATTCAGGTACTTCTCTTGAAGATCTTGTTAAAGCTCTTTCTACTAATACAATTCAATTTCAACAGGAAACAAATACAAGTATTCGAAATTTGGAGACTCAAATAGGGCAATTGGCAACAACCATGAGTCAAATGCAAGCAAGGGATTTTGGGAAATTACCTTCCCAAACCATAGTGAATCCAAGAGAGAATGCCAATGCTATAACTTTAAGAAGTGGGAAACAGCTAGAGACACCACAAAATGATAGTGCTCAAGGGGAGAACAATACCATGGCATCCTCTTCACATCCCAACGAGCCACTAAAAAAGGTAATTCCTAAACCATCATTTCCTTCTTATATAACTCCTCCACCTTTTCCTAGCAGGTTAGTAATGTCCAAGAAGGAGGAGCAAGAGAAGGAAATTTTGGAAACCTTCCGGAAAGTAGAGGTGAACATTCCTTTACTAGATGCTATCAAGCAAGTGCCAAGATATGCCAAGTTCCTAAAAGAGTTGTGCACATCTAAACGGAAGTTGAAATAGAATGAAAAGGTAAGTGTGGGGGAGAATGTGTCAGCTGTTCTTCAAAATAAACTCCCACCTAAATGCAAGGATCCAGGTATGTTTACCATTCCTTGTAAGATAGGCAACACCAGGTTTGAGCGTGCTATGCTAGATCTAGGGGCATCTATTAATGTCATGCCATATTCAATTTATGCTTCATTGAATCTAGGACCATTAGAGGAAACCGGTGTTATAATACAACTTGCTGACCGTTCTAACACTTATCCAAGAGGAGTTGTAGAAGACGTTCTTGTACAGGTTAATGAATTGGTTTTTCCCGCTGACTTTTATGTTATTGAGATGGAAGATGAGATGTCTTCTAATCCCACACCTATTCTATTAGGGAGACCATTCTTGAAAACAGCAAGAACTAAAATAGATGTACATGATGGCACTTTAACTATGGAATTTGATGGTGAAATCATTCGCTTTAACATTTTTGAGGCCATGAGATATCCTAGTGATGTGCATTCTGTTTTTAATATTGATATAATTGACTCACTAGTGCAGCAAACTTATGAGCTAGATGGTGAAGATAGTGTGGAGATAGTCCTTAGCAAACATCTCGGAATGTGGAATGCTAAAGGGGAACTAGCCTTGAGTAACCATGTGGAAGGGGCACTAGAATCTTTACACTCACTGCCACCTAAAGATGCAAGGTTTGATGTTTCATTTATTGATTTGCAATTATCTAATGAGAAACTTCTACCTTCCATTTTGCAGGCACCAACTTTAGAGTTGAAACCACTACCGAACCACTTGAAATATGTGTTCTTAGGTGAAAAGGACACACTACCTGTCATCATTGCCAAAGAGCTCACACCTTTGCAAGAAGAGCGACTTATCCGGGTGCTTAGAGAGCATAAAACAGCAATTGGTTGGACAATTGCCGATATAAAGGGAATAAGCCCATCCATGTGCATGCACCGGATTTTGTTAGAGGAGGGGTCGAAACCAACAAGAGAAGCACAAAGAAGATTGAACCCTCCAATGATGGAGGTTGTGAAAAAGGAGATACTGAAGCTCCTAGATGTTGGAGTGATCTATCCTATCTCGGATAGCAAATGGGTGAGCCCAGTCCAAGTGGTTCCAAAGAAATCAGGTGTAACTTGTTCCTACTAGGATTCAAACAGGATGGCGAGTTTGTATTGATTATCGTAAACTTAATTCCACAACTCGCAAAGACCACTTTCCTTTACCTTTTATTGATCAAATGCTTGAAAGGTTAGCTGGCCATTCTCATTATTGTTTTCTTGATGGTTTTTCAGGTTATAATCAGATAGCCATTGCTCCGGAGGACCAAGAGAAAACAACATTCACATGTCCATTTGGTACTTTTGCATACCGGCGTATGCCATTTGGTCTTTGTAATGCACCAGCTACATTCCAAAGGTGTATGGTTAGCATATTTTCATATTATGTAGAGAACATCATAGAAGTGTTTATGGATGATTTTAGTGTCTATGGTGATTCTTTTGATAGATGTCTAGAGAACCTTACACTTGTACTTGAAACATGCATGGAAACTAACCTTGTTTTGAATTGGGAAAATGTCACTTTATGGTAGAACAAGGAATAGTTTTGGGCCATGTTATTTCTTCTAGAGGGATAGAGGTTGATAAATCTAAAATAGATATTATGCATTCTTTACCACCTCCCACAAATGTGAGAGAGGTTCGTTCTTTTCTTGGACATGCAGGTTTCTATAGGAGATTTATCAAAGACTTCTCAAAGATCACATTACCTCTTTGCAAGCTACTACAAAAAGATGTGGTTTTCCACTTTGATGACAAATGCAAAGAAGCGTTCGAAACATTGAAGGGACTCTTGACATCAGCTCCTATCATCCAACCACCAGATTGGAATGTACCTTTTGAAATCATGTGTGATGCTAGTGACTATGCCATTGGAGCTGTATTGGGCCAAAGGGTTGGCAAAGCCTCACATGCCATTTATTATGCCTCACGAACTCTTAATGATGCTCAATTGAACTATTCCACTACTGAAAAAGAACTTTTGGCTGTTGTATTTGCTTTAGAAAAATTTCGATCTTATTTAATTGGTACTAAAGTAATTGTATTTTCTGACCATGCAGCCCTTAGGTACTTACTCACTAAGAAGGATGCCAAACCAAGGTTGATCAGATGGATACTTCTCTTACAAGAGTTTGATTTGGAGATAAAAGATAAGAGAGGTAGTGACAACTTGGTTGCGGACCATCTTAGCCGTTTGGTTCATGAAGAGGATGCACTACCCTTGAATGAGAACTTTCCGGATGAGCAACTTCTTTTTATAAGTACAACAACTCCTTGGTATGCTGATATTGTTAATTACTTAGTTACCAAGAAGTTGCCACAAGAGTTGACACAAGCCCAAAGAAATAAGATCAAGAGTGATGCCAAATACTACATATGGGATGATCCTTACCTTTGGAAGCATTGCTCCGATCAGATTATAAGAAGGTGTGTACTCGAAACTGAATTTCAATCTATTCTCACCTTTTGTCACTCTTATGCATGTGGAGGACACTTTGGATCGAAAAGAACAGCCATGAAAGTTCTTGATTCTGGATTTTATTGGCCTACCATATTCAAAGATGCATACCTCTTTTGCAAGTCATGTGATCGTTGCCAAAGAACAGGTAACTTAGGTGCTAGAAATCAAATGCCTCAAACTCCAATACTTATTGTTGAAATTTTTGATGTATGGGGCATGGATTTCATGGGACCTTTTCCTTCTTCTTTTGGTAATCTTTACATTTTACTTGCCGTTGATTATGTTTCAAAGTGGGTGGAAGCAAAATCCACTAGGACTAATGACTCTAAAGTTGTTTCAGATTTTGTCAAGACTAACATCTTTGCTAGGTTTGGAACGCCAAAGGCCATAATCAGCGATAGAGGTACTCACTTTTGCAATAGGACTATGGAAGCACTTTTGAGGAAGTATAACATCACACACAAGGTCTCCACCTCATATCATCTTCAAACTAGTGGGCAAGCTGAAGTGTCAAACCGAGAAGTTAAGTCCATCCTTGAAAAGATAGTTAATCCAAATAGGAAGGATTGGAGTTCACGACTTGATGATGCACTTTGGGCTTATAGGACAGCATATAAGACACCCATTGGTATGTCTCCTTATCGACTTGTTTATGGTAAGCCTTGTCATCTTTCGATTGAATTGGAACATAAATCATATTGGGCTATCAAACAATGCAACATGGAGATGGATGAGACAAGAAAGAAAAGAAAACTTGACCTACAAGAATTAGAGGAGATAAGGAATGATGCCTATCAGAATTCTAGGATTTACAAGGAAAAGACTAAGGCATTCCATGACAAGATGATATCAAGAAAGGAATTTGTTGTTGGACAAAAAGTTCTTCTCTTCCATTCACGCCTTAAGTTATATCCAGGTAAGTTACGTTCTCGTTGGGTTGGACCTTTTGTTATTACTAATGTATTTACTCATGGTGCAGTTGAAATCCAAAGCCCAAAAACAGATAAGGCGTTCAAAGTGAATGGTCATAGATTGAAGCCTTACTATGAGAACTTTCCCATACAAGATGTGGAGGAGTTACCACTTTTTGAGCCAAATTATGTTGAATAATAATGGCATGGGTCGAAGTCAGGCTGAGACAATAAACCAAGCGCTTCTTGGGAGGCAACCCAAAAGGATGGAGAGCATCTATTATATCAGATTTGCATATTCCTTACTCTCCATCATTCTATCTTTTATTGTTTTTCTTTTCTTTTGTTTAATAGTTCTTTTCTCTTACATATAATTCTTGCATTGGGGGATAATAGCATTACATTGAGGACAATGTAAGAATTATGTGTGGGGGGAAGAATTTAGGATTTTATTTAGAGTGTTTTGTTTTTGTGTCTTTTTATGTTGTTTTTCTTTCTAATCCTTGTTTTGAAAATAACTAGATGTAAATATAATTTTAATTTTTTTTAACCCCGGTTAAATGGCGGATAACGGTACTCCGTGATTATTTAAATCGGTTCCATCAGCTACCCACAAAACTGATATTGTATATAAATTTCTCTTCCAATTTCTCTTTCAATTATTTTCATTTTTTTTTTCAGGATGGATGATATTCTCACAAGATTGCAGAAACGATTTCCTCTTTTTCCTCGAAATATTTTACTGAAGCTTTACCAAGTTCAATTTGAAAGATTAAGAATGCTTATGCACAAAGGGATTCCTGAAGACATACGTTGGATAATTGAAGCCAAGGTACGTGAAGATGAATATCTTCCTGTTTTGCATTTACCAGGTACAGGTAGAAGCACTTTTGCAAAGAAGCGACGAGCAAAGCGCATGAGTTCAAATTGCCACAAATGTGCACGATGGACGTGTAACGGTAAATGTCGTTCTATTGGGATTCCGTCCTCTAATCAAGATGATAAAATTGAATTCATTAAGGATGGACTGAGTAAGGAGAATTTGGGTAATATCCAACTTTCTCTTGAGACGCATCCTAGTGGAGACGTACAAAGAGAAATTCTTGATTTATGGCCGCAATTCCAAAGGGAATGGCAACATCTTGGGAATCTGATGTTAAAAGACCCTGTTTGCCAGCTTGTAAGAAAACTGGATGGGAAGCATATCCTCGACTCATAGAAGGCGTTTAAGCCGTTTCTAGATGTAAAACCAGAGGAAGATGCCAAATACACTTTCGGCGACATTATTACTCTTGACTTTTACGGTTGATTTTTCTTCTCTTTTTGATTTTCTTCCTGAAATCACGCAAAAATCTTTTTTTTGTTAGGTTAACATTTTCTTCTGACAGGTCAGATACACTTTCGGCGACATTATTACTCTTGTCTGATTCACTACTCAGTCCTCTATATATTACACCATGTACTCATTCTCTTTCAGGCACTCGAAAAAAAAAATGGAAAGTACTTCGTCCCAGCGCATTAAAAAAAATTGTGTTTTTGGAGGTGCTTATCTAGGGAAAAATAACATATTTGCTGATGAAGCCATAAGAGTTGGAGTAATACTTGCCCAACAAAAGATCCAGTTGATTTATGGAGGCGGTAGTACTGGTTTAATGGGAGCAGTCGCTACAGCAGCACACGCCGGTGGAAGTCCAGTTCTAGGAATCGTGCCAAAACTATTCACAGGTTTTTGTGGACCTACCGTGGGTAAGGAAATACAAGTCTGGAGTATCCCTGAACGGATGACAATCATGTACCATTCTGCCGATGCATTCATTGCTCTACCAGGAGGTCTGGGTACATTGGAAGAAATAGCTTGCGTGGCTTCTTGGTCATCTTTGGTCACAAATAAGAAACCCATTGGTTTGCTTAATATTAATGGTTATTTTAGTAATTTGCTTTCATATTTAGATAATGCTGTGGATAATGGATTCATGTTTTCAGAGGCAAGGAGAACCATAATTTATGCTACAACCATTGAAGATTTACTCAAAAAGCTCCAAGCTTATGAGTGTTTATCTGCTACGGTTGTTTCGCAAACGCTCGGAAAAAGAAAAAGAGATATGGACGAGCAAGGAGTGGATTGCACTTTGTCTTTGTGACATTATCTAACATTTTGTTTGTTGTGTCTCAGTTATAATAAGTGGTTAGCAACCAATACAGGTAATATATCCTAAATTTTACCTTCAAAAAAAAAAAAAAAAAAAAAGAAATTTGTGTTTTAAGCCATTTAAAAGTATTCATTCTGAACAAGGTCTGAGTAAGGGAGACTTGAGACATACCTTGTCAGTTTGATTTTAATCTTTTTATGTTTACTTGTTAATTTTTGTTTAGTATTTTAGGATTATTTAGGTTGCATGGTATTGTTTTGTTTTGAGTCTTAGTTGTTCCTATTCTTATGTTATTAGTTCTTTTCTCTTACACATGATTCTTTCATTTGGGTTAATAGACTTACATTGAGGACAATGTAAGAATTAAGTGTGGGGGGAATGATTTAGGATTTCTTTTATTTTTGTCTACTATTTTTTTTATGAGTCTTTATTATTATTATTATTTTTTTTTAGTGTGTTTTAGTTCCTTTTTAATACAATGATGAGATATGAAGTGCATAAGTCTAAAACAGATTTATTAGTGAGAAGATTTTCATGAGAATTGAGCTTGATGTCAACCTTTTTATGAGCCAATGTTAATATGATATGTTGATTGAGAAAGAAGCATGTTTAGACTTAATCTGACTTGTATAATCATCCTTGTGAGTTTTTGAGCCTATAATGATTGATGCATTATACAAATCAATCTAATTTCTTTCTTGAGTGCTCTTATGATTACATGATTCTCTAGAACTTGCTTTAAACCGTTTGAGACTATATTGATACATGTGACAACATGAATATGATAGAGGCATTAGGATTATAACCAGAGCCAAACAGCCATCCATTATTAATGTTCTAAGAGAACATCCCCACTAGTGAGCCAATTTGAGCCTACATTAAATATGCTGTTTTATTGGTAACCACAACTTACACCTAGCCTAAATATACTTATATCCTTACCCTTGTTCTAAAGATGGATTATATATTTTGAGACATATTGCAAAAAAACAAGGGATATTTTTAGTTAAAATTTTGGGTTAGAAACAAGAAATAAGTGTGGGGGGAAAAGAAAAGAAAAGTCAAGAGAAAAAGAAATGGAATACTGGCAAATATATTCCTATGTAAAAAAAAAATATGAATCATCTCTTGAATTTGTGGAAAAAGAAAAAGATGTTACAAAGTTGTTTAGAATGAAGAAAAGGCCCAACATGAATATCCGGCCTAGGTGACTATGTACTTGTAAAGAGTTTTGAGAAGTTTCTTTGTATGATCTTTTTATGTGTCTAAACTTTATGAACTCTTTGGAACCTTTGTGATATCTTTATCCTTTTGTTCTTCAACCACATTACAAACCCCTTGGCCCCATTACAACCTTGATTAAAGACCTCTTGATTTATGAAGTTGCATGATCTTTTAGTGGAGAATAGGTGGACAAGCAAGCATATGGTAGAACTATTTTCATGAGATTGATTGAGTGTAAACACTTTACCACTACTTTAAAGAGTGAAAATCATGAGAGTATCCCATGTGAGAGGTTGAGATTAAGTTTGAATATGCACTATTTTGATTGAAATATGTTATGTTAATATTGGCTTAACTCAAACTATTTACATTCAAGCAAGAATTTTTGTGAATTTCTTTAAGCTATTGATTAGTTTTTAAGACTTGTCCAATGATTATCTCTAATTTATATTGGAAGGATTAGTTATAATTATTATTTTTAGTTTTTCTTATGTCTTCAATGTTTGTGGGTATCGTTCTAGTAAACCCTCACGAGACTAAACTCGTCCACTAGGGACACCTAGGGGTTTAAAGGCTTGTGTCACATGCTAAGTGACACCGTGATTTCCTACGAAAATGGATTAGATTAGATTTTCTTATTTTATTGAGTCGTTGCTAGGGACTAGCAACAATCTAAGTGTGGGGGTGTGATAACTCGTATAATTATATAGTTTTTAGTTATGTTTTATTATTGTTTTGTGTCAAATATGAGTTATTATTGTTTAGTCTAATTGTGTTTATGATCTTTTATATTTTTATGTAATTTGGTGTTTTTCACAAGTTTCTTTGAGTGATTTCAGATTACTAGAATTAAGGGCAAATCCAGTTCAGTTCCAGTTCCAACACCTTTTGCCATATCAGCTATATCTCGAGTTTCACTGAAGCAATAAGGCTGAAATTTTAACCGTGCAAAGTTAAGAGGCATATCTATCTTTTTTATGTTTTACACTTCTTGAAACGGAGCCGTTTTTCCTAGCGAAATCGACCATCAAGTTGGCTGATGTGCAATGACGTCTGTGCTGACCTGTTTTTGTATTTTGCCCATATCTTCTTATCCACATCAGCAAATGAGCTGATTTCAACGGCTATGGATCAGTAACTGATAGGGGAACATTTTTCTAGAAGACCATGTGATCAGATCAGGCATCCAAAATTGACAAAATCGACCATCAATTTGGCTGATCAAAATTGTCATACAATATGACGAAAATTGTTAGAAAAATGCACCCACCTATTATACCTACCTTTGAAATTTGTAAAGCTTGTCTCTTGTCATTTAGCCTTCCAAAATGTGTATAAATAGAGGGCCTTGGATGATTGTAAGAGATTGTAGATTGGTAGGAAATTAGCCATTGTAATAAAATTCTCTAAGTTTTCTTCTTCTTTCTTTTCTCTAGTTTTCTTTTTCTTTATTTTCTTCTTCTTCTTCTTTCTTTTATTTCCTTCTTAGATTCTCTTTAATTTTATGTTTATGTTTACAATGCCTATGCTAGGCTAAACTTCTATTTGGTTAAGGGTGATTTCAAAGCCCTAGACATGTTTTGTGATTGATTTTCAGATTCTATCTATCATTAATTTTCTATCAAAGTTGCTTATGTTCTTCTACAAGAATTGTTCATGATGTTGTCTTGATTTATTTAGGTGTACAACTAGATAGATCTTGATAATTATCTATTGCTAGTTTAGGAGTCTTGATTCGTGTAATTGTCTTGATTTCCTATTTATAAGTGGCAATTTGTGATTAATGATTATGGTCAAGTTTTCAATAATTGCAAAGTGGAACATAACCTAAGTTGAACAATCCGAGCTTATGTGTTTGTTGCTTAGATCAACCTATCTTTCTCATCATAAAGCTGCCATTAAATTGAATTTAGAGAGCTTATTCTAGGTTGTTTAATGGTTAGAGATTAAATAGAGAGCTTGTTTTATTTAACGACAAACTAAGGAAAGATTGGGATAACAGAGCTTGTTGTTATCTACGGTTGTTAACTTTGATAGTTGGTTGATATTGATAGATCTGAAATTGATTCTTAATGATGTCTAGTGGTGGAGAATGAAACCTTAACCATATTTTTTATATTTGATTCTTCTTACTTGTTTTCTTACTTTTCTAGTTTGCTTATTTTTAAAAGTATATTTATTTTTATTGGCTGGTTATACCGCCTAATTTGTATATTAACTTTGTTTTATTTTTATTTGCTGGTTATACCGCCTAATTTAGTATATATATTTTTATTAGCTGGTTATACCGCCTTGCATCTTATTCTTATTATTTACTTTAGTTTAAATCTGGCTTCAAAAACCCCTTTTCTTTTATTGTTTTCTTTGAACGTAAGTTATAAACTAATAACTCATAGATTAAAACCGAATCCCTGAGGACTCGACCCTTGCTAATCATTATACTTACAATTGATCTTTTTAGTGCAAGGTTAAATAAGATACACTCTTTTGGGTGCATCAATGATAGCTTGAAAAATAAGATTTTCTAGATGCAAACCTGTCTTGCTATTTGGGTTATTTGTTGCAAGTCACCTGCTGCACTTGTAGTAATTTCTGGTTCTCCAAATATTATCTCTTCTGTTGCCCTACCACCAAGTCCTCCAACTATTTCATCAATCTCTTCATTGTGATCTTGTCTTTTCCCCTCCTACCAGCAAGAATGGCAGCTTCATTCATAAGGTTTGCCAAATTTACAACACTGAATCCTGGTGTCCTCATAGCAATTACACTGAGAGAAACATCCTTATCCAGCCTCTTGTTTTTGCTATGTACCTTCAGTATTTCTTCCCTCCCTCTTATATCTGGTAACCCAACTTTAACCCACTCAATCAACCAAATTAGTTGTCTTATGTTTTTAGCCACGGTTTTGCATGAAAATGTATAACTTTGTAACTTATTGATCAAGACTATGGATTATATTGGATAACAAAGAAGATTTCAAGTTGTAAAATAAATGAAAGAATAGCTTTTTTCCTCTCTATCAAATCTTCCACGCCTAAGCAAAACAAAATCCAGAATTTCTGGCCTATTCTTAGCAGCAATGACAATAATTCCAGTATTGCCAGTAAAACCATCCATTTCAATTAGCAATTGATTTAGAGTTTGCTCCCTCTCATCATTTCCTCCACCTATTCCAGTTCCTCTCTGCCTTCCAACAGCATCAATCTCATCTATGAACACCAAGCACGGTGAATTAACCTTTTCCTTGTTGAACATATCCCTCACGCTCAAGCCCTCCTCCAATCAGACCCAAAGCAGTTGAATTCAACAACTTTCTTTTACTAATTAACTTGATATCTGATCTGAGGCTATTTTCGCAGAAGGGTTTTCTCTATTAGTTCTTTTGGGGAGGTGGGTATCCTTAGGAAACTCCTGAGATTTGCAAACTGGAAGGTGAGAGACAAAAAGAAATAGAGCAGGTGCCATAGTCATTGGTCTTAGCTGTTATTAACCAAGCAATGTTCCAGGTTTTCTAAACACTTTGTACTGTGACTTGATCAATTCCTTCTGATTTGGAGGGAATCCTTTGGAGTTCAATAAATAATGTTATCAGAAAAGGATGTTTCTAGCACTTCAATTTGGCTTTTTCTTTGGCTTGGATATTTATTGCTCAAATTTTCCATTTCCTGAAGGATTTGGACTCTGGAAAGTGCACTCTTCATTGCTTCTATATGCATATCTGACTCGGGATTTATGGGACAAAAAGGAGTCCTGAAAACTCCACTATGGATGATTAGTAGAAACCTTTAAACAGAAGATCTCATCTTTTTATCTATTTTTTCTCAACCATATTTTTTTTCATTTCCTGTTTGATTAAATTTAGTAACCATTTACTTGGAAATGGTGTATTGGATTTTTGATATTCATGAATTCGTGGGTAGAGGTGTTCATGTCTAGCCGGACTGGGTTCAAATCGGATCTAAGTATGGTATCAATATCTTATATACTTGTTTAAGTCTGGTCCAATCCAAAATATGAGTCAAATTCTGTCCAAATTCGCCCATATTTATAAATGGGTAGTCCAAATCCGTTTAGACCCATCCATATATATATATATTTTATACTCAATCATATATGGGACTACTAATTAAGTTTATACTCCATCAAATATGAAAAATTAATTGAAAATTATTAAGTTCAATATGGGATTAACAAAATTCTCAAGTAATGAAATGATGCATTTAACTTAGCTTCAACATATTTCAACTTGGTGACGGTTTGATAGATATATAAGATAAGTGCGTAATTGCATACATTTTCATGTATTATTTCCTTATACTTTGTGCTTTAATTCTTAAGTTCCTTGACAAATTATTATATTTTTATGAATTATAGGTATTTTGAAAGAGATGAAGTCAAAACATGTCAATTATGATGGTAAAGAGCTTACAAAATCACAATCATAAGATGGAAGAGGATTTGGGAGTCAAAAAGATCAAATTCTTAGTACTAGATGATCAGGCAATTCTGACCTCCGGAGCTTGTTGCAAGGAAATCATTATGTTAAATTCATTATTGGAAGAAACTTCCATCTTGACTTTCGAAGCTGACTTGAATACCTTTCCAATGATAGTTTACACGCCTAAATCGAACATTTGATGGTCATCTAAATCAGCGGACGAAGTGCAAGACAGTGTAGCAATAGCGAAACCGACGTCAGCGGATAAAAAGCCACAAGTCTGCCTACTCGGCGTGCGGCGCCAACACTACTTTCCTCAAAACTAGGAAAAATCGCAAAACTCAAAAATCTTGCCTATTTTTCACTCCTTTGACTCCTAGGTTCCTTGATCAGCAAGAAAGGGTTTCCAATACTTGAAAGCTCTATAAATACCATATTTTGAGCCACCAACTATGACATGCTATTGGTTATTTATCAATCTTCTTCTTCTTATTCTTCTTCTCTTAGTTTTATTTTATTTTTCATCTTAGTTTCTTTTGAATATTCATGTTTATGTTAACTATGCCTATGCAAGGCTAAACTTTTATTTGGTTAAGGGTAATTTCAAAGCCCTAGACATGTTATGTAATTAATTTTCAGATTCTATCATATATTAGTTTTCTATCAAAGTTGTTTATGTTCTTCTACAAGAATTGTTCATGATATTGTCTTGATTTGTTTAGGTTGCAAACTAGATAGATCTTGATAATTATCTAATGCTAGTTGAGGAATCTTGATCTGTGTAATTGTCTTGATTTCTATTCAATAGTAGCAATTTGTAATTTATGATTATGTTGGATTTTCAGGAATTATGAAGTGGAACATAACATAAGTTGAATGAATCCATGTTTATGTGTTTGTTGCTTAGATCAACCTATCTTTCTCATCATAAAGCTGCTATCACTTTGAATCTAATGATGTTTATCTTAGGTTATTTGATAGTTAGAGATAAGTAGTGGTGTTCATCCTACTTAACGACAAACTAAGGAAAGATTGGGGTAACATAGGATGTTGTTATCTACGGTTGTTAACTTTGATAGATAATTGATATTGATAGATCTGAATTTGATTCTTAATGATGTCTAATGGTGGAGAATGAACCTTTAGCCATATTTCTCACATCTGATCACTTCTTATTTATTTGCATTCTTACTTTTTATTGATTGCTTTATTTTTAAACTGATTTCAAAAACTCCCCTTTTATTTTGTTTTCATTGAATTTAAGTTTAAACTAATAATTCTTAAACTAAACACCAATCCCTGTGGACTCGACCCTTGCTAATCATTATATTTTACAATTGATATTTTTAGTGCAAGGATTAAATAAGATACACTCTTTTGGGTGCATCAAGTTTTTGGTGCTGTTGTCGGGGATTGCTTTCTTTAGTTTATTAGTTATTTGGTTTATTCTTATTTTCTGTTTTAATTAGTTTATTTTCTTGTTTTCTTTTTCAGTGAATGTCCCAATCTCCCAAGGAAGAACCTCACTTAAGACTTCGAAGAATTAGGGAATTCATAGCTTTCCACCAAAGAACAAACGAAGAGTTGATCCAAATTATCCAAGAGGAGCAAGGAGAGATGGCAGCAAACAATCGAACTCTTAAGGAGCTAGCCACTTCGGACTTGGATCAACAACCATTGTGCATAGAGTATCCTACTCTTGAGGTAGCATTTGAATTAAAATCTGGCTTGATTCATCTTCTTCCAATTTTTCATGGTTTTGCAGGAGAGGATCCAAATAAACACCTCAAGGAGTTCCATGTAGTATGCTCTAGCATGAGACCAACCGGAATAAGGGAAGAGCAAATAAAGTTAAAAGCATTCCCATTCTCTCTAGCTGATTCGGCAAAGGAATGGCTCTACTACCTATCTCCTGTCACACCCCAAATTCAGGGCATGTGATCGACTAGAGACAAGGTATGCCCCTGCCTCCGAAGCCTGAATATACCCACGAAACCAAATCAAACAAAATTTCAGCATTATCTTGCCCTACATGGGGGTTTGCCGCTCAATCATCAACATTTACAATGTAATAATCATCAACACATGACATCTCGATTTGGACACCTCCGATAGGGAGTAACCAAGATGCCCCGCATCAGACTCAACCTTTATGACATCTTATATACAAACATACATTTATATTATATCATAACGGCATAAGCATCACCAGATTATACTAGGCCTCCGTGGCCATTATACATCATACATCACTTAGATACATCAGTTTACAAAATATAAAGTACATATACATCATACACAAAATGCATAAGACCCATGATACCCTAGTGACTGCAAAATGTATCCCACCATCGCCATTGCTTACCACGTCCTGGGTCAATCCGCTTACCACAAGTATACGAGCAGCTAGCTACCAAAATATGGGAAGAGCTTGGTCTATCAAGATCTGAGAAATAATGAAAATAAACGGATTGAGCCGAAAGACTCAGTGAGCATAAGGTAACTAGGAAGAGTACTTGGAAGATTCATGTTTCCTTTCTTAACCATTAAAGCATAAACAAGACATATCAAGTATGTTTAATTAACCAAAAAGTAATATTTACAAATTATTCCGGGACATATAAAAATTATTTGTCCCATATGAAATCTTCTATGCTGAGCGCTGAATATAAATGGGCCATTGGCCAGCTAGAATCTAAAGCCAAAAATATCAAACACTCGATTTTACGTGTGTACCTCTATAATTAACATTTAGGAATTTTTCATGACTATAACATCAAAACATCCCGGACTTATACCAGTCCGTAATATTTGTCATCCCGGACTATCTTGTCCATATCATCCCTGACTCATCCAGTTCGTATCATCCCGGACTCATCCAGTCCGTACTATCTCGGACTCATCTTGTCTGTACCACAATAGCATTCCGGACATCACCTTGTCCGTACAATAATACATCCCGGACATCACCTTGTCCGTACAATAATACATCCCGGACATCACCATGTCCGTACAACAATAGCATCCAGGACATTACCCTGTCCGTACAACAATAGCACCCCGAACATTACCCTGTCCGTACAACAATTGCATCCCGGACATCACCCTGTCCGTACAACAATAGCATCCCGTACATCACCATGTTCGTACAACAATAGTATCTCGGACATCACCCTGTCCGTACAATAATAGCATCCCGGACATCACCCTGTCCGTACAACAATAGCATGATGTATTAAATTTGTTTATCTTATTAAATGATTTATATAATATGCTAGGTAAAAGCTTCTAAACTAGCATATTTCTACTTATGTTTACAAGCATTACAATTTCACTTAGACATTTTATCAAACAACTTGTGTGCATAACATTTAATCTACAATGTCTAACTATCCTTAAATACTCAACCATCCTATACAATATCATTCATCAACCAATTTCACAAATTAGTAACCATAATGCCTCAAACATAATTCCATACTATTGTTTCTTTAATCCAACAAGTACAACCATAATCCGTACCTTGCCCAACATCTCAATTAAGCATATTCGAGCATTTCAAATAGCTCACATTCATTATTATTCAACTCCACAACACTTACCTCATATAACCATATTAACACCACACTTACGCCTTTGATCCGCGTAAGGTTCGAAACTTACCATTTTCGTAATCCGAGCAATCTTTCATGTTTCAATATCCATATCAATCAACAATGCATATAAAACAACAACTACCTCCTAGATTAACCTAAATACTCACTGTGTTATTTCGAGTATTAAGCGGCACTTTTGTTACTTTGTCGCGATCCTCGTAAACTCCACGATATGGGTACCTACAACATCGTCAGGATATTCTGTAAATATTTTACAACTACGGGACACTCAAATTCCCCATTATTTATAATAGTTAGCTAATATCCAAAAAAATTCAGCTTAAGAATTTTTACAAATAAATTTTTACACTTAGCTCGGATTAAATTCGGAGCAACAATCAACTAAAAAGTTGCTCACATGATGACAGCAAAGCTAACGGTGGCCTCGAACAACCAAGGAAGGTGGCGGCACCACCTCATGGGCAAGATAGGGTTTTTGCCAAACTTGTTTTATCCTCTAAATTTTGATTCAAAGCTATCCAATACTAACTTATGGTTTACGGAGGTGGAGAAACACCTCTCGTGGCGGAAAAAAAAATGGTGGCAACATGGTGGTTCAGCACCACCAATTTTTAGCCCACATGGTTTCTCATAGTTAAAGGCAAAATCTTCAAAATATAATATCAAAATCAAGCTTAGAACATGAAGTTACCTTAGAGTTCGTGAAATCTTTGAAACTTTTGGTGATTTGCCTAGTAAACGGAGGAGAGAGAAAGCTTGGAAGCAAGCTTCCATGGCTTCCCCTCTTTCTTTCTCTCTTTTCTGGTTTTCACGTGAAAGTGGGATAGGAATAAGTCTGATTTGCATAATTAATAAGTGAGCCATGGTCAAATTACCATTTTGCCCTGTTTTATCTTTTAGTATCTTAACGGGCCAACGTGTAATTTTAACGTTCGGAAGCCCGTTTTTCACTTTTCTTGACACGGATAGGTTCCAAATATGATAATACACTGATCTGAATGTTCGGGTAATTTTTTGATATCTTGAAACCCAAATCTGAGCCTCGGAGCGCAAACGGGTCAACATTTTGACTTTTTCGGTTTTAGCTCTGATTTTTGTTCTGATTTCACCAGTAGCTTGCTAACATCATTCTATATCTATATTAATCCATTGATCCATTTAAAACCTTTTTCGGACCTTCCCGCGGTGAGTTCTCGATTTTCATTCCTTTAGGTTACTTAAGGACGTATCCGGTTTTGATGCACCCAAAAGAGTGTATCTTATTTAACCTTGCACTAAAAAGATAAATAGTAAGTATAGTAGTTAGCAAGGGTCGAGTCCTCAGGGATTGGGTTTTAGTTTATAAGTTAATAGTTTAAAACTTAAATTCAAGAACAATAAAAGAAAAGGGGTTTTTGAAGCCAGATTTAAACTAAAGTAAATAATAAGAATAAGATGCAAGGCGGTATAACCAGCCAATAAAAATATATATACTAAATTAGGCGGTATAACCAGCCAATAAAAATATATATACTAAATTAGGCGGTATAACCAGCCAATAAAAATAAAACAAAGTTAATATACAAATTAGGCGGTATAACCAGCCAATAAAAATAAATATACTTTTAAAAATAAGCAAACTAGAAAAGTAAGAAAACAAGTAAGTAAGAAGAATCAAATATGAAAAATATGGTTAAGGTTTCATTCTCCACCACTAGACATCATTAAGAATCAATTTCAGATCTATCAATATCAACCAACTATCAAAGTTAACAACCGTAGATAACAACAAGCTCTGTTATCCCAATCTTTCCTTAGTTTGTTGTTAAATAGAACAAGCTCTCTATTTAATCTCTAACCATTAAACAACCTAGAATAAGCTCTCTAAATTCAATTTAATGGCAGCTTTATGATGAGAAAGATAGGTTGATCTAAGCAACAAACACATAAGCTCGGATTGTTCAACTTAGGTTATGTTCCACTTTGCAATTATTGAAAACTTGACCATAATCATTAATCACAAATTGCCACTCATGAATAGGAAATCAAGACAATTACACGGATCAAGACTCCTAAACTAGCAATAGATAATTATCAAGATCTATCTAGTTGTACACCTAAATAAATCAAGACAACATCATGAACAATTCTTGTAGAAGAACATAAGCAACTTTGATAGAAAATTAATGATAGATAGAATCTGAAAATCAATCACAAAACATGTCTAGGGCTTTGAAATCACCCTTAACCAAATAGAAGTTTAGCCTAGCATAAGCATTGTAAACATAAACATAAAATTAAAGAAAATCTAAGAAGAAAATAAAAGAAAGAAAGAAGAAGAGGAAGAATATTAATTATCCAACCTCTTGCTCTCTCTAAAGAAAAAGAAAACTAGAGAAAAGAAAGAAAACTAGAGAAAAGAAAGAAGAAGAAAACTTAGAGAATTTTATTAAAATGGCTAATATCCTACCTATGTACAATATGATCCTCTACAATCATCCAAGGCCCTCTATTTTTACACATTTTGGAGGGCTAAATGACAAGAGACAAGCTTTACAAATTTCAAAGGTAGGTATAATAGGTGGGTGCATTTTTCTAACAATTTTCGTCATATTGTATGACAATTTTGATCAGCCAACTTGATGGTCGATTTTGTCAATCTTGGATGCCTGATCTGATCACATGGTCTTCTAGAAAAATGTTCCCCTATGCGTTACTGATTCATAGCCGTTGGAATCAGCTCATTTGCTGATGTGGAGAAGAAGATATGGGCAAAATACGAAAACAGGTCAGCACAGACGTCATTGCACATCAGCCAACTTGATGGTCGATTTCTTCAATATTGGAGGCTTTATCTGATCACATGGTCTTCTAGACAAATGTTCCCCTATCAGTTAGGGATCCACAGCCGTTGAAAGCAGCTCATTTGCTGATGTGTATCGGACGATATGGTAAAAATGCAAAAACTGCTCAGGACAGACGTCATTGCACATCAGCCAACTTGATGGTTGATTTCGCTAGGCAAAACGACTCCGTTTCAAGAAGTGTAAAACATGAAAAAGATAGATATGCCTCTTAACTTTGCACGGTTAAAATTTCAGCCTTATTGCTTCAGTGAAACTCGAGATATAGCTGATATGGAAAAAGCTGTCGGAACTGGAACTGAACTGGATTTGCCCTTAATTCTAGTAATCTGAAATCACTCAAAGAAACTTGTGAAAAACACCAAATTACATAAAAATATAAAAGATCATAAACACAATTAGACTAAACAATAATAACTCGTATTTGACACAAAACAATAATAAAACATAACTAAAAACTATATAATTATACGAGTTATCACACCCCCACACTTAGATTGTTGCTAGTCCCTAGCAACGACTCAATAAAAATAAAATAAGAAAATCTAATCTAATCCACTTTCGTAGGAAATCACGGTGGCACTTAGCATGTGACACAAGCCTTTAAACCCCTAGGTGTCCCTAGTGGACGAGTTTAGTCTCGTGAGGGTTTACTAGAACGATACCCACAAACATTGAAAAACTAAAATATAAATAAACTACATATACTAAAAATATTTACTCCTAATCCTTTCAATACAAATTAGAGACAATCTTTGAACAAGTCTTATAAACTAATCAATAGCTTAAAGAATTTCACAAAAAATCATACTTGAATGTAAATTGTTTGAGTTAAGCCAATATTAACATAACATATTTCAATCAAAATAGTGCATATTCAAACTTAATCTCAACTACTCACATGGGATACCCTCATGATTTTCACTCTTTAAAGTAGTGGTGAAGTGTTTACACTCAATCAATCTCATGAAAACAGTTCTACCATATTCTTGCTTGTCCATCTATTCTCCACTATTTAGATCATACAACTTCATGAATCAAGAGGTCTTTAATCAAGGTTGTAATGGGGCCAAGGGGTTTGTAATGTGGTTGAAGAACAAAAGGATAAAGATATCACAAAGGTTCCAAAGAGTTCATAAAGTTTCGAGACATAAAAAGATCATACAAATAAAACTTCTCAAAACTCTTATAAAGCACATAATAACATAGGCTAAATATTCATGTTGAGCCTTTGCATCATTCTAAACAACTTTGTAACATCTTTTTCTTTACTTTAACTAGAAGTTCAAGAGAAGATTTTTTTTTTTTATTTTTTTTTTATATGAGAATGTATTTGACAATGATCCCTTTCTTTTTCTCTTGACTTTTTTCTTTCTTTTCCCCCCACACTTATTTCTTGTTTCTAACCCAAATTTTCAATAAATCTTCTTTGTCTTTGCAACTTGTCTCAAAACATGCTAATTCATCTTTTGGAACAAAGGTAAAGATATAAGTATATTTAGGTTAGGGACAAGTTATGGTTACCAAAGATATAGCTTATTCAATGTAGGCTCAAATTGGTTCACTAAGGGTGTGTTCTCTTGGAACATTAATAATGGATGGCTGTTTGGCTCTGGTTATAATCCTAATGCCTCTATCATATTCATGTTGTCACATGTATCAATATAGTCTCAAACGGTTTAAAGCAAGTTCTAGAGAATCATGTAATCATAAGAGCACTCAAGAAAGAAATTAGATTGATTTGTATAATGCATCAATCATTATAGGCTCAAAAACTCACAAGGATGATTATACAAGTCAGATTAAGTCTAAACATGCTTCTTTCTCAATCAACATATCATATTAACATTGGCTCATAAAAGATTGACATCAAGCTCAATTCTCATGAAAATCTTCTCACTAATAAATCTGTTTTAGACTTATGCAATTCATATCTCATCATAGTATTGAAAGTAACTAAAACACACTAAAAACACACTAAGTCTAAACATGCTTTTTTTTTTTTTTTTTAGAAGATTAAATCAAACTGACAAGGTATGTCTCAAGTCTCCCTTACTCAGACCTTGTTCAGAATGAATACTTCTAAATGTCTTAAAACACAACAAATTTTTTTTTTTTTTTTTTTTATATTAGAAAAATATGTCCCTTACCCCCTACTAAAATATGACATTGTCCCCAATGTCAAATTTTAAAGGTAGAATTTAGGAGATATTACCTGCAGAGGTTGCTAACCACTTATTATAACTGAGACACAACAAGCAAAATGTTAGATAATGTCACAAAGACAAAGTGCAATCCACTCCTTGCTCGTCCATATCTCTTTTTCTTTTTCCGAGCGTTTGCTAAACAACCGTAGCAGATAAACACTCATAAGCTTGGAGCTTTTTGAGTAAATCTTCAATGGTTGTAGAAGAAATTATGGTTCTCCTTGCCTCTGAAAACATGAATCCATTATCCACAGCATTATCTAAATATGAAAGCAAATTACTAAAATAACCATTAATATTAAGCAAACCAATGGGTTTCTTATTTGTGACCAAAGATGACCAAGAAGCCACGCAAGCTATTTCTTCCAATGTACCCAGACCTCCTGGTAGAGCAATGAATGCATCGGCAGAATGGTACATGATTGTCATCCGTTCAGGGATACTCCAGACTTGTATTTCCTTACCCACGGTAGGTCCACAAAAACTTGTGAATAGTTTTGGCACGATTCCTAGAACTGGACTTCCTCCGGCGTGTGCTGCTGTAGCGACTGCTCCCATTAAACCCGTACTACCGCCTCCATAAATCAAGTGGATCTTTTGTTGGGCAAGTATTACTCCAACTCTTATGCCTTCATCAGCGAATATGTTATTTTTCCCTGGATAAGCACCTCCAAAGACACAAATTTTTTTAATGCGCTGGGATGAAGTACTTTCCTTTTTTTTTTCTTCGAGTGCCTGAAAGAGAATGAGTACATGGTGTAATATATAGAGGACTCAGTAGTGAATCAGACAAGAGTAATAATGTCGCCGAAAGTGTATCTGACCTGTCAGAAGAAAATTTTAACCTAACAAAAGATTTTTGCGTGATTTCAGGAAGAAAATCAAAAAGAGAAGAAAAATCAACCGTAAAAGACAAATAAAAAAAATTGAGAATAATTACACAAATCGAACAACACGTAAATTAAACTGAAATAAAGTTATTGCAAATCAAACCAAAAGCTGAGAAGTTATTTATTGTAGTTGTGATTGTGGCTCACATCTTCCTCTGGTTTTACGTCCAGAAACGGCTTAAACGCCTTCTATGAGTCGAGGATATGCTTCCCATCCAGTTTTCTTACAAGCTGGCAAACAGGGTCTTTTAACATCAGATTCCCAAGATGTTGCCATTCCCTTTGGAATTGCGGCCATAAATCAAGAATTTCTCTTTGTACGTCTCCACTAGGATGCGTCTCAAGAGAAAGTTGGATATTACCCAAATTCTCCTTACTCAGTCTATCCTTAATGAATTCAATTTTATCATCTCGATTAGAGGACGGAATCCCAATTGAACGACATTTACCGTTACACGTCCATCGTGCACATTTGTGGCAATTTGAACTCATGCGCTTTGCTCGTCGCTTCTTTGCAAAAGTGCTTCTACCTGTACCTGGTAAATGCAAAACAGGAAGATATTCATCTTCACGTACCTTGGCTTCAATTATCCAACGTATGTCTCCAGGAATCCCTTTCTGCATAAGCATTCTTAATCTTTCGAAACGAACTTGGTAAAGCTTCAGTAAAATATTTCGAGGAAAAGGAGGAAATCGTTTCTGCAATCTTGTGAGAATATCATCCATCCTGAAAAGAAAAAAATTGAAAGAGAAATTGGAAGAGAAATTTATATACAATATCAGTTTTGTGGGTAGTTGATGGAACCGATTTAAATAATCACGGAGTACCGTTATCCGCCATTTAACCGGGGTTAAAAAAAATAAAAATTATATTTACATCTAGTTATTTTCAAAACATGGATCAGAAAGAAAAACAACATAAAAAGACTCAAAATAAAATCCTAAATTCTTCCCCCCACACATAATTCTTACATTGTCATTAATGTAATGCTATTAACCCAAATGAAAGAATCATGTGTAAGTGAAAAGAACTATTAAACAAAATAAACTTATGCAGCCTAAATGAACTTAAAAACACTAAACACAATTAACAAAGAAACATAAGAAAAAGAGAGCAAATCTGAGGATGGCATTTTGGCAATGCTTTCACTAATTAGGCTGCCTCCCTCAATTAGCACTTGATTGATTGTTTCCAGTCTAGCCAATTCCCCTTCTTGGCTTTTTAGGATCTTTTGGCTTAGACATGAAACTTCTCGGATTTTTGCGTTTTGGAGGAAGTTTTCTTTGCAAAACAGCCAATGCCTTCTCCCCCACACTTATTATTTCATCATTCTTGGTGGGGTATAGCTCTTTGAGGAATTGTGCATATCTTGGTACTTGTCTAATGGCATCCACAAGCAAGCTGTTTAAGGTTTCCAAAAATTGTTGTTCATGTTCCTCCTTCTTGGACTTTGCAAATCTGCTAGGAAAAAATGGAGAAGGAACATTAGTAGAAATAAGAACCTTAAAAGCTACCTGAGGTGTCAAAGTACTCTCCTTTTGAATGGTGGCTTCATTATCCTCAAGAAGTGAATCCATCTTTGGTTTTGTCTCATCCTCATCTTGTTCCTCATTTCTCAAGGTCACAATAGTAGCATTCTCCTTTGGGTTAATCACCGTTTGGGAAGGGAGTGCTAGAGATCTTTCTGCTACTAATTCCACCATACTACTAGCCAATAGGCTCATTTGCCTTTCCAAACTCTGGATGCTTGCCCTTGTTTCCTGTTGAAATTGCAAAGTATCAGTAACAAGAGAATGTACAAGATCTTCTAAATAAGTACCTGAGTTTTGAATCATATGTGGTGGTTGAAAAAGATCTGGTTCTTGAGACCATGATTGATTGAAGCTAGATGGATGAGTGTAATTGGCATAAGGATCTACTTCTTGGTAATTTTTCGAGTAGCCATAATTAGTATGATCCCACCATCCCTCATGGTAAGTGTTTGAGTAATGATCATACTGTTGGTCTTGGAACACTTGATGACTATAACATCAAAACATCCCGGACTTATACCAGTCCGTAATATTTGTCATCCCGGACTATCTTGTCCATATCATCCCTGACTCATCCAGTTCGTATCATCCCGGACTCATCCAGTCCGTACTATCTCGGACTCATCTTGTCTGTACCACAATAGCATTCCGGACATCACCTTGTCCGTACAATAATACATCCCGGACATCACCTTGTCCATACAATAATACATCCCGGACATCACCATGTCCGTACAACAATAGCATCCAGGATATTACCCTGTCCGTACAACAATAGCACCCCGAACATTACCCTGTCCGTACAACAATTGCATCCCGGACATCACCCTGTCCGTACAACAATAGCATCCCGTACATCACCATGTTCGTACAACAATAGTATCTCGGACATCACCCTGTCCGTACAATAATAGCATCCCGGACATCACCCTGTCCGTACAACAATAGCATGATGTATTAAATTTGTTTATCTTATTAAATGATTTATATAATATGCTAGGTAAAAGCTTCTAAACTAGCATATTTCTACTTATGTTTACAAGCATTACAATTTCACTTAGACATTTTATCAAACAACTTGTGTGCATAACATTTAATCTACAATGTCTAACTATCCTTAAATACTCAACCATCCTATACAATATCATTCATCAACCAATTTCACAAATTAGTAACCATAATGCCTCAAACATAATTCCATACTATTGTTTCTTTAATCCAACAAGTACAACCATAATCCGTACCTTGCCCAACATCTCAATTAAGCATATTCGAGCATTTCAAATAGCTCACATTCATTATTATTCAACTCCACAACACTTACCTCATATAACCATATTAACACCACACTTACGCCTTTGATCCGCGTAAGGTTCGAAACTTACCATTTTCGTAATCCGAGCAATCTTTCATGTTTCAATATCCATATCAATCAACAATGCATATAAAACAACAACTACCTCCTAGATTAACCTAAATACTCACTGTGTTATTTCGAGTATTAAGCGGCACTTTTGTTACTTTGTCGCGATCCCCGTAAACTCCACGATATGGGTACCTACAACATCGTCAGGATATTCTGTAAATATTTTACAACTACGGGACACTCAAATTCCCCATTATTTATAATAGTTAGCTAATATCCAAAAAAATTCAGCTTAAGAATTTTTACAAATAAATTTTTACACTTAGCTCGGATTAAATTCGGAGCAACAATCAACTAAAAAGTTGCTCACATGATGACAGCAAAGCTAACGGTGGCCTCGAACAACCAAGGAAGGTGGCGGCACCACCTCATGGGCAAGATAGGGTTTTTGCCAAACTTGTTTTATCCTCTAAATTTTGATTCAAAGCTATCCAATACTAACTTATGGTTTACGGAGGTGGAGAAACACCTCTCGTGGCGGAAAAAAAAATGGTGGCAACATGGTGGTTCAGCACCACCAATTTTTAGCCCACATGGTTTCTCATAGTTAAAGGCAAAATCTTCAAAATATAATATCAAAATCAAGCTTAGAACATGAAGTTACCTTAGAGTTCGTGAAATCTTTGAAAATTTTGGTGATTTGCCTAGTAAACGGAGGAGAGAGAAAGCTTGGAAGCAAGCTTCCATGGCTTCCCCTCTTTCTTTCTCTCTTTTCTGGTTTTCACGTGAAAGTGGGATAGGAATAAGTCTGATTTGCAGAATTAATAAGTGAGCCATGGTCAAATTACCATTTTGCCCTGTTTTATCTTTTAGTATCTTAACGGGCCAACGTGTAATTTTAACGTTCGGAAGCCCGTTTTTCACTTTTCTTGACACGGATAGGTTCCAAATATGATAATACACTGATCTGAATGTTCGGGTAAATTTTTGATATCTTGAAACCCAAATCCGAGCCTCGGAGCGCAAACGGGTCAACATTTTGACTTTTTCGGTTTTAGCTCTGATTTTTGTTCTGATTTCACCAGTAGCTTGCTAACATCATTCTATATCTATATTAATCCATTGATCCATTTAAAACCTTTTTCGGACCTTCCCGCGGTGAGTTCTCGATTTTCATTCCTTTAGGTTACTTAAGGACGTATCCGGTTTTGATGCACCCAAAAGAGTGTATCTTATTTAACCTTGCACTAAAAAGATAAATTGTAAGTATAGTAGTTAGCAAGGGTCGAGTCCTCAGGGATTGGGTTTTAGTTTATAAGTTAATAGTTTAAAACTTAAATTCAAGAACAATAAAAGAAAAGGGGTTTTTGAAGCCAGATTTAAACTAAAGTAAATAATAAGAATAAGATGCAAGGCGGTATAACCAGCCAATAAAAATATATATACTAAATTAGGCGGTATAACCAGCCAATAAAAATATATATACTAAATTAGGCGGTATAACCAGCCAATAAAAATAAAACAAAGTTAATATACAAATTAGGCGGTATAACCAGCCAATAAAAATAAATATACTTTTAAAAATAAGCAAACTAGAAAAGTAAGAAAACAAGTAAGTAAGAAGAATCAAATATGAAAAATATGGTTAAGGTTTCATTCTCCACCACTAGACATCATTAAGAATCAATTTCAGATCTATCAATATCAACCAACTATCAAAGTTAACAACCGTAGATAACAACAAGCTCTGTTATCCCAATCTTTCCTTAGTTTGTTGTTAAATAGAACAAGCTCTCTATTTAATCTCTAACCATTAAACAACCTAGAATAAGCTCTCTAAATTCAATTTAATGGCAGCTTTATGATGAGAAAGATAGGTTGATCTAAGCAACAAACACATAAGCTCGGATTGTTCAACTTAGGTTATGTTCCACTTTGCAATTATTGAAAACTTGACCATAATCATTAATCACAAATTGCCACTCATGAATAGGAAATCAAGACAATTACACGGATCAAGACTCCTAAACTAGCAATAGATAATTATCAAGATCTATCTAGTTGTACACCTAAATAAATCAAGACAACATCATGAACAATTCTTGTAGAAGAACATAAGCAACTTTGATAGAAAATTAATGATAGATAGAATCTGAAAATCAATCACAAAACATGTCTAGGGCTTTGAAATCACCCTTAACCAAATAGAAGTTTAGCCTAGCATAAGCATTGTAAACATAAACATAAAATTAAAGAAAATCTAAGAAGAAAATAAAAGAAAGAAAGAAGAAGAGGAAGAATATTAATTATCCAACCTCTTGCTCTCTCTAAAGAAAAAGAAAACTAGAGAAAAGAAAGAAAACTAGAGAAAAGAAAGAAGAAGAAAACTTAGAGAATTTTATTAAAATGGCTAATATCCTACCTATGTACAATATGATCCTCTACAATCATCCAAGGCCCTCTATTTATACACATTTTGGAGGGCTAAATGACAAGAGACAAGCTTTACAAATTTCAAAGGTAGGTATAATAGCTGGGTGCATTTTTCTAACAATTTTCGTCATATTGTATGACAATTTTGATCAGCCAACTTGATAGTCGATTTTGTCAATCTTGGAGGCCTGATCTGATCACATGGTCTTCTAGAAAAATGTTCCCCTATGCGTTACTGATTCATAGCCATTGGAATCAGCTCATTTTCTGATGTGGAGAAGAAGATATGGGCAAAATACGAAAACAGGTCAGCGCAGACGTCATTGCACATCAGCCAACTTGATGGTCGATTTCTTCAATATTGGAGGCTTTATCTGATCACATGGTCTTCTAGAAAAATGTTCCCCTATCAGTTAGTGATCCATAGCCGTTGAAATCAGCTCATTTGCTGATGTGTATCGGACGATATGGTAAAAATGCAAAAACTGCTCAGGACAGTCGTCATTGCACATCAGCCAACTTGATGGTTGATTTCGCTAGGCAAAACGACTCCGTTTCAAGAAGTGTAAAACATGAAAAAGATAGATATGCCTCTTAGCTTTGCACGGTTAAAATTTCAGCCTTATTGCTTCAGTGAAACTCGAGATATAGCTGATATGGAAAAAGCTGTCGGAACTGGAACTGAACTGGATTTGCCCTTAATTCTAGTAATCTGAAATCACTCAAAGAAACTTGTGAAAAACACCAAATTACATAAAAATATAAAAGATCATAAACACAATTAGACTAAACAATAATAACTCGTATTTGACACAAAACAATAATAAAACATAACTAAAAACTATATAATTATACGAGTTATCACACCCCCACACTTAGATTGTTGCTAGTCCCTAGCAACGACTCAATAAAAATAAAATAAGAAAATCTAATCTAATCCACTTTCGTAGGAAATCACGGTGGCACTTAGCATGTGACACAAGCCTTTAAACCCCTAGGTGTCCCTAGTGGACGAGTTTAGTCTCGTGAGGGTTTACTAGAACGATACCCACAAACATTGAAAAACTAAAATATAAATAAACTACATATACTAAAAATATTTACTCCTAATCCTTTCAATACAAATTAGAGACAATCTTTGAACAAGTCTTATAAACTAATCAATAGCTTAAAGAATTTCACAAAAAATCATACTTGAATGTAAATTGTTTGAGTTAAGCCAATATTAACATAACATATTTCAATCAAAATAGTGCATATTCAAACTTAATCTCAACTACTCACATGGGATACCCTCATGATTTTCACTCTTTAAAGTAGTGGTGAAGTGTTTACACTCAATCAATCTCATGAAAACAGTTCTACCATATTCTTGCTTGTCCATCTATTCTCCACTATTTAGATCATACAACTTCATGAATCAAGAGGTCTTTAATCAAGGTTGTAATGGGGCCAAGGGGTTTGTAATGTGGTTGAAGAACAAAAGGATAAAGATATCACAAAGGTTCCAAAGAGTTCATAAAGTTTCGAGACATAAAAAGATCATACAAATAAAACTTCTCAAAACTCTTATAAAGCACATAATAACATAGGCTAAATATTCATGTTGAGCCTTTGCATCATTCTAACCAACTTTGTAACATCTTTTTCTTTACTTTAACTAGAAGTTCAAGAGAAGATTTTTTTTTTTTTTATATGAGAATGTATTTGACAATGATCCCTTTCTTTTTCTCTTGACTTTTTTCTTTCTTTTCCCCCCACACTTATTTCTTGTTTCTAACCCAAATTTTCAATAAATCTTCTTTGTCTTTGCAACTTGTCTCAAAACATGCTAATTCATCTTTTGGAACAAAGGTAAAGATATAAGTATATTTAGGTTAGGGACAAGTTATGGTTACCAAAGATATAGCTTATTCAATGTAGGCTCAAATTGGTTCACTAAGGGTGTGTTCTCTTGGAACATTAATAATGGATGGCTGTTTGGCTCTGGTTATAATCCTAATGCCTCTATCATATTCATGTTGTCACATGTATCAATATAGTCTCAAACGGTTTAAAGCAAGTTCTAGAGAATCATGTAATCATAAGAGCACTCAAGAAAGAAATTAGATTGATTTGTATAATGCATCAATCATTATAGGCTAAAAAACTCACAAGGATGATTATACAAGTCAGATTAAGTCTAAACATGCTTCTTTCTCAATCAACATATCATATTAACATTGGCTCATAAAAGATTGACATCAAGCTCAATTCTCATGAAAATCTTCTCACTAATAAATCTGTTTTAGACTTATGCAATTCATATCTCATCATAGTATTGAAAGTAACTAAAACACACTAAAAACACACTAAGTCTAAACATGCTTTTTTTTTTTTTTTTTAGAAGATTAAATCAAACTGACAAGGTATGTCTGAAGTCTCCCTTACTCAGACCTTGTTCAGAATGAATACTTCTAAATGTCTTAAAACACAACAAATTTTTTTTTTTTTTTATATTAGAAAAATATGTCCCTTACCCCCTACTAAAATATGACATTGTCCCCAATGTCAAATTTTAAAGGTAGAATTTAGGAGATATTACCTGCAGAGGTTGCTAACCACTTATTATAACTGAGACACAACAAGCAAAATGTTAGATAATGTCACAAAGACAAAGTGCAATCCACTCCTTGCTCGTCCATATCTCTTTTTCTTTTTCCGAGCGTTTGCGAAACAATCGTAGCAGATAAACACTCATAAGCTTGGAGCTTTTTGAGTAAATCTTCAATGGTTGTAGAAGAAATTATGGTTCTCCTTGCCTCTGAAAACATGAATCCATTATCCACAGCATTATCTAAATATGAAAGTAAATTACTAAAATAACCATTAATATTAAGCAAACCAATGGGTTTCTTATTTGTGACCAAAGATGACCAAGAAGCCACGCAAGCTATTTCTTCCAATGTACCCAGACCTCCTGGTAGAGCAATGAATGCATCGGCAGAATGGTACATGATTGTCATCCGTTCAGGGATACTCCAGACTTGTATTTCCTTACCCACGGTAGGTCCACAAAAACTTGTGAATAGTTTTGGCACGATTCCTAGAACTGGACTTCCTCCGGCGTGTGCTGCTGTAGCGACTGCCCCCATTAAACCCGTACTACCGCCTCCATAAATCAAGTGGATCTTTTGTTGGGCAAGTATTACTCCAACTCTTATGGCTTCATCAGCGAATATGTTATTTTTCCCTGGATAAGCACCTCCAAAGACACAAATTTTTTTAATGCGCTGGGATGAAGTACTTTCCATTTTTTTTTTCTTCGAGTGCCTGAAAGAGAATGAGTACATGGTGTAATATATAGAGGACTCAGTAGTGAATCAGACAAGAGTAATAATGTCGCCGAAAGTGTATCTGACCTGTCAGAAGAAAATTTTAACCTAACAAAAGATTTTTGCGTGATTTCAGGAAGAAAATCAAAAAGAGAAGAAAAATCAACCGTAAAAGACAAATAAAAAAAATTGAGAATAATTACACAAATCGAACAACACGTAAATTAAACTGAAATAAAGTTATTGCAAATCAAACCAAAAGCTGAGAAGTTATTTATTGTAGTTGTGATTGTGGCTCACATCTTCCTCTGGTTTTACGTCCAGAAACGGCTTAAACGCCTTCTATGAGTCGAGGATATGCTTCCCATCCAGTTTTCTTACAAGCTGGCAAACAGGGTCTTTTAACATCAGATTCCCAAGATGTTGCCATTCCCTTTGGAATTGCGGCCATAAATCAAGAATTTCTCTTTGTACGTCTCCACTAGGATGCGTCTCAAGAGAAAGTTGGATATTACCCAAATTCTCCTTACTCAGTCTATCCTTAATGAATTCAATTTTATCATCTCGATTAGAGGACGGAATCCCAATTGAACGACATTTACCGTTACACGTCCATCGTGCACATTTGTGGCAATTTGAACTCATGCGCTTTGCTCGTCGCTTCTTTGCAAAAGTGCTTCTACCTGTACCTGGTAAATGCAAAACAGGAAGATATTCATCTTCACGTACCTTGGCTTCAATTATCCAACGTATGTTTCCAGGAATCCCTTTCTGCATAAGCATTCTTAATCTTTCGAAACGAACTTGGTAAAGCTTCAGTAAAATATTTCGAGGAAAAGGAGGAAATCGTTTCTGCAATCTTGTGAGAATATCATCCATCCTGAAAAGAAAAAAATTGAAAGAGAAATTGGAAGAGAAATTTATATACAATATCAGTTTTGTGGGTAGCTGATGGAACCGATTTAAATAATCACGGAGTACCGTTATCCGCCATTTAACCGGGGTTAAAAAAAATAAAAATTATATTTACATCTAGTTATTTTCAAAACATGGATCAGAAAGAAAAACAACATAAAAAGACTCAAAATAAAATCCTAAATTCTTCCCCCCACACATAATTCTTACATTGTCATTAATGTAATGCTATTAACCCAAATGAAAGAATCATATGTAAGTGAAAAGAACTATTAAACAAAATAAACTTATGCAGCCTAAATGAACTTAAAAACACTAAACACAATTAACAAAGAAACATAAGAAAAAGAGAGCAAATCTGAGGATGGCATTTTGGCAATGCTTTCACTAATTAGGCTGCCACCCTCAATTAGCACTTGATTGATTGTTTCCAGTCTAGCCAATTCCCCTTCTTGGCTTTTTAGGATCTTTTGGCTTAGACATGAAACTTCTCGGATTTTTGCGTTTTGGAGGAAGTTTTCTTTGCAAAACAGCCAATGCCTTCTCCCCCACACTTATTATTTCATCATTCTTGGTGGGGTATAGCTCTTTGAGGAATTGTGCATATCTTGGTACTTGTCTAATGGCATCCACAAGCAAGCTGTTTAAGGTTTCCAAAAATTGTTGTTCATGTTCCTCCTTCTTGGACTTTGCAAATCTGCTAGGAAAAAATGAAGAAGGAACATTAGTAGAAATAAGAACCTTAAAAGCTACCTGAGGTGTCAAAGTACTCTCCTTTTGAATGGTGGCTTCATTATCCTCAAGAAGTGAATCCATCTTTGGTTTTGTCTCATCCTCATCTTGTTCCTCATTTCTCAAGGTCACAATAGTAGCATTCTCCTTTGGGTTAATCACCGTTTGGGAAGGGAGTGCTAGAGATCTTTCTGCTACTAATTCCACCATACTACTAGCCAATAGGCTCATTTTTCCAAACTCTGGATGCTTGCCCTTGTTTCCTGTTGAAATTGCAAAGTATCAGTAACAAGAGAATGTACAAGATCTTCTAAATAAGTACCTGAGTTTTGAATCATATGTGGTGGTTGAAAAAGATCTGGTTCTTGAGACCATGATTGATTGAAGCTAGATGGATGAGTGTAATTGGCATAAGGATCTACTTCTTGGTAATTTTTCGAGTAGCCATAATTAGTATGATCCCACCATCCCTCATGGTAAGTGTTTGAGTAATGATCATACTGTTGGTCTTGGAACACTTGATGACTATAACATCAAAACATCCCGGACTTATACCAGTCCGTAATATTTGTCATCCCGGACTATCTTGTCCATATCATCCCTGACTCATCCAGTTCGTATCATCCCGGACTCATCCAGTCCGTACTATCTCGGACTCATCTTGTCTGTACCACAATAGCATCCCGGACATCACCTTGTCCGTACAATAATACATCCCGGACATCACCTTGTCCGTACAATAATACATCCCGGACATCACCATGTCCGTACAACAATAGCATCCAGGACATTACCCTGTCCGTACAACAATAGCACCCCGAACATTACCCTGTCCGTACAACAATTGCATCCCGGACATCACCCTGTCCGTACAACAATAGCATCCCGTACATCACCATGTTCGTACAACAATAGTATCTCGGACATCACCCTGTCCGTACAATAATAGCATCCCGGACATCACCCTGTCCGTACAACAATAGCATGATGTATTAAATTTGTTTATCTTATTAAATGATTTATATAATATGCTAGGTAAATGCTTCTAAACTAGCATATTTCTACTTATGTTTACAAGCATTACAATTTCACTTAGACATTTTATCAAACAACTTGTGTGCATAACATTTAATCTACAATGTCTAACTATCCTTAAATACTCAACCATCCTATACAATATCATTCATCAACCAATTTCACAAATTAGTAACCATAATGCCTCAAACATAATTCCATACTATTGTTTCTTTAATCCAACAAGTACAACCATAATCCGTACCTTGCCCAACATCTCAATTAAGCATATTCGAGCATTTCAAATAGCTCACATTCATTATTATTCAACTCCACAACACTTACCTCATATAACCATATTAACACCACACTTACGTCTTTGATCCGCGTAAGGTTCGAAACTTACCATTTTCGTAATCCGAGCAATCTTTCATGTTTCAATATCCATATCAATCAACAATGCATATAAAACAACAACTACCTCCTAGATTAACCTAAATACTCACTGTGTTATTTCGAGTATTAAGCGGCACTTTTGTTACTTTGTCGCGATCCCCGTAAACTCCACGATATGGGTACCTACAACATCGTCAGGATATTCTGTAAATATTTTACAACTACGGGACACTCAAATTCCCCATTATTTATAATAGTTAGCTAATATCCAAAAAAATTCAGCTTAAGAATTTTTACAAATAAATTTTTACACTTAGCTCGGATTAAATTCGGAGCAACAATCAACTAAAAAGTTGCTCACATGATGACAGCAAAGCTAACGGTGGCCTCGAACAACCAAGGAAGGTGGCGGCACCACCTCATGGGCAAGATAGGGTTTTTGCCAAACTTGTTTTATCCTCTAAATTTTGATTCAAAGCTATCCAATACTAACTTATGGTTTACGGAGGTGGAGAAACACCTCTCGTGGCGGAAAAAAAAATGGTGGCAACATGGTGGTTCAGCACCACCAATTTTTAGCCCACATGGTTTCTCATAGTTAAAGGCAAAATCTTCAAAATATAATATCAAAATCAAGCTTAGAACATGAAGTTACCTTAGAGTTCGTGAAATCTTTGAAAATTTTGGTGATTTGCCTAGTAAACGGAGGAGAGAGAAAGCTTGGAAGCAAGCTTCCATGGCTTCCCCTCTTTCTTTCTCTCTTTTCTGGTTTTCACGTGAAAGTGGGATAGGAATAAGTCTGATTTGCAGAATTAATAAGTGAGCCATGGTCAAATTACCATTTTTCCCTGTTTTATCTTTTAGTATCTTAACGGGCCAACGTGTAATTTTAACGTTCGGAAGCCTGTTTTTCACTTTTCTTGACACGGATAGGTTCCAAATATGATAATACACTGATCTGAATGTTCGGGTAATTTTTTGATATCTTGAAACCCAAATCCGAGCCTCGGAGCGCAAACGGGTCAATATTTTGACTTTTTCGGTTTTAGCTCTGATTTTTGTTCTGATTTCACCAGTAGCTTGCTAACATCATTCTATATCTATATTAATCCATTGATCCATTTAAAACCTTTTTCGGACCTTCCCGCGGTGAGTTCTCGATTTTCATTCCTTTAGGTTACTTAAGGACGTATCCGGTTTTGATGCACCCAAAAGAGTGTATCTTATTTAACCTTGCACTAAAAAGATAAATTGTAAGTATAGTAGTTAGCAAGGGTCGAGTCCTCAGGGATTGGGTTTTAGTTTATAAGTTAATAGTTTAAAACTTAAATTCAAGAACAATAAAAGAAAAGGGGTTTTTGAAGCCAGATTTAAACTAAAGTAAATAATAAGAATAAGATGCAAGGCGGTATAACCAGCCAATAAAAATATATATACTAAATTAGGCGGTATAACCAGCCAATAAAAATATATATACTAAATTAGGCGGTATAACCAGCCAATAAAAATAAAACAAAGTTAATATACAAATTAGGCGGTATAACCAGCCAATAAAAATAAATATACTTTTAAAAATAAGCAAACTAGAAAAGTAAGAAAACAAGTAAGTAAGAAGAATCAAATATGAAAAATATGGTTAAGGTTTCATTCTCCACCACTAGACATCATTAAGAATCAATTTCAGATCTATCAATATCAACCAACTATCAAAGTTAACAACCGTTGATAACTCGTATAATTATATAGTTTTTAGTTATGTTTTATTATTGTTTTGTGTCAAATACGAGTTATTATTGTTTAGTCTAATTGTGCTTATGATCTTTATGTATTTTGGTGTTTTTCACAAGTTTCTTTGAGTGATTTCAGATTACTAGAATTAAGGGCAAATCCAGTTCAGTTCCAGTTCCGACACCTTTTGCCATATCAGCTATATCTCGAGTTTCACTGAAGCAATAAGGCTGAAATTTGTAGCCATGCAAAGATAAGAGGCATATCTATCTTTTTCATGTTTTACACTTCTTGCAACGGAGTCGTTTTCCCTAGCGAAATCAACCATCAAGTTGGCTGATGTGCAATGACGTCTGTGCTGACCTGTTTTCGTATTATGCCCATATCTTCTTATCCACATCAGAAAATGAGCTGATTCCAACGGCTATGGCTCAGTAACTGATAGGGTAACATTTTTCTAGAAGACCATGTGATCAGATAAGGCCTCCAAAATTGACAAAATCGACCATCAAGTTGGCTGATCAAAATCGTCATATATGACGAAAATTGTTAGAAAATGCACCCACCTATTATACCTACCTTTGAAATTTGTAAAGCTTGTCTCTTGTCATTTAGCCCTCCAAAATGTGTATAAATAGAGGGCCTTTGATGATTGTAAGGGATCATATTGTACATAGGTAGGATATTAGCCATTGTAATAAAATTCTCTAAGTTTTCTTCTTCTTTCTTTTCTCTAGTTTTCTTTTTCTTTAGAAAGAGCAAGAGGTTGGATAGTTAATATTCTTCTTCTTCTTTCTTTCTTTCTTTCTTTTATTTTCTTCTTAGATTCTATTTAATTTTATGTTTATAATGCCTATGCTAGGCTAAACTTCTATTTGGTTAAGGGTGATTTCAAAGCCCTAGACATGTTTTATGATTGATTTTCAGATTCTATCTATCATTAATTTTCTATCAAAGTTGCTTATGTTCTTCTACAAGAATTGTTCATGATGTTGTCTTGATTTGTTTAGGTGTACAACTAGATAGATCTTGATAATTATCTATTGCTAGTTTAGGAGTCTTGATCCGTGTAATTGTCTTGATTTCCTATTCATAAGTGGCAATTTGTGATTAATGATTATGGTCAAGTTTTCAATAATTGCAAAGTGGAACATAACCTAAGTTGAACAATCCGAGCTTATGTGTTTGTTGCTTAGATCAACCTATCTTTCTCATCATAAAGCTGCCATTAAATTGAATTTAGAGAGCTTATTCTAGGTTGTTTAATGGTTAGAGATTAAATAGAGAGCTTGTTCTATTTAACGACAAACTAAGGAAAGATTGGGATAACAGAGCTTGTTGTTATCTACGGTTGTTAACTTTGATAGTTGGTTGATATTGATAGATCTGAAATTGATTCTTAATGATGTCTAGTGGTGGAGAATGAAACCTTAACCATATTTTTCATATTTGATTCTTCTTACTTACTTGTTTTCTTACTTTTAGTTTGCTTATTTTTTATATTTATTTTTATTGGCTGGTTATACCGCCTAATTTGTATATTAACTTTGTTTTATTTTTATTGGCTGGTTATACCGCCTAATTTAGTATATATATTTTTATTGGCTGGTTATACCGCCTAATTTAGTGTATATATTTTTATTGGCTGGTTATACCGCCTTGCATCGTATTCTTATTATTTACTTTAGTTTAAATCTGGCTTCAAAAACCCCTTTTCTTTTATTGTTCTTGAATTTAAGTTTTAAACTATTAACTTATAAACTAAAACCCAATCCCTGAGGACTCGACCCTTGCTAACTACTATACTTACAATTTATCTTTTTAGTGCAAGGTTAAATAAGATACACTCTTTTGGGTGCATCAAAATTTTTGGCGCCGTTGCCGGGGATTGTTTTCTTTAGTTTATTTGTTACTTGGTTTATTCTTATTTTCAGTTCTAATTAGTTCTATTTTCTTGTACATACAAGTTTTTCTTATCAAATTTTGAAAAAAAAAAAGAAAAGAAAAAAAAATGATGGAATTGAGCAATCTAACACTTGAAGAGTTGGTGGCATACATGAACATGGAGAATCAACAAGCCAAGCTCACCTCCCCAGTTCAACAATTGGCCATGGGAGGATGTCAAGGCCATCAAGTGTTCCAAGACCAACAGTATGATCATTACTCAAACACTTACCATGAGGGATGGTGGGATCATACTAATTATGGCTACTCGAAAAATTACCAAGAAGTAGATCCTTATGCCAATTACACTCATCCATCTAGATTTAATCAATCATGGTCTCAAGAACCAGATCTTTTTCAGCCACTACATATGACTCAAAACTCAGGTACTTCTTTAGAAGATCTTGTCGATTCTCTTGTTACTAATACTTTGCAATTTCAACAGGAAACAAGGGCAAGTATCCAGATTTTGGAAAGGCAAATGAGCCTATTGGCTAGTAGTATGGTGGTATGGGTAGCACAAAGATCTGAAGAACTCTCTGCCCAAACGATGATTAACCCAAAGGAGAATGCTACTATTGTGACCTTGAAGAATGATGAACAAGATGAGGATGAGACAAAATTAGAGATGGATTCTATTCTTGAGGATAATGAAGCCACAAATCCAAATAAGAGTATTTCAGCACCTGAGGTAACGTTTAAGATTCCAATTTTTACTAATGTTTCTTCTCCACCTTTTCCTAGTAGATTTGCAAAGTTCAAGGAGGAAGAACATGAACAAAACATGCTGGAAACCTTAAACAGTTTGTTTGTGGATGCCATTCAACAAGTACCGACATATGCTCCATTCTTCGATGAGATATGCACCACAAAGGATGATGGAATAATACTTGTAATGGAGAATGCATCCAGTTTTGTGCAAAGAAAGCTTCCTATCAAACGTTCAAATTTGGGAAGTTTCATGTATGAGCCTAACAAGCCTAAAAAGCCAAGAAGGGGTGTTGGTTAGGTTGGACAACTTAAATCAGTACTAATTGGGAAGGCAATCCAATTAATGAAGAAATTACCAACCTGCCATACTCAGATTTGCTTTCTTTTCCTTTTCCTTTTATTATTTTTTATTGTTTTTATTTATTTATTTTTATGTTTATTTGTTTAGTAATTTAGGATTTTATTTAGAGTTTTTTGTTTTTGAGTCTTTTTAGGTTGTTTTTCTTTCTGATCCTTGTTTTTAAAATAACTAGATGTAAATATAATTTTTATTTTATTTCTTTTAACCCCGGTTAAATGGCGAATAACGGTACTCCGTGATTATTTAAATCGGTTCCATCAGCTACCCACAAAACTGATATTGTATATAAATTTCTCTTCCAATTTCTCTTTCAATTTTTTTTCATTTTTTTTTTCAGGATGGATGATATTCTCACAAGATTGCAGAAACGATTTCCTCCTTTTCCTCGAAATATTTTACTGAAGCTTTACCAAGTTCGATTTGAAAGATTAAGAATGCTTATGCACAAAGGGATTCCTGGAGACATACGTTGGATAATTGAAGCCAAGGTACGTGAAGATGAATATCTTCCTGTTTTGCATTTACCAGGTACAGGTAGAAGCACTTTTGCAAAGAAGCGACGAGCAAAGCGCATGAGTTCAAATTGCCACAAATGTGCACGATGGACGTGTAACGGTAAATGTCGTTCTATTGGGATTCCGTCCTCTAATCGAGATGATAAAATTGAATTCATTAAGGATGGACTGAGTAAGGAGAATTTGGGTAATATCCAACTTTCTCTTGAGACGCATCCTAGTGGAGACGTACAAAGAGAAATTCTTGATTTATGGCCGCAATTCCAAAGGGAATGGCAACATCTTGGGAATCTGATGTTAAAAGACCCTGTTTGCCAGCTTGTAAGAAAACTAGATGGGAAGCATATCCTCGACTCATAGAAGGCGTTTAAGCCGTTTCTGGACGTAAAACCAGAGGAAGATGTGAGCCACAATCACAACTACAATAAATGACTTCTCAGCTTTTGGTTTGATTTGCAATAACTTCATTTTGGTTTAATTTAAGTGTTGTTCGATTTGTGTAATTATTCTCTTTTTTTTTATTTGTCTTTTACGGTTGATTTTTCTTCTCTTTTTGATTTTCTTCCTGAAATCACGCAAAAATCTTTTGTTAGGTTTACATTTTCTTCTGACTGGTCAAATACACTTTCGGCGACATTATTACTCTTGACTTTTACGGTTGATTTTTCTTCTCTTTTTGATTTTCTTCCTGAAATCACGCAAAAATCTTTTGTTAGGTTAACATTTTCTTCTGACAGGTCAGATACACTTTCGGCGACATTATTACTCTTGTCTGATTCACTACTCAGTCCTCTATATATTACACCATGTACTCATTCTCTTTCAGGCACTCGAAAAAAAAAAAAGAAAAAAAAAAGTGGAAAGTACTTCGTCCCAACGCATTAAAAAAATTTGTGTCTTTGGAGGTGCTTATCCAGGGAAAAATAACATATTCGCTGATGAAGCCATAAGAGTTGGAGTAATACTTGCCCAACAAAAGATCCAGTTGATTTATGGAGGCGGTAGTACGGGTTTAATGGGAACAGTCGCTACAGCAGCACAGGCCGGAGGAAGTCCAGTTCTAGGAGTCGTGCCAAAACTATTCACAGATTTTTGTGGACCTACCGTGGGTAAGGAAATACAAGTCTGGAGTATCCCTGAACGGATAACAATCATGTACCATTCTGCCGATGCATTCATTGCTTTACCAGGAGGTCTGGGTACATTGGAAGAAATAGCTTGCGTGGCTTCTTGGTCATCTTTGGTCACAAATAAGAAACCCATTGGTTTGCTTAATATTAATGGTTATTTTAGTAATTTGCTTTCATATTTAGATAATGCTGTGGATAATGGATTCATGTTTTCAGAGGCAAGGAGAACCATAATTTCTGCTACAACCATTGAAGATTTACTCAAAAAGCTCCAAGCTTATGAGTGTTTATCTGCTACGGTTGTTTCGCAAACGCTCGGAAAAAGAAAAAGAGATATGGATGAGCAAGGAGTGGATTGCACTTTGTCTTTGTGACATTATCTAACATTTTGCTTGTTGTGTCTCAGTTATAATAAGTGGTTAGCAACCTCTGCAGGTAATATCTCCTAAATCCTACCTTTAAAATTTGACATTGGGGACAATGTCATATTTTAGTATGGGGTAAGGGACATATTTTGCTAATTTAAAAAAAAAAAAAAAATTGATGTGTTTTAAGCAATTTAGAAGTATTCATTCTGAACAAGGTCTGAGTAAGGGAGACTTGAGACATACCTTGTCAGTTTGATTTTAATCTTTTTATGTTTACTTGTTAATTTTTGTTTAGTATTTTAGGATTATTTAGGTTGCATGAGTTTGTTTTGTTTTGAGTCTAGTTGTTCCTATTCTTATGTTATTAGTTCTTTTCTCTTACACATGATTCTTTCATTTGGGTTAATAGACTTACATTGAGGACAATGTAAGAATTAAGTGTGGGGGGAATGATTTAGGATTTCTTTTATTTTTGTCTACTATTTTTTTTTTGAGTCTTTATTATTATTATTTTTAGTGTGTTTTAGTTCAATTTTAATACAATGATGAGATATGAATAGCATAAGTCTAAAACTGATTTATTAGTGAGAAGATTTTCATGAGAATTGAGCTTGATGTCATTTTTTTGAGCCGATGTTAATATGATATGTTGATTGAGAAAGAAGCATGTTTAGACTTAATCTGACTTGTATAATCATCCTTGTGAGTTTTTGAGCCTATAATGATTGATGCATTATACAAATCAATCTAAAAATAATGAGAATGAACTTGTTCCTACTAGAATTTAAACAGGGTGGCGAGTTTGTATTGATTATCGTAAACTTAATTCCACAACTCGCAATGACCACTTTCCTTTACCTTTTATTGATCAAATGCTTGAAAGGTTAGCTGGCCATTCTTATTATTGTTTTCTTGATGGTTTTTCAGGTTATAATCAGATTGCCATTGCTTTGGAGGACCAAGATAAAACAACATTCACATGTTCCTTTGGTACTTTTGCTTATAGGCGTATGTCTTTTGGTCTTTGCAATGAAACAGCTACATTCCAAAGGTGTATGGTTAGCATCTTTTCACATTTTGTAGAAAACATCATAGAGGTCTTTATGGATGATTTTATTGTCTATGGTGATTCTTTTGATAGATGTCCAGAGAACCTTACCCTTGTACTTAAAAGATGCATGGAAACTAACCTTGTATTAAATTGGGAAAAATGTCACTTTATGGTAGAACAAAGAATAGTTTTAGGCCATGTTATTTCTTATAAGGGAATAGAAGTAGATAAATCTAAAATAGATATTATGCATTCTTTACCACCTCCCACAAATGTGAGAGAGGTTCGTTTTTTTCTTGGACATGCAGGTTTCTATAGACGATTTATCAAAGACTTCTCAAAGATAACACTACCTCTTTGCAAGCTGTTATAAAAAGATGTGAATTTCCACTTTGATGATAAATGCAAAGAGGCGTTTGACACTTTGAAGGGACTATTGACATCAGCTCCTATCATACAACCACCAGATTGGAATGTACCTTTTGAAATTATGTGTGATGCTAGTGACTATGCCATTGCAGCTGTTTTGGGCCAACGGGGTGGCAAAGCCTCACATGCCATATATTATGCCTCCGAAACTCTAAATGATGCTAAATTAAATTATTCCACTACTGAAAAAGAACTTTTGGCTATTGTATTTGCTTTAGAGAAATTTCGTTATTATTTAATTGGTACTAAAATAATTGTATTTTCTGACCATGCAGCCCTTAGGTATTTGCTCACTAAGAACGAGGCCAAACCAAGGTTGATTAGATGGATACTTCTCTTACAAGAGTTTGATTTAGAAATAAGAGATAAGAGAGGTAAGGACAACTTGGTTGCAGACCATCTTAGCCGATTATTTCATGAAAAGGATGCACTACCATTGCATGAGAACTTTTCGAATGAGCAACTCTTTTCCATAAGCACAGCAACCCCTTGGTATACTGATATTGTTAATTACTTAGTCACCAAGCAGTTGCCACAAGAGTTAACAATAGCCCAAAGAAATAAGATCAAGAGTGATGCCAAATACTACATTTGGGATGAACCTTATCTTTGGAAGCATTGCTCTGATCAGATTATAAGAAGGTGTGTACTTGAATCTGAATGAAATTCTATTCTAACCTTATGTCACTCTTATACATGTGGATGGCACTTTGGACCTAAAAGAACAGCCATGAAAGTGCTAGATAGTGGATTTTATTGGCCTACGCTATTCAAAGATGCATACCTCATTTGCAAATCATGTGATAGGTGCTAAAGAACAGGTAACTTAGGTGCTAGAAATCAAATGCCTCAAACTCCCATATTAATTGTTGAAATTTTTGATGTATGGGGCATGGATTTCATGGGACCTTTTCCTTCTTGATAACTCGTATAATTATATAGTTTTTAGTTATGTTTTATTATTGTTTTGTGTCAAATACGAGTTATTATTGTTTAGTCTAATTGTGTTTATGATCTTTTATATTTTTATGTATTTTGGTGTTTTTCACAAGTTTCTTTGAGTGATTTCAGATTACTAGAATTAAGGGCAAATCCAGTTCAGTTCCAGTTCCGACACCTTTTTCCATATCAGCTATATCTCGAGTTTCACTGAAGCAATAAGGCTGAAATTTGTAGCCATGCAAAGGTAAGAGGCACATCTATCTTTTTCATGTTTTACACTTCTTGAAACGGAGTCGTTTTCCCTAGCGAAATCGACCATCAAGTTGGCTGATGTGCAATGACGTCTGTGCTGACCTGTTTTCGTATTATGCCCATATCTTCTTATACACATCATCAAATTAGCTGATTCCAACGGCTATGGATCAGAAACTGATAGGGTAACATTTTTCTAGAAGACCATGTGATCAGATAAGGCCTCCAAAATTGACAAAATCGACCATCAAGTTGGCTGATCAAAATCGTCATATATGACGAAAATTGTTAGAAAATGCACCCACCTATTATACCTACCTTTGAAATTTGTAAAGCTTGTCTCTTCTCATTTAGCCCTCCAAAATGTGTATAAATAGAGGGCCTTGGATGATTGTAAGGGATCATATTGTACATTGGTAGGATATTAGCCATTGTAATAAAATTCTCTAAGTTTTCTTCTTCTTTCTTTTCTCTAGTTTTCTTTTTCTTTATTTTCTTCTTCTTCTTTCTTTCTTTTATTTCCTTCTTAGATTCTCTTTAATTTTATGTTTATGTTTACAATGCCTATGCTAGGCTAAACTTCTATTTGGTTAAGGGTGATTTCAAAGCCCTAGACATGTTTTGTGATTGATTTTCAGATTCTATCTATCATTAATTTTCTATCAAAGTTGCTTATGTTCTTCTACAAGAATTGTTCATGATGTTGTCTTGATTTATTTAGGTGTACAACTAGATAGATCTTGATAAGTATCTATTGCTAGTCTAGGAGTCTTGATCCGTGTAATTGTCTTGATTTCCTATTCATAAGTGGCAATTTGTGATTAATGATTATGGTCAAGTTTTCAATAATTGCAAAGTGGAACATAACCTAAGTTGAACAATCCGAGCTTATGTGTTTGTTGCTTAGATCAACCTATCTTTCTCATCATAAAGCTGCCATTAAATTTAATTTAGAGAGCTTATTCTAGGTTGTTTAATGGTTAGAGATTAAATAGAGAGCTTGTTCTATTTAACGACAAACTAAGGAAAGATTGGGATAACAGAGCTTGTTGTTATCTACGGTTGTTAACTTTGATAGTTGGTTGATATTGATAGATCTGAAATTGATTCTTAATGATGTCTAGTGGTGGAGAATGAAACCTTAACCATATTTTTCATATTTGATTCTTCTTACTTACTTGTTTTCTTACTTTTCTAGTTTGCTTATTTTTAAAAGTATATTTATTTTTATTGGCTGGTTATACCGCCTAATTTGTATATTAACTTTGTTTTATTTTTATTGGCTGGTTATACCGCCTAATTTAGTATATATATTTTTATTGGCTGGTTATACCGCCTAATTTAGTATATATATTTTTATTGGCTGGTTATACCGCCTTGCATCTTATTCTTATTATTTACTTTAGTTTAAATCTGGCTTCAAAAACCCCTTTTCTTTTATTGTTTTCTTTGAACGTAAGTTATAAACTAATAACTCATAGATTAAAACCCAATCCCTGAGGACTCGACCCTTGCTAATCATTATACTTACAATTGATCTTTTTAGTGCAAGGTTAAATAAGATACACTCTTTTGGGTGCATCACTTCTTCTTTTGGAAATCTTTATATATTACTTGCTGTTGATTATGTTTCAAAATGGGTGGAAGCAAAAGCCACTCGGACTAATGATTCTAAAGTTGTTTCAGATTTTGTGAAGACTAACATTTTTGCAAGGTTTGGAACACCAAAGGCCATAATCAGCGATCGAGGTACTGACTTTTGTAATAGGTCCATGGAAGCACTTTTAAGAAGATGTAACATCACACATAAGGTTTCCACATCCTATCATCCTCAAACTAGTGGGCAAGTTGAAGTGTCAAATCGAGAGGTAAAATCCATCCTTGAAAAGACTATCAATCCAAACCAAAAGGATTGGAGTTTACTTCTAGATGATGCACTTTAGGCTTATAGGACAGCATACAAGATACTTATTGGTATGTCTCCTTATCGTCTTGTTTATGGTAAGCCTTGTCATCTTCTAGTTGAATTAGAACACAAAGCATATTGGACTATCAAACAATGCAACATGGAAATGGATGAGGCAGGTAAGCAACGAAAACTTGACCTACAATAATTAGAGGAGATAAGGAATGATGTTTATGAGAATTCTAGAATTTACAAGGAAAAGACTAAGGCTTTTCATGATAAGATGATTTTAAGAAAGAATTTTGTTGTTGGACAAAAAGTTCTTCTTTTCTATTCACGCCTTAAGTTACTTCCTGGTAAGTTGTGGTCTAGATGGACGGGACCTTTTGTTATTATTAATGTTTTTACTCATGGTGTAGTTGAAATTTAGAATCAAAAAATAGGTAATGCTTTCAGAGTGAATGGACACAGGCTAAAACCTTACTATGAGAACTTTCCAATACAAGATGTAGAGGAGTTACCACTTTATGAGCCTAATTATGTCGAATAATGATGGCATGGGTCTAAGTCAGGCTGAGCACAATAAACCAAGCGCTTCTTGGGAGGCAACCCAAAAGGATAGAGAGCACATATTATAATCAGATTTGCTATTCTTTACTCTCCATCATTTACTCTTTTATCTTTTATTATTTATCTTTAGCTTGTTTTGATTAGTAATTCTTTTCTTTTACACATGATTCTTATATTTTGGGGATAATAGAATTACATTGAGGACAATGTAAGAATTAAGTGTGGGGGGGGGGAGAATTTAGGATTTCCTTTAGTTTTGTTTTGTTTTTAGTTTGTTTTTAGTGTGTTCTAGTTACTTTCCTTACTTTGATGAGATATGAATTGAATAGGTCTGAAATTGATCATTAATGGTAAGATTTTCATGAGAATTAAGCTTGATATCACTATTTTTCAAAAGCCAATGTTAATATGATATGTTGATTGAGAAAGAAGCATGTTTAGACTTAAGTCTGACTTGTATAATCATCCTTGTGAGTTTTGAGCCTATATGATTGATGCATTATACATATCAATCCAATTTCTTTCTTGAGTGCTCTTATGATTACATGATTCTCTAGAACTTGCTTTAAACCTGTTTGAGACTGTATTGATGCATGTAACAACATGAATATGATTGAGGCATTAGGATTATAACCAGGGCTAAATAGCCATCCCTATTGATGTTCCAAGAAAACATCCCCCTAGTGAGCCAATTTGAGCCTACATTGAATATGCTATTTTATTGGTAACCATGTCTTACACCTAGCCTAAATACATTTATATCTTTACCCTTGTTCTAAAGATGAACTAGAATGTTTGAGACATATTGCAAAAAACAAGGGATATTTTTAGTTGAAAATTTGGGTTAGAACAAAAGATAAGTGTGGGGGAGAATAAAAAAAGGCAAAAGTTAAGAGAAAAAGACTAGGGAACATTGTAAAAATACTTTCCCATGTAAAATATATATATATATATATATTGAATCATGTCTTGAACTTTTGGAAAAAGAAAATAATGTTACAAAGTTGATTAGAATGAAGCAAAGGTTCAACATGAAATATTTAGCCTATGCGATTATGTACTTCTAAAGATTATTGAGAAAGCTTTATTTGCAAAATCTTATTTTGTCTCTAAATTCTATGAAGTCTTTGGAACCTTTTGGATATCTTTTCCTTTTTTTTTCTTTAACCACATTACAACCCCTTGACCCCATTACAACCTTGAATAGAGACCTTTTGATTTAGGAAGTTGCATGATCTAAGTAGCGGAGAATAGGTGGACAATCAAGCATATGGTAGAACTGTTTTCATGAGATTGATAGAGTGTAAACACTTTATCACTACTTTAAAGAGTGAAAATCATGAGAGTATGCCATGTGAGAAGCTGAAATTAAGTTTGAACATGCACTATTTTGATTGAGATATATTATGTTAATATTAGCTTAACTCAAAACCTTTACTATCAAGCATGGTTCTTTGTGAAACTCTTTAAGTTATTGATTAGTTATAAGATTTGTTTAATGATTTTCTCTCATTTTTATTGAATGATAAGCTCATAAAATATACAATTTATGCCTTTCTACCTTTAGTTTTTGTTATGTTTTCGATCTTTATCTTGTTCACTTATATTATGTTTTTGAATTTTAGGTACAATAAGGAGAATGAAGTCAAAAGATGTCAATAATGATGGTAAAGAGCTTACAAAATCATAATCACAAGATGGAAGAAGACTTGGGAGTCAAATATATTAATTTCTGGTTGAAAAGCAATCAGGTAGATTTGACCTCCGGAGCTTGTTGTAAGGAAAACATGATGTTAGATTCTTTATTTGAAGACAATTCCTCTTGACTTTTGAAGTTGACTTGATTATCTTTCCAACGATATATTATGGGCCCAAATTGGATAAGAAATGGGCATTCAAAATGGCACTAGAAGATCTCCCTAAAGAACCCTACGGCCAAAAAAACCCTAACCGCAAATCTGAAAAAAGAAGAAGGCAAAAACGTGATTTTTCTGCCTCCAGGCTTACTTGTGCGCAAAGACTTATTATCAGGGTTTTAAAGCTCTATAAATACCATCTTTTGAGCCACAAACTAGACATCTTTTGAGGAGACTCAAAGACAATCATTATTCTTCTTTTTCTTCTCCATTCTTTTATTTTCTTTTTAGTTTTATGTATATATTTCTATGCCTATGCTAGGCTAAACTTCTATTTGGTTAAGGGTGATTTCAAAGCCCTAGACATATTTTGTAATTGATTTTCAGATTCTATCTATCATTAATTTTTTATCAAAGTTGCTTATGTTTTTCTACAAGAATTGTTTATGATGTTGTCTTGATTTATTTAGGTGTTCAACTAGATAGATCTTGATAATTATCTAATGCTAGTTTAGGATTCTTGATCCGCGTAATTGTCTTGATTTCCTATTCATAAGTAGCAAGTTTTCAATAATTGCAAAGTGGAACATAACCTAAGTTGAACAATCCGAGCTTATGTGTTTGTTGCTTAGATCAACCTATCTTTCTCATCATAAAGCTGCTATTAAGTTGAACTTAGAGAGCTTATTCTAGGTTGTTTGATAGTTAAAGATTAAATAGAGAGCTTGTTCTATTTAACGACGAACTAAGGAAAGATTGGGGTAACAGAGCTTGTTGTTATCTACGGTTGTTAACTTTGATAGCTAATTAATGTTGATATATATGAAATTGATTCTTAATGATGTCTAGTGATGGAGAATGAAACCTTAATCATATTTTTCATATTTCGTTCTTCTTAATTACTTGTTTTCTCATTCTTATTGTTAACTTTAGTTTAAATCTGATTTCAAAATCCCCTTTACATTTGTTTACTTGTTTTTAAGTGATAAACTATTAACTTATAAACTAAAACCCAATCCCTGAGGACTCGACCCTTGCTAATCACTATACTCTACAATTGATTCTTTTTAAGTGCAAGGTTAAATAAGATACACTCTTTTGGGTGCATCAAGTTTTTGGCGCTGTTGCCGGGGATTGCTTTCTTTAGTTTATTTGTTACTTGGTTTATTCTTATTTTCAGTTCTAATTAGTTTTATTTTCTTGTACATACAAAATTTTAAAAAAAAAACGATGGAATTGAGCAATCTAACACTTGAAGAGTTGGTGGCATACATGAACATGGAGAATCAACAAGCCAATCTCACCCCCAGTTCAACAATTGGCCATGGGAGGATGTCAAGGCCATCAAGGGTTCCAAGACCAACCGCATGATCATTACTCAAACACTTACCATAAGGGATGGTGGGATCATACTAATTATGGCTACTCGAAAAATTTCCAAGAAGTAGATCCTTATGCCAATTACACTCATCCATCTAGCTTCAATCAATCATGGTCTCAAGAACCAGATTTTTTCATCCATCACATATGACTCAAAACTCAGGTACTTCTTTAGAAGATCTTGTCTATTCTCTTGTTACTGATACTTTGCAATTTCAACAGGAAACAAGGGCAAGCATCCAGAGTTTGGAAAAGCAAATGAGCCAATTGGCTAGTAGTATGGTGGGATGGGTAGCACAAAGATCTGAAGAACTCCCTGCCCAAACGATGATTAACCCAAAGGATAATGCTATTATTGTGACCTGAGGAATGAGGACTTAGGAGTCAAAAAGATCAAATTCTTAGTGCTAGATGATCAGACAGATCTGACCTCCGGAGCATGTTACAAGGAAATCATTATGTTAAATTCATTATTTGAAGAAACTTCCTTCTTGACTTTTGAAGCAGACTTGAATAGCTTTCCAACGATAGTTTATACATCTAAATCAGACATTGGATGGTCATCCAAATCAGCAGATAAAGTGCAATATAGTGCAACAGTCACGAAACCGACGTCAGTGGACAAAAAGCCACAAGTCTGCCTACTCGACGCCACGACGCCGACACTACTGTCCTCAAAATTGGGAAAAATCACAAAACTTGAAAATCTTACCTATTTTGCACTCCTTTGACTCCTAGCTTCCTTGATCAGCAAGAAAGGATTTCCAAGACTTGAAAGCTCTATAAATACCATATTTTGAGCCACCAACTATGACATGCTATTGATTATTTATCAATTTTCTTCTTATTATTCTTCTTCTCTTAGTTTTATTTTATTTTTCTTCTTAGTTTCTTTTGAATATTCATGTTTATGTTAACTATGCCTATACAAGGCTAAACTTTTATTTGGTTAAGGGTGATTTCAAAGCCCTAGACATGTTATGTAATCAATTTTCAGATTCTATCATATATTAGTTTTCTATCAAATTTGTTTATGTTCTTCTACAAGAATTGTTCATGATATTGTCTTGATTTGTTTAGGTTGCAACTAGATAGATCTTGATAAGTATCTAATGCTAGTTTAGGAATCTTGATCCGTGTAATTGTCTTGATTTCTATTAAATAGTGGCAGTTTGTAATTCATGATTATGTTGGGTTTTCAGGAATTATGAAGTGGAACATAACATAAGTTGAATGAATCCATGTTTATGTGTTTGTTGCTTAGATCAACCTATCTTTCTCATCATAAAGCTGCTATCACTTTGAATCTAATGATGTTTATCTTAGGTTATTTGATAGTTAGAGATTAAGTAGTGGCGTTCGTCCTGCTTAATGACAAACTAAGAAAGGACTGGGGTAACACAGGATGTTGTTATCTACGGTTGTTAACTTTGATAGATAATTGATATTGATAGATCTGAATTTGATTCTTAATGATGTCTAATGGTGGAGAATGAAACTTTACCCATGTTTCTCACATCTGATCACTTCTTACTTATTTGCTTTCTTACTTTTTATTGATTGCTTTATTTTTAAACTGATTTCAAAACTCCCCTTTTATTTTGTTTTCATTGAATTTAAATTTAAACTAATAATTCTTAAACTAAACACCAATCCCTGTGGACTTTTGCTAATCACTATATTTTACAATTGATATTCTTAGTGCAAGGATTAAATAAGATACACTCTTTTGGGTGCATCAATATACTTGCTGCTAATATCAATTCATTAACTGTCAATAACTACCTCAAAGTTTGAAATTTCAAACTAAGGAAAAAACTCTTTAAATATCAAACAATCACCCCCAAAACCTTCATCTCCTTATCAACATGTAGTTTCTTTTCTCTTCTCTGACATTCCCTTTTTGTCTGATAAAAAAAATGGAACAAACTGAAGAAGGAATTGGCATCAAAATTTACACTGCAACACCACCAGAAGATCCTACAGCAATCTCCTCCCTCGGCTGCCACCGAAAGTCGGCCGGAAGAGGAAAGCCGTGGAGAAAGGAGTACAAAAAGCTATATCCAAAACATCCATGGTTGTCAACTTCTGATGCACCCAAAAGAGTGTATCTTATTTAACCTTACACTTAAAAAGAATCAATTGTAAAGTATAGTGATTAGCAAGGGTCGAGTCCTCAGGAATTGGGTTTTAGTTTATAAGTTAATAGTTTATCACTTAAAAACAAGTAAACAAAAGTAAAGGGGATTTTGAAATCAGATTTAAACTAAAGTTAACAATAAGAATGAGAAAACAAGTAATTAAGAAAAATCAAATATGAAAAATATGGTTAAGGTTTCATTCTCCACCACTAGACATCATTAAGAATCAATTTCATATCTACCAACATTAATTAGCTATCAAAGTTAACAACCGTAGATAACAACTGTTACCCCAATCTTTCCTTAGTTTGTCGTTAAATAGAACAAGCTCTCTATTTAATCTCTAACTATCAAACAACCTAGAATAAGCTCTCTAAGTTCAATTTAATAGCAGCTTTATGAAGAGAAAGATAGGTTGATCTAAGCAACAAACACATAAGCTCGGATTGTTCAACTTAGGTAATGTTCCACTTTGCAATTATTGAAAACTTGACCATAATCATTAATCACAAATTGCTACTTATGAATAGGAAATCAAGACAATTACACGGATCAAGACTCCTAAACTAGCATTAGACAATTATCAAGATTTATCTAGTTGGCCACCTAAACAAATCAAAACATCATCATGAACGATTTTAATGGAAGAACATAAGCAACTTTGATAGAAAACAATGATGGATAGATTCTGAAAATTAATTACATAACATGTCTAGGGCTTTGAAATCACCCTTAACCAAATAAAAGTTTAGCCTAGCACAGGCATTGTAAACATAAACATAAAATTAAAGAGAATCTAAGAAGAAAATAAAAGAAAGAAAGAAGAAGAAGAAGAATATTAATTATCCAGCCTCTTGCTCTCTCAAAAACAAAGAAACAAAGAAGAAATCAAAACTTTGATGCTTGGAGTAGTGTAAATTTCATACGCCCCCTTGATCTCTATTTATAGGCAATAGCTAGGGCATCAAACAAGTGAATTTCAGCTCTCTCCCTTCAATAAATGCTGACTTGTGGCTACAGTTAAGGAAAAGTGGCTGACTTTTGTGTTTTAAGGAAAGATATAAGCCTTGGCAGCCAAGTTTGAATAAAGTAGGAAAGTTTTAGTCAAAGCACTCTTTAATGAAGAGAGATTACAAACTTGCAGGCAAAGTAAGTGTAAGGAAGGAAAGTCTTGGCTGATTTAATTCTCCAACTTTGACTAGGATTAGCTTTAAGGAAAGATACTTGCAATTAATGCAATTAATGCAAGTTTTCAGCCACTAATCCTTCTTTGGCAAGGATAATCATAAATGTCAGCTAGGGTATTAAGAAAAAGATGTGATTTGCGGCTAGGGTTTTTTCTACCACTAGGGTTTTTAGGGAGATATTCCAACGCCGATTTGGATGACTATTTCTTATCCAAATTATGCCCATGACCAACCGTTGGAAAGGTAACCAAGTGATCTTCAAAAGTAAAGTAGGAAGTTTCTTCGAATAAAGAGTCTAACATCATGTTTTCTTAGCAACAAGCTCCGGAGGTCAAATCTGTCTTCTTGCTTTGCACCAAGAATTTGATCTTTTTGACTCCCAACTCTTTTTCCATCTTGTGATTGTGATTTTGTAAGCTCTTTAACATCCTAATTGACACGTTTTGACTTCATCTCTTCCAAAATACCTACAAAGCATAAAAACCTAGTAAAATGTCAAGGAAGTAAGAATCAAAGCACAAAGTATAAGGAAATTAAATAGGAAAATGTATGAAATTAAGAACTTATCAAATTCCCCGACACTTAATCTTTTGCTAGTCCTCGAGCAAAATCAAATAGACACAAGGTAAGAAAACCGAATCTACTTCACTTTCAATACAACTTATAGATAATCATTGAACATGTCTTACAAACAAATCAATAGCTTAAAGAGTTTCACAAATAATCATACTTGATAGTAAAGGGTTTGAGTTAAGTTAACATAACATATCTCAATCAAAATAGTTAATGTTCAAACTTAATCTCAAGTTCTCACATGGGATACTCTCATGATTTTCACTTCTTAAAATAGTGGTAAAGTGTTTACACTCAATCAATCTGAGGAAAACAGTTCTACCATATGCTTGCTTGTCCACCTATTATCCACTATTTAGATCATGCAACTTCATAAATCAAGAGCTCTTTATTCAAGGTTATAATGGGGCCAAGGGGTAATAAATGTGGTTAAAGAATAAAAGGAAAAGGATATTACAAAGGTTCCAAAGATTTCATAGAGTTTAGAGACATAATAAGATTCATACAAAGAAAACTTCTCAAAACTCTTTACAAAGCACATAATACATAGGCCGAATATTCATGTTGGGCCTTTTCTTCATTCTAAATTCAAGAGATGATTCATATATATATATATATATATTTCATAGGAATGTATTTGCCAATATTCCCTTTCTTTTTCTCTTGACTTTTCTTTTCTTTTCCCCCACACTTATTTCTTGTTTCTAACCCAAATTTTCAATAGATCTTCCTTGTCTTTGCAACATCTCTCAAAACATGCTAATTCATATTTGGAACAAGGGTAAAGATATGAATAAGTATATTTAGGTTAGGGACAAGTTATGGTTACCAAAGAAATAGCTTATTCAATGTAGGCTCAAATTGGTTCACTAAGGGGGATGTTCTCATGGAACATCAATAAGGGATGGCTGCTTTGCCCTGGTTAAAAATCCTAATGCCTCTATCATATAAATGTTGTCACATGCATCAATATAGTCTCAACAAGGTTTAAAGCAAGTTCTAGAGAATCATGTAATCATAAGAGCACTAAAGAAAGAAATTAGATTGATATGTATAATGCATCAATCATATAGGCTCAAAAACTCACAAGGATGATTATACAAGTCAGATTTAAGTCTAAACATGCTTCTTTCTCAATCAACATATCATTATTAACATTGGCTCAAAAAAAAAATGATATCAAGCTCAATTCTCATGAAAATCTTCTCACTAATAAATCAGTTTTAGACTTATGCAATTCATATCTCATCATAGTACTGAAAGTAACTAAAGCACACTAAAAACAACATAAAAAGAATCAAAAACAAAACACACTAAAGAAAATCCTAAATTCTACTCCTCACACTTAACTTTTACATTATTGATAACTCGTATAATTATATAGTTTTTAGTTATGTTTTATTATTGTTTTGTGTCAAATACGAGTTATTATTGTTTAGTCTAATTATGTTTATGATCTTTTATATTTTTATGTATTTTGGTGTTTTTCACAAGTTTCTTTGAATGATTTCAGATTACTAGAATTAAGGGCAAATCCAGTTCAGTTCCAGTTCCGACACCTTTTGCCATATCAGCTATATCTCGAGTTTCACTGAAGCAATAAGGCTGAAATTTTAGCTCGGATTGTTCAACTTAGGTTATGTTCCACTTTGCAATTATTGAAAACTTGACCATAATCATTAATCACAAATTGCCACTTATGAATAGGAAATCAAGACAATTACACGGATCAAGACTCCTAGACTAGCAATAGATAATTATCAAGATCTATCTAGTTGTACACCTAAATAAATCAAGACCACATCATGAACAATTCTTGTAGAATAACATAAGCAACTTTGATAGAAAATTAATGATAGATAGAATCTGAAAATCAATCACAAAACATGTCTAGGGCTTTGAAATCATCCTTAACCAAATAGAAGTTTAGCCTAGCATAGGCATTGTAAACATAAACATTAAATTAAAGAGAATCTAAGAAGGAAATAAAAGAAAGAAAGAAGAAGAAGAAAATAAAGAAAAAGAAAACTAGAGAAAAGAAAGAAGAAGAAAACTTAGAGAATTTTATTACAATGGCTAATATCCTACCAATGTACAATGTCCTATACAATCATCCAAGGCCCTCTATTTATACACATTTTAATGACAAGAGACAAGCTTTACAAATTTCAAAGGTAGGTATAATAGGTGGGTGCATTTTTCTAACAATTTTCGTCATATTGTATGACAATTTTGATCAGCCAACTTGATGGTCGATTTTGTCAATATTGGATGCTTGATCTGATCACATGGTCTTCTAGAAAAATGTTCCCCTATCAGTTAGTAATCCATAGCCGTTGGAATCAGCGCATTTGCTGATGTGGATCAGAAGATATGGGCAAAATACCAAAACAGGTCAGCACATACGTCATTGCACATCAGCCAACTTGATGGTTGATTTCGCTAGGGAAAACGACTCCGTTTCAAGAAGTGTAAAACATTAAAAAGATAGATATGCCTCTTAACTTTGCACGGTTAAAATTTCAGCCTTATTGCTTCAGTGAAACTCCAGATATAGCTGATATGGCAAAAGGTGTCGGAACTGGAACTGAACTGAATTTGCCCTTAATTGTTGATTTAACCTAGTAATCTGAAATCACTCAAAGAAACTCGTAAAAAAAAACACCAAATTACATAAAAATATAAAAGATCATAAACACAATTAGACTAAGCAATAATAACTCGTATTTGACACAAAACAATAATAAAACATAACTAAAAACTATATAATTATACGAGTTATCACACCCCCACACTTAGATTGTTGCTAGTCCTCGAGCAAAAACAAATAAAAATAAAATAAGAAAATCTAATCTAATCCACTTTCGTAGGAAATCACGGTGGCACTTAGCATGTGACACAAGCCTTTAAACCCCTAGGTGTCCATAGTGGACGAGTTTAGTCTCGTGAGGGTTTACTAGAACGATACCCACAAACATTGAAAAACTAAAATATAAATAAACTACATATACTAAAAATATTTACTCCTAATCCTTTCAATACACATTAGAGACAATCTTTGAACAAGTCTTATAAACTAATCAATAGCTTAAAGAATTTCACAAAAAATCATGCTTGAATGTAAATTGTTTGAGTTAAGCCAATATTAACATAACATATTTCAATCAAAATAGTGCATATTCAAACTTAATCTCAACTACTCACATGGGATACTCTCATGATTTTCATTCTTTAAAGTAGTGGTAAAGTGTTTACACTCAATCAATCTCATGAAAACAGTTCTACCATATTCTTGCTTGTCCACCTATTCTCCACTATTTAGATCATACAACTTCATGAATCAAGAGGTCTTTAATCAAGGTTGTAATGGGGCCAAGGGGTTTGTAATGTGGTTGAAGAACAAAAGGATAAAGATATCACAAAGGTTCCAAAGAGTTCATAAAGTTTAGAGACATAATAACATCATACAAAGAAACTTCTCAAAACTCTTTACAAGTACATAGTCACCTAGGCCGGATATTCATGTTGGGCCTTTTCTTCATTCTAAACAACTTTGTAACATCTTTTTCTTTTTCCCCAAATTCAAGAGATGATTAATATTTTTTTTTTTTACATAGGAATGTATTTGCCAGTATTCCATTTCTTTTTTTTTTCTCTTGACTTTTCTTTTCTTTCCCCCCCCACACTTATTTCTTGTTTCTAACCCAAATTTTCAATAGATCTTCCTTGTCTTTGCAACTTGTCTCAAAACATGCTAATTCATCTTTGGAACAAAGGTAAGGATATAAGTACATTTAGGTTAGGGACAAGTTATGGTTACCAAAGAGATAGCTTATTCAATGTAGGCTCAAATTGGTTCACTAAGGGTGTGTTTTCTTGGAACATCAATAAGGGATGGCTGTTTGGCCCTGGCTAAAAATCCTAATGCCTCTATCATATTCATGTTGTCACATGCATCAATATAGTCTCAACAAGGTCTAAAGCAAGTTCTAGAGAATCATGTAATCATAAGAGCACTCAAGAAAGAAATTAGATTGATTTATGTAATGCATCAATCATTATAGGCTCAAAAACTCACAAGGATGATTATACAAGTCAGATTAACTCTAAACATGCTTCTTTCTCAATCAACATATCATATTAACATTGGCTCATAAAAAGGTTGATATCAAGCTCAATTCTCATGAAAATCTTCTCACTAATAAATCTGTTTTAGACTTATGCAATTCATATCTCATCATAGTATTGAAAGTAACTAAAACACACTAAAAACACACTAAGTCTAAACATGCTTTTTTTTTTTTTTGAAGAAGATTAAATCAAACCTTGTTCAGAATGAATACTTCTAAATGTCTTAAAACACAACAATTTTTTTTTTTTTTAAATTAGCAAAATATGTCCCTTACCCCCTACTAAAATATGACATTGTCCCCAATGTCAAATTTTAAAGGTAGAATTTAGGAGATATTACCTGCAGAGGTTGCTAACCACTTATTATAACTGAGACACAACAAGCAAAATGTTAGATAATGTCACAAAGACAAAGTGCAATCCACTCCTTGCTCGTCCATATCTCTTTTTCTTTTTCCGAGCGTTTGCGAAACAACCGTAGCAGATAAATACTCATAAGCTTGGAGCTTTTTGAGTAAATCTTCAATGGTTGTAGCAGAAATTATGGTTCTCCTTGCCTCTGAAAACATGAATCCATTATCCATATCATTATCTAAATATGAAAGCAAATTACTAAAATAACCATTAATATTAAGCAAACCAATGGGTTTCTTATTTGTGACCAAAGATGACCAAGAAGCCACGCAAGCTATTTCTTCCAATGTACCCAGACCTCCTGGTAAAGCAATGAATGCATCGGCAGAATGGTACATGATTGTTATCCGTTCAGGGATACTCCAGACTTGTATTTCCTTATCCAAGGTAGGTCCACAAAAATCTGTGAATAGTTTTGGCACGATTCCTAGAACTGGACTTCCTCCGGCGTGTGCTGCTATAGCGACTGCTCCCATTAAACCCGTACTACCGCCTCCATAAATCAACTGGATCTTTTGTTGGGCAAGTATTACTCCAACTCTTATGGCTTCATCAGCGAATATGTTATTTTTCCCTGGATAAGCACCTCCAAAGACACAAATTTTTTTAATGCGTTGGGACGAAGTACTTTCCATTTTTTTTTTCGAGTGCCTGAAAGAGAATGAGTACATGGTGTAATATATAGAGGACTGAGTAGTGAATCAGACAAGAGTAATAATGTCGCCGAAAGTGTATCTGACCTGTCAGAAGAAAATGTTAACCTAACAAAAGATTTTTGCGTGATTTCAGGAAGAAAATCAAAAAGAGAAGAAAAATCAACCGTAAAAGTCAAGAGTAATAATGTCGCCGAAAGTGTATTTGGCATCTTCCTCTGTTTTTACGTCCAGAAACGGCTTAAACGCCTTCTATGAGTCGAGGATATGCTTCCCATCCAGTTTTCTTATAAGCTGGCAAACAGGGTCTTTTAACATCAGATTCCCAAGATGTTGCCATTCCCTTTGGAATTGCGGCCATAAATCAAGAATTTCTCTTTCTACGTCTCCACTAGGATGCGTCTCAAGAGAAAGTTGGATATTACCCAAATTCTCTTTACTCAGTCCATCCTTAATGAATTCAATTTTATCATCTCGATTAGAGGACGGAATCCCAATAGAACGACATTTACCGTTACACGTCCATCGTGCACATTTGTGGCAATTTGAACTCATGCGCTTTGCTCGTCGCTTCTTTGCAAAAGTGCTTCTACCTGTACCTGGTAAATGCAAAACAGGAAGATATTCATCTTCACGTACCTTGGCTTCAATTATCCAACGTATGTCTTCAGGAATCCCTTTGTGCATAAGCATTCTTAATCTTTCAAATCGAACTTGGTAAAGCTTCAGTAAAATATTTCGAGGAAAAGGAGGAAATCGTTTCTGCAATCTTGTGAGAATATCATCAATCCTGAAAAAAAAATGAAAAAAATTGAAAGAGAATTGGAAGAGAAATTTATATACAATATCAGTTTTGTGGGTAGCTGATGAAACCGACTTAAATAATCACGGAGTACCGTTATCCGCCATTTAACCGGGGTTAAAAAAAATAAAAATTATATTTACATCTAGTTATTTTCAAAACATGGATCAGAAAGAAAAACAACATAAAAAGACTCAAAAATAAAATCCTAAATTCTTCCCCCCACACATAATTCTTACATTGTCATTAATGTAATGCTATTAACCCAAATGAAAGAATCATGTGTAAGTGAAAAGAACTATTAAACAAAATAAACTTATGCAGCCTAAATGAACTTAAAAACACTAAACACAATTAACAAAGAAACATAAGAAAAAGATAAAGAAAAAGAGAGCAAATCTGAGGATGGCATTTTGGCAATGCTTTCACTAATTAGGCTGCCTCCCTCAATTAGCACTTGATTGATTGTTTCCAGTCTAGCCAATTCCCCTTCTTGGCTTTTTAGGATCTTTTGGCTTAGACATGAAACTTCTCGGATTTTTGCGTTTTGGAGGAAGTTTTCTTTGCAAAACAGCCAATGCCTTCTCCCCCACACTTATTATTTCATCATTCTTGGTGGGGTATAGCTCTTTGAGGAATTGTGCATATCTTGGTACTTGTCTAATGGCATCCACAAGCAAGCTGTTTAAGGTTTCCAAAAATTGTTGTTCATGTTCCTCCTTCTTGGACTTTGCAAATCTGCTAGGAAAAAATGGAGAAGGAACATTAGTAGAAATAAGAACCTTAAAAGCTACCTGAGGTGTCAAAGTACTCTCCTTTTGAATGGTGGCTTCATTATCCTCAAGAAGTGAATCCATCTTTGGTTTTGTCTCATCCTCATCTTGTTCCTCATTTCTCAAGGTCACAATAGTAGCATTCTCCTTTGGGTTAATCACCGTTTGGGAAGGGAGTGCTAGAGATCTTTCTGCTACTAATTCCACCATACTACTAGCCAATAGGCTCATTTGCCTTTCCAAACTCTGGATGCTTGCCCTTGTTTCCTGTTGAAATTGCAAAGTATCAGTAACAAGAGAATGTACAAGATCTTCTAAATAAGTACCTGAGTTTTGAATCATATGTGGTGGTTGAAAAAGATCTGGTTCTTGAGACCATGATTGATTGAAGCTAGATGGATGAGTGTAATTGGCATAAGGATCTACTTCTTGGTAATTTTTCGAGTAGCCATAATTAGTATGATCCCACCATCCCTCATGGTAAGTGTTTGAGTAATGATCATACTGTTGGTCTTGGAACACTTGATGGCCTTGACATCCTCCCATGGCCAATTGTTGAACTGGGGAGGTGAGCTTGGCTTGTTGATTCTCTATGTTCATGTATGCCACCAACTCTTCAAGTGTTAGATTGCTCAATTCCATCGTTTTTTTTTTTTTTTTTTCAAAATTTGATAAGAAAAACCCGTATGTACAAGAAAATAAATATCATTAGAACTGAAAATAAGAATAAACCAAGTAACAAATAAACTAAAAAAAACAATCCCCGGCAACGGCGCCAAAAATTTGATGCACCCAAAAGAGTGTATCTTATTTAACCTTGCACTAAAAAGATCAATTGTAAGTATAATGATTAGCAAGGGTCGAGTCCTCAGGGATTGGGTTTTAATCTATGAGTTATTAGTTTATAACTTACGTTCAAAGAGAACAATAAAAGAAAAGGGGTTTTTGAAGCCAGATTTAAACTAAAGTAAATAATAAGAATAAGATGCAAGGCGGTATAACCAGCCAATAAAAATATATATACTAAATTAGGCGGTATAACCAGCCAATAAAAATAAAACAAAGTTAATATACAAATTAGGCGGTATAACCAGCCAATAAAAATAAGTATACTTTTAAAAATAAGCAAACTAGAAAAGTAAGAAAACAAGTAAGTAAGAAGAATCAAATATGAAAAATATGGTTAAGGTTTCATTCTCCACCACTAGACATCATTAAGAATCAATTTCAGATCTATCACTATCAACCAACTATCAAAGTTAACAACCGTAGATAACAACAAGCTCTGTTATCCCAATCTTTCCTTAGTTTGTCGTTAAATAGAACAAGCTCTCTATTTAATCTCTAACCATTAAACAACCTAGAATAAGCTCTCTAAATTCAATTTAATGGCAGCTTTATGATGAGAAAGATAGGTTGATCTAAGCAACAAACACATAAGCTCGGATTGTTCAACTTAGGTTATGTTCCACTTTGCAATTATTGAAAACTTGACCATAATCATTAATCACAAATTGCCACTTATGAATAGGAAATCAAGACAATTACACGGATCAAGACTCCTAGACTAGCAATAGATAATTATCAAGATCTATCTAGTTGTACACCTAAATAAATCAAGACCACATCATGAACAATTCTTGTAGAAGAACATAAGCAACTTTGATAGAAAATTAATGATAGATAGAATCTGAAAATCAATCACAAAACATGTCTAGGGCTTTGAAATCATCCTTAACCAAATAGAAGTTTAGCCTAGCATAGGCATTGTAAACATAAACATTAAATTAAAGAGAATCTAAGAAGGAAATAAAAGAAAGAAAGAAAGAAGAAGAAGAAAATAAAGAAAAAGAAAACTAGAGAAAAGAAAGAAGAAGAAAACTTAGAGAATTTTATTACAATGGCTAATATCCTACCAATGTACAATGTCCTATACAATTATCCAAGGCCCTCTATTTATACACATTTTAATGACAAGAGACAAGCTTTACAAATTTCAAAGGTAGGTATAATAGGTGGGTGCATTTTTCTAACAATTTTCGTCATATTGTATGACAATTTTGATCAGCCAACTTGATGGTCGATTTTGTCAATATTGAAAGCTTGATCTGATCACATGGTCTTCTAGAAAAATGTTCCCCTATCAATTAGTAATCTATAGCCGTTGGAATCAGCTCATTTGCTGATGTGGATCAGAAGATATGGGCAAAATACCAAAACAGGTCAGCACAGACGTCATTGCACATCAGCCAACTTGATGGTTGATTTCGCTAGGGAAAACGACTCCGGTTCAAGAAGTGTAAAACATGAAAAAGATAGATATGCCTCTTAACTTTGCACGTTTAAAATTACAGCCTTATTGCTTCAGTGAAACTCCAGATATAGCTGATATGGCAAAAGGTGTCGGAACTGGAACTGAACTGAATTTGCCCTTAATTGTTGATTTAACCTAGTAATCTGAAATCACTCAAAGAAACTCGTAAAAAAAAAAACACCAAATTACATACAAATATAAAAGATCATAAACACAATTAGACTAAGCAATAATAACTCGTATTTGACACAAAACAATAATAAAACATAACTAAAAACTATATAATTATACGAGTTATCAATTTGTAAAGCTTGTCTCTTGTCATTTAGTCCTCCAAAATGTGTATAAATAGAGGGCCTTGGATGATTGTATGAGACATTGTACATTGGTAGGATATTAGCCATTGTAATAAAATTCTCTAAGTTTTCTTCTTCTTTCTTTTCTCTAGTTTTCTTTTTCTTTATTTTCTTATTCTTCTTTCTTTCTTTTATTTCCTTCTTAGATTCTCTTTAATTTTATGTTTATGTTTACAATGCCTATGCTAGGCTAAACTTCTATTTGGTTAAGGGTGATTTCAAAGCCCTAGACATGTTTTGTGATTGATTTTCAGATTCTATCTATCATTAATTTTCTATCAAAGTTGCTTATGTTCTTCTACAAGAATTGTTCATGATGTTGTCTTGATTTATTTAGGTGTACAACTAGATAGATCTTGATAATTATCTATTGCTAGTCTAGGAGTCTTGATCCGTGTAATTGTCTTGATTTCCTATTCATAAGTGGCAATTTGTGATTAATGATTATGGTCAAGTTTTCAATAATTGCAAAGTGGAACATAACCTAAGTTGAACAATCCGAGCTTATGTGTTTGTGATAACTCGTATAATTATATAGTTTTTAGTTATGTTTTATTATTGTTTTGTGTCAAATACGAGTTATTATTGCTTAGTCTAATTGTGTTTATGATCTTTTATATTTTTATGTAATTTGGTGTTTTTTTTACGAGTTTCTTTGAGTGATTTCAGATTACTAGGTTAAATCAACAATTAAGGGCAAATTCAGTTCAGTTCCAGTTCCGACACCTTTTGCCATATCAGCTATATCTGGAGTTTCACTGAAGCAATAAGGCTGAAACCGTGCAAAGTTAAGAGGCATATCTATCTTTTTCATGTTTTACACTTCTTGAAACGGAGTCGTTTTCCCTAGCGAAATCGACCATCAAGTTGGCTGATGTGCAATGACGTCTGTGCTGACCTGTTTTGGTATTTTGCCCATATCTTCTGATCCACATCAGCAAATGAGCTGATTCCAACGGCTATGGATCACTAACTGATAGGAGAACATTTTTCTAGAAGACCATGTGATCAGATCAAGCTTCCAATATTGACAAAATCGACCATCAAGTTGGCTGATCAAAATTGTCATACAATATGACGAAAATTGTTAGAAAAATGCACCCACCTATTATACCTACCTTTGAAATTTGTAAAGCTTATCTCTTGTCATTTAGTCCTCCAAAATGTGTATAAATAGAGGGCCTTGGATGATTGTAAGAGGCATTGTACATTGGTAGGATATTAGCCATTGTAATAAAATTCTCTAAGTTTTCTTCTTCTTTCTTTTCTCTAGTTTTCTTTTTCTTTATTTTCTTCTTCTTCTTTCTTTCTTTTATTTCCTTCTTAGATTCTCTTTAATTTTATGTTTATGTTTACAATGCCTATGCTAGGCTAAACTTCTATTTGGTTAAGGGTGATTTCAAAGCCCTAGACATGTTTTGTGATTGATTTTTAGATTCTATCTATCATTAATTTTCTATCAAAGTTGCTTATGTTCTTCTACAAGAATTGTTCATGATGTTGTCTTGATTTATTTAGGTGTACAACTAGATAGATCTTGATAATTATCTATTGCTAGTTTAGGAATCTTGATCCGTGTAATTGTCTTGATTTCCTATTCATAAGTGGCAATTTGTGATTAATGATTATGGTCAAGTTTTCAATAATTGCAAAGTGGAACATAACCTAAGTTGAACAATCCGAGCTTATGTGTTTGTTGCTTAGATCAACCTATCTTTCTCATCATAAAGCTGCCATTAAATTGAATTTAGAGAGCTTATTCTAGGTTGTTTAATGGTTAGAGGTTAAATAGAGAGCTTGTTCTATTTAACGATAAACTAAGGAAAGATTGGGATAACAGAGCTTGTTGTTATCTACGGTTGTTAACTTTGATAGTTGGTTGATATTGATAGATCTGAAATTGATTCTTAATGATGTCTAGTGGTGGAGAATGAAACCTTAACCATATTTTTCATATTTGATTCTTCTTACTTACTTGTTTTCTTACTTTTCTAGTTTGCTTATTTTTAAAAGTATATTTATTTTTATTGGCTTGTTATACCGCCTAATTTGTATATTAACTTTGTTTTATTTTTATTGGCTGGTTATACCGCCTAATTTAGTATATATATTTTTATTGGCTGGTTATACCGCCTAATTTAGTATATATATTTTTATTGGCTGGTTATACCGCCTTGCATCTTTTTCTTATTATTTACTTTAATTTAAATCTGGCTTCAAAAACCCCTTTTCTTTTATTGTTTTCTTTGAACGTAAGTTATAAACTAATAACTCATAGATTAAAACCCAATCCCTGAGGACTCGACCCTTGCTAATCATTATACTTACAATTGATCTTTTTAGTGCAAGGTTAAATAAGATACACTCTTTTGGGTGCATCAAGTTTGTTGCTTAGATCAACCTATCTTTCTCATCATAAAGCTGCCTTTAAATTGAATTTAGAGAGCTTATTCTAGGTTGTTTAATGGTTAGAGATTATATAGAGAGCTTGTTCTATTTAACGACAAACTAAGGAAAGATTGGGATAACAGAGCTTGTTGTTATCTACGGTTGTTAACTTTGATAGTTGGTTGATATTGATAGATCTGAAATTGATTCTTAATGATGTCTAGTGGTGGAGAATGAAACCTTAACCATATTTTTCATATTTGATTCTTCTTACTTACTTGTTTTCTTACTTTTCTAGTTTGCTTATTTTTAAAAGTATATTTATTTTTATTGGCTGGTTATACCGCCTAATTTGTATATTAACTTTGTTTTATTTTTATTGGCTGGTTATACCGCCTAATTTAGTATATATATTTTTATTGGCTGGTTATACCGCCTAATTTAGTATATATATTTTTATTGGTTGGTTATACCGCCTTGCATCTTATTCTTATTATTTACTTTAGTTTTAATCTGGCTTCAAAAACCCCTTTTCTTTTATTGTTCTCAAGAACCAGATCTTTTTCATCCATCACATATGACTCAAAACTCAGGTACTTCTTTAGAAGATCTTGTCTATTCTCTTGTTACTGATACTTTGCAATTTCAACAGGAAACAAGGGCAAGCATCCAGAGTTTGGAAAAGCAAATGAGCCAATTGGCTAGTAGTATGGTGGGATGGGTAGCACAAAGATCTGAAGAACTCCCAGCCCAAACGATGGTTAACCCAAAGGAGAATGCTACTATTGTGACCTTGAAGAATGAGGAACAAGATGAGGATGAAACAAAATTAGAGATGGATTCTATTCTTGAGGATAATGAAGCCAAAGATCCAAATAAGAGTATTTCGGCACCTGAGGTAACGTTTAAGGTTTCACTTTTTACAAATGTTTCTTCTCCACCTTTTCCTAGTAGATTTGCAAAGTTCAAGGAGGAAGAACATGAACAACACATGCCGGAAACCTTAAACAACTTGTTTGTGGAGGTCATTCAACAAGTATCAAAATATGCTCCATTCCTCGATGACATATGCACCACAAAGGATGATGGAATAATACTTGTAATGGAGAATGCATCCACTGTTGTGCAAAGAAAGCTTCCTCTCAAACGCATAAATTTGGGAAATTTCATGTATGAGCCTGACAAGCCTAAAATGCCAAGAAGGGGTGTTGATTAGGTTCAAAACACTAAATCAAGTGCTAATTGGGGGAGACAGCCTAATTAGTGAAAGCATTGCCAAACTGCCATCCTCAGATTTGCTCTCTTTTTCTTTATCTTTTTCTTATGTTTCTTTGCTAATTGTGTTTAGTGTTTCTAAGTTCATTTAGGCTGCATAAGTTTATTTTGTTTATTAGTTCTTTTCACTTACACATGATTCTTTCATTTGGGATTAATAGCATTACATTAATGACAATGTAAGAATTATGTGTGGGGGGAAGAATTTAGGATTTTATTTAGAGTGTTTTGTTTTTGAGTCTTTTTATGTTGTTTTTCTTTCTGATCCTTGTTTTGAAAATAACTATATGTAAATATAATTTTTAATTTTTTTTAACCCCGGTTATATGGCGGATAACGGTACTCCGTGATTATTTAAGTCGGTTTCATCAGCTACCCACAAAACTGATATTGTATATAAATTTCTCTTCCAATTCTCTTTCAATTTTTTTCATTTTTTTTTCAGGATTGATGATATTCTCACAAGATTGCAGAAACGATTTCCTCCTTTTCCTCGAAATATTTTACTGAAGCTTTACCAAGTTCGATTTGAAAGATTAAGAATGCTTATGCACAAAGGGATTCCTGAAGACATACGTTGGATAATTGAAGCCAAGGTACGTGAAGATGAATATCTTCCTGTTTTGCATTTACCAGGTACAGGTAGAAGCACTTTTGCAAAGAAGCGACGAGCAAAGCGCATGAGTTCAAATTGCCACAAATGTGCACGATGGACGTGTAACGGTAAATGTCGTTCTATTGGGATTCCGTCCTCTAATCGAGATGATAAAATTGAATTCATTAAGGATGGACTGAGTAAGGAGAATTTGGGTAATATCCAACTTTCTCTTGAGACGCATCCTAGTGGAGACGTACAAAGAGAAATTCTTGATTTATGGCCGCAATTCCAAAGGGAATGGCAACATCTTGGGAATCTGATGTTAAAAGACCCGGTTTGCCAGCTTGTAAGAAAACTGGATGGGAAGCATATCCTCGACTCATAGAAGGCGTTTAAACCGTTTCTGGACGTAAAACCAGAGGAAGATGTGAGCCACAATCACAACTACAATAAATAACTTCTCAGCTTTTGGTTTGATTTGCAATAACTTCATTTCGGTTTAATTTACGTGTTGTTCGATTTGTGTAATTATTCTCGTTTTTTTTATTGGTCTTTTACGGTTGATTTTTCTTCTCTTTTTGATTTTCTTCCTGAAATCACGCAAAAATCTTTTGTTAGGTTAACATTTTCTTCTGACAGGTCAAATACACTTTCGGCGACATTATTACTCTTGTCTGATTTACTACTCAGTCCTCTATATATTACACCATGTACTCATTCTCTTTCAGGCACTCGAAAAAAAAATGGAAAGTACTTCGTCCCAGCGCATTAAAAAAATTTGTGTCTTTGGAGGTGCTTATCCAGGGAAAAATTACATATTTGCTGATGAAGCCATAAGAGTTGGAGTAATACTTGCCCAACAAAAGATCCAGTTGATTTATGGAGGCGGTAGTACGGGTTTAATGGGAGCAGTCGCTACAGCAGCACACGCCGGAGGAAGTCCAGTTCTAGGAATCGTGCCAAAACTATTCACAGATTTTTGTGGACCTACCTTGGGTAAGGAAATACAAGTCTGGAGTATCCCTGAATGGATGACAATCATGTACCATTATACCGATGCATTCATTGCTTTACCAGGAGGTCTGGGTACATTGGAAGAAATAGCTTGCGTGGCTTCTTGGTCATCTTTGGTCACAAATAAGAAACCCATTGGTTTGCTTAATATTAATGGTTATTTTAGTAATTTGCTTTCATATTTAGATAATGCTGTGGAAAATGGATTCATGTTTTCAGAGGCAAGGAGAACCATAATTTCTGCTACAACCATTGAAGATTTACTCAAAAAGCTCCAAGCTTATGAGTATTTACCTGCTACGGTTGTTTCGCAAACGCTCGGAAAAAGAAAAAGAGATATGGACGAGCAAGGAGTGGATTGCACTTTGTCTTTGTGACATTATCTAACATTTTGTTTGTTGTGTCTCAGTTATAATAAGTGTTTAGCAACCTCTGCAGGTAATATCTCCTAAATTCTACCTTTAAAATTTGACATTGGGGACAATGTCATATTTTAGTAGGGGGTAAGGGACATATTTTGCTAATTTAAAAAAAAAAAAAAAATTTGTTGTGTTTTAAGCCATTTAGAAGTATTCATTCTGAACAAGGTCTGAGTAAGGGAGACTTGAGACATACCTTGTCAGTTTGATTTCTTCTTTTCAAAAAAAAAAATAAAAAAAAAAGTTTGTTGTGTTTTAAGCAATTTAGAAGTATTCATTCTGAACAAGGTCTGAGTAAGGGAGACTTGAGACATACCTTGTCAGTTTGATTTTAATCTTTTTATGTTTACTTGTTAATTTTTGTTTAGTATTTTAGGATTATTTAGGTTGCATGAGTTTGTTTTGTTTTGTTTTAAGTCTTAGTTGTTCCTATTCTTATGTTATTAGTTCTTTTCTCTTACACATGATTCTTTCATTTGGGTTAATAGACTTACATTGAGGACAATGTAAGAATTAAGTATGGGGGGAATGATTTAGGATTTCTTTTATTTCTGTCTACTATTTTTTTTTATGAGTCTTTATTATTATTTTTAGTGTGTTTTAGTTCCTTTTCAATACTATGATGAGATATGAATTGCATAAGTCTAAAACAGATTTATTAGTGAGAAGATTTTCATGAGAATTGAGCTTGATATCAACCTTTTTATGAGCCAATGTTAATATGATATGTTGATTGAGAAAGAAGCATGTTTAAACTTAATCTGACTTGTATAATCATCCTTGTGAGTTTTTGAGCCTATAATGATTGATGCATTATATAAATCAATCTAATTTCTTTCTTGAGTGCTCTTATGATTACATGATTCTCTAGAACTTGCTTTAGACCTTGTTGAGACTATATTGATGCATGTGACAACATGAATATGATAGAGGCATTAGGATATTTAGCCAGGGCCAAACAGCCATCCCTTATTGATGTTCCAAGAGAACACACCCTTAGTGAACCAATTTGAGCCTACATTGAATAAGCTATCTCTTTGGTAACCATAACTTGTCCCTAACCTAAATATACTTATATCCTTACCTTTGTTCCAAAGATGAATTAGCATGTTTTGAGACAAGTTGCAAACACAAGGAAGATCTATTGAAAATTTGGGTTAGAAACAAGAAATAAGTGTGGGGGGGGAAGAAAAGAAAAGTCAAAAGAAAAAAAAATATGAATCATCTCTTGAATTTGGGGAAAAAGAAAAAGATGTTACAAAGTTGTTTAGAATGAAGAAAAGGCCCAACATGAATATCCGGCCTAGGTGACTATGTACTTGTAAAGAGTTTTGAGAAGTTTCTTTGTATGATCTTATTATGTCTCTAAACTTTATGAACTCTTTGGAACCTTTGTGATATCTTTATCCTTTTGTTCTTCAACCACATTACAAACCCCTTGGCCCCATTACAACCTTGATTAAAGACCTCTTGATTCATGAAGTTGTATGATCTAAATAGTGGAGAATAGGTGGACAATCAAGAATATGGTAGAACTGTTTTCATGAGATTGATTGAGTGTAAACACTTTACCACTACTTTAAAGAATGAAAATCATGAGAGTATCCCATGTGAGTAGTTGAGATTAAGTTTGAATATGCACTATTTTGATTGAAATATGTTACGTTAATATTGGCTTAACTCAAACAATTTACATTCAAGCATGATTTTTTGTGAAATTCTTTAAGCTATTGATTAGTTTATAAGACTTGTTCGAAGATTGTCTCTAATGTGTATTGAAAGGATTAGGAGTAAATATTTTTAGTATATGTAGTTTATATATATTTTAGTTTTTCTATGTTTGTGGGTATCGTTCTAGTAAACCCTCACGAGACTAAACTCGTCCACTAGGGACACCTAGGGGTTTAAAGGCTTGTGTCACATGCTAAGTGCCACCGTGATTTCCTACGAAAGTGGATTAGATTAGATTTTCTTATTTTATTTTTATTTGTTTTTGCTCGAGGACTAGCAACAATCTAAGTGTGGGGGTGTGATAACTCGTATAATTATATAGTTTTTAGTTATGTTTTATTATTGTTTTGTGTCAAATACGAGTTATTATTGCTTAGTCTAATTGTGTTTATGATCTTTTATATTTTTATGTAATTTGGTGTTTTTTTTTACGAGTTTCTTTGAGTGATTTCAGATTACTAGCTTAAATCAACAATTAAGGGCAAATTCAGTTCAGTTCCAGTTCCGACACCTTTTGCCATATCAGCTATATCTGGAGTTTCACTGAAGAAATAAGGCTGAAATTTTAACCGTGCAAATTTAAGAGGCATATCTAACTTTTTCATGTTTTACACTTCTTGAAACGGAGTCGTTTTCCCTAGCGAAATCGACCATCAAGTTGGCTGATGTGCAATGACGTCTATGCTGACCTGTTTTGGTATTTTGCCCATATCTTCTGATCCATATCAGCAAATGAGCTGATTCCAACGGCTATGGATCACTAACTGATAGGGGAACATTTTTCTAGAAGACCATGTGATCAGATCAAGCTTCCAATATTAACAAAATCGACCATCAAGTTGGCTGATCAAAATTGTCATACAATATGACGAAAATTGTTAGAAAAATGCACCCACCTATTATACCTACCTTTGAAAATTGTAAAGCTTGTCTCTTGTCATTTAGTCCTCCAAAATGTGTATAAATAGAGGGCCTTGGATGATTGTAAGAGGCATTGTACATTGGTAGGATATTAGCCATTGTAATAAAATTCTCTAAGTTTTCTTCTTCTTTCTTTTCTCTAGTTTTCTTTTTCTTTATTTTCTTCTACTTCTTTCTTTCTTTTATTTCCTTCTTAGATTCTCTTTAATTTTATGTTTATGTTTACAATGCCTATGCTAGGCTAAACTTCTATTTGGTTAAGGGTGATTTCAAAGCCCTAGACATGTTTTGTGATTGATTTTTAGATTCTATCTATCATTAATTTTCTATCAAAGTTGCTTATGTTCTTCCACAAGAATTGTTCATGATGTTGTCTTGATTTATTTAGGTGTACAACTAGATAGATCTTGATAATTATCTATTGCTAGTTTAGGAATCTTGATCCGTGTAATTGTCTTGATTTCCTATTCATAAGTGGCAATTTGTGATTAATGATTATGGTCAAGTTTTCAATAATTGCAAAGTGGAACATAACCTAAGTTGAACAATCCGAGCTTATGTGTTTGTTGCTTAGATCAACCTATCTTTCTCATCATAAAGCTGCCATTAAATTGAATTTAGAGAGCTTATTCTAGGTTGTTTAATGGTTAGAGATTAAATAGAGAGCTTGTTCTATTTAACGACAAACTAAGGAAAGATTGGGATAACAGAGCTTGTTGTTATCTACGGTTGTTAACTTTGATAGTTGGTTGATATTGATAGATCTGAAATTGATTCTTAATGATGTCTAGTGGTGGAGAATGAAACCTTAACCATATTTTTCATATTTGATTCTTCTTACTTACTTGTTTTCTTACTTTTCTAGTTTGCTTATTTTTAAAAGTATATTTATTTTTATTGGCTGGTTATACCGCCTAATTTGTATATTAACTTTGTTTTATTTTTATTGGCTGGTTATACCGCCTAATTTAGTATATATATTTTTATTGGCTGGTTATACCGCCTAATTTAGTATATATATTTTTATTGGCTGGTTATACCGCCTTGCATCTTTTTCTTATTATTTACTTTAGTTTAAATCTGGCTTCAAAAACCCCTTTTCTTTTATTGTTTTCTTTGAACGTAAGTTATAAACTAATAACTCATAGATTAAAACCCAATCCCTGAGGACTCGACCCTTGCTAATCATTATACTTACAATTGATCTTTTTAGTGCAAGGTTAAATAAGATACACTCTTTTGGGTGCATCAAGTTTGTTGCTTAGATCAACCTATCTTTCTCATCATAAAGCTGCCATTAAATTGAATTTAGAGAGCTTATTCTAGGTTGTTTAATGTTTAGAGATTAAATAGAGAGCTTGTTCTATTTAACGACAAACTAAGGAAAGATTGGGATAACAGAGCTTGTTGTTATCTACAGTTGTTAACTTTGATAGTTGGTTGATATTGATAGATCTGAAATTGATTCTTAATGATGTCTAGTGGTGGAGAATGAAACCTTAACCATATTTTTCATATTTGATTCTTCTTACTTACTTGTTTTCTTACTTTTCTAGTTTGCTTATTTTTAAAAGTATATTTATTTTTATTGGCTGGTTATACCGCCTAATTTGTATATTAATTTTGTTTTATTTTTATTGGCTGGTTATACCGCCTAATTTAGTATATATATTTTTATTGGCTGGTTATACCGCCTAATTTAGTATATATATTTTTATTGGCTGGTTATACCGCCTAATTTAGTATATATATTTTTATTGGCTGGTTATACCGCCTTGCATCTTATTCTTATTATTTACTTTAGTTTAAATCTGGCTTCAAAAACCCCTTTTCTTTTATTGTTCTCTTTGAACGTAAGGTATAAACTAATAACTCATAGATTAAAACCCAATCCCTGAGGACTCGACCCTTGCTAATCATTATACTTACAATTGATCTTTTTAGTGCAAGGTTAAATAAGATACACTCTTTTGGGTGCATCAATTGTCCTCAATGTAATGCTATTATCCCCAATGCAAGAATTATATGTAAGAGAAAAGAACTACTAAACAAAACAAACTAAAGAAAAACAATAAAAGATAGAATGATGGAGAGTATGGAATATGCAAATCTGATTATAATGGATGCTCTCCATCCTTTGGGTTGCCTCCCAAGAAGCGCTTGGTTTATTGTCCTCAGCCTGACCTAGACCCATGCCATTATTATTCAACATATTTTGGCTCAAAAAGTGGTAACTCCTCCACATCTTGTATTGGAAAGTTCTCATAGTAAGGTTTCAATCTATGACCATTCACTTTGAATGCCTTATCTGTTTTTGGGCTTTGGATTTCAACTGCACCATGAGTAAATACATTAGTAATAACAAAAGGTCCAACCCAACGAGAACGTAATTTACTTGGAAATAACTTAAGGCGTGAATGGAAGAGAAGAACTTTTTGTTCAACAACAAAGTCCTTTCTTGATATCATCTTGTCATGGAATGCCTTAGTCTTTTCCTTGTAAATCCTAGAATTCTCATAGCCATCATTCCTTATCTCCTCTAATTCTTGTAGGTCAAGTTTTCTTTGCTTACCTGTCTCATCCATCTTCATGTTGCATTGTTTGATAGCCCAATATGATTTATGTTCCAATTCAACCGGAAGATGACAAGGCTTACCATAAACAAGTCGATAAGGAGACATACCAATGGGTGTCTTATAGGCTGTCCTATAAGCCCAAAGTGCATCATCAAGTCGTGAACTCCAATCCTTCCTATTTGGGTTAACTGTCTTTTCAAGGATGGACTTTACTTCTCGATTTGACACTTCAGCTGGCCCACTAGTTTGAGGATGGTATGAGGTGGAGACCTTGTGTGTGATGTTATACTTCCTCAAAAGTGCTTCCAATGTCCTATTGCAAAAGTGAGTACCTCTATCGCTGATTATCGCCTTTGGTGTTCCAAACCTAGCAAAGATGTTAGTCTTGACAAAATCTGAAACAACTTTAGAGTCATTAGTCCTAGTGGCTTTTGCTTCCACCCACTTTGAAACATAATCAACGGCAAGTAAAATATAAAGAGTACCAAAAGAAGAAGGAAAAGGTCCCATGAAATCCATGCCCATACATCAAAAATTTCAACAATAAGTATTGGAGTTTGAGGCATTTGATTTCTAGCACCAAAGTTACCCGTTCTTTGGCAACAATTGCATGACTTGAAAAAGAGGTATGCATCTTTGAACATAGTAGGCCAATAAAATCCAGAATCAAGAACTTTCATGGCTGTTCTTTTGGATCCAAAGTGTCCTCCACATGCATAAGATTGACAAAAGGTGAGAATAGATTGAAATTCAGTTTCAAGTATGCACCTTCTTATAATCTGATCGGAGCAATGCTTCCAAAGGTAAGGATCATCCAATATGTAGTATATGGCATCACTCTTGATCTTATTTCTTTGAGCTTGTGTCAACTCTTGTGGCAACTTCTTGGTAACTATGTAATTGAAATTATCGGCATACCAAGGAGTTGTTGTACTTATAAAAAAAAGTTGATCATCCGGAAAGTTCTCATTCAAGGGTAATGCTTTCTCTTCATGAACTAAACGGCTAAGATGGTCTGCAACCAGGTTGTCACTACCTCTCTTATCTTTTATCTCCAAATCAAACTCTTGTAAGAGAAGTATCCATCTAATCAACCTTGGTTTGGCCTCCTTCTTAGTGAGTAAGTACCTAAGGGCTGCATGGTCAGAAAATACAATTACTTTAGTACCAATTAAATAAGATCAAAATTTTTATAGAGCAAATACAACAGCCAAAAGTTCTTTTTCAGTAGTGGAATAGTTTAATTGAGCATCATTAAGAGTTCGGGAGGCATAATAAATGGCATGTGAGGCTTTGCCAACCCGTTGGCCCAAAACAGCTCCAATGGCATAGTCACTAGCATCACACATGATTTCAAAAGGTACATTCCAATCTGGTGGTTGCATGATAGGAGCTGATGTCAAGAGTCCCTTCAATGTTTCAAACGCCTCTTTTCATTTATCATCAAAGTTGAAAACCACATCTTTTTTTAGTAGCTTGCAAAGAGGTAGTGTGATCTTTGAGAAGTCTTTGATAAACCTGCATGTCCAAGAAAAGAACGAACCTCTCTCACATTTGTAGGAGGTGGTAAAGAATGCATAATATCTATTTTAGATTTATCAACCTCTATTCCTTTAGAAGAAATAACATGGCCCAAAACTATTCCTTGTTCTACATAAAGTGACATTTTTCCCAATTCAAAACAAGATTAGTTTCCATGCATCTTTCAAGTACAAGTGTAAGGTTCTCTAGACATCCATCAAAAGAATCACCATAGACACTAAAATCATCCATAAACACTACTATGATGTTCTCTACATAATCTGAAAATACGCTAACCATACACCTTTGGAATGTAGCAGGTGCATTACAAAGACCAAATGGCATACGCCGGTATGCAAAAGTATCAAATGGACATGTGAATGTTGTTTTATCTTGGTCCTCCGGAGCAATGGCAATCTGATTATAACCTGAAAAACCATCAAGAAAACAATAACGAGAATGGCCAGCTAACCTTTCAAGCATTTGATCAATAAAATGTAAAGGAAAGTGGTCTTTGCGAGTTGTGGAATTAAGTTTACGATAATCAATACAAACTCGCCACCCTGTTTGAATCCTAGTAGGAACAAGTTCATTCTCATTATTTGTTACCACCGTTACACCTGATTTCTTTGGAACCACTTGGACCGGGCTCACCCATTTGCTATCCGAGATAGGATAGATCACTCCAACATCTAGGAGCTTCAGTATCTCCTTTTTCACAACCTCCATCATAGAAGGGTTCAATCTTCTTTGTGCTTCTCTTGTTGGTTTGGATTCCTCCCCTAACAAAATTCGGTGCATGCACATGGATGGGCTTATTCCCTTGATATCAACAATTGTCCAACCAATTGCTGTTTTATGCTCTCTAAGCACCCAGATAAGTCGCTCTTCTTGCAAAGGTGTGAGCTCTTTGGCAATGATGACCGGTAGTGTTTCTTTTTCACCTAAGAACACATATTTCAAGTGGTTCGGTAGTGGTTTCAACTCTAAAGTTGGTGCCTACAAAATGGAAGGTAGAAGTTTCTCATTAGATAAAGGCAAATCAATAAATGAAACATCAAACCTTGCATCTTTAGGTGGTAGCGAGTGTAAAGATTCTAGTGCCCCTTCCACATGGTCACTCAAGGCTAATTCCCCTTTAGCATTCCCCATTCCGAGATGTTTGCTAAGGACTATCTCCACATTATCTTCACCATCTAGCTCGTAAGCTTGCTACACTAGTGAGTCAATTATATCAATATTAAAAACATAATGCACATCACTAGGATATCTCATGGCCTCAAAAATGTCAAAGCGAATTATTTCACCACCAAATTCCATAGTTAAAGAGCCATCATGTACATCTATTTTAGTTCTTGCTATTTTCAAGAATGGTCTCCCTAATAGAATAGGTGTGGGATTAGAAGACATCTCATCTTCCATCTCAATAACATAAAAGTCAGCGGGAAAAACCAATTCATTAACCTGTACAAGAACGTCTTCTACAACTCATCTTGGATAAGTGTTAGAACGATCAGCAAGTTGTATTATAACACCGGTTTCCTCTAATGGTCCTAGATTCAATGAAGCATAAATTGAATCTGGCATGACATTAATAGATGCCCCTAGATCTAGCATAGCACGCTCAAACCTGGTGTTGCCTATTTTACAAGGAATGGTAAACATACCTGGATCCTTGCATTTATGTGGGAGTTTCTTTTGAAGAACAGCTAACACATTCTACCCCATACTTACCTTTTCATTCCATTTCAACTTCCGTTTAGATGTGCACAACTCTTTTAGGAACTTGGCATATCTTGGCACTTGCTTGATAGCATCTAGTAAAGGAATGTTCACCTCTACTTTCTAGAAGGTTTCCAAAATTTCCTTCAGCTCCTCCTTCTTGGACTTTGCTAACCTGCTAGGAAAAGGTGGAGGATTTATATAAGAAGGAATGATGGTTTAGGAGGATGTGAAGATGATGCCATGGTGTTGTCCTCCCCTTGAGCACTATCCTTTTGTGGTGTCTCAAGCTGTTTCCCACTTCTTAGAGTTATAGCATTGGCATTCTCTCTTGGATTCACTATGGTTTGGGAAGGTAATTTCTCGGAATCCCTTGCTTGCATTTGACTCATGGTTGTTGCCGATTGCCCAATTTGAGTCTCCAAATTTCGGATACTTGTCTTTGTTTCCTATTGAAATTGAATTGTATTAGTAGAAAGAGCTTTAACAAGATCTTCAAGAGAAGTACCTGAATTTTGGGTGGGTGGCACTTGTTATCGGGTTTGGTATGGTTGTTGCACTCTTTACTGAAAACCCGGTGGCCTGTTGTCAAATGGTGGAGGAATAGTTCGTGATTGGTTCCCTCCATAATTGAAGTTTGGATGATCTCTCCATCCTGGATTGTAAGTGTTTGTGATAGGATCCAAGATAACCCAATCCCATGGCAATTTTTATATGGGCCAAGATCCAAGAAGATCTAGGAAACATGGCAAGAATGGATGGAATTCACTTGGGCCATGTTGCAAGTTATTCAAGAAAGGCTTCAACATGCAAGATGGGCTTGCATCCAAGTTTGGTCCATGTGGTTCAAGAACACAAGGTGGCACATTAAGAGGGCTTATTTGGGCTTATTTTAATTCTTATAATTACTTAGGCATTTGGACCTATATTAGGTAACATGGACATCTTTTAATTATTTAGGTTTGGGTTTGAGTATGTTCAGCCCATATTTTACATATTATTACTTAGTAGATTAGGGTTATTGTAGGGAGGCTATAAATATATGTCTTAGCAGCCTACTTCAATTATCTTTTGACCAATTGAGTTTGAATTTATTCAAAGTGAGAGTTTTCTCTTTTAGTTCTTGAAAGAACTTAGGAACTTATCAAAGAATTCTTTCTTTGTGGCGTTCAACCTATCAAACTTAGGTTCTTGAAACGAGAGTTCTTAGGGTCTAGTTTACATGCTTAATCTAGGTTCTTTGAAACAGGCTTTTAAGGGTTTAAGTTTTCTTTGCCTGAATCTTAGCTTTTCTGGGTTAGGTATTTCAATTTGTTAGTGGGTTCAAAGGGTTTAACCCCTAGGGTTCACATCAGTTGGTATCAGAGCTTAGGGACCAATCAGGTCAAATCTTTTTATCTTCTTTACCATAGGGTATTGGAGTTTCTCTCAACTTTATTGTTTTGGGGTTTCAGACATACTTGTCATAGGGGTTATAGCTTTATGCATTCTTTGTCTAATAGTTATAGTTTTTAGGGCAGTTTTCGTTTGGGGTTTCATTCTTGAAAGTTGGTTTAGATACTATCACAACAAAATCAATAACACGATTTTGGGGTTTCAGCATTCTTGTCTTGGGGTTATAACTTTATGCATTTTTCCTAGGGTTATAGTTTTTAGGCAGTCTAAGTTTGGGGTTTCAGTTTTGAAAAGTGGTTTAAATCAAGATTTCGTTTCTTGAATTCTTGATCTATTAAAAAAATTTCTTATTGATTCTTGACCAGAATCTTGAAAAAAAAAAAAAAAGAAGTTCATCCGAGATTTCAAGAAAATCAAGAAGTCTCGTTCTTGAAAAAAAAAAGAAAAAAGAAGAGTGTTCGAATAGGCAGAAAAAGAAAGAAAGATTCGAAAAAGATTGAAAAAAAAAAGGAAAGAATCGATATTTTTTTTTTTTTTTACTAACCAAATTTGTTTTGCAGCAACTTTAAGATGTCTCTCACATTATGCGACGAAGTAAAGAAGGCTCTACAAGAGATGAAAGAGATCACCTTATCGTTTGAGAGGTTTGTGCAACAAGAGGAAGAAAGATGGAGAACAAAAAAGAGAGAAAAAGAGAGAAGAAAAAAAGAAAAAGAAAGTGAGGTGGCTGCAAATAAAGAAAAGCAGGAGGAAACAGAGAGTAAAAAAGAAAGTGAAAAAGAAATAGAGGTGACTGAAATTAAAGAAGTAAGAGATGAGCCACTAGTGAAAAAGGAGACAATTCATGCCGAGGGAAATAAAGAATTTGAGAATTTTTCTGATGAAAAGGAGAGTGAGGTTCTTATTCTTGATGCTCCTAACCAATCTCTACCTATTTTGCCTGTTTCTTTGTTGAAGGATTGTGAGAATTTACTTTCGAAGGAGTTGCAAGATGGGTTGTCACCCATAAGCGTCATTGTGCATCACCATGATTTAGTTCCTAGCGCTGTCATTCTCACACACAAGGCTAAGATTCGAGGGCGATTCTTTTCGAGGAAAGGGGGAATGATAGGATCCATGATGACCCAATCCCATGGCAATGTTTATATGGGCCAAGATCCAAGAAGATCTAGGAAACATGGCAAGAATGGATGGAATTCACTTGGGCCATGTTGCAAGTTATTCAAGAAAGGCTTCAACATGCAAGATGGGCTTGCATCCAAGTTTGGTCCATGTGGTTCAAGAACACAAGGTGGCACATTAAGAGGGCTTATTTGGGCTTATTTTAAATATTATAATTACTTAGGCATTTGGACCTATATTAGGTAACATGGACATCTTTTAATTATTTAGGTTTGGGTTTGAGTATGTTCAGTCCATATTTTACATATTATTACTTAGTAGATTAGGGTTATTGTAGGGAGGCTATAAATATATGTCTTAGCAGCCTACTTCAATTATCTTTTGATCAATTGAGTTTGAATTTATTCAAAGTGAGAGTTTTCTCTTTTAGTTCTTGAAAGAACTTAGGAACTTATCAAAGAATTCTTTCTTTGTGGCGTTCAACCTATCAAACTTAGGTTCTTGAAACGAGAGTTCTTAGGGTCTAGTTTACATGCTTAATCTAGGTTCTTTGAAACAGGCTTTTAAGGGTTTAAGTTTTCTTTGCCTGAATCTTGGCTTTTCTGGGTTAGGTATTTCAATTTGTTAGTGGGTTCAAAGGGTTTAACCCCTAGGGTTCACATCAGTTTGAGTAGGGATCATATTTCCTTGATTGGTTCTAAAATCCACCCATGGCATTCATATGTTCATTAGTGTCCTCTTGAAGTGTTGGACACATATCAGTTTAGTGCCCCATGTTTGAACATATGCCACAAGCCTTTATTTGCTGGATATTACCTACAGCCAATTGTTGAACAAGAGAAGTCAGTTTATCAAATTTTTGTTCAAGGGATAATATACTTACCTCATTGACTTTCTTGGGTTGTGGTGGTGGATCATGTCTCATTGAGAATTGTTGAGAATTGGCTGCCATGTTGGAGATTAATGTTCTAGCAGCCCCGGGAGTCTTATCAACTAGAGCTCCCCCACTAGCGGCATCTATCATACCTCTCTCCATGGCCATGAGACCTTCATAGAAGTATTGGATGAGAAGTTGTTCACTTATCTGATGGTGTGGACATGATCCACAAAGTTTATTGAACCTCTCCCAATATTCATATAAGGACTCTACGTTGTATTGTCGAATCCCACATATCTCTTTTCTAATGTTGGTAGCCTTAGATGCAGGGAAATACCTTTCCAAGAATGATTTCTTCATATCATTCCATGTAGTGATGGTCCCAGATGGTAAATAGTAGAGCTATTGCTATGCTGAATTAGCTAGAGAGAATGGGAAGGATCTCAACTTAACTTGCTCTTCCGTAACCCCTGTTGGTCTCATGCTTGAGCAAACTACATGAAATTCCTTGAGGTGCTTATTTGGATCCTCTCCTGCAAAACCATGAAAAGTTGGGAGAAGATGAATCAAACCAGATTTTAATTCAAAAGCTACATCAAGATTAGCATATTCAATGCATAATGGTTGTTGACCCAAGTCCGGAGCGGCTAGCTCCTTGAGAGTTCGGTTGTCAGCTGCTGCCATCTCTCCTTTCTCTTCTTGGATGTTTTGGATTAACTCCTCGATTGGTTGTTGGTGAGAAGTATATAAATTCCCGAATTCTCCTAAGTCCTAAGTCTTCTTCGGGATCTTGGAACATTCACTAATAAACAAAAAAAAAGTAAATAATTAGAACAGAAAATAAGAAAAAACCAATAAACTAAAGAAAGCAATCCCCGACAACAGCGCCAAAAACTTGATGCACCCAAAAGAGTGTATCTTATTTAACCTTGCACTTAAAAAGAATCAATTGAAAAGTATAGTGATTAGCAAGGGTCGAGTCCTCAGGGATTGGGTTTTAGTTTATAAGTTAATAGTATTTCACTTAAAAACAAGTAAACAAAAGTAAAGTGGATTTTGAAATCAGATTTAAACTAAAGTTAAAAATAAGAATGAGAAAACAAGTAATTAAGAAGAATCAAATATGAAAAATATGGTTAAGGTTTCATTCTCCACCACTAGACATCATTAAGAATCAATTTCATATCTACCAACATTAATTAGCTATCAAAGTTAACAACCGTAGATAACAACAAGCTCTGTTACCCCAATCTTTTCTTAGTTTGTCGTTAAATAGAACAAGCTCTCTATTTAATCTCTAACTATCAAACAACCTAGAATAAGCTCTCTAAGTTCAATATAATAGCAGCTTTATGATGAGAAAGATAGGTTGATCTAAGCAACAAACACATAAGCTCGGATTGTTCAACTTAGGTTATGTTCCACTTTGCAATTATTGAAAACATGACCATAATCATTAATCACAAATTGCTACGTTTGAATAGGAAATCAAGCAATTACACGGATCAAGACTCCTAAACTAGCATTAGACAATTATGAAGATTTATCTAGTTGGTCACCTAAACAAATCAAAACATCATCATGAACGATTTTAATGGAAGAACATAAGCAACTTTGATAGAAAACAATGATGGATAGATTCTGAAAATTAATTACATAACATGTCTAGGGCTTTGAAATCACCCTTAACCAAATAAAAGTTTAGCCTAGCATAGGCATTGTAAACATAAACATAAAATTAAAGAGAATCTAAGAAGAAAATAAAAGAAAGAAAGAAGAAGAAGAAGAAGAATATTAATCATCCAGCCTCTTACTCTCTCAAAAACAAAGAAACAAAGAAGAAATCAGAACTTTGATGCTTGGAGTAGTGTAAATTTCGCATGCTCCCTTGATCTCTATTTATAGGCAATAGTTAGGGCATCAAACAAGTGAATTTCAGCTCTCTCCCTTCAATAAATGCTGACTTGTGGCTAAAGTTAAGGAAAAGTGGCTGACTTTTGTGTTTTAAGGAAAGATATAAGCCTTGGCAGCCAAGTTTGAATAAAGTAGGAAAGTTTTAGTCAAAGCACTCTTTAATGAAGAGAGATTACAAACATGCAAGCAAAGTAAGTATAAAGAAGGAAAGTCTTGGCTGATTTAATTCTCCAACTTTGACTAGGATTAGCTTTAAGGAAAGATACTTGTAATTAATGCAATTAATGCAAGTTTACAGCCACTAATCCTTCTTTGGCAAGGATAAACATAAATGTCAGCTAGGGTATTAAGAAAAAGATGTGATTTGCGGCTAGGGTTTTTTCTGCCACTAGGGTTTTTAGGGAGATATTCCAACACCAATTTGGATGATCATTTCTTATCCAATTTAAGCCCATGACCAATCGTTGGAAAGGTAATTAAGTGATCTTCAAAAGTCAAGAAGGAAGTTTCTTCGAATAAAGATTCTAACATCATGTTTTCTTAGCAACAAGCTCCGGAGGTCAAATCTGTCTTCTTGCTTTGCACCAAGAATTTGATCTTTTTGACTCCCAACTCTTTTTCCATCTTGTGATTGTGATTTTGTAAGCTCTTTAACATCCTAATTGACATGTTTTGACTTCATCTCCTCCAAAATACCTACAAAGCATAAAAACCTAGTAAAATGTCAAGAAAGTAAGAATCAAAGCACAAAGTATAAGGAAATTAAATAGGAAAATGTATGAAATTAAGCACTTATCAACTTCCTACTAACAGGAACCCTTTTAACTTTTGAAATGGTTCTCCCTTCTGTTTACCGCCATGGCGATTGCTCCCCTGTTAATACCATGATGATTTACTTCTTCTTATGCCTTTGCTCACTTTCTTGCTTCTTCTTCCATTTCTCTGATAGTTTTCGAGGTCTTGATGGGAAAGTTTACTATGGTTTTGTCACCCCTAATGGACTACCTGTGTTCAAGCCTGGTCTCGTTGTTGAATCCCTTACAGACGATAAATACAAGGTTGGACTTACTGATTTTGTTCATGCCATCATGTCGGTCTTGGTGTTTGCGGCAATTGCTTTTTCGGATCTTAGAGTTACAAACTGTGTTTTCTCGGGGCATGAGAAGGAAATGGATCAGGTTATCGAGGGTTTTCCATTGATGCTGGGGATTATTTGCATTGGCTTGTTTCTTGTGTTTCCTAAGACTAGATTTGGCGTTGGTTGCATGGCTGCTTGAAGCTTGTAAAAACCATTGTTATGGACTTAATTAGTGTCTACTATAGATAGATTAATTTGAGCTGAATTTGTAAGAATAAATTTCTTCAAGAATTCATGGCTTGCCTGTAGAAGAATGTAACGTTAATTATTGCTAAATTTGTAATTCTTCTTTGTGGTTTCGACAACAGTTAATGTTTGTTTGGGATTTATGGAAGTATTTGATAAAATTATAATTCATTGATCACTAAGTTCGTTTGAACTTGATGTTGTGATTAATTTGGTTGGAAATCGATTAAAAGAAAGTTATTTTCATTTTCATTTTCAATTTTTTTTTTTTTCTGTTTTAGTTTCAAAATGATGATGATTTAGAAGGTATTTCAAAGGCATTTAATGGTATTGTCCATATAGAAAATTATCTTGTGCTTGAATTATTTTGGCCCATCTTTGAGCGTCGGATATGGGTATGTCTCTAACATGAATATACTCATTTTTAAAAAAGTTTTTTCATATATTTGAACATACCTATATCCATATCCATATCTAAATATGTCGAATACGGGTACTTTAAGAAAAACGAAAGGTCCGAGTTATCTAGCTTTTACCAATGATATGAACAGCAGGCTGGTGGGTTTCATGTTGGAAATGAGACCTGCTTTTCTCAAGGTTGGTTATAGGATTTTTCTTTCATAGTTGAGTTTTGCTCTAGAATTGAATGTTCATTGATTCTAAGCTATCAATGAACTTTAATGTCCGTAAGATCTGATTAATATTTTCATGATTATTTATCACTACTTAAGTTTTGGATTTATAAATACAAAATGTTAAGCCATATATCACTAGAGTTTGGAAATACTGTTAATTAAGATGGATTTGAGTGAAAGCTAAGAAATGTGCAGTGAAAATTAATATTATTTCACCAGTTGCAAGAGCATAAATAAGCAGATATGAGGAAAGAAAGGGAAAAACAAATGCATAATTTAGGCCAAAGAATAATATATCAGATATAAATATATACTATCATTCAGAAAAATTTTGTTATATGTGAATCATGCTATACTATCTCTCTGCCTTTCATCTCTCTCTTGTCTCCCTCAAAAGATCATCTTGGATGGACCAAAACATGTAAAACTAGATAGAGACCTAACTAGAATTAGTTGAAGAAGATACAATTTTGATTATTGGATCGGCCCATCACGTGCCGGCGGAAACATACGTGCCTGCCACGTGATAAACTCGGAAAGGGTAACAGGAAGAAGTAACATGTAAGAACAATAGAACAAAACCTAAGCTCTGATACCATGTTAAACATCCAACCTAAAACCAACCGGTAATAGATCGAGAGGCCCAACCTAAATATGAGACTATAGAAAATCCAAAACTTAGCAGATGTGGGATAACACGACTTTAACACAAAGGATTTCTACATCCATGTTTAATATAAAGCTGTAGTAGAAAAACTTGTAGTCTAACAAAAAATCTTTACTTGTGCTTTACTAATTTAATAGCTATTATTAGGTTAGCTTATCAACCATAGCATTTAGCGACACTCTCTTCTTGCAACTTTTGCCACAGACAAAGCATCTCTCTAGGACTTTGGTAATGAGCAACAATATACCCATCCTTACACCCTTCATTGTAGACCCGCCCTTCATTTATGTAATAGACCTTCAAACCTTCCCTTTTCATCTCTAATATCTAGATCCCCATTACTACATCTTTCCAGCTTAAAAATCTGTGCACGTCAGGGATAACCCATTTTATATTTACAAAAATTTTGTCGATAGTAATCTAAGAATGGAAGAATAGAAAAGTGAACAAAGAGAGAAAAGCAAGGTAAATTATGAGCTATGTTGCTCCGACTCTTCATTTTTCTTAAAGTATTCTTGTCTGACGCATATCCGGACATGGGTATGAGGATATAATCCTCCAAGACCCTCCAAATACATGAAAATCTTGGAAAAAATTGAACATACTCGTCTCAGATACATACCCGTGTCTGACACTCACACTCGAATCCGAGTAACATAGAGTATGAGTACATTCTAAGAAGATATCATGTATGAAGGGCCAGGTAAAAATAAACTAGAAGGTTTATTTGATCCAATGAAGGATTACTATTCACTATTGTGATAGTAAGGAGTGAATATTTGAAGCTATGTTATCCGAACTCTTCATTTTTCTTAAAGTACTCGTGTCCGACACATATTCATATATAGGTATGGGGTATGATCGTCCAAATATATGGAAAAACTTGAAAATTGAACATACCCGTGTCAGACACGTAACTATATCTAATACTCACCTCCGAATTCGGGTAACATAGATTTGAAGATCAAGACGCTGAGCTCAACTATCTGACTCATAAAATAGATGGTGATTAAGTACCATATAAAACAAAAATATTAACCAATGGATTCAGTTTAGCAAACCAAAATTTTAGCAGACATTGATGATCAGGTCAAGATAGCTAAGGGAAAAACAAGAGGGGCAAATGTTTTCCAATTTTGGGAGGAGCTTACTAGTAAACGACCTTCTTTGTTCATTGTATAGACAACTTTAGCTATGTCATTCGAGACCACATAACCAGGGCCATGTGCCCAAGGAGGATAAGTTCTTCCAGGATATTCCTTCAGATAGCAAATGGAAGTGCAGTTAGAGACACAAAAGAGATGTCAATTAGCCAAGAAATAAACATATTCATGCACATCCTGAAACTATGAGCCTCTTGCCAAAGCTCTTCTAATTTGTGCTTATCTAATTGAGCTTCTTCATCCCTTCACATCCATTTGAACTATGTTGTTCCGACTCTTCATTTTTCTTGAAGTAATCGTGTTCGACACCCGTGTCTGACATATATCGGAACATGGGTATGAGATATGACCCTCCAAATACATGGAAAAACTTTAAAAAAAATTGAACATACCTGTATCGGACACTCACACCCGAGTCCGAGCATTTGAACACAATGAATAGAGATTCTATAGACAAAATTACCTCAAGGCTGATATACCAATTACTGTCAGCATTCCGATGAGGCTGAGCATCATAGTTTATAAGAACATAAAGCAACCCATGGCTCACATTTGATTTATTTATAGAAGCTAGAACTTCATCCACACGAACAAAGGCATCATCGTCTGTCTTCATAACATACTTGGCTGAAACAGCCTCTGTTTGTTAAAAAACCCAAAATAAGCCAAGAAAGTAAAACTATCAGAAAAGAGGTGAGAGTGTAAGAACTTGCCCCAAAAATGCAGATTGCTACACTCCTCCAGGTAATAAGACCATAATAGTAAACAAATGGCATCAGTTGAATGTCTCCATATGTCTTTATCTCACTCCAGAGCTCCTCATTCACTATCTGGTTCTTATGCTGCAGTATAGTGCAAACATTTAGTATACCTTTCCAGTTAAAAGCTATGTTACTCGGATTCGGGTGTGAGTACCGGACACGGGTATGTGTCCGACACGGATATGTTTAATTTTTTCTAAGATTTTCATGTCTTTGGAGAGTCCTTGAGGATCATATCCCCATACCCATGTCCGGATATGCGTCGGACACGAGTATTTCAAGAACAATGTCCAAGCAACATAGGTTAAAAGAATGAACTAGAATCTTATAGAAACAAAACAAGAAAGATATTAAATCATAGAGTAGATTAACATGTGCATTAAGGGCCAGCATTAACTTCAAGAATCAAGATTAAAGAGTAAATTCCATGAAGGAAATTGTATTTGTTCCTAATGATAATGGAAGTGTGGAACTCACCAGACCAACAAAAAAACGTACTGCAACAGCTCCTGACTTCACTACTGGGTACTGCATCCATGTTCTGCGAATCGCCATCCTACGTTTGAAGTTGTTTGCCGTAGAAAAGACATCAATAAAGATGTCCAATGGCTGGTGTGGTCGAAGAGGAACCACTCTCAAGGCATCCAAATCATTAATGTGCTCTAAGTCCTCAGATGTAGGTAAACCACTGGCTAGAACAGATGTTAACTTTATATCTCCAGATATGCTCACTTTAGTCACAAGCCATGGCTCCAGACCCTATAACATACTCATAAAAATTTAATTAATTCAGGGGAAAACAAAGAAAATAAGTAAGAATTAAGAAAGAAAAGAGAAATTACTTCACGGTAAGCAAATGATGTAATATTCTTTCCATCAACAGTCATATGAAATCCTTCTTCTCCCACCGGAAGTGTAATAACAGACAAATACTGTAGCTTAAATGGAAAATATTGCCTGCTTCTATTTTTATTTTCTGCTATGGATGACCATAGAGAAATGACTGAGGATTCATTGGTTGCAAATCTCCGGTTATCAACTTTACCCACTTTATCACTGCATTGTTTCAAATCATCCACTGTATATCATGCAAAAAGAATACAATAAGTAGATATAATAGCTAGCAAAGCTCCCCTTATAAAGATTCAAAAGTTGCATAGCAGTTATTTTTCTTTTATGTTGCTCCGACTCTTCCTTTTTCTTAAAGTACCCGTATCCGACACATATGCAGATATGATGGATATGGGGATATGATCCTCCGAGGACCCACCAAATACATGGAAATCTTGGAAAAAATTGAACATCGTTTTTCTTTCTCCCAAAGTTTATATGCCTGTGTTACACTTGAATAGAGGGCATATGGGATCAAGTTTGTATGCCTTTATATTACAACATTATGGCTCTAAATGGCTTAAATATTTTCCTAGCCATACTATATCGGGCAGAGTCTATAAGCAGAGCTGGCAAAGTACCTTTCTTATTATGTCCTTCAACTGCAGAGGGGCACCTCTCTTCTTCACCCGAATCATGAGTAGCAGTCCATGTGTTTTGGACAATTACAGGACCCTCAGTATCCTTATCGCCTTGGAGGCGAACATTGTAATGCAAAATGATAGGAGGATCTAGCTCCCCTGGAACTAGTTCCCCTTTTAAATCAACCCTGAAGCTTCCCAAAAGACCATCTGGAATGCCAATTATAGCGATTGCAGAACCTTGAATAAGGCCACATGGAATTCTTAGTTTATAACCTTTATCTCCAAAATCTATAGCATTCATCCTATTCAAGAAATAGGGACATTGTTTCTCCTTTACATTCTGATCAACTGAACTTTCATCAGCCTCACTTTGTTGCTTCTTTGCAACCGTATCCAAAAGATTTTCCCATGCAACTCGAGCTTCTCTAACAGCCTCTAGTGCATTAGGTAAGCCTTTAGTATAGTTAACTATATGCTTCATATGAGTCCATGTCAATAAAGAACTTTGAATTTCATAAGAGAAATTCCTCTCAAGAAAGAGTCTAGAGACCAAGCTATCTGCGAAAACTACTCGATCAACAACTTCTGGGGTTTTGAACTGCTGAAGAAATAGTAGGTTGAATCCATTTAAGTGGAGGATCGATCCTGGTAGCTGTTATACTACGTTGAAGGGAATTGTTCCCAAAAGGGCTTTTGATCATTACATTATATCTCAATATCAGCATCACAAGAAAAAACCCCAGAAATACACTTCCTAACCATTTCTTCATTTTTGTTTGAACCACATTGTCATATAAAGCAATCACATAAAAAATACTGATAAGAAAACAGAATTAAAGAAATTTAATCAAAACCTTTTCCTTTCCTAATCACATAGAATTAAAAAAGTAACCTTAGAATCATCCAATTTAACTAGATAAAACTTTAAGCTACAATTTCCAAGATTCTTATCAAATCTAAGCAAAACCAACCATAAACAAACCTTTATATTCCAATCAAAAAATCATTCAAGACAAAAGAAAAGAAGCAAAAGAAATAATTGCCTAATGCATCGTCCACCACTAAAAATAACAAAAATAAAACTAAGCAGTCGAAAAGTAAGAAAGTAAACATCATATGGATGTAAAAAAGATCAGTAAAAACATACTATAAAGATTGAAAAATATATATACATAGTTACAAACCTGGATTCTTGATGGGTTTTTTTCTTATTTATGGAACCTTGGTCTGCTTGGTAGGTTTTGTAAAAACAAAGAAAGAAAGAAAATGAGAAAAGTTGACAAAGTGCTGATGCACCCAAAAGAGTGTATCTTATTTAACCTTGCACTAAAAAGATAAATTGTAAGTATAGTAGTTAGCAAGGGTCGAGTCCTCAGGGATTGGGTTTTAGTTTATAAGTTAATAGTTTAAAACTTAAATTCAAGAACAATAAAAGAAAAGGGGTTTTTGAAGCCAGATTTAAACTAAAGTAAATAATAAGAATAAGATGCAAGGCGGTATAACCAGCCAATAAAAATGTATATACTAAATTAGGCGGTATAACCAGCCAATAAAAATAAAACAAAGTTAATATACAAATTAGGCGGTATAACCAGCCAATAAAAATAAATATACTTTTAAAAATAAGCAAACTAAAAGTAAGAAAACAAATAAGTAAGAAGAATCAAATATGAAAAATATGGTTAAGGTTTCATTCTCCACCACTAGACATCATTAAGAATCAATTTCAGATCTATCAATATCAACCAACTATCAAAGTTAACAACCGTGGATAACAACAAGCTCTGTTATCCCAATCTTTCCTTAGTTTGTCGTTAAATAGAACAAGCTCTCTATTTAATCTCTAACCATTAAACAACCTAGAATAAGCTCTCTAAATTCAATTTAATGGCAGCTTTATGATGAGAAAGATAGGTTGATCTAAGCAACAAACACATAAGCTCGGATTGTTCAACTTAGGTTATGTTCCACTTTGCAATTATTGAAAACTTGACCATAATCATTAATCACAAATTGCCACTTATGAATAGGAAATCAAGACAATTACACGGATCAAGATTCCTAAACTAGCAATAGATAATTATCAAGATCTATCTAGTTGTACACCTAAATAAATCAAGACAACATCATGAACAATTCTTGTAGAAGAACATAAGCAACTTTGATAGAAAATTAATGATAGATAGAATCTAAAAATCAATCACAAAACATGTCCAGAGCTTTGAAATCACCCTTAACCAAATAGAAGTTTAGCCTAGCATAGGCATTGTAAACATAAACATAAAATTAAAGAGAATCTAAGAAGGAAATAAAAGAAAGAAAGAAGAAGAAGAAAATAAAGAAAAAGAAAACTAGAGAAAAGAAAGAAGAAGAAAACTTAGAGAATTTTATTACAATGGCTAATATCCTACCAATGTACAATATGATCCTCTACAATCATCCAAGGCCCTCTATTTATACACATTTTGGAGGGCTAAATGATAAGAGACAAGCTTTACAAATTTCAAAGGTAGGTATAATAGGTGGGTGCATTTTTCTAACAATTTTCGTCATATTGTATGACAATTTTGATCAGCCAACTTGATGGTCGATTTTGTCAATATTGGAGGCCTGATCTGATCACATGGTCTTCTAGAAAAATGTTCCCCTGTCAGTTCTGATCCATAGCCGTTGGAATCAGCTCATTTGCTGATGTGGATAAGAAGATATGGGCAAAATACAAAAACAGGTCAGCACAGACGTCATTGCACATCAGCCAACTTGATGGTCGATTTCGCTAGGGAAAACGACTCCGTTTCAAGAAGTGTAAAACATGAAAAAGATAGATATGCCTCTTAACTTTGCACGGTTTCAGCCTTATTGCTTCAGTGAAACTCCAGATATAGCTGATATGGCAAAAGGTGTCGGAACTGGAACTGAATTGGATTTGCCCTTAATTCTAGTAATCTGAAATCACTCAAAGAAACTTGTGAAAAACACCAAATTACATAAAAATATAAAAGATCATAAACACAATTTAGACTAAACAATAATAACTCGTATTTGACATAAAACAATAATAAAACATAACTAAAAACTATATAATTATACGAGTTATCAAGTGCAATGAAGAATAAAGGGAAGAAGACGAAGACTAAGGGGGATAGATTCGAGGAAACCAAAAAGATACTGAAAATATGAATTGATAATAAGTGCTTAATTTCATACATTTTCTATTTAATTTCCTTATACTTTGTGCTTTGATTCTTACTTCCTTGATATTTTACTAGGTTTTTACGCTTTGTAGGTATTTTGGAGGAGATGAAGTCAAAACATGTCAATTAGGATGTTAAAGAGCTTACAAAATCACAATCACAAGATGGAAAAAGACTTGGGAGTCAAAAAGATCAAATTCTTGGTGCAAAACAAGAAGACAGATTTAACCTCCGGAGCTTGTTGTTAACAAAACATGATGTTAGATTCTTTATTCGAAGAAACTTCCTTCTTGACTTTTGAAGCTGACTTGATTAACTTTCCAACGGTTGGTCATGGGCCTAAATTGGATAATAAATGGTCATCCAATTCGGCATTGTAATATCTCCCTAAACAACCCTAGTAGCAGAAAAAACCCTAGCCACAAATCACATTTTTTTCTTAATATCCTAGCTGACATTTATGTTTATACTTGTCAAAGAAGGATTAGTGGCTGTAAACTTGCATTAATTGCAAGAATATTTTCTTAAAGCTAATCCTAGTCAAAGTAGGAGAACTAAATCAGCCAAGACTTTCCTTCCTTACACTTACTTTGGCTGCAAGTTTGTAATCTCTCTTCATTAAAGAGTACTTTGAGTAAGACTTTTCTACTTTATTAAAACCTTCACTACCAAGTATTCCTTCTTTCCTTAAAACACAAAAGTCAGCCACTTTTCCTTAACTTTAGCCACAAGTCAGCACTTATTGAAGGGAGAGAGCTGAAATTCACTTGTTTGATGCCCTAGCTATTGCCTATAAATAGAGAACAAGGGGGCAAACGAAAATACACTTCTCCAAGCTACAAAGTTCTGATTTCTTCTTTGTTTCTTTGTTTTTGAGAGAGCAAGAGGCTAGATAATTAATATTTTTCTTCTTCTTCTTCTTTCTTTCTTTTATTTTCTTCTTAGTTTCTCTTTAATTTTCTATTTATGTTAATAAAGCCTATGCTAAGGGTGATTTCAAAGCCCTAGACATGTTATGTAATTAATTTTCAAAATCTATCTATCATTGTTTTCTATCAAAGTTGTTTATGTTCTTCCATTAAAATTGTTCATGATGATGTTTTGATTTGTTTAGGTGGCCAATTAGATAAACCTTGATAATTGTCTAATGCTAGTTTAGGAGTCTTGATCCGTGTAATTGTCTTGACTTCCTATTCATAAGTAGCAATTTGTGATTAATGATTATGGTCAAGTTTTCAATAAAGCAAAGTGGAACATAACCTAAGTTGAACAATCCGAGCTTATGTGTTTGTTACTTAGATCAACCTATCTTTCTCATCATAAAGCTGCTATTAAATTGAATTTAGAGAGCTTATTCTAGGTTGTTTGATAGTTAGAGATTAAATAGAGAGCTTGTTCTATTTAACGACGAACTAATAAAAGATTGGGGCAACAGAGCTTGTTGTTATCTACGGTTGTTAACTTTGATAGCTAATTGATGTTGATAGATATGAAATTGATTCTTAATGATGTCTAGTGGTGGAGAATGAAACCTTAACCATACTTCTCATATTTGATTCTTCTTAATTACTTGTTTTCTCATTCTTATTGTTTACTTTAGTTTAAATCTAATTTCAAGCCCCCCTTTACTTTTGTTTACTTGTTTTTTAAGTGATAAACTATTAACTTATAAACTAAAATCCAATCCCTGAGGACTCGACCCTTGCTAATCACTATACTCAACAATTGATTCTTTTTAAGTGCAAGGTTATAATAAGATACACTCTTTTGGGTGCATCAAGTTTTTGGTGCCGTTGCCGGGGATTGCTTTCTTTAGTTTAGTTGTTACTTGGTTTATTCTTATTTTCAGTTGTAATTAATTTTATTTTTCTTGTACATACAGGTTTTTCTTTTCAAATTTTGAGCAAAACACAATGGAATTGAACAATCTAACACTTGAAGCGCTGTTGGCATACATGAACATGGAGAATCAACGAGTCAATCTCACCTCCCCAGTTCAACAATTGGCCATGGTTAATGTTCAACAATCAAGGCAGTGTGTGCTTCATGATGGATCATCCAACCAATTGGTGCCCATACTACTAAAAAGATAATTTTGATCCAGCCTATGATGTGGGAGGGTACCAAAGCCATCAAGGGTTCCACAACCGACCGTATGATCCTTTCTCAAGCGCTTATAATGAGGGATGGTGGGATCATACTAATTGTGGCTACTTGGAAGATTATCAAGAAGTAGATCCTTATGCCAATTGCACTCAAGATCTTTTTGAGCCACCACCTCAAAACTCAGGTAATTCTTTAAAAGAACTTGTCAATTCTCTTGTTACTTATACTTTGCAATTTCAACAGGAAACAAAGGCAAGTATCTAGAGTTTGGAAACGCAAATGAGTCTATTGGCTAGTAGTATGATGGAATTAGTAGCACTAAGATCTCAAGCACTCCCTTCACAAACAGTGATTAACCCAAAGAAGAATGCTACTATTGTGACCTTGAGGAATGAGGAACAAGATGAGGATGAGACAAAACCAAAGATGGATTCACTTCTTGAGGATAATGAAGCCACCATTCAAATTTAGAGTACTTCGACACTTCAGGTAATATTTAAGGTTCTTATTTCTACTAATGTTTCTTCTCCACCTTTTCCTAGCATATTTGCAAAGTCCAAAAAGGAGGAACATGAACAACAAATTCTGAAAACCTTAAACAGCTTGCTTGTGAAAACCATTCAACTAGTACCAAAATATGCTCCATTCATCGATGAGTGATGCACCCAAAAGAGTGTATCTTTATTTAACCTTGCACTAAAAAGATTAATTGTAAGTATAGTAGTTAGCAAGGGTCGAGTCCTCAGGGATTGAGTTTTAGTTTAAGAATTATTAGTCTAAAACCCTAAATTCAAAGAAAACAAAATAAAAGGGAAGGTTTTTAAAATCAATTTAAACTAAAGACTTATAATCAAAGAAGAAAGCAAGTAAATAAGAAGTAATCAAATATGAGAAAAATATGGTTAAGGTTTCATTCTCCACCACTAGACATCATTAAGAATCAATTTCATATCTATCAACATTAATTAGCTATCAAAGTTAACAACCGTAGATAACAACAAGCTCTGTTACCCCAATCTTTCCTTAGTTTGTCGTTAAATAGAACAAGCTCTCTATTTAATCTCTAACTATCAAACAACCTAGAATAAGCTCTCTAAGTTCAATTTAATAGCAGCTTTATGATGAGAAAGATAGGTTGATCTAAGCAACAAACACATAAGCTCGGATTGTTCAACTTAGGTTATGTTGCACTTTGCAATTATTGAAAACTTGACCATAATCATTAATCACAAATTGCCACTTATGAATAGGAAATCAAGACAATTACACGGATCAAGACTCCAAAACTAGCATTACACAATTATCAAGATTTATCTAGTTGGCCACCTAAACAAATCAAAACATCATCATGAACAATTTTAATGGAAGAACATGAGCAACTTTGATAGAAAACTAATGATAGATAGAATCTGAAAATCAATTACAAAATATGTCTAGGGCTTTGAAATCACCCTTAACCAAATAAAAGTTTAGCCTAGCATAGGCATAGATAATATATACATAAAATTAAAAAGAAAAATAAAAGAATAAAAGAATGGAGAAGAAGAAAAAGAAAAAGAAAAAGAAAAATGATAATGAAGATCCTTGAGTCTCCTCAAAAGATGTCTAGTTTGTGGCTCAAAAGATGGTATTTATAGAGCTTTAAAACCCTGAGAATAAGTCATTGCCGCACAAGTAAGCCTGGAGGTGCAAAAATCACGTTTTTGCCTTTTTTTTTTTTTTTTTTTTTTTTTTTCAGATTTGCGATTAGGGTTTTTCTGGCCGCAAGGTTCTTTAGAGAGATCTTATAGCGCCATTTGGAATGCCCATTTCTTATCCGATTTGGGCCCATAATATATTGTTGGAAAGATAATCAAGTCAACTTCAAAACTTAAGAAGGAAGTTTCTTCAAATAAAGAATCTAACATCATGTTTTCCTTGCAACAAGCTCCGGCGGTCAAATCTGCCTGATTGCTTTTCAACCAGAAATTGATATTTTTGACTCCCAAGTCTTCTTCCATCTTGTGATTATGATTTTGTAAGCTCTTTACCATCATTTTTGACATCTTTTGACTTCATTCTCCTTATTGTACCTAAAATTCAAAAACATATTATAAGTAAACAAGATAAAGATCGAAAACATAACAAAAACTAAAGGTAGAAAGGCATAAAATGTATATTTTATGAGCTTATCAATGAGCAATGCACTACAAAGAATGATGAAATAGTAAGTGTGGGGGATAATGCAAAGCTGTTTTGCAAAGAAAACTTCCTCCAAAATGCAAAAATCCGAGAATTTTCATATCGAAGCCAAAAGACCCTAAAAAGCCAAGAAAGGGTATTGGCTAGGCTGAAAACAATCAATCAAGTGCTAATTGGGAGGCAGCACAATTAGTGAAAGCATTGCCAAACTGCCATCCTCAGATTTGCTCTCTTTTTCTTTTTCTTATGTTTCTTTGTTAATTGTGTTCAGTGTTTTTAAGTTCATTTAGGTTGCATAAGTTTATTATGTTTTGAGTCGTAATTATTTTGTTTATTAGTTCTTTTCTCTTACACATGATTCTCTCATTGGGGATAATAGCATTACATTGATGACAATGTAAGAATTAAGTGTAGGGGGAAGAATTTAGGATTTCTTTTAGTCTTGTTTTATTTTTAGTTTGTTTTTAGTGTGTTTTAGTTACTTTCAATACTATGATGAGATATGAATTACATAAGTCTAAAACTGATTTATTAGTGAGAAGATTTTCACGAGAATTGAGCTTGAAATCATTTTTTTAAGAGCCAATGTTAAAATGATATGTTGATTAAGAAAGAAGCATGTTTAGACTTAAATCTGACTTGTATAATCATCTTTCTTAGTTTTTGAGCCTATATGATTGATAAGTGCTTAATTTCATACATTTTCCTATTTAATTTCCTTATACTTTGTGCTTTGATTCTTACTTGACATTTTACTAGGTTTTTATGCTTTGTAGGTATTTTGGAGGAGATGAAGTCAAAACATGTCAATTAGAATGTTAAAGAGCTTACAAAATTGAAATCACAAGATGGAAAAAGAGTTGGGAGTCAAAAAGATCAAATTCTTGGTGCAAAGCAAGAAGACAGATTTGACCTCCGGAGCTTGTTGCTAAGAAAACATGATGCTAGACTCTTTATTCGAAGAAACTTTCTTCTTGACTTTTGAATATTACTTGATTTCCTTTTCAACGGTTGGTCATGGCCCTAAATCGGATAAGAAATGGTCATCCAAATCAGCATTGGAATATCTCCCTAAACAACCCTAGTGGCAGAAAATACCCTAGCCGCAAATCTCATCTTTTTCTTAATACCCTAGCTGACATTTATGTTTATCCTTGCCAAAGAAGGATTAGTGGCTGTCAACTTGCATTAATTGCATTAATTGCATTTATCTTTCCTTAAAGCTAATCCTAGTCAAAGTAGGAGAATTAAATCAGCCAAGACTTTCCTTCCTTACACTTACTTTGCCTGCAAGTTTGTAATCTCTCTTCATTAAAGAGTGCTTTGACTAAAACTTTCCTACTTTATTCAAACTTGGCTTCCAAGGCTTATATCTTTCCTTAAAACACAAAAGTCAGCCACTTTTCCTTAACTTTAGCCACAAGTCAGCATTTATTGAAGGGAGAGAGCTGAAATTCACTTGTTTGATGCCCAAGCAATTGCCTATAAATAGAGATTAAGGGGGCATACGAAATTTACACTTCTCCAAGCATCAAATTCTGATTTCTTCTTCGTTTCTTTGTTTTTGAGAGAGCAAGAGGCTGGATAATTAATATTCTTCTTCTTCTTCTTCTTTCTTTCTTTTATTTTCTTCTTAGATTCTCTTTAATTTTATGTTTATGTTTACAATGCCTATGCTAGGCTAAACTTTTATTTGGTTAAGGGTGATTTCAAAGCCCTAGACATGTTATGTAATTAATTTTCAGAATCTATCTACCATTGTTTTCTATCAAAGTTGCTTATGTTCTTCCATTAAAATTGTTCATGATGATGTTTTGATTTGTTTAGGTGGCCAAATAGATAAATCTTCATAATTGTCTAATGCTAGTTTAGGAGTCTTGATCCGTGTAATTGTCTTGATTTCCTATTCATAAGTGGCAATTTGTGATTAATGATTATGGTCAAGTTTTCAATAATTGCAAAGTGGAACATAACCTAAGTTGAACAATCCGAGCTTATGTGTTTGTTGCTTAGATCAATCTATCTTTCTCATCATAAAGCTGCTATTAAATTGAACTTAGAGAGCTTATTCTAGGTTGTTTGATAGTTAGAGATTAAATAGAGAGCTTGTACTATTTAACGACAAACTAAGGAAAGATTGGGGTAGCAGAGCTTGTTGTTATCTACGGTTGTTAACTTTGATAGCTAATTAATGTTGATAGATTTGAAATTGATTCTTAATGATGTCTAGTGGTGGAGAATGAAACCTTAACCATATTTTTCTCATATTTGATTACTTCATATTTACTTGCTTTCTTCTTTGATTATAAGTCTTTAGTTTAAATTGATTTTAAAAACCTCCCCTTTTATTTTGTTTTCTTTGAATTTAGGTTTTAGACTAATAATTCTTAAACTAAAACCCAATCCCTGAGGACTCGACCCTTGCTAACTACTACACTTACAATTGATCTTTTTAGTGCAAGGTTAAATAAAGATACACTCTTTTGGGTGCATCAATGATTGATGCATTATACTTATCAATCCAATTTCTTTCTTGAGTGCTCTTATGATTACATGATTCTCTGGAACTTGCTTTAAACTTTTTTGAGACTATATTGATGCATGTGACAACATGAATATGATAGAGGCATTAGGATTTTTAACCAAGGCCAAACAACCCTAGTGGCAGAAAAAAACCTGATGTGAACCCTAGGGGTGAAACCCTTTGAACCCACTAACAAATTGAAATACCTAACCCAGAAAAGCCAAGATTCAGGCAAAGAAAACTTAAACCCTTAAAAGCCTGTTTCAAAGAACCTAGATTAAGCATGTAATCTAAACCCTAAGAACTCTCGTTTCAAGAACCTAAGTTTGATAGGTTGAACGCCACAAAGAAGGAATTCTTTGATAAGTTCCTAAGTTCTTTTAAGAACTAAAAGAGAAAACTCTCACTGAATAAAATCAGACTTAATTGATCAAAAGATGATTGAAGTAGGCGGCTAAGACATATATTTATAGCCTCCCTACGATAACCCTAATCTACTAAGTAATAATATGTAAAATATGGGCTGAACATGCTCAAGCCCAAACCTAAATAATTAAAAGGATGTCCAACAAGTTTAATGAAGATAGACCCCAGAAGCCTAATGGACATAATACATAAAGCACCCAAAAGCCTAAGTAATTAAAAGACCCAACTAAAGCTTCTAATTTAGGCGCCACCACATTAATGAATTGGTCCCCACTTCATATTAGATAATGAACTAAAAACAGGCCCACTAATTCATTAAGATTGCCGCCCCCTTGAATTCCTCTATGGCCCATCATGTGAAGCTTGATCACATGGACCAATTCTTGGTCTTCCTCATTCAAGCAGCCCAACTTGAATGGATTGACATTGCTTAAAAGACTTGTAGATTCTGCCCAAGTCCTTTCCTTGCATTGCTTCCTTGATTCGGCCCAAGTGGAATCCTTGTATTGCTTCTTGAAAACTTGGTCCATCTTGGATCCCATCAAAACCCTAGCTGCAAATCACATTTTTTTCTTAATACTCTAGTTGACATTTATGTTTATACTTGTCAAAGAAGGATTAGTGGTTGTCAACTTGCATTAATTGCATAAGTTGCAAGAATCTTTTCTTAAAGCTAATCCTAGTCAAAGTAGGAGAATTAAATCAGCCAAGACTTTCCTTCCTTACACTTATTTTGGCTGCAAGTTTGTAATCTCTCCTCATTAAAGAGTACTTTGACTAAGACTTTCCTACTTTATTAAAACCTTGGCAGCCAAGTGATGCACCCAAACGAGTGTATCTTATTTAACCTTGCACTTAAAAAGAATCAATTGTAAATTATAGTGATTAGCAAGGGTCGAGTCCTCAGGGATTGGGTTAATAGTTTAAAACTTAAATTCAAGAACAATAAAAGAAAAGGGTATTTTGAGATCAGACTTAAACTAAAGTTAACAATAAGAATGAGAAAATAAGTAATTAAGAAGAATCAAATATGAGAAATATGGTTAAGGTTTCATTCTCCACCACTAGACATCATTAAAAATCAATTTCATATCTATCAACATTAATTAGCTATCAAAGTTAACAACCGTAGATAACAACAAGCTCTGTTACCCCAATCTTTCCTTAGTTTGTCGCTAAATAGAACAAGCTCTCTATTTAATCTCTAACTATCAAACAACATAGAATAAGCTCTTTAAGTTCAATTTAATAGCAGCTTTATGATGAGATAGATAGGTTGATCTAAGCAACTAACACATAAGCTCGGATTGTTCAACTTAGGTTATGTTCCACTTTGCAATTATTGAAAACTTGACCATAATCTTTAATCACAAATTGCCACTTATGAATAGGAAATCAAGACAATTACACGGATCAAGACTCCTAAACTAGCATTAGACAATTATCAAGATTTATCTAGTTGGCCACCTAAACAAATCAAAACATCATCATGAACAATTTTAATAGAAGAACATAAGCAACTTTGATAGAAAACAATGATAGATAGATTCTGAAAATTAATTACATAACATGTCTAGGGCTTTGAAATCACCCTTAACCAAATAAAAGTTTAGCCTAGCATAGGCATTGTAAACATAAACATAAAATTAAAGAGAATATAAGAAGAAAATAAAAGAAAGAAAGAAGAAGCAGAAGAAGAAGAAGAAGAATATTAATTATCCAGCCTCTTGCTCTCTCAAAAACAAAGAAACAAAGAAGAAATCAGAACTTTGATGCTTGGGGAAGATTAAATTTCGTATGCTCCCTTGATCTCTATTTATAGGCAATAGCTAGGGCATCAAACAAGTGAATTTAAGCTCTCTCCCTTCAATAAATGCTGACTTGTGGCTAAAGTTAAGGAAAAATGGCTGACTTTTATGTTTTAAGGAAAGATATAAGCCTTGGCAGCCAAGTTTGATGATGCACTCAAAAGAAGTATATCTTATTTAACCTTGCACTAAAAAGATCAATTGTAAGTATAGTAGTTAGCAAGGGTAAAGTCCTCAGGGATTGGGTTTTAGTTTATAAGTTAATAGTTTAAAACTTAAATTCAAGAACAATAAAAGAAAATGCGTTTTTGAAATCAGATTTAAACTAAAGTAAATAATAAGAATGAGAAAACAAGTAATTAAGAAGAATCAAATATTAAAAATATGGTTAAGGTTTCATTCTCCACCACTAGACATCATTAAGAATCAATTTCATATCTATCAGCATTAATTAGGTATCAAAGTTAACAACCGTAAATAACAACAAGCTCTGTTACCCCAATCTTTCCTTAGTTCGCCGTTAAATAGAACAAGCTCTCTATTTAATCTCTAACTATCAAACAACCTAGAATAAGCTCTCTAAATTCAATTTAATAGCAGCTTTATGATGAGAAAGATAGGTTGATTAAGCAACAAACACATAAGCTCGGATTGTTCAACTTAGGTTATGTTCCACTTTGCAATTATTGGAAACTTGACCATAATCATTAATCACAAATTGCCACTTATGAATAGGAAATCAAGACAATTACACGGATCAAGACTCCTAAACTAGCATTAGACAATTATCAAGATTTATCTATTTGGCTACCTAAACAAATCAAAACATCATCATGAACAATTTTAATGGAAGAATGATGCACCCAAAAGAGTGTATCTTATTTAACCTTGCACTAAAAAGATCAATTGTAAGTATAGTAGTTAGCAAGGGTCGAGTCCTCAGGGATTGGGTTTTAATTTATGAGTTATTAGTTTATAACTTACATTCAAAGAAAACAATAAAAGAAAAGGGGTTTTTGAAGCCAGATTTAAACTAAAGTAAATAATAAGAATAAGATGCAAGGCGGTATAACCAGCCAATAAAAATATATATACTAAATTAGGTGGTATAACCAGCCAATAAAAATATATATACTAAATTAGGCGGTATAACCAGCCAATAAAAAATAAAACAAAGTTAATATACAAATTAGGCGGTATAACCAGCCAATAAAAATAAATATACTTTTAAAAATAAGCAAACTAGAAAAGTAAGAAAACAAGTAAGTAAGAAGAATCAAATATGAAAAATATGGTTAAGGTTTCATTCTCCACCACTAGACATCATTAAGAATCAATTTCAGATCTATCAATATCAACCAACTATCAAAGTTAACAACCGTAGATAACAACAAGCTCTGTTACCCCAATCTTTCCTTAGTTTGTCGTTAAATAGAACAAGCTCTCTATTTAATCTCTAACCATTAAACAACCTAGAATAAGCTCTCTAAATTCAATTTAATGGCAGCTTTATGATGAGATAGATAGGTTGATCTAAGCAACAAACACATAAGCTCGGATTGTTCAACTTAGGTTATGTTCCACTTTGCAATTATTGAAAACTTGACCATAATCATTAATCACAAATTGCCACTTATGAATAGGAAATCAAGACAATTACACGGATCAAGACTCCTAAACTAGCAATAGATAATTATCAAGATCTATCTAGTTGTACACCTAAACAAATCAAGACAACATCATGAACAATTCTTGTAGAAGAACATAAGCAACTTTGATAGAAAATTAATGATAGATAGAATCTGAAAATCAATCACAAAACATGTCTAGGGCTTTGAAATCACCCTTTGATAACTCGTATAATTATATAGTTTTTAGTTATGTTTTATTAATGTTTTGTGTCAAATACGAGTTATTATTGTTTAGTCTAATTGTGTTTATGATCTTTTATATTTTTATGTATTTTGGTGTTTTTCACAAGTTTCTTTGAGTGATTTCAGATTACTAGAATTAAGGGCAAATCCAGTTCAGTTTCAGTTCCGACACCTTTTGCCATATCAGCTATATCTCGAGTTTCACTGAAGCAATAAGGCTGAAATTTGTATCCATGCAAAGCTAATAGGCATATCTATCTTTTTCATGTTTTACACTTCTTAAAACGGAGTCGTTTTCCCTAGCGAAATCGACCATCAAGTTGGCTGATGTGCAATGACGTCTGTGCTGACATGTTTTCGTATTATGCCCATATCTTCTTATCCACATCAGCAAATGAGCTGAGTCCAACGGCTATGGTTCCGTAACTGATAGGGGAACCTTTGTCTAGAAGACCATGTGATCAGATCAGGCCTCCAATATTGAAGAAATCGACCATCAAGGTGGCTGATGTGCAATGACGTCTGTGCTGACATGTTTTCGTATTTTGCCCATATCTGCTTAACCACATCAGCAAATGAGCTGATTCCAACGGCTATGGTTCCGTAACTGATAGGGGGACCTTTTTCTAGAAGACCATGTGATTAGATCAGGCCTCCAATATTGACGAAATCGACCATCAAGTTGGCTGATCAAAATCGTCATATACCTACCTTTGAAATTTGTAAAGCTTGTCTCTTGTCATTTAGCCCTCCAAAATGTGTATAAATAGAGGGCCTTGGATGATTGTAAGGGATCATATTGTACATAGGTAGGATATTAGCCATTTTAATAAAATTCTCTAAGTTTTCTTCTTCTTTCTTTTCTCTAGTTTTCTTTCTTTTCTCTAGTTTTCTTTTTCTTTAGAGAGAGCAAGAGGTTGGATAATTAATATTCTTCCTCTTCTTCTTTCTTTCTTTTATGTTCTTCTTAGATTTTCTTTAATTTTATGTTTATGTTTATAATGCCTATGCTAGGCTAAACTTCTATTTGGTTAAGGGTGATTTCAAAGCCCTAGACATGTTTTATAAGTGATTTTCAGATTCTATCTATCATTAATTTTCTATCAAAGTTGCTTATGTTCTTCTACAAGAATTGTTCATGATGTTGTCTTGATTTGTTTAGGTGTACAACTAGATAGATCTTGATAATTATCTATTGCTAGTTTAGGAGTCTTGATCCGTGTAATTGTCTTGATTTCCTATTCATAAGTGGCAATTTGTGATTAATGATTATGGTCAAGTTTTCAATAATTGCAAAGTGGAACATAACCTAAGTTGAACAATCCGAGCTTATGTGTTTGTTGCTTAGATCAACCTATCTTTCTCATCATAAAGCTGCCATTAAATTGAATCTAGAGAGCTTATTCTAGGTTGTTTGATGGTTAGAGATTAAATAGAGAGCTTGTTCTATTTAACGACAAACTAAGGAAAGATTGGGATAACAGAGCTTGTTGTTATCTACGGTTGTTAACTTTGATAGTTGGTTGATATTGATAGATCTGAAATTGATTCTTAATGATGTCTAGTGGTGGAGAATGAAACCTTAACCATATTTTTCATATTTGATTCTTCTTACTTGTTTTCTTACTTTTAGTTTGCTTATTTTTAAAAGTATATTTATTTTTATTGGCTGGTTATACCGCCTAATTTGTATATTAACTTTGTTTTATTTTTATTGGCTGGTTATGCCGCCTAATTTAGTATATATATTTTTATTGGCTGGTTATACCGCCTAATTTAGTATATATATTTTTATTGGCTGGTTATACCGCCTTGCATCTTATTCTTATTATTTACTTTAGTTTAAATCTGGCTTCAAAAACCCCTTTTCTTTTATTGTTCTTGAATTTAAGTTATAAACTAATAACTCATAGACTAAAACCCAATCCCTGAGGACTCGACCCTTGCTAACTACTATACTTACAATTGATCTTTTTAGTGCAAGGTTAAATAAGATACACTCTTTTGGGTGCATCAAATTTTTGGCGCCGTTGCCGGGGATTGTTTTCTTTAGTTTATTTGTTACTTGGTTTATTCTTATTTTCAGTTCTAATTAGTTCTATTTTCTTGTACATACAAGTTTTTCTTATCAAATTTTGAAAAACAAAAAAAAAAACAAAAACGATGGAATTGAGCAATCTAACACTTGAAGAGTTGGTGGCATACATGAACATGGAGAATCAACAAGCCAATCTCACTTCCCTAGTTCAACAATTTGCCATGGGAGGATGTCAAGCCCATCAAGTGTTCCAAGACCAACAGTATGATTATTACTCAAACACTTACCATGAGGGATGGTGGGATCATACTAATTATGTATACTCGAAAAATTACCAAGAAGTAGATCCTTATGCCAATTACACTCATCCATCTAGCTTCAATCAATCATGGTCCCAAGAACCAGATCTTTTTCAACCACCACATATGACTCAAAACTCAGGTACTTCTTTAGAAGATCTTGTCGATTCTCTTGTTACTAATACTTTGCAATTTCAACAGGAAACAAGGGCAAGCATCCAGAGTTTGGAAAGGCAAATGAGCCTATTGGCTAGTAGTATGGTGGTATGGGTAGCACAAAGATCTGAAGAACTCTCTGCCCAAACAATGATTAACCCAAAAGAGAATGCTACTATTGTGACCTTGAAGAATGATGAACAAGATGAGGATGAGACAAAATTAGAGATGGATTCTATTCTTGAGGATAATAAAGCCACAAATCCAAATAAGAGTATTTCAGCACCTGAGGTAACGTTTAAGATTCCAATTTTTACTAATGTTTCTTCTCCACCTTTTCCTAGTAGATTTGCAAAGTTCAAGGAGGAAGAACATGAACAAAACATGCTGGAAACCTTAAACAGTTTGTTTGTGGATGCCATTCAACAAGTACCAACATATGCTTCATTCCTCGATGAGATATGCACCACAAAGGATGATGGAATAATACTTGTAATGGAGAATGCATCCAGTTTTGTGCAAAGAAAGCTTCCTATCAAACGTTCAAATTTGGGAAGTTTCATGTATGAGCCTAACAAGCCTAAAAAGCCAAGAAGGGGTGTTGGTTAGGTTGGATAACTTAAATCAGTACTAATTGGGAAGGCAGTCCAATTAATGAAGAAATTACCAACCTGCCATACTCAGATTTGCTTTCTTTTCCTTTTCCTTTTATTATTTTTTATTGTTTTTATTTATTTATTTTTATGTTTATTTGTTTAGTAATTTAGGATTTTATTTAGAGTGTTTTGTTTTTGAGTCTTTTTATGTTGTTTTTCTTTCTGATCCTTGTTTTGAAAATAACTAGATGTAAATATAATTTTTTTTTTAACCCCGGTTAAATGGCGGATAACGGTACTCCGTGATTATTTAAATCGGTTCCATCAGCTACCCACAAAACTGATATTGTATATAAATTTCTCTTCCAATTTCTCTTTCAATTTTTTTTCATTCTTTTTTTCAGGATGGATGATATTCTCACAAGATTGCAGAAACGATTTCCTCCTTTTCCTCGAAATATTTTACTGAAGCTTTACCAAGTTCGACTTGAAAGATTAAGAATGCTTATGCACAAAGGGATTCCTGACGACATACGTTGGATAATTGAAGCCAAGGTACGTGAAGATGAATATCTTCCTGTTTTGCATTTACCAGGTACAAGTAGAAGCACTTTTGCAAAGAAGCGACGAGCAAAGCGCATGAGTTCAAATTGCCACAAATGTGCACGATGGACGTGTAACGGTAAATGTCGTTCTATTGGGATTCCGTCCTCTAATCGAGATGATAAAATTGAATTCATTAAGGATGGACTGAGTAAGGAGAATTTGGGTAATATCCAACTTTCTTTTGAGACGCATCCTAGTGGAGACGTACAAAGAGAAATTCTTGATTTATGGCCGCAATTCCAAAGGGAATGGCAACATCTTGGGAATCTGATGTTAAAAGACCCTGTTTGCCAGCTTGTAAGAAAACTGGATGGGAAGCATATCCTCGACTCATAGAAGGCGTTTAAGCCGTTTCTGGACGTAAAACCAGAGGAAGATGTGAGCCACAATCACAACTACAATAAATGACTTCTCAGCTTTTGGTTTGATTTGCAATAACTTTATTTTGGTTTAATTTACGTGTTGTTCGATTTGTGTAACTATTCTCGTTTTTATTTATTTATTTGTCTTTTACGGTTGATTTTTTCTTCTCTTTTTGATTTTCTTCCTGAAATCACGCAAAAATCTTTTGTTAGGTTAACATTTTCTTCTGACAGGTCAGATACACTTTCGGCGACATTATTACTCTTGTCTGATTCACTACTGAGTCCTCTATATATTACACCATGTACTCATTCTCTTTCAGGCACTCGAAGAAAAAAAAAATGGAAAGTACTTCATCCCAGCGCATTAAAAAAATTTGTGTCTTTGGAGGTGCTTATCCAGGAAAAAATAACATATTCGCTGATGAAGCCATAAGAGTTGGAGTAATACTTGCCCAACAAAAGATCCACTTGATTTATGGAGGCGGTAGTACGGGTTTAATGGGAGCAGTCGCTACAGCAGCACACGCCGGAGGAAGTCCAGTTCTAGGAATCGTGCCAAAACTATTCACAAGTTTTTGTGGACCTACCGTGGGTAAGGAAATACAAGTCTGGAGTGTCCCTGAACGGATAACAATCATGTACCATTCTGACGATGCATTCATTGCTTTACCAGGAGGTCTGGGTACATTGGAAGAAATAGCTTGCGTGGCTTCTTGGTCATCTTTGGTCACAAATAAGAAACCCATTGGTTTGCTTAATATTAATGGTTATTTTAGTAATTTGCTTTTATATTTAGATAATGCTGTGGATAATGGATTCATGTTTTCAGAGGCAAGGAGAACCATAATTTCTGCTACAACCATTGAAGATTTACTTAAAAAGCTCCAAGCTTATGAGTGTTTATCTGCTACGGTTGTTTCGCAAACGCTCGGAAAAAGAAAAAGAGATATGGACGAGCAAGGAGTGGATTGCACTTTGTCTTTGTGACATTATCTAACATTTTGCTTGTTGTGTCTCAGTTATAATAAGTGGTTAGCAACCTCTGCAGGTAATATCTCCTAAATTCTACCTTTAAAATTTGACATTGGGGACAATGTCATATTTTAGTAGGGGGTAAGGGACATATTTTGCTAATTTAAAAAAAAAAAAAAAAAAATTAATTAAGAATTATTCATTCTGAACAAGGTCTGAGTAAGGGAGACTTGAGACATACCTTGTCAGTTTGATTTCTTCTTTTCAAAAAAAAAAAAAAAGTTTGTTGTGTTTTAAGCAATTTAGAAGTATTCATTCTGAACAAGGTCTGAGTAAGGGAGACTTGAGACAAACCTTGTCAGTTTGATTTTAATCTTTTTATGTTTACTTGTTAATTTTTGTTTAGTATTTTAGGATTATTTAGGTTGCATGAGTTTGTTTTGTTTTGAGTCTTAGTTGTTCATATTCTTATGTTATTAGTTCTTTTCTCTTACACATGATTCTTTCATTTGGGTTAATAGACTTACATTGAGGACAATGTAAGAATTAAGTGTGGGGGGAATGATTTAGGATTTCTTTTATTTTTGTCTACTATTTTTTTTTATGAGTCTTTATTATTATTATTATTATTTTTTTGTGTGTTTTAGTTCCTTTTTAATACAATGATGAGATATGAATTGCATAAGTCTAAAACAGATTTATTAGTGAGAAGATTTTCATGATAATTGAGCTTGATGTCAACCTTTTTATGAGCCAATGTTAATATGATATGTTGATTGAGAAAGAAGCATGTTTAGACTTAATCTGACTTGTATAATCATCCTTGTGAGTTTTTGAGCCTATAATGATTGATGCATTATACAAATCAATCTAATTTCTTTCTTGAGTGCTCTTATGATTACATGATTCTCTAGAACTTGCTTTAAACCGTTTGAGACTATATTGATACATGTGACAACATGAATATGATAGAGGCATTAGGATTATAACCAGAGCCAAACAGCCATCCATTATTAATGTTCCAAGAGAACACACCCTTAGTGAACCAATTTGAGCCTACATTGAATAAGCTATCTCTTTGGTAACCATAACTTGTCCCTAACCTAAATATACTTATATCTTTACCTTTGTTCCAAAGATGAATTAGCATGTTTTGAGACAAGTTGCAAAGACAAGGAAGATTTATTGAAAATTTGGGTTAGAAACAAGAAATAAGTGTGGGGGGAAAAGAAAGAAAAAAAGTCAAGAGAAAAAGAAAGGGATCATTGTCAAATACATTCTCATATAAAAAAAAAAAAAAAATCTTTTCTTGAACTTCTAGTTAAAGTAAAGAAAAAGATGTTACAAAGTTGGTTAGAATGATGCAAAGGCTCAACATGAATATTTAGCCTATGTTATTATGTGCTTTATAAGAGTTTTGAGAAGTTTTATTTGTATGATCTTTTTATGTCTCGAAACTTTATGAACTCTTTGGAACCTTTGTGATATCTTTATCCTTTTGTTCTTCAACCACATTACAAACCCCTTGGCCCCATTACAACCTTGATTAAAGACCTCTTGATTCATGAAGTTGTATGATCTAAATAGTGGAGAATAGGTGGACAAGCAAGAATATGGTAGAACTGTTTTCATGAGATTGATTGAGTGTAAACACTTCACCACTACTTTAAAGAGTGAAAATCATGAGGGTATCCCATGTGAGTAGTTGAGATTAAGTTTGAATATGCACTATTTTGATTGAAATATGTTATGTTAATATTGGCTTAACTCAAACAATTTACATTCAAGCATGATTTTTTGTGAAATTCTTTAAGCTATTGATTAGTTTATAAGACTTGTTCAAATATTGTATCTAATTTGTATTGAAAGGATTAGGAGTAAATATTTTTAGTATATGCAGTTTATTTATATTTTAGTTTTTCAATGTTTGTGGGTATCGTTCTAGTAAACCCTCACGAGACTAAACTCGTCCACTAGGGACACCTAGGGGTTTAAAGGCTTGTGTCACATGCTAAGTGCCACCGTGATTTCCTACGAAAATGGATTAGATTAGATTTTCTTATTTTATTTTTATTGAGTCGTTGCTAGGGACTAGCAACAATCTAAGTGTGGGGGTGTGATAACTCGTATAATTATATAGTTTTTAGTTATGTTTTATTAATGTTTTGTGTCAAATACGAGTTATTATTGTTTAGTCTAATTGTGTTTATGATCTTTTATATTTTTATGTATTTTGGTGTTTTTCACAAGTTTCTTTGAGTGATTTCAGATTACTAGAATTAAGGGCAAATCCAGTTCAGTTTCAGTTCCGACACCTTTTGCCATATCAGCTATATCTCGAGTTTCACTGAAGCAATAAGGCTGAAATTTGTATCCATGCAAAGCTAATAGGCATATCTATCTTTTTCATGTTTTACACTTCTTAAAACGGAGTCGTTTTCCCTAGCGAAATCGACCATCAAGTTGGCTGATGTGCAATGACGTCTGTGCTGACATGTTTTCGTATTATGCCCATATCTTCTTATCCACATCAGCAAATGAGCTGAGTCCAACGGCTATGGTTCCGTAACTGATAGGGGAACCTTTGTCTAGAAGACCATGTGATCAGATCAGGCCTCCAATATTGAAGAAATCGACCATCAAGGTGGCTGATGTGCAATGACGTCTGTGCTGACATGTTTTCGTATTTTGCCCATATCTGCTTAACCACATCAGCAAATGAGCTGATTCCAACGGCTATGGTTCCGTAACTGATAGAGGAACCTTTTTCTAGAAGACCATGTGATTAGATCAGGCCTCCAATATTGACGAAATCGACCATCAAGTTGGCTGATCAAAATCGTCATATACCTACCTTTGAAATTTGTAAAGCTTGTCTCTTGTCATTTAGCCCTCCAAAATGTGTATAAATAGAGGGCCTTGGATGATTGTAAGGGATCATATTGTACATAGGTAGGATATTAGCCATTTTAATAAAATTCTCTAAGTTTTCTTCTTCTTTCTTTTCTCTAGTTTTCTTTCTTTTCTCTAGTTTTCTTTTTCTTTAGAGAGAGCAAGAGGTTGGATAATTAATATTCTTCCTCTTCTTCTTTCTTTCTTTTATGTTCTTCTTAGATTTTCTTTAATTTTATGTTTATGTTTATAATGCCTATGCTAGGCTAAACTTCTATTTGGTTAAGGGTGATTTCAAAGCCCTAGACATGTTTTATAAGTGATTTTCAGATTCTATCTATCATTAATTTTCTATCAAAGTTGCTTATGTTCTTCTACAAGAATTGTTCATGATGTTGTCTTGATTTGTTTAGGTGTACAACTAGATAGATCTTGATAATTATCTATTGCTAGTTTAGGAGTCTTGATCCGTGTAATTGTCTTGATTTCCTATTCATAAATGGCAATTTGTGATTAATGATTATGGTCAAGTTTTCAATAATTGCAAAGTGGAACATAACCTAAGTTGAACAATCCGAGCTTATGTGTTTGTTGCTTAGATCAACCTATCTTTCTCATCATAAAGCTGCCATTAAATTGAATCTAGAGAGCTTATTCTAGGTTGTTTGATGGTTAGAGATTAAATAGAGAGCTTGTTCTATTTAACGACAAACTAAGGAAAGATTGGGATAACAGAGCTTGTTGTTATCTACGGTTGTTAACTTTGATAGTTGGTTGATATTGATAGATCTGAAATTGATTCTTAATGATGTCTAGTGGTGGAGAATGAAACCTTAACCATATTTTTCATATTTGATTCTTCTTACTTGTTTTCTTACTTTTAGTTTGCTTATTTTTAAAAGTATATTTATTTTTATTGGCTGGTTATACCGCCTAATTTGTATATTAACTTTGTTTTATTTTTATTGGCTGGTTATGCCGCCTAATTTAGTATATATATTTTTATTGGCTGGTTATACCGCCTAATTTAGTATATATATTTTTATTGGCTGGTTATACCGCCTTGCATCTTATTCTTATTATTTACTTTAGTTTAAATCTGGCTTCAAAAACCCCTTTTCTTTTATTGTTCTTGAATTTAAGTTATAAACTAATAACTCATAGACTAAAACCCAATCCCTGAGGACTCGACCCTTGCTAACTACTATACTTACAATTGATCTTTTTAGTGCAAGGTTAAATAAGATACACTCTTTTGGGTGCATCACCCTTAACCAAATAGAAGTTTAGCCTAGCATAGGCATTATAAACATAAACATAAAATTAAAGAAAATCTAAGAAGAAAATAAAAGAAAGAAAGAAGAAGAGGAAGAATATTAATTATCCAACCTCTTGCTCTCTCTAAAGAAAAAGAAAACTAGAGAAAAGAAAGAAAACTAGAGAAAAGAAAGAAGAAGAAAACTTAGAGAATTTTATTAAAATGGCTAATATCCTACCTATGTACAATATGATCCCTTACAATCATCCAAGGCCCTCTATTTATACACATTTTGGAGGGCTAAATGACAAGAGACAAGCTTTACATATTTCAAAGGTAGGTATAATAGGTGGGTGCATTTTCTAACAATTTTCGTCATACATGACGATTTTGATCAGCCAACTTGATGGTCGATTTTGTCAATTTTGCATGCCTTATCTGCTCACATGGTCTTCTAGAAAAATGTTACCCTATCAGTTACTGATCCATAGCCGTTGGAATCAGCTCATTTGCTGATGTGGATAAGAAGATATGGGCAAAATACGAAAACAGGTCAGCACAGACGTCATTCCACATCAGCCAACTTCATGGTCGATTTCGCTAGGGAAAACGACTCCGTTTCAAGAAGTGTAAAACATGAAAAAGATAAATATGCCTCTTAGCTTTGCACGGCTACAAATTGCAGCCTTATTGCTTCAGTGAAACTCGAGATATAGCTGATATGGCAAAAGGTGTCGGAATTGGAACTGAACTGGATTTACCCTTAATTCTAGTAATCTGAAATCACTCAAAGAAATTTGTGAAAAACACCAAAATACATAAAGATCATAAACACAATTAGACTAAACAATAATAACTCGTATTTGACACAAAACAATAATAAAACATAACTAAAAACTATATAATTATACGAGTTATCACACCCCCACACTTAGATTGTTGCTAGTCCCTAGCAACGACTCAATAAAAATAAAATAAGAAAATCAAATCTAATCCACTTTCGTAGGAAATCACGGTGGCACTTAGCATGTGACACAAGCCTTTAAACCCCTAGGTGTCCCTAGTGGACGAGTTTAGTCTCGTGAGGGTTTACTAGAACGATACCCACAAACATTGAAGACATAAGAAAAACTAAAAATAATAATTATAACTAATCCTTCCAATATAAATTAGAGATAATCATTGGACAAGTCTTATAAACTAATCAATAGCTTAAAGAATTTCACAAAAAATCATGCTTGAATGTAAATTGTTTGAGTTAAGCCAATATTAACATAACATATTTCAATCAAAATAGTGCATATTCAAACTTAATCTCAACTACTCACATGGGATACCCTCATGATTTTCACTCTTTAAAGTAGTGGTGAAGTGTTTACACTCAATCAATCTCATGAAAACAGTTCTACCATATTCTTGCTTGTCCACCTATTCTCCACTATTTAGATCATACAACTTCATGAATCAAGAGGTCTTTAATCAAGGTTGTAATGGGGCCAAGGGGTTTGTAATGTGGTTGAAGAACAAAAGGATAAAGATATCACAAAGGTTCCAAAGAGTTCATAAAGTTTAGAGACATAATAAGATCATAAAAATAAAACTTCTCAAAACTCTTATAAAGCACATAATAACATAGGCTAAATATTCATGTTGAGCCTTTGCATCATTCTAACCAACTTTGTAACATCTTTTTCTTTACTTTAACTAGAAGTTCAAGAGAAGATTTTTTTTTTTTTTAATATGGGAATGTATTTGACAATGATCCCTTTCTTTTTCTCTTGACTTTTTTCTTTCTTTTCCCCCCAGACTTATTTCTTGTTTCTAACCCAAATTTTCAATAAATCTTCCTTCTCTTTGCAACTTGTCTCAAAACATGCTAATTTATCTTTGGAACAAAGGTAAAGATAAAAGTATATTTAGGTTAGGGACAAGTTATGGTTACCAAATAGATAGCTTATTCAATGTAGGCTCAATTTGGTTCACTAAGGGTGTGTTCTCTTGGAACATTAATAATGGATGGCTGTTTGGCTCTGGTTATAATCCTAATGCCTCTATCATATTCATGTTGTCACATGTATCAATATAGTCTCAAACGGTTTAAAGCAAGTTCTAGAGAATCATGTAATCATAAGAGCACTCAAGAAAGAAATTAGATTGATTTGTATAATGCATCAATCATTATAGGCTCAAAAACTCACAAGGATGATTATACAAGTCAGATTAAGTCTAAACATGCTTCTTTCTCAATCAACATATCATATTAACATTGGCTCATAAAAAGGTTGACATGAAGCTCAATTCTTATGAAAGTCTTCTCACTAATAAATCTGTTTTAGACTTATGCAATTCATATCTCATCATTGTATTAAAATGGAACTAAAACACACAAAAAAAAAATAATAATAATAATAAAGACTCATAAAAAAAAATAGTAGACAAAAATAAAAGAAATCCTAAATCATACCCCCCACACTTAATTCTTACATTGTCCTCAATGTAAGTCTATTAGCTTTGCACGGCTACAAATTGCAGCCTTATTGCTTCAGTGAAACTCGAGATATAGCTGATATGGCAAAAGGTGTCGGAACTGGAACTGAACTGGATTTACCCTTAATTCTAGTAATCTGAAATCACTCAAAGAAATTTGTGAAAAACACCAAAATACATAAAGATCATAAACACAATTAGACTAAACAATAATAACTCGTATTTGACACAAAACAATAATAAAACATAACTAAAAACTATATAATTATACGAGTTATCAGAAATTCACAAAAAATCTTGCTTGAATGTAAATTGTTTGAGTTAAGCCAATATTAACATAACATATTTCAATCAAAATAGTGCATATTCAAACTTAATCTCAACTTCTCACATGGGATACTCTCTTGATTTTCACTTTTTAAAGTAGTGGTAAAGTGATGCACCCAAAAGAGTGTATCTTATTTAACCTTGCACTAAAAAGATAAATTGTAAGTATAGTAGTTAGCAAGGGTCGAGTCCTCAGGGATTGGGTTTTAGTTTATAAGTTAATAGTTTAAAACTTAAATTCAAGAACAATAAAAGAAAAGGGGTTTTTGAAGCCAGATTTAAACTAAAGTAAATAATAAGAATAAGATGCAAGGCGGTATAACCAGCCAATAAAAATATATATACTAAATTAGGCGGTATAACCAGCCAATAAAAATATATATACTAAATTAGGCGGTATAACCAGCCAATAAAAATAAAACAAAGTTAATATACAAATTAGGCGGTATAACCAGCCAATAAAAATAAATATAAAAAATAAGCAAACTAAAAGTAAGAAAACAAATAAGTAAGAAGAATCAAATATGAAAAATATGGTTAAGGTTTCATTCTCCACCACTAGACATCATTAAGAATCAATTTCAGATCTATCAATATCAACCAACTATCAAAGTTAACAACCGTAGATAACAACAAGCTCTGTTATCCCAATCTTTCCTTAGTTTGTCGTTAAATAGAACAAGCTCTCTATTTAATCTCTAACCATCAAACAACCTAGAATAAGCTCTCTAAGTTCAATTTAATGGCAGCTTTATGATGAGAAAGATAGGTTGATCTAAGCAACAAACACATAAGCTCGGATTGTTCAACTTAGGTTATGTTCCACTTTGCAATTATTGAAAACTTGACCATAATCATTAATCACAAATTGCCACTTATGAATAGGAAATCAAGACAATTACACGGATCAAGACTCCTAAACAAGCAATAGATAATTATCAAGATCTATCTAGTTGTCCACCTAAATAAATCTAGACAACATCATGAACAATTCTTGTAGAAGAACATAAGCAACTTTGATAGAAAATTAATGATAGATAGAATCTGAAAATCAATCACAAAACATGTCTAGGGCTTTGAAATCACCCTTAACCAAATAGAAGTTTAGCCTAGCATAGGCATTGTAAACATAAACATAAAATTAAAGAGAATCTAAGAAGAAAATAAAAGAAAGAAAGAAGAAGAAGATGAATATTAATTATCCAACCTCTTGCTCTTTCTAAAGAAAAAGAAAACTAGAGAAAAGAAAGAAGAAGAAAACTTAGAGAATTTTATTACAATGGCTAATATCCTACCTATGTACAATATGATCCTCTACAATCATCCAAGGCCCTCTATTTATACACATTTTGGAGGGCTAAATGACAAGAGACAAGCTTTACAAATTTCAAAGGTAGGTATAATAGGTGGGTGCATTTTTCTAACAATTTTCGTCATATTGTATGACAATTTTGATCAGCCAACTTGATGGTCGATTTTGTCAATCTTGGAGGCCTGATCTGATCACATGGTCTTCTAGAAAAATGTTCCCCTATGAGTTACTGATTCATAGCCGTTGGAATCAGCTCATTTTCTGATGTGGCGAAGAAGATATGGGCAAAATACGAAAACAGGTCAGCACAGACGTCATTGCACATCAGCCAACTTGATGGTCGATTTCTTCAATATTGGAGGCTTTATCTGATCACATTGTCTTCTAGACAAATGTTCCCCTATCAGTTAGTGATCCATAGCCGTTGGAATCAGCTCATTTGCTGATGTGTATCGGACGATATGGTAAAAATGCGAAAACTGCTCAGGACAGACGTCATTGCACATCAGCCAACTTGATGGTTGATTTCGCTAGGCAAAACGACTCCGTTTCAAGAAGTGTAAAACATGAAAAAGATAGATATGCTTCTTAACTTTGCACGGTTAAAATTTCAGCCTTATTGCTTCAGTGAAACTCGAGATATAGCTGATATGGAAAAAGCTGTCGGAACTGGAACTGAACTGGATTTGCCCTTAATTCTAGTAATCTGAAATCACTCAAAGAAACTTGTGAAAAACAACAAATTACATAAAAATATAAAAGATCATAAACACAATTAGACTAAACAATAATAACTCGTATTTGACACAAAACAATAATAAAACATAACTAAAAACTATATAATTATACGAGTTATCACACCCCCACACTTAGATTGTTGCTAGTCCCTAGCAACGACTCAATAAAAATAAAATAAGAAAATCTAATCTAATCCACTTTCGTAGGAAATCACGGTGGCACTTAGCATGTGACACAAGCCTTTAAACCCCTAGGTGTCCCTAGTGGACGAGTTTAGTCTCGTGAGGGTTTACTAGAACGATACCCACAAACATTGAAAAACTAAAATATAAATAAACTACATATACTAAAAATATTTACTCCTAATCCTTTCAATACAAATTAGAGACAATCTTTGAACAAGTCTTATAAACTAATCAATAGCTTAAAAAAATTTCACAAAAAATCATGCTTGAATGTAAATTGTTTGAGTTGAGCCAATATTAACATAACATATCTCAATCAAAATAGTGCATGTTCAAATTTAATCTCAACTTCTCACATGGGATACCCTCATGATTTTCACTCTTTAAAGTAGTGGTGAAGTGTTTACACTCAATCAATCTCATGAAAACAGTTCTACCATATTCTTGCTTGTCCACCTATTCTCCACTATTTAGATCATACAACTTCATGAATCAAGAGGTCTTTAATCAAGGTTGTAATGGGGCCAAGGGGTTTGTAATGTGGTTGAAGAACAAAAGGATAAAGATATCACAAAGGTTCCAAAGAGTTCATAAAGTTTAGAGACATAAAAAGATCATACAAAGAAATTTCTCAAAACTCTTTACAAGTACATAGTCACCTAGGCCGGATATTCATGTTGGGCCTTTTCTTCATTCTAAACAACTTTGTAACATCTTTTTCTTTTTCCACAAATTCAAGAGATGATTCATATATATATATATATATTTTTTTTTTTTTACATAGGAATGTATTTGCCCGTATTCCATTTCTTTTTCTCTTGACTTTTCTTTTCTTTTCCCCCCACACTTATTTCTTGTTTCTAACCCAAATTTTCAATAGATCTTCCTTGTCTTTGCAACTTGTCTCAAAACATGCTAATTCATCTTTGGAACAAAGGTAAAGATATAAGTATATTTAGGTTAGGGACAAGTTATGGTTACCAAAGAGATAGCTTATTCAATGTAGGCTCAAATTGGTTCACTAAGGGTGTGTTCTCTTGGAACATCAATAAGGGATGGCTGTTTGGCCCTGGCTAAAAATCCTAATGCCTCTATCATATTCATGTTGTCACATGCATCAATATAGTCTCAAACGGTTTAAAGCAAGTTCTAGAGAATCATGTAATCATAAGAGCACTCAAGAAAGAAATTAGATTGATTTGTATAATGCATCAATCATTTTAGGCTCAAAAACTCACAATGATGATTATACAAGTCAATATCAAGTCTAAACATGCTTTTTTCTCAATCAACATATCATATTAACATTGGCTCATAAAAAAGGATATCAAGCTCAATTCTTATGAAAATCTTCTCACTAATAACCAGTTTAGACCTATGCAATTCATATCTCATCATAGTATTGAAAAGGAACTAAAACACACTAAAAATAATAATAAAGACTCATATAAAAAAAAATAGTAGACAAAAATAAAAGAAATCCTAAATCATTCCCCCCACACTTAATTCTTACATTGTCCTCAATGTAAGTCTATTAACCCAAATGAAAGAATCATGTGTAAGAGAAAATAACTAATAACATAAGAATAGGAACAACTAAGACTCAAAACAAAACAAACCCATGCAACCTAAACAATCCTAAAATACTAAACAAAAATTAACAAATAAACATAAAAATAAAAAAATAAAAAATAATTTAAATAATAAAAGAAAAAGGAAAAGAAAGAGAAAGCAAATCTGAATATAGCAGGTTGGCAATTTCTTCTTTAATTGGGCTGCCTTCCCAATTAACACTTGAGTTAGTGTTTTGAACCTAACCAACACCCCTTCTTGGCTTTTTAGGCTTGTCAGGCTCATACATGAAATTTTCCAAATTTATGCGTTTGATAGGAAGCTTTCTTTGCACAACAGTGGATGCATTCTCCATTACAAGTATTATTCCATCATCCATTGTGGTGCATATCTCATCGAGGAATGGAGCATATTTTGGTATTGTTTTAATGGCATCCACAAACAAGCTGTTTAAGGTTTCCGGCATGTGTTGTTCATGTTCTTCTTCCTTGAACTTTGCAAATCTACTAGGAAAAGGTGGAGAAGAAGCATTAGTAAAAAGTGGAACCTTAAACGTTACCTCAGGTGCCGAAATACTCTTATTTGGATTTGTGGCTTCATTATCCTCAAGAATAGAATCCATCTCTAATTTTGTCTCATCCTCATCTTGTTCCTCATTCTTCAAGGTCACAATAGTAGCATTCTCCTTTGGGTTAATCATCGTTTGGGCTGGGAGTTCTTCAGATCTTTGTGCTACCCATCCCACTATACTACTAGCCAATTGGCTTATTTGCTTTTCCAAACTCTGGATGCTTGCCCTTGTTTCCTGTTGAAATTGCAAAGAATCAGTAACAAGAGAATAGACAAGATCTTCTAAAGAAGTACCTGAGTTTTGAGTCATATGTGGTGGTTGAAGAAGATCTGGTTCTTGAGACCATGATTGATTGAAGCTAGATGGATGAGTGTAATTGGCATAAGGATCTACTTCTTGGTAATTTTCTGAGTAGCCATAATTAGTATGATCCCACCATCCCTCATGATAAGTGTTTGAGTAATGATCATACTGTTGGTCTTGGAACACTTGATGGCCTTGACATCCTCCCATGGCAAATTGTTGAACTGGGAAGGTGAGATTGGCTTGTTGATTCTCCATGTTCATGTATGCCACCAACTCTTCAAGTGTTAGATTGCTCAATTCCATCGTTTTTTTTTTTTTTTTTTTTTTTTTCCAAATTTGATAAGAAAAACTTGTATGTACAAGAAAATAGAACTAATTAGAACTGAAAATAAGAATAAACCAAGTAACAAATAAACTAAAGAAAACAATCCCCGGCAACGGCGCCAAAAATTTGATGCACCCAAAAGAGTGTATCTTATTTAACCTTGCACTAAAAAGATAAATTGTAAGTATTTTAGTTAGCAAGGGTCGAGTCCTCAGGGATTGGGTTTTAGTTTATAAGTTAATAGTTTAAAACTTAAATTCAAGAACAATAAAAGAAAAGGGGTTTTTGAAGCCAGATTTAAACTAAAGTAAATAATAAGAATAAGATGCAAGGCGGTATAACCAGCCAATAAAAATATATATACTAAATTAGGCGGTATAACCAGCCAATAAAAATATATATACTAAATTAGGCGGTATAACCAGCCAATAAAAATAAAACAAAGTTAATATACAAATTAGGCGGTATAACCAGCCAATAAAAATAAATATAAAAAATAAGCAAACTAAAAGTAAGAAAACAAATAAGTAAGAAGAATCAAATATGAAAAATATGGTTAAGGTTTCATTCTCCACCACTAGACATCATTAAGAATCAATTTCAGATCTATCAATATCAACCAACTATCAAAGTTAACAACCGTAGATAACAACAAGCTCTGTTATCCCAATCTTTCCTTAGTTTGTCGTTAAATAGAACAAGCTCTCTATTTAATCTCTAACCATCAAACAACCTAGAATAAGCTCTCTAAGTTCAATTTAATGGCAGCTTTATGATGAGAAAGATAGGTTGATCTAAGCAACAAACACATAAGCTCGGATTGTTCAACTTAGGTTATGTTCCACTTTGCAATTATTGAAAACTTGACCATAATCATTAATCACAAATTGCCACTTATGAATAGGAAATCAAGACAATTACACGGATCAAGACTCCTAAACAAGCAATAGATAATTATCAAGATCTATCTAGTTGTACACCTAAATAAATCTAGACAACATCATGAACAATTCTTGTAGAAGAACATAAGCAACTTTGATAGAAAATTAATGATAGATAGAATCTGAAAATCAATCACAAAACATGTCTAGGGCTTTGAAATCACCCTTAACCAAATAGAAGTTTAGCCTAGCATAGGCATTGTAAACATAAACATAAAATTAAAGAGAATCTAAGAAGAAAATAAAAGAAAGAAAGAAGAAGAAGAAGAATATTAATTATCCAACCTCTTGCTCTTTCTAAAGAAAAAGAAAACTAGAGAAAAGAAAGAAGAAGAAAACTTAGAGAATTTTATTACAATGGCTAATATCCTACCTATGTACAATATGATCCTCTACAATCATCCAAGGCCCTCTATTTATACACATTTTGGAGGGCTAAATGACTAGAGACAAGCTTTACAAATTTCAAAGGTAGGTATAATAGGTGGGTGCATTTTTCTAACAATTTTCGTCATATTGTATGACAATTTTGATCAGCCAACTTGATGGTCGATTTTGTCAATCTTGGAGGCCTGATCTGATCACATGGTCTTCTAGAACAATGTTCCCCTATGAGTTACTGATTCATAGCCGTTGGAAGCAGCTCATTTTCTGATGTGGCGAAGAAGATATGGGCAAAATACGAAAACAGGTCAGCACAGACGTCATTGCACATCAGCCAAATTGATGGTCGATTTCTTCAATATTGGAGGCTTTATCTGATCACATTGTCTTCTAGACAAATGTTCCCCTATCAGTTAGTGATCCATAGCCGTTGGAATCAGCTCATTTGCTGATGTGTATCGGACGATATGGTAAAAATGCGAAAACTGCTCAGGACAGACGTCATTGCACATCAGCCAACTTGATGGTTGATTTCGCTAGGCAAAACGACTCCGTTTCAAGAAGTGTAAAACATGAAAAAGATAGATATGCCTCTTAACTTTGCACGGTTAAAATTTCAGCCTTATTGCTTCAGTGAAACTCGAGATATAGCTGATATGGAAAAAGCTGTCGGAACTGGAACTGAACTGGATTTGCCCTTAATTCTAGTAATCTGAAATCACTCAAAGAAACTTGTGAAAAACACCAAATTACATAAAAATATAAAAGATCATAAACACAATTAGACTAAACAATAATAACTCGTATTTGACACAAAACAATAATAAAACATAACTAAAAACTATATAATTATACGAGTTATCATAAAGTGTTTACACTCAATCAATCTCATGAAAACAGTTCTACCATATTCTTGCTTGTCCACCTATTCTCCACTATTTAGATAATACAACTTCATGAATCAAGAGGTCTTTAATCAAGGTTGTAATGGGGCCAAGGGGTTTGTAATGTGGTTGAAGAACAAAAGGATAAAGATATCACAAAGGTTTCAAAGAGTTCATAGAGTTTAGAGACATAATAAGATCATACAAATAAAACTTCTCAAAACTCTTATAAACCACATAATAACATAGGCTAAATATTCATGTTGAGCCTTTGCATCATTCTAACCAACTTTGTAACATCTTTTTCTTTACTTTAACTAGAAGTTCAAGAGAAGATTTTTTTTTTTTTTAATATGGGAATGTATTTGACAATGATCCCTTTCTTTTTCTCTTGACTTTTTTCTTTCTTTTCCCCCCACACTTATTTCTTGTTTCTAACCCAAATTTTCAATAAATCTTCCTTGTCTTTGCAACTTGTCTCAAAACATGCTAATTTATCTTTGGAACAAAGGTAAAGATATAAGTATATTTAGGTTAGGGACAAGTTATGGTTACCAAAGAAATAGCTTATTCAATGTAGGCTCAAATTGGTTCACTAAGGGTGTGTTCTCTTGGAACATTAATAATGGATGGCTGTTTGGCTCTAGTTATAATCCTAATGCCTCTATCATATTCATGTTGTCACATGTATCAATATAGTCTCAAACGGTTTAAAGCAAGTTCTAGAGAATCATGTAATCATAAGAGCACTCAAGAAAGAAATTAGATTGATTTGTATAATGCATCAATCATTATAGGCTCAAAAACTCACAAGGATGATTATACAAGTCAGATTAAGTCTAAACATGCTTCTTTCTCAATCAACATATCATATTAACATTGGCTCATAAAAAGGTTGACATCAAGCTCAATTCTCATGAAAATCTTCTCACTAATAAATCTATTTTAGACTTATGCAATTCATATCTCATCATTGTATTAAAAAGGAACTAAAACACACTAAAAAAAATAATAATAATAAATGTAAGTCTATTAACCCAAATGAAAGAATCATGTGTAAGAGAAAAGAACTAATAACATAAGAATAGGAACAACTAAGACTCAAAACAAAACAAACTCATGCAACCTAAATAATCCTAAAATACTAAACAAAAATTAACAAGTAAACATAAAAAGATTAAAATCAAACTGACAAGGTATGTCTCAAGTCTCCCTTACTCAGACCTTGTTCAGAATGAATACTTCTAAATTGCTTAAAACACAACAAACCTTTTTTTTTTTTTTTTGAAAAGAAGAAATCAAACTGACAAGGTATGTCTCAAGTCTCCCTTACTCAGACCTTGTTCAGAATGAATACTTCTAAATTGCTTAAAACACAATAAACTTTTTTTTTTATTAGAAAAATATGTCCCTTACCCCCTACTAAAATATGACATTGTCCCCAATGTCAAATTTTAAAGGTAGAATTTAGGAGATATTACCTGCAGAGGTTGCTAACCACTTATTATAACTAAGACACAACAAGCAAAATGTTAGATAATGTCACAAAGACAAAGTGCAATCTACTCCTTGCTCGTCCATATCTCTTTTTCTTTTTCCGAGCGTTTGCGAAACAACTGTAGCAGATAAACACTCATAAGCTTGGAGCTTTTTGAGTAAATCTTCAATGGTTGTAGCAGAAATTATGGTTCTCCTTGCCTCTGAAAACATGAATCTATTATCCACAGCATTATCTAAATATGAAAGCAAATTACTAAAATAACCATTAATATTAAGCAAACCAATGGGTTTCTTATTTGTGACCAAAGATGACCAAGAAGCCACGCAAGCTATTTCTTCCAATGTACCCAGACCTCCTGGTAAAGCAATGAATGCATCGGCAGAATGGTACAAGATTGTCATCCGTTCAGGGATACTCCAGACTTGTATTTCCTTACCCACGGTAGGTCCACAAAAACTTGTGAATAGTTTTGGCACGATTCCTAGAACTGGACTTCCTCCGGCGTGTGCTGCTGTAGCGACTTCTCCCATTAAACCCGTACTACCGCCTCCATAAATCAACTGGATCTTTTGTTGGGCAAGTATTACTCCAACTCTTATGGCTTCATCAGCGAATATGTTATTTTTCCCTGGATAAGCACCTCCAAAGACACAAATTTTTTTAATGCGTTGGGACGACGTACTTTCCATTTTTTTTTCTTTTTTTTTTTTCGAGTGCCTGAAAGAGAATGAGTACATGGTGTAATATATAGAGGACTGAGTAGTGAATCAGACAAGAGTAATAATGTCGCCGAAAGTGTATCTGACCTGTCAGAAGAAAATGTTAACCTAACAAAAGATTTTTGCGTGATTTCAGGAAGAAAATCAAAAAGAGAAGAAAAAATCAACCGTAAAAGACAAATAAAAAAAACGATAATAATTACACAAATCGAACAACACGTAAATTAAACCAAAATAAAGTTATTGCAAATCAAACCAAAAGCTGAGAAGTCATTTATTGTAGTTGTGATTGTGGCTCACATCTTCCTCTGGTTTTACGTCCAGAAACGGCTTAAACGCCTTCTATGAGTCGAGGATATGCTTCCCATCCAGTTTTCTTACAAGCTGGCAAACAGGGTCTTTTAACATCAGATTCCCAAGATGTTGCCATTCCCTTTGGAATTGCGGCCATAAATCAAGAATTTCTCTTTGTACGTCTCCACTAGGATGCGTCTCAAGAGAAAGTTGGATATTACCCAAATTCTCCTTACTCAGTCCATCCTTAATGAATTCAATTTTATCATCTCGATTAGAGGACGGAATCCCAATAGAACGACATTTACCGTTACACGTCCATCGTGCACATTTGTGGCAATTTGAACTCATGCGCTTTGCTCGTCGCTTCTTTGCAAAAGTGCTTCTACCTGTACCTGGTAAATGCAAAACAGGAAGATATTCATCTTCACGTACCTTGGCTTCAATTATCCAACGTATGTCTCCAGGAATCCCTTTGTGCATAAGCATTCTTAATATTTCAAACCGAACTTGGTAAAGCTTCAGTAAAATATTTCGAGGAAAAGGAGGAAATCGTTTTTGCAATCTTGTGAGAATATCATCCATCCTAAAAAAAAAAAATGAAAAAAAATTGAAAGAGAAATTGGAAGAGAAATTTATATACAATATCAGTTTTGTGGGTAGCTGATGGAACCGATTTAAATAATCACGGAGTACCGTTATCCGCCATTTAACCGGGGTTAAAAAAAATAAAAATAAAAATTATATTTACATCTAGTTATTTTCAAAACAAGGATCAGAAAGAAAAACAACATAAAAAGACTCAAAAACAAAACACTCTAAATAAAATCCTAAATTCTTCCCCCCACACATAATTCTTACATTGTCATTAATGTAATGCTATTAATCCCAAATGAAAGAATCATGTGTAAGTGAAAAGAACTAATAAACAAAATAAACTTGTGCAGCCTAAATGAACTTAGAAACACTAAACACAATTAGTAAAGAAACATAAGAAAAAGATAAAGAAAAAGAGAGCAAATCTGAGGATGGCAGTTTGGCAATGCTTTCACTAATTAGGCTGCCTCCCCCAATTAGCACTTGATTTAGTGTTTTGAACCTAACCAACACCCCTTCTTGGCATTTTAGGCTTGTCATGCTCATACATGAAATTTCCCAAATTTATGCGTTTGAGAGGAAGCTTTCTTTGCACAACAGTGGATGCATTCTCCATTACAAGTATTATTCCATCATCCTTTGTGGTGCATATGTCATCGAGGAATGGAGCATATTTTGATACTTGTTGAATGACCTCCACAAACAAGTTGTTTAAGGTTTCCGGCATGTGTTGTTCATGTTCTTCCTCCTTGAACTTAGCAAATCTACTAGGAAAAGGTGGAGAAGAAACATTAGTAAAAAGTGAAACCTTAAATGTTACCTCAGGTGCCGAAATACTCTTATTTGGATCTTTGGCTTCATTATCCTCAAGAATAGAATCCATCTCTAATTTTGTTTCATCCTCATCTTGTTCCTCATTCTTCAAGGTCACAATAGTAGCATTCTCCTTTGGGTTAACCATCGTTTGGGCTGGGAGTTCTTCAGATCTTTGTGCTACCCATCCCACCATACTACTAGCCAATTGGCTCATTTGCTTTTCCAAACTCTGGATGCTTGCCCTTGTTTCCTGTTGAAATTGCAAAGAATCAGTAACAAGAGAATAGACAAGATCTTCTAAAGAAGTACCTGAGTTTTGAGTCATATGTGGTGGTTGAAAAAGATCTAGTTCTTGAGACCATGATTGATTGAAGCTAGATGGATGAGTGTAATTGGCATAAGGGTCTACTTCTTGGTAATTTTTCGAGTAGCCATAATTAGTATGATCCCACCATCCCTCATGGTAAGTGTTTGAGTAATGATCATACTGTTGGTCTTGGAACACTTGATGGCCGCCTGTCACGCGGGTGACCCGGGTTCGATCCCCGGCAACGGCGCCAAAAATTTGATGCACCCAAAAGAGTGTATCTTATTTAACCTTGCACTAAAAAGATCAATTGTAAGTATAATGATTAGCAAGGGTCGAGTCCTCAGGGATTGGGTTTTAATCTATGAGTTATTAGTTTATAACTTACGTTAAAAAAAAAAACAATAAAAGAAAAGGGGTTTTTGAAGCCAGATTTAAACTAGAGTAAATAATAAGAATAAGATGCAAGGCGGTATAACCAGCCAATAAAAATATATATACTAAATTAGGCGGTATAACCAGCCAATAAAAACATATATACTAAATTAGGCGGTATAACCAGCCAATAAAAATAAAACAAAGTTAATATACAAATTAGGCGGTATAACCAGCCAATAAAAATAAATATACTTTTAAAAATAAGCAAACTAGAAAAGTAAGAAAACAAGTAAGTAAGAAGAATCAAATATGAAAAATATGGTTAAGGTTTCATTCTCCACCACTAGACATCATTAAGAATCAATTTCAGATCTATCAATATCAACCAACTATCAAAGTTAACAACCGTAGATAACAACAAGCTCTGTTATCCCAATCTTTCCTTAGTTTGTCGTTAAATAGAACAAGCTCTCTATTTAATCTCTAACCATTAAACAACCTAGAATAAGCTCTCTAAATTCAATTTAATGGCAGCTTTATGATGAGAAAGATAGGTTGATCTAAGCAACAAACACATAAGCTCAGATTGTTCAACTTAGGTTATGTTCCACTTTGCAATTATTGAAAACTTGACCATAATCATTAATCATAAATTGCCACTTATGAATAGGAAATCAAGACAATTACACGGATCAAGATTCCTAAACTAGCAATAGATAATTATCAAGATCTATCTAGTTGTACACCTAAATAAATCAAGACAACATCATGAACAATTCTTGTAGAAGAACATAAGCAACTTTGATAGAAAATTAATGATAGATAGAATCTCAAAATCAATCTCAAAACATGTCTAGGGCTTTGAAATCACCCTTAACCAAATAGAAGTTTAGCCTAGCATAGGCATTGTAAACATAAACATAAAATTAAAGAGAATCTAAGAAGGAAATAAAAGAAAGAAAGAAGAAGAAGAAGAATATTAATTATCCAACCTCTTGCTCTTTCTAAAGAAAAAGAAAACTAGATAAAAGAAAGAAGAAGAAAACTTAGAGAATTTTATTACAATGGCTAATATCCTACCTATCTACAATATGATCCCTTACAATCATCCAAGGCCCTCTATTTATACACATTTTGGAGGGCTAAATGACAAGAGACAAGCTTTACAAATTTCAAAGGTATGTATAATAGGTGGGTGCATTTTCTAACAATTTTCGTCATACATGACGATTTTGATCAGCCAACTTGATGGTCGATTTTTTCAATTTTGGAGGCCTTATCTGATCACATGGTCTTCTAGAAAAATGTTACCCTATCAGTTACGGATCCATAGCCATTCGAATCAGCTCATTTGCTGATGTGGATAAGAAGATATGGGCAAAATACGAAAACAGGTCAGCACAGACGTCATTGCACATCAGCCAACTTCATGGTCGATTTCTCTAGGGAAAACGACTCCGTTTCAAGAAGTGTAAAACATGAAAAAGATAAATATGCCTCTTAGCTTTGCACGGCTACAAATTTCAGCCTTATTGCTTCAGTGAAACTTGAGATATAGCTGATATGGCAAAAGGTGTCGGAACTGGAACTGAACTGGATTTGCCCTTAATTCTAGTAATCTGAAATCACTCAAAGAAACTTGTGAAAAACACCAAAATACATAAAAATATAAAAGATCATAAACACAATTAGACTAAACAATAATAACTCGTATTTGACACAAAACAATAATAAAACATAACTAAAAACTATATAATTATACGAGTTATCAGCTTTCTTTGCACAACAGTGGATGCATTCTCCATTACAAGTATTATTCCATCATCCTTTGTGGTGCATATGTCATCGAGGAATGGAGCATATTTTGATACTTGTTGAATGACCTCCACAAACAAGTTGTTTAAGGTTTCCGGCATGTGTTGTTCATGTTCTTCCTCCTTGAACTTTGCAAATCTACTAGGAAAAGGTGGAGTAGAAACATTAGTAAAAAGTGAAACCTTAAACATTACCTCAGGTGCCGAAATACTCTTATTTGGATCTTTGGCTTCATTATCCTCAAGAATAGAATCCATCTCTAATTTTGTTTCATCCTCATCTTGTTCCTCATTCTTCAAGGTCACAATAGTAGCATTCTCCTTTGGGTTAACCATCGTTTGGGCTGGGAGTTCTTCAGATCTTTGTGCTACCCATCCCACCATACTACTAGTCAATTGGCTCATTTGCTTTTCCAAACTCTGGATGCTTGCCCTTGTTTCCTGTTGAAATTGCAAAGAATCAGTAACAAGAGAATAGACAAGATCTTCTAAAGAAGTACCTGAGTTTTGAGTCATATGTGGTGGTTGAAAAAGATCTGGTTCTTGAGACCATGATTGATTGAAGCTAGATGGATGAGTGTAATTGGCATAAGGATCTACTTCTTGGTAATTTTTCGAGTAGCCATAATTAGTATGATCCCACCATCCCTCATGGTAAGTGTTTGAGTAATGATCATACTGTTGGTCTTGAAACACTTGATGGCCTTGACATCCTCCCATGGCCAATTGTTGAACTGGGGAGGTGAGATTGGCTTGTTGATTCTCCATGTTTATGTATGCCACCAACTTTTCAAGTGTTAGATTGCTCAATTCCATTGTTTTTTTTTTTTTAATTTGAAAAGAAAAACTTGTATGTACAAGAAAATAAAACTAATTAGAACTGAAAATAAGAATAAACCAAGTAACAAATAAACTAAAGAAAGCAATCCCCGGCAACGGCGCCAAAAATTTGATGCACCCAAAAGAGTGTATCTTATTTAACCTTGCACTAAAAAGATCAATTGTAAGTATAATGATTAGCAAGGGTCGAGTCCTTAGGGATTGGGTTTTAATCTATGAGTTATTAGTTTATAACTTACGTTCAAAGAAAACAATAAAAGAAAAGGGGTTTTTGAAGCCAGATTTAAACTAAAGTAAATAATAAGAATAAGATGCAAGGCGGTATAACCAGCCAATAAAAATATATATACTAAATTAGGCGGTATAACCAGCCAATAAAAATAAATATACTTTTAAAAATAAACAAACTAGAAAAGTAAGAAAACAAGTAAGTAAGAAGAATCAAATATGAAAAATATGGTTAAGGTTTCATTCTCCACCACTAGACATCATTAAGAATCAATTTCAGATCTATCAATATCAACCAACTATCAAAGTTAACAACCGTAGATAACAACAAGCTCTGTTATTGCACATCAGCCAACTTGATGGTCGATTTCTTCAATATTGGAGGCTTTATCTGATTACATGGTCTTCTAGACAAATGTTCCCCTACCAGTTAGTGATCCATAGCCGTTGGAATCAGCTCATTTTCTGATGTGTATCGGACGATATGGTCAAAATGCGAAAACTGCTCAGGACAGACGTCATTGCACATCATCCAACTTGATGGTTGATTTCGCTAGGGAAAACGACTCCGTTTCAAGAAGTGTAAAACATGAAAAAGATAGATATGCCTCTTAACTTTGCACGGTTAAAATTTCAGCCTTATTGCTTCACTGAAACTCCAGATATAGCTGATATGGCGAAAGGTGTCGGAACTGGAACTGAACTGGATTTGCCCTTAATTCTAGTAATCTGAAATCACTCAAAGAAACTTGTGAAAAACACCAAATTACATAAAAATATAAAAGATCATAAACACAATTAGACTAAACAATAATAACTCGTATTTGACACAAAACAATAATAAAACATAACTAAAAACTATATAATTATACGAGTTATCAGTTTATCTAAGCAACAAACACATAAGCTCGGATTGTTCAACTTAGGTTATGTTCCACTTTGCAATTATTGAAAACTTGACCATAATCATTAATCACAAATTGCCACTTATGAATAGGAAATCAAGACAATTACACGGATCAAGACTCCTAGACTAGCAATAGATAATTATCAAGATCTATCTAGTTGTACACCTAAATAAATCAAGACAACATCATGAACAATTCTTGTAGAAGAACATAAGCAACTTTGATAGAAAATTAATGATAGATAGAATCTGAAAATCAATCACAAAACATGTCTAGGGCTTTGAAATCACCCTTAACCAAATAGAAGTTTAGCCTAGCATAGCCATTTTAAACATAAACATAAAATTAAAGAGAATCTAAGAAGGAAATAAAAGAAAGAAAGAAGAAGAAGAAAATAAAGAAAAAGAAAAAGAAAACTAGAGAAAAGAAAGAAGAAGAAAACTTAGAGAATTTTATTACAATGGCTAATTTCCTACCAATCTACCCTCTCTTACAATCATCCAAGGCCCTCTATTTATACACATTTTGGAAGGCTAAATGACAAGAGACAAGCTTTACAAATTTCAAAGGTAGGTATAATAGGTGGGTGCATTTTTCTAACAATTTTCGTCATATTGTATGACAATTTTGATCAGCCAACTTGATGGTCGATTTTGTCAATTTTGGAGGCCTGATCTGATCACATGGTCTTCTAGAAAAATGTTCCCCTATCAGTTACTGATCCATATCCGTTCGAATCAGCTCATTTTCTGATGTGGATAAGAAGATATGGGCAAAATATGAAAACAGGTCAGCACAGACGTCATTGCACATCAGCCAACTTGATGGTCAATTTCGCTAGGGAAAACGACTCCGTTTCAAGAAGTGTAAAACATGAAAAAGATAGATATGCCTCTTAACTTTGCACGGTTAAAATTTCAGCCTTATTGCTTCAGTGAAACTCGAGATATAGCTAATATGGCAAAAGGTGTCGGAACTGGAACTGAACTGGATTTGCCCTTAATTCTAGTAATCTGAAATCACTCAAAGAAACTTGTGAAAAACACCAAATTACATAAAAATATAAAAGATCATAAACACAATTAGACTAAACAATAATAACTCATATTTGACACAAAACAATAATAAAACATAACTAAAAACTATATAATTATACGAGTTATCAAAGAACATAAGCAACTTTGATAGAAAACAATGATAGATAGATTCTGAAAATTAATTACATAACATGTCTAGGGCTTTGAAATCACCCTTAACCAAATAAGTTTAGCCTAACATAAGCATGGATAATATATACATAAAACTAAAAAGAAAAATAAAAATAAAAGAATGGAGAAGAAGAAGAAGAACAATGATGATCCCTTGAGTCTCCTCAAAAGATGTCTAGTTTGTGGCTCAAAAGATGGTATTTATAGAGCTTTAAAACCCTGAGAATAAGTCCTTGCCGCACAAGTAAGCCTGGAGGCAGAAAAATCACGTTTTTGCCTTTTTTTAAGATTTGCGGTTAGGGTTTTTCTGGCCGCAGGATTCTTTAGGGGATCTTCTAGCGCCATTTTGAATGACCATTTCTTATCCGATTTGGGCCCATAATATATCGTTGGAAAGATAATAAAGTCAGCTTCAAAAATGAAGAAGGAAGTTTCTTCAAATAAAGAACCGAACATCATATCTTCCTTAAAACAAGCTCCGAAGGTCAAATCTGCCTGATTGCTTCTCAACCAGAAATTGATATTTTTGACTCCCAAGTTTTCTTCCATCTTGTGATTATGATTTTTTATGCTCTTTAATATCATTATTGACAACTTTTGACTTCATTCTCCTTATTGTACCTAAAATTCAAAAACATAATATAAGTAAACAAGATAAAGATCGAAAACATAACAAAAACTAAAGGTAGAAAGGCATAAAATGTATATTTTATGAGCTTATCAAATACCCCCACACTTAGCTTTTTGCTAGTCCTCGAGCAAAACAAAATAAAAATAAAATAAGAAAATCTAATCTAATCCACTTTCATAGGAAATCACGGTGGCACTTAGCATGTGACACAAGCCTTTAAACCCCTAGGTGTCCTTGGTGGACGAGTTTAGTCTCGTGAGGGTTTACTAGGACGATACCCACAAACATTGAAGACATAAGAAAAACTAAAAAAAGTTAAAAATAATAATAATAATAATTACAACTATTCCTTGCAATATAAATTAGAGATAATCATTGGACAAGTCTTATAAACTAATCAATAGCTTAAAGAAATTTACAAAAAATCTTGCTTGAATGTAAATCGTTTGAGTTAAGCCAATATTAACATAACATATATCAATCAAAATAGTGCATATTCAAACTTAATCTCAACTCCTCACTATACTTCATGATTTTCACTCTTTAAAGTAGTGGTAAAGTGTTTACACTCAATCAATCTCATGAAAACACTTCTACCATATGCTTGCTTGTCCACCTATTCTCCACTATTTATTCAAGAGGTCTTTATTCAAGGTTGCAATGGGGCTAAGGGGTTGTAACGTGGTTAAAGAATAAAAGATAAAGGATATTACAAAAGTTCCAAAGATTTTATAGAGTTTAGAGACATAATAAGATTCATACAAAGAAACTTCTCAAAACTCTTTACAAGTACATAATCACGTAGGCCGAATATTCATATTGGGCCTTTTCTTCATTCTAAACAACTTTCAAACATCTTTTTCTTTTCATTAACTAGAAGTTCAAGAGATTATTGATGCACCCAAAAGAGTGTATCTTATTTAACCTTGCACTAAAAAGATCAATTGTAAGTATAGTAGTTAGCAAGGGTCGAGTCCTCAGGGATTGGGTTTTAGTTTATAAGTTAATAGTTTAAAACTTAAATTCAAGAACAATAAAATAAAAGGGGTTTTTGAAATCAGATTTAAACTAAAGTAAATAATAAGAATGAGATGCAAGGCGGTATAACCAGCCAATAAAAATATATATACTAAATTAGGCGGTATAACCAGCCAATAAAAATATATATATTAAATTAGGCGGTATAACCAGCCAATAAAAATAAAACAAAGTTAATATACAAATTAGGCGGTATAACCAGCCAATAAAAATAAATATACTTTTAAAAATAAGCAAACTAGAAAAGTAAGAAAACAAGTAAGTAAGAAGAATCAAATATGAAAAATATGGTTAAGGTTTCATTCTCCACCACTAGACATCATTAAGAATCAATTTCAGATCTATCAATATCAACCAACTATCAAAGTTAACAACCGTAGATAACAACAAGCTCTGTTATCCCAATCTTTCCTTAGTTTGTCGTTAAATAGAACAAGCTCTCTATTTAATCTCTAACCATTAAACAACCTAGAATAAGCTTTCTAAATTCAATTTAATGGCAGCTTTATGATGAGAAAGATAGGTTGATCTAAGCAACAAACACATAAGCTCGGATTGTTCAACTTAGGTTATGTTCCATTTTGCAATTATTGAAAACTTGACCATAATCATTAATCACAAATTGCCACTTATCAAGACAATTACACGGATCAAGACTCCTAAACTAGCAATAGATAATTATCAAGATCTATCTAGTTGTACACCTAAATAAATCAAGACAACATCATGAACAATTCTTGTAGAAGAACATAAGCAACTTTGATAGAAAATTAATGATAGATAGAATCTGAAAATCAATCACAAAACATGTCTAGGGCTTTGAAATCACCCTTAACCAAATAGAAGTTTAGCCTAGCATAGGCATTGTAAACATAAACATAAAATTAAAGAAAATCTAAGAAGAAAATAAAAGAAAGAAAGAAGAAGAGGAAGAATATTAATTATCCAACCTCTTGCTCTCTCTAAAGAAAAAGAAAACTAGAGAAAAGAAAGAAAACTAGAGAAAAGAAAGAAGAAGAAAACTTAGAGAATTTTATTAAAATGGCTAATATCCTACCTATCTACCATCTCTTACAATCATCCAAGGCCCTCTATTTATACACATTTTGGAGGGCTAAATGACAAGAGACAAGCTTTACAAATTTCAAAGGTAGGTATAATAGGTGGGTGAATTTTTCTAACAATTTTCGTCATATTGTATGACAATTTTGATCAGCCAAATTTATGGTCGATTTCGTCAATGTTCGAGGCCTGATCTGATCACATGGTCTTCTAGAAAAAGGTTCCCCTATCAGTTACGGATCCATAGCCGTTGGAATCAGCTCATTTGCTGATGTGGATAAGCAGATATGAGCAAAATACGAAAACAGGTCAGCACAGACGTCATTGCACATCAGCCAACTTGATGGTCGATTTCGTCAATATTAGAGGCCTGATCTGATCATATGGTCTTCTAGACAAAGGTTCCCGTATCAGTTACGGATCCATAGCCATTGGAATCAGCTCATTTGCTGATGTGGATAAGTAGATATGGGCAAAATACGAAAACAGGTCAGCACAGATGTCATTGCACATCAGCCAACTTGATGGTCGATTTCGCTAGGGAAAACGACTCCGTTTCAAGAAGTGTAAAACATGAAAAAGATAGATATGCCTCTTAGCTTTGCACGGCTACAAATTTCAGCCTTATTGCTTCAGTGAAACTCCAGATATAGCTGATATGGAAAAAGGTGTCGGAACTGGAACTGAACTGGATTTGCCCTTAATTCTAGTAATCTGAAATCACTCAAAGAAACTTGTGAAAAACACCAAATTACATAAAAATATAAAAGATCATAAACACAATTAGACTAAACAATAATAACTCGTATTTGACACAAAACAATAATAAAACATAACTAAAAACTATATAATTATACGAGTTATCACACCCCCACACTTAGCTTTTTGCTAGTCCTCGAGCAAAATCAAATAAAAATAAAATAAGAAAATCTAACCTAATCCACTTTCGTAGGAAATCACGGTGGCACTTAGCATGTGACACAAGCCTTTAAACCCCTAGGTGTCCCTAGTGGACGAGTTTAGTCTCGTGAGGGTTTACTAGAACGATACCCACAAACATTGAAAAACTAAAATATAAATAAACTACATATACTAAAAATATTTATTCCTAATCTTTTCAATACAAATTAGAGACAATCTTTGAACAAGTCTTATAAACTAATCAATAGCTTAAAGAATTTCACAAAAAATCATGCTTGAATGTAAATTGTTTGAGTTAAGCCAATATTAACATAACATATCTCAATCAAAATAGTGCATGTTCAAATTTAATCTCAACTTCTCACATGGGATACCCTCATGATTTTCACTCTTTAAAGTAGTGGTGAAGTGTTTACACTCAATCAATCTCATGAAAACAGTTCTACCATATTCTTGCTTGTCCACCTATTCTCCACTATTTAGATCATACAGCTTCATTAATCAAGAGGTCTTTAATCAAGGTTGTAATGGGGCCAAGGGGTTTGTAATGTGGTTGAAGAACAAAAGGATAACGATATCACAAAGGTTCCAAAGAGTTCATAAAGTTTAGAGACATAATAAGATCATACAAACAAACTTATCAAAACTCTTTACAAGTACATAGTCACCTAGGCCGGATATTCATGTTGGGCCTTTTCTTCATTCTAAACAACTTTGTAACATCTTTTTCTTTTTCCACAAATTCAAGAGATGATTCATATTTTTTTTTTTACATAGGAATGTATTTGCCAGTATTCCATTTCTTTTTCTCTTGACTTTTCTTTTCTTTTCCCCCCACACTTATTTCTTGTTTCTAACCCAAATTTTTAACTAAAAATATCCCTTGTTTTTTTGCAATATGTCTCAAAATATATAATCCATCTTTAGAACAAGGGTAAGGATATAAGTATATTTAAGCTAGGTGTAAGTTGTGGTTACCAATAAAACATCATATTTAATGTAGGCTCAAATTGGCTCACTAGTGGGGATGTTCTCTTAGAACATTAATAATGGATGGCTGTTTGGCTCTGGTTATAATCCTAATGCCTCTATCATATTCATGTTGTCACATGTATCAATATAGTCTCAAACAGTTTAAAGCAAGTTCTAGAGAATCATGTAATCATAAGAGCACTCAAGAAAGAAATTAGATTGATTTGTATAATGCATCAATCATTATAGGCTCAAAAACTCACAAGGATGATTATACAAGTCAGATTAAGTCTAAACATGCTTCTTTCTCAATCAACATATCATATTAACATTGGCTCATAAAAAGGTTGACATCAAGCTCAATTCTCATGAAAATCTTCTCACTAATAAATCTGTTTTAGACTTATGCAATTCATATCTCATCATTGTATTAAAAAGGAACTAAAACACACTAAAAAAAAATAATAATAATAATAAAGACTCATAAAAAAAAATAGTAGACAAAAATAAACGAAATCCTAAATCATTCCCCCCACACTTAATTCTTACATTGTCCTCAATGTAAGTCTATTAACCCAAATGAAAGAATCATGTGTAAGAGAAAAGAACTAATAACATAAGAATAGGAACAACTAAGACTCAAAACAAAACAAACTCATGCAACCTAAATAATCCTAAAATACTAAACAAAAATTAACAAGTAAACATAAAAAGATTAAAATCAAACTGACAAGGTATGTCTCAAGTCTCCCTTACTCAGACCTTGTTCAGAATGAATACTTCTAAATTGCTTAAAATACAACAAACTTTTTTTTTTTTTTAAATTAGAAAAAGATTAAAATCAAACTGACAAGGTATGTCTCAAGTCTCCCTTACTCAGACCTTGTTCATAATGAATACTTCTAAATTGCTTAAAACACAACAAACTTTTTTTTTTTTTAAGAAGGTAAAATTTAGGAGATATTACCTGTAGAGGTTGCTAACCACTTATTATAACTGAGACACAACAAACAAAATGTTAGATAATGTCACAAAGACAAAGTGCAATCCACTCCTTGCTCGTCCATATCTCTTTTTCTTTTTCCGAGCGTTTGCGAAACAACCGTAGCAGATAAATACTCATAAGCTTGGAGCTTTTTGAGTAAATCTTCAATGGTTGTAGCAGAAATTATGGTTCTCCTTGCCTCTAAAAACATGAATCCATTATCCACAGCATTATCTAAATATGAAAGCAAATTACTAAAATAACCATTAATATTAAGCAAACCAATGGGTTTCTTATTTGTGACCAAAGATGACCAAGAAGCCACGCAAGCTATTTCTTCCAATGTACCCAGACCTCCTGGTAAAGCAATGAATGCATCGGCAGAATGGTACATGATTGTTATCCGTTCAGGGATACTCCAGACTTGTATTTCCTTACCCAAGGTAGGTCCACAAAAATCTGTGAATAGTTTTGGCACGATTCCTAGAACTGGACTTCCTCCGGCGTGTGCTGCTGTAGCGACTGCTCCCATTAAACCCGTACTACCGCCTCCATAAATCAACTGGATCTTTTGTTGGGCAAGTATTACTCCAACTCTTATGGCTTCATCAGCGAATATGTTATTTTTCCCTGGATAAGCACCTCCAAAAATACAAATTTTTTTTAATGCGTTGGGACGAAATACTTTCCATTTTTTTTTCTTTTTTTTCGATGCCTGAAAGAGAATGAGTACATGGTGTAATATATAGAGGACTGAGTAGTGAATCAGACAAGAGTAATAATGTCGCCGAAAGTGTATCTGACCTGTCAGAAGAAAATGTTAACCTAACAAAAGATTTTTTCGTGATTTCAGGAAGAAAATCAAAAAGAGAAGAAAAATCAACCGTAAAAGACAAATAAAAAAAAAGAATAATTACACAAATCGAATAACACGTAAATTAAACCGAAATAAAGTTATTGCAAATCAAACCAAAAGCTGAGAAGTCATTTATTGTAGTTGTGATTGTGGCTCACATCTTCCTCTGGTTTTACGTCCAGAAACGGCTTAAACGCCTTCTATGAGTCGAGGATATGCTTCCCATCCAGTTTTCTTACAAGCTGGCAAACAGGGTCTTTTAACATCAGATTCCCAAGATGTTGCCATTCCCTTTGGAATTGCGGCCATAAATCAAGAATTTCTCTTTGTACGTCTCCACTAGGATGCGTCTCAAGAGAAAGTTGGATATTACCCAAATTCTCCTTACTCAGTCCATCCTTAATGAATTCAATTTTATCATCTCGATTAGAGGACGGAATCCCAATAGAACGACATTTACCGTTACACGTCCATCGTGCACATTTGTGGCAATTTGAACTCATGCGCTTTGCTCGTCGCTTCTTTGCAAAAATGCTTCTACCTGTACCTGGTAAATGCAAAACAGGAAGATATTCATCTTCACGTACCTTGGCTTCAATTATCCAACGTATGTCTCCAGGAATCCCTTTGTGCATAAGCATTCTTAATCTTTCAAATCGAACTTGGTAAAGCTTCAGTAAAATATTTCGAGGAAAAGGAGGAAATCGTTTCTGCAATCTTGTGAGAATATCATCCATCCTGAAAAAAAAATGAAAAAAATTGGAAGAGAAATTTATATACAATATCAGTTTTGTGGGTAGCTGATGGAACCGATTTAAATAATCACGGAGTACCGTTATCCGCCATTTAACCGGGGTTAAAAAAATTAAAAATTATATTTACATCTAGTTATTTTCAAAACAAGGATCGGAAAGAAAAACAACATAAAAAGACACAAAAACAAAACACTCTAAATAAAATCCTAAATTCTTCCCCCCACACATAATTCTTACATTGTCATTAATGTAATGCTATTATCCCCCAATGCAAGAATTATATGTAAGAGAAAAGAATTATTAAACAAAAGAAACTTATGCAGCCTAAATGAACTTAAAAACAGTAAACACAATTAACAAAGAAACATAAGAAATAAAAATAAAAACAATAAAAATAAAAATAATAAAAGAAAAAGGAAAAGAAAGAGAAAGAGAAAGAGAAAGCAAATCTGAATATGGAAGGTTGGCAATTTCATCTTTAATTGGGCTGCCTTCCCAATTAACACTTGAGTTAGTGTTTTGAATCTAACCAACACCCCTTCTTGGATTTTTAGGCTTGTCAGGCTCATACATGAAATTTCCCAAATTTATGCGTTTGAGAGGAAGCTTTCTTTGCACAACAGTGGATGCATTCTCCATTACAAGTATTATTGATAACTCGTATAATTATATAGTTTTTAGTTATGTTTTATTATTGTTTTGTGTCAAATACGAGTTATTATTGTTTAGTCTAATTGTGTTTATAATCTTTTATATTTTTATGTAATTTGGTGTTTTTCACAAGTTTCTTTGAGTGATTTCAGATTACTAGAATTAAGGGCAAATCCAGTTCAGTTCCAGTTCCGACACCTTTTGCCATATCAGCTATATCTCGAGTTTCACTGAAGCAATAAGGCTGAAATTTTAACCGTGCAAAGTTAAGAGGCCTATCTATCTTTTTCATGTTTTATACTTCTTGAAACGGAGTCGTTTTCCCTAGCGAAATCAACCATCAAGTTGGCTGATGTGCAATGACGTCTGTCCTGAGCAGTTTTCGCATTTTTACCATATCGTCCGATACACATCAGCAAATGAGCTGATTCCAACGGCTATGGATCACTAACTGATAGGGGAACATTTGTCTAGAAGACCATGTGATCAGATAAAGCCTCCAATATTGAAGAAATCGACCATCAAGTTGGCTGATGTGCAATGACGTCTGTGCTGACCTGTTTTCGTATTTTGCCCATATCTTCTTCTCCACATCAGAAAATGAGCTGATTCCAACGGCTATGAATCAGTAACGCATAGGGGAACATTTTTCTAGAAGACCATGTGATCAGATCAGGCCTCCAATATTGAAGAAATCGACCATCAAGTTGGCTGATCAAAATTGTCATACAATATGACGAAAATTGTAAGAAAAATGCACCCACCTATTATACCTACCTTTGAAATTTGTAAAGCTTGTCTCTTGTCATTTAGCCCTCCAAAATGTGTATAAATAGAGGGCCTTGGATGATTGTAGAGGATCATATTGTACATAGGTAGGATATTAGCCATTTTAATAAAATTCTCTAAGTTTTCTTCTTCTTTCTTTTCTCTAGTTTTCTTTCTTTTCTCTAGTTTTCTTTTTCTTTAGAGAGAGCAAGAGGTTGGATAATTAATATTCTTCCTCTTCTTCTTTCTTTCTTTTATTTTCTTCTTAGATTTTCTTTAATTTTATGTTTATGTTTACAATGCCTATGCTAGGCTAAACTTCTATTTGGTTAAGGGTGATTTCAAAGCCCTAGACATGTTTTGTGATTGATTTTCAGATTCTATCTATCATTAATTTTCTATCAAAGTTGCTTATGTTCTTCTACAAGAATTGTTCATGATGTTGTCTTGATTTATTTAGGTGTACAACTAGATAGATCTTGATAATTATCTATTGCTAGTTTAGGAGTCTTGATCCGTGTAATTGTCTTGATTTCCTATTCATAAGTGGCAATTTGTGATTAATGATTATGGTCAAGTTTTCAATAATTGCAAAGTGGAACATAACCTAAGTTGAACAATCTGAGCTTATGTGTTTGTTGCTTAGATCAACCTATCTTTCTCATCATAAAGCTGCCATTAAATTGAATTTAGAGAGCTTATTCTAGGTTGTTTAATGGTTAGAGATTAAATAGAGAGCTTGTTCTATTTAACGACAAACTAAGGAAAGATTGGGGTAACAGAGCTTGTTGTTATCTACGGTTAGTTGTACACCTAAACAAATCAAGACAACATCATGAACAATTCTTGTAGAAGAACATAAGCAACTTTGATAGAAAATTAATGATAGATAGAATCTGAAAATCAATCACAAAACATGTCTAGGGCTTTGAAATCACCCTTAACCAAATAGAAGTTTAGCCTAGCATAGGCATTATAAACATAAAATTAAATAGAATCTAAGAAGAAAATAAAAGAAAGAAAGAAGAAGAAGAAGAATATTAATTATCCAACCTCTTGCTCTTTCTAAAGAAAGAGAAAACTAGAGAAAAGAAAGAAGAAGAAAACTTAGAGAATTTTATTACAAAGGCTAATATCCTACCAATGTACAATAGATAATTATCTATTGCTAGTTTAGGAGTCTTGATCCGTGTAATTGTCTTGATTTCCTATTCATAAGTGGCAATTTGTGATTAATGATTATGGTCAAGTTTTCAATAATTGCAAAGTGGAACATAACCTAAGTTGAACAATCCGAGCTTATGTGTTTGTTGCTTAGATCAACCTATCTTTCTCATCATAAAGCTGCCATTAAATTGAATCTAGAGAGCTTATTCTAGGTTGTTTGATGGTTAGAGATTAAATAGAGAGCTTGTTCTATTTAACGACAAACTAAGGAAAGATTGGGATAACAGAGCTTGTTGTTATCTACGGTTGTTAACTTTGATAGTTGGTTGATATTGATAGATCTGAAATTGATTCTTAATGATGTCTAGTGGTGGAGAATGAAACCTTAACCATATTTTTCATATTTGATTCTTCTTACTTACTTGTTTTCTTACTTTTCTAGTTTGTTTATTTTTAAAAGTATATTTATTTTTATTGGCTGGTTATACCGCCTAATTTGTATATTAACTTTGTTTTATTTTTATTGGCTGGTTATACCGCCTAATTTAGTATATATATTTTTATTGGCTGGTTATACCGCCTAATTTAGTATATATATTTTTATTGGCTGGTTATACCGCCTTGCATCTTATTCTTATTATTTACTTTAGTTTAAATCTGGCTTCAAAAAAACCCCTTTTCTTTTATTGTTCTTGAATTTAAGTTTTAAACTATCAACTTATAAACTAAAACCCAATCCCTGAGGACTCGACCCTTGCTAACTACTATACTTACAATTGATCTTTTTAGTGCAAGGTTAAATAAGATACACTCTTTTGGGTGCATCAAGTTTTTGGCGCCGTTGCCGGGGATTGCTTTCTTTAGTTTATTAGTTTATTGGTTTATTCTTATTTTCTGTTCTAATTATTTACTTTCTTATTTTTTTTTTTATTAGTGAATGTTCCAAGCTCCCGAAAAAGACTTACGACTTAGAAAAATTCGGGAATTTATAACTTCTCACCAACAACCAATCGAGGAGTTGACCCAAAACATCCAAGAGAAGCAAGGAGAGATGGCAGCAGCTGACAACCGAACTCTCAAGGAGCTAGCCACTCCGGACTTGGGTCAACAACCATTATGCATTGAATATGCTAATCTTGAGGTAGCTTTTGAATTAAAATCTGGTTTGATTCACCTTCTCCCAACTTTTCATGGTTTTGCAGGAGAGGATCCAAATAAGCACCTCAAGGAATTCCATGTAGTTTGCTCAAGCATGAGACCAACAGGGGTCACGGAAGAGCAAGTTAAGTTGAGAGCCTTCCCATTCTCTCTAGCTGATTCAGCAAAGGAATGGCTATACTATCTACCATCCGGGACCATCACTACATGGAATGATTTGAAGAAAGCATTCTTGGAAAGGTATTTCCCAGCATCTAAGGCTGCCAACATTAGGAAAGAGATATGTGGGATTCGGCAATACAACGGAGAGTCCTTATATGAATATTGGGAGACGTTCAAGAAACTTTGTGCATCATGTCCACATCATCAGATAAGTGAACAACTTCTCATCCAATACTTCTATGAAGGTCTCATGCCCATGGAGAGAAGTATGATAGATGCCGCTAGTGGGGGAGCTCTAGTTGATAAGACTCCCAGGGCTGCTAGAACATTAATCTCCAACATGGCAGCCAATTCTCAACAGTTCTCAATGAGACAAGATCCACCACCACAATCCAAGAGAGTTAATGAGGTAAGTATATCATCCCTTGAACAAAAATTTGATAAACTGACTTCTCTTGTTCAACAATTGGCTGTAGGTAAAATACAACAAATAAAGGCTTGTGGCATATGTTCAAACATAGGGCACCAAACTGATATGTGTCCAACACTTCAAGAGGATACCAATGAACATGTGAATGCCATGGGTGGATTTCAGAACCAATCAAGGAAATATGATCCCTACTCAAACACATACAATCCAGGATGGAGGGATCATCCAAACTTCAATTATGGAGGGAACCAATCACAAACTATTCCTCCACCATTTGACCACAGGCCACCGGGTTTTCAGCAAAGAGTGCAACAACCATACCAAACCCGACAACAACTACCACCCACCCAAAATTCAGGTACTTCTCTTGAAGATCTTGTTAAAGCTCTTTCTACTAATACAATTCAATTTCAACAGGAAACAAAGACAAGTATTCGAAATTTGGAGACTCAAATAGGGCAATTGGCAACAACCATGAGTCAAATGCAAGCAAGGGATTCTGGGAAATTACCTTCCCAAACCATAGTGAATCCAAGAGAGAATGCCAATGCTATAAATTTAAGAAGTGGGAAACAGCTAGAGGCACCACAAAATGATAGTGCTCAAGGGGAGAACAATACCATGGCATCCTCTTCACATCCCAACGAGCCACTAAAAAAGGCAATTCCTAAACCATCCTTTCCTTCCTATATAACTCCTCCACCTTTTCCTAACAGGTTAGCAAAGTCCAAGAAGGAGGAGCAAGAGAAGGAAATTTTGGAAACCTTCCGGAAAGTAGAGGTGAACATTCCTTTACTAGATGCTATCAAGCAAGTGCCAAGATATGCCAAGTTCCTAAAAGATTTGTGCACATCTAAACGGAAGTTGAAATGGAATGAAAAGGTAAGTGTGGGGGAGAATGTGTCAGCTGTTCTTCAAAAGAAACTCCCACCTAAATGCAAGGATCCAGGTATGTTTACCATTCCTTGTAAGATAGGCAACACCAGGTTTGAGCGTGCTATGCTAGATCTAGGGGCATCTATTAATGTCATGCCATATTCAATTTATGCTTCATTGAATCTAGGATCATTAGAGGAAACCGGTGTTATAATACAACTTGCTGACCGTTCTAACACTTATCCAAGAGGAGTTGTAGAAGACGTTCTTGTACAGGTTAATGAATTGGTTTTTCCCGCTGACTTTTATGTTATTGAGATGGAAGATGAGATGTCTTCTAATCCCACACCTATTCTATTAGGGAGACCATTCTTGAAAACAGCAAGAACTAAAATAGATGTACATGATGGCACTTTAACTATGGAATTTGATGGTGAAATAATTCGCTTTAACATTTTTGAGGCCATGAGATATCCTAGTGATGTGCATTCTGTTTTTAATATTGATATAATTGACTCACTAGTGCAGCAAGCTTATGAGCTAGATGGTGAAGATAGTGTGGAAATAGTCCTTAGCAACCATCTCGGAATGGGGAATGCTAAACTAGCCTTGAGTGACCATGTGGAAGGGGCACTAGAATCTTTACACTCGCTGCAACCTAAAGATGCAAGGTTTGATGTTTCATTTATTAATTTGCCTTTATCTAATGAGAAACTTCTACCTTCCATTTTGCAGGCACCAACTTTAGAGTTGAAACCACTACCGAACCACTTGAAATATTTGTTCTTAGGGGAAAAGGACACACTACCTGTCATCATTGCCAAAGAGCTCACACCTTTGCAAGAAGAGCGACTTATCCGGGTGCTTAGAGAGCATAAAACAGCAATTGGTTGGACAATTGCCGATATCAAGGGAATAAGCCCATCCATGTGCATGCACCGGATTTTGTTAGAGGAAGGGTCTAAACCAACAAGAGAAGCACAAAGAAGATTGAACCCTCCTATGATGGAGGTTGTGAAAAAGGAGATACTGAAGCTCCTAGATGTTGGAGTGATCTATCCTATCTCGGATAGCAAATGGGTGAGCCCAGTCCAAGTGGTTCCAAAGAAATCAGGTGTAACGGTGGTAACAAATAATGAGAATGAACTTGTTCCTACTAGGATTCAAACAGGATGGCGAGTTTGTATTGATTATCGTAAACTTAATTCCACAACTCGCAAAGACCACTTTCCTTTACCTTTTATTGATCAAATGCTTGAAAGGTTAGCTGGTCATTCTCATTATTGTTTTCTTGATGGTTTTTCAGGTTATAATCAGATAGCCATTGCTCCGGAGGACCAAGAGAAAACAACATTCACATGTCCATTTGGTACTTTTGCATACCGGCGTATGCCATTTGGTCTTTGTAATGCACCAGCTACATTCCAAAGGTGTATGGTTAGCATATTTTCAGATTATGTAGAGAATATCATAGAAGTGTTTATGGATGATTTTAGTGTCTATGGTGATTCTTTTGATAGATGTCTAGAGAACCTTACACTTGTACTTGAAAGATGCATGGAAACTAACCTTGTTTTGAATTGGGAAAAATGTCACTTTATGGTAGAACAAGGAATAGTTTTGGGCCATGTTATTTCTTCTAGAGGGATAGAGGTTGATAAGTCTAAAATAGATATTATGCATTCTTTACCACCTCCCACAAATGTGAGAGAGGTTCGTTCTTTTCTTGGACATGCAGGTTTCTATAGGAGATTTATCAAAGACTTCTCAAAGATCACATTACCTCTTTGCAAGCTACTACAAAAAGATGTGGTTTTCCACTTTGATGATAAATGCAAAGAGGCGTTTGAAACATTGAAGGGACTCTTGACATCAGCTCCTATCATCCAACCACCAGATTGGAATGTACCTTTTGAAATCATGTGTGATGCTAGTGACTATGCCATTGGAGCTGTTTTGGGCCAACGGGTTGGCAAAGCCTCACATGCCATTTATTATGCCTCAAGAACTCTTAATGATGCTCAATTGAACTATTCCACTACTGAAAAAGAACTTTTGGCTGTTGTATTTGCTTTAGAAAAATTTCGATCTTATTTAATTGGTACTAAAGTAATTGTATTTTCTGACCATGCAGCCCTTAAGTACTTACTCACTAAAAAGGAGGCCAAACCAAGGTTGATTAGATGGATACTTCTCTTACAAGAGTTTGATTTGGAGATAAAAGATAAGAGAGGTAGTGACAACCTGGTTGCGGACCATCTTAGCCGTTTAGTTCATGAAGATGATGCACTACCCTTGAATGAGAACTTTCCGGATGAGCAACTTCTTTTTATAAGAACAACAACTCCTTGGTATGCTGATATTGTTAATTACTTAGTTACCAAGAAGTTGCCACAAGAGTTGACACAAGCTCAAAGAAATAAGATCAAGAGTGATGCCAAATACTACATATGGGATGATCCTTACCTTTGGAAGCATTGCTCCGATCAGATTATAAGAAGGTGTGTACTCGAAACTGAATTTCAATCTATTCTCACCTTTTGTCACTCTTATGCATGTGGAGGACACTTTGGATCCAAAAGAACAGCCATGAAAGTTCTTGATTCTGGATTTTATTGGCCTACCATATTCAAAGATGCATACCTCTTTTGCAAGTCATGTGATCGTTGCCAAAGAACTGGTAACTTAGGTGCTAGAAATCAAATGCCTCAAACTCCAATACTTATTGTTGAAATTTTTGATGTATGGGGCATGGATTTCATGGGACCTTTTCCTCCTTCTTTTGGTAATCTTTATATTTTACTTGCCGTTGATTATGTTTCAAAGTGGGTGGAAGCAAAATCCACTAGGACTAATGACTCTAAAGTTGTTTCAGATTTTGTGAAGACTAACATCTTTGCTAGGTTTGGAACGCCAAAGGCCATAATCAGCGATAGAGGTACTCACTTTTGCAATAGGACTATGGAAGCACTTTTGAGGAAGTATAACATCACACACAAGGTCTCCACCTCATATCATCCTCAAACTAGTGGGCAAGCTGAAGTGTCAAACCGAGAAGTTAAGTCCATCCTTGAAAAGACAGTTAATCCAAATAGGAAGGATTGGAGTTCACGACTTGATGATGCACTTTGGGCTTATAGGACAGCATATAAGACACCCATTGGTATGTCTCCTTATCGACTTGTTTATGGTAAGCCTTGTCATCTTCCGGTTGAATTGGAACATAAATCATATTGGGCTATCAAACAATGCAACATGGAGATGGATGAGATAGGAAAGAAAAGAAAACTTGACCTACAAGAATTAGAGGAGATAAGGAATGATGCCTATCAGAATTCTAGGATTTACAAGGAAAAGACTAAGGCATTCCATGACAAGATGATATCAAGAAAAGAATTTGTTGTTGGACAAAAAGTTCTTCTCTTCCATTCACGCCTTAAGTTATATCCAGGTAAGTTACGTTCTCGTTGGGTTGGACCTTTTGTTATTACTAATGTATTTACTCATGGTGCAGTTGAAATCCAAAGCCCAAAAACAGATAAGACATTCAAAGTGAATGGTCATAGATTGAAGCCTTACTATGAGAACTTTCCAATACAAGATGTGGAGGAGTTTCCACTTTTTGAGCCAAAGTATGTTGAATAATAATGGCATGGGTCTAAGTTAGGCTGAGGACAATAAACCAAGCGCTTCTTGGGAGGCAACCCAAAAGGATGGAGAGCATCTATTATATCAGATTTGCATATTCCTTACTCTCCATCATTCTATCTTTTATTGTTTTTCTTTTCTTTTGTTTAATAGTTCTTTTCTCTTACAAAGATGTAAATATAATTTTTAATTTATTTTTTTTAACCCCGGTTAAATGGCGGATAACGGTACTCCGTGATTATTTAAATCGGTTCCATCAGCTACCCACAAAACTGATATTGTATATAAATTTCTCTTCCAATTTCTCTTTCATTTTTTTCATTTTTTTTCAGGATGGATGATATTCTCACAAGATTCTAGAAACGATTTCCTCCTTTTCCTCGAAATATTTTACTGAAGCTTTACCAAGTTCGACTTGAAAGATTAAGAATGCTTATGCACAAAGGGATTCCTGACGACATACGTTCGATAATTGAAGCCAAGGTACGTGAAGATGAATATCTTCCTGTTTTGCATTTACCAGGTACAGGTAGAAGCACTTTTGCAAAGAAGCGACGAGCAAAGCGCATGAGTTCAAATTGCCACAAATGTGCATGATGGACGTGTAACGGTAAATGTCGTTCTATTGGGATTCCGTCCTCTAATCGAGATGATAAAATTGAATTCATTAAGGATGGACTGAGTAAGGAGAATTTGGGTAATATCCAACTTTCTCTTGAGACGCATCCTAGTGGAGACGTACAAAGAGAAATTCTTGATTTATGGCCGCAATTCCAAAGGGAATGGCAACATCTTGGGAATCTGATGTTAAAAGACCCTGTTTGCCAGCTTGTAAGAAAACTGGATGGGAAGCATATCCTCAACTCATAGAAGGCGTTTAAGCTGTTTCTGGACGTAAAACCAGAGGAAGATGTGAGCCACAATCACAACTACAATAAATGACTTCTCAGCTTTTGGTTTGATTTGCAATAACTTTATTTCGGTTTAATTTACATGTTATTCGATTTGTGTAATTATTCTCATTTTTTTTATTTGTCTTTTACGGTTGATTTTTCTTCTCTTTTTTATTTTCTTCCTGAAATCACGCAAAAAATCTTTTGTTAGGTTAACATTTTCTTCTGACAGGTCAAATACACTTTCGGCGACATTATTACTCTTGACTTTTACGGTTGATTTTTTCTTCTCTTTTTGATTTTCTTCCTAAAAAATCTTTTGTTAGGTTAACATTTTCTTCTGACAGGTCAGATACACTTTCGGCGACATTATTACTCTTGTCTGATTCACTACTCAGTCCTCTATATATTACACCATGTACTCATTCTCTTTCAGGCACTCGAAAAAAAAAATGGAAAGTACTTCATCCCAGCGCATTAAAAAAATTTGTGTCTTTGGAGGTGCTTATCCAGGGAAAAATAACATATTCGCTGATGAAGCCATAAGAGTTGGAGTAATACTTGCCCAACAAAATATCCACTTGATTTATGGAGGCGGTAGTATGGGTTTAATGGGAGCAGTCGCTACAGCAGCACACGCCGGAGGAAGTCCAGTTCTAGGAATCGTGCCAAAACTATTCACAAGTTTTTGTGGACCTACCATGGGTAAGGAAATACAAGTCTGGAGTGTCCCTGAACGAATAACAATCATGTACCATTCTGCCGATGCATTCATTGCTTTACCAGGAGGTCTGGGTACATTGGAAGAAATAGCTTGCGTGGCTTCTTGGTCATCTTTGGTCACAAATAAGAAACCCATTGGTTTGCTTAATATTAATGGTTATTTTAGTAATTTGCTTTTATATTTAGATAATGCTGTGGATAATGGATTCATGTTTTCAGAGGCAAGGAGAACCATAATTTCTGCTACAACCATTGAAGATTTACTCAAAAAGCTCCAAGCTTATGAGTGTTTATCTGCTACGGTTGTTTCGCAAACGCTCGGAAAAAGAAAAAGAGATATGGACGAGCAAGGAGTGGATTGCACTTTGTCTTTGTGACATTATCTAACATTTTGCTTGTTGTGTCTCAGTTATAATAAGTGGTTAGCAACCTCTGCAGGTAATATCTCCTAAATTCTACCTTTAAAATTTGACATTGGGGACAATGTCATATTTTAGTAGGGGGTAAGGGACATATTTTGCTAATAAAAAAAAAAAAAAAAAAATTTAAGAAGTATTCATTCTGAACAAGGTCTGAGTAAGGGAGACTTGAGACATACCTTGTCAGTTTGATTTCTTCTTTTCAAAAAAAAAAAAAAAAAGAGTTTGTTGTGTTTTAAGCAATTTAGAAGTATTCATTCTGAACAAGGTCTGAGTAAGGGAGACTTGAGACATACCTTGTCAGTTTGATTTTAATCTTTTTATGTTTACTTGTTAATTTTTGTTTAGTATTTTAGGATTATTTAGGTTGCATGAGTTTGTTTTGTTTTGAGTCTTAGTTGTTCCTATTCTTATGTTATTAGTTCTTTTCTCTTACACATGATTCTTTCATTTGTGTTAATAGACTTACATTGAGGACAATGTAAGAATTAAGTGTGGGGGGAATGATTTAGGATTTCTTTTATTTTTGTCTACTATTTTTTTTTTTTTTTTATGAGTCTTTATTATTATTATTATTTTTAGTGTGTTTTAGTTCCTTTTTAATACAATGATGAGATATGAATTGCATAGGTCTAAACTGGTTATTAGTGAGAAGATTTTCATGAGAATTGAGCTTGATGTCAACCTTTTTATGAGCCAATGTTAATATAATATGTTGATTGAGAAAGAAGCATGTTTAGACTTAATCTGACTTGTATAATCATCCTTGTGAGTTTTTGAGCCTATAATGATTGATGCATTATACAAATCAATCTAATTTCTTTCTTGAGTGCTCTTTTGATTACAGGATTCTCTAGAACTTGCTTTAAACCGTTTGAGACTATATTGATACATGTGACAACATGAATATGATAGAGGCATTAATAGGATTTTTAGCCAGAGCCAAAGAAAAGTCAAGAGAAAAAGAAATGAAATACTGGCAAATACATTCCTATGTAAAAAAAAAAAAATATATATGAATCATCTCTTGAATTTGTGGAAAAAGAAAAAGATGCTACAAAGTCGTTTAGAATGAAGAAAAGGCCCAACATAAATATCCGGCCTAGGTGACTATGTACTTGTAAAGAGTTTTGAGAAGTTTCTTTGTATGATCTTTTTATGTCTCTAAACTTTATGAACTCTTTGGAACCTTTGTGATATCTTTATCCTTTTGTTCTTCAACCACATTACAAACCCCTTGGCCCCATTACAACCTTGATTAAAGACCTCTTGATTCATGAAGTTGTATGATCTAAATAGTGGAGAATAGGTGGACAAGCAAGAATATGGTAGAACTGTTTTCATGAGATTGATTGAGTGTAAACACTTCACCACTACTTTAAAGAGTGAAAATCATGAGGGTATCCCATGTGAGAAGTTGAGATTAAATTTGAACATGCAATATTTTGATTGAGATATGTTATGCTAATATTGGCTTAACTCAAACAATTTACATTCAAGCATGATTTTTTGTGAAATTCTTTAAGCTATTGATTAGTTTATAAGACTTGTTCAAATATTGTATCTAATTTGTATTGAAAGGATTAGGAGTAAACATTTCTAGTATATGCAGTTTATTTATATTTTAGTTTTTCAATGTTTGTGGGTATCGTTCTAGTAAACCCTCACGAGACTAAACTCGTCCACTAGGGACACCTAGGGGTTTAAAGGCTTGTGTCACATGCTAAGTGCCACCGTGATTTCCTACGAAAATGGATTAGATTAGATTTTCTTATTTTATTTTTATTGAGTCGTTGCTAGGGACTAGCAACAATCTAAGTGTGGGGGTGTGATAACTCGTATAATTATATAGTTTTTAGTTATGTTTTATTAATGTTTTGTGTCAAATACGAGTTATTATTGTTTAGTCTAATTGTGTTTATGATCTTTTATATTTTTATGTATTTTGGTGTTTTTCACAAGTTTCTTTGAGTGATTTCAGATTACTAGAATTAAGGGCAAATCCAGTTCAGTTTCAGTTCCGACACCTTTTACCATATCAGCTATATCTCGAGTTTCACTGAAGCAATAAGGCTGAAATTTGTAGCCATGCAAAGCTAAGAGGCATATCTATCTTTTTCATGTTTTACACTTCTTAAAACGGAGTTGTTTTCCCTAGCGAAATCGACCATCAAGTTGGCTGATGTGCAATGACGTCTGTGCTGACATGTTTTCGTATTATGCCCATATCTTCTTATCCACATCAGCAAATGAGCTGATTCCAACGGCTATGGTTCCATAACTGATAGGGGAACCTTTGTCTAGAAGACCATGTGATCAGATCAGGCCTCCAATATTGAAGAAATCGACCATCAAGGTGGCTGATGTGCAATGACGTCTGTGCTGACATGTTTTCGTATTTTGCCCATATCTGCTTAACCACATCAGAAAATGAGCTGATTCCAACGGCTATGGTTCCGTAGCTGATAGGGGAACCTTTGCCTAGAAGACCATGTGATCAGATCAGGCCTCCAATATTGACGAAATCGACCATCAAGTTGGCTGATCAAAATCGTCATATACCTACCTTTGAAATTTGTAAAGCTTGTCTCTTGTCATTTAGCCCTCCAAAATGTGTATAAATAGAGGGCCTTGGATGATTGTAAGGGATCATATTGTACATTGGTAGGATATTAGCCTTTGTAATAAAATTCTCTAAGTTTTCTTCTTCTTTCTTTTCTCTAGTTTTCTCTTTCTTTAGAAAGAGCAAGAGGTTGGATAATTAATATTCTTCTTCTTCTTCTTTCTTTCTTTTATTTTCTTCTTAGATTCTATTTAATTTTATGTTTATAATGCCTATGCTAGGCTAAACTTCTATTTGGTTAAGGGTGATTTCAAAGCCCTAGACATGTTTTGTGATTGATTTTCAGATTCTATCTATCATTAATTTTCTATCAAAGTTGCTTATGTTCTTCTACAAGAATTGTTCATGATGTTGTCTTGATTTGTTTAGGTGTACAACTAGATAGATCTTGATAATTATCTATTGCTAGTTTAGGAGTCTTGATCCGTGTAATTGTCTTGATTTCCTATTCATAAGTGGCAATTTGTGATTAATGATTATGGTCAAGTTTTCAATAATTGCAAAGTGGAACATAACCTAAGTTGAACAATCCGAGCTTATGTGTTTGTTGCTTAGATCAACCTATCTTTCTCATCATAAAGCTGCCATTAAATTGAATCTAGAGAGCTTATTCTAGGTTGTTTGATGGTTAGAGATTAAATAGAGAGCTTGTTCTATTTAACGACAAACTAAGGAAAGATTGGGATAACAGAGCTTGTTGTTATCTACGGTTGTTAACTGTGATAGTTGGTTGATATTGATAGATCTGAAATTGATTCTTAATGATGTCTAGTGGTGGAGAATGAAACCTTAACCATATTTTTCATATTTGATTCTTCTTACTTACTTGTTTTCTTACTTTTCTAGTTTGTTTATTTTTAAAAGTATATTTATTTTTATTGGCTGGTTATACCGCCTAATTTGTATATTAACTTTGTTTTATTTTTATTGGCTGGTTATACCGCCTAATTTAGTATATATATTTTTATTGGCTGGTTATACCGCCTAATTTAGTATATATATTTTTATTGGCTGGTTATACCGCCTTGCATCTTATTCTTATTATTTACTTTAGTTTAAATCTGGCTTCAAAAAAACCCCTTTTCTTTTATTGTTTTTGAATTTAAGTTTTAAACTATCAACTTATAAACTAAAACCCAATCCCTGAGGACTCGACCCTTGCTAACTACTATACTTACAATTGATCTTTTTAGTGCAAGGTTAAATAAGATACACTCTTTTGGGTGCATCATGTTTGTTGCTTAGACCAACCTATCTTTCTCATCATAAAGCTGCCATTAAATTGAATTTAGAGAGCTTATTCTAGGTTGTTTAATGGTTAGAGATTAAATAGAGAGCTTGTTCTATTTAACGACAAACTAAGGAAAGATTGGGATAACAGAGCTTGTTGTTATCTACGGTTGTTAACTTTGATAGTTGGTTGATATTGATAGATCTGAAATTGATTCTTAATGATGTCTAGTGGTGGAGAATGAAACCTTAACCATATTTTTCATATTTGATTCTTCTTACTTACTTGTTTTCTTACTTTTCTAGTTTGCTTATTTTTAAAAGTATATTTATTTTTATTGGCTGGTTATACCGCCTAATTTGTATATTAACTTTGTTTTATTTTTATTGGCTGGTTATACCGCCTAATTTAGTATATATATTTTTATTGGCTGGTTATACCGCCTAATTTAGTATATATATTTTTATTGGCTGGTTATACCGCCTTGCATCTTATTCTTATTATTTACTTTAGTTTAAATCTGGCTTCAAAAACCCCTTTTCTTTTATTGTTTTCTTTGAATGTAAGTTATAAACTAATAACTCATAAATTAAAACCCAATCCCTGAGGACTCGACCCTTGCTAACTACTATACTTACAATTGATCTTTTTAGTGCAAGGTTAAATAAGATACACTTTTTTGGGTGCATCATGTGTCCAACACTTCAAGAGGATACCAATGAACATGTGAATGCCATGGGTGGATTTCAGAACCAATCAAGGAAATATGATCCCTACTCAAACACTTACAATCCAGGATGGAGGGATCATCCAAACTTCAATTATGGAGGGAACCAATCACAAACTATTCCTCCACCATTTGACCACAGGCCACCGGGTTTTCAGCAAAGAGTGCAACAACCATACCAAACCCGACAACAACTACCACCCACCCAAAATTCAGGTACTTCTCTTGAAGATCTTGTTAAAGCTCTTTCTACTAATACAATTCAATTTCAACAGGAAACAAAGACAAGTATTCGAAATTTGGAGACTCAAATAGGGCAATTGGCAACAACCATGAGTCAAATGCAAGCAAGGGATTCTGGGAAATTACCTTTCCAAACCATAGTGAATCCAAGAGAGAATGCCAATGCTATAAATTTAAGAAGTGGGAAACAGCTAGAGACACCACAAAATGATAGTGCTCAAGGGGAGAACAATACCATGGCATCCTCTTCACATCCCAACGAGCCACTAAAAAAGGTAATTCCTAAACCATCCTTTCCTTCTTATATAACTCCTCCACCTTTTCCTAGCAGGTTAGCAAAGTCCAAGAAGGAGGAGCAAGAGAAGGAAATTTTGGAAACCTTCCGGAAAGTAGAGGTGAACATTCCTTTACTAGATGCTATCAAGCAAGTGCCAAGATATGCCAAGTTCCTAAAAGAGTTGTGCACATCTAAACGGAAGTTGAAATGGAATGAAAAGGTAAGTGTAGGGGAGAATGTGTCAGCTGTTCTTCAAAAGAAACTCCCACCTAAATGCAAGGATCCAGGTATGTTTACCATTCCTTGTAAGATAGGGAACACCAGGTTTGAGCGTGCTATGCTAGATCTAGGGCATCTATTAATATCATGCCATATTCAATTTATGCTTCATTGAATCTAGGACCATTAGAGGAAACCGGTGTTATAATACAACTTGCTGACCGTTCTAACACTTACCCAAGAGGAGTTGTAGAAGACGTTCTTGTACAGGTTAATGAATTGGTTTTTCCCGCTGACTTTTATGTTCTTGAGATGGAAGATGAGATGTCTTCTAATCCCACACCTATTCTATTAGGGAGACCATTCTTGAAAACAGCAAGAACTAAAATAGATGTACATGATGGCACTTTAACTATGGAATTTGATGGTGAAATAATTCGCTTTAACATTTTTGAGGCCATGAGATATCCTAGTGATGTGCATTCTGTTTTTAATATTGATATAATTGACTCACTAGTGCAGCAAGCTTATGAGCTAGATGGTGAAGATAGTGTAGAAATAGTCATTAGCAACCATCTCGGAATGGGGAATGCTAAACTAGCCTTGAGTGACCAGGTGGAAGGGGCACTAGAATCTTTACACTCGCTGCAACCTAAAGATGCAAGGTTTGATGTTTCATTTATTGATTTGCCTTTATCTAATGAGAAACTTCTACCTTCCATTTTGCAGGCACCAACTTTAGAATTGAAACCACTACCGAACCACTTGAAATATGTGTTCTTAGGTAAAAAGGACACACTACCGATCATCATTGCCAAAGAGCTCACACCTTTGCAAGAAGAGCGACTTATCCAGGTGCTTAGAGAGCATAAAACAGCAATTGGTTGGACAATTGCCGATATCAAGGGAATAAGCCCATCCATGTGCATGCACCGGATTTTGTTAGAGGAAGGGACTAAACCAACAAGAGAAGCACAAAGAAGATTGAACCCTCCTATGATGGAGGTTGTGAAAAAGGAGATACTGAAACTCCTAGATGTTGGAGTGATCTATCCTATCTCGGATAGCAAATGGGTGAGCCCAGTCCAAGTGGTTCCAAAGAAATCAGGTGTAACGGTGGTAACAAATAATGAGAATGAACTTGTTCCTACTAGGATTCAAACAGGATGGCGAGTTTGTATTGATTATCGTAAACTTAATTCCACAACTCGCAAAGACCACTTTCCTTTACCTTTTATTGATCAAATGCTTGAAAGGTTAGCTGGCCATTCTCATTATTGTTTTCTTGATGGTTTTTCAGTTTATAATCAGATAGCCATTGCTCCGGAGGACCAAGAGAAAACAACATTCACATGTCCATTTGGTACTTTTGCATACCGGCGTATGTCATTTGGTCTTTGTAATGCACCAGCTACATTCCAAAGGTGTATGGTTAGCATATTTTCAGATTATGTAGAGAACATCATAGAAGTATTTATGGATGATTTTAGTGTCTATGGTGATTCTTTTGATAGATGTCTAGAGAACCTTACACTTGTACTTGAAAGATGCATGGAAACTAACCTTGTTTTGAATTGGGAAAAATGCCACTTTATGGTAGAACAAGGAATAGTTTTGGGCCATGTTATTTCTTCTAGAGGGATAGAGGTTGATAAGTCTAAAATAGATATTATGCATTCTTTACCACCTCCCACAAATGTGAGAGAGGTTCGTTCTTTTCTTGGACATGCAGGTTTCTATAGGAGATTTATCAAAGACTTCTCAAAGATCACATTACCTCTTTGCAAGCTACTACAAAAAGATGTGGTTTTCCACTTTGATGATAAATGCAAAGAGGCGTTTGAAACATTGAAGGGACTCTTGACATCAGCTCCTATCATCCAACCACCAGATTGGAATGTACCTTTTGAAATCATGTGTGATGCTAGTGACTATGCCATTGGAGCTGTTTTGGGCCAACGGGTTGGCAAAGCCTCACATGCCATTTATTATGCCTCCCGAACTCTTAATGATGCTCAATTGAACTATTCCACTACTGAAAAAGAACTTTTGGCTGTTGTATTTGCTTTAGAAAAATTTCGATCTTATTTAATTGGTACTAAAGTAATTGTATATTCTGACCATGCAGCCCTTAAGTACTTGCTCACTAAAAAGGAGGCCAAACCAAGGTTGATTAGATGGATACTTCTCTTACAAGAGTTTGATTTGGAGATAAAAGATAAGAGAGGTAGTGACAACCTGGTTGCGGACCATCTTAGCCGTTTAGTTCATGAAGAGGATGCACTACCCTTGAATGAGAACTTTCCGGATGAGCAACTTCTTTTTATAAGTACAACAACTCCTTGGTATGCTGATATTGTTAATTACTTAGTTACCAAGAAGTTGCCACAAGAGTTGACACAAGCTCAAAGAAATAAGATCAAGAGTGATGCCAAATACTACATATGGGATGATCCTTACCTTTGGAAGCATTGCTCCGATCAGATTATAAGAAGGTGTGTACTCGAAACTGAATTTCAATCTATTCTCACCTTTTGTCACTCTTATGCATGTGGAGGACACTTTGGATCCAAAAGAACAGCCATGAAAGTTCTTGATTCTGGATTTTATTGGCCTACCATATTCAAAGATGCATACCTCTTTTGCAAGTCATGTGATCGTTGCCAAAGAACAGGTAACTTAGGTCCTAGAAATCAAATGCCTCAAACTCCAATACTTATTGTTGAAATTTTTGATGTATGGGGCATGGATTTCATGGGACCTTTTCCTCCTTCTTTTGGTAATCTTTATATTTTACTTGCCGTTGATTATGTTTCAAAGTGGGTGGAAGCAAAATCCACTAGGACTAATGACTCTAAAGTTGTTTCAGATTTTGTCAAGACTAACATCTTGGCTAGGTTTGGAACGCCAAAGGCCATAATCAGCGATAGAGGTACTCACTTTTGCAATAGGACTATGGAAGCACTTTTGAGGAAGTATAACATCACACACAAGGTCTCCACCTCATATCATCCTCAAACTAGTGGGCAAGCTGAAGTGTCAAACCGAGAAGTTAAGTCCATCCTTGAAAAGACAGTTAACCCAAATAGGAAGGATTGGAGTTCACGACTTGATGATGCACTTTGGGCTTATAGGACAGCATATAAGACACCCATTGCTATGTCTCCTTATCGACTTGTTTATGGTAAGCCTTGTCATCTTCCGGTTGAATTGGAACATAAATCATATTGGGCTATCAAACAATGCAACATGGAGATGGATGAGATAGGAAAGAAAAGAAAACTTGACCTACAAGAATTAGAGGAGATAAGGAATGATGCCTATCAGAATTCTAGGATTTACAAGGAAAAGACTAAGGCATTCCATGACAAGATGATATCAAGAAAAGAATTTGTTGTTGGACAAAAAGTTCTTCTCTTCCATTCACGCCTTAAGTTATATCCAGGTAAGTTACGTTCTCGTTGGGTTGGACCTTTTGTTATTACTAATGTATTTACTCATGGTGCAGTTGAAATCCAAAGCCCGAAAACAGATAAGGCATTCAAAGTGAATGGTCATAGATTGAAGCCTTACTATGAGAACTTTCCAATACAAGATGTGGAGGAGTTTCCACTTTTTGAGCGAAAGTATGTTGAATAATAATGGCATGGGTCTAAGTCAAGCTGAGGACAATAAACCAAGCGCTTCTTGGAGAGGCAACCCAAAAGGATGGAGAGCATCTATTATATCAGATTTGCATATTCCTTACTCTCCATCATTCTATCTTTTATTGTTTTTCTTTTCTTTTGTTTAATAGTTCTTTTCTCTTACATATAATTCTTGCATTGGGGGATAATAGCATTACATTGAGGACAATGTAAAAATTATGTGTGGGGGGAAGAATTTAGGATTTTATTTAGAGTGTTTTGTTTTTGAGTCTTTTTATGTTGTTTTTCTTTCTGATCCTTGTTTTGAAAATAACTAGATGTAAATATAATTTTTTTTTTTAACCCCGGTTAAATGGCGGATAACGGTACTCCGTGATTATTTAAATCGGTTCCATCAGCTACCCGCAAAACTGATATTGTATATAAATTTCTCTTCCAATTTCTCTTTCAATTTTTTTTCATTTTTTTTTTCAGGATGGATGATATTCTCACAAGATTGCAGAAACGATTTCCTCCTTTTCCTCGAAATATTTTACTGAAGCTTTACCAAGTTCGACTTGAAAGATTAAGAATGCTTATGCACAAAGGGATTCCTGACGACATACGTTGGATAATTGAAGCCAAGGTACGTGAAGATGAATATCTTCCTGTTTTGCATTTACCAGGTACAGGTAGAAGCACTTTTGCAAAGAAGCGACGAGCAAAGCGCATGAGTTCAAATTGCCACAAATGTGCACGATGGACGTGTAACGGTAAATGTCGTTCTATTGGGATTCCGTCCTCTAATCGAGATGATAAAATTGAATTCATTAAGGATGGACTGAGTAAGGAGAATTTGGGTAATATCCAACTTTCTCTTGAGACGCATCCTAGTGGAGACGTACAAAGAGAAATTCTTGATTTATGGCCGCAATTCCAAAGGGAATGGCAACATCTTGGGAATCTGATGTTAAAAGACCCTGTTTGCCAGCTTGTAAGAAAACTGGATGGGAAGCATATCCTCGACTCATAGAATGCGTTTAAGCCGTTTCTGGACGTAAAACCAGAGGAAGATGTGAGCCACAATCACAACTACAATAAATGACTTCTCAGCTTTTGGTTTGATTTGCAATGACTTTATTTTGGTTTAATTTACGTGTTGTTCGATTTGTGTAACTATTCTCGTTTTTTTTTTTTTTTTTGTCTTTCACGGTTGATTTTTTCTTCTCTTTTTGATTTTCTTCCTGAAATCACGCAAAAATCTTTTGTTAGGTTAACATTTTCTTCTGACAGGTCAGATACACTTTCGGCGACATTATTACTCTTGTCTGATTCACTACTCAGTCCTCTATATATTACACCATGTACTCATTCTCTTTCAGGCACTTGAAGAAAAAAAAATGGAAAGTACTTCATCCCAGCGCATTAAAAAAATTTGTGTCTTTGGAGGTGCTTATCCAGGGAAAAATAACATATTCGCTGATGAAGCCATAAGAGTTGGAGTAATACTTGCCCAACAAAATATCCACTTGATTTATGGAGGCGGTAGTACGGGTTTAATGGGAGCAGTCGCTACAGCAGCACACGCCGGAGGAAGTCCAGTTCTAGGAATCGTGCCAAAACTATTCACAGATTTTTGTGGACCTACCTTGGGTAAGGAAATACAAGTCTGGAGTATCCCTGAACGGATAACAATCATGTACCATTCTGCCGATGCATTCATTGCTTTACCAGGAGGTCTGGGTACATTGGAAGAAATAGCTTGCGTGGCTTCTTGGTCTTCTTTGGTCACAAATAAGAAACCCATTGGTTTTCTTAATATTAATGGTTATTTTAGTAATTTGCTTTCATATTTAGATAATGCTGTGGATAATGGATTCATGTTTTCAGAGGCAAGGAGAACCATAATTTCTGCTACAACCATTGAAGATTTACTCAAAAAGCTCAAAGCTTATGAGTGTTTATCTGCTACGGTTGTTTCGCAAACGCTCGGAAAAAGAAAAAGAGATATGGACGAGCAAGGATTGGATTGCACTTTGTCTTTGTGACATTATCTAGCATTTTGCTTGTTGTGTCTCAGTTATAATAAGTGGTTAGCAACCTCTGCAGGTAATATCTCCTAAATTCTACCTTTAAAATTTGACATTGGGGACAATGTCATATTTTAGTAGGGGGTAAGGGACATATTTTGCTAATTTAAAAAAAAAAAAAAATTAAGAAGTATTCATTCTGAACAAGGTCTGAGTAAGGGAGACTTGAGACATACCTTGTCAGTTTGATTTCTTCTTTTCAAAAAAAAAAAAAAAGTTTGTTGTGTTTTAAGCAATTTAGAAGTATTCATTCTGAACAAGGTCTGGGTAAGGGAGACTTGAGACATACCTTGTCAGTTTGATTTTAATCTTTTTATGTTTACTTGTTAATTTTTGTTTAGTATTTTAGGATTATTTAGGTTGCATGGTTTTGTTTTGTTTTGAGTCTTAGTTGTTCCTATTCTTATGTTATTAGTTCTTTTCGCTTACACATGATTCTTTCATTTGAGTTAATAGACTTACATTGAGGACGATGTAAGAATTAAGTGTGGGGGGGAATGATTTAGGATTTCTTTTATTTTTGTCTACTATTTTTTTTTTCTTTATTATTATTATTATTTTTTTTTTGTGAGTTTTAGTTCCTTTTTAATACAATGATGAGATATGAATTGCATAAGTCTAAAACAGATTTATTAGTGAGAAGATTTTCATGAGAATTGAGCTTGATGTCAACCTTTTTATGAGCCAATGTTAATATAATATGTTGATTGAGAAAGAAGCATGTTTAGACTTAATCTGACTTGTATAATCATCCTTGTGAGTTTTTGAGCCTATAATGATTGATGCATTATACAAATCAATCTAATTTCTTTCTTGAGTGCTCTTATGATTACATGATTCTCTAGAACTTGCTTTAAACCGTTTGAGACTATATTGATACATGTGACAACATGAATATGATAGAGGCATTAGGATTTTTAGCCAGGGCCAAACAGCCATCCCTTATTGATGTTCCAAGAGAACACACCCTTAGTGAACCAATTTGAGCCTACATTGAATAAGCTATCTCTTTGGTAACCATAACTTGTCCCTAACCTAAATATACTTATATCTTTACCTTTGTTCCAAAGATGAATTAGCATGTTTTGAGACAAGTTGCAAAGACAAGGGATATTTTTAGTTAAAAATTTGGGTTAGAAACAAGAAATAAGTGTGGGGGGAAAAGAAAAGAAAAGTCAAGAGAAAAAGAAATGGAATACTGAAAAATACATTCCTATGTAAAAAAATATATATATATGAATCATCTCTTGAATTTGTGGAAAAAGAAAAAGATGTTACAAAGTTGTTTAGAATGAAGAAAAGGCCCAACATGAATATCCGGCCTAGGTGACTATGTACTTGTAAAGAGTTTTGAGAAGTTTCTTTGTATAATCTTTTTATGTCTCTAAACTTTATGAACTCTTTGGAACCTTTGTGATATCTTTATCCTTTTGTTCTTCAACCACATTACAAACCCCTTGGCCCCATTACAACCTTGATTAAAGACCTCTTGATTCATGATGTTGTATGATCTAAATAGGGGAGAATAGGTGGACAAGCAAGAATATGGTAGAACTGTTTTCATGAGATTGATTGAGTGTAAACACTTCACCACTACTTTAAAGAGTGAAAATCATGAGGGTATCCCATGTGAGAAGTTGAGATTAAATTTGAACATGCAATATTTTGATTGAGATATGTTATGCTAATATTGGCTTAACTCAAACAATTTACATTCAAGCATGATTTTTTGTGAAATTCTTTAAGCTATTGATTAGTTTATAAGACTTGTTCAAATATTGTCTCTAATTTGTATTGAAAGGATTAGGAGTAAATATTTTTAGTATATGCAGTTTATTTATATTTTAGTTTTTCAATGTTTGTGGGTATCGTTCTAGTAAACCCTCACGAGACTAAACTCGTCCACTAGGGACACCTAGGGGTTTAAAGGCTTGTGTCACATGCTAAGTGCCACCGTGATTTCCTACGAAAATGGATTAGATTAGATTTTCTTATTTTATTTTTATTGAGTCGTTGCTAGGGACTAGCAACAATCTAAGTGTGGGGGTGTGATAACTCGTATAATTATATAGTTTTTAGTTATGTTTTATTATTGTTTTGTGTCAACTACGAGTTATTATTGTTTAGTCTAATTGTGTTTATGATCTTTTATATTTTTATGTATTTTGGTGTTTTTCACAAGTTTCTTTGAGTGATTTCAGATTACTAGAATTAAGGGCAAATCCAGTTCAGTTCCAGTTCCGACACCTTTTGCCATATCAGCTATATCTCGAGTTTCACTGAAGCAATAAGGCTGAAATTTGTAGCCATGCAATGCTAAGAGGCATATCTATCTTTTTCATGTTTTACACTTCTTGAAACGGAGTCGTTTTCCCTAGCGAAATCGACCATCAAGTTGGCTGATGTGCAATGACGTCTGTGCTGACCTGTTTTCGTATTATGCCCATATCTTCTTATCCACATCAGCAAATGAGCTGATTCCAACGGCTATGGATTAGTAACTAATAGGGTAACATTTTTCTAGAAGACCATGTGATCAGATAAGGCCTCCAAAATTGACAAAATCGACCATCAAGTTGGCTGATCAAAATCGTCATATATGACGAAAATTGTTAGAAAATGCACCCACCTATTATACCTACCTTTGAAATTTGTAAAGCTTGTCTCTAGTCATTTAGCCCTCCAAAATGTGTATAAATAGAGGGCCTTGGATGATTGTAAGGGATCATATTGGAGATTGGTAGGATATTAGCCATTTTAACAAAATTCTCTAAGTTTTCTTATTCTTTCTTTTCTCTAGTTTTCTTTTTCTTTAGAAAGAGCAAGAGGTTGGATAATTAATATTCTTCTTCTTCTTCTTTCTTTCTTTTATTTTCTTCTTAGATTCTATTTAATTTTATGTTTATAATGCCTATGCTAGGCTAAACTTCTATTTGGTTAAGGGTGATTTCAAAGCCCTAGACATGTTTTGTGATTGATTTTCAGATTCTATCTATCATTAATTTTCTATCAAAGTTGCTTATGTTCTTCTACAAGAATTGTTCATGATGTTGTCTTGATTTGTTTAGGTGTACAACTAGATAGATCTTGATAATTATCTATTGCTAGTTTAGGAGTCTTGATCCGTGTAATTGTCTTGATTTCCTATTCATAAGTGGCAATTTGTGATTAATGATTATGGTCAAGTTTTCAATAATTGCAAAGTGGAACATAACCTAAGTTGAACAATCCGAGCTTATGTGTTTGTTGCTTAGATCAACCTATCTTTCTCATCATAAAGCTGCCATTAAATTGAATTTAGAGAGTTTATTCTAGGTTGTTTAATGGTTAGAGATTAAATAGAGAGCTTGTTCTATTTAACGACAAACTAAGGAAAGATTGGGGTAACAGAGCTTGTTGTTATCTACGGTTGTTAACTTTGATAGTTGGTTGATATTGATAGATCTGAAATTGATTCTTAATGATGTCTAGTTTTTAGTTATGTAGTTTTTAGTTATGTTTTATTATTGTTTTGTGTCAAATACGAGTTATTATTGTTTAGTCTAATTGTGTTTATGATCTTTATGTATTTTGGTGTTTTTCACAAGTTTCTTTGAGTGATTTCAGATTACTAGAATTAAGGGTAAATCCAGTTCAGTTCCAGTTCCGACACCTTTTGCCATATCAGCTATATCTCGAGTTTCACTGAAGAAATAAGGCTGCAATTTGTAGCCGTGCAAAGCTAAGAGGCATATTTATCTTTTTCATGTTTTACACTTCTTGAAACGGAGTCTTTTTCCCTAGCGAAATCGACCATGAAGTTGGCTGATGTGCAATGACGTCTGTGCTGACCTGTTTTCGTATTTTGCCCATATCTTCTTATCCACATCAGAAAATGAGCGGATTCCAACGGCTATGGATCAGTAACTGATAGGGTAACATTTTTCTAGAAGACCATGTGATCAGATAAGGCCTGCAAAATTGACAAAATCGACCATCAAGTTGGCTGATCAAAATCGTCATGTATGACGAAAATTGTTAGAAAATGCACCCACCTATTATACCTACCTTTGAAATTTGTAAAGCTTGTCTCTTGTCATTTAGCCCTCCAAAATGTGTATAAATAGAGGGCCTTGGATGATTGTAAGGGATCATATTGTACATAGGTAGGATATTAGCCATTTTAATAAAATTCTCTAAGTTTTCTTCTTCTTTCTTTTCTCTAGTTTTCTTTCTTTTCTCTAGTTTTCTTTTTCTTTAGAGAGAGCAAGAGGTTGGATAATTAATATTCTTCCTCTTCTTCTTTCTTTCTTTTATTTTCTTCTTAGATTTTCTTTAATTTTATGTTTATGTTTACAATCCCTATGCTAGGCTAAACTTCTATTTGGTTAAGGGTGATTTCAAAGCCCTAGACATGTTTTATAATTGATTTTCAGATTCTATCTATCATTAATTGATAACTCGTATAATTATATAGTTTTTAGTTATGTTTTATTAATGTTTTGTGTCAAATACGAGTTATTATTGTTTAGTCTAATTGTGTTTATGATCTTTTATATTTTTATGTATTTTGGTGTTTTTCACAAGTTTCTTTGAGTGATTTCAGATTACTAGAATTAAGGGCAAATCCAGTTCAGTTTCAGTTCCGACACCTTTTGCCATATCAGCTATATCTCGAGTTTCACTGAAGCAATAAGGCTGAAATTTGTAGCCATGCAAAGCTAAGAGGCATATCTATCTTTTTCATGTTTTACACTTCTTAAAACGGAGTCGTTTTCCCTAGCGAAATCGACCATCAAGTTGGCTGATGTGCAATGACGTCTGTGCTGACATGTTTTCGTATTATGCCCATATCTTCTTATCCACACCAGCAAATGAGCTGATTTCAACGGCTATGGTTCCGTAACTGGTAGGGGAACCTTTTTCTAGAAGACCATGTGATCAGATCAGGCATCCAATATTGAAGAAATCGACCATCAAGGTGGCTGATGTGCAATGACGTCTGTGCTGACATGTTTTCGTATTTTACCCATATCTGCTTAACCACATCAGCAAATGAGCTGATTCCAACGGCTATGGTTCCGTAACTGATAGCGGAACCTTTTTCTCGAAGACTATGTGATCAGATCAGGCCTCCAATATTGACGAAATCAACCATCAAGTTGGCTGATCAAAATCGTCATATACCTACCTTTGAAATTTGTAAAGCTTGTCTCTTGTCATTTAGCCCTCCAAAATGTGTATAAATAGAGGGCCTTGGATGATTGTAAGGGATCATATTGGAGATTGGTAGGATATTAGCCATTTTAACAAAATTCTCTAAGTTTTCTTCTTCTTTCTTTTCTCTAGTTTTCTTTTTCTTTCATTCTTTTATTTTCTTCTTAGATTCTATTTAATTTTATGTTTATAATGCCTATGCTAGGCTAAACTTCTATTTGGTTAAAGGTGATTTCAAAGCCCTAGACATGTTTTGTGATTGATTTTCAGATTCTATCTATCATTAATTTTCTATCAAAGTTGCTTATGTTCTTCTACAAGAATTGTTCATGATGTTGTCTTGATTTGCTTAGGTGTACAACTAGATAAATCTTGATAATTATCTATTGCTAGTTTAGGAGTCTTGATCCGTGTAATTGTCTTGATTTCCTATTCATAAGTGGCAATTTGTGATTAATGATTATGGTCAAGTTTTCAATAATTGCAAAGTGGAACATAACCTAAGTTGAATAATCCGAGCTTATGTGTTTGTTGCTTAGATCAACCTATCTTTCTCATCATAAAGCTGCCATTAAATTGAATCTAGAGAGCTTATTCTAGGTTGTTTGATGGTTAGAGATTAAATAGAGAGCTTGTTCTATTTAACGACAAACTAAGAAAAGATTGGGATAACAGAGCTTGTTGTTATCTACGGTTGTTAACTTTGATAGTTGGTTGATATTGATAGATCTGAAATTGATTCTTAATGATGTCTAGTGGTGGAGAATGAAACCTTAACCATATTTTTCATTTTTGATTCTTCTTACTTGTTTTCTTACTTTTCTAGTTTGCTTATTTTTAAAAGTATATTTATTTTTATTGGCTGGTTATACCGCCTAATTTAGTATATATATTTTTATTGGCTGGTTATACCGCCTTGCTTAGTATATATATTTTTATTGGCTGGTTATACCGCCTTGCATCTTATTCTTATTATTTACTTTAGTTTAAATCTGGCTTCAAAAACCCCTTTTCTTTTATTGTTCTTGAATTTAAGTTTTAAACTATCAACTTATAAACTAAAACCCAATCCCTGAGGACTCGACCCTTGCTAACTACTATACTTACAATTGATCTTTTTAGTGCAAGGTTAAATAAGATACACTCTTTTGGGTGCATCAAGTTTTTGGCGCCGTTGCCGGGGATTGCTTTCTTTAGTTTATTAGTTTATTGGTTTATTCTTATTTTCTGTTCTAATTATTTACTTTCTTATTTTTTTATTAGTGAATGTTCCAAGCTCCCGAAGAAGACTTACGACTTAGGAAAATTCGGGAATTTATAACTTCTCACCAACAACCAATCGAGGAGTTGATCCAAAACATCCAAGAGGAGCAAGGAGAGATGGCAGCAGCTGACAACCGAACTCTCAAGGAGCTAGCCGCTCCGGACTTGGGTCAACAACCATTATGCATTGAATATGCTAATCTTGAGGTAGCTTTTGAATTAAAATCTGGTTTGATTCACCTTCTCCCAACTTTTCATGGTTTTGCAGGAGAGGATCCAAATAAGCACCTCAAGGAATTCCATGTAGTTTGCTCAAGCATGAGACCAACAGGGGTCACGGAAGAGCAAGTTAAGTTGAGAGCCTTCCCATTCTCTCTAGCTGATTCAGCAAAGGAATGGCTCTACTATCTACCATCCGGGACCATCACTACATGGAATGATTTGAAGAAAGCATTCTTGGAAAGGTATTTCCCAGCATCTAAGGCTGCCAACATTAGGAAAGAGATATGTGGGATTCGGCAATACAACGGAGAGTCCTTATATGAATATTGGGAGAGGTTCAAGAAACTTTGTGCATCATGTCCACACCATCAGATAAGTGAACAACTTCTCATCCAATACTTCTATGAAGGTCTCATGCCCATGGAGAGAAGTATGATAGATGCCGCTAGTGGGGGAGCTCTAGTTGATAAGACTCCCAGGGCTGCTAGAACATTAATCTCCAACATGGCAGCCAATTCTCAACAGTTCTCAATGAGACAAGATCCACCACCACAACCCAAGAGAGTTAATGAGGTAAGTATATCATCCCTTGAACAAAAATTTGATAAACTGACTTCTCTTGTTCAACAATTGGCTGTAGGAAAAATACAACAAATAAAGGCTTGTGGCATATGTTCAAACATAGGGCACCAAACTGATATGTGTCCAACACTTCAAGAGGATACCAATGAACATGTGAATGCCATGGGTGGATTTCAGAACCAATCAAGGAAATATGATCCCTACTCAAACACTTACAATCCAGGATGGAGGGATCATCCAAACTTCAATTATGGAGGGAACCAATCACAAACTATTCCTCCACCATTTGACCACAGGCCACCGGGTTTTCAGCAAAGAGTGCAACAACCATACCAAACCCGACAACAACTACCACCCACCCAAAATTCAGGTACTTCTCTTGAAGATCTTGTTAAAGCTCTTTCTACTAATACAATTCAATTTCAACAGGAAACAAAGACAAGTATTCGAAATTTGGAGACTCAAATAGGGCAATTGGCAACAACCATGAGTCAAATGCAAGCAAGGGATTCTGGGAAATTACCTTCCCAAACCATAGTGAATCCAAGAGAGAATGCCAATGCTATAAATTTAAGAAGTGGGAAACAGCTAGAGAAACCACAAAATGATAGTGCTCAAGGGGAGAACAATACCATGGCATCCTCTTCACATCCCAACGAGCCACTAAAAAAGGTAATTCCTAAACCATCCTTTCCTTCTTATATAACTCCTCCACCTTTTCCTAGCAGGTTAGCAAAGTCCAAGAAGGAGGAGCAAGAGAAGGAAATTTTGGAAACCTTCCGGAAAGTAGAGGTGAACATTCCTTTACTAGATGCTATCAAGCAAGTGCCAAGATATGCCAAGTTCCTAAAAGAGTTGTGCACATCTAAACGGAAGTTGAAATGGAATGAAAAGGTAAGTGTAGGGGAGAATGTGTCAGCTGTTCTTCAAAAGAAACTCCCACCTAAATGCAAGGATCCAGGTATGTTTACCATTCCTTGTAAGATAGGCAACACCAGGTTTGAGCGTGCTATGCTAGATCTAGGGGCATCTATTAATGTCATGCCATATTCAATTTATGCTTCATTGAATCTAGGACCATTAGAGGAAACCGGTGTTATAATACAACTTGCTGACCGTTCTAACACTTATCCAAGAGGAGTTGTAGAAGACGTTCTTGTACAGGTTAATGAATTGGTTTTTCCCGCTGACTTTTATGTTATTGAGATGGAAGATGAGATGTCTTCTAATCCCACACCTATTCTATTAGGGAGACCATTCTTGAAAACAGCAAGAACTAAAATAGATGTACATGATGGCACTTTAACTATGGAATTTGATGGTGAAATAATTCGCTTTAACATTTTTGAGGCCATGAGATATCCTAGTGATGTGCATTCTGTTTTTAATATTGATATAATTGACTCACTAGTGCAGCAAGCTTATGAGCTAGATGGTGAAGATAGTGTGGAAATAGTCCTTAGCAACCATCTCGGAATGGGGAATGCTAAACTAGCCTTGAGTGACCATGTGGAAGGGGCACTAGAATCTTTACACTCGCTGCAACCTAAAGATGCAAGGTTTGATGTTTCATTTATTAATTTGCCTTTATCTAATGAGAAACTTCTACCTTCCATTTTGCAGGCACCAACTTTAGAGTTGAAACCACTACCGAACCACTTGAAATATTTGTTCTTAGGGGAAAAGGACACACTACCTGTCATCATTGCCAAAGAGCTCACACCTTTGCAAGAAGAGCGACTTATCCGGGTGCTTAGAGAGCATAAAACAGCAATTGGTTGGACAATTGCCGATATCAAGGGAATAAGCCCATCCATGTGCATGCACCGGATTTTGTTAGAGGAAGGGTCTAAACCAACAAGAGAAGCACAAAGAAGATTGAACCCTCCTATGATGGAGGTTGTGAAAAAGGAGATACTGAAGCTCCTAGATGTTGGAGTGATCTATCCTATCTCGGATAGCAAATGGGTGAGCCCAGTCCAAGTGGTTCCAAAGAAATCAGGTGTAACGGTGGTAACAAATAATGAGAATGAACTTGTTCCTACTAGGATTCAAACAGGATGGCGAGTTTGTATTGATTATCGTAAACTTAATTCCACAACTCGCAAAGACCACTTTCCTTTACCTTTTATTGATCAAATGCTTGAAAGGTTAGCTGGCCATTCTCATTATTGTTTTCTTGATGGTTTTTCAGGTTATAATCAGATAGCCATTGCTCCGGAGGACCAAGAGAAAACAACATTCACATGTCCATTTGGTACTTTTGCATACCGGCGTATGCTATTTGGTCTTTGTAATGCACCAGCTACATTCCAAAGGTGTATGGTTAGCATATTTTCAGATTATGTAGAGAATATCATAGAAGTGTTTATGGATGATTTTAGTGTCTATGGTGATTCTTTTGATAGATGTCTAGAGAACCTTACACTTGTACTTGAAAGATGCATGGAAACTAACCTTGTTTTGAATTGGGAAAAATGTCACTTTATGGTAGAACAAGGAATAGTTTTGGGCCATGTTATTTCTTCTAGAGGGATAGAGGTTGATAAGTCTAAAATAGATATTATGCATTCTTTACCACCTCCCACAAATGTGAGAGAGGTTCGTTCTTTTCTTGGACATGCAGGTTTCTATAGGAGATTTATCAAAGACTTCTCAAAGATCACATTACCTCTTTGCAAGCTACTACAAAAAGATGTGGTTTTCCACTTTGATGATAAATGCAAAGAGGCGTTTGAAACATTGAAGGGACTCTTGACATCAGCTCCTATCATCCAACCACCAGATTGGAATGTACCTTTTGAAATCATGTGTGATGCTAGTGACTATGCCATTGGAGCTGTTTTGGGCCAACGGGTTGGCAAAGCCTCACATGCCATTTATTATGCCTCAAGATCTCTTAATGATGCTCAATTGAACTATTCCACTACTGAAAAAGAACTTTTGGCTGTTGTATTTGCTTTAGAAAAATTTTGATCTTATTTAATTGGTACTAAAGTAATTGTATTTTCTGACCATGCAGCCCTTAAGTACTTACTCACTAAAAAGGAGGCCAAACCAAGGTTGATTAGATGGATACTTCTCTTACAAGAGTTTGATTTGGAGATAAAAGATAAGAGAGGTAGTGACAACCTGGTTGCGGACCATCTTAGCCGTTTAGTTCATGAAGATGATGCACTACCCTTGAATGAGAACTTTCCGGATGAGCAACTTCTTTTTATAAGAACAACAACTCCTTGGTATGCTGATATTGTTAATTACTTAGTTACCAAGAAGTTGCCACAAGAGTTGACACAAGCTCAAAGAAATAAGATCAAGAGTGATGCCAAATACTACATATGGGATGATCCTTACCTTTGGAAGCATTGCTCCGATCAGATTATAAGAAGGTGTGTACTCGAAACTGAATTTCAATCTATTCTCACCTTTTGTCACTCTTATGCATGTGGAGGACACTTTGGATCCAAAAGAACAGCCATGAAAGTTCTTGATTCTGGATTTTATTGGCCTACCATATTCAAAGATGCATACCTCTTTTGCAAGTCATGTGATCGTTGCCAAAGAACTGGTAACTTAGGTGCTAGAAATCAAATGCCTCAAACTCCAATACTTATTGTTGAAATTTTTGATGTATGGGGCATGGATTTCATGGGACCTTTTCCTCCTTCTTTTGGTAATCTTTATATTTTACTTGCCGTTGATTATGTTTCAAAGTGGGTGGAAGCAAAATCCACTAGGACTAATGACTCTAAAGTTGTTTCAGATTTTGTCAAGACTAACATCTTTGCTAGGTTTGGAACGCCAAAGGCCATAATCAGCGATAGAGGTACTCACTTTTGCAATAGGACTATGGAAGCACTTTTGAGGAAGTATAACATCACACACAAGGTCTCCACCTCATATCATCCTCAAACTAGTGGGCAAGCTGAAGTGTCAAACCGAGAAGTTAAGTCCATCCTTGAAAAGACAGTTAATCCAAATAGGAAGGATTGGAGTTCACGACTTGATGATGCACTTTGGGCTTATAGGACAGCATATAAGACACCCATTGGTATGTCTCCTTATCGACTTGTTTATGGTAAGCCTTGTCATCTTCCGGTTGAATTGGAACATAAATCATATTGGGCTATCAAACAATGCAACATGGAGATGGATGAGATAGGAAAGAAAAGAAAACTTGACCTACAAGAATTAGAGGAGATAAGGAATGATGCCTATCAGAATTCTAGGATTTACAAGGAAAAGACTAAGGCATTCCATGACAAGATGATATCAAGAAAAGAATTTGTTGTTGGACAAAAAGTTCTTCTCTTCCATTCACGCCTTAAGTTATATCCAGGTAAGTTACGTTCTCGTTGGGTTGGACCTTTTGTTATTACTAATGTATTTGCTCATGGTGCAGTTGAAATCCAAAGCCCAAAAACAGATAAGGCATTCAAAGTGAATGGTCATAGATTGAAGCCTTACTATGAGAACTTTCCAATACAAGATGTGGAGGAGTTTCCACTTTTTGAGCCAAAGTATGTTGAATAATAATGGCATGGGTCTAAGTTAGGCTGAGGACAATAAACCAAGCGCTTCTTGGGAGGCAACCCAAAAGGATGGAGAACATCTATTATATCAGATTTGCATATTCCTTACTCTCCATCATTCTATCTTTTATTGTTTTTCTTTTCTTTTGTTTAATAGTTCTTTTCTCTTACAAAGATGTAAATATAATTTTTAATTTATTTTTTTAACCCCGGTTAAATGGCGGATAACGGTACTCCGTGATTATTTAAATCGGTTCCATCAGCTACCCACAAAACTGATATTGTATATAAATTTCTCTTCCAATTTCTCTTTCATTTTTTTCATTTTTTTTCAGGATGGATGATATTCTCACAAGATTGCAGAAACGATTTCCTCCTTTTCCTCGAAATATTTTACTGAAGCTTTACCAAGTTCGACTTGAAAGATTAAGAATGCTTATGCACAAAGGGATTCCTGACGACATACGTTGGATAATTGAAGCCAAGGTACGTGAAGATGAATATCTTCCTGTTTTGCATTTACCAGGTACAGGTAGAAGCACTTTTGCAAAGAAGCGACGAGCAAAGCGCATGAGTTCAAATTGCCACAAATGTGCACGATGGACGTGTAACGGTAAATGTCGTTCTATTGGGATTCCGTCCTCTAATCGAGATGATAAAATTGAATTCATTAAGGATGGACTGAGTAAGGAGAATTTGGGTAATATCCAACTTTCTCTTGAGACGCATCCTAGTGGAGACGTACAAAGAGAAATTCTTGATTTATGGCCGCAATTCCAAAGGGAATGGCAACATCTTGGGAATCTGATGTTAAAAGACCCTGTTTGCCAGCTTGTAAGAAAACTGGATGGGAAGCATATCCTCGACTCATAGAAGGCGTTTAAGCCGTTTCTGGACGTAAAACCAGAGGAAGATGTGAGCCACAATCACAACTACAATAAATGACTTCTCAGCTTTTGGTTTGATTTGCAATAACTTTGTTTTGTTTTAATTTACGTGTTGTTCGATTTGTGTAATTATTCTCGTTTTTTTTTTTTTTTTTGTCTTTTACGGTTGATTTTTTCTTCTCTTTTTGATTTTCTTCCTGAAATCACGCAAAAATCTTTTGTTAGGTTAATATTTTCTTCTGACAGGTCAGATACACTTTCGGCGACATTATTACTCTTGTCTGATTCACTACTCAGTCCTCTATATATTACACCATGTACTCATTCTCTTTCAGGCACTCGAAAAAAAAAAAAATGGAAAGTACTTCATCCCAGCGCATTAAAAAAATTTGTGTCTTTGGAGGAGCATATCCAGGGAAAAATAACATATTCGCTGATGAAGCCATAAGAGTTGGAGTAATACTTGCCCAACAAAAGATCCACTTGATTTATGGAGGCGGTAGTACGGGTTTAATGGGAGCAGTCTCTACAGCAGCATACGCCGGAGGAAGTCCAGTTCTAGGAATCGTGCCAAAACTGTTCACAAGTTTTTGTGGACCTACCGTGGGTAAGGAAATACAAGTCTGGAGTGTCCCTGAACGGATAACAATCATGTACCATTCTGCCGATGCATTCATTGCTTTACCAGGAGGTCTGGGTATATTGGAAGAAATAGCTTGCGTGGCTTCTTGGTCATCTTTGGTCACAAATAAGAAACCCATTGGTTTGCTTAATATTAATGGTTATTTTAGTAATTTGCTTTTATATTTAGATAATGCTGTGGATAATGGATTCATGTTTTCAGAGGCAAGGAGAACCATAATTTCTGCTACAACCATTGAAGATTTACTTAAAAAGCTCCAAGCTTATGAGTGTTTATCTGCTACGGTTGTTTCGCAAACGCTCGGAAAAAGAAAAAGAGATATGGACGAGCAAGGAGTGGATTGCACTTTGTCTTTGTGACATTATCTAACATTTTGCTTGTTGTGTCTCAGTTATAATAAGTGGTTAGCAACCTCTGCAGGTAATATCTCCTAAATTCTACCTTTAAAATTTGACATTGGGGACAATGTCATATTTTAGTAGGGGGTAAGGGACATATTTTGCTAATTTAAAAAAAAAAAAAAGAGTTTGTTGTGTTTTAAGCAATTTAGAAGTATTCATTCTGAACAAGGTCTGAGTAAGGGAGACTTGAGACATACCTTGTCAGTTTGATTTTAATCTTTTTATGTTTACTTGTTAATTTTTGTTTAGTATTTTAGGATTATTTAGGTTGCATGAGTTTGTTTTGTTTTGAGTCTTAGTTGTTCCTATTCTTATGTTATTAGTTCTTTTCTCTTACACATGATTCTTTCATTTGTGTTAATAGACTTACATTGAGGACAATGTAAGAATTAAGTGTGGGGGGAATGATTTAGGATTTCTTTTATTTTTGTCTACTACTTTTTTTTTTTTTTTTTTTATGAGTCTTTATTATTATTATTATTTTTAGTGTGTTTTAGTTCCTTTTTAATACAATGATGAGATATGAATTGCATAGGTCTAAACTGGTTATTAGTGAGAAGATTTTCATGAGAATTGAGCTTGATGTCAACCTTTTTATGAGCCAATGTTAATATAATATGTTGATTGAGAAAGAAGCATGTTTAGACTTAATCTGACTTGTATAATCATCCTTGTGAGTTTTTGAGCCTATAATGATTGATGCATTATACAAATCAATCTAATTTCTTTCTTGAGTGCTCTTATGATTACAGGATTCTCTAGAACTTGCTTTAAACCGTTTGAGACTATATTGATACATGTGACAACATGAATATGATAGAGGCATTAGGATTTTTAGCCAGAGCCAAACAGCCATCCCTTATTGATGTTCCAAGAGAACACAGCCTTAGTGAACCAATTTGAGCCTACATTGAATAAGCTATCTCTTTGGTAACCATAACTTGTCCCTAACCTAAATATACTTATATCTTTACCTTTGTTCCAAAGATGAATTAGCATGTTTTGAAACAAGTTGCAAAGACAAGGGATATTTTTAGTTAAAAATTTGGGTTAGAAACAAGAAATAAGTGTGGGGGGGAAAGAAAAGAAAAGTCAAGAGAAAAAGAAATGAAATACTGGCAAATACATTCCTATGTAAAAAAAAAATATATATATGAATCATCTCTTGAATTTGTGGAAAAAGAAAAAGATGTTACAAAGTCGTTTAGAATGAAGAAAAGGCCCAACATAAATATCCGGCCTAGGTGACTATGTACTTGTAAAGAGTTTTGAGAAGTTTCTTTGTATGATCTTTTTATGTCTCTAAACTTTATGAACTCTTTGGAACCTTTGTGATATCTTTATCCTTTTGTTCTTCAACCACATTACAAACCCCTTGGCCCCATTACAACCTTGATTAAAGACCTCTTGATTCATGAAGTTGTATGATCTAAATAGTGGAGAATAGGTGGACAAGCAAGAATATGGTAGAACTGTTTTCATGAGATTGATTGAGTGTAAACACTTCACCACTACTTTAAAGAGTGAAAATCATGAGGGTATCCCATGTGAGAAGTTGAGATTAAATTTGAACATGCAATATTTTGATTGAGATATGTTATGCTAATATTGGCTTAACTCAAACAATTTACATTCAAGCATGATTTTTTGTGAAATTCTTTAAGCTATTGATTAGTTTATAAGACTTGTTCAAATATTGTATCTAATTTGTATTGAAAGGATTAGGAGTAAATATTTTTAGTATATGCAGTTTATTTATATTTTAGTTTTTCAATGTTTGTGGGTATCGTTCTAGTAAACCCTCACGAGACTAAACTCGTCCACTAGGGACACCTAGGGGTTTAAAGGCTTGTGTCACATGCTAAGTGCCACCGTGATTTCCTACGAAAATGGATTAGATTAGATTTTCTTATTTTATTTTTATTGAGTCGTTGCTAGGGACTAGCAACAATCTAAGTGTGGGGGTGTGATAACTCGTATAATTATATAGTTTTTAGTTATGTTTTATTAATGTTTTGTGTCAAATACGTGTTATTATTGTTTAGTCTAATTGTGTTTATGATCTTTTATATTTTTATGTATTTTGGTGTTTTTCACAAGTTTCTTTGAGTGATTTCAGATTACTAGAATTAAGGGCAAATCCAGTTCAGTTTCAGTTCCGACACCTTTTGCCATATCAGCTATATCTCGAGTTTCACTGAAGCAATAAGGCTGAAATTTGTAGCCATGCAAAGCTAAGAGGCATATCTATCTTTTTCATGTTTTACACTTCTTAAAACGGAGTCGTTTTCCCTAGCGAAATCGACCATCAAGTTGGCTGATGTGCAATGACGTCTGTGCTGACATGTTTTCGTATTATGCCCATATCTTCTTATCCACACCAGCAAATGAGCTGATTCCAATGGCTATGGTTCCGTAACTGATAGGGGAACCTTTGTCTAGAAGACCATGGGATCAGATCAGGCCTCCAATATTGAAGAAATCGACCATCAAGGTGGCTGATGTGCAATGACATCTGTGCTGACATGTTTTTGTATTTTGCCCATATCTGCTTAACCACATCAGCAAATGAGCTGATTCCAACGGCTATGGTTCCTTAACTAATAGGGGAACCTTTTTCTAGAAGACTATGTGATCAGATCAGGCCTCCAATATTGACGAAATCGACCATCAAGTTGGCTGATCAAAATCGTCATATACCTACCTTTGAAATTTGTAAAGCTTGTCTCTTGTCATTTAGCCCTCCAAAATGTGTATAAATAGAGGGCCTTGGATGATTGTAAGGGATCATATTGGAGATTGGTAGGATATTAGCCATTTTAACAAAATTCTCTAAGTTTTCTTCTTCTTTCTTTTCTCTAGTTTTCTTTTTCTTTCATTCTTTTATTTTCTTCTTAGATTCTATTTAATTTTATGTTTATAATGCCTATGCTAGGCTAAACTTCTATTTGGTTAAGGGTGATTTCAAAGCCCTAGACATGTTTTGTGATTGATTTTCAGATTCTATCTATCATTAATTTTCTATCAAAGTTGCTTATGTTCTTCTACAAGAATTGTTCATGATGTTGTCTTGATTTGTTTAGGTGTACAACTAGATAAATCTTGATAATTATCTATTGCTAGTTTAGGAGTCTTGATCCGTGTAATTGTCTTGATTTCCTATTCATAAGTGGCAATTTGTGATTAATGATTATGGTCAAGTTTTCAATAATTGCAAAGTGGAACATAACCTAAGTTGAATAATCCGAGCTTATGTGTTTGTTGCTTAGATCAACCTATCTTTCTCATCATAAAGCTGCCATTAAATTGAATCTAGAGAGCTTATTCTAGGTTGTTTGATGGTTAGAGATTAAATAGAGAGCTTGTTCTATTTAACGACAAACTAAGGAAAGATTGGGATAACAGAGCTTGTTGTTATCTACGGTTGTTAACTTTGATAGTTGGTTGATATTGATAGATCTGAAATTGATTCTTAATGATGTCTAGTGGTGGAGAATGAAACCTTAACCATATTTTTCATTTTTGATTCTTCTTACTTGTTTTCTTACTTTTCTAGTTTGCTTATTTTTAAAAGTATATTTATTTTTATTGGCTGGTTATACCGCCTAATTTGTATATTAATTTTGTTTTATTTTTATTGGCTGGTTATACCGCCTAATTTAGTATATATATTTTTATTGGCTGGTTATACCGCCTTGCTTAGTATATATATTTTTATTGGCTGGTTATACCGCCTTGCATCTTATTCTTATTATTTACTTTAGTTTAAATCTGGCTTCAAAAACCCCTTTTCTTTTATTGTTCTTGAATTTAAGTTTTAAACTATCAACTTATAAACTAAAACCCAATCCCTGAGGACTCGACCCTTGCTAACTACTATACTTACAATTGATCTTTTTAGTGCAAGGTTAAATAAGATACACTCTTTTGGGTGCATCATTAATTTTCTATCAAAGTTGCTTATGTTCTTCTACAAGAATTGTTCATGATGTTGTCTTGATTTGTTTAGGTGTACAACTAGATAGATCTTGATAATTATCTATTGCTAGTTTAGGAGTCTTGATCCGTGTAATTGTCTTGATTTCCTATTCATAAGTGGCAATTTGTGATTAATGATTATGGTCAAGTTTTCAATAATTGCAAAGTGGAACATAACCTAAGTTGAACAATCCGAGCTTATGTGTTTGTTGCTTAGATCAACCTATCTTTCTCATCATAAAGCTGCCATTAAATTGAATCTAGAGAGCTTATTCTAGGTTGTTTGATGGTTAGAGATTAAATAGAGAGCTTGTTCTATTTAACGACAAACTAAGGAAAGATTGGGATAACAGAGCTTGTTGTTATCTACGGTTGTTAACTTTGATAGTTGGTTGATATTGATAGATCTGAAATTGATTCTTAATGATGTCTAGTGGTGGAGAATGAAACCTTAACCATATTTTTCATATTTGATTCTTCTTACTTACTTGTTTTCTTACTTTTCTAGTTTGCTTATTTTTAAAAGTATATTTATTTTTATTGGCTGGTTATACCGCCTAATTTGTATATTAACTTTGTTTTACTTTTATTGGCTGGTTATACCGCCTAATTTAGTATATATATTTTTATTGGCTGGTTATACCGCCTAATTTAGTATATATATTTTTATTGGCTGGTTATACCGCCTTGCATCTTCTTCTTATTATTTACTTTAGTTTAAATCTGGCTTCAAAAACCCCTTTTCTTTTATTGTTCTTGAATTTAAGTTTTAAACTATTAACTTATAAACTAAAACCCAATCCCTGAGGACTCGACCCTTGCTAACTACTATACTTACAATTTATCTTTTTAGTGCAAGGTTAAATAAGATACACTCTTTTGGGTGCATCAAATTTTTGGCGCCGTTGCCGGGGATTGTTTTCTTTAGTTTATTTGTTACTTGGTTTATTCTTATTTTCAGTTCTAATTAGTTCTATTTTCTTGTACATACAAGTTTTTCTTATCAAATTTTGAAAAAAAAAAAAAAACGATGGAATTGAGCAATCTAACACTTGAAGAGTTGGTGGCATACATGAACATGGAGAATCAACAAGCCAATCTCACCTTCCCAGTTCAACAATTTGCCATGGAAGGATGTCAAGGCCATCAAGTGTTCCAAGACCAACAGTATGATCATTACTCAAACACTTACCATGAGGGATGGTGGGATCATACTAATTATGGCTACTCGAAAAATTACCAAGAAGTAGATCCTTATGCCAATTACACTCATCCATCTAGCTTCAATCAATCATGGTCCCAAGAACCAGATCTTTTTCAACCACCACATTTGACTCAAAACTCAGGTACTTCCTTAGAAGATCTTGTCTATTCTCTTGTTACTGATACTTTGCAATTTCAACAGGAAACAAGGGCAAGCATCTAGAGTTTGGAAAAACAAATGATCCAATTGACTAGTAGTATGGTGGGATGGGTAGCACAAAGATCTGAAGAACTCCCAGCCCAAACGATGATTAACCCAAAGGAGAATACTACTATTGTGACCTTGAGGAATGATGAACAAGATGAGGATGAGACAGAATTAGAGATGGATTCTATTCTTGAGGATAATGAAGCCACAAATACAAATAAGAGTATTTCGGCACCTGAGGTAACGTTTAAAGTTCCACTTTTTACTAATGTTTCTTCTCCACCTTTTCCTAGTAGATTTGCAAAGTTCAAGGAGGATGAACATGAACAAGACACGCTGGAAACCTTAAACAGTTTGTTTGTGGATGTCATTCAACAAGTACCAAAAGATGCACCATTCCTCGATGAGATATGCACCACCAAGGATGATGGAATAATACTTGTAATGGAGAATGCATCCACTGTTGTGCAAAGAAAGCTTCCTCTTAAACGCATAAATTTGGGAAATTTCATGTATGAGCCTGACAAGCCTAAAAAGCCAAGAAAGGGTGTTGGTTAGATTCAAAACACTAACTCAAGTGTTAATTGGGAAGGCAGCCCAATTAAAGATGAAATTGCCAAACTTCCATATTCAGATTTGCTTTCTCTTTCTTTTCCTTTTTCTTTTATTATTTTTATTGTTTTTATTTTATTTCTTATGTTTCTTTGTTAATTGTGTTTACTGCTTTTAAGTTCATTTAGGCTGCATCAGTTTCTTTTGTTTAATAGTTCTTTTCTCTTACATATAATTCTTGCATTGGGGGATAATAGCATTACATTAATGACAATGTAAGAATTATGTGTGGGGGGAAGAATTTAGGATTTTATTTAGAGTGTTTTGTTTTTGAGTTTTTTTATGTTGTTTTTCTTTCCGATCCTTGTTTTGAAAAACACTAGATGTAAATATAATTTTTTTTTAACCCCGGTTAAATGGCGGATAACGGTACTCCGTGATTATTTAAGTCGGTTCCATCAGCTACCCACAAAACTGATATTGTATATAAATTTCTCTTCCAATTTCTCTTTCAATTTTTTTCATTTTTTTTTTCAGGATGGATGATATTCTCACAAGATTGCAGAAACGATTTCCTCCTTTTCCTCGAAATATTTTACTGAAGCTTTACCAAGTTCGACTTGAAAGATTAAGAATGCTTATGCACAAAGGGATTCCTGACGACATACGTTGGATAATTGAAGCCAAGGTACGTGAAGATGAATATCTTCCTGTTTCCAGGTACAGGTAGAAGCACTTTTGCAAAGAAGCGACGAGCAAAGCGCATGAGTTCAAATTGCCACAAATGTGCACGATGGACGTGTAACGGTAAATGTCGTTCTATTGGGATTCCGTCCTCTAATCGAGATGATAAAATTGAATTCATTAAGGATGGACTGAGTAAGGAGAATTTGGGTAATATCCAACTTTCTCTTGAGACGCATCCTAGTGGAGACGTACAAAGAGAAATTCTTGATTTATGGCCGCAATTCCAAAGGGAATGGCAACATCTTGGGAATCTGATGTTAAAAGACCCTGTTTGCCAGCTTGTAAGAAAACTGGATGGGAAGCATATCCTCGACTCATAGAAGGCGTTTAAGCCGTTTCTGGACGTAAAACCAGAGGAAGATGTGAGCCACAATCACAACTACAATAAACGACTTCTCAGCTTTTGGTTTGATTTGCAATAACTTTATTTTGGTTTAATTTACGTGTTGTTCGATTTGTGTAATTATTCTCGTTTTTTTTATTTGTCTTTTACGGTTGATTTTTTCTTCTCTTTTTGATTTTCTTCCTGAAATCACGCAAAAATCTTTTGTTAGGTTAACATTTTCTTCTGACAGGTCAGATACACTTTCGGCGACATTATTACTCTTGTCTGATTCACTACTCAGTCCTCTATATATTACACCATGTACTCATTCTCTTTCAGGCACTCGAAAAAAAAAATGGAAAGTACTTCGTCCCAGCGCATTAAAAAAATTTGTGTCTTTGGAGGTGCTTATCCAGGGAAAAATAACATATTCGCTGATGAAGCCATAAGAGTTGGAGTAATACTTGCCCAACAAAAGATCCACTTGATTTATGGAGGCGGTAGTACGGGTTTAATGGGAGCAGTCGCTACTGCAGCACACGCCGGAGGAAGTCCAGTTCTAGGAATCGTGCCAAAACTATTCACAAGTTTTTGTGGACCTACCGTGGGTAAGGAAATACAAGTCTGGAGTGTCCCTGAACGGATAACAATCATGTACCATTCTACCGATGCATTCATTGCTTTACCAGGAGGTCTGGGTACATTGGAAGAAATAGCTTGCGTGGCTTCTTCGTCATCTTTGGTCACAAATAAGAAACCCATTGGTTTGCTTAATATTAATGGTTATTTTAGTAATTTGCTTTCATATTTAGATAATGCTGTGGATAATGGATTCATGTTTTCAGAGGCAAGGAGAACCATAATTTCTGCTACAACCATTGAAGATTTACTCAAAAAGCTCCAAGCTTATGAGTGTTTATCTGCTACGGTTGTTTCGCAAACGCTCGGAAAAAGAAAAAGAGATATGGACGAGCAAGGAGTGGATTGCACTTTGTCTTTGTGACATTATCTAACATTTTGCTTGTTGTGTCTCAGTTATAATAAGTGGATAGCAACCTCTGCAGGTAAGGGACATATTTTGCTAATTTCAAAAAATAAAAAATAAAAATAAAAAAAATTGTTGTGTTTTAAGCAATTTAGAAGTATTCATTCTGAACAAGGTCTGAGTAAGGGAGACTTGAGACATACCTTGTCAGTTTGATTTTAATCTTTTTATGTTTACTTGTTAATTTTTGTTTAGTATTTTAGGATTATTTAGGTTGCATGAGTTTGTTTCGTTTTGAGTCTTAGTTGTTCCTATTCTTATGTTATTAGTTCTTTTCTCTTACACATGATTCTTTCATTTGGGTTATTAAACTTACATTGAGGACAATGTAAGAATTAAGTGTGGGGGGAAGGATTTAGGATTTCTTTTATTTTTGTCTATTATTTTTTTTATGAGTCTTTAATATTATTATTATTTTTAGTGTGTTTTAGTTCCTTTTTAATACAATGATGAGATATGAATAGCATAAGTCTAAACCTGATTTATTAGTGAGAAGATTTTCATGAGAATTGAGCTTGATGTCATTTTTTTTTTTGAGCCAATGTTAATATGATATGTTGATTGAGAAAGAAGCATGTTTAGACTTAATCTGACTTGTATAATCATCCTTGTGAGTTTTTGAGCCTATAATGATTGATGCATTATACAAATCAATCTAATTTCTTTCTTGAGTGCTCTTATGATTACATGATTCTCTAGAACTTGCTTTAAACCGTTTGAGACTATATTGATACATGTGACAACATGAATATGATAGAGGCATTAGGATTATAACCAGAGCCAAACAGCCATCCATTATTAATGTTCCAAGAGAACACACCCTTAGTGAACCAATTTGAGCCTACATTGAATAAGCTATCTCTTTGGTAACCATAACTTGTCCCTAACCTAAATATACTTATATCTTTACCTTTGTTCCAAAGATGAATTAGCATGTTTTGAGACAATTTGCAAAGACAAGGAAGATTTATTGAAAATTTGGGTTAGAAGCAAGAAATAAGTGTGGGGGGAAAAGAAAGAAAAAAGTCAAGAGAAAAAGAAAGGGATCATTGTCAAATACATTCCCATATTAAAAAAAAAATCTTCTCTTGAACTTCTAGTTAAAGTAAAGAAAAAGATTTTACAAAGTTGGTTAGAATGATGCAAAGGCTCAACATGAATATTTAGCCTATGTTATTATGTGCTTTATAAGAGTTTTGAGAATTTTATTTGTATGATCTTATTATGTCTCTAAACTCTATGAACTCTTTGGAACCTTTGTGATATCTTTATCCTTTTGTTCTTTAACCACATTATAACCCTTTGGCCCCATTACAACCTTGAATAAAGACCTCTTGATTTATGAAGTTGTATGATCTAAATAGTGGATAATAGGTGGACAAGCAAGCATATGGTAGAAGTGTTTTCATGAGATTGATTGAGTGTAAACACTTTACCACTACTTTAAAAAGTGAAAATCAAGAGAGTATCCCATGTGAGAAGTTGAGATTAAGTTTGAATATGCACTATTTTGATTGAAATATGTTATGTTAATATTGGCTCAACTCAAACAATTTACATTCAAGCATGATTTTTTGTGAAATTCTTTAAGCTATTGATTAGTTTATAAGACTTGTTCAAAGATTGTCTCTAATTTGTATTGAAAGGATTAGGAGTAAATATTTTAGTTTTTATTTATATTTTATATTTAATAAAGAAAAAGAGAAAAGAAAGAAGAAGAAAACTTAGAGAATTTTATTACAATGGCTAATATCCTACCAATGTACAATACGATCCTCTACAATCATCCAAGGCCCTCTATTTATACACATTTTGGAGGGCTAAATGACAAGAGACAAGCTTTACAAATTTCAAAGGTAGGTATAATAGGTGGGTGCATTTTTCTAACAATTTTCGTCATATTGTATGACAATTTTGATCAGCCAACTTGATGGTCAATTTTGTCAATTTTGGAGGCCTGATCTGATCACATGGTCTTCTAGAAAAATGTTCCCCTATCAGTTACTGATCCATAGCCGTTGGAATCAGCTCATTTGCTGATGTGGATAAGAAGATATGGGCAAAATACGAAAACAGGTCAGCACAGACGTCATTGCACATCAGCCAACTTGATGGTCGATTTATCTAGGGAAAACGACTCCGTTTCAAGAAGTGTAAAACATGAAAAAGATAGATATGCCTCTTAACTTTGCACGGTTAAAATTTCAGCCTTATTGCTTCAGTGAAACTCGAGATATAGCTGATATGGCAAAAGGTGTCGGAACTGGAACTGAACTGGATTTGCCCTTAATTCTAGTAATCTGAAATCACTCAAAGAAACTTGTGAAAAACACCAAATTACATAAAAATATAAAAGATCATAAACACAATTAGACTAAACAATAATAACTCGTATTTGACACAAAACAATAATAAAACATAATTAAAAACTATATAATTATACGAGTTATCATTACCCAAATTCTCCTTACTCAGTCCATCCTTAATGAATTCAATTTTATCATCTCGATTAGAGGACGGAATCCCAATAGAACGACATTTACCATTACACGTCCATCGTGCACATTTGTGGCAGTTTGAACCCATGCGCTTTGCTCGTCGCTTCTTTGCAAAAGTGCTTCTACCTGTACCTGGTAAATGCAAAACAGGAAGATATTCATCTTCACGTACCTTGGCTTCAATTATCCAACGTATGTCTTCAGGAATCCCTTTGTGCATAAGCATTCTTAATCTTTCAAATCGAACTTGGTAAAGCTTCAGTAAAATATTTCAAGGAAAAGGAGGAAATCGTTTCTGCAATCTTGTGAGAATATCATCCATCCTGAAAAAAAAATGAAAAAAATGAAAGAGAAATTGGAAGAGAAATTTATATACAATATCAGTTTTGTGGGTAGCTGATGGAACCGATTTAAATAATCACGGAGTACCGTTATCTGCCATTTAACCGGGGTAAAAAAATAAAAATATATTTACATCTAGTTATTTTCAAAACAAGGATCAGAAAGAAAAACAACATAAAAAAAAAAAACTCAAAAACAAAACACTCTAAATAAAATCCTAAATTCTCCCCCCCACACATAATTCTTACATTATCATTAATGTAATGCTATTAATCCCAAATGAAAGAATCATGTGTAAGTGAAAAGAACTAATAAACAAAATAAACTTATGCAGCCTAAATGAACTTAGAAACACTAAACACAATTAGCAAAGAAACATAAGAAAAAGATAAAGAAAAAGAGAGCAAATCTGAGGATGGCAGTTTGGCAATGCTTTCTCTAATTAGGCTGCCTCCCCCAATTAGCACTTGATTGATTGTTTTCAGCCTAGCCAATTCCCCTTCTTGGCTTTTTAGGATCTTTTGGCTTAGACATGAAACTTCTCAGATTTTTGCGTTTTGGAGGAAGTTTTCTTTGCAAAACAGCCAATGCCTTCTCCCCCACACGTATTATTTCATCATTCTTGGTGGGGTATAGCTCTTTGAGGAATTGTGCATATCTTGGTACTTGTCTAATGGCATCCACAAGCAAGCTGTTTAAGGTTTCCAAAAATTGTTGTTCATGTTCCTCCTTTTTGGACTTTGCAAATCTGCTAGGAAAAAGTGGAGAAGGAACATTAGTAGAAATAAGAACCTTAAAAGCTACCTGAGGTGTCAAAGTACTCTCAATTTGAATGGTGACTTCATTATCCTCAAGAAGTGAATCCATCTTTGGTTTTGTCTCATCCTCATCTTGTTCCTCATTTCTCAAGGTCACAATAGTAGCATTCTCCTTTGGGTTAATCACCGTTTGGGAAGGGAGTGCTAGAGATCTTTCTGCTACTAATTCCACCGTACTACTAGCCAATAGGCTCATTTGCCTTTCCAAACTCTGGATGCTTGCCCTTGTTTCCTGTTGAAATTGCAAAGTATCAGTAACAAGAGAATATACAAGATCTTCTAAAGAAGTACCTGAGTTTTGAGTCATATGTGGTGGTTGAAAAGGATATGGTTCTTGAGACCATGATTGATTGAAGCTAGATGGATGAGTGTAATTGGCATAAGGATCTACTTCTTGGTAATTTTTCGAGTAGCCATAATTAGTATGATCCCACCATCCCTCATGGTAAGTGTTGGAGTAATGATCATGCGGTTGGTCTTGGAACCATTGATGGCCTTGACATCCTCCCATGGCCAATTGTTGAACTGAGGAAGTGAGATTGGCTTGTTGATTCTCCATGTTCATATATGCCACCAACTCTTCAAGTGTTAGATTGCTTAATTCCATCTTCTTTTTTTTTTTCAAAATTTGAAAAGAAAAACCGTATGTACAAGAAAATAATACTAATTAGAACTGAAAATAAGAATAAACCAAGTAACAAATAAACTAAAGAAAACAATCCCCGGCAACGGCGCCAAAAATTTGATGCACCCAAAAGAGTGTATCTTATTTAACCTTGCACTAAAAAGATCAATTGTAAGTATAATGATTAGCAAGGGTCGAGTCCTCAGGGATTGGGTTTTAATCTATGAGTTATTAGTTTATAACTTACGTTCAAAGAAAACAATAAAAGAAAAGGGGTTTTTGAAGCCAGATTTAAACTAAAGTAAATAATAAGAATAAGATGCAAGGCGGTATAACCAGCCAATAAAAATATATATACTAAATTAGGCAGTATAACCAGCCAATAAAAATAAAACAAAGTTAATATACAAATTAGGCGGTATAACCAGCCAATAAAAATAAATATACTTTTAAAAATAAGCAAACTAGAAAAGTAAGAAAACAAGTAAGTAAGAAGAATCAAATATGAAAAATACGGTTAAGGTTTCATTCTCCACCACTAGACATCATTAAGAATCAATTTCAGATCTATCAATATCAACCAACTATCAAAGTTAACAACCGTAGATAACAACAAGCTCTGTTATCCCAATCTTTCCTTAGTTTGTCATTAAATAGAACAAGCTCTCTATTTAATCTCTAACCATTAAACAACCTAGAATAAGCTCTCTAAATTCAATTTAATGGCAGCTTTATGATGAGAAAGATAGGTTGATCTAAGCAACAAACACATAAGCTCGGATTGTTCAACTTAGGTTATGTTCCACTTTGCAATTATTGAAAACTTGACCATAATCATTAATCACAAATTGCCACTTATGAATAGGAAATCATGACAATTACACGGATCAAGACTCCTAGACTAGCAATAGATAATTATCAAGATCTATCTAGTTGTACACCTAAATAAATCAAGACAACATCATGAACAATTCTTGTAGAAGAATTATATTGGGCTAATATCCTACCAATGTACCTTCTCTTACAATCATCCAAGGCCCTCTATTTATACACATTTTGGAAGGCTAAATGACAAGAGACAAGCTTTACAAATTTCAAAGGTAGGTATAATAGGTGGGTGCATTTTTCTAACAATTTTCGTCATATTGTATGACAATTTTGATCAGCCAACTTGATGGTCGATTTTGTCAATTTTGGAGGCCTGATCTGATCACATAGTCTTTTAGAAAAATGTTCCCCTATCAGTTACTGATCCATAGCCGTTGGAATCAGCTCATTTGCTGATGTGGATAAGAAGATATGGGCAAAATACGAAAACAGGTCAGCACAGACGTCATTGCACATCAGCCAACTTGATGGTCGATTTCTCTAGGGAAAACGACTCCGTTTCAAGAAGTGTAAAACATGAAAAAGATAGATATGCCTCTTAACTTTGCACGGTTAAAATTTCAGCCTTATTGCTTCAGTGAAACTCGAGATATAGCTGATATGGCAAAAGGTGTCGGAACTGGAACTGAACTGGATTTGCCCTTAATTCTAGTAATCTGAAATCACTCAAAGAAACTTGTGAAAAACACCAAATTACATAAAAATATAAAAGATCATAAACACAATTAGACTAAACAATAATAACTCATATTTGACACATAACAATAATAAAACATAACTAAAAACTATATAATTATACGAGTTATCACTAACCCAAATTTTCAATAGATCTTCCTTGTCTTTGCAACATGTCTCAAAACATGCTAATTCATCTTTGGAACAAGGGTAAAGATATAAATAAGTATATTTAGGTTAGGGACAAGTTATGGTTACCAAAAAACAGCTTATTCATTGTAGGCTCAAATTGGTTCACTAAGGGGGATGTTCTCTTGGAACATCAATAAGGGATGGCTGTTTGGCCTTGGTTAAAAATCCTAATGCCTCTATCATATTCATGTTGTCACATGCATCAATATATTCTTAACAAGGTTTAAAGCAAGTTCTAGAGATTCATGTAATCATAAGAGCACTCAACAATGAAATTAGATTGATATGTATAATGCATCAATCATATAGGCTCAAATACTCACAAGGATGATTATACAAGTCAGAGTTAAGTCTAAACATACTTCTTTCTCAATCAACATATCATATTAACATTGGCTAAAAAAAAATGATATCAAGCTCAATTCTCATGAAAATCTTCTCACTAATAAATCAGTTTTAGACTTATGCAATTCATATCTCATCATAGTATTGAAAGTAACTAAAACACACTAAAAACAACATAAAAAGAATCAAAAACAAAACACACTAAAGAAAATCCTAAATTCTTCCCCCCACACTTAATTTTTTACATTGTCCTCAATGTAATGCTATTATCTCCCAATGCAAGAATTATATGTAAGAGAAAAAAATACTAAACAAAACAAAAGAAAAACAATAAAAAATAGAATGATGGAGAGTAAGGAATGTGCAAATCTGATATAATAGATGCTCTCCATCCTTTTGGGTTGCCTCCCAAGAAGTGCTTGGTTTATTGTCCTCAGCCTGACTTAGACCCATGCCATTATTATTCAACATAATTTGGCTCAAAAGTGGTAACTCCTCCACATCTTGTATTGGAAAGTTCTCATAATAAGGCTTCAATCTATGACCATTCACTTTGAATGCCTTATATGTTTTTGGGCTTTGGATTTCAACTGCACCATGAGTAAATACATTAGTAATAACAAAAGGTCCAACCCAACGAGAACGTAACTTACCTGGAAATAACTTAAGGCGTGAATGGAAGAGAAGAACTTTTTGTCCAACAACAAATTCCTTTCTTGATATCATCTTGTCATGGAATGCCTTAGTCTTTTCCTTGTAAATCCTAGAATTCTCATAAGCATTATTTCTTATCTCCTCTAATTCTTGTCGGTCAAGTTTTCTTTGCTTACCTGTCTCATCCTTCTCCATGTTGCATTGTTTGATAGCCCAATATGATTTATGTTCCAATTCAACCGGAAGATGACAAGGCTTACCATAAACAAGTCGATAAGGAGACATACCAATGGGTGTCTTATAAGCTGTCCTATAAGCCCAAAGTGCATCATCAAGTCGTGAACTCCAATCCTTCCTATTTGGGTTAACTGTCTTTTCAAGGATGGACTTTACTTCTCGATTTGACACTTCAGCTTGCCCACTAGTTTGAGGATGGTATGAGGTGGAGACCTTGTGTGTGATGTTATACTTCCTCAAAAGTGTTTCCATAGTCCTATTGCAATAGTGAGTACCTCTATCGCTGATTATGGCCTTTGGTGTTCCAAACCTAGCAAAGATGTTAGTCTTGACAAAATCTGAAACAACTTTAGAGTCATTAGTCCTAATGGCTTTTGCTTCCACCCACTTTGAAACATAATCAACGGCAAGTAAAATATAAAGATTTCCAAAAGAAGAAGGAAACGGTTGATGCACCCAAAAGAGTGTATCTTATTTAACCTTGCACTTAAAAAAAATCAATTGTAGAGTATATGATTAGCAAGGGTCGAGTCATCAGGGATTGAAGACATAAGAAAAACTAAAAAAATTAAAAATAATAATAGTAATAATAATTACAACTAATCCTTCCGATATAAATTAGAGATAATCATTGGACAAGTCTTATAAACTAATCAATAGCTTAAAGAAATTCACAAAAAATCTTGCTTGAATGTAAATAGTTTGAGTTAAGCCAATATTAACATAACATATTTCAATCAAAATAGTGCATATTCAAACTTAATCTCAACTTCTCACTATACTCTCATGATTTTCACTCTTTAAAGTAGTAGTAAAGTGTTTACACTCAATCAATCTCATGAAAACAGTTCTACCATATGTTTGCTTGTCCAGCTATTCTCCACTACTTAGATCATGCAACTTCATGAATCAAGAGGTCTTTATGCAAGGTTATTGATGTGAACCCTAGGGGTTAAACCCTTTGAACCCACTAACAAATTGAAATACCTAACCCAGAAAAGCCAAGATTCAGGCAAAGAAAACTTAAACCCTTAGAAAGCCTGTTTCAAAGAACCTAGATTAAACATGTCAGCTAGACCCTAAGAACTCTCGTTTCAAGAACCTAAGTTTGATAGGTTGAACGCCACAAAGAAAGAATTCTTTGATAAGTTCCTAAGTTCTGTCAAGAACTAAAAAGAGAAAACTCTCACTGAATAAAATCAGACTTAATTGATCAAAAGATAATTGAAGTAGGCGGCTAAGACATATATTTATAGCCTCCCTACAAAAACCCTAATCTACTAAGTAATAATATATAAAATACGGGCTGAACATGCTCAAGCCCAAAAACTAAATAATTAAAAGGATGTCCAACAAGTTTAAGGAAGATAGACCCCACAAGCTTAATGGACATAATACATAAAGCAGGCCCAAAAGCCTAAGTAATTAAAAGACCCAACTAAAGCTTCTAATTTAGGCGCCACAACATTAATGAATTGGTCCCCACTTCATATTAGATAATGAACTAAAAATAGGCCCACTAATTCATTAAGATTGCCGCCCCCTTGAATTCCTCTATGGCCCATCATGTGAAGCTTGGATCACATGGACCAATTCTTGGTCTTTCTCATTCAAGCAGCCCAACTTGAATGGATTGACATTGCTTAAAAGACTTGTAGATTCTTCCCAAGTCCTTTTTACCAATCCTTGCATAGCTTCCTTGAGCTTCTTGGATCTTGACCTTGTAATAGGCCCAATAGGAACATGCAATAGATCTTGAAGTCCAATACCAGTGATGCACCCAAAAGAGTGTATCTTATTTAACCTTGCACTAAAAAGATCAATTGTAAGTATAATGATTAGCAAAGGTCGAGTCCTCAGGGATTGGGTTTTAATCTATGAGTTATTAGTTTATAACTTACGTTCAAAGAAAACAATAAAAGAAAAGGGGGTTTTGAAGCCAGATTTAAACTAAAGTAAATAATAAGAATAAGATGCAAGGCGGTATAACCAGCCAATAAAAATATATATACTAAATTAGGCGGTATAACCAGCCAATAAAAATATATATACTAAATTAGGCGGTATAACCAGCCAATAAAAATAAAACAAAGTTAATATACAAATTAGGCGGTATAACCAGCCAATAAAAATAAATATACTTTTAAAAATAAACAAACTAGAAAAGTAAGAAAACAAATAAGTAAGAAGAATCAAATATGAAAAATATGGTTAAGGTTTCATTCTCCACCACTAGACATCATTAAGAATCAATTTCAGATCTATCAATATCAACCAATGATAACTCGTATAATTATATAGTTTTTAGTTATGTTTTATTATTGTTTTGTGTCAAATACGAGTTATTATTGTTTAGTCTAATTGTGTTTATGATCTTTTATATTTTTATGTAATTTGGTGTTTTTCACAAGTTTCTTTGAGTGATTTCAGATTACTAGAATTAAGGGCAAATCGAGTTCAGTTCCAGTTCCGACACCTTTTGCCATATCAGCTATATCTGGAATTTCACTGAAGCAATAAGGCTGAAATTTGTATTCGTGCAAAGCTAAGAGGCATATCTATCTTTTTCATGTTTTACACTTCTTGAAACGGAGTCGTTTTCCCTAGCGAAATCGACCATAAAAGTGGCTAATGTGCAATGACGTCTGTGCTGACCTGTTTTCGTATTTTGCCCATATCTGCTTATCCACACCAGCAAATGAGCTGATTTCAATGGCTATGGATCCGTAACTGATACGGGAACCTTTGTCTAGAAGACCATATGATCAGATCAGGCCTCCAATATTGACGAAATCGACCATCAAGTTGGCTGATGTGCAATGACGTCTGTGCTGACCTGTTTTCGTATTTTGCCCATATCTGCTTATCCACATCAGAAAATGAGCTGATTCAAACGGCTATGGATTCGTAACTGATAGGGGAACATTTTTCTAGAAGACCATGTGATCAGATCAGGCCTACAACATTGACGAAATCGACCATCAAGTTGGCTGATCAAAATTGTCATACAATATGACGAAAATTGTTAGAAAAATGCACCCACCTATTATACCTACCTTTGAAATTTGTAAAGCTTGTCTCTTGTCATTTAGCCCTCCAAAATGTGTATAAATAGAGGGCCTTGGATGATTGTAGAGGATATATTGTACATAGGTAGGATATTAGCCATTGTAATAAAATTCTCTAAGTTTTCTTCTTCTTTCTTTTCTCTAGTTTTCTTTTTCTTTAGAAAGAGCAAGAGGTTGGATAATTAATATTCTTCTTCTTCTTCTTTCTTTCTTTTATTTTCTTCTTAGATTCTATTTAATTTTATGTTTATAATGCCTATGCTAGGCTAAACTTCTATTTGGTTAAGGGTGATTTCAAAGCCCTAGACATGTTTTGTGATTGATTTTTAGATTCTATCTATCATTAATTTTCTATCAAAGTTGCTTATGTTCTTCTACAAGAATTGTTCATGATGTTGTCTTGATTTATTTAGGTGTACAACTAGATAGATCTTGATAATTATCTATTGCTAGTTTAGGAATCTTGATCCGTGTAATTATCTTGATTTCCTATTCATAAGTGGCAATTTATGATTAATGATTATGGTCAAGTTTTCAATAATTGCAAAGTGGAACATAACCTAAGTTGAACAATCCGAGCTTATGTGTTTGTTGCTTAGATCAACCTATCTTTCTCATCATAAAGCTGCCATTAAATTGAATTTAGAGAGCTTATTCTAGGTTGTTTAATGGTTAGAGATTAAATAGAGAGCTTGTTCTATTTAACGACAAACTAAGGAAAGATTGGGATAACAGAGCTTGTTGTTATCTACGGTTGTTAACTTTGATAGTTGGTTGATATTGATAGATCTGAAATTGATTCTTAATGATGTCTAGTGGTGGAGAATGAAACCTTAACCATATTTTTCATATTTGATTCTTCTTACTTACTTGTTTTCTTACTTTTCTAGTTTGCTTATTTTTAAAAGTATATTTATTTTTATTGGCTGGTTATACCGCCTAATTTGTATATTAACTTTGTTTTATTTTTATTGGCTGGTTATACCGCCTAATTTAGTATATATATTTTTATTGGCTGGTTATACCGCCTAATTTAGTATATATATTTTTATTGGCTGGTTATACCGCCTTGCATCTTATTCTTCTTATTTACTTTAGTTTAAATCTAGCTTCAAAAACCCCTTTTCTTTTATTGTTCTTGAATTTAAGTTTTAAACTATTAACTTATAAACTAAAACCCAATCCCTGAGGACTCGACCCTTGCTAACTACTATACTTACAATTTATCTTTTTAGTGCAAGGTTAAATAAGATACAATCTTTTGGGTGCATCAAATTTTTGGCGCCGTTGCCGGGGATTGCTTTCTTTAGTTTATTTGTTACTTGGTTTATTCTTATTTTCAGTTCTAATTAGTTTTATTTTCTTATACATACAAGTTTTTCTTTTCAAATTTAAAAAAACAAAAAAAAAAGAAAAACAATGGAATTGAGCAATCTAACACTTGAAGAGTTGGTGGCATACATGAACATGGAGAATCAACAAGCCAATCTCACCTCCCTAGTTCAACAATTGGCCATGGGAGGATGTCAAGGCCATCAAGTGTTCCAAGACCAACAGTATGATCATTACTCAATCACTTACCATGAGGGATGGTGGGATCATACTAATTATGGCTACTCGAAAAATTACCAAGAAGTAGATCCTTATGCCAATTACACTCATCCATCTAGCTTCAATCAATCATGGTCTCAAGAACCAGATCTTTTTCAACCACCACATATGACTCAAAACTCAGGTACTTCTTTAGAAGATCTTGTCTATTCTCTTGTTACTGATTCTTTGCAATTTCAACAGGAAACAAGGGCAAGCATCCAGAGTTTGGAAAAGCAAATGAGCCAATTGGCTAGTAGTATGGTGGGATGGGTAGCACAAAGATCTGAAGAACTCCCAGCCCAAACGATGGTTAACCCAAAGGAGAATGCTACTATTGTGACCTTGAAGAATGAGGAACAAGATGAGGATGAAACAAAATTAGAGATGGATTCTATTCTTGAGGATAATGAAGCCAAAGATCCAAATTAGAGTATTTCGGCACCTGAGGTAACGTTTAAGGTTTCACTTTTTGCTAATGTTTCTTCTCTACCTTTTCCTAGTAGATTTGCAAAGTTCAAGGAGGAAGAACATGAACAACACATGCCGGAAACCTTAAACAACTTGTTTGTGGAGGTCATTCAACAAGTATCAAAATATGCTCCATTCCTCGATGACATATGCACCACAAAGGATGATGGAATAATACTTGTAATGGAGAATGCATCCACTGTTGTGCAAAGAAAGCTTCCTCTCAAATGCATAAATTTGGGAAATTTCATGTATGAGCCTGACAAGCCTAAAATGACAAGAAGGGGTGTTGGTTAGGTTCAAAACACTAAATCAAGTGCTAATTGGGGGAGGCAGCCTAATTAGTGAAAGCATTGTCAAACTGCCATCCTCAGATTTGCTCTCTTTTTCTTTATCTTTTTCTTATGTTTCTTTGCTAATTGTGTTTAGTGTTTCTAAGTTCATTTAGGCTGCATAAGTTTATTTTGTTTATTAGTTCTTTTCACTTACACATGATTCTTTCATTTGGGATTAATAGCATTACATTAATGACAATGTAAGAATTATGTGTGGGGGGAAGAATTTCGGATTTTATTTAGAGTGTTTTGTTTTTGAGTCTTTTTATGTTGTTTTTCTTTCTGATCCTTGTTTTGAAAATAACTAGATGTAAATATAATTTTTTAACCCCGGTTAAACGACGGATAACGGTACTCCGTGATTATTTAAGTCGGTTCCATCAGCTACCCACAAAACTGATATTGTATATAAATTTCTCTTTCAATTTCTCTTTCATTTTTTTTTCAGGATGGATGATATTCTCACAAGATTGCAGAAACGATTTCCTCCTTTTCCTCGAAATATTTTACTGAAGCTTTACCAAGTTCGACTTGAAAGATTAAGAATGCTTATGCACAAAGGGATTCCTGACGACATACGTTGGATAATTGAAGCCAAGGTACGTGAAGATGAATATCTTCCTGTTTTGCATTTACCAGGTACAGGTAGAAGCACTTTTGCAAAGAAGCGACGAGCAAAGCGCATGAGTTCAAATTGCCACAAATGTGCACGATGGACGTGTAACGGTAAATGTCGTTCTATTGGGATTCCGTCCTCTAATCGAGATGATAAAATTGAATTCATTAAGGATGGACTGAGTAAGGAGAATTTGGGTAATATCCAACTTTCTCTTGAGACGCATCCTAGTGGAGACGTACAAAAAGAAATTCTTGATTTATGGCCGCAATTCCAAAGGGAATGGCAACATCTTGGTAATCTGATGTTAAAAGACCCTGTTTGCCAGCTTGTAAGAAAACTGGATGGGAAGCATATCCTCGACTCATAGAAGGCGTTTAAGCCGTTTCTGGACGTAAAACCAGAGGAAGATGCCAAATACACTTTCGGCGACATTATTACTCTTGACTTTTACGGTTGATTTTTCTTCTCTTTTTGATTTTCTTCCTGAAATCACGCAAAAATCTTTTGGTAGGTTACCATTTTCTTCTGACAGGTCAAATACACTTTCGGCGACATTATTACTCTTGTCTGATTCACTACTCAGTCCTCTATATATTACACCATGTACTCATTCTCTTTCAGGCACTCGAAAAAAAAATGGAAAGTACTTCGTCCCAACTGATAACTCGTATAATTATATAGTTTTTAGTTATGTTTTATTATTGTTTTGTGTCAAATACGAGTTATTATTGTTTAGTCTAATTGTGTTTATGATCTTTATGTATTTTGCTGTTTTTCACAAGTTTCTTTGAGTGATTTCAGATTACTAGAATTAAGGGTAAATCCAGTTCAGTTCCAGTTCCGACACCTTTTGCCATATCAGCTATATCTCGAGTTTCACTGAAGAAATAAGGCTGAAATTTTAACCGTGCAAAGTTAAGATGCATATCTATCTTTTTCATGTTTTACACTTCTTGAAATGGAGTCGTTTTCCCTAGCGAAATCGACCATCAAGTTGGCTAATGTGCAATGATGTCTGTGCTGACCTGTTTTTGTATTTTGCCCATATCTTCTTATCCACATCAGCCAATGAGCTGATTCCAACGGCTATGGATCAGTAACTGATAGGGTAACATTTTTCTAGAAGACCATGTGATCAGATAAGGCCTGCAAAATTGACAAAATCGACCATCAAGTTGACTGATCAAAATCGTCATGTATGACGAAAATTGTTAGAAAATGCACCCACCTATTATACCTACCTTTGAAATTTGTAAAGCTTGTCTCTTGTCATTTAGCCCTCCAAAATGTGTATAAATAGAGGGCCTTGGATGATTGTAAGGGATCATATTGTACATTGGTATGATATTAGCTATTGTAATAAAATTCTCTAAGTTTTCTTCTTCTTTCTTTTCTCTAGTTTTCTTTTTCTTTATTTTCTTCTTCTTCTTTCTTTCTTTTATTTCCTTCTTAGATTCTCTTTAATTTTATGTTTATGTTTACAATGCCTATGCTAGGCTAAACTTCTATTTGGTTAAGGGTGATTTCAAAGCCCTAGACATGTTTTGTGATTGATTTTCAGATTCTATCTATCATTAATTTTCTATCAAAGTTGCTTATGTTCTTCTACAAGAATTGTTCATGATGTTGTCTTGATTTATTTAGGTGTACAACTAGATAGATCTTGATAATTATCTATTGCTAGTTTAGGAGTCTTGATCCGTGTAATTGTCTTGATTTCCTATTCATAAGTGGCAATTTGTGATTAATGATTATGGTCAAGTTTTCAATAATTGCAAAGTGGAACATAACCTAAGTTGAACAATCCGAGCTTATGTGTTTGTTGCTTAGATCAACCTATCTTTCTCATCATAAAGCTACCATTAAATTGAATTTAGAGAGCTTATTCTAGGTTGTTTAATGGTTAGAGATTAAATAGAGAGCTTGTTCTATTTAACGACAAACTAAGGAAAGATTGGGATAACAGAGCTTGTTGTTATCTACGGTTGTTAACTTTGATAGTTGGTTGATATTGATAGATCTGAAATTGATTCTTAATGATGTCTAGTGGTGGAGAATGAAACCTTAACCATATTTTTCATTTTTGATTCTTCTTACTTACTTGTTTTCTTACTTTTCTAGTTTGCTTATTTTTAAAAGTATATTTATTTTTATTGGCTGGTTATACCGCCTAATTTGTATATTAACTTTCTTTTATTTTTATTGGCTGGTTATACCGCCTAATTTAGTATATATATTTTTATTGGCTGGTTATACCGCCTAATTTAGTATATATATTTTTATTGGCTGGTTATACCGCCTTGCATCTTATTCTTATTATTTACTTTAGTTTAAATCTGGCTTCAAAAACCCCTTTTCTTTTATTGTTTTCTTTGAACGTAAGTTATAAACTAATAACTCATAGATTAAAACCCAATCCCTGAGGACTCGACCCTTGCTAATCATTATACTTACAATTGATCTTTGAACCAGATCTTTTTCAACCACCACATATGACTCAAAACTCAGGTACTTCTTTAGAAGATCTTGTCTATTCAATTGTTACTGATTCTTTGCAATTTCAACAGGAAAAAAGGGCAAGCATCCAGAGTTTGGAAAAGCAAATGAGCCAAATTGGCTAGTAGTATGGTGGGATGGGTAGCACAAAGATCTGACCAGAGGAGAATGCTACTATTGTGACCTTGAAGAATGAGGAACAAGATGAAGATGAAACAAAATTAGAGATGGATTCTATTCTTGAGGATAATGAAGCCAAAGATCCAAATAAGAGTATTTCGGCACCTGAGGTAACGTTTAAGGTTTCTGATAACTCGTATAATTATATAGTTTTTAGTTATGTTTTATTATTGTTTTGTGTCAAATACGAGTTATTATTGTTTAGTCTAATTGTGTTTATGATCTTTTATATTTTTATGTAATTTGGTGTTTTTCACAAGTTTCTTTGAGTGATTTCAGATTACTAGAATTAAGGGCAAATCCAGTTCAGTTCCAGTTCCGACACATTTTGCCATATCAGCTATATCTGGAGTTTCACTGAAGCAATAAGGCTGAAATTTGTAGCCGTGCAAAGCTAAGAGGCATATCTATCTTTTTCATGTTTTATACTTCTTGAAACGGAGTCGTTTTCCCTAGCGAAATCGACCATCAAGTTGGCTGATGTGCAATGACGTCTGTGCTGACCTGTTTTCTTATTTTGCCCATATCTGCTTATCCACATCAGCAAATGAGCTGATTCCAATGGCTATGGATCCGTAACTGATACGGGAACCTTTGTATAGAAGACCATATGATCAGATCAGGCCTCTAATATTGACGAAATCGACCATCAAGTTGGCTGATGTGCAATGACGTCTGTGCTGACATGTTTTCGTATTTTGGCCATATCTGCTTATCCACATCAGCAAATGAGCTGATTCTAACGGCTATGGATCCGTAACTGATAGGGGAACCTTTTTCTAGAAGACCATGTGATCAGATCAGGCCTCCAACATTGACGAAATCGACCATCAAGTTGGCTGATCAAAATTGTCATACAATATGACGAAAATTGTTAGAAAAATTCACCCACCTATTATACCTACCTTTGAAATTTGTAAAGCTTGTCTCTTGTCATTTAGCCTTCCAAAATGTGTATAAATAGAGGGCCTTGGATGATTGTAGAGGATCATATTGTACATAGGTAGGATATTAGCCATTTTAATAAAATTCTCTAAGTTTTCTTCTTCTTTCTTTTCTCTAGTTTTCTTTCTTTTCTCTAGTTTTCTTTTTCTTTAGAGAGAGCAAGAGGTTGGATAATTAATATTCTTCCTCTTCTTCTTTCTTTCTTTTATTTTCTTCTTAGATTTTCTTTAATTTTATGTTTATGTTTACAATGCCTATGCTAGGCTAAACTTCTATTTGGTTAAGGGTGATTTCAAAGCCCTAGACATGTTTTGTGATTGATTTTCAGATTCTATCTATCATTAATTTTCTATCAAAGTTGCTTATGTTCTTCTACAAGAATTTTTCATGATGTTGTCTTGATTTATTTAGGTGTACAACTAGATAGATCTTGATAATTATCTATTGCTAGTTTAGGAGTCTTGATCCGTGTAATTGTCTTGATTTCCTATTCATAAGTGGCAATTTGTGATTAATGATTATGATCAAGTTTTCAATAATTGCAAAGTGGAGCATAACCTAAGTTGAACAATCCGAGCTTATGTGTTTGTTGCTTAGATCAACCTATCTTTCTCATCATAAAGCTGCCATTAAATTGAATTTAGAGAGCTTATTCTAGGTTGTTTAATGGTTAGAGATTAAATAGAGAGCTTGTTCTATTTAACGACAAACTAAGGAAAGATTGGGGTAACAGAGCTTGTTGTTATCTACGGTTGTTAACTTTGATAGTTGGTTGATATTGATAGATCTGAAATTGATTCTTAATGATGTCTAGTGGTGGAGAATGAAACCTTAACCATATTTTTCATATTTGATTCTTCTTACTTATTTGTTTTCTTACTTTTAGTTTACTTATTTTTTATATTTATTTTTATTGGCTGGTTATACCGCCTAATTTGTATATTAACTTTGTTTTATTTTTATTGGCTGGTTATACCGCCTAATTTAGTATATATATTTTTATTGGCTGGTTATACCGCCTAATTTAGTATATATATTTTTATTGGCTGGTTATACCGCCTTGCATCTTATTCTTATTATTTACTTTAGTTTAAATCTGGCTTCAAAAACCCCTTTTCTTTTATTGTTCTTGAATTTAAGTTTTAAACTATCAACTTATAAACTAAAACCCAATCCCTGAGGACTCGACCCTTGCTAACTACTATACTTACAATTGATCTTTTTAGTGCAAGGTTAAATAAGATACACTCTTTTGGGTGCATCAGTTTCACTTTTTACTAATGTTTCTTCTCCACCTTTTCCTAGTAGATTTGCAAAGTTCAAGGAGGAAGAACATGAACAACACATGCCGAAAACCTTAAACAACTTGTTTGTGGAGGTCATTCAACAAGTATCAAAATATGCTCCATTCCTCGATGACATATACACCACAAAGGATGATGGAATAATACTTGTAATGGAGAATGCATCCACTGTTGTGCAAAGAAAGCTTCCTCTCAAACGCATAAATTTGGGAAATTTCATATATGAGCCTGACAAGCCTAAAATGCCAAGAAGGGGTGTTGGTTAGGTTCAAAACACTAAATCAAGTGCTAATTGGGGGAGGCAGCCTAATTAGTGAAAGCATTGCCAAACTGCCATCCTCAGATTTGCTCTCTTTTTCTTTATCTTTTTCTTATGTTTCTTTGCTAATTGAGTTTAGTGTTTCTAAGTTCATTTAGGCTGCATAAGTTTATTTTGTTTATTAGTTCTTTTCACTTACACATGATTCTTTCATTTGGGATTAATAGCATTACATTAATGACAATGTAAAAATTATGTGTGGGGGGAAGAATTTAGGATTTTATTTAGAGTGTTTTGGTTTTGAGTCTTTTTATGTTGTTTTTCTTTCTGATCCTTGTTTTGAAAATAACTAGATATAAATATAATTTTTTTTTTAACCCCGGTTAAATGGCGGATAACGGTACTCCGTGATTATTTAAATCGGTTCCATCAGCTACCCACAAAACTGATATTGTATATAAATTTCTCTTCCAATTTCTCTTTCAATTTTTTTTCATTTTTTTTTTCAGGATGGATGATATTCTCACAAGATTGCAGAAACGATTTCCTCCTTTTCCTCGAAATATTTTACTGAAGCTTTACCAAGTTCGACTTGAAAGATTAAGAATGCTTATGCACAAAGGGATTCCTGACGACATACGTTGGATAATTGAAGCCAAGGTACGTGAAGATGAATATCTTCCTGTTTTGCATTTACCAGGTACAGGTAGAAGCACTTTTGCAAAGAAGCGACGAGCAAAGCGCATGAGTTCAAATTGCCACAAATGTGCACGATGGACGTGTAACGGTAAATGTCGTTCTATTGGGATTCCGTCCTCTAATCGAGATGATAAAATTGAATTCATTAAGGATGGACTGAGTAAGGAGAATTTCGGTAATATCCAACTTTCTCTTGAGACGCATCCTAGTGGAGACGTACAAAGAGAAATTCTTGATTTATGGCCGCAATTCCAAAGGGAATGGCAACATCTTGGGAATCTGATGTTAAAAGACCCTGTTTGCCAGCTTGTAAGAAAACTGGATGGGAAGCATATCCTCGACTCATAGAAGGCGTTTAAGCCGTTTCTGGATGTAAAACCAGAGGAAGATGTGAGCCACAATCACAACTACAATAAATGACTTCTCAGCTTTTGGTTTGATTTGCAATAACTTTATTTTGGTTTAATTTACGTGTAGTTCGATTTGTGTAATTATTCTCGTTTTTTTTTATTTGTCTTTTACGGTTGATTTTTTCTTCTCTTTTTGATTTTCTTCCTGAAATCACGCAAAAATCTTTTGTTAGGTTAACATTTTCCTCTGACAGGTCAGATACACTTTCGGCGACATTATTACTCTTGTCTGATTCACTACTCAGTCCTCTATATATTACACCATGTACTCATTCTCTTTCAGGCACTCGAAGAAAAAAAAAATGGAAAGTACTTCATCCCAGCGCATTAAAAAAATTTGTGTCTTTGGAGGTGCTTATCCAGGGAAAAATAACATATTCGCTGATGAAGCCATAAGAGTTGGAGTAATACTTGCCCAACAAAAGATCCACTTGATTTATGGAGGCGGTAGTACGGGTTTAATGGGAGCAGTCGCTACAGCAGCACACGCCGGAGGAAGTCCAGTTCTAGGAATCGTGCCAAAACTATTCACAAGTTTTTGTGGACCTACCGTGGGTAAGGAAATACAAGTATGGAGTGTCCCTGAACGGATAACAATCATGTACCATTCTGCCGATGCATTCATTGCTTTACCAGGAGGTCTGGGTACATTGGAAGAAATAGCTTGCGTGGCTTCTTGGTCATCTTTGGTCACAAATAAGAAACCCATTGGTTTGCTTAATATTAATGGTTATTTTAGTAATTTGCTTTCATATTTAGATAATGCTGTGCATAATGGATTCATGTTTTCAGAGGCAAGGAGAACCATAATTTCTGCTACAACCATTGAAGATTTACTCAAAAAGCTCCAAGCTTATGAGTGTTTATCTGCTACGGTTGTTTCGCAAACGCTCGGAAAAAGAAAAAGAGATATGGACGAGCAAGGAGTGGATTGCACTTTGTCTTTGTGACATTATCTAACATTTTGCTTGTTGTGTCTCAGTTATAATAAGTGGTTAGCAACCTCTGCAGGTAATATCTCCTAAATTCTACCTTTAAAATTTGACATTGGGGACAATGTCATATTTTAGTAGGGGGTAAGGGACATATTTTGCTAATTTAAAAAAAAAAAAAATTGTTGTGTTTTAAGCCATTTAGAAGTATTCATTCTGAACAAGGTCTGAGTAAGGGAGACTTGAGACATATCTTGTCAGTTTGATTTCTTCTTTTCAAAAAAAAAAAAAATAGTTTGTTGTGTTTTAAGCAATTTAGAAGTATTCATTCTGAACAAGGTCTGAGTAAGGGAGACTTGAGACACACCTTGTCAGTTTGATTTTAATCTTTTTATGTTTACTTGTTAATTTTTGTTTAGTATTTTAAGATTATTCAGGTTGCATGAGTTTGTTTTGTTTTGAGTCTTAGCTTTTCCTATTCTTATGCTATTAGTTCTTTTCTCTTACACATGATTCTTTCATTTGAGTTAATAGACTTACATTGAGGACAATGTAAGAATTAAGTGTGGGGGGAATGATTTAGGATTTCTTTTATTTTGTCTACTATTTTTTTTTTATGAGTCTTTATTATTATTATTAATTTTTTTTTTTTTTTTGAGTTTTAGTTCCTTTTTAATACAATGATGAGATATGAATTGCATAAGTCTAAAACAGATTTATTAGTGAGAAGATTTTCATGAGAATTGAGCTTGATGTCAACCTTTTTATGAGCCAATGTTAATATGATATGTTGATTGAGAAAGAAGCATGTTTAGACTTAATCTGACTTGTATAATCATCCTTGTGAGTTTTTGAGCCTATAATGATTGATGCATTATACAAATCAATCTAATTTCTTTCTTGAGTGCTCTTATGATTACATGATTCTCTAGAACTTGCTTTAAACCGTTTAAGACTATATTGATACATGTGACAACATGAATATGATAGAGGCATTAGGATTATAACCAGAGCCAAACAGCCATCCATTATTAATGTTCCAAGAGAACACACCCTTAGTGAACCAATTTGAGCCTACATTGAATAAGCTATCTCTTTGGTAACCATAACTTGTCCCTAACCTAAATATACTTATATCTTTACCTTTGTTCCAAAGATGAATTAGCATGTTTTGAGACAAGTTGCAAAGACAAGGAAGATTTATTGAAAATTTGGGTTAGAAACAAGAAATAAGTGTGGGGGGAAAAGAAAGAAAAAAGTCAAGAGAAAAAGAAAGGGATCATTGTCAAATACATTCCCATATTAAAAAAAAAAAAAAAAAACTTCTCTTGAACTTCTAGTTAAAGTAAAAAAAAAGATGTTACAAAGTTGGTTAGAATGATGCAAAGGCTCAACATGAATATTTAGCCTATGTTATTATGTGCTTTATAAGAGTTTTGAGAAGTTTTATTTGTATGATCTTTTTATGTCTCTAAACTTTATGAACTCTTTGGAACCTTTGTGATATCTTTATCCTTTTGTTCTTCAACCACATTACAAACCCCTTGGCCCCATTACAACCTTGATTAAAGACCTCTTGATTCATGAAGTTGTATGATCTAAATAGTGGAGAATAGGTGGACAAGCAAGAATATGGTAGAACTGTTTTCATGAGATTGATTGAGTGTAAACACTTCACCACTACTTTAAAGAGTGAAAATCATGAGGGTATCCCATGTGAGTAGTTGAGATTAAGTTTGAATATGCACTATTTTGATTGAAATATGTTATGTTAATATTGGCTTAACTCAAACAATTTACATTCAAGCATGATTTTTTGTGAAATTCTTTAAGCTATTGATTAGTTTATAAGACTTGTTCAAAGATTGTCTCTAATTTGTATTGAAAGGATTAGGAGTAAATATTTTTAGTATATGTAGTTTATTTATATTTTAGTTTTTCAATGTTTGTGGGTATCGTTCTAGTAAACCCTCACGAGACTAAACTCGTCCACTAGGGACACCTAGGGGTTTAAAGGCTTGTGTCACATGCTAAGTGCCACCGTGATTTCCTACGAAAGTGGATTAGATTTGATTTTCTTATTTTATTTTTATTGAGTCGTTGCTAGGGACTAGCAACAATCTAAGTGTGGGGGTGTGATAACTCGTATAATTATATAGTTTTTAGTTATGTTTTATTATTGTTTTGTGTCAAATACGAGTTATTATTGTTTAGTCTAATTGTGTTTATGATCTTTATGTATTTTGGTGTTTTTCACAAGTTTCTTTGAGTGATTTCAGATTACTAGAATTAAGGGTAAATCCAGTTCAGTTCCAGTTCCGACACCTTTTGCCATATCAGCTATATCTCGAGTTTCACTGAAGCAATAAGGCTGTAATTTGTAGCCGTGCAAAGCTAAGAGGCATATTTATCTTTTTCATGTTTTACACTTCTTGAAACGGAGTCGTTTTCCCTAGCGAAATCGACCATGAAGTTGGCTGATGTGCAATGACGTCTGTGCTGACCTGTTTTCGTATTTTGCCCATATCTTCTTATCCACATCAGAAAATGAGCTGATTCCAACGGCTATGGATCAGTAACTGATAGGGTAACATTGTTCTAGAAGACCATGTGATCAGATAAGGCCTGCAAAATTGACAAAATCGACCATCAAGTTGGCTGATCAAAATCGTTATGTATGACGAAAATTGTTAGAAAATGCACCCACCTATTATACCTACCTTTGAAATTTGTAAAGCTTGTCTCTTGTCATTTAGCCCTCCAAAATGTGTATAAGTAGAGGGCCTTGGATGATTGTAAGGGATCATATTGTACATTGGTATGATATTAGCCATTGTAATAAAATTCTCTAAGTTTTCTTCTTCTTTCTTTTCTCTAGTTTTCTTTTTCTTTATTTTCTTCTTCTTCTTTCTTTCTTTTATTTCCTTCTTAGATTCTCTTTAATTTTATGTTTATGTTTACAATGCCTATGCTAGGCTAAACTTCTATTTGGTTAAGGGTGATTTCAAAGCCCTAGACATGTTTTGTGATTGATTTTCAGATTCTATCTATCATTAATTTTCTATCAAAGTTGCTTATGTTCTTCTACAAGAATTGTTCATGATGTTGTCTTGATTTATTTAGGTGTACAACTAGATAGATCTTGATAATTATCTATTGCTAGTTTAGGAGTCTTGATCCGTGTAATTGTCTTGATTTCCTATTCATAAGTGGCAATTTGTGATTAATGATTATGGTCAAGTTTTCAATAATTGCAAAGTGGAACATAACCTAAGTTGAACAATCCGAGCTTATGTGTTTGTTGCTTAGATCAACCTATCTTTCTCATCATAAAGCTACCATTAAATTGAATTTAGAGAGCTTATTCTAGGTTGTTTAATGGTTAGAGATTAAATAGAGAGCTTGTTCTATTTAACGACAAACTAAGGAAAGATTGGGATAACAGAGCTTGTTGTTATCTACGGTTGTTAACTTTGATAGTTGGTTGATATTGATAGATCTGAAATTGATTCTTAATGATGTCTAGTGGTGGAGAATGAAACCTTAACCATATTTTTCATTTTTGATTCTTCTTACTTACTTGTTTTCTTACTTTTCTAGTTTGCTTATTTTTAAAAGTATATTTATTTTTATTGGCTGGTTATACCGCCTAATTTGTATATTAACTTTGTTTTATTTTTATTGGCTGGTTATACCGCCTAATTTAGTATATATATTTTTATTGGCTGGTTATACCGCCTAATTTAGTATATATATTTTTATTGGTTGGTTATACCGCCTTGCATCTTATTCTTATTATTTACTTTAGTTTAAATCTGGCTTCAAAAACCCCTTTTCTTTTATTGTTTTCTTTGAACGTAAGTTATAAACTAATAACTCATAGATTAAAACCCAATCCCTGAGGACTCGACCCTTGCTAATCATTATACTTACAATTGATCTTTTTAGTGCAAGGTTAAATAAGATACACTCTTTTGGGTGCATCACCAACGCATTAAAAAAATTTGTGTCTTTGGAGGTGCTTATCCAGGGAAAAATAACATATTCGCTGATGAAGCCATAAGAGTTGGAGTAATACTTGCCCAACAAAAGATCCACTTGATTTATGGAGGCGGTAGTACGGGTTTAATGGGAGCAGTCGCTACAGCAGCACACGCCGGAGGAAGTCCAGTTCTAGGAATCGTGCCAAAACTATTCACAAGTTTTTGTGGACCTACCGTGGGTAAGGAAATACAAGTCTGGAGTGTCCCTGAACGGATAACAATCATGTACCATTCTGCCGATGCATTCATTGCTTTACCAGGAGGTCTGGGTACATTGGAAGAAATAGCTTGCGTGGCTTCTTGGTCATCTTTGGTCACAAATAAGAAACCCATTGGTTTGCTTAATATTAATGGTTATTTTAGTAATTTGCTTTCATATTTAGATAATGCTGTGGATAATGGATTCATGTTTTCAGAGGCAAGGAGAACCATAATTTCTTCTACAACCATTGAAGATTTACTCAAAAAGCTCCAAGCTTATGAGTGTTTATGATGCACCCAAAAGAGTGTATCTTATTTAACCTTGCACTAAAAAGATAAATTGTAAGTATAGTAGTTAGCAAGGGTCGAGTCCTCAGGGATTGGGTTTTAGTTTATAAGTTAATAGTTTAAAACTTAAATTCAAGAACAATAAAAGAAAAGGGGTTTTTGAAGCCAGATTTAAACTAAAGTAAATAATAAGAATAAGATGCAAGGCGGTATAACCAGCCAATAAAAATATATATATACTAAATTAGGCGGTATAACCAGCCAATCAAAATATATATACTAAATTAGGCGGTATAACCAGCCAATAAAAATAAAACAAAGTTAATATACAAATTAGGCGGTATAACCAGCCAATAAAAATAAATATACTTTTAAAAATAAGCAAACTAGAAAAGTAAGAAAACAAGTAAGTAAGAAGAATCAAATATGAAAAATATGGTTAAGGTTTCATTCTCCACCACTAGACATCATTAAGAATCAATTTCAGATCTATCAATATCAACCAACTATCAAAGTTAACAACCGTAGATAACAACAAGCTCTGTTATCCCAATCTTTCCTTAGTTTGTCGTTAAATAGAACAAGCTCTCTATTTAATCTCTAACCATCAAACAACCTAGAATAAGCTCTCTAGATTCAATTTAATGGCAGCTTTATGATGAGAAAGATAGGTTGATCTAAGCAACAAACACATAAGCTCGGATTGTTCAACTTAGGTTATGTTCCACTTTGCAATTATTGAAAACTTGACCATAATCATTAATCACAAATTGCCACTTATGAATAGGAAATCAAGACAATTACACGGATCAAGACTCCTAAACTAGCAATAGATAATTATCAAGATCTATCTAGTTGTACACCTAAACAAATCAAGACAAAATCATGAACAATTCTTGTAGAAGAACATAAGCAACTTTGATAGAAAATTAATGATAGATAGAATCTGAAAATCAATTATAAAACATGTCTAGAGCTTTGAAATCACCCTTAACCAAATAGAAGTTTAGCCTAGCATAGGCATTGTAAACATAAACATAAAATTAAAGAAAATCTAAGAAGAAAATAAAAGAAAGAAAGAAGAAGAGGAAGAATATTAATTATCCAACCTCTTGCTCTCTCTAAAGAAAAAGAAAACTAGAGAAAAGAAAGAAAACTAGAGAAAAGAAAGAAGAAGAAAACTTAGAGAATTTTATTAAAATGGCTAATATCCTACCTATGTACAATATGATCCTCTACAATCATCCAAGGCCCTCTATTTATACACATTTTGGAGGGCTAAATGACAAGAGACAAGCTTTACAAATTTCAAAGGTAGGTATAATAGGTGGGTGCATTTTTCTAACAATTTTCGTCATATTGTATGACCATTTTGATCAGCCAACTTGATGGTCGATTTTGTCAATCTTGGAGGCCTGATCTGATCACATGGTCTTCTAGAAAAATGTTCCCCTATGAGTTACTGATTCATAGCCGTTGGAATCAGCTCATTTGCTGATGTGGAGAAGAAGATATGGGCAAAATACGAAAACAGGTCAGCACAGACGTCATTGCACATCAGCCAACTTGATGGTCGATGTCTTCAATATTGGAGGCTTTATCTGATCACATGGTCTTCTAGAAAAATGTTCCCCTATCAGTTAGTGATCCATAGCCGTTGGAATCAGCTCATTTGCTGATGTGTATCGGACGATATGGTCAAAATGCGAAAACTGCTCAGGACAGACGTCATTGCACATCAGCCAACTTGATGGTTGATTTCGCTAGGGAAAACGACTCCGTTTCAAGAAGTGTAAAACATGAAAAAGATAGATATGCCTCTTAACTTTGCACGGTTAAAATTTCAGCCTTATTGCTTCAGTGAAACTCCAGATATAGCTGATATGGAAAAAGGTGTCAGAACTGGAACTGAACTGGATTTGCCCTTAATTCTAATAATCTGAAATCACTCAAAGAAACTTGTGAAAAACACCAAATTACATAAAAATATAAAAGATCATAAACACAATTAGACTAAACAATAATAACTCATATTTGACACAAAACAATAATAAAACATAACTAAAAACTATATAATTATACGAGTTATCACACCCCCACACTTAGATTGTTGCTAGTCCCTAGCAACGACTCAATAAAAATAAAATAAGAAAATCTAATCTAATCCATTTTCGTAGGAAATCACGGTGGCACTTAGCATGTGACACAAGCCTTTAAATCCCTAGGTGTCCCTAGTGGACGAGTTTAGTCTCGTGAGGGTTTACTAGGACGATACCCACAAACATTGAAAACATAAGAAAAACTAAAAATAATAATTATAACTAATCCTTCCAATATAAATTTGAGATAATCATTGGACAAGTCTTAAAAACTAATCAATAGCTTAAAGAAATTCACAAAAAATCTTGCTTGAATGTAAATAGTTTGAGTTAAGCCAATATTAACATAACATATTTCAATCAAAATAATGCATATTCAAACTTAATCTCAACTTCTCACATGGGATACTCTCTTGATTTTCACTCATTAAAGTAGTGGTAAAGTGTTTACACTCAATCAATCTCATGAAAACACTTCTACCATATGCTTGCTTGTCCACCTATTCTCCACTAAAAGATCATGCAACTTCATAAATCAAGAGGTCTTTAATCAAGGTTGTAATGGGGCCAAGGGGTTTGTAATGTGGTTGAAGAACAAAAGGATAAAGATATCACAAAGGTTCCAAAGAGTTCATAAAGTTTAGAGACATAAAAAAATTATACAAAGAAACTTCTCAAAACTCTTTACAAGTACATAGTCACCTAGGCCGGATATTCATGTTGGGCCTTTTCTTCATTCTAAACAACTTTGTAACATCTTTTTCTTTTTCCACAAATTCAAGAGATGATTCATATATATATTTTTTTTGCATAGGAATGTATTTTCCAGTATTCCATTTCTTTTTCTCTTGACTTTTCTTTTCTTTTCCCCCCACACTTATTTCTTGTTTCTAACCAAAAAAATATCCCTTGTCTTTGCAACTGGTCTCAAATCATGCTAATTCATCTTTGGAACAAAGGTAAAGATATAAGTATATTTAGGTTAGGGACAAGTTATGGTTACCAAAGAGATAGCTTATTCAATGTAGGCTCAAACTGGTTCACTAAGGGTGTGTTCTCTTGGAACATCAATAAGGGATGGCTGTTTGGCTCTGGTTATAATCCTAATGCCTCTATCATATTCATGTTGTCACATGTATCAATATAGTCTCAAACGGTTTAAAGCAAGTTCTAGAGAATCATGTAATCATAAGAGCACTCAAGAAAGAAATTAGATTGATTTGTATAATGCATCAATCATTTTAGGCTCAAAAACTCACAATGATGATTATACAAGTCAGTTTTAAGTCTAAACATGCTTCTTTCTCAATCAACATATCATATTAACATTGGCTCATAAAAATTAGTATCAAGCTTAATTCTCATGAAAATCTTCTCACTAGTAACCAGTTTAGACCTATGCAATTCATATCTCATCATTGTATTAAAAAGGAACTAAAACACACTAAAAATAATAATAATAAAGACTCATAAAAAAAAAAATAGTAGACGAAAATAAAAGAAATCCTAAATCCTTCCCCCCACACTTAATTCTTACATTGTCCTCAATGTAAGTCTATTAACCCAAATGAAAGAATCATGTGTAAGAGAAAAGAACTAATAATATAAGAATAGGAACAACTAAGAATCAAAACAAAACAAACTCATGCAACCTAAATAATCCTAAAATACTAAACAAAAATTAACAAGTAAACATAAAAAGATTAAAATCAAACTGACAAGGTATGTCTCAAGTCTCCCTTACTCAGACCTTGTTCAGAATGAATACTTCTAAATTGCTTAAAACACAACAAATTTTTTTTTTTTTTTGAAAAGAAGAAATCAAGCTGACAAGGTATGTCTCAAGTCTCCCTTACTCAGACCTTGTTCAAAATGAATACTTCTAAATGGCTTAAAACACATCAATTTTATTTTATTTTTTTTAGCAAAATATGTCCCTTACCCCCTATTAAAGGTAGAATTTAGGAGATATTACCTGCAGAGGTTGCTAACCACTTATTATAACTGAGACACAACAAACAAAATGTTAGATAATGTCACAAAGACAAAGTGCAATCCACTCCTTGCTCGTCCATATCTCTTTTTCTTTTTCCGAGCGTTTGCGAAACAACCGTAGCAGATAAACACTCATAAGCTTGGAGCTTTTTGAGTAAATCTTCAATGGTTGTAGCAGAAATTATGGTTCTCCTTGCCTCTGAAAACATGAATCCATTATCCACAGCATTATCTAAATATGAAAGCAAATTACTAAAATAACTATTAATATTAAGTGATGCACCCAAAAGAGTGTATCTTATTTAACCTTGCACTAAAAAGATAAATTGTAAGTATAGTAGTTAGCAAGGGTCGAGTCCTCAGGGATTGGGTTTTAGTTTATAAGTTAATAGTTTAAAACTTAAATTCAAGAACAATAAAAGAAAAGGGGTTTTTGAAGCCAGATTTAAACTAAAGTAAATAATGAGAATAAGATGCAAGGCGGTATAACCAGCCAATAAAAATATATACTAAATTAGGCGGTATAACCAGCCAATAAAAATATATATACTAAATTAGGCGGTATAACCAGCCAATAAAAATAAAACAAAGTTAATATACAAATTAGGCGGTATAACCAGCCAATAAAAATAAATATACTTTTAAAAATAAGCAAACTAGAAAAGTAAGAAAACAAGTAAGTAAGAAGAATCAAATATGAAAAATATGGTTAAGGTTTCATTCTCCACCACTAGACATCATTAAGAATCAATTTCAGATCTATCAATATCAACCAACTATCAAAGTTAACAACCGTAGATAACAACAAGCTCTGTTATCCCAATCTTTCCTTAGTTTGTCGTTAAATAGAACAAGCTCTCTATTTAATCTCTAACCATTAAACAACCTAGAATAAGCTCTCTAAATTCAATTTAATGGCAGCTTTATGATGAGAAAGATAGGTTGATCTAAGCAACAAACACATAAGCTCGGATTGTTCAACTTAGGTTATGTTCCACTTTGCAATTATTGAAAACTTGACCATAATCATTAATCACAAATTGCCACTTATGAATAGGAAATCAAGACAATTACACGGATCAAGACTCCTAGACTAGCAATAGATAATTATCAAGATCTATCTAGTTGTACACCTAAATAAATCAAGACAACATCATGAACAATTCTTGTAGAAGAACATAAGCAACTTTGATAGAAAATTAATGATAGATAGAATCTGAAAATCAATCACAAAACATGTCTAGGGCTTTGAAATCACCCTTAACCAAATAGAAGTTTAGCCTAGCATAGGCATTATAAACATAAACATAAAATTAAAGAAAATCTAAGAAGAAAACAAAAGAAAGAAAGAAGAAGAGGAAGAATATTAATTATCCAACCTCTTGCTCTCTCTAAAGAAAAAGAAAACTAGAGAAAAGAAAGAAAACTAGAGAAAAGAAAGAAGAAGAAAACTTAGAGAATTTTATTAAAATGGCTAATATCCTACCTATGTGCAATATGATCCTCTACAATCATCCAAGGCCCTCTATTTATACACATTTTGGAGGGCTAAATGACAAGAGACAAGCTTTACAAATTTCAAAGGTAGGTATAATAGGTGGGTGCATTTTTCTAACAATTTTCGTCATATTGTATGACAATTTTGATCAGCCAACTTGATGCTCGATTTTGTCAATTTTGGAGGCCTGATCTGATCACATGGTCTTCTAGAAAAATATTCCCCTATCAGTTACTGATCCATAGCCGTTGGAATTAGCTCATTTGCTGATGTGGATCAGAAGATATGGGCAAAATACGAAAACATGTCAGCACAGACGTCATTGCACATCAGCCAACTTGATGGTCGATTTCGTCAATATTAGAGGCCTGATCTGATCATATGGTCTTCTAGACAAAGGTTCCCGTATCAGTTACGGATCCATAGCCATTGGAATCAGCTCATTTGCTGATGTGGATAAGCAGATATGGGCAAAATACGAAAACAGGTCAGCACAGACGTCATTGCACATCAGCCAACTTGATGGTCAATTTCGCTAGGGAACACGACTCCGTTTCAAGAAGTATAAAACATGAAAACGATAGATATGCCTCTTAGCTTTGCACGGCTACAAATTTCAGCCTTATTGCTTCAGTGAAACTGCAGATATAGCTGATATGGCAAAATGTGTCAGAACTGGAACTGAACTGGATTTGCCCTTAATTCTAGTAATCTGAAATCACTCAAACAAACTTGTGAAAAACACCAAATTACATAAAAATATAAAAGATCATAAACACAATTAGACTAAACAATAATAACTCGTATTTGACACAAAACAATAATAAAACATAACTAAAAACTATATAATTATACGAGTTATCACACCCCCACACTTAGATTGTTGCTAGTCCCTAGCAACGACTCAATAAAAATAAAATAAGAAAATCTAATCTAATCCACTTTCGTAGGAAATCACGGTGGCACTTAGCATGTGACACAAGCCTTTAAACCCCTAGGTGTCCCTAGTGGACGAGTTTAGTCTCGTGAGGGTTTACTAGAACGATACCCACAAACATTGAAAAATTAAAATATAAATAAACTACATATAAATAAACTACATATACTAAAAATATTTACTCCTAATCCTTTCAATACAAATTAGAGACAATATTTGAACAAGTCTTATAAACTAATCAATAGCTTAAAAAATTTCACAAAAAATCATGCTTGAATGTAAATTGTTTGAGTTAAGCCAATATTAGCATAACATATCTCAATCAAAATAGTGCATGTTCAAATTTAATCTCAACTTCAAACATGGGATACTCTATTGATTTTCACTCTTTAAAGTAGTGGTAAAGTGTTTACACTCAATCAATCTCATGAAAACACTTCTACCATATGCTTGCTTGTCCACCTATTCTCCACTAAAAAATCATGCAACTTCATAAATCAAGAGGTCTTTAATCAAGGTTGTAATGGGGCCAAGGGGTTTGTAATGTGGTTGAAGAACAAAAGGATAAAGATATCACAAAGGTTCCAAAGAGTTCATAAAGTTTAGAGACATAAAAAGATTATACAAAGAAACTTCTCAAAACTCTTTACAAGTACATAGTCACCTAGGCCGGATATTCATGTTGGGCCTTTTCTTCATTCTAAACAACTTTGTAACATCTTTTTCTTTTTTCACAAATTCAAGAGATGATTCATTTTTTTTTTATATAGGAATGTATTTGCCAGTATTCCATTTCTTTTTCTCTTGACTTTTCTTTTCTTTTTCCCCCACACTTATTTCTTGTTTCTAACCAAAAAATATCCCTTGTCTTTGCAACTTGTCTCAAATCATGCTAATTCATCTTTGGAACAAAGGTAAAGATATAAGTATATTTAGGTTAGGGACAAGTTATGGTTACCAAAGAGATAGCTTATTCAATGTAGGCTCAAATTGGTTCACTAAGGGTGTGTTCTCTTGGAACATCAATAAGGGATGGTTGTTTGGCCCTGGCTAAAAATCCTAATGCCTCTATCATATTCATGTTGTCACATGCATCAATATAGTCTCAAACGGTTTAAAGCAAGTTCTAGAGAATCATGTAATCATAAGAGCACTCAAGAAAGAAATTAGATTGATTTGTATAATGCATCAATCATTTTAGGCTCAAAAACTCACAAGAATGATTATACAAGTCAGATTAAGTCTAAACATGCTTCTTTCTCAATCAACATATCATATTAACATTGGCTCATAAAAAGGTTGACATCAAGCTCAATTCTCATGAAAATCTTCTCACTAATAAATATGTTTTAGACTTATGCAATTCATATCTCATCATTGTATTAAAAAGGAACTAAAACACACTAAAAAATAATAATAATAATAAAGACTCATAAAAAAAAAATAGTAGACAAAAATAAAAGAAATCCTAAATCATTCCCCCCACACTTAATTCTTACATTGTCCTCAATGTAAGTCTATTAACCTAAATGAAAGAATCATGTGTAAGAGAAAAGAACTAATAACATAAGAATAGGAATAACTAGACTCAAAACAAAACAAACTCATGCAACCTAAATAATCCTAAAATACTAAACAAAAATTAACATGTAAACGTAAAAAGATTAAAATCAAACTGACAAGGTATGTCTCAAGTCTCCCTTACTCAGACCTTGTTCAGAATGAATACTTCTAAATTGCTTAAAACACAACAAACTCTTTTTTTTTTTTTTTTGAAAAGAAGAAATCAAACTGACAAGGTATGTCTCAAGTCTCCCTTACTCAGACCTTGTTCAGAATGAATACTTCTAAATTGCTTGAAACACAACAAACTTTTTTTTTTTTTTAAGAAGGTAAAATTTAGGAGATATTACCTGTAGAGGTTGCTAACCACTTATTATAACTGAGACACAACAAACAAAATGTTAGATAATGTCACAAAGACAAAGTGCAATCCACTCCTTGCTCGTCCATATCTCTTTTTCTTTTTCCGAGCGTTTGCGAAACAACCGTAGCAGATAAACACTCATAAGCTTGGAGCTTTTTGAGTAAATCTTCAATGGTTGTAGCAGAAATTATGGTTCTCCTTGCCTCTGAAAACATGAATCCATTTTCCACAGCATTATCTAAATATGAAAGCAAATTACTAAAATAACCATTAATATTAAGCAAACCAATGGGTTTCTTATTTGTGACCAAAGATGACCAAGAAGCCACGCAAGCTATTTCTTCCAATGTACCCAGACCTCCTGGTAAAGCAATGAATGCATCGGCAGAATGGTACATGATTGTTATCCGTTCAGGGATACTCCAGACTTGTATTTCCTTACCCAAGGTAGGTCCACAATAATCTGTGAATAGTTTTGGCACGATTCCTAGAACTGGACTTCCTCCGGCGTGTGCTGCTGTAGCGACTGCTCCCATTAAACCCGTACTACCGCCTCCATAAATCAACTGGATCTTTTGTTGGGCAAGTATTACTCCAACTCTTATGGCTTCATCAGCAAATATGTTATTTTTCCCTGGATAAGCACCTCCAAAGACACAAATTTTTTTAATGCGCTGGGACGAAGTACTTTCCATTTTTTTTTCGAGTGCCTGAAAGAGAATGAGTACATGGTGTAATATATAGAGGACTGAGTAGTGAATCAGACAAGAGTAATAATGTCGCCGAAAGTGTATCTGACCGTCAAAGTCAAGAGTAATAATGTCGCCGAAAGTGTATTTGACCTGTCAGAAGAAATGTTAACCTAACGAAAGATTTTTGCGTGATTTCAGGAAGAAAATCAAAAAGAGAACAAAAGTCAACCGTAAAAGACAAATAAAAAAAATGAGAATAATTACACAAATCGAATAACACGTAAATTAAACCGAAATGAAGTTATTGCAAATCAAACCAAAAGCTGAGAAGTTATTTATTGTAGTTGTGATTGTGGCTCACATCTTCCTCTGGTTTTACGTCCAGAAACGGCTTAAACGCCTTCTATGAGTCGAGGATATGCTTCCCATCCAGTTTTCTTACAAGCTGGCAAACAGGGTCTTTTAACATCAGATTCCCAAGATGTTGCCATTCCCTTTGGAATTGCGGCCATAAATCAAGAATTTCTCTTTGTACGTCTCCACTAGGATGCGTCTCAAGAGAAAGTTGGATATTACCCAAATTCTCCTTACTCAGTCCATCCTTAATGAATTCAATTTTATCATCTCGATTAGAGGACGGAATCCCAATAGAACGACACTTACCGTTACACGTCCATCGTGCACATTTGCGGCAATTTGAACTCATGCGCTTTGCTCGTCGCTTCTTTGCAAAAGTGCTTCTACCTGTACCTGGTAAATGCAAAACAGGAAGATATTCATCTTCACGTACCTTGGCTTCAATTATCCAACGTATGTCTCCAGGAATCCCTTTGTGCATAAGCATTCTTAATCTTTCAAATCGAACTTGGTAAAGCTTCAGTAAAATATTTCGAGGAAAAGGAGGAAATCGTTTCTGCAAACTTGTGAGAATATCATCCATCCTGAAAAAAAATAAAAAAAATAAAAAAAAAAATGAAAGAAAAATTGAAAGAGAAATTTATATACAATATCAGTTTTGTGGGTAGCTGATGGAACCGATTTAAATAATCACGGAGTACCGTTATCCGCCATTTAACCGGGGTTAAAAAAAATTATATTTACATCTAGTGTTTTTCAAAACAAGGATCAGAAAGAAAAACAACATAAAAAGACTCAAAAACAAAACACTCTAAATAAAATCCTAAATTCTTCCCCCCACACATAATTCTTACATTGTCATTAATGTAATGCTATTATCCCCCAATGCAAGAATTATATGTAAGAGAAAAGAACTATTAAACAAAAGAAACTTATGCAGCCTAAATGAACTTAAAAACAGTAAACACAATTAACAAAGAAACATAAGAAATAAAAATAAAAACAATAAAAATAATAAAAGAAAAAGGAAAAGAAAGAGAAAGCAAATCTGAATATGGAAGGTTGGCAATTTCATCTTTAATTGGGCTGCCTTCCCAATTAACACTTGAGTTAGTGTTTTGAATCTAACCAACACCCCTTCTTGGCTTTTTAGGCTTGTCAGGCTCATGCATGAAATTTCCCAAATTTATGCGTTTGAGAGGAAGCTTTCTTTGCACAACAGTGGATGCATTCTCCATTACAAGTATTATTCCATCATCCTTGGTGGTGCATATCTCATCGAGGAATGGTGCATCTTTTGGTACTTGTTGAATGACATCCACAAACAAACTGTTTAAGGTTTCCAGCGTGTATTGTTCATGTTCATCCTCCTTGAACTTTGCGAATCTACTAGGAAAAGGTGGAGAAGAAACATTAGTAAAAATTGGAATCTCAAACGTTACCTCAGGTGCCGAAATACTCTTATTTGGATCATTGGCTTCATTATCCTCAAGAATAGAATTCATCTCTAATTTTGTCTCATCCTCATCTTGTTCCTCATTACTCAAGGTCACAATAGTTTGGCGGTATAACCAGCCAATAAAAATAAAACAAAGTTAATATACAAATTAGGCGGTATAACCAGCCAATAAAAATAAATATACTTTTAAAAATAAGCAAACTAGAAAAGTAAGAAAACAAGTAAGTAAGAAGAATCAAATATGAAAAATATGGTTAAGGTTTCATTCTCCACCACTAGACATCATTAAGAATCAATTTCAGATCTATCAATATCAACCAACTATCAAAGTTAACAACCGTAGATAACAACAAGCTCTGTTATCCCAATCTTTCCTTAGTTTGTCGTTAAATAGAACAAGCTCTCTATTTAATCTCTAACCATTAAACAACCTAGAATAAGCTCTCTAAATTCAATTTAATGGCAGCTTTATGATGAGAAAGATAGGTTGATCTAAGCAACAAACACATAAGCTCGGATTGTTCAACTTATGTGATGTTCCACTTTGCAATTATTGAAAACTTGACCATAATCATTAATCACAAATTGCCACTTATGAATAGGAAATCAAGACAATTACACGGATCAAGACTCCTAAACTAGCAATAGATAATTATCAAGCTCTATCTAGTTGTACACCTAAATAAATCAAGACAACATCATGAACAATTCTTGTAGAAGAACATAAGCAACTTTGATAGAAAATTAATGATAGATAGAATCTGAAAATCAATCACAAAACATGTCTAGGGCTTTGAAATCACCCTTAACCAAATAGAAGTTTAGCCTAGCATAGGCATTGTAAACATAAACATAAAATTAAAGATAATCTAAGAAGGAAATAAAAGAAAGAAAGAAGAAGAAGAAAATAAAGAAAAAGAAAACTAGAGAAAAGAAAGAAGAAGAAAACTTAGAGAATTTTATTACAATGGCTAATTTCCTACCAATCTGCCCTCTCTTACTATCATCCAAGGCCCTCTATTTACACACATTTTGGAAGGCTAAATGACAAGAGACAAGCTTTACAAATTTCAAAGGTAGGTATAATAGGTGGGTGCATTTTTCTAACAATTTTCGTCATATTGTATGACAATTTTGATCAGCCAACTTGAAGGTCGATTTTTTCAATTTTGGAGGCCTGATCTGATCACATGGTCTTCGAGAAAAATGTTCCCCTATCAGTTACTGATCCATAGCCATTGGAATCAGCTCATTTGCTGATGTGGATAAGAAGATATGGGCAAAATATGAAAACAGGTCAGCATAGACGTCATTGCACATCAGCCAACTTGATGGTCGATTTCGCTAGGGAAAACGACTCCGTTTCAAGAAGTACAAAACATGAAAAAGATAGATATGCCTCTTAACTTTGCACGGTTAAAATTTCAGCCTTATTGCTTCAGTGAAACTCGAGATATAGCTGATATGGCAAAAGGTGTCGGAACTGGAACTGAACTGGATTTGCCCTTAATTCTAGTAATCTGAAATCACTCAAAGAAACTTGTGAAAAACACCAAATTACATAAAAATATAAAAGATCATAAACACAATTAGACTAAACAATAATAACTCATATTTGACACAAAACAATAATAAAACATAACTAAAAACTATATAATTATACGAGTTATCAAAGAACATAAGTAACTTTGATAGAAAACAATGATAGATAGATTCTGAAAATTAATTACATAACATGTCTAGGGCTTTGAAATCACCCTTAACCAAATAAGTTTAGCCTAACATAAGCATGGATAATATATACATAAAACTAAAAAGAAAAATAAAAATAAAAGAATGGAGAAGAAGAAGAAGAAGAACAATGATGATCCCTTGAGTCTCCTCAAAAGATGTCTAGTTTGTGGCTCAAAAGATGGTATTTATAGAGCTTTAAAACCCTGAGAATAAGTCCTTGCCACACAAGTAAGCCTGGAGGCAGAAAAATCACGTTTTTGCCTTTTTTTAAGATTTGCGGTTAGGGTTTTTCCGGTCGCAGGATTCTTTAGGGAGATCTTCTAGCGCCATTTTGAATGACCATTTCTTATCCGATTTGGGCCCATAATATATCGTTGGAAAGATAATAAAGTCAGCTTCAAAAATGAAGAAGGAAGTTTCTCTAAATAAAGAATCGAACATGATATTTTCCTTAAAACAAGCTCCGGAGGTCAAATCTGCCTGATTGCTTCTCAACCAGAAATTGATATTTTTGACTCCCAAGTTTTCTTCCATCTTGTGATTATGATTTTTTATGCTCTTTACCATCATTATTGACAACTTTTGACTTCATTCTTCTTATTGTACCTAAAATTCAAAAACATAATATAAGTAAACAAGATAAAGATCGAAAACATAACAAAAACTAAAGGTAGAAAGGCATAAAATGTATATTTTATGAGCTTATCAAATACCCCCACACTTAGCTTTTTGCTAGTCCTCGAGCAAAACAAAATAAAAATAAAATAAGAAAATCTAATCTAATCCACTTTCATAGGAAATCACGGTGGCACTTAGCATGTGACACAAGCCTTTAAACCCCTAGGTGTCCTTGGTGGACGAGTTTAGTCTCGTGAGGGTTTACTAGGACGATACCCACAAACGTTGAAGACATAAGAAAAACTAAAAAAAGTTAAAAATAATAATAATAATAATTACAACTATTCCTTGCAATATAAATTAGAGATAATCATTGGACAAGTCTTATAAACTAATCAATAGCTTAAAGAAATTCACAAAAAATCTTGCTTGAATGTAAATAGTTTGAGTTAAGCCAATATTAACATAACATATATCAATCAAAATAGTGCATATTCAAACTTAATCTCAACTCCTCACTATACTCTCATGATTTTCACTCTTTAAAGTAGTGGTAAAGTGTTTACACTCAATCAATCTCATGAAAACACTTCTACCATATGCTTGCTTGTCCACCTATTCTCCACTATTTAGATCATACAACTTCATAAATCAAGAGGCCTTTATTCAAGGTTGTAATGGGGCTAAGGGGTTGTAACGTGGTTAAAGAATAAAAGATAAAGGATATTACAAAAGTTCCAAAGATTTTATAGAGTTTAGAGACATAATAAGATTCATACAAAGAAACTTCTCAAAACTCTTTACAAGTACATAATCACGTAGGCCGAATATTCATATTGGGCCTTTTCTTCATTCTAAACAACTTTCAAACATCTTTTTCTTTTCATTAACTAGAAGTTCAAGAGATTATTCAATTTTTTTTTCACATGGGAATGTATTTGGCAATATTCCATCTATTTTTCTCTTGACTTTTGCCTTTCTCCTCCCCCACACTTATTTCTTGTTTCTAACCCAAAATTTGAATAGATCTTCCTTGTCTTTGCAATATGTCTCAAAACATGCTAATTCATCTTTAGAACAAGGGTAAGGATATAAATAAGTATATTTAAGTTAGGGACAAGTTATGGTTACCAAACAAATAGCTTATTCATTGTAGGCTCAAATTGGTTCACTAAGGGGGATGTTCTCTTGGAACATCAATAAGGGATGGCTGTTTGGCCCTGGTTAAGAATCCTAATGCCTCTATCATATTCATGTTGTCACATGCATCAATATAGTCTCAACAAGGTTTAAAGCAAGTTCTAGAGAATCTTGTAATCATAAGAGCACTCAAGAAAGAAATTAGATTGATATGTATAATGCATCAATCATATAGGCTCGAAAACTCACAAGGATGATTATACAAGTTAGGTTTAAGTCTAAACATGCTTCTTTCTCAATCAACATATCATATTAACATTGGCTCATAAAAAAGTTGATATCAAGCTCAATTCTCATGAAAATCTTCTCACTAATAAATCTGTTTTAGACATATGCAATTCATATCTAATCATAGTATTGAAAGTAACTAAAACACACTTAAAAACAACATAAAAAGAATAAAAAAAAAAACAAAACACACTAATGAAAATCCTAAATTCCCCCCCCCACACTTAATTTTTACATTGTCCTCAATGTAATGCTATTATCCCCAATGCAAGAATTATATGTAAGAGAAAAGAACTATTAAACAAAACAAAAGAAAAACAATAAAAGATAGAATGATGGAGAGTAAGGAATATGCAAATCTGATATAATAAATGCTCTCCATCCTTTTGGGTTACCTCCCAAGAAGCGCTTGGTTTATTGTCCTCAGCCTGACTTAGACCCATGCCATTATTATTAAACATAATTCGGCTCAAAAAGTGGTAACTCCTCCACATCTTGTATTGGAAAGGTCTCATAGTAAGGCTTCAATCTATGACCATTCACTTTGAATGCCTTATCATTTTTTGGGCTTTGGATTTCAACTGCACCTTGAGTAAATACATTAGTAATACAAAAGGTCCAACCCGACGAGAACGTAACTTACCTGGAAATAACTTAAGGCGTGAATGGAAGAGAAGAACTTTTTGTCCAACAACAAAGTCCTTTCTTGATATCATCTTGTCATGGAATGCCTTAGTCTTTTCCTTGTAAATCCAAGAATTCTCATAGGCATCATTCCTTATCTCCTCTAATTCTTGTAGGTCAAGTTTTCTTTGCTTACCTGTCTCATCCATCTCCATGTTGCATTGTTTGATAGCCCAATATGATTTATGTTCCAACTCAACCGGAAGATGACAAGGCTTACCATAAACAAGTCGATAAGGAGACATACCAATGGGTGTCTTATATGCTGTCCTATAAGCCCAAAGTGCATCATTAAGTCGTGAACTCCAATCCTTTCTATTTGGATTAACTGTCTTTTCAAGGATGGACTTAACTTCTCGATTTGACAATTCAGCTTGCCCACTAGTTTGAGGATGGTATGAGGTGGAAACCTTGTGTGTGATGTTATACTTCCTCAAAAGTGCTTCCATAGTCCTATTGCAAAAGTGAGTACCTCTATCGCTGATTATGGCCTTTGGTGTTCCAAACCTAGCAAAGATGTTAGTCTTGATAAAATCTGAAACAACTTTAGAGTCATTAGTCCTAGTGGCTTTTGCTTCCACCCACTTCGAAACATAATCAACGGCAAGTAAAATATAAAGATTACCAAAAGAATAAGGAAAAGGTCCCATGAAATCCATGCCCCATACATCAAAAATTTCAACAATAAGTATTGGAGTTTGAGGCATTTGATTTCTAGCACCTAAGTTACCTGTTCTTTGGCAACGATCACATGACTTGCAAAAGAGGTTTGCATCTTTGAATATAGTAGGCCAATAAAATCCAGAATCAAGAACTTTCATGGCTGTTCTTTTGGATCCAAAGTGTCGTCCACATGCATAAGAGTGACAAAAGGTGAGAATAGATTGAAATTCATTTTCGAGTACACACCTTCTTATAATCTGATCAGAGCAATGCTTCCAAAGGTAAGGATCATCCCATATGTAGTATTTGGCATCACTCTTGATCTTATTTCTTTGAGCTTGTGACAACTCTTGTGCAACTTCTTGGTAAATAAGTAATTAACAATATCAGCATACCAAGGAGTTGTTGTACATATAAAAAGAAGTTGCTCATCCGGAAAGTTTTCATTCAAGGGTAGTGCATCCTCTTCATGAACTAAACGGCTAAGATGGTCCGCAACCAAGTTGTCACTACCTCTCTTATCTTTTATCTCCAAATCAAACTCTTGTAAGAGAAGTATCCATCTAATCAACCTTGGTTTGGCCTCCTTCTTAGTGAGTAAGTACCTAAGGGCTGCATGGTCAGAAAATACAATTACTTTAGTACCAATTAAATAAGATCGAAAATTTTCTAAAGCAAATACAACAGCCAAAAGTTCTTTTTCAGTAGTGGAATAGTTCAATTGAGCATCATTAAGAGTTCGAGAGGCATAATAAATGGCATGTGAGGCTTTGCCAACCCGTTGGCCCAAAACAGCTCCAATGGCATAGTCACTAGCATCACACATGATTTCAAAAGGTATATTCCAATCTGGTGGTTGCATGATAGGAGCTGATGTCAAGAGTCCCTTCAATGTTTCAAACGCCTCTTTGCATTTATCATCAAAGTGGAAAACCACATCTTTTTGTAGTAGCTTGCAAAGAGGTAATGTGATCTTTGAGAAGTCTTTGATAAATCTCCTATAGAAACCTGCATGTCCAAGAAAAGAACGAACCTCTCTCACATTTGTGGGAGGTGGTAAAGAATGCATAATATCTATTTTAGATTTATCAACCTCTATCCCACTAGAAGAAATAACATGGCCCAAAACTATTCCTTGTTCTACCATAAAGTGACATTTTTCCCAATTCAAAACAAGGTTAGTTTCCATGCATCTTTCAAGTACAAGTGTAAGGTTCTCTAGACATCTATCAAAAGAATCACCATAGACACTAAAATCATCCATAAACACTTCTATGATGTTCTCTACATAATCTGAAAATATGCTAACCATACACCTTTGGAATGTAGCTGGTGCATTACAAAGACCAAATGGCATACGCCGGTATGCAAAAGTACCAAATGGACATGTGAATGTTGTTTTCTCTTGGTCCTCCGGAGCAATGGCAATCTGATTATAACCTGAAAAACCATCAAGAAAACAATAATGAGAATGGCCAGTTAACCTTTCAAGCATTTGATCAATAAAAGGTAAAGGAAAGTGGTCTTTGCGAGTTGTGGAATTAAGTTTTCGATAATCAATACAAACTCGCCACCCTGTTTGAATCCTAGTAGGAACAAGTTCATTCTCATTATTTGTTACCACCGTTACACCTGATTTCTTTGGAACCACTTGGACCGGGCTAACCCATTTGCTATCCGAGATAGGATAGATCACTCCAACATCTAGGAGCTTCAGTATCTCCTTTTTCACAACCTCCATCATAGGAGGGTTCAATCTTCTTTGTGCTTCTCTTGTTGGTTTGGACGCCTCCTCTAACAAAATCCGGTGCATGCACATAGATGGGCTTATTCCCTTGATATCGGCAATTGTCCAACCAATTGCTGTTTTATGCTCTCTAAGCACCCGGATAAGTCGCTCTTCTTGCAAAGGTGTGAGCTCTTTGGCAATGATAACCGGTAGTGTGTCCTTTTCACCTAAGAAAACATATTTCAAGTGGTTCGGTAGTGGTTTCAACTCTAAAGTTGGTGCCTGCAAAATGGAAGGTAGAAGTTTCTCATTAGATAAAGGCAAATCAATAAATGAAACATCAAACCTTGCATCTTTAGGTGGCAGCGAGTGTAAAGATTCTAGTGCCCCTTCCACATGGTCACTCAAGGCTAGTTCCCCTTTAGCATCCCCCATTCCGAGATGTTTGCTAAGGACTATTTCCATACTATCTTCACCATCTAGCTCATAAGCTTGCTGCACTAGTGAGTCAATTATATCAATATTAAAAACAGAATGCACATCACTAGGATATCTCATGGCCTCAAAAATGTTAAAGCGAATTATTTCACCATCAAATTCCATAGTTAAAGTGCCATCATGTACATCTATTTTAGTTCTTGTTGTTTTCAAGAATGGTCTCCCTAATAGAATAGGTGTGGGATTAGAAGACATCTCATCTTCCATCTCAAGAACATAAAAGTCAGCGGGAAAAACCAATTCATTAACCTGTACAAGAACGTCTTCTACAACTCTTCTTGGGTAAGTGTTAGAACGGTCAGCAAGTTGTATTATAACACCGGTTTCCTCTAATGGTCCTAGATTCAATGAAGCATAAATTGAATATGGCATGACATTAATAGATGCCCCTAGATCTAGCATAGCACGCTCAAACCTGGTGTTCCCTATCTTACAAGGAATGGTAAACATACCTGGATCCTTGTATTTAGGTGGGAGTTTCTTTTGAAGAACAGCTGACACATTCTCCCCTACACTTACCTTTTCATTCCATTTCAACCTCCGTTTAGATGTGCACAACTCTTTTAGGAACTTGGCATATCTTGGCACTTGCTTGATAGCATCTAGTAAAGGAATGTTCACCTCTACTTTCCGGAAGGTTTCCAAAATTTCCTTCTCTTGCTCCTCCTTCTTGGACTTCGCTAAAAGGTGGAGGAGTTATATAAGAAGGAAAGGATGGTTTAGGAATTACCTTTTTTAGTGGCTCGTTGGGATGTGAAGAGTATGCCATGGTGTTGTTTTCCCCTTGAGCACTATCATTTTGTGGTGTCTCTAGCTGTTTCCCACTTCTTAAAGTTATAGCGTTGGCATTCTCTCTTGGATTCACTATGGTTTGGGAAGGTAATTTCCCAGAATCCCTTGCTTGCATTTGACTCATGGTTGTTGCCAATTGCCCTATTTGAGTCTCCAAATTTCGAATACTTGTCTTTGTTTCCTGTTGAAATTGAATTGTATTAGTAGAAAGAGCTTTAACAAGATCTTCAAGAGAAGTACCTGAATTTTGGGTGGGTGGCAGTTGTTGTCGGGTTTGGTATGGTTGTTGCACTCTTTGCTGAAAACCCGGTGGCTTGTTGTCAAATGGTGGAGGAATAGTTTGTGATTGGTTCCCTCCATAATTGAAGTTTGGATGATCCCTCCATCCTGGATTGTAAGTGTTTGAGTAGGGATCATATTTCCTTGATTGGTTCTGAAATCCACCCATGGCATTCACATGTTCATTGGTGTCCTCTTGAAGTGTTGGACACATATCAGTTTGGTGCCCTATGTTTGAACATATGCCACAAGCCTTTATTTGTTGTATATAACCTACAGCCAATTGTTGAACAAGGGAAGTCAGTTTATCAAATTTTTGTTCAAGGGATGATATATTTACCTCATTAACTCTCTTGGGTTGTGGTGGTGGATCTTGTCTCATTGAGAACTGTTGAGAATTGGCTGCCATGTTGGAGATTAATATTCTAGCAGCCCCGGGAGTCTTGTCAACTAGAGCTCCCCCACTAGCGGCATCTATCATACTTCTCTCCAAGGGCATGAGACCTTCATAGAAGTATTGGATGAGAAGTTGTTCACTTATCTGATGGTGTGGACATGATGCACAAAGTTTCTTGAACCTCTCCCAATATTCATATAAGGACTCTCCGTTGTATTGCCGAATCCCACATATCTCTTTCCTAATGTTGGCAGCCTTAGATGCTGGGAAATACCTTTCCAAGAATGCTTTCTTCATATCATTCCATGTAGTGATGGTTCCGGATGGTAGATAGTAGAGCCATTCCTTTGCTGAATCAGCTAGAGAGAATGGGAAGGCTCTCAACTTAACTTGCTCTTCCGTGACCCCTGTTGGTCTCATGCTTGAGCAAACTACATGGAATTCCTTGAGGTGCTTATTTGGATCCTCTCCTGCAAAACCATGAAAAGTTGGGGGAAGATGAATCAAACCAGATTTTAATTCAAAAGCTACCTCAAGATTAGCATATTCAATGCATAATGGTTGTTGACCCAAGTCCGGAGCGGCTAGCTCCTTGAGAGTTCGGTTGTCAGCTGCTGCCATCTCTCCTTGCTCCTCTTGGATGTTTTGGATCAACTCCTCGATTGGTTGTTGGTGAGAAGTTATAAATTCCCGAATTCTCCTAAGTCTTAAGTCTTCTTCAGGAGCTTGGAACATTCACTAAAAAAAAATAAAAATAATAACAAAGTAAATAATTAGAACTGAAAATATGAATAAACCAATAAACTAATAAACTAAAGAAAGCAATCCCCGGCTACGGCGCCAAAAACTTGATGCACTCAAAAGAAGTATATCTTATTTAACCTTGCACTAAAAAGATCAATTGTAAGTATAGTAGTTAGCAAGGGTCGAGTCCTCAGGTATTGGGTTTTAGTTTATAAGTTAATAGTTTAAAACTTAAATTCAAGAACAATAAAAGAAAAGGGGTTTTTGAAATCAGATTTAAACTAAAGTAAATAATAAGAATGAGAAAACAAGTAATTAAGAAGAATCAAATATTAAAAATATGGTTAAGGTTTCATTCTCCACCACAAGACATCATTAAGAATCAATTTCATATCTATCAGCATTAATTAGCTATCAAAGTTAACAACTGTAGATAACAACAAGCTCTGTTACCCCAATCTTTCCTTAGTTCGTCGTTAAATAGAACAAGCTCTCTATTTAATCTCTAACTATCAAACAACCTAGAATAAGCTCTCTAAATTCAATTTAATAGTAGCTTTATAATGAGAAAGATAGGTTGATCTAAGCAACAAACACATAAGCTCGGATTGTTCAAATTAGGTTATGTTCCACTTTGCAATTATTGAAAATTTGACCATAATCATTAATCACAAATTGCCACTAATGAATAGGAAATCAAGACAATTACACGGATCAAGACTCCTAAACTAGCATTAGACAATTATCAAGATTTATCTAGTTGGCTACCTAAACAAATCAAAACATCATCATGAACAATTTTAATGGAAGAACATAAGCAACTTTGATAGAAAACAATGATAGATAGATTCTGAAAATTAATTACATAACATGTCTAGGGCTTTGAAATCACCCTTAACCAAATAAGTTTAGCCTAACATAAGCATGGATAATATATACATAAAACTAAAAAGAAAAAAAAAATAAAAGAATGGAGAAGAAGAAGAAGAACAATGATGATCCCTTGAGTCTCCTCAAAAGATGTCTAGTTTGTGGCGCAAAAGATGGTATTTATAGAGCTTTAAAACCCTGAGAATAATTCCTTGCCGCACAAGTAAGCCTGGAGGCAGAAAAATCACGTTTTTGCCTTTTTTTAAGATTTACGGTTAGGGTTTTTCTGGCCGCAGGATTCTTTAAGGAGATCTTCTAGTGCCATTTTGAATGACCATTTCTTATCCGATTTGGGCCCATAATATATCGTTGGAAAGATAATCAAGTCAGCTTCAAAAGTGAAGAAGGACGTTTCTTCAAATAAAGACTAGAACATCATATTTTCCTTGAAACAAGCTCCGGAGGTCAAATCTGCCTGATTGCTTTTCAACCAGAAATTGATATTTTTGACTCCCAAATCTGCCCGAACCCGAATGGACCCGAACCCGAATGAGCCCGAACCCGGATGGACCCGAACCCGAATGATCCCGAACCCGAATCAACCCGAACCCGAATAAACCCGAACCCGAATGAACTCGACCCGAACCCGCCCGAACCCGCCCAATTGCCACCTCTACTTGTGATTATGATTTTTTATGCTCTTTACCATCATTATTGACAACTTTTGACTTCATTCTCCTTATTGTACCTAAAATTCAAAAACATTAATAATATAAGTAAACAAGATAAAGATCGAAAACATAACAAAAACTAAAGGTAGAAAGGCATAAAATGTATATTTTATGAGCTTATCATTTGAATAAAGTAGGAAAGTTTTAGTCAAAGCACTCTTTAATGTGGAGAGATTACAAACTTGCAGCCAAAGTAAGTGTAAACAAGGAAAGTCTTGGCTGATTTAATTCTCCTACTTTGACTAGGATTAGCATTAAGGAAAGATACTTGCAATTAATGCAAGTTGACAGCCACTAATCCTTCTTTGTTAAGGATAAACATAACTGTCAGCTAGGGTATTAAGAAAAATATGTGATTTCCGGCTAGGGTTTTCTCTGCCATTAGGGTTTTTTAGGAGATATTTCAATGCTGATTTGGATGACCATTTCTTATTCGATTTAGGTCCATGACCAACCGCTGGAAAGGTAATCAAGTGATCTTCAAAAGTCAAGATGGAAGTGTCTTCGAATAAAGAGTGTAACATCATGTTTTCTTAGCAACAAGCTCCGGAGGTCAAATCTATCTTCTTGCTTTGCACCAAGAATTTGATCTTTTTGACTCCCAACTCTTTTTCCATCTTGTGATTTCAATTTTGTAAGCTCTTTAACATTCTAATTGACATGTTTTGACTTCATCTCCTCCAAAATACCTACAAAGCATAAAAACCTAGTAAAATGTCAAGGAAGTAAGAATAAAAGCACAAAGTATAAGAATAAAAGCACAAAGTATAAGGAAATTAAATAGGAAAATGTATGAAATTAAGCACTTATCAAATTCCCCCACACTTAATCTTTTGCTAGTCCTCGAGCAAAATCAAATAGACATAAAGTAGTAAACCTAATCTAATCCTCTTTCAATACAAATGAGAGACAATCATTGAACAAGTTTTATAAACTAATCAATAGCTTAAAGAGTTTCACAAAAAATCATGCTTGATAGTAAATGGTTTGAGTTAAGCTCAAATTAACATAACATGTCTCAATCAAAATAGTGCATGTTCAAACTTAATCTCAACTTCTCAAATGGGATACCCTCATGATTTTCACTCTTTAAAGTAGTGGTGAAGTGTTGACACTCAATCAATCTCATGAAAACAGTTTCTACCATATGCTTGCTTGTCCACCTATTCTCCACTACTTAGATCATGCAACTTCATGAATTAAGAGGTCTTTATGCAAGGTTATAATGGGGCCAAGGGGTAATAATGTGGCTAAAGAATAAAAGATAAAGGATATTACAAAAGTTCCAAAGATTTTATAGAGTTTAGAGACATAATAAGATTCATACAAAGAAACTTCTCAAAACTCTTTACAAGTACATAATCACATAGGCCGAATATTCATGTTAGGCCTTTTCTTCATTCTAAACAACTTTCTAACATCTTTTTCTTTTCTATAACTAGAAGTTCAAGAGATTATTCCAAAAAAAAAAATTCACATAGGAATATATTTGGCAATATTCCCTTTATTTTTCTCTCGACTTTTGCCTTTCTCCTCCCCCACACTTATTTCTTGTTTCTAACCCAAATTTTCAATAGATCTTCCTTGTCTTTGCAACATGTCTCAAAACATGCTAATTCATCTTTGGAACAAGGGTAAAGATATAAATAAGTATATTTAGGTTAGGGACAAGTTATGGTTACCAAAAAACAGCTTATTCATTGTAGGCTCAAATTGGTTCACTAAGGGGGATGTTCTCTTGGAACATCAATAAGGGATGGCTGTTTGGCCTTGGTTAAAAATCCTAATGCCTCTATCATATTCATGTTGTCACATGCATCAATATATTCTTAACAAGGTTTAAAGCAAGTTCTAGAGATTCATGTAATCATAAGAGCACTCAACAATGAAATTAGATTGATATGTATAATGCATCAATCATATAGGCTCAAATACTCACAAGGATGATTATACAAGTTAGAGTTAAGTCTAAACATACTTCTTTCTCAATCAACATATCATATTAACATTGGCTAAAAAAAAATGATATCAAGCTCAATTCTCATGAAAATCTTCTCACTAATAAATCAGTTTTAGACTTATGCAATTCATATCTCATCATAGTATTGAAAGTAACTAAAACACACTAAAAACAGCATAAAAAGAATCAAAAACAAAACACACTAAAGAAAATCCTAAATTCTTCCCCCCACACTTAATTTTTTACATTGTCCTCAATGTAATGCTATTATCTCCCAATGCAAGAATTATATGTAAGAGAAAAAATACTAAACAAAACAAAAGAAAAACAATAAAAAAATAGAATGATGGAGAGTAAGGAATGTGCAAATCTGATATAATAGATGCTCTTCATCCTTTTGGGTTGCCTCCCAAGAAGTGCTTGGTTTATTGTCCTCAGCCTGACTTAGACCCATGCCATTATTATTCAACATAATTTGGCTCAAAAGTGGTAACTCCTCCACATCTTGTATTGGAAAGTTCTCATAATAAGGCTTCAATCTATGACCAATCACTTTGAATGCCTTATATGTTTTTGGGCTTTGGATTTCAACTGCACCATGAGTAAATACATTAGTAATAACAAAAGGTCCAACCCAACGAGAACGTAACTTACCTGGAAATAACTTAAGGCGTGAATGGAAGAGAAGAACTTTTTGTCCAACAACAAAGTCCTTTCTTGATATCATCTTGTCATGGAATGCCTTTGTCTCTTCCTTGTAAATCATAGAATTCTCATAAGCATTATTTCTTATCTCCTCTAATTCTTGTCGGTCAAGTTTTCTTTGCTTACCTGTCTCATCCTTCTCCATGTTGCATTGTTTGATAGCCCAATATGATTTATGTTCCAATTCAACCGGAAGATGACAAGGCTTACCATAAACAAGTCGATAAGGAGACATACCAATGGTTGTCTTATAAGCTGTCCTATAAGCCCAAAGTGCATCATCAAGTCGTGAACTCCAATCCTTCCTATTTGGGTTAACTATCTTTTCAAGGATGGACTTTACTTCTCGATTTGACACTTCAGCTTGCCCACTAGTTTGAGGATGGTATGAGGTGGAGACCTTGTGTGTGATGTTATACTTCCTCAAAAGTGTTTCCATAGTCCTATTGCAATAGTGAGTACCTCTATCGCTGATTATGGCCTTTGGTGTTCCAAACCTAGCAAAGATGTTAGTCTTGACAAAATCTGAAACAACTTTAGAGTCATTAGTCCTAATGGCTTTTGCTTCGACCCACTTTGAAACATAATCAACGGCAAGTAAAATATAAAGATTTCCAAAAGAAGAAGGAAAAGGTTGATGCACCCAAAAGAGTGTATCTTATTTAACCTTGCACTTAAAAAAAATCAATTGTAGAGTATATGATTTGCAAGGGTCGAGTCATCAGGGATTGGGTTTTAGTTTAAAAGTTAATAGTTTATCACTTAAAAACAAGTAAACAAAAGTAAAGGGATTTTGAAATCAGATTTAAACTAAAGTTAACAATAAGAATGAGAAAACAAGTAATTAAGAAGAATCAAATATGAAAAATATGGTTAAGGTTTCATTCTCCACACTAGACATCATTAAGAATCAATTTCATATCTATCAACATTAATTAGCTATCAAAGTTAACAACCGTAAATAACAACAAGCTCTGTTACCCCAATCTTTCCTTAGTTCGTCGTTAAATAGAACAAGCTCTCTATTTAATCTCTAACTATCAAACAACCTAGAATAAGCTCTCTAAGTTCAATTTAATAGCAGCTTTATGATGAGAAAGATAGGTTGATCTAAGCAACAAACACATAAGCTCGGATTGTTCAACTTAGGTTATGTTCCACTTTGCAATTATTGAAAACTTGACCATAATCATTAATCACAAATTGCTACTTATGAATAGGAAATCAAGACAATTACACGGATCAAGACTCCTAAACTAGCATTAGACAATTATCAAGATTTATCTAGTTGGTCACCTAAACAAATCAAAACATCATCATGAACAATTTTAATGGAAGAACATAAGCAACTTTGATAGAAAACAATGATAGATAGATTCTGAAAATCAATTACAAAACATGTCTAGGGCTTTGAAATCACCCTTAACCAAATAAAAGTTTAACCTAGCATAGACATAGATAATATATACATAAAACTAAAAAGATAATAAAAGAATGGAGAAGAAGAAGAAGAATGATGATCTTTGAGTCTCCTCAAAAGATGTCTAGTTTGTGGCTCAAAAGATGGTATTTATAGAGCTTTAAAACCCTGAGAATAAGTACTTGCCGCACAAGTAAGCCTGGAGGTGCAAAAATCACGTTTTTGCTTTTTTTTTTCAGAAGAAGAAGAAGAATGATGATCTTTGAGTCTCCTAATGCCTCTATCATATTCATGTTGTCACATGCATCAATATAGTCTCAACAAGGTCTAAAGCAAGTTCTAGAGAATCATGTAATCATAAGAGCACTCAAGAAAGAAATTAGATTGATTTGTATAATGCATCAATCATTATAGGCTCAAAAACTCACAAGGATGATTATACAAGTCAGATTAAGTCTAAACATGCTTCTTTCTCAATCAACATATCATATTAACATTGGCTCATAAAAAGGTTGACATCAAGCTCAATTCTCATTAAAATCTTCTCACTAATAAATCTGTTTTAGACTTATGCAATTCATATCTCATCATTGTATTAAAAAGGAACTAAAACACACAAAATAATAATAATAATAATAATAATAAAGACTCATAAAAAAAATAGTAGACAAAAATAAAAGAAATCTTAAATCATTCCCCCCACACTTAATTCTTACATTGTCCTCAATGTAAGTCTATTAACCCAAATGAAAGAATCATGTGTAAGAGAAAAGAACTAATAACATAAGAATAGGAACAACTAAGACTCAAAACAAAACAAACTCATGCAACCTAAATAATCCTAAAATACTAAACAAAAATTAACAAGTAAACATAAAAAGATTAAAATCAAACTGACAAGATATGTCTCAAGTCTCCCTTACTCAGACCTTGTTCAGAATGAATACTTCTAAATTGCTTAAAACACAACAAACTTTTTTTTTTTTTTGAAAAGAAGAAATCAAACTGACAAGGTATGTCTCAAGTCTCCCTTACTCAGACCTTGTTCAGAATGAATACTTCTAAATTACTTAAAACACAACAAACTTTTTTTTTTTTTTTTTAAGAAGGTAAAATTTAGGAGATATTACCTGTAGAGGTTGCTAACCACTTATTATAACTGAGACACAACAAACAAAATGTTAGATAATGTCACAAAGACAAAGTGCAATCCACTCCTTGCTCGTCCATATCTCTTTTTCTTTTTCCGAGCGTTTGCGAAACAACCGTAGCAGATAAACACTCATAAGCTTGGAGCTTTTTGAGTAAATCTTCAATGGTTGTAGCAGAAATTATGGTTCTCCTTGCCTCTGAAAACATGAATCCATTATCCACAGCATTATCTAAATATGAAAGCAAATTACTAAAATAACCATTAATATTAAGCAAACCAATGGGTTTCTTATTTGTGACCAAAGATGACCAAGAAGCCACGCAAGCTATTTCTTCCAATGTACCCAGACCTCCTGGTAAACCAATGAATGCATCGGCAGAATGGTACATGATTGTCATCCGTTCAGGGATACTCCAGACTTGTATTTCCTTACCCAAGGTAGGTCCACAAAAACCTGTGAATAGTTTTGGCACGATTCCTAGAACTGGACTTTCTCCGGCGTGTGCTGCTGTAGCGACTGCTCCCATTAAACCCGTACTACCGCCTCCATAAATCAAGTGGATCTTTTGTTGGGCAAGTATTACTCCAACTCTTATGGCTTCATCAGCGAATATGTTATTTTTCCCTGGATAAGCACCTCCTTTGACACAAATTTTTTTAATGCGCTGGGACGAAGTACTTTCCATTTTTTTTTTCGAGTGCCTGAAAGAGAATGAGTACATGGTGTAATATATAGAGGACTGAGTAGTGAATCAGACAAGAGTAATAATGTCGCCGAAAGTGTATTTGACCTGTCAGAAGAAAATGTTAACCTACCTAACAAAAGATTTTTGCGTGATTTCAGGAAGAAAATCAAAAAGAGAAGAAAAATCAACCGTAAAAGTCAAGAGTAATAGTGTCGCCGAAAGTGTATTTGGCATCTTCCTCTGGTTTTACGTCTAGAAACGGCTTAAACGCCTTCTATGAGTCGAGGATATGCTTCCCATCCAGTTTTCTTACAAGCTGGCAAACAGGGTCTTTTAACATCAGATTCCCAAGATGTTGCCATTCCCTTTGGAATTGCGGCCATAAATCAAGAATTTCTCTTTGTACGTCTCCACTAGGATGCGTCTCAAGAGAAAGTTGGATATTACCCAAATTCTCCTTACTCAGTCCATCCTTAATGAATTCAATTTTATCATCTCGATTAGAGGACAGAATCCCAATAGAACGACATTTACCGTTACACGTCCATCGTGCACATTTGTGGCAATTTGAACTCATGCGTTTTGCTCGTCGCTTCTTTGCAAAAGTGCTTCTACCTGTACCTGGTAAATGCAAAACAGGAAGATATTCATCTTCACGTACCTTGGCTTCAATTATCCAACGTATGTCTTCAGGAATCCCTTTGTGCATAATCATTCTTAATCTTTCAAATCGAACTTGGTAAAGCTTCAGTAAAATATTTCGAGGAAAAGGAGGAAATCGTTTCTGCAATCTAGTGAGAATATCATCCATCCTGAAAAAATTGAAAGAGAAATTGAAAGAGAAATTTATATACAATATCAGTTTTGTGGGTAGCTGATGGAACCGACTTAAATAATCACGGAGTACCGTTATCCGCCGTTTAACCGGGGTTAAAAAAATTATATTTACATCTAGTTATTTTCAAAACAAGGATCAGAAAGAAAAACAACATAAAAAAACTCAAAAACAAAACACTCTAAATAAAATCCTAAATTCTTCCCCCCACACATAATTCTTACATTGTCATTAATGTAATGCTATTCATCCCAAATGAAAGAATCATGTGTAAGTGAAAAGAACTAATAAACAAAATAAACTTATGCAGCCTTAAATGAACTTAGAAACACTAAACACAATTAGCAAAGAAACATAAGAAAAAGATAAAGAAAAAGAGAGCAAATCTGAGGATGGCAGTTTGGCAATGCTTTCACTAATTAGGCTGCCTCCCCCAATTAGCACTTGATTGATTGTTTTCAGCCTAGCCAATTCCCCTTCTTGGCTTTTTAGGATCTTTTGGCTTAGACATGAAACTTCTCGGATTTTTGCGTTTTGGAGGAAGTTTTCTTTGCAAAACAGCCAATGCCTTATCCCCCACACGTATTATTTCATCATTCTTGGTGGGGTATAGCTCTTTGAGGAATTGTGCATATCTTGGTACTTGTCTAATGGCATCCCCAAGCAAGCTGTTTAAGGTTTCCAAAAATTGTTGTTCATGTTCCTCCTTTTTGGACTTTGCAAATCTGCTAGGAAAAAGTGGAGAAGGAACATTAGTAGAAATAAGAACCTTAAAAGCTACCTGAGGTGTCAAAATACTCTCAATTTGAATGGTGGCTTTATTATCCTCAAGAAGTGAATTCATCTTTGGTTTTGTCTCATCCTCATCTTGTTCCTCATTTCTCAAGGTCACAATAGTAGCATTCTCCTTTGGGTTAATCACCGTTTGGGAAGGGAGTGCTAGAGATCTTTCTGCTACTAATTCCACCGTACTACTAGCCAATAGGCTCATTTGCCTTTCCAAACTCTGGATGCTTGCCCTTGTTTCCTGTTGAAATTGCAAAGTATCAGTAATAAGAGAATATACAAGATCTTCTAAAGAAGTACCTGAGTTTTGAGTCATATGTGGTGGTTGAAAAAGATATGGTTCTTGAGACCATGATTGATTGAAGCTAGATGGATGAGTGTAATTGGCATAAGGATCTACTTCTTGGTAATTTTTCGAGTAGCCATAATTAGTATGATCCCACCATCCCTCATGGTAAGTATTGGAGTAATGATCATGCGGTTGGTCTTGGAACCATTGATGGCCTTGACATCCTCCCATGGCCAATTGTTGAACTGAGGAAGTGAGATTGGCTTGTTGATTCTCCATGTTCATGTATGCCACCAACTCTTCAAGTGTTAGATTGCTTAATTCCATCTTTTTTTTTTCAAAATTTGAAAAGAAAAACATGTATGTACAAGAAAATAATACTAATTAGAACTGAAAATAAGAATAAACCAAGTAACAAATAAACTAAAGAAAACAATCCCCGGCAACGGCGCCAAAAATTTGATGCACCCAAAAGAATGTATCTTATTTAACCTTGCACTAAAAAGATCAATTGTAAGTATAATGATTAGCAAGGGTCGAGTCCTCAGGGATTGGGTTTCAATCTATGAGTTATTAGTTTATAACTTACGTTCAAAGAAAACAATAAAAGAAAAGGGGTTTTTGAAGCCAGATTTAAACTAAAGTAAATAATAAGAATAAGATGCAAGGCGGTATAACCAGCCAATAAAAATATATATACTAAATTAGGCGGTATAACCAGCCAATAAAAATAAAACAAAGTTAATATACAAATTAGGCGGTATAACCAGCCAATAAAAATAAATATACTTTTAAAAATAAACAAACTAGAAAAGTAAGAAAACAAGTAAGTAAGAAGAATCAAATATGAAAAATATGGTTAAGGTTTCATTCTCCACCATTAGACATCATTAAGAATCAATTTCAGATCTATCAATATCAACCAACTATCAAAGTTAACAACCGTAGATAACAACAAGCTCTGTTATCCCAATCTTTCCTTAGTTTGTCGTTAAATAGAACAAGCTCTCTATTTAATCTCTAACCATTAAACAACCTAGAATAAGCTCTCTAAATTCAATTTAATGGCAGCTTTATGATGAGAAAGATAGGTTGATCTAAGCAACAAACACATAAGCTCGGATTGTTCAACTTAGGTTATATTCCACTTTGCAATTATTGAAAACTTGACCATAATCATTAATCACAAATTGCCACTTATGAATAGGAAATCAAGACAATTACACGGATCAAGACTCCTAAACTAGCAATAGATAATTATCAAGATCTATCTAGTTGTACACCTAAATAAATCAAGACAACATCATGAACAATTCTTGTAGAAGAACATAAGCAACTTTGATAGAAAATTAATGATAGATAGAATCTGAAAATCAATCACAAAACATGTCTAGGGCTTTGAAATCACCCTTAACCAAATAGAAGTTTAGCCTAGCATAGGCATTGTAAACATAAACATAAAATTAAAGAGAATCTAAGAAGGAAATAAAAGAAAGAAAGAAGAAGAAGAAAATAAAGAAAAAGAAAACTAGAGAAAAGAAAGAAGAAGAAAACTTAGAGAATTTTATTACAATGGCTAATATCCTACCAATGTACCCTCTCTTACAATCATCCAAGGCCCTCTATTTATACACATTTTGGAAGGCTAAATGACAAGAGACAAGCTTTACAAATTTCAAAGGTAGGTATAATAGGTGGGTGCATTTTTCTAACAATTTTCGTCATATTGTATGACAATTTTGATCAGCCAACTTGATGGTCGATTTTGTCAATTTTGGAGGCCTGATCTGATCACATGGTCTTCTAGACAAATGTTCCCCTATCAGTTACTGATCCATAGCCGTTGGAATCAGCTCATTTGCTGATGTGGATAAGAAGATATGGGCAAAATACGAAAACAGGTCAGCACATACGTCATTGCACATCAGCCAACTTGATGGTCGATTTCGCTAGGAAAAAGTACTCCGTTTCAAGAAGTGTAAAACATGAAAAAGATAGATATGCCTCTTAACTTTGCACGGTTAAAATTTCAGCCTTATTGCTTCAGTGAAACTCAAGATATAGCTGATATGGCAAAAGGTGTCGGAACTGGAACTGAACTGGATTTGCCCTTAATTCTAGTAATCTGAAATCACTCAAAGAAACTTGTGAAAAACACCAAATTACATAAAAATATAAAAGATCATAAACACAATTAGACTAAACAATAATAACTCATATTTGACACAAAACAATAATAAAACATAACTAAAAACTATATAATTATACGAGTTATCAACCAGCTTGGTTCTCATCATTCCCCCTTTCCTCAAAAGGATTCGACCTCGAATCATCACCTACATCATAAAGGGAAAGATCAGAAACGTTAAATGAAGCAGAAACATTATACTCACCTGGTAAGTCTACTTTGTAAGCATTGTCATTAATTTTCTCAAGGATTTGGAAAGGCCCATCTCCTCGAGGATGCAACTTGGTTCTCCTATGGGCTGGAAATCTTTCCTTGCGCATATGAACCCAAACCCAATCACCTGGTTCGAAAGTAACTCGCCTCCTGCCTTTGTTTGCTTGTGAAGCAACTTTTGCATTCTTTTTCTCAATTTGAAGCTTTACTTTTTCATGAAGAGACTTCACCAATTCAGCTTTCTTACTCCCATTCAAACTATTCCTTGCATCAACAGGTAAAGGCATTAAATCTAAGGGAGCTAATGGATTAAAACCATAAACAATCTCAAATGGAGAATAAGAAGTAGTAGAATGCACAGTCCTATTATATGCAAACTCTATGAATGGCAAACATTCTTCCCAAGTTTTCAAGTTATTTTGTATAACAGTGCGCAAAAGTTGCGTTAAAGTCCTATTAACTACTTCAGTTTGCCCATCAGTTTGTGGATGACAAGTAGTAGAAAAAAAAGTTTAGTACCCAATTTCCCCTACAAAACCTTCCAAAAGTAACTAAGGAACTTAACATCTCTATCAGATACAATGCTTCTAGGAACACCATGTAGGCGCACTATCTCCTCAAAGAACAATTCAGCAATGTTAGTTGCATCATCAGTTTTATGGCATGGGATAAAATGTGCCATCTTGCTAAACCTATCCACTACCACAAAAATTGAATCCCTACCCCTTTTCGTCCTAGGTAAACCCAATACAAAGTCCATAGATATGTCTACCCATGGTTCACAAGGAACTGGTAAGGGTGTATACAACCCATGAGGTAAAACCTTAGATTTGGCCTTTCTACATGTAATGCATCTATTACATATGCGAATAACATCCCTTTTCATTTTAGGCCAAAAGAAATGTTCATACAATATTTCTAAGGTCTTCTTGACACCAAAGTGTCCCATTAAGCCACCACCATGTGCCTCACGCACTAATAACTCTCTCATAGAACAATTAGGCACACATAGTTTATCTTGTCTAAACAAAAAACCATCATGCTTGTAAAATTTACCAAATGCTGTCTTATCACATGCTATGTATACATCACAAAAATCAGCATCATTGGCATATCCATCCTTTATATATTCAAATCCAAGCATCTTAGCATTCATAGATGTGAGAAATACATACCTCCTAGATAAAGCATCAGCCACAATATTTTCCTTACCTTGCTTATATCTAATGACATAAGGAAAGGTCTCTATGTATTCCATCCACCTAGCATGTCTCTTATTCAACTTACCTTGACCCTTGAGATGTTTCAATGACTCATGATCAGTATGTATCACAAATTCCTTAGGCCATAAGTAATGCTGCCATGTCTCCAAAGCTCTAACAAGTGCATAGAGCTCCTTGTCATAAGTTGGATAGTTCAACGCCGCTCCACTAAGCTTCTCACTGAAGAATGCGATTGGACGCTTTTCCTGCATTAAAACAGCTCCAATTCCTATTCCTGAGGCATCATATTCAATCTCAAAAGCTTTGTCAAAGTTAGGTAATGTTAAAACAGGTGCTGAACATAACCTATCTTTAAGATTAACAAATGCTTTCTCTTGTTCATTGCCCCAATGAAAACCAACATTCTTTTTAATAACTTCAGTAAGTGGTGCAGCAATAGTGCTAAAGTCTTTAACAAAACGCCTATAAAAACTAGCTAAACCATGAAAGCTTCTTACCTCACTTACCCCTTTAGGCGTTGGCCAGTCCTTGATGGCCTTGACTTTCTCTTCATCCATTTCAATACCTTTTGAGCTAACAACATATCCAAGAAATATAACTCTATCCATGCAAAAGGTACACTTCTTAAAATTAGCATCCAACTTTTCAGTTTTCAACACATTAAACACAAATCGCAAATGTTCAACATGCTCATCTAAGCTTTTGCTGTACACTAAAATGTCATCAAAGTAGACTACTACAAATTTACCTAGAAACTCTCTCAAAACATGATTCATTAGTCTCATAAAAGTACTAGGTGCATTAGTAAGTCCAAATGGCATGACTAACCATTCATACAACCCATATTTAGTCTTAAAAGCTGTTTTCCATTCATCACCTTCTTTCATCCTAATCTGATGGTAACCACTTTTAAGATCTATCTTACTAAAACACAAGATCCATACAATTCATCTAGCATATCATCTAATCTAGGAATGGGATGACGATACTTTACCGTGATATTGTTGACTGCTCTACAATCAACACACATCCTCCAAGACCCATCCTTCTTTGGCACTAGAAGAACTGGAACAGCACATGGACTCATGCTTTCTCTTATGTACCCTTTGCTCATCAAGTCTTCAACTTGCCTTTGAAGTTCCTTTGTCTCCTCCGGATTACTTCTATAGGCTGGTCGGTTTGGAATGACTGCTCCGGGTACAAAATCAATCTGATGCTCAATGCCTCTTATGGAAGGCAACCCACTTGGCATCTCGTCCGGGAATAACTCTTCAAATTCCTGTAACAAAGAAATAGCAACACTAGGAAGAGCTTGGTTAGATTCATCAAGATTAAGATATGATTCTTTATAAACAAGGAAGATCATGGGCTGATCTTCTAAAAAAGCCTTCTTAACCTCACTCTCTTTTGCATAAAAGCTCATCTTTGTTTTTGCTTTTCTTTCTTGTGGCATCACTTTATTTTTTTCAGCCACTTCTCTGTTTTTGTCACTTTCTTTTTCCTCCCCTTTTTCGGCCAATCTCTCTTTTTTTTGTTCTCTCCTTTTCTCCTCATTAGATTCGGCCACACTCAATTCTTTTTTCTCAAAAACAGATTTCAATTTCATTTGGTCTTCATAGACCTGCTTTGGTGTTAAAGGAACAAGGTTGATGGTTTTGCCATCTTTTACAAAGCTATATCTATTCCTAAACCCATCATGTGTTACCCTCCTATCATACTGCCATGGCCTCCCCAACAATAGATGGCCAGCATGCATAGGCACTACATCACAAAGCACCTCATCACTATACCTCCCAATAGTAAAAGCTACCCTTACTTGCCTATTCACCTTAACCTCCCCACAATCATTCAACCATTGCAATCTGTAAGGCTTAGGATGTTTAAGCATAGGTAAACCCAACTTTTCTACTAAGGTAGTACTAGCTACATTGGTGCAACTCCCCCCATCAATTATCATACTACATACTTTATTGTTCACAAAACATCTAGTATGAAAAATGTTTTCCCTTTGTTCCTCTACATCATCTATTTTAATTTGTGCATTCAAAGCACGCCTAGCAACAAGAGATTTACCTTCCACGGGGTAGTCCAAATCAGCATCATCACCAACACAATCACTAGCATCCTCCAATTCTGGCATGTCATCACAATCATCCTCACTTTCTGTCACGACTTCACCATTAGCATGCATGATCATCGCCCTTTTGTTTGGACATTGAGATGCAATATGGCCTGAACCCAAACATTTAAAGCATTTAATATCTCTATTCCTTGAAGAATTGGAATTTTGAAATACCTTGGGTTTGTCTTTGCTAGTGCTCTCTTCTTTCCCCTTTGGTGGTTCGATTTTGCCCTTGACAACAGCCCGGTCTTTGTCCCACTTTGGTTTCCAAGGAGTGCTAGAAACCGAAGAATACCTTGCTGCCCCCTTTCTTTTCAATCGCCTCTCCACCTTCATAGCCATGTGCACCATGTCTTCTACCTCCACATAATGCTGCAACTCCACAACATTGGCTATGTCTCTATGTAAGCCACTCAAAAATCTAGCCATGGTGGCTTCCCGATCCTCCTCTACATTGGCTCTGATCATAGCCACCTCCATCTCCTTATAGTAATCCTCTACACTCCTAAACCCTTGGGCAAGGTTTTGAAGTTTTTGGAAAAGGTCCCTATTATAGTGGCTAGGTACAAACCTCCTTTTCATGAGAGCTTTCAATTCCCTCCATGTCTCTATAGGTCTCTCATGGTTTCTCCTCCTACTGGTTACTAGTTGATCCCACCAAACTATGGCATAGTCAGTAAATTCAATAACTGCCAACTTCACCTTTTTCTCTTCCGAATAATTGTGACAATCAAAGATCAACTCTATCTTCTTCTCCCACTCCAAATACACCTCAGGATCAGTTCTACCTTGGAATGGTGGAATTTTCATTTTAATATTCCCAAGGTTCCTATCTTCTCTATTTTCCAAATCATGATCCCAAGTGTTTCTCCTAGGCCTTCCTTCATGCCTAACTCCTCTAGGTCTACCCATATCAACTTTCTCATCATCTGCCTCCTCTATATCATGTTCATCAACAACACTAGGCTTTCGCCTAACCCCTCTATATCGCCCACCTTGTAGGTTTTGAATGACTGCCGATTGGCTCTCTATCTTGTCTGACATCTGTGCGCCTACATGGTGTTCCTAGAAGCATTGTATCTGATAGAGATGTTAAGTTCCTTAGTTACTTTTGGAAGGTTTTGTGGGGGAAATTGGGTACTAAACTTTTGTTTTCTACTACTTGTCATCCACAAACTGATGGGCAAACTGAAGTAGTTAATAGGACTTTAACGCAACTTTTGCGCACTGTTATACAAAAGAACTTGAAAACTTGGGAAGAATGTTTGCCAGAACCCTAGGAGTTAAACCCCTTTGAACCCACTAACAAATTGAAATACCTAACCCAGAAAAGCCAAGATTCAGGCAAAGAAAACTTAAACCCTTAAAAGCCTGTTTCAAAGAACCTAGATTAAGCATGTAAGCTAGACCCTAAGAACTCTCGTTTCAAGAACCTAAGTTTGATAGGTTGAACGCCACAAAGAAAGAATTCTTTGATAAGTTCCTAAGTTCTTTCAAGAACTAAAAAGAGTGAAACACTCACTTTGAATAAATTCAAACTCAATTGATCAAAAGATAATTGAAGTAGGCGGCTAAGACATATATTTATAGCCTCCCTACAAAAACCCTAATCTACTAAGTAATAATATATAAAATACGGGCTGAACATGCTCAAGCCCAAAAACTAAATAATTAAAAGGATGTCCAACAAGTTTAATGAAGATAGACCCCACAAGCTTAATGGACATAATACATAAAGCAGGCCCAAAAGCCTAAGTAATTAAAAGACCCAACTAAAGCTTCTAATTTAGGCGCCACAACATTAATGAATTGGTCCCCACTTCATATTAGATAATGAACTAAAAATAGGCCCACTAATTCATTAAGATTGCCGCCCCCTTGAATTCCTCTATGGCCCATCATGTGAAGCTTGGATCACATGGACCAATTCTTGGTCTTTCTCATTCAAGCAGCCCAACTTGAATGGATTGACATTGCTTAAAAGACTTGTAGATTCTTCCCAAGTCCTTTTTACCAATCCTTGCATAGCTTCCTTGAGCTTCTTGGATCTTGACCTTGTAATAGGCCCAATAGGAACATGCAATGGATCTTGAAGTCCAATACCAGCTTGGTTCTCATCAGTTATAATGGGGCCAAGGGGTAATAATGTGGCTAAAAAATAAAAGATAAAGGATATTACAAAAGTTCCAAAGATTTTATAGAGTTTAGAGATATAATAAGATTTATACAAATAAACTTCTCAAAACTCTTTACAAGTACATAGTCATAGGCTGAATATTTTATGTTGAGCCTTTGCTTCATTCTAACAAACTTTGTAACATTATTTTTCTTTTCTTTAACCAAAAGTCCAAGAGATGATTCAAATTTTTTTTTCATGGGAATGTATTTTTACAATGTTCCCTTTTCTTTTTCTCTTGACTTTTGCCTCTCTCCTCCCCCACACTTATCTTTTGTTCTAACCCAAATTTAGAAAGTATCCCTTGCTTTGAAATATGTCTCAAACATTCTAGTCCATCTTTAGAACAAGGGTAAAGATATAAATGTGTTTAGGCTAGGTGTAAGATGTGGTTACCAAATAAATAGCTTATTCATTGTAGGCTCAAATTGGCTCACTAGGGGGATGTTCTCTTGGAACATCAATAATGGATGACTTATTTGCCTCTGGTTATAATCCTAATGCCTCTATCATATTCATGTTATCACATGTATCAATATAGTCTCAAACGGTTTAAAGCAAGTTCTAGAGAATCATGTAATCATAAGAGCACTCAAGAAGGAAATTAGATTGATATGTATAATGCATCAATTATATAGGCTCAAAACTCACAAGGATGATTATACAAGTAAATTTTAAGTCTAAACATGCTTCTTTCTCAATCAACATATCATATTAACATTGGCTCATGAAAAATACTGATATCAATCAAGCTTAATTCTCATGAAAATCTTACCACTAATGATCAGTTTCAGACCTATCCAATTCATATCTCATCATAGTATAGAAAATAACTAAAACACACTAAAATTTTTAATAATAATAATAATATTAAAGACTCATAAAAAAAATAATAGCCAAAAATAAAATAAATCCTAAATCCTTCCCCCCACAATTAATTCTTACATTGTCCTCAATGTAATGCTATTAACCCAAATGAAAGAATCATGTGTAAGAGAAAAGAACTAATAACATAAGAATAAAATAACTAAGACTCAAAACAAAACAATTCATGCAACCTAAATAATCCTAAAATAATAAACAAATAATTAACAAATAAACATAAAAATAAATAAAAACAATAAAAATAATAAAAGGAAAAGGAAAAGAAAGCAAATCTGAGTATGGCAGGTTGGTAATTTCTTCATTAATTGGGCTGCCTTCCCAATTAGTACTTGATTTAAGTTGTCCAACCTAACCAACACCCCTTCTTGGCTTTTTAGGCTTGTTAGGCTCATGCATGAAACTTCCCAAATTTGAGCGTTTGATAGGAAGCTTTCTTTGCACAAAAGTGGATGCATTCTCCATTACAAGTATTATTCCATCATCCTTTGTAGTGCATTGCTCATTGAGGAATGGTGCATCTTTTGGTACTTGTTGAATGGCATCCACAAACAAACTGTTTAAGGTTTCCAGCATGTCTTGTTCATGTTCCTCCTCCTTGAACTTTGCGAATCTACTAGGAAAAGGTGGAGAAGAAACATTAGTAAAAATTGGAATCTTAAACGTTACCTCAGGTGCCGAAATACTCTTATTTGGATCTGTGGCTTCATTATCCTCAAGAATAGAATCCATCTCTAATTTTGTCTCATCCTCATCTTGTTCCTCATTCTTCAAGGTCACAATAGTAGCATTCTCCTTTGGGTTAATCATCGTTTGGGCTAGGAGTTCTTCAGATCTTTGTGCTACCCATCCCACCATACTACTAGCCAATTGGCTCATTTGCTTTTCCAAACTCTGGATGCTTACCCTTATTTCCTGTTGAAATTGCAAAGTATCAGTAACAAGAGAATAGACAAGATCTTCTAAAGAAGTACCTGAGTTTTGAGTCATATGTGATGGCTGAAAAAGATCTGGTTCTTGAGACCATGATTGATTGAAGCTAGATGGATGAGTGTAATTGGCATAAGGATCTAATTCTTGCAAATTTTTCGAGTAGCCATAATTAGTATGATCCCACCATCTCTCATGGTAAGTATTTGAGTAATGATCATGCGGTTGGTCTTGGAACCCTTGATGGCCTTGATATCCTCCCATGGCCAATTGTTGAACTGGGGAGGTGAGATTGGCTTGTTGATTCTCCATATTCATGTATGCCACCAACTCTTCAAGTGTTAGATTGCTCAATTCCATCGTTTTTTTTTTTCCTTTTTTTTCAAAATTTGATAAGAAAAACCTGTATGTACAAGAAAATAAAACTAATTAGAACTAAAAATAAGAATAAACCAAGTAACAAATAAACTAAAGAAAACAATCCCCGGCAACGACGCCAAAAACTTGATGCACCCAAAAGAGTGTATCTTATTTAACCTTGCACTTAAAAAAAATCAATTGTAGAGTATATGATTAGCAAGGGTCGAGTCCTCAGGGATTGGGTTTTAGTTTAAAAGTTAATAGTTTAACACTTAAAAACAAGTAAACAAAAGTAAAGGGATTTTGAAATCAGATTTAAACTAAAGTTAACAATAAGAAGGAGAAAACAAGTAATTAAGAAGAATCAAATATGAAAAATATGGTTAAGGTTTCATTCTCCACACTAGACATCATTAAGAATCAATTTCATATCTATCAACATTAATTAGCTATCAAAGTTAACAACCGTAGATAACAACAAGCTCTGTTACCCCAATCTTTCCTTAGTTCGTCGTTAAATAGAACAAGCTCTCTATTTAATCTCTAACTATCAAACAACCTAGAATAAGCTCTCTAAGTTCAATTTAATAGCAGCTTTATGATGAGAAAGATAGGTTGATATAAGCAACAAACACATAAGCTCGGATTGTTCAACTTAGGTTATGTTCCACTTTGCAATTATTGAAAACTTGACCATAAACATTAATCACAAATTGTTACTTATGAATAGGAAATCAAGACAATTACATGGATCAAGACTCCTAAACTATCTTTCTGAAAATCAACTTTGATAGAAAACAATGATAGATAGATTCTGAAAATCAATTACAAAACATGTCTAGGGCTTTGAAATCACCCTTAACCAAATAAAAGTTTAACCTAGCATAGACATAGATAATATATAAATAAAACTAAAAAGATAATAAAAGAATGGAGAAGAAGAAGAAGAAGAAGAATGATGATCTTTGAGTCTCCTCAAAAGATGTCTAGTTTGTGGCTCAAAAGATGGTATTTATAGAGCTTTAAAACCCTGAGAATTAGTACTTGCCACACAAGTAAGCCTGGAGGTGCAAAAATCACGTTTTTGCCTTCTTTTTTTTTCAGATTTGCGATTAGGGTTTTTCTGGCCGCAGGGTTCTTTAGGGAGATCTTCTAGCGCCATTTTGAATGCCCATTTCACAAGCTCCCGAGGTCAAATATGCCTAATTGCTTTTCAACCAGAAATTGATATTTTTGACTCCCAAGTCTTCTTCCATCTTGTGATTACGATTTTGTAAGCTCTTTACCATCATTATTGACATCTTTTGACTTCATTCTCCTTATTGTACCTAAAATTCAAAAAACATAATATAAGTAAACATGATAAAGATAAAAAACATAACAAAAACTAAAGGTAGAAAGGCATAAAATATATATTTTATGAGCTTATCAAAGGTCCCATGAAATCCATGCCCCATACATCAAAAATTTCAACAATAAGTATTGGATTTTGAGGCATTTGATTTCTAGCACCTAAGTTACCTGTTCTTTGGCAACGATCACATGAACAGAGTAGGCCAATAAAATCCAGAATCAAGAACTTTCACGGCAGTCCTTTTGGATCCAAAGTGTCCTCCACATGCATAAGAGTGACAAAAGGTGAGAATAGATTGAAATTCAGATTCGAGTACACACCTTCTTATAATCTGATCGGAGCAATGCTTCCAAAGGTAAGGATCATCCCATATGTAGTATTTGGCATCACTCTTGATCTTATTTCTTTGAGCTTGTGTCAACTCTTGTGGCAACTTCTTGGTAACTAAGTAATTAACAATATCGGCATACCAAGGAGTTGTTCTACTTATAAAAAGAAGTTGCTCATCCGGAAAGTTCTCATTCAAGGGTAGTGCATCCTCTTCATGAACTAAACGGCTAAGATGGTCCGCAACCAGGTTGTCACTACCTCTCTTATCTTTTCTCTCCAAATCAAACTCTTGTAAGATAAGTATCCATCTAATCATCCTTGGTTTGGCCTCCTTCTTAGTGAGTAAGTACCTAAGGGCTGCATGGTCAGAAAATACAATTACTTTAGTACCAATTAAATAAGTTCGAAATTTTTCTAAAGCAAATACAACAGCCAAAAGTTCTTTTTCAGTAGTGGAATAGTTTAATTGAGAATCATTAAGAGTTCGGGAGGCATAATAAATGGCATGTGAGGCTTTGCCAACCCGTTGGCCCAAAACAGCTATAATGGCATAGTTACTAGCATCACACATGATTTCAAAAGGTACATTCCAATCTGGTGGTTGCATGATAGGAGCTGATGTCAAGATTCCCTTCAATGTTTGAAACGCCTCTTTGCATTTATCATCAAAGTGAAAAACCACATCTTTTTGTAGTAGCTTGCAAATAGGTAATGTGATCTTTGAGAAGTCTTTGATAAATCTCCTATAGAAACCTGCATGTCCAAGAAAAGAACGAACCTCTCTCACATTTGTGGGAGGTGGTAAAGAATGCATAATATCTATTTTAGATTTATCAACCTCTATCCCTCTAGAAGAAATAACATGGCCCAAAACTATTCCTTGTTCTACCATAAAGTGGCATTTTTCCCAATTCAAAACAAGGTTACTTTCCATGCATCTTTCAAGTACAAGTGTAAGGTTCTCTAGGCATCTATCAAAAGAATCACCATAGACACAAAAATCATCCATAAACACTTCTATGATGTTCTCTACATAATCTGGAAATATGCTAACCATACACCTTTGGAATGTAGCTGGTGCATTACAAAGACCAAATGGCATACGCCGGTATGCAAAAGTACCAAATGGACATGTGAATGTTGTTATCTCCTGGTCCTCCGGAGCAATGGCAATCTGATTATAACCTGAAAAACCATCAAGAAAACAATAATGAGAATGGCCAGCTAACCTTTCAAGCATTTGATCAATAAAAGGTAAAGGAAAGTGGTCTTTGCGAGTTGTGGAATTAAGTTTACGATAATCAATACGAACTCGCCACCCTGTTTGAATCCTAGTAGGAACAAGTTCATTCTCATTATTTGTTACCACCGTTACACCTGATTTCTTTGGAACCACTTGGACCGGGCTCACCCATTTGCTATCCAAGATAGGATAGATGACTCCAACATCTAGGAGCTTCAGTATCTCCTTTTTCACAACCTCCATCATAGGAGGGTTCAATCTTCTTTGTGCTTCTCTTATTGGTTTGGACGCGTCCTCTAACAAAATCCGATGCATGCACATGGATGGGCTTATTCCCTTGATATCGGCAATTGTCCAACCAATTGCTGTTTTATGCTCTCTAAGCACCCGGATAAGTCGCTCTTCTTGCAAAGGTGTGAGCTCTTTGGCAATGATGACCGGTAGTGTGTCCTTTTCACCTAAGAACACATATTTCGAGTGGTTCGGTAGTGGTTTCAACTCTAAAGTTGGTGCCTGCAAAATGGAAGGTAGAAGTTTCTCAATAGATAAAGGCAAATCAATAAATGAAACATCAAACCTTGCATCTTTAGGTGGTAGCGAGTGTAAAGATTCTAGTGCCCCTTCCACATGGTCTCTCAAGGCTAGTTCCCCTTTAGCATTCCCCATTCCGAGATGTTTGCTAAGGACTATCTCCACACTATCTTCACCATTTAGCTCATAAGCTTGCTGCACTAGTGAGTCAATTATATCAATATTAAAAACAGAATGCACATCACTAGGATATCGCATGGCCACAAAAATGTTAAAGCGAATTATTTCACCATCAAATTCCATAGTTAAAGAGCCATCATGTACATCTATTTTAGTTCTTGCTGTTTTCAAAAATGGTCTCCCTAATAGAATAGGTGTGGGATTAGAAGACATCTCATCTTCCATCTCAATAACATAAAAGTCAGCGGGAAAAACCAATTCATTAACCTGTACAAGAACGTCTTCCACAACTCCTCTTGGATAAGTGTTAGAACGGTCAGCATAAATTGAATATGGCATGACATTAATAGATGCCCCTAGATCTAGCATAGTGATGCACCCAAAAGAGTGTATCTTATTTAACCTTGCACTAAAAAGATAAATTGTAAGTATAGTAGTTAGCAAGGGTCGAGTCCTCAGGGATTGGGTTTTAGTTTATAAGTTAATAGTTTAAAACTTAAATTCAAGAACAATAAAAGAAAAGGGGTTTTTGAAGCCAGATTTAAACTAAAGTAAATAATAAGAATAAGATGCAATGCGGTATAACCAGCCAATAAAAATATATATACTAAATTAGGCGGTATAACCAGCCAATATATATACTAAATTAGGCGGTATAACCAGCCAATAAAAATAAAACAAAGTTAATATACAAATTAGGCGGTATAACCAGCCAATAAAAATAAATATACTTTTAAAAATAAGCAAACTAGAAAAGTAAGAAAACAAGTAAGTAAGAAGAATCAAATATGAAAAATATGGTTAAGGTTTCATTCTCCACCACTAGACATCATTAAGAATCAATTTCAGATCTATCAATATCAACCAACTATCAAAGTTAACAACCGTAGATAACAACAAGCTCTGTTATCCCAATCTTTCCTTAGTTTGTCGTTAAATAGAACAAGCTCTCTATTTAATCTCTAACCATTAAACAACCTAGAATAAGCTCTCTAAATTCAATTTAATGGCAGCTTTATGATGAGAAAGATAGGTTGATCTAAGCAACAAACACATAAGCTCGGATTGTTCAACTTAGGTTATGTTCCACTTTGCAATTATTGAAAACTTGACCATAATCATTAATCACAAATTGCCACTTATGAATAGGAAATCAAGACAATTACACGGATCAAGACTCCTAAACTAGCAATAGATAATTATCAAGATCTATCTAGTTGTACACCTAAATAAATCAAGACAACATCATGAACAATTCTTGTAGAAGAACATAAGCAACTTTGATAGAAAATTAATGATAGATAGAATCTGAAAATCAATCACAAAACATGTTTAGGGCTTTGAAATCACCCTTAACCAAATAGAAGTTTAGCCTAGCATAGGCATTATAAACATAAAATTAAATAGAATCTAAGAAGGAAATAAAAGAAAGAAAGAAGAAGAAGAAAATAAAGAAAAAGAAAACTAGAGAAAGGAAAGAAGAAGAAAACTTAGAGAATTTATTTATTATGGCTAATATCCTACCAATGTACAATATGATCCCTTACAATCATCCAAGGCCCTCTATTTATACACATTTTGGAGGGCTAAATGACAAGAGACAAGCTTTACAAATTTCAAAGGTAGGTATAATAGGTGGGTGCATTTTCTAACAATTTTCGTCATACATGACGATTTTGATCAGCCAACTTGATGGTCGATTTTGTCAATTTTGGAGGCCTTATCTGATCACATGGTCTTCTAGAAAAATGTTACCCTATCAGTTACTGATCCATAGCCGTTAGAATCAGCTCATTTGCTGATGTGGATAAGAAGATGTGGGCAAAATACGAAAACAGGTCAGCACAGACGTCATTGCACATCAGCCATCTTCATAGTCGATTTCGCTAGGGAAAACGACTCCGTTTCAAGAAGTGTAAAACATGAAAAAGATAAATATGCCTCTTAGCTTTGCACGGCTACAAATTACAGCCTTATTGCTTCAGTGAAACTCGAGATATAGCTGATATGGCAAAAGGTGTCGGAACTGGAACTGAACTGGATTTGCCCTTAATTCTAGTAATCTGAAATCACTCAAAGAAACTTGTGAAAAACACCAAATTACATAAAAATATAAAAGATCATAAACACAATTAGACTAAACAATAATAACTCGTATTTGACACAAAACAATAATAAAACATAACTAAAAACTATATAATTATACGAGTTATCACATAGCACGCTCAAACCTGGTGTTGCCTATCTTACAAGGAATGGTAAACATACCTGGATCCTTGCATTTAGGTGGGAATTTCTTTTGAAGAACAACTGACACATTCTCTCCCACACTTACCTTTTCATTCCATTTCAACTTCTGTTTAGATGTGCACAACTCTTTTAGGAACTTGGCATATCTTGGCACTTGTTTGATAGCATCTAGTAAAGGAATGTTCACCTCTACTTTCCGGAAGGTTTCCAGAATTTCCTTCTCTTGTTCCTCCTTCTTGGACTTTGCTAACCTGCTAGGAAAAGGTGGAGGAGTTATATAAGAGGGAAATGATGGTTTAGGAGCTACCTTTTGTAATGGCTCATTGGGATGTGAAGATGATGCCATGGTGTTGTCCTCCCCTTGAGCACTATCCTTTTGTGGTGTCTCAAGCTGTTTCCCACTTCTTAGAGTTATAGCATTGGCATTCTCTCTTGAATTCACTATGGTTTGGGAAGGTAATTTCCCAGACTCCCTTGCTTGCATTTGACTCATGGTTGTTGCCAATTGCCCAATTTGAGTCTCCAAATTTCGGATACTTCTCTTTGTTTCTTGTTGAAATTGAATTGTATTAGTAGAAAGAGCTTTAACAAGATCTTCAAGAGAAGTACCTGAATTTTGGGTGGGTGGCACTTGTTGTCGGGTTTGGTATGGTTGTTGCACTCTTTGCTGAAAACCCGGCTGCCTGTTGTCAAAAGGTGGAGGAATAGTTTGTGATTGGTTCCCTCCATAATTGAAGTTTGGATGATCCCTCCATCCTGGATTGTAAGTGTTTGAATAGGGATCATATTTCCTTGATTGGTTCTGAAATCCACCCATGGCATTCACATGTTCATTGGTGTCCTCTTGAAGTGTTGGACACATATCGGTTTGGTGCCCCACGTTTGAACATATGCCACAAGCCTTTATTTGCTGTATATTACCTACAGCCAATTGTTGAACAAGAGAAGTTGATGCACCCAAAAGAGTGTATCTTATTTAACCTTGCACTAAAAAGATCAATTGTAAGTATAATGATTAGCAAGGGTCGAGTCCTCAGGGATTGGGTTTTAATCTATGAGTTATTAGTTTATAACTTACGTTCAAAGAAAACAATAAAAGAAAAGGGGTTTTTGAAGCCAGATTTAAACTAAAATAAATAATAAGAATAAGATGCAAGGCGGTATAACCAGCCAATAAAAATATATATACTAAATTAGGCGGTATAACCAGCCAATAAAAATAAAACAAAGTTAATATACAAATTAGGCGGTATAACCAGCCAATAAAAATAAATATACTTTTAAAAATAAGCAAACTAGAAAAGTAAGAAAACAAGTAAGTAAGAAGAATCAAATATGAAAAATATGGTTAAGGTTTCATTCTCCACCACTAGACATCATTAAGAATCAATTTCAGATCTATCAATATCAACCAACTATCAAAGTTAACAACCGTAGATAACAACAAGCTCTGTTATCCCAATATTTCCTTAGTTTTTCGTTAAATAGAACAAGCTCTCTATTTAATCTCTAACCATTAAACAACCTAGAATAAGCTCTTGATAACTCGTATAATTATATAGTTTTTAGTTATGTTTTATTATTGTTATGTGTCAAATATGAGTTATTATTGTTTAGTCTAATTGTGTTTATGATCTTTTATATTTTTATGTAATTTGGTGTTTTTCACAAGTTTCTTTGAGTGATTTCAGATTACTAGAATTAAGGGCAAATCCAGTTCAGTTCCAGTTCCGACACCTTTTGCCATATCAGCTATATCTCGAGTTTCACTGAAGCAATAAGGCTGAAATATTAACCGTGCAAAGTTAAGAGGCATATCTATCTTTTTCATGTTTTACACTTCTTGAAACGGAGTCGTTTTCCCTAGCGAAATCGACCATCAAGTTGGCTGATGTGCAATGACATCTGTGCTGACCTGTTTTCGTATTTTGCCCATATCTTCTTATCCACATCAGAAAATGAGCTGATTCCAACGGCTATGGATCAGTAACTGATAGGGGAACATTTTTCTAGAAGACCATGTGATCAGATCAGGCCTCCAAAATTGACAAAATCGACCATCAATTTGGCTGATCAAAATTGTCATACAATATGACGAAAATTGTTAGAAAAACGCACCCACCTATTATACCTACCTTTGAAATTTGTAAAGCTTGTCTCTTGTCATTTAGCCTTCCAAAATGTGTATAAATAGAGGGCCTTGGATGATTGTAAGAGATTGTACATTGGTAGGATATTAGCCATTGTAATAAAATTTTCTAAGTTTTCTTCTTCTTTCTTTTCTCTAGTTTTCTTTTTCTTTATTTTCTTCTTCTTCTTTCTTTCTTTTATTTCCTTCTTAGATTCTCTTTAATTTTATGTTTATGTTTACAATGCCTATGCTAGGCTAAACTTCTATTTGGTTAAGGGTGATTTCAAAGCCCTAGACATGTTTTGTGATTGATTTTCAGATTCTATCTATCATTAATTTTCTATCAAAGTTGCTTATGTTCTTCTACAAGAATTGTTCATGATGTTGTCTTGATTTATTTAGGTGTACAACTAGATACATCTTGATAATTGATGCACCCAAAAGAGTGTATCTTATTTAACCTTGCACTAAAAAGATCAATTGTAAGTATAATGATTAGCAAGGGTCGAGTCCTCAGGGATTGGGTTTTAATCTATGAGTTATTAGTTTATAACTTACGTTCAAAGAAAACAATAAAAGAAAAGAAAAGGGGTTTTTGAAGCCAGATTTAAACTAAAGTAAATAATAAGAATAAGATGCAAGGCGGTATAACCAGCCAATAAAAATATATATACTAAATTAGGCGATATAACCAGCCAATAAAAATATATATACTAAATTAGGCGGTATAACCAGCCAATAAAAATAAAACAAAGTTAATATACAAATTAGGCGGTATAACCAGCCAATAAAAATAAATATACTTTTAAAAATAAGCAAACTAGAAAAGTAAGAAAACAAGTAAGTAAGAAGAATCAAATATGAAAAATATGATTAAGGTTTCATTCTCCACCACTAGACATCATTAAGAATCAATTTCAGATCTATCAATATCAACCAACTATCAAAGTTAACAACCGTAGATAACAACAAGCTCTGTTATCCCAATCTTTGCTTAGTTTGTCGTTAAATAGAACAAGCTCTCTATTTAATCTCTAACCATTAAACAACCTAGAATAAGCTCTCTAAATTCAATTTAATGGCAGCTTTATGATGAGAAAGATAGGTTGATCTAAGCAACAAACACATAAGCTCGGATTGTTCAACTTAGGTTATGTTCCACTTTGCAATTATTGAAAACTTGACCATAATCATTAATCACAAATTGCCACTTATGAATAGGAAATCAAGACAATTACACGGATTAAGACTCCTAGACTAGCAATAGATAATTATCAAGATCTATCTAGTTGTACACCTAAATAAATCAAGACAACATCATGAACAATTCTTGTAGAAGAACATAAGCAACTTTGATAGAAAATTAATGATAGATAGAATCTGAAAATCAATCACAAAACATGTCTAGGGCTTTGAAATCACCCTTAACCAAATAGAAGTTTAGCCTAGCATAGGCATTATAAACATAAAATTAAATAGAATCTAAGAAGAAAATAAAAGAAAGAAAGAAGAAGAAGAAGAATATTAATTATCCAACCTCTTGCTCTTTCTAAAGAAAAAGAAAACTAGAGAAAAGAAAGAAGAAGAAAACTTAGAGAATTTTATTACAATGGCTAATATCCTACCAATCTACAATATCCCTTACAATCATCCAAGGCCCTCTATTTATACATATTTTGGAGGGCTAAATGACAAGAGACAAGCTTTACAAATTTCAAAGGTAGGTATAATAGGTGGGTGTATTTTTCTAACAATTTTCGTCATATTGTATGACAATTTTGATCAGCCAGCTTGATGGTCGATTTTGTCAATATTGGAGGCTTGATCTAATCATATGGTCTTCTAGAAAAATGTTCCCCTATCAGTTAGTGATCCATAGCCGTTGAAATCAGCTCATTTGCTGATGTGGATCAGAAGATATGGGCAAAATACCAAAACTGGTCAGCACAGACGTCATTGCACATCAGCCAACTTGATGGTCGATTTCGCTAGGGAAAACGACTCCGTTTCAAGAAGTGTAAAACATGAAAAAGATAGATATGCCTCTTAACTTTGCACGGTTAAACTTTCAGCCTTATTGTTTCAGTGAAACTCGAGATATAGCTGATATGGCAAAAGGTGTCGGAACTGGAACTGAACTGGATTTGCCCTTAATTCTAGTAATCTGAAATCACTCAAAGAAACTTGTGAAAAACACCAAATTACATAAAAATATAAAAGATCATAATCACAATTAGACTAAACAATAATAACTCGTATTTGACACAAAACAATAATAAAACATAACTAAAAACTATATAATTATACGAGTTATCACACCCCCACACTTAGATTGTTGCTAGTCCCTAGCAACGACTCAATAAAAATAAAATAAGAAAATCTAATCTAATCCACTTTCGTAGGAAATCACGGTGGCACTTAGCATGTGACACAAGCCTTTAAACCCCTAGGTGTCCCTAGTGGACGAGTTTAGTCTCGTGAGGGTTTACTAGGACGATACCCACAAACATTGAAAACATAAGAAAAACTAAAAATAATAATTATAACTAATCCTTCCAATATAAATTTGAGATAATCATTGGACAAGTCTTAAAAACTAATCAATAGCTTAAAGAAATTCACAAAAAATCTTGCTTGAATGTAAATAGTTTGAGTTAAGCCAATATTAACATAACATATTTCAATCAAAATAGTGCATATTCAAACTTAATCTCAACTTCTCACATGGGATACCCTCATGATTTTCACTCTTTAAAGTAGTGGTGAAGTGTTTACACTCAATCAATCTCATGAAAACACTTCTACCATATGCTTGCTTGTCCACCTATTCTCCACTAAAAGATCATGCAACTTCATAAATCAAGAGGTCTTTAATCAAGGTTGTAATGGGGCCAAGAGGTAATAATGTGGTTGAAGAACAAAAGGATAAAGATATCACAAAGGTTCCAAAGAGTTCATAAAGTTTAGAGACATAAAAAGATTATACAAAGAAACTTCTCAAAACTCTTTACAAGTACATAATCACCTAGGCCGGATATTCATCTTGGGCCTTTTCGTCATTCTAAACAACTTTGTAACATCTTTTTCTTTTTTCCAAATTCAAGAGATGATTCATATTTTTTTTTTTACATAGGAATGTATTTGCTAGTATTCCATTTCTTTTTTCTTTTTATTTTTTTTTCTTGACTTTTCTTTTCATTCCCCCCCACACTTATTTCTTGTTTCTAACCCAAATTTTCAATTGATCTTCCTTGTCTTTGCAACTTGTCTCAAAACATGCTAATTCATCTTTGGAACAAAGGTAAAGATATAAGTATATTTAGGTTAGGGACAAGTTATGGTTACCAAAGAGATAGCTTATTCAATATAGGCTCAAATTGGTTCACTAAGGGTGTGTTCTCTTGGAACATCAATAAGGGATGGCTGTTTGGCCCTGGCTAAAAATCCTAATGCCTCTATCATATTCATGTTGTCACATGCATCAATATAGTCTCAAATGGTTTAAAGCAAGTTCTAGAGAATCATGTAATCATAAGAGCACTCAAGAAAGAAATTAGATTGATATGTATAAAGAAATTAGATTGATATGTATCAATCATATAGGCTCAAAAACTCACAAGGATGATTATACAAGTCAATATCAAGTCTAAACATGCTTCTTTCTCAATCAACATATCATATTAACATTGGCTCATAAAAAATGATATCAAGCTCAATTCTCATGAAAATCTTCTCACTAATAACTCTGTTTTTGACTTATGCAATTCATATCTCATCATAGTATTGAAAGTAACTAAAACACACTATGTCTAAACATGCTTTTTTTTTTCTTTTTTTTTCTTTTTTTTTTTTTTTTTGAAGATTAAATCAAACTGACAAGGTATGTCTCAAGTCTCCCTTACTCAAACCTTGTTCAGAATGAATACTTCTAAATGTCTTAAAACACAACAAATTTTTTTTTTTTTAAATTAGCAAAATATGTCCCTTACCCCCTACTAAAATATGACATTGTCCCCAATGTCAAATTTTAAAGGTAGAATTTAGGAGATATTACCTGCACAGGTTGTTAACCACTTATTATAACTGAGACACAACAAGCAAAATGTTAGATAATGTCACAAAGACAAAGTGCAATCCACTCCTTGCTCATCCATATCTCTTTTTCTTTTTCCGAGCGTTTGCGAAACAACCGTAGCAGATAAACACTCATAAGCTTGGAGCTTTTTGAGTAAATCTTCAATGGTTGTAGCAGAAATTATGGTTCTCCTTGCCTCTGAAAACATGAATCCATTATCCACAGCATTATCTAAATATGAAAGCAAATTACTAAAATAACCATTAATATTAAGCAAACCAATGGGTTTCTTATTTGTGACCAAAGATGACCAAGAAGCCACGCAAGCTATTTCTTCCAATGTACCCAGACCTCCTGGTAAAGCAATGAATGCATCGGCAGAATGGTACATGATTGTTATCCGTTCAGGGATACTCCAGACTTGTATTTCCTTACCCACGGTAGGTCCACAAAAATCTGTGAATAGTTTTGGCACGACTCCTAGAACTGGACTTCCTCCGGCGTGTGCTGCTGTAGCGACTGCTCCCACTAAACCCGTACTACCGCCTCCATAAATCAACTGGATCTTTTGTTGGGCAAGTATTACTCCAACTCTTATGGCTTCATCAGCGAATATGTTATTTTTCCCTAGATAAGCACCTCCAAAGACACAAAATTTTTTAATGCGTTGGGACGAAGTACTTTCCATTTTTTTTTTTTCGAGTGCCTGAAAGAGAATGAGTACATGGTGTAATATTGATAACTCGTATAATTATATAGTTTTTAGTTATGTTTTATTAATGTTTTGTGTCAAATACGAGTTATTATTGTTTAGTCTAATTGTGTTTATGATCTTTTATATTTTTATGTATTTTGGTGTTTTTCACAAGTTTCTTTGAGTGATTTCAGATTACTAGAATTAAGGGCAAATCCAGTTCAGTTTCAGTTCCGACACCTTTTTCCATATCAGCTATATCTCGAGTTTCACTAAAGCAATAAGGCTGCAATTTGTAGCCATGCAAAGCTAAGAGGCATATCTATCTTTTCATGTTTTACACTTCTTAAAACGGAGTCGTTTTCCCTAGCGAAATCAACCATCAAGTTGGCTGATGTGCAATGACGTCTGTGCTGACATGTTTTCGTATTTTGCCCATATCTGCTTAACCACATCATCAAATGAGCTGATTCCAACGGCTATGGTTCCGTAACTGATAGGGGAACATTTTTCTAGAAGACCATGTGATCAGATCAGGCCTCCAATATTGACGAAATCGACCATCAAGTTGGCTGCTCAAAATCGTCATATACCTACCTTTGAAATTTGTAAAGCTTGTCTCTTGTCATTTAGCCCTCCAAAATGTGTATAAATAGAGGGCCTTGGATGATTGTAAGGGATCACATTGTACATAGGTAGGATATTAGCCATTTTAATAAAATTCTCTAAGTTTTCTTCTTCTTTCTTTTCTCTAGTTTTCTTTCTTTTCTCTAGTTTTCTTTTTCTTTAGAGAGAGCAAGAGGTTGGATAATTAATATTCTTCCTCTTCTTCTTTCTTTCTTTTATTTTCTTCTTAGATTTTCTTTAATTTTATGTTTATGTTTACAATGCCTATGCTAGGCTAAACTTCTATTTGGTTAAGGGTGATTTCAAAGCCCTAGACATGTTTTATAATTGATTTTCAGATTCTATCTATCATTAATTTTCTATCAAAGTTGCTTATGTTCTTCTACAAGAATTGTTCATGATGTTGTCTTGATTTGTTTAGGTGTACAACTAGATAGATCTTGATAATTATCTATTGCTAGTTTAGGAGTCTTGATCCGTGTAATTGTCTTGATTTCCTATTCATAAGTGGCAATTTGTGATTAATGATTATGGTCAAGTTTTCAATAATTGCAAAGTGGAACATAACCTAAGTTGAACAATCCGAGCTTATGTGTTTGTTGCTTAGATCAACCTATCTTTCTCATCATAAAGCTGCCATTAAATTGAATCTAGAGAGCTTATTCTAGGTTGTTTGATGGTTAGAGATTAAATAGAGAGCTTGTTCTATTTAACGACAAACTAAGGAAAGATTGGGATAACATAGCTTGTTGTTATCTACGGTTGTTAACTTTGATAGTTGGTTGATATTGATAGATCTGAAATTGATTCTTAATGATGTCTAGTGGTGGAGAATGAAACCTTAACCATATTTTTCATTTTTGATTCTTCTTACTTGTTTTCTTACTTTTCTAGTTTGCTTATTTTTAAAAGTATATTTATTTTTATTGGCTGGTTATACCGCCTAATTTGTATATTAATTTTGTTTTATTTTTATTGGCTGGTTATACCGCCTAATTTAGTATATATATTTTTATTGGCTGGTTATACCGCCTTGCTTAGTATATATATTTTTATTGGCTGGTTATACCGCCTTGCATCTTATTCTTATTATTTACTTTAGTTTAAATCTGGCTTCAAAAACCCCTTTTCTTTTATTGTTCTTGAATTTAAGTTTTAAACTATCAACTTATAAACTAAAACCCAATCCCTGAGGACTCGACCCTTGCTAACTACTATACTTACAATTGATCTTTTTAGTGCAAGGTTAAATAAGATACACTCTTTTGGGTGCATCAAGTTTTTGGCGCCGTTGCCGGGGATTGCTTTCTTTAGTTTATTAGTTTATTGGTTTATTCTTATTTTCTGTTCTAATTATTTACTTTCTTATTTTTTTTTTATTAGTGAATGTTCCAAGCTCCCGAAAAAGACTTACGACTTAGAAAAATTCGGGAATTTATAACTTCTCACCAACAACCAATCGAGGAGTTGATCCAAAACATCCAAGAGAAGCAAGGAGAGATGGCAGCAGCTGACAACCGAACTCTCAAGGAGCTAGCCGCTCCGGACTTGGGTCAACAACCATTATGCATTGAATATGCTAATCTTGAGGTAGCTTTTGAATTAAAATCTGGTTTGATTCACCTTCTCCCAACTTTTCATGGTTTTGCAGGAGAGGATCCAAATAAGCACCTCAAGGAATTCCATGTAGTTTGCTCAAGCATGAGACCAACAGGGGTCACGGAAGAGCAAGTTAAGTTGAGAGCCTTCCCATTCTCTCTAGCTGATTCAGCAAAGGAATGGCTCTACTATCTACCATCCGGGACCATCACTACATGGAATGATTTGAAGAAAGCATTCTTGGAAAGGTATTTCCCAGCATCTAAGGCTGCCAACATTAGGAAAGAGATATGTGGGATTCGGCAATACAACGGAGAGTCCTTATATGAATATTGGGAGAGGTTCAAGAAACTTTGTGCATCATGTCCACACCATCAGATAAGTGAACAACTTCTCATCCAATACTTCTATGAAGGTCTCATGCCCATGGAGAGAAGTATGATAGATGCCGCTAGTGGGGGAGCTCTAGTTGATAAGACTCCCAGGGCTGCTAGAACATTAATCTCCAACATGGCAGCCAATTCTCAACAGTTCTCAATGAGACAAGATCCACCACCACAATCCAAGAGAGTTAATGAGGTAAGTATATCATCCCTTGAACAAAAATTTGATAAACTGACTTCTCTTGTTCAACAATTGGCTGTAGGTAAAATACAACAAATAAAGGCTTGTGGCATATGTTCAAACATAGGGCACCAAACTGATATGTGTCCAACTGATAACTCGTATAATTATATAGTTTTTAGTTATGTTTTATTATTGTTTTGTGTCAAATACGAGTTATTATTGTTTAGTCTAATTGTGTTTATGATCTTTTATATTTTTATGTATTTTGGTGTTTTTCACAAGTTTCTTTGAGTGATTTCAGATTACTAGAATTAAGGGCAAATCCAGTTCAGTTTCAGTTCCGACACCTTTTGCCATATCAGCTATATCTCGCGTTTCACTGAAGCAATAAGGCTGAAATTTGTAGCCATGCAAAGCTAAGAGGCATATCTATCTTTTTCATGTTTTACACTTCTTAAAACGGAGTCGTTTTCCCTAGCGAAATCGACCATCAACGTGGCTGATGTGTAATGACATCTGTGCTGACATGTTTTCGTATTTTGCCCATATCTGCTTAACCACATCAGCAAATGAGCTGATTCCAACGGGTGTGGTTCCGTAACTGATAGGGGAACCTTTGTCTAGAAGACCATGTGATCAGATCAGGCCTCCAATATTGAATAAATCGACCATCAACGTGGCTGATGTGTAATGACATCTGTGCTGACATGTTTTCGTATTTTGCCCATATCTGCTTAACCACATCAGCAAATGAGCTGATTCCAACGTCTATGGTTCCGTAACTGATAGGGGAACCTTTGTCTAGAAGACCATGTGATCAGATCAGGCCTCCAATATTGACGAAATCGACCATCAAGTTGGCTGATCAAAATCGTCATATACCTACCTTTGAAATTTGTAAAGCTTGTCTCTTGTCATTTAGCCCTCCAAAATGTGTATAAATAGAGGGCCTTGGATGATTGTAAGGGATCATATTGTACATAGGTAGGATATTAGCCATTGTAATAAAATTCTCTAAGTTTTCTTCTTCTTTCTTTTCTCTAGTTTTGTTTTTCTTTAGAAAGAGCAAGAGGTTGGATAATTAATATTCTTCTTCTTCTTCTTTCTTTCTTTTATTTTCTTCTTAGATTCTATTTAATTTTATGTTTATAATGCCTATGCTAGGCTAAACTTCTATTTGGTTAAGGGTGATTTCAAAGCCCTAGACATGTTTTGTGATTGATTTTCAGATTCTATCTATCATTAATTTTCTATCAAAGTTGCTTATGTTCTTCTACAAGAATTGTTCATGATGTTGTCTTGATTTATTTAGGTGTACAACTAGATAGATCTTGATAATTATCTATTGCTAGTTTAGGAGTCTTGATCCGTGTAATTGTCTTGATTTCCTATTCATAAGTGGCAATTTGTGATTAATGATTATGGTCAAGTTTTCAATAATTGCAAAGTGGAACATAACCTAAGTTGAACAATCCGAGCTTATGTGTTTGTTGCTTAGATCAACCTATCTTTCTCATCATAAAGCTGCCATTAAATTGAATTTAGAGAGCTTATTCTAGGTTGTTTAATGGTTAGAGATTAAATAGAGAGCTTGTTCTATTTAACGACAAACTAAGGAAAGATTGGGGTAACAGAGCTTGTTGTTATCTACGGTTGTTAACTTTGATAGTTGGTTGATATTGATAGATCTGAAATTGATTCTTAATGATGTCTAGTGGTGGAGAATGAAACCTTAACCATATTTTTCATATTTGATTCTTCTTACTTACTTGTTTTCTTACTTTTAGTTTGCTTATTTTTTATATTTATTTTTATTGGCTGGTTATACCGCCTAATTTGTATATTAACTTTGTTTTATTTTTATTGGCTGGTTATACCGCCTAATTTAGTATATATATTTTTATTGGCTGATTATACCGCCTAATTTAGTATATATATTTTTATTGGCTGGTTATACCGCCTTGCATCTTATTCTTATTATTTACTTTAGTTTAAATCTGGCTTCAAAAACCCCTTTTCTTTTATTGTTTTTTTTGAACGTAAGTTATAAACTATTAACTTATAAACTAAAACCCAATCCCTGAGGACTCGACCCTTGCTAACTACTATACTTACAATTGATCTTTTTAGTGCAAGGTTAAATAAGATACACTCTTTTGGGTGCATCAAATTTTTGGCGCCGTTGCCGGGGATTGCTTTCTTTAGTTTATTTGTTACTTGGTTTATTCTTATTTTCAGTTCTAATTAATTTTATTTTCTTGTACATACGGGTTTTTCCTATCAAATTTTGAAAAAAAAAAAAAAAAAAAACGATGGAATTGAGCAATCTAACACTTGAAGAGTTGGTGGCATACATGAACATGGAGAATCAACAAGCCAATCTCACCTTCCCAGTGCAACAATTTGCCATGGGAGGATGTCAAGGCCATCAAGTGTTCCAAGACCAGCAGTATGATCATTACTCAAACACTTACCATGAGGGATGGTGGGATCATACTAATTATGGCTACTCGAAAAATTACCAAGAAGTAGATCCTTATGCCAATTACACTCATCCATCTAGCTTCAATCAATCATGGTCCCAAGAACCAGATCTTTTTCAACCACCACATATGACTCAAAACTCAGGTACTTCCTTAGAAGATCTTGTCGATTCTCTTGTTACTAATACTTTGCAATTTCAACAGGAAACAAGGGCAAGTATCCGGAGTTTGGAAAAGCAAATGAGCCTATTGGCTAGTAGTATGGTGGTATGGGTAGCACAAAGATCTGAAGAACTCTCTGCCCAAACAATGATTAACCCAAAGGAGAATACTACTATTGTGACATTGAGGAATGAGGAACAAGATGAGGATGAGACAAAATTAGAGATGAATTCTATTCTTGAGGATAATGAAGCCAATGATCCAAATAAGAGTATTTCGGCACCTGAGGTAACGTTTGAGATTCCAATTTTTACTAATGTTTCTTCTCCATCTTTTCCTAGTAGATTCGCAAAGTTCAAGGAGGATGAACATGAACAAGACACGCTGGAAACCTTAAATAGTTTGTTTGTGGATGTCATTCAACAAGTACCAAAAGATGCACCATTCCTCGATGAGATATGCACCACCAAGGATGATGGAATAATACTTGTAATGGAGAATGCATCCACTGTTGTGCAAAGAAAGCTTCCTCTCAAACGCATAAATTTGGGAAATTTCATGTATGAGCCTGACAAGCCTAAAAAGCCAAGAAGGGGTGTTGGTTAGATTCAAAACACTAACTCAAGTGTTAATTGGGAAGGCAGCCCAATTAAAGATGAAATTGCCAACCTTCCATATTCAGATTTGCTTTCTCTTTCTTTTCCTTTTTCTTTTATTATTTTTATTGTTTTTATTTTATTTCTTATGTTTTTTTTGCTAATTGTGTTTAGTGTTTCTAAGTTCATTTAGGTTGCATAAGTTTATTTTGTTTATTAGTTCTTTTCACTTACACATGATTCTTTCATTTGGGATTAATAGCATTACTTTAATGACAATGTAAGAATTATGTGTGGGGGGAAGAATTTAGGATTTTATTTAGAGTGTTTTGTTTTTGAGTCTTTTTATGTTGTTTTTCTTTCTGATCCTTGTTTTGAAAATAACTAGATGTAAATATAATTTTTTTTTTAACCCCGGTTAAATGGCGGATAACGGTACTCCGTGATTATTTAAGTCGGTTCCATCAGCTACCCACAAAACTGATATTGTATATAAATTTCTCTTCCAATTTCTCTTTCAATTTTTTTTTCATTTTTTTTTTTCAGGATGGATGATATTCTCACAAGATTGCAGAAACGATTTCCTCCTTTTCCTCGAAATATTTTACTGAAGCTTTACCAAGTTCGACTTGAGAGATTAAGAATGCTTATGCACAAAGGGATTCCTGACGACATACGTTGGCTAATTGAAGCCAAGGTACGTGAAGATGAATATCTTCCTGTTTTGCATTTACCAGGTACAGGTAGAAGCACTTTTGCAAAGAAGCGACGAGCAAAGCGCATGAGTTCAAATTGCCACAAATGTGCACGATGGACGTGTAACGGTAAATGTCGTTCTATTGGGATTCCGTCCTCTAATCGAGATGATAAAATTGAATTCATTAAGGATGGACTGAGAAAGGAGAATTTGGGTAATATCCAACTTTCTCTTGAGACGCATCCTAGTGGAGACGTACAAAGAGAAATTCTTGATTTATGGCCGCAATTCCAAAGGGAATGGCAACATCTTGGGAATCTGATGTTAAAAGACCCTGTTTGCCAGCTTGTAAGAAAACTGGATGGGAAGCATATCCTCGACTCATAGAAGGCGTTTAAGCCGTTTCTGGACGTAAAACCAGAGGAAGATGTGAGCCACAATCACAACTACAATAAATGACTTCTCAGCTTTTGGTTTGATTTGCAATAACTTTATTTTGTTTTAATTTATGTGTTGTTCGATTTGTGTAATTATTCTCGTTTTTTTTTATTTGTCTTTTACGGTTGATTTTTTCTTCTCTTTTTGATTTTCTTCCTGAAATCACGCAAAAATCTTTTGTTAGGTTAACATTTTCTTCTGACAGGTCAGATACACTTTCGGCGACATTATTACTCTTGACTTTTACGGTTGATTTTTATTCTTTTTTTGATTTTCTTCCTGAAATCACACAAAAATCTTTTGTTAGGTTAACATTTTCTTCTGACAGGTCAGATACACTTTCGGCGACATTATTACTCTTGTCTGATTCACTACTCAGTCCTCTATATATTACACCATGTACTCATTCTCTTTCAGGCACTCGAAAAAAAAAAAATGGAAAGTACTTCGTCCCAGCGCATTAAAAAAATTTGTGTCTTTGGAGGTGCTTATCCAGGGAAAAATAACATATTCGCTGATGAAGCCATAAGAGTTGGAGTAATACTTGCCCAACAAAAGATCCACTTGATTTATGGAGGCGGTAGTACGGGTTTAATGGGAGCAGTCGCTACAGCAGCACACGCCGGAGGAAGTCCAGTTCTAGGAATCGTGCCAAAACTATTCACAAGTTTTTGTGGACCTACCGTGGGTAAGGAAATACAAGTCTGGAGTATCCCTGAACGGATGACAATCATGTACCATTCTGCCGATGCATTCATTGCTTTACCAGGAGGTCTGGGTACATTGGAAGAAATAGCTTGCGTGGCTTCTTGGTCATCTTTGGTCACAAATAAGAAACCCATTGGTTTGCTTAATATTAATGGTTATTTTAGTAATTTGCTTTCATATTTAGATAATGCTGTGGATAATGGATTCATGTTTTCAGAGGCAAGGAGAACCATAATTTCTGCTACAACCATTGAAGATTTACTCAAAAAGCTCCAAGCTTATGAGTGTTTATCTGCTACGGTTGTTTCGCAAACGCTCGGAAAAAGAAAAAGAGATATGGACGAGCAAGGAGTGGATTGCACTTTGTCTTTGTGACATTATCTAACATTTTGCTTGTTGTGTCTCAGTTATAATAAGTGGTTAGCAACCTCTGCAGGTAAGGGACATATTTTGCTAATTTCAAAAAAAAAAAAAAAAAAAAAAAGGGTTTGTTATGTTTTAAGCAATTTAGAAGTATTCATTTCTGAACAAGGTCTGAGTAAGGGAGACTTGAGACACACCTTGTCAGTTTGATTTTAATCTTTTTATGTTTACTTGTTAATTTTTGTTTAGTATTTTAAGATTATTTAGGTTGCATGAGTTTGTTTTGTTTTGAGTCTTAGCTGTTCCTATTCTTATGTTATTAGTTCTTTTCTCTTACACATGATTCTTTCATTTGGGTTAATAGACTTACATTGAGGACAATGTAAGAATTAAGTGTGGGGGGAATGATTTAGGATTTCTTTTATTTTTGTCTACTATTTTTTTTTATGAGTCTTTATTATAATTTTTAGTGTGTTTTAGTTCCTTTTTAATACAATGATGAGATATGAATTGCATAAGTCTAAAACAGAGTTATTAGTGAGAAGATTTTCATGAGAATTGAGCTTGATATCATTTTTTTTATGAGCCAATGTTAATATGATATGTTGATTGAGAAAGAAGCATGTTTAGACTTAATCTGACTTGTATAATCATCCTTGTGAGTTTTTGAGCCTATAATGATTGATGCATTATACAAATCAATCTAATTTCTTTCTTGAGTGCTCTTATGATTACAGGATTCTCTAGAACTTGCTTTAAACCGTTTGAGACTATATTGATACATGTGACAACATGAATATGATAGAGGCATTAGGATTTTTAGCCAGAGCCAAACAGCCATCCCTTATTGATGTTCCAAGAGAACACACCCTTAGTGAACCAATTTGAGCCTACATTGAATAAGCTATCTCTTTGGTAACCATAACTTGTCCCTAACCTAAATATACTTATATCTTTACCTTTGTTCCAAAGATGAATTAGCATGTTTTGAGACAAGTTGCAAAGACAAGGGATATTTTTAGTTAAAAATTTGGGTTAGAAACAAGAAATAAGTGTGGGGGGGAAAGAAAAGAAAAGTCAAAAAAAAAAAAAAAAATATGAATCATCTCTTGAATTTTGGGAAAAAGAAAAAGATGTTACAAAGTTGTTCAGAATGAAGAAAAGGCCCAACATAAATATCCGGCCTAGGTGACTATGTACTTGTAAAGAGTTTTGAGAAGTTTCTTTGTATGATCTTTTTATGTCTCTAAACTTTATGAACTCTTTGGAACCTTTGTGATATCTTTATCCTTTTGTTCTTCAACCACATTACAAACCCCTTGGCCCCATTACAACCTTGATTAAAGACCTCTTGATTCATGAAGTTGTATGATCTAAATAGTGGAGAATAGGTGGACAAGCAAGAATATGGTAGAACTGTTTTCATGAGATTGATTGAGTGTAAACACTTCACCACTACTTTAAAGAGTGAAAATCATGAGGGTATCCCATGTGAGAAGTTGAGATTAAATTTGAACATGCAATATTTTGATTGAGATATGTTATGCTAATATTGGCTTAACTCAAACAATTTACATTCAAGCATGATTTTTTGTGAAATTCTTTAAGCTATTGATTAGTTTATAAGACTTGTTCAAATATTGTATCTAATTTGTATTGAAAGGATTAGGAGTAAATATTTTTAGTATATGCAGTTTATTTATATTTTAGTTTTTCAATGTTTGTGGGTATCGTTCTAGTAAACCCTCACGAGACTAAACTCGTCCACTAGGGACACCTAGGGGTTTAAAGGCTTGTGTCACATGCTAAGTGCCACCGTGATTTCCTACGAAAGTGGATTAGATTAGATTTTCTTATTTTATTTTTATTGAATCGTTGCTAGGGACTAGCAACAATCTAAGTGTGGGGGTGTGATAACTCGTATAATTATATAGTTTTTAGTTATGTTTTATTATTGTTTTGTGTCAAATACGAGTTATTATTGTTTAGTCTAATTGTGTTTATGATCTTTTATATTTTTATGTATTTTGGTGTTTTTCACAAGTTTCTTTGAGTGATTTCAGATTACTAGAATTAAGGGCAAATCCAGTTCAGTTTCAGTTCCGACACCTTTTGCCATATCAGCTATATCTCGCGTTTCACTGAAGCAATAAGGCTGAAATTTGTAGCCATGCAAAGCTAAGAGGCATATCTATCTTTTTCATGTTTTACACTTCTTAAAACGGAGTCGTTTTCCCTAGCGAAATCGACCATCAACGTGGCTGATGTGTAATGACATCTGTGCTGACATGTTTTCGTATTTTGCCCATATCTGCTTAACCACATCAGCAAATGAGCTGATTCCAACGGGTGTGGTTCCGTAACTGATAGGGGAACCTTTGTCTAGAAGACCATGTGATCAGATCAGGCCTCCAATATTGAATAAATCGACCATCAACGTGGCTGATGTGTAATGACATCTGTGCTGACATGTTTTCGTATTTTGCCCATATCTGCTTAACCACATCAGCAAATGAGCTGATTCCAACGGCTATGGTTCCGTAACTGATAGGGGAACCTTTGTCTAGAAGACCATGTGATCAGATCAGGCCTCCAATATTGACGAAATCGACCATCAAGTTGGCTGATCAAAATCGTCATATACCTACCTTTGAAATTTGTAAAGCTTGTCTCTTGTCATTTAGCCCTCCAAAATGTGTATAAATAGAGGGCCTTGGATGATTGTAAGGGATCATATTGTACATAGGTAGGATATTAGCCATTGTAATAAAATTCTCTAAGTTTTCTTCTTCTTTCTTTTCTCTAGTTTTGTTTTTCTTTAGAAAGAGCAAGAGGTTGGATAATTAATATTCTTCTTCTTCTTCTTTCTTTCTTTTATTTTCTTCTTAGATTCTATTTAATTTTATGTTTATAATGCCTATGCTAGGCTAAACTTCTATTTGGTTAAGGGTGATTTCAAAGCCCTAGACATGTTTTGTGATTGATTTTCAGATTCTATCTATCATTAATTTTCTATCAAAGTTGCTTATGTTCTTCTACAAGAATTGTTCATGATGTTGTCTTGATTTATTTAGGTATACAACTAGATAGATCTTGATAATTATCTATTGCTAGTTTAGGAGTCTTGATCCGTGTAATTGTCTTGATTTCCTATTCATAAGTGGCAATTTGTGATTAATGATTATGGTCAAGTTTTCAATAATTGCAAAGTGGAACATAACCTAAGTTGAACAATCCGAGCTTATGTGTTTGTTGCTTAGATCAACCTATCTTTCTCATCATAAAGCTGCCATTAAATTGAATTTAGAGAGCTTATTCTAGGTTGTTTAATGGTTAGAGATTAAATAGAGAGCTTGTTCTATTTAACGACAAACTAAGGAAAGATTGGGGTAACAGAGCTTGTTGTTATCTACGGTTGTTAACTTTGATAGTTGGTTGATATTGATAGATCTGAAATTGATTCTTAATGATGTCTAGTGGTGGAGAATGAAACCTTAACCATATTTTTCATATTTGATTCTTCTTACTTACTTGTTTTCTTACTTTTAGTTTGCTTATTTTTTATATTTATTTTTATTGGCTGGTTATACCGCCTAATTTGTATATTAACTTTGTTTTATTTTTATTGGCTGGTTATACCGCCTAATTTAGTATATATATTTTTATTGGCTGATTATACCGCCTAATTTAGTATATATATTTTTATTGGCTGGTTATACCGCCTTGCATCTTATTCTTATTATTTACTTTAGTTTAAATCTGGCTTCAAAAACCCCTTTTCTTTTATTGTTTTTTTTGAACGTAAGTTATAAACTATTAACTTATAAACTAAAACCCAATCCCTGAGGACTCGACCCTTGCTAACTACTATACTTACAATTGATCTTTTTAGTGCAAGGTTAAATAAGATACACTCTTTTGGGTGCATCACCAACACTTCAAGAGGATACCAATGAACATGTGAATGCCATGGGTGGATTTCAGAACCAATCAAGGAAATATGATCCCTACTCAAACACATACAATCCAGGATGGAGGGATCATCCAAACTTCAATTATGGAGGGAACCAATCACAAACTATTCCTCCACCATTTGACCACAGGCCACCGGGTTTTCAGCAAAGAGTGCAACAACCATACCAAACCCGACAACAACTACCACCCACCCAAAATTCAGGTACTTCTCTTGAAGATCTTGTTAAAGCTCTTTCTACTAATACAATTCAATTTCAACAGGAAACAAAGACAAGTATTCGAAATTTGGAGACTCAAATAGGGCAATTGGCAACAACCATGAGTCAAATGCAAGCAAGGGATTCTGGGAAATTACCTTCCCAAACCATAGTGAATCCAAAAGAGAATGCCAATGCTATAAATTTAAGAAGTGGGAAACAGCTAGAGGCACCACAAAATGATAGTGCTCAAGGGGAGAACAATACCATGGCATCCTCTTCACATCCCAACGAGCCACTAAAAAAGGTAATTCCTAAACCATCCTTTCCTTCCTATATAACTCCTCCACCTTTTCCTAACAGGTTAGCAAAGTCCAAGAAGGAGGAGCAAGAGAAGGAAATTTTGGAAACCTTCCGGAAAGTAGAGGTGAACATTCCTTTACTAGATGCTATCAAGCAAGTGCCAAGATATGCCAAGTTCCTAAAAGAGTTGTGCACATCTAAACGGAAGTTGAAATGGAATGAAAAGGTAAGTGTGGGGGAGAATGTGTCAGCTGTTCTTCAAAAGAAACTCCCACCTAAATGCAAGGATCCAGGTATGTTTACCATTCCTTGTAAGATAGGCAACACCAGGTTTGAGCGTGCTATGCTAGATCTAGGGGCATCTATTAATGTCATGCCATATTCAATTTATGCTTCATTGAATCTAGGACCATTAGAGGAAACCGGTGTTATAATACAACTTGCTGACCGTTCTAACACTTATCCAAGAGGAGTTGTAGAAGACGTTCTTGTACAGGTTAATGAATTGGTTTTTCCCGCTGACTTTTATGTTATTGAGATGGAAGATGAGATGTCTTCTAATCCCACACCTATTCTATTAGGGAGACCATTCTTGAAAACAGCAAGAACTAAAATAGATGTACATGATGGCACTTTAACTATGGAATTTGATGGTGAAATAATTCGCTTTAACATTTTTGAGGCCATGAGATATCCTAGTGATGTGCATTCTGTTTTTAATATTGATATAATTGACTCACTAGTGCAGCAAGCTTATGAGCTAGATGGTGAAGATAGTGTAGAAATAGTCCTTAGCAACCATCTCGGAATGGGGAATACTAAACTAGCCTTGAGTGACCAGGTGGAAGGGGCATTAGAATCTTTACACTCGCTGCAACCTAAAGATGCAAGGTTTGATGTTTCATTTATTGATTTGCCTTTATCTAATGAGAAACTTCTACCTTCCATTTTGCAGGCACCAACTTTAGAGTTGAAACCACTACCGAACCACTTGAAATATTTGTTCTTAGGGGAAAAGGACACACTACCTGTCATCATTGCCAAAGAGCTCACACCTTGGCAAGAAGAGCGACTTATCCGGGTGCTTAGAGAGCATAAAACAGCAATTGGTTGGACAATTGCCGATATCAAGGGAATAAGCCCATCCATGTGCATGCACCGGATTTTGTTAGAGGAAGGGTCTAAACCAACAAGAGAAGCACAAAGAAGATTGAACCCTCCTATGATGGAGGTTGTGAAAAAGGAGATACTGAAGCTCCTAGATGTTGGAGTGATCTATCCTATCTCGGATAGCAAATGGGTGAGCCCAGTCCAAGTGGTTCCAAAGAAATCAGGTGTAACGTTGGTAACAAATAATGAGAATGAACTTGTTCCTACTAGGATTCAAACAGGATGGCGAGTTTGTATTGATTATCGTAAACTTAATTCCACAACTCGCAAAGACCACTTTCCTTTACCTTTTATTGATCAAATGCTTGAAAGGTTAGCTGGCCATTCTCATTATTGTTTTCTTGATGGTTTTTCAGGTTATAATCAGATAGCCATTGCTCCGGAGGACCAAGAGAAAACAACATTCACATGTCCATTTGGTACTTTTGCATACCGGCGTATGCCATTTGGTCTTTGTAATGCACCAGCTACATTCCAAAGGTGTATGGTTAGCATATTTTCAGATTATGTAGAGAATATCATAGAAGTGTTTATGGATGATTTTAGTGTCTATGGTGATTCTTTTGATAGATGTCTAGAGAACCTTACACTTGTACTTGAAAGATGCATGGAAACTAACCTTGTTTTGAATTGGGAAAAATGTCACTTTATGGTAGAACAAGGAATAGTTTTGGGCCATGTTATTTCTTCTAGAGGGATAGAGGTTGATAAGTCTAAAATAGATATTATGCATTCTTTACCACCTCCCACAAATGTGAGAGAGGTTCGTTCTTTTCTTGGACATGCAGGTTTCTATAGGAGATTTATCAAAGACTTCTCAAAGATCACATTACCTCTTTGCAAGCTACTACAAAAAGATGTGGTTTTCCACTTTGATGATAAATGCAAAGAGGCGTTTGAAACATTGAAGGGACTCTTGACATCAGCTCCTATCATCCAACCACCAGATTGGAATGTACCTTTTGAAATCATGTGTGATGCTAGTGACTATGCCATTGGAGCTGTTTTGGGCCAACGGGTTGGGAAAGCCTCACATGCCATTTATTATGCCTCAAGAACTCTTAATGATGCTCAATTGAACTATTCCACTACTGAAAAAGAACTTTTGGCTGTTGTATTTGCTTTAGAAAAATTTCGATCTTATTTAATTGGTACTAAAGTAATTGTATTTTCTGACCATGCAGCCCTTAAGTACTTACTCACTAAAAAGGAGGCCAAACCAAGGTTGATTAGATGGATACTTCTCTTACAAGAGTTTGATTTGGAGATAAAAGATAAGAGAGGTAGTGACAACCTGGTTGCGGACCATCTTAGCCGTTTAGTTCATGAAGATGATGCACTACCCTTGAATGAGAACTTTCCGGATGAGCAACTTCTTTTTATAAGAACAACAACTCCTTGGTATGCTGATATTGTTAATTACTTAGTTACCAAGAAGTTGCCACAAGAGTTGACACAAGCTCAAAGAAATAAGATCAAGAGTGATGCCAAATACTACATATGGGATGATCCTTACCTTTGGAAGCATTGCTCCGATCAGATTATAAGAAGGTGTGTACTCGAAACTGAATTTCAATCTATTCTCACCTTTTGTCACTCTTATGCATGTGGAGGACACTTTGGATCCAAAAGAACAGCCATGAAAGTTCTTGATTCTGGATTTTATTGGCCTACCATATTCAAAGATGCATACCTCTTTTGCAAGTCATGTGATCGTTGCCAAAGAACTGGTAACTTAGGTGCTAGAAATCAAATGCCTCAAACTCCAATACTTATTGTTGAAATTTTTGATGTATGGGGCATGGATTTCATGGGACCTTTTCCTCCTTCTTTTGGTAATCTTTATATTTTACTTGCCGTTGATTATGTTTCAAAGTGGGTGGAAGCAAAATCCACTAGGACTAATGACTCTAAAGTTGTTTCAGATTTTGTCAAGACTAACATCTTTGCTAGGTTTGGAACGCCAAAGGCCATAATCAGCGATAGAGGTACTCACTTTTGCAATAGGACTATGGAAGCACTTTTGAGGAAGTATAACATCACACATAAGGTCTCCACCTCATATCATCCTCAAACTAGTGGGCAAGCTGAAGTGTCAAACCGAGAAGTTAAGTCCATCCTTGAAAAGACAGTTAATCCAAATAGGAAGGATTGGAGTTCACGACTTGATGATGCACTTTGGGCTTATAGGACAGCATATAAGACACCCATTGGTATGTCTCCTTATCGACTTGTTTATGGTAAGCCTTGTCATCTTCCGGTTGAATTGGAACATAAATCATATTGGGCTATCAAACAATGCAACATGGAGATGGATGAGATAGGAAAGAAAAGAAAACTTGACCTACAAGAATTAGAGGAGATAAGGAATGATGCCTATCAGAATTCTAGGATTTACAAGGAAAAGACTAAGGCATTCCATGACAAGATGATATCAAGAAAAGAATTTGTTGTTGGACAAAAAGTTCTTCTCTTCCATTCACGCCTTAAGTTATATCCAGGTAAGTTACGTTCTCGTTGGGTTGGACCTTTTGTTATTACTAATGTATTTACTCATGGTGCAGTTGAAATCCAAAGCCCAAAAACAGATAAGGCATTCAAAGTGAATGGTCATAGATTGAAGCCTTACTATGAGAACTTTCCAATACAAGATGTGGAGGAGTTTCCACTTTTTGAGCCAAAGTATGTTGAATAATAATGGCATGGGTCTAAGTTAGGCTGAGGACAATAAACCAAGCGCTTCTTGGGAGGCAACCCAAAAGGATGGAGAGCATCTATTATATCAGATTTGCATATTCCTTACTCTCCATCATTCTATCTTTTATTGTTTTTCTTTTTTTTTTTTGGTTTAATAGTTCTTTTCTCTTACATATAATTCTTGCATTGGGGGATAATAGCATTACATTGAGGACAATGTAAAAATTATGTGTGGGGGGAAGAATTTAGGATTTTATTTAGAGTGTTTTGTTTTTGAGTCTTTTTATGTTGTTTTTCTTTCTGATCCTTGTTTTGAAAATAACTAGATGTAAATATAATTTTTTTTTAACCCCGGTTAAATGGCGGATAACGGTACTCCGTGATTATTTAAATCGGTTCCATCAGCTACCCACAAAACTGATATTGTATATAAATTTCTCTTCCAATTTCTCTTTCATTTTTTTCATTTTTTTTCAGGATGGATGATATTCTCACAAGATTGCAGAAACGATTTCCTCCTTTTCCTCGAAATATTTTACTGAAGCTTTACCAAGTTCGACTTGAAAGATTAAGAATGCTTATGCACAAAGGGATTCCTGACGACATACGTTGGATAATTGAAGCCAAGGTACGTGAAGATGAATATCTTCCTGTTTTGCATTTACCAGGTACAGGTAGAAGCACTTTTGCAAAGAAGCGACGAGCAAAGCGCATGAGTTCAAATTGCCACAAATGTGCACGATGGACGTGTAACGGTAAATGTCGTTCTATTGGGATTCCGTCCTCTAATCGAGATGATAAAATTGAATTCATTAAGGATGGACTGAGTAAGGAGAATTTGGGTAATATCCAACTTTCTCTTGAGACGCATCCTTGTGGAGACGTACAAAGAGAAATTCTTGATTTATGGCCGCAATTCCAAAGGGAATGGCAACATCTTGGGAATCTGATGTTAAAAGACCCTGTTTGCCAGCTTGTAAGAAAACTGGATGGGAAGCATATCCTCGACTCATAGAAGGCGTTTAAGCCGTTTCTGGACGTAAAACCAGAGGAAGATGTGAGCCACAATCACAACTACAATAAATGACTTCTCAGCTTTTGGTTTGATTTGCAATAACTTTATTTTGTTTTAATTTACGTGTTGTTCGATTTGTGTAATTATTCTCGTTTTTTTTTTTGTCTTTTACGGTTGATTTTTTCTTCTCTTTTTGATTTTCTTCCTGAAATCACGCAAAAATCTTTTGTTAGGTTAACATTTTCTTCTGACAGGTCAGATACACTTTCGGCGACATTATTACTCTTGTCTGATTCACTACTCAGTCCTCTATATATTACACCATGTACTCATTCTCTTTCAGGCACTCGAAAAAAAAAAATGGAAAGTACTTCATCCCAGCGCATTAAAAAAATTTGTGTCTTTGGAGGTGCTTATCCAGGGAAAAATAACATATTCGCTGATGAAGCCATAAGAGTTGGAGTAATACTTGCCCAACAAAAGATCCACTTGATTTATGGAGGCGGTAGTACGGGTTTAATGGGAGCAGTCGCTACAGCAGCACACGCCGGAGGAAGTCCAGTTCTAGGAATCGTGCCAAAACTATTCACAAGTTTTTGTGGACCTACCGTGGGTAAGGAAATACAAGTCTGGAGTGTCCCTGAACGGATAACAATCATGTACCATTCTGCCGATGCATTCATTGCTTTACCAGGAGGTCTGGGTACATTGGAAGAAATAGCTTGCGTGGCTTCTTGGTCATCTTTGGTCACAAATAAGAAACCCATTGGTTTGCTTAATATTAATGGTTATTTTAGTAATTTGCTTTTATATTTAGATAATGCTGTGGATAATGGATTCATGTTTTCAGAGGCAAGGAGAACCATAATTTCTGCTACAACCATTGAAGATTTACTTAAAAAGCTCCAAGCTTATGAGTGTTTATCTGCTACGGTTGTTTCGCAAACGCTCGAAAAAAGAAAAAGAGATATGGACGAGCAAGGAGTGGATTGCACTTTGTCTTTGTGACATTATCTAACATTTTGCTTGTTGTGTCTCAGTTATAATAAGTGGTTAGCAACCTCTGCAGGTAATATCTCCTAAATTCTACCTTTAAAATTTGACATTGGGGACAATGTCATATTTTAGTAGGGGGTAAGGGACATATTTTGCTAATTTAAAAAAAAAAAAAAAAAAAATTTAAGAAGTATTCATTCTGAACAAGGTCTGAGTAAGGGAGACTTGAGACATACCTTGTCAGTTTGATTTCTTCTTTTCAAAAAAAAAAAAAAAAAAGAGTTTGTTGTGTTTTAAGCAATTTAGAAGTATTCATTCTGAACAAGGTCTGAGTAAGGGAGACTTGAGACATACCTTGTCAGTTTGATTTTAATCTTTTTATGTTTACTTGTTAATTTTTGTTTAGTATTTTAGGATTATTTAGGTTGCATGAGTTTGTTTTGTTTTGAGTCTTAGTTGTTCCTATTCTTATGTTATTAGTTCTTTTCTCTTACACATGATTCTTTCATTTGTGTTAATAGACTTACATTGAGGACAATGTAAGAATTAAGTGTGGGGGGAATGATTTAGGATTTCTTTTATTTTTGTCTACTTTTTTTTTTATGAGTCTTTATTATTATTATTATTTTTAGTGTGTTTTAGTTCCTTTTTAATACAATGATGAGATATGAATTGCATAGGTCTAAACTGGTTATTAGTGAGAAGATTTTCATGAGAATTGAGCTTGATGTCACCCTTTTTATGAGCCAATGTTAATATAATATGTTGATTGAGAAAGAAGCATGTTTAGACTTAATCTGACTTGTATAATCATCCTTGTGAGTTTTTGAGCCTATAATGATTGATGCATTATACAAATCAATCTAATTTCTTTCTTGAGTGCTCTTATGATTACAGGATTCTCTAGAACTTGCTTTAAACCGTTTGAGACTATATTGATACATGTGACAACATGAATATGATAGAGGCATTAGGATTTTTAGCCAGAGCCAAACAGCCATCCCTTATTGATGTTCCAAGAGAACACACCCTTAGTGAACCAATTTGAGCCTACATTGAATAAGCTATCTCTTTGGTAACCATAACTTGTCCCTAACCTAAATATACTTATATCTTTACCTTTGTTCCAAAGATGAATTAGCATGTTTTGAGACAAGTTGCAAAGGCAAGAGATATTTTTAGTTAAAAATTTGGGTTAGAAACAAGAAATAAGTGTGGGGGGGAAAGAAAAGAAAAGTCAAGAGAAAAAGAAATGAAATACTGGCAAATACATTCCTATGTAAAAAAAATATATATATGAATCATCTCTTGAATTTGTGGAAAAAGAAAAAGATGTTACAAAGTTGTTCAGAATGAAGAAAAGGCCCAACATAAATATCCGGCCTAGGTGACTATGTACTTGTAAAGAGTTTTGAGAAGTTTCTTTGTATGATCTTTTTATGTCTCTAAACTTTATGAACTCTTTGGAACCTTTGTGATATCTTTATCCTTTTGTTCTTCAACCACATTACAAACCCCTTGGCCCCATTACAACCTTGATTAAAGACCTCTTGATTCATGAAGTTGTATGATCTAAATAGTGGAGAATAGGTGGACAAGCAAGAATATGGTAGAACTGCTTTTCATGAGATTGATTGAGTGTAAACACTTCACCACTACTTTAAAGAGTGAAAATCATGAGGGTATCCCATGTGAGAAGTTGAGATTAAATTTGAACATGCAATATTTTGATTGAGATATGTTATGCTAATATTGGCTTAAACAATTTACATTCAAGCATGATTTTTTGTGAAATTCTTTAAGCTATTGATTAGTTTATAAGACTTGTTCAAATATTGTATCTAATTTGTATTGAAAGGATTAGGAGTAAATATTTTTAGTATATGCAGTTTATTTATATTTTAGTTTTTCAATGTTTGTGGGTATCGTTCTAGTAAACCCTCACGAGACTAAACTCGTCCACTAGGGACACCTAGGGGTTTAAAGGCTTGTGTCACATGCTAAGTGCCACCGTGATTTCCTACGAAAATGGATTAGATTAGATTTTCTTATTTTATTTTTATTGAGTCGTTGCTAGGGACTAGCAACAATCTAAGTGTGGGGGTGTGATAACTCGTATAATTATATAGTTTTTAGTTATGTTTTATTAATGTTTTGTGTCAAATACGAGTTATTATTGTTTAGTCTAATTGTGTTTATGATCTTTTATATTTTTATGTATTTTGGTGTTTTTCACAAGTTTCTTTGAGTGATTTCAGATTACTAGAATTAAGGGCAAATCCAGTTCAGTTTCAGTTCCGACACCTTTTGCCATATCAGCTATATCTCGAGTTTCACTAAAGCAATAAGGCTGCAATTTGTAGCCATGCAAAGCTAAGAGGCATATCTATCTTTTTCATGTTTTGCACTTCTTAAAACGGAGTCGTTTTCCCTAGCGAAATCAACCATCAAGTTGGCTGATGTGCAATCACGTCTGTGCTGACATGTTTTCTATTTTGCCCATATCTGCTTAACCACATCATCAAATGAGCTGATTCCAACGGCTATGGTTCCGTAACTGATAGGGGAACCTTTTTCTAGAAGACCATGTGATCAGATCAGGCCTCCAATATTGACGAAATCGACCATCAAGTTGGCTGCTCAAAATCGTCATATACCTACCTTTGAAATTTGTAAAGCTTGTCTCTTGTCATTTAGCCCTCCAAAATGTGTATAAATAGAGGGCCTTGGATGATTGTAAGGGATCACATTGTACATAGGTAGGATATTAGCCATTTTAATAAAATTCTCTAAGTTTTCTTCTTCTTTCTTTTCTCTAGTTTTCTTTCTTTTCTCTAGTTTTCTTTTTCTTTAGAGAGAGCAAGAGGTTGGATAATTAATATTCTTCCTCTTCTTCTTTCTTTCTTTTATTTTCTTCTTAGATTTTCTTTAATTTTATGTTTATGTTTACAATGCCTATGCTAGGCTAAACTTCTATTTGGTTAAGGGTGATTTCAAAGCCCTAGACATGTTTTATAATTGATTTTCAGATTCTATCTATCATTAATTTTCTATCAAAGTTGCTTATGTTCTTCTACAAGAATTGTTCATGATGTTGTCTTGATTTGTTTAGGTGTACAACTAGATAGATCTTGATAATTATCTATTGCTAGTTTAGGAGTCTTGATCCGTGTAATTGTCTTGATTTCCTATTCATAAGTGGCAATTTGTGATTAATGATTATGGTCAAGTTTTCAATAATTGCAAAGTGGAACATAACCTAAGTTGAACAATCCGAGCTTATGTGTTTGTTGCTTAGATCAACCTATCTTTCTCATCATAAAGCTGCCATTAAATTGAACTTAGAGAGCTTATTCTAGGTTGTTTGATGGTTAGAGATTAAATAGAGAGCTTGTTCTATTTAACAACAAACTAAGGAAAGATTGGGATAACAGAGCTTGTTGTTATCTACGGTTGTTAACTTTGATAGTTGGTTGATATTGATAGATCTGAAATTGATTCTTAATGATGTCTAGTGGTGGAGAATGAAACCTTAACCATATTTTTCATATTTGATTCTTCTTACTTACTTGTTTTCTTACTTTTCTAGTTTGCTTATTTTTAAAAGTATATTTATTTTTATTGGCTGGTTATACCGCCTAATTTGTATATTAACTTTGTTTTATTTTCATTGGCTGGTTATACCGCCTAATTTAGTATATATATTTTTATTGGCTGGTTATACCGCCTTGCATCTTATTCTTATTATTTACTTTAGTTTAAATCTGGCTTCAAAAACCCCTTTTCTTTTATTGTTTTCTTTGAACGTAAGTTATAAACTAATAACTCATAGATTAAAACCCAATCCCTGAGGACTCGACCCTTGCTAATCATTATACTTACAATTGATCTTTTTAGTGCAAGGTTAAATAAGATACACTCTTTTGGGTGCATCAAATATATAGAGGACTGAGTAGTGAATCAGACAAGAGTAATAATGTCGCCGAAAGTGTATCTGACCTGTCAGAAGAAAATGTTAACCTAACAAAAGATTTTTGCGTGATTTCAGGAAGAAAATCAAAAAGAGAAGAAAAATCAACCGTAAAAGTCAAGAGTAATAATGTCGCCGAAAGTGTATTTGACCTGTCAGAAGAAAATGTTAACCTAACAAAAGATTTTTGCGTGATTTCAGGAAGAAAATCAAAAAGAGAAGAAAAATCAACCGTAAAAGACAAATAAAAAAAAAGAGAATAATTACACAAATCGAACAACACGTAAATTAAACCAAAATGAAGTTATTGCAAATCAAACCAAAAGCTGAGAAGTCATTTATTGTAGTTGTGATTGTGGCTCACATCTTCCTCTGGTTTTACGTCCAGAAACGGCTTAAACGCCTTCTATGAGCCGAGGATATGCTTCCCATCCAGTTTTCTTACAAGCTGGCAAACAGGGTCTTTTAACATCAGATTCCCAAGATGTTGCCATTCCCTTTGGAATTGCGGCCATAAATCAAGAATTTCTCTTTGTACGTCTCCACTAGGATGCGTCTCAAGAGAAAGTTGGATATTACCCAAATTCTCCTTACTCAGTCCATCCTTAATGAATTCAATTTTATCATCTCGATTAGAGGACGGAATCCCAATTGAACGACATTTACCGTTACACGTCCATCGTGCACATTTGTGGCAATTTGAACTCATGCGCTTTGCTCGTCGCTTCTTTGCAAAAGTGCTTCTACCTGTACCTGGTAAATGCAAAACAGGAAGATATTCATCTTCACGTACCTTGGCTTCAATTATCCAACGTATGTCTCCAGGAATCCCTTTGTGCATAAGCATTCTTAATCTTTCAAATCGAACTTGGTAAAGCTTCAGTAAAATATTTCGAGGAAAAGGAGGAAATCGTTTCTGCAATCTTGTGAGAATATCATCCATCCTGAAAAAAAAATGAAAAAAAAATTGAAAGAGAAATTGGAAGAGAAATTTATATACAATATCAGTTTTTTGGGTAGCTGATGGAACCGATTTAAGTAATCACGGAGTACCGTTATCCGCCATTTAACCGGGGTAAAAAAAAAATTATATTTACATCTAGTTATTTTCAAAACAAGGATCAAAAAGAAAAACAACATAAAAAGACTCAAAAACAAAACACTCTAAATAAAATCCTAAATTCTTTCCCCCACACATAATTCTTACATTGTCATTAATGTAATGCTATTATCCCCCAATGCAAGAATTATATGTAAGAGAAAAGAACTATTAAACAAAAGAAACTTATGCAGCCTAAATGAACTTAAAAATAGTAAACATAATTAACAAAGAAACATAAGAAATAAAAATAAAAACAATAAAAATAATAAAAGAAAAAGAAAAAGAAAGAGAAAGCAAATCTGAATATGGAAGGTTGGCAATTTCATCTTTAATTGGGCTGCCTTCCCAATTAACACTTGAGTTAGTGTTTTGAATCTAACCAACACCCTTTCTTGGCTTTTTAGGCTTGTCAGGCTCATACATGAAATTTCCCAAATTTATGCGTTTGAGAGGAAGCTTTCTTTGCACAACAGTGGATGCATTCTCCATTACAAGTATTATTCCATCATCCTTGGTGGTGCATATCTCATCGAGGAATGGTGCATCTTTTGGTACTTGTTGAATGACATCCACAAACAAACTGTTTAAGGTTTCCAGCGTGTCTTGTTCATGTTCATCCTCCTTGAACTTTGCGAATTTACTAGGAAAAGGTGGAGAAGAAACATTAGTAAAAATTGGAATCTCAAACGTTACCTAAGGTGCCGAAATACTCTTATTTGGATCATTGGCTTCATTATCCTCAAGAATAGAATTCATATGTAATTTTGTCTCATCCTCATCTTGTTCCTCATTCCTCAAGGTCACAATAGTAGCATTCTCCTTTGGGTTAATCATCGTTTGGGCAGGGAGTTCTTCAGATCTTTGTGCTACCCATCCCACCATACTACTAGTCAATTGGATCATTTGCCTTTCCAAACTCTGGATGCTTGCCCTTGTTTCCTGTTGAAATTGCAAAGTATCAGTAACAAGAGAATGTACAAGATCTTCTAAAGAAGTACCTGAGTTTTGAGTCATATGTGGTGGTTGAAAAAGATCTGGTTCTTGAGACCATGATTGATTGAAGCTAGATGGATGAGTGTAATTGGCATAAGGATCTACTTCTTGGTAATTTTTTGAGTAGCCATAATTAGTATGATCCCACCATCCCTCATGGTAAGTGTTTGAGTAATGATCATACTGTTGGTCTTGGAACACTTGATGGCCTTGACATCCTCCCATGGCCAATTGTTGAACTGGGGAGGTGAGATTGGCTTGTTGATTCTCCATGTTCATGTATGCCACCAACTCTTCAAGTGTTAGATTGCTCAAATCCATCGTTTTTTTTTTTTTTTTTCAAAATTTGATAAGAAAAACCCGTATGTACAAGAAAATAAAACTCATTAGAACTGAAAATAAGAATAAACCAAGTAACAAATAAACTAAAGAAAACAATCCCCGGTAACGGCGCCAAAAATTTGATGCACCCAAAAGAGTGTATCTTATTTAACCTTGCACTAAAAAGATCAATTGTAAGTATAATGATTAGCAAGGGTCGAGTCCTCAGGGATTGGGTTTTAATCTATGAGTTATTAGTTTATAACTTACGTTCAAAGAAAACAATAAAAGAAAAGAAAAGGGGTTTTTGAAGCCAGATTTAAACTAAAGTAAATAATAAGAATAAGATGCAAGGCGGTATAACCAGCCAATAAAAATATATATACTAAATTAGGCGATATAACCAGCCAATAAAAATATATATACTAAATTAGGCGGTATAACCAGCCAATAAAAATAAAACAAAGTTAATATACAAATTAGGCGGTATAACCAGCCAATAAAAATAAATATACTTTTAAAAATAAGCAAACTAGAAAAGTAAGAAAACAAGTAAGTAAGAAGAATCAAATATGAAAAATATGATTAAGGTTTCATTCTCCACCACTAGACATCATTAAGAATCAATTTCAGATCTATCAATATCAACCAACTATCAAAGTTAACAACCGTAGATAACAACAAGCTCTGTTATCCCAATCTTTCCTTAGTTTGTCGTTAAATAGAACAAGCTCTCTATTTAATCTCTAACCATTAAACAACCTAGAATAAGCTCTCTAAATTCAATTTAATGGCAGCTTTATGATGAGAAAGATAGGTTGATCTAAGCAACAAACACATAAGCTCGGATTGTTCAACTTAGGTTATGTTCCACTTTGCAATTATTGAAAACTTGACCATAATCATTAATCACAAATTGCCACTTATGAATAGGAAATCAAGACAATTACACGGATCAAGACTCCTAGACTAGCAATAGATAATTATCAAGATCTATCTAGTTGTACACCTAAATAAATCAAGACAACATCATGAACAATTCTTGTAGAAGAACATAAGCAACTTTGATAGAAAATTAATGATAGATAGAATCTGAAAATCAATCACAAAACATGTCTAGGGCTTTGAAATCACCCTTAACCAAATAGAAGTTTAGCCTAGCATAGGCATTATAAACATAAAATTAAATAGAATCTAAGAAGAAAATAAAAGAAAGAAAGAAGAAGAAGAAGAATATTAATTATCCAACCTCTTGCTCTTTCTAAAGAAAAAGAAAACTAGAGAAAAGAAAGAAGAAGAAAACTTAGAGAATTTTATTACAATGGCTAATATCCTACCAATCTACAATATCCCTTACAATCATCCAAGGCCCTCTATTTATACACATTTTGGAGGGCTAAATGACAAGAGACAAGCTTTACAAATTTCAAAGGTAGGTATAATAGGTGGGTGTATTATTCTAACAATTTTCGTCATATTGTATGACAATTTTGATCAGCCAGCTTGATGGTCGATTTTGTCAATATTGGAGGCTTGATCTGATCATATGGTCTTCTAGACAAATGTTCCCCTATCAGTTAGTGATCCATAGCCGTTGAAATCAGCTCATTTGCTGATGTGGATCAGAAGATATGGGCAAAATACCAAAACTGGTCAGCACAGACATCATTGCACATCAGCCAACTTGATGGTCGATTTCGCTAGGGAAAACGACTCCGTTTCAAGAAGTGTAAAACATGAAAAAGATAGATATGCCTCTTAACTTTGCACTGTCAAAATTTCAGCCTTATTGCTTCATTGAATCTCCAGATATAGCTGATATGGAAAAAGGTGTCGGAATTGGAACTGAACTAGATTTGCCCTTAATTCTAGTAATCTGAAATCACTCAAAGAAACTTGTGAAAACACCAAATTACATAAAAATATAAAAGATCATAAACACAATTAGACTGAACAATAATAACTCGTATTTGACACAAAACAATAATAAAACATAACTAAAAACTATATAATTATACGAGTTATCACACCCCCACACTTAGATTGTTGCTAGTCCCTAGCAACGACTCAATAAAAATAAAATAAGAAAATCTAATCTAATCCATTTTCGTAGGAAATCACGGTGGCACTTAGCATGTGACACAAGCCTTTAAACCCCTAGGTGTCCCTAGTGGACGAGTTTAGTCTCGTGAGGGTTTACTAGGACGATACCCACAAACATTGAAGACATAAGAAAAACTAAAAATAATAATTATAACTAATCCTTCCAATATAAATTAGAGATAATCATTGGACAAGTCTTAAAAACTAATCAATAGCTTAAAGAAATTCACAAAAAATCTTGCTTGAATGTAAATAGTTTGAGTTAAGCCAATATTAACATAACATATTTCAATCAAAATAGTGCATATTCAAACTTAATCTCAACTTCTCACATGGGATACTCTCTTGATTTTCACTCTTTAAAGTAGTGGTAAAGTGTTTACACTCAATCAATCTCATGAAAACACTTCTACCATATGCTTGCTTGTCCACCTATTCTCCACTATTTAGATCATACAACTTCATAAATCAAGAGGTCTTTATTCAAGGTTGTAATGGGGCCAAAGGGTTATAATGTGGTTAAAGAACAAAAGGATAAAGATATCACAAAGGTTCCAAATAGTTCATAGAGTTTAGAGACATAATAAGATCATAAAAATAAAACTTCTCAAAACTCTTATAAAGCACATAATAACATAGGCTAAATATTCATGTTGAGCCTTTGCATCATTCTAACCAACTTTGTAACATCTTTTTCTTTACTTTAACTAGAAGTTCAAGAGAAGATTTTTTTTTTTTAATATGGGAATGTATTTAACAATGATCCCTTTCTTTTTCTCTTGACTTTTTCTTTTCTTTTCTTCCCCCACACTTATCTTTTGTTTCTAACCCAAATTTTCAACTAAAACTATCCCTTTTTTTTTGCAATATGTCTCAAAATATATAATCCATCTTTAGAACAAGGGTAAGGATATAAGTATATTTAGGCTAGGTGTAAGTTGTGGTTACCAAATAAATAGCTTATTCAATGTAGGCTCAAATTGGCTCACTAGGGGTGTGTTCTCTTGGAACATCAATAAGGGATGGCTGTTTGGCCCTGGCTAAAAATCCTAATGCCTCTATGATATTCAAGTTGTCACATGCATCAATATAGTCTCAACAAGGTCTAAAGCAAGTTCTAGAGAATCATGTAATCGTAAGAGCACTCAAGAAAGAAATTAGATTGATTTGTATAATGCATCAATCATTATAGGCTCAAAAACTCACAAGGATGATTATACAAGTCAGATTAAGTCTAAACATGCTTCTTTCTCAATCAACATATCATATTAACATTGGCTCATAAAAAGGTTGATATCAAGCTCAATTCTCATGAAAATCTTCTCACCAGTAAATCTGTTTTAGACTTATGCAATTCATATCTCATCATTGTATTAAAAAGGAACTAAAACATAAAAAAAAAAATAATAATAATAATAATAATAAAGACTCATAAAAAAAAATAGTAGACAAAAATAAAAGAAATCCTAAATCATTCCCCCCCACACTTAATTCTTACATTGTCCTCAATGTAAGTCTATTAACCCAAATGAAAGAATCATGTGTAAGAGAAAAGAACTAATAACATAAGAATAGGAACAACTAAGACTCAAAACAAAACAAAACAAATTCATGCAACCTAAATAATCCTAAAATACTAAACAAAAATTAACAAGTAAACATAAAAAGATTAAAATCAAACTGACAAGGTATGTCTCAAGTCTCCCTTTCTCAGACCTTGTTCAGAATGAATACTTCTAAATTGCTTAAAACACAACAAATTTTTTTTTTTTTTTTTTTTTTTTGTTGAAGATTAGCAAAATATGTCCCTTACCCCCTACTAAAATATGACATTGTCCCCAATGTCAAATTTTAAAGGTAGAATTTAGGAGATATTACCTGTAGAGGTTGCTAACCACTTATTATAACTGAGACACAACAAACAAAATGTTAGATAATGTCACAAAGACAAAGTGCAATCCACTCCTTGCTCGTCCATATATCTTTTTCTTTTTCCGAGCGTTTGCGAAAAAACCGTAGCAGATAAATATTCATAAGCTTGGAGCTTTTTGAGTAAATCTTCAATGGTTGTAGCAGAAATTATGGTTCTCCTTGCCTTTGAAAACATGAATCCATTATCCACAGCATTATCTAAATATGAAAGCAAATTACTAAAATAACCATTAATATTAAGCAAACCATTAATATTAAGCAAATTACTAAAGACCATGTGATCAGATCAGGCCTCCAAAATTGACAAAATCGACCATCAAGTTGGCTGATCAAAATTGTCATACAATATGACGAAAATTGTTAGAAAAATGCACCCACCTATTATACCTACCTTTGAAATTTGTAAAGCTTGTCTCTTGTCATTTAGCCTTCCAAAATGTGTATAAATAGAGGGCCTTGGATGATTGTAAGAGATTGTACATTGGTAGGATATTAGCCATTGTAATAAAATTCTCTAAGTTTTCTTCTTCTTTCTTTTCTCTAGTTTTCTTTTTCTTTATTTTCTTCTTCTTCTTTCTTTCTTTTATTTCCTTCTTAGATTCTCTTTAATTTTATGTTTATGTTTACAATGCCTATGCTAGGCTAAACTTCTATTTGGTTAAGGGTGATTTCAAAGCCCTAGACATGTTTTGTGATTGATTTTCAGATTCTATCTATCATTAATTTTCTATCAAAGTTGCTTATGTTCTTCTACAAGAATTGTTCATGATGTTGTCTTGATTTATTTAGGTGGACAACTAGATACATCTTGATAATTATCTATTGCTAGTCTAGGAGTCTTGATCCGTGTAATTGTCTTGATTTCCTATTCATAAGTGGCAATTTGTGATTAATGATTATGGTCAAGTTTTCAATAATTGCAAAGTGGAACATAACCTAAGTTGAACAATCCGAGCTTATGTGTTTGTTGCTTAGATCAACCTATCTTTCTCATCATAAAGCTGCCATTAAATTGAATTTAGAGAGCTTATTCTAGGTTGTTTAATGTTAGAGATTAAATAGAGAGCTTGTTCTATTTAACGACAAACTAAGGAAAGATTGGGATAACAGAGCTTGTTGTTATCTACGGTTGTTAACTTTGATAGTTGGTTGATATTGATAGATCTGAAATTGATTCTTAATGATGTCTAGTGGTGGAGAATGAAACCTTAACCATATTTTTCATATTTGATTCTTCTTACTTACTTGTTTTCTTACTTTTCTAGTTTGTTTATTTTTAAAAGTATATTTATTTTTATTGGCTGGTTATACCGCCTAATTTGTATATTAACTTTGTTTTATTTTTATTGGCTGGTTATACCGCCTAATTTAGTATATATATTTTTATTGGCTGGTTATACTGCCTAATTTAGTATATATATTTTTATTGGCTGGTTATACCGCCTTGCATCTTATTCTTATTATTTACTTTAGTTTAAATCTGGCTTCAAAAACCCCTTTTCTTTTATTGTTTTCTTTGAACGTAAGTTATAAACTAATAACTCATTGATTAAAACCCAATCCCTGAGGACTCGACCCTTGCTAATCATTATACTTACAATTGATCTTTTTAGTGCAAGGTTAAATAAGATACACTCTTTTGGGTGCATCAGCTCTCTAAATTCAATTTAATGGCAGCTTTATGATGAGAAAGATAGGTTGATCTAAGCAACAAACACATAAGCTCGGATTGTTCAACTTAGGTTATGTTCCACTTTGCAATTATTGAAAACTTGACCATAATCATTAATCACAAATTGCCACTTATGAATAGGAAATCAAGACAATTACACGGATCAAGACTCCTAGACTAGCAATAGATAATTATCAAGATCTATCTAGTTGTACACCTAAATAAATCAAGACAACATCATGAACAATTCTTGTAGAAGAACATAAGCAACTTTGATAGAAAATTAATGATAGATAGAATCTGAAAATCAATCACAAAACATGTCTAGGGCTTTGAAATCACCCTTAACCAAATAGAAGTTTAGCCTAGCATAGGCATTGTAAACATAAACATAAAATTAAAGAGAATCTAAGAAGGAAATAAAAGAAAGAAAGAAGAAGAAGAAAATAAAGAAAAAAGAAAACTAGAGAAAAGAAAGAAGAAGAAAACTTAGAGAATTTTATTACAATGGCTAATATCCTACCAATGTACAATGCCTCATACAATCATCCAAGGCCCTCTATTTATACACATTTTGGAGGACTAAATGACAAGAGACAAGCTTTACAAATTTCAAAGGTAGGTATAATAGGTGGGTGCATGTTTCTAACAATTTTCGTCATATTGTATGACAATTTTGATCAGCCAACTTGATGGTCGATTTTGTCAATATTGGAAGCTTGATCTGATCACATGGTCTTTTAGAAAAATGTTCCCCTATCAGTTAGTGATCCATAGCCATTGGAATCAGCTCATTTGCTGATGTGGATCAGAAGATATGGGCAAAATACCAAAACAGGTCAGCACAGACGTCATTGCACATCAGCCAACTTGATGGTCGATTTCGCTAGGGAAAACGACTCCGTTTCAAGAAGTGTAAAACATGAAAAAGATAGATATGCCTCTTAATTTTGCACGGTTAAAATTTCTGCCTTATTGCTTCAGTGAAACTCCAGATATAGCTGATATGGCAAAAGGTGTCGGAACTGGAACTGAACTGAATTTGCCCTTAATTGTTGATTTAACCTAGTAATCTGAAATCACTCAAAGAAACTCGTAAAAAAAAACACCAAATTACATAAAAATATAAAAGATCATAAACACAATTAGACTAAGCAATAATAACTCGTATTTGACACAAAACAATAATAAAACATAACTAAAAACTATATAATTATACGAGTTATCAGAAGTCAGTTTATCAAATTTTTGTTCAAGGGATGATATACTTACCTCATTGACTTTCTTGGGTTGTGGTGGTAGATCATGTCTCATTGAGAATTATTGAGAATTGGCTGCCATGTTGGAGATTAATGTTCTAGCAACCCCGGTAGTCTTATCAACTAGAGCTCCCCCACTAGCGGCATCTATCATACTTCTCTCCATGGGCATGAGACCTTCATAGAAGTATTGGATGAGAAGTTGTTCACTTATCTGATGGTGTGGACATGATGCACAAAGTTTCTTGAACCTCTCGCAATATTCATATAAGGACTCTCCGTTGTATTGCCGAATCCCACATATCTCTTTTCTAATGTTGGCAGCCTTAGATGCTGGGAAATACCTTTCCAAGAATGCTTTCTTCATATCATTCCATGTAGTGATGGTCCCGGATGGTAGATAGTAGAGCCATTCCTTTGATGAATCAGCTAGAGAGAATGGGAAGGCTCTCAACTTAACTTACTCTTCCGTGACCCCGGTTGGTCTCATGCTTGAGCAAACTACGTGGAATTCCTTGAGATGCTTATTTGGATCCTCTCCTGCAAAACCATGAAAAGTTGGGAGAAGATGAATCAAACCAGATTTTAATTCAAAAGCTACCTCAAGATTAGCATATTCAATGCATAATGGTTGTTGACCCAAGTCCGGAGCGGCTAGCTCCTTGAGAGTTCGGTTGTCAGCTACTGCCATCTCTCCTTACTCCTCTTGGATGTTTTGGATCAACTCCTCGATTGGTCGTTGTAGTATAGTGGTAAGTATTCCCGCCTGTCACGCGGGTGACCCGGGTTCGATCCCCGGCAACGGCGCCAAAAACTTGATGCACCCAAACGAGTGTATCTTATTTAACCTTGCACTTAAAAAAATCAATTGTAAAGTATAGTGATTAGCAAGGGTCGAGTCCTTAGGGATTGAGTTTTAGTTTATAAGTTAATAGTTTAAAACTTAAATTCATGAACAATAAAAGAAAAGGGTATTTTGAGATCAGATTTTAACTAAAGTTAACAATAAGAATGAGAAAATAAGTAATTAAGAAGAATCAAATATGAGAAATATGGTTAAGGTTTCATTCTCCACCACTAGACATCATTAAGAATCAATTTCATATCTATCAACATTAATTAGCTATCAAAGTTAACAACCGTAGATAACAACAAGCTCTGTTACCCCAATCTTTCCTTAGTTTGTCGCTAAATAGAACAAGCTCTCTATTTAATCTCAAACTATCAAACAACCTAGAATAAGCTCTCTAAGTTCAATTTAATAGCAGCTTTATGATGAGAAAGATAGGTTGATCTAAGCAACAAACACATAAGCTCGGATTGTTCAACTTAGATTATGTTCCACTTTGCAATTACTGAAAACTGACCATAATCATTAATCACAAATTGCCACTTATGAATAGAAAATCAAGACAATTACACGGATCAAGACTCCTAAACTAGCATTAGACAATTATCAAGATTTATCTAGTTGGCCACCTAAACAAATCAAAACATCATCATGAACAATTTTAATAGAAGAACATAAGCAACTTTGATAGAAAACAATGATAGATAGATTCTGAAAATTAATTACATAACATGTCTAGGGCTTTAAAATCACCCTTAACCAAATAAAAGTTTAGCCTAGCATAGGCATTGTAAACATAAACATAAAATTAAAGAGAATCTAAGAAGAAAATAAAAGAAAGAAAGAAGAAGAAGAATATTAATTATCCAGCCTCTTGATCTCTCAAAAACAAAGAAACAAATAAGAAATCAGAACTTTGATGCTTGGGGAAGTGTAAATTTCGTATGCCCCCTTGATCTCTATTTATAGGCAATAGCTAGGGCATCAAACAAGTGAATTTTAGCTCTCTCCCTTCAATAAATGCTGACTTGTGGCTAAAGTTAAGGAATAGTGGCTGACTTTTATGTTTTAAGGAAATATATAAGCCTTAGCAGCCAAGTTTGAATAAAGTAGGAAAGTTTTAGTCAAAGCACTCTTTAATGTGGAGAGATTACAAACTTGCAGCCAAAGTAAGTGTAAGGAAGGAAAGTCTTGGCTGATTTAATTCTCCTACTTTGACTAGGATTAGCTTTAAGGAAAGATACTTGCAATTAATGTAATTAATGCAAGTTGACAGCCACTAATCCTTCTTTGGCAAGGATAAACATAAATGTCAGCTAGGGTATTAAGAAAAATATGTGATTTGTGGCTAGGGTTTTTTCTGCCACTAGGGTTTTTAAGGAGATATTCCAATGCCGATTTGGATGACCATTTCTTATCCGATTTAGGTCCATGACCAACCGTTGGAAAGGTAATCAAGTGATCTTCAAAAGTAAAGAAGGAAGTTTCTTCGAATAAAGAGTATAACATCATGTTTTCTTAGCAGCAAGCTCCGGAGGTGATGCACACAAAAGAGTGTATCTTATTTAACCTTGCACTAAAAAGATCAATTGTAAGTATAATGATTAGCAAGGGTCGAGTCCTCAGGGATTGGGTTTTAATCTATGAGTTATTAGTTTATAACTTACGTTCAAAGAAAACAATAAAAGAAAAGGGGTTTTTGAAGCCAGATTTAAACTAAAGTAAATAATAAGAATAAGATGCAAGGCGGTATAACCAGCCAATAAAAATATATATACTAAATTAGGCGGTATAACCAGCCAATAAAAATAAAACAAAGTTAATATACAAATTAGGCGGTATAACCAGCCAATAAAAATAAAAAATAAGCAAACTAGAAAAGTAAGAAAACAAGTAAGTAAGAAGAATCAAATATGAAAAATATGGTTAAGGTTTCATTCTCCACCACTAGACATCATTAAGAATCAATTTCAGATCTATCAATATCAACCAACTATCAAATTTAACAACCGTAGATAACAACAAGCTCTGTTATCCCAATCTTTCCTTAGTTTGTCGTTAAATAGAACAAGCTCTCTTTTTAATCTCTAACCATTAAACAACCTAGAATAAGCTCTCTAAATTCAATTTAATGGCAGTTTTATGATGAGAAAGATAGGTTGATCTAAGCAACAAACACATAAGCTCGGATTGTTCAACTTAGGTTATGTTCCACTTTGCAATTATTGAAAACTTGACCATAATCATTAATCACAAATTGCCACTTATGAATAGGAAATCAAGACAATTACACGGATCAAGACTCCTAGACTAGCAATAGATAATTATCAAGATCTATCTAGTTGTACACCTAAATAAATCAAGACAACATCATGAACAATTCTTGTAGAAGAACATAAGCAACTTTGATAGAAAATTAATGATAGATAGAATATGAAAATCAATCACAAAACATGTCTACGGCTTTGAAATCACCCTTAACCAAATAGAAGTTTAGCCTAGCATAGGCATTGTAAACATAAACATAAAATTAAAGAGAATCTAAGAAGGAAATAAAAGAAAGAAAGAAGAAGAAGAAAATAAAGAAAAAGAAAACTAGAGAAAAGAAAGAAGAAGAAAACTTAGAGAATTTTATTACAATGGCCAATATCCTACCAATGTACAATGCCTCATACAATCATCCAAGGCCCTCTATTTATACACATTTTGGAGGACTAAATGACAAGAGACAAGCTTTACAAATTTCAAAGGTAGGTATAATAGGTGGGTGCATTTTTCTAACAATTTTCGTCATATTGTATGACAATTTTGATCAGCCAACTTGATGGTCGATTTTGTCAATATTGGAAGCTTGATCTGATCACATGGTCTTCTAGAAAAATGTTCCCCTATCAGTTAGTGATCCATAGCCGTTGGAATCAGCTCATTTGCTGATGTGGATAAGAAGATATGGGCAAAATACAAAAACAGGTCAGCATAGACGTCATTGCACATCAGCCAACTTGATGGTCGATTTCGCTAGGGAAAACGACTCTGTTTCAAGAAGTGTAAAACATGAAAAAGATAGATATGCCTCTTAACTTTGCACGGTTAAAATTTCAGCCTTATTTCTTCAGTGAAACTCGAGATATAGCTAATATGGCAAAAGGTGTCGGAACTGGAACTGAACTCGATTTGCCCTTAATTCTAGTAATCTGAAATCACTCAAAGAAACTTGTGAAAAACACCAAATTACATAAAAATATAAAAGAGCATAAACACAATTAGACTAAACAATAATAACTCGTATTTGACACAAAACAATAATAAAACATAACTAAAAACTATATAATTATACGAGTTATCACACCCCCACACTTAGATTGTTGCTAGTCCTCGAGCAAAAACAAATAAAAATAAAATAAGAAAATCTAATCTAATCCACTTTCGTAGGAAATCACGGTGGCACTTAGCATGTGACACAAGCCTTTAAACCCCTAGGTGTCCCTAGTGGACGAGTTTAGTCTCGTGAGGGTTTACTAGAACGATACCCAGAAACATTGAAAAACTAAAATATAAATAAACTACATATACTAAAAATATTTACGCCTAATCCTTTCAATACACATTAGAGACAATCTTTGAACAAGTCTTATAAACTAATCAATAGCTTAAAGAATTTCACAAAAAATCATGCTTGAATGTAAATTGTTTGAGTTAAGCCAATATTAACATAACATATTTCAATCAAAATAGTGTATATTCAAACTTAATCTCAACTACTCACATGGGATACTCTCATGATTTTCATTCTTTAAAGTAGTGGTAAAGTGTTTACACTCAATCAATCTAATGAAAACAGTTCTACCATATTCTTGCTTGTCCACCTATTCTCCACTATTTAGATCATACAACTTCATAAATCAAGAGGTCTTTATTCAAGGTTGTAATGGGGCCAAAGGGTTATTGATAACTCGTATAATTATATAGTTTTTAGTTATGTTTTATTATTGTTTTGTGTCAAATACGAGTTATTATTGTTTAGTCTAATTGTGTTTATGATCTTTATGTATTTTGGTGTTTTTCACAAGTTTCTTTGAGTGATTTCAGATTACTAGAATTAAGGGTAAATCCAGTTCAGTTCCAGTTCCGACACCTTTTGCCATATCAGCTATATCTCGAGTTTCACTGAAGCAATAAGGCTGCAATTTGTATCCGTGCAAAGCTAAGAGGCATATCTATCTTTTTCATGTTTTACACTTCTTGAAACGGAGTCGTTTTCCCTAGCGAAATCGACCATCAAGTTGGCTGATGTCCAATGACGTCTGTGCTGACCTGTTTTCGTATTTTGCTCATATCTGCTTATCCACATCAGCAAATGAGCTGATTCCAACGGCTATGGATCCGTAACTGATAGGGGAACCTTTTTCTAGAAGACCATGTGATCCGATCAGGCCTCCAAGATTGACAAAATCGACCATCAAGTTGGCTGATCAAAATGGTCATACAATATGACGAAAATTGTTAGAAAAATGCACCCACCTATTATACCTACCTTTGAAATTTGTAAAGCTTGTCTCTTGTCATTTAGCCCTCCAAAATGTGTATAAATAGAGGGCCTTGGATGATTGTAGAGAATCATATTGTACATAGGTAGGATATTAGCCATTTTAATAAAATTCTCTAAGTTTTCTTCTTCTTTCTTTTCTCTAGTTTTCTTTCTTTTCTCTAGTTTTCTTTTTCTTTAGAGAGAGCAAGAGGTTGGATAATTAATATTCTTCCTCTTCTTCTTTCTTTCTTTTATTTTCTTCTTAGATTTTCTTTAATTTTATGTTTATGTTTATAATGCCTATGCTAGGCTAAACTTCTATTTGGTTAAGGGTGATTTCAAAGCCCTAGACATGTTTTGTGATTGATTTTCAGATTCTATCTATCATTAATTTTCTATCAAAGTTGCTTATGTTCTTCTACAAGAATTGTTCATGATGTTGTCTAGATTTATTTAGGTGTACAACTAGATAGATCTTGATAATTATCTATTGCTAGTTTAGGAGTCTTGATCCGTGTAATTGTCTTGATTTCCTATTCATAAGTGGCAATTTGTGATTAATGATTATGGTCAAGTTTTCAATAATTGCAAAGTGGAACATAACCTAAGTTGAACAATCCGAGCTTATGTGTTTGTTGCTTAGATCAACCTATCTTTCTCATCATAAAGCTGCCATTAAATTGAATTTGGAGAGCTTATTCTAGGTTGTTTAATGGTTAGAGATTAAATAGAGAGCTTGTTCTATTTAACGACAAACTAAGGAAAGATTGGGATAACAGAGCTTGTTGTTATCTACGGTTGTTAACTTTGATAGTTGGTTGATATTGATAGATCTGAAATTGACTCTTAATGATGTCTAGTGGTGGAGAATGAAACCTTAACCATATTTTTCATATTTGATTCTTCTTACTTACTTGTTTTCTTACTTTTAGTTTGCTTATTTTTTATATTTATTTTTATTGGCTGGTTATACCGCCTAATTTGTATATTAACTTTGTTTTATTTTTATTGGCTGGTTATACCGCCTAATTTAGTATATATATTTTTATTGGCTGGTTATACCGCCTAATTTAGTATATATATTTTTATTGGCTGGTTATACCGCCTTGCATCTTATTCTTATTATTTACTTTAGTTTAAATCTGGCTTCAAAAACCCCTTTTCTTTTATTGTTCTTGAATTTAAGTTTTAAACTATTAACTTATAAACTAAAACCCAATCCCTGAGGACTCGACCCTTGCTAACTACTATACTTACAATTTATCTTTTTAGTGCAAGGTTAAATAAGATACACTCTTTTGGGTGCATCAAGTTTTTGGCGCCGTTGCCGGGGATTGTTTTCTTTAGTTTATTTGTTACTTGGTTTATTCTTATTTTCAGTTCTAATGAGTTTTATTTTCTTGTACATACGGGTTTTTCTTATCAAATTTTGAAAAAATATAAAAAAATATAAAAAAATATAAAAAAAAAAAAAAAAACGATGGAATTGAGCAATCTAACTCTTGAAGAGTTGGTGGCATACATGAACATGGAAAATCAACAAGCCAATCTCACCTACCCAGTTCAACAATTGGCCATGGGAGGATGTCAAAGCCATCAAGTGTTCCAAGACCAACAGTATGATCATTACTCAAACACTTACCATGAGGGATGGTGGGATCATACTAATTATGGCTACTCGAAAAATTACCAAGAAGTAGATCCTTATGCCAATTACACTCATCCATCTAGCTTCAATCAATCATGGTCCCAAGAACCAGATCTTTTTCAACCACCACATATGACTCAAAACTCAGGTACTTCTTTAGAAGATATTGTCTATTCTCTTGTTACTGATTCTTTGCAATTTCAACAGGAAACAAGGGCAAGCATCCAGAGTTTGGAAAAGCAAATGAGCCAATTGGCTAGTAGTATGGTGGGATGGGTAGCACAAAGATCTGAAGAACTCCCAGCCCAAACGATGGTTAACCCAAAGGAGAATGCTACTATTGTGACCTTGAAGAATGAGGAACAAGATGAGGATAAAACAAAATTAGAGATGGATTCTATTCTTGAGGATAATGAAGCCAAAGATCCAAATAAGAGTATTTCGGCACCTGAGGTAACGTTTAAGGTTTCACTTTTTACTAATGTTTCTTCTCCACCTTTTCCTAGTAGATTTGCTAAGTTCAAGGAGGAAGAACATGAACAACACATGCCGGAAACCTTAAACAACTTGTTTGTGGAGGTCATTCAACAAGTATCAAAATATGCTCCATTCCTCGATGACATATGCACCACAAAGGATGATGGAATAATACTTGTAATGGAGAATGCATCCACTGTTGTGCAAAGAAAGCTTCCTCTCAAACGCATAAATTTGGGAAATTTCATGTATGAGCCTGACAAGCCTAAAATGCCAAGAAGAGGTGTTGGTTAGGTTCAAAACACTAACTCAAGTGCTTCTTGGGAGGCAACCCAAAAGGATGGAGAGCATCTATTATATCAGATTTGCATATTCCTTACTCTCCATCATTCTATCTTTTATTGTTTTTCTTTTCTTTTGTTTATTAGTTCTTTTCACTTACACATGATTCTTTCATTTGGGATTAATAGCATTACATTAATGACAATGTAAGAATTATGTGTGGGGGGAAGAATTTAGGATTTTATTTAGAGTGTTTTGTTTTTGAGTCTTTTTATGTTGTTTTTGTTTCTGATCCTTGTTTTGAAAATAACTAGATGTAAATATAATTTTTTTTTTAACCCCGGTTAAATGGCGGATAACGGTACTCCGTGATTATTTAAATCGATTCCATCAGCTACCCAAAAAACTGATATTGTATATAAATTTCTCTTCCAATTTCTCTTTCATTTGTTTTCATTTTTTTTTCAGGATGGATGATATTCTCACAAGATTGCAGAAACGATTTCCTCCTTTTCCTCGAAATATTTTACTAAAGCTTTACCAAGTTCGATTTGAAAGATTAAGAATGCTTATGCACAAAGGGATTCCTGGAGACATACGTTGGATAATTGAAGCCAAGGTACGTGAAGATGAATATCTTCCTGTTTTGCATTTACCAGGTACAGGTAGAAGCACTTTTGCAAAGAAGCGACGAGCAAAGCGCATGAGTTCAAATTGCCACAAATATGCACGATGGACGTGTAACGGTAAATGTCGTTCTATTGGGATTCCGTCCTCTAATCGAGATGATAAAATTGAATTCATTAAGGATGGACTGAGTAAGGAGAATTTGGGTAATATCCAACTTTCTCTTGAGACGCATCCTAGTGGAGACGTACAAAGAGAAATTCTTGATTTATGGCCGCAATTCCAAAGGGAATGGCAACATCTTGGGAATCTGATGTTAAAAGACCCTGTTTGCCAGCTTGTAAGAAAACTGGATGGGAAGCATATCCTCGACTCATAGAAGGCGTTTAAGCCGTTTCTGGACGTAAAACCAGAGGAAGATGTGAGCCACAATCACAACTACAATAAATGACTTCTCAGCTTTTGGTTTGATTTGCAATAACTTTATTTCGGTTTAATTTACGTGTTATTCGATTTGTGTAATTATTCTCATTTTTTTTATTTGTCTTTTACGATTGATTTTTCTTCTCTTTTTTATTTTCTTCCTGAAATCACGCAAAAATCTTTTGTTAGGTTAACATTTTCTTCTGACAGGTCAAATACACTTTCGGCGACATTATTACTCTTGACTTTTACGGTTGATTTTTCTTCTCTTTTTGATTTTCTTCCTGAAATCACGCAAAAATCTTTTGTTAGGTTAACATTTTCTTCTGACAGGTCAGATACACTTTCGGCGACATTATTACTCTTGTCTGATTCACTACTCAGTCCTCTATATATTACACCATGTACTCATTCTCTTTCAGGCACTCGAAAAAAAAGAAAAAAAAAATGGAAAGTACTTCGTCCCAACGCATTAAAAAAATTTGTGTTTTTGGAGGTGCTTATCCAGGGAAAAATAACATATTCGCTGATGAAGCCATAAGAGTTGGAGTAATACTTGCCCAACAAAAGATCCAGTTGATTTATGGAGGCGGTAGTACGGGTTTAATGGGAGCAGTCGCTACAACAGCACACGCCGGAGGAAGTCCAGTTCTAGGAATCGTGCCAAAACTATTCACAAGTTTTTGTGGACCTACCGTGGGTAAGGAAATACAAGTCTGGAGTATCCCTGAACGGATGACAATCATGTACCATTCTGCCGATGCATTCATTGCTTTACCAGGAGGTCTGGGTACATTGGAAGAAATAGCTTGCGTGGCTTCTTGGTCATCTTTGGTCACAAATAAGAAACCCATTGGTTTGCTTAATATTAATGGTTATTTTAGTAATTTGCTTTCATATTTAGATAATGCTGTGGATAATGGATTCATGTTTTCAGAGGCAAGGAGAACCATAATTTCTGCTACAACTATTGAAGATTTACTCAAAAAGCTCCAAGCTTATGAGTGTTTATCTGCTACGGTTGTTTCGCAAACGCTCGGAAAAAGAAAAAGAGATATGGATGAGCAAGGAGTGGATTGCACTTTGTCTTTGTGACATTATCTAACATTTTGCTTGTTGTGTCTCAGTTATAATAAGTGGTTAGCAACCTCTGCAGGTAATATCTCCTAAATTCTACCTTTAAAATTTGACATTGGGGACAATGTCATATTTTAGTAGGGGGTAAGGGACATATTTTGCTAATTTAAAAAAAAAAAAAAAAATTGTTGTGTTTTAAGCCATTTAGAAGTATTCATTCTGAACAAGGTCTGAGTAAGGGAGACTTGAGACATACCTTGTCAGTTTGATTTCTTCTTTTCAAAAAAAAAAAAAAAATATGTTATGTTTTAAGCAATTTAGAAGTATTCATTCTGAACAAGGTCTGAGTAAGGGAGACTTGAGACACACCTTGTCAGTTTGATTTTAATCTTTTTATGTTTACTTGTTAATTTTTGTTTAGTATTTTAAGATTATTTAGGTTGCATGAGTTTGTTTTGTTTTGAGTCTTAGCTGTTCCTATTCTTATGTTATTAGTTCTTTTCTCTTACACATGATTCTTTCATTTGAGTTAATAGACTTACATTGAGGACAATGTAAGAATTAAGTGTGGGGGGGAATGATTTAGGATTTCTTTTATTTTTGTCTACTATTTTTTTTTCTTTATTATTATTTTTATTTTTTTTTGTGAGTTTTAGTTCCTTTTTAATACAATGATGAGATATGAATTGCATAAGTCTAAAACAGATTTATTAGTGAGAAGATTTTCATGAGAATTGAGCTTGATGTCAACCTTTTTATGAGCCAATGTTAATATGATATGTTGATTGAGAAAGAAGCATGTTTAGACTTAATCTGACTTGTATAATCATCCTTGTGAGTTTTTGAGCCTATAATGATTGATGCATTATACAAATTAATCTAATTTCTTTCTTGAGTGCTCTTATGATTACATGATTCTCTAGAACTTGCTTTAAACCGTTTGAGACTATATTGATACATGTGACAACATGAATATGATAGAGGCATTAGGATTTTTAGCCAGGGCCAAACAGCCATCCCTTATTGATGTTCCAAGAGAACACACCCTTAGTGAACCAATTTGAGCCTACATTGAATAAGCTATCTCTTTGGTAACCATAACTTGTCCCTAACCTAAATATACTTATATCTTTACCTTTGTTCCAAAGATGAATTAGCATGTTTTGAGACAAGTTGCAAAGACAAGGGATATTTTTAGTTGAAAATTTGGGTTAGAAACAAGAAATAAGTGTGGGGGGAAAAGAAAAGAAAAGTCAAGAGAAAAAAAAATGGAATACTGGCAAATACATTCCTAAGTAAAAAATATGAATCATCTCTTGAATTTGTGGAAAAAGAAAAAGATGTTACAAAGTTGTTTAGAATGAAGAAAAGGCCCAACATGAATATTCGGCCTAGGTGACTATGTACTTGTAAAGAGTTTTGAGAAGTTTCTTTGTATAATCTTTTTATGTCTCTAAACTTTATGAACTCTTTGGAACCTTTGTGATATCTTTATCCTTTTGTTCTTCAACCACATTACAAACCCCTTGGCCCCATTACCACCTTGATTAAAGACCTCTTGATTCATGATGTTGTATGATCTAAATAGGGGAGAATAGGTGGACAAGCAAGAATATGGTAGAACTGTTTTCATGAGATTGATTGAGTGTAAACACTTCACCACTACTTTAAAGAGTGAAAATCATGAGGGTATCCCATGTGAGAAGTTGAGATTAAATTTGAACATGCAATATTTTGATTGAGATATGTTATGCTAATATTGGCTTAACTCAAACAATTTACATTCAAGCATGATTTTTTGTGAAATTCTTTAAGCTATTGATTAGTTTATAAGACTTGTTCAAATATTGTCTCTAATTTGTATTGAAAGGATTAGGAGTAAATATTTTTAGTATATGCAGTTTATTTATATTTTAGTTTTTCAATGTTTGTGGGTATCGTTCTAGTAAACCCTCACGAGACTAAACTCGTCCACTAGGGACACCTAGGGGTTTAAAGGCTTGTGTCACATGCTAAGTGCCACCGTGATTTCCTACGAAAATGGATTAGATTAGATTTTCTTATTTTATTTTTATTGAGTCGTTGCTAGGGACTAGCAACAATCTAAGTGTGGGGGTGTGATAACTCGTATAATTATATAGTTTTTAGTTATGTTTTATTATTGTTTTGTGTCAAATACGAGTTATTATTGTTTAGTCTAATTGTGTTTATGATCTTTATGTATTTTGGTGTTTTTCACAAGTTTCTTTGAGTGATTTCAGATTACTAGAATTAAGGGTAAATCCAGTTCAGTTCCAGTTCCGACACCTTTTGCCATATCAGCTATATCTCGAGTTTCACTGAAGCAATAAGGCTGCAATTTGTATCCGTGCAAAGCTAAGAGGCATATCTATCTTTTTCATGTTTTACACTTCTTGAAACGGAGTCGTTTTCCCTAGCGAAATCGACCATCAAGTTGGCTGATGTGCAATGACGTCTGTGCTGACCTGTTTTCGTATTTTGCTCATATCTGCTTATCCACATCAGAAAATGAGCTGATTCCAACGGCTATGGATCCGTAACTGATAGGGGAACCTTTTTCTAGAAGACCATGTGATCCGATCAGGCCTCCAAGATTGACAAAATCGACCATCAAGTTGGCTGATCAAAATGGTCATACAATATGACGAAAATTGTTAGAAAAATGCACCCACCTATTATACCTACCTTTGAAATTTGTAAAGCTTGTCTCTTGTCATTTAGCCCTCCAAAATGTGTATAAATAGAGGGCCTTGGATGATTGTAGAGAATCATATTGTACATAGGTAGGATATTAGCCATTTTAATAAAATTCTCTAAGTTTTCTTCTTCTTTCTTTTCTCTAGTTTTCTTTCTTTTCTCTAGTTTTCTTTTTCTTTAGAGAGAGCAAGAGGTTGGATAATTAATATTCTTCCTCTTCTTCTTTCTTTCTTTTATTTTCTTCTTAGATTTTCTTTAATTTTATGTTTATGTTTATAATGCCTATGCTAGGCTAAACTTCTATTTGGTTAAGGGTGATTTCAAAGCCCTAGACATGTTTTGTGATTGATTTTCAAATTCTATCTATCATTAATTTTCTATCAAAGTTGCTTATGTTCTTCTACAAGAATTGTTCATGATGTTGTCTAGATTTATTTAGGTGTACAACTAGATAGATCTTGATAATTATCTATTGCTAGTTTAGGAGTCTTGATCCGTGTAATTGTCTTGATTTCCTATTCATAAGTGGCAATTTGTGATTAATGATTATGGTCAAGTTTTCAATAATTGCAAAGTGGAACATAACCTAAGTTGAACAATCCGAGCTTATGTGTTTGTTGCTTAGATCAACCTATCTTTCTCATCATAAAGCTGCCATTAAATTGAATTTAGAGAGCTTATTCTAGGTTGTTTAATGGTTAGAGATTAAATAGAGAGCTTGTTCTATTTAACGACAAACTAAGGAAAGATTGGGATAACAGAGCTTGTTGTTATCTACGGTTGTTAACTTTGATAGTTGGTTGATATTGATAGATCTGAAATTGACTCTTAATGATGTCTAGTGGTGGAGAATGAAACCTTAACCATATTTTTCATATTTGATTCTTCTTACTTACTTGTTTTCTTACTTTTAGTTTGCTTATTTTTTATATTTATTTTTATTGGCTGGTTATACCGCCTAATTTGTATATTAACTTTGTTTTATTTTTATTGGCTGGTTATACCGCCTAATTTAGTATATATATTTTTATTGGCTGGTTATACCGCCTAATTTAGTATATATATTTTTATTGGCTGGTTATACCGCCTTGCATCCTATTCTTATTATTTACTTTAGTTTAAATCTGGCTTCAAAAACCCCTTTTCTTTTATTGTTCTTGAATTTAAGTTTTAAACTATTAACTTATAAACTAAAACCCAATCCCTGAGGACTCGACCCTTGCTAACTACTATACTTACAATTTATCTTTTTAGTGCAAGGTTAAATAAGATACACTCTTTTGGGTGCATCAGTTATAATGTGGTTAAAGAACAAAAGGATAAAGATATCACAAAGGTTCCAAAGAGTTCATAGAGTTTAGAGACATAATAAGATCATACAAATAAAACTTCTCAAAACTCTTATAAAGCACATAATAACATAGGCTAAATATTCATGTTGAGCCTTTGCATCATTCTAACCAACTTTGTAACATATTTTTCTTTACTTTAACTAGAAGTTGAAGAGAAGATTTTTTTTTTGTTTTTTTTTAATATGGGAATGTATTTGACAATGATCCCTTTCTTTTTCTCTTGACTTTTTCTTTTCTTCCCCCACACTTATCTTTTGTTTCCAACCCAAATTTTTAACTAAAAATATCCCTTGTTTTTTTGCAATATGTCTCAAAATATATAATCCATCTTTAGAACAAGGGTTATATTTAGGCTAGGTGTAAGTTGTGGTTACCAAATAAATAGCTTATTCAATGTAGGCTCAAATTGGCTCACAAGGGGTGTGTTCTCTTGGAACATCAATAAGGGATGGCTGTTTGGCCCTGGCTAAAAATCCTAATGCCTCTATCATATTCATGTTGTCACATGCATCAATATAGTCTCAACAAGGTCTAAAGCAAGTTCTAGAGAATCATGTAATCATAAAGGCACTCAAGAAAGAAATTAGATTGATTTGTATAATGCATCAATCATTATAGGCTCAAAAACTCACAAGGATGATTATACAAGTCAGATTAAGTCTAAACATGCTTCTTTCTCAATCAACATATCATATTAACATTGGCTCATAAAACGATTGATATCAAGTTCAATTCTCATGAAAATCTTCTCACTAATAAATCTGTTTTAGACTTATGCAATTCATATCTCATCATAGTATTGAAAAGGAACTAAAACACACAAAAAATAATAATAAAGACTCAAAAAAAAAATAGTAGACAAAAATAAAAGAAATCCTAAATCATTTCCCCCACACTTAATTCTTACATTGTCCTCAATGTAAGTCTATTAACCCAAATGAAAGAATCATGTGTAAGAGAAAAGAACTAATAACATAAGAATAGGAACAACTAAGACTCAAAACAAAACAAACTCATGCAACCTAAATAATCCTAAAATACTAAACAAAAATTAACAAGTAAACATAAAAAGATTAAAATCAAACTGACAAGGTATGTCTCAAGTCTCCCTTACTCAGACCTTGTTCAGAATGAATACTTCTAAATTGCTTAAAACACAACAAACTTTTTTTTTTTTTTTGAAAAGAAGAAATCAAACTGACAAGGTATGTCTCAAGTCTCCCTTACTCAGACCTTGTTCAGAATGAATACTTCTAAATGGCTTAAAACACAACAATTTTTTTTTTTTTTTTTTTTTACAAATTAGCAAAATATGTCCCTTACCCCCTACTAAAATATGACATTGTCCCCAATGTCAAATTTTAAAGGTAGAATTTAGGAGATATTACCTGCAGAGGTTGCTAACCACTTATTATAACAGAGACACAACAAACAAAATATTAGATAATGTCACAAAGACAAAGTGCAATCCACTCCTTGCTTGTCTATATCTCTTTTTCTTTTTCCGAGCGTTTGCGAAACAACCGTAGCAGATAAATACTCATAAGCTTGGAGCTTTTTGAGTAAATCTTCAATGGTTGTAGCAGAAATTATGGTTCTCCTTGCCTCTGTAAACATGAATCTTCAAAGGTAGGTATAATAGGTGGGTGCATTTTTCTAACAATTTTCGTCATATTGTATGACAATTTTGATCAGCCAACTTGATGGTCGATTTTGTCAATATTGGAAGCTTGATCTGATCACATGGTCTGCTAGAAAAATGTTCCCCTATCAGTTAGTGATCCATAGCCGTTGAAATCAGCTCATTTGCTGATGTGGATCAGAAGATATGGGCAAAATACCAAAACAGGTCAGCATAGACGTCATTGCACATCAGCCAACTTGATGGTCGATTTCGCTAGGGAAAACGACTCCGTTTCAAGAAGTGTAAAACATGAAAAAGTTAGATATGCCTCTTAACTTTGCACGGTTAAAGTTTCAGCCTTATTGCTTCAGTGAAACTCCAGATATAGCTGATATGGCAAAAGGTGTCGGAACTGGAACTGAACTGAATTTGCCCTTAATTGTTGATTTAACCTAGTAATCTGAAATCACTCAAAGAAACTCGTAAAAAAAACACCAAATTACATAAAAATATAAAAGATCATAAACACAATTAGACTAAGCAATAATAACTCATATTTGACACAAAACAATAATAAAACATAACTAAAAACTATATAATTATACGAGTTATCAGGAGGTCAAATCTGTCTTCTTGCTTTGCACCAAGAATTTGATCTTTTTGACTCCCAACTCTTTTTCCATCTTGTGATTGTGATTTTGTAAGCTCTTTAACATCCTAATTGACATGTTTTGACTTCATCTCCTCCAAACTACCTACAAAGCATAAAAACCTAGTAAAATGTCAAGGAAGTAAGAATCAAAGCACAAAGTATAAGGAAATTAAATAGAAAAATGTATGAAATTATGCACTTATCACCAAGTATTCCTTCTTTCCTTAAAAAACATAAGTCAGCCACTTTTCCTGAACTTTAGCCACAAGTCAGCACTTACTGAAGGGAGAGAGCTGAAATTCACTTGTTTGATGCCCTAGCTATTGCCTATAAATAGAGAACAAGGGGGCAAACGAAAATACACTTCTCCAAGCTACAAAGTTCTGATTTCTTCTTTGTTTCTTTGTTTTTGAGAGAGCAAGAGGCTGGATAATTAATATTCTTCTTCTTCTTATTTCTTTCTTTTATTTTCTTTTTAGTTTCTCTTTAATTTTCTATTTATGTTAATAAAGCCTATGCTAGGCTAAACTTTTATTTGGTTAAGGGTGATTTTAAAGCCCTAGACATGTTATGTTATTAATTTTCAGAATCTATCTATCATTGTTTTCTATCAAAGTTGCTTATGTTCTTCCATTAAATTTGTTCATGATGATGTTTTGATTTGTTTAGGTGGCCAACTAGATAAATCCTGATAATTGTCTAATGCTAGTTTAGGAGTCTTGATCCGTGTAATTGTCTTGACTTCCTATTCATAAGTAGCAATTTGTGATTAATGTTATGGTCAAGTTTTCAATAATTGCAAAGTGGAACATAACCTAAGTTGAACAATCCGAGCTTATGTGTTTGTTGCTTAGATCAACCTATCATTTTCATCATAAAGCTGCTATTAAATTGAACTTAGAGAGCTTATTCTAGGTTGTTTGATAGTTAGAGATTAAATTGAGAGTTTGTTCTATTTAACGAGGAATTAAGGAAAGATTGGGGTAACAGTGCTTGTTGTTATCTACGGTTGTTAACTTTGATAGCTAATTGGTTCTTAATGATGTCTAGTAGTGGAGAATGAAAACTTAACCATACTTCTCATATTTGATTCTTCTTAATTACTTGTTTTCTCATTATTATTCTTTACTTTAGTTTAAATCTGGTTTCAAAATCCCCCTTTACTTTTGTTTACTTGTTTTTTAAGTGATAAACTATTAACTTATAAACTAAAACTCAATCCCTGAAGACTCGACCCTTGCTAATTACTATACTCTACAATTGATTCTTTTTAAGTGCAAGGTTATAATAAGATACACTTTTTTGGGTGCACCATGAATGTGAAACAAAAAGAAAAGAAAAGAAAAGGAAGGAAAAGGAAGGTTCTGTAATTTTGGTGGAGCTTTGAATTTTTGAACTTGAAGTATACGCCAAAATAAGAGGCGGTTGGGTAGATGGGAACTATGGCTGTTGGCTAGTCTTTGTTTTGTAAAGGTTAGTGTTTAGACTCCAAGGAACTGCTGTCCAATAAATAAAAACTGCATGCAAGAATCTTTGTTTCTCTAAATTACTGTTGAGACCTCTCTATTATCCATTACTTATTTCCAAGCCCAAGTTTTTTTTTTTTCCTGGCCCAATTAAGTCTACAAGAAACATATGTTAACTATCAAGAAAGAAGAATTCTGGTTGATTTTTTGTTGTTTTTGGTTGAATATAATTGATTGATTTTTTTTTTTTTAATTTTGAAAAGCAAATAATATTATTGATGATAAGGAAAAAGTACAAAGTTCAAAGAAACAAGAACAACACAACAAAACACTACGGAGAGAAAAAGACAAGAAAAGCTAAAAGTAAGCAGAAAAAAATTGTACCATGGAACCAGCATTCTTAACCAAACCATCCGCAGTGAAATTAAGTTCTCTAGGAATATGACAGATGATAACCCCTTTAATCTTGGGTTGCAACATGTGATTGGAAAGGTTCTTCATGCTCCAAGGCATCTGAGAAGCATTAAGAAACCATTTGATAGCTTTTGTGGAGTCACAGTCAATGATGAGATGGAAAGAACTGAAAAATTCATTGATTATATTATTAGTGTCATAAAGTATGTAGAAATTGCCTTAAAATATGTAGAAATTGACTTGCTCTACTCCTCAGTTTGGTAAATTCTTCTCATTAAGATAATTCTAATGTGGAGTTCATCTCATGTATTGACCTCAACAACATTGGCATGTTGCAAAAACAGCTGCTAGAAAGGAAAAAAAAATTCTAATAATACCATCTTAGAGAGACTTGCTCATAGTCTCATTCAGAGCAGCAAAGATCTACAAAGCACCAAGCCTTTGATTATTTTCTTCAGCACATCATTGCCAAATGCCAATGCAGGCCCCAATCAATGGCTCTTTGATGGTCTGATCAGTTTTTTGTTAGCCTAAACGTTGTGTTCCAATGGAAGAGATAACAACAAAATACATCCAACATTTCAATTCTGCTTTCCATCGACTTCCCTCTTCATTCTTAACATTGAAAAGAAAATGAAAAGAAAAAAAAAAAAAACTGAAGGGATAAAGCAAAGCAAATCAAATATAATTCTTTTATTAATTTCTGGATTGCAACAGAAGAGGACAGTGATAATGGATTCAGACCATGTTGTTCCAACTCTTCATTTTTCTTGAAGTACTTGTATCCGACTCCCATGTCCGACGCATATCCGAACAAGAATATAAGAATATGACCCTCCAAGAACCCTTCAAATACATGAAAAAACTTAGACAAAATTAAACATATCCGTGTCGAGCAAATACCGTATCCGTGATGCACCCAAAAGAGTGTATCTTATTTAACCTTGCACTTAAAAAGAATCAATTGTAAAGTATAGTGATTAGCAAGGGTCGAGTCCTCAGGGATTGGGTTTTAGTTTATAAGTTAATAGTTTAAAACTTAAAAACAAGTAAACAAAAGTAAAGGGGATTTTGAAATCAGATTTAAACTAAAGTTAACAATAAAAGTAAGATGCAAGTAAGAAATAAGAAATCAAATATGAGAGAAATATGGTTAAGGTTTCATTCTCCACCACTAGGCATCATTAAGAATCAATTTCAAATCTATCAATATCAACCAACTATCAAAGTTAACAACCGTAGATAACAACAAGCTCTGTTATCCCAATCTTTCCTTAGTTTGTCGTTAAATAGAACAAGCTCTCTATTTAATCTCTAACCATCAAACAACCTAGAATAAGCTCTCTAAATTCAATTTAATGGCAGCTTTATGATGAGAAAGATAGGTTGATCTAAGCAACAAACACATAAGCTCGGATTGTTCAACTTAGGTTATGTTCCACTTTGCAATTATTGAAAACTTGACCATAATCATTAATCACAAATTGCCACTTATGAATAGGAAATCAAGACAATTACACGGATCAAGACTCCTAAACTAGCATTAGACAATTATCAAGATTTATCTAGTTGGCCACCTAAACAAATCAAAACATCATCATGAACGATTTTAATGGAAGAACATAAGCAACTTTGATAGAAAACAATAATAGATAGATTCTGAAAATTAATTACATAACATGTCTAGGGCTTTGAAATCACCCTTAACCAAATAAGTTTAGCCTAACATAAGCATGGATAATATATACATAAAACTAAAAAGAAAAAGAAAAATAAAAGAATGGAGAAGAAGAAGAAGAATAATGATCCTTTGAGTCTCCTCAAAAGATATCTAGTTTGTGGCTCAAAAGATGGTATTTATAGAGCTTTAAAACCCTGAGAATAAGTCATTGCCGCACAAGAAAGCCTGGAGGCAGAAAAATCACGTTTTTGCCTTTTTTTAAGATTTGCGGTTAGGGTTTTTCTGGCCGCAGGATTCTTTAGGGAGATCTTCTAGTGCCATTTTGAATGACCATTTATTATCATATTTGGGCCCATAATATATCATTGGAAAGATAATCAAGTCAGCTTCAAAAGCGAAGAAGGAAGTTTCTTCAAATAAAGACTCTAACATCATGTTTTCCTTGAAACAAGCTCCGGAGGTCAAATCTGCCTGATTGCTTTTCAACCCGAAATTGACATTTTTGACTCCCAAGTCTTCTTCCATCTTGTGATTATGATTTTGTATGCTCTTTACCATCATTATTGACAACTTTTGACTTCATTCTCCTTATTGTACCTAAAATTCAAAAACATAATATAAGTAAACAAGATAAAGATCGAAAACATAACAAAAACTAAAGGTAGAAAGGCATAAAATGTATATTTTATGAGCTTATCAAATACCCCCACACTTAGCTTTTTGCTAGTCCTCGAGCAAAACAAAATAAAAATAAAATAAGAAAATCTAATCTAATCCACTTTCGTAGGAAATCACGGTGGCACTTAGCATGTGACACAAGCCTTTAAACCCCTAGGTGTCCCTAGTGGACGAGTTTAGTCTCGTGAGGGTTTACTAGGACGATACCCACAAACATTGAAAAACTAAAATATAAATAAACTACATAAACTAAAAATATTTACTCCTAACCTTTTCAATATAAATTAGAGACAATCTTTGAACAAGTCTTATAAACTAATCAATAGCTCAAAGAATTTCACAAAAAATCTTGCTTGAATGTAAATAGTTTGAGTTAAGCCAATATTAACATAACATATTTCAATCAAAATGGTGCATATTCAAACTTAATCTCAACTTCTCACTATACTCTCATGATTTTCACTCTTTAAAGTAGTGGTAAAGTGTTTACACTCAATCAATCTCATGAAAACATTTCTACCATATGCTTGCTTGTCCACCTATTCTCCACTATTTAGATCATACAACTTCATAAATCAAGAGGTCTTTATTCAATGTTGTAATGGGGCCAAAGGGTTATAATGTGGTTAAAGAACAAAAGGATAAAGATATCACAATGGTTCCAAAGAGTTCATAGAGTTTAGAGACATAATAAGATCATACAAATAAAACTTCTCAAAACTCTTATAAAGCACATAATAACATTGGCTAAATATACATGTTGAGCCTTTGCTACATTCTAACCAACTTTGTAACATCTTTTTCTTTACTTTAACTAGAAGTTCAAGAGATGATTTGTTTTTTCAATATGGGAATATATTTGACAATGATCCCTTTCTTTTTCTCTTGACTTTTTTTTTTCTTTTCTTCCCCTACACTTATCTTTTGTTTCCAACCCAAATTTTCAACTAAAAAGATTTCTTGTTTTTTGCAATATGTCTCAAAATATATAATCCATCTTTAGAACAAGGGTAAGGATATAAGTATATTTAGGCTAGGTGTAAGTTGTGGTTACCAATAAAATAGCATATTTAATGTAGGCTCAAATTGGCTCACTAATGGGGATGTTCTCTTGGAACATTAATAATGGATGGCTGTTTGGCTCTGGTTATAATCCTAATGCCTCTATCATATTCATGTTGTTAAATGCAACAATATAGTCTCAAACGATTTAAAGCAAGTTCTAGAGAATCATGTAATCATAAGAGCACTCAAGAAAGAAATTAGATTGATATGTATAATACATCAATCATATAGGCTCAAAAACTCACAAGGATGATTATACAAGTCAATATCAAGTCTAAACATGCTTCTTTCTCAATCAACATATCATATCAACATTGGCTCATAAAAATTAGTATCAAGCTTAATTCTCATGAAAATCTTCTCACTAATAACCAGTTTAGACCTATGCAATTCATATTTCATCATTGTATTAAAAAGGAACTAAAACACACTAAAAATAATAATAATAAAGACTCATAAAAAAAATAGTAGACAAAAATAAAAGAAATCCTAAATCATTCCCCCCACACTTAATTCTTACATTGTCCTCAATGTAAGTCTATTAACCCAAATGAAAGAATCATGTGTAAGAGAAAAGAACTAATAATATAAGAATAGGAACAACTAAGACTCAAAACAAAACAAACCCATGCAACCTAAATAATCCTAAAATACTAAACAAAAATTAACAAATAAACATAAAAAATAAAAAGAAAAACAATAAAAATAAAAATAAAAATAAAAATAATAAAAGAAAAAGGAAAAGAAAGAGAAAGCAAATCTGAATATGGCAGGTTGGCAATTTCTTCTTTAATTGGGCTGCCTTCCCAATTAACACTTGAGTTAGTGTTTTGAATCTAACCAACACCCGTTCTTGGAATTTTAGGTTTGTCAGGCTCATACAACCGTGGATGCATTCTCCATTACAAGTATTATTCCATCATCCTTTGTGGTGCATATATATCTCATCGAGGAATGGAGCATATTTTGATACTTGTTGAATGGAATCCACAAACAAGTTGTTTAAGGTTTCCGGCATGTGTTGTTCATGTTCTTCCTCCTTGAACTTTGCAAATCTACTAGGAAAAGGTGGAGAAGAAACATTAGTAAAAAGTGGAACCTTAAACGTTACCTCAAGTGCCAAAATACTCTTATTTGGATATGTGGCTTCATTATCCTCAAGAATATAATCCATCTCTAATTTTGTCTCATCCTCATCTTGTTCCTCATTCCTCAAGGTCACAATAGTAGCATTCTCCTTTGTGTTAATCATCGTTTGGGCAGGGAGTTCTTCATATCTTTGTGCTACCCATCCCACCATACTACTAGCCAATTGGCTCATTTGCTTTTCCAAACTCTGGATGCTTGCCCTTGTTTCCTATTGAAATTGCAAAGTATTAGTAACAAGAGAATAGACAAGATCTTCTAAAGAAGTACCTGAGTTTTGAGTCATATGTGGTGGCTGAAAAAGATCTGGTTCTTGAGACCATGATTGATTAAATCTAGATGGATGAGTGTAATTGGCATAAGGATCTACTTCTTGGTAATTTTCTGAGTAGCCATAATTAGTATGATCCCACCATCCCTCATGGTAAGTGTTTGAGTAATGATCATACTGTTGGTTGATGCACCCAAAAGAGTGTATCTTATTTAACCTTGCACTAAAAAGATCAATTGTAAGTATAATGATTAGCAAGGGTCGAGTCCTCAGGGATTGGGTTTTAATCTATGAGTTCTTAGTTTATAACTTACGTTCAAAGAAAACAATAAAAGAAAAGGGGTTTTTGAAGCCAGATTTAAACTAAAGTAAATAATAAGAATAAGATGCAAGGCGGTATAACCAGCCAATAAAAATATATATACTAAATTAGGCGGTATAACCAGCCAATAAAAATATATATACTAAATTAGGCGGTATAACCAGCCAATAAAAATAAAACAAAGTTAATATACAAATTAGGCGGTATAACCAGCCAATAAAAATAAATATACTTTTAAAAATAAGCAAACTAGAAAAGTAAGAAAACAAGTAAGTAAGAAGAATCAAATATGAAAAATATGGTTAAGGTTTCATTCTCCACCACTAGACATCATTAAGAATCAATTTCAGATCTATCAATATCAACCAACTATCAAAGTTAACAACCGTAGATAACAACAAGCTCTGTTATCCCAATCTTTCCTTAGTTTGTCGTTAAATAGAACAAGCTCTCTATTTAATCTCTAACCATTAAACAACCTAGAATAAGCTCTCTAAATTCAATTTAATGACAGCTTTATGATGAGAAAGATAGGTTGATCTAAGCAACAAACACATAAGCTCGGATTGTTCAACTTAGGTTATGTTCCACTTTGCAATTATTGAAAACTTGACCATAATCATTAATCACAAATTGCCACTTATGAATAGGAAATCAAGACAATTACACGGATCAAGACTCCTAGACTAGCAATAGATAATTATCAAGATCTATCTAGTTGTACACCTAAATAAATCAAGACAACATCATGAACAATTCTTGTAGAAGAACATAAGCAACTTTGATAGAAAATTAATGATAGATAGAATCTGAAAATCAATCACAAAACATGTCTAGGGCTTTGAAATCACCCTTAACCAAATAGAAGTTTAGCCTAGCATAGGCATTGTAAACATAAACATAAAATTAAAGAGAATCTAAGAAGGAAATAAAAGAAAGAAAGAAGAAGAAGAAAATAAAGAAAAAGAAAACTAGAGAAAAGAAAGAAGAAGAAAACTTAGAGAATTTTATTACAATGGCTAATATCCTACCAATGTACAATATGATCCTCTACAATCATCCAAGGCCCTCTATTTATACACATTTTGGAGGGCTAAATGACAAGAGACAAGCTTTACAAATTTCAAAGGTAGGTATAATAGGTGGGTGCATTTTTCTAACAATTTTCGTCATATTCTATGACAATTTTGATCAGCCAACTTGATGGTCGATTTTGTCAATTTTGGAGGCCTGATCTGATCACATGGTCTTCTAGAAAAATGTTCCCCTATCAGTTACTGATCCATAGCCGTTGGAATCAGCTCATTTGCTGATGTGGATAAGAAGATATGGGCAAAATACGAAAACAGGTCAGCACAGACGTCATTGCACATCAGCCAACTTGATGGTCGATTTCGCTAGGGAAAACGACTCCGTTTCAAGAAGTGTAAAACATAAAAAAGATAGATATGCCTCTTAACTTTGCACGGTTAAAATTTCAGCCTTATTGCTTCAGTGAAACTCCAGATATAGCTGATATGGCAAAAGGTGTCGGAACTGGAACTGAACTGGATTTGCCCTTAATTCTAGTAATCTGAAATCACTCAAAGAAACTTGTGAAAAACACCAAATTACATAAAAATATAAAAGATCATAAACACAATTAGGCTAAACAATAATAACTCGTATTTGACACAAAACAATAATAAAATATAACTAAAAACTATATAATTATACGAGTTATCACACCCCTACACTTAGATTGTTGCTAGTCCCTAGCAACGACTCAAATAAAAATAAAATAAGAAAATCTAATCTAATCCACTTTCGTAGGAAATCACGGTGGCACTTAGCATGTGCCACAAGCCTTTAAACCCCTAGGTGTCCCTAGTGGACGAGTTTAGTCTCGTGAGGGTTTACTTGAACGATACCCACAAACATTGAAAAACTAAAATATAAATAAACTACATATACTAAAAATATTTACTCCTAATCCTTTCAATACAAATTAGAGACAATCTTTGAACAAGTCTTATAAACTAATCAATAGCTTAAAGAATTTCACAAAAAATCATGCTTGAATGTAAATTGTTTGAGTTAAGCCAATATTAACATAACATATTTCAATCAAAATAGTGCATATTCAAACTTAATCTCAACTACTCACATGGGATACCCTCATGATTTTCACTCTTTAAAGTAGTGGTGGAGTGTTTACACTCAATCAATCTCATGAAAACAGTTCTACCATATTCTTGCTTGTCCACCTATTCTCCACTATTTAGATCATACAACTTCATGAATCAAGAGGTCTTTAATCAAGGTTGTAATGGGGCCAAGGGGTTTGTAATGTGGTTGAAGAACAAAAGGATAAAGATATCACAAAGGTTCCAAAGAGTTCATAAAGTTTAGAGACAGAAAAAGATCATACAAATAAAACTTCTCAAAACTCTTATAAAGCACATAATAACATAGGCTAAATATTCATGTTGAGTCTTTGCATCATTCTAACCAACTTTGTAACATCTTTTTCTTTACTTTAACTAGAAGTTCAAGAGAAGATTTTTTTTTTTTTTAATATGGGAATGTATTTGACAATGATCCCTTTCTTTTTCTCTTGACTTTTTTCTTTCTTTTCCCCCCACACTTATTTCTTGTTTCTAACCCAAATTTTCAATAAATCTTCCTTGTCTTTGCAACTTGTCTCAAAACATGCTAATTCATCTTTGGAACAAAGGTAAAGATATAAGTATATTTAGGTTAGGGACAAGTTATGGTTACCAAAGAGATAGCTTATTCAATGTAGGCTCAAATTGGTTCACTAAGGGTGTGTTCTCTTGGAACATCAATAAGGGATGGCTGTTTGGCCCTGGCTAAAAATCCTAATGCCTCTATCATATTCATGTTGTCACATGCATCAATATAGTCTCAACAAGGTCTAAAGCAAGTTCTAGAGAATCATGTAATCATAAGAGCACTCAAGAAAGAAATTAGATTGATTTGTATAATGCATCAATCATTATAGGCTCAAAAACTCACAAGGATGATTATACAAGTCAGATTAAGTCTAAACATGCTTCTTTCTCAATCAACATATCATATTAACATTGGCTCATAAAAAGGTTGACATCAAGCTCAATTCTCATGAAAATCTTCTCACTAATAAATCTGTTTTAGACTTATGCAATTCATATCTCATCATTGTATTAAAAAGGAACTAAAACACACTAAAAAAAAAAAAAATAATAATAATAAAGACTCATAAAAATAAAAAATAGTGGACAAAAATAAAAGAAATCCTAAATCATTCCCCCCACACTTAATTCTTACATTGTCCTCAATGTAAGTCTATTAACCCAAATGAAAGAATCATGTGTAGGAGAAAAGAACTAATAACATAAGAATAGGAACAACTAAGACTCAAAACAAAACAAACTCATGCAACCTAAATAATCCTAAAATACTAAACAAAAATTAACAAGTAAACATAAAAAGATTAAAATCAAACTGACAAGGTATGTCTCAAGTCTCCCTTACTCAGACCTTGTTCAGAATGAATACTTCTAAATTGCTTAAAACACAACAAACTTTTTTTTTTTAAATTAGCAAAATATGTCCCTTACCCCCTACTAAAATATGACATTGTCCCCAATGTCAAATTTTAAAGGTAGAATTTAGGAGATATTACCTCCAGAGGTTGCTAACCACTTATTATAACTGAGACACAACAAGCAAAATGTTAGATAATGTCACAAAGACAAAGTGCAATCCACTCCTTGCTCGTCCATATCTCTTTTTCTTTTTCCGAGCGTTTGCAAAACAACCGTAGCAGATAAACACTCATAAGCTTGGAGCTTTTTAAGTAAATCTTCAATGGTTGTAGCAGAAATTATGGTTCTCCTTGCCTCTGAAAACATGAATCCATTTTCCACAGCATTATCTAAATATGAAAGCAAATTACTAAAATAACCATTAATATTAAGCAAACCAATGGGTTTCTTTTTTGTGACCAAAGATGACCAAGAAGCCACGCAAGCTATTTCTTCCAATGTACCCAGACCTCCTGGTAAAGCAATGAATGCATCGGCAGAATGGTACATGATTGTCATCCGTTCAGGGATACTCCAGACTTGTATTTCCTTACCCAAGGTAGTTTCACAAAAATCTGTGAATAGTTTTGGCACGATTCCTAGAACTGGACTTCCTCCGGCGTGTGCTGCTGTAGCGACTGCTCCCATTAAACCCGTACTACCACCTCCATAAATCAAGTGGATCTTTTGTTGGGCAAGTATTACTCCAACTCTTATGGCTTCATCAGCGAATATGTTATTTTTCCCTGGATAAGCACCTCCAAAGACACAAATTTTTTTAATGCGCTGGGATGAAATACTTTCCATTTTTTTTTTTTTTTTTTTCGAGTGCCTGAAAGAGAATGAGTACATGGTGTAATATATAGAGGACTGAGTAGTGAATCAGACAAGAGTAATAATGTCGCCGAAAGTGTATCTGACCTGTCAGAAGAAAAAGTTAACCTAACAAAAGATTTTTGCGTGATTTCAGGAAGAAAATCAAAAAGAGAAGAAAAATCAACCGTAAAAGAAAAATAAAAAAAATGAGAATAATTACACAAATCGAATAACACGTAAATTAAACCGAAATAAAGTTATTGCAAATCAAACCAAAAGCTGAGAAGTCATTTATTGTAGTTGTGATTGTGGCTCACATCTTCCTCTGGTTTTACGTCCAGAAACGGCTTAAACGCCTTCTATGAGTCGAGGATATGCTTCCCATCCAGTTTTCTTACAAGCTGGCAAACAAGGTCTTTTAACATCAGATTCCCAAGATGTTGCCATTCCCTTTGGAATTGCGGCCATAAATCAAGAATTTCTCTTTGTACGTCTCCACTAGGATGCGTCTCAAGAGAAAGTTGGATATTACCCAAATTCTCCTTACTCAGTCCATCCTTAATGAATTCAATTTTATCATCTCGATTAGAGGACGGAATCCCAATAGAACGACATTTACCGTTACACGTCCATCGTGCACATTTGTGGCAATTTGAACTCATGCGCTTTGCTCGTCGCTTCTTTGCAAAAGTGCTTCTACCTGTACCTGGTAAATGCAAAATAGGAAGATATTCATCTTCACGTACCTTGGCTTCAATTATCCAACGTATGTCTTCAGGAATCCCTTTGTGCATAAGCATTCTTAATCTTTCAAATCGAACTTCGTAAAGCTTCAGTAAAATATTTCGAGGAAAAGGAGGAAATCGTTTCTGCAATCTTGTGAGAATATCATCCATCCTGAAAAAAAATGAAAAAAAATGAAAGAGAAATTTATATACAATATCAGTTTTGTGGGTAGCTGATGGAACCGACTTAAATAATCACGGAGTACCATTATCCGCCATTTAACCGGGGTTAAAAAAATAAAAATTATATTTACATCTAGTTATTTTCAAAACAAGGATCAGAAAGAAAAACAACATAAAAAGACTCAAAAACAAAACACTCTAAATAAAATCCTAAATTCTCCCCCCCACACATAATTCTTACATTGTCATTAATGTAATGCTATTATCCCCCAATGCAAGAATTATATGTAAGAGAAAAGAACTATTAAACAAAAGAAACTTATGCAGCCTAAATGAACTTAAAAGCAGTAAACACAATTAACAAAGAAACATAAGAAATAAAATAAAAACAATAAAAATAATAAAAGAAAAAGGAAAAGAAAGAGAAAGCAAATCTGAATATGGAAGGTTGGCAATTTCATCTTTAATTGGGCTGCCTTCCCAATTAACACTTGAGTTAGTGTTTTGAATCTAACCAACACCCCTTCTTGGCTTTTTAGGCTTGTCAGGCTCATACATGAAATTTCCCAAATTTATGCGTTTGAGAGGAAGCTTTCTTTGCACAACAGTGGATGCATACTCCATTACAAGTATTATTCCATCATCATTGGTGGTGCATATCTCATCGAGGAATGGTGCATCTTTTGGTACTTGTTGAATGACATCCACAAACAAACTGTTTAAGGTTTCCAGCGTGTCTTGTTCATGTTCATCCTCCTTGAACTTTGCGAATCTACTAGGAAAAGGTGGAGAAGAAACATTAGTAAAAATTGGAATCTCAAACGTTACCTCAGGTGCCGAAATACTCTTATTTGGATCATTGGCTTCATTATCCTCAAGAATAGAATTCATCTCTAATTTTGTCTCATCCTCATCTTGTTCCTCATTCCTCAAGGTCACAATAGTAGCATTCTCCTTTGGGTTAATCACCGTTTGGGAAGGGAGTGCTAGAGATTTTTCTGCTACTAATTCCACCATACTACTAGCCAATAGGCTTATTTGCCTTTCCAAACTCTGGATGCTTGCCCTTGTTTCCTGTTGAAATTGCAAAGTATCAGTAACAAGAGAATGTACAAGATCTTCTAAAGAAGTACCTGAGTTTTGAGTCATATGTGGTGGTTGAAAAAGATCTGGTTCTTGAGACCATGATTGATTGAAGCTAGATGGATGAGTGTAATTGGCATAAGGATCTACTTCTTGGTAATTTTCTGAGTAGCCATAATTAGTATGATCCCACCATCCCTCAAGGTAAGTGTTTGAGTAATGATCATACTGTTGGTCTTGGAACATTTGATGGTCTTGACATCCTCCCATGGCCAATTGTTGAACTCGGGAGGTGAGCTTGGCTTGTTGATTCTCCATGTTCATGTATGCCACCAACTCTTCAAGTGTTAGATTGCTCAATTCCATCATTTTTTTTATTTTTTATTTTTTTTTCTTTTCAAAATTTGATAAGAAAAACCCGTATGTACAAGAAAATAAAACTCATTAGAACTGAAAATAAGAATAAACCAAGTAACAAATAAACTAAAGAAAATAATCCCCGGCAACGGCGCCAAAAATTTGATGCACCCAAAAGAGTGTATCTTATTTAACCTTGCACTAAAAAGATCAATTGTAAGTATAATGATTAGCAAGGGTCGAGTCCTCAGGGATTGGGTTTTAATCTATGAGTTATTAGTTTATAACTTACGTTCAAAGAAAACAATAAAAGAAAAGGGGTTTTTGAAGCCAGATTTAAACTAAAGTAAATAATAAGAATAAGATGCAAGGCGGTATAACCAGCCAATAAAAATATATATACTAAATTAGGCGGTATAACCAGCCAATAAAAATATATATACTAAATTAGGCGGTATAACCAGCCAATAAAAATAAAACAAAGTTAATATACAAATTAGGCGGTATAACCAGCCAATAAAAATAAATATACTTTTAAAAATAAGCAAACTAGAAAAGTAAGAAAACAAGTAAGTAAGAAGAATCAAATATGAAAAATATGGTTAAGGTTTCATTCTCCACCACTAGACATCATTAAGAATCAATTTCAGATCTATCAATATCAACCAACTATCAAAGTTAACAACCGTAGATAACAACAAGCTCTGTTATCCCAATCTTTCCTTAGTTTGTCGTTAAATAGAACAAGCTCTCTATTTAATCTCTAACCATTAAACAACCTAGAATAAGCTCTCTAAATTCAATTTAATGGCAGCTTTATGATGAGAAAGATAGGTTGATCTAAGCAACAAACACATAAGCTCGGATTGTTCAACTTAGGTTATGTTCCACTTTGCAATTATTGAAAACTTGACCATAATCATTAATCACAAATTGCCACTTATGAATAGGAAATCAAGACAATTACACGGATCAAGACTCCTAGACTAGCAATAGATAATTATCAAGATCTATCTAGTTGTACACCTAAATAAATCAAGACAACATCATGAACAATTCTTGTAGAAGAACATAAGCAACTTTGATAGAAAATTAATGATAGATAGAATCTGAAAATCAATCACAAAACATGTCTAGGGCTTTGAAATCACCCTTAACCAAATAGAAGTTTAGCCTAGCATAGGCATTGTAAACATAAACATAAAATTAAAGAGAATCTAAGAAGGAAATAAAAGAAAGAAAGAAGAAGAAGAAAATAAAGAAAAAGAAAACTAGAGAAAAGAAAGAAGAAGAAAACTTAGAGAATTTTATTACAATGGCTAATATCCTACCAATGTACAATATGATCCTCTACAATCATCCAAGGCCCTCTATTTATACACATTTTGGAGGGCTAAATGACAAGAGACAAGCTTTACAAATTTCAAAGGTAGGTATAATAGGTGGGTGCATTTTTCTAATAATTTTCGTCATATTGTATGACAATTTTGATCAGCCAACTTGATGGTCGATTTTGTCAATTTTGGAGGCCTGATCTGATCACATGGTCTTCTAGAAAAATGTTCCCCTATCAGTTACTGATCCATAGCCGTTGGAATCAGCTCATTTGCTGATGTGGATAAGAAGATATGGGCAAAATACGAAAACAGGTCAGCACAGACGTCATTGCACATCAGCCAACTTGATGGTCGATTTCGCTAGGGAAAACGACTCCGTTTCAAGAAGTGTAAAACATAAAAAAGATAGATATGCCTCTTAACTTTGCACGGTTAAAAGTTCAGCTTTATTGCTTCAGTGAAACTCCAGATCTAGCTGATATGGCAAAAGGTGTCGGAACTGGAACTGAACTGGATTTGCCCTTAATTCTAGTAATCTGAAATCACTCAAAGAAACTTGTGAAAAACACCAAATTACATAAAAATATAAAAGATCATAAACACAATTAGGCTAAACAATAATAACTCGTATTTGACACAAAACAATAATAAAATATAACTAAAAACTATATAATTATACGAGTTATCATTGGTCTTGGAACACTTGATGGCCTTGACATCCTCCCATGGCCAATTGTTGAACTGGGGAGGTGAGATTGGCTTGTTGATTCTCCATGTTCATGTATGCTATCAACTCTTCAAGTGTTAGATTGCTCAATTCCATCGTTTTCTTTTTCTTTCTTTTTTTCAAAATTTGATAAGAAAAACCTGTATGTACAAGAAAATAAAACTAATTAGAACTGAAAATAAGAATAAACCAAGTAACAAATAAACTAAAGAAAACAATCCCCGGCAACGGCGCCAAAAACTTGATGCACCCAAAAGAGTGTATCTTATTTAACCTTGCACTTAAAAAGAATCAATTGTAAAGTATAGTGATTAGCAAGGGTCGAGTCCTCAGGGATTGGGTTTTAGTTTATAAGTTAATAGTTTAAAACTTAAAAACAAGTAAACAAAAGTAAAGGAGATTTTGAAATCAGATTTAAACTAAAGTTAATAATAAAAGTAAGATGCAAGTAAGAAATAAGAAATCAAATATGAGAGAAATATGGTTAAGGTTTCATTCTCCACCACTAGGCATCATTAAGAATCAATTTCAAATCTATCAATATCAACCAACTATCAAAGTTAACAACCGTATATAAAACAAGCTCTGTTATCCCAATCTTTCCTTAGTTTGTCGTTAAATAGAACAAGCTCTCTATTTAATCTCTAACCATCAAACAACCTAGAATAAGCTCTCTAAATTCAATTTAATGGCAGCTTTATGATGAGAAAGATAGGTTGATCTAAGCAACAAACACATAAGCTCGGATTGTTCAACTTAGGTTATGTTCCACTTTGCAATTATTGAAAACTTGACCATAATCATTAATCACAAATTGCCACTTATGAATAGGAAATCAAGATAATTACACGGATCAAGACTCCTAAACTAGCATTAGACAATTATCAAGATTTATCTAGTTGGCCACCTAAACAAATCAAAACATCATCATGAACGATTTTAATGGAAGAACATAAGCAACTTTGATAGAAAACAATAATAGATAGATTCTGAAAATTAATTACATAACATGTCTAGGGCTTTGAAATCACCCTTAACCAAATAAGTTTAGCCTAACATAAGCATGGAACCTAGATTAAGCATGTAAGCTAGACCCTAAGAACTCTCGTTTCAAGAACCTAAGTTTGATAGGTTGAACGCCACAAAGAAAGAATTCTTTGATAAGTTCCTAAGTTCTTTCAAGAACTAAAAAGAGAAAACTCTCACTGAATAAAATCAGACTTAATTGATAAAAAGATAATTGAAGTAGGCGGCTAAGACATATATTTATAGCCTCCCTACGATAACCCTAATCTACTAAGTAATAATATGTAAAATATGGGCTGAACATGCTCAAGCCCAAACCTAAATAATTAAAAGATGTCCATGTTACAAAATATAGGCCCAATTGCCTATGTAATTATAAGAATTAAAATAAACCCAAATAAGCCCTCTTAATGTGCCACCTTGTGTTCTTGAATCACATGGATCAAACTTGGATGCAAGCCCATCTTGCATGTTGAAGCCTTTCTTAAATAACTTGCAACATGGCCCAAGTGAATTCCACCCATTCTTGCCATGTTTCCTAGATCTTCTTGGATCTTGGCCCATATAGAAATTGTCATGGGATTGAGCCATCTTGGATCCTATCATTCCCCCTTTCCTCGAAAAGATTCGCCCTCGAATCTTAGCCTTGTGCGTGAGAATGACGGTGCAAGATACTAAATCAAGGTGATGGACAATGCCGTTTATGGGTGGCAACCCTTCCTGCAACTCCTCCGAAAATAAATCCTCACAATCCTTCAACAAAGAAACAGAAAAAATAGGAAGAGATTGGTTAGGAGCATCAAGAATAAAAACCTCACTCTCCTTTGCATCAGTAAAATTCTCAAATTCTATGTTTTCCTCGGCAGGAATTGTCTCCTTTTCCACTAGTGGCTCCTTTCTTACTTCTTTAATTTCAGCCACCTCTATTTCTTTTTCACTTTTTTTTTTTTTACTCTCTGTTTCTTCTTGCTTTTCTTTATTTGCAGCCACCTCACTTTCTTTTTCTTTTTTTCTTCTCTCTTTTTCACTTTTTTTTCTTCTCCATATTTCTTCCTCTTGTTGCACAAACCTCTCAAACGATAAGGTGATCTCTTTCATCTCTTGTAGAGCTTGTTTTACTTCGTCGCATAATGTGAGAGACATCTTAAAGTCGCTGCAAAACAATTTTGGTTAGTAAAAAAAAAATGAATGTCGATTCTTTCCACTTCTTTTCAATCTTTTTCGAATCTTTTGTTCTTTTTCTTGCTGTACGAACACTTTTCTTTCTTTCTGTCTTTCTTTTTTTCAAGAACGAGACTTCTTGATTTTCTTGAAATCTCGGATAAACTTTTTTTTTTCTTGGGACTGTTCAAATGCCCCTCTGAATTCTTGAATTTTTTTTTTCAAGATTCGGATCAAGAATCGATAAGAAGAAATTTTAATTCATCAAGAATTCAAGAAACGAAATTTTGATTTAAACCACTTTTCAAGACTGAAACCCCAAACTTAGACTGCCTAAAAACTATAACCCTAGGAAAAATGCCTAAAGCTATAACCCCAAGACAAGAATGCTGAAACCCCAAAATCTTGTTATTGAATTTGTTATGATAGTATCTAAACCAACTTCCAAGAATGAAACCCCAAACGAAAACTGCCCTAAAAACTATAACTATTAGACAAAGAAAGCCTAAAGCTATAACCCCTATGACAAGTATGTCTGAAACCCCAAAACAAAAAAAAAAGTTGAGAAAAACTCCAATACCCTATGGTAAAGAAGATAAAAAGATTTGACCTGATTGGTTCCTAAGCTCTGATACCAACTGATGTGAACCCTAGGGGTTAAACCCTTTGAACCCACTAACAAATTGAAATACCTAACCCAGAAAAGCCAAGATTCAGGCAAAGAAAACTTAAACCCTTAAAACCCTGTTTCAAAGAACCTAGATTAAGCATGTAAGCTAGACCCTAAGAACTCTCGTTTCAGGAACCTAAGTTTGATAGGTTGAACGCCACAAAGAAAGAATTCTTTGATAAGTTCCTAAGTTCTTTCAAGAACTAAAAAGAGAAAACTCCACTGAATAAAATCAAACTTAATTGATAAAAAGATAATTGAAGTAGGCGGCTAAGACATATATTTATAGCCTCCCTACGATAACCCTAATCTACTAAGTAATAATATGTAAAATATGGGCTGAACATGCTCAAGCCCAAACCTAAATAATTAAAAGATGTCCATGTTACAAAATATAGGCCCAAATGCCTAAGTAATTATAAGAATTAAAATAAACCCAAATAAGCCCTCTTAATGTGCCACCTTGTGTTCTTGAATCACATGGATCAAACTTGGATGCAAGCCCATCTTGCATGTTGAAGCCTTTCTTAAATAACTTGCAACATGGCCCAAGTGAATTCCACCCATTCTTGCCATGTTTCCTAGATCTTCTTGGATCTTGGCCCATATAGAAATTGTCATGGGATTGAGCCATCTTGGATCCTATCACAAAGTGTCCTCGTACGCACACGACTGGGACTCTGAATCACCACTGCTACATAGAACATTTGAATCTTCGTTGGACCCCGAAATTTTGCAATGGGAAGAGAGCATGGAGAGGAAGGGGTTTAAGGCATTTAGGTATAGTGTGCATAAAATAGCATTATTCTTATTAAAACATTCTGGAAGATCAGGATTAAGAATGACAATGGAGACGAGGGCAGAGATTGCCTCATCCACCTCCGCCCCACTCTTGCATGGATTTTGGAAACCTCCACCTTCATGGATGTCGATTACATCCATAACCGTTCCACGCTACTCCACTCCGCTACACCCCAATTTCATTAATTATTTTTAACTTAATATTGTAAAAAGTTATATTATAATTTTTTCATGAATATAATTTTAGTATATATAATTCTTTAATATATATATATATAATTATTAGTATATATATGATTTTAGTACATATATCTAATATATATACTAAAAGTATCAAAACATGCATTTACCAAAACCACCTCCGCCCCTGTTTTTCTAAAAAAAAAAAAAAAACTCTCTATTTGGAACGGATCGATGCGAAATCTATCAGTCAAATCGGGTTTTGCCATCCCTAATCAGGATATCATGAATGACCAAATGACATAAGGCATGATTACCGGTCAATAAAAAAATGAATACGAGCAAGTGATCATATAATAGTTATTCAGTAAAATACAAAAATGAAAATATAATAATAAGTAGAAGGATGATATGACAAAAGACTAAAACAATCACATTAAGAATTTGCAATTGTAGCCCAAAATAAATTGAGTAATAAAGAAATAGCCATCAAATTTCCCATGATCACGTAAAGTGATGAAGATATAGAAACCAAACCTGTACATATGCTCAACAAAGTCATCAATAAGAACAGGCCAAGCACCTGCAAAATAACCAAACAAACTAAGATTCAAGTAGCACAAATACATGAGAGCCCATAGGACAGATTTAGGGAAACTTAATACCTCCAGGATCATACCCTTCCAGATTTTCATGTACACACCTACTAAAAGCTAAAACTTGCTGCCAAGTACCCTCCGAAATATTGTGACGCTGATTTTCCTAAAAGGAAATCAAAGACATTAATTGCCTTAATCAAGAGACTGACAATAGGTCATTAGCAGCTATACTTTCAACTTGAACTAATAGTGCAGTGATGCACCCAAAAGAGTGTATCTTATTTAACCTTGCACTAAAAAGATCAATTGTAAGTATAATGATTAGCAAGGGTCGAGTCCTCAGGGATTGGGTTTTAATCTATGAGTTATTAGTTTATAACTTACGTTCAAAGAAAACAATAAAAGAAAAGGGGTTTTTGAAGCCAGATTTAAACTAAAGTAAATAATAAGAATAAGATGCAAGGCGGTATAACCAGCCAATAAAAATATATATACTAAATTAGGCGGCATAACCAGCCAATAAAAATAAAACAAAGTTAATATACAAATTAGGCGGTATAACCAGCCAATAAAAATAAATATACTTTTAAAAATAAGCAAACTAGAAAAGTAAGAAAACATGTAAGTAAGAAGAATCAAATATGAAAAATATGGTTAAGGTTTCATTCTCCACCACTAGACATCATTAAGAATCAATTTCAGATCTATCAATATCAACCAACTATCAAAGTTAACAACCGTAGATAACAACAAGCTCTGTTATCCCAATCTTTCCTTAGTTTGTCGTTAAATAGAACAAGCTCTCTATTTAATCTCTAACCATTAAACAACCTAGAATAAGCTCTCTAAATTCAATTTAATGGCAGCTTTATGATGAGAAAGATAGGTTGATCTAAGCAACAAACACATAAGCTCGGATTGTTCAACTTAGGTTATGTTCCACTTTGCAATTATTGAAAACTTGACCATAATCATTAATCACAAATTGCCACTTATGAATAGGAAATCAAGACAATTACACGGATCAAGACTCCTAGACTAGCAATAGATAATTATCAAGATCTATCTAGTTGTACACCTAAATAAATCAAGACAACATCATGAACAATTCTTGTAGAAGAACATAAGCAACTTTGATAGAAAATTAATGATAGATAGAATCTGAAAATCAATCACAAAACATGTCTAGGGCTTTGAAATCACCCTTAACCAAATAGAAGTTTAGCCTAGCATAGGCATTGTAAACATAAACATAAAATTAAAGAGAATCTAAGAAGGAAATAAAAGAAAGAAAGAAGAAGAAGAAAATAAAGAAAAAGAAAACTAGAGAAAAGAAAGAAGAAGAAAACTTAGAGAATTTTATTACAATGGCTAATATCCTACCAATGTACAATGTCTCATACAATCATCCAAGGCCCTCTATTTATACACATTTTGGAGGACTAAATGACAAGAGACAAGCTTTACAAATTTCAAAGGTAGGTATAATAGGTGGGTGCATTTTTCTAACAATTTTCGTCATATTGTATGACAATTTTGATCAGCCAACTTGATGGTCGATTTTGTCAATATTGGAAGCTTGATCTGATCACATGGTCTTCTAGGAAAATTTTCCCCTATCAGTTAGTGATCCATAACCGTTGGAATCAGCTCATTTGCTGATGTGGATCAGACGATATGGGCAAAATACCAAAATAGGTCAGCACAGACGTCATTGCACATCAGCCAACTTGATGGTCGATTTCGCTAGGGAAAACGACTCTGTTTCAAGAAGTGTAAAACATGAAAAAGTTAGATACGCCTCTTAAATTTGCACGGTTAAAATTTCAGCTTTATTGCTTTTGTGAAACTTCAGATATAGCTGATATGGAAAAAGGTGTCGGAACTGGAACTGAACTGAATTTGCCCTTAATTGTTGATTTAACCTAGTAATCTGAAATCACTCAAAGAAACTCGTAAAAAAAACACCAAATTACATAAAAATATAAAAGATCATAAACACAATTAGACTAAGCAATAATAACTCGTATTTGACACAAAACAATAATAAAACATAACTAAAAACTATATAATTATACGAGTTATCATGCAGTAACAGAACACATGTACAGCCCAAGAGACGACTATCATCCATATTCACGTACTTGGCATGCTCACTAACAATCGAAACTGGAGCAACAGACAAGTCACTCCCTATATGATAAAATGAGTGCTAGATAACATCTTATACCTATTATTGTAATAATAAATCATTTATTAAGTACAGGCAACAACAAATATCACGATTCTAATGAAAGTTTCATGCAAAAATTAAAGTGGTCTTAGACATTGGGACAACAACCAAGAGTTTCACAAGATGCCTCTGAGACAAACATAAAGTGTTAGTAGCTTAGTATCAGTCATAATCATACCTCAACAAAGTGACACCATTGGTTAAGCAATCGAAACCTGCCAGCTAAGACTAATCTCCATGCAGCAATCGCCCTGCTTACAGCTATCAATCATGCCAAAGAAAAAAGAAAAGATTTAAATACAATACCAGAGAAATTCCTTGTAATTTACAGCTTAGATAGCCTCAATATTTATTCCAAGGATAAATCAATAAAAGCATTTGCATTTAAATAAGCAGCATGTATTCTTTTGAAATAAAATTGCAAATAAAAAAAATAAAGGATAAAATAACCCAAAAAAAAAAGCTAAACTTTACTCTTTACCTAAATAAGTTTTTACAGTTTTATTACATTCAAATAAATCTTAATTTTTAATTTGCACTCAAATAAATCGTAACTTTTAATTTATACTTAAATAAACAGTTAACATTTAATTTATATATTAATAAACTCTTTAAATAAGTTAATATTTTATTTAAGATAAAAATTTATTTAGATACAAATTAAAATAAAATTTTATTTGAATACAATAAAAATATAACAATTTATTTATAAAAAAAAACAATTTAGAAACTTTTTTAATATTTTAACCTAAAATAAACTTTTTAATAACCTAATTTATTCATCTTGAATTATTTTTAATGCAATAAAATATATTTGAGTTGATGTGCTCAAACAAAGTTAAGTTGTTTTTTTAATGAAATAGTATTGATTATAAATTATATTGGATTATATTTTTTTTATATAATCTAACATCCATAAAATTTTCTTGCTACCAAGAAAAGAACATAGTAAATACTACTATATTTAAAAATAAAAAAAAAGCATAGTAGAATTAAATTTTATTTATTATATACATATATGTTATTTAATTTAACAATTTAACTTTTTCACCAAATATGTAAAAAATATGAACATGTTGCAAAATCTTTCTACTAGTTTATACCTAGCACTCTATATGTAAGTATATATAACTGATGCACTCAAAAGAGTATATCTTATTGAATCCTTGTACTAAAAATATCAGTTGTAAAGTATAGTAGTTAGCAACGATCGAATCCACAGAGATTGGTATTTAATTTATCAATCACTAGTTTAAAACTTAAATTCAAAGAAAACAAAAGTTAAAGTGGAGGTTTTTTAAATTAGTTTAAACTAAAGCAAACAATCAAAAAAAGAAAGCAAGTAAATAAGAAGTAATCAAATATGAGAAAAGTATGGTTAAGGTTTCATTCTAGACATCATTGAGAATCAATAATAAGATCTATCAACATTAATTAACTATCAAAATTATCAATCGTAGATAACAACAAGCTCTGTTACCCTAATCTTTCCTTAGTTCGTTGTTAAATAGAATAAGCTCTGTATTTAATCTCTAACCACTAGACAACCTAGAATAAGCCCTCTAGATTTAATGTAATGGCAGCTTTATGATGACTTTCGAATTTTTTGGGCGCTGCGACTCCAGACTCCGGCACTGGTCGCTGATTTTTATGATGCACATTCTCATACTTCGTCGACTGATTTGGATGCCCATTTCTTGTCCGATTTTGATGTGTGACCTATCGTTGGAAAGGTATTTAAGTAAGCTTGAAACGTCAAGAAGGAAGTTTCTTCAAATAAGGACTTTAACATAATGTTTTCTTTGCAACAAGCTCCTAAGGTCAAATCTGCCTTCTTGCTTTGCAACTCGAAATTGATCTTTTTGACTCCCAAGTCTTCTTCCATCTTGTGATTATGATTTTGTAAGCTCTTTAACATCATATTTGACATCTTTTGACTTCATCTCTTCCAAAATACCTATAATTCATAAAATCATATTAATTTTCAAGGAACTTAAGAATTAAAGCACAAAGTATAAGCAAATAATATATATAAAATATATGAAATTAAGCACCTATCAAATTCCCCCACACTTAGTCTTTTGCTAGTCCTCGAGCAAAATCAAATACAAATAAAATAAGAAATTCTAATCTAGTCCACTTTCAATAAAAATGAGAGACAATTATTAAACAAGTCTTATAACTAAACAATAACTTAAAGAGTTTCACAAAGAATCATGCTTGATAGTAAATGGGTTGAGTAAAGCTAACATTAACGTAACATATCTCAATCAAAATAGGGCATGTTCAAACTTAATCTCAACTTCTCACATGGGATACTCTCATGATTTTCACTCTTTAAAGTAGTGGTAAAGTGTTTACACTCAATCAATCTCATGAAAACAGTTCTACCATATGCTTGCTTGTCCACCTATTCTCCACTACTTAGATCATACAACTTCATAAATCAAGAGGTCTTTATTCAGGGTTGTAATGGGGCCAAGGGATTGTAATGTGTAAAGAATAAAAAGGAAAAGATATCACAAAGGTTCCAAAGACTTCATAGAATTTAGAGACAAAATAAGATGTTGCAAATAAAACTTTCTCAATATTCCTTGGAAGTACATAATCACATAGGCTGAATATTTCATGTTGAGCCTTTGTTTCATTCTAACCAACTGTGTAAAATTCTTTTTTCTTTTCTTTAACTAGAAGTTCAAGAGATGATTCATTTTTTTTTATATGGGAATGTATTTTTTTACAATGTTCCCTTTTCTTTTTCTCTTGACTGTTGCCTTTCTCCTCCCCACATTTATCTTTTGTTCTAACCCAAATTCTCAAAAAGTATCCCTTGTTTTTACAATATGTCTCAAACATTCTAGTCCATCTTTAAAACAAGGGTAAAGATATAAATGTGTTTAGGCTAGGTGTAAGATGTGGTTACCAATAAAATAGCTTGATCAATATAGGCTCAAATTGGCTCACTATAGGGATGTTCTCTTGGAACATCAATAATGGATGGCTGTTTGGCCCTGGTTATAATCCTAGCCTCTATCATATTCATGTTGTCACATGCATCAATATAGTCTCAAAACAGTTTAAAGCAAGTTCTAGAGAATCATGTAATCGTAAGAGCACTCAAGAAAGAAATTAGATTGATATGTATAATGCATCAATCATATAGGCTCAAAAACTCACAAGGATGATTATACAAGTCAATATTAAGTCTAAACATGCTTCTTTCTCAATCAACATATCATTTTAAAATTGGTTCATGAAAAATAGTGATATCAAGCTTAATTCTCATGAAAATCTTACCACTAATGATCAGTTTTAGACCTATTCAATTCATATCTCATCATAATAAGGAAAGTAACTAGAACACACCAAAAACAAACTAAAACTAAAGGAAATCCTAAATTCTTCTCCCCACACTTAATTCTTACATTGTCCTCAATGTAATTATATTATCCCCAAATATAAGAATCATGTGTAAAAGAAAAGAATTACTAATCAAAACAAACTAAAGAAAAACAATAAAAGATAGAATTATGGAGGGTAAGGAATAGCAAATCTGATTATAATATGTGCTCTCCATCCTTTTGGGCTGCCTCCCAAGAAGCGCTTGGCTTATTGTCCTCAGCTTGTCTTAGACCCATGCCATCATCCTTTACCCATTCTTGGCTTTTTGGAATCTTTTAGCTTACGGCTCTTCTTTCTTCTCACTTGTGATGCCACCTTGCTAGTTAACTCCAAGAGTTTTTTGTGGTAATGAATCAAAGATGTTAATTGAAAAACATGAATAGCTATTACTTGGATACCTCACCTCTTCAAAAATGTGAAAATGTATGATCTTATCATCAAATTCCATGGTGAGGGTGCCATCATGTACATCAATTTTGGTCTTGGCTATCTTTAAGAATGGTCTCCCTAATAATCTATGAGTTATTAGTTTATAACTTACGTTCAAAGAAAACAATAAAAGAAAAGGGGTTTTTGAAGCCAGATTTAAACTAAAGTAAATAATAAGAATAAGATGCAAGGCGGTATAACCAGCCAATAAAAATATATATACTAAATTAGGCGGTATAACCAGCCAATAAAAATATATATACTAAATTAGGCGGTATAACCAGCCAATAAAAATAAAACAAAGTTAATATACAAATTAGGCGGTATAACCAGCCAATAAAAATAAATATACTTTTAAAAATAAGCAAACTAGAAAAGTAAGAAAACAAGTAAGTAAGAAGAATCAAATATGAAAAATATGGTTAAGGTTTCATTCTCCACCACTAGACATCATTAAGAATCAATTTCAAATCTATCAATATCAACCAACTATCAAAGTTAACAACCGTAGATAACAACAAGCTCTGTTATCCCAATCTTTCCTTAGTTTGTCGTTAAATAGAACAAGCTCTCTATTTAATCTCTAACCATTAAACAACCTAGAATAAGCTCTCTAAATTCAATTTAATGGCAACTTTATGATGAGAAAGATAGGTTGATCTAAGCAACAAACACATAAGCTCGGATTGTTCAACTTAGGTTATGTTCCACTTTGCAATTATTGAAAACTTGACCATAATCATTAATCACAAATTGCCACTTATGAATAGGAAATCAAGACAATTACACGGATCAAGACTCCTAGACTAGCAATAGATAATTATCAAGATCTATCTAGTTGTACACCTAAATAAATCAAGACAACATCATGAACAATTCTTGTAGAAGAACATAAGCAACTTTGATAGAAAATTAATGATAGATAGAATATGAAAATCAATCACAAAACATGTCTAGGGCTTTGAAATCACCCTTAACCAAATATAAGTTTAGCCTAGCATAGGCATTGTAAACATAAACATAAAATTAAAGAGAATCTAAGAAGGAAATAAAAGAAAGAAAGAAGAAGAAGAAAATAAAGAAAAAGAAAACTAGAGAAAAGAAAGAAGAAGAAAACTTAGAGAATTTTATTACAATGGCTAATATCCTACCAATGTACAATACCTCTTACAATCATCCAAGGCCCTCTATTTATACACATTTTGGAGGACTAAATGACAAGAGACAAGCTTTACAAATTTCAAAGGTAGGTATAATAGGTGGGTGCATTTTTCTAACAATTTTCGTCATATTGTATGACAATTTTGATCAGCCAACTTGATGGTCGATTTTGTCAATATTGGAAGCTTGATCTGATCACATGGTCTTCTAGAAAAATGTTCCCCTATCAGTTAGTGATCCATAGCCGTTGGAATCACCTCCTTTGCGGATGTGGATCAGAAGATATGAGAAAAATACTAAAACAGGTCAGCACAGACGTCATTGCACATCAGCCAACTTGATGGTCGATTTCGCTAGGGAAAACGACTCTGTTTCAAGAAGTGTAAAACATGAAAAAGTTAGATATGCCTCTTAACTTTGCACGGTTAAAATTTCAGCCTTATTGCTTCAGTGAAACTCGAGATATAGCTGATATGGAAAAAGGTGTCGGAACTGGAACTGAACTGGATTTGCCCTTAATTCTAGTAATCTGAAATCACTCAAAGAAACTTGTGAAAAACACCAAATTACATAAAAATATAAAAGATCATAAACACAATTAGACTAAACAATAATAACTCATATTTGACACAAAACAATAATATAACATAACTAAAAACTATATAATTATACGAGTTATCAGCCTAGCATAGGCATTGTAAACATAAACATAAAATTAAAGAGAATCTAAGAAGGAAATAAAAGAAAGAAAGAAGAAGAAGAAAATAAAGAAAAAGAAAACTAGAGAAAAGAAAGAAGAAAACTTAGAGAATTTTATTACAATGGCTAATTTCCTACCAATCTACCATATGATCCTCTACAATCATCCAAGGCCCTCTATTTATACACATTTTGGAGGGCTAAATGACAAGAGACAAGCTTTACAAATTTCAAAGGTAGGTATAATAGGTGGGTGCATTTTTCTAACAATTTTCGTCATATTGTATGACAATTTTGATCAGCCAACTTGATGGTCGATTTTGTCAATATTGGAGGCCTGATCTGATCACATGGTCTTCTAGAAAAATGTTCCCCTGTCAGTTACTGATCCATAGCCGTTGGAATCAACTCATTTGCTGATGTGGATAAGAAGATATGGGCAAAATACGAAAATAGGTCAGCACAGACGTCATTGCACATCAGCCAACTTGATGGTCGATTTCGCTAGGGAAAACGACTCCGTTTCAAGAAGTGTAAAACATGAAAAAGATAGATATGCCTCTTAGCTTTGTACAGTTAAAATTTCAGCCTTATTGCTTCAGTGAAACTACAGATATAGCTGATATGGCAAAAGGTGTTGGAACTGGAACTGAACTGGATTTGCCCTTAATTCTAGTAATCTGAAATCACTCAAAGAAACTTGTGAAAAACACCAAATTACATAAAAATATAAAAGATCATAAACACAATTAGACTAAACAATAATAACTCGTATTTGACACAAAACAATAATAAAACATAACTAAAAACTATATAATTATACGAGTTATCACACCCCCACACTTAGATTGTTGCTAGTCCCTAGCAACGACTCAATAAAAATAAAATAAGAAAATCTAATCTAATCCACTTTCGTAGGAAATCACGGTGGCACTTAGCATGTGACACAAGCCTTTAAACCTCTAGGTGTCCCTAGTGGACGAGTTTAGTCTCGTGAGGGTTTACTAGAACGATACCCACAAACATTGAAAAACTAAAATATAAATAAACTACATATACTAAAAATATTTATTCCTAATCCTTTCAATACAAATTAGAGACAATCTTTGAACAAGTCTTATAAACTAATCAATAGCTTAAAGAATTTCACAAAAATTCATGCTTGAATGTAAATTGTTTGAGTTAAGCCAATATTAACATAACATATCTCAATCAAAATAGTGCATGTTCAAATTTAATCTCAACTTCTCACATGATATACCCTCATGATTTTCACTCTTTAAAGTAGTGGTGAAGTGTTTACACTCAATCAATCTCATGAAAACAGTTCTACCATATTCTTGCTTGTCCACCTATTCTCCACTATTTAGATCATACAACTTCATGAATCAAGAGGTCTTTAATCAAGGTTGTAATGGGGCCAAGGGGTTTGTAATGTGGTTGAATAACAAAAGGATAAAGATATCACAAAGGCTCCAAAGAGTTCATAAATTTTAGAGACATAATAAGATCATACAAAGAAACTTCTCAAAACTCTTTACAAGTACATAGTCACCTAGGCCGAATATTCATGTTGGGCCTTTTCTTCATTCTAAACAACTTTGTAACATCTTTTTCTTTTTCCACAAATTCAAGAGATGATTCATATTTTTTACTTAGGAATGTATTTGCCGGTATTCCATTTCTTTTTCTCTTGACTTTTCTTTTCTTTTCCCCCCACACTTATTTCTTGTTTCTAACCCAAATTTTCAACTAAAAATATCCCTTGTTTTTTGCAATATGTCTCAAAATATATAATCCATCTTTAGAACAAGGGTAAGGATATAAGTATATTTAGGCTAGGTGTAAGTTGTGGTTACCAATAAAACAGCATATTTAATGTAGGCTCAAATTGGCTCACTAGTGGGGATGTTATCTTAGAACATTAATAATGGATGGCTGTTTGGCTCTGGTTATAATCCTAATGCCTTTATCATATTCATGTTGTCACATGTATCAATATAGTCTCAAACGGTTTAAAGCAAGTTCTAGAGAATCATGTAATCATAAGAGCACTCAAGAAAGAAATTAGATTGATTTGTATAATTCATCAATCATTATAGGCTCAAAAACTCACAAGGATGATTATACAAGTCAGATTAAGTCTAAACATGCTTCTTTCTCAATCAACATATCATATTAACATTGGCTCATAAAAAGGTTGACATCAAGCTCAATTCTCATGAAAATCTTCTCACTAATAAATCTGTTTTAGACTTATGCAATTCATATCTCATCATTGTATTAAAAAGGAATTTAAACACACTAAAAATAATAATAATAATAATAATAAAGACTCATAAAAAAAAATAGTAGACAAAAATAAAAGAAATCCTAAATCATTCCCCCCACACTTAATTCTTACATTGTCCTCAATGTAAGTCTATTAACCCAAATGAAAGAATCATGTGTAGGAGAAAAGAACTAATAACATAAGAATAGGAACAACTAAGACTCAAAACAAAACAAACTCATGCAACCTAAATAATCCTAAAATACTAAACAAAAATTAACAAGTAAACATAAAAAGATTAAAATCAAACTGACAAGGTATGTCTCAAGTCTCCCTTACTCAGACCTTGTTCAGAATGAATACTTCTAAATTGCTTAAAACACAACAAACTTTTTTTTTTTTTTTTAAATTAGCAAAATATGTCCCTTACCCCCTACTAAAATATGACATTGTCCCCAATGTCAAATTTTAAAGGTAGAATTTAGGAGATATTACCTGCAGAGGTTGCTAACCACTTATTATAACTGAGACACAACAAGCAAAATGTTAGATAATGTCACAAAGACAAAGTGCAATCCACTCCTTGCTCGTCCATATCACTTTTTCTTTTTCCGAGCGTTTGCGAAACAACCGTAGCAGATAAACACTCATAAGCTTGGAGCTTTTTAAGTAAATCTTCAATGGTTGTAGCAGAAATTATGGTTCTCCTTGCCTCTGAAAACATGAATCCATTATCCATAGCATTATCTAAATATGAAAGCAAATTACTAAAATAACCATTAATATTAAGCAAACCAATGGGTTTCTTATTTGTGACCAAAGATGACCAAGAAGCCACGCAAGCTATTTCTTCCAATGTACCCAGACCTCCTGGTAAAGCAATGAATGCATCGGCAGAATGGTACATGATTGTCATCCGTTCAGGGATACTCCAGACTTGTATTTCCTTACCCACGGTAGGTCCACAAAAACTTGTGAATAGTTTTGGCACGATTCCTAGAACTGGACTTCCTCCGGCGTGTGCTGCTGTAGCGACTGCTCCCATTAAACCCGTACTACCGCCTCCATAAATCAAGTGGATCTTTTGTTGGGCAAGTATTACTCCAACTTTTATGGCTTCATCAGCGAATATGTTATTTTTCCCTGGATAAGCACCTCCAAAGACACAAATTTTTTTAATGCGCTGGGATGAAGTACTTTCCATTTTTTTTTTCGAGTGCCTGAAAGAGAATGAGTACATGGTGTAATATATAGAGGACTGAGTAGTGAATCAGACAAGAGTAATAATGTCGCCGAAAGTGTATCTGACCTGTCAGAAGAAAATGTTAACCTAACAAAATATTTTTGCGTGATTTCAGGAAGAAAATCAAAAAGAGAAGAAAAAATCAACCGTAAAAGACAAATAAAAAAAACGAGAATAATTACACAAATCGAACAACACGTAAATTAAACCAAAATAAAGTTATTGCAAATCAAACCAAAAGCTGAGAAGTCATTTATTGTAGTTGTGATTGTGGCTCACATCTTTCTCTGGTTTTACGTCCAGAAACGGCTTAAACGCCTTCTATGAGTCGAGGATATGCTTCCCATCCAGTTTTCTTACAAGTTGGCAAACAGGGTCTTTTAACATCAGATTCCCAAGATGTTGCCATTCCCTTTGGAATTGCGGCCATAAATCAAGAATTTCTCTTTGTACGTCTCCACTAGGATGCGTCTCAAGAGAAAGTTGGATATTACCCAAATTCTCCTTACTCAGTCCATCCTTAATGAATTCAATTTTATCATCTCGATTAGAGGACGGAATCCCAATAGAACGACATTTACCGTTACACGTCCATCGTGCACATTTGTGGCAATTTGAACTCATGCGCTTTGCTCGTCGCTTCTTTGCAAAAGTGCTTCTACCTGTACCTGGTAAATGCAAAACAGGAAGATATTCATCTTCACGTACCTTGGCTTCAATTATCCAACGTATGTCTTCAGGAATCCCTTTGTGCATAAGCATTCTTAATCTTTCAAATCGAACTTGGTAAAGCTTCAGTAAAATATTTCGAGGAAAAGGAGGAAATCGTTTCTGCAATCTTGTGAGAATATCATCCATCCTGAAAAAAATGAAAAAAAAAATTGAAAGAGAAATTGGAAGAGAAATTTATATACAATATCAGTTTTGTGGGTAGCTGATGGAACCGATTTAAATAATCACGGAGTACCGTTATCCGCCATTTAACCGGGGTAAAAAAATAAAAATTATATTTACATCTAGTTATTTTCTAAACAAGGATCAGAAAGAAAAACAACATAAAAAAAACTCAAAAACAAAACACTCTAAATAAAATCCTAAATTCTTCCCCCCACACATAATTTTTACATTGTCCTCAATGTAATGCTATTATCCCCCAATGCAAGAATTATATGTAAGAGAAAAGAACTATTAAACAAAAGAAAAGAAAAACAATAAAAGATAGAATGATGGAGAGTAAGGAATATGCAAATCTGATATAATAGATGCTCTCCATCCTTTTGGGTTGCCTCCCAAGAAGCGCTTGGTTTATTGTCCTCAGCCTAACTTAGACCCATGCCATTATTATTCAACATACTTTGGCTCAAAAAGTGGAAACTCTTCCACATCTTGTATTGGAAAGTTCTCATAGTAAGGCTTCAGTCTATGACCATTCACTTTGAATGCCTTATCTGTTTTTGGGCTTTGGATTTCAACTGCACCATGAGTAAATACATTAGTAATAACAAAAGGTCCAACCCAACGAGAACGTAACTTACCTGGATATAACTTAAGGCGTGAATGGAAGAGAAGAACTTTTTGTCCAACAACAAATTCCTTTCTTGATATCATCTTGTCATGGAATGCCTTAGTCTTTTCCTTGTAAATCCTAGAATTCTGATAGGCATCATTCTTTATCTCCTCTAATTCTTGTAGGTCAAGTTTTCTTTTCTTTCCTGTCTCATCCATCTCCATGTTGCATTGTTTGATAGCCCAATATGATTTATGTTCCAATTCAACTGGAAGATGACAAGGCTTACCATAAACAAGTCGATAAGGAGACATACCAATGGGTGTCTTATATGCTGTCCTATAAGCCCAAAGTGCATCATCAAGTCGTGAACTCCAATCCTTCCTATTTGGATTAACTGTCTTTTCAAGGATGGACTTAACTTCTCGGTTTGACACTTCAGCTTGCCCACTAGTTTGAGGATGATATGAGGTGGAGACCTTGTGTGTGATGTTATACTTCCTCAAAAGTGCTTCCATAGTCCTATTGCAAAAGTGAGTACCTCTATCGCTGATTATGGCCTTTGGCGTTCCAAACCTAGCAAAGATGTTAGTCTTGACAAAATCTGAAACAACTTTAGAGTCATTAGTCCTAGTGGATTTTGCTTCCACCCACTTTGAAACATAATCAACGGCAAGTAAAATATAAAGATTACCAAAAGAAGGAGGAAAAGGTCCCATGAAATCCATGCCCCATACATCAAAAATTTCAACAATAAGTATTGGAGTTTGAGGCATTTGATTTCTAGCACCTAAGTTACCTGTTCTTTGGCAACGATCACATGACTTGCAAAAGAGGTATGCATCTTTGAATATGGTAGGCCAATAAAATCCAGAATCAAGAACTTTCATGGCTGTTCTTTTGGATCCAAAGTGTCCTCCACATGCATAAGAGTGACAAAAGGTGAGAATAGATTGAAATTCAGTTTCGAGTACACACCTTCTTATAATCTGATCGGAGCAATGCTTCCAAAGGTAAGGATCATCCCATATGTAGTATTTGGCATCACTCTTGATCTTATTTCTTTGAGCTTGTGTCAACTCTTGTGGCAACTTCTTGGTAACTAAGTAATTAACAATATCAGCATACCAAGAAGTTGTTGTACTTATAAAAAGAAGTTGCTCATCCGAAAAGTTCTCATTCAAGGGTAGTGCATCCTCTTCATGAACTAAACGGCTAAGATGGTCCGCAACCAGGTTGTCACTACCTCTCTTATCTTTTATCTCCAAATCAAACTCTTGTAAGAGAAGTATCCATCTAATCAACCTTGGTTTGGCCTCCTTTTTAGTGAGTAAGTACTTAAGGGCTGCATGGTCAGAATATACAATTACTTTAGTACCAATTAAATAAGATCGAAATTTTTCTAAAGCAAATACAACAGCCAAAAGTTCTTTTTCAGTAGTGGAATAGTTCAATTGAGCATCATTAAGAGTTCGAGAGGCATAATAAATGGCATGTGAGGCTTTGCCAACCCGTTGGCCCAAAACAGCTCCAATGGCATAGTCACTAGCATCACACATGATTTCAAAAGGTACATTCCAATCTGGTGGTTGGATGATAGGAGCTGATGTCAAGAGTCCCTTCAATGTTTCAAACGCCTCTTTGCATTTATCATCAAAGTGAAAAACCACATCTTTTTGTAGTAGCTTGAAAAGAGGTAATGTGATCTTTGAGAAGTCTTTGATAAATCTCCTATAGAAACCTGCATGTCCAAGAAAAGAACGAACCTCTCTCACATTTGTTGGAGGTGGTAAAGAATGCATAATATCTATTTTAGACTTATCAACCTCTATCCCTCTAGAAGAAATAACATGGCCCAAAACTATTCCTTGTTCTACCATAAAGTGACATTTTTCCCAATTCAAAACAAGGTTAGTTTCCATGCATCTTTCAAGTGCAAGTGTAAGGTTCTCTAGACATCTATCAAAAGAATCACCATAGACACTAAAATCATCCATAAACACTTCTATGATGTTCTCTACATAATCTGAAAATATGCTAACCATACACCTTTGGAATGTAGCTGGTGCATTACAAAGACCAAATGGCATACGCCGGTATGCAAAAGTACCAAATGGACATGTGAATGTTGTTTTCTCTTGGTCCTCCGGAGCAATGGCTATCTGATTATAACCTGAAAAACCATCAAGAAAACAATAATGAGAATGGCCAGCTAACGTTTCAAGCATTTGATCAATAAAAGGTAAAGGAAAGTGGTCTTTGCGAGTTGTGGAATTAAGTTTACGATAATCAATACAAACTCGCCATCCTGTTTGAATCCTAGTAGGAACAAGTTCATTCTCATTATTTGTTACCACCGTTACACCTGATTTCTTTGGAACCACTTGGACCGGGCTCACCCATTTGCTATCCGAGATAGGATAGATCACTCCAACAACTAGGAGCTTCAGTATCTCCTTTTTCACAACCTCCATCATAGGAGGGTTCAATCTTCTTTGTGCTTCTCTTGTTGGTTTGGACCCTTCCTCTAACAAAATCCGGTGCATGCACATGGATGGGCTTATTCCCTTGATATCGGCAATTGTCCAACCAATTGCTGTTTTATGCTCTCTAAGCACCCGGATAAGTCGCTCTTCTTGCAAAGGTGTGAGCTCTTTGGTAATGATGACAGGTAGTGTGTCCTTTTCACCTAAGAACACATATTTCAAGTGGTTCGGTAGTGATTTCAACTCTAAAGTTGGTGCCTGCAAAATGGAAGGTAGAAGTTTCTCATTAGATAATTGTAAATCAATAAATGAAACATCAAACCTTGCATCTTTAGGTGGCAGTGAGTGTAAAGATTCTAGTGCCCCTTCCACATGGTCACTCAAGACTAGTTCCCCTTTAGCATTCCACATTCCGAGATGTTTGCTAAGGACAATCTCCACACTATCTTCACCATCTAGCTCATAAGCTTGCTGCACTAGTGAGTCAATTATATCAATATTAAAAACAAAATGCACATCACTAGGATATCTCATGGCCTCAAAAATGTTAAAGCGAATTATTTCACCATCAAATTCCATAGTTAAAGTGCCATCATGTACATCTATTTTAGTTCTTGTTGTTTTCAAGAATGGTCTCCCTAATAGAATAGGTGTGGGATTAGAAGACATCTCATCTTCCATCTCAATAACATAAAAGTCAGAGGGAAAAACCAATTCATTAACCTGTACAAGAACGTCTTCTACAACTCCTCTTGGATAAGTGTTAGAACGGTCAGCAAGTTGTATTATAACACCGATTTCCTCTAATGGTCCTAGATTCAATGAAGCATAAATTTAATATGGCATGACATTAATAGATGCCCCTAGATCTAGCATAGCACGCTCAAACCTGGTGTTGCCTATTTTACAAGGAATGGTAAACATACCTGGATCCTTGCATTTAGGTGGGAGTTTCTTTTGAAGAACAGCTGACACATTCTCCCCCACACTTACCTTTTCATTCCATTTCAACTTCCGTTTAGATGTGCACAACTCTTTTAGGAACTTGGCATATCTTGGCACTTGCTTGATAGCATCTAGTAAAGGAATGTTCACCTCTACTTTCCGGAAAGTTTCCAAAATTTCCTTCTCTTGCTCCTCCTTCTTGGACTTTGCTAACCTGCCAGGAAAAGGTGGAGGAGTTATATAAGAAGGAAAGGATGGTTTAGGAATTACCTTTTTTAGTGGCTCGTTGGGATGTGAAGAGGATGCCATGGTATTGTTATCCCCTTGAGCACTATCATTTTGTGGTGTCTCTAGCTGTTTCCCACTTCTTAAAGTTATAGCATTGGCATTCTCTCTTGGATTCACTATGGTTTGGGAAGGTAATTTCCCAGAATCCCTTGCTTGCATTTGACTCATGGTTGTTGCCAATTGCCCTATTTGAGTCTCCAAATTTCGAATACTTGTCTTTGTTTCCTGTTGAAATTGAATTGTATTAGTAGAAAGAGCTTTAACAAGATCTTCAAGAGAAGTACCTGAATTTTGGGTGGGTGGTAGTTGTTGTCGGGTTTGGTATGATTGTTGCACTCTTTGCTGAAAACCCGGTGGCCTGTGGTCAAATGGTGGAGGAATAGCTTGTGATTGGTTCCCTCCATAATTGAAGTTTGGATGATCCCTCCATCCTGGATTGTAAGTGTTTGAGTAGGGATCATATTTCCTTGATTGGTTCTGAAATCCACCCATGGCATTCACATGTTCATTGGTATCCTCTTGAAGTGTTGGACACATATCAGTTTGGTGCCCTATGTTTGAACATATGCCACAAGCCTTTATTTGTTGTATTTTACCTATAGCCAATTGTTGAACAAGAGAAGTCAGTTTATCAAATTTTTGTTCAAGGGATGATATACTTACCTCATTAACTCTCTTAGGTTGTGGTGGTGGATCTTGTCTCATTGAGAACTGTTGAGAATTGGCTGCCATGTTGGAGATTAATGTTCTAGCAGCCCTGGGAGTCTTATCAACTAGAGCTCCCCCACTAGCGGCATCTATCATACTTCTCTCCATGGGCATGAGACCTTCATAGAAGTATTGGATGAGAAGTTGTTCACTTATTTGATGGTGTGGACATGATGCACAAAGTTTCTTGAACCTCTCCCAATATTCATATAAGGACTCTCCGTTGTATTGCCGAATCCCACATATCTCTTTCCTAATGTTGGCAGCCTTAGATGCTGGGAAATACCTTTCCAAGAATGCTTTCTTCAAATCATTCCATGTAGTGATGGTCCCGGATGGTAGATAGTAGAGCCATTCCTTTGCTGAATCAGCTAGAGAGAATGGGAAGGCTCTCAACTTAACTTGCTCTTCCGTGACCCCTGTTGGTCTCATGCTTGAGCAAACTACATGGAATTCCTTGAGGTGCTTATTTGGATCCTCTATTGCAAAACCATGAAAAGTTGGGAGAAGATGAATCAAACCAGATTTTAATTCAAAAGCTACCTCAAGATTAGCATATTCAATGCATAATGGTTGTTGACCCAAGTCCGGAGCGGCTAGCTCCTTGAGAGTTCGGTTGTCAGCTGCTGCCATCTCTCCTTGCTTCTCTTGGATGTTTTGGATCAACTCTTCGATTGGTTGTTGGTGAGAAGTTATAAATTCCCGAATTTTCCTAAGTCGTAAGTCTTCTTCGGGAGCTTGGAACATTCACTAATAAAAAAAAATAAGAAAATAAATAATTAGAACAGAAAATAAGAATAAACCAATAAACTAATAAACTAAAGAAAGCAATCCCCGGCAACGGCGCCAAAAATTTGATGCAGCCAAAAGAGTGTATCTTATTTAACCTTGCACTAAAAAGATAAATTGTAAGTATAGTAGTTAGCAAGGGTCGAGTCCTCAGGGATTGGGTTTTAGTTTATAAGTTAATAGTTTAAAACTTAAATTCAAGAACAATAAAAGAAAAGGGGTTTTTGAAGCCAGATTTAAACTAAAGTAAATAATAAGAATAAGATGCAAGGCGGTATAACCAGCCAATAAAAATATATATACTAAATTAGGCGGTATAACCAGCCAATAAAAATAAAACAAAGTTAATATACAAATTAGGCGGTATAACCAGCCAATAAAAATAAATATACTTTTAAAAATAAGCAAACTAGAAAAGTAAGAAAACAAGTAAGTAAGAAGAATCAAATATGAAAAATATGGTTAAGGTTTCATTCTCCACCACTAGACATCATTAAGAATCAATTTCAGATCTATCAATATCAACCAACTATCAAAGTTAACAACCGTAGATAACAACAAGCTCTGTTATCCCAATCTTTCCTTAGTTTGTCGTTAAATAGAACAAGCTCTCTATTTAATCTCTAACCATTAAACAACCTAGAATAAGCTCTCTAAATTCAATTTAATGGCAGCTTTATGATGAGAAAGATAGGTTGATCTAAGCAACAAACATATAAGCTCGGATTGTTCAACTTAGGTTATGTTCCACTTTGCAATTATTGAAAACTTGACCATAATCATTAATCACAAATTGCCACTTATGAATAGGAAATCAAGACAATTACACGGATCAAGACTCCTAAACTAGCAATAGATAATTATCAAGATCTATCTAGTTGTAGACCTAAATAAATCAAGACAACATCATGAACAATTCTTGTAGAAGAACATAAGCAACTTTGATAGAGAATTAATGATAGATAGAATCTAAAGTCAATCACAAAACATGTCTAGGGCTTTGAAATCACCCTTAACCAAATAGAAGTTTAGCCTAGCATAGGCATTGTAAACATAAACATAAAATTAAAGAGAATCTAAGAAGGAAATAAAAGAAAGAACGAAGAAGATTAAAATAAAGAAAAAGAAAACTAGAGAAAAGAAAGAAAAAGAAAACTTAGAGAATTTTATTACAATGGCTAATTTCCTACCAATCTACCATATGATCCTCTACAATCATCCAAGGCCCTCTATTTATACAAATTTTGGAGGGCTAAATGACAAGAGACAAGCTTTACAAATTTCAAAGGTAGGTATAATAGGTGGGTGCATTTTTCTAACAATTTTCGTCATATTGTATGACATATTTGATCAGCCAACTTGATGCTCAATTTTGTCAATATTGGAGGCCTGATCTGATCACATGGTCTTCTAGAAAAATGTTCCCCTGTCAGTTACTGATCCATAGCCATTGGAATCAGCTCATTTGCTGATGTGGATAAGAAGATATGGGCAAAATACGAAAACAGGTCAGCACAGACGTCATTGCACATCAGCCAACTTGATGGTCGATTTCGCTAGGGAAAACGACTCCGTTTCAAGAAGTGTAAAACATGAAAAAGATAGATATGCCTCTTAGCTTTGCACGGTTAAAATTTCAGCCTTATTGCTTCAGTGAAACTCCAGATATAGCGGATATGGCAAAAGGTGTCGGAACTGGAACTGAACTGGATTTGCCCTTAATTCTAGTAATCTGAAATCACTCAAAGAAACTTGTGAAAAACACCAAATTACATAAAAATATAAAAGATCATAAACACAATTAGACTAAACAATAATAACTCGTATTTGACACAAAACAATAATAAAACATAACTAAAAACTATATAATTATACGAGTTATCAGTCTTAGTTTCAAAGAAGCATAAATTGAATATGACATAACATTAATAGATGCTTCTAAGTCTAGCATGGCACGCTCAAACCTGGTGTTTCCTATCTTACAAGGAATGGTAAACATACTTGGATCCTTGCATTTAGGTGGGAGTTTCTTTTGAAGAATAGCTGACACATTTTCTACCATACTTACCTTTTCATTCCCCTTGAGCTTCCGTTTGGATGTGCACAATTCTTTGAGAAAATTTGCATACCTTGGCACTTGCTTGATAGCATCTAGTAAAGGAATGTTCACCTCTACTTTTCGGAAGGTTTCAAAAATGTCCTTCTCTTGCTTCTCCTTCTTGGATTTTGCTAACCTGCTAGGAAAAGGTAGAGGAGTTATATAAGAAGGAAAAGATGGTTTAGGAGTTACCGTTTGTAGTGGCTCATTGGGATGTGAAGATGCTGGCATGGTGTTGTCCTCCCCTTAAGCACTATCCTTTTGTGGTGTCTCAAGTTGTTTCCCACTTCTTAAAGTTATGGTTCTCTAGGATTCACTATAGTTTGGGAAGGTAATTTCCCGAAATCCCTTGTGATTGAGTCATTATTGTTGCCATTTGATTCTCTAAATTAAGGATACTTGCCTGAAAACTTGTCCTTGTTTCCTGAAGGTTTGCCTCCGTTTTCTGTTGAAATTGCAAATTATTAGTAACAAGAGAATTGACAAGGCCTTCAAGAGACTTACTTGAATTTTGAGGTGGAGGCATTTGTTCTCGGGTTTGGTATGATTGTTGCGTTCTTTGCTGAAAACCCGGCTGTCTATCTTTAAAGGGTGGAGGAGCAACTTGTGATTGGTTTCCTCCATAATTAAAGTTTGGATGATCCCTCCATCCTAGATTGTACATGTTTGAGTAGGGATCATACTTTCTTGGTGGGCCCGAAAATCCACCCATAGCATTAACATATTCGTTTGGATCATCTTGAAGTGTTGGACACATATCAGTTTGGTGCCCCATGTTTGAACATATACCACAAGCCTTAATTTGCTACATTTGACCTACAGCCATCCATTCCACAAGAGAAGTTAGTTTATCAAATTTTTGTTCAAGGGATGGTATACTTACCTTATTCACTTTCTTTGGTTGTGGTGGTAGTTCATCTCTCATGTTGAATTGTTGTGAGTTGGCTGCCATATTGGAGATGAGAAGTCTAGCAGCTTCTGGAGTTTTATCAACTAGTGCTCCCCCACTTGCTGCATCTATCATGCGTCTCTCCATGGGCAAGAGACCTTCATAGAAATATTGGATGAGCAGTTGTTCACTTACCTGATGATGTGGACATGATGCACAAAGTTTCTTGAACCTCTCCCAATATTCATATAAGGACTCTCCGTCGTATTTCCGAATCCCACATATCTCTTTTCTAATGTTGGCAGCCTTAGATGCTGGGAAATACCTTTCCAAGAATGCTTTCTTCATACCATTCCATGTAGTTATTGTCTCGGATGGTAGATAGTAGAGCCATTCCTTTGTCGAATCAGCTAAAGAGAATGGGAAAGCTCTTAACTTAATTTGCTCTTCTGTGACCCCAGTTGGCCTCATGCCTGAGCAAACTACATGGAATTCCTTAAGATGCTTATTTGGATCCTCTCTTGCAAAACCATGAAAAGTGGGGAGAAGATGAATCAACCCAGATTTTAATTCAAAAGCTACCTTAAGATTAGCATATTCAAAGTATAATGGTTGTTGATCCAAGTCTGGAGCGGCTAGCTCCTTGAGAGTTCGGTTGTCAGCAGCCATCTCTCTTTGTTCCACTTGGATGGTTTGGATCAACTCTTCGTTTATTCTATGGTGGAAAGCTATGAATTCCTGAATTCTCCTAAGTCCTAAGTGAGGTTCTTCTTCTTTGGGAGATTGGGACATTCACTGAAAAAGAAAACAAGAAAATAAACTAATTAAAACAGAAAATAAGAATCAACCAAATAACTGATAAACAAAATAAAGCAATCCCCGGCAACGGCGCCAAAAATTTGATGCACTCAAAAGAGTATATCTTATTTAATCCTTGCACTAAAAATATCAGTTGTAAAGTATAGTAGTTAGCAAGGGTCGAATCCACAGGGATTGGTATTTAATTTATCAATCACTAGTTTAAAACTTAAATTCAAAGAAAACAAAAGTTAAAGCGGAGGTTTTTTAAATTAGTTTAAACTAAAGCAAACAATCAAAAGAAGAAAACAAGTAAATATGAGAAACGTATGGTTAAGGTTTCATTCTCCATCACTAGACATCATTGAGAATCAATAATCAGATCTATCAACATTAATTAACTATCAAAATTATCAACCGTAGATAACAACAAGCTCTGTTACCCCAATCTTTCCTTAGTTCATTGTTAAATAGAATAAGCTCTCTATTTAATCTCTAACCACTAGACAACCTAGAATAAGCTCTCTAGATTTAATGTAATGACAACTTTATGATGAGAAAGATAGGTTGATCTAGGCAACAAACATATAAGCTTATATTGTTTAACCTATGTTATGTTCCACTTTACAATTAGCGAAAACTTGACCATAATCATTAATAACAAATTGCCACTTATGAATAGGAAATCAAGACAATTACAAGGATCAAGACTCCTAAACTAGCAATAGATAATTATCAAGATCTATCTAGTTCGTGACCTAAACAAATCAAGACAATATCATGAATAATTTTTATGGAAGAACATAATCAACTTTGATAGAAAACTAATGATAGATAAATCTGAAAATCAATTACACAACTTGTCTAGGGCTTTGAAATCACCCTTAACCAAGTAAAAGTTTAGCCTTGCATAGGCATTGTCAACATAAACAAGAATATTCAAAAGAAACTATGAAGAAAAATAAAATAAAACTTGAGAGATTAAAGAATAAGAAGAAGAAGATTGATAAATAATCAAAAGCATGTCCTAGTTGGTGGCTCAAAAGATGGTATTTACAGAGCTTTTTGACTTTGGAAACCCTTTCTTGTTGATCAAGGAAGCTAGGAGGCAAAAGGGTGAAATTTTAGCAATTTTTCAATTTTTTCTCGATTTTCATTGATTTGGGCAGCCCGTCCAGCACTACAGCGCCAGAGGCCAGCACTGCAGTGCTGACTTTCGAACTTTTTGGGCGCTGCGGCAGTGGTCGCTGATTTTTCCTAATGCACGTTCTCTCAGTTCGTCGGCTAATTTTTATGCCGTTTCTTGTCCGATTTTGACGTGTGACCTATCTTTGGAAAGGTATTCAAGTCAGCTTCAAAAGTCAAGAAGGACGTTTCTTAAAGTAAGGAATTTAACATAATGTTTTCCTTGCAACAAGCTCCGAAGGTCAAATCTGCCTTCTTGCTTTGCAACTCGAAATTGATCTTTTTAACTCCTAAGTCTTCTTCCATCTTGTGATTATGATTTTGTAAGCTTTTTAAGATCATATTTGACATCTTTTGACTTCATCTCTTCCAAAATACCTATAATTCATAAAATCATATTAATTTGTCAAGGAACTTAAGAATTAAAGCACAAAGTATAAGGAAATAATATATATAAAATGTATGAAATTAAGCACCTATCAATAACTGTTTTGATGAAGTTGTTATCATCATTAGGAGTCAAACAGAATCAAACTTTAGCAGTAAAAATTCTGAGTTTGACTTGATCTTCGAGATTTGAAGTTTGATTTAAACTCTATCGAATTTAACTTTTAAAGCTCGAGCTCAATTTGAGATAAAAATTGAACTGCTCGAACTCACTCGATTCCCATGCTCGACTTCGAACTCGATTATTTGTACTCGAACTCGAGTCCGAATTGAGAGTTTTAATACTAATTAAAAATAATATATATATATTTATTAAAAATAAAAAAGCTCGATTAGACTTGCGAGCTACTCGAGTTAAGCATTAGATACTCGAATTTGGCTCGCTCGATAGCTCAAGTTGCTCGAACTCGACTCGACAATGACCGAACCGAATTCGAGTTTTTTTTCGAGCCGAATCCGAGTAACTTGAAAACACAAATGTCTCGTTCACACCTCTAATCTTCATGCCTAACTAAGCTTTATTTTCTAAAATTATTGTTTTATATATAAAAAAATAAGTATATTACAATATTTAAGATCATTATTCAAATTTCACTCATCCTTTTTAAACAACTCCAACCATTTTTTATTTTGTAATCTACTTAGAAATTATAACTTTATCAAAATAATCAAAAAAATTTCGATTTTAATTATTTACAAATTTGGTAGTTCGTGTATTTGTGTCGTGTTCGTGTTATTTTCATGTGTCATATTATAATCGTATTTAAGTTATTATATATTTATATAAATTTTGACACGCTAATAATTCGTGTTATATATATCTTGAGATGTTCGTGTATTTGTGTCGTGTCCATGTTATTTTTCGTATCGTGTCGTGTTTTAGTTATTTTTTTAATTTCGTATTCGTATCGTGTCCAAAATTATCAGATCTAAATATATTATGATTCATGAATAATATTAAAAATTAAATACTATTTTTTTTTTCAAATCTCATGCATAAATAAAAAACAAAGAAAGAAAGAAAGAAAGGAGAATGCCCCACTTGTGAGAAAAAATTGTATACCTTCTTTCTCCATTTTACTATTACACTTTCAAAAATGGAAATACCAAAACCAAATTGAACAAGAATTATCATTTAGTGAGATTCAATTAGTAAATAAAATTAATTTAAATTGTAAATAAAAGTAACTTCAAGATTTCAGATATTTGCATTAAAAGTTTATAGCCAATTTCATTTTTTGTTGAACCAAAACGAGAAATTAGGTAAGCAAACTTAAAGCTTATAGCATGTTGTTATATTTACCAACTTCTTTTGCTTATTTTCCTTTCTGAATGAAAAAAAAAAAAGTTGGTATTTATGAATGCTAAATCCTTTGAATTTTCGCTCACTTCCTCTAATGGATAGATTCCTTATTTCCAAAACAATATGAGGGTTTGGCTCAAAAAATAATAACCTAGCTATAAAGATTAAAGACCTTCAAAATCAAGTAGTCAAATGGGGGTTTTGTCTCCCAACAATAGATTTGATAATTTGTGCATGCATGTTATATTTCTTGTTTTTTGTATTAATCGTGTAAATATAAACACACAAGACAATTATTAAATATGTCAAAATCCTAAACACGAATACGATATGTGTATTAAACATATCGTGTTAATCATGTTTAAATATGTCATGTCGTATCGTGTTTATTATAATGTTTTCATGGTTATTAAACACATCGTGTTTGTATCGTATTTTTGTATCATGTCAAAAATTTTCAAATCTACCAAACAATTATTGACAATACCTTGATGAATCTGGAGCTAAATGAGCCTTGACTTACCTACTTAAAAATGGGTTAGATAGATTCAATCTTCTATAGATACATATATAATTTTTTTTTATTGTTAATGTCTTCTTGGTGATGGAGTTAATAAGTTTGTGGAACTGACGAGAGAAAGTTATGTTTGTTCAATAGACATAGAGGAGGTTGGGAGACGTTGGAGTTAGAACTCCGAGATGCGCTCCGTTGTCTAGTTAATGAAGATTTAAAAGATTTATTTAATGAATAAGAGGAATATGAAGGAAAATGTCAAAGTATGTTTGAAAAGCTTGCTTGAGACAACAATACTTGATATGAAACCTTGGGGAACTTTGTGCAATTGCTATTATTAGAGAAAGGTTGTGTTCTACATTTGTGTTAGCATTACCTAACTTTAATAAGAATTTTAAGATTGAATGTGATGCAATAGAGATAAGGAATATAATGGTTTTGTTGCATGATGAACGTTTCATAGCTTCCTTCAAAAAGAAGTTTCGAAATTCTTAAGAACATTCATGATAATGCTTCTCAAGTGGATCTTCAAGGTAAGTATAATGTTTTTACTACTTTTAATGTTTCTGATCTTTCTCCTTCTAGTGCAGGCCATGATTCAAGGTCGAATCCTTTCGAGGAAAGGGGGAATGATGAGATCCAAGATCCATCAAGATTTCAAGAGGCTAAGCAAGGAGTCTACTTGGGCCGAATCCATGAAGAGAAGCAAGGAAAGGACTTGGGAATAATCTACAAGTATTTTAAGCAATGTCAAGCCATTCAAGTTGGGCTATTTGAATTAGGAAGACCAAGAATTGGTTCATGTGATCCAAGCTTCACATGATGGGCCATAGAGGAATTCAAGGGGGCGGCAATATTAATGAATTAGTGCGCCTGTTTTTAGTTCATTATTTAATACGAAGTGGGGACCAATTCATTAATGATGTGGCGCCGAAATTAGAAGCTTTAGTGTTTGAAGTATTTGGACATAAGTGAACAAATACACCAAGTACTCACAAGATTAACTTAATCAGAATGATATATGATGATGGTAAATGATGCACCCAAAAGAGTGTATCTTATTTAACCTTGCACTTAAAAAAATCAATTGTAGAGTATAGTGATTAGCAAGGGTCGAGTCCTCAGGGATTGGGTTTTAATCTATGAGTTATTAGTTTATAACTTACGTTCAAAGAAAACAAAAGAAAAGGGGGTTTTGAAATAGTTTTAAAAATAAGCAAACAAGAAAAGTAAGAAAACAAGTAATTAAGAAGAATCAAATATGAAAAATATGGTTAAGGTTTCATTCTCCACCACTAGACATCATTAAGAATCAATTTCATATCTATCAACATTAATTAGCTATCAAAGTTAACAACCGTAGATAACAACAAGCTCTGTTACCCCAATCTTTCCTTAGTTTGTCGTTAAATAGAACAAGCTCTCTATTTAATCTCTAACCATCAAACAACCTAGAATAAGCTCTCTAAATTCAATTTAATGGAAGCTTTATGATGAGAAAGATAGGTTGATCTAAGCAACAAACACATAAGCTCGGATTGTTCAACTTAGGTTATGTTCCACTTTGCAATTATTGAAAACTTGACCATAATCATTAATCACAAATTGCCACTTATGAATAGGAAATCAAGACAATTACACGGATCAAGACTCCTAAGCTAGCAATAGATACTTATCAAGATCTATCTAGTTGTACACCTAAATAAATCAAGACAACATCATAAACAATTCTTGTAGAAGAACATAAGCAACTTTGATAGAAAATTAATGATAGATAGAATCTGAAAATCAATTACAAAACATATCTAGGGCTTTGAAATCACCCTTGACCAAATAGAAGTTTAGCCTAGAATAGGCATAGATAATATATACATAAAACTAAAAAGAAAATAAAAGAATGAAGAAGAAGAAGAAGAAGAAGAATGATGATCTTTGAGTCTCCTCAAAAGATGTCTAGTTTGTGGCTCAAAAGATGGTATTTATAGAGCTTTAAAACCCTGAGAATAAGTCCTTGCTGCATAAGTAAGCCTGGAGGTGCAAAAATCACGTTTTTGTCTTTTTTTTTTTCAGATTTGCGATTAGGGTTTTTCTGGCCGCAGGGTTCTTTAGGGAGATCTTTTAGCGCCATTTTGAATGCCCATTTCTTATTCGATTTGGGCCCATAATATATCGTTGGAAAGATAATCAAGTCAACTTCAAAAGTCAAGAAGGAAGTTTCTTCAAATAAAGAATATAACATCATGTTTTCCTTACAACAAGCTCCGGAGGTCAAATTTGCCTAATTGCTTTTCAACCAGAAATTGATATTTTTGACTCCCAAGTCTTCTTCCATCTTGTGATTATGATTTTGTAAGCTCTTAACTATCATTATTGACATCTTTTGACTTCATTCTCCTTATTGTACCTAAAATTCAAAAACATATTATAAGTAAACAAGATAAAGATCGAAAACTTAACAAAAACTAAAGGTAGAAAGGCATAAAATGTATATTTTATGAGCTTATCAGTAAACTAGCAAGGAGATGAGATAAGCTTATGGAAGCTCATAAGGAGCTTTAAGTGAAAGCTTACTCAGCTCAAGTTAGCTCAAGGTAGCTGGACACCAGCTAGCTCAGCTCAAGGAGCTGGACACTAGCTCGCTCAGCTAGATGTAGCTGAAGGGTAGTTAGGTGAGTGACACTCTATGAGGTGGAGTGACACTAGCTAGTGGTAGCTAGGTGGCCTAAATGATATGGCACATAGGTGTGACACATCAGCACCATCATGCACAAGTGTCACCAATCGATTTGTGACATGTGACATCATACATCATGTGGCTGCCACATGGACCGAAACAACATGGTGTATCGGGTAAGAGAGGTTCCCTCCTAATAGCCGAATAGATGTGATCATTTGGAAGAGAATGGTTCTGTTGATCGAACCATTATGTCCCAAATGAAGGGTGCTATTCTAGAAGGGGTTGTGTCCTTTAACCCTTTCATGCAACAACCCTTGAGAGGCTACAAATAGGAGAGGATTCGGCCAAGACAAGACACATCAATAATCAGAGGCAGATTGCTAAGTGCAATTGCTAAGTGAGTGAAGGGTTCTTGATTGCTTGAATTATCAAGAAGCAAGGCAGTAAGCATTCTGGTTTGGACGAGCAAGATAAGTTGTGGAAAGGTTCTTGTAGTTGCCTTAATCGGTTGATTACAAGAGTGGCTTAGGCATTCGGTTGAGTTCATTACTCATATCCACAATAAGCGAGCATTGCATAGGCATACAAGTAAGTGACTTGAACTCTTCCTCTATGTTCTCGGATTTTGATAAGTCAAAATCCAACAGTGGTATCAGAGCCTATAGGTTGTTTGATATGCATGCTCTTTGGCTGAATAAACATATAAATGCATGTTGATTAGGGTTCTAAACCTTTCCCCTATTCGGCTATTTGTTTTGCATGATTAATGTTTTTTTGATTTTTCAGCCCTTGCTTGTTAGAATAATGTGTTATTCTACTTGTTGTTGATAAAGCTTGTAACCTTGTAAGGTATTTCAAAGCAAAATTGAACAAGATAGTCACTCTTATGTCCAAATGAATTTGATTGCATTCTATAAGTTTGTTTTTGGTACGTTTTGGCATAATGATATTGTCTTATTTATTTTGTGTTTGGAAATATCTTGTTGTGATGAATATGCTAATTTGGGTACACAATTGCATGATGTAGATGGCTAGTGCCACAAAGGGCATAGTAGCCTAATAAAACAAAAACCTTAAGCTTGATGGTGATAATTACACCATATGGCAGCAAAAGGTTCAATTCATTCTCACTGAGCAAGACTTGTTAGATATAATATCAAGAGAGGTTGTTGAACCAACTTCAAAATCTACACAAGAGGTAAGAGAGGAGTATGATGCCTTTAGAAAGAAAGACACCATGGCTCGGATTACATTGTTAATACAATGATCGATGAACTTATTGTGGACTTTGCCATGCTTGAAACTGCCAAGGCCATATGGGACAAGGCAAAGGATAATTTGGTATTGTTTCCTTGGAAAAACAAAGGGCTTTAATTCTCAAATTTGAGAATTACACAAAGAAGGTTGATTATAACATGAGTAGACACTTGCAAGAAATGTCTCGCATGATCTCTTGTTTGAAATCAGCTGGTCATACCCTCACGGATGAGCAACAAGTGCAATTCGTAATAAGATCCCTACATGATGAGGAGTGGCAATTGATAAAGGTCAATTTATGCCACAATGTTGAAATTAAGACCTTTGATGATATCACAAGACATTTGCTTCTCGAGGCAGAAGTTATGGATATCAAGAATCCATCTAAGGCATATGTTGCAAGACTTCCTTTTCAATAGGGAGAAAGAAGAAAGGATTCAAGAGAAAGGCATTCAACATAAGGGGAAATTCAAGAAAGTTTGGAAACCAAGGAATAAAAGCAAAGTTAAGTGCTTCAATTGCAATAAGAAGGGGCATTTTGCAAAAGAGTGCAAAGAGCCTAAGGTACATATCTCTTCTTCTACTTCATGTGTGCATGTTATGTCATGTACACTTATGGCTGAATTTGACTCTTCGTGGGTTATTGATTCAGGTGCCACCAACCACATCATAAGGGATCGTGGCTTGTTTGTCAATTATCGAAAGATACCAGCTCGGACTAAATGGGTCTATGTTGGCGACAATTCAAGACTTGAAGTAGAAGGCAAAGGAACTTGTGTAATACCTTTGAAGAGTGGACATTTTAATTGATGTCTTATATGTACCAAATATTCGGAGAAATTTAGTCTTCTTTACTTGTTTATTGCGTTTTGGATTCCAATTAAATTTCCATGACAATTTAATTGATATTTATCTCAATAAAGTAAGAATAAGTTCTTGTATCCTAAATGGTGATTTCTTTGTATTAGATACTGCTATAAGTAATAGTAGTTGTCTTATGGCCAATGCAAATGATGAGTTCATTTGGCATGCAAGATTGGGACATATAGGGCAAGAACGGATGAAGAAGTTAGCTAAAAGTGGCTTACTTGGTTCTTTATCTAATGTATCCCTCCCAACTTGTGAGATATGTCTCGAGGGCAAGGCAACAAGAAAACCATTTGGAAAGGCTCATAAAAATGAATATCCATTGCAAATTATACATTCTGATGTTTGTGGTCTCTTGAATGTGACATCTAAAAAAGGTTTTAGATACATTATCACATTCACGGATGACTATACTCGATTCACCCATGTCTATTTGATAAAGCACAAAAATGAAGCATTAAGGTGTTTCAAGACTTATGTGACTTTAGTTGAGAATCAAATAGAAAGGAAGATTAAGTCATTAGGGACTGATCTAGGTGGAGAGTATTTGTCAAATGAATTCAAGGGGTTATGTGATGAGAAAGGAATATCAAGGCAATTGGCTATTCCTAGAACATCCCAACAGAATGGAGTGGTGGAGAGAAAGAATAGAACTCTCCTAGACATGGTGAGATGCATGATGGCTCAAGCCAACATGGACATTTCCTTTTGGGGAGATGCATTACTCATGGCTGTCTATATATTGAATAGAGTGCCATCCAAATCTGTTTTGTCTACTCCTTATGAGTTATGGACTAGAAGAAAGTCAGATTTGAGTAATCTAAGGCCTTGGGGCTGTGCGGCCTATGTCCATAATCCAAATCATATTCATGGTAAATTAGGACCAAGAGGGAAGAAATATGTTCTTCTCAGATATTCTGAACATTCTAAAGGATATGTGTTCATGGATTTGGAATACAAGGATAGATAAGTTGAATTCGAATCAAAAGATGCAACTTTCTTAGAAAATGAGTTTCCTAAGAAAGGGAATGGTAATAAGAATTATCCTTTATATGAAATTGATGAATCTGGACAAATAAGCATAAATGATGTGCTAATATCACTTAATGAAAATGATAGTGGTATTGGACCGAGTGGGAGCTTAGTGCCTCCACAAGCTGTTGGTCATAGTGGCAACAATGACCAAGATCAGCCTAAAGAAGATTATCAAAACGTTGATCAAGTGATGGTCCAACAAAATGAGGGTGAGTTACCTCATGAAGAGCCTAATGAAGATGTGTTACCTCATGAAGAACTTGATTAGAATGCAAATGTGCATGATCAAGAAGAACATAATGCTCCTACTGTTCTTAGACATTCTTCAAGAAAATTCAAACCTCCAAGTTAGTGGTGGATTTTGGATGAAAGTGAGGCTCATTTGGTTTCATCTATGGATGATGAACCACAAAGTTTGAAAGAAGCTCTTGAAAGTCCAGATTTTGATAAATGGATAGTTGCAATGAAAAATGAATTGGAATCTATGCATGTGAATAAAGTATGGGACTTAGTTGATCTTCTTAAAGATAGAATAGCCGTTGGGAACAAATAGGTTCTCAAGATCAAGAGAAAAGTGGATGGTACCATTGAAAGGTACAAGGCACGTTTGGTTGCCAAGGGGTATACACAAGTAGAAGGTATTGATTATAAAGATACTTTCTCACCTTTTGTGAGGTTCAACTCCATCAGGTTGATACTAGCTATTGTTGCTAATCTTGATTTGGAATTACATCAAATGGATGTTAAGACTGCCTTCCTCAATGGTGATTTGAGTGAAGAAATCTACATGAAACAACCAGAAAGTTTCAATGTAGAAGGTAAGGAACACAAGGTATGTCGACTAAAGAAGTCGATATATGGTCTTAAACAAGCTTCAAGCAATGGTATTTGAAGTTCCATGAATCTGTCTTGAACTTTGGCTTCAAGATGGTGGATGAAGACCATTGTGTTTATGTCTTAAATTCCAAGAACAAGTTTATAATTATGTCATTACATGTTGATGACATACTGTTAGCTAGTAATGATTTGAGTTTTGTGCACACCATTAAGACATGGTTGTCTTCCATCTTGTGTTCTTGAATCGCATGGACCAAACTTGGATGCAAGCCCATCTTGCATGTTGAAGCCTTTCTTGAATAACTTGCAACATGGCCCAAATAAACTCCTCTTATTCCTGCCATGTTTCTTAGATCTTCTTGGATCTTGGCCCATATAGAAATTGTCATGGGATTGGGCCATCTTGGATCCTATCATTGCCCTTTTCCTCGAAAAGATTTGCCCTCGAATCTTAGCCTTGTATGTGAGAATGACGCTACTAGGTACTAAATCAAGGTGATGCACAATGCCGCTTATGGGTGGCAACCCATCCTGCAACTCCTCCGAAAATAAATCCTCACAATCCTTAAACAAAGAAACAGGCAAAATAGGAAGAGATTGGTTAGGAGCATCAAGAATAAGAACCCCACTCTCCTTTGCATCAGAAAAATTCTCAAATTCTTTGTTTCCCTCGGCAGGAATTGTCTCTTTTTCCACTAGTGGCTCCTCTCTTGTGTCTTTATTTTCAGCCACTTGTATTTCTTTTTCATTTTCTTTTTTTATGCTTTGTTTCCTCTTTCTTTTCTTTATTTGCAGCCACCTCACTTTCTCTTTCTTTTTTTTTTCTCTCTTTTTTGTTCTCCATCTTTCTTCCTCTTGTTGCACAAACCTCCCAAAAAATAAGGTGAACTCTTTCATCTCTTGGAGAGCCGAATAATCTGGATACGAGAGGTTGGGAAAGTCGTCTTTCACTTGACTAAGATAGAGCTCAAAACCAGCCCGAAAAGCACCAGCGCTCGCAAAGGCTGCATCTTGCACAAAGGCAGAAGAGTTCTTGTATTCTAAAACGGCCTTTAACCTCTCCTTCTTCAACTTCCTCACATTCTTCAAAATCTTCTTGATTTGTTGCTCATGGTCGCCATCCCTTTTCTTCAGATCGGGAAGCTCGGACTTGGCTTCGTCATAAGCCTTCTGAAGATGAGAACAATGGGCAAAGGTCTCAGCTTGCTTCATCTTGGCCTCTCTAGTCTCTTTGGCCATCTGAGAACGAATGCTCTCTAGGTGCGAATTCCAGGCAACAAGCTTATCACCCTTTGCCATGACCGCGACAGAGTTGAGAAGAGCCTACAAACAAGCAAAAGAAGAAATAAGCATGAAAAGAAACGAACTAAGAAACACTAGGAAAAGGAAGTGGAGAGAATACCTTGTAATGATCATGAACTAAATTGTGCGCCGGCTCTGAAAAGGCTTCCACCGGACGAAGAACCTCCTCACGATCCATGGGAACTACCATCCCCTGGGATAATAAGCACCCGACACGACTATTAGAAATTGCGCTCTCCTGCAGTTGGAGAGGGAAGTTGATGCTGAGTTGAGAGTCCGAAATCTCTTTCTAGACTCCCATTCCCTCTAGACTCGAAAGAGGAGGATCTGAAATAGAAAGCAAGAAAACATCAGAAAACATGTCCGAAGATCCAAGTTAAACAACTAAGTGTGGAAAAACTAAGTATGGAAAACACTACCTTCAGTTCGTGGAGAAGCCGGCACACGGACAGGAGAAGGAGGCTTGGCGACCTCTTTCTTCCTCTTCTTGCCTGGAATAACATCGGGAGGCGGTGGCATGGACATTCGATCTGCCTAACTCGAGCGTCCCCTGGACGAACCATCACCAGCAATGAAAGCATTAAGATAGAGGTCCAGATTGAACGATGCCATATCTAAAATCAAAGACACAAAATGGTTAGTAAAATAAGAGCATCGGACAACATCAAAGCAAAGGGATATGGAAAGTAAAATCACACTACCTAAGCCCTCATCGACTTTCAAAGCTCTTACAAAACTCGCGAACAAGAGTTTCTTTACATCTATCCCCCTATAAAGATTAAGCACTTCAAAATCCCTCATCTCTACAGCGGACAAGGGTGAGGCGTCTATGCTCTTAAAATCCCCCAAGTAGTCCGAATTGGCAACTCGCCTGCGTCAATAGGGGGAGGAATGGCGAAAAAACCATGCTTTCACTTCTTCCACGAAATGTTGGAAGTCCCAAACAACTTCATGCTCGGACGAGCATAGAAGGTGACATACTCTCTCTCACTATTTGCCTTAATCATGAAGAACTCTTTAAAGAGATTCACGGACGGCTCTACCTCCTTCAACTTGCACAAAACTAGAAAGGTGATAACCGCCCTCCACGAATTAGGAGGAAGTTGAGTAATGGTGAGGTTATAGGAGTTAAGGAGGTCAATCACAAACGGATGAAGGGGGATTCTAAGTTCGGCCTTCAAAGTGTCAATATAAACAAAGAGATGACTTTCATAGGGACTTTGCGAGACCGTCTCGGTGTCGTCCAGACGCCTAAGCCTATAAGAAGAAGGAAAATTGAAAAGTTTCTTTATCCGTGGTAACCACCTAGTTGGTAACGAACTAGGGCAGACATCCAGGATACCCCATGACCGACGGCTGATGCACCCAAAAGAGTGTATCTTATATAACCTTTGACTTAAAAAGAATCAATTGTAGAGTATAGTGATTAGCAAGGGTCGAGTCCTCAGGGATTGGGTTTTAGTTTATAAGTTAATAGTTTAAAACTTAAATTCAAGAACAATAAAATAAAAAGGGTTTTTGAAATCAGATTTAAACTAAAGTAAACAATAAGAATGAGAAAACAAGTAATTAAGAAGAATCAAATATGAAAAATATGGTTAAGGTTTTGATAACTCGTATAATTATATAGTTTTTAGTTATGTTTTATTATTGTTTTATGTCAAATATGAGTTATTATTGCTTAGTCTAATTGTGTTTATGATCTTTTATATTTTTATGTAATTTGGTGTTTTTTTTACGAGTTTCTTTGAGTGATTTCAGATGACTAGGTTAAATCAACAATTAAATTCAGTTCAGTTCCAGTTCCGACACCTTTTGCCATATCAGCTATATCTGGAGTTTCACTGAAGCAATAAGGCTGAAATTTTAACCGTGCAAAGTTAAGAGGCATATCTAACTTTTTCATGTTTTACACTTCTTGAAACGGAGTCGTTTTCCCTAGCGAAATCGACCATCAAGTTGGCTGATGTGCAATGACGTCTGTGCTGACCTATTTTGGTATTTTTCTCATACCTTCTGATCCACATCAGAAAATGAGCTGATTCCAACGGCTATGGATCACTAACTGATATGGAAACATTTTTCTAGAAGACCATGTGATCAGATAAAGCTTCCAATATTGACAAAATCGACCATCAAGTTGGCTGATCAAAATTGTCATACAATATGATGAAAATTGTTAGAAAAATGCACCCACCTATTATACCTACCTTTGAAATTTGTAAAGCTTGTCTTTTGTCATTTAGTCCTCCAAAATGTGTATAAATAGAGGGCCTTGGATGATTGTATGAGGCATTGTACATTGGTAGGATATTAGCCATTGTAATAAAATTCTCTAAGTTTTCTTCTTTCTTTTCTCTAGTTTTCTTTTTCTTTATTTTCTTCTTCTTCTTTCTTTCTTTTATTTCCTTCTTAGATTCTCTTTAATTTTATGTTTATGTTTACAATGCCTATGCTAGGCTAAACTTCTATTTGGTTAAGGGTGATTTCAAAGCCCTAGACATGTTTTGCGATTGATTTTCAGATTCTATCTATCATTAATTTTCTATCAAAGTTGCTTATGTTCTTCTACAAGAATTGTTCATGATGTTGTCTTGATTTATTTAGGTGTACAACTAGATAGATCTTGATAATTATCTATTGCTAGTCTAGGAGTCTTGATCCGTGTAATTGTCTTGATTTCCTATTCATAAGTGGCAATTTGTGATTAATGATTATGGTCAAGTTTTCAATAATTGCAAAGTGGAACATAACCTAAGTTGAACAATCCGAGCTTATGTGTTTGTTGCTTAGATCAACCTATCTTTCTCATCATAAAGCTGCCATTAAATTGAATTTAGAGAGCTTATTCTAGGTTGTTTAATGGTTAGAGATTAAATAGAGAGCTTGTTCTATTTAACGACAAACTAAGGAAAGATTGGGATAACAGAGCTTGTTGTTATCTACGGTTGTTAACTTTGATAGTTGGTTGATATTGATAGATCTGAAATTGATTCTTAATGATGTCTAGTGGTGGAGAATGAAACCTTAACCATATTTTTCATATTTGATTCTTCTTACTTACTTGTTTTCTTACTTTTCTAGTTTGCTTATTTTTAAAAGTATATTTATTTTTATTGGCTGGTTATACCGCCTAATTTGTATATTAACTTTGTTTTATTTTATTGGCTGGTTATACCGCCTAATTTAGTATATATATTTTTATTGACTGGTTATACCGCCTAATTTAGTATATATATTTTTATTGGCTGGTTATACCGCCTTGCATCTTATTCTTATTATTTACTTTAGTTTAAATATGGCTTCAAAAACCCCTTTTCTTTTATTGTTTTCTTTGAACGTAAGTTATAAACTAATAACTCATAGATTAAAACCCAATCCCTGAGGACTCGACCCTTGCTAATCATTATACTTACAATTGATCTTTTTAGTGCAAGGTTAAATAAGATACACTCTTTTGGGTGCATCAAATTTTTGGCGCCGTTGCCGGGGATTGATTTCTTTAGTTTATTAGTTTATTGGTTTATTCTTATTTTCGTTTCTAATTATTTACTTTCTTATTTTTTTTTATTAGTGAATGTTCCAAGCTCCTGAAGAAGACTTACGACTTAGGAGAATTCGGGAATTTATAACTTCTCACCAACAACCAATCGAGGAGTTGATCCAAAACATCCAAGAGGAGCAAGGAGAGATGGCAGCAGCTGACAACCAAACTCTCAAGGAGCTAGCCGCTCCAGACTTGGGTCAACAACCATTATGCATTGAATATGCTAATCTTGAGGTAGCTTTTGAATTAAAATCTGGTTTGATTCATCTTCTCCCAACTTTTCATGGCTTTGCAGGAGAGGATCCAAATAAGCACCTCAAGGAATTCCATGTAGTTTGCTCAAGCATGAGACCAACAGGGTCACGGAAGAGCAAGTTAAGTTGAGAGCCTTCCCATTCTCTCTAGCTGATTCAGCAAAGGAATGGCTCTACTATCTACCATCCGGGACCATCACTACATGGAATGATTTGAAGAAAGCATTCTTGGAAAGGTATTTCCCAGCATCTAAGGCTGCCAACATTAGGAAAGAGATATGTGGGATTTTGCAATACAACGGAGAGTCCTTATATGAATATTGGGAGAGGTTCAAGAAACTTTGTGCATCATGTCCACACCATCAAATAAGTGAACAACTTCTCATCCAATACTTCTATGAAGGTCTCATGCCCATGGAGAGAAGTATGATAGATGCCGCTAGTGGGGGAGCTCTAGTTGATAAGACTCCCAGGGCTGCTAGAACATTAATCTCCAACATGGCAGCCAATTCTCAACAGTTCTCAATGAGACAAGATCCACCACCACAACCCAAGAGACTGAATGAGGTAAGTATATCATCCCTTGAACAAAAATTTGATAAACTGACTTCTCTTGTTCAACAATTGGCTGTAGGTAAAATACAACAAATAAAGGCTTGTGGCATATGTTCAAACATAGGGCACCAAACTGATATGTGTCCAACAATTCAAGAGGATACCAATGAACATGTGAATGCCATGGGTGGATTTCAGAACCAATCAAGGAAATATGATCCCTACTCAAACACTTACAATCCAGGATGGAGGGATCATCCAAACTTCAATTATGGAGGGAACCAATCACAAACTATTCCTCCACCATTTGACCACAGGCCACCGGGATTTCAGCAAAGAGTGCAACAACCATACCAAACCCGACAACAACTACCACCCACCCAAAATTCAGGTACTTCTCTTGAAGATCTTGTTAAAGCTCTTTCTACTAATACAATTCAATTTCAACAGGAAACAAAGACAAGTATTCGAAATTTGGAGACTCAAATAGGGCAATTGGCAACAACCATGAGTCAAATGCAAGCAAGGGATTCTGGGAAATTACCTTCCCAAACCATAGTGAATCCAAGAGAGAATGCCAATGCTATAACTTTAAGAAGTGGGAAACAGCTAGAGACACCACAAAATGATAGTGCTCAAGGGGAGAACAATACCATGGCATCCTCTTCACATCCCAACGAGCCACTAAAAAAGGTAATTCCTAAACCATCCTTTCCTTCTTATATAACTCCTCCACCTTTTCCTAGCAGGTTAGCAAAGTCCAAGAAGGAGGAGCAAGAGAAGGAAATTTTGGAAACATTCCGGAAAGTAGAGGTGAACATTCCTTTACTAGATGCTATCAAGCAAGTGCCAAGATATGCCAAGTTCCTAAAAGAGTTGTGCACATCTAAACGGAAGTTGAAATGGAATGAAAAGATAAGTGTGGGGGAGAATGTGTCAGCTGTTCTTCAAAAGAAACTCCCACCTAAATGCAAGGATCCAGGTATGTTTACCATTCCTTGTAAGATAGGCAACACCAGGTTGAGCGTGCTATGCTAGATCTAGGGGCATCTATTAATGTCATGCCATATTCAATTTATACTTCATTGAATCTAGGACCATTAGAGGAAACCGGTGTTATAATACAACTTGCTGACCGTTCTAACACTTATCCAAGAGGAGTTGTAGAAGACGTTCTTGTACAGGTTAATGAATTGGTTTTTCCCGCTGACTTTTATGTTATTGAGATGGAAAATGAGATGTCTTCTAATCCCACACCTATTCTATTAGGGAGACCATTCTTGAAAACAGCAAGAACTAAAATAGATGTACATGATGGCACTTTAACTATGGAATTTGATGGTGAAATAATTCGCTTTAACATTTTTGAGGCCATGAGATATCCTAGTGATGTGCATTCTGTTTTTAATATTGATATAATTGACTCACTAGTGCAGCAAGCTTATGAGCTAGATGGTGAAGATAGTGTGGAAATAGTCCTTAGTAACCATCTCGGAATGGGGAATGCTAAACTAGCCTTGAGTGACCAGGTGGAAGGGGCACTAGAATCTTTACACTCGCTGCCATCTAAAGATGCAAGGTTTGATGTTTCATTTATTGATTTGCCTTTATCTAATGAGAAACTTCTACCTTCCATTTTGCAGGCACCAACTTTAGAGTTGAAACCACTACCGAACCACTTGAAATATGTGTTCTTAGGTAAAAAGGACACACTATCGATCATCATTGCCAAAGAGCTCACACCTTTGCAAGAAGAGCGACTTATCCGGGTGCTTAGAGAGCATAAAACAGCAATTGGTTGGACAATTGCCGATATCAAGGGAATAAGCCCATCTATGTGCATGCATCGGATTTTGTTAGAGGAGGCGTCCAAACCAACAAGAGAAGCACAAAGAAGATTGAACCCTCCTATGATGGAGGTTGTGAAAAAGGAGATACTGAAGCTCCTAGATGTTGGAGTGATCTATCCTATCTCGGATAGCAAATGGGTGAGCCCGGTCCAAGTGGTTCCAAAGAAATCAGGTGTAACAGTGGTAACAAATGATGAGAATGAACTTGTTCCTACTAGGATTCAAACAGGATGGCGAGTTTGTATTGATTATCGTAAACTTATTTCCACAACTCGCAAAGACCACTTTCCTTTACCTTTTATTGATCAAATGCTTGAAAGGTTAGCTGGCCGTTCTCATTATTGTTTTCTTGATGGTTTTTCAGGTTATAATCAGATAGCCATTGCTCCGGAGGACCAAGAGAAAACAACATTCACATGTCCATTTGGAACTTTTGCATACCGGCGTATGCCATTTGGTCTTTGTAATGCACCAGCTAGATTCCAAAGGTGTATGGTTAGCATATTTTCAGATTATGTAGAGAACATCATAGAAGTGTTTATGGATGATTTTAGTGTCTATTGTGATTCTTTTGATAGATGTCTAGAGAACCTTTCACTTGTACTTGAAAGATGCATGGAAACTAACCTTGTTTTGAATTGGGAAAAATGTCACTTTATGGTAGAACAAGGAATAGTTTTGGGCCATGTTATTTCTTCTAGAGGGATAGAGGTTGATAAATCTAAAATAGATATTATGCATTCTTTACCACCTCCCACAAATGTGAGAGAGGTTCGTTCTTTTCTTGGACATGCAGGTTTCTATAGGAGATTTATCAAAGACTTCTCAAAGATCACATTACCTCTTTGCAAGCTACTACAAAAAGATGTGGTTTTCCACTTTGATGACAAATGCAAAGAAGCGTTTGAAACATTGAAGGGACTCTTGACATCAGCTCCTATCATCCAACCACCAGATTGGAATGTACCTTTTGAAATCATGTGTGATGCTAGTGACTATGCCATTGGAGCTGTTTTGGGCCAAAGGATTGGCAAAGCCTCACATGCCATTTATTATGCCTCACGAACTCTTAATGATGCTCAATTGAACTATTCCACTACTGAAAAAGAACTTTTGGCTGTTGTATTTGCTTTAGAAAAATTTCAATCTTATTTAATTGGTACTAAAGTAATTGTATTTTCTGACCATGCAGCCCTTAGGTACTTACTCACTAAGAAGGATGCCAAACCAAGGTTGATCAGATGGATACTTCTCTTACAAGAGTTTGATTTGGAGATAAAAGATAAGAGAGGTAGTGACAACTTGGTTGCGGACCATCTTAGCCGTTTAGTTCATGAAGAGGATGCACTACCCTTGAATGAGAACTTTCCGGATGAGCAACTTCTTTTTATAAGTACAACAACTCCTTGGTATGCTGATATTGTTAATTACTTAGTTACCAAGAAGTTGCCACAAGAGTTGACACAAGCCCAAAGAAATAAGATCAAGAGTGATGCCAAATACTACATATGGGATGATCCTTACCTTTGGAAGCATTGCTCCGATCAGATTATAAGAAGGTGTGTACTCGAAACTGAATTTCAATCTATTCTCACCTTTTGTCACTCTTATGCATGTGGAGGACACTTTGGATCGAAAAGAACAGCCAGGAAAGTTCTTGATTCTGGATTTTATTGGCCTACCATATTCAAAGATGCATACCTCTTTTGCAAGTCATGTGATCGTTGCCAAAGAACAGGTAACTTAGGTGCTAGAAATCAAATGCCTCAAACTCCAATACTTATTGTTGAAATTTTTGATGTATGGGACATGGATTTCATGGGACCTTTTCCTTCTTCTTTTGGTAATCTTTATATTTTACTTGCCGTTGATTATGTTTCAAAGTGGGTGGAAGCAAAATCCACTAGGACTAATGACTCTAAAGTTGTTTCAGATTTTGTCAAGACTAACATCTTTGCTAGGTTTGGAACGCCAAAGGCCATAATCAGCGATAGAGGTACTCACTTTTGCAATAGGACTATGGAAGCACTTTTGAGGAAGTATAACATCACACACAAGGTCTCCACCTCATATCATCCTCAAACTAGTGGGCAAGCTGAAGTGTCAAACCGAGAAGTTAAGTCCATCCTTGAAAAGACAGTTAATCCAAATAGGAAGGATTGGAGTTCACGACTTGATGATGCACTTTGGGCTTATAGGACAGCATATAAGACACCCATTGGTATGTCTCCTTATCGACTTGTTTATGGTAAGCCTTGTCATCTTCCGGTTGAATTGGAACATAAATCATATTGGGCTATCAAACAATGCAACATGGAGATGGATGAGACAGGAAAGAAAAGAAAACTTGACCTACAAGAATTAGAGGAGATAAGGAATGATGCCTATCAGAATTCTAGGATTTACAAGGAAAAGACTAAGGCATTCCATGACAAGATGATATCAAGAAAGGAATTTGTTGTTGGACAAAAAGTTCTTCTCTTCCATTCACGCCTTAAGTTATATCCAGGTAAGTTACGTTCTCGTTGGGTTGGACCTTTTGTTATTACTAATGTATTTACTCATGGTGCAGTTGAAATCCAAAGCCCAAAAACAGATAAGGCGTTCAAAGTGAATGGTCATAGATTGAAGCCTTACTATGAGAACTTTCCCATACAAGATGTGGAGGAGTTACCACTTTTTGAGCCAAATTATGTTGAATAATAATGGCATGGGTCGAAGTCAGGCTGAGGACAATAAACCAAGCGCTTCTTGGGAGGCAACCCAAAAGGATGGAGAGCATCTATTATATCAGATTTGCATATTCCTTACTCTCCATCATTCTATCTTTTATTGTTTTTCTTTTCTTTTGTTTAATAGTTCTTTTCTCTTACATATAATTCTTGCATTGGGGGATAATAGCATTACATTGAGGACAATGTAAAAATTATGTGTGGGGGGAAGAATTTAGAATTTATTTAGAGTGTTTTGTTTTTGTGTCTTTTTATGTTGTTTTTCTTTCTGATCCTTGTTTTGAAAATAACTAGATGTAAATATAATTTTTAATTTTTTTAACCCCGGTTAAATGGCGGATAACGGTACTCCGTGATTATTTAAATCGATTTCATCAGCTACCCACAAAACTGATATTGTATATAAATTTCTCTTCCAATTTTTCTTTCAATTTTTTTCATTTTTTTTTCAGGATGGATGATATTCTCACAAGATTGCAGAAACGATTTCCTCCTTTTCCTCGAAATATTTTACTGAAGCTTTACCAAGTTCGATTTGAAAGATTAAGAATGCTTATGCACAAAGGGATTCCTGAAGACATACGTTGGATAATTGAAGCCAAGGTACGTGAAGATGAATATCTCCTTTTTTGCATTTACCAGGTACAAGTAGAAGCACTTTTGCAAAGAAGCGACGAGCAAAGCGCATGAGTTCAAACTGCCACAAATGTGCACGATGGACGTGTAACGGTAAATGTCGTTCTATTGGGATTCCGTCCTCTAATCGAGATGATAAAATTGAATTCATTAAGGATGGACTGAGTAAGGAGAATTTGGGTAATATCCAACTTTCTCTTGAGACGCATCCTAGTGGAGAGGTACAAAGAGAAATTCTTGATTTATGGCCGCAATTCCAAAGGGAATGGCAACATCTTGGGAATCTGATGTTAAAAGACCCTGTTTGCCAGCTTGTAAGAAAACTGGATGGGAAGCATATCCTCGACTCATAGAAGGCGTTTAAGCCGTTTCTGGACGTAAAACCAGAGGAAGATGTGAGCCACAATCACAACTACAATAAATAACTTCTCATCTTTTGGTTTGATTTGCAATAACTTCATTTCGGTTTAATTTACGTGTTGTTTGATTTGTGTAATTATTCTCGTTTTTTTTTTGGTCTTTTATGGTTGATTTTTCTTCTCTTTTTGATTTTCTTCTTGAAATCACGCAAAAATCTTTTGTTAGGTTAACATTTTCTTCTGACAGGTCAAATACACTTTCGGCGACATTATTACTCTTGTCTAATTCACTACTCAGTCCTCTATATATTACACCATGTACTCATTCTCTTTCAGGCACTCGAAAAAAAAAATGGAAAGTACTTCGTCCCAGCGCATTAAAAAAATTTGTCTTTGGAGGTGCTTATCCAGGGAAAATAACATATTTGCTGATGAAGCCATAAGAGTTGGAGTAATACTTGCCCAACAAAATATCCAGTTGATTTATGGAGGTGGTAGTACGGGTTTAATGGGAGCAGTCGCTACAGCAGCACACGCCGGAGGAAGTCCAGTTCTAGGAATCGTGCCAAAACTATTCACAGATTTTTGTGGACCTACCTTGGGTAAGGAAATACAAGTCTGGAGTATCCCTGAACGGATAACAATCATGTACCATTCTGCCGATGCATTCATTGCTTTACCAGGAGGTCTGGGTACATTGGAAGAAATAGCTTGCGTGGCTTCTTGGTCATCTTTGGTCACAAATAAGAAACCCATTGGTTTGCTTAATATTAATGGTTATTTTAGTAATTTGCTTTCATATTTAGATAATGCTGTGGAAAATGGATTCATGTTTTCAGAGGCAAGTAGAACCATAATTTCTGCTACAACCATTGAAGATTTACTCAAAAAGCTTCAAGCTTATGAGTGTTTATCTGCTACGGTTGTTTCGCAAACGCTCGGAAAAAGAAAAAGAGATATGGACGAGCAAGGAGTGGATTGCACTTTGTCTTTGTGACATTATCTAACATTTTGCTTGTTGTGTCTCAGTTATAATAAGTGGTTAGCAACCTCTGCAGGTAATATCTCCTAAATTCTACCTTTAAAATTTGACATTGGGGACAATGTCATATTTTAGTAGGGGGTAAGGGACATATTTTGCTAATTAAAAAAAAAAAATTTGTTGTGTTTTAAGACATTTAGAAGTATTCATTCTGAACAAGGTCTGAGTAAGGGAGACTTGAGACATACCTTGTCGGTTTGATTTAATCTTCTTCTTCAAAAAAAAAAAAAAAAAGCATGTTTAGACTTAGTGTGTTTTTAGTGTGTTTTAGTTACTTTCAATACTATGATGAGATATGAATTGCATAAGTCTAAAACAGATTTATTAGTGAGAAGATTTTCATGAGAATTGAGCTTGATATCAACCTTTTTATGAGCCAATGTTAATATGATATGTTGATTGAGAAAGAAGCATGTTTAGACTTAATCTGACTTGTATAATCATCCTTGTGAGTTTTTGAGCCTATAATGATTGATGCATTATATAAATCAATCTAATTTCTTTCTTGAGTGCTCTTATGATTACATGATTCTCTAGAACTTGCTTTAGACCTTGTTGAGACTATATTGATGCATGTGAACAACATGAATATGATAGAGGCATTAGGATTTTTAGCCAGGGCCAAACAGCCATCCCTTATTGATGTTCCAAGAGAACACACCCTTAGTGAACCAATTTGAGCCTACATTGAATAAGCTATCTCTTTGGTAACCATAACTTGTCCCTAACCTAAATATACTTATATCCTTACCTTTGTTCCAAAGATGAATTAGCATGTTTTGAGACAAGTTGCAAAGACAAGGAAGATCTATTAAAAATTTGGGTTAGAAACAAGAAATAAGTGTGGGGGGGGGGGAAAGAAAAGAAAAGTCAAGAAAAAAAAAAAAAGAAATGGAATACTGGCAAATACATTCCTATGTGAAAAAAAAAAAATATGAATCATCTCTTGAATTTGGGGAAAAAGAAAAAGATGTTACAAAGTTGTTTAGAATGAAGAAAAGGCCCAACATGAATATTCGGCCTAGGTAACTACGTACTTGTAAAGTGTTTTGAGAAGTTTCTTTGTATGATCTTATTATGTCTCTAAACTTTATGAACTCTTTGGAACCCTTGTGATATCTTTATCCTTTTGTTCTTCAACCACATTACAAACCCCTTGGCCCCATTACAACCTTGATTAAAGACCTCTTGATTCATGAAGTTGTATGATCTAAATAGTGGAGAATAGGTGGACAAGCAAGAATATGGTAGAACTGCTTTCATGAGATTGATTGAGTGTAAACACTTCACCACTACTTTAAAGAGTGAAAATCATAAGGGTATCCCATGTGAGAAGTTGAGATTAAATTTGAACATGCACTATTTTGATTGAAATATGTTATGTTAATATTGGCTTAAATCAAACAATTTACATTCAAGCATGATTTTTTGTGAAATTCTTTAAGCTATTGATTAGTTTATAAGACTTGTTCAAAGATTGTCTCTAATGTGTATTGAAAGGATTAGGAGTAAATATTTTTAGTATATGTAGTTTATTTATATTTTAGTTTTTCAATGTTTGTGGGTATCGTTCTAGTAAACCCTCACGAGACTAAACTCGTCCACTAGGGACACCTAGGGGTTTAAAGGCTTGTGTCACATGCTAAGTGCCACCGTGATTTCCTACGAAAGTGGATTAGATTAGATTTTCTTATTTTATTTTTATTTGTTTTTGCTCGAGGACTAGCAACAATCTAAGTGTGGGGGTCTGATAACTCGTATAATTATATAGTTTTTAGTTATGTTTTATTATTGTTTTATGTCAAATACGAGTTATTATTGCTTAGTCTAATTGTGTTTATGATCTTTTATATTTTTATGTAATTTGGTGTTTTTTTTACGAGTTTCTTTGAGTGATTTCAGATTACTAGGTTAAATCAACAATTAAATTCAGTTCAGTTCCAGTTCCGACACCTTTTTCCATATCAGCTATATCTGGAGTTTCACTGAAGCAATGAGGCTGAAATTTTAACCGTGCAAAGTTAAGAGGCATATCTAACTTTTTCATGTTTTACACTTCTTGAAACGGAGTCGTTTTCCCTAGCGAAATCGACCATCAAGTTGGCTGATGTGCAATGACGTCTATGCTGACCTATTTTGGTATTTTGCCCATATCTTCTGATCCACATCAGCAAATGAGCTGATTCCAATGGCTATGGATCACTAACTGATATGGGAACATTTTTCTAGAAGACCATGTGATCAGATAAAGCTTCCAATATTGACAAAATCGACCATCAAGTTGGCTGATCAAAATTGTCATACAATATGATGAAAATTGTTAGAAAAATGCACCCACCTATTATACCTACCTTTGAAATTTGTAAAGCTTGTCTCTTTTCATTTAGTCCTCCAAAATGTGTATAAATAGAGGGCCTTGGATGATTGTATGAGGCATTATACATTGGTAGGATATTAGCCATTGTAATAAAATTCTCTAAGTTTTCTTCTTCTTTCTTTTCTCTAGTTTTCTTTTTCTTTATTTTCTTCTTCTTCTTTCTTTCTTTTATTTCCTTCTTAGATTCTCTTTAATTTTATGTTTATGTTTACAATGCCTATGCTAGGCTAAACTTCTATTTGGTTAAGGGTGATTTCAAAGCCCTAGACATGTTTTGTGATTGATTTTCAGATTCTATCTATCATTAATTTTCTATCAAAGTTGCTTATGTTCTTCTACAAGAATTGTTCATGATGTTGTCTTGATTTATTTAGGTGTACAACTAGATAGATCTTGATAATTATCTATTGCTAGTCTAGGAGTCTTGATCCGTGTAATTGTCTTGATTTCCTATTCATAAGTGGCAATTTGTGATTAATGATTATGGTCAAGTTTTCAATAATTGCAAAGTGGAACATAACCTAAGTTGAACAATCCGAGCTTATGTGTTTGTTGCTTAGATCAACCTATCTTTCTCATCATAAAGCTGCCATTAAATTGAATTTAGAGAGCTTATTCTAGGTTGTTTAATGGTTAGAGATTAAATAGAGAGCTTGTTCTATTTAACGACAAACTAAGGAAAGATTGGGATAACAGAGCTTGTTGTTATCTACGGTTGTTAACTTTGATAGTTGGTTGATATTGATAGATCTGAAATTGATTCTTAATGATGTCTAGTGGTGGAGAATGAAACCTTAACCATATTTTTCATATTTGATTCTTCTTACCTACTTGTTTTCTTACTTTTCTTGTTTGCTTATTTTTAAAAGTATATTTATTTTTATTGGCTGGTTATACCGCCTAATTTGTAAATTAACTTTGTTTTATTTTTATTGGCTGGTTATACCGCCTAATTTAGTATATATATTTTTATTGGCTGGTTATACCGCCTAATTTAGTATATATATTTTTATTGGCTTGTTATACCGCCTTGCATCTTATTCTTATTATTTACTTTAGTTTAAATCTGGCTTCAAAAACCCCTTTTCTTTTATTGTTTTCTTTGAACGTAAGTTATAAACTAATAACTCATAGATTAAAACCCAATCCCTGAGGACTCGACCCTTGCTAATCATTATACTTACAATTGATCTTTTTAGTGCAAGGTTCAATAAGATACACTCTTTTGGGTGCATCAGGTTTCATTCTCCACCATTAGACATCATTAAGAATCATTTCATATCTATTAACATCAATTAGCTATCAAAGTTAACAACTGTAGATAACAACCAGCTCTGTTACCCTAATATTTCCTTAGTTCGTCGATGAAATAGAACAAGCTCTCTATTTAATCTCTAACTATGAAACAACCCGGAATAAGCTCTCTAAGTTTAATTTAACAGCAGCTTTATGATGAGAAAGATAGGTGATGCACCCAAAAGAGTGTATCTTATTTAACCTTGCACTAAAAAGATCAATTGTAAGTATAATGATTAGCAAGGGTCGAGTCCTCAGGGATTGGGTTTTAATCTATGAGTTATTAGTTTATAACTTACGTTCAAAGAAAACAATAAAAGAAAAGGGGTTTTTGAAGCCAGATTTAAACTAAAGTAAATAATAAGAATAAGATGCAAGGTGGTATAACCAGCCAATAAAAATATATATACTAAATTAGGCGGTATAACCAGCCAATAAAAATATATATACTAAATTAGGCGGTATAACCAGCCAATAAAAATAAAACAAAGTTAATATACAAATTAGGCGGTATAACCAGCCAATAAAAATAAATATACTTTGAAAAATAAGCAAACTAGAAAAGTAAGGAAACAAGTAAGTAAGAAGAATGAAATATGAAAAATATGGTTAAGGTTTCATTCTCCACCACTAGACATCATTAAGAATCAATTTCAGATCTATCAATATCAACCAACTATCAAAGTTAACAACCGTAGATAACAACAAGCTCTGTTATCCCAATCTTTCCTTAGTTTGTCGTTAAATAGAACAAGCTCTCTATTTAATCTCTAACCATTAAACAACCTAGAATAAGCTCTCTAAATTCAATTTAATGGCAGCTTTATGATGAGAAAGATAGGTTGATCTAAGCAACAAACACATAAGCTCGGATTGTTCAACTTAGGTTATGTTCCACTTTGCAATTATTGAAAACTTCACCATAATCATTAATCACAAATTGCCACTTATGAATAGGAAATCAAGACAATTACACGGATCAAGACTCCTAGACTAGCAATAGATAATTATCAAGATCTATCTAGTTGCACACCTAAATAAATCAAGACAACATCATGAACAATTCTTGTAGAAGAACATAAGCAACTTTGATAGAAAATTAATGATAGATAGAATCTGAAAATCAATCACAAAACATGTCTAGGGCTTTGAAATCACCCTTAACCAAATAGAAGTTTAGCCTAGCATATGCATTGTAAACATAAACATAAAATTAAAGAGAATCTAAGAAGGAAATAAAAGAAAGAAAGAAGAAGAAGAAAATAAAGAAAAAGAAAACTAGAGAAAAGAAAGAAGAAGAAAACTTAGAGAATTTTATTACAATGGCTAATATCTTACCAATGTACAATATGATCCTCTACAATCATCCAAGGCCCTCTATTTATACATATTTTGGAGGGCTAAATGACAAGAGACAAGCTTTACAAATTTCAAAGGTAGGTATAATAGGTGGGTGCATTTTTCTAACAATTTTCGTCATATTGTATGACAATTTTGATCAGCCAACTTGATGGTCGATTTTGTCAATTTTGGAGGCCTGATCTGATCACATGGTCTTCTAGAAAAATGTTCCCCTATCAGTTACTGATCCATAGCCGTTGGAATCAGCTCATTTGCTGATGTGGATAAGAAGATATGGGCAAAATACGAAAACAGGTCAGCACAGACGTCATTGCACATCAGCCAACTTGATGGTCGATTTCGCTAGGGAAAACGACTCCGTTTCAAGAAGTGTAAAACATGGAAAAGATAGATATGCCTCTGAACTTTGCACGGTTAAAATTTCAGCCTTATTGCTTCAGTGAAACTCGAGATATAGCTGATATGGCAAAAGGTGTCGGAACTGGAACTGAACTGGATTTGCCCTTAATTCTAGTAATCTGAAATCACTCAAAGAAACTTGTGAAAAACACCAAATTACATAAAAATATAAAAGATCATAAACACAATTAGACTAAACAATAATAACTCGTATTTGACACAAAACAATAATAAAACATAACTAAAAACTATATAATTATACGAGTTATCACACCCCCACACTTAGATTGTTGCTAGTGCCTAGCAACGACTCAATAAAAATAAAATAAGAAAAATCTAATCTAATCCACTTTCGTAGGAAATCACGGTGGCACTTAGCATGTGACACAAGCCTTTAAACCCCTAGGTGTCCCTAGTGGACGAGTTTAGTCTCGTGAGGGTTTACTAGAACGATACCCACAAACATTGAAAAACTAAAATATAAATAAACTACATATACTAAAAATATTTACTCCTAATCCTTTCAATACAAATTAGAGACAATCTTTGAACAAGTCTTATAAACTAATCAATAGCTTAAAGAATTTCACAAAAAATCATGCTTGAATGTAAATTGTTTGAGTTAAGCCAATATTAACATAACATATTTCAATCAAAATAGTGCATATTCAAACTTAATCTCAACTACTCACATGGGATACCCTCATGATTTTCACTCTTTAAAGTAGTGGTGAAGTGTTTACACTCAATCAATCTCATGAAAACAGTTCTACCATATTCTTGCTTGTCCACCTATTCTCCACTATTTAGATCATACAACTTCATGAATCAAGAGGTCTTTAATCAAGGTTGTAATGGGGCCAAGGGGTTTGTAATGTGGTTGAAGAACAAAAGGATAAAGATATCACAAAGGTTCCAAAGAGTTCATAAAGTTTAGAGACATAAAAAGATCATACAAATAAAACTTCTCAAAACTCTTATAAAGCACATAATAACATAGGCTAAATATTCATGTTGAGCCTTTGCATCATTCTAACCAACTTTGTAACAACTTTTTCTTTACTTTAACTAGAAGTTCAAGAGAAGATTTTTATTTTTTTTTTTAATATGGGAATGTATTTGACAATGATCCCTTTCTTTTTCTCTTGACTTTTTTCTTTCTTTTCCCCCCACACTTATTTCTTGTTTCTAACCCAAATTTTCAATAAATCTTCTTTGTCTTTGCAACTTGTCTCAAAACATGCTAATTCATCTTTGGAACAAAGGTAAAGATATAAGTATATTTAGGTTAGGGACAAGTTATAGTTACCAAAGAGATAGCTTATTCAATGTAGGCTCAAATTGGTTCACTAAGGGTGTGTTCTCTTGGATCATTAATAATGGATGGCTGTTTGGCTCTGGTTATAATCCTAATGCCTCTATCATATTCATGTTGTCACATGTATCAATATAGTCTCAAACGGTTTAAAGCAAGTTCTAGAGAATCATGTAATCATAAGAGCACTCAAGAAAGAAATTAGATTGATTTGTATAATGCATCAATCATTATAGGCTCAAAAACTCACAAGGATGATTATACAAGTCAGATTAAGTCTAAACATGCTTCTTTCTCAATCAACATATCATATTAACATTGGCTCATAAAAAGGTTGACATCAAGCTCAATTCTCATGAAAATCTTCTCAGTAATAAATCTGTTTTAGACTTATGTAATTCATATCTCATCATTGTATTAAAAAGGAACTAAAACTCACAAAAAAAATAATAATAATAATAAAGAAAAAAAAAATAGTAGACAAAAATAAAAGAAATCCTAAATCATTCCCCCCCACACTTAATTCTTACATTGTCCTCAATGTAAGTCTATTAACTCAAATGAAAGAATCATGTGTAAGAGAAAAGAACTAATAACATAAGAATAGGAACAACTAAGACTCAAAACAAAACAAAACCATGCAACCTAAATAATCCTAAAATACTAAACAAAAATTAACAAGTAAACATAAAAAGATTAAAATCATTATTTTTTTTTATTTTTTTCATTATTTTTTTTTATTTTTGAAAAAAAGAAATCAAACTGACAAGGTATGTCTCAAGTCTCCCTTACTCAGACCTTGTTCAGAATGAATACTTCTAAATTGCTTAAAACACAACAAACTTTTTTTTTTTTTAAAATTAGCAAAATATGTCCCTTACCCCCTACTAAAATATGACATTGTCCCCAATGTCAAATTTTAAAGGTAGAATTTAGGAGATATTACCTGTAGAGGTTGTTAACCACTTATTATAACTGAGACACAACAAGCAAAATGTTAGATAATGTCACAAAGATAAAGTGCAATCCACTCCTTGCTCGTCCATATCTCTTTTTCTTTTTCCGAGCGTTTGCGAAACAACCGTAGCAGAAAAACACTCATAAGCTTGGAGCTTTTTGAGTAAATCTTCAATGGTTGTAGCAGAAATTATGGTTCTCCTTGCCTCTGAAAACATGAATCCATTATCCACAGCATTATCTAAATATGAAAGCAAATTATTAAAATAACCATTAATATTAAGCAAACCAATGGGTTTCTTATTTGTGACCAAAGATGACCAAGAAGCCACGCAAGCTATTTCTTCCAATGTACCCAGACCTCCTGGTAAAGCAATGAATGCATCGGCAGAATGGTACATGATTGTTATCCGTTCAGGGATACTCCAGACTTGTATTTCCTTACCCACGGTAGGTCCACAAAAATCTGTGAATAGTTTTGGCACGACTCCTAGAACTGGACTTCCTCCGGCGTGTGCTGCTGTAGCGACTGCTCCCATTAAACCCGTACTACCGCCTCCATAAATCAACTAGATCTTTTGTTGGGCAAGTATTACTCCAACTCTTATGGCTTCATCAGCGAATATGTTATTTTTCCCTGGATAAGCACCTCCAAAGACACAAATTTTTTTAATGCGTTGGGACGAAGTACTTTTCATTTTTTTTTTTTGAGTGCCTGAAAGAGAATGAGTACATGGTGTAATATATAGAGGACTGAGTAGTGAATCAGACAAGAGTAATAATGTCGCCGAAAGTGTATCTGACCTGTCAGAAGAAAATGTTAACCTAACAAAAGATTTTTGCGTGATTTCAGGAAGAAAATCAAAAAGAGAAGAAAAATCAACCGTAAAAGTCAAGAGTAATAATGTCGCCGAAAGTGTATTTGACCTGTCAGAAGAAAATATTAACCTAACAAAAGATTTTTGCGTGATTTCAGGAAGAAAATCAAAAAGAGAAGAAAAATCAACCGTAAAAGACAAATAAAAAAACAAGAGAATAATTACACAAATCGAACAACACGTAAATTAAACCAAAATGAAGTTATTGCAAATCAAACCAAAAGCTGAGAAGTCATTTATTGTAGTTGTGATTGTGGCTCACATCTTCCTCTGGTTTTACGTCTAGAAACGGCTTAAACGCCTTCTATGAGTCAAGGATATGCTTCCCATCAAGTTTTCTTACAAGTTGGCAAACAGGGTCTTTTAACATCAGATTCCCAAGATGTTGCCATTCCCTTTGGAATTGCGGCCATAAATCAAGAATTTCTCTTTGTACGTCTCCACTAGGATGCGTCTCAAGAGAAAGTTGGATATTACCCAAATTCTCCTTACTCAGTCCATCCTTAATGAATTCAATTTTATCATCTCGATTAGAGGACGGAATCCCAATAGAACGACATTTACCGTTACACGTCCATCGTGCACATTTGTGGCAATTTGAACTCATGCGCTTTGCTCGTCGCTTCTTTGCAAAAGTGCTTCTACCTGTACCTGGTAAATGCAAAACAGGAAGATATTCATCTTCACGTACCTTGGCTTCAATTATCCAACGTATGTCTTGAGGAATCCCTTTGTGCATAAGCATTCTTAATCTTTCAAATCGAACTTGGTAAAGCTTCAGTAAAATATTTTGAGGAAAATGAGGAAATCGTTTCTGCAATCGTGTGAGAATATCATCCATCCTGAAAAAAAAAATGAAAGAGAAATTGAAAGAGAAATTTATATACAATATCAGTTTTGTGGGTAGCTGATGGAATCGACTTAAATAATCACGGAGTACCGTTATCCGCCGTTTAACCGGGGTTAAAAAATTATATTTACATCTAGTTATTTTCAAAACAAGGATCAGAAAGAAAAACAACATAAAAAGACTCAAAAACAAAACACTCTAAATAAAATCCTAAATTCTTCCCCCCACACATAATTCTTACATTGTCATTAATGTAATGCTATTAATCCCAAATGAAAGAATCATGTGTAAGTGAAAAGAACTAATAAACAAAATAAACTTATGCAGCCTAAATGAACTTAGAAACACTAAACACAATTAGCAAAGAAACATAAGAAAAAGATAAAGAAAAAGAGAGCAAATCTGAGGATGGCAGTTTGGCAATGCTTTCACTAATTAGGCTGCCTCCCCCAATTAGCACTTGATTTAGTGTTTTGAACCTAACCAACACCCCTTCTTGGCATTTTAGGCTTGTCATGCTCATACATGAAATTTCTCAAATTTATGCGTTTGAGAGGAAGCTTTCTTTGCACAACAGTGGATGCATTCTCCATTACAAGTATTATTCCATCATCCTTTGTGGTGCATATGTCATCGAGGAATTGAGCATATTTTGATACTTGTTGAATGACCTCCACTAACAAGTTGTTTAAGGTTTCCGGCATGTGTTGTTCATGTTCTTCCTTGATGCACCCAAAAGAGTGTATCTTATTTAACCTTGCACTAAAAAGATAAATTGTAAGTATAGTAGTTAGCAAGGGTCGAGTCCTCAGGGATTGGGTTTTAGTTTATAAGTTAATAGTTTAAAACTTAAATTCAAGAACAATAAAAGAAAAGGGGTTTTTGAAGCCAGATTTAAACTAAGTAAATAATAAGAATAAGATGCAAGGCGGTATAACCAGCCAATAAAAATATATATACTAAATTAGGCGGTATAACCAGCCAATAAAAATATATATACTAAATTAGACGGTATAACCAGCCAATAAAAATAAAACAAAGTTAATATACAAATTAGGCGGTATAACCAGCCAATAAAAATAAATATAAAAAATAAGCAAACTAAAAGTAAGAAAACAAGTAAGTAAGAAGAATTAAATATGAAAAATATGGTTAAGGTTTCATTCTCCACCACTAGACATCATTAAGAATCAATTTCAGATCTATCAATATCAACCAACTATCAAAGTTAACAACCGTAGATAACAACAAGCTCTGTTATCCCAATCTTTCCTTAGTTTGTCGTTAAATAGAACAAGCTCTCTATTTAATCTCTAACCATCAAACAACCTAGAATAAGCTCTCTAGATTCAATTTAATGGGAGCTTTATGATGAGAAAGATAGGTTGATCTAAGCAACAAACACATAAGCTCGGATTGTTCAACTTAGGTTATGTTCCACTTTGCAATTATTGAAAACTTGACCATAATCATTAATCACAAATTGCCACTTATGAATAGGAAATCAAGACAATTACACGGATCAAGACTCCTAAACTAGCAATAGATAATTATCAAGATCTATCTAGTTGTACACCTAAACAAATCAAGACAACATCATGAACAATTCTTGTAGAAGAACATAAGCAACTTTGATAGAAAATTAATGATCGATAGAATCTGAAAATCAATCACAAAACATGTCTAGGGCTTTGAAATCACCCTTAACCAAATAGAAGTTTAGCCTAGCATAGGCATTATAAACATAAAATTAAATAGAATCTATGAAAGAAAATAAAAGAAAGAAAGAAGAAGAAGAAGAATATTAATTATCCAACCTCTTGCTCTTTCTAAAGAAAAAGAAAACTAGAGAAAAGAAAGAAGAAGAAAACTTAGAGAATTTTGTTAAAATGGCTAATATCCTACCAATCTCCAATATGATCCCTTACAATCATCCAAGGCCCTCTATTTATACACATTTTGGAGGGCTAAATGACAAGAGACAAGCTTTACAAATTTCAAAGGTAGGTATATGACGATTTTGATCAGCCAACTTGATGGTCGATTTCGTCAATATTGGAGGCCTGATCTGATCACATGGTCTTCTAGAAAAAGGTTCCCCTATCAGTTACGGAACCATAGCCGTTGGAATCAGCTCATTTGCTGATGTGGTTAAGCAGATATGGGCAAAATACGAAAACATGTCAGCACAGATGTCATTACACATCAGCCACCTTGATGGTCGATTTATTCAATATTGGAGGCCTGATCTGATCACATGGTCTTCTAGACAAAGGTTCCCCTATCAGTTACGGAACCATATCCGTTGGAATCAGCTCATTTTCTGATGTGGACAAGAAGATACGGGCATAATACGAAAACATGTCAGCACAGACGTCATTGCACATCAGCCAACTTGATGGTCGATTTCGCTAGGGAAAACGACTCCTTTTTAAGAAGTGTAAAACATGAAAAAGATAGATATGCCTCTTAGCTTTGCATGGCTACAAATTTCAGCCTTATTGCTTCAGTGAAACTCGAGATATAGCTGATATGGCAAAAGGTGTCGGAACTGAAACTGAACTGGATTTGCCCTTAATTCTAGTAATCTGAAATCACTCAAAGAAACTTGTGAAAAACACCAAAATACATAAAAATATAAAAGATCATAAACACAATTAGACTAAACAATAATAACTCGTATTTGACACAAAACATTAATAAAACATAACTAAAAACTATATAATTATACGAGTTATCACACCCCCATACTTAGATTGTTGCTAGTCCCTAGCAACGACTCAATAAAAATAAAATAAGAAAATCTAATCTAATCTATTTTCGTAGGAAATCACGGTGGCACTTAGCATGTGACACAAGCCTTTAAACCCCTAGGTGTCCCTAGTGGACGAGTTTAGTCTCGTGAGGGTTTACTAGAACGATACCCACAAACATTGAAAAACTAAAATATAAATAAACTGCATATACTAAAAATATTTACTCCTAATCCTTTCAATACAAATTAGATACAATATTTGAACAAGTCTTATAAACTAATCAATAGCTTAAAGAATTTCACAAAAAAATCATGCTTGAATGTAAATTGTTTGAGTTAAGCCAATATTAGCATAACATATCTCAATCAAAATATTGCATGTTCAAATTTAATCTCAACTTCTCACATGGGATACCCTCATGATTTTCACTCTTTAAAGTAGTGGTGAAGTGTTTACACTCAATCAATCTCATGAAAACAGTTCTACCATATTCTTGCTTGTCCACCTATTCTCCACTATTTAGATCATACAACTTCATGAATCAAGAGGTCTTTAATCAAGGTTGTAATGGGGCCAAGGGGTTTGTAATGTGGTTGAAGAACAAAAGGATAAAGATATCACAAAGGTTCCAAAGAGTTCATAAAGTTTAGAGACATAAAAAGATCATACAAAGAAACTTCTCAAAACTCTTTACAAGTACATAGTCACCTAGGCCGGATATTTATGTTGGGCCTTTTCTTCATTCTGAACAACTTTGTAACATCTTTTTCTTTTTCCCAAAATTCAAGAGATGATTCATATTTTTTTTTTTTGAATGTATTTGCCAGTATTCCATTTCTTTTTTTTTTTTTTTTGACTTTTCTTTTCTTTCCCCCCCACACTTATTTCTTGTTTCTAACCCAAATTTTTAACTAAAAATATCCCTTGTCTTTGCAACTTATCTCAAAACATGCTAATTCATCTTTGGAACAAAGGTAAAGATATAAGTATATTTAGGTTAGGGACAAGTTATGGTTACCAAAGAGATAGCTTATTCAATGTAGGCTCAAATTGGTTCACTAAGGGTGTGTTCTCTTGGAACATCAATAAGGGATGGCTGTTTGGCTCTGGCTAAAAATCCTAATGCCTCTATCATATTCATGTTGTCACATGTATCAATATAGTCTCAAACGGTTTAAAGCAAGTTCTAGAGAATCCTGTAATCATAAGAGCACTCAAGAAAGAAATTAGATTGATTTGTATAATGCATCAATCATTATAGGCTCAAAACTCACAAGGATGATTATACAAGTCAGATTAAGTCTAAACATGCTTCTTTCTCAATCAACATATCATATTAACATTGGCTCATAAAAAAAAAATGATATCAAGCTCAATTCTCATGAAAATCTTCTCACTAATAACTCTGTTTTAGACTTATGCAATTCATATCTCATCATTGTATTAAAAAGGAACTAAAACACACTAAAAATTATAATAAAGACTCATAAAAAAAAAAATAGTAGACAAAAATAAAAGAAATCCTAAATCATTCCCCCCACACTTAATTCTTACATTGTCCTCAATGTAAGTCTATTAACCCAAATGAAAGAATCATGTGTAAGAGAAAAGAACTAATAACATAAGAATAGGAACAGCTAAGACTCAAAACAAAACAAACTTATGCAACCTAAATAATCTTAAAATACTAAACAAAAATTAACAAGTAAACATAAAAAGATTAAAATCAAACTGACAAGGTGTGTCTCAAGTCTCCCTTACTCAGACCTTGTTCAGAATGAATACTTCTAAATTGCTTAAAACACAACAAACTTTTTTTTTTTTTTTTTTTTTTTGAAAAGAAGAAATCAAACTGACAAGGTATGTCTCAAGTCTCCCTTACTCAGACCTTGTTCAGAATGAATACTTCTTAAATTTTTTTTTTTTTTTTTTTTTTTTAAATTAGCAAAATATGTCCCTTACCCCCTACTAAAATATGACATTGTCCCCAATGTCAAATTTTAAAGGTAGAATTTAGGAGATATTACCTGCAGAGGTTGCTAACCACTTATTATAACTGAGACACAACAAGCAAAATGTTAGATAATGTCACAAAGACAAAGTGCAATCCACTCCTTGCTCGTCCATATCTCTTTTTCTTTTTCCGAGCGTTTGCGAAACAACCGTAGCAGATAAACACTCATAAGCTTGGAGCTTTTTAAGTAAATCTTCAATGGTTGTAGCAGAAATTATGGTTCTCCTTGCCTCTGAAAACATGAATCCATTATCCACAGCATTATCTAAATATAAAAGCAAATTACTAAAATAACCATTAATATTAAGCAAACCAATGGGTTTCTTATTTGTGACCAAAGATGACCAAGAAGCCACGCAAGCTATTTCTTCCAATGTACCCAGACCTCCTGGTAAAGCAATGAATGCATCGGCAGAATGGTACATGATTGTTATCCGTTCAGGGACACTCCAGACTTGTATTTCCTTACCCACGGTAGGTCCACAAAAACTTGTGAATAGTTTTGGCACGATTCCTAGAACTGGACTTCCTCCGGTGTGTGCTGCTGTAGCGACTGCTCCCATTAAACCCGTACTACCGCCTCCATAAATCAAGTGGATCTTTTGTTGGGCAAGTATTACTCCAACTCTTATGGCTTCATCAGCGAATATGTTATTTTTCCCTGGATAAGCACCTCCAAAGACACAAATTTTTTTAATGCGCTGGGATGAAATACTTTCCATTTTTTTTTTTCGAGTGCCTGAAAGAGAATGAGTACATGGTGTAATATATAGAGGACTGAGTAGTGAATCAGACAAGAGTAATAATGTCGCCGAAAGTGTATCTGACCTGTCAGAAGAAAATGTTAATTCAGGAAGAAAATCAAAAAGAGAAGAAAAAATCAACCGTAAAAGACAAATAAAAAAAACGAGAATAATTACACAAATCGAACAACACGTAAATTAAAACAAAATAAAGTTATTGCAAATCAAACCAAAAGCTGAGAAGTCATTTATTGTAGTTGTGATTGTGGCTCACATCTTCCTCTGGTTTTACGTCCAGAAACGGCTTAAACGCCTTCTATGAGTCGAGGATATGCTTCCCATCCAGTTTTCTTACAAGCTGGCAAACAGGGTCTTTTAACATCAGATTCCCAAGATGTTGCCATTCCCTTTGGAATTGCGGCCATAAATCAAGAATTTCTCTTTGTACGTCTCCACTAGGATGCGTCTCAAGAGAAAGTTGGATATTACCCAAATTCTCCTTACTCAGTCCATCCTTAATGAATTCAATTTTATCATCTCGATTAGAGGACGGAATCCCAATAGAACGACATTTACCGTTACACGTCCATCGTGCACATTTGTGGCAATTTGAACTCATGCGCTTTGCTCGTCGCTTCTTTGCAAAAGTGCTTCTACCTGTACCTGGTAAATGCAAAACAGGAAGATATTCATCTTCACGTACCTTGGCTTCAATTAGCCAACGTATGTCGTCAGGAATCCCTTTGTGCATAAGCATTCTTAATCTCTCAAGTCGAACTTGGTAAAGCTTCAGTAAAATATTTCGAGGAAAAGGAGGAAATCGTTTCTGCAATCTTGTGAGAATATCATCCATCCTGAAAAAGAAAGAATGAAAAAAAAATTGAAAGAGAAATTGGAAGAGAAATTTATATACAATATCAGTTTTGTGGGTAGCTGATGGAACCGATTTAAATAATCACGGAGTACCGTTATCCGCCATTTAACCGGGGTTAAAAAAAATAAATTAAAAATTATATTTACATCTTGTAAGAGAAAAGAACTATTAAACAAAAGAAAAGAAAAACAATAAAAGATAGAATGATGGAGAGTAGGGAATATGCAAATCTGATATAATAGATGCTCTCCATCCTTTTGGGTTGCCTCCCAAGAAGCGCTTGGTTTATTGTCCTCAGCCTAACTTAGACCCATGCCATTATTATTCAACATACTTTGGCTCAAAAAGTGGAAACTCCTCCACATCTTGTATTGGAAAGTTCTCATAGTAAGGCTTCAATCTATGACCATTCACTTTGAATGCCTTATCTGTTTTTGGGCTTTGGATTTCAACTGCACCATGAGTAAATACATTAGTAATAACAAAAGGTCCAACCCAACGAGAACGTAACTTACCTGGATATAACTTAAGGCGTGAATGGAAGAGAAGAACTTTTTGTCCAACAACAAATTCTTTTCTTGATATCATCTTGTCATGGAATGCCTTAGTCTTTTCCTTGTAAATCCTAGAATTCTGATAGGCATCATTCCTTATCTCCTCTAATTCTTGTAGGTCAAGTTTTCTTTTCTTTCCTATCTCATCCATCTCCATGTTGCATTGTTTGATAGCCCAATATGATTTATGTTCCAATTCAACCGGAAGATGACAAGGCTTACCATAAACAAGTCGATAAGGAGACATACCAATGGGTGTCTTATATGCTGTCCTATAAGCCCAAAGTGCATCATCAAGTCGTGAACTCCAATCCTTCCTATTTGGATTAACTGTCTTTTCAAGGATGGACTTAACTTCTCGGTTTGACACTTCAGCTTGCCCACTAGTTTGAGGATGATATGAGGTGGAGACCTTGTGTGTGATGTTATACTTCCTCAAAAGTGCTTCCATAGTCCTATTGCAAAAGTGAGTACCTCTATCGCTGATTATGGCCTTTGGCGTTCCAAACCTAGCCAAGATGTTAGTCTTGACAAAATCTGAAACAACTTTAGAGTCATTAGTCCTAGTGGATTTTGCTTCCACCCACTTTGAAACATAATCAACGGCAAGTAAAATATAAAGATTACCAAAAGAAGGAGGAAAAGGTCCCATGAAATCCATGCCCCATACATCAAAAATTTCAACAATAAGTATTGGAGTTTGAGGCATTTGATTTCTAGCACCTAAGTTACCAGTTCTTTGGCAACGATCACATGACTTGCAAAAGAGGTATGCATCTTTGAATATGGTAGGCCAATAAAATCCAGAATCAAGAACTTTCATGGCTGTTCTTTTGGATCCAAAGTGTCCTCCACATGCATAAGAGTGACAAAAGGTGAGAATAGATTGAAATTCAGTTTCGAGTACACACCTTCTTATAATCTGATCGGAGCAATGCTTCCAAAGGTAAGGATCATCCCATATGTAGTATTTGGCATCACTCTTGATCTTATTTCTTTGAGCTTGTGTCAACTCTTGTGGCAACTTCTTGGTAACTAAGTAATTAACAATATCAGCATACCAAGGAGTTGTTGTTCTTATAAAAAGAAGTTGCTCATCCGGAAAGTTCTCATTCAAGGGTAGTGCATCATCTTCATGAACTAAACGGCTAAGATGGTCCGCAACCAGGTTGTCACTACCTCTCTTATCTTTTATCTCCAAATCAAACTCTTGTAAGAGAAGTATCCATCTAATCAACCTTGGTTTGGCCTCCTTTTTAGTGAGTAAGTACTTAAGGGCTGCATGGTCAGAAAATACAATTACTTTAGTACCAATTAAATAAGATCGAAATTTTTCTAAAGCAAATACAACAGCCAAAAGTTCTTTTTCAGTAGTGGAATAGTTCAATTGAGCATCATTAAGAGTTCTTGAGGCATAATAAATGGCATGTGAGGCTTTCCCAACCCGTTGGCCCAAAACAGCTCCAATGGCATAGTCACTAGCATCACACATGATTTCAAAAGGTACATTCCAATCTGGTGGTTGGATGATAGGAGCTGATGTCAAGAGTCCCTTCAATGTTTCAAACGCCTCTTTGCATTTATCATCAAAGTGGAAAACCACATCTTTTTGTAGTAGCTTGCAAAGAGGTAATGTGATCTTTGAGAAGTCTTTGATAAATCTCCTATAGAAACCTGCATGTCCAAGAAAAGAACGAACCTCTCTCACATTTGTGGGAGGTGGTAAAGAATGCATAATATCTATTTTAGACTTATCAACCTCTATCCCTCTAGAAGAAATAACATGGCCCAAAACTATTCCTTGTTCTACCATAAAGTGACATTTTTCCCAATTCAAAACAAGGTTAGTTTCCATGCATCTTTCAAGTACAAGTGTAAGGTTCTCTAGACATCTATCAAAAGAATCACCATAGACACTAAAATCATCCATAAACACTTCTATGATATTCTCTACATAATCTGAAAATATGCTAACCATACACCTTTGGAATGTAGCTGGTGCATTACAAAGACCAAATGGCATACGCCGGTATGCAAAAGTACCAAATGGACATGTGAATGTTGTTTTCTCTTGGTCCTCCGGAGCAATGGCTATCTGATTATAACCTGAAAACCCATCAAGAAAACAATAATGAGAATGGCCAGCTAACCTTTCAAGCATTTGATCAATAAAAGGTAAAGGAAAGTGGTCTTTGCGAGTTGTGGAATTAAGTTTACGATAATCAATACAAACTCGCCATCCTGTTTGAATCCTAGTAGGAACAAGTTCATTCTCATTATTTGTTACCACCGTTACACCTGATTTCTTTGGAACCACTTGGACTGGGCTCACCCATTTGCTATCCGAGATAGGATAGATCACTCCAACATCTAGGAGCTTCAGTATCTCCTTTTTCACAACCTCCATCATAGGAGGGTTCAATCTTCTTTGTGCTTCTCTTGTTGGTTTAGACCCTTCCTCTAACAAAATCCGGTGCATGCACATGGATGGGCTTATTCCCTTGATATCGGCAATTGTCCAACCAATTGCTGTTTTATGCTCTCTAAGCACCCGGATAAGTCGCTCTTCTTGCAAAGGTGTGAGCTCTTTGGCAATGATGACAGGTAGTGTGTCCTTTTCCCCTAAGAACAAATATTTCAAGTGGTTCGGTAGTGGTTTCAATTCTAAAGTTGGTGCCTGCAAAATGGAAGGTAGAAGTTTCTCATTAGATAAAGGCAAATCAATAAATGAAACATCAAACCTTGCATCTTTAGGTTGCAGCGAGTGTAAAGATTCTAGTGCCCCTTCCACATGGTCACTCAAGGCTAGTTTAGCATTCCCCATTCCGAGATGGTTGCTAAGGACTATTTCCACACTATCTTCACCATCTAGCTCATAAGCTTGCTGCACTAGTGAGTCAATTATATCAATATTAAAAACAGAATGCACATCACTAGGATATCTCATGGCCTCAAAAATGTTAAAGCGAATTATTTCACCATCAAATTCCATAGTTAAAGTGCCATCATGTACATCTATTTTAGTTCTTGCTGTTTTCAAGAATGGTCTCCCTAATAGAATAGGTGTGGGATTAGAAGACATCTCATCTTCCATCTCAATAACATAAAAGTCAGCGGGAAAAACCAATTCATTAACCTGTACAAGAACGTCTTCTACAACTCCTCTTGGATAAGTGTTAGAACGGTCAGCAAGTTGTATTATAACACCGGTTTCCTCTAATGGTCCTAGATTCAATGAAGCATAAATTGAATATGGCATGACATTAATAGATGCCCCTAGATCTAGCATAGCACGCTCAAACCTGGTGTTGCCTATCTTACAAGGAATGGTAAACATACCTGGATCCTTGCATTTAGGTGGGAGTTTCTTTTGAAGAACAGCTGACACATTCTCCCCCACACTTACCTTTTCATTCCATTTCAACTTCCGTTTAGATGTGCACAACTCTTTTAGGAACTTGGCATATCTTGGCACTTGCTTGATAGCATCTAGTAAAGGAATGTTCACCTCTACTTTCCGGAAGGTTTCCAAAATTTCCTTCTCTTGCTCCTCCTTCTTGGACTTTGCTAACCTGCTAGGAAAAGGTGGAGGAGTTATATAAGAAGGAAAGGATGGTTTAGGAATTACCTTTTTTAGTGGCTCGTTGGGATGTGAAGAGGATGCCATGGTATTGTTCTCCCCTTGAGCACTATCATTTTGTGGTGTCTCTAGCTGTTTCCCACTTCTTAAATTTATAGCATTGGCATTCTCTCTTGGATTCACTATGGTTTGGGAAGGTAATTTCCCAGAATCCCTTGCTTGCATTTGACTCATGGTTGTTGCCAATTGCCCTATTTGAGTCTCCAAATTTCGAATACTTGTCTTTGTTTCCTGTTGAAATTGAATTGTATTAGTAGAAAGAGCTTTAACAAGATCTTCAAGAGAAGTACCTGAATTTTGGGTGGGTGGTAGTTGTTGTCGGGTTTGGTATGGTTGTTGCACTCTTTGCTGAAAACCCGGTGGCCTGTGGTCAAATGGTGGAGGAATAGTTTGTGATTGGTTCCCTCCATAATTGAAGTTTGGATTATCCCTCCATCCTGGATTGTATGTGTTTGAGTAGGGATCATATTTCCTTGATTGGTTCTGAAATCCACCCATGGCATTCACATGTTCATTGGTATCCTCTTGAAGTGTTGGACACATATCAGTTTGGTGCCCTATGTTTGAACATATGCCACAAGCCTTTATTTGTTGTATTTTACCTACAGCCAATTGTTGAACAAGAGAAGTCAGTTTATCAAATTTTTGTTCAAGGGATGATATACTTACCTCATTAACTCTCTTGGATTGTGGTGGTGGATCTTGTCTCATTGAGAACTGTTGAGAATTGGCTGCTGATGGTAACTCAATTAAGAGTTGTAAACCCAAGTGCAGGTTATGTTCAAGTAATAAATTCTCGGGTGTCCGAGGTCGAACCACAGGGAAGCGTATTAGTAAGTATAAGTTTATAAATATATAAGAAAAAGAAAATAAACAAGATATTAGGGAATCAATAACAAAGAAAGTAAACAAGATATTAGAGAACAAAATAAACAAAATAACATAAAAGCAATTAAACAAGATATAAAAAAAAAACAATAAGAAAAGATGTTGAGGTTAGAGAATCCACTCTTGGTGTTATGCTAAGATTAATCTTGTTTTATTACACAATTGAAATCCACACATAAGGGAGGTTCCAACCGGAAGGTTTAGCAATTCAGTCCAAATTGTCCAACGTCCATAGCATATGATATTATGTTCATTTGGTGTCCTCAAAACTCACAAAAAGAGTCCAAGCATTCCTTATGCCAAGGTATATGTCTACAACAAATCAAGGTTATGAAACCAAGCATTTACTGTGCCATTTTCATTGTCAATAATGAATCAAGATCTCTACTTTGCAAGTATGATTTTAAACCAAAAGAAAATATTATCTATACTAGTGTTTATAAATGATGATTCATTTTAGCTCATGTTTAAGAGACTAACCTTAGCATTTACCAAGAGCTTCACCTCATCACCTCAACAATATGATTAGCAACACATACTAGATATGAATAAAATGAAAAGAAATGTAAGAAGCATAAGTAAATAAAAAAAGAAAACTAGAGAAAGGAAAGAAGAAGAAAACTTAGAGAATTTTATTACAATGGCTATCCTACCAATGTATTCATGTATCCCAATACTCATCCAAGGCCCTCTATTTATACACATTTTGGAGGGCTAAATGACAAGAGACAAGCTTTACAAATTTCAAAGGTAGGTATAATAGGTGGGTGCATTTTTCTAACAATTTTCGTCATATTGTATGACAATTCTGATCAGCCAGCTTGATGGTCGATTTTGTCAATGTTGGAGGCTCGATCTGATAAAATTGTCTTCTAGAAAAATATACCCCTATCAGTTACGGATCCATAGCCGTTGGAATCAGATCATTTGCGCACGTGGATCGGGAGATATGGTCAAAATACCAAAACGGTGCAGAACAGACGTCATTGCACATCAGCCAACTTGATGGTCGATTTCGCTAGGGAAAACGACTCCGTTTCAAGAAGTGTAAAACATGAAAAAGATAGATATGCCTCTTAGCTTTGCAGGGATACAAAGTTCAGCCTTATTGCTTCAGTGAAACTCGAGATATAGCTGATATGGCAAAAGGTGTCGGAACTGGAACTGAACTGGATTTGCCCTTAATTCTAGTAATCTGAAATCACTCAAAGAAACTTGTGAAAAACACCAAATTACATAAAAATATAAAAGATCATAAACACAATTAGACTAAACAATAATAACTCGTATTTGACACAAAACAATAATAAAACATAACTAAAAACTATATAATTATACGAGTTATCACACCCCCATACTTAGATTGTTGCTAGTCCCTAGCAACGACTCAATAAAATAAGAAAATCTAATCTAATCCATTTTCGTAGGAAATCACGGTGGCACTTAGCATGTGACACAAGCCTTTAAACCCCTAGGTGTCCCTAGTGGACGAGTTTAGTCTCGTGAGGGTTTGCTAGAACGATACCCACAAACATTGAAAAACTAAAATATAAGTAAACTACATACACTAAAAATATTTACTCCTAATCCTTTCAATATAAATTAGAGACAATCTTTGAACAAGTCTTATAAACTAATCAATAGCTCAAAGAATTTCACAAAAATTCATGCTTGAATGTAAATAAATGAGTTAAGCCAATATTAACATAACATATTTCAATCAAAATAGTGTATATTCAAACTTAATCTCAACTTCTCACATGGGATACTCTCTTGATTTTCACTCTTTAAAGTAGTGGTAAAGTGTTTACACTCAATCAATCTCATGAAAACACTTCTACCATATGCTTGCTTGTCCACCTATTCTCCACTATTTAGATCATACAACTTCATAAATCAAGAGGTCTTTATTCAAGGTTGTAATGGGGCCAAAGGGTTATAATGTGGTTAAAGAACAAAAGGATAAAGATATCACAAAGGTTCCAAAGAGTTCATAGATTTTAGAGACATAATAAGATCATACAAATAAAACTTCTCAAAACTCTTATAAAGCACATAATAACATAGGCTAAATATTCATGTTGAGCCTTTGCATCATTCTAACCAACTTTGTAACATCTTTTTCTAGAAGTTCAAGAGAAGATGTTTTTTTTTTTTTTTTTTTTTTTTTTTAATATGGGAATGTATTTGACAATGATCCCTTTCTTTTTCTCTTGACTTTTTCTTTTCTTTTCTTCCCCCACACTTATCTTTTGTTTCTAACCCAAATTTTCAAATAAAAATATCCCTTGTTTTTTTGCAATATGTCTCAAAATATAAAATTCATCTTTAGAACAAGGGTAAGGATATAAGCATATTTAGGCTAGGTGTAAGTTGTGGTTACCAATAAAACATCATATTTAATGTAGGCTCAAATTGGCTCACTAGTGGGGATGTTCTCGTAGAACATTAATAATGGATGGCTGTTTGGCTCTAGTTATAATCCTAATGCCTCTATCATATTCATGTTGTCACATGTATCAATATAGTCTCAAACGGTTTAAAGCAAGTTCTAGAGAATCATGTAATCATAAGAGCACTCAAGAAAGAAATTAGATTGATTTGTATAATGCATCAATCATTATAGGCTCAAAAACTCACAAAGATGATTATACAAGTCAGATTAAGTCTAAACATGCTTCTTTCTCAATCAACATATCATATTAACATTGGCTCATAAAAAGGTTGACATCAAGCTCAATTCTCATGAAAATCTTCTCACTAATAAATCTGTTTTAGACTTATGCAATTCATATCTCATCATTGTATTGAAAGTAACTAAAAAAAAAACACACTAAGTCTAAACATGCTTTTTTTTTGTTTTTTTTTTTTTTTTTTTTGTTTTTTTTTGTTTTTTTGAAGAAGAAGATTAAATCAAACTGACAAGGTATGTCTCAAGTCTCCCTTACTCAGACCTTGTTCAGAATGAATACTTCTAAATGTCTTAAAACACAACAAATTTTTTTTTTTTTTTTTAGCAAAATATGTCCCTTACCCCCTACTAAAATATGACATTGTCCCCAATGTCAAATTTTAAAGGTAGAATTTAGGAGATATTACCTGCAGAGGTTGCTAACCACTTATTATAACTGAGACACAACAAGCAAAATGTTAGATAATGTCACAAAGACAAAGTGCAATCCACTCCTTGCTCGTCCATATCTCTTTTTCTTTTTCCGAGCGTTTGCGAAACAACCGTAGCAGATAAACACTCATAAGCTTGTAGCTTTTTGAGTAAATCTTCAATGGTTGTAGCAGAAATTATGGTTCTCCTTGCCTCTGAAAACATGAATCCGTTATCCACAGCATTATCTAAATATGAAAGTAAATTACTAAAATAACCATTAATATTAAGCAAACCAATGGGTTTCTTATTTGTGACCAAAGATGACCAAGAAGCCACGCAAGCTATTTCTTCCAATGTACCCAGACCTCCTGGTAAGGCAATGAATGCATCGGCAGAATGGTACATGATTGTTATCCGTTCAGGGATACTCCAGACTTGTATTTCCTTACCCACGGTAGGTCCACAAAAATCTGTGAATAGTTTTGGCACGATTCCTAGAACTGGACTTCCTCCGGCGTGTGCTGCTGTAGCGACTGCTCCCATTAAACCCGTACTACCGCCTCCATAAATCAACTGGATCTTTTGTTGGGCAAGTATTACTCCAACTCTTATGGCTTCATCAGCGAATATGCTATTTTTCCCTGGATAAGCACCTCCAAAGACACAAAATTTTTTTTAATGCGCTGGGACGAAGTGCTTTCCATTTTTTTTTCTTTTTCGAGTGCCTGAAAGAGAATGAGTACATGGTGTAATATATAGAGGACTGAGTAGTGAATCAGACAAGAGTAATAATGTCGCCGAAAGTGTATTTGACCTGTCAGAAGAAAATGTTAACCTAACAAAAGATTTTTGCGTGATTTCAGGAAGAAAATCAAAAAGAGAAGAAAAATTAACCGTAAAAGACCAATGCAAAAAAAAGAGAATAATTACACAAATCGAACAACACGTAAATTAAACCGAAATGAAGTTATTGCAAATCAAACCAAAAGCTGAGAAGTCATTTATTGTAGTTGTGATTGTGGCTCACATCTTCCTCTGGTTTTACGTCCAGAAACGGCTTAAACGCCTTCTATGAGTCGAGGATATGCTTCCCATCCAGTTTTCTTACAAGCTGGCAAACAGGGTCTTTTAACATCAGATTCCCAAGATGTTGCCATTCCCTTTGGAATTGCGGCCATAAATCAAGAATTTCTCTTTGTACGTCTCCACTAGGATGCGTCTCAAGAGAAAGTTGGATATTACCCAAATTCTCCTTACTCAGTCCATCCTTAATGAATTCAATTTTATCATCTCGATTAGAGGACGGAATCCCAATAGAACGACATTTACCGTTACACGTCCATCGTGCACACTTGTGGCAATTTGAACTCATGCGCTTTGCTCGTCGTTTCTTTGCATAAGTGCTTCTACCTGTACCTGGTAAATGCAAAACAGGAAGATATTCATCTTCACGTACCTTGGCTTCAATTATCCAACGTATGTCTTCAGGAATCCCTTTGTTCATAAGCATTCTTAATCTTTCTAATCGAACTTGGTAAAGCTTCAGTAAAATATTCCGAGGAAAAGGAGGAAATCGTTTCTGCAATCTTTTGAGAATATCATCCATCCTGAAAAAAAATGAAATAAAATAAAATGAAAGAGAAATTTATATACAATATCAGTTTTGTGGGTAGCTGATGGAACCGACTTAAATAATCACGGAGTACCGTTATCCGCCATTTAACCGGGGTAAAAAAAAAAATTATATTTACATCTAGTTATTTTCAAAACAAGGATCAGAAAGAAAAACAACCTCTTCTTGAGTAACATGATTTTCCAAAAAGAGTTTGAGTCTTTGTCCATTTACCTTGAATACGTTACCATTTTGAGGATTCTCAATGTCAACTGCTCCATAATGATACACATGCTTAACCACAAATGGGTCAGTCCATCTTGATCTCAACTTACCAGGAAATATGTGAAGTCTAGAATTATAAAGTAGAACTTTTTGCCCAACATCAAATGTTTTTCTTGAAATTAACTTGTCATGAAAGGCTTTAGTTCTTTCTTTATGAATTTTAGGATTCTCATATGCATCATTTCTGAGTTCCTCAAGTTTTTGTTTCCAACAATGCTTATCCTGAAAAGAATTTAACAAAGAATCAGTGTGTGAAATTTCTGAAGCATTATCAAACTCACATTCAATTAAATAAGCTTCTAAAGGATCATGGAATGTGGTAGTGGTGTTATGTTCATGAACAAGTTCTTCAATGAAATCCACTTCATGTACTTCTGAATCATCACCAGGTTGCTTGCAAATGTTGAACACATTTAATTCTAAAGTCATATTTCCAAAAGAAATGTTCAAAATACCATTCCTGCAATTTATCAGAGCATTAGAAGTTGCAAGAAATGGACGGCCTAATATAACAGGAATTTGAACATTTGGATTTGAAACAGGATGTGTGTCCAACACAATAAAATCAACAGGGAAGTAAAAATTATCAATTTGAACCAAAACATCTTCAACTATCCCTCGAGGAATTTTTACAGAACGATCAGCTAGTTGAAGTGTAACAGGTGTTTCCTTGAGTTCACCTAAACCTAACTGTTGATAAACAGAAAAAGGCAAAAGATTAACACTAGCACCAAGATCAAGCAATGCACGTTCTATTCTAGTGTTTCCAATGATGCATGAGATTGTTGGACATCCAGGATCTTTGAATTTTGGTGGAGTAAGGTGCTGAATGATTGAGCTCACACTTTCCGTCAGAAATGCTTTCTTTTGTACATTATGTTTCCTTTTAAATGTGCACATGTCCTTCAAAAATTTAGCATAAGATGGAACTTGTTTGATTGCATCCAATAAAGGAATGTTAATCTTAACTTGTTTGAAAAGTTCATATATTTCTGCATTTTGATTCAAATTCTTTATTGTTTGCAACCTTTGAGGAAAAGGAGCAGGATGCATACCTTTTTCTTTGTCCAAATTTTCAAGAAGTTCAGACTTACCATCATCCTTACCATTACTTTTCGGAGGGGAAGGAGGATCTTGGTCTTTTGATGGAATGTTTTTGTCAATTGCCTTTCCACTTCGAAGAGTTGTGATAGAACTGGCATTTTCCTGTTGAGTTTCATTGGAGCAAGAAACAAGACATTGAGTAGAAGGGTTAGGCTGAGGTTGAGCAGGAAACTTACCTTTTTTTTGAGTGCGTAATGAAGCTGTTAATGTGGACAAGGTGTTTTTGATCTCATTGATGTCCTGTGAAGTCCGGTTATTCACATTTGCTTGTGTTTGCATGAATGCTTGCAATGTCTCTTCCAAGGTTTGTACACGTGAAGGTTGATAGGAAAAAGTGTTGCCCGGCTTTTGAGATTGTGGTACCTGAACATGATTATTATTCCGCCAACTGAAGTTGGGATGATTTCTCCATTCAGGGTTATACGTTTCAGAGTAAGGAGAAGGAAAAGGCTTTTTAAATGTGTTTATGGAATTTACTTGATCATGCAACGCTTCTTTAAGAATGGGAATGTTTGGACATTCAGAAGTGGGGTGTCCCATGATTTCACAAATTCCACAACTTTCTTCATTTTTAACCGTTTTGACTTCTTTTACTTCTCTAAGTTCCATGGCTTCAATCTTTCTAGCCAAATTAGCTACTTTAGCTTTTATCTCATCTTCTTGACTAAAATGATATTTTCCTCTGTTAGAAACAACATTAGATCTATTGGAACTTTCAGAGGAATTATCTGTGTGCCAGGCTTGAGAGTTATCTGCCAAATGGTCTAGGTAGTCAAAGGCTTCTTCAGGTTCTTTTTCTAGAAACTCACCGTTACACATTGTTTCAACAAATTGTTTAGTTTCGGGAGTTAAACTTTCATAAAAGAAACTAATAAGACGCCATTTTTCAAAACCATGATGTGGACAAGAACTTAACAAATCTTTAAAACGCTCCCAGCACTGAAAAAATGCTTCATTTTGATTTTGATTGAAATTTTGAATCTGTCTTTTCAAAGCAGTAGTTTTATGTGCTGGGAAAAATTTCTTTAGAAACTCAGTTTGTAATTCTTGCCATGTGCCAATTGACCTTGGTTTTAAATTATGAAGCCAAATTTTTGCTTTATCTTTTAAAGAAAAAGGAAATAATTTTAGCTTGACAATTTCATTTGTACATTGTTGGTCATTAAAGGTGACACATACATCTTCGAAGTCTTTTAGAAACGAGTAAGCACTTTCCGATTCTAACCCATGGAAATTTGGAAGCAAAGCTATCATACCTGGTTTAAAACGAAAGTTGTTTGCATTGAGAGGAAAAATAAAACAAGAGGGTGATGAGCTTCGAGTTGGTTGCAAGTAGTCACGCATGGTGCGTACTTGTCTGTTCTCATCTTCAGCATGAACACTTTCATTGTCAGCCATGGTAGGAGTTGTATTAGAAAGATTACCTGAAAAAGTTTCACAATAAAATCTAACTAAACGACGAGATCTAAAATCACGTCGCCAAACAAGCATAAAACAAAGTTAATATACAAAATTAGGCGGTATAACCAGCCAATAAAAAATAAAAATAAAGTTAATATACAATATAAATATAAATATATAGAAAATTAGGCGGTATAACCAGCCAATAAAAATAAATATAGGCGGTATAACCAGCCAATAAAAATAAATATACTTATAAACTTATATACTTAGTATTGCCTCCCCGGCAACGGCGCCAAAAACTTGATGGTAACTCAATTAAGAGTTGTAAACCCAAGTGCAGGTTATGTTCAAGTAATAAATTCTCGGGTGTCCGAGGTCGAACCACAGGGAAGCGTATTAGTAAGTATAAGTTTATAAATATATAAGAAAAAGAAAATAAACAAGATATTAGGGAATCAATAACAAAGAAAGTAAACAAGATATTAGAGAACAAAATAAACAAAATAACATAAAAGCAATTAAACAAGATATAAAAAAAAAACAATAAGAAAAGATGTTGAGGTTAGAGAATCCACTCTTGGTGTTATGCTAAGATTAATCTTGTTTTATTACACAATTGAAATCCACACATAAGGGAGGTTCCAACCGGAAGGTTTAGCAATTCAGTCCAAATTGTCCAACGTCCATAGCATATGATATTATGTTCATTTGGTGTCCTCAAAACTCACAAAAAGAGTCCAAGCATTCCTTATGCCAAGGTATATGTCTACAACAAATCAAGGTTATGAAACCAAGCATTTACTGTGCCATTTTCATTGTCAATAATGAATCAAGATCTCTACTTTGCAAGTATGATTTTAAACCAAAAGAAAATATTATCTATACTAGTGTTTATAAATGATGATTCATTTTAGCTCATGTTTAAGAGACTAACCTTAGCATTTACCAAGAGCTTCACCTCATCACCTCAACAATATGATTAGCAACACATACTAGATATGAATAAAATGAAAAGAAATGTAAGAAGCATAAGTAAATAAAAAAAGAAAACTAGAGAAAGGAAAGAAGAAGAAAACTTAGAGAATTTTATTACAATGGCTATCCTACCAATGTATTCATGTATCCCAATACTCATCCAAGGCCCTCTATTTATACACATTTTGGAGGGCTAAATGACAAGAGACAAGCTTTACAAATTTCAAAGGTAGGTATAATAGGTGGGTGCATTTTTCTAACAATTTTCGTCATATTGTATGACAATTCTGATCAGCCAGCTTGATGGTCGATTTTGTCAATGTTGGAGGCTCGATCTGATAAAATTGTCTTCTAGAAAAATATACCCCTATCAGTTACGGATCCATAGCCGTTGGAATCAGATCATTTGCGCACGTGGATCGGGAGATATGGTCAAAATACCAAAACGGTGCAGAACAGACGTCATTGCACATCAGCCAACTTGATGGTCGATTTCGCTAGGGAAAACGACTCCGTTTCAAGAAGTGTAAAACATGAAAAAGATAGATATGCCTCTTAGCTTTGCAGGGATACAAAGTTCAGCCTTATTGCTTCAGTGAAACTCGAGATATAGCTGATATGGCAAAAGGTGTCGGAACTGGAACTGAACTGGATTTGCCCTTAATTCTAGTAATCTGAAATCACTCAAAGAAACTTGTGAAAAACACCAAATTACATAAAAATATAAAAGATCATAAACACAATTAGACTAAACAATAATAACTCGTATTTGACACAAAACAATAATAAAACATAACTAAAAACTATATAATTATACGAGTTATCAGCTGCCATGTTGGAGATTAATGTTCTAGCAGCCCTGGGAGTCTTATCAACTAGAGCTCCCCCACTAGCGGCATCTATCATACTTCTCTCCATGGGCATGAGACCTTCATAGAAGTATTGGATGAGAAGTTGTTCACTTATTTGATGGTGTGGACATGATGCACAAAGTTTCTTGAACCTCTCCCAATATTCATATAAGGACTCTCCGTTGTATTGCCGAATCCCACATATCTCTTTCCTAATGTTGGCAGCCTTAGATGCTGGGAAATACCTTTCCAAGAATGCTTTCTTCAAATCATTCCATGTAGTGATGGTCCCGGATGGTAGATAGTAGAGCCATTCCTTTGCTGAATCAGCTAGAGAGAATGGGAAGGCTCTCAACTTAACTTGCTCTTCCGTGACCCCTGTTGGTCTCATGCTTGAGCAAACTACATGGAATTCCTTGAGGTGCTTATTTGGATCCTCTCCTGCAAAACCATGAAAAGTTGGGAGAAGGTGAATCAAACCAGATTTTAAATCAAAAGCTACCTCAAGATTAGCATATTCAATGCATAATGGTTGTTGACCCAAGTCCGGAGCGGCTAGCTCCTTGAGAGTTCGGTTGTCAGCTGCTGCCATCTCTCCTTGCTTCTCTTGGATGTTTTGGATCAACTCCTCGATTGGTTGTTGGTGAGAAGTTATAAATTCCCGAATTTTTCTAAGTCGTAAGTCTTTTTCGGGAGCTTGGAACATTCACTAATAAAAAAATATAAGAAAGTAAATAATTAGAACAGAAAATAAGAATAAACCAATAAACTAATAAACTAAAGAAAGCAATCCCCGGCAACGGCGCCAAAAATTTGATGCACCCAAAAGAGTGTATCTTATTTAACCTTGCACTAAAAAGATAAATTGTAAGTATAGTAGTTAGCAAGGGTCGAGTCCTCAGGGATTGGGTTTTAGTTTATAAGTTAATAGTTTAAAACTTAAATTCAAGAACAATAAAAGAAAAGGGGTTTTTGAAGCCAGATTTAAACTAAGTAAATAATAAGAATAAGATGCAAGGCGGTATAACCAGCCAATAAAAATATATATACTAAATTAGGCGGTATAACCAGCCAATAAAAATATATATACTAAATTAGGCGGTATAACCAGCCAATAAAAATAAAACAAAGTTAATATACAAATTAGGCGGTATAACCAGCCAATAAAAATAAATATAAAAAATAAGCAAACTAAAAGTAAGAAAACAAGTAAGTAAGAAGAATTAAATATGAAAAATATGGTTAAGGTTTCATTCTCCACCACTAGACATCATTAAGAATCAATTTCAGATCTATCAATATCAACCAACTATCAAAGTTAACAACCGTAGATAACAACAAGCTCTGTTATCCCAATCTTTCCTTAGTTTGTCGTTAAATAGAACAAGCTCTCTATTTAATCTCTAACCATCAAACAACCTAGAATAAGCTCTCTAGATTCAATTTAATGGGAGCTTTATGATGAGAAAGATAGGTTGATCTAAGCAACAAACACATAAGCTCGGATTGTTCAACTTAGGTTATGTTCCACTTTGCAATTATTGAAAACTTGACCATAATCATTAATCACAAATTGCCACTTATGAATAGGAAATCAAGACAATTACACGGATCAAGACTCCTAAACTAGCAATAGATAATTATCAAGATCTATCTAGTTGTACACCTAAACAAATCAAGACAACATCATGAACAATTCTTGTAGAAGAACATAAGCAACTTTGATAGAAAATTAATGATCGATAGAATCTGAAAATCAATCACAAAACATGTCTAGGGCTTTGAAATCACCCTTAACCAAATAGAAGTTTAGCCTAGCATAGGCATTATAAACATAAAATTAAATAGAATCTATGAAAGAAAATAAAAGAAAGAAAGAAGAAGAAGAAGAATATTAATTATCCAACCTCTTGCTCTTTCTAAAGAAAAAGAAAACTAGAGAAAAGAAAGAAGAAGAAAACTTAGAGAATTTTGTTAAAATGGCTAATATCCTACCAATCTCCAATATGATCCCTTACAATCATCCAAGGCCCTCTATTTATACACATTTTGGAGGGCTAAATGACAAGAGACAAGCTTTACAAATTTCAAAGGTAGGTATATGACGATTTTGATCAGCCAACTTGATGGTCGATTTCGTCAATATTGGAGGCCTGATCTGATCACATGGTCTTCTAGAAAAAGGTTCCCCTATCAGTTACGGAACCATAGCCGTTGGAATCAGCTCATTTGCTGATGTGGTTAAGCAGATATGGGCAAAATACGAAAACATGTCAGCACAGATGTCATTACACATCAGCCACCTTGATGGTCGATTTATTCAATATTGGAGGCCTGATCTGATCACATGGTCTTCTAGACAAAGGTTCCCCTATCAGTTACGGAACCATATCCGTTGGAATCAGCTCATTTTCTGATGTGGACAAGAAGATACGGGCATAATACGAAAACATGTCAGCACAGACGTCATTGCACATCAGCCAACTTGATGGTCGATTTCGCTAGGGAAAACGACTCCTTTTTAAGAAGTGTAAAACATGAAAAAGATAGATATGCCTCTTAGCTTTGCATGGCTACAAATTTCAGCCTTATTGCTTCAGTGAAACTCGAGATATAGCTGATATGGCAAAAGGTGTCGGAACTGAAACTGAACTGGATTTGCCCTTAATTCTAGTAATCTGAAATCACTCAAAGAAACTTGTGAAAAACACCAAAATACATAAAAATATAAAAGATCATAAACACAATTAGACTAAACAATAATAACTCGTATTTGACACAAAACATTAATAAAACATAACTAAAAACTATATAATTATACGAGTTATCATTCCTCCTTGAACTTAGCAAATCTACTAGGAAAAGGTGGAGAAGAAACATTAGTAAAAAGTGAAACCTTAAACGTTACCTCAGGTGCCGAAATACTCTTATTTGGATCTTTGGCTTCATTATCCTCAAGAATAGAATCCATCTCTAATTTTGTTTCATCCTCATCTTGTTCCTCATTCTTCAAGGTCACAATAGTAGCATTCTCCTTTGGGTTAACCATCGTTTGGGCTGGGAGTTCTTCAGATCTTTGTGCTACCCATCCCACCATACTACTAGCCAATTGGCTCATTTGCTTTTCCAAACTCTGGATGCTTGCCCTTGTTTCCTGTTGAAATTGCAAAGAATCAGTAACAAGAGAATAGACAAGATCTTCTAAAGAAGTACCTGAGTTTTGAGTCATATGTGGTGGTTGAAAAAGATCTAGTTCTTGAGACCATGATTGGTTGAAGCTAGATGGATGAGTGTAATTGGCATAAGGATCTACTTCTTGGTAATTTTTCGAGTAGCCATAATTAGTATGATCCCACCATCCCTCATGGTAAGTGTTTGAGTAATGATCATACTGTTGGTCTTGGAACACTTGATGGCCTTGACATCCTCCCATGGCCAATTGTTGAACTGGGGAGGTGAGATTGGCTTGTTGATTCTCCATGTTCATGTATGCCACCAACTCTTCAAGTGTTAGATTGCTCAATTCCATTGTTTTTTTTTTTTTTTTTCAAAATTTGAAAAGAAAAACATGTATGTACAAGAAAATAATACTAATTAGAACTGAAAATAAGAATAAACCAAGTAACAAATAAACTAAAGAAAACAATCCCCAGCAACGGCGCCAAAAATTTGATGCACCCAAAAGAGTGTATCTTATTTAACCTTGCACTAAAAAGATCAATTGTAAGTATAATGATTAGCAAGGGTCGAGTCCCCAGGGATTGGGTTTTAATCTATGAGTTATTAGTTTATAACTTACGTTCAAAGAAAACAATAAAAGAAAAGGGGTTTTTGAAGCCAGATTTAAACTAAAGTAAATAATAAGAATAAGATGCAAGGCGGTATAACCAGCCAATAAAAATATATATACTAAATTAGGCGGTATAACCAGCCAATAAAAATATATATACTAAATTAGGCGGTATAACCAGCCAATAAAAATAAAACAAAGTTAATATACAAATTAGGTGGTATAACCAGCCAATAAAAATAAATATACTTTTAAAAATAAGCAAACTAGAAAAGTAAGAAAACAAGTAAGTAAGAAGAATCAAATATGAAAAATATGGTTAAGGTTTCATTCTCCACCACTAGACATCATTAAGAATCAATTTCAGATCTATCAATATCAACCAACTATCAAAGTTAACAACCGTAGATAACAACAAGCTCTGTTATCCCAATCTTTCCTTAGTTTGTCGTTAAATAGAACAAGCTCTCTATTTAATCTCTAACCATTAAACAACCTAGAATAAGCTCTCTAAATTCAATTTAATGGCAGCTTTATGATGAGAAAGATAGGTTGATCTAAGCAACAAACACATAAGCTCGGATTGTTCAACTTAGGTTATGTTCCACTTTGCAATTATTGAAAACTTGACCATAATCATTAATCACAAATTGCCACTTATGAATAGGAAATCAAGACAATTACACGGATCAAGACTCCTAGACTAGCAATAGATAATTATCAAGATCTATCTAGTTGTACACCTAAATAAATCAAGACAACATCATGAACAATTCTTGTAGAAGAACATAAGCAACTTTGATAGAAAATTAATGATAGATAGAATCTGAAAATCAATCACAAAACATGTCTAGGGCTTTGAAATCACCCTTAACCAAATAGAAGTTTAGCCTAGCATAGGCATTGTAAACATAAACATAAAATTAAAGAGAATCTAAGAAGGAAATAAAAGAAAGAAAGAAGAAGAAGAAAATAAAGAAAAAGAAAACTAGAGAAAAGAAAGAAGAAGAAAACTTAGAGAATTTTATTACAATGGCTAATATCCTACCAATGTACAATATGATCCTCTACAATCATCCAAGGCCCTCTATTTATACACATTTTGGAGGGCTAAATGACAAGAGACAAGCTTTACAAATTTCAAAGGTAGGTATAATAGGTGGGTGCATTTTTCTAACAATTTTCGTCATATTGTATGACAATTTTGATCAGCCAACTTGATGGTCGATTTTGTCAATTTTGGAGGCCTGATCTGATCACATGGTCTTCTAGACAAATGTTCCCCTATCAGTTACTGATCCATAGCCGTTGGAATCAGCTCATTTGCTGATGTGGATAAGAAGATATCTGCAAAATACGAAAACAGGTCAGCACAGACGTCATTGCACATCAGCCAACTTGATGGTCGATTTCGCTAGGGAAAACGACTCCGTTTCAAGAAGTGTAAAACATGAAAACGATAGATATGCCTCTTAACTTTGCATGGTTAAAATTTCAGCCTTATTGCTTCAGTGAAACTCCAGATATAGCTGATATGGTAAAAGGTGTCGGAACTGGAACTGAACTGGATTTGCCCTTAATTCTAGTAATCTGAAATCACTCAAAGAAACTTGTGAAAAACACCAAATTACATAAAAATATAAAAGATCATAAACACAATTAGACTAAACAATAATAACTCGTATTTGACACAAAACAATAATAAAACATAACTAAATACTATATAATTATACGAGTTAAAAATAGGTTGACCATAATCATAATCACAAATTGCCACTTATGAATAGGAAATCAAGACAATTACATGGATCAAGACTCCTAAACTAGCAATAGATAATTATCAAGATGTATCTAGTTGTACACCTAAATAAATCAAGACAACATCATGAAAAATTTTAATGGAATAACATAAGCAACTTTGATAGAAAACAATGATAGATAGAATCAGAAAATCAATTACAAAAAATGTCTAGGGCTTTGAAATCACCCTTAACCAAATAAAAGTTTATCCTAGCATAGGCATTGTAAACATAAACATAAAACTAAAGAGAATCTAAGAAGAAAATAAAAGAAAGAAAGAAGAAGAAGAAAAAGAATATTAATTATCCAGCCTCTTGCTCTCTCAAAAATAAAGAAATAAAGAAGAAATCAGAACTTTGATGCTTGGAGAACTGTAAATTTTGTTTGCCCCCTTGGTCTTTATTTATAGGCAATAGCTAGGGCATCAAACAAGTGAATTTCAGCTCTCTCCCTTCAATAAATGCTGATTTGTGGCTAAAGTTAAGGAAAGGTGGCTGACTTTTGTCTTTTAAGGAAAGAAGGAATATTTGGCAGCCAAGGTTTTAATAAAGTGGGAAAGTCTTAGTCAAAGCACTCTTTAATGAAGAGAGTGTCATAAACGTTTTTCGACCGCTTGACGTTTTTCTTTTTTAAATAAAATAAAATGCAGGGAGTCGCCACCAATCTTTTTTGGTTACGTGCGACTGGTCACCTATAAAAACTTATCCTCTTAATAATATCCTAAAATCAATTAAGATATATTGAAAAGATAATTTTTGGTCTGTGAAACAAAATTAGGTTCGAGAGTACGGTTACGCGTAGGGAAGGATTAGCACCCCCACGACGCCCATTTTAAAAACGGTACCGATTAATCGCATGTTATCTTTAATCTTGAAAAAGTGATTTTAATTTGAATATTTAATAATAATTCCCTTAGTACATTTTATTTAAAAAGAATATTTTAAAACGAATGAGAGATAATGTTTTTTATAATCAGTTTTGAAGTAAAAGAAATTACCCATGTAAAAATAATTCCCGAATCACTCCGATATTTTCGATAATGTTTCGATAATTATTTTTACATAAACCGTTTTGAGGAACGATAGATATTCCGACCATCAGGAGAACGGATTCGTTTTTAGAGAATTTCCTCTACCTAAAAATAATTCAAAAATGGCCCTTTTTTTTGTTTATGGAGAAATAATAAGAAATAAAAATATAACGTGTTTTTGTAAATAATTTCGAGATAACAGAAATCATCTATGCAAAATAATTTTTGAATCACTCCGATAATTTCGATAATGTTTCGGTAACTAATTTACTCGAACCGTTTCGTGGAACGATTGATACTCCGACCATTCGAGAAACAATACGTTTTAGAAGATTTCATTTATCGAAGATAATTTTAAAGGATATATTTATTTGTGGGAAGAAAACAAAGGTATTAAGATATATTTTTTTTAAATTAATCTCCAAAATAAACGAAATTATCTGTGTAAAAATAATTTCCGAATCACTCCGATATTCTCGATAATATTTTGATAACTAATCCTACTCGAATTGTTTCGTGGGACAATTGATACCCCAACCAGCCCGAGATATAATTCATTTTTAGAAAATTTCAATTATTAAAAAAAATTTGTTTACGGAGAAATTAATAAAAATATCTTTTTATAATTAATACCGGAATAAAAGAAATTACTTTATGTAAAAATAATTTCTGAACCTCTCCGATAATTCTGATAATGTTTCGATAATTATTTTTACGTAAACCATTTCGAGGAACGATTGATATTCCGACCATTCCGAGAAAGAGTTCGTTTTTAGAGAATTTCCTTTACCGAAATTAATTTAAAAGGACACAATTTTATCTGCGTATACCAGTATGCCATCGTTGCTTCTTTTTTTTCTTAAATAAAAAATAAAAGCTACAATATTTTCAATAATAACAATAATAATATATATACATATATGTAAAGAAAATAATAATAAAATTATATAATAATAAAAATAAATGATAAACAAATAAAAATGATAATAAAAATAAATAAATAATAAAGATTATATATATATAACAATAAAAGGAAAACTAAATGTATAATACGATCCGCATAAAAATGGTAACTATTATAACAAAGAAATTTTAAAATTAAAATTTTTCCGAAAGATTAACCAAAGATAGAAGAAGATAAAACAAATAAATAATTAAATGCATGAAATAAATAAAGGAGGAAAATAGGATAAATAAATAAATAAACGAAAAAAATAACTTGCCTCAAAAATTGCAAAAATTCGACTCACTGAATGCTATGATTAAATAAATAAAGAAAATTGTCAGAATTTCCTTTTTTTTCTTCTTTTTTTTTTTGGCCGGGTCGAACTACAAATGGGTCGGGTCACCCTTGGAGCAAGGCACGGATCCCCCTAGGCTTAGCCAAAACGGTGCGTTTTGCACCAGTATAAAATCCAACAATTTTTTTTTTCAGCTGCTCTCTCTCTCTCTTTTCCATCGAAAAGCTCTCCCCTCTCTCTAAATTCCAGAAACAAGCCACCTCAAAAACACCCTTTATCTCCTCCTTTAGCCAGATCCGAAACTAGTTTTCCCCAGAACAAACCCTAATCCCCTAGATCTAAAAAACAAAAAATTGAAACTTTTTATTTTTTTTTTTGTTTTTATTTATTTAGGCTAATCGAGTTTTTTTTGTGTATTGTTTTTTTTTTTTGCTGGTGTTATTCTTTTTTGGGGTTTCAGATCTGTCCGGTTTCCCCTTCCTTTTTTTTTCTCTTTTTCTTTCCTTTGTGGTTGCTGAGATGGGTTTTTATAGGATTCTGTGGCAGTGAGTGGCGTGGGGCTAGGGTTCAGGCGGGCGATGGCCTAGGGTTTAGGTGGGTGGTGCTAGGCTAGGGGTGTCAGGTCGGTAGGTGCAAGTGGGTGCAAGTGTAGGGTTTGGCAGGGGCAAGTGGGTCTGGTAAGGGCAAGTGGGGGGTGTGTCAGTCCAGGCTAGGTGGTGGAGAGGCGGTGGTGGTGCTGGCAACTGGGTGGCAGTACCTAGATTGCTGGGCGAGGCGGTGCAGGCAGCTGGTAGGGTTGGCGGTGGCAGTGGCTAGGGTTTGCTTAGGGAGAAAGGGTTGGTAGAATGTTGGGCCGGATTTGGGTCATTGGGCTTGGGCCCTGTTGGGCCAAGTTAGGTTTGGGGGGATTATGGGCTGATTTGGGCCGGCTGCCAGATGAGGGCCTGTTGGGCCCGGATGTGGACTGACCTACTGGGGAGCAGGCTGGCCTGGCTGTTTGGGGGTTTGGGCTGGATTGGGCCAGGGGTTGGTTGGGCTTTGAAGTTGGGCCAATAATAATAATAATAATAATAATAATAATATAACATAATATAATAAAAAAAAAGGTTGCTACAGTTGCCCCTCTTTGAACATTGCTGAGAATTAGCAATAGGGCAAAGACGTAAGCGATAATGTCGTCCATGATTAGTATAAACTGCTCCTCTCATTAGAGGCTCGGAAACTTTGGAATTTAAATCGATGCTTTTCTTATCAGAAGCTCCATAACTTTGGAAAATGAAAATGCTCCTCTCATTAAAGGCTCGGAAACTTTGGGAATTTAAAACGATGCTCCTCTCATCAGAGGCTTGATGCACCCAAAAGAGTGTATCTTATTTAACCTTGCACTAAAAAGATCAATTGTAAGTATAATGATTAGCAAGGGTCGAGTCCTCAGGGATTGGGTTTTAATCTATGAGTTATTAGTTTATAACTTACGTTAAAAAAAAACAATAAAAGAAAAGGGGTTTTTGAAGCCAGATTTAAACTAAAGTAAATAATAAGAATAAGATGCAAGGCGGTATAACCAGCCAATAAAAATATATATACTAAATTAGGCGGTTGATAACTCGTATAATTATATAGTTTTTAGTTATGTTTTATTATTGTTTTGTGTCAAATACGAGTTATTATTGTTTAGTCTAATTGTGTTTATGATCTTTTATATTTTTATGTAATTTGGTGTTTTTCACAAGTTTCTTTGAGTGATTTCAGATTACTAGAATTAAGGGCAAATCCAGTTCAGTTCCAGTTCCGACACATTTTGCCATATCAGCTATATCTGGAGTTTCACTGAAGCAATAAGGCTGAAATTTGTAGCCGTGCAAAGCTAAGAGGCATATCTATCTTTTTCATGTTTTATACTTCTTGAAACGGAGTCGTTTTCCCTAGCGAAATCGACCATCAAGTTGGCTGATGTGCAATGACGTCTGTGCTGACCTGTTTTCGTATTTTGCCCATATCTGCTTATCCACATCAGCAAATGAGCTGATTCCAATGGCTATGGATCCGTAACTGATACGGGAACCTTTGTCTAGAAGACCATATGATCAGATCAGGCCTCTAATATTGACGAAATCGACCATCAAGTTGGCTGATGTGCAATGACGTCTGTGCTGACATGTTTTCGTATTTTGCCCATATCTGCTTATCCACATCAGCAAATGAGCTGATTCAAACGGCTATGGATCCGTAACTGATAGGGGAACATTTGTCTAGAAGACCATGTGATCAGATCAGGCCTCCAACATTGACGAAATCGACCATCAAGTTGGCTGATCAAAATTGTCATACAATATGACGAAAATTGTTAGAAAAATGCACCCACCTATTATACCTACCTTTGAAATTTGTAAAGCTTGTCTCTTGTCATTTAGCCCTCCAAAATGTGTATAAATAGAGGGCCTTGGATGATTGTAGAGGATCATATTGTACATAGGTAGGATATTAGCCATTTTAATAAAATTCTCTAAGTTTTCTTCTTCTTTCTTTTCTCTAGTTTTCTTTCTTTTCTCTAGTTTTCTTTTTCTTTAGAGAGAGCAAGAGGTTGGATAATTAATATTCTTCCTCTTCTTCTTTCTTTCTTTCTTTTATTTTCTTCTTAGATTTTCTTTAGTTTTATGTTTATGTTTACAATGCCTATGCTAGGCTAAACTTCTATTTGGTTAAGGGTGATTTCAAAGCCCTAGACATGTTTTATAATTGATTTTCAGATTCTATCTATCATTAATTTTCTATCAAAGTTGCTTATGTTCTTCTACAAGAATTGTTCATGATGTTGTCTTGATTTGTTTAGGTGTACAACTAGATAGATCTTGATAATTATCTATTGCTAGTTTAGGAGTCTTGATCCGTGTAATTGTCTTGATTTCCTATTCATAAGTGGCAATTTGTGATTAATGATTATGGTCAAGTTTTCAATAATTGCAAAGTGGAACATAACCTAAGTTGAACAATCCGAGCTTATGTGTTTGTTGCTTAGATCAACCTATCTTTCTCATCATAAAGCTGCCATTAAATTGAATCTAGAGAGCTTATTCTAGGTTGTTTGATGGTTAGAGATTAAATAGAGAGCTTGTTCTATTTAACGACAAACTAAGGAAAGATTGGGATAACAGAGCTTGTTGTTATCTACGGTTGTTAACTTTGATAGTTGGTTGATATTGATAGATCTGAAATTGATTCTTAATGATGTCTAGTGGTGGAGAATGAAACCTTAACCATATTTTTCATATTTGATTCTTCTTACTTACTTGTTTTCTTAGTTTTCTAGTTTGCTTATTTTTAAAAGTATATTTATTTTTATTGGCTGGTTATACCGCCTAATTTAGTATATATATTTTTATTGGCTGGTTATACCGCCTAATTTAGTATATATATTTTTATTGGCTGGTTATACCGCCTTGCATCTTCTTCTTATTATTTACTTTAGTTTAAATCTGGCTTCAAAACCCCTTTTCTTTTATTGTTCTTGAATTTAAGTTTTAAACTATTAACTTATAAACTAAAACCCAATCCCTGAGGACTCGACCCTTGCTAACTACTATACTTACAATTTATCTTTTTAGTGCAAGGTTAAATAAGATACACTCTTTTGGGTGCATCAAATTTTTGGCGCCGTTGCCGGAGATTGTTTTCTTTAGTCTATTTGTTACTTGGTTTATTCTTATTTTCAGTTCTAATGAGTTTTATTTTCTTGTACATACGGGTTTTTCTTATCAAATTTTGAAAGAAAAAAAAAGAAAAAAAAGAAAACGATGGAATTGAGCAATCTAACACTTGAAGAGTTGGTGGCATACATGAACATGGAGAATCAACAAGCCAAGCTCACCTCCCCAGTTCAACAATTGGCCATGGGAGGATGTCAAGGCCATCAAGTGTTCCAAGACCAACAGTATGATCATTACTCAATCACTTACCATGAGGGATGGTGGGATCATACTAATTATGGCTACTCGAAAAATTACCAAGAAGTAGATCCTTATGCCAATTACACTCATCCATCTAGCTTCAATCAATCATGGTCTCAAGAACCAGATCTTTTTCAACCACCACATATGACTCAAAACTCAGGTACTTCTTTAGAAGATCTTGTCTATTCTCTTGTTACTGATTCTTTGCAATTTCAACAGGAAACAAGGGCAAGCATCCAGAGTTTGGAAAGGCAAACGAGCCTATTGGCTAGTAGTATGGTGGGATGGGTAGCACAAAGATCTGAAGAACTCCCAGCCCAAACGATGGTTAACCCAAAGGAGAATGCTACTATTGTGACCTTGAAGAATGAGGAACAAGATGAGGATGAGACAAAATTAGAGATGGATTCTATTCTTGAGGATAAAGAAGCCACAAATCCAAATAAGAGTATTTCGGCACCTGAGGTAACGTTTGAGATTCCAATTTTTACTAATGTTTCTTCTCCACCTTTTCCTAGTAGATTCGCAAAGTTCAAGGAGGATGAACATGAACAAGACACGCTGGAAACCTTAAATAGTTTGTTTATGGATGTCATTCAACAAGTACCAAAAGATGCACCATTCCTCGATGAGATATGCACCACCAAGGATGATGGAATAATACTTGTAATGGAGAATGCATCCACTGTTGTGCAAAGAAAGCTTCCTCTCAAACGCATAAATTTGGAAAATTTCATGTATGAGCCTGACAAGCCTAAAAAGCCAAGAAGGGGTGTTGGTTAGATTCAAAACACTAACTCAAGTGTTAATTGGGAAGGCAGCCCAATTAAGGATGAAATTGCCAACCTTCCATATTCAGATTTGCTTTCTCTTTCTTTTCTTTTTTCTTTTATTATTTTTATTGTTTTTATTTTTATTTCTTATGTTTCTTTGTTAATTGTGTTTACTGTTTTTAAGTTCATCTAGGCTGCATAAGTTTCTTTTGTTTAATAGTTCTTTTCTCTTACATATAATTCTTGCATTGGGGGACAATAGCATTACATTAATGACAATGTAAAAATTATGTGTGGGGGGAAGAATTTAGGATTTTATTTAGAGTGTTTTGTTTTTGTGTCTTTTTATGTTGTTTTTCTTTCTGATCCTTGTTTTGAAAATAACTAGATGTAAATATAATTTTTAATTTTTTTAACCCCGGTTAAATGGCGGATAACGGTACTCCGTGATTATTTAAATCGGTTTCATCAGCTACCCACAAAACTGATATTTTATATAAATTTCTCTTCCAATTTCTCTTTTAATTTTTTTTCATTTTTTTTTTTCAGGATGGATGATATTCTCACACGATTGCAGAAACGATTTCCTCCTTTTCCTCGAAATATTTTACTAAAGCTTTACCAAGTTCGATTTGAAAGATTAAGAATGCTTATGCACAAAGGGATTCCTGGAGACATACGTTGGATAATTGAAGCCAAGGTACGTGAAGATGAATATCTTCCTGTTTTGCATTTACCAGGTACAGGTAGAAGCACTTTTGCAAAGAAGCGACGAGCAAAGCGCATGAGTTCAAATTGCCACAAATGTGCACGATGGACGTGTAACGGTAAATGTCGTTCTATTGGGATTCCGTCCTCTAATCGAGATGATAAAATTGAATTCATTAAGGATGGACTGAGTAAGGAGAATTTGGGTAATATCCAACTTTCTCTTGAGACGCATCCTAGTGGAGACGTACAAAGAGAAATTCTTGATTTATGGCCGCAATTCCAAAGGGAATGGCAACATCTTGGGAATCTGATGTTAAAAGACCCTGTTTGCCAGCTTGTAAGAAAACTGGATGGGAAGCATATCCTCGACTCATAGAAGGCGTTTAAGCCGTTTCTGGACGTAAAACCAGAGGAAGATGTGAGCCACAATCACAACTACAATAAATGACTTCTCAGCTTTTGGTTTGATTTGCAATAACTTTATTTTGGTTTAATTTACGTGTTGTTCGATTTGTGTAATTATTCTCGTTTTTTTTTTTTTGTCTTTTACGGTTGATTTTTTCTTCTCTTTTTGATTTTCTTCCTGAAATCACGCAAAAATCTTTTGTTAGGTTAACATTTTCTTCTGACAGGTCAGATACACTTTCGGCGACATTATTACTCTTGTCTGATTCACTACTCAGTCCTCTATATATTACACCATGTACTCATTCTCTTTCAGGCACTCGAAAAAAAAGAAAAAAAAATGGAAAGTACTTCGTCCCAACGCATTAAAAAAATTTGTGTTTTTGGAGGTGCTTATCCAGGGAAAAATAACATATTCGCTGATGAAGCCATAAGAGTTGGAGTAATACTTGCCCAACAAAAGATCCAGTTGATTTATGGAGGCGGTAGTACGGGTTTAATATGAGCAGTCGCTACAGCAGCACACGCCGGAGGAAGTCCAGTTCTAGGAGTCGTGCCAAAACTATTCACAAATTTTTGTGGACCTACCGTGGGTAAGGAAATACAAGTCTGGAGTATCCCTGAACGGATAACAATCATGTACCATTCTGCCGATGCATTCATTGCTTTACCAGGAGGTCTGGGTACATTGGAAGAAATAGCTTGCGTGGCTTCTTGGTCATCTTTGGTCACAAATAAGAAACCCATTGGTTTGCTTAATATTAATGGTTATTTTAGTAATTTGCTTTCATATTTAGATAATGCTGTGGATAATGGATTCATGTTTTCAGAGGCAAGGAGAACCATAATTTCTGCTACAACCATTGAAGATTTACTCAAAAAGCTCCAAGCTAATGAGTATTTATCTGCTACGGTTGTTTCGCAAACGCTCGGAAAAAGAAAAAGAGATATGGACGAGCAAGGAGTGGATTGCACTTTGTCTTTGTGACATTATCTAACATTTTGTTTATTGTGTCTCAGTTATAATAAGTGGTTAGCAACCTCTGCAGGTAATATCTCCTAAATCCTACCTTTAAAATTTGACATTGGGGACAATGTCATATTTTAGTATGGGGTAAGGGACATATTTTGCTAATTTAAAAAAAAAAAAAAAATTGTTGTGTTTTAAGCCATTTAGAAGTATTCATTCTGAACAAGGTCTGAGTAAGGGAGACTTGAGACATACCTTGTCAGTTTGATTTTAATCTTTTTATGTTTACTTGTTAATTTTTCTTTAGTATTTTAGGATTATTTAGGTTGCATGAGTTTGTTTTGTTTTGTTTTGAGTCTAGTTGTTCCTATTCTTATGTTATTAGTTCTTTTCTCTTACACATGATTCTTTTATTTGGGTTAATAGACTTACATTGAGGACAATGTAAGAATTAAGTGTGGGGGGAATGATTTAGGATTTCTTTTATTTTCGTCTACTATATTTTTTTTTTATGAGTCTTTATTATTATTATTATTTTTAGTGTGTTTTAGTTCCTTTTTAATACAATGATGAGATATGAATTGTATAGGTCTAACTGGTTACTAGTAAGAAGATTTTCATGAGAATTAAGCTTGATACTAATTTTTATGAGCCAATGTTAATATGATATGTTGATTGAGAAAGAAGCATGTTTAGACTTAAAACTGACTTGTATAATCATCATTGTGAGTTTTTGAGCCTAAAATGATTGATGCATTATACAAATCAATCTAATTTCTTTCTTGAGTGCTCTTATGATTACATGATTCTCTAGAACTTGCTTTAAACCGTTTGAGACTATATTGATACATGTGACAACATGAATATGATAGAGGCATTAGGATTATAACCAGAGCCAAACAGCCATCCCTTATTGATGTTCCAAGAGAACACACCCTTAGTGAACCAGTTTGAGCCTACATTGAATAAGCTATCTCTTTGGTAACCATAACTTGTCCCTAGCCTAAATATACTTATATCTTTACCTTTGTTCCAAAGATGAATTAGCATGATTTGAGACCAGTTGCAAAGACAAGGGATTTTTTTTGGTTAGAAACAAGAAATAAGTGTGGGGGGAAAAGAAAAGAAAAGTCAAGAGAAAAAGAAATGGAATACTGGAAAATACATTCCTATGTAAAAAATATATATATATGAATCATCTCTTGAATTTGTGGAAAAAGAAAAAGATGTTACAAAGTTGTTTAGAATGAAGAAAAGGCCCAACATGAATATCCGGCCTAGGTGACTATGTACTTGTAAAGAGTTTTGAGAAGTTTCTTTGTATAATCTTTTTATGTCTCTAAACTTTATGAACTCTTTGGAACCTTTGTGATATCTTTATCCTTTTGTTCTTCAACCACATTACAAACCCCTTGGCCCCATTACAACCTTGATTAAAGACCTCTTGATTTATGAAGTTGCATGATCTTTTAGTGGAGAATAGGTGGATAAGCAAGCATATGGTAGAAGTGTTTTCATGAGATTGATTAAGTGTAAACACTTTACCACTACTTTAAAGAGTGAAAATCAAGAGAGTATCCCATGTGAGAAGTTGAGATTAAATTTGAACATGCACTATTTTGATTGAGATATGTTATGCTAATATTGGCTTAACTCAAACAATTTACATTCAAGCAAGATTTTTTGTGAAATTTTTTAAGCTATTGATTAGTTTATAAGACTTGTTCAAATATTGTCTCTAATTTGTATTGAAAGGATTAGGAGTAAATATTTTTAGTATATGTAGTTTATTTATATGTAGTTTATTTATATTTTAATTTTTCAATGTTTGTGGGTATCGTTCTAGTAAACCCTCACGAGACTAAACTCGTCCACTAGGGACACCTAGGGGCTTAAAGGCTTGTGTCACATGCTAAGTGCCACCGTGATTTCCTACGAAAGTGGATTAGATTAGATTTTCTTATTTTATTTTTATTGAGTCGTTGCTAGGGACTAGCAACAATCTAAGTGTGGGGGTGTGATAACTCGTATAATTATATAGTTTTTAGTTATGTTTTATTATTGTTTTGTGTCAAATACGAGTTATTATTGTTTAGTCTAATTGTGTTTATGATCTTTTATATTTTTATGTAATTTGGTGTTTTTCACAAGTTTCTTTGAGTGATTTCAGATTACTAGAATTAAGGGCAAATCCAGTTCAGTTCCAGTTCCGACACATTTTGCCATATCAGCTATATCTGGAGTTTCACTAAAGCAATAAGGCTGAAATTTGTAGCCGTGCAAAGCTAAGAGGCATATCTATCTTTTTCATGTTTTACACTTCTTGAAACGGAGTCGTTTTCCTTAGCGAAATCGACCATCAAGTTGGCTAATGTGCAATGACGTCTGTGCTGACCTGTTTTCGTATTTTGCCCATATCTTCTTATCCACATCAGCAAATGAGCGGATTCCAACGGCTATGGATCAGTAACTGATGGAAACTCAATTAAGAGTTGTAAACCCAAGTGCAGGTTATGTTCAAGTAATAAATTCTCGGGTGTCCGAGGTCGAACCACAGGGAAGCGTATTAGTAAGTATAAGTTTATAAATATATAAGAAAAAGAAAGTAAACAAGATATTAGGGAATCAACAACAAAACAAAATAAACAAGATATTAGAGAACAAAATAAATAAAATAACATAAAAGAAATTAAACAAAATATAAAAAACAATAAGAAAGGATGTTGAGGTTAGAGAATCCACTCTTGGTGTTATGCTAAGATTAATCTTGTTTTATTACACAATTGAAATCCACACATAAGGGAGGTTCCAATCGGAAGGTTTAGCAATTCAGTCCAAATTGTCCAACGTCCATAGCATATGATATTATGTTCATTTGGTGTCCTCAAAACTCATAAAAAGAGTCCAAGCATTCCTTATGCCAAGGTATATGTCTACAACAAATCAAGGTTATGAAACCAAGCATTTACTGTGCCATTTTCATTGTCAATAATGAATCAAGATCTCTACTTTGCAAGTATGATTTTAAACCAAAAGAAAATATTATCTATGCTAGTGCTTATAAATGATGATTCATTTTAGCTCATGTTTAAGAGACTAACCTTAGCATTTACCAAGAGCTTCACCTCATCACCTCAACAATATGATTAGAAACACATACTAGATATGAATAAAATGAAAAGAAATGTAAGAAGAAAAAGAAAACTAGAGAAAGGAAAGAAAAAGAAAACTTAGAGAATTTTATTACAATGGCTATCCTACCAATGTATCAATGTATCCCAATACTCATCCAAGGCCCTCTATTTATACACATTTTGGAGGGCTAAATGACAAGAGACAAGCTTTACAAATTTCAAAGGTAGGTATAATAGGTGGGTGCATTTTTCTAACAATTTTCGTCATATTGTATGACAATTCTGATCAGCCAGCTTGATGGTCGATTTTGTCAATGTTGGAGGCTCGATCTGATAAAATGGTCTTCTAGAAAAATATACCCCTATCAGTTACGGATCCATAGCCGTTGGAATCAGATCATTTGCGCACGTGGATCGGGAGATATGGTCAAAATACCAAAACGGTGCAGAACAGACGTCATTGCACATCAGCCAACTTGATGGTCGCTTTCGCTAGGGAAAACGACTCCGTTTCAAGAAGTGTAAAACATGAAAAAGATAGATATGCCTCTTAGCTTTGCAGGGATACAAAGTTCAGCCTTATTGCTTCAGTGAAACTCGAGATATAGCTGATATGGCAAAAGGTGTCGGAACTGGAACTGAACTGGATTTGCCCTTAATTCTAGTAATCTGAAATCACTCAAAGAAACTTGTGAAAAACACCAAATTACATAAAAATATAAAAGATCATAAACACAATTAGACTAAACAATAATAACTCGTATTTGACACAAAACAATAATAAAACATAACTAAAAACTATATAATTATACGAGTTATCACACCCCCATACTTAGATTGTTGCTAGTCCCTAGCAACGACTCAATAAAAATAAAATAAGAAAATCTAATCTAATCCATTTTCGTAGGAAATCACGGTGGCACTTAGCATGTGACACAAGCCTTTAAACCCCTAGGTGTCCCTAGTGGACGAGTTTAGTCTCGTGAGGGTTTACTAGGACGATACCCACAAACATTGAAGACATAAGAAAAACTAAAAATAATAATTATAACTAATCCTTCCAATATAAATTAGAGATAATCATTGGACAAGTCTTAAAAACTAATCAATAGCTTAAAGAAATTCACAAAAAATCTTGCTTGAATGTAAATAGTTTGAGTTAAGCCAATAATAACATAACATATTTCAATCAAAATAGTGTATATTCAAACTTAATCTCAACTTCTCACATGGGATACTCTCTTGATTTTCACTCTTTAAAGTAGTGGTAAAGTGTTTACACTCAATCAATCTCATGAAAACACTTCTACCATATGCTTGCTTGTCCACCTATTCTCCACTATTTAGATCATACAACTTCATAAATCAAGAGGTCTTTATTCAAGGTTGTAATGGGGCCAAAGGGTTATAATGTGGTTAAAGAACAAATGGATAAAGATATCACAAAGGTTCCAAAGAGTTCATAGATTTTAGAGACATAATAAGATCATACAAATAAAACTTCTCAAAACTCTTATAAAGCACATAATAACATAGGCTAAATATTCATGTTGAGCCTTTGCATCATTCTAACCAACTTTGTAACATCTTTTTCTAGAAGTTCAAGAGAAGATTTTTTTTTTTTTTTTTTTTTTTTTAATATGGGAATGTATTTGACAATGATCCCTTTCTTTTTCTCTTGACTTTTTCTTTTCTTTTCTTTCCCCCACACTTATCTTTTGTTTCTAACCCAAATTTTCAAATAAAAATATCCCTTGTTTTTTTGCAATATGTCTCAAAATATAAAATTCATCTTTAGAACAAGGGTAAGGATATAAGCATATTTAGGCTAGGTGTAAGTTGTGGTTACCAATAAAACATCATATTTAATGTAGGCTCAAATTGGCTCACTAGTGGGGATGTTCTCGTAGAACATTAATAATGGATGGCTGTTTGGCTCTGGTTATAATCCTAATGCCTCTATCATATTCATGTTGTCACATGTATCAATATAGTCTCAAACGGTTTAAAGCAAGTTCTAGAGAATCATGTAATCATAAGAGCACTCAAGAAAGAAATTAGATTGATTTGTATAATGCATCAATCATTATAGGCTCAAAAACTCACAAAGATGATTATACAAGTCAGATTAAGTCTAAACATGCTTCTTTCTCAATCAACATATCATATTAACATTGGCTCATAAAAAGGTTGACATCAAGCTCAATTCTCATGAAAATCTTCTCACTAATAAATCTGTTTTAGACTTATGCAATTCATATCTCATCATTGTATTGAAAGTAACTAAAAAAAACACACTAAGTCTAAACATGTTTTTTTTTTTTTTTGTTTTTTTTTTGTTTTTTTTTTGTTTTTTTTTTTTTGTTTTTTTGTTTTTTTTTTTTTGAAAGAAGAAGATTAAATCAAACTGACAAGGTATGTCTCAAGTCTCCCTTACTCAGACCTTGTTCAGAATGAATACTTCTAAATGTCTTAAAACACAACAATTTTTTTTTTTTTTTTTAGCAAAATATGTCCCTTACCCCCTACTAAAATATGACATTGTCCCCAATGTCAAATTTTAAAGGTAGAATTTAGGAGATATTACCTGCAGAGGTTGCTAACCACTTATTATAACTGAGACACAACAAGCAAAATGTTAGATAATGTCACAAAGACAAAGTGCAATCCACTCCTTGCTCGTCCATATCTCTTTTTCTTTTTCCGAGCGTTTGCGAAACAACCGTAGCAGATAAACACTCATAAGCTTGTAGCTTTTTGAGTAAATCTTCAATGGTTGTAGCAGAAATTATGGTTCTCCTTGCCTCTGAAAACATGAATCCATTATCCACAGCATTATCTAAATATGAAAGTAAATTACTAAAATAACCATTAATATTAAGCAAACCAATGGGTTTCTTATTTGTGACCAAAGATGACCAAGAAGCCACGCAAGCTATTTCTTCCAATGTACCCAGACCTCCTGGTAAGGCAATGAATGCATCGGCAGAATGGTACATGATTGTTATCCGTTCAGGGATACTCCAGACTTGTATTTCCTTACCCACGGTAGGTCCACAAAAATCTGTGAATAGTTTTGGCACGATTCCTAGAACTGGACTTCCTCCGGCGTGTGCTGCTGTAGCGACTGCTCCCATTAAACCCGTACTACCGCCTCCATAAATCAAGTGGATCTTTTGTTGGGCAAGTATTACTCCAACTCTTATGGCTTCATCAGCGAATATGTTATTTTTCCCTGGATAAGCACCTCCAAAGACACAAATTTTTTTAATGCGCTGGGACGAAGTGCTTTCCATTTTTTTTTTCTTTTTCGAGTGCCTGAAAGAGAATGAGTACATGGTGTAATATATAGAGGACTGAGTAGTGAATCAGACAAGAGTAATAATGTCGCCGAAAGTGTATTTGACCTGTCAGAAGAAAATGTTAACCTAACAAAAGATTTTTGCGTGATTTCAGGAAGAAAATCAAAAAGAGAAGAAAAATCAATCGTAAAAGACCAATGCAAAAAAAAAAACGAGAATAATTACACAAATCTAACAACACGTAAATTAAACCGAAATGAAATTATTGCAAATCAAACCAAAAGCTGAGAAGTCATTTATTGTAGTTGTGATTGTGGCTCACATCTTCCTCTGGTTTTACGTCCAGAAACGGCTTAAACGCCTTCTATGAGTCGAGGATATGCTTCCCATCCAGTTTTCTTACAAGCTGGCAAACAGGGTCTTTTAACATCAGATTCCCAAGATGTTGCCATTCCCTTTGGAATTGCGGCCATAAATCAAGAATTTCTCTTTGTACGTCTCCACTAGGATGCGTCTCAAGAGAAAGTTGGATATTACCCAAATTCTCCTTACTCAGTCCATCCTTAATGAATTCAATTTTATCATCTCGATTAGAGGACGGAATCCCAATAGAACGACATTTACCGTTACACGTCCATCGTGCACACTTGTGGCAATTTGAACTCATGCGCTTTGCTCGTCGCTTCTTTGCATAAGTGCTTCTACCTGTACCTGGTAAATGCAAAACAGGAAGATATTCATCTTCACGTACCTTGGCTTCAATTATCCAACGTATGTCTTCAGGAATCCCTTTGTTCATAAGCATTCTTAATCTTTCTAATCGAACTTGGTAAAGCTTCAGTAAAATATTCCGAGGAAAAGGAGGAAATCATTTCTGCAATCTTGTGAGAATAACATCCATCTTGAAAAAAAATGAAAAAGAAATTGAAAGAGAAATTTATATACAATATCAGTTTTGTGGGTAGCTGATGGAACCGACTTAAATAATCACGGAGTACCGTTATCCGCCATTTAACCGGGAAAAAAATGAATTTTTTTTTTTTTTTTTTTTTTTTGAAGATTAGTAAAAGTTATATTTACATCTAGTTATTTTCAAAACAAGGATCAGAAAGAAAAACAACCTCTTCTTGAGTAACATGATTTTCCAAAAAGAGTTTGAGTCTTTGTCCATTTACCTTGAATACGTTACCATTTTGAGGATTCTCAATGTCAACTGCTCCATAATGATACACATGCTTAACCACAAATGGGCCAGTCCATCTTGATCTCAACTTACCAGGAAATATGTGAAGTCTAGAATTATAAAGTAGAACTTTTTGCCCAACATCAAATATTTTTCTTGAAATTAACTTGTCATGAAAGGCTTTAGTTCTTTCTTTATGAATTTTAGAATTCTCATATGCATCATTTCTGAGTTCCTCAAGTTCATTTATGACTGGAAAAGTTTCATTCTCACCCAAAAAGGAATATTTTAGTTCGGATGGCAATGGTTTTAAATCCAGCTTGGGTGGTTCAATAGTTGATGGTACAGTGACATTTGTGAGTGATGGAAGTTCCTCAAACTTTTGTTTCCAACAATGCTTAACCTGAAAAGAATTTAACAAAGAATCAGTGTGTGAAATTTCCGAAGCATTATCAAACTCACATTCAATTAAATAAGCTTCTAAAGAATCATGGAATGTGGTAGTGGTGAGATGTTCATGAACAAGTTCTTCAATGAAATCCACTTCATGTACTTCTGAATCATCACCAGGTTGCTTGCAAGTGTTGAACACATTTAATTCTAAAGTCATATTTCCAAAAGAAATGTTCAACATACCATTCCTGCAATTTATCAGAGCATTAGAAGTTGCAAGAAATGGACGGCCTAATATAACAGGAATTTGAACATTTGGATTTGAAACAGGATGTGTGTCCAAAACAATAAAATCAACAGGGAAGTAAAAATTTTCAATTTGAACCAAAACATCTTCAACTATCCCTCGAGGAATTTTTACAGAACGATCAGCTAGTTGAAGTGTAACAGGTGTTTCCTTGAGTTCACCTAAACCTAACTGTTGATAAACAGAAAAAGGCAAAAGATTAACACTAGCACCAAGATCAAGCAATGCACGTTCTATTCTAGTGTTTCCAATGATGCATGAGATTGTTGGACATCCAGGATCTTTGAATTTTGGTGGAGTAAGGTGCTGAATGATTGAGCTCACACTTTCCGTCAAAAATGCTTTCTTTTGTACATTATGTTTCCTTTTAACTGTGCACATGTCCTTCAAAAATTTAGCATAAGATGGAACTTGTTTGATTGCATCCAATAAAGGAATGTTAATCTTAACTTGTTTGAAAAGTTCATAAATTTCTGCATTTTGATTCAAATTCTTTATTGTTTGCAACCTTTGAGGAAAAGGAGCAGGATGCATACCTTTTTCTTTGTCCAAATTTTCAAGAAGTTCAGACTTACCATCATCCTTACCATTACTTTTCGGAGGGGAAAGAGGATCTTGGTCTTTTGATGGAATCTTTTTGTCAATTGCCTTTCCACTTCGAAGAGTTGTGATAGAACTGGCATTTTCCTGTTGAGTTTCATTGGAGCAAGAAACAAGACATTGAGTAGAAGGGTTAGGCTGAGGTTGAGCAGGAAACTTACCTTTTTCTTGAGTGCGTAATGAAGCTGTCAATGTGGACAAGGTGTTTTTGATCTCATTGATGTCCTGTGAAGTCCGGCTATTCACATTTGCTTGTGTTTGCATGAATGCTTGCAATGTCTCTTCCAAGGTTTGTACACGTGAAGGTTGATAGGAAAAAGTGTTGCCCGGCTTTTGAGATTGTGGTACCTGAACATGATTATTATTCCGCCAACTGAAGTTGGGATGATTTCTCCATTCAGGGTTATACGTTTCAGAGTAAGGAGAAGGAAAAGGCTTTTTAAATGTGTTTATGGAATTTACTTGATCATGCAACGCTTCTTTAAGAATGGGAATGTTTGGACATTCAGAAGTGGGGTGTCCCATGATTTCACAAATTCCACAACTTTCTTCATTTTTAACCGTTTTGACTTCTTTTACTTCTCTAAGTTCCATGGCTTCAATCTTTCTAGCCAAATTAGCTACTTTAGCTTTTATCTCATCTTCTTGACTAAAATGATATTTACCTCTGTTAGAAACAAGATTAGATCTATTGGAACTTTCAGAGGAATTATCTGTGTGCCAGGCTTGAGAGTTATCTGCCAAATGGTCTAGGTAGTCAAAGGCTTCTTCAGGTTCTTTTTCTAGAAACTCACCGTTACACATTGTTTCAACAAATTGTTTAGTTTCGGGAGTTAAACTTTCATAAAAGAAACTAATAAGACGCCATTTTTCAAAACCATGATGTGGACAAGAACTTAACAAATCTTTAAAACGCTCCCAGCACTGAAAAAATGCTTCATTTTGATTTTGATTGAAATTTTGAATCTGTCTTTTCAAAGCAGTAGTTTTATGTGCTGGGAAAAATTTCTTTAGAAACTCAGTTTGTAATTCTTGCCATGTGCCAATTGACCTTGGTTTTAAATTATGAAGCCAAATTTTTGCTTTATCTTTTAAAGAAAAAGGAAATAATTTTAGCTTGACAATTTCATTTGTACATTGTTGGTCATTAAAGGTGACACATACATCTTCGAAGTCTTTTAGAAACGAGTAAGCACTTTCCGATTCTAACCCATGGAAATTTGGAAGCAAAGCTATCATACCTGGTTTAAAACGAAAGTTGTTTGCATTGAGAGGAAAAATAAAACAAGAGGGTGATGAGCTTCGAGTTGGTTGCAAGTAGTCACGCATGGTGCGTACTTGTCTGTTCTCATCTTCAGCATGAACACTTTCATTGTCAGCCATGGTAGGAGTTGTATTAGAAAGATTACCTGAAAAAGTTTCACAATAAAATCTAACTAAACGACGAGATCTAAAATCACGTCGCCAAACAAGCATAAAACAAAGTTAATAAACAAAATTAGGCGGTATAACCAGCCAATAAAAATAAATATAAACAAAATTAGGCGGTATAACCAGCCAATAAAAATAAATATACTTATAAATTAGGCGGTATAACCAGCCAATAAAAATAAATATACTTATAAACTTATATACTTAGTATTGCTTCCCCGGCAACGGCGCCAAAAACTTGATGGAAACTCAATTAAGAGTTGTAAACCCAAGTGCAGGTTATGTTCAAGTAATAAATTCTCGGGTGTCCGAGGTCGAACCACAGGGAAGCGTATTAGTAAGTATAAGTTTATAAATATATAAGAAAAAGAAAGTAAACAAGATATTAGGGAATCAACAACAAAACAAAATAAACAAGATATTAGAGAACAAAATAAATAAAATAACATAAAAGAAATTAAACAAAATATAAAAAACAATAAGAAAGGATGTTGAGGTTAGAGAATCCACTCTTGGTGTTATGCTAAGATTAATCTTGTTTTATTACACAATTGAAATCCACACATAAGGGAGGTTCCAATCGGAAGGTTTAGCAATTCAGTCCAAATTGTCCAACGTCCATAGCATATGATATTATGTTCATTTGGTGTCCTCAAAACTCATAAAAAGAGTCCAAGCATTCCTTATGCCAAGGTATATGTCTACAACAAATAAAGGTTATGAAACCAAGCATTTACTGTGCCATTTTCATTGTCAATAATGAATCAAGATCTCTACTTTGCAAGTATGATTTTAAACCAAAAGAAAATATTATCTATGCTAGTGCTTATAAATGATGATTCATTTTAGCTCATGTTTAAGAGACTAACCTTAGCATTTACCAAGAGCTTCACCTCATCACCTCAACAATATGATTAGAAACACATACTAGATATGAATAAAATGAAAAGAAATGTAAGAAGAAAAAGAAAACTAGAGAAAGGAAAGAAAAAGAAAACTTAGAGAATTTTATTACAATGGCTATCCTACCAATGTATCAATGTATCCCAATACTCATCCAAGGCCCTCTATTTATACACATTTTGGAGGGCTAAATGACAAGAGACAAGCTTTACAAATTTCAAAGGTAGGTATAATAGGTGGGTGCATTTTTCTAACAATTTTCGTCATATTGTATGACAATTCTGATCAGCCAGCTTGATGGTCAATTTTGTCAATGTTGGAGGCTCGATCTGATAAAATGGTCTTCTAGAAAAATATACCCCTATCAGTTACGGATCCATAGCCGTTGGAATCAGATCATTTGCGCACGTGGATCGGGAGATATGGTCAAAATACCAAAACGGTGCAGAACAGACGTCATTGCACATCAGCCAACTTGATGGTCGATTTCGCTAGGGAAAACGACTCCGTTTCAAGAAGTGTAAAACATGAAAAAGATAGATATGCCTCTTAGCTTTGCAGGGATACAAAGTTCAGCCTTATTGCTTCAGTGAAACTCGAGATATAGCTGATATGGCAAAAGGTGTCGGAACTGGAACTGAACTGGATTTGCCCTTAATTCTAGTAATCTGAAATCACTCAAAGAAACTTGTGAAAAACACCAAATTACATAAAAATATAAAAGATCATAAACACAATTAGACTAAACAATAATAACTCGTATTTGACACAAAACAATAATAAAACATAACTAAAAACTATATAATTATACGAGTTATCAGTAACTGATAGGGTAACATTTTTCTAGAAGACCATGTGATCAGATAAGGCCTGCAAAATTGACAAAATCGACCATCAAGTTGGCTGATCAAAATCGTCATGTATGACGAAAATTGTTAGAAAATGCACCCACCTATTATACCTACCTTTGAAATTTGTAAAGCTTGTCTCTTGTCATTTAGCCCTCCAAAATGTGTATAAATAGAGGGCCTTGGATGATTGTAAGGGATCATATTGTACATAGGTAGGATATTAGCCATTTTAATAAAATTCTCTAAGTTTTCTTCTTCTTTCTTTTCTCTAGTTTTCTTTCTTTTCTCTAGTTTTCTTTTTCTTTAGAGAGAGCAAGAGGTTGGATAATTAATATTCTTCCTCTTCTTCTTTCTTTCTTTTATTTTCTTCTTAGATTTTCTTTAATTTTATGTTTATGTTTACAATGCCTATGCTAGGCTAAACTTCTATTTGGTTAAGGGTGATTTCAAAGCCCTAGACATGTTTTGTGATTGATTTTCAGATTCTATCTATCATTAATTTTCTATCAAAGTTGCTTATGTTCTTCTACAAGAATTGTTCATGATGTTGTCTTGATTTATTTAGGTGTACAACTAGATAGATCTTGATAATTATCTATTGCTAGTTTAGGAGTCTTGATCCGTGTAATTGTCTTGATTTCCTATTCATAAGTGGCAATTTGTGATTAATGATTATGGTCAAGTTTTCAATAATTGCAAAGTGGAACATAACCTAAGTTGAACAATCCGAGCTTATGTGTTTGTTGCTTAGATCAACCTATCTTTCTCATCATAAAGCTGCCATTAAATTGAATTTAGAGAGCTTATTCTAGGTTGTTTAATGGTTAGAGATTAAATAGAGAGCTTGTTCTATTTAACGACAAACTAAGGAAAGATTGGGGTAACAGAGCTTGTTGTTATCTACGGTTGTTAACTTTGATAGTTGGTTGATATTGATAGATCTGAAATTGATTCTTAATGATGTCTAGTGGTGGAGAATGAAACCTTAACCATATTTTTCATATTTGATTCTTCTTACTTATTTGTTTTCTTACTTTTAGTTTGCTTATTTTTTATATTTATTTTTATTGGCTGGTTATACCGCCTAATTTGTATATTAACTTTGTTTTATTTTTATTGGCTGGTTATACCGCCTAATTTAGTATATATATTTTTATTGGCTGGTTATACCGCCTAATTTAGTATATATATTTTTATTGGCTGGTTATACCGCCTTGCATCTTATTCTTATTATTTACTTTAGTTTAAATCTGGCTTCAAAAACCCCTTTTCTTTTATTGTTCTTGAATTTAAGTTTTAAACTAATAACTCATAAATTAAAACCCAATCCCTGAGGACTCGACCCTTGCTAATCATTATACTTACAATTGATCTTTTTAGTGCAAGGTTAAATAAGATACACTCTTTTGGGTGCATCAAATTTTTGGCGCCGTTGCCGGGGATTGTTTTCTTTAGTTTATTTGTTACTTGGTTTATTCTTATTTTCAGTTCTAATTAGTTCTATTTTCTTGTACATACAAGTTTTTCTTATCAAATTTTGAAAAAAAAAAAAAAAAAAAAAAACGATGGAATTGAGCAATCTAACACTTGAAGAGTTGGTGGCATACATGAACATGGAAAATCAACAAGCCAATCTCACCTACCCAGTTCAACAATTGGCCATGGGAGGATGTCAAGGCCATCAAGTGTTCCAAGACCAACAGTATGATCATTACTCAAACACTTACCATGAGGGATGGTGGGATCATACTAATTATGGCTACTCAGAAAATTACCAAGAAGTAGATCCTTATGCCAATTACACTCATCCATCTAGCTTTAATCAATCATGGTCTCAAGAACCAGATCTTCTTCAACCACCACATATGACTCAAAACTCAGGTACTTCTTTAGAAGATCTTGTCGATTCTCTTGTTACTAATACTTTGCAATTTCAACAGGAAACAAGGGCAAGCATCAAGAGTTTGGAAAAGCAAATGAGCCAATTGGCTAGTAGTATGGTGGTATGGGTAGCACAAAGATCTGAAGAACTCCCTGCCCAAACAATGATTAACCCAAAGGAGAATGCTACTATTGTGACCTTGAGGAATGAGGAACAAGATGAGGATGAGACAAAATTAGAGATGAATTCTATTCTTGAGGATAATGAAGCCAATGATCCAAATAAGAGTATTTCAGCACCTGAGGTAACGTTTGAGATTCCAATTTTGACTAATGTTTCTTCTCCACCTTTTCCTAGTAGATTCGCAAAGTTCAAGGAGGATGAACATGAACAAGACACGCTGGAAACCTTAAACAGTTTGTTTGTGGATGTCATTCAACAAGTACCAAAAGATGCATCATTCCTCGATGAGATATGCACCACCAAGGATGATGGAATAATACTTGTAATGGAGAATACATCCACTGTTGTGCAAAGAAAGCTTCCTCTTAAACGCATAAATTTGGGAAATTTCATGTATGAGCCTGACAAGCCTAAAAAGCCAAGAAAGGGTGTTGGTTAGATTCAAAACACTAACTCAAGTGTTAATTGGGAAGGCAGCCCAATTAAAGATGAAATTGCCAACCTTCCATATTCAGATTTGCTTTCTCTTTCTCTTTCTTTTCCTTTTTCTTTTATTATTTTTATTTTATTTCTTATGTTTCTTTGTTAATTGTGTTTACTGCTTTTAAGTTCATTTAGGCTGCATAAGTTTCTTTTGTTTAATAGTTCTTTTCTCTTACATATAATTCTTTCATTGGGGGATAATAGCATTACATTAATGACAATGTAAGAATTATGTGTGGGGGGAAGAATTTAGGATTTTATTTAGAGTGTTTTGTTTTTGAGTCTTTTTATGTTGTTTTTCTTTCTGATCCTTGTTTTGAAAAACACTAGATGTAAATATAATATTTTTTTTAACCCCGGTTAAATGGCGGATAACGGTACTCCGTGATTATTTAAATCGGTTCCATCAGCTACCCACAAAACTGATATTGTATATAAATTTCTCTTCCAATTTCTCTTTCAATTTTTTTTTTCATTCTTTTTTTTCAGGATGGATGATATTCTCACAAGATTGCAGAAACGATTTCCTCCTTTTCCTCAAAATATTTTACTGAAGCTTTACCAAGTTCGACTTGAAAGATTAAGAATGCTTATGCACAAAGGGATTCCTGACGACATACGTTGGATAATTGAAGCCAAGGTACGTGAAGATGAATATCTTCCTGTTTTGCATTTACCAGGTACAGGTAGAAGCACTTTTGCAAAGAAGCGACGAGCAAAGCGCATGGGTTCAAACTGCCACAAATGTGCACGATGGACGTGTAACGGTAAATGTCGTTCTATTGGGATTCCGTCCTCTAATCGAGATGATAAAATTGAATTCATTAAGGATGGACTGAGTAAGGAGAATTTGGGTAATATCCAACTTTCTCTTGAGACGCATCCTAGTGGAGACGTACAAAGAGAAATTCTTGATTTATGGCCGCAATTCCAAAGGGAATGGCAACATCTTGGGAATCTGATGTTAAAAGACCCTGTTTGCCAGCTTGTAAGAAAACTGGATGGGAAGCATATCCTCGACTCATAGAAGGCGTTTAAGCCGTTTCTGGACGTAAAACCAGAGGAAGATGTGAGCCACAATCACAACTACAATAAATAACTTCTCAGCTTTTGGTTTGATTTGCAATAACTTTATTTTGGTTTAATTTACGTGTTGTTCGATTTGTGTAATTATTTTCATTTTTTTATTTGTCTTTTACGGTTGATTTTTCTTCTCTTTTTCATTTTCTTCCTGAAATCACGCAAAAATCTTTTGTTAGGTTAACATTTTCTTCTGACAGGTCAAATACACTTTCGGCGACATTATTACTCTTGACTTTTACGGTCGATTTTTCTTCTCTTTTTGATTTTCTTCCTGAAATCACGCAAAAATCTTTTGTTAGGTTAACATTTTCTTCTGACAGGTCAGATACACTTTCGGCGACATTATTACTCTTGTCTGATTCACTACTCAGTCCTCTATATATTACACCATGTACTCATTCTCTTTCAGGCACTCGAAAAAAAAAATGGAAAGTACTTCGTCCCAGCGCATTAAAAAAATTTGTGTCTTCGGAGGTGCTTATCCAGGGAAAAATAACATATTCGCTGATGAAGCCATAAGAGTTGGAGTAATACTTGCCCAACAAAAGATCCACTTGATTTATGGAGGCGGTAGTACGGGTTTAATGGGAGCAGTCGCTACAGCAGCACACGCCGGAGGAAGTCCAGTTCTAGGAATCGTGCCAAAACTATTCACAGATTTTTGTGGACCTACCTTGGGTAAGGAAATACAAGTCTGGAGTATCCCTGAACGGATAACAATCATGTACCATTCTGTCGATGCATTCATTGCTTTACCAGGAGGTCTGGGTACATTGGAAGAAATAGCTTGCGTGGCTTCTTGGTCATCTTTGGTCACAAATAAGAAACCCATTGGTTTGCTTAATATTAATGGTTATTTTAGTAATTTGCTTTCATATTTAGATAATGCTGTGGATAATGGATTCATGTTTTCAGAGGCAAGGAGAACCATAATTTCTGCTACAACCATTGAAGATTTACTCAAAAAGCTCCAAGCTTATGAGTATTTATCTGCTACGGTTGTTTCGCAAACGCTCGGAAAAAGAAAAAGAGATATGGACGAGCAAGGAGTGGATTGCACTTTGTCTTTGTGACATTATCTAACATTTTGTTTGTTGTGTCTCAGTTATAATAAGTGGTTAGCAACCTCTACAGGTAATATCTCCTAAATTTTACCTTCTTTTCAAAAAAAAAAAAAAAAGAGTTTGTTGTGTTTTAAGCAGTTTAGAAGTATTCATTCTGAACAAGGTCTGAGTAAGGGAGACTTGAGACATACCTTGTCAGTTTGATTTTAATCTTTTTATGTTTACTTGTTAATTTTTGTTTAGTATTTTAAGATTATTTAGGTTGCATGAGTTTGTTTTGTTTTGAGTCTTAGCTGTTCCTATTCTTATGTTATTAGTTCTTTTCTCTTACACATGATTCTTTCATTTGGGTTAATAGACTTACATTGAGGACAATGTAAGAATTAAGTGTGGGGGGAATGATTTAGGATTTCTTTTATTTTTGTCTACTATTTTTTTTTATGAGTCTTTATTATAATTTTTAGTGTGTTTTAGTTCCTTTTTAATACAATGATGAGATATGAATTGCATAAGTCTAAAACAGAGTTATTAGTGAGAAGATTTTCATGAGAATTGAGCTTGATATCATTTTTTTTATGAGCCAATGTTAATATGATATGTTGATTGAGAAAGAAGCATGTTTAGACTTAATCTGACTTGTATAATCATCCTTGTGAGTTTTTGAGCCTATATGATTGATGCATTATACATATCAATCTAATTTCTTTCTTGAGTGCTCTTATGATTACATGATTCTCTAGAACTTGCTTTAAACCATTTGAGACTATATTGATGCATGTGACAACATGAATATGATAGAGGCATTAGGATTTTTAGCCAGGGCCAAACAACCATCCCTTATTGATGTTCCAAGAGAACACACCCTTAGTGAACCAATTTGAGCCTACATTGAATAAGCTATCTCTTTGGTAACCATAACTTGTCCCTAACCTAAATATACTTATATCTTTACCTTTGTTCCAAAGATGAATTAGCATGATTTGAGACAAGTTGCAAAGACAAGGGATATTTTTTGGTTAGAAACAAGAAATAAGTGTGGGGGGAAAAGAAAAGAAAAGTCAAGAGAAAAAGAAATGGAATACTGGCAAATACATTCCTATATAAAAAAATGAATCATCTCTTGAATTTGTGAAAAAAGAAAAAGATGTTACAAAGTTGTTTAGAATGAAGAAAAGGCCCAACATGAATATCCGGCCTAGGTGACTATGTACTTGTAAAGAGTTTTGAGAAGTTTCTTTGTATAATCTTTTTATGTCTCTAAACTTTATGAACTCTTTGGAACCTTTGTGATATCTTTATCCTTTTGTTCTTCAACCACATTACAAACCCCTTGACCCCATTACAACCTTGATTAAAGACCTCTTGATTTATGAAGTTGCATGATCTTTTAGTGGAGAATAGGTGGACAAGCAAGCATATGGTAGAAGTGTTTTCATGAGATTGATTGAGTGTAAACACTTTACCACTACTTTAAAGAGTGAAAATCAAGAGAGTATCCCATGTGAGAAGTTGAGATTAAATTTGAACATGCACTATTTTGATTGAGATATGTTATGCTAATATTGGCTTAACTCAAACAATTTACATTCAAGCTTGATTTTTTGTGAAATTCTTTAAGCTATGATTAGTTTATAAGACTTGTTCAAAGATTGTCTCCAATTTGTATTGAAAGGATTAGGAGTAAATATTTTTAGTATATGTAGTTTATTTATATTTTAGTTTTTCAATGTTTGTGGGTATCGTTCTAGTAAACCCTCACGAGACTAAACTCGTCCACTAGGGACACCTAGGGGTTTAAAGGCTTGTGTCACATGCTAAGTGCCACCGTGATTTCCTACGAAAGTGGATTAGATTAGATTTTCTTATTTTATTTTTATTTGATTTTGCTCGAGGACTAGCAAAAAGCTAAGTGTGGGGGTGTGATAACTCGTATAATTATATAGTTTTTAGTTATGTTTTATTATTGTTTTGTGTCAAATACGAGTTATTATTGTTTAGTCTAATTGTGTTTATGATCTTTTATATTTTTATGTAATTTGGTGTTTTTCACAAGTTTCTTTGAGTGATTTCAGATTACTAGAATTAAGGGCAAATCCAGTTCAGTTCCAGTTCCGACACCTTTTGCCATATCAGCTATATCTGGAGTTTCACTGAAGCAATAAGGCTGAAATTTGTAGCCGTGCAAAGCTAAGAGGCATATCTATCTTTTTCATGTTTTACACTTCTTGAAACGGAGTCGTTTTCCTTAGCGAAATCGACCATCAAGTTGGCTGATGTGCAATGACGTCTGTGCTGACCTGTTTTCGTATTTTGCCCATATCTTCTTATCCACATCAGCAAATGAGCGGATTCCAACGGCTATGGATCAGTAACTGATAGGGTAACATTTTTCTAGAAGACCATGTGATCAGATAAGGCCTGCAAAATTGACAAAATCGACCATCAAGTTGGCTGATCAAAATCGTCATGTATGACGAAAATTGTTAGAAAATGCACCCACCTATTATACCTACCTTTGAAATTTGTAAAGCTTGTCTCTTGTCATTTAGCCCTCCAAAATGTGTATAAATAGAGGGCCTTGGATGATTGTAAGGGATCATATTGTACATAGGTAGGATATTAGCCATTTTAATAAAATTCTCTAAGTTTTCTTCTTCTTTCTTTTCTCTAGTTTTCTTTCTTTTCTCTAGTTTTCTTTTTCTTTAGAGAGAGCAAGAGGTTGGATAATTAATATTCTTCCTCTTCTTCTTTCTTTCTTTTATTTTCTTCTTAGATTTTCTTTAATTTTATGTTTATGTTTACAATGCCTATGCTAGGCTAAACTTCTATTTGGTTAAGGGTGATTTCAAAGCCCTAGACATGTTTTGTGATTGATTTTCAGATTCTATCTATCATTAATTTTCTATCAAAGTTGCTTATGTTCTTCTACAAGAATTGTTCATGATGTTGTCTTGATTTATTTAGGTGTACAACTAGATAGATCTTGATAATTATCTATTGCTAGTTTAGGAGTCTTGATCCGTGTAATTGTCTTGATTTCCTATTCATAAGTGGCAATTTGTGATTAATGATTATGGTCAAGTTTTCAATAATTGCAAAGTGGAACATAACCTAAGTTGAACAATCCGAGCTTATGTGTTTGTTGCTTAGATCAACCTATCTTTCTCATCATAAAGCTGCCATTAAATTGAATTTAGAGAGCTTATTCTAGGTTGTTTAATGGTTAGAGATTAAATAGAGAGCTTGTTCTATTTAACGACAAACTAAGGAAAGATTGGGGTAACAGAGCTTGTTGTTATCTACGGTTGTTAACTTTGATAGTTGGTTGATATTGATAGATCTGAAATTGATTCTTAATGATGTCTAGTGGTGGAGAATGAAACCTTAACCATATTTTTCATATTTGATTCTTCTTACTTATTTGTTTTCTTACTTTTAGTTTGCTTATTTTTTATATTTATTTTTATTGGCTGGTTATACCGCCTAATTTGTATATTAACTTTGTTTTATTTTTATTGGCTGGTTATACCGCCTAATTTAGTATATATATTTTTATTGGCTGGTTATACCGCCTAATTTAGTATATATATTTTTATTGGCTGGTTATACCGCCTTGCATCTTATTCTTATTATTTACTTTAGTTTAAATCTGGCTTCAAAAACCCCTTTTCTTTTATTGTTCTTGAATTTAAGTTTTAAACTAATAACTCATAAATTAAAACCCAATCCCTGAGGACTCGACCCTTGCTAATCATTATACTTACAATTGATCTTTTTAGTGCAAGGTTAAATAAGATACACTCTTTTGGGTGCATCATCTATCTAGTTGTACACCTAAATAAATCAAGACAACATCATGAACAATTCTTGTAGAAGAACATAAGCAACTTTGATAGAAAATTAATGATAGATAGAATCTGAAAATCAATCACAAAACATGTCTAGGGCTTTGAAATCACCTTTAACCAAATAGAAGTTTAGCCTAGCATAGGCATTGTAAACATAATCATAAAATTAAAGAGAATCTAAGAAGGAAATAAAAGAAAGAAAGAAGAAGAAGAAAATAAAGAAAAAGAAAACTAGAGAAAAGAAAGAAGAAGAAAACTTAGAGAATTTTATTACAATGGCTAATATCCTACCAATGTACAATATCCTCTACAATCATCCAAGGCCCTCTATTTATACACATTTTGGAGGGCTAAATGACAAGAGACAAGCTTTACAAATTTCAAAGGTAGGTATAATAGGTGGGTGCATTTTTCTAACAATTTTCGTTATAATGTATGACAATTTTGATCAGCCAACTTGATGGTCGATTTTGTCAATATTGGAGGCCTGATCTGATCACATGGTCTTCTAGAAAAATGTTCCCCTATCAGTTACGGATCCATAGCCGTTGGAATCAGCTCATTGGCTGATGTGGATAAGAAGATATGGGCAAAATACGAAAACAGGTCAGCACAGACGTCATTGCACATCAGCCAACTTGATGGTCGATTTCGCTAGGGAAAACGACTCCGTTTCAAGAAGTGTAAAACAGGAAAAAGATAGATATACCTCTTAACTTTGCACGGTTAAAATTTCAGCCTTATTGCTTTAGTGAAACTCGAGATATAGCTGATATGGAAAAAGGTGTCAGAACTGGAACTGAACTGGATTTGCCCTTAATTCTAGTAATATGAAATCACTCAAAGAAACTTGTGAAAAACACCAAATTACATAAAAATATAAAAGATCATAAACACAATTAGACTAAACAATAATAACTCGTATTTGACACAAAACAATAATAAAACATAAATAAAAACTATATAATTATACGAGTTATCACACCCCACACTTAGATTGTTGCTAGTCCCTAGCAACGACTCAATAAAAATAAAATAAGAAAATCTAATCTAATCCACTTTCGTAGGAAATCACGGTGGCACTTAGCATGTGACACAAGCCTTTAAACCCCTAGGTGTCCCTAGTGGACGAGTTTAGTCTCGTGAGGGTTTACTAGGACGATACCCACAAACATTGAAGACATAAGAAAAACTAAAAATAATAATTATAACTAATCCTTCCAATATAAATTAGAGATAATCATTGGACAAGTCTTAAAAACTAATCAATAGCTTAAAGAAATTCACAAAAAATCTTGCTTGAATGTAAATTGTTTGAGTTAAGCCAATATTAACATAACATATTTCAATCAAAATAGTGCATATTCAAACTTAATCTCAACTTCTCACATGGGATACTCTCTTGATTTTCACTTTTTAAAGTAGTGGTAAAGTGTTTACACTCAATCAATCTCATGAAAACAGTTCTACCATATTCTTGCTTGTCCACCTATTCTCCACTATTTAGATCATACAACTTCATGAATCAAGAGGTCTTTAATCAAGGTTGTAATGGGGCCAAGGGGTTTGTAATGTGGTTGAAGAACAAAAGGATAAAGATATCACAAAGGTTCCAAAGAGTTCATAAAGTTTAGAGACATAATAAGATCATACAAAGAAACTTCTCAAAACTCTTTACAAGTACATAGTCACCTAGGCCGGATATTCATGTTGGGCCTTTTCTTCATTCTGAACAACTTTGTAACATCTTTTTCTTTTTCCCAAAATTCAAGAGATGATTCATATTTTTTTTTTTGAATGTATTTGCCAGTATTCCATTTCTTTTTTTTTTCTTTTTTGACTTTTCTTTTCTTTCCCCCCCACACTTATTTCTTGTGTCTTTGCAACTTGTCTCAAAACATGCTAATTCATCTTTGGAACAAAGGTAAGGATATAAGTATATTTAGGTTAGGGACAAGTTATGGTTACCAAAGAGATAGCTTATTCAATGTAGGCTCAAATTGGTTCACTAAGGGTGTGTTCTCTTGGAACATCAATAAGGGATGGCTGTTTGGCCCTGGCTAAAAATCCTAATGCCTCTATCATATTCATGTTGTCACATGCATCAATATAGTTTCAACAAGGTCTAAAGCAAGTTCTAGAGAATCATGTAATCATAAGAGCACTCAAGAAAGAAATTAGATTGATTTATATAATGCATCAATCATTATAGGCTCAAAAACTCACAAGGATGATTATACAAGTCAGATTAAGTCTAAACATGCTTCTTTCTCAATCAACATATCATATTAACATTGGCTCATAAAAATTAGTATCAAGCTTAATTCTCATGAAAATCTTCTCACTAATAAATCTGTTTTAGACTTATGCAATTCATATCTCATCATAGTATTGAAAAAGAACTAAAACACACTAAAAATAATAATAAAGACTCATTAAAAAAAATAGTAGACAAAAATAAAAGAAATCCTAAATCCTTCCCCCCACACTTAATTCTTACATTATCCTCAATGTAAGTCTATTAACCCAAATGAAAGAATCATGTGTAAGAGAAAAGAACTAATAACATAAGAATAGGAACAACTAAGACTCAAAACAAAACAAACTCATGCAACCTAAATAATCCTTAAATTCTAAACAAAAATTAACAAGTAAACGTAAAAAGATTAAAATCAAACTGACAAGGTATGTCTCAAGTCTCCCTTACTCAGACCTTGTTCAGAATGAATACTTCTAAATTGCTTAAAACACAACAAACTTTTTTTTTTTTTAAGAAGGTAAAATTTAGGAGATATTACCTGTAGAGGTTGCTAACCACTTATTATAACTGAGACACAACAAACAAAATGTTAGATAATGTCACAAAGACAAAGTGCAATCCATTCCTTGCTCGTCCATATCTCTTTTTCTTTTTTCGAGCGTTTGCGAAACAACCGTAGCAGATAAATACTCATAAGCTTGGAGCTTTTTGAGTAAATCTTCAATGGTTGTAGCAGAAATTATGGTTCTCCTTGCCTCTGAAAACATGAATCCATTATCCACAGCATTATCTAAATATGAAAGCAAATTACTAAAATAACCATTAATATTAAGCAAACCAATGGGTTTCTTATTTGTGACCAAAGATGACCAAGAAGCCACGCAAGCTATTTCTTCCAATGTACCCAGACCTCCTGGTAAAGCAATGAATGCATCGGCAGAATGGTACATGATTGTTATCCGTTCAGGGATACTCCAGACTTGTATTTCCTTACCCAAGGTAGGTCCACAAAAATCTGTGAATAGTTTTGGCACGATTCCTAGAACTGGACTTCCTCCGGCGTGTGCTGCTGTAGCGACTGCTCCCATTAAACCCGTACTACCACCTCCATAAATCAACTGGATCTTTTGTTGGGCAAGTATTACTCCAACTCTTATGGCTTCATCAGCAAATATGTTATTTTTCCCTGGATAAGCACCTCCAAAGACACAAATTTTTTTAATGCGCTGGGACGAAGTACTTTCCATTTTTTTTTTCGAGTGCCTCAAAGAGAATGAGTACATCGTGTAATATATAGAGGACTGAGTAGTGAATCAGACAAGAGTAATAATGTCGCCGAAAGTGTATTTGACATCTTCCTCTGGTTTTACGTCCAGAAACGGCTTAAACGCCTTCTATGAGTCGAGGATATGCTTCCCATCCAGTTTTCTTACAAGCTGGCAAACAGGGTCTTTTAACATCAGATTCCCAAGATGTTGCCATTCCCTTTGGAATTGCGGCCATAAATCAAGAATTTATTATTGTACGTCTCCACTAGGATGCGTCTCAAGAGAAAGTTGGATATTACCCAAATTCTCCTTACTCAGTCCATCCTTAATGAATTCAATTTTATCATCTCGATTAGAGGACGGAATCCCAATAGAACGATATTTACCGTTACACGTCCATCGTGCACATTTGTGGCAGTTTGAACTCATGCGCTTTGCTCGTCGCTTCTTTGCAAAAGTGCTTCTACCTGTACCTGGTAAATGCAAAACAGGCAGATATTCATCTTCACGTACCTTGGCTTCAATTATCCAACGTATGTCTTCAGGAATCCCTTTGTGCATAAGCATTCTTAATCTTTCAAATCGAACTTGGTAAAGCTTCAGTAAAATATCTCGAGGAAAAGGAGGAAATCGTTTCTGCAATCTTGTGAGAATATCATCCATCCTGAAAAAAAATGAAAAAAATTGAAAGAGAAATTGGAAGAGAAATTTATATACAATATCAGTTTTGTGGGTAGCTGATGGAACCGATTTAAATAATCACGGAGTACCGTTATCCGCCATTTAACCGGGGTTAAAAAAAATTATATTTACATCTAGTTATTTTCAAAACATGGATCAGAAAGAAAAACAACATAAAAAGACTCAAAAATAAAATCCTAAATTCTTCCCCCCACACATAATTCTTACATTATCATTAATGTAATGCTATTAACCCAAATGAAAGAATCATGTGTAAGTGAAAAGAACTATTAAACAAAATAAACTTATGCAGCCTAAATGAACTTAAAAACACTAAACACAATTAACAAAGAAACATAAGAAAAAGATAAAGAAAAAGAGAGCAAATCTGAGGATGGCAGTTTGGCAATGCTTTCACTAATTAGGCTGCCTCCCCCAATTAGCACTTGATTGATTGTTTCCAGTCTAGCCAATTCCCCTTCTTGGCTTTTTAGGATCTTTTGGCTTAGACATGAAACTTCTCGGATTTTTGCGTTTTGGAGGAAGTTTTCTTTGCAAAACAGCCAATGCATTCTCCCCCACACGTATTATTTCATCATTCTTGGTGGGTATAGCTCTTTGAGGAATTGTGCATATCTTGGTACTTGTCTAATGGCATCCACAAGCAAGCTGTTTAAGGTTTCCAAAAATTGTTGTTCATGTTCCTCCTTTTTGGACTTTGCAAATCTGCTAGGAAAAAGTGGAGAAGGAACATTAGTAGAAATAAGAACCTTAAAAGCTACCTGAGGTGTCAAAGTACTCTCCTTTTGAATGGTGGCTTCATTATCCTCAAGAAGTGAATCCATCTTTGGTTTTGTCTCATCCTCATCTTGTTCCTCATTTCTCAAGGTCACAATAGTAGCATTCTCCTTTGGGTTAATCACCGTTTGGGAAGGGAGTGCTAGAGATCTTTCTGCTACTAATTCCACCATACTACTAGCCAATAGGCTCATTTGCCTTTCCAAACTCTGGATGCTTGCCCTTGTTTCCTGTTGAAATTGCAAAGTATCAGTAACAAGAGAATGTACAAGATCTTCTAAACAAGTACCTGAGTTTTGAATCATATGTGGTGGTTGAAAAAGATCTGGTTCTTGAGACCATGATTGATTGAAGCTAGATGGATGAGTGTAATTGGCATAAGGATCTACTTCTTGGTAATTTTTCGAGTAGCCATAATTAGTATGATCCCACCATCCCTCATGGTAAGTGTTTGAGTAATTATCATACTGTTGGTCTTGGAACACTTGATGGCCTTGACATCCTCCCATGGCCAATTGTTGAACTGGGGAGGTGAGCTTGGCTTGTTGATTCTCCATGTTCATGTATGCCACCAACTCTTCAAGTGTTAGATTGCTCAATTCCATCGTTTTTTTTTCCTTTTTTTTTTCAAAATTTGATAAGAAAAACCCGTATGTACAAGAAAATAAAACTCATTAGAACTGAAAATAAGAATAAACCAAGTAACAAATAAACTAAAGAAAGCAATCCCCGGCAACGGCGCCAAAAATTTGATGCACCCAAAAGAGTGTATCTTATTTAACCTTGCACTAAAAAGATCAATTGTAAGTATAATGATTAGCAAGGGTCGAGTCCTCAGGGATTGGGTTTTAATCTATGAGTTATTAGTTTATAACTTACGTTCAAAAAAAACAATAAAAGAAAAGGGGTTTTTGAAGCCAGATTTAAACTAAAGTAAATAATAAGAATAAGATGCAAGGCGGTATAACCAGCCAATAAAAATATATATACTAAATTAGGCGGTATAACCAGCCAATAAAAATAAAACAAAGTTAATATACAAATTAGGCGGTATAACCAGCCAATAAAAATAAATATACTTTTAAAAATAAGCAAACTAGAAAAGTAAGAAAACAAGTAAGTAAGAAGAATCAAATATGAAAAATATGGTTAAGGTTTCATTCTCCACCACTAGACATCATTAAGAATCAATTTCAGATCTATCAATATCAACCAACTATCAAAGTTAACAACCGTAGATAACAACAAGCTCTGTTATCCCAATCTTTCCTTAGTTTGTCGTTAAATAGAACAAGCTCTCTATTTAATCTCTAACCATTAAACAACCTAGAATAAGCTCTCTAAATTCAATTTAATGGCAGCTTTATGATGAGAAAGATAGGTTGATCTAAGCAACAAACACATAAGCTCGGATTGTTCAACTTAGGTTATGTTCCACTTTGCAATTATTGAAAACTTGACCATAATCATTAATCACAAATTGCCACTTATGAATAGGAAATCAAGACAATTACACGGATCAAGATTCCTAAACTAGCAATAGATAATTATCAAGATCTATCTAGTTGTACACCTAAATAAATCAAGACAACATCATGAACAATTCTTGTAGAAGAACATAAGCAACTTTGATAGAAAATTAATGATAGATAGAATCTGAAAATCAATCACAAAACATGTCTAGGGCTTTGAAATCACCTTTAACCAAATAGAAGTTTAGCCTAGCATAGGCATTGTAAACATAAACATAAAATTAAAGAGAATCTAAGAAGGAAATAAAAGAAAGAAAGAAGAAGAAGAAAATAAAGAAAAAGAAAACTAGAGAAAAGAAAGAAGAAGAAAACTTAGAGAATTTTATTACAATGGCTAATATCCTACCAATGTACAATATCCTCTACAATCATCCAAGGCCCTCTATTTATACACATTTTGGAGGGCTAAATGACAAGAGACAAGCTTTACAAATTTCAAAGGTAGGTATAATAGGTGGGTGCATTTTTCTAACAATTTTCGTCATAATGTATGACAATTTTGATCAGCCAACCTGATGGTCGATTTTGTCAATATTGGAGGCCTGATCTGATCACATGGTCTTCTAGAAAAATGTTCCCCTATCAGTTACGGATCCATAGCCGTTAGAATCAGCTCATTGGCTGATGTGGATAAGAAGATATGGGCAAAATACGAAAACAGGTCAGCACAGACGTCATTGCACATCAGCCAACTTGATGGTCGATTTCTCTAGGGAAAACGACTCCGTTTCAAGAAGTGTAAAACATGAAAAAGATAGATATGCCTCTTAACTTTGCACGGTTAAAATTTCAGCTTTATTGCTTTAGTGAAACTCGAGATATAGCTGATATGGAAAAAGGTGTCGGAACTGGAACTGAACTGGATTTGCCCTTAATTCTAGTAATCTGAAATCACTCAAAGAAACTTGTGAAAAACACCAAATTACATAAAAATATAAAAGATCATAAACACAATTAGACTAAACAATAATAACTCGTATTTGACACAAAACAATAATAAAACATAAATAAAAACTATATAATTATACGAGTTATCAAGGCTCCTTGACTTTGAAAAATGAAAAAGCTCTTCTCGTCAGAGGCTAGAAAACTTGGGAATTTAAAACGATGCTCCTCTCATCAGAGGCTCCTTGACTTTGAAAATTGAAAATGCTCCTCTCATCAGAGGCTCGAAAACTTTGGGAATTTAAAACGATGCTCCTCTCATCAGAGGCTCCTTGACTTTGAAAAATGAAAAAGCTCCTCTCGTCAGTGGCTTGGAAACTTTGAAATTCAAAAACGATGCCCATTTGGAAAATGAATCGCTCCTCTCAACAGAGGTTTTATTACTTGGAAAATAAATTACTCCTCTCAACAGAGGCTCTATTACTTGAAAAATAATAAATTGCTCCCCTCAACAGAGGCTCTATTACTTGAAAAATAAAAAATTGCTCCTCTCAACAGAGGCTCTATCACTTGAAAAATAATAAATTGCTCCTCTCAACAGAGGCTCTATCACTTGAATAATAAATTGCTCCTCTCAACAGAGGCTCTATCACTTGATAAATAAATTGCTCCTCTCAACAGAGGCTCTATCACTTGAAAAATAAATTGCTCTTCTCAACAGAGGCTCTATCACTTGAAAAATAATAAATTGCTCCTCTTAACAGAGGCTCTATCACTTGAAAAATAAATGTACCTTTTTCTTGGTTATCATGGTGATTCCCAACTTCCTGTTATAGTCGGGTTTCATTTTCCTTGTCCATCTGTCACTCATATCCCCTTCCGTGCAACAGTAATTCTTAATTGTTTGCAATGTTATGATGATGCAATGCATGTTTATGACAATGAAATGCATAACTTGAGGCTCGAATCATGATTCGAAGCCCCTGTGTATATTTCATTAACCAGAGACCCTTTCAGAGTTGAGTCTGATTAAGCCTCTTATTTCAATCTTCACAAACTTTTCTGTCCTTCCCAATTCTTTCTCTTTTCCTCCATCAAATCGACTAGGCCTCCACAATTTATTTCCTCACGATCCTCTCTTAGTCGAGTCAAAGCTTTGTACCTTCCCCCCTAAAACAATTTTACGTATCAATCGTCATCTCAATCATTATTTTATTTACTTCCAAAAGGTATAAACAAATCGGGTCTCACACTGCCCCATTATCTCTTCTTCCCTTTCTGATTTTCCAATTTTCAAATTTCTGTAGAGTAATCATGAAAGCTTCATTTGTGCATTATTGATAACTCGTATAATTATATAGTTTTTAGTTATGTTTTATTATTGTTTTGTGTCAAATACGAGTTATTATTGCTTAGTCTAATTGTGTTTATGATTTTTTATATTTTTATGTAATTTGGTGTTTTTCACGAGTTTCTTTGAGTGATTTCAGATTACTAGGTTAAATCAAGAATTAAGGGCAAATCCAGTTCAGTTCCAGTTCCGACACCTTTTGCCATATCAGCTATATCTGGAGTTTCACTGAAGCAATAAGGCTGAAATTTTAACAGTGCAAAGTTAAGAGGCATATCTATCTTTTTCATGCTTTACACTTCTTGAAACAGAGTCGTTTTTCCTAGCGAAATCGACCATCAAGTTAGCTGATGTGCAATGACGTCTATGCTGACAAGTTTTGGTATTTTGACCATATCTTCTGATCCACATCAGCAAATGAGCTGATTCCAATGGATATGGATCACCGACTGATAGGGGAACATTTTTCTAGAAGACCATTTGATCAGATCAAGCCTCCAATATTGAGTAAATCGACCATCAAGCTGGCTGATCAATTGTCATACAATATGACGAAAATTGTTAGAAAAATGCACCCACCTATTATACCTACCTTTGAAATTTATAAAGCTTGTCTCTTGTCATTTAGCTCTCCAAAATGTGTATAAATAGAGGGCCTTGGATGATTGTAGGAGGCATTGTACATTGGTAGGATATTAGCCATTGTAATAAAATTCTCTAAGTTTTCTTCTTCTTTCTTTTCTCTAGTTTTCTTTTTCTTTATTTTCTTCTTCTTCTTTCTTTCTTTTATTTCCTTCTTAGATTCTCTTTAATTTTATGTTTATGTTTACAATGCCTATGCTAGGCTAAACTTCTATTTGGTTAAGGGTGATTTCAAAGCCCTAGACATGTTTTGTGATTGATTTTCAGATTCTATCTATCATTAATTTTCTATCAAAGTTGCTTATGTTCTTCTACAAGAATTGTTCATGATGTTGTCTTGATTTATTTAGGTGTACAACTAGATAGATCTTAATAAGTATCTATTGCTAGTCTAGAGGTCTTGATCCGTGTAATTGTCTTGATTTCCTATTCATAAGTGGCAATTTGTGATTAATGATTATGGTCAAGTTTTCAATAATTGCAAAGTGGAACATAACCTAAGTTGAACAATCCGAGCTTATGTGTTTGTTGCTTAGATCAACCTATCTTTCTCATCATAAAGCTGCCATTAAATTGAATTTAGAGAGCTTATTCTAGGTTGTTTAATGGTTAGAGATTAAATAGAGAGCTTGTTCTATTTAACGACAAACTAAGGAAAGATTGGGATAACAGAGCTTGTTGTTATCTACGGTTTTTAACTTTGATAGTTGGTTGATACTGATAGATCTGAAATTGATTCTTAATGATGTCTAGTGGTGGAGAATGAAACCTTAACCATATTTTTCATATTTGATTCTTCTTACTTACTTGTTTTCTTACTTTTCTAGTTTGCTTATTTTTAAAAGTATATTTATTTTTATTGGCTGGTTATACCGCCTAATTTGTATATTAACTTTGTTTTATTTTTATTGGCTGGTTATACCGCCTAATTTAGTATATATATTTTTATTGGCTGGTTATACCGCCTTGCATCTTATTCTTATTATTTACTTTAGTTTAAATCTGGCTTCAAAAACCCCTTTTCTTTTATTGTTTTCTTTGAACGTAAGTTATAAACTAATAACTCATAGATTAAAACCCAATCCCTGAGGACTCGACCCTTGCTAATCATTATACTTACAATTGATCTTTTTAGTGCAAGGTTAAATAAGATACACTCTTTTGGGTGCATCAATTATCTAGTTATTTATTATCATTCACATTTCATGCCAAAATAATGCTTTATCTAAAGAAAATTTCAAACAAAGAAGGATAATTTAAGGACACGATTTTTATGAATCGGGATATATACTTTCATTCCAGTGAAGAAAAAAAGAACATACTGGCATTAATCAAAGAAAATAAAGAAAGACTGAACAGGGATAGACCCCCATATAATGAATACTTAAACGATCTCAATCGAGCAAATTCAGATTTCTCTTTCAGAAAAGAATATTTATCGATGTCTTTGACTTCTTTCGAGAATGTCCAACTATTAATTGCCCTTCTTGTCTTTTGCCATTCGGTCATGTCGCACCTCGCTACTTGTTCAGTTCTTTCATCCTGTTTTAACCCCTTGTCTCATGAATTATTTCGCACAGATTAGTGTCGGTCATCCCAACTCTTGTTTGTCCTTTACCTAGGCCGCCCTTTAGGGTTTTCAACCTAGATCCATCCTTTGATTCAAATCGCCCTTTTGGGTTTTCGATTTGAAACTCTCCCTTTTTTTATGTATAATATTTCTTCACTGCATCAGCATTGATTGAACTCGAGAAATCTGCACCATCTATCTCTGCTAAAATCATTGCCTCTCCTAAAAATACTCTTTTTACCACATACGGGCCTTCCCAATTTGGTGCGCATTTCCCCCTGGGATCTTGCTGATTAGGGAGGATTTTCTTCAAAACTAAATCAACTTCTCAGAACTCTCTTGGGCGAACCTTTTTGTTATGAGCCCTCATCATCCGCCTTGGGTATAATTGGCCATGACACAGGGCCGTCATCCTCTTTTCCTCGATCAAATTAAGTTGCTCATAGCGTATTCGAACCCATTCTGCTTCTTCTAACTCGACTTCCATTAAAATTCTCAGAGAAGGGATCTCCACTACGATTGGTAGTACAGCTTCCATCCCGAACACCAAGGAGTAGGGGGTTGCCCCTGTAGAAGTACGTACTGACGTTCTGTAGGCGTGTAGGGAAAACGAAAGCTTTTCGTGCCAATCTTTGTACTTATCAGTCATTTTGGCAACGATTTTCTTTATATTCTTGTTAGCAGCTTCTACTGCTCCATTCATCTTGGGACGGTAAGGCGCCGAGTTGCGGTGCCTGATTTTAAACTGAGTGCAGATTTCTTTCATCATTGTATTGTTCATATTGAGAGCGTTATTTGTAATAATTTTTTGCGGGAGACCATATCGGCATATCACTTCCTTTTTCAAAAATTTATACACCACAGATTTGGTCACACTAGCGTAAGAAGCAGCTTCGACCCATTTTGTGAAGTAATCGATCACTACAAACATGAAGCGATGTCCGTTCGAGGCTTTAGGGGTAATTGGCCCGATCACATCCATTCCCCACATAGAAAAAGGCCAAGGCGTTGTCATGACATGTAGAGTTGTCGGAGGAGCGTGCAACTTATCTGCGTATATCTGGCACTTATGACATCTTCAAACATACCTGATGCAATCCCTTTCCGCATTCATCCATTAATAACCTGCTCTCATAATCTGCTTAGCCATCATGTGGCCATTTGCATGTGTTTCACACACCCCTTCGTGAACTTCTTCGAGTATTCTTTTAGCTTCAGCCGCTTCGACACACCTTAGAAGTGTATGATCTCTACTCCTTTTATACAATATTTCTTCATCCAAGAAGAATCCCATCGCCATTCTTCTCAAAGTTTTTTGTCATTTTCCACAGCGTGCTCTGGATACTGCTGATGTTTTATGTATTATGAGATGTCATGGTACCACGGTCTCCCATCCCGCTCTTCCTCGACATGCATACAGTGTGCAAACAATTATCGTATACTCATCTTGATGGACTGGACGTCAGCACTTGTATTTATTTTGAACATTGAGGCCAACGTAGCTAGGGCATCGGCCATTTGATTTTCTTTTTGAGGCAAGTAATTGAATTCAATTTTTTGGAATTGCTGAACCAATTCCATTATGAATTTGTGGTAGTGGATCAGTTTTGAATCTCTTGTTTCCCATTCTCCTTTCAATTGGCAAATAACTAGGGCAGAATCCCCATATACTTCTAACTCGCCTATTTTCTTTGCAATAGCCGCTTGAAGTCCTATGACACAGGCCTCATATTCTACCACATTGTTGGTGCATCTGAAAGTTAATCTAGTAGTAATGGGGCAGTAGTTTCCCTCTGGTGATATGAAAACCGCTCCAATGCCATGCCCCAAAGCATTTGATGCTCCGTCAAAATACATTTTCCATACAGCCTTCTTTAACTCCTCGCCTTCATCCTCATGAGAAATAACCATCAAGTCCTCATCAGGAAAGTCAAACTTTACTGGCTCGTAATCTTCTGTGGCTCTATCTGCCAGAAATTTGGCCATTACACTCTCTTTTATGGCCTTTTGCGAGACATAGGTGATGTCATACTCAGAGAGTACAACTTGCCATCTTGCTAATCTTCCTGACAACGAGGATTTCTCAAATATGTACTTAATGGGGTCCAATTTAGCAATAAGTAATGTTGTATGATACAACATGTACTGGCGGAGCCTACGAGTAGTCCAAGCAAGTACACAACATACCTTTTCTACTGTCGACTATTTGGCCTCGTAATCGGTGAACTTTTTACTCAAGTAGTAAATGACATGCTCTTTTTTACTTGTCTCATATTGCTGTCCCAATACACATCCTATGGACTTCTCATGTACTACCAAATACAAAATAAGTGACCTTCCCAGAATGGACGGTACCAACACCGGTGGGTTGGTAAGATACTCTTTCACTTTATCAATGCTGCTTGGCAATCTTCGTCCCATTCACCCGGGTCTCGTTTCCTGAAGAGTTTGAAAATCAGAGCACATTTGGCAGTGAGTTGGGAAATAAAATGGGCAATGTAATTCAGTCTTCCTAGAAATCCTCTTACTTCTTTCTGTGTCCAGGGTGGGGATAAGTTCTGGATGGCGCGTATCTTGTCAGGGTCTACTTCGATTCCTTTCTCATTAACAATAAAGCCTAGTAGTTTGCCGGATGTTACACCGAACGTGCATTTGGCAGGATTGAGCTTAAGCTGGAACTTTCTTAACCGATCGAACAACTTTCTCAGATTAACCACATGGTCTTCATCTTCACGTGACTTTGCAATCATATCATCGACATAAATTTCTACTTCTTTGTGCATCATATCATGGAAGAGGGTCACCATTGCTCTCTGGTAAGTTGCCCTGGCATTCTTTAACCCAAATGGCATCACTTTATAATAAAAAGTCCCCCCACATTGTCACAAATGTGGTTTTTTCCATGTTTTCTGGTGCCATCTTGATTTGGTTGTAGACCAAAAATCCATCCATAAATGAGAACAATGAGTGCCTGGCGGTATTATCCACCAAGGTATCGATATGGGTAATGGAAAACTATCTTTCGGACTAGCTCTGTTTAGGTCCCAATAATCAACACAGATCCGTACTTTCCCTTCTTTCTTCGGGACTGGGACTATGTTCGCCATCCATTCAGGATACTTGGCGACTTTCAAAAATCCTGCGTCGAACTATTTTTTAACTTCTTTGACTTTTAGCAGCATTTCAGGCTTCATTCGTCTTAACTTTTGTTTTACTGGTTTACATTCTGGCCTTAAGGGCAAACGGTGCACCACGATATTCGTATCAAGCCCTGGCATGTCTTGATAGGACCATGCGAACACATCCGCATATTCATGGAGCAATTCTGTCAATTCTTTTTTTTTTTATCACTGAAAGTGAAATGCCGCTTTTTATATCCTTATTATCATTCTCATTTCCCAAATTAACAAACTCTGTTATCTCCTGATGAGGCATAATTTGTTTTTCTTCTGACTCTATCAATCTTAACAAGTTAGGAGGTAAGTCATAGTTTTCAGCAATCTCTTCGTTGTCAATTTCATCGACGTCAATACATTTCTCAAAATTGATTTTCGAACGATCAATGAGATTGTTTTCGCATTCATTAATAGGGGACCTGAAAAGGTGGAAGCAAAAAAATATAGATATTTGTATAGGAGCAAAATAGAAAGGATGGACAAAAAGAAGTTGCAAATGAATTGAAACAAAATGCATCATGGTTTGTCATTCATTAAAACGACAATTTCATAAAAAGAGCCTATGCACAAAGAGAAACTTTCATAACACTCTTGGGTAGAAGTGTTTGAAGACTTAGTTTGTTAATCAGAAAGAGACCTAAATACAACTAGTAAGTCTATAGCATGCCAATTCTTCAATTCAAATCCTGGGGGGCATGGGTAGATGGTCTCTTCCTCTGTCTTACTTCCCTTTTCTTTCTCTTGTTCCAGCATCTAGATGCAGAATTCCGTGAACATTCCTTCCAAAATCACGACGGGCTTGGTTCCAACTAGTGAATCTGAAAAAATGAAACCCGTCGATCGAAATGTCTCATAGAGGTGGGGGATATAGATCCTTCCGGTTTCTATCTCATGACCCTTTAGTCTTGCAAGCCTCTGTTCTTTCATTTCTTTTATCATTCTCTCTTTGTCTTCTCTAGTTGGCTTGTATCCCAAACCAAACTTGTCTCCTTTTCCAATCATATTTATCCACTTTCGGATTCCTTGTAGGTCTTTTCCTAGGCCGACCCTGGCTCGGCAACTTTTTCCAACCACCTGAACAAGGTTGTTTTGAGTGATGTAAGATAAATGAGGGATAGGTATCTTAGAACCTTCTCCTACAAATGTGGCGTTAACAAACTCCAAGGTTCGAAAAGAACATTCCTATGCTTCTTCGGCAGCCTCTATGTAGGGGATACTCGAGGGTTTCGATACAATCAAGCCTTTTTCCCCATCCATAATTATTACCTGTTCTTCAACTCTGAATTTTACCTTATGATGTAGGGTGGATGGAATAGCACCAGCCATGTGAATCCAGGGTCTTCCCAACAAGACATTGTACGAGGGGATGATATCCATAACCTGGAAGGCGATATCAAATGTGCAAGGACCAATTTGCATTGGTAAATCGATCTGTCCCACCACCTGTCTACGGGTCCATCAAATGCCCGTACTATCATATGACTGTTTTTCATGTGGGACATGTCGATAAGCAATTTGACTAGCGTAGTCATAGGCATGACATTTAATGCGAAATCATTATCGATAAGCACTTTTGCAATGATATGGATTTTGCACCGAGCGGTGATGTGGAGGGCCTTGGTACTGCCTGTCCCTTCCGACGGGATTTCTTCATCGCTGAAAGCTATGAAATTATTGACAGCCACATTTCCTACTACTTTATTGAACTTTTCTACAGATACGTAATGAGCTACGTATGCCTCATTTAGTACTTTTAAAAGGGCCCTTCGGTGGGGTTCTGAATTTTCAGCAATTTCAAGATAGAAATACGAGCTGGTGAGCGCTTTAACTGTTCCACCACGCTATATTCACTGTGCGTGATAAATTTTAGGAATTCACAGGCTTCCTCCTTTGTTATTGGCTTGTTCTTTCTTTGCTCGACTTCGTTTTCCAGGATAGTCTTTTCTTCATCAATTTAGCTTTCCCTTTTCTAGCAATTTTTGTTGCTTCGGGTGTATAGCATCTCCCGTTTCTTGTAAAACCTCCAATACCAGTAATGTCTACTGCAGCCGTAGAAATATTAAGTACTGGTGTAGTATGATTAGATTCTGGTGATATAACTTCATCGTCGTATTTCCAGGGCATAGTCTTGCCATTCCTAGGTGGAAAAGGGCCTGGTACTTCAATAGTTACTATCGACTTTGATACCCTCGGTGTTTCTTTCACTAGCGGGTTCTGGGTTTCTTCATAGTAGATGACTAATGGCTTTGGCTTGACCCATTCAGTAACCTTTGGTGTTTCCTCAATCACCACATCCACTGATTCTTCTTCCCGTTCTGTGGAGAATTTTGCTACACCGATATCCATCATCTTTTGAATTTTATCCTTAAAATCGGAGCATTGGTTGATAGTATGTCCTACCAAGCCCTCGAGATACCTACAGAAGTATCCATTGTCTGATTCCAACCTTAAAATTTTTTGCCCCATGTTGATTGGTCTATACAGCCCCACTTTAATCATAGTATCCAACACTTCTCCCATATGATTCCGGACGTCCTCAACCCTTGACAAAACCCGACACCTTTTTCCTTCCACTATTACATTCACTACCGCTTTCTCATGATCAGGTAATGGATTTGCAGTGACGTTAGGCTCTCCTTTGGTTGTGAAGTTTAGATAACCAATCCTTATCTGGCTTTGCACCTTGTGTTTAAAGGCAGTGCAATTATCTAGAGAATGACCCGAGTTGCCTCCTTGATAATCACAATTTACATTTGGGTCGTACCATCTTGGATATGGGGGTTTCATGGGTTCAAGGAACACGGGTGCTACTAAGTGATTTTGGATTAGCTTGGGGAAGAGTTGGGTGTATGTCATGGGAATGAGGTCGAATGGGGGTCTTGGTTGAAACTGTTGGGGCCCCTTTGGTTAGTCCCTACATTGTTGATTGGATTGGTTGTGTTAAGAACAGGTGTAGGGGTTGTGTATACGGGCGCTGGCATGGGTGATGGTGAATATACTGGCATCGATGGTCGATAGCTCATCGGGTATTGGGACTGTATAGGAGGATATGGGTATGGGTTAGGTGAGTAACTGTAGGGTTGGTTTGTAGGGAAAGTGGTAAAATTTCGTGGTGGCCGACTCTCATACGAAACAGCCTGTACTTCTCCTTCCTTCTTCTTTATCACGCCTATCTTCTTGAAATTTGCTGTTTCAACTCCTTCAATCTTGTCGCTCTTTATAGCGTTTTCTATCATTTCGCCGAAAATGACCATGTCGGCAAAATTTTTGGTAGCATTACCGACCGGCCTGTTATAATATGGACCTCGCAACGTGTTGATAAACAACACAGTAGTTTCTCTTTCAGTGAGGGGTGGTTGCACTTGAGCCGCCATATCTCTCCATTTTTGGGCGTATTCTTTGAAACCTTCTCCTGTCTTCTTCTCCATGTTCTGTAAGGATAACCTATCAGGTGCCATGTCAGCCATGTGCTTGTATTGGGTTAGAAACGCTCTTGCCAAATCTGTCCAAGTATGAATGCGACAACGATCTAGTTGGTTGTACCACCTCGCGGCTGATCCTTTTAGACATTCTTGAAAATAGTGGATCAATAATTTATCGTTATGAGTATGCCCTGCCATTTTGCGACAGAACATGGTGATGTGACATGAAGGGCACTTGGTCCCATCGTACTTTTCAAAATCTAGAACTTTGAACTTCGGTGGTATTATCAAATCTGGAACCAAACTTAGTTCACTTACATCAACTTTCCCGAAGACGTCCATCCCTTCTATTGCCTTGAGTCTCTCTTCTAGCATATCATATTTATGCTCCGTCCTGGTGTCCTCTACTTGCTCTATCACACTTTTCCTCAATTTTTCTTGCTCTATGGGGTTATCTAAGTTTGGGACGTTAACTGGGTTTGAAGGATTAGTCCCTGAGTTGGATGCAAGCTGTCTTTGGCCTTGCTGGCCTATGGGACCCGATGTGTTGACATAAACATAGGGTTGTCCTCTTACTGGAGGTTCTCCTTGTGGATGCCCACCTTACGATGTTTGGGTGCGGGTCGGAGTAAAACTCGGTGGGTATAGAGGATTTTTGTCGTTACTTTCTCGGGGTCGGAGTCCTTCCCTTACACTTGAGCTTTCAGTTTGCCCTTTTCCCCTAGTCAGACTCATCATCATTTTCATCATCTTGGCCATTTTTTCACGTGATTCTCTTGTGACCTTGCAACCTGTTCTCGTGTTTCTTGTTGGGACCTGGCCAATTGTTCTTTCGCTTCAAGTTGGGACCTGACCAATTGCTCTTGCAACTCTCTCTGAAGTTTTTCGATTCGTTCAATTCGTGTTGTTTGCTTACTTTCCATGGTTTTTGTTTTAAACCTATTATTATATTGGTGAGAGGATTGCTTTGATCTTTCCGTCAGTCTGATTGTGTTTGAAACCACTGAGAATTATTTTAGTTGTGATTAGTGTATGCTATTTTCAAAAGGGATTTTAAATCGTTGGCGCGATATCAAAATCTTTTTTTTATTCATGACTTGCCAGGTCTTTTCGTGAGTAGATATGTATATATGTATGTGTGTAACACGAGTTGATGATGTTTATGGAATGAAATGAATGCATTTGAGAGGTGCTTGCTCTAATATAATTTTCAAAAGGCAGATTCTCATTGATCCCATAGTACATTTTCAAATTTGATTAATCATCCTGGAGTTGTAGCCATAAAAACATTTGGCTTGCTCATATTGATCTTTCGCCTCTTCTAGGAAGCAAAGCAGACGTTGTCCATACTTTCCAATGGGATTGACTTCTTGTATCAACACCTCCACTTGTTCCACCATTTCTCTTGCTTTGCTTACTGCTTTGCAGACTTGTGTAGCCAAATGTTCTATTTATTGTTGCCTTCCCAAACTTTCAGCCTTCTATTTCATACTAGCATCCATTGCCAAATCACATGTGTAAATCCAATCTGCCTCTTTGTCTTTCCATTCCCTCATAATTTCATCAATATGATTCCTCTGGTTGTGCAATTGTTGTTCCAAATGCTGAGTTAGTTGCCAGAGAGAGACTCCCTTCTTCTTGTAATTTTGAGCATTTGTTTTTCTCATCTTTTAGCTTGGTTTTTAACCCCACCAACTTTGCGATGATCGAAGAATACATATTTTCCTATTTCTGCCTTTCATGGAAAGATTTAGCAATTTTCCCTTCATTTTCTTGTGCCTTGTGTTTCCATTGTTCTACTTCTTTCTGGAGCTCTTTTTCGCGTCTGTAAGATGACCCGAGGATGTTTCCGAAGTTCATATCTGCTCGTAGCTTCTTGTTTTCTAAGTGTAGATTGTTCATATCTGATTGGGCTATGTAACTGATGCACCCAAAAGAGTGTATCTTGTTTAACCTTGCAGTTAAAAAAATAAATTGTAGAGTATAGTGATTAGCAAGGGTCGAGTCCTCAGGGATTGAGTTTTAATCTATGACTTATTAGTTTATAACTTAGGTTCAAAGAAAACAAAAGAAAAGGGGGTTTTGAAATAGTTTTAAAAATAAGAAAACAAGAAAAGTAAGATGCAAGTAAGAAATAAAAAATCAAATATGAGAGAAATATGGTTAAGGTTTCATTCTCCACCACTAGACATCATTAAGAACCAATTTCAGATCTATCAATATCAACCAACTATCAAAGTTAACAACCGTAGATAACAACAAGCTCTGTTATCCCAATCTTTCCTTAGTTTGTCGTTAAATAGAACAAGCTCTCTATTTAATCTCTAACCATCAAACAACCTAGAATAAGCTCTCTAAATTCAATTTAATGGCAGCTTTATGATGAGAAAGATAGGTTGATCTAAGCATTAAACACATAAGCTCGGATTGTTCAACTTAGGTTATGTTCCACTTTGCAATTATCGAAACTTTGACCATAATCATTAATCACAAATTGCCACTTATGAATAGGAAATCAAGACAATTACACGGATCAAGACTCCTAAACTAGCAATAGATAATTATCAAGATCTATCTAGTTTTACACCTAAATAAATCAAGACAACATCATAAACAATTCTTGTAGAATAACATAAGCAACTTTGATAGAAAATTAATGATAGATAGAATCTGAAAATCAATTACAAAACATGTCTAGGGCTTTGAAATCACCCTTAACCAAATAAAAGTTTAGCCTAGCATAGGCATTGTAAACATAAACATAAAATTAAAGAGAATCTAAGAAGAAAATAAAAGAAAGAAAGAAGAAGAAGAATATTAATTATCCAGCCTCTTGCTCTCTCAAAAACAAAGAAGCAAAGAATAAATCAGAACTTTGATGCTTGGGAAAGTGTATTTTCGTTTGCCCCCTTGTTCTCTATTTATAGGCAATAGCTAGGGCATCAAACAAGTGAATTTCAGCTCTCTCCCTTCAATAAATGCTGACTTGTGGCTAAAGTTAAGGAAAAGTGGCTGACTTTTGTGTTTTAAGGAAAGATATAAGCCTTGGCAGCCAAGTTTGAATAAAATAGGAAAGTTTTAGTCAAAGCACTCTTTAATGAAGAGAGATTATATTCTTGCAGCCAAAGTAAGTGTAAGGAAGGAAAGTCTTAGCTGATTTAATTCTCCTAATTTGACTAGGATTAGCTTTAAGTAAAGATACTTGCAATTAATGCAAGTTGATAGCCACTAATCCTTCTTTGACAAGGATAAACATAAATGTCAGCTAGGGTATTAGGAAAAAAATGTGATTTGCGGCTAGGGTATTTTCTGCCACTAGGGTTGTTTAGGGAGATTTTCCAATGCCGATTTGGATGACCATTTCTTATCCGATTTAGGGCCATGACTAACCGTTGGAAATGTAATCAAGTAATATTCAAAATTCAAGCAGGAAGTTTCTTCGAATAAAGAGTCTAACATCATGTTTTCTTAGCAACAAGCTCCGGAGGTCAAATCTGTCTTCTTGCTTTGCACCAAGAATTTGATCTTTTTGACTCCCAACTCTTTTTTTCATCTTGTGATTGTGATTTTGTAAGCTGTTTAACATCCTAATTGACATGTTTTGACTTCATCTCCTCCAAAATACCTACAAAGCATAAAAACCTAGTAAAATGTCAAGGAAGTAAGAATCAAAGAACAAAGTATAAGGAAATTAAATAGGAAAATGTATGAAATTAAGCACTTATCAAATTCCCCCACACTTAATCTTTTGCTAGTCCTCGAGCAAAATCAAATAGCGACAAAATAATAAAACCTAATCTAATCCTCTTTCAATAAAAATTAGAGACAATCATTAAACAAGTCTTATAAACTAATCAATAGCTTAAAGAGTTTCACAAAAAATCATGCTTGATAGTAAATGGTTTGAGTTAAGCTAAAATTAACATAACATATCTCAATCAAAATAGTGCATGTTCAAACTTAATCTCAACTTCTCACATGGGATACCCTCATGATTTTCACTCTTTAAAGTACTGGTGAAATATTTACACTCAATCAATCTCATGAAAACAGTTCCTACCATATGCTTGCTTGTCCACCTATTCTCCACTACTTAGATCATGCAACTTAATAATCAAGAGGTCTTTATGCAAGGCTATTATGGGGCCAAGAGGTAATAATGTGGCTAAAGAATAAAAGATAAAGGATATTACAAAAGTTCCAAAGATTCTATAGAGTTTAGAGACATAATAAGATTTATACAAAGAAACATCTCAAAACTCTTTACAAGTACATAGTCACATACGCCGGATATTCATGTTGGGCCTTTTCTTCATTCTAAACAACTTTGTAACATCTTTTTCTTTTTCCACAAATTCAAGAGATGATTCATATTTTTTTCTCATATTTTATTTCACATAGGAATGTATTTGCCAGTATTCCATTTCTTTTTCTTTTGACTTTTCTTTTCTTTTCCCCCCACACTTATTTCTTGTTTCTAACACAAATTTTCAATAGATCTTCCTTGTCTTTGCAACTTGTCTCAAAACATGCTAATTCATCTTTGGAACAAAGGTAAATATATAAATAAGTATATTTAGGTTAGGGACAAGTTATGGTTACCAAAGAAATAGCTTATTCAATGTAGGCTCAAATTGGTTCACTAAGGGTGTGTTCTCTTGGAACATCAATAAGGGATGGCTGTTTGGCCCTGGCTAAAAATCCTAATGCCTCTATCATATTCATGTTGTCACATGCATCAATATAGTCTCAACAAGGTCTAAAGCAAGTTCTAGAGAATCATGTAATCATAAGAGCACTCAAGAATTATCCCCCAATGTAGGCTCAAATCATGTAATGCTATTATCCCCCAATGCAAGAATTATATGTAAGAGAAAAGAACTATTAAACAAAACAAAAGAAAAACAATAAAAGATAGAATAATGGAGAGTAAGGAATATGCAAATCTGATATAATAGATGCTCTCCATCCTTTTGGCTTGCCTCCCAAGAAGCGCTTGGTTTATTGTCCTCAGCCTGACTTAGACCCATGCCATTAATATTCAACATAATTTGGCTCAAAAAGTGGTAACTCCTCCGCATCTTGTATTGAAAAGTTCTCATAGTAAGGCTTCAATCTATGACCATTCACTTTGAATGCCTTATCTGTTTTTGGGCTTTGGATTTCAACTACACCATGAGTAAATACATTAGTAATAACAAAAGGTCCAACCCAACGAGAACATAACTTACCTGGAAATAACTTAAGGCGTGAATGGAAGAGAAGAACTTTTTGTCCAACAACAAAGTCCTTTCTTGATATCATCTTGTCATGGAATGCCTTAGTCTTTTCCTTGTAAATCCTAGAATTCTCGTAGGCATCATTCCTTATCTCCTCTAATTCTTGTAGGTCAAGTTTTCTTTGCTTACCTGTCTCATCCATCTCCATGTTGCATTGTTTGATAGCCCAATATGATTTATGTTCCAATTCAACCGGAAGATGACAAGGCTTACCATAAACAAGTCGATAAGGAGACATACCAATGGGTGTCTTATATGCTGTCCTATAAGCTGATAACTCGTATAATTATATAGTTTTTAGTTATGTTTTATTATTGTTTTGTGTCAAATACGAGTTATTATTGCTTAGTCTACTTGTGTTTATGATCTTTTATATTTTTATGTAATTTGGTGTTTTTCATGAGTTTTTTTGAGTGATTTCAGATTACTAGGTTAAATCAAGAATTAAGGGCAAATCCAGTTCAGTTCCAGTTCCGACACCTTTTTCCATATCAGCTATATCTCGAGTTTCTTGGAAGCAATAAGGCTGAAATTTGTAGCCGTGCAAAGCTAAGAGGCATATCTATCTTTTTCATGTTTTACACTTCTTGAAACGGAGTCGTTTTCCCTAGTGAAATCGACCATCAAGTTGGATGATGTGCAATGACGTCTGTGCTGACCTGTTTTCGTATTTTGCCCATATCTTCTTATCCACATCAGCAAATGAGCTGATTCCAACGGCTATGGATCCGTAACTGATAGGGGTATATTTTTCTAGAAGACAATTTTATCAGATCGAGCCTCCAACATTGACAAAATCGACCATCAAGCTGGCTGATCAGAATTGTCATACAATATGACGAAAATTGTTAGAAAAATGCACCCACCTATTATACCTACCTTTGAAATTTGTAAAGCTTGTCTCTTGTCATTTAGCCCTCCAAAATGTGTATAAATAGATTGCCTTGGATGAGTATTGGGATACATTATACATTGGTAGGATATTAGCCATTGTAATAAAATTCTCTAAGTTTTCTCTTTCTTTCCTTTCTCTAGTTTTCTTTTTCTTTATTTACTTATGTTTCTTACATTTTTTTTCATTTTATTCATATCTAGTATGTGTTGCTAATCATATTGTTGAGGTGATGAGGTGAAGCTTTTGGTAAATGCTAAGGTTAGTCTCTTAAACATGAGCTAAAATCATTTATAAACACTAGTATAGATAGTATTTTCTTTTGGTTTAAAATCATACTTGCAAAGTAGGGATCTTGATTCATTATTGACAAGGAAAATGGCACAGTAAATGCTTGGTTTCATAACCTTGATTTGTTGTAGACATATACCTTGGCATAAGGAATGCTTGGACTCTTTTTATGAGTTTTGAGGACACCAAATGAACATAATATCATATGCTATGGACGTTGGACAATTTGGACTGAATTGCTAAATCTTACGATTGGAACCTCCTTTATGTGTGGATTTCAATTGTGTAATAAAACAAGATTAATCTTAGCATAACACCAAGAGTGGATTCTCTAACCTCAACATCCTTTCTTATTGTTTTTTATATCTTGTTTAATTGCTTTTATGTTATTTTGTTTATTTTGTTCTCTAATATCTTGTTTACTTTCTTTGTAATTGATTCCCTAATATCTTGTTTATTTTCTTTTTCATATATATTTATAAACTTATACTTACTAGTACGCTTCCCTGTGGTTCGACCTCGGACACCCGAGAATTTATTACTTGAACATAACCTGCACTTGGGTTTACAACTCTTAATTGAGTCTCCATCAAGTTTTTGGCGCCGTTGCCGGGGAGGCAATACTAAGTATATAGGTTTATAAGTATATTTATTTTTATTGGCTGGTTATACCGCCTAATTTTCTATATATTTATATTTATATTGTATATTAACTTTGTTTTATTTTTATTGGCTGGTTATACCGCCTAATCTGTATATTAACTTTGTTTTATGCTTGTTTGGCGACGTGATTTTAGATCTCGTCGTTTAGTTAGATTTTATTGTGAAACTTTTTCAGGTAATCTTTCTAATACAACTCCTAACATGGCTGACAATGAAAATGTTCATGCTGAAGATGAGAACAGACAAGTACGCACCATGCGTGACTACTTGCAACCAACTCGAAGCTCATCACCCTCTTGTTTTATTTTTCCTCTCAATGCAAACAACTTTCGTTTTAAACCAGGTATGATAGCTTTGCTTCCAAATTTCTATGGGTTGGAATCGGAAAGTGCTTACTCGTTTCTAAAAGACTTCGAAGATGTATGTGTCACCTTTAATGACCAACAATGTACAAATGAAATTGTCAAGCTAAAATTATTTCCTTTTTCTTTAAAAGATAAAGCAAAAATTTGGCTTCATAATTTAAAACCAAGGTCAATTGGCACATGGCAAGAATTACAAACTGAGTTTCTAAAGAAATTTTTCCCAGCACATAAAACTACTGCTTTGAAAAGACAGATTCAAAATTTCAATCAAAATCAAAATGAAGCATTTTTTCAGTGCTGGGAGCATTTTAAAGATTTGTTAAGTTCTTGTCCACATCATGGTTTTGAAAAATGGCGTCTTATTAGTTTCTTTTATGAAAGTTTAACTCCCGAAACTAAACAATTTGTTGAAACAATGTGTAACGGTGAGTTTCTAGAAAAAGAACCTGAAGAAGCCTTTGACTACCTAGACCATTTGGCAGATAACTCTCAAGCCTGGCACACAGATAATTCCTCTGAAAGTTCCAATAGATCTAATGTTGTTTCTAACAGAGGAAAATATCATTTTAGTCAAGAAGATGAGATAAAAGCTAAAGTAGCTAATTTGGCTAGAAAGATTGAAGCCATGGAACTTAGAGAAGTAAAAGAAGTAAAAACGGTTAAAAATGAAGAAAGTTGTGGAATTTGTGAAATCATGGGACACCCCACTTCTGAATGTCCAAACATTCCATTCTTAAAGAAGCGTTGCATGATCAAGTAAATTCCATAAACACATTTAAAAAGCCTTTTCCTTCTCCTTACTCTGAAACGTATAACCCTGAATGGAGAAATTATCCCAACTTCAGTTGGCGGAATAATAATCATGTTCAGGTACCACAATCTCAAAAGTCGGGCAACACTTTTTCCTATCAACCTTCACGTGTACAAACCTTGGAAGAGACATTGCAAGCATTCATGCAAACACAAGCAAATGTGAATAACCGGACTTCACAGGACATCAATGAGATCAAAAACACCTTGTCCACATTGACAGCTTCATTACGCACTCAAGAAAAAGGTAAGTTTCCTGCTCAACCTCAGCCTAACCCTTCTACTCAATGTCTTGTTTCTTGCTCCAATGAAACTCAACAGGAAAATGCCAGTTCTATCACAACTCTTCGAAGTGGAAAGGCAATTGACAAAAACATTCTATCAAAAGACCAAGATCCTCCTTCCCCTCCGAAAAGTATTGGTAAGGATGATGGTAAGTCTGAACTTCTTGAAAATTTGGACAAAGAAAAAGGTATGCATCCTGCTCCTTTTCCTCAAAGGTTGCAAACAATAAAGAATTTGAATCAAAATGCAGAAATTTATGAACTTTTCAAACAAGTTAAGATTAACATTCCTTTATTGGATGCAATCAAACAAGTTCCATCTTATGCTAAATTTTTGAAGGACATGTGCACATTTAAAAGGAAACATAATGTACAAAAGAAAGCATTTCTGACGGAAAGTGTGAGCTCAATCATTCAGCACCTTACTCCACCAAAATTCAAAGATCCTGGATGTCCAACAATCTCATGCATCATTGGAAACACTAGAATAGAACGTGCATTGCTTGATCTTGGTGCTAGTGTTAATCTTTTGCCTTTTTCTGTTTATCAACAGTTAGGTTTAGGTGAACTCAAGGAAACACCTGTTACACTTCAACTAGCTGATCGTTCTGTAAAAATTCCGCGAGGGATAGTTGAAGATGTTTTGGTTCAAATTGATAATTTTTACTTCCCTGTTGATTTTATTGTTTTGGACACATATCCTGTTTCAAATCCAAATGTTCAAATTCCTGTTATATTAGGCCGTCCATTTCTTGCAACTTCTAATGCTCTGATAAATTGCAGGAATGGTATGTTGAACATTTCTTTTGGAAATATGACTTTAGAATTAAATGTGTTCAACACTTGCAAGCAACCTGGTGATGATTCAGAAGTACATGAAGTGGATTTCATTGAAGAACTTGTTCATGAACATCTCACCACTACCACATTCCATGATCCTTTAGAAGCTTATTTAATTGAATGTGAGTTTGATAATGCTTCAGAAATTTCACACACTGATTCTTTGTTAAATTCTTTTCAGGTTAAGCATTGTTGGAAACAAAAGTTTGAGGAACTCAGAAATGATGCATATGAGAATTCTAAAATTCATAAAGAAAGAACTAAAGCCTTTCATGACAAGTTAATTTCAAGAAAAATATTTGATGTTGGGCAAAAAAGTTCTACTTTATAATTCTAGACTTCACATATTTCCTGGTAAGTTGAGATCAAGATGGACTGGCCCATTTGTGGTTAAGCATGTGTATCATTATGGAGCAGTTGACATTGAGAATCCTCAAAATGGTAACGTATTCAAGGTAAATGGACAAAGACTCAAACTCTTTTTGGAAAATCATGTTACTCAAGAAGAGGTTGTTTTTCTTTCTGATCCTTGTTTTGAAAATAACTAGATGTAAATATAATTTTTTTTAACCCCAGTTAAATGGCGGATAACGGTACTCCGTGATTATTTAAGTCGGTTCCATCAGCTACCCACAAAACTGATATTGTATATAAATTTCTCTTTCATTTTATTTTATTTCATTTTTTTTAGGATGGATGATATTCTCACAAGATTGCAGAAACGATTCCCTCCTTTTCCTCGGAATATTTTACTGAAGCTTTACCAAGTTCGATTTGAAAGATTAAGAATGCTTATGCACAAAGGGATTCCTGAAGACATACGTTGGATAATTGAAGCCAAGGTACGTGAAGATGAATATCTTCCTGTTTTGCATTTACCAGGTACAGGTAGAAGCACTTTTGCAAAGAAGCGACGAGCAAAGCGCATGAGTTCAAATTGCCACAAATGTGCACGATGGACGTGTAACGGTCAATGTCGTTCTATTGGGATTCCGTCCTCTAATCGAGATGATAAAATTGAATTCATTAAGGATGGACTGAGTAAGGAGAATTTGGGTAATATCCAACTTTCTCTTGAGACGCATCCTAGTGGAGACGTACAAAGAGAAATTCTTGATTTATGGCTGCAATTCCAAAGGGAATGGCAACATCTTGGGAATCTGATGTTAAAAGACCCTGTTTGCCAGCTTGTAAGAAAACTGGATGGGAAGCATATCCTCGACTCATAGAAGGCGTTTAAGCCGTTTCTGGACGTAAAACCAGAGGAAGATGTGAGCCACAATCACAACTACAATAAATGACTTCTCAACTTTTGGTTTGATTTGCAATAACTTCATTTCGGTTTAATTTACGTGTTGTTAGATTTGTGTAATTATTCTCGTTTTTTTTTTTGCATTGGTCTTTTACGGTTGATTTTTCTTCTCTTTTTGATTTTCTTCCTGAAATCACGCAAAAATCTTTTGTTAGGTTAACATTTTCTTCTGACAGGTCAAATACACTTTCGGCGACATTATCTAACATTTTGTTTGTTGTATCTCAGTTATAATAAGTGGTTAGCAACCTCTGCAGGTAATATCTCCTAAATTCTACCTTTAAAATTTGACATTGGGGACAATGTCATATTTTAGTAGGGGGTAAGGGACATATTTCGCTAATTTAAAAAAAAAAAAAAGTTTGTTGTGTTTTAAGCAATTTAGAAGTATTCATTCTGAACAAGGTCTGAGTAAGGGAGACTTGAGACATACCTTGTCAGTTTGATTTTAATCTTTTTATGTTTACTTGTTAATTTTTGTTTAGTATTTTAGGATTATTTAGGTTGCATGAGTTTGTTTTGTTTTGAGTCTTAGTTATTCCTATTCTTATGTTATTAGTTCTTTTCTCTTACACATGATTCTTTCATTTGGGTTAATAGACTTACATTGAGGACAATGTAAGAATTAAGTGTGGGGGGAACGATTTAGGATTTCTTTTATTTTTGTCTACTATTTTTTTTTTTATGAGTCTTTATTATTATTATTATTTTTTTAATGTGTTCTAGTTCCTTTTTAATACAATGATGAGATATGAATTGCATAAGTCTAAAACAGATTTATTAGTGAGAAGATTTTCATGAGAATTGAGCTTGATGTCAACCTTTTTATGAGCCAATGTTAATATGATATGTTGATTGAGAAAGAAGCATGTTTAGACTTAATCTGACTTGTATAATCATCCTTGTGAGTTTTTGAGCCTATAATGATTGATGCATTATACAAATCAATCTAATTTCTTTCTTGAGTGCTCTTATGATTACATGATTCTCTAGAACTTGCTTTAAACCGTTTGAGACTATATTGATACATGTGACAACATGAATATGATAGAGGCATTCGGATTATAACCAGAGCCAAACAGCCATCCATTATTGATGTTCCAAGAGAACATCCCCACTAGTGAGCCAATTTGAGCCTACATTAAATATGCTGTTTTATTGGTAACCACAACTTACACCTAGCCTAAATATACTTATATCCTTACCCTTGTTCTAAAGATGGATTATATATTTTGAAACATATTGCAAAAAAACAAGGGATATTTTTAGTTGAAAATTTGGGTTAGAAACAAAAGATAAGTGTGGGGGAAGAAAAGAAAAGAAAAAGTCAAGAGAAAAAGAAAGGGATCATTGTCAAATACATTCCCATATTAAAAAAAAACAAAAAAATCTTCTCTTGAACTTCTAGAAAAAGATGTTACAAAGTTGGTTAGAATGATGCAAAGGCTCAACATGAATATTTAGCCTATGTTATTATGTGCTTTATAAGAGTTTTGAGAAGTTTTATTTGTATGATCTTATTATGTCTCTAAACTCTATGAACTCTTTGGAACCTTTGTGATATCTTTATCCTTTTGTTCTTTAACCACATTATAACCCTTTGGCCCCATTACAACCTTGAATAAAGACCTCTTGATTTATGAAGTTGTATGATCTAAATAGTGGAGAACAGGTGGACAAGCATGCATATGGTAGAAGTGTTTTCATGAGATTGATTGAGTGTAAACACTTTACCACTACTTTAAAGAGTAAAAATCAAGAGAGTATCCCATGTGAGAAGTTGAGATTAAGTTTGAATATGCACTATTTTGATTGAAATATGTTATGTTAATATTGGCTTAACTCATTTATTTACATTCAAGCAAGATTTTTTGTGAATTTCTTTAAGCTATTGATTAGTTTTTAAGACTTGTCCAATGATTATCTCTAATTTATATTGGAAGGATTAGTTATAATTATTATTTTTAGTTTTTCTTATGTCTTCAATGTTTGTGGGTATCGTCCTAGTAAACCCTCACGAGACTAAACTCGTCCACTAGGGACACCTAGGGGTTTAAAGGCTTGTGTCACATGCTAAGTGCCACCGTGATTTCCTACGAAAATGGATTAGATTAGATTTTCTTATTTTATTTTTATTGAGTCGTTGCTAGGGACTAGCAACAATCTAAGTGTGGGGGTGTGATAACTCGTATAATTATATAGTTTTTAGTTATGTTTTATTATTGTTTTGTGTCAAATACGAGTTATTATTGCTTAGTCTACTTGTGTTTATGATCTTTTATATTTTTATGTAATTTGGTGTTTTTCATGAGTTTTTTTGAGTGATTTCAGATTACTAGGTTAAATCAAGAATTAAGGGCAAATCCAGTTCAGTTCCAGTTCCGACACCTTTTGCCATATCAGCTATATCTCGAGTTTCACTGAAGCAATAAGGCTGAAATTTGTAACCGTGCAAAGCTAAGAGGCATATCTATCTTTTTCATGTTTTACACTTCTTGAAACGGAGTCGTTTTCCCTAGTGAAATCGACCATCAAGTTGGATGATGTGCAATGACGTCTGTGCTGACCTGTTTTCGTATTTTGCCCATATCTTCTTATCCACATCAGCAAATGAGCTGATTCCAACGGCTATGGATCCGTAACTGATAGGGGTATATTTTTCTAGAAGACAATTTTATCAGATCGAGCCTCCAACATTGACAAAATCGACCATCAAGCTGGCTGATCAGAATTGTCATACAATATGACGAAAATTGTTAGAAAAATGCACCCACCTATTATACCTACCTTTGAAATTTGTAAAGCTTGTCTCTTGTCATTTAGCCCTCCAAAATGTGTATAAATAGATTGCCTTGGATGAGTATTGGGATACATTATACATTGGTAGGATATTAGCCATTGTAATAAAATTCTCTAAGTTTTCTTCTTCTTTCCTTTCTCTAGTTTTCTTTTTCTTTATTTACTTATGTTTCTTACATTTCTTTTCATTTTATTCATATCTAGTATGTGTTGCTAATCATATTGTTGAGGTGATGAGGTGAAGCTTTTGGTAAATGCTAAGGTTAGTCTCTTAAACATGAGCTAAAATCATTTATAAACACTAGTATAGATAGTATTTTCTTTTGGTTTAAAATCATACTTGCAAAGTAGGGATCTTGATTCATTATTGACAAGGAAAATGGCACAGTAAATGCTTGGTTTCATAACCTTGATTTGTTGTAGACATATACCTTGGCATAAGGAATGCTTGGACTCTTTTTATGAGTTTTGAGGACACCAAATGAACATAATATCATATGCTATGGACGTTGGACAATTTGGACTGAATTGCTAAATCTTACGATTGGAACCTCCTTTATGTGTGGATTTCAATTGTGTAATAAAACAAGATTAATCTTAGCATAACACCAAGAGTGGATTCTCTAACCTCAACATCCTTTCTTATTGTTTTTTATATCTTGTTTAATTGCTTTTATGTTATTTTGTTTATTTTGTTCTCTAATATCTTGTTTACTTTCTTTGTAATTGATTCCCTAATATCTTGTTTATTTTCTTTTTCATATATATTTATAAACTTATACTTACTAGTACGCTTCCCTGTGGTTCGACCTCGGACACCCGAGAATTTATTACTTGAACATAACCTGCACTTGGGTTTACAACTCTTAATTGAGTCTCCATCATAAGCCCAAAGTGCATCATCAAGTCGTGAACTCCAATCTTTCCTATTTGGATTAACTGTCTTTTCAAGGATGGACTTAACTTCTCGGTTTGACACTTCAGCTTGCCCACTAGTTTGAGGATGATATGAGGTGGAGACCTTGTGTGTGATGTTATACTCTCTCAAAAGTGCTTCCATAGTCCTATTGCAAAAGTGAATACCTCTATCGCTGATTATGGCCTTTGGCGTTCCAAACCTAGCAAAGATGTTAGTCTTGACAAAACCTGAAACAACTTTAGAGTCATTAGTCCTATTGGATTTTGCTTCCACCCACTTTGAAACATAATAAACGGCAAGTAAAATATAAAGATTACCAAAAGAAGAAGGAAAAGGTCCCATGAAATCCATGCTCCATACATCAAAAATTTCAACAATAAGTATTGGAGTTTGAGGCATTTGATTTATAGCACCTAAGTTACCTGTTCTTTGGCAACGATCACATGACTTGCAAAAGATGTATGCATCTTTGAATATAGTAGGCCAACAAAATCCAGAATCAAGAACTTTCATGGCTGTTCTTTTGGATCCAAAGTGTCCTCCACATGCATAAGAGTGACAAAAGGTGAGAATAGATTGAAATTAAGATTCGAGTACACACCTTCTTATAATCTGATCGGAGCAATGCTTCCAAAGGTAAGGATCATCCCATATGTAGTATTTGGCATCACTCTTGATCTTATTTCTTTGAGCTTGTGTCAACTCTTGTGGCAACTTCTTGGTAACTAAGTAATTAACAATATCGGCATACCAAGGAGTTGTTGTACTTATAAAGAGAAGTTGCTCATCCGGAAAGTTCTCATTCAAGGGTAGTGCATCCTCTTCATGAACTAAACGGCTAAGATGGTCCGCAACCAGGTTGTCACTACCTCTCTTATCTTTTATCTCTAAATCAAACTCTTGTAAGAGAAGTATCCATCTAATCAACCTTGGTTTGGCCTCCTTCTTAGTGAGTAAGTACCTAAGGGCTGCATGGTCAGAATATACAATTACTTTAGTACCAATTAAATAAGATCGAAATTTTTCTAAAGCAAATACAACAGCCAAATGTTCTTTTTCAGTAGTGGAATAGTTCAATTGAGCATCATTAAGAGTTCGGGAGGCATAATAAATGGCATGTGAGGCTTTGCCAACCCGTTGGCCCAAAACAGCTCAAATGGCAAAGTCACTAGCATCACACATGATTTCAAAAGGTACATTCCAATTTGGTGGTTGCATGATAGGAGCTGATGTCAAGAGTCCCTTCAATGTTTCAAACGCCTCTTTGCATTTTTCATCAAAGTGGAAAACCACATCTTTTTGTAGTAGCTTGCAAAGAGGTAATGTGATCTTTGAGAAGTCTTTGATAAATCTCCTATAGAAGCCTGCATGTCCAAGAAAAGAACGAACCTCTCTCACATTTGTGGGAGGTGGTAAAGAATGCATAATATCTATTTTAGATTTATCAACCTCTATCTCTCTAGAAGAAATAACATGGCCCAAAACTATTCCTTGTTCTACCATAAAGTGACATTTTTCCCAATTCAAAACAAGGTTAGTTTCCATGCATCTTTCAAGTACAAGTGTAAGGTTCTCTAGACATCTATCAAAAGAATCACCATAGACACTAAAATCATCCATAAACACTTCTATGATGTTCTCTACATAATCTGAAAATATGCTAACCATACACCTTTGGAATGTAGCTGGTGCAGTACAAAGACCAAATGGCATACGCCGGTATGCAAAAGTACCAAATGGACATGCGAATGTTATTTTCTCTTGGTCCTCCGGAGCAATGGCTATCTGATTATAACCTGAAAAACCATCAAGAAAATAATAATGAGAATGGCCAGCTAGCCTTTCAAGCATTTGATCAATAAAAGGTAAAGGAAAGTGGTCTTTGCGAGTTGTGGAATTAAGTTTACGATAATCAATACAAACTCGCCACCCTGTTTGATTTCTAGTAGGAACAAGTTCATTCTCATTATTTATTACCACCGTTACACCTGATTTCTTTGGAACCACTTGGACTGGGCTCACCCATTTGCTATCCGAGATAGGATAGATCACTCCAACATCTAGGAGCTTCAGTATCTCCTTTTTCACAACCTCCATCATAGGGGGGTTCAATCTTCTTTGTGCTTCTCTTGTTGGTTTGGACCCCTCCTCTAACAAAATCCGGTGCATGCAAATGGATGGTGATACACCCAAAAGAGTGTATCTTATTTAACCTTGCACTAAAAAGATAAATTGTAAGTATAATAGTTAGCAAGGGTCGAGTCCTCAGGGATTGGGTTTTAGTTTATAAGTTAATAGTTTAAAACTTAAATTCAAGAACAATAAAAGAAAAGGGGTTTTTGAAGCCAGATTTAAACTAAAGTAAATAATAAGAATAAGATGCAAGGCGGTATAACCAGCCAATAAAAATATATATACTAAATTAGGCGGTATAACCAGCCAATAAAAATATAACAAAGTTAATATACAAATTAGGCGGTATAACCAGCCAATAAAAATAAAACAAAGTTAATATACAAATTAGGCGGTATAACCAGCCAATAAAAATAAATATACTTTTAAAAATAAGCAAACTAGAAAAGTAAGAAAACAAGTAAGAAGAATCAAATATGAAAAATATGGTTAAGGTTTCATTCTCCACCACTAGACATCATTAAGAATCAATTTCAGATCTATCAATATCAACCAACTATCAAAGTTAACAACCGTAGATAACAACAAGCTCTGTTACCTCAATCTTTCCTTAGTTTGTCGTTAAATAGAACAAGCTCTCTATTTAATCTCTAACCATTAAACAACCTAGAATAAGCTCTCTAAATTCAATTTAATGGCAGCTTTATGATGAGAAAGATAGGTTGATCTAAGCAACAAACACATAAGCTCGGATTGTTCAACTTAGGTTATGTTCCACTTTGCAATTATTGAAAACTTGACCATAATCATTAATCACAAATTGCCACTTATGAATAGGAAATCAAGACAATTACACGGATCAAGACTCCTAAACTAGCAATAGATAATTATCAAGATCTATCTAGTTGTACACCTAAACAAATCAAGACAACATCATGAACAATTCTTGTAGAAGAACATAAGCAACTTTGATAGAAAATTAATGATAGATAGAATCTGAAAATCAATCACAAAACATGTCTAGGGCTTTGAAATCACCCTTAACCAAATAGAAGTTTAGCCTAGCATAGGCATTGTAAACATAAACATAAAATTAAAGAGAATCTAAGAGGGAAATAAAAGAAAGAAAGAAGAAGAAGAAGAATATTAATTATCCAACCTCTTGCTCTTTCTAAAGAAAAAGAAAACTAGAGAAAAGAAAGAAGAAGAAAACTTAGAGAATTTTATTACAATGGCTAATATCCTACCTATCTACAATATGATCCTCTACAATCATCCAAGGCCCTCTATTTATACAGATTTTGGAGGGCTAAATGACAAGAGACAAGCTTTACAAATTTCAAAGGTAGGTATAATAGGTGGGTGCATTTTTCTAACAATTTTCGTCATATTGTATGACCATTTTGATCAGCCAACTTGATGGTCGATTTTGTCAATCTTGGAGGCCTGATCTGATCACATGGTCTTCTAGAAAAAATGTTCCCCTATGAGTTACTGATTCATAGCCGTTGGAATCAGCTCATTTGCGGATGTGGAGAAGAAGATATAGGCAAAATACGAAAACAGGTCAGCACAGACGTCATTGCACATCAGCCAACTTGATGGTCGATTTCTTCAATATTGGAGGCTTTATCTGATCACATGGTCTTCTAGACAAATGTTCCCCTATCAGTTAGTGATCCATAGCCGTTGGAATCAGCTCACTTGCTGATGTGTATCGGACGATATTGTCAAAATACGAAAACGGCTCAGGACAGACGTCATTGCACATCAGCCAACTTGATGGTTGATTTCGCTAGGGAAAACGACTCCGTTTCAAGAAGTGTAAAACATAAAAAAGATAGATATGCCTCTTAGCTTTGTACGGTTAACATTTCAGCCTTATTGCTTCAGTGAAACTCCAGATATAGCTGATATGGAAAAAGGTGTCAGAACTGGAACTGAACTGGATTTGCCCTTAATTGTTGATTTAACCTAGTAATCTGAAATCACTCAAAGAAACTCGTGAAAAACACCAAATTACATAAAAATATAAAAAATCATAAACACGATTAGACTAAACAATAATAACTCGTATTTGACACAAAACAATAATAAAACATAACTAAAAACTATATAATTATACGAGTTATCACACCCCCACACTTAGATTGTTGCTAGTCCCTAGCAACGACTCAATAAAAATAAAATAAGAAAATCTAATCTAATCCATTTTCGTAGGAAATCACGGTGGCACTTAGCATGTGACACAAGCCTTTAAACCCCTAGGTGTCCCTAGTGGACGAGTTTAGTCTCGTGAGGGTTTACTAGGACGATACCCACAAACATTGAAAACATAAGAAAAACTAAAAATAATAATTATAACTAATCCTTCCAATATAAATTAGAGATAATCATTGGACAAGTCTTAAAAACTAATCAATAGCTTAAAGAAATTCACAAAAATTCTTGCTTGAATGTAAATAGTTTGAGTTAAGCCAATATTAACATAACATATTTCAATCAAAATAGTGCATATTCAAACTTAATCTCAACTTCTCACATGGGATACTCTCTTGATTTTCACTCTTTAAAGTAGTGGTAAAGTGTTTACACTCAATCAATCTCATGAAAACACTTCTACCATATGCTTGCTTGTCCACCTATTCTCCACTAAAAGATCATGCAACTTCATAAATCAAGAGGTCTTTAATCAAGGTTGTAATGGGGCCAAAGATTTATAATGTGGTTAAAGAACAAAAGGATAAAGATATCACAAAGGTTCCAAAGAGTTAATAGAGTTTAGAGACATAATAAGATCATACAAAAAAAACTTCTCAAAACTCTTTACAAGTACATAGTCACCTAGGCCGGATATTCATGTTGGGCCTTTTCTTCACTCTAAACAATTTTGTAACATCTTTTTCTTTTTCCTAAATTCAAGAGATGATTCATATTTTTTTTTTTTACATAGGAATGTATTTGCCAGTATTCCATTTCTTTTTTTTCTCTTGACTTTTCTTTTCTTTCCCCCCCACACTTAATTCTTGTTTCTAACCCAAATTTTCAATAGATCTTCCTTGTCTTTGCAACTTGTCTCAAAACATGCTAATTCATCTTTGGAACAAAGGTAAAGATATAAGTATATTTAGGTTAGGGACAAGTTATGGTTACCAAAGAGATAGCTTATTCAATGTAGGCTCAAATTGGTTCACTAAGGGTGTGTTCTCTTGGAACATCAATAAGGGATGGTTGTTTGGCTCTGGTTATAATCCTAATGCCTCTATCATATTCATGTTGTCACATGTATCAATATAGTCTCAAACGGTTTAAAGCAAGTTCTAGAGAATCATGTAATCATAAGAGCACTCAAGAAAGAAATTAGATTGATTTGTATAATGCATCAATCATTTTAGGCTCAAAAACTCACAATGATGATTATACAAGTCAGTTTTAAGTCTAAACATGCTTCTTTCTCAATCAACATATCATATTAACATTGGCTCATAAAAATTAGTATCAAGCTTAATTCTCATGAAAATCTTCTCACTAGTAACCAGTTTAGACCTATGCAATTCATATCTCATCATTGTATTAAAAAGGAACTAAAACACACTAAAAATAATAATAATAAAGACTCATAAAAAAAAATAGTAGACGAAAATAAAAGAAATCCTAAATCATTCCCCCCACACTTAATTCTTACATTGTCCTCAATGTAAGTCTATTAACCCAAATGAAAGAATCATGTGTAAGAGAAAAGAACTAATAACATAAGAATAGGAACAACTAGACTCAAAACAAAACAAAACAAACTCATGCAACCTAAATAATCCTAAAATACTAAAGAAAAATTAACAAGTAAACATAAAAAGATTAAAATCAAACTGACAAGGCATGTCTCAAGTCTCCCTTACTCAGACCTTGTTCAGAATGAATACTTCTAAATTGTTTAAAACACAACAAACTTTTTTTTTTTTTTAAATTAGCAAAATATGTCCCTTACCCCATACTAAAATATGACATTGTCCCCAATGTCAAATTTTAAAGGTAGGATTTAGGAGATATTACCTGCAGAGGTTGCTAACCACTTATTATAACTGAGACACAACAAACAAAATGTTAGATAATGTCACAAAGACAAAGTGCAATCCACTCCTTGCTCGTCCATATCTCTTTTTCTTTTTCCGAGCGTTTGCGAAACAACCGTAGCAGATAAATACTCATAAGCTTGGAGCTTTTTGAGTAAATCTTCAATGGTTGTAGCAGAAATTATGGTTCTCCTTGCCTCTGAAAACATGAATCCATTATCCACAGCATTATCTAAATATGAAAGCAAATTACTAAAATAACCATTAATATTAAGCAAACCAATGGGTTTCTTATTTGTGACCAAAGATGACCAAGAAGCCACGCAAGCTATTTCTTCCAATGTACCCAGACCTCCTGGTAAAGCAATGAATGCATCGGCAGAATGGTACATGATTGTCATCCGTTCAGGGATACTCCAGACTTGTATTTCCTTACCCACGGTAGGTCCACAAAAACTTGTGAATAGTTTTGGCACGATTCCTAGAACTGGACTTCCTCCGGCGTGTGCTGCTGTAGCGACTGCTCCCATTAAACCCGTACTACCGCCTCCATAAATCAACTGGATCTTTTGTTGGGCAAGTATTACTCCAACTCTTATGGCTTCATCAACGAATATGTTATTTTTCCCTGGATAAGCACCTCCAAAGACACAAATTTTTTTAATGCGCTGGGATGAAGTACTTTCCATTTTTTTTTTTCGAGTGCCTGAAAGAGAATGAGTACATGATGTAATATATAGAGGACTGAGTAGTGAATCAGACAAGAGTAATAATGTCGCCGAAAGTGTATCTGACCTGTCAGAAGAAAATGTTAACCTAACAAAAGATTTTTGCGTGATTTCAGGAAGAAAATCAAAAAGAGAAGAAAAATCAACCGTAAAAGTCAAGAGTAATAATGTCGCCGAAAGTGTATTTGACCTGTCAGAAGAAAATGTTAACCTAACAAAAGATTTTTGCGTGATTTCAGGAAGAAAATCAAAAAGAGAAGAAAAATCAACCGTAAAAGACAAATAAAAAAAATGAGAATAATTACAGAAATCGAATAACACGTAAATTAAACTGAAATAAAGTTATTGCAAATCAAACCAAAAGCTGAGAAGTCATTTATTGTAGTTGTGATTGTGGCTCACATCTTCCTCTGGTTTTACGTCCAGAAACGGCTTAAACGCCTTCTATGAGTCGAGGATATGCTTCCCATCCAGTTTTCTTACAAGCTGGCAAACAGGGTCTTTTAACATCAGATTCCCAAGATGTTGCCATTCCCTTTGGAATTGCGGCCATAAATCAAGAATTTCTCTTTGTACGTCTCCACTAGGATGCGTCTCAAGAGAAAGTTGGATATTACCCAAATTCTCCTTACTCAGTCCATCCTTAATGAATTCAATTTTATCATCTCGATTAGAGGACGGAATCCCAATAGAACGACATTTACCGTTACACGTCCATCGTGCACATTTGTGGCAATTTGAACTCATGCGCTTTGCTCGTCGCTTCTTTGCAAAAGTGCTTCTACCTGTACCTGGTAAATGCAAAACAGGAAGATATTCATCTTCACGTACCTTGGCTTCAATTATCCAACGTATGTCTCCAGGAATCCCTTTGTGCATAAGCATTCTTAATCTTTCAAATCGAACTTGGTAAAGCTTCAGTAAAATATTTCGAGGAAAAGGAGGAAATCGTTTCTGCAATCTTGTGAGAATATCATCCATCCTGAAAAAAAAATGAAAAAAAATGAAAGAGAAATTGGAAGAGAAATTTATATACAATATCAGTTTTGTGGGTAGCTGATGGAACCGATTTAAATAATCACGGAGTACCGTTATCCGCCATTTAACCGGGGTTAAAAAAAAAATTATATTTACATCTAGTTATTTTCAAAACATGGATCAGAAAGAAAAACAACATAAAAAGACTCAAAAATAAAATCCTAAATTCTTTCCCCCACACATAATTCTTACATTGTCATTAATGTAATGCTATTAACCCAAATGAAAGAATCATGTGTAAGTGAAAAGAACTATTAAACAAAATAAACTTATGCAGCCTAAATGAACTTAGAAACACTAAACACAATTAGCAAAGAAACATAAGAAAAAGATAAAGAAAAAGAGAGCAAATCTGAGGATGGCAGTTTGGCAATGCTTTCACTAATTAGGCTGCCTCCCCCAATTAGCACTTGATTTAAGTTGTCCAACCTAACCAACACCCCTTCTTGGCTTTTTAGGCTTGTTAGGCTCATACATGAAACTTCCCAAATTTGAGCGTTTGATAGGAAGCTTTCTTTGCACAAAAGTAGATGCATTCTCCATTACAAGTATTATTCCATCATCCTTTGTAGTGCATTGCTCATTGAGGAATAAAGCATATTTTGATACTTGTTGAATGGCATCCACAAACAAGTTGTTTAAGGTTTCCGGCATGTGTTGTTCATGTTCTTCCTCCTTGAACGTTGCAAATATACTAGGAAAAGGTGGAGAAGAAACATTAGTAAAAAGTGGAACTTTAAACGTTACCTCAGGTGCCGAAATACTCTTATTTGTATTTGTGGCTTCATTATCCTCAAGAATAGAATCCATCTCTAATTCTGTCTCATCCTCATCTTGTTCCTCATTCCTCAAGGTCACAATAGTAGCATTCTCCTTTGGGTTAATCATCGTTTGGGCAGGGAGTTCTTCAGATCTTTGTGCTACCCATACCACCATACTACTAGCCAATAGGCTCATTTGCCTTTCCAAACTCTGGATACTTGCCCTTGTTTCCTGTTGAAATTGCAAAGTATTAGTAACAAGAGAATCGACAAGATCTTCTAAAGAAGTACCTGAGTTTTGAGTCATATGTAGTGGCTGAAAAAGATCTGGTTCATGAGACCATGATTGATTAAATCTAGATGGATGAGTGTAATTGGCATAAGGATCTACTTCTTGGTAATTTTTCGAGTAGCCATAATTAGTATGATCCCACCATCCCTCATGGTAAGTGTTTGAGTAATGATCATACTGTTGGTCTTGGAACACTTGATGGCCTTGACATCCTCCCATGGCCAATTGTTTAACTGAAGAAGTGAGATTGGCTTGTTGATTCTCCATGTTCATGTATGCCACCAACTCTTCAAGTGTTAGATTGCTTAATTCCATCTTTTTTTTTTTTTTTTTTTTTTTGAAAATTTGAAAAGAAAAACATGTATGTACAAGAAAATAATACTAATTAGAACTGAAAATAAGAATAAACCAAGTAACAAATAAACTAAAGAAAACAATCCCCGGCAACGGCGCCAAAAATTTGATACACCCAAAAGAGTGTATCTTATTTAACCTTGCACTAAAAAGATAAATTGTAAGTATAGTAGTTAGCAAGGGTCGAGTCCTCAGGGATTGGGTTTTAGTTTATAAGTTAATAGTTTAAAACTTAAATTCAAGAACAATAAAAGAAAAGGGGTTTTTGAAGCCAGATTTAAACTAAAGTAAATAATAAGAATAAGATGCAAGGCGGTATAACCAGCCAATAAAAATATATATACTAAATTAGGCGGTATAACCAGCCAATAAAAATATAACAAAGTTAATATACAAATTAGGCGGTATAACCAGCCAATAAAAATAAAACAAAGTTAATATACAAATTAGGCGGTATAACCAGCCAATAAAAATAAATATACTTTTAAAAATAAGCAAACTAGAAAAGTAAGAAAACAAGTAAGAAGAATCAAATATGAAAAATATGGTTAAGGTTTCATTCTCCACCACTAGACATCATTAAGAATCAATTTCAGATCTATCAATATCAACCAACTATCAAAGTTAACAACCGTAGATAACAACAAGCTCTGTTACCTCAATCTTTCCTTAGTTTGTCGTTAAATAGAACAAGCTCTCTATTTAATCTCTAACCATTAAACAACCTAGAATAAGCTCTCTAAATTCAATTTAATGGCAGCTTTATGATGAGAAAGATAGGTTGATCTAAGCAACAAACACATAAGCTCGGATTGTTCAACTTAGGTTATGTTCCACTTTGCAATTATTGAAAACTTGACCATAATCATTAATCACAAATTGCCACTTATGAATAGGAAATCAAGACAATTACACGGATCAAGACTCCTAAACTAGCAATAGATAATTATCAAGATCTATCTAGTTGTACACCTAAACAAATCAAGACAACATCATGAACAATTCTTGTAGAAGAACATAAGCAACTTTGATAGAAAATTAATGATAGATAGAATCTGAAAATCAATCACAAAACATGTCTAGGGCTTTGAAATCACCCTTAACCAAATAGAAGTTTAGCCTAGCATAGGCATTGTAAACATAAACATAAAATTAAAGAGAATCTAAGAGGGAAATAAAAGAAAGAAAGAAGAAGAAGAAGAATATTAATTATCCAACCTCTTGCTCTTTCTAAAGAAAAAGAAAACTAGAGAAAAGAAAGAAGAAGAAAACTTAGAGAATTTTATTACAATGGCTAATATCCTACCTATCTACAATATGATCCTCTACAATCATCCAAGGCCCTCTATTTATACACATTTTGGAGGGCTAAATGACAAGAGACAAGCTTTACAAATTTCAAAGGTAGGTATAATAGGTGGGTGCATTTTTCTAACAATTTTCGTCATATTGTATGACCATTTTGATCAGCCAACTTGATGGTCGATTTTGTCAATCTTGGAGGCCTGATCTGATCACATGGTCTTCTAGAAAAATGTTCCCCTATGAGTTACTGATTCATATCCGTTGGAATCAGCTCATTTGCTGATGTGGAGAAGAAGATATGGGCAAAATACGAAAACAGGTCAGCACAGACGTCATTGCACATCAGCCAACTTGATGGTCGATTTCTTCAATATTGGAGGCTTTATCTGATCACATGGTCTTCTAGACAAATGTTCCCCTATCAGTTAGTGATCTATAGCCGTTAGAATCAGCTCATTTGCTGATGTGTATCGGACGATATGGTCAAAATGCGAAAACTGCTCAGGACAGACGTCATTGCACATCAGCCAATTTGATGGTTGATTTCGCTAGGGAAAACGACTCCGTTTCAAGAAGTGTAAAACATGAAAAAGATAGATATGCCTCTTAACTTTGCACGGTTAAAATTTCAGCCTTATTGCTTCAGTGAAACTCCAGATATAGCTGATATGGCAAAAGGTGTCGGAACTGGAACTGAACTGGATTTGCCCTTAATTGTTGATTTAACCTAGTAATCTGAAATCACTCAAAGAAACTCGTGAAAAACACCAAATTACATAAAAATATAAAAAATCATAAACACGATTAGACTAAACAATAATAACTCGTATTTGACACAAAACAATAATAAAACATAACTAAAAACTATATAATTATACGAGTTATCAGATGGGCTTATTCCCTTGATATCGGCAATTGTCCAACCAATTGCTGTTTTATGCTCTCAAGCACCCGGATAAGTCGCTCTTCTTGCAAAGGTGTGAGCTCTTTGGCAATGATGACAGGTAGTGTGTCCTTTTCACCTAAGAACACATATTTCAAGTGGTTCGGTAGTGGTTTCAACTCTAAAGTTGGTGCCTGAAAAAAGGAAGGTAGAAGTTTCTCATTAGATAATTGCAAATCAATAAATGAAACATCAAACCTTGCATCTTTAGGTGGCAGTGAGTGTAAAGATTCTAGTGCCCCTTCCACATGGTCACTCAAGGCTAGTTCCCCTTTAGCATTCCCCATTCCGAGATGTTTGCTAAGGACTATCTCCACACTATCTTCACCATCTAGCTCATAAGCTTGCTGCACTAGTGAGTCAATTATTGCAATATTAAAACCAGAATGCACATCACTAGGATATCTCATGGCCTCAAAAATGTTAAAGCAAATTATTTCACCAACAAATTCCATAGTTAAAGTGCCATCATGTACATCTATTTTAGTTCTTGCTGTTTTCAAGAATGGTCTCCCTAATAGAATAGGTGTGGGATTAGAAGACATCTCATCTTCCATCTCAATAACATAAAAGTCAGCGGGAAAAACCAATTCATTAACCTGTACAAGAACGTCTTCTACAACTCCTCATGGATAAGTGTTAGAACGGTCAGCAAGTTGTATTATAACATCGGTTTCCTCTAATGGTCCTAGATTCAATGAAGCATAAATCGAATATGGCATGACATTAATAGATGCCCCTAGATCTAGCATAGCACGCTCAAACCTGGTGTTGCCTATCTTACAAGGAATGGTAAACATACCTGGATCCTTGCATTTAGGTGGGAGTTTCTTTTGAAGAACAGCTGACATATTCTCCCCCACACTTACCTTTTCATTCCATTTCAACTTCCGTTTAGATGTGCACAACTCTTTTAGGAACTTGGCATATCTTGGCACTTGCTTGATAGCATCTAGTAAAGGAATGTTCACCTCTACTTTCCGGAAGGTTTCCAAAATTTCCTTCTCCTGCTCCTCCTTCTTGGACTTTGCTAACCTGCTAGGAAAAGGTGGAGGAGTTATATAAGAAGGAAAGGATGGTTTAGGAATTACCTTTTTTAGTGGCTCGCTGGGATATGAAGATGATCCCATGGTATTGTTCTCTCCTTGAGCACTATCATTTTGTGGTGTCTCTAGCTGTTTCCCACTTCTTAAAGTTATAGCATTGGCATTCTCTCTTGGATTCACTATGGTTTGGGAAGGTAATTTCCCAGAATCCCTTGCTTGCATTTGACTTAGGGCTGTTGCCAATTGCCCCATCTGAGCCTCTAAGTTTTGGATACTTACCTTTGTCTCCCTTGATTCATGTTGAAGTTGAAATGTATTAGTATTAAGGGTTTTGACAAGATCTTCAAGAGTCTCACCTGAACTTTTTTGTGGTGGCACTTGTTGTCGGGTTTGATATGGTTGTTGCACTATTTACTGAAAACCCGGTGGCCTATTGTCAAATGGTGGAGGAACAACTTGTGATTGGTTCCCTCCATAATTGAAGTTTGGATGATCCCTCCATCCTGGATTGTATGTGTTTGAGTAGGGATCATATTTCCTTGGTTGGTTCTGAAAGCCACCCATGGCATTCACATGTTCATTGGTGTCTTCTTGAAGTGTTGGACACAAATCAGTTTGGTGCCTCAGGTTTGAACATATGCCACAAGCCTTTATTTGCTGTATATTACCTACAGCCAATTGTTGAACAAGAGAAGTCAGTTTATCAAATTTTTGTTCAAGGGATGATATACTTACCTCATTAACTCTCTTGGGTTGTGGTGGTGGATCTTGTCTCATTGAGAATTGTTGAGAATTGGCTGCCATGTTGGAGATTAATGTTCTAGCAGCCCCGGGAGTCTTATCAACTAGAGCTCCCCCACTAGCGGCATCTATCATACTTCTCTCCATGGGCATGAGACCTTTATAGAAGTATTGGATGATAGTTGTTCACTTATCTGATGGTGTGGACATGATGCACAAAGTTTCTTGAACCTCTCCCAATATTCATATAAGGACTCTCCATTGTATTGCCTAATCCCACATATCTCTTTTCTAATGTTGCCAGCCTTAGATGCTGGGAAATACCTTTCCAAGAATGCTTCTTCATATCATTCCATGTAGTGATGGTCCCGGATGGTAGATAGTAGAGCCATTCCTTTGCTGAATCAGCTAGAGAGAATGGGAAGGCTCTCAACTTAACTTGCTCTTCCGTGACTCCTGTTGGTCTCATGCTTGAGCAAACTACATGGAATTCCTTGAGGTGCTTATTTGGATCCTCTCCTATAAAACCATGAAAAGTTGGGAGAAGATGAATCAAACCAGATTTTAATTAAAAAGCTACCTCAAGATTAGCATATTCAATGCATAATGGTTGTTGATCCAAGTCCGGAGCGGCTAGCTCCTTGAGAGTTCGGTTGTCAGCTGCTGCCATGTCTCCTTGCTCCTCTTGGATGTTTTGGATCAACTCCTCGATTGGTTGTTGGTGAGAAGTTATAAATTCCCGAATTCTCCTAAGTCTTAAGTCTTCTTCAAGAGCTTGGAACATTCACTAATAAAAAAAATAAGAAAGTAAATAATTAGAACAAAAAATAAGAATAAACCAATAAACTAATAAACTAAAGAAAGCAATCCCCGGCAACGGCGCAAAAAACTTGATGCACCCAAAAGAGTGTATCTTGTTTAACCTTGCACTTAAAAAAAAAAATCAATTGTAGAGTATAGTGATTAGTAAGGGTAGTGTCCTCAGGGATTGGGTTTTAGTCTATGACTTATTAGTTTATAACTTAGGTTCAAAGAAAACAAAAGAAAAGGGGGTTTTGAAATAGTTTTAAAAATAAGCAAACAAGAAAAGTAAGATGCAAGTAAGAAATAAAAAATCAAATATGACAGCAAAATGGTTAAGGTTTCATTCTCCACCACTAGACATCATTAAGAACCAATTTCAGATCTATCAATATCAACCAACTATCAAAGTTAACAACCGTAGATAACAATAAGCTCTGTTATCCCAATCTTTCCTTAGTTTGTCGTTAAATAGAACAAGCTCTCTATTTAATCTCTAATCATCAAACAACCTAGAATAAGCTCTCTAAAGTCAATTTAATGGCAGCTTTATGATGAGAAAGATAGGTTGATCTAAGCAACAAACACATAAGCTCGGATTGTGATGCACTCAAAAGTGTGTATCTTATTTAACCTTGCATTTAAAAAGAATCAATTGTAGAGTATAGTGATTAGCAAGGGTCGAGTCCTCAGGGATTGGGTTTTAATCTATGAGTTATTAGTTTATAACTTATATTCAAAGAAAACAAAAGAAAAGGGGGTTTTGAAATAGTTTTAAAAATAAGCAAACAAGAAAAGTAAGAAAACAAGTAATTAAGAAGAATCAAATATGAAAAATATGGTTAAGGTTTCATTCTCCACCACTAGACATCATTAAGAATCAATTTCATATCTATCAACATTAATTAGCTATCAAAGTTAACAACCGTAGATAACAACAAGCTCTGTTATCCCAATCTTTCCTTAGTTTATCGTTAAATAGAACAAGCTCTCTATTTAATCTCTAACTATCAAACAACCTAGAATAAGCTCTCTTAGTTCAATTTAATAGCAGCTTTATGATGAGAAAGATAGGTTGATCTAAGCAACAAACACAAAAGATCGGATTGTTTAACTTAGGTTATGTTCCACTTTGCAATTATTGAAAACTTGACCATAATCATTAATCACAAATTGCTACTTATGAATAGGAAATCAAGACAATTACACAGATCAAGACTCCTAAACTAGCATTAGACAGTTATCAAGATTTATCTAGTTGGCCACCTAAACAAATCAAAACATCATCATGAACACTTTTAATGGAAGAACATAAGCAACTTCGATAGAAAACAATGATAGACAGATTCTGAAAATTAATTACATAACATGTCTAGGGCTCTGAAATCACCCTTAACCAACTAAAAGTTTAGCCTAGCATAGGCATTGTAAACATAAACATAAAATTAAAGAGAATCTAAGAAGAAAATAAAAGAAAGAAAGAAGAAGAATATTAATTATCCAGCCTCTTGCTCTCTCAAAAACAAAGAAACAAAGAAGAAATCAAAATTTGATGCTTGGGGAAGTGTCAATTTCGTATGCCCCCTTGGTCTCTATTTGTACGCAATAGCTAGGGCATCAAACAAGTGAATTTCAGCTCTCTCCCTTCAATAAATGCTGACTTGTGGCTAAAGTTAAGGAAAAGTGGCTGACTTTTGTGTTTTAAGGAAAGATATAAGCCTTGGCAGCCAAGTTTGAATAAGTAGGAAAGTTTTAGTCAAAGCACTTTTAATGAAGAGAGATTATATTCTTGCAGCCAAAGTAAGTGTAAGGAAGGAAAGTCTTGGCTGATTTAATTTTCCTACTTTGACTAGGATTAGCTTTAAGGAAAGATACTTGCAATTAATGCAATTAATGGAAGTTGAGAGCCACTAATCCTTCTTTGGCAAGGATAAACTTAAATGTCAACTAGGGTATTAAGAAAAAGTTGTCATTTACGGCTAGGGTTTTTTTTCTGCCACTAGGGTTTTTAGGGAGATATTCCAATGCCGATTTGGATGACCATTTCTTATCCGATTTAGGCCCATGACCAGCCGTTGGAAAGGTAATAAAGGGATCTTCAAAAGTCAAGAAGGATGTTTCTTCGAAGAAAGAGTCTAACATCATGTTTTCTTAGCAACAAGCTCCGGAGGTCAAATCTGTCTTCTTGCTTTGCACCAAGAATTTTATCTTTTTGACTCTCAACTCTTTTTCCATCTTGTGATTGTGATTTTGTAAGGTTTTTAACATCCTAATTGACATGTTTTGACTTCATCTCCTCCAAAATACCTACAAAGCATAAAAACCTAGTAAAATGTCAAGGAAGTAAGAATCAAAGCACAAAGTATAAAGAAATTAAATAGGAAAATGTATGAAATTAAGCACTTATCAAATTCCCCCACACTTAATCTTTTGCTAGTCCTCGAGCAAAATCAAATAGACACAAGGTAAGAAAACCGAATCTAGTTCACTTTCAATACAACTTATAGATAATCATTGAACAAGTCTTATAAACTAATCAATAGCTTAAAGAGTTTCACAAAAAATCATGCTTGATAGTAAATGGTTTAAGTTAAGCTAAAATTAACATAACATATCTCAATCAAAATAGTGCATGTTCAAACTTAATCTCAACTTCTCAAATGGGATACCCTCATGATTTTCACTCTTTAAAGTAGTGGTGAAGTGTTTACACTCAATCAATCTCATGAAAACAGTTTCTACCATATGCTTGCTTGTCCACCTATTCTCCACTACTTAGATCATGCAACTTCATGAATCAAGAGGTCTTTATGCAAGGTTATAATGGGGCCAAGGGGTAATAATGTGGCTAAAGAATAAAAGATAAAGGATATTACAAAAGTTCCAAAGATTTTATAGAGTTTAGAGACATAATAAGATTCATACAAAGAAACTTCTCAAAACTCTTTACAAGTACATAACCACGTAGGCCGAATATTCATGTTGGGCCTTTTCTTCATTCTAAACAACTTTCGAACATCTTTTTCTTTTCTATAACTAGAAGTTCAAGAGATTATTCAATTTTTTTTCACATGGGACTGTATTTGGCAATATTCCCTCTATTTTTCTCTTGACTTTTGCCTTTCTCCTCCCCCACACTTATTTCTTGTTTCTAACCCAAAATTTGAATAGATCTTCCTTGTCTTTGCAATATGTCTCAAAACATGCTAATTCATCTTTAGAACAAGGGTAAGGATATAAATAAGTATATTTAAGTTAGGGACAAGTTATGGTTACCAAAGAAATAGCTTATTCATTGTAGGCTCGAATTGGTTCATAAGGGGGATGTTCTCTTGGAACATCAATAAGGGATGGCTGTTTGGCCCTGGTTAAAAATACTAATGCCTCTATCATATTCATGTTGTCACATGCATCAATATAGTCTCAACAAGGTTTAAAGCAAGTTCTAGAGAATCTTGTAATCATAAGAGCACTCAAGAAAGAAATTAGATTGATATGTATAATGCATCAATCATATAGGCTCGAAAACTCACAAGGATGATTATACAAGTCAGATTTAAGTCTAAACATGCTTCTTTCTCAATCAACATATCATATTAACATTGGCTCATAAAAAAGTTGATATCAATCTCAATTCTCATGAAAATCTTCTCACTAATAAATCTGTTTTAGACTTATGCAATTCATATCTCATCATAGTATTGAAAGTAACTAAAACACACTAAAAACAACATAAAAAGAATAAAAAAACAAAACACACTAAAGAAAATCCTATATTTTCCCCCCATACTTAATTTTTACATTATCCTCAATGTAATGCTATTATCCCCAATGCAAGAATTATATGTAAGAGAAAAGAACTACTAAACAAAACAAAAGAAAAACAATAAAAGATAGAATGATGGAGAGTAAGGAATGCAAATCTGATATAATAAATGCTCTCCATCCTTTTGGGTTGCCTCCCAAGAAGCGCGTGGTTTATTGTCCTCAACCTGACTTAGACCCATGCCATTATTATTCAACATAATTCGGCTCAAAAAGTGGTAACCCCTCCACATCTTGTATTGGAAAGTTCTCATAGTAAGGCTTCAATCTATGACCATTCACTTTGAATGCCTTATCTATTTTTGGGCTTTGGATTTCAACTGCACCATGAGTAAATACATTAGTAATAACAGAAGGTCCAACCCAACGAGAACGTAACTTACCTGGAAATAACTTAAGGCGTGAATGGAAGAGAAGAACTTTTTGTCCAACAACAAAGTCCTTTCTTGATATCATCTTGTCATGGAATGCCTTAGTCTTTTCCTTGTAAATCATAGAATTCTCATAGGCATCATTCCTTATCTCCTCTAATTCTTGTAGGTCAAGTTTTCTTTGCTTACCTGTCTCATCCATCTCCATGTTGCATTGTTTGATAGCCCAATATGATTTATGTTCCAACTCAACCGGAAGATGACAAGGCTTACCATAAACAAGTCGATAAGGAGACATACCAATGGGTGTCTTATATGCTGTCCAATAAGCCCAAAGTGCATCATCAAGTCGTGAACTCCAATCCTTCCTATTTGGATTAACTATCTTTTCAAGGATGGACTTAACTTCTCGGTTTGACACTTCAGCTTGCCCACTAGTTTGAGGATGATATGAGGTGGAGACCTTGTGTGTGATGTTATACTTCCTCAAAAGTGCTTCCATAGTCCTATTGCAAAAGTGAGTACCTCTATCGCTGATTATGGCCTTTGGCGTTCCAAACCTAGCTAAGATGTTAGTCTTGACAAAATCTGAAACAACTTTAGAGTCATTAGTCCTAGTGGATTTTGCTTCCACCCACTTTGAAACATAATCAACGGCAAGGAAAATATAAAGATTACCAAAAGAAGAAGGAAAAGGTCCCATGAAATCCATGCCCCATACATCAAAAATTTCAACAATAAGTATTGGAGTTTGAGGCATTTGATTTCTAGCACCTAAGTTACCTGTTCTTTGGCAACGATCACATGACTTGCAAAAGAGGTATGCATCTTTGAATATAGTAGGCCAATAAAATCCAGAATCAAGAACTTTCATGGCTGTTCTTTTGGATCCAAAGTGTCCTCCACATGCATAAGAGTGACAGAAGGTGAGAATATATTGAAATTCAGATTCGAGTACACACCTTCTTATAATCTGATCGGAGCAATGCTTCCAAAGGTAAGGATCATCCCATATGTAGTATTTGGCATCACTCTTTATCTTATTTCTTTGAGCTTGTGATAACTCGTATAATTATATAGTTTTTAGTTATGTTTTATTATTGTTTTGTGTCAAATACGAGTTATTATTGCTTAGTCTAATTGTGTTTATGATCCTTTATATTTTTATGTAATTTGGTGTTTTTTTTACAAGTTTCTTTGAGTGATTTCAGATTACTAGAATTAAGGGCAAATCCAGTTCAGTTCCAGTTCCGACACCTTTTTCCATATCAGCTATATCTCGAGTTTCACTGAAGCAATAAGGCTGAAATTTTAACCGTGCAACGTTAAGATGCATATCTATCTTTTTCATGTTTTACACTTCTTGAAACGGAGTCGTTTTCCCTAGCGAAATCGACCATCAAGTTGGCTGATGTGCAATGACGTCTGTGCTGACCTGTTTTCGTATTTTGCTTATATCTTCTTATCCACATCGGCAAATGAGCTGATTCCAACGGCTATGGATCAGTAACTGGTAGGGGAACAGTTTTCTAGAAGACCATGTGATCAGATCAGGCCTCCAAAATTGACAAAATCGACCATCAAGTTGGCTGATCAAAATTGTCATACAATATGACGAAAATTGTTAGAAAAATGCACCCACCTATTATACCTACCTTTGAAATTTGTAAAGCTTGTCTCTTGTCATTTAGCCTTCCAAAATGTGTATAAATAGAGGGCCTTGGATGATTGTAAGAGATTGTAGATTGGTAGGAAATTAGCCATTGTAATAAAATTCTCTAAGTTTTCTTCTTCTTTCTTTTCTCTAGTTTTCTTTTTCTTTATTTTCTTCTTCTTCTTTCTTTCTTTTATTTCCTTCTTAGATTCTCTTTAATTTTATGTTTATGTTTACAATGCCTATGCTAGGCTAAACTTCTATTTGGTTAAGGGTGATTTCAAAGCCCTAGACATGTTTTGTGATTGATATTCAGACTCTATCTATCATTAATTTTCTATCAAGTTGCTTATGTTCTTCTACAAGAATTGTTCATGATGTTGTCTTGATTTATTTAGGTGTACAACTAGATAGATCTTGATAATTATCTATTGCTAGTCTAGGAGTCTTGATCCGTGTAATTGTCTTGATTTCCTATTCATAAGTGGCAATTTGTGATTAATGATTATGGTCAAGTTTTCAATAATTGCAAAGTGGAACATAACCTAAGTTGAACAATCCGAGCTTATGTGTTTGTTGCTTAGATCAACCTATCTTTCTCATCATAAAGCTGCCATTAAATTGAATTTAGAGAGCTTATTCTAGGTTGTTTAATGGTTAGAGATTAAATAGAGAGCTTGTTCTATTTAACGACAAACTAAGGAAAGATTGGGATAACAGAGCTTGTTGTTATCTACGGTTGTTAACTTTGATAGTTGGTTGATATTGATAGATCTGAAATTGATTCTTAATGATGTCTAGTGGTGGAGAATGAAACCTTAACCATATTTTTCATATTTGATTCTTCTTACTTACTTGTTTTCTTACTTTTCTAGTTTGCTTATTTTTAAAAGTATATTTATTTTTATTGGCTGGTTATACCGCCTAATTTAGTATATATATTTTTATTGGCTGGTTATACCGCCTTGCATCTTATTCTTATTATTTACTTTAGTTTAAATCTGGCTTCAAAAACCCCTTTTCTTTTATTGTTTTCTTTGAACGTAAGTTATAAACTAATAACTCATAGATTAAAACCCAATCCCTGAGGACTCGACCCTTGCTAATCATTATACTTACAATTGATCTTTTTAGTGCAAGGTTAAATAAGATACACTCTTTTGGGTGTACCAAATTTTTGGCGCCGTTGCCGGGGATTGTTTTCTTTAGTTTATTTGTTACTTGGTTTATTCTTATTTTCAGTTCTAATGAGTTTTATTTTCTTGTATATACAGGTTTTTCTTTTCAAATTTTGAAAAAAAAAAAAAAAAAAAAAACCGATGGATTTGAGCAATCTAACACTTGAAGAGTTGGTGGCATACATGAACATGGAGAATCAACAAGCCAATCTCACCTCCCCAGTTCAACAATTGGCCATGCGAGGATGTCAAGGCCATCAAGTGTTCCAAGACCAACAGTATGATCATTACTCAAACACTTACCATGAGGGATGGTGGGATCATACTAATTATGGCTACTCGAAAAATTACGAAGAAGTAGATCCTTATGCCAATTACACTCATCCATCTAGCTTCAATCAATCATGGTCTCAAGAACCAGATCTTTTTCAACCACCACATATGACTCAAAACTCAGGTACTTCTTTAGAAGATCTTGTACATTCTCTTGTTACTGATACTTTGCAATTTCAACAGGAAACAAGGGCAAGCATCCAGAGTTTGGAAAGGCAAATGAGCCAATTGGCTAGTAGTACGGTGGAATTAGTAGCAGAAAGATCTCTAGCACTCCATTCCCAAACGGTGATTAACCCAAAGGAGAATGCTACTATTGTGACCTTGAGAAATGAGGAACAAGATGAGGATGAGACAAAACCAAAGATGGATTCACTTCATGAGGATAATGAAGCCACCTTTCAAATTGAGAGTACTCTGACACCTCAGGTAGCTTTTAAGGTTCTTATTTCTACTAATGTTCCTTCTCCACTTTTTCCTAGCAGATTTGCAAAGTCCAAAAAGGAGGAACATGAACAACAATTTTTGGAAACCTTAAACAGCTTGCTTGTGGATGCCATTAGACAAGTACCAAGATATGCACAATTCCTCAAAAAGCTATACCCCACCAAGAATGATGAAATAATACGTGTGGGGGAGAAGGCATTGGCTGTTTTGCAAAGAAAACTTCCTCCAAAACGCAAAAATCCGAAAAGTTTCATGTCTAAGCCAAAAGATCCTAAAAAGCCAAGAAGGGGAATTGGCTAGGCTGAAAACAATCAATCAAGTGCTAATTGGGGGAGGCAGCCTAATTAGTGAAAGCATTGCCAAACTGCCATCCTCAGATTTGCTCTCTTTTTCTTTATCTTTTTCTTATGTTTCTTTGTTAATTGTGTTTAGTGTTTCTAAGTTCATTTAGGCTGCATAAGTTTATTTTGTTTATTAGTTCTTTTCACTTACACATGATTCTTTCATTTGGGATTAATAGCATTACATTAATGACAATGTAAGAATTATGTGTGGGGGGAAGAATTTAGGATTTTATTTAGAGTGTTTTGTTTTTGAGTCTTTTTATGTTGTTTTTCTTTCTGATCCTTGTTTTGAAAATAACTAAATGTAAATATAATTTTTATTTTTTTAACCCCGGTTAAATGGCGGATAACGGTACTCCGTGATTATTTAAATCGGTTCCATCAGCTACCCACAAAACTGATATTGTATATAAATTTCTCTTCCAATTTCTCTTTCAATTTTTTTCATTTTTTTCAAGATGGATGATATTCTCACAAGATTGCAGAAACGATTTCCTCCTTTTCCTCGAAATATTTTACTGAAGCTTTACCAAGTTCGATTTGAAAGATTAAGAATGCTTATGCACAAAGGGATTCCTGAAGACATACGTTGGATAATTGAAGCCAAGGTACGTGAAGATGAATATCTTCCTGTTTTGCATTTACCAGGTACAGGTAGAAGCACTTTTGCAAAGAAGCGACGAGCAAAGCGCATGAGTTCAGATTGCCACAAATGTGCACGATGGACGTGTAACGGTAAATGTCGTTCTATTGGGATTCCGTCCTCTAATCGAGATGATAAAATTGAATTCATTAAGGATGGACTGAGTAAGGAGAATTTGGGTAATATCCAACTTTCTCTTGAGACGCATCCTAGTGGAGACGTACAAAGAGAAATTCTTGATTTATGGCCGCAATTCCAAAGGGAATGGCAACATCTTGGGAATCTGATGTTAAAAGACCCTGTTTGCCAGCTTGTAAGAAAACTGGATGGGAAGCATATCCTCGACTCATAGAAGGCGTTTAAGCCGTTTCTGGACGTAAAACCAGAGGAAGATGTGAGCCACAATCACAACTACAATAAATAACTTCTCAGCTTTTGGTTTGATTTGCAATAACTTCATTTCGGTTTAATTTACGTGTTGTTCGATTTGTGTAATTATTCTCGTTTTTTTTATTGGTCTTTTACGGTTGATTTTTCTTCTCTTTTTGATTTTCTTCCTGAAATCACGCAAAAATCTTTTGTTAGGTTAACATTTTCTTCTGACAGGTCAAATACACTTTCGGCGACATTATTACTCTTGTCTGATTCACTACTCAGTCCTCTATATATTACACCATGTACTCATTCTCTTTCAGGCACTCGAAAAAAAAAATGGAAAGTACTTCGTCCCAGCGCATTAAAAAAATTTGTGTCTTTGGAGGTGCTTATCCAGGGAAAAATAACATATTTGCTGATGCAGCCATAAGAGTTGGAGTAATACTTGCCCAACAAAAGATCCAGTTGATTTATGGAGGTGGTAGTACGGGTTTAATGGGAGTAGTCTCTACAGCAGCACACGCCGGAGGAAGTCCAGTTCTAGGAGTCGTGCCAGAACTATTCACAGATTTTTGTGGACCTACCTTGGGTAAGATAATACAAGTCTGGAGTATCCCTGAACGGATAACAATCATGTACCATTCTGCCTTCATTGCTTTACCAGGAGGTCTGGGTACATTGGAAGAAATAGCTTGCGTGGCTTCTTGGTCATCTTTGGTCACAAATAAGAAACCCATTGGTTTGCTTAATATTAATGGTTATTTTAGTAATTTGCTTTCATATTTAGATAATGCTGTGGAAAATGGATTCATGTTTTCAGAGGCAAGGAGAACCATAATTTCTACTACAACCATTGAAGATTTACTCAAAAAGCTCCAAGCTTATGAGTGTTTATCTGCTACGGTTGTTTCGCAAACGCTCGGAAAAAGAAAAAGAGATATGGACGAGCAAGGAGTGGATTGCACTTTGTCTTTGTGACATTATCTAACATTTTGTTTGTTGTGTCTCAGTTATATTAAGTGGTTAGCAACCTCTACAGGTAATATATCCTAAATTTTACCTTCAAAAAAAAAAAAAAGAAAGAAATTTGTGTTTTAAGCCATTTAAAAGTATTCATTCTGAACAAGGTCTGAGTAAGGGAGACTTGAGACATACCTTGTCAGTTTGATTTTAATCTTTTTATGTTTACTTGTTAATTTTTGTTTAGTATTTTAGGATTATTTAGGTTGCATGGTTTTTTTTTGTTTTGAGTCTTAGTTGTTCCTATTCTTATGTTATTAGTTATTTTCTCTTACACATGATTCTTTCATTTGGGTTAATAGACTTACATTGAGGACAATGTAAGAATTAAGTGTGGGGGGAATGATTTAGGATTTCTTTTATTTTTGTCTACTATTTTTTTTTATGAGTCTTTATTATTGTTATTATTATTTTTTTTAGTGTGTTTTAGTTCCTTTTTAATACAATGATGAGATATGAATTGCATAAGTCTAAAACAGATTTATTAGTGAGAAGATTTTCATGAGAATTGAGCTTGATGTCAACCTTTTTATGAGCCAATGTTAATATGATATGTTGATTGAGAAAGAAGCATGTTTAGACTTAATCTGACTTGTATAATCATCCTTGTGAGTTTTTGAGCCTATAATGATTGATGCATTATACAAATCAATCTAATTTCTTTCTTGAGTGCTCTTATGATTACATGATTCTCTAGAACTTGCTTTAAACCGTTTGAGACTATATTGATACATGTGACAACATGAATATGATAGAGGCATTAGGATTATAACCAGAGCCAAACAGCCATCCATTATTAATGTTCTAAGAGAACATCCCCACTAGTGAGCCAATTTGAGCCTACATTAAATATGCTGTTTTATTGGTAACCACAACTTACACCTAGCCTAAATATACTTATATCCTTACCTTTGTTCCAAAGATGAATTAGCATGTTTTGAGACAAGTTGCAAAGACAAGGAAGATCTATTGAAAATTTGGGTTAGAAACAAGAAATAAGTGTGGGGGGAGGGAAAGAAAAGAAAAGTCAAGAGAAAAAGAAATGGAATACTGGCAAATATATTCCTATGTAAAAAAAAAAAATATGAATCATCTCTTGAATTTGTGGAAAAAGAAAAAGATGTTACAAAGTTGTTTAGAATGAAGAAAAGGCCCAACATGAATATCCGGCCTAGGTGACTATGTACTTGTAAAGAGTTTTGAGAAGTTTCTTTGTATGATCTTTTTATGTCTCTAAACTTTATGAACTCTTTGGAACCTTTGTGATATCTTTATCCTTTTGTTCTTTAACCACATTATAACCCTTTGGCCCCATTACAACCTTGAATAAAGACCTCTTGATTTATGAAGTTGTATGATCTAAATAGTGGAGAATAGATGGACAAGCAAGCATATGGTAGAAGTGTTTTCATGAGATTGATTGAGTGTAAACACTTTACCACAACTTTAAAGAGTGAAAATCAAGAGAGTATCCCATGTGAGAAGTTGAGATTAAGTTTGAATATGCACTATTTTGATTGAAATATGTTATGTTAATATTGGCTTAACTCAAACTATTTACATTCAAGCAAGATTTTTTGTGAATTTCTTTAAGCTATTGATTAGTTTTTAAGACTTGTCCAATGATTATCTCTAATTTATATTGGAAGGATTAGTTATAATTATTATTTTTAGTTTTTCTTATGTCATCAATGTTTGTGGGTATCGTTCTAGTAAACCCTCACGAGACTAAACTCGTCCACTAGGGACACCTAGGGGTTTAAAGGCTTGTGTCACATGCTAAGTGCCACCGTGATTTCCTACGAAAATGGATTAGATTAGATTTTCTTATTTTATTGAGTCGTTGCTAGGGACTAGCAACAATCTAAGTGTGGGGGTGTGATAACTCATATAATTATATAGTTTTTAGTTATGTTTTATTATTGTTTTGTGTCAAATACGAGTTATTATTGCTTAGTCTAATTGTGTTTATGATCTTTTATATTTTTATGTAATTTGGTATTTTTTTTACAAGTTTCTTTGAGTGATTTCAGATTACTAGAATTAAGGGCAAATCCAGTTCAGTTCCAATTCCGACACCTTTTGCCATATCAGCTATATCTCGAGTTTCACTGAAGCAATAAGGCTGAAATTTTAACCGTGCAAAGTTAAGAGGCATATCTATCTTTTTCATGTTTTACACTTCTTGAAACGGAGTCGTTTTCTCTAGCGAAATCGACCATCAAGTTGGCTGATGTGCAATGACGTCTGTGCTGACCTGTTTTCATATTTTGCCCATATCTTCTTATCCACATCAGCAAATGAGCTGATTCCAACGGCTATGGATCAGTAACTGATAGGGGAACATTTTTCTAGAAGACCATGTGATCAGATCAGGCCTCGAAAATTGACAAAATCGACCATCAAGTTGGCTGATCAAAATTGTCATACAATATGACGAAAATTGTTAGAAAAATGCACCCACCTATTATACCTACCTTTGAAATTTGTAAAGCTTGTCTCTTGTCATTTAGCCTTCCAAAATGTGTATAAATAGAGGGCCTTGGATGATTGTAAGAGATTGTAGATTGGTAGGAAATTAGCCATTGTAATAAAATTCTCTAAGTTTTCTTCTTCTTTCTTTTCTCTAGTTTTCTTTTTCTTTATTTTCTTCTTCTTCTTTCTTTCTTTTATTTCCTTCTTAGATTCTCTTTAATTTTATGTTTATGTTTACAATGCCTATGCTAGGCTAAACTTCTATTTGGTTAAGGGTGATTTCAAAGCCCTAGACATGTTTTGTGATTGATTTTCAGACTCTATCTATCATTAATTTTCTATCAAAGTTGCTTATGTTCTTCTACAAGAATTGTTCATGATGTTGTCTTGATTTATTTAGGTGTACAACTAGATAGATCTTGATAATTATCTATTGCTAGTCTAGGAGTCTTGATCCGTGTAATTGTCTTGATTTCCTATTCATAAGTGGCAATTTGTGATTAATGATTATGGTCAAGTTTTCAATAATTGCAAAGTGGAACATAACCTAAGTTGAACAATCCGAGCTTATGTGTTTGTTGCTTAGATCAACCTATCTTTCTCATCATAAAGCTGCCATTAAATTGAATTTAGAGAGCTTATTCTAGGTTGTTTAATGGTTAGAGATTAAATAGAGAGCTTGTTCTATTTAACGACAACTAAGGAAAGATTGGGATAACAGAGCTTGTTGTTATCTACGGTTGTTAACTTTGATAGTTGGTTGATATTGATAGATCTGAAATTGATTCTTAATGATGTCTAGTGGTGGAGAATGAAACCTTAACCATATTTTTCATATTTGATTCTTCTTACTTACTTGTTTTCTTACTTTTCTAGTTTGCTTATTTTTAAAAGTATATTTATTTTTATTGGCTGGTTATACTGCCTAATTTAGTATATATATTTTTATTGGCTGGTTATACCGTCTTGCATCTTATTCTTATTATTTACTTTAGTTTAAATCTGGCTTCAAAAACCCCTTTTCTTTTATTGTTTTCTTTGAACGTAAGTTATAAACTAATAACTCATAGATTAAAACCCAATCCCTGAGGACTCGACCCTTGCAAATCATTATACTTACAATTGATCTTTTTAGTGCAAGGTTAAATAAGATACACTCTTTTGGGTGTACCAGCTTGTGTCAACTCTTGTGGCAACTTCTTGGTAACTAAGTAATTAACAATATCGGCATACCAAGGAGTTATTGTACTTATAAAAAGAAGTTGCTCAACCGGAAAGTTCTCATTCAAGGGTAGTGCATCCTCTTGATGAACTAAACGGCTAAGATGGTCCGCAACCAGGTTGTCACTACCTCTCTTATCTTTTATCTCCAAATCAAACTCTTGTAAGAGAAGTATCCATCTAATAAACCTTGGTTTGGCCTCCTTATTAGTGAGTAAGTACCTAAGGGCTGCATGGTCAGAATATACAATTACTTTAGTACCAATCAAATAAGATCGAAATTTTTCTAAAGCAAATACAACAGCCAAAAGTTCTTTTTTAGTAGTGGACTAGTTCAATTGAGCATCATTAAGAGTTCGGGAGGCCTAATAAATGGCATGTGAGACTTTGCCAACCCGTTGGCCCAAAACAGCTCCAATGGCATAGTCACTAGCATCACACATGATTTCAAAAGGTACATTCCAATCTGGTGGCTGCATGATAGGAGCTGATGTCAAGAGTCCCTTCAATGTTTCAAATGCCTCTTTGCATTTGTCATGAAAGTGGAAAACCACATCTTTTTGTAGTAGCTTGCAAAGAGGTAATGTGATCTTTGAGAAGTCTTTGATAAATCTCCTATAGAAACCTGCATGTCCAAGAAAAGAACGAACCTCTCTCACATTTGTGGGAGGTGGTAAAGAATACATAATATCTATTTTAGATTTATCAACCTCTATCCCTCTAGAAGAAATAACATGGCCCAAAACTATTTCTTGTTCTACCATAAAGTGACATTTTTCCCAATTCAAAACAAGGTTAGTTTCCATGCATCTATCAAGTACAAGTGTAAGGTTCTCTAGACATCTATCAAAAGAATCACCATAGACACTAAAATCATCCATAAACACTTCTATGATGTTCTCTACATAATCTGAAAATATGCTAACCGTACACCTTTGGAATGTAGCTGGTGCATTACAAAGACCAAATGGCATACGCTGGTATGCAAAAGTACCAAATGGACAAGTGAATGTTGTTTTCTCTTGGTCCTCCGGAGCAATGGCAATCTGATTATAACCTGAAAAACCATCAAGAAAACAATAATGAGAATGGCTAGCTAACCTTTCAAGCATTTGATCAATAAAAGGTAAAGGAAAGTGGTCTTTGCGAGTTGTGGAATTAAGTTTTCTATAATCAATACAAACTCGCCACCCAGTTTGAATCCTAGTAGGAACAAGTTCATTCTCATTATTTGTTACCACCGTTACACCTGATTTCTTTAGAACCACTTGGACCGGGCTCACCCATTTGCTATCCGAGATAGGATAGATCACTCCAACATCTAGGAGCTTCAGTATTTCCTTTTTTACAACCTCCATCATAGGAGGGTTCAATCTTCTTTGTGCTTCTCTTGTTGGTTTGGACGGCTCCTCTAACAAAATCCGGTGCATGCACATAGATGGGCTTATTCCTTTGATATCGGCAATTGTCGAACCAATTGCTGTTTTATGCTCTCTAAGCACCCGGATAACTAGCTCTTCTTGCAAAGGTGTGAGCTCTTTGGCAATGATGACCGGTAGTGTGTCCTTTTCACCGAAGAACACATATTTCAAGTGGTTCGGTAGTGGTTTCAACTCTAAAGTTGGTGCCTGCAAAATGGAAGGTAGAAGTTTCTCATTAGATAAAGGCAAATCAATAAATGAAACATCAAACCTTGCATCTTTAGGTGGCAGCGAGTGATAAGCTCATAAAATATACATTTTATGTCTTTCTACCTTTAGTTTTTGTTATGTTTTCGATCTTTATCTTGTTTACTTATAATATATTTTTGAATTCTAGGTACAATGAGGAGAATGAAGTCAAAAGATGTCAATAATGATGGTAAAGAGCATACAAAATCATAATCACAAGATGGAAGAAGACTTGGGAGTCAAAAATATCAATTTCTGGTTGAAAAGCAATCAGGCAGATTTGACCTCCGGAGCTTGTTTCAAGGAAAACATGATGTTAGATTCTTTATTTGAAGAAACTTCCTTCTTGAGTTTTGAATTTGACTTGATTATCTTTCCAACGTTATATTATGGGCCCAAATCGGATAAGAAATGGACATTCAAAATGGCGCTATAAGATCTCCCTAAAGAACCCTGCGGCTTGAAAAACCCTAATCGCAAATCTGAAAAAAAAAAGGCAAAAACGTGATTTTTGCACCTCCAGGCTTACTTGTACGGCAATGACTTATTCTCAGGGTTTTAAAGCTCTATAAATACCATCTTTTGAGGCACAAACTAGACATCTTTTGAGGAGACTCAAGGGATCATCATTATTCTTCCTCTTCTACATTCTTTTATTTTCTTTTTAGTTTTATGTATATATTATCTATGCCTATGCTAGGCTAAACTTTTATTTGGTTAAGGGTGATTTCAATGCCCTAGACATGTTATGTAATTAATTTTCAGAATCTATCTACCATTGTTTTCTGTCAAAGTTGCTTATGTTCTTCCATTAAAATTGTTCATGATGATGTTTTGATTTGTTTAGGTGGCCAACTAGATAAATCTTGATAATTGTCTAATGCTAGTTTAGGAGTCTTGATCCGTGTAATTGTCTTGATTTCTTATTCATAAGTGGCAATTTGTGATTAATGATTATGGTCAAGTTTTCAACAATTGCAAGTGGAACATAACCTAAGTTGAACAATCCAAGCTTATGTGTTTGTTGCTTAGATCAACCTATCTTTCTCATCATAAAGCTGCTATTAAATTGAACTTAGAGAGCTTATTTTAAGTTGTTTGATAGTTAGTGATTAAATAGAGAGCTTGTTCTATTTAACGACAAACTAAGGAAAGATTGGGGTAACAGAGCTTGTTGTTATCTACGGTTGTTAACTTTGATAGCTAATTAATGTTGATAGATATGAAATTTATTCTTAATGATGTCTAGTGGTGGAGAATGAAACCTTAACCATATTTTTCATATTTGATTCTTCTTAATTACTTGTTTTCTCATTCTTATTGTTAACTTTAGTTTAAATATGATTTCAAAATCCCTTTACTTTTGTTTACTTGTTTTTAAGTGATAAACTATTAACTTATAAACTAAAACCCAATCCCACTCGACCCTTGCTAATCACAATACTCTACAATTGATTTTTTTTAGTGCAAGGTTAAATAAGATACACTTTTTGGGTGCATCAAGTTTTTGGCGCCGTTGCCGGGTATTGCTTTCTTTAGTTTATTTGTTACTTGGTTTATTCTTATTTTCAGTTCTAATTAGTTTTATTTTCTTTTACATACAGGTTTTTCTTTTCAAATAAAAAAAAACGATGGTATTGAGCAATCTAACACTTGAAGAGTTGGTGGCATACATGAACATGGAGAATCAACAAGCCAATCTCACCTTCCTAGTTCAACAATTGGCCATGGGAGGATGTCAAGGCCATCAAAGTGTTCCAAGACCAACAGTATGATCATTACTCAAACACTTGCCATGAGGGATGGTGGGATCATACAAATTGTGGCTACTTAGAAAATTATCAAGAAGTAGATCCTTATGCCAATTACACTCATCCATCTAGATTTATTCAATCATGGTCTCAAGAACCAGATTTTTTTCAGCCATCACATATGACTCAAAACTCAGGTACTTCTTTAGAAGATCTTGTCTATTCTCTTGTTACTGATACTTTGCAATTTCAACAGGAAACAAGGGCAACCATCCAGAGTTTGGAAAAGCAAATGAGCCAATTGGCTAGTAGTGTGGTGGGATGGGTAGCACAAAGATCTGAAGAACTCCCTGCCCAAACGATGACTAACCCAAATGAGAATGCTACTATTGTGACCTTGAGGAATGAGAAACAAGATGAGGATGAGACAAAATTATAGATGGATTCTATTCTTGAGGATAATGAAGCCACAAATCCAAATAAGAGTACTTTGGCAACTGAGGTAACGTTTAAGGTTCCAATTTTTACTAATGTTTCTTTTCCACCTTTTCCTAGTAGATTTGCAAAGTTCAAGGAGGAGGAACATGAACAACACATGCCGGAAATCTTAAAACAACTTGTTTGTGGATGCCATTCAACAAGTATCAAAATATGCTCCATTCCTCGATGAGATATGCACCACAAAGGATGATGGAATAATACTTGTAATGGAGAATGCATCCACTGTTGTGCAAAGAAAGCTTCCTCTCAAACGCATAAATTTGGGAAATTTCATGTATGAGCCTAACAAGCCTAAAAAGCCAAGAAGGGGTGTTGGTTAGGTTCAAAACACTAACTCAAGTGTTAATTGGGAAGGCAGCCCAATTAAAGAAGAAATTGCCAACCTGCCATATTTAGATTTGCTTTCTCTTTCTCTTTCTCTTTCTCTTTCTCTTTCTTTTCCTTTTCCTTTTTCTTTTATTATTTTTATTTTTATTGATTTTATTTTTATTTTTTATGTTTATTGGTTAATTTTTTTTGTTTAGTATTTTATGATTATTTAGGTTGCATGAGTATGTTTTGTTTTAAGTCTTAGTTGTTCCTATTCTTATGTTATTAGTTCTTTTCTCTTACACATAATTCTTTCATTTGGGTTAATAGACTTACATTGAGGACAATGTAAGAATTAAGTGTGGGGGGGAGGATTTAGGATTTCTTTTATTTTTGTCTACTATTTTTTTTATGAGTCTTTATTATTATTATTATTTTTAGTGTGTTTTAGTTCCTTTTTAATACAATGATGAGATATGAATTGAATAGGTCTGAAACTGATCATTAGTGGTAAGATTTTCATGAGAATTAAGCTTGATATCACTATTTTTCATGAGCCAATGTTAATATGATATGTTGATTGAGAAAGAAGCATGTTTAGACTTGATATTGACTTGTATAATCATCCTTGTGAGTATTGAGCCTATATGATTGATGCATTATACATATCAATCTAATTTCCTTCTTGAGTGCTCTTATGATTACATGATTCTCTAGAACTTGCTTTAAACCGCTTGAGACTATATTGATATATGTGATAACATGAATATGATAGAGGCATTAGGATTATAACCAGGGCCAAACAACCATCCATTATTAATGTTCCAAGAGAACATCCCCACTAGTGAGCCAATTTGAGCCTACATTAAATATGCTATTTTATTGGTAACCACAACTTACACCTAGCCTAAATATACTTATATCCTTACCCTTGTTCTAAAGATGGATTATATATTTTGAGACATATTGCAAAAAAAAAAAGGGATATTTTTAGTTGAAAATTTGGGTTGGAAACAAAATATAAGTGTGGGGGAAGAAAAGAAAAAAAAAAGTCAAGAGAAAAAGAAAGGGATCATTGTCAAATACATTCCCATATTGAAAAAAAAAAATCATCTCTTAAAATTTTGGTTAAAGAAAAAGATGTTATAAAGTTGGTTAGAATGAAGCAAAGGCTCAACATGAATATTTAGCCTATATTATTATGTGCTTTATAAGAGTTTTGAGAAGTTTTATTTGCAAAATCTTATTTTGTCTCTAAATTCTATGAAGTCTTTGGAACCTTTGTAATATCTTTTATCTTTTATTCTTTAACCACATTACAACCCCTTGGCCCCATTACAACCTTGATTAAAGACCTCTTGATTTATGAAGTTGCATGATGTAAATAGTGGAGAATAGGTGGACAAGCAAGCATATGGTAGAAGTGTTTTCATGAGATTGATTGAGTGTAAACACTTTACCACTACTTTGAAGAGTGAAAATTATGAGAGTATAGTGAGGAGTTGAGATTAAGTTTGAATATGCACTATTTTGATTGAAATATGTTATGTTAATATTGGCTTAACTCAAACTATTTACATTCAAGCAAGATTTTTTGTGAATTTGTTTAAGCTATTGATTAGTTTATAAGACTTGTCCAATGATTATCTCTAATTTATATTGGAAGGGTTAGTTGTAATTATTATTATTATTATTATTTTTTATGTCTTCAATGTTTGTGGAAACCCTCACGAGACTAAACTCGTCCACTAGGGACACCTAGGGGTTTAAAGGCTTCTGTCACATGCTAAGTGCCACCGTGATTTCCTACGAAAGTGGATTAGATTAGATTTTCTTATTTTATTTTTATTTTGTTTTGCTCGAGGACTAGCAAAAAGCTAAGTGTGGGGGTATTTGATAAGCTCATAAAATATACATTTTATGTCTTTCTACCTTTAGTTTTTGTTATGTTTTCGATCTTTATCTTGTTTACTTATAATATGTTTTCGAATTCTAGGTACAATGAGGAGAATGAAGTCAAAAGATGTTAATAATGATGGTAAAGAGCATACAAAATCATAATCACAAGATGGAAGAAGACTTGGGAGTCAAAAATATCAATTTCTGGTTGAAAAGCAATCAGGCAGATTTGACCTCCGGAGCTTGTTTCAAGGAAAACATGATGTTAGAGTCTTTATTTGAAGAAACTTCCTTCTTGAGTTTTGAAGTTGACTTGATTATCTTTCCAGCAATATATTATGAGCCCAAATCGGATAAGAAATGGACATTCAAAATGGCGCTATAAGATCTCCCTAAAGAACCCTGCGGCCAGAAAAACCCTAATCGCAAATCTGAAAAAAAGGCAAAAACGTGATTTTTGCACCTCCAGGCTTACTTGTGCGGAAATGACTTATTCTCAGGGTTTTAAAGCTCTATAAATACCATCTTTTGAGGCACAAACTAGACATCTTTTGAGGAGACTCAAGGGATCATCATTATTCTTCTTCTTCTTCTACATTCTTTTATTTTCTTTTTAGTTTTATGTATATATTATCTATGCCTATGCTAGGCTAAACTTTTATTTGGTTAAGGGTGATTTCAATGCCCTAGACATGTTATGTAATTAATTTTCAGAATCTATTTACCATTGTTTTCTGTCAAAGTTGCTTATGTTCTTCCATTAAAATTGTTCATGATGATGTTTTGATTTGTTTAGGTGGCCAACTAGATAAATCTTGATAATTGTCTAATTCTAGTTTAGGAGTCTTGATCCGTGTAATTGTCTTGATTTCTTATTCATAAGTGGCAATTTGTGATTAATGATTATGGTCAAGTTTTCAACAATTGCAAGTGGAACATAACCTAAGTTGAACAATCCGAGCTTATGTGTTTGTTGCTTAGATCAACCTATCTTTCTCATCATAAAGCTGCTATTAAATTGAACTTAGAGAGCTTATTTTAAGTTGTTTGATAGTTAGTGATTAAATAGAGAGCTTGTTCTATTTAACGACAAACTAAGGAAAGATTGGGGTAACAGAGCTTGTTGTTATCTACGGTTGTTAACTTTGATAGCTAATTAATGTTGATAGATATGAAATTTATTCTTAATGATGTCTAGTGGTGGAGAATGAAACCTTAACCATATTTTTCATATTTGATTTTTCTTAATTACTTGTTTTCTCATTCTTATTGTTAACTTTAGTTTAAATATGATTTCAAAATCCCTTTACTTTTGTGATGCACCCAAAAGAGTGTATCTTATTTAACCTTGCACTAAAAAGATAAATTGTAAGTATAGTAGTTAGCAAGGGTCGAGTCCTCAGGGATTGGGTTTTAGTTTATAAGTTAATAGTTTAAAACTTAAATTCAAGAACAATAAAAGAAAAGGGGTTTTTGAAGCCAGATTTAAACTAAAGTAAATAATAAGAATAAGATGGAAGGCGGTATAACCAGCCAATAAAAATATATATACTAAATTAGGCGGTATAACCAGCCAATAAAAATAAAACAAAGTTAATATACAAATTAGGCGGTATAACCAGCCAATAAAAATAAATATACTTTCAAAAATAAGCAAACTAGAAAAGTAAGAAAACAAGTAAGTAAGAAGAATCAAATATGAAAAATATGGTTAAGGTTTCATTCTCCACCACTAGACATCATTAAGAATCAATTTCAGATCTATCAATATCAACCAACTATCAAAGTTAACAACCGTAGATAACAACAAGCTCTGTTATCCCAATCTTTCCTTAGTTTGTCGTTAAATAGAACAAGCTCTCTATTTAATCTCTAACCATTAAACAACCTAGAATAAGCTCTCTAAGTTCAATTTAATGGCAGCTTTATGATGAGAAAGATAGGTTGATCTAAGCAACAAACACATAAGCTCGGATTGTTCAACTTAGGTTATGTTCCACTTTGCAATTATTGAAAACTTGACCATAATCATTAATCACAAATTGCCACTTATGAATAGGAAATCAAGACAATTACATGGATCAAGACTCCTAAACTAGCAATAGATAATTATCAAGATCTATCTAGTTGTACACCTAAACAAATCAAGACAACATCATGAACAATTCTTGTAGAAGAACATAAGCAACTTTGATAGAAAATTAATGATAGATAGAATCTGAAAATCAATTATAAAACATGTCTAGGGCTTTGAGATCACCCTTAACCAAATAGAAGTTTAGCCTAGCATAGGCATTATAAACATAAAATTAAATAGAATCTAAGAAGAAAATAAAAGAAAGAAAGAAGAAGAAGAAGAATATTAATTATCCAACCTCTTGCTCTTTCTAAAGAAAAAGAAAACTAGAGAAAAGAAAGAAGAAGAAAACATAGAGAATTTTATTACAATGGCTAATATCCTACCTATCTACAATATGATCCCTTACAATCATCCAAGGCCCTCTATTTATACACATTTTGGAGGGCTAAATGACAAGAGACAAGCTTTACAAATTTCAAAGGTAGGTATATGACGATTTTGATCAGCCAAATTGATGGTCGATTTCGTCAATATTGGAGGCCTGATCTGATCACATGGTCTTCTAGACAAAGGTTCCCCTATCAGTTACGGAACCATAGCCGTTGGAATCAGCTCATTTGCTGATGTGTTTAAGCAGATATGGGCAAAATACGAAAACATGTCAGCACAGACGTCATTGCACATCAGCCACCTTGATGGTCGATTTCTTCAATATTGGAGGCCTGATCTGATCACATGGTCTTCTAGACAAAGGTTCCCCTATCAGTTACGGAACCATAGCCGTTGGAATCAGCTCATTTGCTGATGTGGATAAGAAGATATGGGCATAATACAAAAACATGTCAGCACAGATGTCATTACACATCAGCCACCTTGATGGTCGATTTATTCAATATTGGAGGCCTGATCTGATCACATGGTCTTCTAGACAAAGGTTCCCCTGTCAGTTACGGAACCATATCCGTTGGAATCAGCTCATTTGCTGATATGGATAAGAAGATACGGGCATAATACGAAAACATGTCAGCACAGACATCATTGCACATCACCCAACTTGATGGTCGATTTCGCTAGGGAAAACGACTCCGTTTTAAGAAGTGTAAAACATGAAAAAGATAGATATGCCTCTTAGCTTTGCATGGCTACAAATTTCAGCCTTATTGCTTCAGTGAAACTCGAGATATAGCTGATATGGCAAAAGGTGTCGGAACTGAAACTGAACTGGATTTGCCCTTAATTCTAGTAATCTGAAATCACTCAAAGAAACTTGTGAAAAACACCAAAATACATAAAAATATAAAAGATCATAAACACAATTAGACTAAACAATAATAACTCGTATTTGACACAAAACATTAATAAAACATAACTAAAAACTATATAATTATACGAGTTATCACACCCCCACACTTAGATTGTTGCTAGTCCCTAGCAACGACTCAAAAAATAAAATAAGAAAATCTAATCTAATCCATTTTCGTAGGAAATCACGGTGGCACTTAGCATGTGACACAAGCCTTTAAACCCCTAGGTGTCCCTAGTGGACGAGTTTAGTCTCGTGAGGGTTTACTAGAACGATACCCACAAACATTGAAAAACTAAAATATAAATAAACTGCATATACTAAAAATATTTACTCCTAATCCTTTCAATACAAATTAGATACAATATTTGAACAAGTCTTATAAACTAATCAATAGCTTAAAGAATTTCACAAAAATTCATGCTTGAATGTAAATTGTTTGAGTTAAGCCAATATTAACATAACATATCTCAATCAAAATAGTGCATGTTCAAATTTAATCTCAACTTCTCACATGATATACCCTTATGATTTTCACTCTTTAAAGTAGTGGTGAAGTGTTTACACTCAATCAATCTCATGAAAACAGTTCTACCATATTCTTGCTTGTCCACCTATTCTCCACTATTTAGATCATACAACTTCATGAATCAAGAGGTCTTTAATCAAGGTTGTAATGGGGCCAAGGGGTTTGTAATGTGGTTGAAGAACAAAAGGATAAAGATATCACAAAGGTTCCAAAGAGTTCATAAAGTTTAGAGACATAAAAAGATCATACAAAGAAACGTCTCAAAACTCTTTACAAGTACATAGTCACCTAGGCCGGATATTCATGTTGGGCCTTTTCTTCATTCTAAACAACTTTGTAACATCTTTTTCTTTTTCCCAAAATTCAAGAGATGATTCATATTTGTTTTTTCTTTTTTTTGACTTTTCTTTTCTTTCCCCCCCCACACTTATTTCTTGTTTCTAACCCAAATTTTCAATAGATCTTCCTTGTCTTTGCAACTTGTCTCAAAACATGCTAATTCATCTTTGGAACAAAGGTAAGGATATAAGTATATTTAGGTTAGGGACAAGTTATGGTTACCAAAGAGATAGCTTATTCAATGTAGGCTCAAATTGGCTCACTAGGGGTGTGTTCTCTTGGAACATCAATAAGGGATGGCTGTTTGGCCCTGGCTAAAAATTCTAATGCCTCTATCATATTCATGTTGTCACATGCATCAATATAGTCTCAACAAGGTCTAAAGCAAGTTCTAGAGAATCATGTAATCATAAGAGCACTCAAGAAAGAAATTAGATTGATTTGTATAATGCGTCAATCATTATAGGCTCAAAAACTCACAAGGATGATTATACAAGTCAGATTAAGTCTAAACATGCTTCTTTCTCAATCAACATATCATATTAACATTGGCTCATAAAACGATTGATATCAAGTTCAATTCTCATGAAAATCTTCTCACTAATAAATCTGTTTTAGACTTATGCAATTCATATCTCATCATAGTATTGAAAAGGAACTAAAACACACCAAAAATAATAATAAAGACTCATAAAAAAAAAATTGTAGACAAAAATAAAAGAAATCCTAAATTATTCCCCCCACACTTAATTCTTACATTGTCCTCAATGTAAGTCTATTAACCCAAATGAAAGAATCATGTGTAAGAGAAAAGAACTGATAACATAAGAATAGGAACAACTAAGACTCAAAACAAAACAAACTCATGCAACCTAAATAATCCTAAAATACTAAACAAAAATTAACAAGTAAACATAAAAAGATTAAAATCAAACTGACAAGGTATGTCTCAAGTCTCCCTTACTCAGACCTTGTTCAGAATGAATATTTCTAAATTGCTTAAAACACAACAAACTTTTTTTTATTTTTTTATTTTTTTATTTTTGAAAAGAAGAAATCAAGCTGACAAGGTATGTCTCAAGTCTCCCTTACTCAGACCTTGTTCAAAATGAATACTTCTAAATGGCTTAAAACACATCAATTTTTTTTTTTTTTTTTAGCAAAATATGTCCCTTACCCCCTACTAAAGGTAGAATTTAGGAGATATTACCTGCAGAGGTTGCTAACCACTTATTATAACTGAGACACAACAAACAAAATGTTAGATAATGTCACAAAGACAAAGTGCAATCCACTCCTTGCTCGTCCATATCTCTTTTTCTTTTTCCGAGCGTTTGCGAAACAACCGTAGCAGATAAACACTCATAAGCTTGGAGCTTTTTGAGTAAATCTTCAATGGTTGTAGCAGAAATTATGGTTTTCCTTGCCTCTGAAAACATGAATCCATTATCCACAGCATTATCTAAATATGAAAGCAAATTACTAAAATAACCATTAATATTAAGCAAACCAATGGGTTTCTTATTTGTGACCAAAGATGACCAAGAAGCCACGCAAGCTATTTCTTCCAATGTACCCAGACCTCCTGGTAAAGCAATGAATGCATCGGCAGAATGGTACATGATTGTTATCCGTTCAGGGATACTCCAGACTTGTATTTCCTTACCCAAGGTAGGTCCACAAAAATCTGTGAATAGTTTTGGCACGATTCCTAGAACTGGACTTCCTCCGGCGTGTGCTGCTGTAGCGACTGCTCCCATTAAACCCGTACTACCGCCTCCATAAATCAACTGGATCTTTTGTTGGGCAAGTATTACTCCAACTCTTATGGCTTCATCAGCGAATATGTTATTTTTCCCTGGATAAGCACCTCCAAAAACACAAATTTTTTTAATGCGTTGGGACGAAGTACTTTCCATTTTTTTTTTCTTTTTTTTTTTTTTTTTCGAGTGCCTGAAAGAGAATGAGTACATGGTGTAATATATAGAGGACTGAGTAGTGAATCAGACAAGAGTAATAATGCCGCCGAAAGTGTATCTGACCTGTCAGAAGAAAATGTTAACCTAACAAAAGATTTTTGCGTGATTTCAGGAAGAAAATCAAAAAGAGAAGAAAAATCAACCGTAAAAGTCAAGAGTAATAATGTCGCCGAAAGTGTATTTGACCTGTCAGAAGAAAATGTTAACCTAACAAAAGATTTTTGCGTGATTTCAGGAAGAAAATTAAAAAGAGAAGAAAAATCAACCGTAAAAGACAAACAAAAAAAATGAGAATAATTACACAAATTGAATAACACGTAAATTAAACCAAAATAAAGTTATTGCAAATCAAACCAAAAGCTGAGAAGTCGTTTATTGTAGTTGTGATTGTGGCTCACATCTTCCTCTGGTTTTACGTCCAGAAACGGCTTGAACGCCTTCTATGAGTCGAGGATATGCTTCCCATCCAGTTTTCTTACAAGCTGGCAAACAGGGTCTTTTAACATCAGATTCCCAAGATGTTGCCATTCCCTTTGGAATTGCGGCCATAAATCAAGAATTTCTCTTTGTACGTCTCCACTAGGATGCGTCTCAAGAGAAAGTTGGATATTACCCAAATTCTCCTTACTCAGTCCATCCTTAATGAATTCAATTTTATCATCTCGATTAGAGGACGGAATCCCAATAGAACGACATTTACCGTTACACGTCCATCGTGCACATTTGTGGCAATTTGAACTCATGCGCTTTGCTCGTCGCTTCTTTGCAAAAGTGCTTCTACCTGTACCTGGTAAATGCAAAACAGGAAGATATTCATCTTCTCGTACCTTGGCTTCAATTATCCAACGTATGTCGTCAGGAATCCCTTTGTGCATAAGCATTCTTAATCTTTCAAGTCGAACTTGGTAAAGCTTCAGTAAAATATTTCGAGGAAAAGGAGGAAATCGTTTCTGCAATCTTGTGAGAATATCATCCATCCTGAAAAAAATGAAAAAAATTGAAAGAGAAATTGGAAGAGAAATTTATATACAATATCAGTTTTGTGGGTAGCTGATGGAACCGATTTAAATAATCACGGAGTACCGTTATCCGCCATTTAACCGGGGTAAAAAATTAAAAATTATTTTCAAAACAAGGATCAGAAAGAAAAACAACATAAAAAGACTCAAAAACAAAACACTCTAAATAAAATCCTAAATTCTTCCCCCCACACATAACTCTTACATTGTCATTAATGTAATGCTATTATCCCCCAATGCAAGAATTATATGTAAGAGAAAAGAACTATTAAACAAAAGAAACTTATGCAGCCTAAATGAACTTAAAAGCAGTAAACACAATTACCAAAGAAACATAAGAAATAAAATAAAAAAAATAAAAATAATAAAAGAAAAAGGAAAAGAAAGAGAAAGCAAATCTGAATATGGAAGGTTGGCAATTTCATCTTTAACTGGGCTGCCTTCCCAATTGACACTTGAGTTAGTGTTTTGAATCTAACCAACACCCCTTCTTGGCTTTTTAGGCTTGTCAGGCTCATACATGAAATTTCCCAAATTTATGCGTTTGAGAGGTAGCTTTCTTTGCACAACAGTGGATGCATTCTCCATTACAAGTATTATTCCATAATCCTTGGTGGTGCATATCTCATCGAGGAATGGTGCATCTTTTGGTACTTGTTGAATGACATCCACAAACAAACTGTTTAAGGTTTCCAGCGTGTCTTGTTCATGTTCATCCTCCTTGAACTTTGCGAATCTACTAGGAAAAGGTGGAGAAGAAACATTAGTAAAAATTGGAATCTCAAACGTTACCTCAGGTGCCGAAATACTCTTATTTGGATCATTGGCTTCATTATCCTCAAGAATAGAATTCATCTCTAATTTTGTCTCATCCTCATCTTGTTCCTCATTCCTCAAGGTCACAATAGTAGCATTCTCCTTTGGGTTAATCATCGTTTGGGCAGAGAGTTCTTCAGATCTTTGTGCTACCCATACCACCATACTACTAGCCAATAGGCTCATTTGCCTTTCCAAACTCCGGATACTTGCCCTTGTTTCCTGTTGAAATTGCAAAGTATTAGTAACAAGAGAATCGACAAGATCTTCTAAAGAAGTACCTGAGTTTTGAGTCATATGTGGTGGTTGAAGAAGATCTGGTTCTTGAGACCATGATTGATTGAAGCTAGATGGATGAGTGTAATTGGCATAAGGATCTACTTCTTGGTAATTTTCTGAGTAGCCATAATTAGTATGATCCCACCATCCCTCATGGTAAGTGTTTGAGTAATGATCATACAGTTGGTCTTGGAACACTTGATGGCCTTGACATCCTCCCATGGCCAATTGTTGAACTGGGTAGGTGAGATTGGCTTGTTGATTTTCCATGTTCATGTATGCCACCAACTCTTCAAGTGTTAGATTGCTCAATTCCATCGTTTTTTTTTTTTTTTTTTTTTCAAAATTTGATAAGAAAAACTTGTATGTACAAGAAAAATAAAATTAATTACAACTGAAAATAAGAATAAACCAATGAACTAATAAACTATAGAAAGCAATCCCCGGCAACGGCGCCAAAAATTTGATGCACCCAAAAGAGTGTATCTTATTTAACCTTGCACTAAAAAGATAAATTGTAAGTATAGTAGTTAGCAAGGGTCGAGTCCTCAGGGATTGGGTTTTAGTTTATAAGTTAATAGTTTAAAACTTAAATTCAAGAACAATAAAAGAAAAGGGGTTTTTGAAGCCAGATTTAAACTAAAGTAAATAATAAGAATAAGATGGAAGGCGGTATAACCAGCCAATAAAAATATATATACTAAATTAGGCGGTATAACCAGCCAATAAAAATAAAACAAAGTTAATATACAAATTAGGCGGTATAACCAGCCAATAAAAATAAATATACTTTCAAAAATAAGCAAACTAGAAAAGTAAGAAAACAAGTAAGTAAGAAGAATCAAATATGAAAAATATGGTTAAGGTTTCATTCTCCACCACTAGACATCATTAAGAATCAATTTCAGATCTATCAATATCAACCAACTATCAAAGTTAACAACCGTAGATAACAACAAGCTCTGTTATCCCAATCTTTCCTTAGTTTGTCGTTAAATAGAACAAGCTCTCTATTTAATCTCTAACCATTAAACAACCTAGAATAAGCTCTCTAAGTTCAATTTAATGGCAGCTTTATGATGAGAAAGATAGGTTGATCTAAGCAACAAACACATAAGCTCGGATTGTTCAACTTAGGTTATGTTCCACTTTGCAATTATTGAAAACTTGACCATAATCATTAATCACAAATTGCCACTTATGAATAGGAAATCAAGACAATTACACGGATCAAGACTCCTAAACTAGCAATAGATAATTATCAAGATCTATCTAGTTGTACACCTAAACAAATCAAGACAACATCATGAACAATTCTTGTAGAAGAACATAAGCAACTTTGATAGAAAATTAATGATAGATAGAATCTGAAAATCAATTATAAAACATGTCTAGGGCTTTGAGATCACCCTTAACCAAATAGAAGTTTAGCCTAGCATAGGCATTATAAACATAAAATTAAATAGAATCTAAGAAGAAAATAAAAGAAAGAAAGAAGAAGAAGAAGAATATTAATTATCCAACCTCTTGCTCTTTCTAAAGAAAAAGAAAACTAGAGAAAAGAAAGAAGAAGAAAACATAGAGAATTTTATTACAATGGCTAATATCCTACCTATCTACAATATGATCCCTTACAATCATCCAAGGCCCTCTATTTATACACATTTTGGAGGGGTAAATGACAAGAGACAAGCTTTACAAATTTCAAAGGTAGGTATATGACGATTTTGATCAGCCAAATTGATGGTCGATTTCGTCAATATTGGAGGCCTGATCTGATCACATGGTCTTCTAGACAAAGGTTCCCCTATCAGTTACGGAACCATAGCCGTTGGAATCAGCTCATTTGCTGATGTGTTTAAGCAGATATGGGCAAAATACGAAAACATGTCAGCACAGACGTCATTGCACATCAGCCACCTTGATGGTCGATTTCTTCAATATTGGAGGCCTGATCTGATCACATGGTCTTCTAGACAAAGGTTCCCCTATCAGTTACGGAACCATAGCCGTTGGAATCAGCTCATTTGCTGATGTGGATAAGAAGATATGGGCATAATACAAAAACATGTCAGCACAGATGTCATTACACATCAGCCACCTTGATGGTCGATTTATTCAATATTGGAGGCCTGATCTGATCACATGGTCTTCTAGACAAAGGTTCCCCTGTCAGTTACGGAACCATATCCGTTGGAATCAGCTCATTTGCTGATATGGATAAGAAGATACGGGCATAATACGAAAACATGTCAGCACAGACATCATTGCACATCACCCAACTTGATGGTCGATTTCGCTAGGGAAAACGACTCCGTTTTAAGAAGTGTAAAACATGAAAAAGATAGATATGCCTCTTAGCTTTGCATGGCTACAAATTTCAGCCTTATTGCTTCAGTGAAACTCGAGATATAGCTGATATGGCAAAAGGTGTCGGAACTGAAACTGAACTGGATTTGCCCTTAATTCTAGTAATCTGAAATCACTCAAAGAAACTTGTGAAAAACACCAAAATACATAAAAATATAAAAGATCATAAACACAATTAGACTAAACAATAATAACTCGTATTTGACACAAAACATTAATAAAACATAACTAAAAACTATATAATTATACGAGTTATCATTTTGTTTACTTGTTTTTAAGTGATAAACTATTAACTTATAAACTAAAACCCAATCCCACTCGACCCTTGCTAATCACAATACTCTACAATTGATTTTTTTTAGTGCAAGGTTAAATAAGATACACTTTTTGGGTGCATCAAGTTTTTGGCGCCGTTGCCGGGTATTGCTTTCTTTAGTTTATTTGTTACTTGGTTTATTCTTATTTTCAGTTCTAATTAGTTTTATTTTCTTTTACATACAGGTTTTTCTTTTCAAATAAAAAAAAAACGATGGTATTGAGCAATCTAACACTTGAAGAGTTGGTGGCATACATGAACATGGAGAATCAACAAGCCAATCTCACCTTCCTAGTTCAACAATTGGCCATGGGAGGATGTCAAGGCCATCAAGTGTTCCAAGACCAACAGTATGATCATTACTCAAACACTTGCCATGAGGGATGGTGGGATCATACAAATTATGGCTACTCAGAAAATTATCAAGAAGTAGATCCTTATGCCAATTACACTCATCAATCTAGATTTATTCAATCATGGTCTCAAGAACCAGATTTTTTTCAGCCATCACATATGACTCAAAACTCAGGTACTTCTTTAGAAGATCTTGTCTATTCTCTTGTTACTGATACTTTACAATTTCAACAGGAAACAAGGGCAACCATCCAGAGTTTGGAAAAGCAAATGAGCCAATTGGCTAGTAGTGTGGTGGGATGGGTAGCACAAAGATCTGAAGAACTCCCTGCCCAAACGATGACTAACCCAAATGAGAATGCTACTATTGTGACCTTGAGGAATGAGAAACAAGATGACGATGAGACAAAATTATAGATGGATTCTATTCTTGAGGATAATGAAGCCACAAATCCAAATAAGAGTACTTTGGCAACTGAGGTAACGTTTAAGGTTCCAATTTTTACTAATGTTTCTTTTCCACCTTTTCCTAGTAGATTTGCAAAGTTCAAGGAGGAGGAACATGAACAACACATGCCGGAAATCTTAAACAACTTGTTTGTGGATGCCATTCAACAAGTATCAAAATATGCTCCATTCCTCGATGAGATATGCACCACAAAGGATGATGGAATAATACTTGTAATGGAGAATGCATCCACTGTTGTGCAAAGAAAGCTTCCTCTCAAACGCATAAATTTGGGAAATTTCATGTATGAGCCTGACAAGCCTAAAAAGCCAAGAAGGGGTGTTGGTTAGGTTCAAAACACTAACTCAAGTGTTAATTGGGAAGGCAGCCCAATTAAAGAAGAAATTGCCAACCTGCCATATTTAGATTTGCTTTCTCTTTCTCTTTCTCTTTCTTTTCCTTTTCCTTTTTCTTTTATTATTTTTATTTTTATTGATTTTATTTTTATTTTTTATGTTTAGTATTTTATGATTATTTAGGTTGCATGAGTATGTTTTGTTTTAAGTCTTAGTTGTTCCTATTCTTATGTTATTAGTTCTTTTCTCTTACACATAATTCTTTCATTTGGGTTAATAGACTTACATTGAGGACAATGTAAGAATTAAGTGTGGGGGGGAGGATTTAGGATTTCTTTTATTTTTGTCTACTATTTTTTTTATGAGTCTTTATTATTATTATTATTTTTAGTGTGTTTTAGTTCCTTTTTAATACAATGATGAGATATGAATTGAATAGGTCTGAAACTGATCATTAGTGGTAAGATTTTCATGAGAATTAAGCTTGATATCACTATTTTTCATGAGCCAATGTTAATATGATATGTTGATTGAGAAAGAAGCATGTTTAGACTTGATATTGACTTGTATAATCATCCTTGTGAGTATTGAGCCTATATGATTGATGCATTATACATATCAATCTAATTTCCTTCTTGAGTGCTCTTATGATTACATGATTCTCTAGAACTTGCTTTAAACCGCTTGAGACTATATTGATATATGTGATAACATGAATATGATAGAGGCATTAGGATTATAACCAGGGCCAAACAACCATCCATTATTAATGTTCCAAGAGAACATCCCCACTAGTGAGCCAATTTGAGCCTACATTAAATATGCTATTTTATTGGTAACCACAACTTACACCTAGCCTAAATATACTTATATCCTTACCCTTGTTCTAAAGATGGATTATATATTTTGAGACATATTGCAAAAAAAAAAGGGATATTTTTAGTTGAAAATTTGGGTTGGAAACAAAAGATAAGTGTGGGGGAAGAAAAGAAAAAAAAAGTCAAGAGAAAAAGAAAGGGATCATTGTCAAATACATTCCCATATTGAAAAAAAAAAAAATCATCTCTTAAAATTTTGGTTAAAGAAAAAGATGTTACAAAGTTGGTTAGAATGAAGCAAAGGCTCAACATGAATATTTAGCCTATATTATTATGTGCTTTATAAGAGTTTTGAGAAGTTTTATTTGCAAAATCTTATTTTGTCTCTAAATTCTATGAAGTCTTTGGAACCTTTGTAATATCTTTTATCTTTTATTCTTTAACCACATTACAACCCCTTGGCCCCATTACAACCTTGATTAAAGACCTCTTGATTTATGAAGTTGCATGATGTAAATAGTGGAGAATAGGTGGACAAGCAAGCATATGGTAGAAGTGTTTTCATGAGATTGATTGAGTGTAAACACTTTACCACTACTTTAAAGAGTGAAAATTATGAGAGTATAGTGAGGAGTTGAGATTAAGTTTGAATATGCACTATTTTGATTGAAATATGTTATGTTAATATTGGCTTAACTCAAACTATTTACATTCAAGCAAGATTTTTAGTGAATTTGTTTAAGCTATTGATTAGTTTATAAGACTTGTCCAATGATTATCTCTAATTTATATTGGAAGGGTTAGTTGTAATTATTATTATTATTATTATTATTTTTTATGTCTTCAATGTTTGTGGGTATCGTCCTAGTAAACCCTCACGAGACTAAACTCGTCCACTAGGGACACCTAGGGGTTTAAAGGCTTCTGTCACATGCTAAGTGCCACCGTGATTTCCTACGAAAGTGGATTAGATTAGATTTTCTTATTTTATTTTTATTTTGTTTTGCTCGAGGACTAGCAAAAAGCTAAGTGTGGGGGTATTTGATAAGCTCATAAAATATACATTTTATGTCTTTCTACCTTTAGTTTTTGTTATGTTTTCGATCTTTATCTTGTTTACTTATAATATGTTTTCGAATTCTAGGTACAATGAGGAGAATGAAGTCAAAAGATGTTAATAATGATGGTAAAGAGCATACAAAATCATAATCACAAGATGGAAGAAGACTTGGGAGTCAAAAATATCAATTTCTGGTTGAAAAGCAATCAGGCAGATTTGACCTCCGGAGCTTGTTTCAAGGAAAACATGATGTTAGAGTCTTTATTTAAAGAAACTTCCTTCTTGAGTTTTGAAGTTGACTTGATTATCTTTCCAACAATATATTATGGGCCCAAATCGGATAAGAAATGGACATTCAAAATGGCGCTATAAGATCTCCCTAAACAACCCTGCGGCCAGAAAAACCCTAATCGCAAATCTGAAAAAAAGGCAAAAACGTGATTTTTGCACCTCCAGGCTTACTTGTGCGGCAATGACTTATTCTCAGGGTTTTAAAGCTCTATAAATACCATCTTTTGAGGCACAAACTAGACATCTTTTGAGGAGACTCAAGGGATCATCATTATTCTTCTTCTTCTACATTCTTTTATTTTCTTTTTAGTTTTATGTATATATTATCTATGCCTATGCTAGGCTAAACTTTTATTTGGTTAAGGGTGATTTCAATGTCCTAGACATGTTATGTAAATAATTTTCAGAATCTATCTACCATTGTTTTCTGTCAAAGTTGCTTATGTTCTTCCATTAAAATTGTTCATGATGATGTTTTGATTTGTTTAGGTGGCCAACTAGATAAATCTTGATAATTGTCTAATGCTAGTTTAGGAGTCTTGATCCGTGTAATTGTCTTGATTTCTTATTCATAAGTGGCAATTTGTGATTAATGATTATGGTCAAGTTTTCAACAATTGCAAGTGGAACATAACCTAAGTTGAACAATCCGAGTTTATGTGTTTGTTGCTTAGATCAACCTATCTTTCTCATCATAAAGCTGCTATTAAATTGAACTTAGAGAGCTTATTTTAAGTTGTTTGATAGTTAGTGATTAAATAGAGAGCTTGTTCTATTTAACGACAAACTAAGGAAAGATTGGGGTAACAGAGCTTGTTGTTATCTACGGTTGTTAACTTTGATAGCTAATTAATGTTGATAGATATGAAATTTATTCTTAATGATGTCTAGTGGTGGAGAATGAAACCTTAACCATATTTTTCATATTTGATTCTTCTTAATTACTTGTTTTCTCATTCTTATTGTTAACTTTAGTTTAAATATGATTTCAAAATCCCTTTACTTTTGTTTACTTGTTTTTAAGTGATAAACTATTAACTTATAAACTAAAACCCAATCCCACTCGACCCTTGCTAATCACAATACTCTACAATTGATTTTTTTTAGTGCAAGGTTAAATAAGATACACTTTTTGGGTGCATCAAGTTTTTTGGCGCCGTTGCCGGGTATTGCTTTCTTTAGTTTATTTGTTACTTGGTTTATTCTTATTTTCAGTTCTAATTAGTTTTATTTTCTTTTACATACAGGTTTTTCTTTTCAAATAAAAAAAAACGATGGTATTGAGCAATCTAACACTTGAAGAGTTGGTGGCATACATGAACATGGAGAATCAACAAGCCAATCTCACCTTCCTAGTTCAACAATTGGCCATGGGAGGATGTCAAGGCCATCAAGTGTTCCAAGACCAACAGTATGATCATTACTCAAACACTTGCCATGAGGGATGGTGGGATCATACAAATTATGGCTACTCAGAAAATTATCAAGAAGTAGATCCTTATGCCAATTACACTCATCCATCTAGATTTATTCAATCATGGTCTTGAGCAATCTAACACTTGAAGAGTTGGTGGCATACATGAACATGGAGAATCAGCGAGTGTAAAGATTCTAGTGCCCCTTCCACATGGTCACTCAAGGCTAGTTCCCCTTTAGCATTCCCAATTATGTGATGTTTGCTAAGGACTATTTCCACACTATCTTCACCATCTAGCTCATAAGCTTGCTGCACTAGTGAGTCAATTATATCAATATTAAAAACAGAATGCACATCACTAGGATATCTCATGGCCTCAAAAATGTTAAAGCGAATTATTTCACCATCAAATTCCATACTTAAAGTGCCATCATGTACATCTATTTTAGTTCTTGCTGTTTTCAAGAATGGTCTCCCTAATAGAATAGGTGTGGGATTAGAAGACATCTCATCTTCCATCTCAATAACATAAAAGTCAACGGGAAAAACCAATTCATTAACCTGTACAAGAACGTCTTCTACAACTCCTCTTGGGTAAGTGTTAGAACGGTCAGCAAGTTGTATTATAACACCGGTTTCCTCTAATGGTACTAGATTCAATGAAGCATAAATTGAATATGGCATGACATTAATAGATGCCCCTAGATCTAGCATAGCACGCTCAAACCTGGTGTTGCCTATCTTACAAGGAATGGTTAACATACTTGGATCCTTGCATTTAGGTGGGAGTTTCTTTTGAAGAACAGCTGACACATTCTCCCCTACACTTACCTTTTCATTCCATTTCAACTTCCGTTTAGATGTGCGCAACTCTTTTAGGAACTTGGCATATCTTGGCACTTGCTTGATAGCATCTAGTAAAGGAATGTTCACCTCTACTTTCCGGAAGGTTTCCAAAATTTCCTTCTCTTGCTCCTCCTTCTTGGACTTTGCTAACCTGCTAGGAAAAGGTGGAGGAGTTATATAAGAAGGAAAGGATGGTTTAGGAATTACCTTTTTTAGTGGCTCGTTGGGATATGAAGAGGATGTCATGGTGTTGTTTTCCCCTTGAGCACTATCATTTTGTGGTGTCTCTAGCTGTTTTCCACTTCTTAAAGTTATAGCATTGGCATTCTCTCTTGGATTCACTATGGTTTGGGAAGGTAATTTCCCAGAATCCCTTGCTTGCATTTGACTCATGGTTGTTGCCAATTGCCCAATTTAAGTCTCCAAATTTCGAATACTTGTCTTTGTTTCCTATTGAAATTGAATTGTATTAGTAGAAAGAGCTTTAACAAGATCTTCAAGAGAAGTACCTGAATTTTGGGTGGGTGGCAGTTGTTGTCGGGTTTGGTATGGTTGTTGCACTCTTTGCTGAAAACCCAGTGGTCTGTTGTCAAATGGTGGAGGAATAGTTTGTGATTGGTTCCCTCCATAATTGAAGTTTGGATGATCCCTCCATCCTGGATTGTAAGTGTTTGAGTAGGGATCATATTTCCTTGATTGGTTCTGAAATACACCCATGGCATTCACATGTTCATTGGTGTCCTCTTGAAGTGTTGGACACATATCAGTTTGGTGCCGCATGTTTGAACATATGCCACAAGCCTTTATTTGCTGTATATTACCTACAGCCAATTGTTGAACAAGAGAAGTCAGTTTATCAAATTTTTGTTCAAGGGATGATATACTTACCTCATTAACTCTCTTGGGTTGTGGTGGTGGATCTTGTCTCATTGAGAATTGTTGAGAATTGGCTGCCATGTTGGAGATTAGAGTTCTAGCAGCCCCGGGAGTCTTATCAACTAGAGCTCCCCCACTAGCGGCATCTATCATACTTCTCTCCATAGGCATGAGACCTTCATAGAAGTATTGGATGAGAAGTTGTTCACTTATCTGATGGTGTGGACATGATGCACAGAGTTTCTTGAACCTCTCCCAATATTCATATAAGGACTCTCCATTGTATTGCCGAATCCCACATATCTCTTTTCTAATGTTGCCAGCCTTAGATGCTGGGAAATACCTTTCCAAGAATGCTTTCTTCAAATCATTCCATGTAGTGATGGTCCCGGATGGTAGATAGTAGAGCCATTCCTTTGCTGAATCAGCTAGAGAGAATGGGAAGGCTCTCAACTTAACTTGCTCTTCCGTGACTCCTGTTGGTCTCATGCTTGAGAAAACTACATGGAATTCCTTGAGGTGCTTATTTGGATCCTCTCCTACAAAACCATGAAAAGTTGGGAGAAGATGAATCAAACCAGATTTTAATTCAAAAGCTACCTCAAGATTAGCATATTCAATGCATAATGGTTGTTGATCCAAGTCCGAAGCGGCTAGCTCCTTGAGAGTTCGGTTGTCAGCTGCTGCCATCTCTCCTTGCTCCTCTTGGATGTTTTGGATCAACTCCTCGATTGGTTGTTGGTGAGAAGTTATAAATTCCCGAATTCTCCTAAGTCTTAAGTCTTCTTCAGGAGCTTGGAACATTCACTAATAAAAAAAAATAAAAGTAATAAGAAAGTAAATAATTAGAACTGAAAATATGAATAAACCAATAAACTAATAAACTAAAGAAAGCAATCCCCGGCAACGGCGCCAAAAACTTGATGCACTCAAAAGTGTGTATCTTATTTAACCTAGCACTTAAAAAGAATCAATTGTAGAGTATAGTGATTAGCAAGGGTCGAGTCCTCAGGGATTGGGTTTTAATCTATGAGTTATTAGTTTATAACTTATATTCAAAGAAAACAAAAGAAAAGGGGGTTTTGAAATAGTTTTAAAAAAAAAGCAAACATGAAAAGTAAGAAAACAAGTAATTAAGAAGAATCAAATATGAAAAATATGGTTAAGGTTTCATTCTCCACCACTAGACATCATTAAGAATCAATTTCATATCTATCAACATTAATTAGCTATCAAAGTTAACAACCGTAGATAAAAACAAGCTCTGTTATCCCAATCTTTCCTTAGTTTATCGTTAAATAGAACAAGCTCTCTATTTAATCTCTAACTATCAAACAACCTAGAATAAGCTCTCTTAGTTCAATTTAATAGCAGCTTTATGATGAGAAAGATAGGTTGATCTAAGCAGCAAACACATAAGATCGGATTGTTCAACTTAGGTTATGTTCCACTTTGCAATTATTGAAAACTTGACCATAATCATTAATCACAAGTTGCTACTTATGAATAGGAAATCAAGACAATTACACGGATCAAGACTCCTAAACTAGCATTAGACAATTATCAGGATTTATCTAGTTGGCCACCTAAACAAATCAAAACATCATCATGAACAATTTTAATGGAAGAACATAAGCAACTTTGATAGTAAACAATGATAAATAGATTCTGAAAATTAATTACATAACATGTCTAGGGCTTTGAAATCACCCTTAACCAACTAAAAGTTTAGCCTAGCATAGGCATTGTAAACATAAACATAAAATTAAAGGGAATCTAAGAAGAAAATAAAAGAAAGAAAGAAAAAGAAGAGGAATATTAATTATCCAGCCTCTTGCTCTCTCAAAAACAAAGAAACAAAGAAGAAATCAGAATTTGATGCTTGGGAAGTGTCAATTTCGTATGCCCCCTTGGTCTCTATTTATAGGCAATAGCTTGGGCATCAAACAAGTGAATTTCAGCTCTCTCCCTTCAATAAATGCTGACTTGTGGCTAAAGTTAAGGAAAAGTGGCTGAATTTTGTGTTTTAAGGAAAGATATAAGCCTTGGCAGCCAAGTTTGAATAAAGTAGGAAAGTTTTAGTCAAAGCACTCTTTAATGAAGAGAGATTATATTCTTGCAGCCAAAGTAAGTGTAAGGAAGGAAAGTCTTGGCTGATTTAATTCTCCTACTTTGACTAGGATTAGCTTTAAGGAAAGATACTTGAAATTAATGCAATTAATGCAAGTTGACAGCCACTAATCCTTCTTTGGCAATGATAAACTTAAATGTCAACTAGGGTATTAAGAAAAAGTTGTCATTTACGGCTAGGATTTTTTCTGCCACTAGGGTTTTTAGGGAGATATTCCAATGCCGATTTGGATGACCATTTCTTATCCGATTTAGGCCCATGACTAGTCGATGGAAAGGCAATCAAGTGATATTCAAAAGTCAAGAAGGAAGTTTCTTCGAATAAAGAGTCTAACATCATGTTTCTTAGCAACAAGCTCTAGAGGTCAAATCTGTCTTCTTGCTTTGCACCAAGAATTTGATCTTTTTGACTCCCAACTCTTTTTCCATCTTGTGATTGTGATTTTGTAAGGTCATTAACATCCTAATTGACATGTTTTGACTTCATCTCCTCCAAAATACCTACAAAGCATAAAAACCTAGTAAAATGTCAAGGAAGTAAGAATCAAAGCACAAAGTATAAAGAAATTAAATAGGAAAATGTATGAAATTAAGCACTTATCAGATTGTTCAACTTCGGTTATGTTCCACTTTGCAATTATCGAAAACTTGACCATAATAATTAATCACAAATTGCCACTTATGAATAGGAAATGAAGACAATTACACGGATCAAGACTCCTAAACTAGCAATAGATAATTATCAAGATCTATCTAGTTGTACACCTATATAAATCAAGACAACATCATAAAAAATTCTTGTAGAAGAACATAAGCAACTTTGATAGAAAATTAATGATAGATAGAATCTGAAAATCAATTATAAAACATGTCTAGGGCTTTGAAATCACCCTTAACCAAATAAAAGTTTAGCCTAGCATAGGCATTGTAAACATAAACATAAAATTAAAGAGAATCTAAGAAGAAAATAAAAGAAAGAAAGAAGAAGAAGAAGAATATTAATTATCCAGCCTCTTGCTCTCTCAAAAACAAAGAAACAAAAAAGAAATCAGAACTTTGATGCTTGGGAAAGTGTATTTTCGTTTGCCCCCTTGTTCTCTATTTATAGGCAATAGCTAGGGCATCAAACAAGTGAATTTCAGCTCTCTCCCTTCAATAAATGCTGACTTGTGGCTAAAGTTAAGGAAAAGTGGCTGACTTTTGTGTTTTAAGGAAAGATATAAGCCTTGACAGCCAAGTTTGAATAAAATAGGAAAGTTTTAGTCAAAGCACTCTTTAATGAAGAGAGATTATATTCTTGCAGCCAAAGTAAGTGTAAGGAAGAAAAGTCTTGGCTGATTTAATTCTCTTAATTTGACTAGGATTAGCTTTAAGGAAAGACACTTGCAATTAATGCAATTAATGCAAGTTGATAGCCACTAATCCTTCTTTGACAAGGATAAACATAAATGTCAGCTAGGGTATTAGGAAAAAAAATGTGATTTGCGGCTAGGGTATTTTCTGCCACTAGGGTTGTTTAGGGAGATATTCCAATGCCAATTTGGATGACCATTTCTTATCCAATTTAGGACCATGACCAACCGTTGGAAAGGTAATCAAGTAATCTTTAAAAGTCAAGAAGGAAGTTTCTTCGAATAAAGAGTGTAACATCATGTTTTCTAAGAAACAAGCTCCGGAGGTCAAATCTGTCTTCTTGCTTTGCACCAAGAATTTGATCTTTTTGACTCCCAACTCTTTTTTTCATCTTGTGATTGTGATTTTGTAAGCTTTTTAACATCCTAATTGACATGTTTTGACTTCATCTCCTCCAAAATACCAAAAAGCATAAAAACCTGGTAAAATGTCAAGGATGTAAGAATCAAAGCACAAAGTATAAGGAAATTAAATAGGAAAATGTATGAAATGAAGCACTTATCAGTCACGTTCCCTCACGATCTTTTGATTACAGACTTCTTGTATTTCTGCCTTATCCTTCCAATTCTCTATTTCTTCCTGGAGCATTCGATGTTCTTGCTCCATCTTCTCTCTTTCGATCTTGAATTCTTTCTTAGCGATCTCGAATTCTGAGATTTCTCTTGGCTGTGAAGAAATTGTTTGTGGTGGGACTCCCCCTGGAAGTATAACTGAATCTTTAACTCGACTGGCTTTCCATAGCAAATACTGTGGAGCGACACTATCACTAGGAGCTCCTAGCCTCGTTCTCCGAGTATCTTTCCATGCTCGAATTATCTGCTCGACCCTTTTTGACACATTTGGCTCCACATAAGAAAAATCTACTCGAATAAGCCCATGAGTCACTTGGATAAACTGTTTAGTTCCATATTGCCTTTTCACCATAAGCGGAGCATAACTCACGACCCCCCATGGACCCAGGAGTTGTACCCATGGTTCCCCGCAAGGGTATAACATTGGCACAAGGGGCATCCATGGTGCCATCCATTTTACTTTCTTGCTAGTAAGTGTCTGGAAAAATGCCACCCATTCTCCTTGTTTTTGCGCTTCGGCCACTTGCTTTTGCAAAATTCCTGAATCGAGGCTCCTCCTTGCAAATAAGGTTTTGTGAAAGAGCTTTTCTCATACTCGAAATGACTTTGAAGCAATACATATAGAAGCTGAGCACACCCTATGAAATGTCCTCGCCCTTTCCTTCGGCAAAATTTCAATGATCTTATGGTCTCTGCCAAGATTGCCGGTGATGGATTGCTATTGTTCTTGACCTGCTCAAAGAAATCCACTACTGTTGCTTCAATGTGTCCCAAAACCTTCGGAAAGATTATCATCCCATATATAGCCAGAGCGAAAGCATTCATTCCTTTTTCTTCATCCAAATGTCTTTCGATGAATGCTTTGAGAAAGTCCCAAGGTAGGCAAATATGTTCTCCTTTGCGTCTCAGATTGGAATCTCCTACTTTAATCCCAAGGATTTTAGTTAACTTTTTGCAAAGTCCAAACTTCATCTTTCTAACATATACTGTATCTGGACATTGAAGCTCTATCCCAAGTAAGACTGAGTATTCTTCAATGGTTGGGGTCATGTCCTCCCTATTGAAAGTAAAGCATCTGTATGATGGATCCCAAAAATGGATTGCTGTCCTGATTAGCGATTCTTCGATCATCACCGGGATAAGCAAGGCTATCTGCCCGTATTTCTGAGAGAATCTCATCTTTCTTTCTTTACTCACTTGTTCCCAGATATTTGCCAAACATGTCAAGTCATTTTGTGAAAGATCTAGGTTTATCTTCTCAGGCAGAGTTGATACAAAACCGACCGTCAAACAAGCCCCTTCTTCTTGCTGAGTCTTTTCAGACCAAATTCGTACATCATAGGTGGTTCGCACATAGACATTCACGGATGAGGCACAAACCCGACGTTCAGTGGATTCCATGAGAATTTACGATCGAACAATATATTGAAGCAAACACCTCATTATGGGATGCTAATGATGCCAATGATAATGATGTGGGAAGAAGACAACCACAAGAAAATAGAATCTGTTAGTGTAAATATATACAGATATAATAACAAAATAAGGTTCCGGAGAAAAATCGAATTTCCTTCAATCAATCACACGACTTCCTAAGTTTTGTTTATATGCTGGGTTCGGATTTCATATATCTAAAAGGTTCCCAAATTGTTCCCCACTTCTATCCGGAATGGACTAGTAAGGCACCCCGATCCTTGCCTATCGCAAGCCATGAACGGAAAGGTTTCAATTCGAGTGGGAGTATTTTCCAAGCTTGTGCGGAGATTATTATCTCACGAACGCGTAGGTACTTTACACCCCGAGAGTGCTTCGCTAGCCCATGAGGAGGTAGTGATAAGCTCATAAGATATACATTTTATGCCTTTCTACTTTTAGTTTTTGTTATGTTTTCGATCTTTATCTTGTTTACTTATAATATGTTTTTTAATTTTAGGTACAATAAAGAAAATGAAGTCAAAAGATGTCAATAATGATGGAAAAGAGCTTACAAAATCATAATCACAAGATCGAAGAAGACTTGGGAGTCAAAAATATCAATTTCTGGTTGAAAAGCAATCAGGAAGATTTGACCTCCGGAGCTTGTTGTAAGGAAAACGTGATCTTAGATTCTTTATTTGAAGAAACTTCCTTCTTAAATTTTGAAATTGACTTGATTATCTTTCCAACGATATATTATGGGCCCAAATCGGATAAGAAATGAGTATTCCAATTGGCGCTAGAAGATCTCCCTAAAGAACCCTGCGACCAGAAAAACCCTAATCGCAAATCTGAAAAAAAAGGCAAAAACGTGATTTTTGCACCTCCAGGCTTACTTGTGCGGCAAGTACTTATTCTCAGGGTTTTAAAGCTCTATAAATACCATCTTTTGAGCCACAAACTAGACATCTTTTGAGGAGACTCAAAGGATCATCATTCTTTTTCTTTTTCTTCTTCTCCATTCTTTTATTTTTCTTTTTAGTTTTATGTATATATTATCTATGCCTATGCTAGGCTAAACTTCTATTTGGTTAAGGGTGATTTGAATGCCCTAGACATGTTTTGTAATTGATTTTCAGATTCTATCTATCATTAATTTTCTATCAAAGTTGCTTATGTTCTTCTACAAGAATTGTTTATGATGTTGACTTGATTTATTTAGGTGTACAACTAGATAGATATTGATAATTATCTAATGCTAGTTTAGGAGTCTTGATCCGTATAATTGTCTTGATTTCCTATTCATAAGTGGCAATTTGTAATTAATGATTATGGTCAAGTTTTCGATAATTGCAAAGTGGAACATAACCTAAGTTGAACAATCCGAGCTTATGTGTTTGTTCCTCAGATCAACCTATCTTTCTCATCATAAAGCTGCCATTAAATTGAATTTAGAGAGCTTATTCTAGGTTGTTTGATGGTTAGAGATTAAATAGAGAGCTTGTTCTATTTAACGACAAACTAAGGAAAGATTGGGGTAACAGAGCTTGTTGTTATCTACAGTTGTTAACTTTGATAGTTGGTTGATATTGATAGATTTGAAATTGATTCTTAACGATGCCTAGTGGTGTAGAATGAAACCTTAACCATATTTCTCTCATATTTGATTTATTATTTCTTACTTGCATCTTACTTTTCTTGTTTACTTATTTTTTAAAATATTTCAAAACCCTCTTTACTTTTGTTGTCCTTGAATTTAAGTTTTAAACTATTAACTTATAAACTAAAACCCAATCCCTGAGGACTTGACCCTTGCTAACTACTATATTTACAATTGATTTTTTTAGTGCAAGGTTAAATAAGATATACTCTTTTGAGTGCATCAAATTTTTGGCGCCGTTGCCGGGGATTGCTTTATTTAGTTTATTGGTTTATTATTATTTTCAGTTGTAATTAATTTTATTTTTCTTGTACATACAAGTTTTTGTTTTCAAATTTCAAGCAAGAAGAGATGGCAGGTGCTACATCAAAACTTCAGAACCTTCAGAACCAACTAGACAATCTCATCTCCATAGTTCAACAAGTGACCATAAGTAAGATTCAACAATCAAGGCAGTGTGAAGTGTGCTTCATGATAGATCATCCAACCAATTGGTGCCCATACTACCAAAAGGATAATTTTGAAGCAGCCTATAATGTTGGAGAATACCAAAGCCATCAAGGGTTCCAAGGACGCCAGTATGATGCTTTCCCAAACACTTACAATGAGGGATGGTGGAATCATACTCATTATGGCTACTCGGGAGATTATCAAGAAGTAGATCCTTATGCTAATTACACTAATCAATTTGTCTTCAATCAACCATGGGATCAACAACAAGATTTTTTTGAGCCACCACCTCAAGACTCAGGTAATTCTTTAGAAGAACTTGTCAATTTTCTTGTTATTAATACTCTGCAACTTCAACAGGAAACAAGGGAAACAAAGGCAAGTATCCAGAGTTTGGAAAGGCAAATGAGCCTATTGGCTAGTAGTACGGTGGAATTAGTAGCACAAAGATCTGAAGCACTCCCTTCCCAATCGATGATTGATCCAAAGGAGAGTGTTAGTGCCACACAACTTGAGGATGAATCAGAAAATCCTAGGGAACCCGAGGATGAGAAAGAACTAAAGATGGATTCAACTATTGAAGATAATGAAGCTTCAATTCCGAAAGAGAGTACTTTGGCATCTGAGGTAACGTTTAAGGTTCCACTTTTTACTAATGTTTCTTCTCCACCTTTTCCTAGTAGATTTGCAAAGTTCAAGGAGGAAGAACATGAACAACACATGCCGGAAACCTTAAACAACTTGTTTATGGATGCCATTCAACAAGTATCAAAATATGCTCCATTCCTCGATGAGATATGCACCACAAAGGATGATGGAATAATACTTGTAATGGAGAATGCATCCACTGTTGTGCAAAGAAAGCTTCCTCTCAAACGCATAAATTTGGGAAATTTCATGTATGAGCCTGACAAGCCTAAAAAGACAAGAAGGGGTGTTGGTTAGGTTCAAAACACTAACTCAAATGTTAATTGGGAAGGCAGCCCAATTAAAGAAGAAATTGCCAACCTGCCATATTCAGATTTGCTTTCTCTTTCTTTTCCTTTTCCTTTTTCTTTTATTGTTTTTATTTTTATTGTTTTTATGTTTATTTGTTAATTTTTTGTTTAGTATTTTAGGATTATTTAGGTTGCATGAGTTTGTTTTGTTTTGAGTCTTAGTTGTTCTTATTCTTATGTTATTACTTCTTTTCTCTTACACATGATTCTTTCATTTGGGTTAATAGCATTACATTGAGGACAATGTAAGAATTAAGTGTGGGGGGAAGGATTTAGGATTTCTTTTATTTTTGCCTGTTATTTTTTTTATGAGTCTTTAATATAATAATTATTATTATTTTTAATGTGTTTTAGTTCTTTTTAATACAATGATGAGATATGAATTGTATAGATCTAAAACTAGTTATTAGTGAGAAGATTTTCATGAGAATTGCCTTATTGATGTTCCAAGAGAACATCCCCCTAGTGAACCAATTTGAGCCTACAATGAATAAGCTATTTCTTTGGTAACCATATCCTACACCTAGCCTAAACACATTTATTTCTTTTCCCTTGTTTTAAAGATGACTAGAATGCTTGAGACATATTGCAAAAACAAGGGATACTTTTTGAAAAATTGGGTTAGAACAAAAGATAAGTGTGGGGGAGGAGAGAGGCAAAAGTCAAGAGAAAAAGAAAAAGGAACATTGTAAAAATACATTCCCATGAAGAAAAAAAAAATTGAATCATCTCTTGAACTTTTGGTTAAAGAAAATAAAAAGAATGTTACAAGGTTGGTTAGAATGAAGTAAAGGCTCAACATGAAATATTCAGCCTATGTGATTATGTACTTCTAAAGAATATTGAGAAAGTTTTATTTGCAAAATTTATTTTGTCTCTAAATTCTATGAAGTCTTTGGAACATTTGTGATATCTTTTCTTTTTTATTCTTTAACCACAGTATTACCCCTTGGCCCCATTACAACCTTGATTAAAGACCTCTTGATTTATGAAGTTGCATGATCTAAATAGTGGAGAATAGGTGGACAAGCAAGCATATGGTAGAACTATTTTCATGAGATTGATTGAGTGTAAACACTTTACCACTACTTTAAAGAGTGAAAATCATGAGAGTATCCCATGTGAGAAAATTGAGATTAAGTTTGAATATGCACTATTTTGATTGAAATATGTTATGTTAATATTGGCTTAACTCATTTATTTACATTCAAGCATGATTTTTTGTGAAATTCTTTGAGCTATTGATTAGTTTATAAGACTTGTTCAAAGATTGTCTTTAATTTATATTTAAAGGATTAGGAGTAAACATTTTTAGTATATGTAGTTTATTTATATTTTAGTTTTTCAATGTTTGTGGGTATCATTCTAGCAAACCCTCACGAGACTAAACTCGTCCACTAGGGACACCTAGGGGTTTAAAGGCTTGTGTCACATGCTAAGTGCCATCGTGATTTCTTACGAAAGTGGATTAGATTAGATTTTCTTATTTTATTTTGTTTTGCTCGTGGATTAGCAAAAAGCTAAGTGTGGGGGTATTTGATAAGCTCATAAGATATACATTTTATGCCTTTCTACTTTTAGTTTTTGTTATGTTTTCGATCTTTATCTTGTTTACTTATAATATGTTTTTTAATTTTAGGTACAATAAAGAGAATGAAGTCAAAAGATGTCAATAATGATGGAAAAGAGCTTACAAAATCATAATCACAAGATGGAAGAATACTTGGGAGTCAAAAATATCAATTTTTGGTTGAAAAGCAATCAGGCAGATTTGACCTCCGGAGCTTGTTGTAAGGAAAACGTGATCTTAGATTCTTTATTTGAAGAAACTTCCTTCTTGACTTTTGAAGTTTACTTGATTATCTTTCCAACGATATGTTATGGGCCCAAATTGGATAAGAAATTAGTATTCAAAATGGCGCTAGAAGATCTTCCTAAAGAACCCTGCGGCCAGAAAAACCCTAATCGCAAATCTGAAAAAAAGGCAAAAACGTGATTTTTGCACCTCTAGGCTTACTTGTGCGCAAGGACTTATTCTCAGGGTTTTAAAGCTCTATAAATACCATCTTTTGAGCCACTGATGCACCCAAAAGAGTGTATCTTATTTAACCTTGCACTAAAAAGATCAATTGTAAGTATAGTAGTTAGCAAGGGTCGAGTCCTCAGGGATTGGGTTTTAATCTATGAGTTATTAGTTTATAACTTACGTTCAAAGAAAACAATAAAAGAAAAGGGGTTTTTGAAGCCAGATTTAAACTAAAGTAAATAATAAGAATAAGATGCAAGGCGGTATAACCAGCCAATAAAAATATATATACTAAATTAGGCGCTATAACCAGCCAATAAAAATATATATACTAAATTAGGCGGTATAACCAGCCAATAAAAATAAAACAAAGTTAATATACAAATTAGGCGGTATAACCAGCCAATAAAAATAAATATACTTTTAAAAATAAGCAAACTAGAAAAGTAAGAAAACAAGTAAGTAAGAAGAATCAAATATGAAAAATATGGTTAAGGTTTCATTCTCCACCACTAGACATCATTAAGAATCAATTTCAGATCTATTGATAACTCGTATAATTATATAGTTTTTAGTTATGTTTTATTATTGTTTTGTGTCAAATACGAGTTATTATTGTTTAGTCTAATTGTGTTTATGATCTTTTATATTTTTATGTAATTTGGTGTTTTTCACAAGTTTCTTTGAGTGATTTTAGATTACTAGAATTAAGGGCAAATCCAGTTCAGTTCCAGTTCCGACACCTTTTGCCATATCAGCTATATCTGAAGTTTCACTGAAGAAATAAGGCTGAAATTTGTAGCCGTGCAAAGCTAAGAGGCATATCTATCTTTTTCATGTTTTACACTTCTTGAAACGGAGTCGTTTTCCCTAGCGAAATCGACCATCAAGTTGGCTGATGTGCAATGACGTCTGTGCTGACCTGTTTTCGTATTTTGCCCATATCTGCTTATCCACATCAGCAAATGAGCTGATTCCAACGGCTATGGATCCGTAACTGATAGGGGAACCTTTTTCTAGAAGACCATGTGATCAGATCAGGCCTCCAACATTGACGAAATCGACCATCAAGTTGGCTGATCAAAATTGTCATACAATATGACGAAAATTGTTAGAAAAATTCACCCACCTATTATACCTACCTTTGAAATTTGTAAAGCTTGTCTATTGTCATTTAACCCTCCAAAATGTGTATAAATAGAGGGCCTTGGATTATTGTAGAGGATCATATTGTACATAGGTAGGATATTAGTCATTTTATTAAAATTCTCTAAGTTTTCTTCTTCTTTCTTTTCTCTAGTTTTTTTTCTTTTCTCTAGTTTTCTTTTTCTTTAGAGAGAGCAAGAGGTTGGATAATTAATATTCTTCCTCTTCTTCTTTCTTTCTTTTATTTTCTTCTTAGATTTTCTTTAATTTTATGTTTATGTTTATAATGCCTATGCTAGGCTAAACTTCTATTTGGTTAAGGGTGATTTCAAAGCCCTAGACATGTTTTATGATTGATTTTCAGATTCTATCTATCATTAATTTTCTATCAAAGTTGCTTATGTTCTTCTACAAGAATTGTTCATGATGTTGTCTTGAATTGTTTAGGTGTACAACTAGATAGATCTTGATAATTATCTATTGCTAGTTTAGGAGTCTTGATCCGTGTAATTGTCTTGATTTCCTATTCATAAGTGGCAATTTGTGATTAATGATTATGGTCAAGTTTTCAATAATTGCAAAGTGGAACATAACCTAAGTTGAACAATCCGAGCTTATGTGTTTGTTGCTTAGATCAACCTATCTTTCTCATCATAAAGCTGCCATTAAATTGAATTTAGAGAGCTTATTCTAGGTTGTTTAATGGTTAGAGATTAAATAGAGAGCTTGTTCTATTTAACGACAAACTAAGGAAAGATTGGGATAACAGAGCTTGTTGTTATCTACGGTTGTTAACTTTGATAGTTGGTTGATATTGATAGATCTGAAATTGATTCTTAATGATGTCTAGTGGTGGAGAATGAAACCTTAACCATATTTTTCATATTTGATTCTTCTTACTTACTTGTTTTCTTACTTTTCTAGTTTGCTTATTTTTAAAAGTATATTTATTTTTATTGGCTGGTTATACCGCCTAATTTGTATATTAACTTTGTTTTACTTTTATTGGCTGGTTATACCGCCTAATTTAGTATATATATTTTTATTGGCTGGTTATACCGCCTAATTTAGTATATATATTTTTATTGGCTGGTTATACCGTCTTGCATCTTCTTCTTATTATTTACTTTAGTTTAAATCTGGCTTCAAAAACCCATTTTCTTTTATTGTTCTTGAATTTAAGTTTTAAACTATTAACTTATAAACTAAAACCCAATCCCTGAGGACTCGACCCTTGCTAACTACTATACTTACAATTTATCTTTTTAGTGCAAGGTTAAATAAGATACACTCTTTTGGGTGCATCAAATTTTTGGCGCCGTTGCCGGGGATTGCTTTCTTTAGTTTATTTGTTACTTGGTTTATTCTTATTTTCAGTTCTAATTAGTTTTATTTTCTTATACATACAAGTTTTTCTTTTCAAATTTAAAAAAAAAAAAAAAAGAAAAACAATGGAATTGAGCAATCTAACACTTGAAGAGTTGGTGGCATACATGAACATGGAGAATCAACAAGCCAATCTCACCTCCCCAGTTCAACAATTGGCCATGGGAGGATGTCAAGGCCATCAAGTGTTCCAAGACCAACAGTATGATCATTACTCAAACACTTACCATGAGGGATGGTGGGATCATACTAATTATGGCTACTCGAAAAATTACCAAGAAGTAGATCCTTATGCCAATTACACTCATCCATCTAGCTTCAATCAATCATGGTCTCAAGAACCAGATCTTTTTCAACCACCACATATGACTCAAAACTCAGGTACTTCTTTAGAAGATCTTGTCTATTCTCTTGTTACTGATTCTTTGCAATTTCAACAGGAAACAAGGGCAAGCATCCAGAGTTTGGAAGAGCAAATGAGCCAATTGGCTAGTAGTATGGTGGGATGGGTAGCACAAAGATCTGAAGAACTGCCAGCCCAAACGATGGTTAACCCAAAGGAGAATGCTACTATTGTGACCTTGAAAAATGAGGAACAAGATGAGGATGAAACAAAATTAGAGATGGATTCTATTCTTGAGGACAATGAAGCCAAAGATCCAAATAAGAGTATTTCGGCACCTGAGGTAACGTTTAAGGTTTCACTTTTTACTAATGTTTCTTCTCCACCTTTTCCTAGTAGATTTGCAAAGTTCAAGGAGGAAGAACATGAACAACACATGCCGGAAACCTTAAACAACTTGTTTGTGGAGGTCATTCAACAAGTATCAAAATATGCTCCATTCCTCGATGACATATGCACCACAAAGGATGATGGAATAATACTTGTAATGGAGAATGCATCCATTGTTGTGCAAAGAAAGCTTCCTCTCAAACGCATAAATTTGGGAAATTTCATGTATGAGCCTAACAAGCCTAAAAAGCCAAGAAGGGGAATTGGCTAGGCTGAAAACAATCAATCAAGTGCTAATTGGGGGAGGCAGCCTAATTAGTGAAAGCATTGCCAAACTGCCATCCTCAGATTTGCTCTCTTTTTCTTTATCTTTTTCTTATGTTTCTTTGCTAATTGTGTTTAGTGTTTCTAAGTTCATTTAGGTTGCATAAGTTTATTTTGTTTATTAGTTCTTTTCACTTACACATGATTCTTTCATTTGGGATTAATGGCATTACATTAATGACAATGTAAGAATTATGTGTGGGGGAAGAATTTAGGATTTTATTTAGAGTGTTTTGTTTTTGAGTCTTTAAATGTTGTTTTTCTTTCTGATCCTTGTTTTGAAAATAACTAGATGTAAATATAATTTTTTTAACCCCGGTTAAATGGCGGATAACGGTACTCCGTGATTATTTAAGTCGGTTCCATCAGCTACCCATAAAACTGATATTGTATATAGATTTCTCTTTCAATTTTTTTCATTTTTTTTCAGGATGGATGATATTCTCACAAGATTGCAGAAACGATTTCCTCCTTTTCCTCGAAATATTTTACTGAAGCTTTACCAAGTTCGATTTGAAAGATTAAGAATGCTTATGCACAAAGGGATTCCTGAAGACATACGTTGGATAATTGAAGCCATGGTACGTGAAGATGAATATCTTCCTGTTTTGCATTTACCAGGTACAGGTAGAAGCACTTTTGCAAAGAAGCGACGAGCAAAGCGCATGAGTTCAAATTGCCACAAATGTGCACGATGGACGTGTAACGGTAAATGTCGTTCTATTGGGATTCCGTCCTCTAATCGAGATGATAAAATTGAATTCATTAAGGATGGACTGAGTAAGGAGAATTTGGGTAATATCCAACTTTCTCTTGAGACGCATCCTAGTGGAGACGTACAAAGAGAAATTCTTGATTTATGGCCGCAATTCCAAAGGGAATGGCAACATCTTGGGAATCTGATGTTAAAAGACCCTGTTTGCCAGCTTGTAAGAAAACTGGATGGGAAGCATATCCTCGACTCATAGAAGGCGTTTAAGCCGTTTCTGGACGTAAAACCAGAGGAAGATGCCAAATACACTTTCGGCGACATTATTACTCTTGACTTTTACGGTTGATTTTTCTTCTCTTTTTGATTTTCTTCCTGAAATCACGCAAAAATCTTTTGTTAGGTTAACATTTTCTTCTGACAGGTCAGATACACTTTCGGCGACATTATTACTCTTGTCTGATTCACTACTCAGTCCTCTATATATTACACCATGTACTCATTCTCTTTCAGGCACTCGAAAAAAAAAATGGAAAGTACTTCGTCCCAACGCATTAAAAAAAATTTTGTCTTTGGAGGTGCTTATCCAGGGAAAAATAACATATTCGCTGATGAAGCCATAAGAGTTGGAGTAATACTTGCCCAACAAAAGATCCACTTGATTTATGGAGGCGGTAGTACGGGTTTAATGGGAGCAGTCGCTACAGCAGCACACGCCGGAGGAAGTCCAGTTCTAGGAATCATGCCAAAACTATTCACAAGTTTTTGTGGACCTACCGTGGGTAAGGAAATACAAGTCTGGAGTATCCCTGAACGGATGACAATCATGTACCATTCTGCCGATGCATTCATTGCTCTACCAGGAGGTCTGGGTACATTGGAAGAAATAGCTTGCGTGGCTTCTTGGTCATCTTTGGTCACAAATAAGAAACCCATTGGTTTGCTTAATATTAATGGTTATTTTAGTAATTTGCTTTCATATTTAGATAATGCTGTGGATAATGGATTCATGTTTTCAGAGGCAAGGAGAACCATAATTTCTGCTACAACCATTGAAGATTTACTCAAAAAGCTCCAAGCTTATGAGTGTTTATCTGCTACGGTTGTTTCGCAAACGCTCGAAAAAAGAAAAAGAGATATGGACGAGAAAGGAGTGGATTGCACTTTGTCTTTGTGACATTATCTAACATTTTGTTTGTTGTGTCTCAGTTATAATAAGTGGTTAGCAACCTCTACAGGTAATATCTCCTAAATTTTACCTTCTTAAAAAAAAAAAAAAGTTTGTTGTGTTTTAAGCAATTTAGAAGTATTCATTCTGAACAAGGTCTGAGTAAGGGAGACTTGAGACATACCTTGTCAGTTTGATTTCTTCTTTTCAAAAAAAAAAAAAGTTTGTTGTGTATTAAGCAATTTAGAAGTATTCATTCTGAACAAGGTCTGAGTAAGGGAGACTTGAGACATATCTTGTCAGTTTGATTTTAATCTTTTTATGTTTACTTGTTAATTTTTGTTTAGTATTTTAGGATTATTTAGGTTGCATGAGTTTGTTTTGTTTTGAGTCTTAGTTGTTCCTATTCTTATGTTATTAGTTCTTTTCTCTTACACATGATTCTTTCATTTGGGTTAATAGACTTACATTGAGGACAATGTAAGAATTAAGTGTGGGGGGAGTGATTTAGGATTTCTTTTATTTTTGTCTACTATTTTTTTTTATGAGTCTTTATTATTATTATTATTATTTTTTTTAGTGTGTTTTAGTTCCTTTTTAATACAATGATGAGATATGAATTGCATAAGTCTAAAACAGATTTATTAGTGAGAAGATTTTCATGAGAATTGAGCTTGATGTCAACCTTTTTATGAGCCAATGTTAATATGATATGTTGATTGAGAAAGAAGCATGTTTAGACTTAATCTGACTTGTATAATCATCCTTGTGAGTTTTTGAGCCTATAATGATTGATGCATTATACAAATCAATCTAATTTCTTTCTTGAGTGCTCTTATGATTACATGATTCTCTAGAACTTGCTTTAAACCGTTTGAGACTATATTGATACATGTGACAACATGAATATGATAGAGGCATTAGGATTATAACTAGAGCCAAACAGCCATCCATTATTAATGTTTCAAGAGAACACACCCTTAGTGAACTAATTTGAGCCTACATTGAATAAGCTATCTCTTTGGTAACCATAACTTGTCCCTAACCTAAATATACTTATATCTTTACCTTTGTTCCAAAGATGAATTAGCATGTTTTGAGACAAGTTGCAAAGACAAAGAAGATTTATTGAAAATTTGGGTTAGAAACAAGAAATAAGTGTGGGGGGAAAAGAAAGAAAAAAGTCAAGAGAAAAAGAAAGAGATCATTGTCAAATACATTCCCATATTAAAAAAAAAAAATCTTCTCTTGAACTTCTAGTTAAAGTAAAGAAAAAGATGTTACAAAGTTGGTTAGAATGATGCAAAGGCTCAACATAAATATTTAGCTGATGCACCCAAAAGAGTGTATCTTATTTAACCTTGCACTAAAAAGATAAATTGTAAGTATAGTAGTTAGCAAGGGTCGAGTCCTCAGGGATTGGGTTTTAGTTTATAAGTTAATAGTTTAAAACTTAAATTCAAGAACAATAAAAGAAAAGGGGTTTTTGAAGCCAGATTTAAACTAAAATAAATAATAAGAATAAGATGCAAGGCGGTATAACCAGCCAATAAAAATATATATACTAAATTAGGCGGTATAACCAGCCAATAAAAATATATATACTAAATTAGGCGGTATAACCAGCCAATAAATATAAAACAAAGTTAATATACAAATTAGGCGGTATAACCAGCCAATAAAAATAAATATACTTTTAAAAATAAGCAAACTAGAAAAGTAAGAAAACAAATAAGTAAGAAGAATCAAATATGAAAAATATGGTTAAGGTTTCATTCTCCACCACTAGACATCATTAAGAATCAATTTCAGATCTATCAATATCAACCAACTATCAAAGTTAACAACCGTAGATAACAACAAGCTCTGTTACCCCAATCTTTCCTTAGTTTGTCGTTAAATAGAACAAGCTCTCTATTTAATCTCTAACCATTAAACAACTTAGAATAAGCTCTCTAAATTCAATTTAATGGCAGCTTTATGATGAGAAAGATAGGTTGATCTAAGCAACAAACACATAAGCTCGGATTGTTCAACTTAGGTTATGTTCCACTTTGCAATTATTGAAAACTTGACCATAATCATTAATCACAAATTGCCACTTATGAATAGGAAATCAAGACAATTACACGGATCAAGACTCCTAAACTAGCAATAGATAATTATCAAGATCTATCTAGTTGTACACCTAAATAAATCTAGACAACATCATGAACAATTCTTGTAGAAGAACATAAGCAACTTTGATAGAAAATTAATGATAGATAGAATCTGAAAATCAATCACAAAACATGTCTAGGGCTTTGAAATCACCCTTAACCAAATAGAAGTTTAGCCTAGCATAGGCATTATAAACATAAAATTAAATAGAATCTAAGAAGAAAATAAAAGAAAGAAAGAAGAAGAAGAAGAAGAATATTAATTATCCAACCTCTTGATCTTTCTAAAGAAAAAGAAAACTAGAGAAAAGAAAGAAAACTAGAGAAAAGAAAGAAGAAGAAAACTTAGAGAATTTTATTAAAATGGCTAATATCCTACCTATGTACAATATGATCCTCTACAATCATCCAAGGCCCTCTATTTATACACATTTTGGAAGGCTAAATGACAAGAGACAAGCTTTACAAATTTCAAAGGTAGGTATAATAGGTGGGTGAATTTTTCTAACAATTTTCGTCATATTGTATGACAATTTTGATCAGCCAACTTGATGGTCGATTTCGTCAATGTTGGAGGCCTGATCTGATCACATGGTCTTCTAGAAAAAGGTTCCCCTATCAGTTACGGATCCATAGCCGTTGGAATCAGCTCATTTGCTGATGTGGATAAGCAGATATGGGTAAAATACGAAAACATGTCAGCACAGACGTCATTGCACATCAGCCAACTTGATGGTCGATTTCGTCAATATTAGAGGCCTGATCTGATCATATGGTCTTCTAGACAAAGGTTCCCGTATCAGTTACGGATCCATAGCCATTGGAATCAGCTCATTTACTGATGTGGATAAGCAGATATGGGCAAAATACGAAACCAGGTCAGCACAGACGTCATTGCACATCAGCCAACTTGATGGTCGATTTCTCTAGGGAAAACGACTCCGTTTCAAGAAGTATAAAACATGAAAAAGATAGATATGCCTCTTAGCTTTGCACGGATACAAATTTCATCCTTATTGCTTCAGTGAAACTCCAGATATAGCTGATATGGCAAAATGTGTCGGAACTGGAACTGAACTGGATTTGCCCTTAATTCTAGTAATCTGAAATCACTCAAAGAAACTTGTGAAAAACACCAAATTACATAAAAATATAAAAGATCATAAACACAATTAGACTAAACAATAATAACTCGTATTTGACACAAAACAATAATAAAACATAACTAAAAACTATATAATTATACGAGTTATCACACCCCCACACTTAGATTGTTGCTAGTCCCTAGCAACGACTCAATAAAAATAAAATAAGAAAATCTAATCTAATCCACTTTCGTAGGAAATCACGGTGGCACTTAGCATGTGACACAAGCCTTTAAACCCCTAGGTGTCCCTAGTGGACGAGTTTAGTCTCGTGAGGGTTTACTAGAACGATACCCACAAACATTGAAAAATTAAAATATAAATAAACTTCATATAAATAAACTACATATACTAAAAATATTTACTCCTAATCCTTTCAATACAAATTAGAGACAATATTTGAACAAGTCTTATAAACTAATCAATAGCTTAAAAAATTTCACAAAAAATCATGCTTGAATGTAAATTGTTTGAGTTAAGCCAATATTAGCATAACATATCTCAATCAAAATAGTGCATGTTCAAATTTAATCTCAACTTCTCACATGGGATACTCTCTTGATTTTCACTCTTTAAAGTAGTGGTAAAGTGTTTACACTCAATCAATCTCATGAAAACACTTCTACCATATGCTTGCTTGTCCACCTATTCTCCACTAAAAGATCATGCAACTTCATAAATCAAGAGGTCTTTAATCAAGGTTGTAATGGGGCCAAGGGGTTTGTAATGTGGTTGAAGAACAAAAGGATAAAGATATCACAAAGGTTCCAAAGAGTTCATAAAGTTTAGAGACATAAAAAGATTATACAAAGAAACTTCTCAAAACTCTTTACAAGTACATAGTCACCTAGGCCGGATATTCATGTTGGGCCTTTTCTTCATTCTAAACAACTTTGTAACATCTTTTTCTTTTTCCACAAATTCAAGAGATGATTCATTTTTTTTTTTATATAGGAATGTATTTGTCAGTATTCCATTTCTTTTTTTCTTGACTTTTCTTTTCTTTTCCCCCCACACTTATTTCTTGTTTCTAACCAAAAAAAATCCCTTGTCTTTGCAACTTGTCTCAAATCATGCTAATTCATCTTTGGAACAAAGGTAAAGATATAAGTATATTTAGGTTAGGGACAAGTTATGGTTACCAAAGAGATAGCTTATTCAATGTAGGCTCAAATTGGTTCACTAAGGGTGTGTTCTCTTGGAACATCAATAAGGGATGGTTGTTTGGCCCTGGCTAAAAATCCTAATGCCTCTATCATATTCATGTTGTCACATGCATCAATATAGTCTCAAACGGTTTAAAGCAAGTTATAGAGAATCATGTAATCATAAGAGCACTCAATAAAGAAATTAGATTGATTTGTATAATGCATCAATCATTTTAGGCTCAAAAACTCACAAGAATGATTATACAAGTCAGATTAAGTCTAAACAAGCTTCTTTCTCAATCAACATATCATATTAACATTGGCTCATAAAAAGGTTGACATCAAGCTCAATTCTCATGAAAATCTTCTCACTAATAAATATGTTTTAGACTTATGCAATTCATATCTCATCATTGTATTAAAAAGGAACTAAAACACACTAAAAAATAATAATAATAATAAAGACTCATAAAAAAAAAAATAGTAGACAAAAATAAAAGAAATCCTAAATCATTCCCCCCACACTTAATTCTTACATTGTCCTCAATGTAAGTCTATTAACCCAAATGAAAGAATCATGTGTAAGAGAAAAGAACTAATAACATAAGAATAGGAATAACTAGACTCAAAACAAAACAAACTCATGCAACCTAAATAATCCTAAAATACTAAACAAAAATTAACAAGTAAACGTAAAAAGATTAAAATCAAACTGACAAGGTATGTCTCAAGTCTCCCTTACTCAGACCTTGTTCAGAATGAATACTTCTAAATTGCTTAAAACACAACAAACTCTTTTTTTTTTTTTTTTGAAAAGAAGAAATCAAACTGACAAGGTATGTCTCAAGTCTCCCTTACTCAGACCTTGTTCAGAATGAATACTTCTAAATTGCTTAAAACACAACAAACTTTTTTTTTTTTTTTAAGAAGGTAAAATTTAGGAGATATTACCTGTAGAGGTTGCTAACCACTTATTATAACTGAGACACAACAAACAAAATGTTAGATAATGTCACAAAGACAAAGTGCAATCCACTCCTTGCTCGTCCATATCTCTTTTTCTTTTTCCGAGCGTTTGCGAAACAACCGTAGCAGATAAATACTCATAAGCTTGGAGCTTTTTGAGTAAATCTTCAATGGTTGTAGCAGAAATTATGGTTCTCCTTGCCTCTGAAAACATGAATCCATTATCCACAGCATTATCTAAATATGAAAGCAAATTACTAAAATAACCATTAATATTAAGCAAACCAATGGGTTTCTTATTTGTGACCAAAGATGACCAAGAAGCCACGCAAGCTATTTCTTCCAATGTACCCAGACCTCCTGGTAAAGCAATGAATGCATCGGCAGAATGGTACATGATTGTTATCCGTTCAGGGATACTCCAGACTTGTATTTCCTTACCCAAGGTAGGTCCACAAAAATCTGTGAATAGTTTTGGCACGATTCCTAGAACTGGACTTCCTCCGGCGTGTGCTGCTGTAGCGACTGCTCCCATTAAACCCGTACTACCGCCTCCATAAATCAACTGGATCTTTTGTTGGGCAAGTATTACTCCAACTCTTATGGCTTCATCAGCGAATATGTTATTTTTCCCTGGATAAGCACCTCCAAAAACACAAATTTTTTTAATGCGTTGGGACGAAGTACTTTCCATTTTTTTTTCTTTTTTTTTCTTTTTTTCGAGTGCCTGAAAGAGAATGAGTACATGGTGTAATATATAGAGGACTGAGTAGTGAATCAGACAAGAGTAATAATGTCGCCGAAAGTGTATCTGACCTGTCAGAAGAAAATGTTAACCTAACAAAAGATTTTTGCGTGATTTCAGGAAGAAAATCAAAAAGAGAAGAAAAATCAACCGTAAAAGTCAAGAGTAATAATGTCGTCGAAAGTGTATTTGACCTGTCAGAAGAAAATGTTAACCTAACAAAAGATTTTTGCGTGATTTCAGGAAGAAAATAAAAAAGGGAAGAAAAATCAATCGTAAAAGACAAATAAAAAAAATGAGAATAATTACACAAATCGAATAACACGTAAATTAAACCGAAATAAAGTTATTGCAAATCAAACCAAAAGCTGAGAAGTCATTTATTGTAGTTGTGATTGTGGCTCACATCTTCCTCTGGTTTTACGTCCAGAAACGGCTTAAACGCCTTCTATGAGTCGAGGATATGCTTCCCATCCAGTTTTCTTACAAGCTGGCAAACAGGGTCTTTTAACATCAGATTCCCAAGATGTTGCCATTCCCTTTGGAATTGCGGCCATAAATCAAGAATTTCTCTTTGTACGTCTCCACTAGGATGCGTCTCAAGAGAAAGTTGGATATTACCCAAATTCTCCTTACTCAGTCCATCCTTAATGAATTCAATTTTATCATCTCGATTAGAGGACGGAATCCCAATAGAACGACATTTACCGTTACACGTCCATCGTGCACATTTGTGGCAATTTGAACTCATGCGCTTTGCCCGTCGCTTCTTTGCAAAAGTGCTTCTACCTGTACCTGGTAAATGCAAAATAGGAAGATATTCATCTTCACGTACCTTGGCTTCAATTATCCAACGTATGTCTCCAGGAATCCCTTTGTGCATAAGCATTCTTAATCTTTCAAATCGAACTTGGTAAAGCTTCAGTAAAATATTTCGAGGAAAAGGAGGAAATCGTTTCTGCAATCTTGTGAGAATATCATCCATCCTGAAAAAAAAATGAAAAAATTGAAAGAGAAATTGGAAGAGAAATTTATATACAATATCAGTTTTGTGGGTAGCTGATGGAACCGATTTAAATAATCACGGAGTACCGTTATCCGCCATTTAACCGGGGTTAAAAAAAATTATATTTGCATCTAGTTATTTTCAAAACAAGGATCAGAAAGAAAAACAACATAAAAAGACTCAAAAACAAAACACTCTAAATAAAATCCTAAATTCTCCCCCCCACACATAATTCTTACATTGTCATTAATGTAATGCTATTATCCCCCAATGCAAGAATTATATGTAAGAGAAAAGAACTATTAAACAAAAGAAACTTATGCAGCCTAAATGAACTTAAAAGCAGTAAACACAATTAACAAAGAAACATAAGAAATAAAATAAAAATAATAAAAATAATAAAAGAAAAAGGAAAAGAAAGAGAAAGCAAATCTGAATATGGAAGGTTGGCAATTTCATCTTTAATTGGGCTGCCTTCCCAATTAACACTTGAGTTAGTGTTTTGAATCTAACCAACACCCCTTCTTGGCTTTTTAGGCTTGTCAGGCTCATACATGAAATTTCCCAAATTTATGCGTTTGAGAGGAAGCTTTCTTTGCACAACAGTGGATGCATTCTCCATTACAAGTATTATTCCATCATCCTTGGTGGTGCATATCTCATCGAGGAATGGTGCATCTTTTGGTACTTGTTGAATGACATCCACAAACAAACTGTTTAAGGTTTCCAGCGTGTCTTGTTCATGTTCATCCTCCTTGAACTTTGCGAATCTACTAGGAAAAGGTGGAGAAGAAACATTAGTAAAAATTGGAATCTCAAACGTTACATCAGGTGCCGAAATACTCTTATTTGGATCATTGGTTTCATTATCCTCAAGAATAGAATTCATCTCTAATTTTGTCTCATCCTCATCTTGTTCCTCATTCCTCAAGGTCACAATAGTAGCATTCTCCTTTGGGTTAATCATCGTTTGGGCAGGGAGTTCTTCAGATCTTTGTGCTACCCATACCACCATACTACTAGCCAATAGGCTCATTTGCCTTTCCAAACTCTGGATACTTGCCATTGTTTCCTGTTGAAATTGCAAAGTATCAGTAACAAGAGAATAGACAAGATCTTCTAAAGAAGTACCTGAGTTTTGAGTCATATGTGGTGGTTGAAAAAGATCTGGTTCTTGGGACCATGATTGATTGAAGCTAGATGGATGAGTGTAATTGGCATAAGGATCTACTTCTTGGTAATTTTTCGAGTAGCCATAATTAGTATGATCCCACCATCCCTCATGGTAAGTGTTTGAGTAATGATCATACTGTTGGTCTTGGAACCCTTGATGGCCTTGACATCCTCCCATGGCCAATTGTTGAACTGGGGAGGTGAGATTGGCTTGTTGATTCTCCATGTTCATGTATGCCACCAACTCTTCAAGTGTTAGATTGCTCAATTCCATTGTTTATTTTTTTTTTTTTTTTTTTTTTAAATTTGAAAAGAAAAACTTGTATGTACAAGAAAATAAAACTAATTAGAAGTGAAAATAAGAATAAACCAAGTAACAAATAAGCTAAAGAAAGCAATCCCCGGCAACGGCGCCAAAAATTTGATGCACCCAAAAGAGTGTATCTTATTTAACCTTGCACTAAAAAGATAAATTGTAAGTATAGTAGTTAGCAAGGGTCGAGTCCTCAGGGATTGGGTTTTAGTTTATAAGTTAATAGTTTAAAACTTAAATTCAAGAACAATAAAAGAAAAGGGGTTTTTGAAGCCAGATTTAAACTAAAATAAATAATAAGAATAAGATGCAAGGCGGTATAACCAGCCAATAAAAATATATATACTAAATTAGGCGGTATAACCAGCCAATAAAAATATATATACTAAATTAGGCGGTATAACCAGCCAATAAATATAAAACAAAGTTAATATACAAATTAGGCGGTATAACCAGCCAATAAAAATAAATATACTTTTAAAAATAAGCAAACTAGAAAAGTAAGAAAACAAATAAGTAAGAAGAATCAAATATGAAAAATATGGTTAAGGTTTCATTCTCCACCACTAGACATCATTAAGAATCAATTTCAGATCTATCAATATCAACCAACTATCAAAGTTAACAACCGTAGATAACAACAAGCTCTGTTACCCCAATCTTTCCTTAGTTTGTCGTTAAATAGAACAAGCTCTCTATTTAATCTCTAACCATTAAACAACTTAGAATAAGCTCTCTAAATTCAATTTAATGGCAGCTTTATGATGAGAAAGATAGGTTGATCTAAGCAACAAACACATAAGCTCGGATTGTTCAACTTAGGTTATGTTCCACTTTGCAATTATTGAAAACTTGACCATAATCATTAATCACAAATTGCCACTTATGAATAGGAAATCAAGACAATTACACGGATCAAGACTCCTAAACTAGCAATAGATAATTATCAAGATCTATCTAGTTGTACACCTAAATAAATCTAGACAACATCATGAACAATTCTTGTAGAAGAACATAAGCAACTTTGATAGAAAATTAATGATAGATAGAATCTGAAAATCAATCACAAAACATGTCTAGGGCTTTGAAATCACCCTTAACCAAATAGAAGTTTAGCCTAGCATAGGCATTATAAACATAAAATTAAATAGAATCTAAGAAGAAAATAAAAGAAAGAAAGAAGAAGAAGAAGAAGAATATTAATTATCCAACCTCTTGATCTTTCTAAAGAAAAAGAAAACTAGAGAAAAGAAAGAAAACTAGAGAAAAGAAAGAAGAAGAAAACTTAGAGAATTTTAATAAAATGACTAATATCCTACCTATGTACAATATGATCCTCTACAATAATCCAAGGCCCTCTATTTATACACATTTTGGAGGGCTAAATGACAATAGACAAGCTTTACAAATTTCAAAGGTAGGTATAATAGGTGGGTGAATTTTTCTAACAATTTTCGTCATATTGTATGACAATTTTGATCAGCCAACTTGATGGTCGATTTCGTCAATGTTGGAGGCCTGATCTGATCACATGGTCTTCTAAAAAAAGGTTCCCCTATCAGTTACGGATCCATAGCCGTTGGAATCAGCTCATTTGCTGATGTGGATAAGCAGATATGGGCAAAATACGAAAACAGGTCAGCATAGACGTCATTGCACATCAGCCAACTTGATGGTCGATTTCGCTAGGGAAAACGACTCCGTTTCAAGAAGTGTAAAACATGAAAAAGATAGATATGCCTCTTAGCTTTGCACGGCTACAAAATTCAGCCTTATTGCTTCAGTGAAACTCCAGATATAGCTGATATGGCAAAAGGTGTCGGAACTGGAACTGAACTGGATTTGCCCTTAATTCTAGTAATCTGAAATCACTCAAAGAAACTTGTGAAAAACACCAAATTACATAAAAATATAAAAGATCATAAACACAATTAGACTAAACAATAATAACTCGTATTTGACACAAAACAATAATAAAACATAACTAAAAACTATATAATTATACGAGTTATCACACCCCCACACTTAGATTGTTGCTAGTCCCTAGCAACGACTCAATAAAAATAAAATAAGAAAATCTAATCTAATCCACTTTCGTAGGAAATCACGGTGGCACTTAGCATGTGACACAAGCCTTTAATCCCCTAGGTGTCCCTAGTGGACGAGTTTAGTCTCGTGAGGGTTTACTAGAACGATACCCACAAACATTGAAAAACTAAAATATAAATAAACTACATATACTAAAAATATTTATTCCTAATCCTTTCAATACAAATTAGAGACAATCTTTGAACAAGTCTTATAAACTAATCAATAGCTTAAAGAATTTCACAAAAAATCATGCTTGAATGTAAATTGTTTGAGTTAAGCCAATATTAACATAACATATCTCAATCAAAATAGTGCATGTTCAAATTTAATCTCAACTTCTCACATGGGATACCGTCATGATTTTCACTCTTTAAAGTAGTGGTGAAGTGTTTACACTCAATCAATCTCATGAAAACAGTTCTACCATATTCTTGCTTGTCCACCTATTCTCCACTATTTAGATCATACAACTTCATGAATCAAGAGGTCTTTAATCAAGGTTGTAATGGGGCCAAGGGGTTTGTAATGTGGTTGAAGAACAAAAGGATAAAGATATCACAAAGGTTCCAAAGAGTTCATAAAGTTTAGAGACATAAAAAGATCATACAAATAAAACTTCTCAAAACTCTTATAAAGCACATAATAACATAGGCTAATGATAACTCGTATAATTATATAGTTTTTAGTTATGTTTTATTATTGTTTTGTGTCAAATACGAGTTATTATTGTTTAGTCTAATTGTGTTTATGATCTTTTATATTTTTATGTAATTTGGTGTTTTTCACAAGTTTCTTTGAGTGATTTCAGATTACTAGAATTAAGGGCAAATCCAGTTCAGTTCCAGTTCCGACACCTTTTGCCATATCAGCTATATCTGGAGTTTCACTGAAGCAATAAGGCTGAATTTTGTAGCCGTGCAAAGCTAAGAGGCATATCTATCTTTTTCATGTTTTACACTTCTTGAAACGGAGTCGTTTTCCCTAGCGAAATCGACCATCAAGTTGGCTGATGTGCAATGACGTCTATGCTGACCTGTTTTCGTATTTTGCCCATATCTGCTTATCCACATCAGCAAATGAGCTGATTCCAACGGCTATGGATCCGTAACTGATAGGGGAACCTTTTTCTAGAAGACCATGTGATCAGATCAGGCCTCCAACATTGACGAAATCGACCATCAAGTTGGCTGATCAAAATTGTCATACAATATGACGAAAATTGTTAGAAAAATTCACCCACCTATTATACCTACCTTTGAAATTTGTAAAGCTTGTCTATTGTCATTTAGCCCTCCAAAATGTGTATAAATAGAGGGCCTTGGATTATTGTAGAGGATCATATTGTACATAGGTAGGATATTAGTCATTTTATTAAAATTCTCTAAGTTTTCTTCTTCTTTCTTTTCTCTAGTTTTCTTTCTTTTCTCTAGTTTTCTTTTTCTTTAGAGAGAGCAAGAGGTTGGATAATTAATATTCTTCCTCTTCTTCTTTCTTTCTTTTATTTTCTTCTTAGATTTTCTTTAATTTTATGTTTATGTTTATAATGCCTATGCTAGGCTAAACTTCTATTTGGTTAAGGGTGATTTCAAAGCCCTAGACATGTTTTATGATTGATTTTCAGATTCTATCTATCATTAATTTTCTATCAAAGTTGCTTATGTTCTTCTACAAGAATTGTCCATGATGTTGTCTTGAATTTTTAGGTGTACAACTAGATAGATCTTGATAATTATCTATTGCTAGTTTAGGAGTCTTGATCCGTGTAATTGTCTTGATTTCCTATTCATAAGTGGCAATTTGTGATTAATGATTATGGTCAAGTTTTCAATAATTGCAAAGTGGAACATAACCTAAGTTGAACAATCCGAGCTTATGTGTTTGTTGCTTAGATCAACCTATCTTTCTCATCATAAAGCTGCCATTAAATTGAATTTAGAGAGCTTATTCTAGGTTGTTTAATGGTTAGAGATTAAATAGAGAGCTTGTTCTATTTAACGACAAACTAAGGAAAGATTGGGATAACAGAGCTTGTTGTTATCTACGGTTGTTAACTTTGATAGTTGGTTGATATTGATAGATCTGAAATTGATTCTTAATGATGTCTAGTGGTGGAGAATGAAACCTTAACCATATTTTTCATATTTGATTCTTCTTACTTACTTGTTTTCTTACTTTTCTAGTTTGCTTATTTTTAAAAGTATATTTATTTTTATTGGCTGGTTATATCGCCTAATTTGTATATTAACTTTGTTTTATTTTTATTGGCTGGTTATACCGCCTAATTTAGTATATATATTTTTATTGGCTGGTTATACCGCCTTGCATCTTATTCTTATTATTTACTTTAGTTTAAATCTGGCTTCAAAAACCCATTTTCTTTTATTGTTCACTTTGAACGTAAGTTATAAACTAATAACTCATAGATTAAAACCCAATCCCTGAGGACTCGACCCTTGCTAATCATTATACTTACAATTGATCTTTTTAGTGCAAGGTTAAATAAGATACACTCTTTTGGGTGCATCAAATTTTTGGCGCCGTTGCCGGGGATTGCTTTCTTTAGTTTATTTGTTACTTGGTTTATTCTTATTTTCAGTTCTAATTAGTTTTATTTTCTTGTACATACAAGTTTTTCTTTTCAAATTTAAAAAAAAAAAAAAAAAAAACACAATGGAATTGAGCAATCTAACACTTGAAGAGTTGGTGGCATACATGAACATGGAGAATCAACAAGCCAATCTCACCTCCCCAGTTCAACAATTGGCCATGGGAGGATGTCAAAGCCATCAAGTGTTCCAAGACCAACAGTATGATCATTACTCAAACACTTACCATGAGGGATGGTGGGATCATATTAATTATGGCTACTCGAAAAATTACCAAGAAGTAGATCCTTATGCCAATTACACTCATCCATCTAGCTTCAATCAATCATGGTCTCAAGAACCAGATCTTTTTCAACCACCACATATGACTCAAAACTCAGGTACTTCTTTAGAAGATCTTGTACATTCTCTTGTTACTGATACTTTGCAATTTCAACAGGAAACAAGGGCAAGTATCCAGAGTTTGGAAAGGCAAATGAGCCTATTGGCTAGTAGTACGGTGGAATTAGTAGCAGAAAGATCTCTAGTACTCCCTTCCAAAACGGTGATTAACCCAAAGGAGAATGCTACTATTGTGACCTTGAGTAATAAGGAACAAGATGAGGATGAGACAAAACCAAAGATGGATTCACTTCTTGAGGATAATGAAGCCACCATTCAAATTGAGAGTACTTTGACACCTCAGGTAGCTTTTAAGGTTCTTATTTCTACTAATGTTCCTTCTCCACTTTTTCCTAGCAGATTTGCAAAGTCCAAGAAGGAGGAACATGAACAACAATTTTTGGAAACCTTAAACAGCTTGCTTGTGGATGCCATTAGACAAGTACCAAAATATGCACAATTCCTCAAAGAGCTATACCCCACCAAGAATGATGAAATAATACGTGTGGGGGAGAAGGCATTGGCTGTTTTGCAAAGAAAACTTCCTCCAAAACGCAAAAATCCGAGAAGTTTCATGTCTAAGCCAAAAGATCCTAAAAAGCCAAGAAGGGGAATTGGCTAGGCTGAAAACAATCAATCAAGTGCTAATTGGGGGAGGCAGCCTAATTAGTGAAAGCATTGCCAAACTGCCATCCTCAGATTTGCTCTCTTTTTCTTTATCTTTTTCTTATGTTTCTTTGCTAATTGTGTTTAGTGTTTCTAAGTTCATTTAGGCTGCATAAGTTTATTTTGTTTATTAGTTCTTTTCACTTACACATGATTCTTTCATTTGGGATTAATAGCATTACATTAATGACAATGTAAGAATTATGTGTGGGGGGAAGAATTTAGGATTTTATTTAGAGTGTTTTGTTTTTGAGTCTTTTTATGTTGTTTTTCTTTCTGATCCTTGTTTTGAAAATAACTAGATGTAAATATAATTTTTAATTTTTTTAACCCCGGTTAAATGGCGGATAACGGTACTCCGTGATTATTTAAATCGGTTCCATCAGCTACCCACAAAACTGATATTGTATATAAATTTCTCTTCCAATTTCTCTTTCAATTTTTTCATTTTTTTTTCAGGATGGATGATATTCTCACAAGATTGCAGAAACGATTTCCTCATTTTCCTCGAAATATTTTACTGAAGCTTTACCAAGTTCGATTTGAAAGATTAAGAATGCTTATGCACAAAGGGATTCCTGAAGAAATACGTTGGATAATTGCAGCCAAGGTACGTGAAGATGAATATCTTCCTATTTTGCATTTACCAGGTACAGGTAGAAGCACTTTTGCAAAGAAGCGACGAGCAAAGCGCATGAGTTCAAATTGACACAAATGTGCACGATGGACGTGTAACGATAAATGTCGTTCTATTGGGATTCCGTCCTCTAATCGAGATGATAAAATTGAATTCATTAAGGATGGACTGAGTAAGGAGAATTTGGGTAATATCCAACGTTCTCTTGAGACGCATCCTAGTGGAGACGTACAAAGAGAAATTCTTGATTTATGGCCGCAATTCCAAAGGGAATGGCAACATCTTGGGAATCTGATGTTAAAAGACCCTGTTTGCCAGCTTGTAAGAAAACTGGATGGGAAGCATATCCTCGACTCATAGAAGGCGTTTAAGCCGTTTCTGGACGTAAAACCAGAGGAAGATGTGAGCCACAATCACAACTACAATAAATAACTTCTCAGCTTTTGGTTTGATTTGCAATAACTTCATTTCGGTTTAATTTACGTGTTGTTCGATTTGTGTAATTATTCTCGTTTTTTTTTTTTTTTTTGGTCTTTTACGGTTGATTTTTCTTCTCTTTTTGATTTTCTACCTGAAATCACGCAAAAAAATCTTTTGTTAGGTTAACATTTTCTTCTGACAGGTCAAATACACTTTCGGCGACATTATTACTCTTGTCTGATTCACTACTCAGTCCTCTATATATTACACCATGTACTCATTCTCTTTCAGGCACTTGAAAAAGAAAAAAAAATGGAAAGTACTTCGTCCCAACGCATTAAAAAAATTTGTGTCTTTGGAGGTGCTTATCCAGGGAAAAATAACATATTCGCTGATGAAGCCATAAGAGTTGGAGTAATACTTGCCCAACAAAAGATCCAGTTGATTTATGGAGGCGGTAGTACGGGTTTAATGGGAGCAGTCGCTACAGCAGCACACGCCGGAGGAAGTCCAGTTCTAGGAATCGTGCCAAAACTATTCACAGATTTTTGTGGACCTACCTTGGGTAAGGAAATACAAGTCTGGAGTATCCCTGAACGGATAACAATCATGTACCATTCTGCCGATGCATTCATTGCTTTACCAGGAGGTCTGGGTACATTGGAAGAAATAGCTTGCGTGGCGTCTTGGTCATCTTTGGTCACAAATAAGAAACCCATTGGTTTGCTTAATATTAATGGTTATTTTAGTAATTTGCTTTCATATTTAGATAATGCTGTGGAAAATGGATTCATGTTTTCAGAGGCAAGGAGAACCATAATTTCTGCTACAACCATTGAAGATTTACTCAAAAAGCTCCAAGCTTATGAGTGTTTATCTGCTACGGTTGTTTCGCAAACGCTCGGAAAAAGAAAAAGAGATATGGACGAACAAGGAGTGGATTGCACTTTGTCTTTGTGACATTATCTAACATTTTGCTTGTTGTGTCTTAGTTATAATAAGTGGTTAGCAACCTCTGCAGGTAATATCTCCTAAATTCTACCTTTAAAATTTGACATTGGGGGCAATGTCATATTTTAGTAGGGGGTAAGGGACATATTTTGCTAATTTAAAAAAAAAAAAAAATTGTTGTGTTTTAAGACATTTAGAAGTTTTCATTCTGAACAAGGTCTGAGTAAGGGAGACTTGAGACATACCTTGTCAGTTTGATTTAATCTTCTTCTTCAAAAAAAAAAAAGCATGTTTAGACTTAGTGTGTTTTAGTTACTTTCAATACTATGATGAGATATGAATTGCATAAGTCTAAAACAGATTTATTAGTGAGAAGATTTGCATGAGAATTGAGCTTGATATCAACCTTTTTATGAGCCAATGTTAATATGATATGTTGATTGAGAAAGAAGCATGTTTAGACTTAATCTGACTTGTATAATCATCCTTGTGAGTTTTTGAGCCTATAATGATTGATGCATTATATAAATCAATCTAATTTCTTTCTTGAGTGCTCTTATGATTACACGATTCTCTAGAACTTGCTTTAGACCTTGTTGAGACTATATTGATGCATGTGACAACATGAATATGATAGAGGCATTAGGATTTTTAGCCAGGGCCAAACAGCCATCCCTTATTGATGTTCCAAGAGAACACACCCTTAGTGAACCAATTTGAGCCTACATTGAATAAGCTATCTCTTTGGTAACCATAACTTGTCCCTAACCTAAATATACTTATATCCTTACCTTTGTTCCAAAGATGAATTAGCATGTTTTGAGACAAGTTGCAAAGACAAGGAAGATCTATTGAAAATTTGGGTTAGAAACAAGAAATAAGTGTGGGGGGGGGGGAAAGAAAAGAAAAGTCAAGAAAAAAAAAATATGAATCATCTCTTGAATTTGGGGAAAAAGAAAAAGATGTTACAAAGTTGTTTAGAATGAAGAAAAGGCCCAACATGAATATCCGGCCTAGGTGACTATGTACTTGTAAAGAGTTTTGAGAAGTTTCTTTGTATGATCTTATTATGTCTCTAAACTTTATGAACTCTTTGGAACCTTTGTGATATCTTTATCCTTTTGTTCTTCAACCACATTACAAACCCCTTGGCCCCATTACAACCTTGATTAAAGACCTCTTGATTCATGAAATTGTATGATCTAAATAGTGGAGAATAGGTGGACAAGCAAGAATATGGTAGAACTGTTTTCATGAGATTGATTGAGTGTAAACACTTTACCACTACTTTAAAGAATGAAAATCATGAGAGTATCCCATGTGAGTAGTTGAGATTAAGTTTGAATATGCACTATTTTGATTGAAATATGTTATGTTAATATTGGCTTAACTCAAACAATTTACATTCAAGCATGATTTTTTGTGAAATTCTTTAAGCTATTGATTAGTTTATAAGACTTGTTCAAAGATTGTCTCTAATGTGTATTGAAAGGATTAGGAGTAAATATTTTTAGTATATGTAGTTTATTTATATTTTAGTTTTTCAATGTTTGTGGGTATCGTTCTAGTAAACCCTCACGAGACTAAACTCGTCCACTAGGGACACCTAGGGGTTTAAAGGCTTGTGTCACATGCTAAGTGCCACCGTGATTTCCTACGAAAGTGGATTACATTAGATTTTCTTATTTTATTTTTATTAAGTCGTTGCTAGGGACTAGCAACAATCTAAGTGTGGGGGTGTGATAACTCGTATAATTATATAGTTTTTAGTTATGTTTTATTATTGTTTTGTGTCAAATAAGAGTTATTATTGCTTAGTCTAATTGTGTTTATGATCTTTTATATTTTTATGTAATTTGGTGTTTTTTTACGAGTTTCTTTGAGTGATTTCAGATTACTAGGTTAAATCAACAATTAAGGGCAAATTCAGTTCAGTTCCAGTTCCGACACCTTTTGCCATATCAGCTATATCTGGAGTTGCACTGAAGCAATAAGGCTGAAACTTTAACCGTGCAAAGTTAAGAGGCATATCTAACTTTTTCATGTTTTACACTTCTTGAAACGGAGTCGTTTTCCCTAGCGAAATCGACCATCAAGTTAGCTGATGTGCAATGACGTCTGTGCTGACCTGTTTTGGTTGTTTGCCCATATCTTCTGATCCACATCAGAAAATGATCTGATTCTAACGGCTATGGATCACTAACTGATAGGGGAACATTTTTCTAGAAGACCATGTGATCAGATCAATCTTCCAATATTGACAAAATCGACCATCAAGTTGGCTGATCAAAATTGTCATACAATATGACAAAAATTGTTAGAAAAATGCACCCACCTATTATACCTACCTTTGAAATTTGTAAAGCTTGTCTCTTGTCATTTAGTCCTCCAAAATGTGTATAAATAGAGGGCCTTGGATGATTGTATGAGACATGGTAGATTGGTAGGAAATTAGCCATTGTAATAAAATTCTCTAAGTTTTCTTCTTCTTTCTTTTCTCTAGTTTTCTTTTTCTTTTTCTTTATTTTCTTCTTCTTCTTCTTTCTTTTATTTCCTTCTTAGATTCTCTTTAATTTTTATGTTTATGTTTACAATGCCTATGCTAGGCTAAACTTCTATTTGGTTAAGGGTGATTTCAAAGCCCTAGACATATTTTGTGATTGATTTTCAGATTCTATCTATCATTAATTTTCTATCAAAGTTGCTTATGTTCTTCTACAAGAATTGTTCATGATGTTGTCTTGATTTATTTAGGTGTACAACTAGATAGATCTTGATAATTATCTATTGCTAGTTTAGGAGTCTTGATCCGTGTAATTGTCTTGATTTCCTATTCATAAGTGGCAATTTGTGATTAATGATTATGGTCAAGTTTTCAATAATTGCAAAGTGGAACATAACCTAAGTTGAACAATCCGAGCTTATGTGTTTGTTGCTTAGATCAACCTATCTTCCTCATCATAAAGCTGCCATTAAATTGAATTTAGAGAGCTTATTCTAGGTTGTTTAATGGTTAGAGATTAAATAGAGAGCTTGTTCTATTTAACGACAAACTAAGGAAAGATTGGGATAACAGAGCTTGTTGTTATCTACGGTTGTTAACTTTGATAGTTGGTTGATATTGATAGATCTGAAATTGATTCTTAATGATGTCTAGTGGTGGAGAATGAAACCTTAACCATAATTTTCATATTTGATTCTTCTTACTTACTTGTTTTCTTACCTTTCTAGTTTGCTTATTTTTAAAAGTATATTTATTTTTATTGGCTGGTTATACCGCCTAATTTGTATATTAACTTTGTTTTATTTTTATTGGCTGGTTATACCGCCTAATTTAGTATATACATTTTTATTGGCTGGTTATACCGCCTTTCATCTTATTCTTATTATTTACTTTAGTTTAAATCTGGCTTCAAAAACCCATTTTCTTTTATTGTTCTCTTTGAACGTAAGTTATAAACTAATAACTCATAGATTAAAACCCAATCCCTGAGGACTCGACCCTTGCTAATCATTATACTTACAATTGATCTTTTTAGTGCAAGGTTAAATAAGATACACTCTTTTGGGTGCATCACTTGCATCTTACTTTTCTTGTTTACTTATTTTTTAAAATATTTCAAAACCCCTTTACTTTTGTTGTCCTTGAATTTAAGTTTTAAACTATTAACTTATAAACTAAAACCCAATCCCTGAGGACTTGACCCTTGCTAACTACTATATTTACAATTGATTTTTTTAGTGCAAGGTTAAATAAGATATACTCTTTTGAGTGCATCAGGTAGGTAATTTACTCCCTCCTAAAAGGACAAAGCTCGGGTATAGGGCTCATGTATGAAATGCGTGTTTTAGTGTGTGAGATGGTCCGGATGCCCCGAATAATTTAATACACACGAAAAGATGCAAATAATAAAAAACAATTACAAAATAGCTGTGAATCCAAATTTATTCAAAATTGAAGATTTTCTTTTTATTCTTAAAATAAATAAGGGAACTATGATTAAATAATAGTAAAATCATTAATTTAAGATTTCGGGATAACACGTAATAAATTTATGGCTCGACTCTTAAAAAGCGTCCCTAGCGGAGTCGCCAAGCTGTCTAACCGTTTTTTGACCGCTTGACTTTTTTTTTTAAATAAAATAAAATGCAGGGAGTCGCCACCAATCTTTTTTGGTTAGGTGCGATTGGTCACCTATAAAAAGGTTTATATATTAAAAAGATAATTTTTGGTCTACGAAACAAAATTAGGTTTGGGAGTACGGTTACGCGTGGGGAAGGATTAGCATCCCCACGACGCCCGTTTTAAAAACGGTACCGATTAATCGCGTGTTATCTTTAATCTTGAAAAAGTGATTTTAATTTTAATATTTAATAATGATTCCCTTAGTACATTTTATTTAAAAAGAATATTTTAAAACGAATGAGAGATAATGTTTTTTATATTCATTTTTGAAGTAAAAGAAATTACCCATGTAAAAATAATTCCCGAATCACTCTGATATTTTCGATAATGTTTCGATAATTATTTTTACACGAACCGTTTTGAGGAACGATAGATATTCCGACCATCCGGAGAACGAATTCGTTTTTAGAGAATTTCCTCTACCCAAAAATAATTCAAAAAAGGCCTTTTTTTTGTTTGAATGGAGAAATAATAAGAAATAAAAATATAAAGTCTTTTTGTAAATAATTTCGAGATAACAGAAATCATCTATGCAAAATAGTTTTCGAATCACTCCGATAATTTTAATAATACTTCGGTAAATAATTTTACTCGAACCGTCTCGTGGAACGATTGATACTCCGACCGTTCGAGAAACAATACGTTTTAGAAGATTTCATCTATCGAAGATAATTTTAAAGGATATATTTATTTGTGGGAAGAAAAAAAGGTTAATAAAGATATCTTTTTTTTTTAATTAATCTCCAAAATAAATGAAATTATCTATGTAAAAAAAATTTCCGAATCACTCCGATATTCTTGATAATGTTTCGGTAACTAATCTGACTCGAACTGTTTCATGGGACAATTGATACCCCGACCATCCAGAGATATAATTCATTTTTAGAAAATTTCATTTATTAAAAAAAAATTGTTTACGGAGAAATTAATAAAAATATCTTTTTATAATTAATTTCAGAGTAAAAGAAATTACTTTATGTAAAAATAATTCTCGAACCACTCCGATACTTTAGATAATGTTTCGATAATTATTTTTACGTAAACCATTTTGAGGAATGATTGATATTTAGATTGCAAATCTACTAGGAAAATATGGAGAAGAAACATTAGTAAAAAGTGGAACCTTAAACGTTACCTCAGGTGCCGAAGTACTCTCTTTCGAAATTGAAGCTTCATTATCTTCAATAGTTTAATCCATCTTTAGTTCTTTCATTATCCTCAAGTTGTGTGGCACTAACACTCTAATTTGGATCAATCATCGATTAGGAAGGGAGTGCTTGAGATCTTTGTGCTACTAATTCCACCGTACTACTAGTGATGCACTCAAAAGAGTATATCTTATTTAACCTTGCACTAAAAAGATCAATTGTAAGTATAGTAGTTAGCAAGGGTCGAGTCCTCAGGGATTGGGTTTTAGTTTATAAGTTAATAATTTAAAACTTAAATTCAAGAACAATAAAAGAAAAGGGGTTTTTGAAATCAGATTTAAACTAAAGTAAATAATAAGAATGAGAAAACAAGTAATTAAGAAGAATCAAATATTAAAAATATGGTTAAGGTTTCATTCTCCACCACTAGACATCATTAAGAATCAATTTCATATCTATCAGCATTAATTAGCTATCAAAGTTAACAACCGTAGATAACAACAAGCTCTGTTACCCTAATCTTTCCTTAGTTCGTCGTTAAATAGAACAAGCTCTCTATTTAATCTCTAACTATCAAACAACCTAGAATAAGCTCTCTAAGTTCAATTTAATAGCAGCTTTATGATGAGAAAGATAGGTTGATCTAAGCAACAAACACATAAGCTCGGATTGTTCAACTTAGGTTATGTTCCACTTTTCAATTATTGAAAACTTGACCATAATCATTAATCACAAATTGCCACTTATGAATAGGAAATCAAGACAATTACACGGATCAAGACTCCTAAACTAGCAATAGATAATTATCAAGATCGATCTAGTTGTACACCTAAACAAATCAAGACAACATCATAAGCAATTCTTGTAGAAGAACATAAGCAACTTTGATAGAAAATTAATGATAGATAGAATTTGAAAATCAATTACAAAACATGTATAGGGCTTTGAAATCACCCTTAACCAAATAGAAGTTTAGCCTAGCATAGACATAGATAATATATACATAAAACTAAAAAGAAAATAAAAGAATGGAGAAAAAGAAGAAGAATGATGATCCTTTGAGTCTCCTCAAAAGATGTCTAGTTTGTGGTTCAAAAGATGGTATTTATAGTGCTTTCAAACCCTAACAATAAGTCCTTGCCGCACAAGTAAGCATGGGGGTGCAAAAATCACGTTTTTGCCTTTTTTTCAGATTTGCGATTAGGGTTTTCTGGCTGTAGGGTTCTTTATTGAGATCTTCTAGCGCCATTTTGAAAGCCCATTTCTTATCCGATTTGGGTCCATAATATATCGTTGGAAAGATAATCAAGTTAAATTCAAAAGTAAAGAAGGAAGTTTCTTCAAATAAAGAGTCTATCATCATGTTTACCTTATAACAAGCTTTGGAGGTCAAATTAGCCTGATTGCTTTTCAACCATAAATTGATATTTTTGACTCCCAAGTCTTCTTCCATCTTGTGATTACGATTTTGTAAGCTCTTTACCATCATTACTGACATCTTTTGACTTCATTCTCCTTATTGCACCTAAAATTCAAAAATATATTATAAGTAAACAGGATAAAGATCGAAAACATAACAAAAACTAAAGGTAGAAAGGCATAAAATGTATATTTTATGAGCTTATCAAATCCCCCCACACTTAGATTTTTGCTAGTCCTCGAGCAAAACAAAATAAAAATAAAATAAGAAAATCTAATGTAATCCACTTTCGTAGGAAATCACGGTGGCACTTAGCATGTGACACAAGCCTTTAAACCCCTAGGTGTCCCTAGTGGACGAGTTTAGTCTCGTGAGGGATTACTAGAACGATACCCACAAACATTGAAAAACTAAAATATAAATAAACTACATATACTAAAAAAATTTACTCCTAATCTTTTCAATATAAATTAGATACAATCTTTGAACAAGTCTATAAACTAATCAATAGCTCAAAGAATTTCACAAAAAATCATGCTTGAATGTAAATTGTTTGAGTTAAGCCAATATTAACATAACATATTTCAATCAAAATAGTGCATATTCAAACTTAATCTCAACTTCTCACATGGGATACTCTCATGATTTTCACTCTTTAAAGTAGTGGTAAAGTGTTTACACTCAATCAATCTCATGAAAACAGTTCTACCATATGCTTGCTTGTCCACCTATTCTCCACTATTTAGATCATGCAACTTCATAAATCAAGAGGTCTTTAATCAAGGTTGTAATGGGGCCAAAGGGTTATAATGTGGTTAAAGAACAAAAGGATAAAGATATCACAAAGGTTCCAAAGAGTTCATAGAGTTTAGAGACATAATAAGATCATACAAATAAAACTTCTCAAAACTCTTATAAAGCACATAATAACATAGGCTAAATATTCATGTTGAGCCTTTGCTTCATTCTAACCAACTTTGTAACATCTTTTTCTTTACTTTAACTAGAAGTTCAAGAGAAGATTTTTTTTTTTTTTTAATATGGGAATGTATTTGACAATGATCCCTTTCTTTTTCTCTTGACTTTTTCTTTTCTTTTCTTCCCCCACACTTATCTTTTGATTCCAACCCAAATTTTCAACTAAAAATATCCCTTGTTTTTTGCAATATGTCTCAAAAATATATAATCCATCTTTAGAACAAGGGTAAGGATATAAGTATATTTAGGCTAGGTGTAAGTTGTGGTTACCAATAAAATAGCATATTTAATGTAGGCTAAAATTGGCTCACTGGTGGGGATGTTCTCTTAGAACATTAATAATGGATGGCTGTTTGGCTCTGGTTATAATCCTAATGCCTCTGTCATATTCATGTTATCACATGTATCAATATAGTCTCAAACGGTTTAAAGCAAGTTCTAGAGAATCATGTAATCATAAGAGGACTCAAGAAATAAATTAGATTGATATGTATAATGCATCAATCATATAGGCTCAAAACTCACAAGGATGATTATACAAGTCAATTTTAAGTCTAAACATGCTTCTTTCTCAATCAACATATCATATCAACATTGGCTCATAAAAATTAGTATCAAGCTTAATTCTCATGAAAATCTTCTCACTAATAACCAGTTTAGACCTATGCAATTCATATATCATCATTGTATTAAAAAGGAACTAAAACACACTAAAAATAATAATAATAAAATTAAAGACTTACAAAAAAAAATAATAGAGAAAAATAAAAGAAATTCTAAATCCTTCCCCCCACACTTAATTCTTACATTGTCCTCAATGTAATGCTATTAACCCAAATGAAAGAATCATGTGTAAGAGAAAAGAACTAATAACATAAGAATAGAAATAACTAAGACTCAAAACAAAACAAATTCATGCAACCTAAATAATCCTAAAATACTAAACAAATAATTAACAAATAAACATAAAAATAAATAAATAAAAACAATAAAAATAATAAAAGAAAGCAAATCTGAGTATGGCAGGTTGGTAATTTCTTCTTTAATTGGGCTGCCTTCCCAATTAACACTTGAGTTAGTGTTTTGAACCTAACCAACACCCCTTCTTGGCTCTTTAGGCTTGTCAGGCTCATACATGAATTTTTCCAAATTTATGCGTTTGATAGGAAGCTTTCTTTGCACAACAGTAGATGCATTCTCCAATACAAGTATTATTTCATCATCCTTTGTGGTGCATATCTCATCGAGGAATGGAGCATATTTTGATACTTGTTGAATGGCATCCACAAACAAGTTATTTAAGATTTCCGGCATGTGTTGTTCATGTTTCTCCTCCTTGAACTTTAAAAATCTACTAGGAAAAAGTGTAAAAGAAACATTAGTAAAAATTGGAACCTTAAACGTTACCTCAGGTGCCGAAGTACTCTTATTTGGATTTGTGGCTTCATTATCCTCAAGAATAGAATCCATCTCTAATTTTGTCTCATCCTCATCATGTTTCTCATTCCTCAAGGTCACAATAGTAGCATTCTCCTTTGGGTTAATCATCTTTTGGGCAGGGAGTTCTTCAGATCTTTGTGCTACCCATCCCACCATACTACTAGCCAATTGGCTCATTTGCTTTTCCAAACTCTGGATGCTTGCCTTTGTTTCCTGTTGAAATTGCAAAGTATCAGCTATAAGAGAATAGACAAGATCTTCTAAAGAAGTACCTGAGTTTTGAGTCATATGTGATGGCTGAAAAAGCTCTGGTTCTTGATACCAAGATTGATTGAAGCTAGATGGATGAGTGTAATTGGCGTAAGGATCTACTTCTTGGAAATTTTTCAAGTAGCCATAATTAGTATGATCCCACCATCCCTCATGGTAAGTGTTTGAGTAATTATCATGCGGTTGGTCTTGGAACCCTTGATGGCCTTGACATCCTCCCATGGCCAATTGTTGAACCGGGGAGGTGAGATTGGCCTGTTGATTCTCCATGTTCATGTATGCCACCAACTCTTCAAGTGTTAGACTACTCAAATCCATCGTTTTTTTTTTTTTTTAATTTGAAAAGAAGCACCTGTATGTACAACAAAATAAAACTAATTAGAACTGAAAATAAGAATAAACCAAGTACCAAATAAACTAAAGAAAGCAATCCCCGGCAACGGCCCCAAAAATTTGATGCACTCAAAAGAGTATATCTTATTTAACCTTGCACTAAAAAGATCAATTGTAAGTATAGTAGTTAGCAAGGGTCGAGTCATCAGGGATCGGGTTTTAGTTTATAAGTTAATTGATAACTCGTATAATTATATAGTTTTTAGTTATGTTTTATTATTGTTTTGTGTCAAATACGAGTTATTATTGTTTAGTCTAATTGTGTTTATGATCTTTTATATTTTTATGTAATTTGGTGTTTTTCACGAGTTTCTTTGAGTGATTTCAGATTACTAGGTTAAATCAAGAATTAAGGGCAAATCCAGTTCAGGTCCAGTTCCGACACCTTTTGCCATATCAGCTATATCTGGAGTTTCACTAAAGCATTAAGGCTGAAATTTTTACAGTGCAAATTTAAGAGGCATATCTATCTTTTTCATGCTTTACACTTCTTGAAACGGAGTCGTTTTCCCTAGCGAAATCAACCATGAAGTTGGCTGATATGCAATGACGTCTGTGCTGACCAGTTTTGGTATTTTGACCATATCTTCTGATCCACATCAGCAAATGAGCTGATTCGAACGGCTATGGATCACAAACTGATAGGGGAACATTTTTCTAGAAGACAATTTGATCAGATCAAGCCTCCAACATTGACAAAATCAACCATCAAGCTGGCTGATCAGAATTGTCATACAATATGACGAAAATTGTTAGAAAAATGCTCCCACCTATTATACCTACCTTTGAAATTTATAAAGCTTGTCTCTTGTCATTTAGCTCTCCAAAATGTGTATAAATAGAGGGCCTTGGATGATTTTAAGAGACATGGTAGATTGGTAGGATATTAGCCATTATAATAAAATTCTCTAAGTTTTCTTCTACTTTCCTTTCTCTAGTTTTCTTTTTCTTTATTTTCTTCTTCTTCTTTCTTTCTTTTATTTCCTTCTTAGATTCTCTTTAATTTTATGTTTATGTTTACAATACCTATGCTAGGTTAAACTTCTATTTGGTTAAGGGTGATTTCAAAGCCCTAGACATGTTTTGTGATTGATTTTTAGATTCTATCTATCATTAATTTTCTATCAAAGTTGCTTATGTTCTTCTACAAGAATTGTTCATGATGTTGTCTTGATTTGTTTAGGTGTACAACTAGATAGATCTTGATAACTATCTATTGCTAGTTTAGGAGTCTTGATCCGTGTAATTGTCTTGATTTCCTATTCATAAGTGGCAATTTGTGATTAATGATTATGGTCAAGTTTTCAATAATTGCAAAGTGGAACATAACCTAAGTTGAACAATCCGAGCTTATGTGTTTGTTGCTTAGATCAACCTATATTTCTCATCATAAAGCTGCCATTAAATTGAACTTAGAGAGCTTATTCTAGGTTGTTTGATGGTTAGAGATTAAATAGAGAGCTTGTTCTATTTAACGACAAACTAAGGAAAGATTGGGATAACAGAGCTTGTTGTTATCTACGGTTGTTAACTTTGATAGTTGGTTAATGTTGATAGATCTGAAATTGATTCTTAATGATGTCTAGTGGTGGAGAATGAAACCTTAATCATATTTTTCATATTTGATTCTTCTTACTTACTTGTTTTCTTACTTTTCTTGTTTGTTTATTTTTAAAACTATTTCAAAAACCCCTTTTCTTTTGTTCTCTTTGAACGTAAGTTATAAACTAATAACTCATAGATTAAAACCCAATCCCTGAGGACTCGACCCTTGCTAATCATTATACTTACAATTGATCTTTTTAATGCAAGGTTAAATAAGATACACTCTTTTGGGTGCATCAAATTTTTGGCGCCGTTGCCGGGGATTGCTTTCTTTAGTTTATTAGTTTATTGGTTTATTCTTATTTTCTGTTCTAATTATTTACTTTCTTTTTTTTTTTATTAGTGAATGTTCCAAGATCCTGAAGAAGACTTAAGACTTAGGAGAATTCGGGAATTTATAACTTCTCACCAACAACCAATCGAGGAGTTGATCCAAAACATCCAAGAGGAGCAAGGAGAGATGGCAGCAGCTGACAACCGAACTCTCAAGGAGCTTGCCGCTCCGGACTTGGGTCAACAACCATTATGCATTGAATATGCTAATCTTGAGGTAGCTTTTGAATTAAAATATGGTTTGATTCATCTTCTCCCAACTTTTCATGGTTTTGCAGGAGAGGATCCAAATAAGCACCTCAAGGAATTCCATGTAGTTTGCTCAAGCATGAGACCAACAGGGGTCACGGAAGAGCAAGTTAAGTTGAGAGCCTTCCCATTCTCTCTAGCTGATTCAGCAAAGGAATGGCTCTACTATCTACCATCCGGGACCATCACTACATGGAATGATTTGAAGAAAGCATTCTTGGAAAGGTATTTCCCAGCATCTAAGGCTGCCAACATTAGGAAAGAGATATGTGGGATTCGGCAATACAACGGAGAGTCCTTATATGAATATTGGGAGAACAAAAATTTGATAAACTGACTTCTCTTGTTCAACAATTGGCTGTAGGTAATATACAACAAATAAAGGCTTGTGGCATATGTTCAAACATAGGGCACCAAACTGATATGTGTCCAACACTTCAAGAGGACACAAATGAACATGTGAATGCCATGGGTGGATTTCAGAACCAATCAAGGAAATATGATCCCTACTCAAACACTTACAATCCAGGATGGAGGGATAATCCAAACTTCAATTATGGAGGGAACCAATCACAAACTATTCCTCCACCATTTGACAACAGGCCACCGGGTTTTCAGCAAAGAGTGCAACAACCATACCAAACCCGACAACAACTGCCACCCACCCTAAACCCCAACGAGCCACTAAAAAAGGTAATTCCTAAACCATCCTTTCCTTCTTATATAACTCCTCCACCTTTTCCTAGCAGGTTAGCAAAGTCCAAGAAGGAGGAGCAAGAGAAGGAAATTTTGGAAACCTTCTGATGCACCCAAAAGAGTGTATCTTATTTAACCTTGCACTAAAAAGATCAATTGTAAGTATAATGATTAGCAAGGGTCGAGTCCTCAGGGATTGGGTTTTAATCTATGAGTTATTAGTTTATAACTTACGTTCAAAGAAAACAATAAAAGAAAAGGGGTTTTTGAAGCCAGATTTAAACTAAAGTAAATAATAAGAATAAGATGCAAGACGGTATAACCAGCCAATAAAAATATATATACTAAATTAGGCGGTATAACCAGCCAATAAAAATAAATATACTTTTAAAAATAAACAAACTAGAAAAGTAAGAAAACAAGTAAGTAAGAAGAATCAAATATGAAAAATATGGTTAAGGTTTCATTCTCCACCACTAGACATCATTAAGAATCAATTTCAGATCTATCAATATCAACCAACTATCAAAGTTAACAACCGTAGATAACAACAAGCTCTGTTATCCCAATCTTTCCTTAGTTTGTCGTTAAATAGAACAAGCTCTCTATTTAACCTCTAACCATTAAACAACCTAGAATAAGCTCTCTAAATTCAATTTAATGGCAGCTTTATGATGAGAAAGATAGGTTGATCTAAGCAACAAACACATAAGCTCGGATTGTTCAACTTAGGTTATGTTCCACTTTGCAATTATTGAAAACTTGACCATAATCATTAATCACAAATTGCCACTTATGAATAGGAAATCAAGACAATTACACGGATCAAGACTCCTAAACTAGCAATAGATAATTATCAAGATCTATCTAGTTGTACACCTAAATAAATCAAGACAACATCATGAACAATTCTTGTAGAAGAACATAAGCAACTTTGATAGAAAATTAATGATAGATAGAATCTGAAAATCAATCACAAAACATGTCTAGGGCTTTGAAATCACCCTTAACCAAATAGAAGTTTAGCCTAGCATAGGCATTGTAAACATAAACATAAAATTAAAGAGAATCTAAGAAGGAAATAAAAGAAAGAAAGAAGAAGAAGAAAATAAAGAAAAAGAAAACTAGAGAAAAGAAAGAAGAAGAAAACTTAGAGAATTTTATTACAATGGCTAATTTCCTACCAATCTACCCTCTCTTAAAATCATCCAAGGCCCTCTATTTATACACATTTTGGAAGGCTAAATGACAAGAGACAAGCTTTACAAATTTCAAAGGTAGGTATAATAGGTGGGTGCATTTTTCTAACAATTTTCGTCATACTGTATGACAATTTTGATCAGCCAACTTGATGGTCGATTTTGTCAATTTTGGAGGCCTGATCTGATCACGTGGTCTTCTAGAAAAATGTTCCCCTATCAGTTACTGATCCATAGCCGTTGGAATCAGCTCATTTGCTGATGTGGATAAGAAGATATGGGCAAAATACGAAAACAGGTCAGCACAGACGTCATTGCACATCAGCCAACTTGATGGTCGATTTCGCTAGGGAAAACGACTCCGTTTCAAGAAGTGTAAAACATAAAAATGTCAGCCTTATTGCTTCAGTGAAACTCGAGATATAGCTGATATGGCAAAAGGTGTCGGAACTGGAACTGAACTGGATTTGCCCTTAATTCTAGTAATCTGAAATCACTCAAAGAAACTTGTGAAAAACACCAAATTACATAAAAATATAAAAGATCATAAACACAATTAGACTAAACAATAATAACTCATATTTGACACAAAACAATAATAAAACATAACTAAAAACTATATAATTATACGAGTTATCACACCCCCACACTTAGATTGTTGCTAGTCCCTAGCAACGACTCAATAAAATAAGAAAATCTAATCTAATCCATTTTCGTAGGAAATCACGGTGGCACTTAGCATGTGACACAAGCCTTTAAACCCTTAGGTGTCCCTAGTGGACGAGTTTAGTCTCGTGAGGGTTTACTAGAACGATACCCACAAACATTGAAGACATAAGAAAAACTAAAAATAATAATTATAACTAATCCTTCCAATATAAATTAGAGATAATCATTGGACAAGTCTTAAAAACTAATCAATAGCTTAAAGAAATTCACAAAAATTCTTGCTTGAATGTAAATAGTTTGAGTTAAGCCAATATTAACATAACATATTTCAATCAAAATAGTGCATATTCAAACTTAATCTCAACTTCTCACATGGGATACTCTCTTGATTTTCACTCTTTAAAGTAGTGGTAAAGTGTTTACACTCAATCAATCTCATGAAAACACTTCATACCATATGCCTGCTTGTCCACCTATTCTCCACTATTTAGATCATACAACTTCATAAATCAAGAGGTCTTTATTCAAGGTTGTAATGGGGCCAAAGGGTTATAATGTGGTTAAAGAACAAAAGGATAAAGATATCACAAAGGTTCCAAAGAGTTCATAGAGTTTAGAGACATAATAAGATCATACAAGTAAAACTTCTCAATATTTTTTAGAAGTACATAATCACATAGGTTGAATATTTCATGTTGAGCCTTCACTTCATTCTAACGAACCTTGTAACATTCTTTTTCTTTTCTTTAACTAGAAGTTCAAGAGATGATTCATTATATATATATATATATTTCATAATATTCCCTTTCTTTTTCTCTTGACTTTTCTTTTCTTTTCCCCCACACTTATTTCTTGTTTCTAACCCAAATTTTCAATAGATCTTCCTTGTCTTTGCAACATGTCTCAAAACATGCTAATTCATCTTTGGAACAAAGGTAAAGATATAAGTATATTTAGGTTAGGGACAAGTTATGGTTACCAAAGAGATAGCTTATTCAATGTAGGCTCAAATTGGTTCACTAAGGGTGTGTTCTCTTGGAACATCAATAAGGGATGGCTGTTTGGCCCTGGCTAAAAATCCTAATGCCTCTATCATATTCATGTTGTCACATGCATCAATATAGTCTCAACAAGGTCTAAAGCAAGTTCTAGAGAATCATGTAATCATAAGAGCACTCAAGAAAGAAATTAGATTGATTTGTATAATGCGTCAATCATTATAGGCTCAAAAACTCACAAGGATGATTATACAAGTCAGATTAAGTCTAAACATGCTTCTTTCTCAATCAACATATCATTTTAACATTGGCTCATAAAACGATTGATATCAAGTTCAATTCTCATGAAAATCTTCTCACTAATAAATCTGTTTTAGACTTATGCAATTCATATCTCATCATAGTATTGAAAAGGAACTAAAACACACTAAAAATAATAATAAAGACTCATAAAAAAAATAGTAGACAAAAATAAAAGAAATCCTAAATCATTCCCTCCACACTTAATTCTTACATTGTCCTCAATGTAAGTCTATTAACCCAAATGAAAGAATTATGTGTAAGAGAAAAGAACTAATAACATAAGAATAGGAACAACTAAGACTCAAAACAAAACAAACTCATGCAACCTAAATAATCCTAAAATACTAAACAAAAATTAACAAGTAAACATAAAAAGATTAAAATCAAACTGACAAGGTATGTCTCAAGTCTCCCTTACTCAGACCTTGTTCAGAATGAATACTTTTAAATGGCTTAAAACACAAATATTTTTTTTTTTTTTTTGAAGGTAAAATTTAGGATATATTACCTGTAGAGGTTGCTAACCACTTATTATAACTGAGACACAACAAACAAAATGTTAGATAATGTCACAAAGACAAAGTGCAATCCACTCCTTGCTCGTCCATATCTCTTTTTCTTTTTCCGAGCGTTTGCGAAACAACCGTAGCAGATAAACACTCATAAGCTTGGAGCTTTTTGAGTAAATCTTCAATGGTTGTAGCAGAAATTATGGTTCTCCTTGCCTCTGAAAACATGAATCCATTTTCCACAGCATTATCTAAATATGAAAGCAAATTACTAAAATAACCATTAATATTAAGCAAACCAATGGGTTTCTTTTTTGTGACCAAAGATGACCAAGAAGCCACGCAAGCTATTTCTTCCAATGTACCCAAACCTCCTGGTAAAGCAATGAATGCATCGGCACAATGGTACATGATTGTCATCCGTTCAGGGATACTCCAGACTTGTATTTCCTTACCCACGGTAGGTCCACAAAAACCTGTGAATAGTTTTGGCATGATTCCTAGAACTGGACTTCCTCCGGCGTGTGCTGCTGTAGCGACTGCTCCCATTAAACCCGTACTACCGCCTCCATAAATCAAGTGGATCTTTTGTTGGGCAAGTATTACTCCAACTCTTATGGCTTCATCAGCGAATATGTTATTTTTCCCTGGATAAGCACCTCCAAAGACACAAATTTTTTTAATGCGCTGGGACGAAGTACTTTCCATTTTTTTTTTCGAGTGCCTGAAAGAGAATGAGTACATGGTGTAATATATAGAGGATTGAGTAGTGAATCAGACAAGAGTAATAATGTCGCCGAAAGTGTATTTGACCTGTCAGAAGAAAATGTTAACCTAACAAAAGATTTTTGCGTGATTTCAGGAAGAAAATCAAAAAGAGAAGCAAAATCAACCGTAAAAGACCAATAAAAAAAACGAGAATAATTACACAAATCGAACAACACGTAAATTAAACCGAAATGAAGTTATTGCAAATCAAACCAAAAGCTGAGAAGTTATTTATTGTAGTTGTGATTGTGGCTCACATCTTCCTCTGGTTTTACGTCCAGAAACGGCTTAAACGCCTTCTATGAGTCGAGGATATGCTTCCCATCCAGTTTTCTTACAAGCTGGCAAACAGGGTCTTTTAACATCAGATTCCCAAGATGTCTCCACTAGGATGCATCTCAAGAGAAAGTTGGATATTACCCAAATTCTCCTTACTCAGTCCATCCTTAATGAATTCAATTTTATCATCTCGATTAGAGGACGGAATCCCAATAGAACGACATTTACCGTTACACGTCCATCGTGCACATTTGTGGCAGTTTGAACCCATGCGCTTTGCTCGTCGCTTCTTTGCAAAAGTGCTTCTACCTGTACCTGGTAAATGCAAAACAGGAAGATATTCATCTTCACGTACCTTGGCTTCAATTATCCAACATATGTCTTCAGGAATCCCTTTGTGCATAAGCATTCTTAATGTTTCAAATCGAACTTGGTAAAGCTTCAGTAAAATATTTCGAGGAAAAGGAGGAAATCATTTCTGCAATCTTGTGAGAATATCATCCATCCTGAAAAAAAAAATGAAAAAAATGAAAGAGAAATTGGAAGAGAAATTTATATACAATATCAGTTTTGTGGGTAGCTGATGGAACCGATTTAAATAATCACGGAGTACCGTTATCTGCCATTTAACCGGGGTAAAAAAAATAAAAATTATATTTACATCTAGTTATTTTCAAAATAAGGATCAGAAAGAAAAACAACATAAAAAGACACAAAAACAAAACACTCTAAATAAAATCCTAAATTCTTCCCCCCACACATAATTCTTACATTGTCATTAATGTAATGCTATTAATCCCAAATGAAAGAATCATGTGTAAGTGAAAAGAACTAATAAACAAAATAAACTTATGCAGCCTAAAGGAACTTAGAAACACTAAACACAATTAGCAAAGAAACATAAGAAAAAGATAAAGAAAAAGAGAGCAAATCTGAGGATGGTAGTTTGGCAATGCTTTCACTAATTAGGCTGCCTCCCCCAATTAGCACTTGATTTAGTGTTTTGAACCTAACCAACACCCCTTCTTGGCATTTTAGGCTTGTCAGGCTCATACATGAAATTTCCCAAATTTATGCGTTTGAGAGGAAGCTTTCTTTGCACAACAGTGGATGCATTCTCCATTACAAGTATTATTCCATCATCCTTTGTGGTGCATATGTCATCGAGGAATGGAGCATATTTTCATACTTGTTGAATGACCTCCACAAACAAGTTGTTTAAGGTTTCCGGCATGTGTTGTTCATGTTCTTCCTCCTTGAACTTTGCAAATCTACTAGGAAAAGGTGGAGAAGAAACATTAGTAAAAAGTGAAACCTTAAACGTTACCTCAGGTGCCGAAATACTCTTATTTGGATCTTTGGCTTCATTATCCTCAAGAATAGAATCCATCTCTAATTTTGTTTCATCCTCATCTTGTTCCTCATTCTTCAAGGTCACAATAGTAGCATTCTCCTTTGGGTTAACCATCGTTTGGGCTGGGAGTTCTTCAGATCATTGTGCTACCCATCCTACCATACTACTATCCAATTGGCTCATTTGCTTTTCCAAACTCTGGATGCTTGCCCTTGTTTCCTGTTGAAATTGCAAAAAATCAGTAACAAGAGAATAGACAAGATCTTCTAAAGAAGTACCTGAGTTTTGAGGCATATGTGGTGGTTGAAAAAGTTCTGGTTCTTGAGACCATGATTGATTGAAGCTAGATGGATGAGTGTAATTGGCATAAGGATCTACTTCTTGGTAATTTTTCGAGTAGCCATAATTAGTATGATCCCACCATCCCTCATGGTAAGTGTTTGAGTAATGATCATACTGTTGGTCTTGGAACACTTGATGGCCTTGACATCCTCCCATGGCCAATTGTTGAACTGGAGAGGTGAGATTGGCTTGTTGATTCTCCATGTTCATGTATGCCACCAACTCTTCAAGTGTTAGATTGCTCAATTCCATTGTTTTTTTTTTTTTTTTTTTAATTTGAAAATAAAAACTTGTATGTACAAGAAAATAAAACTAATTAGAACTGAAAATAAGAATAAACCAAGTAACAAATAAACTAAAGAAAGCAATCCCCGGCAACGACGCCACAAATTTGATGCACCCAAAAGAGTGTATCTTATTTAACCTTGCACTAAAAAGATCAATTGTAAGTATAATGATTAGCAAGGGTCGAGTCCTCAGGGATTGGGTTTTAATCTATGAGTTATTAGTTTATAACTTACGTTCAAAGAAAACAATAAAAGAAAAGGGGTTTTTGAAGCCAGATTTAAACTAAAGTAAATAATAAGAATAAGATGCAAGGCGGTATAACCAGCCAATAAAAATATATATACTAAATTAGGCGGTATAACCAGCCAATAAAAATAAATATACTTTTAAAAATAAACAAACTAGAAAAGTAAGAAAACAAGTAAGTAAGAAGAATCAAATATGAAAAATACGGTTAAGGTTTCATTCTCCACCACTAGACATCATTAAGAATCAATTTCAGATCTATCAATATCAACCAACTATCAAAGTTAACAACCGTAGATAACAACAAGCTCTGTTATCCCAATCTTTCCTTAGTTTGTCGTTAAATAGAACAAGCTCTCTATTTAACCTCTAACCATTAAACAACCTAGAATAAGCTCTCTAAATTCAATTTAATGGCAGCTTTATGATGAGAAAGATAGGTTGATCTAAGCAACAAACACATAAGCTCGGATTGTTCAACTTAGGTTATGTTCCACTTTGCAATTATTGAAAACTTGACCATAATCATTAATCACAAATTGTGACTTATGAATAGGAAATCAAGACAATTACACAGATCAAGACTCCTAAACTAGCAATAGATAATTATCAAGATCTATCTAGTTGTACACCTAAATAAATCAAGACAACATCATGAACAATTCTTGTAGAAGAACATAAGCAACTTTGATAGAAAATTAATGATAGATAGAATCTGAAAATCAATCACAAAACATGTCTAGGGCTTTGAAATCACCCTTAACCAAATAGAAGTTTAGCCTAGCATAGGCATTGTAAACATAAACATAAAATTAAAGAGAATCTAAGAAGGAAATAAAAGAAAGAAAGAAGAAGAAGAAAATAAAGAAAAAGAAAACTAGAGAAAAGAAAGAAGAAGAAAACTTAGAGAATTTTATTACAATGGCTAATTTCCTACCAATCTACCCTCTCTTACAATCATCCAAGGCCCTCTATTTATACACATTTTGGAAGGCTAAATGACAAGAGACAAGCTTTACAAATTTCAAAGGTAGGTATAATAGGTGGGTGCATTTTTCTAACAATTTTCGTCATATTGTATGACAATTTTGATCAGCCAACTTGATGGTCGATTTTGTCTATTTTGGAGGCCTGATCTGATCACATGGGCTTCTAGAAAAATGTTCCCCTATCAGTTACTGATCCATAGCCGTTGGCATCAGCTCATTTGCTGATGTGGATAAGAAGATATGGGCAAAATACGAAAACAGGTCAGCACAGACGTCATTGCACATCAGCCAACTTGATGGTCGATTTCGCTAGGGAAAACGACTCCGTTTCAAGAAGTGTAAAACATGAAAAAGATAGATATGCCTCTTAACTTTGCACGATTAAAATTTCAGCTTTATTGCTTCAGTGAAACTCGAGATATAGCTGATATGGCAAAAGGTGTCGGAACTGGAACTGAACTGGATTTGCCCTTAATTCTAGTAATCTGAAATCACTCAAAGAAACTTGTGTAAAACACCAAATTACATAAAAATATAAAAGATCATAAACACAATTAGACTAAACAATAATAACTCATATTTGACACAAAACAATAATAAAACATAACTAAAAACTATATAATTATACGAGTTATCACCTTCCGGAAAGTAGAGGTGAACATTCCTTTACTAGATGCTATCAAGCAAGTGCCAAGATATGCCAAGTTCCTAAAAGAGTTGTGCACATCTAAACGGAAGTTGAAATGGAATGAAAAGGTAAGTGTGGGGGAGAATGTGTCAGCTGTTCTTCAAAAGAAACTCCCACCTAAATGCAAGGATCCAGGTATGTTTACCATTCCTTGTAAGATAGGCAACACCAGGTTTGAGCGTGCTATGCTAGATCTAGGGGCATCTATTAATGTCATGCCATATTCAATTTATGCTTCATTGAATCTAGGACCATTAGAGGAAATCGGTGTTATAATACAACTTGCTGACCGTTCTAACACTTATCCAAGAGGAGTTGTAGAAGACGTTCTTGTACAGGTTAATGAATTGGTTTTTCCCGCTGACTTTTATGTTATTGAGATGGAAGATGAGATGTCTTCTAATCCCACACCTATTCTATTAGGGAGACCATTCTTGAAAACAACAAGAACTAAAATAGATGTACATGATGGCACTTTAACTATGGAATTTGATGGTGAAATAATTCGCTTTAACATTTTTGAAGCCATGAGATATCCTAGTGATGTGCATTTTGTTTTTAATATTGATATAATTGACTCACTAGTGTAGCAAGCTTATGAGCTAGATGGTGAAGATAGTGTGGAGATTGTCCTTAGCAAACATCTCGGAATGTGGAATGCTAAAGGGGAACTAGTCTTGAGTGACCATGTGGAAGGGGCACTAGAATCTTTACACTCACTGCCACCTAAAGATGCAAGGTTTGATGTTTCATTTATTGATTTACAATTATCTAATGAGAAACTTCTACCTTCCATTTTGCAGGCACCAACTTTAGAGTTGAAATCACTACCGAACCACTTGAAATATGTGTTCTTAGGTGAAAAGGACACACTACCTGTCATCATTACGAAAGAGCTCACACCTTTGCAAGAAGAGCGTCTTATCCGGGTGCTTAGAGAGCATAAAACAGCAATTGGTTGGACAATTGCCGATATCAAGGGAATAAGCCCATCCATGTGCATGCACCGGATTTTGTTAGAAGAGGGGTCCAAACCAACAAGAGAAGCACAAACAAGATTGAACCCTCCTATGATGGAGGTTGTGAAAAAGGAGATACTGAAGCTCCTAGATGTTGGAGTGATCTATCCTATCTCGGATAGCAAATGGGTGAGCCCAGTCCAAGTGGTTCCAAAGAAATCAGGTGTAACGGTGGTAACAAATAATGAGAATGAACTTGTTCCTACTAGGATTCAAACAGGATGGCGAGTTTGTATTGATTATCGTAAACTTAATTCCACAACTCGCAAAGACGACTTTCCTTTACCTTTTATTGATCAAATGCTTGAAAGGTTAGCTGGCCATTCTCATTATTGTTTTCTTGATGGGTTTTCAGGTTATAATCAGATAGCCATTGCTCCGGAAGACCAAGGGAAAACAACATTCACATGTCCATTTGGTACTTTTGCATACCGGCGTATGCCATTTGGTCTTTGTAATGCACCAGCTACATTCCAAAGGTGTATGGTTAGCATATTTTCAGATTATGTAGAGAACATCATAGAAGTGTTTATGGATGATTTTAGTGTTTATGGTGATTCTTTTGATAGATGTCTAGAGAACCTTACACTTGTACTTGAAAGATGCATGGAAACTAACCTTGTTTTGAATTGGGAAAAATGTCACTTTATGGTAGAACAAGGAATAGTTTTGGGCCATGTTATTTCTTCTAGAGGGATAGAGGTTGATAAGTCCAAAATAGATATTATGCATTCTTTACCACCTCCCACAAATGTGAGAGAGGTTCGTTCTTTTCTTGGACATGCAGGTTTCTATAGGAGATTTATCAAAGACTTCTCAAAGATCACATTACCTCTTTGCAAGCTACTACAAAAAGATGTGGTTTTCCACTTTGATGACAAATGCAAAGAGGCGTTTGAAACATTGAAGGGACTCTTGACATCAGCTCCTATCATCCAACCACCAGATTGGAATGTACCTTTTGAAATCATGTGTGATGCTAGTGACTATGCCATTGGAGCTGTTTTGGGCCAACGGATTGGCAAAGCCTCACATGCCATTTATTATGCCTCCCGAACTCTTAATGATGCTCAATTGAACTATTCCACTACTGAAAAAGAACTTTTGGCTGTTGTATTTGCTTTAGAAAAATTTCGATCTTATTTAATTGGTACTAAAGTAATTGTATATTCTGACCATGCAGCCCTTAAGTACTTACTCACTAAGAAGGAGGCCAAACCAAGGTTGATTAGATGGATACTTCTCTTACAAGAGTTTGATTTGGAGATAAAAGATAAGAGAGGTAGTGACAACCTGGTTGCGGACCATCTTAGCCGTTTAGTTCATGAAGAGGATGCACTACCCTTGAATGAGAACTTTCCGGATGAGCAACTTCTTTTTATAAGTACAACAACTCCTTGGTATGCCGATATTGTTAATTACTTAGTTACCAAGAAGTTGCCACAAGAGTTGACACAAGCTCAAAGAAATAAGATCAAGAGTGATGCCAAATACTACATATGGGATGATCCTTACCTTTGGAAGCATTGCTCCGATCAGATTATAAGAAGGTGTGTACTCGAATCTGAATTTCAATCTATTCTCACCTTTTGTCACTCTTATGCATGTGGAGGACACTTTGGATCCAAAAGAACAGCCATGAAAGTTCTTGATTCTGGATTTTATTGGCCTACTATATTCAAAGATGCATACCTCTTTTGCAAGTCATGTGATCGTTGCCAAAGAACAGGTAACTTAGGTGCTAGAAATCAAATGCCTCAAACTCCAATACTTATTGTTGAATTTTTTGATGTATGGGGCATGGATTTCATGGGACCTTTTCCTTCTTCTTTTGGTAATCTTTATATTTTACTTGCCGTTGATTATGTTTCAAAGTGGGTGGAAGCAAAATCCACTAGGACTAATGATTCTAAAGTGGTTTCAGATTCTGTCAAGACTAACATCTTTGCTAGGTTTGGAACGCCAAAGGCCATAATCAGCGATAGAGGTACTCACTTTTGCAATAGGACTATGGAAACACTTTTGAGGAAGTATAACATTACACCCAAGGTCTCCACCTCATATCATCCTCAAACTAGTGGGCAAGCTGAAGTGTCAAACCGAGAAGTTAAGTCCATCCTTGAAAAGGCAGTTAATCCAAATAGGAAGGATTGGTGTTCACGACTTGATGATGCACTTTGGGCTTATAGGACAGCATATAAGACACCCATTGGTATGTCTCCTTATCGACTTGTTTATGGTAAGCCTTGTCATCTTCCGATTGAATTGGAACATAAATCATATTGGGCTATCAAACAATGCAACATGGAGATGGATGAGACAGGAAAGAAAAGAAAACTTGACCTACAAGAATTAGAGGAGATAAAGAATAATGCCTATCAGAATTCTAGGATTTACAAGGAAAAGACTAAGGCATTCCATGACAAGAAGATATCAAGAAAGGAATTTGTTGTTGGACAAAAAGTTCTTCTCTTCCATTCATGCCTTAAGTTATTTCCAGGTAAGTTACGTTCTCGTTGGGTTGGACCTTTTGTTATTACTAATGTATTTACTCATGGTGCAGTTGAAATCCAAAGCCCAAAAACAGATAAGGCATTCAAAGTGAATGGTCATAGATTGAAGCCTTACTATGAGAACTTTCCAATACAAGATGTAGAGGAGTTTCCACTTTTTGAGCCAAATTGTGTTGAATAATAATGGCATGGGTCTAAGTCAGGCCGAGGACAATAAACCAAGCGCTTCTTGGGAGGCAACCCAAAAGGATGGAGAGCATCTATTATATCAGATTTGCATATTCCTTACTCTCCATCATTCTATCTTTTATTGTTTTTCTTTTCTTTTGCTTAATAGTTCTTTTCTCTTACATATAATTCTTGCATTGGGGGATAATAGCATTACATTGAGGACAATGTAAAAATTATGTGTGGGGGGGAAGAATTTAGGATTTTATTTAGAGTGTTTTGTTTTTGAGTTTTTTTTTAATGTTGTTTTTAGTGTGTTTTAGTTACTTTCAATACTATGATGAGATATGAATTGCATAAGTCTAAAACAGATTTATTAGTGAGAAGATTTTCATGAGAATTGAACTTGATATCAACCTTTTTATGAGCCAATGTTAATATGATATGTTGATTGAGAAAGAAGCATGTTTAGACTTAATCTGACTTGTATAATCATCCTTGTGAGTTTTTTTGAGCCTATAATGATTGATGCATTATACAAATCAATCTAATTTCTTTCTTGAGTGCTCTTATGATTACATGATTCTCTAGAACTTGCTTTAGACCTTGTTGAGACTATATTGATGCATGTGACAACATGAATATGATAGAGGCATTAGGATTTTTAGCCAGGGCCAAACAGCCATCCCTTATTGATGTTCCAAGAGAACACACCCTTAGTGAACCAATTTGAGCCTACATTGAATAAGCTATCTCTTTGGTAACCATAACTTGTCCCTAACCTAAATATACTTATATCTTTACCTTTGTTCCAAAGATGAATTAGCATGTTTGGAGACAAGTTGCAAAGACAAGGAAGATCTATTGAAAATTTGGGTTAGAAACAAGAAATAAGTGTGGGGGGAAAAGAAAAGAAAAGTCAAGAGAAAAAGAAATGGAATACTGGCAAATACATTCCTATGTAAGAAAAAAATATGAATCATCTCTTGAATTTGTGGAAAAAGAAAAAGATGTTACAAAGTTGCTTAGAATGAAGAAAAGGCCCAACATGAATATTCGGCCTAGGTGACTATGTACTTGTAAAGTGTTTTGAGAAGTTTCTTTGTATGATCTTATTATGTCTCTAAACTTTATGAACTCTTTGGAACCCTTGTGATATCTTTATCCTTTTGTTCTTCAACCACATTACAAACCCCTTGGCCCCATTACAACCTTGATTAAAGACCTCTTGATTCATGAAGTTGTATGATCTAAATAGTGGAGAATAGGTGGACAAGCAAGAATATGGTAGAACTGTTTTCATGAGATTGATTGAGTGTAAACACTTCACCACTACTTTAAAGAGAGAAAATCATGAGGGTATCCCATGTGAGAAGTTGAGATTAAATTTGAACATGCACTATTTTGATTGAGATATGTTATGTTAATTTTAGCTTAACTCAAACCATTTACTATCAAGCATGATTTTTTGTGAAACTCTTTAAGCTATTGATTAGTTTATAAGACTTGTTCAATGATTGTCTCTAATTTGTATTGAAAGAGGATTAGATTAGGTTTTATTATTTTGTCGCTGTTTGATTTTGCTCGAGGACTAGATGTAAATATAATTTTTATTTTATTTTTTTAACCCCGGTTAAATGGCGGATAACGGCACTACGTGATTATTTAAGTCGGTTCCATCAGCTACCCACAAAACTGATATTGTATATAAATTTCTCTTTCAATTTCTCTTTCATTTTTTTCAGGATGGATGATATTCTCACAAGATTGCAGAAACGATTTCCTCCTTTTCCTCGAAATATTTTACTGAAGCTTTACCAAGTTCGATTTGAAAGATTAAGAATGCTTATGCACAAAGGGATTCCTGAAGACATACGTTGGATAATTGAAGCCAAGGTACGTGAAGATGAATATCTTCCTGTTTTGCATTTACCAGGTACAGGTAGAAGCACTTTTGCAAAGAAGCGACGAGCAAAGCGCATGAGTTCAAATTGCCACAAATGTGCACGATGGACGTGTAACGGTAAATGTCGTTCTATTGGGATTCCGTCCTCTAATCGAGATGATAAAATTGAATTCATTAAGGATGGACTGAGTAAGGAGAATTTGGGTAATATCCAACTTTCTCTTGAGACGCATCCTAGTGGAGACGTACAAAGAGAAATTCTTGATTTATGGCCGCAATTCCAAAGGGAATGGCAACATCTTGGGAATCTGATGTTAAAAGACCCTGTTTGCCAGCTTGTAAGAAAACTGGATGGGAAGCATATCCTCGACTCATAGAAGGCGTTTAAGCCGTTTCTGGACGTAAAACCAGAGGAAGATGTGAGCCACAATCACAACTACAATAAATGACTTCTCAGCTTTTGGTTTGATTTGCAATAACTTCATTGCGGTTTAATTTACGTGTTGTTCGATTTGTGTAATTATTCTTGTTTTTTTTTTTTTGCATTGGTCTTTTACGGTTGATTTTTCTTCTCTTTTTGATTTTCTTCCTGAAATCACGCAAAAATCTTTTGTTAGGTTAACATTTTCTTCTGACAGGTCAAATACACTTTCGGCGACATTATTACTCTTGTCTGATTCACTACTCAGTCCTCTATATATTACACCATGTACTCATTCTCTTTCAGGCACTCGAAAAAAAAAAAATTGGAAAGTACTTCGTCCCAGCACATTGAAAAAATTTGTGTCTTTGGAGGTGCTTATCCAGGGAAAAATAAAATATTCGCTGATGAAGCCATAAGAGTTGGAGTAATACTTGCCCAACAAAAGATCTAGTTGATTTATGTAGGCGGTAGTACGGGTTTAATGGGAGCAGTCGCTACAGCAGCACACGCCGGAGGAAGTCCAGTTCTAGGAATCGTGCCAAAACTATTCACAGGTTTTTGTGGACCTACCGTGGGTAAGGAAATACAAGTCTGGAGTATCCCTGAACGGATGACAATCATGTACCATTGTGCCGATGCATTCATTGCTTTACCAGGAGGTCTGGGTACATTGGAAGAAATAGCTTGCATGACTTCTTGGTCATCTTTGGCCACAAAAAAGAAACCCATTGGTTTGCTTAATATTAATGGTTATTTTAGTAATTTGCTTTCATATTTAGATAATGCTGTGGAAAATGGATTCATGTTTTCAGAGGCAAGGAGAACCATAATTTCTGTTACAACCATTGAAGATTTACTCAAAAAGCTCCAAGCTTATGAGTATTTACCTGCTACGGTTGTTTCGCAAACGCTCGGAAAAAGAAAAAGAGATGTAGACAAGCAAGGAGTGGATTGCACTTTGTCTTTGTGACATTATCTAACATTTTGTTTGTTGTGTCTCAGTTATAATAAGTGGTTAGCAACCTCTGCAGGTAATATCTCCTAAATTCTACCTTTAAAATTTGACATTGGGGACAATGTCATATTTTAATAGGGGGTAAGGGACATATTTTTCTAATTTGTAAAAAAAAAAAAAAAAAAAAAAAAAATTTGTTGTGTTTTAAGCCATTTAGAAGTATTCATTCTGAACAAGGTCTGAGTAAGGGAGACTTGAGACATACCTTGTCAGTTTGATTTCTTCTTTTCAAAAAAAAAAAAAAAAACACTATCTGGTCCGTTTATTATCTGCATGTGTTTTACTACTTTTATGTATGTATTTTTTTTTTTTAGTATTAGTATAATCTTGGCAAGCATGTGGATAAAGCAATAGAGTTACAAAGGCTTTGATTAAGTTATCTAGGTTATTTTCAATTTGGTTTTCTGAAAATTGAATATTTTTGATGATCAAATGTCTTTGAGATTGTTTTTGGCAGATCGGTTCGATTTTTGTTGGAATGTGAATTCATGGTGAGCCTTTGGAAAGCCACGGAAAACTGGGAAGACATAGTAAGTTTACTTTTTCTCTTCATTCCACATGCAGATTTAGGTCATCACATAGATGCTTGCATCTATACATGATCTGATCTTAGAACAAAGTCACTATCCAGAAAGCCCCTTATCTTTGCCCCCTTACATTAGAAGCCCATAGGTTGTAAACCTTCGGGTTGGATCCCTAGATATGAACTCCAGAAATTATGCCAAAGTGAACGGATACGATTCCGACCCCCATTCCCTCTTTATACTTTTATGATAATATTTGTGATCATTGGGTTTGGGATTGTGTGTTTCCTTCTTGTTTATTTTGTTATCTTTTGAAATCTAAAAAAAAAAAAAGAAAAAAAAAGAAGGGAAATAATGCAAAAGAGGGTAGTTAGAATGAGTGACTGTTTTTAGAGTCGTGAACTTCGAACTTATTGATGCCAAAACAATGTTGTGATGAGTTGAGAAAAAGATGCTGAAAAAAAGAGTTGATGAAAATCTGTCTTGTTTGATCAATTGAATGAAAAGAAAGAAAAAGAAAGTATGAAATCCAATGTGATTTCTGGAAAAAAAAAAAAAAAAAGAATGATGATTATGAATAAATGTGATTGTGCATAAAAGATGTCCCAATGAGGGCACAAATCAAAAGAAAATCACTTGTGCTTAAAAAAAAAAAAATCAGAATTCAAGATTCGAGGTTCTTCATTATAGAGAGGTTTTTACTTTTCTATTTTCTTTGGATCTAGTCTTTTCTTGCTTTTTGTTTTCTTTTCAAAATATTAATGAGAATGGAAATATTTTGAGAGGATTGATCACATTATTATTATATTTCTTGAGCCTAACTTGTGATAAACCTCAGAGTATGTTTGAACATTCCACCCCTCACTTGTCCATAAGCCTCAGATTCATCTCTGTACCGATCAGATTTGTCAAGTTCACTTGTGAACTGCGGTGACAAGGATCTTAGCATGTGTACTTATGAAGCTATAGTTTGCCTAGTCCTCCATGGCTAACTAAAGTCTCGCCAAGAAGGAAGTTCCTCAATCGTACGGTAGTGCCTTCAATTTTAATCTCATTGACCCTTTACTCGAACTTAATATGCCAATGATACTTAATTAGATGCCTTGCCAATTCTTACGGTTGATCTTGCTTGTTTGTTTGAGATCCCTTTAACTTGTTTTCCTGTTTATTTATTTATTTTTATTTTTTCTAGGATTGAGTCGTTGCTAGGGACTAGCAACAATCTAAGTGTGGGGGTGTGATAACTCGTATAATTATATAGTTTTTAGTTATGTTTTATTATTGTTTTGTGTCAAATACGAGTTATTATTGCTTAGTCTAATTGTGTTTATGATCTTTTATATTTTTATGTAATTTGGTGTTTTCACGAGTTTCTTTGAGTGATTTCAGATTACTAGGTTAAATCAAGAATTAAGGGCAAATCCAGTTCAAGTCCAGTTCCGACACCTTTTTCCATATCAGCTATATCTGGAGTTTCACTAAAGCATTAAGGCTGAAATTTTTACAGTGCAAATTTAAGAGGCATATCTATCTTTTTCATGCTTTACACTTCTTGAAACGAAGTCGTTTTCCCTAGCGAAATCAACCATCAAGTTGGCTGATGTGCAATGACGTCTGTGCTGACCAGTTTTGGTATTTTGACCATATCTTCTGATCCACATCAGCAAATGAGCTGATTCGAACGGCTATGGATCACAAACGGATAGGGGAACATTTTTCTAGATGACTATTTGATCAGATCAAGCCTCCAACATTGACAAAATCAACCATCAAGCTGGCTGATCAGAATTGTCATACAATATGACGAAAATTGTTAGAAAAATGCACCCACCTATTATACCTACCTTTGAAATTTATAAAGCTTGTCTCTTGTCATTTAGCTCTCCAAAATGTGTATAAATAGAGGGCCTTGGATGATTGTAAGAGACATGGTAGATTGGTAGGATATTAGCCATTATAATAAAATTCTCTAAGTTTTCTTCTACTTTCCTTTCTCTAGTTTTCTTTTTCTTTATTTTCTTCTTCTTCTTTCTTTCTTTTATTTCCTTCTTAGATTCTCTTTAATTTTATGTTTATGTTTACAATACCTATGCTAGGTTAAACTTCTATTTGGTTAAGGGTGATTTCAAAGCCCTAGACATGTTTTGTGATTGATTTTTAGATTCTATCTATCATTAATTTTCTATCAAAGTTTCTTATGTTCTTCTACAAGAATTGTTCATGATGTTGTCTTGATTTGTTTAGGTGTACAACTAGATAGATCTTGATAATTATCTATTGCTAGTTTAGGAGTACAACTAGATAGATCCGTGTAATTGTCTTGATTTCCCATTCATAAGTGGCAATTTGTGATTAATGATTATGGTCAAGTTTTCAATAATCACAAATTGCCACTTATGAATAGGAAATCAAGACAATTACACGGATCTATCTAGTTGTACTCCTAAACTAGCAATAGATAATTATCAAGATCGATCTAGTTGTACACCTAAACAAATCAAGACAACATCATAAACAATTCTTGTAGAAGAACATAAGCAACTTTGATAGAAAATTAATGATAGATAGAATCTGAAAATCAATTACAAAACATGTCTACGGCTTTGAAATCACCCTTAACCAAATAGAAGTTTAGCCTAGCATAGACATAGATAATATATACATAAAACTAAAAAGAAAATAAAAGAATGGAGAAGAAGAAGAAGAATGATGATCCTTTGAGTCTCCTCAAATGATGTCTAGTTTGTGGCTCAAAAGATGGTGTTTATAGAGCTTTCAAACCCCGACAATAAGTCCTTGCCGCACAAGTAAGCCTGGAGGTGCAAAAATCACGTTTTTGCCTTTTTTTCAGATTTGCGATTAGGGTTTTTCTGGGCGCAGGGTTCTTTAGGGAGATCTTCTAGTGCCATTTTGAATGCCCATTTCTTATCCGATTTGGGCCCATAATATATTATTGGAAAGATAATCAAGTGAACTTCAAAAGGCAAGAAGGAAGTTGCTTCAAATAAGGAGTCTATCATCATGGTTTCCTTATAACAAGCTCTGGAGGTCAAATCTGCCTGATTGCTTTTCAACCAGAAATTGATATTTTTGACTCCCAAGTCTTCTTCCATCTTTTTATTACGATTTTGTAAGCTCTTTACCATCATTATTGACATCTTTTGACTTCATTCTCCTTATTGTACCTAAAATTCAAAAATATATTATAAGTAAACAAGATAAAGATCGAAAACATAACAAAAACTAAAGGTAGAGAGGCATAAAATGTATATTTTATGAGCTTATCAACTAGCCAATAGGCTCATTTGCCTTTCCAAACTCTGGATACTTGCCTTTGTTTCCCTTGCTTCCTGTTGAAGTTGCAGAGTATTATTAACAAGAAAATTGACAAGTTCTTCTAAAAAATTACCTGAGTTTTGAGGTGGTGGCTCAAAAAGATCTTGTTGTTGATCCCATGGTTGATTGAAGACAAATTGATTAGTGTAATTAGCATAAGGATCTACTTCTTGATAATCTCCCGAGTAGCCATAATGAGTTTGATTCCACCATCCCTCATTGTAAGTGTTTGGGAAAGCATCATACTGTTGTCCTTGGAACCCTTGATCGGCTTTGGTATTCTCCCACATCATAGGCTGGTTCAAAATTATCTTTTTGGTAGTATGGGCACCAATTGGTTGGATGATCCATCATGAAGCACACTCCACACTGCCTTGATTGTTGAATCTTACTTATGGCCACTTGTTGAACTAGGGAGATGAGATTGTCTAGTTGGTTCTGAAGGTTTTGAAGTTCTGATGTAGCACCTACCATCTCTTCTTGCTTGAAATTTGAAAACAAAAACCTGTATGTACAAGAAAAATAAAATTAATTACAACTGAAAATAAGAATAAACCAATAAACTAATAAACTAAATAAAGCAATCCCCGGCAACGGTGCCAAAAATTTGATGCACCCAAAAGAGTATATCTTTATTTAACCTTGCATTAAAAAGATCAATTGTAAGTATAGTAGTTAGCAAGGGTCGAGTCCTCAGGGATTGGGTTTTAGTTTAAGAATTATTAGTCTAAAACCTAAATTCAAAGAAAACAAAATAAAAGGGGAGGTTTATAAAATCAATTTAAACTAAAGACTTATAATCAAAGAAGGAAGCAAGTAAATAAAAAGTAATCAAATATGAGAAAAATATGGTTAAGGTTTCATTCTCCACCACTAGACATCATTGAGAATCTATAATCAGATCTATCAACATCAATTAGCTATCAAAGTTAACAACCGTAGATAACAACAAGTTCTGTTACCCCAATCTTTCCTTAGTTCGTCGTTAAATAGAACAAGCTCTCTATTTAATCTCTAACTATCAAACATCCTAGAATAAGCTCTATAAGTTCAATTTAATAGCAGCTTTATGATGAAAAATATAGGTTGATCTAAGCAACAAACACATAAGCTCGGATTGTTCAACTTAGGTTATGTTCCACTTTGCAATTAGCGAAAACTTGACCATAATCATTAATCACAAGTTGCCACTTATGAATAGGAAATCAAGACAATTGCATGGATCAAGACTCCTAAACTAGCAATAGATAATTATCAAGATCTATCACCCTAAATAAATCAAAACATCATCATGAACAATTTTAATTGAAAAACACAATCAACTTTCATAGAAAACTAATGATAGATAAATCTGAAAATTAATTACAAAACTTGTCTAGGGCTTTGAAATCATCCTTAACCAAAGAAGTTTAGCCTAACATAAGCATGGATAATATATACATAAAACTAAAAAGAAAAATAAAAGAATGGAGAAGAAGAAGAAGAATAATGATGATCCCTTGAGTCTCCTCAAAAGATGTCTAGTTTGTGGCTCAAAACATGGTATTTATAGAGCTTTAAAACCTTGAGAATAAGTCCTTACCACAGAAGTAAGCCTGGAGGTAGAAAAATCACGTTTTTGCCTTTTTTTCAGATTTGCGGTTAGGGTTTTTCTGGCTGCAGGGTTCTTTAGGGAGATCTTCTAGCGCCATACTGAATGCCATTTCTTATTCGATTTGGGCCCATAATATATTGTTGGAAAGATAATCAAGTCAGCTTGAAAAGTCAGGAAGGAAGTTTTTAAAATAAAGAATCTAACATCATGTTTTCCTTACAACAAGCTCCAGAGGTCAAATCTTCCTGATTGCTTTTCAACCAGAAATTGATATTTTTTACTCCCAAGTCTTCTTCCATCTTGTGATTCTGATTTTTAAGCTATTTACCATCTTTATTGACATCTTTTGACTTCATTCTCCTTATTGTACCTAAAATTCAAAAACATAATATAAGTGAACAAGATAAAGATCGAAAATATAACCAAAACTAAAGGTACAAAGGCATAAAATGTATATTTTATGAGCTTATCAGCTGAACATGCTCAAGCCCAAACCTAATAAATTAAAAAGGATGTATAATAAGTAGCCTAATGGACATATTACATAAGTTACATAAGTTAGGTCCAAATGCCTATGTAATTACAAGACTTAAAATACACCCAAATAAGCACTCTTAATGTGCCACCTTGTGTTCTTGAATCACATGGACCAAACTTGGATGCAAGCCCATCTTGCATGTCGAAGCCTTTCTTGAATAACTTGCAAAATGGCCCAAGTGAATTCCATCCATTATTGCCGTGTTTCCTAGATCTTCTTGTATCTTGGCCCATATAGAAATTGCAATGGGATTGGGCATCTTGGATCCTATCAGTAAGCCTTGGCTGCCAAGGAGTTGCATTTGTGCTAGGAGTTATAGGGCTAGTTAAATTAGGGTTGTAGGGAGGCTATACAAACAATGTTCTAGCCGCCTATATGACAACAATTAATCTAGAGTTGTATTTTATTCAAGTGAGTATTTACTCTTTTTAGTTCTTGACAGAACTTAGGAACTTATCAAAGAATTCTTTCTTTATGGTATTCAACCTATCAAACTTAGGTTCTAGAAACAAGCATTCTTGGGGTCTAGCTAGCTTAGCTTATCTAGGTTCTTAGAAACAAGATTTCTAAGGGTTTCAGTTTTCATTGCCTGAATCTTGGCTTTCTTGGGGTTAGGGTATTTCAATTTGTTAGTGGGTTCCACGAGTTCACATCAATTCATCTAGCATATCATCTAATCTAGGAATGGGATGACGATACTTTACCATGATATTGTTATTTCTACTTTTTTATCTCATTGTTTCTTGGAGAGAGATTCATGCATTAAAAAAAAAGAAAAATGATGATGCAATGAACTGATAAGAGTGAAGCTATGTTACACGGACTCAGAGATCAACGTTAGATACGAGTATGTGACTGACACGAATATGCTCAACTTTTTTTAAAAAAATTTCATATATATGGAGGATTATACCCTCGTACCCATGTCCGAATATGTGTCAGACACAGGTACTTTAGGGAAAATAAAAGTTCGGATAACATAGGAGTGAAGTAATCATATATAACAGAATATTATGTATGACCTTTCGAGGTAATTGAATTACTGTTAATGCTACAGACTGATGCACCGTAAAGAGTATATCTTTATTAAACCTTGCAATTAATATGATCAATTATAGTAAAGTAGCATGCAAGGGTCGAATCCGCAGAGATTGGTTTTTAGTTTATAAATTACTAGTTTAAAACATAAATTCAAGAATAATAAAAGAAAAGGGGATTTTTGAAAGAGTTTTAAAAACTAAGAAAATAAGAAAAGTAAGAAACAAATAAATAAGATGAAATCAAATATAAGAGAAATATGGTTAAGGTTTCATTCTCCACCATTGGACATCATTGAGAATCAATAATCAGATCTATCAACATCAATTAACTATAAATTTATCAACCGTAGATTGTTACAAGCTCTGTTAACCCAATCTTTCCTTAATTCGTCCTTAAATAGAATAAGCTGTCTATTTATTCTCTAACCACTAGATAACCTAGAATAAGCTCTCTAGATTTAATGTAATGGTAGCTTTATGATGAGAAAGATAGGTTGATCTAGGAGACAAACATATAAGCTCGGATTGTTTAACCTCTGTTATGTTCCACTTTGCAATTAGCGAAAACTTAACCATAATCATTAATCACAAATTGCCACTTATGAATAGGAAATCAAGACAATTACATGACTCTTAAACTAGCAATAGATAATTATCAAGATCTATCTAGTTGGCCACTGTTACGATCCCACATTAAAATAATAAGACTTCCTTTTGAGGTTTATATGGACCTAGGCTCTTCCACCTCAATAGCTAGCTTTTGGGTTGTGGTTCTCCAAAGGTCCATATCAATTGGTATCAGAGTGAGCCCCACCCTTGGTGGAACCAGCACTCGTAGTGGTGGCTTGGACCCAAAAAGAGAAAAAAAGGGTGCCAGCTGTGACCAACGTGACCGTGACCAATGAGGACGTTGGTCTTCCAAGCGTGGTGGTTTGTTACGATTCCACATTGGAAAATAAATGACCTTCTTGAGGGGTTTATATGCACCTAGGCTCTCCCACCTCAATCGCTAGCTTTTGGGGTGTGGTTCTCCAAAAATCCAAATGAATTGGTCTCAGTGCCAGCCCCACCTTGGTGGGATCAGCACTCGGAGTGGTGGCTTGTGGAGTGGTGGCCTGGACCCAAAACGAGAAAAAAAGGATGCCAGCCGTGACCAACGGGACCAACGAGGACGTTGGTCTTCCAAGCGTGGTGATTTGTTACGATCCCACATTGGAAAGAATAAGACTTTCTTGTGAGATTTATATGGACCTAAGCTCTCCCACCTCAATAGCTAGCTTTTCGGGTGTGGTTCTCCAAATGTCCATATCAAAGGAGTGGTAGCTTGGACCCAAAAAGAGAAGAAAAAAAAAAGGGTGCCAGCCGTGACCAATGTGACCGTGACCAACAAGGACGTTGGTCTTCCAAGCATGGTGGTTTGTTACGATCCCACATTGGAAAGAATAAGACTTCCTTGTGAGGTTTATATAGACCTAGACTCTCCCAACTCAATAGCTAGCTTTTGGGGTGTGGTTCTCCAAAAGTTTATATCAATTGATATCAGAGCCAGCCCCAATCTTGATGGGGCCAGCACTCGGAGTGGTGGCCTAGATTCAAAAAGAGAAAAAAAGGGTGCTAGCCGTGACCAACGTGACTGTGACCAACGAAGACGTTGGTCTTCCAAGCGTGGTGGTTTGTTACGATCCCACATTGGAAAGAATAAGACTTCCTTGTGAAGTTTATATGGACCTAGGCTCTCCCACCTCAATAGCTAGCTTTTGGGGTGTGGTTCTCTAAAGGTCCATATCAATTGGTATCAGAGCCAGCCTCACCCTTGGTGGGACCAGCACTTGGAGTGGTGGCCTGGACCCAAAAAGAAAAAAAAAAGGTGCCAGCCGTGACCAACACAGTCGTAACCAACGTGACCGTGACCAATGAGGACATTGGTCTTCCAAGTATGGTGGCTTGTTACGATCCCACATTGGAATAATAAGACTTCCTTGTGAGGTTTATATGGACCTAGGCTCTTTCATCTCAATAGCTAGCTTTTGAGGTGTGGTTCTCCAAAGGTCCATATCAGCCACCTAAACAAATCAAGACAACATCATGAACAATTTTTATGGAAGAACACAAGCAACTTTGATAGAAAACTAATAATTGATAGAATATGAAAATTAATTACAAAACATGTCTAGGACTTTGAAATCACCCTTAACCAAAGAAAAGTTTAGCCTTGCATAGGCATTGTCAACATAAACATGAATATTCAAAAGAAACTAAGAACAAAAATAAAATAAAACTGAGAGATTAGAGAAGAAGAAGAAGAATAATAAGATTGATAAATAATCAAAGGCATGTCCTAGTTGGTGGCTCAAAAGATGGTATTTATAGAGCTTTTTGACCTTGAAAACCCTTTCTTGTTGAACAAGGAAGCTAGGAGGCAAAATAAGGCAATTTTGATAATTTTTCGATTTTTTTTCTTCGTATTTTGCTATTTTTGAGCTTCTCGGCCAGTGCTACAGTGCTAACTTTCGATCTTTTTAGGCACTGAGGCGCCGTGGCACTGGTCGCTGATTTTTCTGACGCACTTTCTTGCACTTCCTCGGCTGTTTTGGATGACCATTTCTTGTCCAATTTTGACGTGTAAACTATCGTTGGAAAGGTATTCAAGTCAGCTTCAAAATTTAAGAGGAAGTTTCTTCAAATAAAGAATTTAACATAATGTTTTCCTTGCAATAAGCTACAGAGGTCAAATCTGCCTTTTTGTTTTGCAACTGGAAATTGATCTTTTTGACTCCCAAGTTTTCTTCCATCTTGTGATTGTGATTTTGTTAGATCTTTACCATTATTATTGATATCTTTTCACTTCATTCTCTTAAATATACCTAGAATTTAAAAACATAATATAAGTAAACAAGATAAAAATAAAAAACATAACAAAAATTAAAGGTAGAAAGGCATAAAATGTATATGTTATAAGCTTATCAAATACCCCCCCACACTTATTTTTTTGCTAATCCTTGAGCAAAACAAAATAAAAAACAAAATTTAAGAAAATCTAATCCACTTTCAATAAAAATGAGAGACAATCATTGAACAAATCTTATAACTAATCAATAACTTAAAGAGTTTCACAAAGAATCATGCTTGATAGTAAAGGTTTTGAGTTAAGCTAACATTAACATAATATATCTCAATCAAAATAGTGCAAGTTCAAACATAATTTCAACCTCTCACATGGGATACTCTCATGATTTTCACTCTTTAAAGTAGTGGTAAAGTGATTACACTCAATCAATCTCATGAAAACAGTTCTACCATATGCTTGCTTGTCCACCTATTCTCCACTACTAAGATCATGCAACTTCATGAATCAAGATGTCTTTATTCAAGGTTGTAATGGGGCCAAGGGGTTGTAAATGTGGTTAAAAAATAAAAAGGAAAAGATATCACAAAAGTTCCAAAGACTTCATAGAATTTAGAAACAAAATAAGATTTTGCAAATAAAATTTTCTCAATATTCTTTAGAAGTACATAATCACATAGGCTAATATTTCATATTGAGCCTTTGCTTCATTCTAATCAACTTTGTAACATTCTTTTCTTTTTCCAAAAGTTCAAGAGATGATTCAATATATATTTTTTTTACATGGGGAAGTATTTTTACAATGTTCCCTGTTCTTTTTCTCTTGACTTTTGCCTTTTTTTCTCCCCCACACTTATCTTTTGTTCTAACCCAAATTTTCATCTAAAAATATCTCTTGCTTTTTTTTTGCAATGTGTCTCAAACATTCTAGTTCATCTTTAGAACAAGGGTAAAGATATAAATGTGTTTAGGTTATGTGTAAGATGTGGTTGCCAATAAAATAGCACATTCAATATAGGCTCAAATTGGCTCACTAGGGGCTGTTCTCTTAGAACATCAGTAATGGATGGCTATTTGGCCCTGGTTATAATCCTAATGCCTCAATCATATCATGTTGTTACATGCATCAATATAATCTCAAAAAGGTTTAAAGCAAGTTCTAGAGAATCATGTAATCATAAGAGCACTCAAGAAAGAAATTAGATTGATATGTATAATGCATCAATCATATAGGCTCAACACTTACAATGATGATTATACAAGTCAATATCAAGTCTAAACATGCTTATTTCTCAATCAACATATCATATTAACTGCTCATGAAAAATAGTGATATCAAGATTAATTCTCATGAAAATCTTACCACTAATGATAAGTTCTAGACCTATTCAATTCATATCTCATCATAGTATGGAAAGTAACTAGAATACACTAAAAACAAACTAAAATAAAGGAAATCCTAAATTCCCTAAATGCTTCCCCCCACACTTAATTCTTACATTGTCCTCAATGTAATTCTATTATCCCCAAATATAAGAATCATGTGTAAAAGAAAAGAATTACTAATCAAACTAACTAAAGAAAAACAATAAAAGATATAATGATAGAGAGTAAAGAATAGAAAATCTGAATATAATATGTGCTCTCCATCCTTTTGGCTTGCCTCCCAAGAAGCGCTTGGTTTATTGTCCTCAGCCTGACTTAGCCCCATGCCTTCATTATTCAACATAATTAGGCTCATAAAGTGGTAACTCCTCAATATCTTGCATTGGATAGTTTTCATATTAAGGCTTCAATCTATGGCCATTTACTTTGAATGCTTGATCTGTATTTGAACTTTTGATTTCAATTGCACCATGAGTAAACACATTAGTAATAACAAAAGGTCCAACCCAACGAGAACGTAACTTACCTGGAAACAACTTAAGGCGTGAATTGAAAAGAATAACTTTTTCTCCAACAACAAAGTCCTTTGTTGATATCATCTTGTCATGGAACTCCTTAATCTTTTCCTTGTAAATCCTAGAATTCTCATATGCATCATTCCTTATCTCCTCAAGTTCTTATAACTGAAGTTTTCTTTGCTTACCTGCCTCATCATCTCCATGTTGCATTGTTTGATAGCCCAATATGCTTTATGTTCTAATTCAACCGGAAGATGACAAGGCTTACCATAAACAAGTAGATAAGGAGACATACCAATGGGTGTCTTATATGTTGTCCTATACGTCCAAAGTGCATCATCTAGATGTAAACTCCAATCCTTCTGATTTGGATTGACAGTTTTTTCAAGGATGAATTTTTACCTCTCGATTTGACACTTCAGCTTGCCCACTAGTTTGTGGATGATAGGATGTGGAAACCTTATGTGTGATGTTATACCATCTGAAAAGTGCTTCCATAGACCTATTACAAAAGTGAGTACCTCGATCGCTGATTACTGCCTTTGGTGTTCCAAAGCTTGCAAAAAATGTTTGTCTTCACAAAATCTGAAACAACTTTAAAATCATTAGTTCGAGTGGCTTTTGCTTCCACCCATTTTAAACATAATCAACAGCAAGTAATATATAAATATTACCAAAAGAAGAAGGAAACGTTCCCATGAAATCCATGCCCCATACATCAAAAATTTCAACAAAGGCATCTATGTTAGATGAAGCAATTGAATAGTTGAAGTCGCTTCAGTTACTACTTCAGGTATATATGAATATTGTAGAACAATGTTGCTTTAACTCTTCATTTTTCTTGAAGTATCCGTGTCCAACACTCATGTCCGACGCATATCTGAACATGAGTATGGGGATATGATTCTCCAAATACATGGAAAAACTTAGAAAAAATTAAACATATCCGTGTCAGACACATACCCGTATCCGACACTAATACCCGAGTCCAAGTAATATAGCTGTCAAATCACTTGAATTGGTCTTTCCTTTAGTATCACTTGTGCAACTGACAGTCTGCTTTAGTGTTTCAGGTAATGTGGATGGGAAGTGGGATAGCCCCACTGATGTTTCCAGGAATCCAGCATTATATGTCCCGCATGGGAATGGGAATCGGAATGGGTCCACCTGCAGCAGTATTGCCTTCCATTCACAATCCTTTGCATCTTTCTAAGGTGCCAGTAGTTGATCGGTCAATGTCTATGGCTCCTTCACAAAACCAAGCTGCAACATTCCAAATTCAATAGTTGAATCCAGTTAATTCCCAACATCATATGCAAAATCCCACCTTTTCTGAGCAATATGCACCATTTCTGGGCTTTCATCATATGCAAACTGCCTCTCAGGTATGTCCAGCATACTGCACTACTTTCCCAACCGGAGATTTAAATAGCGGCAGCAAAGCAATGTTATGGATGTTCACCGTAATTGACCGCGATTAACGCGAGGTGATCAAAAACGCATCTGCAACCACAATTTTAATCCTTGTTCTCAACAAGCTTTTTTTTTTTGAGTTTCAATTGATTGAAATAATCAACTTTAAGTATCATATTATTGTCTTACAGCAGGCCATGAATATGTTTTGGATATGGCTCCCAAACTACCCCACAAAGTCCAATGGTATTAGCCCCCAGCAGTAGAAGTAGACCACTCACTGGAGGAGCAGCTACAACCAATTGCGCGTCTCTAAGTGGCAAGATGGGTAAGTGTCTCAATTGTTCTTCTCTAACTTCATGTATACATCGGTTTGTTAACTACCTTGATCAGAGAAAACTCCGAATTTATGAATTTTCAAGAAAAATAACTAAAACACGATATAAAAAATAACATAAATACACAAATGTATCAAAACCTATATAACACAAACTGTAAACGTGTTAAATTTTATATAATGTATAACACCTTAAATTTGATTATGAAACGAAAAAAATAACACGAACACGATAAGAATATATAAATTTCCAAAACACGATATGGCATTTATGTTATTGAACCAACATCAACGCCTGTCATATCTAATTCCCCAAAATAACCTTTACTTGGGCCCAAAATATTGGGGCTTGGCCACACAATTCTCTTTTATGTCTTTGTGCATGCACTAGATATAATTTTTTTTTATGCATTAAAATCTCTTTCCATTTGAATTCTTTAAATACTAAGAATTAATTATTATCATCATCCAACCATTTTAATAGTGGCTAGGTACAAACCTCCATCTCCTTATAGTAATCCTAAAAAATCTAGCCATGTTGGCTTCCCTATCCTCCTCTACATTGGCTCTAATCATAGCCACCTCCTCCATCTCCTTATAGTAATCCTCTACACTCCTAGACCCTTGGGTAAGATTTTGAAGTTTTTGGTAAAGGTCCCTATAATAGTGGCTAGGTACAAATCTCCTTCTCATGAGAGCTTTCAATTCCCCCCATGTCTCTATAGGTCTCATGGTTTCTCCTCCTACTGGTTACTAGTTGATCCCACCAAACTATGGCATAATCAGTAAAGTCAATGACAGCCAACTTCACCTTCTTCTCCTCCGAATAGTTGTGACAATCAAAGATCAACTCTATTTTCTTCTCCCACTCCAAATACACCTCAGGATCAGTTCTACCATCGAATGGACGAATTTTCATTTTAATATTCCCCAGGTTCCTATCTTCTCTATTTTCCCGATCATGACCCCTAGTGTTTCTCCTAGGCCTTCCTCCATGCCTAACTGATGCACCAAAAAGAGTGTATCTTATTTAACCTTGCACTTAAAAAGAATCAATTGTAAAGTATAGTGATTAGCAAGGGTCGAGTCCTTAGGGATTGGGTTTTAGTTTGTAAGTTAATAGTTTATCTCTTAAAAACAAGTAAACAAAAGTAAAGGGGTTTTGAGATCAGATTTAAACTAAAGTAACAATAAGAATGATAAAACAAATAATTAAGAAGAATCAATTATGAGAAATATGGCTAAAGGTTCATTCTCCACCACTATACATCATTCAGAATCAATTTCATATCTATCAATATCAATTAGCTATCAAAGTTAACAACCGTAGATAACAACAAGCTCTGTTACCCCAATCTTTCCTTAGTTCGTCGTTAAATAGAACAAGCTCTCTATTTAATCTCTAACTATCAAACAACCTAAAATAAGCTCTCTAAGTTCAATTTAATATCAGTTTTATGATGAGAAAGATAGGTTGATCTAAGCAATAAACAAATAAGCTTGATTGTTCAACTTAGGTTATGTTCCACTTTGCAATTATTGTAAACTTGACCATAATCATTAATTATAAATTGCTACTTATGAATAGGAAATAAAGACAATTATGGATCAAGACTCCTAAATTAGAATTAGACAATTATCAAGATTTATCTAGTTGGCCACCTAAACAAATCAAAACATCATCATGAACAATTTTAATGGAAGAAACATAAGCAACTTTGATAGAAAACAATGATAGATAGATTCTAAAAATCAATTACATAACATGTCTAGGGCTTTTAAATCACCCTTAACCAAAGAAAAGTTTAGCCTAGCATAGGCATTGTAAACATAAACATAAAATTAAAGAGAATCTAAGAAGAAAATTAAAGAAAGAGAGAAGATATTAATTATCCAGCCTCTTGCTCTCTCAAAAACTCTAAAACAAAGAAGAAATCAGAACTTTGATGCTTGGAGAAGTGTGATTTTTGTTTGCCCCCTTGTTATCTATTTATAGGCAATAGCTAGGGCATCAAACAAGTGAAGTTCAGCTCTCTCCCTTCAATAAATGCTGACTTGAAGCTAAAGCTAAGGAAAAGTGGCTGATTTTTGTGTTTTAAAGAAATAAGGAATGCTTGGCAGCCAAGGCATGTAGATATGATGCACCCAAAAGAGTGTATCTTATTTAACCTTGCACTCAAAAAGAATCAATTGTAGAGTATAGTGATTAGCAAGGGTCGAGTCCTCAGGGATTGGGTTTTAGTTTACAAGTTAATAGTTTATCACTTAAAAAAACAACTAAATTAAGTAAAGGGGATTTTGAAATCATATTTAAACTAAAGTTAACAATAAGAATGAGAAAACAAGTAATTAAGAAGAATCAAATATGAAAAATATGGTTAAGGTTTCATTCTCCACCACTAGACATCATTAAGAATCAATTTCATATCTATCAACATTAATTAGCTATCAAAGTTAACAACCGTAGATAACAACAAGCTCTGTTACCCCAATCTTTCCTTAGTTCAACGTTAAATAGAACAAGCTCTCTATTTAATCTCTAACTATCAAACAACCTAGAATAAGCTCTCTAAGTTCAATTTAATAGCAGCTTTATGATGAGAAAGATAGGTTGATCTAAGCAACAAACACATAAGCTCGGATTGTTCAACTTAGGTTATGTTCCACTTTGCAATTATTGAAAAGTTGACCATAATCATTAATGATGTACCCAAAAGAGTGTATCTTATTTAACCTTGCACTTAAAAGAATCAATTGTAAAGTATAGTGATTAGCAAGGGTCGAGTCCTCAGGGATTGGGTTTTAGTTTATAGGTTAATAGTTTATCACTTAAAAACAAGTAAACAAAAGTAAAGGGGGTTTTGAAATCAGATTTCAACTAAAGTTAACAATAAGAATGAGAAAACAAGTAATTAAGAAGAATCAAATATGAGAAATGTGGTTAAGGTTTCATTCTCCACCACTAGACATCATTAAGAATCAATTTCATATCTATCAACATTAATTAGCTATCAAAGTTAACAACCGTAGATAACAACAAGCTCTGTTACCCCAATCTTTCCTTAGTTCGTCATTAAATAGAACAAGCTCTCTATTTAATCTCTAACTATCAAACAACCTAGAATAAGCTCTCTAAGTTCAATTTAATAGCAGCTTTATGATGAGAAAGATAGGTTGATCTAAGCAACAAACACATAAGCTCGGATTGTTCAACTTAGGTTATGTTCCACTTTGCAATTATTGAAAACTTGACCATAATCATTAATCACAAATTTCTATTTATGAATAGGAAATCAAGACAATTACACGGATCAAGACTCCTAAACTAGCATTAGACAATTATCAAGACTTATCTAGTTGGCCACCTAAACAAATCAAAACATCATAATGAACAATTTTAATGGAAGAACAAAAGCAACTTTGATAGAAAAGTAATGATAGATAGAATCTGAAAATCAATTACAAAACATGTCTAGGGCTTTGAAATCACCCTTAACCAAATAGAAGTTTAGCCTAGCATAGGCATAGATAATATATACATAAATCTAAAAAGAAAAACAAAAATAAAAGTATGGAGAAGAAGAAGAAGAATGATGATCCTTGAGTCTCCTCAAAAGATGTCTAGTTTGTGGCTCAAAAGATGGTATTTATAGAGCTTTAAAACCCTGAGAATAAGTCGTTGCCGCACAAGTAAGCCTCGAGGTGGAAAAATCACGTTTTTGCCTTTTTTTTAGATTTGCGATTAGGGTTTTTCTGGCCGCAGGGTTCTTTAGGAAGATCTTCTAGCGCTATTTTGAATGCCTATTTCTTATCCGATTTGGGCAACAAGCTTCAGAGGTCAAATTTACCTGATTGCTTTTCAACCAGAAATTGATATTTTTGACTCCCAAGTCTTCTCCCATCTTGTGATTATGATTTTGTAAGCTCTTTACCATCATTATTGACATCTTTTGACTTCATTCTCCTTATTGTACCTAAAATTCAAAAACATAATATAAGTAAACAAGATAAAGATCGAAGACATAACAAAAACTAAAGGTAGAAAGGCATAAAATGTATATTTTATGAGCTTATCAATTAATCACAAATTGCACTTATGAATAGGAAATCAAGACAATTACATGGATCATGACTCCTAAACTAGCATTAGACAATTATCAAGATTTATCTAGTTGGCCAGCTAAACAAATCAAAACATCATCATGAACAATTTTAATGGAAGAACATAAGCAACTTTGATAGAAAACAATGATAGATAGATTCTGAAATTAATTACATAACATGTCAAGGGCTTTGAAATCACCCTTAACCAAATAGAAGTTTAGCCTAGCATAGGCATTGTAAACATAAACATAAAATTAAAGAGAATCTAAGAAGAAAATAAAAGAAAGAAATAAGAAGAATAAGAAGAATATTAATTATCCAGCCTCTTGTTCTCTCAAAAACTCTAAAACAAAGAAGAAATCATAACTTTGATGCTTGGAGAGGTGTAAATATCGTTTGCCCCCTTGATCTCTATTTATAGGCAATAGCTAGGGCATCAAACAAGTGAATTTCAGCTCTCTCCCTTCAATAAATGCTGACTTGTGGCTAAAGTTAAGGAAAAGTGGCTGACTTTTGTGTTTTAAGGAAAGATATAAGCCTTGGCAGCCAAGTTTGAATAAAGTAGGAAAGTTTTAGTCAAAGCACTCTTTAATGAAGAGAGATTACAAACTTGCAGCCAAAGTAAGTGTAAGAAATGAAAGTCTTGGCTGATTTAATTCTCTTACTTTGACTAGGATTAGCTTTAAGGAAAGATACTTGCAATTAATGCAATTAATGCAAGTTGACAGCCACTAATCCTTCTTTGACAAGGATAAAAATGTCAGCTATGTTATTAAGAAAAAGATGTAATTTGCGGCTAGGGTTTTTTCTGCCACTAGGGTTTTTAGGGAGATATTTCAATGCAGATTTGGATGACCATTTCTTATCTGATTTAGGCCCATGACCAACCGTTGGAAAGGTAATCAAGTTATCTTCAAAAGTCAAGAAGGAAGTTTCTTCGAAAAAAGAGTCTAACATCATGTTTCCTTAGCAACAAGCTGCGGATTTCAAATCTGTCTTCTTGCTTTGCACCAAGAATTTGATCTTTTTGACTCCTAAGTCTTTTTCAATTTTGTGATTGTGATTTGTAAACTTTTTAATATCCTGATTGACATGTTTTGACTTCATCTCTTCCAAAATACCTACAAAGCATAAAAACCTAGTAAAATGTCAAGGAACTTAAGAATCAACACAAAGTTCAGTAGGAAAATGCATGAAATTAAGCACTTATCAAAGTCCCCCACATTTAATCTTTTGCTAGTCCTCAAGCAAAATCAAATAGAGACAAGGTAAGAAAACCGAATCTAGTTCACTTTCAATACAACTTATAGATAATCATTGAACATGTCTTACAAACTAATCAATAGTTTAAAGAGTTTCACAAAGAATCATGCTTGATAGTAAAGGGTTTGAGTTAAGTTAACATAACATATCTCAATCAAAATAGTGCATGTTCAAACTTAATCTCAACTTCTCACATGGGATACTCTCATGATTTTCATTTTTTAAAGTAGTGGTAAAGTGTTTACACTCAATCAATCTCATGAAAACAGTTCTACCATATACTTGCTTGTCCACCTATTATCCACTATTTAGATCAGGCAACTCCTTGAATCGAAAGGTCTTTATTCAAGGTTGTAATGGGGCCAAGGGGTAAGAAATGTGGTTAAAGAATAAAAGGAAAAGGATATTACAAAGGTTCCAAAGATTTCATAGTGTTTAGAGACATAATAAGATTCATACAAAGAAAACTTCTCAAAACTCTTTACAAAGCACATAATGCATAGGCCGAATATTCATGTTGGGCCTTTTCTTCATTCTAAACAACTTTGTAACATCTTTTTCTTTTTCCAAAAGTTCAAGAGATGACTCATATATATATATATATTTTTTTCATTTTTTTTTCAAATAGGAATGTATTTGCCAATATTCCCTTTCTTTTTCTTTTTCTCTTGACTTTTCTTTTCTTTTCCACCACATTTATTTCTTATTTCTAACCCAAATTTTCAATAGATCTTCCTTGTCTTTGCAACATGTCTCAAAACATGATAATTAATCTTTGGAACAAGGGTAAAGATATAAATAAGTATATATTTAGGTTAGGGACAAGTTATGGTTACCAAAGAAATAACTTATTCAATGTAGGCTCAAATTGGTTCACTATGGGGGACGTTCTCTTGGAACATCAATAAGGGATGGCTGTTTGGCCCTGGTTAAAAATCCTAATGCCTCTATCATGTTGATAACTCGTATAATTATATAGTTTTTAGTTATGTTTTATTATTATTTTGTGTCAAATACGAGTTATTATTGCTTAGTCTAATTGTGTTTATGATCTTTTATATTTTTATGTAATTTGGTTTTTTTTACGAGTTTCTTTGAGTGATTTCAGATTACTAGGTTAAATCAACAATTAAGGGGAAATTCAGTTCAGTTCCAGTTCCGACACCTTTTGCCATATCAGCTATATCTGTAGTTTCACTGAAGCAATAAGGCTGAAATTTTAACCGTGCAAAGTTAAGAGGCATATCTAACTTTTTCATGTTTTACACTTCTTGAAACAGAGTCGTTTTCTCTAGCGAAATCGACCATCAAGTTGGCTGATGTGCAATGACGTCTGTGCTGACCTGTTTTGGTATTTTGCCCATATCTTCTGATCCACATCAGCAAATGAGCTGATTCCAACGGCTATGGATCACTAACTGATAGGGGAACATTTTTCTAGAAGACCATGTGATCAGATCAAGCTTCCAATATTGACAAAATCGACCATCAATTTGGCTGATCAAAATTGTCATACAATATGACGAAAATTGTTAGAAAAATGCACCCACCTATTATACCTACCTTTGAAATTTGTAAAGCTTGTCTCTTGTCATTTAGTCCTCCAAAATGTGTATAAATAGAGGGCCTTGGATGATTGTATGGGGCATTGTACATTGGTAGGATATTAGCCATTGTAATAAAATTCTCTAAGTTTTCTTCTTCTTTCTTTTCTCTAGTTTTCTTTTTCTTTATTTTCTTCTTCTTCTTCTTCCTTTCTTTTATTTCCTTCTTAGATTCTCTTTAATTTTATGTTTATGTTTACAATGCTTATTCTAGGCTAAACTTCTATTTGGTTAAGGGTGATTTCAAAGCCCTAGACATGTTTTGTGATTGATTTTCAGATTCTATCTATCATTAATTTTCTATCAAAGTTGCTTATGTTCTTCTACAAGAATTGTTCATGATGTTGTCTTGATTTATTTAGGTGTACAACTAGATAGATCTTGATAATTATCTATTGCTAGTCTAGGAGTCTTGATCCGTGTAATTGTCTTGATTTCCTATTCATAAGTGGCAATTTGTGATTAATGATTATGGTCAAGTTTTCAATAATTGCAAAGTGGAACATAACCTAAGTTGAACAATCCGAGCTTATGTGTTTGTTGCTTAGATCAACCTATCTTTCTCATCATAAAGCTGCCATTAAATTGAATTTAGAGAGCTTATTCTAGGTTGTTTAATGGTTAGAGATTAAATAGAGAGCTTGTTCTATTTAACGACAAACTAAGGAAAGATTGGGATAACAGAGCTTGTTGTTATCTACGGTTGTTAACTTTGATAGTTGGTTGATATTGATAGATCTGAAATTGATTCTTAATGATGTCTAGTGGTGGAGAATGAAACCTTAACCATATTTTTCATATTTGATTCTTCTTACTTACTTGTTTTCTTACTTTTCTAGTTTGCTTATTTTTAAAAGTATATTTATTTTTATTGGCTGGTTATACCGCCTAATTTGTATATTAACTTTGTTTTATTTTTATTGGCTGGTTATACCGCCTAATTTAGTATATATATTTTTATTGGCTGGTTATACCGCCTTGCATCTTATTCTTATTATTTACTTTAGTTTAAATCTGGCTTCAAAAACCCCTTTTCTTTTATTGTTTTCTTTGAACGTAAGTTATAAACTAATAACTCATAGATTAAAATCCAATCCCTGAGGACTCGACCCTTGCTAATCATTATACTTACAATTGATCTTTTTAGTGCAAGGTTAAATAAGATACACTCTTTTGGGTGCATCAAATTTTTGGCGCCGTTGCCGGGGATTGCTTTCTTTAGTTTATTTGTTACTTGGTTTATTCTTATTTTCAGTTCTAATTAGTTTTATTTTCTTGTACATACAAGTTTTTCTTTTCAAATTTAAAAAAAAAAAACAATGGAATTGAGCAATCTAACACTTGAAGAGTTGGTGGCATACATGAACATGGAGAATCAACAAGCCAATCTCACCTCCCCAGTTCAACAATTGGCCATGGGAGGATGTCAAGGCCATCAAGTGTTCCAAGACCAACAGTATGATCATTACTCAAACACTTACCATGAGGGATGGTGGGATCATACTAATTATGGCTACTCGAAAAATTACCAAGAAGTAGATCCTTATGCCAATTACACTCATCCATCTAGCTTGAATCAATCATGGTCTCAAGAACCAGATCTTTTTCAACCACCACATATGACTCAAAACTCAGGTACTTCTTTAGAAGATCTTGTCTATTCTCTTGTTACTGATTCTTTGCAATTTCAACAGGAAACAAGGGCAAGCATCCAGAGTTTGGAAAAGCAAATGAGCCAATTGGCTAGTAGTATGGTGGGATGGGTAGCACAAAGATCTGAAGAACTCCCAGCCCAAACGATGGTTAACCCGAAGGAGAATGCTACTATTGTGACCTTGAAGAATGAGGAACAAGATGAGGATAAAACAAAATTAGAGATGGATTCTATTCTTGAGGATAATGAAGCCAAAGATCCAAATAAGAGTATTTCGGCACCTGAGGTAACGTTTAAGGTTTCACTTTTTACTAATGTTTTTTCTCCACCTTTTCCTAGTAGATTTGCAAAGTTCAAGGAGGAAGAACATGAACAACACATGCCGGAAACCTTAAACAACTTGTTTGTGGAGGTCATTCAACAAGTATCAAAATATGCTCCATTCCTCAATGACATATGCACCACAAAGGATGATGGAATAATGGAGAATGCATCCACTGTTGTGCAAAGAAAGCTTCCTCTCAAACGCATAAATTTGGGAAATTTCATGTATGAGCCTGACAAGCCTAAAATGCCAAGAAGGGGTGTTGGTTAGGTTCAAAACACTAAATCAAGTGCTAATTGGGGGAGGCAGCCTAATTAGTGAAAGCATTGCCAAACTGCCATCCTCAGATTTGCTCTCTTTTTCTTTATCTTTTTCTTATGTTTCTTTGCTAATTGTGTTTAGTGTTTCTAAGTTCATTTAGGCTGCATAAGTTTATTTTGTTTATTAGTTCTTTTCACTTACACATGATTCTTTCATTTGGGATTAATAGCATTACATTAATGACAATGTAAGAATTATGTGTGGGGGGAAGAATTTAGGATTTTATTTAGAGTGTTTTGTTTTTGTGTCTTTTTATGTTGTTTTTCTTTCTGATCCTTGTTTTGAAAATAACTAGATGTAAATATAATTTTTATTTTAATTTTTTTTAACCCCGGTTAAATGGCGAATAACGATACTCCGTGATTATTTAAGTCGGTTCCATCAGCTACCCACAAAACTGATATTGTATATAAATTTCTCTTCCAATTTCTCTTTCAATTTTTTTTCATTTTTTTTTTCAGGATGGATGATATTCTCACAAGATTGCAGAAACGATTTCCTCCTTTTCCTCGAAATATTTTACTAAAGCTTTACCAAGTTCGATTTGAAAGATTAAGAATGCTTATGCACAAAGGGATTCCTGAAGACAAACGTTGGATAATTGAAGCCAAGGTACGTAAAGATTAAGAATGTTTAAGCCGTTTCTGGACGTAAAACCAGAGGAAGATGTCAAATACACTTTCGGCGACATTATTACTCTTGTCTGATTCACTACTCAGTCCTCTATATATTACACCATGTACTCATTCTCTTTGAGGCACTCGAAAAAAAATGGAAAGTATTTCGTCCCAGCGCATTAAAAAAATTTGTGTCTTTGGAGGTGCTTATCCAGGGAAAATAACATATTTGCTGATGAAGCCATAAGAGTTGGAGTAATACTTGCCCAACAAAAGATCCAGTTGATTTATGGAGGTGGTAGTAAGGGTTTAATGGGAGCAGTCGCTACAGCAGCACACGCCGGAGGAAGTCCAGTTCTAGGAATCGTGCCAAAACTATTCACAGATTTTTGTGGACCTACCGTGGGTAAGGAAATACAAGTCTGGAGTATCCCTGAACGGATGACAATCATGTACCATTGTGCCGATGCATTCATTGCTTTACGAGGAGGTCTGGGTACATTGGAAGAAATAGCTTGCGTGGCTTCTTGGTCATCTTTGGTCACAAATAAGAAACCTGATGCACCCAAAAGAGTGTATCTTATTTAACCTTGCACTAAAAAGATAAATTGTAAGTATAGTAGTTAGCAAGGGTCGAGTCCTCAGGGATTGGGTTTTAGTTTATAAGTTAATAGTTTAAAACTTAAATTCAAGAACAATAAAAGAAAAGGGGTTTTTGAAGCCAGATTTAAACTAAAGTAAATAATAAGAAGAAGATGCAAGGCGGTATAACCAGCCAATAAAAATATATATACTAAATTAGGCGGTATAACCAGCCAATAAAAATATATATACTAAATTAGGCGGTATAACCAGCCAATAAAAGTAAAACAAAGTTAATATATAAATTAGGCGGTATAACCAGCCAATAAAAATAAATATACTTTTAAAAATAAGCAAACTAGAAAAGTAAGAAAACAAGTAAGTAAGAAGAATCAAATATGAAAAATATGGTTAAGGTTTCATTCTCCACCACTAGACATCATTAAGAATCAATTTCAGATCTATCAATATCAACCAACTATCAAAGTTAACAACCGTAGATAACAACAAGCTCTGTTATCCCAATCTTTCCTTAGTTTGTCGTTAAATAGAACAAGCTCTCTATTTAATCTCTAACCATTAAACAACCTAGAATAAGCTCTCTAAATTCAATTTAATGGCAGCTTTATGATGAGAAAGATAGGTTGATCTAAGCAACAAACACATAAGCTCGGATTGTTCAACTTAGGTTATGTTCCACTTTGCAATTATTGAAAACTTGACCATAATCATTAATCACAAATTGCCACTTATGAATAGGAAATCAAGACAATTACACGGATCAAGACTCCTAAACTAGCAATAGATAATTATCAAGATCTATCTAGTTGTACACCTAAATAAATCAAGACAACATCATGAACAATTCTTGTAGAAGAACATAAGCAACTTTGATAGAAAATTAATGATAGATAGAATCTGAAAATCAATCACAACACATGTCTAGGGCTTTGAAATCACCCTTAACCAAATAGAAGTTTAGCCTAGCATAGGCATTATAAACATAAAATTAAATAGAATCTAAGAAGAAAATAAAAGAAAGAAAGAAGAAGAAGAAGAATATTAATTATCCAACCTCTTGCTCTTTCTAAAGAAAAACAAAACTAGAGAAAAGAAAGAAGAAGAAAACTTAGAGAATTTTATTACAATGGCTAATATCCTACCTATGTACAATATGATCCCTTACAATCATCCAAGGCCCTCTATTTATACACATTTTGGAGGGCTAAATGACAAGAGACAAGCTTTACAAATTTCAAAGGTAGGTATAATAGGTGGGTGCATTTTCTAACAATTTTCGTCATGTATGACGATTTTGATCAGCCAACTTGATGGTCGATTTTGTCAATTTTGGAGGCCTTATCTGATCACATGGTCTTCTAGACAAATGTTACCCTATCAGTTACTGATCCATAGCCGTTGGAATTAGCTCATTTGCTGATGTGGATAAGAAGATATGGGCAAAATACGAAAACAGGTCAGTACAGACATCATTGCACATCAGCCAACTTCATGGTCGATTTCGTCAATATTAGAGGCCTGATCTGATCATATGGTCTTCTAGACAAAGGTTCCCGTATGAGTTACGGATCCATAGCCATTAGAATCAGCTCATTTTCTGATGTGGATAAGCAGGTATGGGCAAAATACGAAAACAGGTCAGCACAGACGTCATTGCACATCAGCCAACTTGATGGTCGATTTCGCTAGGGAAAACGACTCCGTTTCAAGAAGTATAAAACATGAAAAAGATAGATATGCCTCTTAGCTTTGGACGGCTACAAATTTCAGCCTTATTGCTTCAGTGAAACTCCAGATATAGCTGATATGGCAAAATGTGTCGGAACTGGAACTGAACTAGATTTGCCCTTAATTCTAGTAATCTGAAATCACTCAAAGAAACTTGTGAAAAACACCAAATTACATAAAAATATAAAAGATCATAAACACAATTAGACTAAACAATAATAACTCATATTTGACACAAAACAATAATAAAACATAACTAAAAACTATATAATTATACGAGTTATCACACCCCCACACTTAGATTGTTGCTAGTCCCTAGCAACGACTCAATAAAAATAAAATAAGAAAATCTAATCTAATCCACTTTCGTAGGAAATCACGGTGGCACTTAGCATGTGACACAAGCCTTTAAACCCCTAGGTGTCCCTAGTGGACGAGTTTAGTCTCGTGAGGGTTTACTAGAACGATACCCACAAACATTGAAAAATTAAAATATAAATAAACTTCATATAAATAAACTACATATACTAAAAATATTTACTCCTAATCCTTTCAATACAAATTAGAGACAATATTTGAACAAGTCTTATAAACTAATCAATAGCTTAAAAAATTTCACAAAAATTCATGCTTGAATGTAAATTGTTTGAGTTAAGCCAATATTAGCATAACATATCTCAATCAAAATAGTGCATGTTCAAATTTAATCTCAACTTCTCACATGGGATACTCTCTTGATTTTCACTATTTAAAGTAGTGGTAAAGTGTTTACACTCAATCAATCTCATGAAAACACTTCTACCATATGCTTGCTTGTCCACCTATTCTCCACTAAAAGATCATGCAACTTCATAAATCAAGAGGTCATTAATCAAGGTTGTAATGGGGCCAAGGGGTTTGTAATGTGGTTGAAGAACAAAAGGATAAAGATATCACAAAGGTTCCAAAGAGTTCATAAAGTTTAGAGACATAAAAAGATTATACAAAGAAACTTCTCAAAACTCTTTACAAGTACATAGTCACCTAGGCCGGATATTCATGTTGGGCCTTTTCTTCATTCTAAACAACTTTGTAACATCTTTTTCTTTTTCCACAAATTCAAGAGATGATTCATTTTTTTTTATATATAGGAATGTATTTGCCAGTATTCCATTTCTTTTTCTCTTGACTTTTCTTTTCTTTTCCCCCCACACTTATTTCTTGTTTCTAACCAAAAAAATCCCTTGTCTTTGCAACTTGTCTCAAATCATGCTAATTCATCTTTGGAACAAAGGTAAAGATATAAGTATATTTAGGTTAGGGACAAGTTATGGTTACCAAAGAGATAGCTTATTCAATGTAGGCTCAAATTGGTTCACTAAGGGTGTGTTCTCTTGGAACATCAATAAGGGATGGCTGTTTGGCTCTAGTTATAATCCTAATGCCTCTATCATATTCATGTTGTCACATGTATCAATATAGTCTCAAACGGTTTAAAGCAAGTTCTAGAGAATCATGTAATCATAAGAGCACTCAAGAAATAAATTAGATTGATTTGTATAATGCATCAATCATTTTAGGCTCAAAAACTCACAATAATGATTATACAAGTCAGTTTTAAGTCTAAACATGCTTCTTTCTCAATCAACATATCATATTAACATTGGCTCATAAAAATTAGTATCAAGCTTAATTCTCATGAAAATCTTCTCACTAGTAACCAGTTTAGACCTATGCAATTCATATCTCATCATTGTATTAAAAAGGAACTAAAACACACTAAAAATAATAATAATAAAGACTCATAAAAAAAAATAGTAGACGAAAATAAAAGAAATCCTAAATCATTCCCCCCACACTTAATTCTTACATTGTCCTCAATGTAAGTCTATTAACCCAAATGAAAGAATCATGTGTAAGAGAAAAGAACTAATAACATAAGAATAGGAACAACTAAGACTCAAAACAAAACAAACTCATGCAACCTAAATAATCCTAAAATACTAAACAAAAATTAACAAGTAAACGTAAAAAGATTAAAATCAAACTGACAAGGTATGTCTCAAGTCTCCCTTACTCAGACCTTGTTCAGAATGAATACTTCTAAATTGCTTAAAACACAACAAACTCTTTTTTTTTTTTTTTTTTTTTAAAAGAAGAAATCAAACTGACAAGGTATGTCTCAAGTCTCCCTTACTCAGACCTTGTTCAGAATGAATACTTCTAAATGGCTTAAAACACAACAAATTTTTTTTTTTTTTTTTAAATTAGCAAAATATGTCCCTTACCCCATACTAAAATATGACATTGTCCCCAATGTCAAATTTTAAAGGTAGGATTTAGGAGATATTACCTGCAGAGGTTGCTAACCACTTATTATAACTGAGACACAACAAACAAAATGTTAGATAATGTCACAAAGACAAAGTGCAATCCACTCCTTGCTCGTCCATATCTCTTTTTCTTTTTCCGAGCGTTTGCGAAACAACCGTAGCAGATAAACACTCATAAGCTTGGAGCTTTTTAAGTAGATCTTCAATGGTTGTAGCAGAAATTATGGTTCTCCTTGCCTCTGAAAACATGAATCCATTATCCACAGCATTATCTAAATATAAAAGCAAATTACTAAAATAACCATTAATATTAAGCAAACCAATGGGTTTCTTATTTGTGACCAAAGATGACCAAGAAGCCACGCAAGCTATTTCTTCCAATGTACCCAGACCTCCTGGTAAAGCAATGAATGCATCGGCAGAATGGTACATGATTGTTATCCGTTCAGGGACACTCCAGACTTGTATTTCCTTACCCACGGTAGGTCCACAAAAACTTGTGAATAGTTTTGGCACGATTCCTAGAACTGGACTTCCTCCAGCGTGTGCTGCTGTAGCGACTGCTCCCATTAAACCCGTACTACCGCCTCCATAAATCAAGTGGATCTTTTGTTGGGCAAGTATTACTCCAACTCTTATGGCTTCATCAGCGAATATGTTATTTTTCCCTGGATAAGCACCTCCAAAGACACAAATTTTTTTAATGCGCTGGGATGAAGTACTTTCCATTTTTTTTTTTCGAGTGCCTGAAAGAGAATGAGTACATGGTGTAATATATAGAGGACTGAGTAGTGAATCAGACAAGAGTAATAATGTCGCCGAAAGTGTATCTGACCTGTCAGAAGAAAATGTTAACCTAACAAAAGATTTTTGCGTGATTTCAGGAAGAAAATCAAAAAGAGAAGAAAAAATCAACCGCAAAAGACAAATAAAAAAAACGAGAATAATTACACAAATCGAACAACACGTAAATTAAAACAAAATAAAGTTATTGCAAATCAAACCAAAAGCTGAGAAGTCATTTATTGTAGTTGTGATTGTGGCTCACATCTTCCTCTGGTTTTACGTCCAGAAACGGCTTAAACGCCTTCTATGAGTCGAGGATATGCTTCCCATCCAGTTTTCTTACAAGCTGGCAAACAGGGTCTTTTAACATCAGATTCCCAAGATGTTGCCATTTCCTTTGGAATTGCGGCCATAAATCAAGAATTTCTCTTTGTACGTCTCCACTAGGATGCGTCTCAAGAGAAAGTTGGATATTACCCAAATTCTCCTTACTCAGTCCATCCTTAATGAATTCAATTTTATCATCTCGATTAGAGGACGGAATCCCAATTGAACGACATTTACCGTTACACGTCCATCGTGCACATTTGTGGCAATTTGAACTCATGCGCTTTGCTCGTCGCTTCTTTGCAAAAGTGCTTCTACCTGTACCTGGTAAATGCAAAACAGGAAGATATTCATCTTTACGTACCTTGGCTTCAATTATCCAACGTATGTCGTCAGGAATCCCTTTGTGCATAAGCATTCTTAATCTTTCAAATCGAACTTGGTAAAGCTTCAGTAAAATATTTCGAGGAAAAGGAGGAAATCGTTTCTGCAATCTTGTGAGAATATCATCCATCCTGAAGAAAAAAAATGAAAAAAAAAATGAAAGAGAAATTGAAAGAGAAATTTATATACAATATCAGTTTTGTGGGTAGCTGATGGAACCGATTTAAATAATCACGGAGTACCGTTATCCGCCATTTAACCGGGGTTAAAAAAAATTATATTTACATCTAGTGTTTTTCAAAACAAGGATCAGAAAGAAAAACAACATAAAAAGACTCAAAAACAAAACACTCTAAATAAAATCCTAAATTCTTCCCCCCACACATAATTCTTACATTGTCATTAATGTAATGCTATTATCCCCCAATGCAAGAATTATATGTAAGAGAAAAGAACTATTAAACAAAAGAAAAGAAAAACAATAAAAGATAGAATGATGGAGAGTAAGGAATATGCAAATCTGATATAATAGATGCTCTCCATCCTTTTGGGTTGCCTCTCCAAGAAGCGCTTGGTTTATTGTCCTCAGCTTGACTTAGACCCATGCCATTATTATTCAACATACTTTGGCTCAAAAAGTGGAAACTCCTCCACATCTTGTATTGGAAAGTACTCATAGTAAGGCTTCAATCTATGACCATTCACTTTGAATGCCTTATCTGTTTTTGGGCTTTGGATTTCAACTGCACCATGAGTAAATACATTAGTAATAACAAAAGGTCCAACCCAACGAGAACGTAACTTACCTGGATATAACTTAAGGCGTGAATGGAAGAGAAGAACTTTTTGTCCAACAACAAATTCTTTTCTTGATATCATCTTGTCATGGAATGCCTTAGTCTTTTCCTTGTAAATACTAGAATTCTGATAGGCATCATTCCTAATCTCCTCTAATTCTTGTAGGTCAAGTTTTCTTTTCTTTCCTATCTCATCCATCTCCTCTAATTTTTGGCAACGGCGCCAAAAATTTGATGCACCCAAAAGAGTGTATCTTATTTAACCTTGCACTAAAAAGATAAATTGTAAGTATAGTAGTTAGCAAGGGTCGAGTCCTCAGGGATTGGGTTTTAGTTTATAAGTTAATAGTTTAAAACTTAAATTCAAGAACAATAAAAGAAAAGGGGTTTTTGAAGCCAGATTTAAACTAAAGTAAATAATAAGAAGAAGATGCAAGGCGGTATAACCAGCCAATAAAAATATATATACTAAATTAGGCGGTATAACCAGCCAATAAAAATATATATACTAAATTAGGTGGTATAACCAGCCAATAAAAGTAAAACAAAGTTAATATATAAATTAGGCGGTATAACCAGCCAATAAAAATAAATATACTTTTAAAAATAAGCAAACTAGAAAAGTAAGAAAACAAGTAAGTAAGAAGAATCAAATATGAAAAATATGGTTAAGGTTTCATTCTCCACCACTAGACATCATTAAGAATCAATTTCAGATCTATCAATATCAACCAACTATCAAAGTTAACAACCGTAGATAACAACAAGCTCTGTTATCTCAATCTTTCCTTAGTTTGTCGTTAAATAGAACAAGCTCTCTATTTAATCTCTAACTGATGCACCCAAAAGAGTGTATCTTATTTAACCTTGCACTAAAAAGATCAATTGTAAGTATAGTAGTTAGCAAGGGTCGAGTCCTCAGGGATTGGGTTTTAGTTTATAAGTTAATAGTTTAAAACTTAAATTCAAGAACAATAAAATAAAAGGGGTTTTTGAAATCAGATTTAAACTAAAGTAAATAATAAGAATGAGATGCAAGGTGGTATAACCAGCCAATAAAAATATATATACTAAATTAGGCGGTATAACCAGCCAATAAAAATATATATATTAAATTAGGCGGTATAACCAGCCAATAAAAATAAAACGAAGTTAATATACAAATTAGGCGGTATAACCAGCCAATAAAAATAAATATACTTTTAAAAATAAGCAAACTAGAAAAGTAAGAAAACAAGTAAGTAAGAAGAATCAAATATGAAAAATATGGTTAAGGTTTCATTCTCCACCACTAGACATCATTAAGAATCAATTTCAGATCTATCAATATCAACCAACTATCAAAGTTAACAACCGTAGATAACAACAAGCTCTGTTATCCCAATCTTTCCTTAGTTTATCGTTAAATAGAACAAGCTCTCTATTTAATCTCTAACCATCAAACAACCTAGAATAAGTTCTCTAAGTTCAATTTAATGGCAGCTTTATGATGAGAAAGATAGGTTGATCTAAGCAACAAACACATAAGCTCGGATTGTTCAACTTAGGTTATGTTCCACTTTGCAATTATTGAAAACTTGACCATAATCATTAATCACAAATTGCCACTTATGAATAGGAAATCAAGACAATTACACGGATCAAGACTCCTAAACTAGCAATAGATAATTATCAAGATCTATCTAGTTGTACACCTAAACAAATCAAGACAACATCATGAACAATTCTTGTAGAAGAACATAAGCAACTTTGATAGAAAATTAATGATAGATAGAATCTGAAAATCAATTATAAAACATGTCTAGGGCTTTGAAATCACCCTTAACCAAATAGAAGTTTAGCCTAGCATAGGCATTGTAAACATAAACATAAAATTAAAGAAAATCTAAGAAGAAAATAAAAGAAAGAAAGAAGAAGAGGAAGAATATTAATTATCCAACCTCTTGCTCTCTCTAAAGAAAAAGAAAACTAGAGAAAAGAAAGAAAACTAGAGAAAAGAAAGAAGAAGAAAACTTAGAGAATTTTATTAAAATGGCTAATATCCTACCTATGTACAATATCATCCTCTACAATCATCCAAGGCCCTCTATTTATACACATTTTGGAGGGCTAAATGACAAGAGACAAGCTTTACAAATTTCAAAGGTAGGTATAATAGGTGGGTGCATTTTTCTAACAATTTTCATCATATTGTATGACAATTTTGATCAGCCAACTTGATGGTCGATTTTGTCAATCTTGGAGGCCTGATCTGATCACATGGTCTTCTAGAAAAATGTTCCCCTATGCGTTACTGATTCATAGCCGTTGGAATCAGCTCATTTGCTGATGTGGAGAAGAAGATATGGGCAAAATACGAAAACCGGTCAGTACAGACGTCATTGCACATCAGCCAACTTGATGGTCGATTTCTTCAATATTGGAGGCTTTATCTGATCACATGGTCTTCAAGACAAATGTTCCCCTATCAGTTAGTGATCCATAGCCGTTGGAATCAGCTCATTTGCTGATGTGTATCGGACGATATGGTAAAAATGCGAAAACTGCTCAGGACAGACGTCATTGCACATCAGCCAACTTGATGGTTGATTTCGCTAGGCAAAACGACTCCGTTTCAAGAAGTGTAAAACATGAAAAAGATAGATATGCCTCTTAAATTTGCACGGTTAAAATTTCAGCCTTATTGCTTCAGTGAAACTCGAGATATAGCTGATATGGCAAAAGCTGTCGGAACTGGAACTGAACTGGATTTGCCCTTAATTCTAGTAATCTGAAATCACTCAAAGAAACTTGTGAAAAACACCAAATTACATAAAAATATAAAAGATCATAAACACAATTAGACTAAACAATAATAACTCGTATTTGACACAAAACAATAATAAAACATAACTAAAAACTATATAATTATACGAGTTATCACTAACCATTAAACAACCTAGAATAAGCTCTCTAAATTCAATTTAATGGCAACTTTATGATGAGAAAGATAGGTTGATCTAAGCAACAAACACATAAGCTCGGATTGTTCAACTTAGGTTATGTTCCACTTTGCAATTATTGAAAACTTGACCATAATCATTAATCACAAATTGCCACTTATGAATAGGAAATCAAGACAATTACACGGATCAAGACTCCTAAACTAGCAATAGATAATTATCAAGATCTATCTAGTTGTACACCTAAATAAATCAAGACAACATCATGAACAATTCTTGTAGAAGAACATAAGCAACTTTGATAGAAAATTAATGATAGATAGAATCTGAAAATCAATCACAACACATGTCTAGGGCTTTGAAATCACCCTTAACCAAATAGAAGTTTAGCCTAGCATAGGCATTATAAACATAAAATTAAATAGAATCTAAGAAGAAAATAAAAGAAAGAAAGAAGAAGAAGAAGAATATTAATTATCCAACCTCTTGCTCTTTCTAAAGAAAAACAAAACTAGAGAAAAGAAAGAAGAAGAAAACTTAGAGAATTTTATTACAATGGCTAATATCCTACCTATGTACAATATGATCCCTTACAATCATCCAAGGCCCTCTATTTATACACATTTTGGAGGGCTAAATGACAAGAGACAAGCTTTACAAATTTCAAAGGTAGGTATAATAGGTGGGTGCATTTTCTAACAATTTTCGTCATGTATGACGATTTTGATCAGCCAACTTGATGGTCGATTTTGTCAATTTTGGAGGCCTTATCTGATCACATGGTCTTCTAGACAAATGTTACCCTATCAGTTACTGATCCATAGCCGTTAGAATCAGCTCATTTGCTGATGTGGATAAGAAGATATGGGCAAAATACGAAAACAGGTCAGTACAGACATCATTGCACATCAGCCAACTTCATGGTCGATTTCGTCAATATTAGAGGCCTGATCTGATCATATGGTCTTCTAGACAAAGGTTCCCGTATCAGTTACGGATCCATAGCCATTGGAATCAGCTCATTTTCTGATGTGGATAAGCAGATATGGGCAAAATACGAAAACAGGTCAGCACAGACGTCATTGCACATCAGCCAACTTGATGGTCGATTTCGCTAGGGAAAACGACTCTGTTTCAAGAAGTATAAAACATGAAAAAGATAGATATGCCTCTTAGCTTTGCACGGCTACAAATTTCAGCCTTATTGCTTCAGTGAAACTCCAGATATAGCTGATATGGCAAAATGTGTCGGAACTGGAACTGAACTGGATTTGCCCTTAATTCTAGTAATCTGAAATCACTCAAAGAAACTTGTGAAAAACACCAAATTACATAAAAATATAAAAGATCATAAACACAATTAGACTAAACAATAATAACTCGTATTTGACACAAAACAATAATAAAACATAACTAAAAACTATATAATTATACGAGTTATCAAAACCCATTGGTTTGCTTAATATTAATGGTTATTTTAGTAATTTGCTTTCATATTTAGATAATGCTGTGGAAAATGGATTCATGTTTTAAGAGGCAAGGAGAACCATAATTTCTGCTACAACCATTGAAGATTTACTCAAAAAGCTTCAAGCTTATGAGTGTTTATCTGCTACGGTTGTTTCGCAAACGCTCGGAAAAAGAAAAAGAGATATGGACGAGCAAGGAGTGGATTGCACTTTGTCTTTGTGACATTATCTAACATTTTGCTTGTTGTGTCTCAGTTATAATAAGTGGTTAGCAACCTCTGCAGGTAATATCTCCTAAATTCTACCTTTAAAATTTGACATTGGGGACAATGTCATATTTTAGTAGGGGGTAAGGGACATATTTTGCTAATTTAAAAAAAAAACAAAAAGTTTGTTGTGTTTTAAGCAATTTAGAAGTATTCATTCTGAACAAGGTCTGAGTAAGGGAGACTTGAGACATACCTTGTCAGTTTGATTTTAATCTTTTTTTGTTTACTTGTTAATTTTTGTTTAGTATTTTAGGATTATTTAGGTTGCATGAGTTTGTTTTGTTTTGAGTCTTAGTTGTTCCTATTCTTATGTTATTAGTTCTTTTCTCTTACACATGATTCTTTCATTTGGGTTAATAGACTTACATTGAGGACAATGTAAGAATTAAGTGTGGAGGGAATGATTTAGGATTTCTTTTATTTTTGTCTACTATTTTTTATGAGTCTTTATTATTATTTTTAGTGTGTTTTAGTTCCTTTTCAATACTATGATGAGATATGAATTGCATAAGTCTAAAACAGATTTATTAGTGAGAAGATTTTCATGAGAATTGAACTTGATATCAATCGTTTTATGAGCCAATGTTAGTATGATATGTTGATTGAGAAAGAAGCATGTTTAGACTTAATCTGACTTGTATAATCATCCTTGTGAGTTTTTGAGCCTATAATGATTGACACATTATACAAATCAATCTAATTTCTTTCTTGAGTGCTCTTATGATTACATGATTCTCTAGAACTTGCTTTAGACCTTGTTGAGACTATATTGATGCATGTTACAACATGAATATGATAGAGGCATTAGGATTTTTAGCCAGGGCTAAACAGCCATCCCTTATTGATGTTCCAAGAGAACACACCCCTAGTGAGCCAATTTGAGCCTACATTAAATATGCTGTTTTATTGGTAACCACAACTTACACCTAGCCTAAATATACTTATATCCTTACCCTTTTTCTAAAGATGGATTATATATTTTGAGACATATTGCAAAAAAAAAAAAAAAAAAAAAAAAAAACAAGGGATATTTTTAGTTAAAAATTTGGGTTAGAAACAAAAGATAAGTGTGGGGGAAGAAAAGAAAAAGTCAAGAGAAAAAGAAAGGGATCATTGTCAAATACATTCCCATATTAAAAAAAAAAAAAACCTTCTCTTGAACTTCTAGTTAAAGTAAAGAAAAAGATGTTACAAAGTTGGTTAGAATGATGCAAAGGCTCAACATGAATATTTAGCCTATGTTATTATGTGCTTTATAAGAGTTTTGAGAAGTTTTATTTGTATGATCTTATTATGTCTCTAAACTCTATGAACTCTTTGGAACCTTTGTGATATCTTTATCCTTTTGTTCTTTAACCACATTATAACCCTTTGGCCCCATTACAACCTTGAATAAAGTCCTCTTGATTTATGAAGTTTTATGATCTAAATAGTGGAGAATAGGTGGACAAGCAAGCATATGGTAGAAGTGTTTTCATGAGATTGATTGAGTGTAAACACTTTACCACTACTTTAAAGAGTGAAAATCAAGAGTATCCCATGTGAGAAGTTGAGATTAAGTTTGAATATGCACTATTTTGATTGAAATATGTTATGTTAATATTGGCTTAACTCAAACTATTTACATTCAAGCAAGATTTTTTGTGAATTTCTTTAAGCTATTGATTAGTTTTTAATACTTGTCCAATGATTATCTCTAATTTATATTGGAAGGATTAGTTATAATTATTATTTTTAGTTTTTCTTATGTCTTCAATGTTTGTGGGTATCGTTCTAGTAAACCCTCACGAGACTAAACTCGTCCACTAGGGACACCTAGGGGTTTAAAGGCTTGTGTCACATGCTAAGTGCCACCGTGATTTCCTACGAAAGTGGATTATATTAGATTTTCTTATTTTATTTTTATTTGTTTTTGCTCGAGGACTAGCAACAATCTAAGTGTGGGGGTGTGATAACTCGTATAATTATATAGTTTTTAGTTATGTTTTATTATTATTTTGTGTCAAATACGAGTTATTATTGCTTAGTCTAATTGTGTTTATGATCTTTTATATTTTTATGTAATTTGGTGTTTTTTACGAGTTTCTTTGAGTGATTTCAGATTACTAGGTTAAATCAACAATTAAATTCAGTTCAGTTCCAGTTCCGACACCTTTTGCCATATCAGCTATATCTGGAGTTTCACTGAAGCAATAAGGCTCAAATTTTAACCGTGCAAAGTTAAGAGGCATATCTAACTTTTTCATGTTTTACACTTCTTGAAACGGAGTCGTTTTCCCTAGCGAAATCGACCATCAAGTTGGCTGATGTGCAATGACGTCTGTGCTGACCTGTTTTGGTATTTTGCCCATATCTTCTGATCCACATCAGCAAATGAGCTGATTCCAACGGCTATGGATTACTAACTGATAGGGGAACATTTTTCTAGAAGACCATGTGATCAGATCAAGCTTCCAATATTGACAAAATCGACCATCAAGTTGGCTGATCAAAATTGTCAAACAATATGACGAAAATTGTTAGAAAAATGCACCCACCTATTATACCTACCTTTGAAATTTGTAAAGCTTGTCTCTTGTCATTTAGTCCTCCAAAATGTGTATAAATAGAGGGCCTTGGATGATTGTATGGGGCATTGTACATTGGTAGGATATTAGCCATTGTAATAAAATTCTCTAAGTTTTCTTCTTCTTTCTTTTCTCTAGTTTTCTTTTTCTTTATTTTCTTCTTCTTCTTTCTTTCTTTTATTTCCTTCTTAGATTCTCTTTAATTTTATGTTTATGTTTACAATGCTTATGCTAGGCTAAACTTCTATTTGGTTAAGGGTGATTTCAAAGCCCTAGACATGTTTTGTGATTGATTTTCAGATTCTATCTATCATTAATTTTCTATCAAAGTTGCTTATGTTCTTCTACAAGAATTGTTCATGATGTTGTCTTGATTTATTTAGGTGTACAACTAGATAGATCTTGATAATTATCTATTGCTAGTCTAGGAGTCTTGATCCGTGTAATTGTCTTGATTTCCTATTCATTAGTGGCAATTTGTGATTAATGATTATGGTCAAGTTTTCAATTATTGCAAAGTGGAACATAACCTAAGTTGAACAATCCGAGCTTATGTGTTTGTTGCTTAGATCAACCTATCTTTCTCATCATAAAGCTGCCATTAAATTGAATTTAGAGAGCTTATTCTAGGTTGTTTAATGGTTAGAGATTAAATAGAGAGCTTGTTCTATTTAACGACAAACTAAGGAAAGATTGGGATAACAGAGCTTGTTGTTATCTACGGTTGTTAACTTTGATAGTTGGTTGATATTGATAGATCTGAAATTGATTCTTAATGATGTCTAGTGGTGGATAATGAAACCTTAACCATATTTTTCATATTTGATTCTTCTTACTTACTTGTTTTCTTACTTTTCTAGTTTGCTTATTTTTAAAAGTATATTTATTTTTATTGGCTGGTTATACCGCCTAATTTGTATATTAACTTTGTTTTATTTTTATTGGCTGGTTATACCGCCTAATTTAGTATATATATTTTTATTGGCTGGTTATACCGCCTTGCATCTTATTCTTATTATTTACTTTAGTTTAAATCTGGCTTCAAAAACCCCTTTTCTTTTATTGTTCTCTTTGAACGTAAGTTATAAACTAATAACTCATAGATTAAAATCCAATCCCTGAGGACTCGACCCTTGCTAATCATTATACTTACAATTGATCTTTTTTGTGCAAGGTTAAATAAGATACACTCTTTTGGGTGCATCACATGTTCATGTTGTCACATGCATCAATATAGTCTCAACAAGGTTTAAAGCAAGTTTTAGAGAATCATGTAAACATAAGAGCACTCAAGAAAGAAATTAGATTGATATGTATAAAGCATCAATCATATGGGCTCAAAACCTCACAAAGATGATTATACAAGTCAGATTTAAGTCAAATCATGCTTTTTTCTCAATTAACATATTGTATTAACATTGGCTCAAAAAAAATTGACATCAAGCTCAATTCTCATGAAAATCTTCTCACTAATAAATCAGTTTTAGACTTATGCAATTTATATCTCATCATAGTATTGAAAGTAACTAAAACACTCTAAAGCCAACATAAAAAGAATAAAAAACAAAACACTCTAAATAAAATCCTAAATTCTTCCCCCCACACATAATTTTTACATTGTCCTCAATGTAATGCTATTATCCCCCAATGCAAGAATTATATGTAAGAGAAAAGAAATACTAAACAAAACAAAAGAAAAACAATAAAAGATAGAATAATGGAGAGTGAGGAATATGCAAATTGATAACTCGTATAATTATATAGTTTTTAGTTATGTTTTATTATTGTTTTGTGTCAAATACGAGTTATTATTGCTTAGTCTAATTGTGTTTATGATCTTTTATATTTTTATGTAATTTGGTGTTTTTTTTACGAGTTTCTTTGAGTGATTTCAGATTACTAGGTTAAATCAACAATTAAGGGCAAATTCAGTTCAATTCTAGTTCCGACACCTTTTGCCATATCAGCTATATCTGGAGTTTCACTGAAGCAATAAGGCTGAAATTTTAACCCTGCAAAGTTAAGAGGCATATCTAACTTTTTCATGTTTTACACTTCTTGAAACGGAGTCGTTTTCCCTAGCGAAATCAAGCATCAAGTTGGCTGATGTGCAATGACGTCTGTGCTGACCTGTTTTGGTATTTTGCCCATATCTTCTGATCCACATCAGCAAATGAGCTGATTCCAACGGCTATGGATCACTATCTGATAGGGGAATATTTTTCTAGAAGACCATGTGATCAGATCAAGCTTCCAATATTGAGAAAATCGACCATCAAGTTGGCTGATCAAAATTGTCATACAATATGACGAAAATTGTTAGAAAAATGCACCCACCTATTATACCTACCTTTGAAATTTGTAAAGCTTGTCTCTTGTCATTTAGTCCTCCAAAATGTGTATAAATAGAGGGCCTTGGATGATTGTAGGAGGCATTGTACATTGGTAGGATATTAGCCATTGTAATAAAATTCTCTAAGTTTTCTTCTTCTTTCTTTTCTCTAGTTTTCTTTTTCTTTATTTTCTTCTTCTTTCTTTCTTTCTTTTATTTCCTTCTTAGATTCTCTTTAATTTTATGTTTATGTTTACAATGCCTATGCTAGGCTAAACTTCTATTTGGTTAAGGGTGATTTCAAAGCCCTAGACATGTTTTGTGATTGATTTTCAGATTCTATCTATCATTAATTTTCTATCAAAGTTGCTTATGTTCTTCTACATGAATTGTTCATGATGTTGTCTTGATTTATTTAGGTGTACAACTAGATAGATCTTGATAATTATCTATTGCTAGTCTAGGAGTCTTGATCCGTGTAATTGTCTTGATTTCCTATTCATAAGTGGCAATTTGTGATTAATGATTATGGTCAAGTTTTCAATAATTGCAAAGTGGAACATAACCTAAGTTGAACAATCCGAGCTTATGTGTTTGTTGCTTAGATCAACCTATCTTTCTCATCATAAAGCTGCCATTAAATTGAATTTAGAGAGCTTATTCTAGGTTGTTTAATGGTTAGAGATTAAATAGAGAGCTTGTTCTATTTAACGACAAACTAAGGAAAGATTGGGATAACAGAGCTTGTTGTTATCTACGGTTGTTAACTTTGATAGTTGGTTGATATTGATAGATTTGAAATTGATTCTTAATGATGTCTAGTGGTGGAGAATGAAACCTTAACCATATTTTTCATATTTGATTCTTCTTACTTACTTGTTTTCTTACTTTTCTAGTTTGCTTATTTTTAAAAGTATATTTATTTTTATTGGCTGGTTATACCGCCTAATTTGTATATTAACTTTGTTTTATTTTTATTGGCTGGTTATACCGCCTAATTTAGTATATATATTTTTATTGGCTGGTTATACCGCCTAATTTAGTATATATATTTTTATTGGCTGGTTATACCGCCTTGCATCTTATTCTTATTATTTACTTTAATTTAAATCTGGCTTCAAAAACCCCTTTTCTTTTATTGTTTTCTTTGAACGTAAGTTATAAACTAATAACTCATAGATTAAAACCCAATCCCTGAGGACTCGACCCTTGCTAATCATTATACTTACAATTGATCTTTTTAGTGCAAGGTTAAATAAGATACACTCTTTTGGGTGCATCAAATTTTTGGCGCCGTTGCCGGGGATTGCATTCTTTAGTTTATTAGTTTATTGGTTTATTCTTATTTTCTGTTCTAATTATTTACTTTCTTATTTTTTTTTATTAGTGAATGTTCCAAGCTCCTGAAGAAGACTTACGACTTAGGAGAATTCGGGAATTTATAACTTCTCACCAACAACCAATCGAGGAGTTGATCCAAAACATCCAAGAGGAGCAAGGAGAGATGGCAGCAGCTGACAACCGAACTCTCAAGGAGCTAGCCGCTCCGGACTTGGGTCAACAACCATTATGCATTGAATATGCTAATCTTGAGGTAGCTTTTGAATTAAAATCTGGTTTGATTCATCTTCTCCCAACTTTTCATGGCTTTGCAGGAGAGGATCCAAATAAGCACCTCAAGGAATTCCATGTAGTTTGCTCAAGCATGAGACCAACAGGGGTCACGGAAGAGCAAGTTAAGTTGAGAGCCTTCCCATTCTCTCTAGCTGATTCAGGAAAGGAATGGCTATACTATCTACCATCCGGGACCATCACTACATGGAATGATTTGAAGAAAGCATTCTTGGAAAGGTATTTCCCAGCATCTAAGGCTGCCAAAATTAGGAAAGAGATATGTGGGATTCGGCAATACAACGGAGAGTCCTTATATGAATATTGGGAGAGGTTCAAGAAACTTTGTGCATCATGTCCACACCATCAAATAAGTGAACAACTTCTCATCCAATACTTCTATGAAGGTCTCATGCCCATGGAGAGAAGTATGATAGATGCCGCTAGTGGGGGAGCTCTAGTTGATAAGACTCCCAGGGCTGCTAGAACATTAATCTCCAACATGGCAGCCAATTCTCAACAGTTCTCAATGAGACAAGATCCACCACCACAACCCAAGAGAGTTAATGAGGTAAGTATATCATACCTTGAACAAAAATTTGATAAACTGACTTCTCTTGTTCAACAATTGGCTGTAGGTAAAATACAACAAATAAAGGCTTGTGGCATATGTTCAAACATAGGGCACCAAACTGATATGTGTCCAACACTTCAAGAGGATACCAATGAACATGTGAATGTCATGGGTGGATTTCAGAACCAATCAAGGAAATATGATCCCTACTCAAACACTTACAATCCAGGATGGAGGGATCATCCAAACTTCAATTATGGAGGGAACCAATCACAAACTATTCCTCCACCATTTGACCACAGGCCACCGAGTTTTCAGCAAAGAGTGCAACAACCATACCAAACCCGACAACAACTACCACCCACCCAAAATTCAGGTACTTCTCTTGAAGATCTTGTTAAAGCTCTTTCTACTAATACAATTCAATTTCAGCAGGAAACAAAGACAAGTATTCGAAATTTGGAGACTCAAATAGGGCAATTGGCAACAACCATGAGTCAAATGCAAGCAAGGGATTCTGGGAAATTACCTTCCCAAACCATAGTGAATCCAAGAGAGAATGCCAATGCTATAACTTTAAGAAGTGGGAAACAGCTAGAGACACCACAAAATGATAGTGCTCAAGGGGAGAACAATACCATGGCATCCTCTGCACATCCCAACGAGCCACTAAAAAAGGTAATTCCTAAACCATCCTTTCCTTCTTATATAACTCCTCCACCTTTTCCTAGCAGGTTAGCAAAGTCCAAGAGGGAGGAGCAAGAGAAGGAAATTTTGGAAACCTTCCGGAAAGTAGAGGTGAACATTCCTTTACTAGATGCTATCAAGCAAGTGCCAAGATATGCCAAGTTCCTAAAAGAGTTGTGCACATCTAAACGGAAGTTGAAATGGAATGAAAAGGTAAGTGTGGGGGAGAATGTGTCAGCTGTTCTTCAAAAGAAACTCCCACCTAAATGCAAGGATCCAGGTATGTTTACCATTCCTTGTAAGATAGGCAACACCAGGTTTGAGCGTGCTATGCTAGATCTAGGGGCATCTATTAATGTCATGCCATATTCAATTTATGCTTCATTGAATCTAGGACCATTAGAGGAAACCGGTGTTATAATACAACTTGCTGACCGTTCTAACACTTATCCAAGAGGAGTTGTAGAAGACGTTCTTGTACAGGTTAATGAATTGGTTTTTCCCGCTGACTTTTATGTTATTGAGATGGAAGATGAGATGTCTTCTAATCCCACACCTATTCTATTAGGGAGACCATTCTTGAAAACAGCAAGAACTAAAATAGATGTACATGATGGCACTTTAACTATGGAATTTGATGGTGAAATAATTCGCTTTAACATTTTTGAGGCCATGCGATATCCTAGTGATGTGCATTCTGTTTTTAATATTGATATAATTGACTCACTAGTGCAGCAAGCTTATGAGCTAGATGGTGAAGATAGTGTGGAAATAGTCCTTAGCAACCATCTCGGAATGGGGAATGCTAAACTAGCCTTGAGTGACCAGGTGGAAGGGGCACTAGAATCTTTACACTCGCTGCCACCTAAAGATGCAAGGTTTGATGTTTCATTTATTGATTTGCCTTTATCTAATGAGAAACTTCTACCTTCCATTTTGCAGGCACCAACTTTAGAGTTGAAACCACTACCGAACCACTTGAAATATGTGTTCTTAGGTAAAAAGGACACACTACCGATCATCATTGCCAAAGATCTCACACCTTTGCAAGAAGAGCGACTTATCCGGGTGCTTAGAGAGCATAAAACAGCAATTGGTTGGACAATTGCCGATATCAAGGGAATAAGCCCATCTATGTGCATGCACCGGATTTTGTTAGAGGAGGCGTCCAAACCAACAAGAGAAGCACAAAGAAGATTGAACCCTCCTATGATGGAGGTTGTGAAAAAGGAGATACTGAAGCTCCTAGATGTTGGAGTGATCTATCCTATCTCGGATAGCAAATGGGTGAGCCCGGTCCAAGTGGTTCCAAAGAAATCAGGTGTAACGGTGGTAACAAATAATGAGAATGAACTTGTTCCTACTAGGATTCAAACAGGATGGCGAGTTTGTATTGATTATCGTAAACTTAATTCCACAACTCGCAAAGACCACTTTCCTTTACCTTTTATTGATCAAATGCTTGAAAGGTTAGCTGGCCATTCTCATTATTGTTTTCTTGATGGTTTTTCAGGTTATAATCAGATAGCCATTGCTCCGGAGGACCAAGAGAAAACAACATTCACATGTCCATTTGGTACTTTTGCATACCGGCGTATGCCATTTGGTCTTTTTAATGCACCAGCTACATTCCAAAGGTGTATGGTTAGCATATTTTCAGATTATGTAGAGAACATCATAGAAGTGTTTATGGATGATTTTAGTGTCTATGGTGATTCTTTTGATAGATGTCTAGAGAACCTTACACTTGTACTTGAAACATGCATGGAAACTAACCTTGTTTTGAATTGGGAAAAATGTCACTTTATGGTAGAACAAGGAAAAGTTTTGGGCCATGTTATTTCTTCTAGAGGGATAGAGGTTGATAAATCTAAAATAGATATTATGCATTCTTTACCACCTCCCACAAATGTGAGAGAGGTTCGTTCTTTTCTTGGACATGCAGGTTTCTATAGGAGATTTATCAAAGACTTCTCAAAGATCACATTACCTCTTTGCAAGCTACTACAAAAAGATGTGGTTTTCCACTTTGATGACAAATGCAAAGAAGTGTTCGAAACATTGAAGGGACTCTTGACATCAGCTCCTATCATTCAACCACCAGATTGGAATGTACCTTTTGAAATCATGTGTGATGCTAGTGACTATGCCATTGGAGCTGTTTTGGGCCAAAGGGTTGGCAAAGCCTCACATGCCATTTATTATGCCTCACGAACTCTTAATGATGCTCAATTGAACTATTCCACTACTGAAAAAGAACTTTTGGCTGTTGTATTTGCTTTAGAAAAATTTCGATCTTATTTAATTGGTACTAAAGTAATTGTATTTTCTGACCATGCAGCCCTTAGGTACTTAGTTACCAAGAAGTTGCCACAAGAGTTGACACAAACCCAAAGAAATAAGATCAAGAGTGATGCCAAATACTACATATGGGATGATCCTTACCTTTGGAAGCATTGCTCCGATCAGATTATAAGAAGGTGTGTACTCGAAACTGAATTTCAATCTATTCTCACCTTTTGTCACTCTTATGCATGTGGAGGACACTTTGGATCGAAAAGAACAGCCATGAAAGTTCTTGATTCTGGATTTTATTGGCCTACCATATTCAAAGATGCATACCTCTTTTGCAAGTCATGTGATCGTTGCCAAAGAACAGGTAACTTAGGTGCTAGAAATCAAATGCCTCAAACTCCAATACTTATTGTTGAAATTTTTGATGTATGGGGCATGGATTTCATGGGACCTTTTCCTTCTTCTTTTGGTAATCTTTATATTTTACTTGCCGTTGATTATGTTTCGAAGTGGGTGGAAGCAAAATCCACTAGGACTAATGACTCTAAAGTTGTTTCAGATTTTGTCAAGACTAACATCTTTGCTAGGTTTGGAACGCCAAAGGCCATAATCAGCGATAGAGGTACTCACTTTTGCAATAAGACTATGGAAGCACTTTTGAGGAAGTATAACATCACACACAAGGTCTCCACCTCATATCATCCTCAAACTAGTGGGCAAGCTGAAGTGTCAAACCGAGAAGTTAAGTCCATCCTTGAAAAGACAGTTAATCCAAATAGGAAGGATTGGAGTTCACGACTTGATGATGCACTTTGGGCTTATAGGACAGCATATAAGACACCCATTGGTATGTCTCCTTATCGACTTGTTTATGGTAAGCCTTGTCATCTTCCGGTTGAATAGGAACATAAATCATATTGGGCTATCAAACAATGCAACATGGAGATGGATGAGACAGGAAAGAAAAGAAAACTTGACCTACAAGAATTAGAGGAGATAAGGAATGATGCCTATCAGAATTCTAGGATTTACAAGGAAAAGACTAAGGCATTCCATGACAAGATGATATCAAGAAAGGAATTTGTTGTTGGACAAAAAGTTCTTCTCTTCCATTCACGCCTTAAGTTATATCCAGGTAAGTTACGTTCTCGTTGGGTTGGACCTTTTGTTATTACTAATGTATTTACTCATGGTGCAGTTGAAATCCAAAGCCCAAAAACAGATAAGGCGTTCAAAGTGAATGGTCATAGATTGAAGCCTTACTATGAGACCTTCCCCATACAAGATGTGGAGGAGTTACCACTTTTTGAGCCAAATTATGTTGAATAATAATGGCATGGGTCGAAGTCAGGCTGATGACAATAAACCAAGCGCTTCTTGGGAGGTAACCCAAAAGGATGGAGAGCATCTATTATATCAGATTTGCATATTCCTTACTCTCTGATGCACCCAAAAGAGTGTATCTTATTTAACCTTGCACTAAAAAGATCAATTGTAAGTATAATGATTAGCAAGGGTCGAGTCCTCAGGGATTGGGTTTTAATCTATGAGTTATTAGTTTATAACTTACGTTCAAAGAAAACAATAAAAGAAAAGGGGTTTTTGAAGCCAGATTTAAACTAAAGTAAATAATAAGAATAAGATGCAAGGCGGTATAACCAGCCAATAAAAATATATATACTAAATTAGGCGGTATAACCAGCCAATAAAAATATATATACTAAATTAGGCGGTATAACCAGCCAATAAAAATAAAACAAAGTTAATATACAAATTAGGCGGTATAACCATCCAATAAAGATAAATATACTTGTAAAAATAAGCAAACTAGAAAAGTAAGAAAACAAGTAAGTAAGAAGAATCAAATATGAAAAATATGGTTAAGGTTTCATTCTCCACCACTAGACATCATTAAGAATCAATTTCAGATCTATCAATATCAACCAACTATCAAAGTTAACAACCGTAGATAACAACAAGCTCTGTTATCCCAATCTTTCCTTAGTTTGTCGTTAAATAGAACAAGCTCTCTATTTAATCTCTAACCATTAAACAACCTAGAATAAGCTCTCTAAATTCAATTTAATGGCAGCTTTATGATGAGAAAGTGATGGAGACTCAATTAAGAGTTGTAAACCCAAGTGCAGGTTATGTTCAAGTAATAAATTCTCGGGTGTCCGAGGTCGAACCACAGGGAAGCGTATTAGTAAGTATAAGTTTATAAATATATAAGAAAAAGAAAGTAAACAAGATATTAGGGAATCAACAACAAAACAAGATAAACAAGATATTAGAGAACAAAATAAACAAAATAACATGAAAGAAATTAAACAAGATATAAAAAAAACAATAAGAAAAGATGTTGAGGTTAGAGAATCCACTCTTGGTGTTATGCTAAGATTAATCTTGTTTTATTACACAATTGAAATCCACACATAAGGGAGGTTCCAATCGGAAGGTTTAGCAATTCAGTCCAAATTGTCCAACGTCCATAGCATATGATATTATGTTCATTTGGTGTCCTCAAAACTCACAAAAAGAGTCCAAGCATTCCTTATGCCAAGGTATATGTCTACAACAAATCAAGGTTATGAAACCAAGCATTTACTGTGCCATTTTCATTGTCAATAATGAATCAAGATCCCTACTTTGCAAGTATGATTTTAAACCAAAAGAAAATATTATCTATACTAGTGTTTATAAATGATGATTCATTTTAGCTCATGTTTAAGAGACTAACCTTAGCATTTACCAAAAGCTTCACCTCATCACCTCAACAATATGATTAGCAACACATACTAAAAATGAAAAGAAATGTAAGAAGCATAAGTAAATAAAGAAAAAGAAAACTAGAGAAAGGAAAAAAAGAAGAAAACTTAGAGAATTTTATTACAATGGCTAATATCCTACCAATGTATATTGTATCCTAATACTCATCCAAGGCCCTCTATTTATACACATTTTGGAGAGCTAAATGACAAGAGACAAGCTTTATAAATTTCAAAGGTAGGTATAATAGGTGGGTGCATTTTTCTAACAATTTTCGTCATGTTGTATGACAATTCTGATCAGCCAGCTTGATGGTCGATTTTGTCAATGTTGGAGGCTCGATCTGATCAGATGGTCTTCTAGAAAAATATGCCCCTATCAGTTACTGATTCATATCCGTTGGAATCGGATCATTTTCTCATGTGGATCGGAAGATATGATCAAAATACCAAAACGGTGCAGAACAGACGTCATTGCACATCAGCCAACTTGATGGTTGATTTCGATAGGGAAAACGACTCCGTTTCAAGAAGTGTAAAACATGAAAAAGATAGATATGCCTCTTAACTTTGCGCTGTCAAAATTTCAGCCTTAATGCTTCAGTGAAACTCCAGATATAGCTGATATGGCAAAAGGTGTCGGAACTGGAACTGAATTGGATTTGCCCTTAATTCTTGATTTAACCTAGTAATCTGAAATCACTCAAAGAAACTCATGAAAAACACCAAATTACATAAAAATATAAAAGATCATAAACACAAGTAGACTAAGCAATAATAACTCGTATTTGACACAAAACAATAATAAAACATAACTAAAAACTATATAATTATACGAGTTATCAGAAAGATAGGTTGATCTAAGCAACAAACACATAAGCTCGGATTGTTCAACTTAGGTTATGTTCCACTTTGCAATTATTGAAAACTTGACCATAATCATTAATCACAAATTGCTACTTATGAATAGGACATCAAGACAATTACTGATGCACCCAAAAGAGTGTATCTTATTTAACCTTGCACTAAAAAGATCAATTGTAAGTATAGTAGTTAGCAAGGGTCGAGTCCTCAGGGATTGGGTTTTAGTTTATAAGTTGATAGTTTAAAACTTAAATTCAACAACAATAAAATAAAAGGGGTTTTTGAAATCAGATTTAAACTAAAGTAAATAATAAGAATAAGATGCAAGGCGGTATAACCAGCCAATAAAAATATATATACTAAATTAGGAGGTATAACCAGCCAATAAAAATATATATACTAAATTAGGCGGTATAACCAGCCAATAAAAATAAAACAAAGTTAATATACAAATTAGGCGGTATAACCAGCCAATAAAAATAAATATACTTTTAAAAATAAGCAAACTAGAAAAGTAAGAAAACAAGTAAGTAAGAAGAATCAAGTATGAAAAATATGGTTAAGGTTTCATTCTCCACCACTAGACATCATTAAGAATCAATTTCAGATCTATCAATATCAACCAACTATCAAAGTTAACAACCGTAGATAACAACAAGCTCTGTTACCCCAATCTTTCCTTAGTTTGTCGTTAAATAGAACAAGCTCTCTATTTAATCTCTAACCATTAAACAACCTAGAATAAGCTCTCTAAATTCAATTTAATGGCAGCTTTATGATGAGAAAGATAGGTTGATCTAAGCAACAAACACATAAGCTCGGATTGTTCAACTTAGGTTATGTTCCACTTTGCAATTATTGAAAACTTGACCATAATCATTAATCACAAATTGCCACTTATGAATAGGAAATCAAGACAATTACACGGATCAAGACTCCTAAACTAGCAATAGATAATTATCAAGATCTATCTAGTTGTACACCTAAATAAATCTAGACAACATCATGAACAATTCTTGTAGAAGAACATAAGCAACTTTGATAGAAAATTAATGATAGATAGAATCTGAAAATCAATCACAAAACATGTCTAGGGCTTTGAAATCACCCTTAACCAAATAGAAGTTTAGCCTAGCATAGGCATTATAAACATAAACATAAAATTAAAGAAAATCTAAGAAGAAAATAAAAGAAAGAAAGAAGAAGAGGAAGAATATTAATTATCCAACCTCTTGCTCTCTCTAAAGAAAAAGAAAACTAGAGAAAAGAAAGAAAACTAGAGAAAAGAAAGAAGAAGAAAACTTAGAGAATTTTATTAAAATGGCTAATATCCTACCTATATATAATATGATCCTCTACAATCATCCAAGGCCCTCTATTTATACACATTTTGGAAGGCTAAATGACAAGAGACAAGCTTTACAAATTTCAAAGGTAGGTATAATAGGTGGGTGAATTTTTCTAACAATTTTCGTCATATTGTATGACAATTTTGATCAGCCAACTTGATGGTCGATTTCGTCAATGTTGGAGGCCTGATCTGATCACATGGTCTTCTAGAAAAAGGTTCCCCTATCAGTTACGGATCCATAGCCGTTGGAATCAGCTCATTTTCTGATGTGGATAAGCAGATATGGGCAAAATACGAAAACATGTCAGCACAGACGTCAGTGCACATCAGCCAACTTGATGGTCGATTTCGTCAATATTAGAGGCCTGATCTGATCATATGGTCTTCTAGACAAAGGTTCCCGTATCAGTTACGGATCCATAGCCATTGGAATCAGCTCATTTGCTGATGTGGATAAGCCGATATGGGCAAAATACGAAAACAGGTCAGCACAGACGTCATTGCACATCAGCCAACTTGATGGTCGATTTCGCTAGGGAAAACGACTCCGTTTCAAGAAGTATAAAACATGAAAAAGATAGATATGCCTCTTAGCTTTCCACGGCAACAAATTTCAGCCTTATTGCTTCAGTGAAACTCCAGATATAGCTGATATGGCAAAATGTGTCGGAACTGGAACTGAACTGGATTTGCCCTTAATTCTAGTAATCTGAAATCACTCAAAGAAACTTGTGAAAAACACCAAATTACATAAAAATATAAAAGATCATAAACACAATTAGACTAAACAATAATAACTCGTATTTGACACAAAACAATAATAAAACATAACTAAAAACTATATAATTATACGAGTTATCACACCCCCACACTTAGATTGTTGCTAGTCCCTAGCAACGACTCAATAAAAATAAAATAAGAAAATCTAATCTAATCCACTTTCGTAGGAAATCACGGTGGCAGTTAGCATGTGACACAAGCCTTTAAACCCCTAGGTGTCCCTAGTGGACGAGTTTAGTCTCGTGAGGGTTTACTAGAACGATACCCACAAACATTGAAAAATTAAAATATAAATAAACTTCATATAAATAAACTACATATACTAAAAATATTTACTCCTAATCCTTTCAATACAAATTAGAGACAATATTTGAACAAGTCTTATAAACTAATCAATAGCTTAAAAAATTTCACAAAAAATCATGCTTGAATGTAAATTGTTTGAGTTAAGCCAATATTAGCATAACATATCTCAATCAAAATAGTGCATGTTCAAATTTAATCTCAACTTCTCATATGGGATACTCTCTTGATTTTCACTCTTTAAAGTAGTGGTAAAGTGTTTACACTCAATCAATCTCATGAAAACACTTCTACCATATGCTTGCTTGTCCACCTATTCTCCACTAAAAGATCATGCAACTTCATAAATCAAGAGGTCTTTAATCAAGGTTGTAATGGGGCCAAGGGGTTTGTAATGTGGTTGAAGAACAAAAGGATAAAGATATCACAAAGGTTCCAAAGAGTTCATAAAGTTTAGAGACATAAAAAGATTATACAAAGAAACTTCTCAAAACTCTTTACAAGTACATAGTCACCTAGGCCGGATATTCATGTTGGGCCTTTTCTTCATTCTAAACAACTTTGTAACATCTTTTTCTTTTTCCACAAATTCAAGAGATGATTCATTTTTTTTTTTTATATATAGGAATGTATTTGCCAGTATTCCATTTCTTTTTCTCTTGACTTTTCTTTTCTTTTCCCCCCACACTTATTTCTTGTTTCTAACCAAAAAATATCCCTTGTCTTTGCAACTTGTCTCAAATCATGCTAATTCATCTTTGGAACAAAGGTAAAGATATAAGTATATTTAGGTTAGGGACAAGTTATGGTTACCAAAGAGATAGCTTATTCAATGTAGGCTCAAATTGGTTCACTAAGGGTGTGTTCTCTTGGAACATCAATAAGGGATGGTTGTTTGGCCCTGGCTAAAAATCCTAATGCCTCTATCATATTCATGTTGTCACATGCATCAATATAGTCTCAAACGGTTTAAAGCAAGTTCTAGAGAATCATGTAATCATAAGAGCACTCAAGAAAGAAATTAGATTGATTTGTATAATGCATCAATCATTTTAGGCTCAAAAACTCACAAGAATGATTATACAAGTCAGATTAAGTCTAAACATGCTTCTTTCTCAATCAACATATCATATTAACATTGGCTCATAAAAAGGTTGACATCAAGCTCAATTCTCATGAAAATCTTCTCACTAATAAATATGTTTTAGACTTATGCAATTCATATCTCATCATTGTATTAAAAAGGAACTAAAACACACTAAAAAATAATAATAATAATAAAGACTCATAAAAAAAAATAGTAGACAAAAATAAAAGAAATCCTAAATCATTCCCCCCACACTTAATTCTTACATTGTCCTCAATGTAAGTCTATTAACCCAAATGAAAGAATCATGTGTAAGAGAAAAGAACTAATAACATAAGAATAGGAATAACTAGGACTCAAAACAAAACAAACTCATGCAACCTGAATAATCTTAAAATACTAAACAAAAATTAACAAGTAAACATAAAAATGAATAAAGAAAAGCAATAAAAATAATAAAAGGAAAAAGGAAAAAGGAAAAGGAAAAGGAAAAGAAAGCAAATCTGAGTATGGCAGGTTGGTAATTTCTTCATTAATTGGGCTGCCTTCCCAATTAGTACTTGATTTATGTTGTCCAACCTAACCAACACCCCTTCTTGGCTTTTTAGGCTTGTCAGGCTCATACATGAAATTTCCCAAATTTATGCGTTTGAGAGGAAGCTTTCTTTGCACAACAGTGGATGCATTCTCCATTACAAGTATTATTCCATCATCCTTGGTGGTGCATATCTCATCGAGGAATGGTGCATCTTTTGGTACTTGTTGAATGACATCCACAAACAAACTGTTTAAGGTTTCCAGCGTGTCTTGTTCATGTTCATCCTCCTTGAACTTTGCAAATCTACTAGGAAAAGGTGGAGAAGAAACATTAGTAAAAAGTGGAACTTAAAACGTTACCTCAGGTGCCGAAATACTCTTATTTGTATTTGTGGCTTCATTATCCTCAAGAATAGAATCCATCTCTAATTCTGTCTCATCCTCATCTTGTTCATCATTCCTCAAGGTCACAATAGTAGTATTCTCCTTTGGGTTAATCATTGTTTGGGCAGAGAGTTCTTCAGATCTTTGTGCTACCCATACCACCATACTACTAGCCAATTGGCTCATTTGCTTTTCCAAACTCTTGATGCTTGCCCTTGTTTCCTGTTGAAATTGCAAAGTATTAGTAACAAGAGAATCGACAAGATCTTCTAAAGAAGTACCTGAGTTTTGAGTCATATGTGGTGGTTGAAGAAGATCTGGTTCTTGAGACCATGATTGATTGAAGCTAGATGGATGAGTGTAATTGGCATAAGGATCTACTTCTTGGTAATTTTTCGAGTAGCCATAATTAGTATGATCCCACCATCCCTCATGGTAAGTGTTTGAGTAATGATCATACTGTTGGTCTTGGAACACTTGATGGCCTTGACATCCTCCTATGGCAAATTGTTGAACTGGGAAGGTGAGATTGGCTTGTTGATTCTCCATGTTCATGTATGCCACCAACTCTTCAAGTGTTAGATTGCTCAATTCCATCGTTGTTTTTTATTTTTTTTTATTATTTTTTTTTTCAAAATTTGATAAGAAAAACCCGTATGTACAAGAAAATAAAACTCATTAGAACTGAAAATAAGAATAAACCAATTAACAAATAAACTAAAGAAAACAATCCCCGGCAACGGCGCCAAAAATTTGATGCACCCAAAAGAGTGTATCTTATTTAACCTTGCACTAAAAAGATCAATTGTAAGTATAGTAGTTAGCAAGGGTCGAGTCCTCAGGGATTGGGTTTTAGTTTATAAGTTGATAGTTTAAAACTTAAATTCAACAACAATAAAAGAAAAGGGGTTTTTGAAATCAGATTTAAACTAAAGTAAATAATAAGAATAAGATGCAAGGCGGTATAACCAGCCAATAAAAATATATATACTAAATTAGGAGGTATAACCAGCCAATAAAAATATATATACTAAATTAGGCGGTATAACCAGCCAATAAAAATAAAACAAAGTTAATATACAAATTAGGCGGTATAACCAGCCAATAAAAATAAATATACTTTTAAAAATAAGCAAACTAGAAAAGTAAGAAAACAAGTAAGTAAGAAGAATCAAGTATGAAAAATATGGTTAAGGTTTCATTCTCCACCACTAGACATCATTAAGAATCAATTTCAGATCTATCAATATCAACCAACTATCAAAGTTAACAACCGTAGATAACAACAAGCTCTGTTACCCCAATCTTTCCTTAGTTTGTCGTTAAATAGAACAAGCTCTCTATTTAATCTCTAACCATTAAACAACCTAGAATAAGCTCTCTAAATTCAATTTAATGGCAGCTTTATGATGAGAAAGATAGGTTGATCTAAGCAACAAACACATAAGCTCGGATTGTTCAACTTAGGTTATGTTCCACTTTGCAATTATTGAAAACTTGACCATAATCATTAATCACAAATTGCCACTTATGAATAGGAAATCAAGACAATTACACGGATCAAGACTCCTAAACTAGCAATAGATAATTATCAAGATCTATCTAGTTGTACACCTAAATAAATCTAGACAACATCATGAACAATTCTTGTAGAAGAACATAAGCAACTTTGATAGAAAATTAATGATAGATAGAATCTGAAAATCAATCACAAAACATGTCTAGGGCTTTGAAATCACCCTTAACCAAATAGAAGTTTAGCCTAGCATAGGCATTATAAACATAAACATAAAATTAAAGAAAATCTAAGAAGAAAATAAAAGAAAGAAAGAAGAAGAGGAAGAATATTAATTATCCAACCTCTTGCTCTCTCTAAAGAAAAAGAAAACTAGAGAAAAGAAAGAAAACTAGAGAAAAGAAAGAAGAAGAAAACTTAGAGAATTTTATTAAAATGGCTAATATCCTACCTATGTATAATATGATCCTCTACAATCATCCAAGGCCCTCTATTTATACACATTTTGGAAGGCTAAATGACAAGAGACAAGCTTTACAAATTTCAAAGGTAGGTATAATAGGTGGGTGAATTTTTCTAACAATTTTCGTCATATTGTATGACAATTTTGATCAGCCAAATTGATGGTCGATTTCGTCAATGTTGGAGGCCTGATCTGATCACATGGTCTTCTAGAAAAAGGTTCCCCTATCAGTTACGGATCCATAGCCGTTGGAATCAGCTCATTTTCTGATGTGGATAAGCAGATATGGGCAAAATACGAAAACATGTCAGCACAGACGTCATTGCACATCAGCCAACTTGATGGTCGATTTCGTCAATATTAGAGGCCTGATCTGATCATATGGTCTTCTAGACAAAGGTTCCCGTATCAGTTACGGATCCATAGCCATTGGAATCAGCTCATTTGCTGATGTGGATAAGCCGATATGGGCAAAATACGAAAACAGGTCAGCACAGACGTCATTGCACATCAGCCAACTTGATGGTCGATTTCGCTAGGGAAAACGACTCCGTTTCAAGAAGTATAAAACATGAAAAAGATAGATATGCCTCTTAGCTTTCCACGGCAACAAATTTCAGCCTTATTGCTTCAGTGAAACTCCAGATATAGCTGATATGGCAAAATGTGTCGGAACTGGAACTGAACTGGATTTGCCCTTAATTCTAGTAATCTGAAATCACTCAAAGAAACTTGTGAAAAACACCAAATTACATAAAAATATAAAAGATCATAAACACAATTAGACTAAACAATAATAACTCGTATTTGACACAAAACAATAATAAAACATAACTAAAAACTATATAATTATACGAGTTATCAATTACACGGATCAAGACTCCTAGACTAGCAATAGATAATTATCAAGATCTATCTAGTTGTACACCTAAATAAATCAAGACAACATCATGAACAATTCTTGTAGAAGAACATAAGCAACTTTGATAGAAAATTAATGATAGATAGAATCTAAAAATCAATCACAAAACATGTCTAGGGCTTTGAAATCACCCTTAACCAAATAGAAGTTTAGCCTAGCATAGGCATTGTAAACATAAACATAAAATTAAAGAGAATCTAAGAAGGAAATAAAAGAAAGAAAGAAGAAGAAGAAAATAAAGAAAAAGAAAACTAGAGAAAAGAAAGAAGAAGAAAACTTAGAGAATTTTATTACAATGGCTAATATCCTACCAATGTACAATGCCTCATACAATCATCCAAGGCCCTCTATTTATACACATTTTGGAGGACTAAATGACAAGAGACAAGCTTTACAAATTTCAAAGGTAGGTATAATAGGTGGGTGCATTTTTCTAACAATTTTCGTCATATTGTATGACAATTTTGATCAGCCAACTTGATGGTCAATTTTGTCAATATTGAAAGCTTGATCTGATCACATGGTCTTCTAGAAAAATGTTCCCATATCAGTTAGTGATCCATAGCTGTTGGAATCAGCTCATTTTCTGATGTGGATCAGAAGATATGGGCAAAATACCAAAACAGGTCAGCACAGATGTCATTGCACATCAGCCAACTTGATGGTCGATTTCGCTAGGGAAAACGACTCCGTTTCAAGAAGTGTAAAACATGAAAAAGTTAGATATGCCTCTTAACTTTGCACGGTTACAGCCTTATTGCTTCAGTGAAACTCCAGATATAGCTGATATGGCAAAAGGTGTCGGAACTGGAACTGAACTGAATTTAATTGTTGATTTAACCTAGTAATCTGAAATCACTCAAAGAAACTCGTAAAAAAAACACCAAATTACATAAAAATATAAAAGATCATAAACACAATTAGACTAAGCAATAATAACTCTTATTTGACATAAAACAATAATAAAACATAACTAAAAACTATATAATTATACGAGTTATCACACCCCCACACTTAGATTGTTGCTAGTCCTCGAGCAAAAACAAAAAATAAAAATAAAATAAGAAAATCTAATCTAATCCACTTTCGTAGGAAATCACGGTGGCACTTAGCATGTGACACAAGCCTTTAAACCCCTAGGTGTCCCTAGTGGACGAGTTTAGTCTCGTGAGGGTTTACTAGAACGATACCCACAAACATTGAAAAACTAAAATATAAATAAACTACATATACTAAAAATATTTACTCCTAATCCTTTTAATACACATTAGAGACAATCTTTGAACAAGTCTTATAAACTAGTCAATAGCTTAAAGAATTTCACAAAAAATCATGCTTGAATGTAAATTGTTTGAGTTAAGCCAATATTAACATAACATATTTCAATCAAAATAGTGCATATTCAAACTTAATCTCAACTTCTCACATGGGATACTCTCCTGATTTTCACTCTTTAAAGTAGTGGTAAAGTGTTTACACTCAATCAATCTCATGAAAACACTTCTACCATATGCTTGCTTGTCCACCTATTCTCCACTATTTAGATCATGCAACTTCATAAATCAAGAGGTCTTTAATCAAGGTTGTAATGGGGCCAAAGGGTTATAATGTGGTTAAAAAACAAAAGGATAAAGATATCACAAAGGTTCCAAAGAGTTAATAGTGTTTAGAGACATAATAAGATCATACAAATAAAACTTCTCAAAACTCTTATAAAGCACATAATAACATAGGCTAAATATTCATGTTGGGCCTTTTCTTCATTCTAAACAACTTTGTAACATCTTTTTCTTTTTCCCCAAATTCAAGAGATGATTCATATTGTTTTTTTTTACATAGGAATGTATTTGCCAGTATTCCATTTCTTTTTTTTTTCTTGACTTTTCTTTTCTTTCCCCCCCCCCCACACTTATTTCTTGTTTCTAACCCAAATTTTCAATAGATCTTCCTTGTCTTTGCAACTTGTCTCAAAACATGCTAATTCATCTTTGGAACAAAGGTAAGGATATAAGTATATTTAGGTTAGGGACAAGTTATGGTTACCAAAGAGATAGCTTATTCAATGTAGGCTCAAATTGGTTCACTAAGGGTGTGTTCTCTTGGAACATCAATAAGGGATGGCTGTTTGGCCCTGGCTAAAAATCCTAATGCCTCTATCATATTCATGTTGTCACATGCATCAATATAGTCTCAACAAGGTCTAAAGCAAGTTCTAGAGAATCATGTAATCATAAGAGCACTCAAGAAAGAAATTAGATTGATTTATATAATGCATCAATCATTATAGGCTCAAAAACTCACAAGGATGATTATACAAGTCAGATTAAGTCTAAACATGCTTCTTTCTCAATCAACATATCATATTAACATTGGCTCATAAAAAGGTTGATATCAAGCTCAATTCTCATGAAAATCTTCTCACTAATAAATCTGTTTTAGACTTATGCAATTCATATCTCATCATAGTATTGAAAGTAACTAAAACACACTAAAAACACACTAAGTCTAAACATGCTTTTTTTTTTTGAAGAAGAAGAAGATTAAATCAAACTGACAAGGTATGTCTCAAGTCTCCCTTACTCAGACCTTGTTCAGAATGAATACTTCTAAATGTCTTAAAACTCAACAATTTTTTTTTTTTAAATTAGCAAAATATGTCCCTTACCCCCTACTAAAATATGACATTGTCCCCAATGTCAAATTTTAAAGGTAGAATTTAGGAGATATTACCTGCAGAGGTTGCTAACCACTTATTATAACTGAGACACAACCAGCCAATAAAGATAAATATACTTTTAAAAATAAGCAAACTAGAAAAGTAAGAAAACAAGTAAGTAAGAAGAATCAAATATGAAAAATATGGTTAAGGTTTCATTCTCCACCACTAGACATCATTAAGAATCAATTTCAGATCTATCAATATCAACCAACTATCAAAGTTAACAACCGTAGATAACAACAAGCTCTGTTATCCCAATCTTTCCTTAGTTTGTCGTTAAATAGAACAAGCTCTCTATTTAATCTCTAACCATTAAACAACCTAGAATAAGCTCTCTAAATTCAATTTAATGGCAGCTTTATGATGAGAAAGTGATGGAGACTCAATTAAGAGTTGTAAACCCAAGTGCAGGTTATGTTCAAGTAATAAATTCTCGGGTGTCCGAGGTCGAACCACAGGGAAGCGTATTAGTAAGTATAAGTTTATAAATATATAAGAAAAAGAAAGTAAACAAGATATTAGGGAATCAACAACAAAACAAGATAAACAAGATATTAGAGAACAAAATAAACAAAATAACATGAAAGAAATTAAACAAGATATAAAAAAAACAATAAGAAAAGATGTTGAGGTTAGAGAATCCACTCTTGGTGTTATGCTAAGATTAATCTTGTTTTATTACACAATTGAAATCCACACATAAGGGAGGTTCCAATCGGAAGGTTTAGCAATTCAGTCCAAATTGTCCAACGTCCATAGCATATGATATTATGTTCATTTGGTGTCCTCAAAACTCACAAAAAGAGTCCAAGCATTCCTTATGCCAAGGTATATGTCTACAACAAATCAAGGTTATGAAACCAAGCATTTACTGTGCCATTTTCATTGTCAATAATGAATCAAGATCCCTACTTTGCAAGTATGATTTTAAACCAAAAGAAAATATTATCTATACTAGTGTTTATAAATGATGATTCATTTTAGCTCATGTTTAAGAGACTAACCTTAGCATTTACCAAAAGCTTCACCTCATCACCTCAACAATATGATTAGCAACACATACTAAAAATGAAAAGAAATGTAAGAAGCATAAGTAAATAAAGAAAAAGAAAACTAGAGAAAGGAAAAAAAGAAGAAAACTTAGAGAATTTTATTACAATGGCTAATATCCTACCAATGTATATTGTATCCTAATACTCATCCAAGGCCCTCTATTTATACACATTTTGGAGAGCTAAATGACAAGAGACAAGCTTTATAAATTTCAAAGGTAGGTATAATAGGTGGGTGCATTTTTCTAACAATTTTCGTCATGTTGTATGACAATTCTGATCAGCCAGCTTGATGGTCGATTTTGTCAATGTTGGAGGCTCGATCTGATCAGATGGTCTTCTAGAAAAATATGCCCCTATCAGTTACTGATTCATATCCGTTGGAATCGGATCATTTTCTCATGTGGATCGGAAGATATGATCAAAATACCAAAACGGTGCAGAACAGACGTCATTGCACATCAGCCAACTTGATGGTTGATTTCGATAGGGAAAACGACTCCGTTTCAAGAAGTGTAAAACATGAAAAAGATAGATATGCCTCTTAACTTTGCGCTGTCAAAATTTCAGCCTTAATGCTTCAGTGAAACTCCAGATATAGCTGATATGGCAAAAGGTGTCGGAACTGGAACTGAATTGGATTTGCCCTTAATTCTTGATTTAACCTAGTAATCTGAAATCACTCAAAGAAACTCATGAAAAACACCAAATTACATAAAAATATAAAAGATCATAAACACAAGTAGACTAAGCAATAATAACTCGTATTTGACACAAAACAATAATAAAACATAACTAAAAACTATATAATTATACGAGTTATCACACCCCCACACTTAGAATCATGTAATCATAAGAGCACTCAAGAAAGAAATTAGATTGATTTATATAATGCATCAATCATTATAGGCTCAAAAACTCACAAGGATGATTATATAAGTCAGATTAAGTCTAAACATGCTTCTTTCTCAATCAACATATCATATTAACATTGGCTCATAAAAAGGTTGACATCAAGCTCAATTCTCATGAAAATCTTCTCACTAATAAATCTGTTTTAGACTTATGCAATTCATATCTCATCATTGTATTAAAAGGAACTAAAACACACTAAAAAATAATTATAATAATAATAAAGACTCATAAAAAAAATAGTAGACAAAAATAAAAGAAATCCTAAATCGTTCCCCCCACACTTAATTCTTACATTGTCCTCAATGTAAGTCTATTAACCCAAATGAAAGAATCATGTGTAAGAGAAAAGAACTAATAACATAAGAATAGGAATAACTAAGACTCAAAACAAAACAAACTCATGCAACGTAAATAATCCTGAAATACCAAACAAAAATTAACAAGTAAACATAAAAAGATTAAAATCAAACTGACAAGGTATGTCTCAAGTCTCCCTTACTCAGACCTTGTTCAGAATGAATACTTCTAAATGTCTTAAAACACAACAAATTTTTTTTTTTTTTAGTAGGGGGTAAGGGACATATTACCTGCAGAGGTTGCTAACCACTTAATATAACTGAGACACAACAAACAAAATGTTAGATAATGTCACAAAGACAAAGTGCAATCCACTCCTTGCTCGTCCATATCTCTTTTTCTTTTTCCGAGCGTTTGCGAAACAACCGTAGCAGATAAATACTCATAAGCTTGGCGCTTTTTGAGTAAATCTTCAATGGTTGTAGAAGAAATTATGGTTCTCCTTGCCTCTGAAAACATGAATCCATTATCCACAGCATTATCTAAATATGAAAGCAAATTACTAAAATAACCATTAATATTAAGCAAACCAATGTGTTTCTTATTTGTGACCAAAGATGACCAAGAAGCCACGCAAGCTATTTCTTCCAATGTACCCAGACCTCCTGGTAAAGCAATGAATGCATCGGCACAATGGTACATGATTGTCATCCATTCAGGGATACTCCAGACTTGTATTTCCTTACCCACGGTAGGTCCACAAAAATCTGTGAATAGTTTTGGCACGATTCCTCGAACTGGACTTCCTCCGGCGTGTGCTGCTGTAGCGACTGCTCCCATTAAACCCGTACTACCGCCTCCATAAATCAACTGAATCTTTTGTTGGGCAAGTATTACTCCAACTCTTATGGCTTCATCAGCGAATATGTTATTTTTCCCTGGATAAGCACCTCCAAAGACACAAATTTTTTTAATGCGCTGGGACGAAGTACTTTCCATTTTTTTTCGAGTGCCTGAAAGAGAATGAGTACATGGTGTAATATATAGAGGACTGAGTAGTGAATCAGACAAGAGTAATAATGTCGCCGAAAGTGTATTTGACCTGTCAGAAGAAAATGTTAACCTAACAAAAGATTTTTGCGTGATTTCAGGAAGAAAATCAAAAAGAGAAGAAAAATCAACCGTAAAAGACCAATGCAAAAAAAAAAAAAAAAACGAGAATAATTACACAAATCGTAAATTAAACCGAAATGAAGTTATTGCAAATCAAACCAAAAGCTGAGAAGTCATTTATTGTAGTTGTGATTGTGGCTCACATCTTCCTCTGGTTTTACGTCCAGAAACGGCTTAAACGCCTTCTATGAGTCGAGGATATGCTTCCCATCCAGTTTTCTTACAAGCTGGCAAACAGGGTCTTTTAACATCAGATTCCCAAGATGTTGCCATTCCCTTTGGAATTGCGGCCATAAATCAAGAATTTCTCTTTGTACGTCTCCACTAGGATGCGTCTCAAGAGAAAGTTGGATATTACCCAAATTCTCCTTACTCAGTCCATCCTTAATGAATTCAATTTTATCATCTCGATTAGAGGACGGAATCCCAATAGAATGACATTTACCGTTACACGTCCATCGTGCACATTTGTGGCAATTTGAACTCATGCGCTTTGCTCGTCGCTTCTTTGCAAAAGTGCTTCTACCTGTACCTGGTAAATGCAAAACAGGAAGATATTCATCTTCACCTACCTTGGCTTCAATTATCCAACGTATGTCTTCAGGAATCCCTTTGTGCATAAGCATTCTTAATCTTTCAAATCGAACTTGGTAAAGCTTCAGTAAAATATTTCGAGGAAAAGGAGGAAATCGTTTCTGCAATCTTGTGAGAATATCATCCATCTTGAAAAAAAAAATGAAAAAGAAATTGAAAGAGAAATTTATATACAATATCAGTTTTATGGGTAGCTGATGGAACCGACTTAAATAATCACGGAGTACCGTTATCCGCCATTTAACCGGGAAAAAATGTATTTTTTTTTTTTTGAAGATTAGTAAAAATTATATTTACATCTAGTTATTTTCAAAACAAGGATCAGAAAGAAAAACAACCTCTTCTTGAGTAACATGATTTTCCAAAAAGAGTTTGAGTCTTTGTCCATTTACCTTGAATACGTTACCATTTTGAGGATTCTAAATGTCAACTGCTCCATAATGATACACATGCTTAACCACAAATGGGCCAGTCCATCTTGATCTCAATTTACCAGGAAATATGTGAAGTCTAGAATTATAAAGTAGAACTTTTTGCCCAACATCAAATGTTTTTCTTGAAATTAACTTGTCATGAAAGGCTTTAGTTCTTTCTTTATGAATTTTAGAATTCTCATATGCATCATTTCTGAGTTCCTCAAGTTCATTTATTTGTAATTTCCGTAAATTAGAAGCGTCATCAAGGTTTGAGTTGAACATTTTAATGGCCCAATATGCTTTATGCTCAAGTTCCACAGGTAAATGACAAGGTTTTCCATAAACTAGCCTATAAGGAGACATGCCCAATGTTGTTTTAAAAGCTGTTCGATAAGCCCATAATGCATCGTTAAGTCTAAGAGACCAATCTTTGCGATTTGGATTAACCGTCTTTTCCAAAATTTGTTTAATCTCCCTATTTGCTAATTCTACCTGTCCATTTGTCTGCGAGTGATAAGGGGTTGCAACTTTGTGTGTAATGGCATATTTCTTCATTAATGTTTCAAAAACCTTGTTGCAAAAATGTGTTCCCCCATCACTTATGATAGATCGAGGAATTCCAAATCGACTCAAAATATTTTCTTTTAAAAATTTAATCACTGTTTTGTGATCATTATTTCGACATGGAATTGCCTCTATCCACTTTGAAACATAATCTATTGCAACTAAAATGTATAAGAAACCAAAAGATGGTGGAAATGGTCCCATGAAATCAATACCCCAACAGTCAAAAATTTCAATTACAAGAATTGGGTTCAAAGGCATCATGTTTCTTTTCGAAATGGAACCTAATTTTTGACAACTTTCATATGTCTTGCAAAAATTATGTGCATCTTTGAATAAAGTTGGCCAGTAAAATCCACACTGTAAAATTTTTGCAGCAGTTTTCTTTGATGAAAAATGACCACCACATGCCTCGGAATGACAAAACTTAATTACACTACTTACCTCATTGTCGGGAATGCATCTTCGAAAAATTTGATCAGGACAATATTTGAACAAGTAAGGGTCATCCCAATAGAACTTCTTTACCTCATTCAGAAACTTCCTTTTATCTTGGGGGCTCCATTGAGAAGGAATTTTTCCTGTAGCAAGAAAATTAGCAATGTCAGCAAACCAAGGTGTCGTGGAGACAATTAGAAGTTTTTCATCAGGAAAAGTATCATTTATTGGTGAGGTTCCAAAAGATTCATCACAAACAAGTCTTGATAAATGATCAGCCACCACATTTTCTACTCCTTTTTTATCTCGAATGGTGATGTCAAATTCTTGCAGCAAAAGGATCTACCTCAGCAACCTAGGTTTTGCATCCTTCTTAGAGAGAAGATATTTTAAAGCTGCATGATCACTAAAGACAACAATTGATGATCCAACAAGGTAAGATCTGAATTTATCCAATGCAAAAACAACTGCAAGTAATTCCTTTTCTGTAGTGGAATAATTCATTTGGACTCTATTTAAAGTTTTACTTGCATAGTAAATTACATGTGGTTTATTATCTTTCTTTTGTCCTAACACAGCACCAACAGCATAGTCACTAGCATCACACATTATTTCAAATGGTAAAGACCAATCAGGAGATCTCATAATAGGACCAGTAGTGAGCATATTTTTGAGTTTTTCAAAAGCATCTTCACAATCTTTAGTCCATTCAAATGCAGTGTCTTTCATTAAAAGATTACATAGAGGTTTAGATATCGTGCTAAAATCTTTTATGAATCTTCTATAAAAACCTGCATGTCCCAAGAATGACCTAATGTCCTTTACTGTCTTTGGTGTGGGTAGATTAGCAATCAATTCAATTTTTGACTTGTCTACCTCAATCCCTTTTGCGGAAACAATGTGACCTAGTACAATACCTTTAGTGACCATGAAATGACATTTTTCCCAATTAAGAACAAGATTTTTTTCTTCACACCTAATCAATACATTTTTCAAATTGGCTAAGCAATCATCAAATGAATCACCAGAAACAAAAAAATCATCCATGAAAATCTCAAGATTACATTCAATCATGTCACTAAAAATACTAAGCATGCATCTTTGAAATGTGGCAGGGGCGTTACATAATCCAAATGGCATTCTACGATATGCAAAAGTACCAAAAGGACATGTAAAAGCGGTTTTCTCTTGGTCCTCAAGTGCAATGGCAATTTGATTATACCCAGAATATCCATCTAGAAAACAATAAAACTCATGCCCTGCAACTCTTTCTAAGATTTGATCCATGAAAGGCAAAGGGAAATGATCTTTCCTCGTCATTGAGTTAAGTTTCCTATAGTCAATGCACATGCGCCAACCAGTAACAGTCATAGTTGGAATTAATTCATTGTTTTCATTTTTAACTACAGTAACTCCAGATTTCTTAGGTACGACTTGAGTAGGACTTACCCATTTGCTATCAGAGATAGGATAAATGATTCCATTATCTAGAAGTTTAATGACTTCATTTCTCACTACTTCTTTCATATTAGGATTAAGCCTTCGTTGCATTTGTCTAGAGGGTTTAGCATTTTCCTCTAAATAAATATTATGTGTGCAGATTAATGGGCTTATTCCTTTTATGTTAGCTAAGGTCCATCCTAATGCATTTTTGTGCATCTTCAAAAGTTGTAACAACTTACCTTCTTGTAGTTCATCAAGATGTGAAGAAATTATGACTGGAAAAGTTTCATTCTCACCCAAAAAGGAATATTTTAGCTCGGATGGCAATGGTTTTAAATCCAGCTTGGGTGGTTCAATAGTTGATGGTACAGTGACATTTGTGAGTGATGGAAGTTCCTCAAACTTTTGTTTCCAACAATGCTTATCCTGAAAAGAATTTAACAAAGAATCAGTGTGTGAAATTTCTGAAGCATTATCAAACTCACATTCAATTAAATAAGCTTCTAAAGGATCATGGAATGTGGTAGTGGTGAGATGTTCATGAACAAGTTCTTCAATGAAATCCACTTCATGTACTTCTGAATCATCACCAGGTTGCTTGCAAATGTTGAACACATTTAATTCTAAAGTCATATTTCCAAAAGAAATGTTCAACATACCATTCCTGCAATTTATCAGAGCATTAGAAGTTGCAAGAAATGGACGGCCTAATATAACAGGAATTTGAACATTTGGATTTGAAACAGGATGTGTGTCCAAAACAATAAAATCAACAGGGAAGTAAAAATTATCAATTTGAACCAAAACATCTTCAACTATCCCTCGAGGAATTTTTACAGAACGATCAGCTAGTTGAAGTGTAACAGGTGTTTCCTTGAGTTCACCTAAACCTAACTGTTGATAAATAGAAAAAGGCAAAAGATTAACACTAGCACCAAGATCAAGCAATGCACGTTCTATTCTAGTGTTTCCAATGATGCATGAGATTGTTGGACATCCAGGATCTTTGAATTTTGGTGGAGTAAGGTGCTGAATGATTGAGCTCACACTTTCCGTCAGAAATGCTTTCTTTTGTACATTATGTTTCCTTTTAACTGTGCACATGTCCTTCAAAAATTTAGCATAAGATGGAACTTGTTTGATTGCATCCAATAAAGGAATGTTAATCTTAACTTGTTTGAAAAGTTCATAAATTTCTGCATTTTGATTCAAATTCTTTATTGTTTGCAACCTTTGAGGAAAAGGAGCAGGATGCATACCTTTTTCTTTGTCCAAATTTTCAAGAAGTTCAGACTTACCATCATCCTTACCAATACTTTTCGGAGGGGAAGGAGGATCTTGGTCTTTTGATGGAATGTTTTTGTCAATTGCCTTTCCACTTCGAAGAGTTGTGATAGAACTGGCATTTTCCTGTTGAGTTTCATTGGAGCAAGAAACAAGACATTGAGTAGAAGGGTTAGGCTGAGGTTGAGCAGGAAACTTACCTTTTTCTTGAGTGCGTAATGAAGCTGTCAATGTGGACAAGGTATTTTTGATCTCATTGATGTCCTGTGAAGTTTGGTTATTCACATTTGCTTGTGTTTGCATGAATGCTTGCAATGTCTCTTCCAAGGTTTGTACACGTGAAGGTTGATAGGAAAAAGTGTTGCCCGACTTTTGAGATTGTGGTACCTAAATATGATTATTATTCCGCCAACTGAAGTTGGGATGACTTCTCCATTCAGGGTTATACGTTTCAGAGTAAGGAGAAGGAAAAGGCTTTTTAAATGTGTTTATGGAATTTACTTGATCATGCAACGCTTCTTTAAGAATGGGAATGTTTGGACATTCAGAAGTGGGGTGTCCCATGATTTCACAAATTCCACAACTTTCTTCATTTTTAACCGTTTTGACTTCTTTTACTTCTCTAAGTTCCATGGCTTCAATCTTTCTAGCCAAATTAGCTACTTTAGCTTTTATCTCATCTTCTTGACTAAAATGATATTTACCTCTGTTAGAAACAAGATTAGATCTATTGAAACTTTCAGAGGAATTATCTGTGTGCCAGGCTTGAGAGTTATCTGCCAAATGGTCTAGGTAGTCAAAGGCTTCTTCAGGTTCTTTTTCTAGAAACTCACCGTTACACATTGTTTCAACAAATTGTTTAGTTTCGGGAGTTAAACTTTCATAAAAGAAACTAATAAGACGCCATTTTTCAAAACCATGATGTGGACAAGAACTTAACAAATCTTTAAAACGCTCCCAGCACTGAAAAAATGCTTCATTTTGATTTTGATTGAAATTTTGAATCTGTCTTTTCAAAGCAGTAGTTTTATGTGCTGGGAAAAATTTCTTTAGAAACTCAGTTTGTAATTCTTGCCATGTGCCAATTGACCTTGGTTTTAAATTATGAAGCCAAATTTTTGCTTTATCTTTTAAAGAAAAAGGAAATAATTTTAGCTTGACAATTTCATTTGTACATTGTTGGTCATTAAAGGTGACACATACATTTTCGAAGTCTTTTAGAAACGAGTAAGCACTTTCCGATTCTAACCCATGGAAATTTGGAAGCAAAGCTATCATACCTGGTTTAAAACAAAAGTTGTTTGCATTGAGAGGAAAAATAAAACAAGAGGGTGATGAGCTTCGAGTTGGTTGCAAGTAGTCACGCATGGTGCGTACTTGTCTGTTCTCATCTTCAGCATGAACACTTTCATTGTCAGTTGTATTAGAAAGATTACCTGAAAAAGTTTCACAATAAAATCGAACTAAACGACGAGATCTAAAATCACGTCGCCAAACAAGCATAAAACAAAGTTAATAAATAGATAATATATAAATATAAACTTTACAATATAAATATAAATATATAGAAAATTAGGCGGTATAATGATAACTCGTATAATTATATAGTTTTTAGTTATGTTTTATTATTGTTTTGTGTCAAATACGAGTTATTATTGTTTAGTCTAATTGTGTTTATGATCTTTTATATTTTTATGTAATTTGGTGTTTTTCACAAGTTTCTTTGAGTGATTTCAGATTACTAGAATTAAGGGCAAATCCAGTTCAGTTCCAGTTCCGACACCTTTTGCCATATCAGCTATATCTCGAGTTTCACTGAAGCAATAAGGGTGAAATTTTAACCGTGCAAAGTTAAGAGGCATATCTATCTTTTTCATGTTTTACACTTCTTGAAACGGAGTCGTTTTCCCTAGCGAAATCGACCATCAAGTTGGCTGATGTGCAATGACGTCTGTGCTGACCTGTTTTCGTATTTTGCCCATATCTTCTTATCCACATCAGCAAATGAGCTGATTCCAACGGCTATGGATCAGTAACTGATAGGGGAACATTTTTCTAGAAGACCATGTGATCAGATCAGGCCTCCAAAATTGACAAAATCGACCATCAAGTTGGCTGATCAAAATTGTCATACAATATGACGAAAATTGTTAGAAAAATGCACCCACCTATTATACCTACCTTTGAAATTTGTAAAGCTTGTCTCTTGTCATTTAGCCCTCCAAAATGTGTATAAATAGAGGGCCTTGGATGATTGTAGAGGATCACATTGTACATAGGTAGGATATTAGCCATTGTAATAAAATTCTCTAAGTTTTCTTCTTCTTTCTTTTCTCTAGTTTTCTTTTTCTTTAGAAAGAGCAAGAGGTTGGATAATTAATATTCTTCTTCTTCTTCTTTCTTTCTTTTATTTTCTTCTTAGATTCTATTTAATTTTATGTTTATAATGCCTATGCTAGGCTAAACTTCTATTTGGTTAAGGGTGATTTCAAAGCCCTAGACATGTTTTGTGATTGATTTTCAGATTCTATCTATCATTAATTTTCTATCAAAGTTGCTTATGTTCTTCTACAAGAATTGTTCATGATGTTGTCTTGATTTATTTAGGTGTACAACTAGATAGATCTTGATAATTATCTATTGCTAGTCTAGGAGTCTTGATCCGTGTAATTGTCTTGATTTCCTATTCATAAGTGGCAATTTGTGATTAATGATTATGGTCAAGTTTTCAATAATTGCAAAGTGGAACATAACCTAAGTTGAACAATCCGAGCTTATGTGTTTGTTGCTTAGATCAACCTATCTTTCTCATCATAAAGCTGCCATTAAATTGAATTTAGAGAGCTTATTCTAGGTTGTTTAATGGTTAGAGATTAAATAGAGAGCTTGTTCTATTTAACGACAAACTAAGGAAAGATTGGGATAACAGAGCTTGTTGTTATCTACGGTTGTTAACTTTGATAGTTGGTTGATATTGATAGATCTGAAATTGATTCTTAATGATGTCTAGTGGTGGAGAATGAAACCTTAACCATATTTTTCATATTTGATTCTTCTTACTTACTTGTTTTCTTACTTTTAGTTTGCTTATTTTTTATATTTATTTTTATTGGCTGGTTATACCGCCTAATTTGTATATTAACTTTGTTTTATTTTTATTGGCTGGTTATACCGCCTAATTTAGTATATATATTTTTATTGGCTGGTTATACCGCCTAATTTAGTATATATATTTTTATTGGCTGGTTATACCGCCTTGCATCTTATTCTTATTATTTACTTAGTTTAAATCTGGCTTCAAAAACCCCTTTTCTTTTATTGTTCTTGAATTTAAGTTTTAAACTATTAACTTATAAACTAAAACCCAATCCCTGAGGACTCGACCCTTGCTAACTACTATACTTACAATTTATCTTTTTAGTGCAAGGTTAAATAAGATACACTCTTTTGGGTGCATCAAATTTTTGGCGCCGTTGCCGGGGATTGTTTTCTTTAGTTTATTTGTTACTTGGTTTATTCTTATTTTCAGTTCTAATTAGTATTATTTTCTTGTACATACATGTTTTTCTTTTCAAATTTTGAAAAAAAAAATATGGAATTAAGCAATCTAACACTTGAAGAGTTGGTGGCATACATGAACATGGAGAATCAACAAGCCAATCTCACTTCCTCAGTTCAACAATTGGCCATGGGAGGATGTCAAGGCCATCAATGGTTCCAAGACCAACCGCATGATCATTACTCCAACACTTACCATGAGGGATGGTGCGATCATACTAATTATGGCTACTTGAAAAATTACCAAGAAGTAGATCCTTATGCCAACTACACTCATCCATCTAGCTTCAATCAATCATGGTCTCAAGAACCAGATCTTTTTCAACCACCACATATGACTCAAAACTCAGGTACTTCTTTAGAAGATCTTGTCTATTCTCTTGTTACTGATACTTTGCAATTTCAACAGGAAACAAGGGCAAGCATCCAGAGTTTGGAAAAGCAAATGATCCAATTGACTAGTAGTATGGTGGGATGGGTAGCACAAAGATCTGAAGAACTCCCAGCCCAAACGATGATTAACACAAAGGAGAATGCTACTATTGTGACCTTGAGGAATGAGGAACAAGATGAGGATGAGACAAAATTAGAGATTAATTCTATTCTTGAGGATAATGAAGCCAATGATCCAAATAAGAGTATTTCGGCACCTGAGGTAACATTTGAGATTCCAATTTTTACTAATGTTTCTTCTCCACCTTTTCCTAGTAGATTCGCAAAGTTCAAGGAGGATGAACATGAACAAGACACGCTGGAAACCTTAAACAGTTTGTTTGTGGATGTCATTCAACAAGTACCAAAAGATGCACCATTCCTCGATGAGATATGCACCACCAAGGATGATGGAATAATACTTGTAATGGAGAATGCATCCACTGTTGTGCAAAGAAAGCTTCCTCTCAAACGCATAAATTTGGGAAATTTCATGTATGAGCCTGACAAGCTGATGCACCCAAAAGAGTGTATCTTATTTAACCTTGCACTAAAAAGATAAATTGTAAGTATAGTAGTTAGCAAGGGTCGAGTCCTCAGGGATTGGGTTTTAGTTTATAAGTTAATAGTTTAAAACTTAAATTAAAGAACAATAAAAGAAAATGGGTTTTTGAAACCAGATTTAAACTAAAGTAAATAATAAGAATAAGATGCAAGGCGGTATAACCAGCCAATAAAAATATATATACTAAATTAGGCGGTATAACCAGCCAATAAAAATATATATACTAAATTAGGCGGTATAACCAGCCAATAAAAATAAAACAAAGTTAATATACAAATTAGGCGGTATAACCAGCCAATAAAAATAAATATAAAAAATAAGCAAACTAAAAGTAAGAAAACAAATAAGTAAGAAGAATCAAATATGAAAAATATGGTTAAGGTTTCATTCTCCACCACTAGACATCATTAAGAATCAATTTCAGATCTATCAATATCAACCAACTATCAAAGTTAACAACCGTAGATAACAACAAGCTCTGTTACCCCAATCTTTCCTTAGTTTGTCGTTAAATAGAACAAGCTCTCTATTTAATCTCTAACCATTAAACAACCTAGAATAAGCTCTCTAAATTCAATTTAATGGCAGCTTTATGATGAGAAAGATAGGTTGATCTAAGCAACAAACACATAAGCTCGGATTGTTCAACTTAGGTTATGTTCCACTTTGCAATTATTGAAAACTTGACCATAATCATTAATCACAAATTGCCACTTATGAATAGGAAATCAAGACAATTACACGGATCAAGACTCCTAAACTAGCAATAGATAATTATCAAGATCTATCTAGTTGTACACCTAAATAAATCTAGACAACATCATGAACAATTCTTGTAGAAGAACATAAGCAACTTTGATAGAAAATTAATGATAGATAGAATCTGAAAATCAATCACAAAACATGTCTAGGGCTTTGAAATCACCCTTAACCAAATAGAAGTTTAGCCTAGCATAGGCATTATAAACATAAACATAAAATTAAAGAAAATCTAAGAAGAAAATAAAAGAAAGAAAGAAGAAGAGGAAGAATATTAATTATCCAACCTCTTGCTCTCTCTAAAGAAAAAGAAAACTAGAGAAAAGAAAGAAAACTAGAGAAAAGAAAGAAGAAGAAAACTTAGAGAATTTTATTAAAATGGCTAATATCCTACCTATGTACAATATGATTCTCTACAATCATCCAAGGCCCTCTATTTATACACATTTTGGAGGGCTAAATGACAAGAGACAAGCTTTACAAATTTCAAAGGTAGGTATAATAGGTGGGTGCATTTTTCTAACAATTTTCGTCATATTGTATGACCATTTTGATCAGCCAACTTGATGGTCGATTTTGTCAATCTTGGAGGCCTGATCTGATCACATAGTCTTCTAGAAAAATGTTCCCCTATGAGTTACTGATTCATAGCCGTTAGAATCAGCTCATTTGCGGATGTGGAGAAGAATATATGGGCAAAATACGAAAACAGGTCAGCACAGACGTCATTGCACATCAGCCAACTTGATGGTCGATTTCTTCAATATTGGAGGCTTTATCTGATCACATGGTCTTCTAGACAAATGTTCCCCTGTCAGCTAGTGATCCATAGCCGTCGGAATCAGCTCATTTGCTGATGTGTATCGGACGATATGGTCAAAATGCGAAAACTGCTCAGGACAGACGTCATTGCACATCAGCCAACTTGATGGTTGATTTCGCTAGGGAAAACGACTCCGTTTCAAGAAGTATAAAACATGAAAAAGATAGATATGCCTCTTAACTTTGTACGGTTAAAATTTCAGCCTTATTGCTTCAGTGAAACTCCAGATATAGCTGATATGGCAAAAGGTGTCGGAACTGGAACTGAACTGGATTTGCCCTTAATTCTAGTAATCTGAAATCACTCAAAGAAACTTGTGAAAAACACCAAATTACATAAAAATATAAAAGATCATAAACACAATTAGACTAAACAATAATAACTCGTATTTGACACAAAACAATAATAAAACATAACTAAAAACTATATAATTATACGAGTTATCACACCCCCACACTTAGATTGTTGCTAGTCCCTAGCAACGACTCAATAAAAATAAAATAAGAAAATCTAATCTAATCCATTTTCGTAGGAAATCACGGTGGCACTTAGCATGTGACACAAGCCTTTAAACCCCTAGGTGTCCCTAGTGGACGAGTTTAGTCTCGTGAGGGTTTGCTAGAACGATACCCACAAACATTGAAAAACTAAACTATAAATAAACTACATATACTAAAAATATTTATTCCTAATCCTTTCAATACACTTAGAGATAATCTTTGAACAAGTCTTATAAACTAATCAATAGCTTAAAGAATTTCACAAAAAATCATGCTTGAATGTAAATTATTTGAGTTAAGCCAATATTAACATAACATATCTCAATCAAAATAGTGCATGTTCAAATTTAATCTCAACTTCTCACATGGGATACCCTCATGATTTTCACTCTTTAAAGTAGTGGTGAAGTGTTTACACTCAATCAATCTCATGAAAACAGTTCTACCATATTCTTGCTTGTCCACCTATTCTCCACTATTTAGATCATACAACTTCATGAATCAAGAGGTCTTTAATCAAGGTTGTAATGGGGCCAAGGGGTTTGTAATGTGGTTGAAGAACAAAAGGATAAAGATATCACAAAGGTTCCAAAGAGTTCATAAAGTTTAGAGACATAATAAGATCATACAAAGAAACTTCTCAAAACTCTTTACAAGTACATAGTCACATAGGCTAAATATTCATGTTGAGCCTTTGCTTCATTCTAACCAACTTTGTAACATCTTTTTCTTTACTTTAACTAGAAGTTCAAGAGAAGATTTTTTTTTTTTTTGTTTTTTTTTTTTTTGAATATGGGAATGTATTTAACAATGATCCCTTTCTTTTTCTCTTGACTTTTTCTTTTCTTCCCCCACACTTATCTTTTGTTTCTAACCCAAATTTTCAACTAAAAATATCCCTTGTTTTTTGCAATATGTCTCAAAATATATAATCCATCTTTAGAACAAGGGTAAGGATATAAGTATATTTAGGTTAGGGACAAGTTATGGTTACCAAAGAGATAGCTTATTCAATGTAGGCTCAAATTGGTTCACTAAGGGTGTGTTCTCTTGGAACATCAATAAGAGATGGCTGTTTGGCCCTGGCTAAAAATCCTAATGCCTCTATCATATTCATGTTGTCACATGCATCAATATAGTCTCAAACGGTTTAAAGCAAGTTCTAGAGAATCATGTAATCATAAGAGCACTCAAGAAAGAAATTAGATTGATTTGTATAATGCATCAATCATTTTAGGCTCAAAAACTCACAATGATGATTATACAAGTCAGTTTTAAGTCTAAACATGCTTCTTTCTCAATCAACATATCATATTAACATTGGCTCATAAAAATTAGTATCAAGCTTAATTCTTATGAAAATCTTCTCACTAATAACCAGTTTAGACCTATGCAATTCATATCTCATCATTGTATTAAAAAGGAACTAAAACACACTAAAATAATAATAATAATAAAGACTCATAAAAAAAAATAGTAGACAAAAATAAAAGAAATCCTAAATCATTCCCCCCACACTTAATTCTTACATTGTCCTCAATGTAAGTCTATTAACCCAAATGAAAGAATCATGTGTAAGAGAAAAGAACTAATAACATAAGAATAGGAACAACTAAGACTCAAAACAAAACAAACTCATGCAACCTAAATAATCCTAAAATACTAAACAAAAATTAACAAGTAAACATAAAAAATAAAAATAAAAACAATAAAAATAAAAATAATAAAAGAAAAGAAAAAGGAAAAGAAAGAGAAAGCAAATCTGAATATGGAAGGTTGGCAATTTCTTCTTTAATTGGGTTGCCTTCCCAATTAACACTTGAGTTAATGTTTTGAACCTAACCAACACCCCTTCTTGGCTTTTTAGGCTTGTCAGGCTCATACATGAAATTTTCCAAATTAATGCGTTTGAGAGGAAGCTTTCTTTGCACAACAGTGGATGCATTCTCCATTACAAGTATTATTCCATCATCCTTTGTGGTGCATATCTCATCGAGGAATGGAGCATATTTTGATACTTGTTGAATGGCATCCACAAACAAGTTGTTTAAGGTTTCTGGCATGTGTTGTTCATGTTCTTCCTCCATGAACTTTGCAAATCTACTAGGAAAAGGTGGAGAAGAAACATTAGTAAAAAGTGGAACCTTAAACGTTACCTCAGGTGCCGAAATACTCTTATTTGGATTTGTGGCTTCATTATCCTCAAGAATAGAATCCATCTCTAATTTTGTCTCATCCTCATCTTGTTCCTCATTCCTCAAGGTCACAATCGTAGCATTCTCCTTTGGGTTAATCATCGTTTGGGCAGGGAGTTCTTCAGATCTTTGTGCTACCCATCCCACCATACTACTAGTCAATTGGATCATTTGCTTTTCCAAACTCTGGATGCTTGCCCTTGTTTCCTGTTGAAATTGCAATGTATCAGTAACAAGAGAATAGACAAGATCTTCTAAAGAAGTACCTGAGTTTTGAGTCATATGTGGTGGTTGAAAAAGATCTGGTTCTTGAGACCATGATTGATTGAAGCTAGATGGATGAGTGTAATTGGCATAAGGATCTACTTCTTGGTAATTTTTCGAGTAGCCATAATTAGTATGATCCCACCATCCCTCATGGTAAGTGTTTGAGTAATGATCATACTGTTGGTCTTGGAACACTTGATGGCCTTGACATCCTCCCATGGCCAATTGTTGAACTGGGGAGGTGAGATTGGCTTGTTGATTCTCCATGTTCATGTATGCGACCAACTCTTCAAGTGTTAGATTGCTCAATTCCATTGTTTTTTTTTTTTTTTTTTAAAAATTTGAAAAGAAAAACTTGTATGTACAAGAAAATAAAACTAATTAGAACTGAAAATAAGAATAAACCAAGTAACAAATAAACTAAAGAAAGCAATCCCCGGCAACGGCGCCAAAAATTTGATGCACCCAAAAGAGTGTATCTTATTTAACCTTGCACTAAAAAGATAAATTGTAAGTATAGTAGTTAGCAAGGGTCGAGTCCTCAGGGATTGGGTTTTAGTTTATAAGTTAATAGTTTAAAACTTAAATTCAAGAACAATAAAAGAAAAGGAGTTTTTGAAACCAGATTTAAACTAAAGTAAATAATAAGAATAAGATGCAAGGCGGTATAACCAGCCAATAAAAATATATATACTAAATTAGGCGGTATAACCAGCCAATAAAAATATATATACTAAATTAGGCGGTATAACCAGCCAATAAAAATAAAACAAAGTTAATATACAAATTAGGCGGTATAACCAGCCAATAAAAATAAATATAAAAAATAAGCAAACTAAAAGTAAGAAAACAAATAAGTAAGAAGAATCAAATATGAAAAATATGGTTAAGGTTTCATTCTCCACCACTAGACATCATTAAGAATCAATTTCAGATCTATCAATATCAACCAACTATCAAAGTTAACAACCGTAGATAACAACAAGCTCTGTTACCCCAATCTTTCCTTAGTTTGTCGTTAAATAGAACAAGCTCTCTATTTAATCTCTAACCATTAAACAACCTAGAATAAGCACTCTAAATTCAATTTAATGGCAGCTTTATGATGAGAAAGATAGGTTGATCTAAGCAACAAACACATAAGCTCGGATTGTTCAACTTAGGTTATGTTCCACTTTGCAATTATTGAAAACTTGACCATAATCATTAATCACAAATTGCCACTTATGAATAGGAAATCAAGACAATTACACGGATCAAGACTCCTAAACTAGCAATAGATAATTATCAAGATCTATCTAGTTGTACACCTAAATAAATCTAGACAACATCATGAACAATTCTTGTAGAAGAACATAAGCAACTTTGATAGAAAATTAATGATAGATAGAATCTGAAAATCAATCACAAAACATGTCTAGGGCTTTGAAATCACCCTTAACCAAATAGAAGTTTAGCCTAGCATAGGCATTATAAACATAAACATAAAATTAAAGAAAATCTAAGAAGAAAATAAAAGAAAGAAAGAAGAAGAGGAAGAATATTAATTATCCAACCTCTTGCTCTCTCTAAAGAAAAAGAAAACTAGAGAAAAGAAAGAAAACTAGAGAAAAGAAAGAAGAAGAAAACTTAGAGAATTTTATTAAAATGGCTAATATCCTACCTATGTACAATATGATTCTCTACAATCATCCAAGGCCCTCTATTTATACACATTTTGGAGGGCTAAATGACAAGAGACAAGCTTTACAAATTTCAAAGGTAGGTATAATAGGTGGGTGCATTTTTCTAACAATTTTCGTCATATTGTATGACCATTTTGATCAGCCAACTTGATGGTCGATTTTGTCAATCTTGGAGGCCTGATCTGATCACATAGTCTTCTAGAAAAATGTTCCCCTATGAGTTACTGATTCATAGCCGTTAGAATCAGCTCATTTGCGGATGTGGAGAAGAATATATGGGCAAAATACGAAAACAGGTCAGCACAGACGTCATTGCACATCAGCCAACTTGATGGTCGATTTCTTCAATATTGGAGGCTTTATCTGATCACATGGTCTTCTAGACAAATGTTCCCCTGTCAGCTAGTGATCCATAGCCGTTGGAATCAGCTCATTTGCTGATGTGTATCGGACGATATGGTCAAAATGCGAAAACTGCTCAGGACAGACGTCATTGCACATCAGCCAACTTGATGGTTGATTTCGCTAGGGAAAACGACTCCGTTTCAAGAAGTATAAAACATGAAAAAGATAGATATGCCTCTTAACTTTGTACGGTTAAAATTTCAGCCTTATTGCTTCAGTGAAACTCCAGATATAGCTGATATGGCAAAAGGTGTCGGAACTGGAACTGAACTGGATTTGCCCTTAATTCTAGTAATCTGAAATCACTCAAAGAAACTTGTGAAAAACACCAAATTACATAAAAATATAAAAGATCATAAACACAATTAGACTAAACAATAATAACTCGTATTTGACACAAAACAATAATAAAACATAACTAAAAACTATATAATTATACGAGTTATCACACCCCCACACTTAGATTGTTGCTAGTCCCTAGCAACGACTCAATAAAAATAAAATAAGAAAATCTAATCTAATCCATTTTCGTAGGAAATCACGGTGGCACTTAGCATGTGACACAAGCCTTTAAACCCCTAGGTGTCCCTAGTGGACGAGTTTAGTCTCGTGAGGGTTTGCTAGAACGATACCCACAAACATTGAAAAACTAAACTATAAATAAACTACATATACTAAAAATATTTATTCCTAATCCTTTCAATACACTTAGAGATAATCTTTGAACAAGTCTTATAAACTAATCAATAGCTTAAAGAATTTCACAAAAAATCATGCTTGAATGTAAATTATTTGAGTTAAGCCAATATTAACATAACATATCTCAATCAAAATAGTGCATGTTCAAATTTAATCTCAACTTCTCACATGGGATACCCTCATGATTTTCACTCTTTAAAGTAGTGGTGAAGTGTTTACACTCAATCAATCTCATGAAAACAGTTCTACCATATTCTTGCTTGTCCACCTATTCTCCACTATTTAGATCATACAACTTCATGAATCAAGAGGTCTTTAATCAAGGTTGTAATGGGGCCAAGGGGTTTGTAATGTGGTTGAAGAACAAAAGGATAAAGATATCACAAAGGTTCCAAAGAGTTCATAAAGTTTAGAGACATAATAAGATCATACAAAGAAACTTCTCAAAACTCTTTACAAGTACATAGTCACATAGGCTAAATATTCATGTTGAGCCTTTGCTTCATTCTAACCAACTTTGTAACATCTTTTTCTTTACTTTAACTAGAAGTTCAAGAGAAGATTTTTTTTTTTTTTGTTTTTTTTTTTTTTTGAATATGGGAATGTATTTAACAATGATCCCTTTCTTTTTCTCTTGACTTTTTCTTTTCTTCCCCCACACTTATCTTTTGTTTCTAACCCAAATTTTCAACTAAAAATATCCCTTGTTTTTTGCAATATGTCTCAAAATATATAATCCATCTTTAGAACAAGGGTAAGGATATAAGTATATTTAGGTTAGGGACAAGTTATGGTTACCAAAGAGATAGCTTATTCAATGTAGGCTCAAATTGGTTCACTAAGGGTGTGTTCTCTTGGAACATCAATAAGAGATGGCTGTTTGGCCCTGGCTAAAAATCCTAATGCCTCTATCATATTCATGTTGTCACATGCATCAATATAGTCTCAAACGGTTTAAAGCAAGTTCTAGAGAATCATGTAATCATAAGAGCACTCAAGAAAGAAATTAGATTGATTTGTATAATGCATCAATCATTTTAGGCTCAAAAACTCACAATGATGATTATACAAGTCAGTTTTAAGTCTAAACATGCTTCTTTCTCAATCAACATATCATATTAACATTGGCTCATAAAAATTAGTATCAAGCTTAATTCTTATGAAAATCTTCTCACTAATAACCAGTTTAGACCTATGCAATTCATATCTCATCATTGTATTAAAAAGGAACTAAAACACACTAAAATAATAATAATAATAAAGACTCATAAAAAAAAATAGTAGACAAAAATAAAAGAAATCCTAAATCATTCCCCCCACACTTAATTCTTACATTGTCCTCAATGTAAGTCTATTAACCCAAATGAAAGAATCATGTGTAAGAGAAAAGAACTAATAACATAAGAATAGGAACAACTAAGACTCAAAACAAAACAAACTCATGCAACCTAAATAATCCTAAAATACTAAACAAAAATTAACAAGTAAACATAAAAAATAAAAATAAAAACAATAAAAATAAAAATAATAAAAGAAAAGAAAAAGGAAAAGAAAGAGAAAGCAAATCTGAATATGGAAGGTTGGCAATTTCTTCTTTAATTGGGTTGCCAAACTGCCATCCTCAGATTTGCTCTTTTTTTCTTTATCTTTTTCTTATGTTTCTTTGCTAATTGTGTTTAGTGTTTCTAAGTTCATTTAGGCTGCATAAGTTTCTTTTGTTTAATAGTTCTTTTCTCTTACATATAATTCTTGCATTGGGGGATTAATAGCATTACATTAATGACAATGTAAGAATTATGTGTGGGGGGAAGAATTTAGGATTTTATTTAGAGTGTTTTGTTTTTGAGTCTTTTTATGTTGTTTTTCTTTCTGATCCTTGTTTTGAAAATAACTAGATGTAAATATAATTTTTTAACCCCGGTTAAACAGCGGATAACGGTACTCCGTGATTATTTAAATCGGTTCCATCAGCTACCCACAAAACTGATATTGTATATAAATTTCTCTTCCAATTTCTCTTTCAATTTTTTTTTCATTTTTTTTCAGGATGGATGATATTCTCACAAGATTGCAGAAACGATTTCCTCCTTTTCCTCGAAATATTTTACTGAAGCTTTACCAAGTTCGATTCGAAAGATTAAGAATGCTTATGCACAAAGGGATTCCTGGAGACATACGTTGGATAATTGAAGCCAAGGTACGTGAAGATGAATATCTTCATGTTTTGCATTTACCAGGTACAGGTAGAAGCACTTTTGCAAAGAAGCGACGAGCAAAGCGCATGAGTTCAAATTGCCACAAATGTGCACGATGGACATGTAACGGTAAATGTCGTTCTATTGGGATTCCGTCCTCTAATCGAGATGATAAAATTGAATTCATTAAGGATGGACTGAGTAAGGAGAATTTGGGTAATATCCAACTTTCTCTTGAGACGCATCCTAGTGGAGACGTACAAAGAGAAATTCTTGATTTATGGCCGCAATTCCAAAGGGAATGGCAACATCTTGGGAATCTGATGTTAAAAGACCCTGTTTGCCAGCTTGTAAGAAAACTGGATGGGAAGCATATCCTCAACTCATAGAAGGCGTTTAAGCCGTTTCTGGACGTAAAACCAGAGGAAGATGTGAGCCACAATCACAACTACAATAAATGACTTCTCAGCTTTTGGTTTGATTTGCAATAACTTTATTTCGGTTTAATTTACGTGTTATTCGATTTGTGTAATTATTCTCATTTTTTTTATTTGTCTTTTATGGTTGATTTTTCTTCTCTTTTTGATTTTCTTCCTGAAATCACGCAAAAATCTTTTGTTAGGTTAACATTTTCTTCTGACAGGTCAAATACACTTTCGGCGACATTATTACTCTTGACTTTTACGGTCAGATACACTTTCGGCGACATTATTACTCTTGTCTGATTCACTACTCAGTCCTCTATATATTACACCATGTACTCATTCTCTTTCAGGCACTCAAAAAAAAGAAAAAAAAAAGAAAAAAAAATGGAAAGTACTTCGTCCCAACGCATTAAAAAAATTTGTGTTTTTGGAGGTGCTTATCCAGGGAAAAATAACATATTCGCTGATGAAGCCATAAGAGTTGGAGTAATACTTGCCCAACAAAAGATCCACTTGATTTATGGAGGCGGTAGTACGGGTTTAATGGGAGCAGTCGCTACAGCAGCACACGCCGGAGGAAGTCCAGTTCTAGGAATCGTGCCAAAACTATTCACAAGTTTTTGTGGACCTACCGTGGGTAAGGAAATACAAGTCTGGAGTATCCCTGAACGGATAACAATCATGTACCATTCTGCCGATGCATTCATTGCTTTACCAGGAGGTCTGGGTACATTGGAAGAAATAGCTTGCGTGGCTTCTTGGTCATCTTTGGTCACAAATAAGAAACCCATTGGTTTGCTTAATATTAATGGTTATTTTAGTAATTTGCTTTCATATTTTGATAATGCTGTGGATAATGGATTCATGTTTTCAGAGACAAGGAGAACCATAATTTCTGCTACAACCATTGAAGATTTACTCAAAAAGCTCCAAGCTTATGAGTATTTATCTGCTACGGTTGTTTCGCAAACGCTCGGAAAAAGAAAAAGAGATATGGACGAGCAAGGAGTGGATTGCACTTTGTCTTTGTGACATTATCTAACATTTTGCGTGTTGTGTCTCAGTTATAATAAGTGGTTAGCAACCTCTGCAGGTAAGGGACATATTTTGCTAATTTCAAAAAAAAAAAATATATATATATATATTTGTTGTGTTTTACGCCATTTAGAAGTATTCATTCTGAACAAGGTCTGAGTAAGGGAGACTTGAGACATACCTTGTCAGTTTGATTTCTTCTTTTCAAAAAAAAAAAAAAAATTGTTGTGTTTTAAGCAATTTAGAAGTATTCATTCTGAACAAGGTCTGAGTAAGGGAGACTTGAGACATACCTTGTCAGTTTGATTTTAATCTTTTTATGTTTACTTGTTAATTTTTGTTTAGTATTTTAGGATTATTTAGGTTGCATGAGTTTGTTTTGTTTTGAGTCTTAGTTGTTCCTATTCTTATGTTATTAGTTCTTTTCTCTTACACATGATTCTTTCATTTGGGTTAATAGACTTACATTGAGGACAATGTAAGAATTAAGTGTGGGGGAAGGATTTAGGATTTCTTTTATTTTTGTCTATTATTTTTTTTTATGAGTCTTTAATATTATTATTATTTTTAGTATGTTTTAGTTCCTTTTTAATACAATGATGAGATATGAATAGCATAAGTCTAAAACTGATTTATTAGTGAGAATATTTTCATGAGAATTGAGCTTGATGTCATTTTTTTTGAGCCAATGTTAATATGATATGTTGATTGAGAAAGAAGCATGTTTAGACTTAATCTGACTTGTATAATCATCCTTGTGAGTTTTTGAGCCTATATGATTGATGCATTATACATATCAATCTAATTTCTTTCTTGAGTGCTCTTATGATTACATGATTCTCTAGAACTTGCTTTAAACCATTTGAGACTATATTGATGCATGTGACAACATGAATATGATAGAGGCATTAGGATTTTTAGCCAGGGCCAAACAGCCATCCATTATTAATGTTCCAAGAGAACACACCCTTAGTGAACCAATTTGAGCCTACATTGAATAAGCTATCTCTTTGGTAACCATAACTTGTCCCTAACCTAAATATACTTATATCTTTACCTTTGTTCCAAAGATAAATTAGCATGTTTTGAGACAAGTTGCAAAGACAAGGAAGATTTATTGAAAATTTGGGTTAAAACAAAAGATAAGTGTGGGGGAGGAGAAAGGCAAAAGTCAAGAGAAAAATAGAGGGAATATTGCCAAATACATTCCCATGTGAAAAAAAAATTTTTTTTTTTGAATAATCTCTTGAACTTCTAGTTAAAGAAAAGAAAAAGATGTTCGAAAGTTGGTTAGAATGAAGTAAAGGCTCAACATGAAATATTCAGCCTATGTGATTATGTACTTCTAAAGAATATTGAGAAAGTTTTATTTGCAAAATCTTATTTTGTCTCTAAATTCTATGAAGTCTTTGGAATGTTTGTGATATCTTTTCCTTTTTATTCTTTAACCACATTATTACCTCTTGGCCCCATTACAACCTTGATTAAAGACCTCTTGATTTATGAAGTTGCATGATCTTTTAGTGGAGAATAGGTAGACAAGCAAGCATATGGTAGAACTATTTTCATGAGATTGATTGAGTGTAAACACTTTACCACTACTTTAAAGAGTGAAAATCATGAGAGTATCCCATATGAGTAGTTGAGATTTAGTTTGAATGTGCACTATTTTGATTGAAATATGTTATGTTAATATTGGCTTAACTGAAACAATTTACATTCAAGCATGATTTTTTGTGAAATTCTTTAAGCTATTGATTAGTTTATAAGACTTGTTCAAAGATTGTCTCTAATGTGTATTGAAAGGATTAGGAGTAAATATTTTTAGTATATGTAGTTTATTTATATTTTAGTTTTTCAATGTTTGTGGGTATCGTTCTAGTAAACCCTCACGAGACTAAACTCGTCCACTAGGGACACCTAGGGGTTTAAAGGCTTGTGTCACATGCTAAGTGCCACCGTGATTTCCTACGAAAGTGGATTAGATTAGATTTTCTTATTTTATTTTTATTGAGTCGTTGCTAGGGACTAGCAACAATCTAAGTGTGGGGGTGTGATAACTCGTATAATTATATAGTTTTTAGTTATGTTTTATTATTGTTTTGTGTCAAATACGAGTTATTATTGTTTAGTCTAATTGTGTTTATGATCTTTTATATTTTTATGTAATTTGGTGTTTTTCACAAGTTTCTTTGAGTGATTTCAGATTACTAGAATTAAGGGCAAATCCAGTTCAGTTCCAGTTCCGACACCTTTTGCCATATCAGCTATATCTCGAGTTTCACTGAAGCAATAAGGCTGAAATTTTAACCGTGCAAAGTTAAGAGGCATATCTATCTTTTTCATGTTTTACACTTCTTGAAACGGAGTCGTTTTCCCTAGCGAAATCGACCATCAAGTTGGCTGATGTGCAATGACGTCTGTGCTGACCTGTTTTCGTATTTTGCCCATATCTTCTTATCCACAACAGCAAATGAGCTGATTCCAACGGCTATGGATCAGTAACTGATAGGGGAACATTTTTCTAGAAGACCATGTGATCAGATCAGGCCTCCAAAATTGACAAAATCGACCATCAAGTTGGCTGATCAAAATTGTCATACAATATGACGAAAATTGTTAGAAAAATGCACCCACCTATTATACCTACCTTTGAAATTTGTAAAGCTTGTCTCTTGTCATTTAGCCCTCCAAAATGTGTATAAATAGAGGGCCTTGGATGATTGTAGAGGATCACATTGTACATAGGTAGGATATTAGCCATTGTAATAAAATTCTCTATGTTTTCTTCTTCTTTCTTTTCTCTAGTTTTCTTTTTCTTTAGAAAGAGCAAGAGGTTGGATAATTAATATTCTTCTTCTTCTTCTTTATTTCTTTTATTTTCTTCTTAGATTCTATTTAATTTTATGTTTATAATGCCTATGCTAGGCTAAACTTCTATTTGGTTAAGGGTGATTTCAAAGCCCTAGACATGTTTTGTGATTGATTTTCAGATTCTATCTATCATTAATTTTCTATCAAAGTTGCTTATGTTCTTCTACAAGAATTGTTCATGATGTTGTCTTGATTTATTTAGGTGTACAACTAGATAGATCTTGATAATTATCTATTGCTAGTCTAGGAGTCTTGATCCGTGTAATTGTCTTGATTTCCTATTCATAAGTGGCAATTTGTGATTAATGATTATGGTCAAGTTTTCAATAATTGCAAAGTGAAACATAACCTAAGTTGAACAATCCGAGCTTATGTGTTTGTTGCTTAGATCAACCTATCTTTCTCATCATAAAGCTGCCATTAAATTGAATTTAGAGAGCTTATTCTAGGTTGTTTAATGGTTAGAGATTAAATAGAGAGCTTGTTCTATTTAACGACAAACTAAGGAAAGATTGGGATAACAGAGCTTGTTGTTATCTACGGTTGTTAACTTTGATAGTTGGTTGATATTGATAGATCTGAAATTGATTCTTAATGATGTCTAGTGGTGGAGAATGAAACCTTAACCATATTTTTCATATTTGATTCTTCTTACTTACTTGTTTTCTTACTTTTAGTTTGCTTATTTTTTATATTTATTTTTATTGGCTGGTTATACCGCCTAATTTGTATATTAACTTTGTTTTATTTTTATTGGCTGGTTATACCGCCTAATTTAGTATATATATTTTTATTGGCTGGTTATACCGCCTAATTTAGTATATATATTTTTATTGGCTGGTTATACCGCCTTGCATCTTATTCTTATTATTTACTTAGTTTAAATCTGGCTTCAAAAACCCCTTTTCTTTTATTGTTCTTGAATTTAAGTTTTAAACTATTAACTTATAAACTAAAACCCAATCCCTGAGGACTCGACCCTTGCTAACTACTATACTTACAATTTATCTTTTTAGTGCAAGGTTAAATAAGATACACTCTTTTGGGTGCATCATATAACCAGCCAATAAAAATAAATATACTTATAAACTTATATACTTAGTATTGCTTCCCCGGCAACGGCGCCAAAAACTTGATGGAGACTCAATTAAGAGTTGTAAACCCAAGTGCAGGTTATGTTCAAGTAATAAATTCTCGGGTGTCCGAGGTCGAACCACAGGGAAGCGTATTAGTAAGTATAAGTTTATAAATATATAAGAAAAAGAAAGTAAACAAGATATTAGGGAATCAACAACAAAACAAGATAAACAAGATATTAGAGAACAAAATAAACAAAATAACATGAAAGAAATTAAACAAGATATAAAAAAAACAATAAGAAAAGATGTTGAGGTTAGAGAATCCACTCTTGGTGTTATGCTAAGATTAATCTTGTTTTATTACACAATTGAAATCCACACATAAGGGAGGTTCCAATCGGAAGGTTTAGCAATTCAGTCCAAATTGTCCAACGTCCATAGCATATGATATTATGTTCATTTGGTGTCCTCAAAACTCACAAAAAGAGTCCAAGCATTCCTTATGCCAAGGTATATGTCTACAACAAATCAAGGTTATGAAACCAAGCATTTACTGTGCCATTTTCATTGTCAATAATGAATCAAGATCCCTACTTTGCAAGTATGATTTTAAACCAAAAGAAAATATTATCTATACTAGTGTTTATAAATGATGATTCATTTTAGCTCATGTTTAAGAGACTAACCTTAGCATTTACCAAAAGCTTCACCTCATCACCTCAACAATATGATTAGCAACACATACTAAAAATGAAAAGAAATGTAAGAAGCATAAGTAAATAAAGAAAAAGAAAACTAGAGAAAGGAAAAAAAGAAGAAAACTTAGAGAAATTTATTACAATGGCTAATATCCTACCAATGTATATTGTATCCTAATACCCATCCAAGGCCCTCTATTTATACACATTTTTGAGAGCTAAATGACAAGAGACAAGCTTTATAAATTTCAAAGGTAGGTATAATAGGTGGGTGCATTTTTCTAACAATTTTCGTCATGTTGTATGACAATTCTGATCAGCCAGCTTGATGGTCGATTTTGTCAATGTTGGAGGCTCGATCTGATCAAATGGTCTTCTATAAAAATATGCCCCTATCAGTTACTGATCCACAGCCGTTGGAATCGGATCATTTTCTCATGTGGATCGGAAGATATGATCAAAATACCAAAACGGTGCAGAACAGACGTCATTGCACATCAGCCAACTTGATGGTTGATTTCGATAGGGAAAACGACTCCGTTTCAAGAAGTGTAAAACATGAAAAAGATAGATATGCCTCTTAACTTTGCGCTGTCACAATTTCAGCCTTAATGCTTCAGTGAAACTCCAGATATAGCTGATATGGCAAAAGGTGTCGGAACTGTAACTGAATTGGATTTGCCCTTAATTCTTGATTTAACCTAGTAATCTGAAATCACTCAAAGAAACTCATGAAAAACACCAAATTACATAAAAATATAAAAGATCATAAACACAAGTAGACTAAGCAATAATAACTCGTATTTGACACAAAACAATAATAAAACATAACTAAAAACTATATAATTATACGAGTTATCAGAAAGATAGGTTGATCTAAGCAACAAACACATAAGCTCGGATTGTTCAACTTAGGTTATGTTCCACTTTGCAATTATTGAAAACTTGACCATAATCATTAATCACAAATTGCCACTTATGAATAGGACATCAAGACAATTACACGGATCAAGACTCCTAGACTAGCAATAGATAATTATCAAGATCTATCTAGTTGTACACCTAAATAAATCAAGACAACATCATGAACAATTCTTGTAGAAGAACATAAGCAACTTTGATAGAAAATTAATGATAGATAGAATCTAAAAATCAATCACAAAACATGTCTAGGGCTTTGAAATCACCCTTAACCAAATAGAAGTTTAGCCTAGCATAGGCATTGTAAACATAAACATAAAATTAAAGAGAATCTAAGAAGGAAATAAAAGAAAGAAAGAAGAAGAAGAAAATAAAGAAAAAGAAAACTAGAGAAAAGAAAGAAGAAGAAAACTTAGAGAATTTTATTACAATGGCTAATATCCTACCAATGTACAATGCCTCATACAATCATCCAAGGCCCTCTATTTATACACATTTTGGAGGACTAAATGACAAGAGACAAGCTTTACAAATTTCAAAGGTAGGTATAATAGGTGGGTGCATTTTTCTAACAATTTTCGTCATATTGTATGACAATTTTGATCAGCCAACTTGATGGTCAATTTTGTCAATATTGAAAGCTTGATCTGATCACATGGTCTTCTATAAAAATGTTCCCATATCAGTTAGTGATCCATAACCGTTGGAATGAGCTCATTTGCTGATGTGGATCAGAAGATATGGGAAAAATACCAAAACAGGTCAGCACAGACGTCATTGCACATCAGCCAACTTGATGGTCGATTTCGCTAGGGAAAACGACTCCGTTTCAAGAAGTGTAAAACATGAAAAAGTTAGATATGCCTCTTAACTTTGCACGGTTAATATTTCAGCCTTATTGCTTCAGTGAAACTCCAGATATAGCTGATATGGCAAAAGGTGTCGGAACTGGAACTGAACTAAATTTAATTGTTGATTTAACCTAGTAATCTGAAATCACTCAAAGAAACTCGTAAAAAAAACACCAAATTACATAAAAATATAAAAGATCATAAACACAATTAGACTAAGCAATAATAACTCGTATTTGACATAAAACAATAATAAAACATAACTAAAAACTATATAATTATACGAGTTATCACACCCCCACACTTAGATTGTTGCTAGTCCTCGAGCAAAAACAAATAAAAATAAAATAAGAAAATCTAATCTAATCCACTTTCGTAGGAAATCACGGTGGCACTTAGCATGTGACACAAGCCTTTAAACCCCTAGGTGTCCCTAGTGGACGAGTTTAGTCTCGTGAGGGTTTACTAGAACGATACCCACAAACATTGAAAAACTAAAATATAAATAAACTACATATACTAAAAATATTTACTCCTAATCCTTTTAATACACATTAGAGACAATCTTTGAACAAGTCTTATAAACTAATCAATAGCTTAAAGAATTTCACAAAAAATCATGCTTGAATGTAAATTGTTTGAGTTAAGCCAATATTAACATAACATATTTCAATCAAAATAGTGCATATTCAAACTTAATCTCAACTTCTCACATGGGATACTCTCCTGATTTTCACTCTTTAAAGTAGTGGTAAAGTGTTTACACTCAATCAATCTCATGAAAACACTTCTACCATATGCTTGCTTGTCCACCTATTCTCCACTATTTAGATCATGCAACTTCATAAATCAAGAGGTCTTTAATCAAGGTTGTAATGGGGCCAAAGGGTTATAATGTGGTTAAAGAACAAAAGGATAAAGATATCACAAAGGTTCCAAAGAGTTAATAGTGTTTAGAGACATAATAAGATCATACAAATAAAACTTCTCAAAACTCTTATAAAGCACATAATAACATAGGCTAAATATTCATGTTGGGCCTTTTCTTCATTCTAAACAACTTTGTAACATCTTTTTCTTTTTCCCCAAATTCAAGAGACGATTCATATTGTGTTTTTTTACATAGGAATGTATTTGCCAGTATTCCATTTCTTTTTTTTTTCTTGACTTTTCTTTTCTTTCCCCCCCCCCACACTTATTTCTTGTTTCTAACCCAAATTTTCAATAGATCTTCCTTGTCTTTGCAACTTGACTCAAAACATGCTAATTCATCTTTGGAACAAAGGTAAGGATATAAGTATATTTAGGTTAGGGACAAGTTATGGTTACCAAAGAGATAGCTTATTCAATGTAGGCTCAAATTGGTTCACTAAGGGTGTGTTCTCTTGGAACATCAATAAGGGATGGCTGTTTGGCCCTGGCTAAAAATCCTAATGCCTCTATCATATTCATGTTGTCACATGCATCAATATAGTCTCAACAAGGTCTAAAGCAAGTTCTAGAGAATCATGTAATCATAAGAGCACTCAAGAAAGAAATTAGATTGATTTATATAATGCATCAATCATTATAGGCTCAAAAACTCACAAGGATGATTATACAAGTCAGATTAAGTCTAAACATGCTTCTTTCTCAATCAACATATCATATTAACATTGGCTCATAAAAAGGTTGATATCAAGCTCAATTCTCATGAAAATCTTCTCACTAATAAATCTGTTTTAGACTTATGCAATTCATATCTCATCATAGTATTGAAAGTAACTAAAACACACTAAAAACACACTAAGTCTAAACATGCTTTTTTTTTTTTGAAGAAGAAGAAGATTAAATCAAACTGACAAGGTATGTCTCAAGTCTCCCTTACTCAGACCTTGTTCAGAATGAATACTTCTAAATGTCTTAAAACTCAACAATTTTTTTTTTTTTTAAATTAGCAAAATATGTCCCTTACCCCCTACTAAAATATGACATTGTCCCCAATGTCAAATTTTAAAGGTAGAATTTAGGAGATATTACCTGCAGAGGTTGCTAACCACTTATTATAACTGAGACACAACAAGCAAAATGTTAGATAATGTCACAAAGACAAAGTGCAATCCACTCCTTGCTCGTCCATATCTCTTTTTCTTTTTCCGAGCGTTTGCGAAACAACTGTAGCAGATAAACACTCATAAGCTTGAAGCTTTTTGAGTAAATCTTCAATGGTTGTAGCAGAAATTATGGTTCTCCTTGCCTTTGAAAACATGAATCCATTTTCCACAGCATTATCTAAATATGAAAGCAAATTACTAAAATAACCATTAATATTAAGCAAACCAATGGGTTTCTTATTTGTGACCAAAGATGACCAAGAAGCCACGCAAGCTATTTCTTCCAATGTACCCAGACCTCCTGGTAAAGCAATGAATGCATCGGCAGAATGGTACATGATTGTTATCCGTTCAGGGATACTCCAGACTTGTATTTCCTTACCCAAGGTAGGTCCACAAAAATCTTTGAATAGTTTTGGCACGATTCCTAGAACTGGACTTCCTCCGGCGTGTGCTGCTGTAGCGACTGCTCCCATAAAACCCGTACTACCACCTCCATAAATCAACTGGATCTTTTGTTGGGCAAGTATTACTCCAACTCTTATGGCTTCATCAGCAAATATGTTATTTTTCCCTGGATAAGCACCTCCAAAGACACAAATTCTTTTAATGCGCTGGGACGAAGTACTTTCCATTTTTTTTTTCGAGTGCCTGAAAGAGAATGATTACATGGTGTAATATATAGAGGACTGAGTAGTGAATCAGACAAGAGTAATAATGTCGCCGAAAGTGTATTTGACCTGTCAGAAGAAAATGTTAACCTAACAAAAGATTTTTGCGTGATTTCAAGAAGAAAATCAAAAAGAGAAGAAAAATCAACCGTAAAAGACCAAAAAAAAAATGAGAATAATTACATAAATCGAACAACACGTAAATTAAACCGAAATGAAGATATTGCAAATCAAACCAAAAGTTGAGAAGTTATTTATTGTAGTTGTGATTGTGGCTCACATCTTCCTCTGGTTTTACGTCCAGAAACGGCTTAAACGCCTTCTATGAGTCGAGGATATGCTTCCCATCCAGTTTTCTTACAAGCTGGCAAACAGGGTCTTTTAACATCAGATTCCCAAGATGTTGCCATTCCCTTTGGAATTGCGGCCATAAATCAAGAATTTCTCTTTGTACGTCTCCACTAGGATGCGTCTCAAGAGAAAGTTGGATATTACCCAAATTCTCCTTACTCAGTCCATCCTTAATGAATTCAATTTTATCATCTCGATTAGAGGACGGAATCCCAATAGAACGACATTTACCGTTACACGTCCATCGTGCACATTTGTGGCAGTTTGAACTCATGCGCTTTGCTCGTCGCTTCTTTGCAAAAGTGCTTCTACCTGTACCTGGTAAATGCAAAACAAGAAGATATTCATCTTCACGTACCTTGGCTTCAATTATCCAACGTAAGTCTTCAGGAATCCCTTTGTGCATAAGCATTCTTAATCTTTCAAATCGAACTTGGTAAAGCTTCAGTAAAATATTTCGAGGAAAAGGAGGAAATCGTTTCTGCAATCTTGTGAGAATATCATCCATCCTGAAAAAAATGAAAGAGAAATTGAAAGAGAAATTTATATACAATATCAGTTTTGTGGGTAGCAGATGGAACCGATTTAAATAATCATGGAGTACCGTTATCCGCCATTTAACCGGGGTTAAAAAAAAAAATTGTATTTACATCTAGTTATTTTCAAAATAAGGATCAGAAAGAAAAACAACATAAAAAGACTCAAAAACAAAACACTCTAAATAAAATCCTAAATTCTCCCCCCACACATAATTCTTACATTGTCATTAATGTAATGCTATTAATCCCAAATGAAAGAATCATGTGTAAGTGAAAAGAACTAATAAACAAAATAAACTTATGCAGCCTAAATGAACTTAGAAACACTAAACACAATTAGCAAAGAAACATAAGAAAAAGATAAGGAAAAAGAGAGCAAATCTGAGGATGGCAGTTTGGCAATGCTTTCACTAATTAGGCTGCCTCCCCCAATTAGCACTTGATTTAGTGTTTTGAACCTAACCAACACCCCTTCTTGGCATTTTAGGCTTGTCAGGCTCATACATGAAATTTCCCAAATTTATGCGTTTGAGAGGAAGCTTTCTTTGCACAACAGTGGATGCATTCTCCATTACAAGTATTATTCCATCATCCTTTGTGGTGCATATGTCATCGAGGAATGGAGCATATTTTCATACTTGTTGAATGACCTCCACAAACAAGTTGTTTAAGGTTTCCGGCATGTGTTGTTCATGTTCTTCCTTCTTGAACTTTGCAAATCTACTAGGAAAAGGTGGAGAAGAAACATTAGTAAAAAGTGAAAACTTAAACGTTACCTCAGGTGCCGAAATACTCTTATTTGGATCTTTGGATTCATAATCCTCAAGAATAGAATCCATCTCCTTTGGGTTAATGATAACTCGTATAATTATATAGTTTTTAGTTATGTTTTATTATTGTTTTGTGTCAAATACGAGTTATTATTGCTTAGTCTAATTGTGTTTATGATCTTTTATATTTTTATGTAATTTGGTGTTTTTTTCACGAGTTTCTTTAAGTGATTTCAGATTACTAGGTTAAATCAAGAATTAAGGGCAAAGCCAGTTCAGTTCCAGTTCCGACACCTTTTGCCATATCAGCTATATCTGGAGTTTCACTGAAGCAATAAGGCTGAAATTTTAACAGTGCAAAGTTAAGAGGCATATATATCTTTTTCATGCTTTACACTTCTTGAAACGGAGTCGTTTTCCCTAGCGAAATCAACCATCAAGTTGGCTGATGAGTAATGACGTCTGTGCTGACCTGTTTTGGTATTTTGCCCATATCTTCTGATCCACATCAGCAAATGAGCTGATTCCAACGGCTATGGATCACTAACTGATAGGGGAACATTTTTCTAGAAGACCATGTGATCAGATCAAGCTTCCAATATTGACAAAATCGACCATCAAGTTAGCTGATCAAAATTGTCATACAATATGACGAAAATTGTTAGAAAAATGCAACCACCTATTATACCTACCTTTGAAATTTGTAAAGCTTGTCTATTGTCATTTAGTCCTCCAAAATGTGTATAAATAGAGGGCCTTGGATGATTGTAGGAGGCATTATACATTGGTAGGATATTAGCCATTGTAATAAAATTCTCTAAGTTTTCTTCTTCTTTCTTTTCTCTAGTTTTCTTTTTCTTTATTTTCTTCTTCTTCTTTCTTTCTTTTATTTCCTTCTTATATTCTCTTTAATTTTATGTTTATGTTTACAATGCCTATGCTAGGCTAAACTTCTATTTGGTTAAGGGTGATTTCAAAGCCCTAGACATGTTTTGTGATTGATTTTCAGATTCTATCTATCATTAATTTTCTATCAAAGTTGCTTATGTTCTTCTACAAGAATTGTTCATGATGTTGTCTTGATTTATTTAGGTGTACAACTAGATAGATCTTGATAATTATCTATTGCTAGTCTAGGAGTCTTGATCCGTGTAATTGTCTTGATTTCCTATTCATAAGTGGCAATTTGTGATTAATGATTATGGTCAAGTTTTCAATAATTGCAAAGTGGAACATAACCTAAGTTGAACAATCCGAGCTTATGTGTTTGTTGCTTAGATCAACCTATCTTTCTCATCATAAAGCTGCCATTAAATTGAATTTAGAGAGCTTATTCTAGGTTGTTTAATGGTTAGAGATTAAATAGAGAGCTTGTTCTATTTAACGACAAACTAAGGAAAGATTGGGATAACAGAGCTTGTTGTTATCTACGGTTGTTAACTTTGATAGTTGGTTGATATTGATAGATCTGAAATTGATTCTTAATGATGTCTAGTGGTGCAGAATGAAACCTTAACCATATTTTTCATATTTGATTCTTCTTACTTACTTGTTTTCTTACTTTTCTAGTTTGCTTATTTTTAAAAGTATATTTATTTTTATTGGCTGGTTATACCGCCTAATTTGTATATTAACTTTGTTTTATTTTTATTGGCTGGTTATACCGCCTAATTTAGTATATATATTTTTATTGGCTGGTTATACCGCCTTGCATCTTATTCTTATTATTTACTTTAGTTTAAATCTGGCTTCAAAAACCCCTTTTCTTTTATTGTTTTCTTTGAACGTAAGTTATAAACTAATAACTCATAGATTAAAACCGAATCCCTGAGGACTCGACCCTTGCTAATCATTATACTTACAATTGATCTTTTTAGTGCAAGGTTAAATAAGATACACTCTTTTGGGTGCATCAAATTTTTGGCGCCGTTGCCGGGGATTGCTTTCTTTAGTTTATTTGTTACTTGGTTTATTCTTATTTTCAGTTCTAATTAGTTTTATTTTCTTGTACATACAAGTTTTTCTTTTCAAATCTAAAAAAAAAAACAAAAAACAATGGAATTGAGCAATCTAACACTTGAAGAGTTGGTGGCATACATGAACATGGAGAATCAACAAGCCAATCTCACCTCCCCAGTTCAACAATTGGCCATGGGAGGATGTCAAGGCCATCAAGGGTTCCAAGACCAACAGTATGATCATTACTCAAAAACTTACCATGAGGGATGGTGGGATCATACTAATTATGGCTACTCGAAAAATTACCAAGAAGTAGATCCTTATGCCAATTACACTCATCCATCTAGCTTCAATCAATCATGGTCTCAAGAATCAGATCTTTTTCAACCACCACATATGACTCAAAACTCAGGTACTTCTTTAGAAGATCTTGTCTATTCTCTTGTTATTGATTCTTTGCAATTTCAACAGGAAACAAGGGCAAGCATCCAGAGTTTGGAAAAGCAAATGAGCCAATTGGCTAGTAGTATGGTGGGATGGGTAGCACAAAGATCTGAAGAACTCCCAGCCCAAACGATGGTTAACCCAAAGGAGAATGCTACTATTGTGACCTTGAAGAATGAGGAACAAGATGAGGATGAAACAAAATTAGAGATGGATTCTATTCTTGAGGATAATGAAGCCAAAGATCCAAATAAGAGTATTTCGGCACCTGAGGTAACCTTTAAGGTTTCACTTTTTACTAATGTTTCTTCTCCACTTTTTCCTAGCAGATTTGCAAAATCCAAAAAGGAGGAACATGAACAACAATTTTTGGAAACCTGAAACAGCTTGCTTGTGGGTGCCATTAGACAAGTACCAAGATATGCACAATTCCTCAAAGAGCTATACCCCACCAAGAATGATGAAATAATACGTGTGGGGGAGAAGGCATTGGCTGTTTTGCAAAGAAAACTTCCTCCAAAACGCAAAAATCTGAGAAGTTTCATGTCTAAGCCAAAAGATCCTAAAAAGCCAAGAAGGGGAATTGGCTAGGCTGAAAACAATCAATCAAGTGCTAATTGGGGGAGGCAGCCTAATTAGTGAAAGCATTGCCAAACTGCCATCCTCAGATTTGCTCTTTTTTTCTTTATCTTTTTCTTATGTTTCTTTGCTAATTGTGTTTAGTGTTTCTAAGTTCATTTAGGCTGCATAAGTTTATTTTGTTTATTAGTTCTTTTCACTTACACATGATTCTTTCATTTGGGATTAATAGCATTACATTAATGACAATGTAAGAATTATGTGTGGGGGGAAGAATTTAGGATTTTATTTAGAGTGTTTTGTTTTTGAGTCTTTTTATGTTGTTTTTCTTTCTGATCCTTGTTTTGAAAATAACTAGATGTAAATATAATTTTTTAACCCCGGTTAAATGGCGGATAACGGTACTCCGTGATTATTTAAGTCGGTTCCATCAGCTACCCACAAAACTGATATTGTATATAAATTTCTCTTCCAATTTCTCTTTCAATTTTTTTTCATTTTTTTTCCAGGATGGATGATATTCTTACAAGATTGCAGAAACGATTTCCTCCTTTTCCTCGAAATATTTTACTGAAGCTTTACCAAGTTCGATTTGAAAGATTAAGAATGCTTATGCACAAAGGGATTCCTGAAGACATACGTTGGATAATTGAAGCCAAGGTACGTGAAGATGAATATCTTCCTGTTCTGCATTTACCAGGTACAGGTAGAAGCACTTTTGCAAAGAAGCGACGAGCAAAGCGCATGAGTTCAAATTGCCACAAATGTGCACGATGGACGTGTAACGGTAAATGTCGTTCTATTGGGATTCCGTCCTCTAATCGAGATGATAAAATTGAATTCATTAAGGATGGACTGAGTAAGGAGAATTTGGGTAATATCCAACTTTCTCTTGAGACGCATCCTAGTGGAGACGTACAAAGAGAAATTCTTGATTTATGGCCACAATTCCAAAGGGAATGGCAACATCTTGGGAATCTGATGTTAAAAGACCCTGTTTGCCAGCTTGTAAGAAAACTGGATGGGAAGCATATCCTCGACTCATAGAAGGCGTTTAAGCCGTTTCTGGACGTAAAACCAGAGGAAGATGTGAGCCACAATCACAACTACAATAAATGACTTCTCAGCTTTTGGTTTGATTTGCAATAACTTCATTTCGGTTTAATTTACGTGTTGTTTGATTTGTGTAATTATTCTCATTTTTTTATTGGTCTTTTACGGTTGATTTTTCTTCTCTTTTTGATTTTCTTCCTGAAATCAAGCAAAAAACTTTTGTTAGGTAGGTTAACATTTTCTTCTGACAGGTCAAATACACTTTCGGCGACATTATTACTCTTTTCTGATTCACTACTCAGTCCTCTATATATTACACCATGTACTCATTCTCTTTCAGGCACTCGAAAAAAAAAAAATGGAAAGTACTTCATCCCAGCGCATTGAAAAAATTTGTGTCTTTGGAGGTGCTTATCCAGGGAAAAATAAAATATTAGCTGATGAAGCCATAAGAGTTGGAGTAATACTTGCCCAACAAAAGATCCAGTTGATTTATGGAGGCGGTAGTACGGGTTTAATGGGAGCAGTCGCTACAGCAGCACACGCCGGAGGAAGTCCAGTTCTAGGAATCGTTCCAAAACTATTCACAGGTTTTTGTGGACCTACCGTGGGTAAGGAAATACAAGTCTGGAGTATCCCTGAACGGATGACAATCATGTACCATTGTGCCGATGCATTCATTGCTTTACCAGGAGGTATGGGTACATTGGAAGAAATAGCTTGCGTGGCTTCTCGGTCATCTTTGGTCACGAAAAAGAAACCCATTGGTTTGCTTAATATTAATGGTTATTTTAGTAATTTCTGCTACAATGAGAGAATGAGTACATGGTGTAATATATAGAGGACTGAGTAGTGAATCAGACAAGAGTAATAATGTCGCCGAAAGTGTATCTGACCTGTCAGAAGAAAATGTTAACCTAACAAAAGATTTTTGCGTGATTTCAGGAAGAAAATCAAAAAGAGAAGAAAAATCAACCGTAAAAGACCAATAAAAAAATGAGAATAATTACACAAATCGAACAACACGTAAATTAAACCGAAATGAAGTTATTGCAAATCAAACCAAAAGCTGAGAAGTCATTTATTGTAGTTGTGATTGTGGCTCACATCTTCCTCTGGTTTTACGTCTAGAAACGGCTTAAACGCCTTCTATGAGTCGAGGATATGCTTCCCATCCAGTTTTCTTACAAGCTGGCAAACAGGGTCTTTTAACATCAGATTCCCAAGATGTTGCCATTCCCTTTGGAATTGCGGCCATAAATCAAGAATTTCTCTTTGTACGTCTCCACTAGGATGCGTCTCAAGAGAAAGTTGGATATTATCCAAATTCTCCTTACTCAGTCCATCCTTAATGAATTCAATTTTATCATCTCGATTAGAGGACGGAATCCCAATAGAACGACATTTACCGTTACACGTCCATCGTGCACATTTGTGGCAATTTGAACTCATGCACTTTGCTCGTCGCTTCTTTGCAAAAGTGCTTCTACCTGTACCTGGTAAATGCAAAACAGGAAGATATTCATCTTCACGTACCTTGGCTTCAATTATCCAACGTATGTCTTCAGGAATCCCTTTGTGCATAAGCATTCTTAATCTTTCAAATCGAACTTGGTAAAGCTTCAGTAAAATATTTCAAGGAAAAGGAGGAAATCGTTTCTGCAATCGTGTGAGAATATCATCCATCCTGAAAAAAAAAATAAAAGAGAAATTGAAAGAGAAATTTATATACAATATCAGTTTTGTGGGTAGCTGATGGAACCGACTTAAATAATCACGGAGTACCGTTATTCGCCGTTTAACCGGGGTTAAAAAAATTAAAATAAAAATTATATTTACATCTAGTTATTTTCAAAACAAGGATCAGAAAGAAAAACAACATAAAAAGACTCAAAAACAAAACACTCTAAATAAAATCCTAAATTCTTCCCCCACACATAATTCTTACATTGTCATTAATGTAATGCTATTAATCCCAAATGAAAGAATCATGTGTAAGTGAAAAGAACTAATAAACAAAATAAACTTATGCAGCCTAAATGAACTTAGAAACACAAAACACAATTAGCAAAGAAACATAAGAAAAAGATAAAGAAAAAGAGAGCAAATCTGAGGATGGCAGTTTGGCAATGCTTTCACTAATTAGGCTGCCTCCCCCAATTAGCACTTGATTTAGTGTTTTGAACCTAACCAACACCCCTTCTTGGCATTTTAGGCTTGTCAGGCTCATACATGAAATTTCCCACATTTATGCGTTTGAGAGGAAGCTTTCTTTGCACAACAGTGGATGCATTCTCCATTACAAGTATTATTCCATCATCCTTTGTGGTGCATATGTCATCGAGGAATGGAGCATATATTCATACTTGTTGAATGACCTCCACAAACAAGTTGTTTAAGGTTTCCGGCATGTGTTGTTCATGTTCTTCCTTCTTGAACTTTGCAAATCTACTAGGAAAAGGTGGAGAAGAAACATTAGTAAAAAGTGAAACCTTAAACGTTACCTCAGGTGCCGAAATACTCTTATTTGGATCTTTGGCTTCATTATCCTCAAGAATAGAATCCATCTCTAATTTTGTTTCATCCTCATCTTGTTCCTCATTCTTCAAGGTCACAATAGTAGCATTCTCCTTTGGGTTAATGATAACTCGTATAATTATTGAAAACTTGACCATAATCATTAATCACAAATTGCCACTTGTGAATAGGAAATCAAGACAATTACACGGATCAAGACTCCTAGACTAGCAATAGATAATTATCAAGATCTATCTAGTTGTACACCTAAATAAATCAAGACAACATCATGAACAATTCTTGTAGAAGAACATAAGCAACTTTGATAGAAAATTAATGATAGATAGAATCTGAAAATCAATCACAAAACATGTCTAGGGCTTTGAAATCACCCTTAACCAAATAGAAGTTTAGCCTAGCATAGGCATTGTAAACATAAACATAAAATTAAAGAGAATGTAAGAAGGAAATAAAAGAAAGAAAGAAGAAGAAGAAAATAAAGAAAAAGAAAACTAGAGAAAAGAAAGAAGAAGAAAACTTAGAGAATTTTATTACAATGGCTAATATCCTACCAATGTACAATGCCTCATACAATCATCCAAGGCCCTCTATTTATACACATTTTGGAGGACTAAATGACAAGAGACAAGCTTTACAAATTTCAAAGGTAGGTATAATAGGTGGGTGCATTTTTCTAACAATTTTCGTCATATTGTATGACAATTTTGATCAGCCAACTTGATGGTCGATTTTGTCAACATTGGAAGCTTGATCTGATCACATGGTCTTCTAGAAAAATGTTCCCCTATCAGTTAGTGATCCATAGCCGTTGGAATGAGCTCCTTTGCTGATGTGGATCAGAAGATATGGGCAAAATACCAAAATAGGTCAGCACAGACGTCATTGCACATCAGCCAACTTGATAGTCGATTTCGCTAGGGAAAACGACTCCATTTCAAGAAGTGTAAAACATTAAAAAGTTAGATATGCCTCTTAACTTTGCACGGTTAAAATTTCGGCTTTATTGCTTTAGTGAAACTCCAGATATAGCTGATATGGAAAAAGGTGTCGGAACTGGAACTGAACTGAATTTGCCCTTAATTGTTGATTTAACCTAGTAATCTGAAATCACTCAAAGAAACTCGTAAAAAAACACCAAATTACATAAAAATATAAAAGATCATAAACACAATTAGACTAAGCAATAATAACTCGTATTTGACACAAAACAATAATAAAACATAACTAAAAACTATATAATTATACGAGTTATCATACAACCATTGGAGATTTACTCAAAAAGCTCCAAGCTTATGAGTATTTATCTGCTACGGTTGTTTCGCAAATGCTCGGAAAAAGAAAAAGAGATATGGACGAGCAAGGAGTGGATTGCACTTTGTCTTTGTGACATTATCTAACATTTTGTTTGTTGTGTCTCAGTTATAATAAGTGGTTAGCAACCTCTGCAGGTAATATCTCCTAAATTCTACCTTTAAAATTTGACATTGGGGACAATGTCATATTTTAGTAGGGGTAAGGGACATATTTTGCTAATTTGTTTAAAAATATATATATATTGTTGTGTTTTAAGCTATTTAGAAGCATTCATTCTGAACAAGGTCTGAGTAAGAGAGACTTGAGACATACCTTGTCAGTTTGATTTAATCTTTTCAAAAAAAAAAATATATATATATATATATATAATTGTTGTGTTTTAAGCTATTTAGAAGCATTCATTCTGAACAAGGTCTGAGTAAGGGAGACTTGAGACATACCTTGTCAGTTTGATTTAATCTTTTCAAAAAAAAAAAACTATCTGGTCCGTTTATTATCTGCATGTGTTTTTCTTTTCTTTTATTATTTTTATTTTTATGCTTATTTATTAATTACTTGTTTAGTATTTTAGGAATATTTAGGTTGCATGAATTTGTTTTGTTCTGAGTCTTAGTTATTTCTATTCTTATGTTATTAGTTCTTTTCTCTTACACATGATTCTTTCATTTGGGTTAATAGCATTACATTGAGGACAATGTAAGAATTAAGTGTGGGGGGAAGGATTTAGGATTTCTTTTATTTTTGCCTATTATTTTTTTTTTGAGTCTTTAATATTATTATTATTATTAAAAATTTTAGTGTGTTTTAGTTCTTTTCTATACTATGATGAGATATGAATTGCATAGGTCTAAAACTAGTCTAGTAGTGAGAAGATTTTTCATGAGAATTAAGCTTGATATCATTTTTCATGGAGCCAATGTTAATATGATATGTTGATTGAGAAAGAAGCATGTTTAGACTTAAAATTGACTTGTATAAACATCCTTGTGAGTTTTGAGCCTATATGATTGATGCATTATACAAATCAATCTAATTTCTTTCTTGAGTGCTCTTATGATTACATGATTCTCTAGAACTTGCTTTAGACCTTGTTGAGACTATATTGATGCATGTGACAACATGAATATGATAGAGGCATTAGGATTTTTAGCCAGGGCCAAACAGCCATCCCTTATTGATGTTCCAAGAGAACACACCCTTAGTGAACCAATTTGAGCCTACATTGAATAAGCTATCTCTTTGGTAACCATAACTTGTCCCTAACCTAAATATACTTATATCTTTACCTTTGTTCCAAAGATGAATTAGCATGTTTTGAGACATGTTGCAAAGACAAGGAAGATCTATTGAAAATTTGGGTTAGAAACAAGAAATAAGTGTGGGGGAAAAGAAAAGAAAAGTCAAGAGAAAGAAAGGGAATATTATGAAATATATATATATATAATGAATCATCTCTTGAACTTCTAGTTAAAGAAAAGAAAAAGAATGTTACAAGGTTCGTTAGAATGAAGTAAAGGCTCAACATGAAATATTCAGCCTATGTGATTATGTACTTCTAAAGAATATTGAGAAGTTTTAGTTGTATGATCTTATTATGTCTCTAAACTTTATGAACTCTTTGGAACCTTTGTGATATCTTTATCCTTTTGTTCTTTAACCACATTATATCAATTTAGCCCCATTACAGCCTTGAATAAAGACCTCTTGATTTATGAAGTTGTATGATCTAAATAGTGGAGAATAGGTGGACAAGCAAGCATATGGTAGAACTGTTTTCATGAGATTGATTGAGTGTAAACACTTTACCACTACTTTAAAGAATGAAAATCATGAGAGTATCCCATGTGAGTAGTTGAGAATAAGTTTGAATGTGCACTATTTTGATTGAAATATGTTATGTTAATAATTGGCTTAACTCAAACAATTTACATTCAAGCATGATTTTTTGTGAAATTCTTTAAGCTATTGATTAGTTTATAAGACTTGTTCAAAGATTGTCTCTAATTTGTATTGAAAGGATTAGGACTAAATATTTTTAGTATATGTAGTTTATTTATATTTTAGTTTTTCAATGTTTGTGGGTATCGTTCTAGTAAACCCTCACGAGACTAAACTCGTCCACTAGGGACACCTAGGGGTTTAAAGGCTTGTGTCACATGCTAAGTGCCACCGTGATTTCCTACGAAAATGGATTGGATTAGATTTTCTTATTTTATTTTTATTGAGTCGTTGCTAGGGACTAGCAACAATCTAAGTGTGGGGGTGTGATAACTCGTATAATTATATAGTTTTTAGTTATGTTTTATTATTGTTTTGTGTCAAATACGAGTTATTATTGCTTAGTCTAATTGTGTTTATGATCTTTTATATTTTTATGTAATTTGGTTTTTTTTCACGAGTTTCTTTGAGTGATTTCAGATTACTAGGTTAAATCAAGAATTAAGGGCAAAGCCAGTTCAGTTCCAGTTCCGACACCTTTTGCCATATCAGCTATATCTGGAGTTTCACTGAAGCAATAAGGCTGAAATTTTAACAGTGCAAAGTTAAGAGGCATATCTATCTTTTTCATGCTTTACACTTCTTGAAACGGAGTCGTTTTCCCTAGCGAAATCAACCATCAAGTTGGCTGATGTGCAATGACGTCTGTGCTGACCTGTTTTGGTATTTTGCCCATATCTTCTGATCCACATCAGCAAATGAGCTGATTCCAACGGCTATGGATCACTAACTGATAGGGGAACATTTTTCTAGAAGACCATGTGATCAGATCAAGCTTCCAATATTGACAAAATCGACCATCAAGTTGGCTGATCAAAATTGTCATACAATATTGACAAACCCCTTTTCTTTTATTGTTTTCTTTGAACGTAAGTTATAAACTAATAACTCATAGATTAAAACCCAATCCCTGAGGACTCGACCCTTGCTAATCATTATACTTACAATTGATCTTTTTAGTGCAAGGTTAAATAAGATACACTCATTTGCTGATGTGGAAGCTTGATCTGATCACATGGTCTTCTAGAAAAATGTTCCCATATCAGTTAGTGATCCATAGCCGTTGGAATCAGCTCATTTGCTGATGTGGATCAGAAGATATGGGCAAAATACCAAAACAGGTCAGCACATACGTCATTGCACATCAACCAACTTGATGGTCGATTTCGCTAGGGAAAACGACTCCGTTTCAAGAAGTGTAAAACATGAAAAAGTTAGATATGCCTCTTAAATTTGCACGGTTAAAATTTCAGCCTTATTGCTTCAGTGAAACTCCAGATATAGCTGATATGGGAAAAGGTGTCAGAATTGGAACTGAACTGAATTTAATTGTTGATTTAGCCTAGTAATCTGAAATCACTCAAAGAAACTCGTAAAAAAAACACCAAATTACATAAAAATATAAAAGATCATAAACACAATTAGACTAAGCAATAATAACTCGTATTTGACATAAAACAATAATAAAACATAACTAAAAACTATATAATTATATGAGTTATCACTCTCCATCATTCTATCTTTTATTGTTTTTCTTTTCTTTTGTTTAATAGTTCTTTTCTCTTACATATAATTCTTGCATTGGGGGATAATAGCATTACATTGAGGACAATGTAAAAATTATGTGTGGGGGGAAGAATTTAGGATTTTATTTAGAGTGTTTTGTTTTTGTGTCTTTTTATGTTGTTTTTTCTTTCTGATCCTTGTTTTGAAAATAACTAGATGTAAATATAATTTTTAATTTTTTTAACCCCGGTTAAATGGCGGATAACGGTACTCCGTGATTATTTAAATCGGTTCCATCAGCTACCCACAAAACTGATATTGTATATAAATTTCTCTTCCAATTTCTCTTTCAATTTTTTTCAATTTTTTTCAGGATGGATGATATTCTCACAAGATTGCAGAAACGATTTCCTCCTTTTCCTCGAAATATTTTACTGAAGCTTTACCAAGTTCGATTTGAAAGATTAAGAATGCTTATGCACAAAGGGATTCCTGAAGACATACGTTGGATAATTGAAGCCAAGGTACGTGAAGATGAATATCTTCCTGTTTTGCATTTACCAGGTACAGGTAGAAGCACTTTTGCAAAGAAGCGACGAGCAAAGCGCATGAGTTCAAACTGCCACAAATGTGCACGATGGACGTGTAACGGTAAATGTCGTTCTATTGGGATTCTGTCCTCTAATCGAGATGATAAAATTGAATTCATTAAGGATGGACTGAGTAAGGAGAATTTGGGTAATATCCAACTTTCTCTTGAGACGCATCCTAGTGGAGACGTACAAAGAGAAATTCTTGATTTATGGCTGCAATTCCAAAGGGAATGGCAACATCTTGGGAATCTGATGTTAAAAGACCATGTTTGTCAGCTTGTAAGAAAACTGGATGGGAAGCATATCCTCGACTCATAGAAGGCGTTTAAGCCGTTTCTGGACGTAAAACCAGAGGAAGATGTGAGCCACAATCACAACTACAATAAATGACTTCTCAGCTTTTGGTTTGATTTGCAATATCCTAATTTCGGTTTAATTTACGTGTTGTTCGATTTGTGTAATTATTCTCGTTTTTTTTTGTCTTTTACGGTTGATTTTTCTTCTCTTTTTGATTTTCTTCCTGAAATCACGCAAAAATCTTTTGTTAGGTTAACATTTTCTTCTGACAGGTCAAATACACTTTCGGCGACATTATTACTCTTATCTGATTCACTACTCAGTCCTCTGTATATTACACCATGTACTCATTCTCTTTCAGGCACTCGAAAAAAAAAATGGAAAGTACTTCGTCCCAGCGCATTAAAAAAATTTGTGTCTTTGGAGGTGCTTGCTTATCTAGGGAAAAATAACATATTTGCTGATGAAGCCATAAGAGTTGGAGTAATACTTGCCCAACAAAAGATCCAGTTGATTTATGGAGGTGGTAGTACGGGTTTAATGGGAGCAGTCGCTACAGCAGCACACGCCGGAGGAAGTCCAGTTCTAGGAGTCGTGCCAAAACTATTCACAGATTTTTGTGGACCTACCGTGGGTAAGGAAATACAAGTCTGGAGTATCCCTGAACACATAACAATCATGTACCATTCTGCCGATGCATTCATTGCTTTACCAGGAGGTCTGGCTACATTGGAAGAAATAGCTTGCGTGGCTTCTTGGTCATCTTTGGTCACAAATAAGAAACCCATTGGTTTGCTTAATATTAATGGTTATTTTAGTAATTTGCTTTCATATTTAGATAATGCTGTGGAAAATGGATTCATGTTTTCCGAGGCAAGGAGAACCATAATTTCTGCTACAACCATTGAAGATTTACTTAAAAAGCTCCAAGCTTATGAGTGTTTATCTCCTACGGTTGTTTCGCAAACGCTCGGAAAAAGAAAAAGAGATATGGACGAGCAAGGAGTGGATTGCACTTTGTCTTTGTGACATTATCTAACATTTTGCTTGTTGTGTCTCAGTTATAATAAGTGGTTAGCAACCTCTGCAGGTAATATCTCCTAAATTCTACCTTTAAAATTTGACATTGGGGACAATGTCATATTTTAGTAGGGGGTAAGGGACATATTTTGCTAATAAAAAAAAAAATTTGTTGTGTTTTAAGACATTTAGAAGTATTCATTCTGAACAAGGTCTGAGTAAGGGAGACTTGAGACATACCTTGTTAGTTTGATTTAATCTTCTTCAAAAAAAAAAAAGCATGTTTAGACTTAGTGTGTTTTTAGTGTGTTTTAGTTACTTTCAATACTATGATGAGATATGAATTGCATAAGTCTAAAACAGATTTATTAGTGAGAAGATTTTCATGAGAATTGAGCTTGATATCAACCTTTTTATGAGCCAATGTTAATATGATATGTTGATTGAGAAAGAAGCATGTTTAGACTTAATCTGACTTGTATAATCATCCTTGTGAGTTTTTGAGCCTATAATGATTGATGCATTATATAAATCAATCTAATTTCTTTCTTGAGTGCTCTTATGATTACATGATTCTCTAGAACTTGCTTTAGACCTTGTTGAGACTATATTGATGCATGTGACAACATGAATATGATAGAGGCATTAGGATTTTTAGCCAGGGCCAAACAGCCATCCCTTATTGATGTTCCAAGAGAACACACCCTTAGTGAACCAATTTGAGCCTACATTGAATAAGCTATCTCTTTGGTAACCATAACTTGTCCCTAACCTAAATATACTTATATCCTTACCTTTGTTCCAAAGATGAATTAGCATGTTTTGAGACAAGTTGCAAAGACAAGGAAGATCTATTGAAAATTTGGGTTAGAAATAAGAAATAAGTGTGGGGGGGAAAGAAAAGAAAAGTCAAAAGAAAAAAAAAATGGAATACTGGCAAATACATTCAAAAAAAAAAATATATGAATCATCTCTTGAATTTGGGGAAAAAGAAAAAGATGTTACAAAGTTGTTTAGAATGAAGAAAAGGCCCAACATGAATATCCGGCCTAGGTGACTATGTACTTGTAAAGAGTTTTGAGAAGTTTCTTTGTATGATCTTATTATGTCTCTAAACTTTATGAACTCTTTGGAACCTTTGTGATATCTTTATCCTTTTGTTCTTCAACCACATTACAAACCCCTTGGCCCCATTACAACCTTGATTAAAGACCTCTTGATTCATGAAGTTGTATGATCTAAATAGTGGAGAATAGGTGGACAAGCAAGAATATGGTAGAACTGTTTTCATGAGATTGATTGAGTGTAAACACTTTACCACTACTTTAAAGAATGAAAATCATGAGAGTATCCCATGTGAGTAGTTGAGATTAAGTTTGAATATGCACTATTTTGATTGAAATATGTTATGTTAATATTGGCTTAACTCAAACAATTTACATTCAAGCATGATTTTTTGTGAAATTCTTTAAGCTATTGATTAGTTTATAAGACTTGTTCAAAGATTGTCTCTAATGTGTATTGAAAGGATTAGGAGTAAATATTTTTAGTATATGTAGTTTATTTATATTTTAGTTTTTCAATGTTTGTGGGTATCGTTCTAGTAAACCCTCACGAGACTAAACTCGTCCACTAGGGACACCTAGGGGTTTAAAGGCTTGTGTCACATGCTAAGTGCCACCGTGATTTCCTACGAAAGTGGATTAGATTAGATTTTCTTATTTTATTTTTATTTGTTTTTGCTCGAGGACTAGCAACAATCTAAGTGTGGGGGTGTGATAACTCGTATAATTATATAGTTTTTATTTATGTTTTATTATTGTTTTGTGTCAAATACGAGTTATTATTGCTTAGTCTAATTGTGTTTATGATCTTTTATATTTTTATGTAATTTGGTGTTTTTTTTTACGAGTTTCTTTGAGTGATTTCAGATTACTAGGTTAAATCAACAATTAAGGGCAAATTCAGTTCAGTTCCAGTTCCGACACCTTTTGCCATATCAGCTATATCTGGAGTTTCACTGAAGTAATAAGGCTGAAATTTTAACCGTGCAAAGTTAAGAGGCATATCACTTGAATTGGTCTTTCCTTTAGTACCACTTGTGCAACTGACAGTCTGCTTTAGTGTTTCAGGTAATGTGGATGGGAAGTGGGATAGCCCCACTGATGTTTCCAGGAATCCAGCATTATATGTCCCGCATGGGAATGGGAATCGGAATGGGTCCACCTGCAGCAGTATCGCCTTCCATTCACAATCCTTTGCATCTTTCTAAGGTGCCAGTAGTTGATCGGTCAATGTCTATGGCTCCTTCACAAAACCAAGCTGCAACATTCCAAATTCAATAGTTGAATCCAGTTAATTCCCAACATCATATGCAAAATCCCACCTTTTCTGAGCAATATGCACCATTTCTGGGCTTTCATCATATGCAAACTGCCTCTCAGGTATGTCCAGCATACTACACTACTTTCCCAACCGGAGATTTAAATAGCGGCAGCAAAACAATGTTATGGATGTTCACCGTAATTGACCGCGATTAACGCGACGTGATCAAAAACGCATCCGCAACCACAATTTAATCCTTGTTCTCAACAAGCTTTTTTTTTTTTTGAGTTTCAATTGACTGAAATAATCAACTTTAAGTATCCTATTATTGTCTTACAGCAGGCCATGAATATGTTTTGGATATGGCTCCCAAACTACCCCACAAAGTCCAATGGTTTTAGCCCCCAGCAGTAGAAGTAGACCACTCACTGGGGGAGCAGCTACAACCAATTGCGCGTCTCTAAGTGGCAAGATGGGTAAGTGTCTCAATTGTTCTTCTCTAACTTCATGTATACATCGGTTTGTTAACTACCTTGATCAGAGAAAACTCCGAATTTATGAATTTTCAAGAAAAATAACTAAAACACGATATAAAAAATAACATAAATACACAAATGTATCAAAACCTATATAACACAAACTGTAAACGTGTTAAATTTTATATAATGTATAACACCTTAAATTTGATTATGAAACGAAAAAAATAACACGAACACGATAAGAATATATAAATTTCCAAAACACGATATGGCATTTATGTTATTGAACCAACATCAACGCCTGTCATATCTAATTCCCCAAAATAACCTTTACCTGGGCCCAAAATATTGGGGCTTGGCCACACAATTCTCTTTTATGTCTTTGTGCATGCACTAGATATAATTTTTTTTTATGCATTAAAATCTCTTTCCATTTCAATTCTTTAAATACTAAGAATTAATTATTATCATCATCCAACCATTTTAATAGTGGCTAGGTACAAACCTCCATCTCCTTATAGTAATCCTAAAAAATCTAGCCATGTTGGCTTCCCTATCCTCCTCTACATTGGCTCTAATCATAGCCACCTCCTCCATCTCCTTATAGTAATCCTCTACACTCCTAGACCCTTGGGTAAGATTTTGAAGTTTTTGGTAAAGGTCCCTATAATAGTGGCTAGGTACAAATCTCCTTCTCATGAGAGCTTTCAATTCCCCCCATGTCTCTATAGGTCTCATGGTTTCTCCTCCTACTGGTTACTAGTTGATCCCACCAAACTATGGCATAATTAGTAAAGTCAATGACAGCCAACTTCACCTTCTTCTCCTCCGAATAGTTGTGACAATCAAAGATCAACTCTATTTTCTTCTCCCACTCCAAATACACCTCAGGATCAGTTCTACCATCGAATGGATGAATTTTCATTTAAATATTCCCCAGTTTCCTATCTTCTCCATTTTCCCGATCATGACCCCTAGTGTTTCTCCTAGGCCTTCCTCCATGCCTAACTGATGCACCAAAAAGAGTGTATCTTATTTAACCTTGCACTTAAAAAGAATCAATTGTAAAGTATAGTGATTAGCAAGGGTCGAGTCCTTAGGGATTGGGTTTTAGTTTGTAAGTTAATAGTTTATCTCTTAAAAACAAGTAAACAAAAGTAAAGGGGTTTTGAGATCAGATTTAAACTAAAGTAACAATAAGAATGATAAAACAAATAATTAAGAAGAATCAATTATGAGAAATATGGCTAAAGGTTCATTCTCCACCACTATACATCATTCAGAATCAATTTCATATCTATCAACATCAATTAGCTATCAAAGTTAACAACCGTAGATAACAACAAGCTCTGTTACCCCAATCTTTCCTTAGTTCGTCGTTAAATAGAACAAGCTCTCTATTTAATCTCTAACTATCAAACAACCTAAAATAAGCTCTCTAAGTTCAATTTAATATCAGTTTTATGATAAGAAAGATAGGTTGATCTAAGCAATAAACACATAAGCTTGATTGTTCAACTTAGGTTATGTTCCACTTTGCAATTATTGTAAACTTGACCATAATCATTAATTATAAATTGCTACTTATGAATAGGAAATAAAGACAATTATGGATCAAGACTCCTAAATTAGAATTAGACAATTATCAAGATTTATCTAGTTGGCCACCTAAACAAATCAAAACATCATCATGAACAATTTTAATGGAAGAAACATAAGCAACTTTGATAGAAAACAATGGTAGATAGATTCTAAAAATCAATTACATAACATGTCTAGGGCTTTTAAATCACCCTTAACCAAAGAAAAGTTTAGCCTAGTGATAACTCGTATAATTATATAGTTTTTAGTTATGTTTTATTATTGTTTTGTGTCAAATACGAGTTATTATTGTTTAGTCTAATTGTGTTTATGATCTTTTATATTTTTATGTAATTTGGTGTTTTTCACAAGTTTCTTTGAGTGATTTCAGATTACTAGAATTAAGGGCAAATCCAGTTCAGTTCCAGTTCCGACCCCTTTTTCCATATCAGCTATATCTCGAGTTTCACTGAAGCAATAAGGCTGTAATTTGTAGCCGTGCAAAGCTAAGAGGCATATTTATCTTTTTCATGTTTTACACTTCTTGAAACGGAGTAGTTTTCCCTAGCGAAATCGACCATGAAGTTGGCTGATGTGCAATGACGTCTGTGCTGACCTATTTTCGTATTTTGCCCATATCTTCTTATCCACATCAGCAAATGAGCTGATTCCAACGGCTATGGATCAGTAACTGATAGGGTAACATTTTTCTAGAAGACCATGTGATCATATAAGGCCTGCACAATTGACAAAATCGACCATCAAGTTGGCTGATCAAAATCGTCATGTATGACGAAAATTGTTAGAAAATGCACCCACCTATTATACCTACCTTTGAAATTTGTAAAGCTTGTCTCTTGTCATTTAGCCCTCCAAAATGTGTATAAATAGAGGGCCTTGGATGATTGTAAGGGATCATATTGTACATTGGTAGGATATTAGCCATTGTAATAAAATTCTCTAAGTTTTATTCTTCTTTCTTTTCTCTAGTTTTCTTTTTCTTTATTTTCTTCTTCTTCTTTCTTTCTTTTATTTCCTTCTTAGATTCTCTTTAATTTTATGTTTATGTTTACAATGCCTATGCTAGGCTAAACTTCTATTTGGTTAAGGGTGATTTCAAAGCCCTATACATGTTTTGAGATTGATTTTTAGATTTTATCTATCATTAATTTTCTATCAAAGTTGCTTATGTTCTTCTACAAGAATTGTTCATGATGTTGTCTTGATTTATTTAGGTGTACAACTAGATAGATCTTGATAATTATCTATTGCTAGTTTAGGAATCTTGATCCGTGTAATTGTCTTGATTTCCTATTCATAAGTGGCAATTTGTGATTAATGATTATGGTCAAGTTTTCAATAATTGCAAAGTGGAACATAACCTAAGTTGAACAATCCGAGCTTATGTGTTTGTTGCTTAGATCAACCTATCTTTCTCATCATAAAGCTGCCATTAAATTGAATTTAGAGAGCTTATTCTAGGTTGTTTAATGGTTAGAGATTAAATAGAGAGCTTGTTCTATTTAACGACAAACTAAGGAAAGATTGGGATAACAGAGCTTGTTGTTATCTACGGTTGTTAACTTTGATAGTTGGTTGATATTGATAGATCTGAAATTGATTCTTAATGATGTCTAGTGGTGGAGAATGAAACCTTAACCATATTTTTCATATTTGATTCTTCTTACTTACTTGTTTTCTTACTTTTAGTTTGCTTATTTTTAAAAGTATATTTATTTTTATTGGCTGGTTATACCGCCTAATTTGTATATTAACTTTGTTTTATTTTTATTGGCTGGTTATACCGCCTAATTTAGTATATATATTGGCTGGTTATACCGCCTAATTTAGTATATATATTTTTATTGGCTGGTTATACCGCCTTGCATCTTATTCTTATTATTTACTTTAGTTTAAATCTGGCTTCAAAAAAAAAAACTCCTTTTCTTTTATTGTTCTTGAATTTAAGTTTTAAACTATTAACTTATAAACTAAAACCCAATCCCTGAGGACTCGACCCTTGCTAACTACTATACTTACAATTTATCTTTTTAGTGCAAGGTTAAATAAGATACACTCTTTTGGGTGCATCAAATTTTTGGCGCCGTTGCCGGGGATTGTTTTCTTTAGTTTATTTGTTACTTGGTTTATTCTTATTTTCAGTTCTAATTAGTTCTATTTTCTTGTACATACAAGTTTTTCTTATCAAATTTTGAAAAAAAAAAAAAAACGATGGAATTGAGCAATCTAACACTTGAAGAGTTGGTGGCATACATGAACATGGAAAATCAACAAGCCAATCTCACCTACCCAGTTCAACAATTGGCCATGGGAGGATGTCAAGGCCATCAAGTGTTCCAAGACCAACAGTATGATCATTACTCAAACACTTACCATGAGGGATGGTGGGATCATACTAATTATGGCTACTCAGAAAATTACCAAGAAGTAGATCCTCATGCCAATTACACTCATCCATCTAGATTTAATCAATCATGGTCTCAAGAACCAGATCTTTTTCAGCCACTACATATGACTCAAAACTCAGGTACTTCTTTAGAAGATCTTGTCGATTCTCTTGTTACTAATACTTTGCAATTTCAACAGGAAACAAGGGCAAGTATCCAGAGTTTGGAAAGGCAAATGAGCCTATTGGCTAGTAGTATGGTGGTATGGGTAGCACAAAGATCTGAAGAACTCTCTGCCCAAACAATGATTAACCCAAAGGAGAATACTACTATTGTGACCTTGAGGAATGAGGAACAAGATGAGGATGAGACAGAATTAGAGATGGATTCTATTCTTGAGGATAATGAAGCCACAAATACAAATAAGAGTATTTCGGCACCTGAGGTAACGTTTAAAGTTCCACTTTTTACTAATGTTTCTTCTCCACCTTTTCCTAGTAGATTTGCAAAGTTCAAGGAGGAAGAACATGAACAACACATGCCAGAAACCTTAAACAACTTGTTTGTGGATGCCATTCAACAAGTATCAAAATATACACCATTCCTCAATGAGCAATGCACTACAAAGGATGATGGAATAATACTTATAGTGGAGAATGCATTGGCTGTTTTGCAAAGAAAACTTCCTCCAAAACGCAAAAATCCGAGAAGTTTCATGTCTAAGCCAAAAGATCCTAAAAAGCCAAGAAGGGGAATTGGCTAGGCTGAAAACAATCAATCAAGTGCTAATTGGGGGAGGCAGCCTAATTAGTGAAAGCATTGCCAAACTGCCATCCTCAGATTTGCTCTCTTTTTCTTTATCTTTTTCTTATGTTTCTTTGCTAATTGTGTTTAGTGTTTCTAAGTTCATTTAGGCTGCATAAGTTTATTTTGTTTATTAGTTCTTTTCACTTACACATGATTCTTTCATTTGGGGATAATAGCATTACATTAATGACAATGTAAGAATTATGTGTGGGGGGAAGAATTTAGGATTTTATTTAGAGTGTTTTGTTTTTGAGTCTTTTATGTTGTTTTTCTTTCTGATCCTTGTTTTGAAAATAACTAGATGTAAATATAATTTTTAATTTTTTACCCCGGTTAAATGGCGGATAACGGTACTCCGTGATTATTTAAATCGGTTCCATCAGCTACCCACAAAACTGATATTGTATATAAATTTCTCTTCCAATTTCTCTTTCATTTTTTTTTCATTTTTTTTCAGGATGGATGATATTCTCACAAGATTGCAGAAACGATTTCCTCATTTTCCTCGAAATATTTTACTGAAGCTTTACCAAGGTCGATTTGAAAGATTAAGAATGTTTATGCACAAAGGGATTCCTGGAGACATACGTTGGATAATTGAAGCCAAGGTACGTGAAGATGCATATCTTCCTGTTTTGCATTTACCAGGTACAGGTAGAAGCACTTTTGCAAAGAAGCGACGAGCAAAGCGCATGAGTTCAAATTGCCACAAATGTGCACGATGGACGTGTAACGGTAAATGTCGTTCTATTGGGATTCCGTCCTTTAATCGAGATGATAAAATTGAATTCATTAAGGATGGACTGAGTAAGGAGAATTTGGGTAATATCCAACTTTCACTTGAGACGCATCCTAGTGGAGACGTACAAAGAGAAATTCTTGATTTATGGCCTCAATTCCAAAGGGAATGGCAACATCTTGGGAATCTGATGTTAAAAGACCCTATTTGCCAGCTTGTAAGAAAACTGGATGGGAAGCATATCCTCGACTCATAGAAGGCGTTTAAGCCGTTTCTGGACGTAAAACCAGAGGAAGATGTGAGCCACAATCACAACTACAATAAATGACTTATCAGCTTTTGGTTTGATTTGCAATAACTTTATTTCGGTTTAATTTACGTGTTATTCGATTTGTGTAATTATTCTCATTTTTTTTATTTGTCTTTTACGGTTGATTTTTCTTCTCTTTTTGATTTTCTTCCTGAAATCACGCAAAAATCTTTTGTTAGGTTAACATTTTCTTCTGACAGGTCAAATACACTTTCAGTGACATTATTACTCTTGACTTTTACGGTTGATTTTTCTTCTCTTTTTGATTTTCTTCCTGAAATCACGCAAAAATCTTTTGTTAGGTTAACATTTTCTTCTGACAGGTCAGATACACTTTCGGCGACATTATTACTCTTGTCTGATTCACTACTCAGTCCTCTATATATTACACCATGTACTCATTCTCTTTCAGGCACTCGAAAAAAAGAAAAAAAAAAGAAAAAAAAATGGAAAGTACTTCGTCCCAACGCATTAAAAAAATTTGTGTTTTTGGAGGTGCTTATCCAGGGAAAAATAACATATTCGCTGATGAAGCCATAAGAGTTGGAGTAATACTTGCCCAACAAAAGATCCAGTTGATTTATGGAGGCGGTAGTACGGGTTTAATGGGAGCAGTCGCTACAGCAGCACACGCCGGAGGAAGTCCAGTTCTAGGAATAGTGCCAAAACTATTCACAGATTTTTGTGGACCTACCTTGGGTAAGGAAATACAAGTCTGGAGTATCCCTGAACGGATAACAATCATGTACCATTCTGCCGATGCATTCATTGCTTTACCAGGAGGTCTGGGTACATTGGAAGAAATAGCTTGCGTGGCTTCTTGGTCATCTTTGGTCACAAATAAGAAACCCATTGGTTTGCTTAATATTAATGGTTATTTTAGTAATTTGCTTTCATATTTAGATAATGCTGTGGATAATGGATTCATGTTTTCAGAGGCAAGGAGAACCATAATTTCTGCTACAACCATTGAAGATTTACTCAAAAAGCTCCAAGCTTATGAGTGTTTATCTGCTACGGTTGTTTCGGAAACGCTCGGAAAAAGAAAAAGAGATATGGACGAGCAAGGAGTGGATTGCACTTTGTCTTTGTGACATTATCTAACATTTTGTTTGTTGTGTCTCAGTTATAATAAGTGGTTAGCAACCTCTGCAGGTAATATCTCCTAAATTCTACCTTTAAAATTTGACATTGGAGACAATGTCATATTTTAATAGGGGGTAAGGGACATATTTTGCTAATTTGTAAACAAAAAAAAAAAAAAAAATTTAAGCCATTTAGAAGTATTCATTCTGAACAAGGTCTGAGTAAGGGAGACTTGAGACATACCTTGTCAGTTTGATTTCTTCTTTTCAAAAAAAAAAAAAAAACAAGTTTGTTGTGTTTTAAGCAATTTAGAAGTATTCATTCTGAATAAGGTCTGAGTAAGGGAGACTTGAGACATACCTTGTCAGTTTGATTTTATTCTTTTTATGTTTACTTGTTAATTTTTGTTTAGTATTTTAGGATTATTTAGGTTGCATGGGTTTGTTTTGTTTTGTTTTGAGTCTTAGTTGTTTCTATTCTTATGTTATTAGTTCTAATCTCTTACACATGATTCTTTCATTTGGGTTAATAGACTTCCATTGAGGACAATGTAAGAATTAAGTGTGGGGGGAATGATTTAGGATTTCTTTTATTTTTGTCTACTATTTTTTTTATGAGTCTTTATTATTATTATTATTATTACTGTTTTTAGTGTGTTTTAGTTCCTTTTTAATACAATGATGAGATATGAATTGCATAGGTCTAAACTGGTTATTAGTGAGAAGATTTTCATGAGAATTGAGCTTGATATCATTTTTTTATGAGCCAATGTTAATATGATATGTTGATTGAGAAAGAAGCATGTTTAGACTTAATCTGACTTGTATAATCATCCTTGTGAGTTTTTGAGCCTATAATGATTGATGCATTATACAAATCAATCTAATTTCTTTATTGAGTGCTCTTATGATTACATGATTCTCTAGAACTTGCTTTAAACCGTTTGAGACTATATTGATACATGTGACAACATGAATATGATAGAGGCATTAGGATTATAACCAGAGCCAAACAGCCATCCATTATTAATGTTCTAAGAGAACATCCCCACTAATGAGCCAATTTGAGCCTACATTAAATATGCTGTTTTATTGGTAACCACAACTTACACCTAGCCTAAATATACTTATATCCTTACCCTTGTTCTAAAGATGGATTATATATTTTGAGACATATTGCAAAAAAACAAGGGATATTTTTAGTTAAAAATTTGGGTTAGAAACAAAAGATAAGCGTGGGGGAAGAAAAGAAAAGAAAAAGTCAAGAGAAAAAGAAAGGGATCATTGTCAAATACATTCCCATAAAAAAAATATATATATATCTTCTCTTGAACTTCTAGTTAAAGTAAAGAAAAAGATGTTACAAAGTTGGTTAGAATGATGCAAAGGCTCAACATGAATATTTAGCCTATGTTATTATGTGCTTTATAAGAGTTTTGAGAAGTTTTATTTGTATGATCCTATTATGTCTCTAAACTCTATGAACTCTTTGGAACCTTTGTGATATCTTTATCCTTTTGTTCTTTAACCACATTATAACCCTTTGGCCCCATTACAACCTTGAATAAAGACCTCTTGATTTATGAAGTTGTATGATCTAAATAGTGGAGAATAGGTGGACAAGCAAGCATATGGTAGAAGTGTTTTCATGAGATTGATTGAGTGTAAACACTTTACCACTACTTTAAAGAGTGAAAATCAAGAGAGTATCCCATGTGAGAAGTTGAGATTAAGTTTGAATATGCACTATTTTGATTGAAATATGTTATGTTAATATTGGCTTAACTCAAACTATTTACATTCAAGCAAGATTTTTTTGTGAATTTCTTTAAGCTATTGATTAGTTTTTAAGACTTGTCCAATGATTATCTCAAATTTATATTGGAAGGATTAGTTATAATTATTATTTTTAGTTTTTCTTATGTTTTCAATGTTTGTGGGTATCGTCCTAGTAAACCCTCACGAGACTAAACTCGTCCACTAGGGACACCTAGGGCTTTAAAGGCTTGTGTCACATGCTAAGTGCCACCGTGATTTCCTACGAAAATGGATTAGATTAGATTTTCTTATTTTATTTTTATTGAGTCGTTGCTAGGGACTAGCAACAATCTAAGTGTGGGGGTGTGATAACTCGTATAATTATATAGTTTTTAGTTATGTTTTATTATTGTTTTGTGTCAAATACGAGTTATTATTGTTTAGTCTAATTGTGTTTATGATCTTTTATATTTTTATGTAATTTGGTGTTTTTCACAAGTTTCTTTGAGTGATTTCAGATTACTAGAATTAAGGGCAAATCCAGTTCAGTTCCAGTTCCGACACCTTTTTCCATATCAGCTATATCTCGAGTTTCACTGAAGCAATAAGGCTGTAATTTGTAGCCGTGCAAAGCTAAGAGGTATATTTATCTTTTTCATGTTTTACACTTCTTGAAACGGAGTCGTTTTCCCTAGCGAAATCGACCATGAAGTTGGCCGATGTGCAATGACGTCTATGCTGACCTGTTTTCGTATTTTGCCCATATCTTCCTATCCACTTCAGCAAATGAGCTGATTCCAACGGCTATGGATCAGTAATTGATAGGGTAACATTTTTCTAGAAGACCATGTGATCAGATAAGGCCTGCAAAATTGACAAAATCGACCATCAAGTTGGCTGATCAAAATCGTCATGTATGACGAAAATTGTTAGAAAATGCACCCACCTATTATACCTACCTTTGAAATTTGTAAAGCTTGTCTCTTGTCATTTAGCCCTCCAAAATGTGTATAAATAGAGGGCCTTGGATGATTGTAAGGGATCATATTGTACATTGGTAGGATATTAGCCATTGTAATAAAATTCTCTAAGTTTTCTTCTTCTTTCTTTTCTCTAGTTTTCTTTTTCTTTATTTTCTTCTTCTTCTTTCTTTCTTTTATTTCCTTCTTAGATTCTCTTTAATTTTATGTTTTTGTTTACAATGCCTATGCTAGGCTAAACTTCTATTTGGTTAAGGGTGATTTCAAAGCCCTAGACATGTTTTGAGATTGATTTTTAGATTCTATCTATCATTAATTTTCTATCAAAGTTGCTTATGTTCTTCTACAAGAATTGTTCATGATGTTGTCTTGATTTATTTAGGTGTACAACTAGATAGATCTTGATAATTATCTATTGCTAGTTTAGGAATCTTGATCCGTGTAATTGTCTTGATTTCCTATTCATAAGTGGCAATTTGTGATTAATGATTATGGTCAAGTTTTCAATAATTGCAAAGTGGAACATAACCTAAGTTGAACAATCCGAGCTTATGTGTTTGTTGCTTAGATCAACCTATCTTTCTCATCATAAAGCTGCCATTAAATTGAATTTAGAGAGCTTATTCTAGGTTGTTTAATGGTTAGAGATTAAATAGAGAGCTTGTTCTATTTAACGACAAACTAAGGAAAGATTGGGATAACAGAGCTTGTTGTTATCTACGGTTGTTAACTTTGATAGTTGGTTGATATTGATAGATCTGAAATTGATTCTTAATGATGTCTAGTGGTGGAGAATGAAACCTTAACCATATTTTTCATATTTGATTCTTCTTACTTACTTGTTTTCTTACTTTTAGTTTGCTTATTTTTAAAAGTATATTTATTTTTATTGGCTGGTTATACCGCCTAATTTGTATATTAACTTTGTTTTATTTTTATTGGCTGGTTATACCGCCTAATTTAGTATATATATTGGCTGGTTATACCGCCTAATTTAGTATATATATTTTTATTGGCTGGTTATACCGCCTTGCATCTTATTCTTATTATTTACTTTAGTTTAAATCTGGCTTCAAAAAAAAAAAACTCCTTTTCTTTTATTGTTTTTGAATTTAAGTTTTAAACTATTAACTTATAAACTAAAACCCAATCCCTGAGGACTCGACCCTTGCTAACTACTATACTTACAATTTATCTTTTTAGTGCAAGGTTAAATAAGATACACTCTTTTGGGTGCATCACCTAGCATAGGCATTGTAAACATAAACATAAAATTAAAGAGAATCTAAGAAGAAAATTAAAGAAAGAGAGAAGATATTAATTATCCAGCCTCTTGCTCTCTCAAAAACTCTAAAACAAAGAAGAAATCAGAACTTTGATGCTTGGAGAAGTGTGATTTTTGTTTGCCCCATTGTTATCTATTTATAGGCAATAGCTAGGGCATCAAACAAGTGAAGTTCAGCTCTCTCCCTTCAATAAATGCTGACTTGAAGCTAAAGCTAAGGAAAGGTGGCTGATTTTTGTGTTTTAAAGAAATAAGGAATGCTTGGCAGCCAAGGCATGTAGATATGATACACCCAAAAGAGTGTATTTTATTTAACCTTGCACTCAAAAAGAATCAATTGTAGAGTATAGTGATTAGCAAGGGTCGAGTCCTCAGGGATTGGGTTTTAGTTTACAAGTTAATAGTTTATCACTTAAAAAAAACAACTAAATTAAGTAAAGGGGATTTTGAAATCTTATTTAAACTAAAGTTAACAATAAGAATGAGAAAACAAGTAATTAAGAAGAATCAAATATGAAAAATATGGTTAAGGTTTCATTCTCCACCACTAGACATCATTAAGAATCAATTTCATATCTATCAACATTAATTAGCTATCAAAGTTAACAACCGTAGATAACAACAAGCTCTGTTACCCCAATCTTTCCTTAGTTCAACGTTAAATAGAACAAGCTCTCTATTTAATCTCTAACTATCAAACAACCTAGAATAAGCTCTCTAAGTTCAATTTAATAGCAGCTTTATGATGAGAAAGATAGGTTGATCTAAGCAACAAACACATAAGCTCGGATTGTTGAACTTAGGTTATGTTCCACTTTGCAATTATTGAAAACTTGACCATAATCATTAATGATGTACCCAAAAGAGTGTATCTTATTTAACCTTGCACTTAAAAGAATCAATTGTAAAGTATAGTGATTAGCAAGGGTCGAGTCCTCAGGGATTGGGTTTTAGTTTATAGGTTAATAGTTTATCACTTAAAAACAAGTAAACAAAAGTAAAGGGGGTTTTGAAATCAGATTTCAACTAAAGTTAACAATAAGAATGAGAAAACAAGTAATTAAGAAGAATCAAATATGAGAAATGTGGTTAAGGTTTCATTCTCCACCACTAGACATCATTAAGAATCAATTTCATATCTATCAACATTAATTAGCTATCAAAGTTAACAACCGTAGATAACAACAAGCTCTGTTACCCCAATCTTTCCTTAGTTCGTCATTAAATAGAACAAGCTCTCTATTTATCTCTAACTATCAAACAACCTAGAATAAGCTCTCTAAGTTCAATTTAATAGCAACTTTATGATGAGAAAGATAGGTTGATCTAAGCAACAAACACATAAGCTCGGATTGTTCAACTTAGGTTATGTTCCACTTTACAATTATTGAAAACTTGACCATAATCATTAATCACAAATTTCTACTTATGAATAGGAAATCAAGACAATTACACGGATCAAGACTCCTAAACTAGCATTAGACAATTATCAAGACTTATCTAGTTGGCCACCTAAACAAATCAAAACATCATAATGAACAATTTTAATGGAAGAACAAAAGCAACTTTGATAGAAAAGTAATGATAGATAGAATCTGAAAATCAATTACAAAACATGTCTAGGGCTTTGAAATCACCCTTAACCAAATAGAAGTTTAGCCTAGCATAGGCATAGATAATATATACATAAATCTAAAAAGAAAAACAAAAATAAAAATAAAAGTATGGAGAAGAAGAAGAAGAATGATGATCCTTGAGTCTCCTCAAAAGATGTCTAGTTTGTGGCTCAAAAGATGGTATTTATAGAGCTTTAAAACCCTGAGAATAAGTCCTTGCCGCACAAGTAAGCCTCGAGGTGCAAAAATCACGTTTTTGCCTTTTTTTTCAGATTTGCGATTAGGGTTTTTCTGGCCGCAGGGTTCTTTAGGAAGATCTTCTAGCGCTATTTTGAATGCCTATTTCTTATCCGATTTGGGCAACAAGCTTCAGAGGTCAAATTTACCTGATTGCTTTTCAACCAGAAATTGATATTTTTGACTCCCAAGTCTTCTTCCATCTTGTGATTATGATTTTGTAAGCTCTTTACCATCATTATTGACATCTTTTGACTTCATTCTCCTTATTGTACCTAAAATTCAAAAACATAATATAAGTAAACAAGATAAAGATCGAAGACATAACAAAAACTAAAGGTAGAAAGGCATAAAATGTATATTTTATGAGCTTATCAATTAATCACAAATTGCACTTATGAATAGGAAATCAAGACAATTACATGGATCATGACTCCTAAACTAGCATTAGACAATTATCAAGATTTATCTAGTTGGCCAGCTAAACAAATCAAAACATCATCATGAACAATTTTAATTGAAGAACATAAGCAACTTTGATAGAAAACAATGATAGATAGATTCTGAAATTAATTACATAACATGTCAAGGGCTTTGATAACTCGTATAATTATATAGTTTTTAGTTATGTTTTATTATTGTTTTGTGTCAAATACGAGTTATTATTGTTTATTCTAATTGTGTTTATGATCTTTTATATTTTTATGTATTTTGGTGTTTTTCACAAGTTTCTTTGAGTGATTTCAGATTACTAGAATTAAGGGCAAATCCAGTTCAGTTCCAGTTCCGACACCTTTTGCCATATCAGCTATATCTCGAGTTTCACTGAAGCAATAAGGCTGAAATTTGTAGCCATGCAAAGCTAAGAGGCATATCTATCTTTTTCATGTTTTACACTTCTTAAAACGGAGTCGTTTTCCCTAGCGAAATCGACCATCAAGTTGGCTGATGTGCAATGACATCTGTGCTGACATGTTTTCGTATTATGCCAATATCTTCTTATCCACATCAGAAAATGAGCTGATTCCAACGGCTATGGTTCCGTAACTGATAGGGGAACCTTTGTCTAGAAGACCATGTGATCAGATCAGGCCTCCAATATTGAAGAAATCGACCATCAAGGTGGCTGATGTGCAATGACGTCTGTGCTGACATGTTTTCGTATTTTGCCCATATCTGCTTAACCACATCAGCAAATGAGCTGATTCCAACGGCTATGGTTCCGTAACTGATAGGGGAACCTTTTTCTAGAAGACCATGTGATCAGATCAGGCCTCCAATATTGACGAAATCGACCATCAAGTTGGCTGATCAAAATCGTCATATACCTACCTTTGAAATTTGTAAAGCTTGTCTCTTGTCATTTAGCCCTCCAAAATGTGTATAAATAGAGGGCCTTGGATGATTGTAAGGGATCATATTGTACATAGGTAGGATATTAGCCATTTTAATAAAATTCTCTAAGTTTTCTTCTTCTTTCTTTTCTCTAGTTTTCTTTCTTTTCTCTAGTTTTCTTTTTCTTTAGAGAGAGCAAGAGGTTGGATAATTAATATTCTTCCTCTTCTTCTTTCTTTCTTTTATTTTCTTCTTAGATTTTCTTTAATTTTATGTTTATGTTTATAATGCCTATGCTAGGCTAAACTTCTATTTGGTTAAGGGTGATTTCAAAGCCCTAGACATGTTTTGTGATTGATTTTCAGATTCTATCTATCATTAATTTTCTATCAAAGTTGCTTATGTTCTTCTACAAGAATTGTTCATGATGTTGTCTAGATTTATTTAGGTGTACAACTAGATAGATCTTGATAATTATCTATTGCTAGTTTAGGAGTCTTGATCCGTGTAATTGTCTTGATTTCCTATTCATAAGTGGCAATTTGTGATTAATGATTATGGTTAAGTTTTCAATAATTGCAAAGTGGAACATAACCTAAGTTGAACAATCCGAGCTTATGTGTTTGTTGCTTAGATCAACCTATCTTTCTCATCATAAAGCTGCCATTAAATTGAATTTAGAAAGCTTATTCTAGGTTGTTTAATGGTTAGAGATTAAATAGAGAGCTTGTTCTATTTAACGACAAACTAAGGAAAGATTGGGGTAACAGAGCTTGTTGTTATCTACGGTTGTTAACTTTGATAGTTGGTTGATATTGATAGATCTGAAATTGATTCTTAATGATGTCTAGTGGTGGAGAATGAAACCTTAACCATATTTTTCATATTTGATTCTTCTTACTTATTTGTTTTCTTACATTTAGTTTGCTTATTTTTTATATTTATTTTTATTGGCTGGTTATACCGCCTAATTTAGTATATATATTTTTATTGGCTGGTTATACCGCCTAATTTAGTATATATATTTTTATTGGCTGGTTATACCGCCTAATTTAGTATATATATTTTTATTGGCTGGTTATACCGCCTTGCATCTTATTCTTATTATTTACTTTAGTTTAAATCTGGCTTCAAAAACCCTTTTTCTTTTATTGTTCTTGAATTTAAGTTTTAAACTATTAACTTATAAACTAAAACCCAATCCCTGAGGACTCGACCCTTGCTAACTACTATACTTACAATTGATCTTTTTAGTGCAAGGTTAAATAAGATACACTCTTTTGGGTGCATCAAATTTTTGGCGCCGTTGCCGGGGATTGTTTTCTTTAGTTTATTTGTTACTTGGTTTATTCTTATTTTCAGTTCTAATGAGTTTTATTTTCTTGTACATACAAGTTTTTCTTATCAAATTTTGAAAAAAAAAAAAAAAAAAAAAAAACGATGGAATTGAGCAATCTAACACTTGAAGAGTTGGTGGCATACATGAACATGGAAAATCAACAAGCCAATCCCACCTACCCAGTTCAACAATTGGCCATGGGAGGATGTCAAGGCCATCAAGTGTTCCAAGACCAACAGTATGATCATTACTCAAACACTTACCATGAGGGATGGTGGGATCATACTAATTATGGCTACTCAGAAAATTACCAAGAAGTAGATCCTTATGCCAATTACACTCATCCATCTAGCTTCAATCAATCATGGTCTCAAGAACCAGATCTTTTTCAACCACCACATATGACTCAAAACTCAGGTACTTCTTTAGAAGATCTTGTCTATTCTCTTGTTACTGATACTTTGCAATTTCAACAGGAAACAAGGGCAAGCATCCAGAGTTTGGAAAAGCAAATGATCCAATTGACTAGTAGTATGGTGGGATGGGTAGCACAAAGATCTGAAGAACTCCCTGCCCAAACGATGATTAACCTAAAGGAGAATGCTACTATTGTGACCTTGAGGAATGAGGAACAAGATGAGGATGAGACAGAATTAGAGATGGATTCTATTCTTGAGGATAATGAAGCCACAAATACAAATAAGAGTATTTCGGCACCTGAGGTAACGTTTGAGATTCCAATTTTTACTAATGTTTCTTCTCCATCTTTTCCTAGTAGATTCGCAAAGTTCAAGGAGGATGAACATGAACAAGACACGCTGGATACCTTAAACAGTTTGTTTGTGGATGTCATTCAACAAGTACCAAAAAATGCACCATTCCTCGATGAGATATGCACCACCAAGGATGATGGAATAATACTTGTAATGGAGAATGCATCCACTGTTGTGCAAAGAAAGCTTCCTCTCAAACGCATAAATTTGGAAAATTTCATGTATGAGCCTGACAAGCCTAAAATGCCAAGAAGGGGTGTTGGTTAGGTTCAAAACACTAAATCAAGTGCTAATTGGGGGAAGCAGCCTAATTAGTGAAAGCATTGCCAAACTGCCATCCTCAGATTTGCTCTCTTTTTCTTTATCTTTTTCTTATGTTTCTTTGCTAATTGTGTTTAGTGTTTCTAAGTTCATTTAGGCTGCATAAGTTTATTTTTTTTATTAGTTCTTTTCACTTACACATGATTCTTTCAATTGGGATTAATAGCATTACATTAATGACAATGTAAGAATTATGTGTGGGGGGAAGAATTTAGGATTTTATTTAGAGTGTTTTGTTTTTGAGTCTTTTTATGTTGTTTTTTCTTTCTGATCCTTGTTTTGAAAATAACTAGATGTAAATATAATTTTTAATTTTTTTAACCCCGGTTAAATGGCGGATAACGGTACTCCGTGATTATTTAAATCGGTTCCATCAGCTACCCACAAAACTGATATTGTATATAAATTTCTCTTCCAATTTCTCTTTCAATTTTTTTTTATTCTTTTTTTTCAGGATGGATGATATTCTCACAAGATTGCAGAAACGATTTCCTCCTTTTCCTCGAAATATTTTACTGAAGCTTTACCAAGTTCGACTTGAGAGATTAAGAATGCTTATGCACAAAGGGATTCCTGACGACATACGTTGGCTAATTGAAGCCAAGGTACGTGAAGATGAATATCTTCCTGTTTTGCATTTACCAGGTACAGGTAGAAGCACTTTTGCAAAGAAGCGACGAGCAAAGCGCATGAGTTCAAATTGCCACAAATGTGCACGATGGACGTGTAACGGTAAATGTCGTTCTATTGGGATTCCGTCCTCTAATCGAGATGATAAAATTGAATTCATTAAGGATGGACTGAGTAAGGAGAATTTGGGTAATATCCAACTTTCTCTTGAGACGCATCCTAGTGGAGACGTACAAAGAGAAATTCTTGATTTATGGCCGCAATTCCAAAGGGAATGGCAACATCTTGGGAATCTGATGTTAAAAGACCCTGTTTGCCAGCTTGTAAGAAAACTGGATGGGAAGCATATCCTCGACTCATAGAAGGCGTTTAAGCCGTTTCTGGACGTAAAACCAGAGGAAGATGTGAGCCACAATCACAACTACAATAAATGACTTCTCAGCTTTTGGTTTGATTTGCAATAACTTTATTTTGTTTTAATTTACGTGTTGTTCGATTTGTGTAATTATTCTCGTTTTTTTTATTTGTCTTTTACGGTTGATTTTTTCTTCTCTTTTTGATTTTCTTCCTGAAATCACGCAAAAATCTTTTGTTAGGTTAACATTTTCTTCTGACAGGTCAGATACACTTTCGGCGACATTATTACTCTTGTCTGATTCACTACTCAGTCCTCTATATATTACACCATGTACTCATTCTCTTTCAGGCACTCGAAAAAAAAAAATGGAAAGTACTTCATCCCAGCGCATTAAAAAAATTTGTGTCTTTGGAGGTGCTTATCCAGGGAAAAATAACATATTCGCTGATGAAGCCATAAGAGTTGGAGTAATACTTGCCCAACAAAAGATCCACTTGATTTATGGAGGCGGTAGTACGGGTTTAATGGGAGCAGTCGCTACAGCAGCACACGCCGGAGGAAGTCCAGTTCTAGGAATCGTGCCAAAACTATTCACAAGTTTTTGTGGACCTACCGTGGGTAAGGAAATACAAGTCTGGAGTGTCCCTGAACGGATAACAATCATGTACCATTCTGCCGATGCATTCATTGCTTTACCAGGAGGTCTGGGTACATTGGAAGAAATAGCTTGCGTGGCTTCTTGGTCATCTTTGGTCACAAATAAGAAACCCATTGGTTTGCTTAATATTAATGGTTATTTTAGTAATTTGCTTTTATATTTAGATAATGCTGTGGATAATGGATTCATGTTTTCAGAGGCAAGGAGAACCATAATTTCTGCTACAACCATTGAAGATTTACTTAAAAAGCTCCAAGCTTATGAGTGTTTATCTGCTACGGTTGTTTCGCAAACGCTCGGAAAAAGAAAAAGAGATATGGACGAGCAAGGAGTGGATTGCACTTTGTCTTTGTGACATTATCTAACATTTTGTTTGTTGTGTCTCAGTTATAATAAGTGGTTAGCAACCTCTGCAGGTAATATCTCCTAAATTCTACCTTTAGTAGGGGGTAAGGGACATATTTTGCTAATTAAAAAAAAAAAATTGATGTGTTTTAAGCCATTTAGAAGTATTCATTTTGAACAAGGTCTGAGTAAGGGAGACTTGAGACATACCTTGTCAGTTTGATTTCTTCTTTTCAAAAAAAAAAAAAAAAGAAAAAAAAAAGGTTTGTTGTGTTTTAAGCAATTTAGAAGTATTCATTCTGAACAAGGTCTGAGTAAGGGAGACTTGAGACATACCTTGTCAGTTTGATTTTAATCTTTTTATGTTTACTTGTTAATTTTTGTTTAGTATTTTAGGATTATTTAGGTTGCATGAGTTTGTTTTGTTTTGAGTCTTAGTTGTTCCTATTCTTACGTTATTAGTTCTTTTCTCTTACACATGATTCTTTCATTTGGGTTAATAGACTTACATTGAGGACAATGTAAGAATTAAGTGTGGGGGGAATGATTTAGGATTTCTTTTATTTTTGTCTACTATTTTTTTTTTTATGAGTCTTTATTATTATTATTATTTTTTTAGTGTGTTTTAATTCCTTTTTAATACAATGATGAGATATGAATTGCATAGGTCTAAACTGGTTATTAGTGAGAAGATTTTCATGAGAATTAAGCTTGATGTCAACCTTTTTATGAGCCAATGTTAATATGATATGTTGATTGAGAAAGAAGCATGTTTAGACTTAATCTGACTTGTACAATCATCCTTGTGAGTTTTTGAGCCTATAATGATTGATGCATTATACAAATCAATCTAATTTCTTTCTTGAGTGCTCTTATGATTACATGATTCTCTAGAACTTGCTTTAAACCGTTTGAGACTATATTGATACATGTGACAACATGAATATGATAGAGGCATTAGGATTATAACCAGAGCCAAACAGCCATCCATTATTAATGTTCTAAGAGAACATCCCCACTAGTGAGCCAATTTGAGCCTACATTAAATATGATGTTTTATTGGTAACCACAACTTACACCTAGCCTAAATATACTTATATCCTTACCCTTGTTCTAAAGATGGATTATATATTTTGAGACATATTGCAAAAAAAACAAGGGATATTTTTAGTTAAAAATTTGGGTTAGAAAAAAGAAATAAGTGTGGGGGGAAAAGAAAAGAAAAGTCAAGAGAAAAAGAAATGGAATACTGGCAAATACATTCCTATGTAAAAAAAAAAAATATGAATCATCTCTTGAATTTGTGGAAAAAGAAAAAGATGTTACAAAGTTGTTTAGAATGAAGAAAAGGCCCAACATGAATATCCGGCCTAGGTGACTATGTACTTGTAAAGAGTTTTGAGAAGTTTCTTTGTATAATCTTTTTATGTCTCTAAACTTTATGAACTCTTTGGAACCTTTGTGATATCTTTATCCTTTTGTTCTTCAACCACATTACAAACCCCTTGGCCCCATTACAACCTTGATTAAAGACCTCTTGATTTATGAAGTTGCATGATCTTTTAGTGGAGAATAGGTGGACAAGCAAGCATATGGTAGAAGTGTTTTCATGAGATTGATTGAGTGTAAACACTTTACCACTACTTTAAAGAGTGAAAATCAAGAGAGTATCCCATGTGAGAAGTTGAGATTAAATTTGAACATGCACTATTTTGATTGAGATATGTTATGCTAATATTGGCTTAACTCAAACAATTTACATTCAAGCTTGATTTTTTGTGAAATTCTTTAAGCTATTGATTAGTTTATAAGACTTGTTCAAAGATTGTCTCTAATTTGTATTGAAAGGATTAGGAGTAAATATTTTTAGTATATGCAGTTTATTTATATTTTAGTTTTTCAATGTTTGTGGGTATCGTTCTAGTAAACCCTCACGAGACTAAACTCGTCCACTAGGGACACCTAGGGGTTTAAAGGCTTGTGTCACATGCTAAGTGCCACCGTGATTTCCTACGAAAATGGATTAGATTAGATTTTCTTATTTTATTTTTATTGAGTCGTTGCTAGGGACTAGCAACAATCTAAGTGTGGGGGTGTGATAACTCGTATAATTATATAGTTTTTAGTTATGTTTTATTATTGTTTTGTGTCAAATACGAGTTATTATTGTTTATTCTAATTGTGTTTATGATCTTTTATATTTTTATGTATTTTGGTGTTTTTCACAAGTTTCTTTGAGTGATTTCAGATTACTAGAATTAAGGGCAAATCCAGTTCAGTTCCAGTTCCGACACCTTTTGCCATATCAGCTATATCTCGAGTTTCACTGAAGCAATAAGGCTGAAATTTGTAGCCATGCAAAGCTAAGAGGCATATCTATCTTTTTCATGTTTTACACTTCTTAAAACGGAGTCGTTTTCCCTAGCGAAATCGACCATCAAGTTGGCTGATGTGCAATGACATCTGTGCTGACATGTTTTCGTATTATGCCAATATCTTCTTATCCACATCAGAAAATGAGCTGATTCCAACGGCTATGGTTCCGTAACTGATAGGGGAACCTTTGTCTAGAAGACCATGTGATCAGATCAGGCCTCCAATATTGAAGAAATCGACCATCAAGGTGGCTGATGTGCAATGACGTCTGTGCTGACATGTTTTCGTATTTTGCCCATATCTGCTTAACCACATCAGCAAATGAGCTGATTCCAACGGCTATGGTTCCGTAACTGATAGGGGAACCTTTTTCTAGAAGACCATGTGATCAGATCAGGCCTCCAATATTGACGAAATCGACCATCAAGTTGGCTGATCAAAATCGTCATATACCTACCTTTGAAATTTGTAAAGCTTGTCTCTTGTCATTTAGCCCTCCAAAATGTGTATAAATAGAGGGCCTTGGATGATTGTAAGGGATCATATTGTACATAGGTAGGATATTAGCCATTTTAATAAAATTCTCTAAGTTTTCTTCTTCTTTCTTTTCTCTAGTTTTCTTTCTTTTCTCTAGTTTTCTTTTTCTTTAGAGAGAGCAAGAGGTTGGATAATTAATATTCTTCCTCTTCTTCTTTCTTTCTTTTATTTTCTTCTTAGATTTTCTTTAATTTTATGTTTATGTTTATAATGCCTATGCTAGGCTAAACTTCTATTTGGTTAAGGGTGATTTCAAAGCCCTAGACATGTTTTGTGATTGATTTTCAGATTCTATCTATCATTAATTTTCTATCAAAGTTGCTTATGTTCTTCTACAAGAATTGTTCATGATGTTGTCTAGATTTATTTAGGTGTACAACTAGATAGATCTTGATAATTATCTATTGCTAGTTTAGGAGTCTTGATCCGTGTAATTGTCTTGATTTCCTATTCATAAGTGGCAATTTGTGATTAATGATTATGGTTAAGTTTTCAATAATTGCAAAGTGGAACATAACCTAAGTTGAACAATCCGAGCTTATGTGTTTGTTGCTTAGATCAACCTATCTTTCTCATCATAAAGCTGCCATTAAATTGAATTTAGAAAGCTTATTCTAGGTTGTTTAATGGTTAGAGATTAAATAGAGAGCTTGTTCTATTTAACGACAAACTAAGGAAAGATTGGGGTAACAGAGCTTGTTGTTATCTACGGTTGTTAACTTTGATAGTTGGTTGATATTGATAGATCTGAAATTGATTCTTAATGATGTCTAGTGGTGGAGAATGAAACCTTAACCATATTTTTCATATTTGATTCTTCTTACTTATTTGTTTTCTTACATTTAGTTTGCTTATTTTTTATATTTATTTTTATTGGCTGGTTATACCGCCTAATTTGTATATTAACTTTGTTTTATTTTTATTGGCTGGTTATACCGCCTAATTTAGTATATATATTTTTATTGGCTGGTTATACCGCCTAATTTAGTATATATATTTTTATTGGCTGGTTATACCGCCTTGCATCTTATTCTTATTATTTACTTTAGTTTAAATCTGGCTTCAAAAACCCTTTTTCTTTTATTGTTCTTGAATTTAAGTTTTAAACTATTAACTTATAAACTAAAACCCAATCCCTGAGGACTCGACCCTTGCTAACTACTATACTTACAATTGATCTTTTTAGTGCAAGGTTAAATAAGATACACTCTTTTGGGTGCATCAGGCTTTGAAATCACCCTTAACCAAATAGAAGTTTAGCCTAGCATAGGCATTGTAAACATAAACATAAAATTAAAGAGAATCTAAGAAGAAAATAAAAGAAAGAAAGAAGAAGAATAAGAAGAATATTAATTATCCAGCCTCTTGTTCTCTCCAAAACTCTAAAACAAAGAAGAAATCATAACTTTGATGCTTGGAGAGGTGTAAATATCGTTTGCCCCCTTGATCTCTATTTATAGGCAATAGCTAGGGCATCAAACAAGTGAATTTCAGCTCTCTCCCTTCAATAAATGCTGACTTGTGGCTAAAGTTAAGGAAAAGTGGCTGACTTTTGTGTTTTAAGGAAAGATATAAGCCTTGGTAGCCAAGTTTGAATAAAGTAGGAAAGTTTTAGTCAAAGCACTCTTTAATGAAGAGAGATTACAAACTTGCAGCCAAAGTAAGTGTAAGAAATGAAAGTCTTGGCTAATTTAATTCTCTTACTTTGACTAGGATTAGCTTTAAGGAAAGATACTTGCAATTAATGCAATTAATGCAAGTTGACAGCCACTAATCCTTCTTTGACAAGGATAAAAATGTCAGCTATGTTATTAAGAAAAAGATGTGATTTGCGGCTAGGGTTTTTTCTGCCACTAGGGTTTTTAGGGAGATATTCCAATGCAGATTTGGATGACCATTTCTTATCTGATTTAGGCCCATGACCAACCGTTAGAAAGGTAATCAAGTTATCTTCAAAAGTCAAGAAGGAAGTTTCTTCGAAAAAAGAGTCTAACATCATGTTTCCTTAGCAACAAGCTACGGATTTCAAATCTGTCTTCTTGCTTTGCACCAAGAATTTGATCTTTTTGACTCCTAATTCTTTTTCAATTTTGTGATTGTGATTTGTAAACTTTTTAATATCCTGATTGACATGTTTTGACTTCATCTCTTCCAAAATACCTACAAAGCATAAAAACCTAGTAAAATGTCAAGGAACTTAAGAATCAACACAAAGTTCAGTAGGAAAATGCATGAAATTAAGCACTTATCAAAGTCCCCCACACTTAATCTTTTGCTAGTCCTCAAGCAAAATCAAATAGAGACAAGGTAAGAAAACCGAATCTAGTTCACTTTCAATACAACTTATAGATAATCATTGAACATGTCTTACAAACTAATCAATAGTTTAAAGAGTTGCACAAAAAATCATGCTTGATAGTAAAGGGTTTGAGTTAAGTTAACATAACATATCTCAATCAAAATAGTGCATGTTCAAACTAAATCTCAACTTTTCACATGGGATACTCTCATGATTTTCATTTTTTAAAGTAGTGGTAAAGTGTTTACACTCAATCAATCTCATGAAAACAGTTCTACCATATACTTGCTTGTCCACCTATTATCCACTATTTAGATCAGGCAACTCCTTGAATCGAAAGGTCTTTATTCAAGGTTGTAATGGGGCCAAGGGGTAAGAAATGTGGTTAAAGAATAAAAGGAAAAGGATATTGATGCACCCAAAAGAGTGTATCTTATTTAACCTTGCACTAAAAAGATAAATTGTAAGTATAGTAGTTAGCAAGGGTCGAGTCCTCAGGGATTGGGTTTTAGTTTATAAGTTAATAGTTTAAAACTTAAATTCAAGAACAATAAAAGAAAAGGGGTTTTTGAAGCCAGATTTAAACTAAAGTAAATAATAAGAATAAAATGCAAGGCGGTATAACCAGCCAATAAAAATAAATATAAAAAATAAGCAAACTAAAAGTAAGAAAACAAGTAAGTAAGAAGAATCAAATATGAAAAATATGGTTAAGGTTTCATTCACCACCACTAGACATCATTAAGAATCAATTTCAGATCTATCAATATCAACCAACTATCAAAGTTAACAACCGTAGATAACAACAAGCTCTGTTACCCCAATCTTTCCTTAGTTTGTCCTTAAATAGAACAAGCTCTCTATTTAATCTCTAACCATTAAACAACCTAGAATAAGCTCTCTAGATTCAATTTAATGGCAGCTTTATGATGAGAAAGATAGGTTGATCTAAGCAACAAACACATAAGCTCGGATTGTTCAACTTAGGTTATGTTCCACTTTGCAATTATTGAAAACTTGACCATAATCATTAATCACAAATTGCCACTTATGAATAGGAAATCAAGACAATTACACGGATCAAGACTCCTAAACTAGCAATAGATAATTATCAAGATCTATCTAGTTGTACACCTAAATAAATCAAGACAACATCATGAACAATTCTTGTAGAAGAACATAAGCAACTTTGATAGAAAATTAATGATAGATAGAATCTGAAAATCAATCACAAAACATGTCTAGGGCTTTGAAATCACCCTTAACCAAATAGAAGTTTAGCCTAGCATAGGCATTATAAACATAAACATAAAATTAAAGAAAATCTAAGAAGAAAATAAAAGAAAGAAAGAAGAAGAGGAAGAATATTAATTATCCAACCTCTTGCTCTCTCTAAAGAAAAAGAAAACTAGAGAAAAGAAAGAAAACTAGAGAAAAGAAAGAAGAAGAAAACTTAGAGAATTTTATTAAAATGGCTAATATCCTACCTATGTACAATATGATCCTCTACAATCATCCAAGGCCCTCTATTTATACACATTTTGGAAGGCTAAATGACAAGAGACAAGCTTTACAAATTTCAAAGGTAGGTATAATAGGTGGGTGAATTTTTCTAACAATTTTCGTCATATTGTATGACAATTTTGATCAGCCAACTTGATGGTCGATTTCGTCAATGTTGGAGGCCTGATCTGATCACATGGTCTTCTAGAAAAAGGTTCCCCTATCAGTTACGGATCCATAGCCGTTGGAATCAGCTCATTTTCTGATTTGGATAAGCAGATATGGGCAAAATACGAAAACATGTCAGCACAGACGTCATTGCACATCAGCCAACTTGATGGTTGATTTCGTCAATATTAGAGGTATGATCTGATCATATGGTCTTCTAGACAAAGGTTCCCGTATCAGTTACGGATCCATAGCCATTGGAATCAGCTCATTTGCTGATGTGGATAAGCAGATATGGGCAAAATACGAAAACAGGTCAGCACAGACGTCATTGCACATCAGCCAACTTGATGGTCGATTTCGCTAGGGAAAACGACTCCGTTTCAAGAAGTATAAAACATGAAAAAGATAGATATGCCTCTTAGCTTTGCACGGCTACAAATTTCAGCCTTATTGCTTCAGTGAAGCTCCAGATATAGCTGATATGGAAAAATGTGTCGGAACTGGAACTGAACTGGATTTGCCCTTAATTCTAGTAATCTGAAATCACTCAAAGAAACTTGTGAAAAACACCAAATTACATGAAAATATAAAAGATCATAAACACAATTAGACTAAACAATAATAACTCGTATTTGACACAAAACAATAATAAAACATAACTAAAAACTATATAATTATACGAGTTATCACACCCCCACACTTAGATTGTTGCTAGTCCCTAGCAACGACTCAATAAAAATAAAATAAGAAAATCTAATCTAATCCATTTTCGTAGGAAATCACGGTGGCACTTAGCATGTGACACAAGCCTTTAAACCCCTAGGTGTCCCTAGTGGACGAGTTTAGTCTCGTGAGGGTTTACTAGGACGATACCCACAAACATTGAAAACATAAGAAAAACTAAAAATAATAATTATAACTAATCCTTCCAATATAAATTTGAGATAATCATTGGACAAGTCTTAAAAACTAATCAATAGCTTAAAGAAATTCACAAAAAATCTTGCTTGAATGTAAATAGTTTGACTTAAGCCAATATTAACATAACATATTTCAATCAAAATAGTGCATATTCAAACTTAATCTCAACTTCTCACATGGGATACTCTCTTGATTTTCACTTTTTAAAGTAGTGGTAAAGTGTTTACACTCAATCAATCTCATGAAAACACTTCTACCATATGCTTGCTTGTCCACCTATTCTCCACTAAAAGATCATGCAACTTCATAAATCAAGAGGTCTTTAATCAAGGTTGTAATGGGGCCAAGGGGTTTGTAATGTGGTTGAAGAACAAAAGGATAAAGATATCACAAAGGTTCCAAAGAGTTCATAAAGTTTAGAGACATAAAAAAATTATACAAAGAAACTTCTCGAAACTCTTTACAAGTACATAGTCACCTAGGCCGGATATTCATGTTGGGCCTTTTCTTCATTCTAAACAACTTTGTAACATCTTTTTCTTTTTCCACAAATTCAAGAGATGATTCATATATATATATATATATATATATTTTTTACATAGGAATGTATTTTCCAGTATTCCATTTCTTTTTCTCTTGACTTTTCTTTTCTTTTCCCCCCACACTTATTTCTTGTTTCTAACCAAAAAATATCCCTTGTCTTTGCAACTTGTCTCAAATCATGCTAATTCATCTTTGGAACAAAGGTAAAGATATAAGTATATTTAGGTTAGGGACAAGTTATGGTTACCAAAGAGATAGCTTATTCAATGTAGGCTCAAATTGGTTCACTAAGGGTGTGTTCTCTTGGAACATCAATAAGGGATGGCTGTTTGGCTCTGGTTATAATCCTAATGCCTCTATCATATTCATGTTGTCACATGTATCAATATAGTCTCAAATGGTTTAAAGCAAGTTCTAGAGAATCATGTAATCATAAGAGCACTCAAGAAAGAAATTAGATTGATTTGTATAATGCATCAATCATTTTAGGCTCAAAAACTCACAATGATGATTATTGATAACTCGTATAATTATATAGTTTTTAGTTATGTTTTATTATTGTTTTGTGTCAAATACGAGTTATTATTGTTTAGTCTAATTGTGTTTATGATCTTTTATATTTTTATGTAATTTGGTGTTTTTCACAAGTTTCTTTGAGTGATTTCAGATTACTAGAATTAAGGGCAAATCCAGTTCAGTTCCAGTTCCGACACATTTTGCCATATCAGCTATATCTGGAGTTTCACTGAAGCAATAAGGCTGAAATTTGTAGCCATGCAAAGCTAAGAGGCATATCTATCTTTTGCATGTTTTATACTTCTTGAAACGGAGTCGTTTTCCCTAGCGAAATCGACAATCAAGTTGGCTGATGTGCAATGACGTCTGTGCTGACCTGTTTTCGTATTTTGCCCATATCTGCTTATCCACATCAGCAAATGAGCTGATTCCAATGGCTATGGATCCGTAACTGATACGGGAACCTTTGTCTAGAAGACCATATGATCAGATCAGGCCTCTAATATTAGCGAAATCGACCATCAAGTTGGCTGATGTGCAATGACGTCTGTGCTGACATGTTTTCGTATTTTGCCCATATCTGCTTATCCACATCAGCAAATGAGCTGATTCCAACGGCTATGGATCCGTAACTGATAGGGGAACCTTTTTCTAGAAGACCAAGTGATCAAATCAGGCCTCCAACATTGACGAAATCGACCATCAAGTTGGCTGATCAAAATTGTCATACAATATGACGAAAATTGTTAGAAAAATTCACCCACCTATTATACCTACCTTTGAAATTTGTAAAGCTTGTCTCTTGTCATTTAGCCTTCCAAAATGTGTATAAATAGAGGGCCTTGGATGATTGTAGAGGATCATATTGTACATAGGTAGGATATTAGCCATTGTAATAAAATTCTCTAAGTTTTCTTTTTCTTTCTTTTCTCTAGTTTTGTTTTTCTTTAGAAAGAGCAAGAGGTTGGATAATTAATATTCTTCTTCTTCTTCTTTCTTTCTTTTATTTTCTTCTTAGATTCTATTTAATTTTATGTTTATAATGCCTATGCTAGGCTAAACTTCTATTTGGTTAAGGGTGATTTCAAAGCCCTAGACATGTTTTGTGATTGATTTTCAGATTCTATCTATCATTAATTTTCTATCAAATTTGCTTATGTTCTTCTACAAGAATTGTTCATGATGTTGTCTTGATTTATTTAGGTGTACAACTAGATAGATCTTGATAATTATCTATTGCTAGTTTAGGAGTCTTGATCCGTGTAATTGTCTTGATTTCCTATTCATAAGTGGCAATTTGTGATTAATGATTATGGTCAAGTTTTCGATAATTGCAAAGTGGAACATAACCTAAGTTGAACAATCCGAGCTTATGTGTTTGTTGCTTAGATCAACCTATCTTTCTCATCATAAAGCTGCCATTAAATTGAATTTAGAGAGCTTATTCTAGGTTGTTTAATGGTTAGAGATTAAATAGAGAGCTTGTTCTATTTAAGGACAAACTAAGGAAAGATTGGGGTAACAGAGCTTGTTGTTATCTACGGTTGTTAACTTTGATAGTTGGTTGATATTGATAGATCTGAAATTGATTCTTAATGATGTCTAGTGGTGGAGAATGAAACCTTAACCATATTTTTCATATTTGATTCTTCTTACTTATTTGTTTTCTTACTTTTAGTTTACTTATTTTTTATATTTATTTTTATTGGCTGGTTATACCGCCTAATTTGTATATTAACTTTGTTTTATTTTTATTGGCTGGTTATACCGCCTAATTTAGTATATATATTTTTATTGGCTGGTTATACCGCCTTGCATCTTATTCTTATTATTTACTTAGTTTAAATCTGGCTTCAAAAACCCCTTTTCTTTTATTGTTTTCTTTGAACGCAAGTTATAAACTAATAACTCATAAATTAAAACCCAATCCCTGAGGACTCGACCCTTGCTAATCATTATACTTACAATTGATCTTTTTAGTGCAAGGTTAAATAAGATACACTCTTTTGGGTGCATCAAATTTTTGGCGCCGTTGCCGGGGATTGCTTTCTTTAGTTTATTTGTTACTTGGTTTATTCTTATTTTCAGTTCTAATTAGTTTTATTTTCTTGTACATACAAGTTTTTCTTATCAAATTTTGAAAAAAAAGAAAAAAAAACGATGGAATTGAGCAATCTAACACTTGAAGAGTTGGTGGCATACATGAACATGGAGAATCAAAAAGCCAATCTCACCTCCCCAGTTCAACAATTGGCCATGGGAGGATGTCAAGGCCATCAAGTGTTCCAAGACCAACAGTATGATCATTACTCAAACACTTACCATGAGGGATGGTGGGATCATACTAATTATGGCTACTCGAAAAATTACCAAGAAGTAGATCCTTATGCCAATTACACTCATCCATCTAGCTTCAATCAATCATGGTCCCAAGAACCAGATCTTTTTCAACCACCACATATGACTCAAAACTCAGGTACTTCTTTAGAAGATCTTGTCGATTCTCTTGTTACTAATACTTTGCAATTTCAACAGGAAACAAGGGCAAGTATCCAGAGTTTGGAAAGGCAAATGAGCCTATTGGCTAGTAGTATGGTGGTATGGGTAGCACAAAGATCTGAAGAACTCCCTGCCCAAACAATGATTAACCCAAAAGAGAATGCTACTATTGTGACCTTGAGGAATGAGGAACAAGATGAGGATGAGACAAAATTAGAGATGAATTCTATTCTTGAGGATAATGAAGCCAATGATCCAAATAAGAGTATTTCGGCACCTGAGGTAACGTTTGAGATTCCAATTTTTACTAATGTTTCTTCTCCACCTTTTCCTAGTAGATTCGCAAAGTTCAAGGAGGATGAACATGAACAAGACACGCTGGAAACCTTAAACAGTTTGTTTGTGGATGTCATTCAACAAGTACCAAAAGATGCACCATTCCTCGATGAGATATGCACCACCAAGGATGATGGAATAATACTTGTAATGGAGAATGCATCCACTGTTGTGCAAAGAAAGCTTCCTCTCAAACGCATATATTTGGGAAATTTCATGTATGAGCCTGACAAGCCTAAAAAGCCAAGAAAGGGTGTTGGTTAGATTCAAAACACTAACTCAAGTGTTAATTGGGAAGGCAGCCCAATTAAAGATGAAATTACCAACCTTCCATATTCAGATTTGCTTTCTCTTTCTTTTCCTTTTTCTTTTATTATTTTTATTGTTTTTATTTTTATTTCTTATGTTTCTTTGTTATTTGTGTTTACTGTTTTTAAGTTCATTTAGGCTGCATAAGTTTCTTTTGTTTAATAGTTCTTTTCTCTTACATATAATTCTTGCATTGCGGGATAATAGCATTACATTAATGACAATGTAAGAATTATGTGTGGGGGGAAGAATTTAGGATTTTATTTAGAGTGTTTTGTTTTTGAGTCTTTTTATGTTGTTTTTTTTCTTTCTGATCCTTGTTTTGAAAATAACTAGATGTAAATATAATTTTTATTTTTTTAACCCCGGTTAAATGGCGGATAACGGTACTCCGTGATTATTTAAACCGGTTCCATCAGCTACCCACAAAACTGATATTGTATATAAATTTCTCTTTCAATTTCTCTTTCATTTTTTTTTCTTTTGTCAGAATGGATGATATTCTCACAAGATTGCAGAAACGATTTCCTCCTTTTCCTCGAAATATTTTACTGAAGCTTTACCAAGTTCGATTTGAAAGATTAAGAATGCTTATGCACAAAGGGATTCCTGGAGACATACGTTGGATAATTGAAGCCAAGGTACGTGAAGATGAATATCTTCCTGTTTTGCATTTACCAGGTACAGGTAGAAGCACTTTTGCAAAGAAGCGACGAGCAAAGCGCATGAGTTCAAATTGCCACAAATGTGCACGATGGACGTGTAACGGTAAATGTCGTTCTATTGGGATTCCGTCCTCTAATCGAGATGATAAAATTGAATTCATTAAGGATGGACTGAGTAAGGAGAATTTGGGTAATATCCAACTTTCTCTTGAGACGCATCCTAGTGGAGACGTACAAAGAGAAATTCTTGATTTATGGCCGCAATTCCAAAGGGAATGGCAACATCTTGGGAATCTGATGTTAAAAGACCTTGTTTGCCAGCTTGTAAGAAAACTGCATGGGAAGCATATCCTCGACTCATAGAAGGCGTTTAAGCCGTTTCTGGACGTAAAACCAGAGGAAGATGTGAGCCACAATCACAACTACAATAAATGACTTCTCAGCTTTTGGTTTGATTTGCAATAACTTTATTTTGGTTTAATTTACGTGTTGTTCTTGTGTAATTATTCTCGTTTTTTTTATTTGTCTTTTACGGTTGATTTTTTTTTCTCTTTTTGATTTTCTTCCTGAAATCACGCAAAAATCTTTTGTTAGGTTAACATTTTCTTCTGACAGGTCAGATACACTTTCGGTGACATTATTACTCTTGTCTGATTCACTACTCAGTCCTCTATATATTACACCATGTACTCATTCTCTTTCAGGCACTCGAAAAAAAGAAAAAAAAAGAAAAAAAAAATGGAAAGTACTTCGTCCCAACGCATTAAAAAAATTTGTGTTTTTGGAGGTGCTTATCCAGGGAAAAATAACATATTCGCTGATGAAGCCATAAGAGTTGGAGTAATACTTGCCCAACAAAAGATCCAGTTGATTTATGGAGGCGGTAGTACGGGTTTAATGGGAGCAGTCGCTACAGCAGCACACGCCGGAGGAAGTCCAGTTCTAGGAATCGTGCCAAAACTATTCACAGATTTTTGTGGACCTACCTTGGGTAAGGAAATACAAGTCTGGAGTATCCCTGAACGGATAACAATCATGTACCATTCTGCCGATGCATTCATTGCTTTACCAGGAGGTCTGGGTACATTGGAAGAAATAGCTTGCGTGGCTTCTTGGTCATCTTTGGTCACAAATAAGAAACCCATTGGTTTGCTTAATATTAATGGTTATTTTAGTAATTTGCTTTCATATTTAGATAATGCTGTGGATAATGGATTCATGTTTTCAGAGGCAAGGAGAACCATAATTTCTGCTACAACCATTGAAGATTTACTCAAAAAGCTCCAAGCTTATGAGTATTTATCTGCTACGGTTGTTTCGCAAACGCTCGGAAAAAGAAAAAGAGATATGGACGAGCAAGGAGTGGATTGCACTTTGTCTTTGTGACATTATCTAACATTTTGTTTGTTGTGTCTCAGTTATAATAAGTGGTTAGCAACCTCTACAGGTAATATCTCCTAAATTTTACCTTCTTAAAAAAAAAAAAAAAAGTTTGTTCTGTTTTAAGCAATTTAGAAGTATTCATTCTGAACAAGGTCTGAGTAAGGGAGACTTGAGACATACCTTGTCAGTTTGATTTCTTCTTTTCAAAAAAAAAAAAAAAAGTTTGTTGTGTTTTAAGCAATTTAGAAGTATTCATTCTGAACAAGGTCTGAGTAAGGGAGACTTGAGACATACCTTATCAGTTTGATTTTAATCTTTTTACGTTTACTTGTTAATTTTTGTTTAGTATTTTAGGATTATTTAGGTTGCATGAGTTTGTTTTGTTTTGAGTCTAGTTATTCCTATTCTTATGTTATTAGTTCTTTTCTCTTACACATGATTCTTTCATTTGGGTTAATAGACTTACATTGAGGACAATGTAAGAATTAAGTGTGGGGGGAATGATTTAGGATTTCTTTTATTTTTGTCTACTATTTTTTTTTATGAGTCTTTGTTATTATTATTATTTTTTAGTGTGTTTTAGTTCCTTTTTAATACAATGATGAGATATGAATTGCATAAGTCTAAAACATATTTATTAGTGAGAAGATTTTCATGAGAATTGAGCTTGATGTCAACCTTTTTATGAGCCAATGTTAATATGATATGTTGATTGAGAAAGAAGCATGTTTAGACTTAATCTGACTTGTATAATCATTCTTGTGAGTTTTTGAGCCTAAAATGATTGATGCATTATACAAATCAATCTAATTTCTTTCTTGAGTGCTCTTATGATTACATGATTCTCTAGAACTTGCTTTAAACCGTTTGAGACTATATTGATGCATGTGACAACATGAATATGATAGAGGCAATAGGATTTTTAGCCAGGGCCAAACAACCATCCCTTATTGATGTTCCAAGAGAACACACCCTTAGTGAACCAATTTGAGCCTACATTGAATAAGCTATCTCTTTGGTAACCATAACTTGTCCCTAACCTAAATATACTTATATCTTTACCTTTGTTCCAAAGATGAATTAGCATGATTTGAGACAAGTTGCAAAGACAAGGGATATTTTTTGGTTAGAAACAAGAAATAAGTGTGGGGGGAAAAGAAAAGAAAAGTCAAGAGAAAAAGAAATGGAATACTGGCAAATACATTCCTATATAAAAAAAAAATGAATCATCTCTTGAATTTGTGGAAAAATAAAAAGATGTTACAAAGTTGTTTAAAATGAAGAAAAGGCCCAACATGAATATCCGGCCTAGGTGACTATGTACTTGTAAAGAGTTTTGAGAAGTTTCTTTGTATAATCTTTTTATGTCTCTAAACTTTATGAACTCTTTGGAACCTTTCTGATATCTTTATCCTTTTGTTCTTCAACCACATTACAAACCCCTTGGCCCCATTACAACCTTGATTAAAGACCTCTTGATTTATGAAGTTGCATGATCTTTTAGTGGAGAATAGGTGGACAAGCAAGCATATGGTAGAAGTGTTTTCATGAGATTGATTGAGTGTAAACACTTTACCACTACTTTAAAGAGTGAAAATCAAGAGAGTATCCCATGTGAGAAGTTGAGATTAAATTTGAACATGCACTATTTTGATTGAGATATGTTATGCTAATATTGGCTTAACTCAAACAATTTACATTCAAGCATGATTTTTTGTGAAATTTTTTAAGCTATTGATTAGTTTATAAGACTTGTTCAAATATTGTCTCTAATTTGTATTGAAAGGATTAGGAGTAAATATTTTTAGTATATGTAGTTTATTTATATGAAGTTTATTTATATTTTAATTTTTCAATGTTTGTGGGTATCGTTCTAGTAAACCCTCACGAGACTAAACTCGTCCACTAGGGACACCTAGGGGTTTAAAGGCTTGTGTCACATGCTAAGTGCCACCGTGATTTCCTACGAAAGTGGATTAGATTAGATTTTCTTATTTTATTTTTATTGAGTCGTTGCTAGGGACTAGCAACAATCTAAGTGTGGGGGTGTGATAACTCGTATAATTATATAGTTTTTAGTTATGTTTTATTATTGTTTTGTGTCAAATACGAGTTATTATTGTTTAGTCTAATTGTGTTTATGATCTTTTATATTTTTATGTAATTTGGTGTTTTTCACAAGTTTCTTTGAGTGATTTCAGATTACTAGAATTAAGGGCAAATCCAGTTCAGTTCCAGTTCCGACACATTTTGCCATATCAGCTATATCTGGAGTTTCACTGAAGCAATAAGGCTGAAATTTGTAGCCGTGCAAAGCTAAGAGGCATATCTATCTTTTGTATGTTTTATACTTCTTGAAACGGAGTCGTTTTCCCTAGCGAAATCGACAATCAAGTTGGCTGATGTGCAATGACGTCTGTGCTGACCTGTTTTCGTATTTTGCCCATATCTGCTTATCCACATCAGCAAATGAGCCGATTCCAATGGCTATGGATCCGTAACTGATACGGGAACCTTTGTCTAGAAGACCATATGATCAGATCAGGCCTCTAATATTAGCGAAATCGACCATCAAGTTGGCTGATGTGCAATGACGTCTGTGCTGACCTGTTTTTGTATTTTGCCCATATCTGCTTATCCACATCAGCAAATGAGCTGATTCCAACGGCTATGGATCCGTAACTGATAGGGGAACCTTTTTCTAGAAGACCATGTGATCAGATCAGGCCTCCAACATTGACGAAATCGACCATCAAGTTGGCTGATCAAAATTGTCATACAATATGACGAAAATTGTTAGAAAAATTCACCCACCTATTATACCTACCTTTGAAATTTGTAAAGCTTGTCTCTTGTCATTTAGCCTTCCAAAATGTGTATAAATAGAGGGCCTTGGATGATTGTAGAGGATCATATTGTACATAGGTAGGATATTAGCCATTGTAATAAAATTCTCTAAGTTTTCTTTTTCTTTCTTTTCTCTAGTTTTGTTTTTCTTTAGAAAGAGCAAGAGGTTGGATAATTAATATTCTTCTTCTTCTTCTTTCTTTCTTTTATTTTCTTCTTAGATTCTATTTAATTTTATGCTTATAATGCCTATGCTAGGCTAAACTTCTATTTGGTTAAGGGTGATTTCAAAGCCCTAGACATGTTTTGTGATTGATTTTCAGATTCTATCTATCATTAATTTTCTATCAAAGTTGCTTATGTTCTTCTACAAGAATTGTTCATGATGTTGTCTTGATTTATTTAGGTGTACAACTAGATAGATCTTGATAATTATCTATTGCTAGTTTAGGAGTCTTGATCCGTGTAATTGTCTTGATTTCCTATTCATAAGTGGCAATTTGTGATTAATGATTATGGTCAAGTTTTCGATAATTGCAAAGTGGAACATAACCTAAGTTGAACAATCCGAGCTTATGTGTTTGTTGCTTAGATCAACCTATCTTTCTCATCATAAAGCTGCCATTAAATTGAATTTAGAGAGCTTATTCTAGGTTGTTTAATGGTTAGAGATTAAATAGAGAGCTTGTTCTATTTAACGACAAACTAAGGAAAGATTGGGGTAACAGAGCTTGTTGTTATCTACGGTTGTTAACTTTGATAGTTGGTTGATATTGATAGATCTGAAATTGATTCTTAATGATGTCTAGTGGTGGAGAATGAAACCTTAACCATATTTTTCATATTTGATTCTTCTTACTTATTTGTTTTCTTACTTTTAGTTTACTTATTTTTTATATTTATTTTTATTGGCTGGTTATACCGCCTAATTTGTATATTAACTTTGTTTTATTTTTATTGGCTGGTTATACCGCCTAATTTAGTATATATATTTTTATTGGCTGGTTATACCGCCTAATTTAGTATATATATTTTTATTGGCTGGTTATACCGCCTTGCATCTTATTCTTATTATTTACTTAGTTTAAATTTGGCTTCAAAAACCCCTTTTCTTTTATTGTTTTCTTTGAACGCAAGTTATAAACTAATAACTCATAAATTAAAACCCAATCCCTGAGGACTCGACCCTTGCTAATCATTATACTTACAATTGATCTTTTTAGTGCAAGGTTAAATAAGATACACTCTTTTGGGTGCATCAATTATACAAGTCAGTTTTAAGTCTAAACATGCTTCTTTCTCAATCAACATATCATATTAACATTGGCTCATAAAAATTAGTATCAAGCTTAATTCTCATGAAAATCTTCTCACTAGTAACCAGTTTAGACCTATGCAATTCATATCTCATCATAGTATTGAAAAGGAACTAAAACACACTAAAAATAATAATAAAGACTCATTAAAAAAAAATTGTAGACAAAAATAAAAGAAATCCTAAATCATTCCCCCCACACTTAATTCTTACATTGTCCACAATGTAAGTCTATTAACCCAAATGAAAGAATCATGTGTAAGAGAAAAGAACTAATAACATAAGAATAGGAACAACTAAGACTCAAAACAAAACAAAACAAACCCATGCAACCTAAATAATCCTAAAATTCTAAACAAAAATTAACAAGTAAACATAAAAAATAAAAATAAAAATAATAAAAATAATAAAAGAAAAAGGAAAAGAAAGAGAAAGCAAATCTGAATATGAAAGGTTGGCAATTTCTTCTTTAATTGGGCTGCCTTCCCAATTAACACTTGAGTTAGTGTTTTGAATCTAACCAACACCCCTTCTTGGCATTTTAGGCTTGTCAGGCTCATACATGAAATTTCCCAAATTTATGCGTTTGAGAGGAAGCTTTCTTTGCACAACAGTGGATGCATTCTCCATTACAAGTATTATTCCATCATCCTTTGTGGTGCATATTGATAACTCGTATAATTATATAGTTTTTAGTTATGTTTTATTATTGTTTTGTGTCAAATACGAGTTATTATTGTTTAGTCTAATTGTGTTTATGATCTTTTATATTTTTATGTAATTTGGTGTTTTTCACAAGTTTCTTTGAGTGATTTCAGATTACTAGAATTAAGGGCAAATCCAGTTCAGTTCCAGTTCCGACACCTTTTGCCATATCAGCTATATCTGGAGTTTCACTGAAGCAATAAGGCTGAAATTTGTAGTCGTGCAAAGCTAAGAGGCATATCTATCTTTTTCATGTTTTACACTTCTTGAAACGGAGTCGTTTTCCCTAGCGAAATCGACCATCAAGTTGGCTGATGTGCAATGACGTCTGTGCTGACCTGCTTTCGTATTTTGCCCATATCTTCTTATCCACATCAGCAAATGAGCTGATTCCAACGGCTATGGATCCGTAACTGATAGGGGAACCTTTTTCTAGAAGACCATGTGATCAGATCAGGCCTCCAACATTGACGAAATCGACCATCAAGTTGGCTGATCAAAATTGTCATACAATATGACGAAAATTGTTAGAAAAATTCACCCACCTATTATACCTACCTTTGAAATTTGTAAAGCTTGTCTCTTGTCATTTAGCCTTCCAAAATGTGTATAAATAGAGGGCCTTGGATGATTGTAGAGGATCATATTGTACATAGGTAGGATATTAGCCATTTTAATAAAATTCTCTAAGTTTTCTTCTTCTTTCTTTTCTCTAGTTTTCTTTCTTTTCTCTAGTTTTCTTTTTCTTTAGAGAGAGCAAGAGGTTGGATAATTAATATTCTTCCTCTTCTTCTTTCTTTCTTTTATTTTCTTCTTAGATTTTCTTTAATTTTATGTTTATGTTTATAATGCCTATGCTAGGCTAAACTTCTATTTGGTTAAGGGTGATTTCAAAGCCCTAGACATGTTTTGTGATTGATTTTCAGATTCTATCTATCATTAATTTTCTATCAAAGTTGCTTATGTTCTTCTACAAGAATTGTTCATGATGTTGTCTTGATTTATTTAGGTGTACAACTAGATAGATCTTGATAATTATCTATTGCTAGTTTAGGAGTCTTGATCCGTGTAATTGTCTTGATTTCCTATTCATAAGTGGCAATTTGTGATTAATGATTATGGTCAAGTTTTCAATAATTGCAAAGTGGAACATAACCTAAGTTGAACAATCCGAGCTTATGTGTTTGTTGCTTAGATCAACCTATCTTTCTCATCATAAAGCTGCCATTAAATTGAATTTAGAGAGCTTATTCTAGGTTGTTTAATGGTTAGAGATTAAATAGAGAGCTTGTTCTATTTAACGACAAACTAAGGAAAGATTGGGGTAACAGAGCTTGTTGTTATCTACGGTTGTTAACTTTGATAGTTGGTTGATATTGATAGATCTGAAATTGATTCTTAATGATGTCTAGTGGTGGAGAATGAAACCTTAACCATATTTTTCATATTTGATTCTTCTTACTTACTTGTTTTCTTACTTTTCTAGTTTGCTTATTTTTAAAAAGTATATTTATTTTTATTGGCTGGTTATACCACCTAATTTGTATATTAACTTTGTTTTATTTTTATTGGCTGGTTATACCGCCTAATTTAGTATATATATTGGCTGGTTATACCGCCTAATTTAGTATATATATTTTTATTGGCTGGTTATACCGCCTTGCATCTTATTCTTATTATTTACTTTAGTTTAAATCTGGCTTCAAAAACCCCTTTTCTTTTATTGTTCTTGAATTTAAGTTTTAAACTATTAACTTATAAACTAAAACCCAATCCCTGAGGACTCGACCCTTGCTAACTACTATACTTACAATTTATCTTTTTAGTGCAAGGTTAAATAAGATACACTCTTTTGGGTGCATCAAATTTTTGGCGCCGTTGCCGGGGATTGCTTTCTTTAGTTTATTTGTTACTTGGTTTATTCTTATTTTCAGTTCTAATTAGTTTTATTTTCTTGTACATACAAGTTTTTCTTTTCAAATTTAAAAAAAAAAAAACAATGGAATTGAGCAATCTAACACTTGAAGAGTTGGTGGCATACATGAACATGGAGAATCAACAAGCCAATCTCACCTCCCCAGTTCAACAATTGGCCATGGGAGGATGTCAAGGCCATCAAGGGTTCCAAGACCAACAGTATGATCGTTACTCAAAAACTTACCATGAGGGATGGTGGGATCATACTAATTATGGCTACTCGAAAAATTACCAAGAATTAGATCCTTATGCCAATTACACTCATCCATCTAGCTTCAATGAATCATGGTCTCAAGAACCAGATCTTTTTCAACCACCACATATGACTCAAAACTCAGGTACTTCTTTAGAAGATCTTGTCTATTCTCTTGTTACTGATTCTTTGCAATTTCAACAGGAAACAAGGGCAAGCATCCAGAGTTTGGAAAAGCAAATGAGCCAATTGACTAGTAGTATGGTGGGATGGGTAGCACAAAGATCTGAAGAACTCCCTGCCCAAACGATGATTAACCCAAAGGAGAATGCTACTATTGTGACCTTGAGGAATGAGGAACAAGATGAGGATGAGACAAAATTAGAGATGGATTCTATTCTTGAGGATAATGAAGCCACAAATCCAAATAAGAGTATTTCGGCACCTGAGGTAACGTTTAAGGTTCCACTTTTTACTAATGTTTCTTCTCCACCTTTTCCTAGTAGATTTGCAAAGTTCATGGAGGAAGAACATGAACAACACATGCCAGAAACCTTAAACAACTTGTTTGTGGATGCCATTCAACAAGTATCAAAATATGCTCCATTCCTCGATGAGATATGCACCACAAAGGATGATGGAATAATACTTGTAATGGAGAATGCATCCACTGTTGTGCAAAGAAAGCTTCCTCTCAAACGCATAAATTTGGAAAATTTCATGTATGAGCCTGACAAGCCTAAAAAGCCAAGAAGGGGTGTTGGTTAGGTTCAAAACACTAACTCAAGTGTTAATTGGGAAGGCAACCCAATTAAAGATGAAATTGCCAACCTTCCATATTCAGATTTGCTTTCTCTTTCTCTTTCTTTTCCTTTTTCTTTTATTATTTTTATTATTTTTATTTCTTATGTTTCTTTGTTAATTGTGTTTACTGCTTTTAAATTCATTTAGGCTGCATAAGTTTCTTTTGTTTAATAGTTCTTTTCTCTTACATATAATTCTTGCATTGGGGGATAATAGCATTACATTAATGACAATGTAAGAATTATGTGTGGGGGGAAGAATTTAGGATTTTATTTAGAGTTTTTTGTTTTTGAGTCTTTTTATGTTGTTTTTCTTTCTGATCCTTGTTTTGAAAATAACTAGATGTAAATATAATTTTTAATTTTTTTACCCCGGTTAAATGGCGGATAACGGTACTCCGTGATTATTTAAGTCGGTTCCATCAGCTACCCACAAAATTGATATTGTATATAAATTTCTCTTCCAATTTCTCTTTCAATTTTTTTTCATTTTTTTTCAGGATGGATGATATTCTCACAAGATTGCAGAAACGATTTCCTCCTTTTCCTCGAAATATTTTATTGAAGCTTTACCAAGTTCGGTTTGAAAGATTAAGAATGCTTATGCACAAAGGGATTCCTGAAGACATACGTTGGATAATTGAAGCCAAGGTACGTGAAGATGAATATCTTCCTGTTTTGCATTTACCAGGTACAGGTAGAAGCACTTTTGCAAAGAAGCGACGAGCAAAGCGCATGAGTTCAAATTGCCACAAATGTGCACGATGGACGTGTAACGGTAAATGTCGTTCTATTGGGATTCCGTCCTCTAATCGAGATGATAAAATTGAATTCATTAAGGATGGACTGAGTAAGGAGAATTTGGGTAATATCCAACTTTCTCTTGAGACGCATCCTAGTGGAGACGTACAAAGAGAAATTCTTGATTTATGGTCGCAATTCCAAAGGGAATGGCAACATCTTGGGAATCTGATGTTAAAAGACCCTGTTTGCCAGCTTGTAAGAAAACTGGATGGGAAGCATATCCTCGACTCATAGAAGGCGTTTAAGCCGTTTCTGGACGTAAAACCAGAGGAAGATGTGAGCCACAATCACAACTACAATAAACGACTCTTAAGCTTTTGGTTTGATTTGCAATAACTTTATTTTGGTTTAATTTACGTGTTGTTCGATTTGTGTAATTATTGTCGTTTTTTTTTTATTTGTCTTTTACGGTTGATTTTTTTCTTCTCTTTTTGATTTTCTTCCTGAAATCACGCAAAAATCTTTTGTTAGGTTAACATTTTCTTCTGACAGGTCAGATACACTTTCGGCGACATTATTACTCTTGTCTGATTCACTACTCAGTCCTCTATATATTACACCATGTACTCATTCTCTTTCAGGCACTCGAAAAAAAAAATGGAAAGTACTTCGTCCCAGCGCATAAAATTTTTTTTTGTCTTTGGAGGTGCTTATCCAGGGAAAAATAACATATTCGCTGATGAAGCCATAAGAGTTGGAGTAATACTTGCCCAACAAAAGATCCACTTGATTTATGGAGGCGGTAGTACGGGTTTAATGGGAGCAGTCGCTACAGCAGCACACGCCGGAGGAAGTCCAGTTCTAGGAATCGTGCCAAACTATTCACAAGTTTTTGTGGACCTACCGTGGGTAAGGAAATACAAGTCTGGAGTGTCCCTGAACGGATAACAATCATGTACCATTCTGCCGATGCATTCATTGCTTTACCAGGAGGTCTGGGTACATTGGAAGAAATAGCTTGCGTGGCTTCTTGGTCATCTTTGGTCACAAATAAGAAACCCATTGGTTTGCTTAATATTAATGGTTATTTTTGTAATTTGCTTTCATATTTAGATAATGCTGTGGATAATGGATTCATGTTTTCAGAGGCGAGGAGAACCATAATTTCTGCTACAACCATTGAAGATTTACTCAAAAAGCTCCAAGCTTATGAGTATTTATCTGCTACGGTTGTTTCGCAAACGCTCGGAAAAAGAAAAAGAGATATGGACGAGCAAGGAGTGGATTGCACTTTGTCTTTGTGACATTATCTAACATTTTGTTTGTTGTGTCTCAGTTATAATAAGTGGTTAGCAACCTCTGCAGGTAATATCTCCTAAATTCTACCTTTAAAATTTGACATTGGGGACAATGTCATATTTTAGTAGGGGGTAAGGGACATATTTTGCTAATTAAAAAAAAAAAAAAAGTTTGTTGTGTTTTAAGCCATTTAAAAGTATTCATTCTGAACAAGGTCTGAGTAAGGGAGACTTGAGACATACCTTGTCAGTTTGATTTTAATCTTTTTATGTTTACTTGTTAATTTTTGTTTAGTATTTTAGGATTATTTAGGTTGCATGGTTTTGTTTTGTTTTGAGTCTTAGTTGTTCCTATTCTTATGTTATTAGTTCTTTTCTCTTACACATGATTCTTTCATTTGAGTTAATAGACTTACATTGAGGACAATGTAAGAATTAAGTGTGGGGGGAATGATTTAGGATTTCTTTTATTTTGTCTACTATTTTTTTTTATGAGTCTTTATTATTATTATTATTTTTTTTTTAGTGTGTTTTAGTTCCTTTTTAATACAATGATGAGATATGAATTGCATAAGTCTAAAACAGATTTATTAGTGAGAAGATTTTCATGAGAATTGAACTTGATATCAATCTTTTTATGAGCCAATGTTAATATGATATGTTGATTGAGAAAGAAGCATGTTTAGACTTAATCTGACTTGTATAATCATTCTTGTGAGTTTTTGAGCCTATAATGATTGATGCATTATACAAATCAATCTAATTTCTTTCTTGAGTGCTCTTATGATTACATGATTCTCTAGAACTTGCTTTAAACCGTTTGAGACTATATTGATACATGTGACAACATGAATATGATAGAGGCATTAGGATTATAACCAGAGCCAAACAGCCATCCATTATTAATGTTCTAAGAGAACATCCCCACTAGTGAGCCAATTTGAGCCTACATTAAATATGATGTTTTATTGGTAACCACAACTTACACCTAGCCTAAATATACTTATATCCTTACCCTTGTTCTAAAGATGGATTATATATTTTGAGACATATTGCAAAAAAAAAAAAAACAAGTGATATTTTTAGTTAAAAATTTGGGTTAGAAACAAGAAATAAGTGTGGGGGGAAAAGAAAAGAAAAGTCAAGAGAAAAAGAAATGGAATACGGGCAAATACATTCCTATGTAAAAAAAAAAAAATATGAATCATCTCTTGAATTTGTGGAAAAAGAAAAAGATGTTACAAAGTTGTTTAGAATGAAGAAAAGGCCCAACATGAATATCCGGCCTAGGTGACTATGTACTTGTAAAGAGTTTTGAGAAGTTTCTTTGTATAATCTTTTTATGTCTCTAAACTTTATGAACTCTTTGGAACCTTTGTGATATCTTTATCCTTTTGTTCTTCAGCCACATTACAAACCCCTTGGCCCCATTACAACCTTGATTAAAGACCTCTTGATTTATGAAGTTGCATGATCTTTTAGTGGAGAATAGGTGGACAAGCAAGCATATGGTAGAAGTGTTTTCATGAGATTGATTGAGTGTAAACACTTTACCACTACTTTAAAGAGTGAAAATCATGAGGGTATCCCATGTGAGTAGTTGAGATTAAGTTTGAATATGCACTATTTTGATTGAAATATGTTATGTTAATATTGGCTTAACTCAAACAATTTACATTCAAGCATGAATTTTTGTGAAATTCTTTAAGCTATTGATTAGTTTATAAGACTTGTTCAAAGATTGTCTCTAATTTGTATTGAAAGGATTAGGAGTAAATATTTTTAGTATATGTAGTTTATTTATATTTTAGTTTTTCAATGTTTGTGGGTATCGTTCTAGTAAACCCTCACGAGACTAAACTCGTCCACTAGGGACACCTAGGGGTTTAAAGGCTTGTGTCACATGCTAAGTGCCACCGTGATTTCCTACGAAAATGGATTAGATTAGATTTTCTTATTTTATTTTTATTGAGTCGTTGCTAGGGACTAGCAACAATCTAAGTGTGGGGGTGTGATAACTCGTATAATTATATAGTTTTTAGTTATGTTTTATTATTGTTTTGTGTCAAATACGAGTTATTATTGTTTAGTCTAATTGTGTTTATGATCTTTTATATTTTTATGTAATTTGGTGTTTTTCACAAGTTTCTTTGAGTGATTTCAGATTACTAGAATTAAGGGCAAATCCAGTTCAGTTCCAGTTCCGACACCTTTTGCCATATCAGCTATATCTGGAGTTTCACTGAAGCAATAAGGCTGAAATTTGTAGTCGTGCAAAGCTAAGAGGCATATCTATCTTTTTCATGTTTTACACTTCTTGAAACGGAGTCGTTTTCCCTAGCGAAATCGACCATCAAGTTGGCTGATGTGCAATGACGTCTGTGCTGACCTGCTTTCGTATTTTGCCCATATCGTCTTATCCACATCAGCAAATGAGCTGATTCCAACGGCTATGGATCCGTAACTGATAGGGGAACCTTTTTCTAGAAGACCATGTGATCAGATCAGGCCTCCAACATTGACGAAATCGACCATCAAGTTGGCTGATCAAAATTGTCATACAATATGACGAAAATTGTTAGAAAAATTCACCCACCTATTATACCTACCTTTGAAATTTGTAAAGCTTGTCTCTTGTCATTTAGCCCTCCAAAATGTGTATAAATAGAGGGCCTTGGATGAGTATTGGGATCATATTGTACATAGGTAGGATATTAGCCATTGTAATAAAATTCTCTAAGTTTTCTTCTTCTTTCTTTTCTCTAGTTTTCTTTTTCTTTAGAAAGAGCAAGAGGTTGGATAATTAATATTCTTCTTCTTCTTCTTTCTTTCTTTTATTTTCTTCTTAGATTTTCTTTAATTTTATGTTTATGTTTACAATGCCTATGCTAGGCTAAACTTCTATTTGGTTAAGGGTGATTTCAAAGCCCTAGACATGTTTTGTGATTGATTTTCAGATTCTATCTATCATTAATTTTCTATCAAAGTTGCTTATGTTCTTCTACAAGAATTGTTCATGATGTTGTCTTTATTTATTTAGGTGTACAACTAGATAGATCTTGATAATTATCTATTGCTAGTTTAGGAGTCTTGATCCGTGTAATTGTCTTGATTTCCTATTCATAAGTGGCAATTTGTGATTAATGATTATGGTCAAGTTTTCAATAATTGCAAAGTGGAACATAACCTAAGTTGAACAATCCGAGCTTATGTGTTTGTTGCTTAGATCAACCTATCTTTCTCATCATAAAGCTGCCATTAAATTGAATTTAGAGAGCTTATTCTAGGTTGTTTAATGGTTAGAGATTAAATAGAGAGCTTGTTCTATTTAACGACAAACTAAGGAAAGATTGGGGTAACAGAGCTTGTTGTTATCTACGGTTGTTAACTTTGATAGTTGGTTGATATTGATAGATCTGAAATTGATTCTTAATGATGTCTAGTGGTGGAGAATGAAACCTTAACCATATTTTTCATATTTGATTCTTCTTACTTACTTGTTTTCTTACTTTTCTAGTTTGCTTATTTTTAAAAAGTATATTTATTTTTATTGGCTGGTTATACCACCTAATTTGTATATTAACTTTGTTTTATTTTTATTGGCTGGTTATACCGCCTAATTTAGTATATATATTGGCTGGTTATACCGCCTAATTTAGTATATATATTTTTATTGGCTGATTATACCGCCTTGCATCTTATTCTTATTATTTACTTTAGTTTAAATCTGGCTTCAAAAACCCCTTTTCTTTTATTGTTCTTGAATTTAAGTTTTAAACTATTAACTTATAAACTAAAACCCAAGCCCTGAGGACTCGACCCTTGCTAACTACTATACTTACAATTTATCTTTTTAGTGCAAGGTTAAATAAGATACACTCTTTTGGGTGCATCACATATGTCATCGAGGAATGGAGCATATTTTGATACTTGTTGAATGACCTCCACAAACAAGTTGTTTAAGGTTTCCGGCATGTGTTGTTCATGTTCTTCCTCCTTGAACTTTGCAAATCTACTAGGAAAAGGTGGAGAAGAAACATTAGTAAAAAGTGAAACCTTAAACGTTACCTCAGGTGCCGAAATACTCTTATTTGGCTCTTTGGCTTCATTATCCTCAAGAATAGAATCCATCTCTAATTTTGTTTCATCCTCATCTTGTTCCTCATTCTTCAAGGTCACAATAGTAGCATTCTCCTTTGGGTTAACCATCGTTTGGGCTGGGAGTTCTTCAGATCTTTGTGCTACCCATCCCACCATACTACTAGCCAATTGGCTCATTTGCTTTTCCAAACTCTGGATGCTTGCCCTTGTTTCCTGTTGAAATTGCAAAGAATCAGTAACAAGAGAATAGACAAGATCTTCTAAAGAAGTACCTGAGTTTTGAGTCATATGTGGTGGTTGAAAAAGATCTGGTTCTTGAGACCACGATTGATTGAAGCTAGATGGATGAGTGTAATTGGCATAAGGATCTACTTCTTGGTAATTTTTTGAGTAGCCATAATTAGTATGATCCCACCATCCCTCATGGTAAGTGTTTGAGTAATGATCATACTGTTGGTCTTGGAACACTTGATGGCCTTGACATCCTCCCATGGCCAATTGTTGAACTTGGGAGGTGAGATTGGCTTGTTGATTCTCCATGTTCATGTATGCCACCAACTCTTCAAGTGTTAGATTGCTCAATTCCATTGTTTTTTTTTTTTTAAATTTGAAAAGAAAAACTTGTATGTACAAGAAAATAAAACTAAATAGAACTGAAAATAAGAATAAACCAAGTAACAAATAAACTAAAGAAAGCAATCCCCGGCAACGGCGCCAAAAATTTGATGCACCCAAAAGAGTGTATCTTATTTAACCTTGCACTAAAAAAATAAATTGTAAGTATAGTAGTTAGCAAGGGTCGAGTCCTCAGGGATTGGGTTTTAGTTTATAAGTTAATAGTTTAAAACTTAAATTCAAGAACAATAAAAGAAAAGGGGTTTTTGAAGCCAGATTTAAACTAAAGTAAATAATAAGAATAAGATGCAAGGCGGTATAACCAGCCAATAAAAATAAATATAAAAAATAAGCAAACTAAAAGTAAGAAAACAAGTAAGTAAGAAGAATCAAATATGAAAAATATGGTTAAGGTTTCATTCTCCACCACTAGACATCATTAAGAATCAATTTCAGATCTATCAATATCAACCAACTATCAAAGTTAACAACCGTAGATAACAACAAGCTCTGTTACCCCAATCTTTCCTCAGTTTGTCGTTAAATAGAACAAGCTCTCTATTTAATCTCTAACCATTAAACAACCTAGAATAAGCTCTCTAGATTCAATTTAATGGCAGCTTTATGATGAGAAAGATAGGTTGATCTAAGCAACAAACACATAAGCTCGGATTGTTCAACTTAGGTTATGTTCCACTTTGCAATTATTGAAAACTTGACCATAATCATTAATCACAAATTGCCACTTATGAATAGGAAATCAAGACAATTACACGGATCAAGACTCCTAAACTAGCAATAGATAATTATCAAGATCTATCTAGTTGTACACCTAAATAAATCAAGACAACATCATGAACAATTCTTGTAGAAGAACATAAGCAACTTTGATAGAAAATTAATGATAGATAGAATCTGAAAATCAATCACAAAACATGTCTAGGGCTTTGAAATCACCCTTAACCAAATAGAAGTTTAGCCTAGCATAGGCATTATAAACATAAACATAAAATTAAAGAAAATCTAAGAAGAAAATAAAAGAAAGAAAGAAGAAGAGGAAGAATATTAATTATCCAACCTCTTGCTCTCTCTAAAGAAAAAGAAAACTAGAGAAAAGAAAGAAAACTAGAGAAAAGAAAGAAGAAGAAAACTTAGAGAATTTTATTAAAATGGCTAATATCCTACCTATGTACAATATGATCCTCTACAATCATCCAAGGCCCTCTATTTATACACATTTTGGAAGGCTAAATGACAAGAGACAAGCTTTACAAATTTCAAAGGTAGGTATAATAGGTGGGTGAATTTTTCTAACAATTTTCGTCATATTGTATGACAATTTTGATCAGCCAACTTGATGGTCGATTTCGTCAATGTTGGAGGCCTGATCTGATCACATGGTCTTCTAGAAAAAGGTTCCCCTATCAGCTACGGATCCATAGCCATTGGAATCAGCTCATTTGCTGATTTGGATAAGCAGATATGGGCAAAATACGAAAACATGTCAGCACAGACGTCATTGCACATCAGCCAACTTGATGGTCGATTTCGTCAATATTAGAGGTCTGATCTGATCATATGGTCTTCTAGACAAAGGTTCCCGTATCAGTTACGGATCCATAGCCATTGGAATCAGCTCATTTGCTGATGTGGATAAGCAGATATGGGCAAAATACGAAAACAGGTCAGCACAGACGTCATTGCACATCAGCCAACTTGATGGTCGATTTCGCTAGGGAAAACGACTCCGTTTCAAGAAGTATAAAACATGAAAAAGATAGATATGCCTCTTAGCTTTGCACGGCTACAAATTTCAGCCTTATTGCTTCAGTGAAGCTCCAGATATAGCTGATATGGAAAAATGTGTCGGAACTGGAACTGAACTGGATTTGCCCTTAATTCTAGTAATCTGAAATCACTCAAAGAAACTTGTGAAAAACACCAAATTACATGAAAATATAAAAGATCATAAACACAATTAGACTAAACAATAATAACTCGTATTTGACACAAAACAATAATAAAACATAACTAAAAACTATATAATTATACGAGTTATCAGATATTACAAAGGTTCCAAAGATTTCATAGTGTTTAGAGACATAATAAGATTCATACAAAGAAAACTTCTCAAAACTCTTTACAAAGCACATAATGCATAGGCCGAATATTCATGTTGGGCCTTTTCTTCATTCTAAACAACTTTGTAACATCTTTTTGTTTTTCCAAAAGTTCAAGAGATGACTCATATATATATTTTTTTCACATAGGAATGTATTTGCCAATATTCCCTTTCTTTTTCTTTTTCTCTTGACTTTTCTTTTCTTTTCCACCACATTTATTTCTTATTTCTAACCCAAATTTTCAGTAGATCTTCCTTGTCTTTGCAACATGTCTCAAAACATGCTAATTAATCTTTGGAACAAGGGTAAAGATATAAATAAGTATATATTTAGGTTAGGGACAAGTTATGGTTACCAAAGAAATAGCTTATTCAATGTAGGCTCAAATTGGTTCACTATGGGGGACGTTCTCTTGGAACATCAATAAGGGATGGCTGTTTGGCCCTGGTTAATTATCCCCCAATGCAAGAATTATATGTAAGAGAAAAGAAATACTAAACAAAACAAAAGAAAAACAATAAAAGATAGAATAATGGAGAGTGAGGAATATGCAAATTGATAACTCGTATAATTATATAGTTTTTATTTATGTTTTATTATTGTTTTGTGTCAAATACGAGTTATTATTGCTTAGCCTAATTGTGTTTATGATCTTTTATATTTTTATGTAATTTGGTGTTTTTTTTACGAGTTTCTTTGAGTGATTTCAGATTACTAGGTTAAATCAACAATTAAGGGCAAATTCAGTTCAGTTCCAGTTCCGACACCTTTTGCCATATCAGCTATATCTGGAGTTTCACTGAAGCAATAAGGCTGAAATTTTAACCGTGCAAAGCTAAGAGGCATATCTAACTTTTTCATGTTTTACACTTCTTGAAACGGAGTCGTTTTCCCTAGCGAAATCGACCATCAAGTTGGCTGATGTGCAATGACGTCTGTGCTGACCTGTTTTGGTATTTCGCCCATATCTTCTGATCCACATCAGCAAATGAGCTGATTCCAACGGCTATGGATCACTAACTGATAGGGGAACTTTTGTTTAGAAGACCATGTGATCAGATCAAGCTTCCAATATTGACAAAATCGACCATCAAGTTGGATGATCAAAATTGTCATACAATATGACGAAAATTGTTAGAAAAATGCACCCACCTATTATACCTACCTTTGAAATTTGTAAAGCTTGTCTCTTGTCATTTAGTCCTCCAAAATGTGTATAAATAGAGGGCCTTGGATGATTGTAGGAGGCATTGTACATTGGTAGGATATTAGCCATTGTAATAAAATTCTCTAAGTTTTCTTCTTCTTTCTTTTCTCTAGTTTTCTTTTTCTTTATTTTCTTCTTCTTCTTTCTTTCTTTTATTTCCTTCTTAGATTCTCTTTAATTTTATGTTTATGTTTACAATGCCTATGCTAGGCTAAACTTCTATTTGGTTAAGGGTGATTTCAAAGCCCTAGACATGTTTTGTGATTGATTTTCAGATTCTATCTATCAGTAATTTTCTATCAAAGTTGCTTATGTTCTTCTACAAGAATTGTTCATGATGTTGTCTTGATTTATTTAGGTGTACAACTAGATAGATCTTGATAATTATCTATTGCTAGTCTAGGAGTCTTGATCTGTGTAATTGTCTTGATTTCCTATTCATAAGTGGCAATTTGTGATTAATGATTATGGTCAAGTTTTCAATAATTGCAAAGTGGAACATAACCTAAGTTGAACAATCCGAGCTTATGTGTTTGTTGCTTAGATCAACCTATCTTTCTCATCATAAAGCTGCCATTAAATTGAATTTAGAGAGCTTATTCTAGGTTGTTTAATGGTTAGAGATTAAATAGAGAGCTTGTTCTATTTAACGACAAACTAAGGAAAGATTGGGATAACAGAGCTTGTTGTTATCTACGGTTGTTAACTTTGATAGTTGGTTGATATTGATAGATTTGAAATTGATTCTTAATGATGTCTAGTGGTGTAGAATGAAACCTTAACCATATTTTTCATATTTGATTCTTCTTACTTACTTGTTTTCTTACTTTTCTAGTTTGCTTATTTTTAAAAGTATATTTTTTTTTTTTTTGGATAAGTAAATGCTTGGTTTCATAACCTTGATTTGTTGTAGACATATACCTTGGCATAAGGAATGCTTGGACTCTTTTTGTGAGTTTTGAGGACACCAAATGAACATAATATCATATGCTATGGACGTTGGACAATTTGGACTGAATTGCTAAACCTTCCGATTGGAACCTCCCTTATGTGTGGATTTCAATTGTGTAATAAAACAAGATTAATCTTAGCATAACACCAAGACTGGATTCTCTAACCTCAACATCTTTTCTTATTGTTTTTTTTTATATCTTGTTTAATTTCTTTCATGTTATTTTGTTTATTTTGTTCTCTAATATCTTGTTTATCTTGTTTTGTTGTTGATTCCCTAATATCTTGTTTACTTTCTTTTTCTTATATATTTATAAACTTATACTTACTAATACGCTTCCCTGTGGTTCGACCTCGGACACCCGAGAATTTATTACTTGAACATAACCTGCACTTGGGTTTACAACTCTTAATTGAGTCTCCATCACTTTCTCATCATAAAGCTGCCATTAAATTGAATTTAGAGAGCTTATTCTAGGTTGTTTAATGGTTAGAGATTAAATAGAGAGCTTGTTCTATTTAACGACAAACTAAGGAAAGATTGGGATAACAGAGCTTGTTGTTATCTACGGTTGTTAACTTTGATAGTTGGTTGATATTGATAGATCTGAAATTGATTCTTAATGATGTCTAGTGGTGGAGAATGAAACCTTAACCATATTTTTCATATTTGATTCTTCTTACTTACTTGTTTTCTTACTTTTCTAGTTTGCTTATTTTTACAAGTATATTTATCTTTATTGGCTGGTTATACCGCCTAATTTGTATATTAACTTTGTTTTATTTTTATTGGCTGGTTATACCGCCTAATTTAGTATATATATTTTTATTGGCTGGTTATACCGCCTAATTTAGTATATATATTTTTATTGGCTGGTTATACCGCCTTGCATCTTATTCTTATTATTTACTTTAGTTTAAATCTGGCTTCAAAAACCCCTTTTCTTTTATTGTTTTCTTTGAACATAAGTTATAAACTAATAACTCATAGATTAAAACCCAATCCCTGAGGACTCGACCCTTGCTAATCATTATACTTACAATTGATCTTTTTAGTGCAAGGTTAAATAAGATACACTCTTTTGGGTGCATCACAAATCTGATATAATAGATGCTCTCCATCCTTTTGGGTTGCCTCCTAAGAAGTGCTTGGTTTATTGTCCTCAGCTTGACTTAGACCCATGCCATTATTATTCAACATAATTTGGCTCAAAGAGTGGTAACACCTCCACATCTTGTATTGGAAAGTTCTCATAGTAAGGCTTCAATCGATGACCATTCACTTTGAATGCCTTATCTGTTTTTTTTTTCTGTTTTTGGTCTTTGGATTTCAACTGCACCATCAGTAAATACATTAGTAATAACAAAAGGTCCAACCCAACGAGAATGTAACTTACCTGGAAATAACTTAAGGCATGAATGGAAGACAAGAACTTTTTGTCCAACAACAAAGTCCTTTCTTGATATCATCTTGTCATGGAATGCCTTAGTCTTTTCCTTGTAAATCCTAGAATTCTCATAGGCATCATTCCCTATCTCCTCTAACTCTTGTAGGTCAAGTTTTCTTTGCTTACCTGTCTCATCCATCTCCATGTTGCATTGTTTGATAGCCCAATATGATTTATGTTCCAATTCAACTGAAAGATGACAAGGCTTACGATAAACAAGTCCATAAGGAGACATACCAATGGGTGTCTTATATGCTATACTATAAGCCCAAAGTGCATCATCAAGTCGTGAACTCCAATCCTTCCTATTTGGGTTAACTGTCTTAGCAAGGATGGACTTTACTTCTCGATTTGACACTTCAGCTTGCCCACTAGTTTGAGGATGGTATGAGGTGGAGACCTTGTGTGTGATGTTATACTTCCTCAAAAGTTCTTCCATAGTCCTATTGCAAAAGTGAGTACCTCTATCGCTGATGTTATATACTGCCTTTGGTGTTCCAAACCTAGCAAAGATGTTAGTCTTCACAAAATCTGAAATAACTTTAGAGTCATTAGTCCTAGTGGCTTTTGCTTCCACCCACTTTGAAACATAATCAACGGCAAGTAAAATATAAAGATTACCAAAAGAAGAAGGAAAAGGTCCCATGAAATCCATGCCCCATACATCAAAAATTTCAACAATAAGTATTGGAGTTTGAGGCATTTGATTTCTAGCACCTAAGTTAACTGTTCTTTGGCAACGGTCACATGACTTGCAAAAGATGTATGCATCTTTGACTATAGTAGGCCAATAAAATCCAGAATCAAGAACATTCATGGCTGTTCTTTTGGATCCAAAGTGTCTTCCACATGCATAAGAGTGACAAAAGGTGAGAATAGATTGAAATTCAGTTTCGAGTACACACCTTATAATTTGATCGGAGTTATGCTTCCAAAGGTAAGGATCATCCCATATGTAGTATTTGGCATCACTCTTGATGTTATTTCTTTGAGCTAATGTCAACTCTTGTGGCAACTTCTTGATAACTAAGTAATTAACAATATCGGCATACCACGGAGTTGTTGTACTTATAAAAAGAAGTTGCTCATCCGGAAAGTTCTCATTCAAGGCTAGTTGATGCACCCCAAAAGAGTGTATCTTATTTAAACTTGCACTTAAAAAGAATCAATTGTAAAGTATAGTGATTAGCAAGGGTCGAGTCCTCAGGGATTGGGTTTTAATCTATGAGTTATTACTTTATAACTTATATTCAAAGAAAACAAAAGAAAAGGGGGTTTTGAAATAGTTTTAAAAATAAGCAAACAAGAAAAGTAAGAAAACAAGTAATTAAGAAGAATCAAATATGAAAAATATGGTTAAGGTTTCATTCTCCACCACTAGACATCATTAAGAATCAATTTCATATCTATCAACATTAGCTATCAAAGTTAACAACCGTAGATAACAACAAGCTCTGTTACCCCAATCTTTCCTTAGTTCGTCGTTAAATAGAACAAGCTCTCTATTTAATCTCTAACTATCAAACAACCTAGAATAAGCTCTCTAAATTCAATTTAATAGCAGCTTTATGATGAGAAAGATAGGTTGATCTAAGCAACAAACGCATAAGCTCGGATTGTTCAACTTAGGTTATGTTCCACTTTGCAATTATTGAAAACTTGACCATAATCATTAATCACAAATTGCCACTTATGAATAGGAAATCAAGACAATTACACGGATCAAGACTCCTAAACTAGCAATAGATAATTATCAAGATTTATCTAGTTGGCCACCTAAACAAATCAAAACATTATCATGAACAATTTTAATGGAAGAACATAAGCAACTTTGATAGAAAACAATGATAGATAGATTCTGAAAATCAATTGCAAAACATGTCTAGGGCTTTGAAATCACTATTAACCAAAGAAGTTTAGCCTAACATAAGCATGGATAATATAAATAAAACTAAAAAGAAAATAAAAGAATGGAGAAGAAGAAGAAGAATAATAATGATGATCCTTGAGTCTCCTTAAAAGATGTCTAGTTTGTGGCTCAAAAGATGGTATTTATAGAGCTTTAAAACCCTGAGAATAAGTCCTTGCCGCACAAGTAAGCCTGGAGGTAGAAAAATCACGTTCTTGCCTTTTTTTTTTTTTTTTTCAGATTTGCGATTAGGGTTTTTCTGGCCACAGGGTTCTTTAGGGAGATCTTATAGCGCCATTTTGAATGCCCATTTCTTATCCGATTTGGGCCCATAATATATTGTTGGAAAGATAATCAAGTCAACTTTAAAAGTCAAGAAGGAAGTTTCTTCAAATCAAGAAGCTAACATCATGTTTTCCTTACAACAAGCTCCAGAGGTCAAATCTGCCTGATTGCTTTTCAACCAGAAATTGATATTTTTGACTCCCAAGTCTTCTTCCATCTTGTGATTACGATTTTGTAAGCACTTTACCATCATTATTGACATCTTTTGACTTCATTCTCCTAATTGTACCTAAAATTCAAAAATATATTATAAGTAAACAAGATAAAGATCGAAAACATAACAAAAACTAAAGGTAGAAAGGCATAAAATGTATATTTTATGAGCTTATCACTAGTGCATCCTCCTCATGAACTAAACGGCTAAAATGGTCTGCAACCAGGTTGTCACTACCTCTCTTATCTTTTATCTCCAAATCAAACTCTTGTAAGAGAAGTATCCATCTAACCGACCTTGGTTTGGCCTCCTTCTTTGTGAGTAAGTACCTAAGGGCTGCATGGTCAGAAAATACGATTACGTTAGTACCAATTAAATAAGATCAAAATTTTTCTAAAGCAAATACAACAGCCAAAAGTTCTTTCTCAGTAGTGGAATAGTTTAATTGAGCATCATTAAGAGTTCGGGAGGCATATGGCATGTGAGGCTTTGCCAACCCGTTGGCCCAAAACAGCTCCAATGGCATAGTCACTAGCATCACACATGATTTCAAAAGGTACATTCAAAACTGGTGGTTGCATGATAGGAGCTGATGTCAAGAGTCCCTTCAATGTTTCAAACGCCTCTTTGCATTTATCATCAAAGTGGAAAACCACATCTTTTTGTAGTAGCTTGCAAAGAGGTAATGTGATCTTTGAGAAGTCTTTGATAAATCTCCTATAGAAACCTGCATGTCCAAGAAAAGAACGAACCTCTCACATATTTGTGGGAGGTGGTAAAGAATGCATAATATCTATTTTAGATTTATCAATATCTATCCCTCTAGAAGAAATAACTATGCCCAAAACTATTCCTTGTTCTATCATAAAGTGACATTTTTCCCAATTCAAAACAAGGTTAGTTTCCATGCATCTTTCAAGTACAAGTGTAAGGTTCTCTATACATCTACCAAAAGAATCACCATAGACACTAAAATCATCCATAAACACTTCTATGATGTTCTCTACATAATCTGAAAATATGCTAACCATACACCTTTGGAATGTAGCTGGTGCATTACAAAGACCAAATGGCATACGCCGGTATGCAAAAGTACCAAATGGACATGTGAATGTTGTTTTCTCATGGTCCTCCGGAGCAATGGCAATCTGATTATAACCTGAAAAACCATCAAGAAAACAATGGCCAGCTAACCTTTCAAGCATTTGATCAATAAAAGGTAAAGGAAAGTGGTCTTTGCGAGTTGGGGATTTAAGTTTACGATAATCAATACAAACTCACCACCCTGTTTGAATCCTAGTAAGAACAAGTTCATTCTCTTTATTTGTTACCACTGCCTGATTTCTTTGGAACCACTTGGACCTGGCTCACCTATTTGCTATCCGGTATAGGATAGATCACTCCAACATCTAGGAGCTTCAGTATCTCCTTTTTCTCAACCTCCATCATAGGAGGGTTCAATCTACTCTGTGCTTCTCTTGTTGGTTTGGATGCCTCCTCTAACAAAATCCGATGCATGCACATGGATGGGCTTATTCCCTTGATATCGGAAATTGTCCAACCAATTGCTGTTTTATGCTCTCTAAGCACCCGGATAAGTCGCTCTTCTTTCAAAGGTGTGAGCTCTTTGGCAATGATGACAGGCAGTGTGTCTTTTTCACCTAATAACACATATTTCAAGTGGTTCAGTAGTGGTTTCAACTCTAAATTTGGTGTCTGCAAAATGGAAGGTTGAAGTTTCTCATTAGATAAACGTAAATCAATAAATGAAACATCAAACCTTGCATCTTTAGGTGGCAGCAAGTGTAAAGATTCTAGTGCCCCTTCCACATGGTCACTCAAGGCTAGTTCCCCTTTTGCATTCCCCATTCCGAGATGTGTGCTAAGGACTATCTCCACACTATCTTCACCATCTAGCTCATAAGCTTGCTGCACTAGTGAGTCAATTATATCAATATTAAAAATAGAAAGCACATCACTAGGATATCCATTGGCCTCAAAAATGTTAAAGCGAATTATTTCACCATCAAATTCCATAGTTAAAGAGTCATCATGTACATCTATTTTAGTTCTTGCTGTTTTCAAGAATGGTCTCCCTAATAGAATAGGTGTGGGATTAGAAGACATTTTATCTTCCATCTCAATAACAAAAAAAGTCAGCTGGAAAAACCAATTCATTAACCTGTACAAGAACGTCTTCTACAACTCCTCTTGGATAAGTGTTAGAACGGTCGGCAAGTTGTATTATAACACCGGTTTCCTCTAATGGTCCTAGATTCAATGAAGCATAAATTGAATATGGCATGACATTAATAGATGCCCCTAGATCTAGCATAGCACGTTCAAACCTGGTGTTGCCTATCTTAAAAGGAATGGTAAACATACCTGGATCCTTGCTTTTAGGTGGGAGTTTCTTTTGAAGAATAGCTGACACATTCTCCCCCACACTTACCTTTTTATTCCATTTCAACTTCCGTTTAGATGTGCACAACTCTTTTAGGAACTTGGCATATCTTGGCTCTTGCTTGATAGCATCTAGTAAAGGAATGTTCACTTCTACTTTCCGGAAGGTTTCCGAAATTTCCTTCTCTAGCTCCTCCTTCTTAGACTTTGCTAACCTGCTAGGAAAAGGTGGAGGAGTTATATAAGAAGGAAAGGATGGTTTAGGAGCTACCTTTTGTATTGGCTTATTAGGATGTGCAGATGATGCCATGGTGTTGTCCTCCCCTTGAGCACTATCCTTTTGTGGTGTCTCAAGCTGTTTCCCACTTCTTAGAGTTATAGCATTGGCATTCTCTCTTGGATTCACTATGGTTTGGGAAGGTAATTTCCCGGAATCCCTTCCTCGCATTTGACTCATGTTTGTTGCCAATTGCCTAATTTGAGTCTCCAAATTTCGGATACTTGTCTTTGTTTCCTGTTGAAATTGAATTGTATTAGTAGAAAGAGCTTTAACAAGATCTTCAAGAGAAGTACCTGAATTTTGGGTGGGTGGCACTTGTTGTCGAGTTTGGTATGGTTGTTGCACTCTTAGCTGAAAACCCGGTGGCCCGTTGTCAAATGGTGGAAGAATAGTTTTTGATTGGTTCCCTCCATAATTGAAACTTGGATGATCCCTTCATCCTGGATTGTAAGTGTTTGAGTAGGGATCATATTTCCTTGACTGGTTCTGAAATCCACCCATGGCATTGACATGTTCATTGGTGTCCACTTGAAGTGTTGGACACATATCAGTTTGGTGCCCCATGTTTGAACATATGCCACAAGCCTTTATTTGCTATATATTACCTACAGCCAATTGTTGAACAAGTGAAGTCAGTTTATCAAATTTTTGTTCAAGGGATGATATACTTACCTCATTAACTCTCTTGGGTTGTGGTGGTGGATCTTGTCTCATTGAGAATTGTTGAGAATTGGCTGCTATGTTGGAGATTAATGTTCTAGCAGCCCCGGGAGTCTTATCAACTAGAGATCCTCCACTAGTGGCATCTATCATACTTCTCTCCATGGGCATGAGACCTTCATAGAAGTATTAGATGAGAAGTTGTTCACTTATCTGATGGTGTGGACATGATGCACAAAGTTTCTTGAACCTCTCCCAATATTCATATAAGGACTCTCCATTGTATTGCCGAATCCCACATATCTCTTTTCTAATGTTGGCAGCCTTAGATGCTGGGAAATACCTTTTCAAGAATGCATTCTTCATATCATTCCATGTAGTGATGGTCCCAGATGGTAGATAGTAGAGCCATTCCTTTGCTGAAACAGCTAGAAAGAACGGGAAGGCTCTCAACTTAACTTGCTCTTGCGTGACCCCTGTTGGTCTCATTCTTGAGCAAACTACATGGAATTCCTTTAGGTGCTAATTTGGATCCTCTCCTGCAAAACCATGAAAAGTTGGGAGAAGATGAATCATACAAGATTTTAATTCAAAAGCTACCTCAAGATTAGCATAGTCATTGCATAATGGTTGTTGACCCAAGTCCGGAGCGGCTAGCTCCTTGAGAGTTCGGTTGTCAGCTGCTGCCATCTCTACTTGCTCCTCTTGGATGCTTTGGATCAACTCCTCTATTGGTTGTTGGTGAGAAGTTATAAATTCCCGAATTCTCCTAAGTCTTAAGTCTTCTTCGGGAGCTTGGAACATTCACTAATAAAAAAAAAAGTAAATAATTAGAACTGACAATAAGAATAAACCAAAAAACTAAAAACTAAAGAAGGCAATCCCCGGCAACGGCGCCAAAAACTTGATGCACCCAAAAGAGTGTATCTTATTTAACCTTGCACTTAAAAAGAATTAATTGTATAGTGATTAGCAAGGGTCGAGTCCTCAGGGATTGGGTTCTAGTTTATAAGTTAATAGTTTAAAACTTAAATTCAAGAACAATAATAGAAAAGGGTATTTTGAAATCAGATTTAAACTAAAGTTAATTTGAAATTCATTAGTACTTGAGTTAAGTTGTCAAACCTATCTAACACACCTTCTTGGCTGTTTAGGATTTGCAAGATCATACAAGAAACTTTCCGAATTTGTGCATTTTTTAAGGCGGTTTCTTTGCACAATAGTGGATGCATTCTCCATTACAAGTATTATTCCATCATCCTTTGTAGTGCATAGCTGGTCAAGGAATGGTGCATATTTTGGTATTTGTTGAATGGCATCCACAAACAAGCTGTTTAAGGTTTTCGGCATATGTTGTTCATGTTCTTCCTCCTTGAACTTTGCAAATCTACTAGGAAAAGGTGGAGAAGAAACATTAGTAAAAAGTGGAACCTTAAATGTTACCTCAGGTGCCTAAGTACTCTCTTTCGGAATCGAAGCTTCATTATCTTCAATAGTTGAATCCATCTTTAGTTCTTTCTCATCCTCGGGTTCCCTTGGATTTTCTGATTCATTCTCAAGTTGTGTGGCACTAACACTCTCCTTTGGATCAATCATCGATTGGGAAGGGAGTGCTTGAGATCTTTGTGCTACTAATTCCACCGTACTACTAGCCAATAGGCTCATTTGCGTTTCCAAACTCTGGATACTTGCCTTTGTTTCCCTTGTTTCCTGTTGAAGTGGCAGAGTATTAATAACAAGAGAATTGACAAGTTCTTCTAAAGAATTACCTGAGTTTTGAGGTGGTGGCTCAAAAAGATATTGTTGTTGATCCCATGGTTGATTGAAGACAAATTGATTAGTGTAATTAGCATAAGGATCTACTTCTTGATAATCTCCCGAGTAGCCATAATGAGTATGATTCCACCATCCCTCAGTGTAAGTGTTTGGGAAAGAATCATACTGTTGTCCTTGGAACCCTTGATGGCTTTGGTATTCTCCCACATCATAGGCTGGTTCAAAATTATCTTTTTGGAAGTATGGGCACCAATTGGTTGGATGATCCATCATGAAGCACACTCCACACCACCTTGATTGTTGAATCTTACTTATGGCCACTTGTTGAACTATGGAGATGAGATTGTCTAGTTGGTTCTGAAGTTTTGATGTAGCACCTGCCATCTCTTCTTGCTTCAAATTTGAAAACAAAAACCTGTATGTACAAGAAAAATAAAATTAATTACAACTGAAAATAAGAATAAAACAATAAACGAATAAACTAAATAAAGCAGTCCCCGACGGCGCCAAAAACTTGATGCACCCAAAAGATTATCTTATTTAACCTTGCACTTAAAAAGAATTAATTGTATAGTGATTAGCAAGGGTCGAGTCCTCAGGGATTGGGTTCTAGTTTATAAGTTAATAGTTTAAAACTTAAATTCAAGAACAATAATAGAAAAAGGTATTTTGAGATCAGATTTAAACTAAAGTTAACAATAAGAATGAGAAAATAAGTAATTAAGAAGAATCAAATATGAGAAATATGGTTAAGGTTTCATTCTCCACCACTAGACATCATTAAGAATCAATTTCATATCTATCAACATTAATTAGCTATCAAAGTTAACAACTGTAGATGACAACAAGCTTTGTTACCCCAATCTTTTCTTAGTTTGTCGTTAAATAGAACAAGCGCTCTATTTAATCTCTAACTATCAAACAACATAGAATAAGCTCTCTAAGTTCAATTTAATGGCAGCTTTATGTTGAGAAAGATAGGTTCATCTAAGCAACAAACACATAAGCTCGGATTGTCAACTTAAGTAATGTTCCACTTTGCAATTATCGAAAACTTGACCATAATCATTAATCACAAATTGCCACTTATGAATAGGAAATCAAGACAATTACACGGGTCAAGACTCCTAAACTAGCAATAGATAATTTTCAAGATCTATCTAGTTGTACACCTAAATAAATCAAGACAACATCACAAACAATTCTTGTAGAAGAACATAATCAACTTTGATAGAAAATTAATGATAGATAGAATCTGAAAATCAATTACAAAATATGTCTAGGGCTTTGAAATCACCCTTAACCAAATAGATGTTTAGCCTAGCATAGGCATAGATAATATGTACATAAAACTAAAAAGAAAAATAAAAGAATGGAGAAGAAGAAGAAGAATGATGATCCTTTGAGTCTCCTCAAAAGATGTCTAGTTTGTGGCTCAAAAGATGGTATTTATAGAGCTTTAAAATCCTAAGAATATGTCCTTGCCGCACAAGTAAGCCTGGAGGTGCAAAAATCACGTTTTTGCCTTTTTTTCATATTTACGATTAGGGTTTTTCTGGCCGTAGGGTTCTTTAGGGAGATCTTCTAGCGCCATTTTGAATGCCTATTTCTTATCCGATTAGGGCCCATAATATATCGTTGGAAAGATAATCAAGTCAACTTCAAAAGTCAAGAAGGAAGTTTCTTCGAATAAAGAATCTAACATCATGTGTTCCTTACAACAAGCTCCGGAGGTCAAATCTTCCTGATTGCTTTTCAACCAGAAATTGATATTTTTGACTCCCAAGTCTTCTTCCATCTTGTGATTATGATTTTGTAAGCTCTTTACCATCATTATTGACATATTTTGACTTCATTGTCCTTATTGTACCAAAAATTCAAAAACATATTATAAGTAAACAAGATAAAGATCGAAAACGTAACAAAAAGTAAAGGTAGAAAGGCATAAAATGTATATTTTATGAGCTTATCAACTACTACAAATTTACCTAGAAACTCACACAAAACATGATATATTAATCTCATGAATGTACTAGGTGCATTAGTAAGTCCAAATGGCATGACTAACCATTCATATAACCCATACTTAGTCTTAAAAGCTGTTTTCCATTCATCACCTTCTTTCATCCTAATATGTTGGTAACCACTTTTAAGATCTATCTTACAAAAAACACAAGATCCATACAATTCATCTAACATATCATCTAATCTAGGAATGGGATGACGATACTTTACCGTGATACTGTTGATTGCTCTAGAATCGGCACACCTCCTCCAAGACCCATCCTTCTTTGGCACTAGAAGAACTGGAACAGCACATGGACTCATGCTTTCTCTTATGTACCCCTTACTCATCAAGTCTTCAACTTGCCTTTGAAGTTCCTTTGTCTCCTTCGGATTACTTCTATAGGCTGGTCGATTTAGAATGACTGCTCCGGGTACAAAATCAATCTGATGCTCAATGCCTCTTATGGAAGGCAACCCACTTGGCATCTCCTCCGAGAATAACTCTTCAAATTCCTGTAACAAAGAAATAGCAACACTAGGAAGAGCTTGGTTAGATTCATCAAGATTAAGATATGATTCTTTATAAACAAGGAAGATCATGGGCTGATCTTCTAAAAAAGCCTTCTTAACCTCACTCTCTTTTTCATAAAAGCTCATCTTTGTTTTTGTTTTTTTTTTTTCTTGTGGCGTCACTTTTTTTTTCCTCCCCTTTTTCGGCCAATCTCTTTTTTTTGTTCTCTCCTTTTCTCCTCATTTGATTCAGCCACACTCAATTCTTTTTTCTCAAAAACAGATTTCAATTTCAATTGGTCTTTATAGACCTTTTTTTGTTAAAGGAACAAGGTTGATGGTTTTGCCATCTTTTACAAAGCTGTACCTATTCCTAAACCCATCATGAGTAACCCTCCTATCATACTTCCATGGCCTCCCCAACTATTTAATAGATGGCCAACATGCATAGGCACTACATCACAAAGCACCTCATCACTATATCTCCAATAGTAAAAGCTACCCTTACTTGCCTATTCACCTCAACCTCCCCATAATCATTCAACCATTGCAATCTGTAAGGCTTAAGATGTTTAAGCATAGGTAAACCCAACTTTTCTACTAAGGTAGTACTAGCTACATTGGTGCAACTCCCCCCATCAATTATCATACTACATACTTTATTGTTCACAAAACATCTAGTATGAAAAAGATTTACCCTTTGTTGCTCTACATCATGTAATTTAATTTGTGCATTCAAGGCACGTCTAGCAACAAGAGATTTACCTTCAACGGGGTAGTCCAAGTCAGCATCATCACCAACACAATCAATAGCACCCTCCAATTCTGGTATGTCTTCACAATCATCCTCAATTTCGGTTAAGACTTCACCGTTATCATGCATGATCATCACCCTTTTATTTGGACATTGAGATGCAAAATGGCCTGAACCCAAACATTTAAAGCATTTAGTATCTCTATTCCTTGAAGAATTGGAATTTTCAAATACCTTGGGTTTGTCTTTGCTAGTGCTCTCTTCTTTCCCCTTTGGTGGTTCGGTATTGCCCTTGACAACAGCCCGGTCTATATCCCACTTTGGTTTCCAAGGAGTGTTAGAAATCGAAGAATATCTTGTTGCCCCCTTCCTTTTCAATTGCCTCTCCACCTTCATAGCCATATGCACCATGTCTTCTACCTCCGCATAATGCTGCAACTCCACAACATTGGTTATGTTTCTATGTAAGCCACTAAAAAATCTATCCATGGTGGCTTCCCGATCTTCCTCTACATTGGCTCTAATCATAGCCACCTCCATCTCCTTATAGTAATCCTCTACACTCTTAGACCCTTGGGTAAGGTTTTGAAGATTTTGGTAAAGGTCCATATAATAGTGGCTAGGTACAAACCTCCTTTTCATGAGAGCTTTCAATTTCCTCCATGTCTCTATAGGTCTCTCATGGTTTCTCCTCCTACTGGTTACTAGTTGATCCCACAAAACTATGGCATAATCAGTAAATTCAATGACTGCGAACTTCACCTTCTTCTCCTCCGAATAGTTGTGACAATCAAAGATCAACTCTATCTTCTTTTCCCACTCCAAATACACCTGAGGATCAGTTCTACCTTTGATGTGAACCCTAGGGGTTAAACCCTTTGAACCCACTAACAAATTGAAATACCTAACCCAAAAAAGCCAAGATTCAGGCAAAGAAAACTTAAACCCTTAGAAAGCCTGTTTCAAAGAACCTAGATTAATCATGTAAGCTAGACCCTAAGAACTCTCGTTTCAAGAACCTAAGTTTGATAGGTTGAACGCCAGAAAGAAAGAATTCTTTGATAAGTTCCTAAGTTCTGTCAAGAACTAAAAAGAGTGAAACACTCACTTTGAATAAATTCAAACTCAATTGATCAAAAGATAATTGAAGTAGACGGCTAAGACATATATTTATAGCCTCCCTACGATAACCCTAATCTACTAAGTAATAATATGTAAAATATGGGCTGAACATGCTCAAGCCCAAACCTAAATAATTAAAAGATGTCCATGTTACATAATATAGGCCCAAATGCCTAAGTAATTATAAGAATTAAAATAAGCCCAAATAAGCCCTCTTAATGTGCCACCTTGTGTTCTTGAATCACATGGACCAAACTTTGATGCAAGCCCATCTTGCATGTTGAAGCCTTTCCTGAATAACTTCCAACATGGCCCAAGTGAATTCCACCCATTCTTGCCATGTTTTCTAGATCTTCTTGGATCTTGGCTCATATAGAAATTGCCATGGGATTGGGCCATCTTGGATCCTATCATTCCCCCTTTCCTCGAAAAGATTCGCCCTCGAATCTTAGCATTGTGTGTGAGAATGACGACGCTAGGTATTCAATCAAGGTGATGCACAATGCCGCTTATGGGTGACAACACATCCTGCAACTCCTCCGAAAATAAATCCTCACAATCCTTCAACAAAGAAACAGGAAAAATAGGAAGAGATTGGTTAGGAGCATCAAGAATAAAAACCACACTCTCCTTTGCATCAGAAAATTTCTCAAATTCTTTGTTTCCCTTGGCAGGAATTGTCTCCTTTTCCACTAGTGGCTCCTCTCTTGTGTCTTTATTTTCAGCCACCACTATTTCTTTTTTACTCTCTGTTTCTTCTTGCTTTTTTTTTATTTGCAGCCATCTCACTTTCTTTTTCTTTTTTTCTTCTCTCTTTTTCTTTTTTTTTTCTTCTCCATATTTCTTCCTCTTGTTGCACAAACCTCTCAAACAATAAGGTGATCTCTTTCATCTCTTGTAGAGACTGCTTTACTTCGTCGCATAATGTGAGAGACATCTTAAAGTCGCTGCAAAACAACTTTGGTTAGTAAAAAAAAAATGAATATCGATTCTTTCCACTTCTTTTCAATATTTTTCGAATCTTTCTTTCTTTTTTTTTTCTTGCTGTACGAACACTTTTCTTTCATTTTTTTTTTCAAGAACGAGACTTCTTGATTTTCTTGAAATCTCGAATGAACTTCTTTTTTCTTTCTTGGGACTGTTCGAATGCCCCTCTGAATTCTTGAATTTTTTTTTCAAGATTCGGATCAAGAAACAATAAGAAGAAATTTTAATTGATCAAGAATTCAAGAAACGAAATCTTGATTTAAACCACTTTTCAAGACTGAAACCCCAAACTTAGACTGCCTAAAAACTATAACCCTAGGAAAAATGCCTAAAGTTATAACCCCAAGACAAGAATGCTGAAACCCCAAAATCTTGTTATTGATTTTGTTGTGATAGTATCTAAACCAACTTTCAAGAATGAAACCCCAAACGAAAACTGCCCTAAAAACTATAACTATTAGACAAAGAATGCATAAAGCTATAACCCCTATGACAAGTATGTCTGAAACCCCAAAACAATAAAGTTGAGAGAAACTCCAATACCCTATGGTAAAGAAGATAAAAAGATTTGACCTGATTGGTCCCTAAGCTCTGATACCAACTGATGTGAACCCTAGGGGTTAAACCCTTTGAACCCACTAACAAATTGAAATACCTAACCCAAAAAAGCCAAGATTCAGGCAAAGAGAACTTAAACCCTTAGAAAGCCTGTTTCAAAGAACCTAGATTAAACATGTAAGCTAGACCCTAAGAACTCTCGTTTCAAGAACCTAAGTTTGATAGGTTGAACGCCACAAAGAAAGAATTCTTTGATAAGTTCCTAAGTTCTGTCAAGAACTAAAAAGAGTGAAACACTCACTTTGAATAAATTCAAACTCAATTGATCAAAAGATAATTGAAGTAGGCGGCTAAGACATATATTTATAGCCTCCCTACGATAACCCTAATCTACTAAGTAATAATATGTAAAATATGGGCTGAACATGCTCAAGCCCAAACCTAAATAATTAAAAGATGTCCATGTTACATAATATAGGCCCAAATGCCTAAGTAATTATAAGAATTAAAATAAGCCCAAATAAGCCCTCTTAATGTGCCACCTTGTGTTCTTGAATCACATGGACCAAACTTTGATGCAAGCCCATCTTGCATGTTGAAGCCTTTCCTGAATAACTTCCAACATGGCCCAAGTGAATTCCACCCATTCTTGCCATGTTTTCTAGATCTTCTTGGATCTTGGCTCATATAGAAATTGCCATGGGATTGGGCCATCTTGGATCCTATCAACCTTCGAATGATGGAATTCTCATTTCAATATTCCCAAGGTTCCTATCTTCTCTATTTTTCCAATCTTGATCCCTAGTGTTTCTCCTAGGCCTTTCTCCAAGCCTAACTCCTCTAGGTCTACCCATATCAACTTCCTCATTGATGCACCCAAAAGAATGTATCTTTATTTAACCTTGCACTAAAAAGATCGATTGTAAAGTATAGTGATTAGCAAGGGTCGAGTCCTCAGGGATTGGGTTTTAGTTTATAAGTTAATAGTTTATCACTTAAAAACAAGTGAACAAAAGTAAAGGGGATTTTGAAATCAGATTTAAACTAAAGTTAACAATAAGAATGAGAAAACAAGTAATTAAGAAGAATCAAATATGAAAAATATGGTTAAGGTTTCATTCTCCACCACTAGACATCATTAAGAATAAATTTCATATCTATCAACATTAATTAGCTATCAAAGTTAATAACCGTAGATAACAACAAGCTCTATTACCCCAATCTTTCCTTAGTTCGTCGTTAAATAGAACAAGCTCTCTATTTAATCTCTAACTATCAAACAACCTAGAATAAGCTCTCTAAGTTCAATTTAATTGTAGCTTTATGATGAGAAAGATAGGTTGATCTAAGCAACAAACACATAAGCTCGGATTGTTCAACTTAGGTTATGTTCCACTTTGCAATTATCGAAAACTTGACCATCATCATGAACAATTTTAATGGAAGAACATAAGCAACTTTGATAGAAAAAAAGATAGATTCTGAAAATTAATTACATAACATGTCTAGGGCTTTGAAATCACCCTTAACCAAAGAAGTTTAGCATAACATAAGCATGGATAAAAAGAAAAATAAAAGAATGGAGAAGAAGAATAATGATGATCCCTTGAGTCTCCTCAAAAGGTGTCTAGTTTGTGGCTCAAAAGATGGTATTTATAGAGCTTTAAAACCCTGAGAATAAGTCTTTGCCGCACAAGTAAGCCTGGAGGTGCAAAAATCACGTTTTTGCCTTTTTTTAAGATTTGCGATTAGGGTTTTTCTGATCGCAGGGTTCTTTAGGGAGATCTTCTAGCGCTATTTTGGATGCCCATTTCTTATCCGATTTCGGCCCATAATATATTTTTGGAAATATAATCAAGTAAACTTTAAAAGTCAGGAAGGAAGTTTCTTCAAATAAGGACTCGAACGTCATGTTTTCTTTATAACAAGCTCCAGAGGTCAAATCTGCCTGATTACTTTTCAACCAGAAATTGATATTTTTGACTCCCAAGTCTTCTTCCATCTTGTGATTATGATTTTGTAAGCTCTTTACCATCGTTATTGACATCTTTTGACTTCATTCTCCTTATTGTACCTAAAATTCAAAAACATAATATAAGTAAACAAGATAAAGATCGAAAACATAACAAAAACTAAAGGTAGAAAGGCATAAAATGTATATTTTATGAGCTTATCAAATACCCCCACACTTAGCTTTTTGCTAGTCCTCGAGCAAAACAAAATAAAAATAAAATAAGAAAATCTAATCTAATCCACTTTCGTAGGAAATCATGGTGGCACTTAGCTTGTGACACAAGCCTTTAAACCCCTAGATGTCCCTAGTGGACGAGTTTAGTCTCAAGAGGGTTTACTAGGACGATACCCACAAACATTGAAGACATAAGAAAAACTAAAAAAAAATAATTACAACTAATCCTTCCAATAAAAATTGGAGATAATCATTGGACAAGTCTTATAAACTAATCAATAGCTTAAAGAAATTCACAAAAAATCTTGCTTGAACGTAAATAGTTTGAGTTAAGCCAGTATTAACATAACATATTTCAATCAAAATAGTGCATATTCAAACTTAATCTCAACTTCTCACATGGAATACTCTCATGATTTTCACTCTTTAAAGTAGTGGTAAAGTGTTTACACTCAATCAATCTCATGAAAACAGTTCTACCATATGCTTGCTTGTCCACCTATTCTCCACATTTAGATCATGCAACTTAATAAATCAAGAGGTCTTTAATCAAGGTTGTAATTGGGCCAAGGGGAAATAATGTGGTTAAAGAATAAAAAGGAAAAGATATCACAAAGGTTCCAAAGACTTCATAGAATTTAGAGACAAAATAAGATTTTGCAAATAAAACTTTCTCAATATTCTTTAGAAGTAAATAATCACATTGGCTAAATATTTCATGTTGAGCCTTTACTTCATTGTAACCAACCCTGTAACATTCTTTTTCTTTTCTTTAACCAAAAGTTCAAGAGATGATTCAATTTTTTTATTCATTTTTTTTTCATGGGAATGTATTTTTACAATGTTCCCTTTTATTTTTCTCTTGACTTTTGCCTCTCTCCTCCCCCACACTTATCTTTTGTTCTAACCCAAATTTTCAAAAAGTATCCCTTGTTTTTGCAATATGTCTCAAGCATTCTAGTCATCTTTAAAATAAGGGAAAAGATATAAATGTATTTAGGCTAGGTGTAGGAGATGGTGACCAAAGAAATAGCTTATTCAATGTAGGCTCAAATTGGTTCACTAGGGGGATGTTCACATGGAACATCAATAAGGGATGACTGTTTGGCTCTGGTTAAAAGTCTTAATGCCTCTATCATATTCATGTTGTCACATACATCAATATAGTCTCAAAAAGGTTTAAAGCAAGTTCTACAGAATCATGTAATCATAAGAGCACTCAAGAAAGAAATTAGATTGATATGTATAATGCATCAATCATATAGACTCAAAAACTCACAAGGATGATTATACAAGTCAATATCAAGTCTAAACATGCTTCTTTCTCAATCAACATATCATATCAACATTGGCTCATAAAAATTAGTATCAAGCTTAATTCTCATGAAAATCTTCTCACTAATAACTAGTTTAGACCTATGCAATTCATATCTTATCATTGTATTAAAAAGGAACTAAAACACACTAAAAATAATAATAATAATAATATTAAAGACTGATAAAAAAATAATAGACAAAATAAAAGAAATCCTAAATCCTTCCCTCCCACACTTAATTCTTACATTGTCCTCAGTGTAATGCTATTAACCCAAATGAAAGAATCATTTGTAAGAGAAAAGAACTAATAACATAAGAATAAGAACAACTAAGACTCAAAAAAAAAAAAATTCATGCAACCTAAATAATGTTAAAATACTAAACAAATAATAAACAAATAAACATAAAAATAAATAAAAACAATAAAAATAATAATAATAAAAGAAAAAGAAAAAGGAAAAGAAAGAGAAAGAGAAAGAGAAAGCAAATCTGAATATGGCAGGTTGGCAATTTCTTCTTTAATTGGGCTGCCTTCCCAATTAACACTTGAGTTAGTGTTTTGAACCTAACCAACACCCCTTCTTGGCTGTTTAGGATTTGCAAGATCATACAAGAAACTTTCCGAATTTGTGCGAATTGTAGGGCGGTTTTTTTGCACAATAGTGGATGCATTCTCCATTACAAGTATTATTCCATCATCCTTTGTGGTGCATAGCTTGTCAAGGAATGGTGCATATTTTGGTATTTGTTGAATGGCATCCACAAACAAGCTGTTTAAGGTTTCCGGCATGTGTTGTTCATGTTTCTCCTCGAACTTTGCAAATCTACTAGGAAAAGGTGGAGAAGAAACATTAGTAAAAAGTGGAACCTTAAACGTTACCTCAGGTGCCGAAGTACTCTCTTTCAGAATTGAAGCTTCATTATCTTCAATAGTTGAATCCATCTTTAGTTCTTTCTCATCCTCGGGTTCCTTTGGATTTTCTGATTCATCCTCAAGCTGTGTGGCACTAACACTCTCCTTTGGATCAATCATCGATTGGGAAGGGAGTGCTTGAGATCTTTGTGCTACTAATTCCACCGTACTACTAGCCAATAGGCTCATTTGCCTTTCCAAACTCTGGATACATGCCTTTGTTTCCCTTGTTTCCTGTTGAAGTTGTAGAGTATTAATAACAAGAAAATTCACAAGTTCTTCTAAAGAATTACCTGAGTTTTGAGGTGGTGGCTCAAAAAGATCTTGTTGTTGATCCCATGGTTGATTGAAGAAAAATTGATTAGTGTAATTAGCATAAGGATCTACTTCTTGATAATCTCCCGAGTAGCCATAATGAGTATGATTCCACCATCCCTCATTGTAAGTGTTTGGAAAAGCATCATACTGTTGTCCTTGGAACCCTTGATGCCTTTGGTATTCTTCCACATCATAGGCTGCAAATAAGAATAAACCAATAAACTAATAAACTAAATAAAGCAATCCCCGGCAACGGCGCCAAAAATTTGATGCACCCAAAAGAATGTATCTTTATTTAACCTTGCACTAAAAAGATCAATTGTAAAGTATAGTGATTAGCAAGGGTCGAGTCCTCAGGGATTGGGTTTTAGTTTATAAGTTAATAGTTTATCACTTAAAAACAAGTGAACAAAAGTAAAGGGGATTTTGAAATCAGATTTAAACTAAAGTTAACAATAAGAATGAGAAAACAAGTAATTAAGAAGAATCAAATATGAAAAATATGGTTAAGGTTTCATTCTCCACCACTAGACATCATTAAGAATAAATTTCATATCTATCAACATTAATTAGCTATCAAAGTTAACAACCGTAGATAACAACAAGCTCTGTTACCCCAATCTTTCCTTAGTTCGTCGTTAAATAGAATAAGCTCTCTATTTAATCTCTAACTATCAAACAACCTAGAATAAGCTCTCTAAGTTCAATTTAATAGCAGCTTTATGATGAGAAAGATAGGTTGATCTAAGCAACAAACACATAAGCTCGGATTGTTCAACTTAGGTTATGTTCCACTTTGCAATTATTGAAAACTTGACCATAATCATTAATCACAAATTGCCACTTATGAATAGGAAATCAAGACAATTACACAGATCAAGACTCCTAAACTAGCATTAGACAATTATCAAGATTTATCTAGTTGGCCACCTAAACAAATCAAAACATCATCATGAACAATTTTAATGTAAGAACATAAGCAATGATGCACTCAAAAGAGTGTATCTATTTAACCTTGCACTTAAAAAAAAAATTACTAGTTGAGTATAGTTATTAGCAAGGATCGAGTCCTCAGGGATTGGGTTTTAATCTATGAGTTATTAGTTTATAACTTAGGTTCAAAGAAAACAAAAGAAAAGGGGGTGGCTCAAATTGGCTCACTAGTGGGGATGTTCTCTTGGAACATTAATAATGGATGGCTATTTGGCCTTGGTTATAATCCTAATGCCTCTATCATATTCATGTTATCGCATGTATCAATATAGTCTCAAACGGTTTCAAGCAAGTTCTATAGAATCATGTAATCATAAGAGCACTCAAGAAAGAAATTAGATTGATATGTATAATGCATCAATTATATAGGCTCAAAACTCACAAGGATGATTATACAAGTCAATTTTAAGTCTAAACATGCTTCTTTCTCAATCAACATATCATATTAACATTGGCTCATAAAAAAATGATATCAAGCTCAATTCTCATGAAAAATCTTACGTCTTCTTCCATCTTGTGATTACGATTTTGTAAGCTCTTTACCATCATTATTTACATCTTTTGACTTCATTCTCCTTATTTTACATAAAATTCCAAAACATAATACAAGTAAACAAGATAAAGATCGAAAACATAACAAAAACTAAAGGTAGAAAGGCATAAAATGTATATTTTATGTGCTTATCAAGCAACTTTGATAGAAAACAATGATAGATAGATTCTGAAACTTAATTACATAACATGTCTAGGGCTTTGAAATCACCCTTAACCAAAGAAGTTTAGCATAACATAAGCATGGATAATATATACATTGATAACTCGTATAATTATATAGTTTTTAGTTATGTTTTATTATTGTTTTGTGTCAAAAACGAGTTATTATTGTTTAGTCTAATTGTGTTTATGATCTTTTATATTTTTATGTAATTTGGTGTTTTTCACAAGTTTCTTTGAGTGATTTCAGATTACTAGAATTAAGGGCAAATCCAGTTCAGTTCCAGTTCCGACACCTTTTGCAATATCAGCTATATCTCGAGTTTCACTGAAACAATAAGGCTGAAATTTTAACCGTGCAAAGTTAAGAGGCATATCTATCTTTTTCATGTTTTACACTTCTTGAAACGGAGTCGTTTTCCCTAGCGAAATCGACCATCAAGTTGGCTGATGTGCAATGACGTCTGTGCTGACCTGTTTTCATATTTTGCCCATATCTTCTTATCCACATCAGCAAATGAGCTGATTCCAACGGCTATGGATCAGTAACTGATAGGGGAACATTTTTCTAGAAGACCATGTGATCAGATCAGGCCTCCAAAATTGACAAAATCGACCATCAAGTTGGCTGATCAAAATTGTCATACAATATGACGAAAATTGTTAGAAAAATGCACCCACCTATTATACCTACCTTTGAAATTTGTAAAGCTTGTCTCTTGTCATTTAGCCCTCCAAAATGTGTATAAATATAGGGCCTTGGATGATAGTAGAGGATCATATTGTATATTGGTAGGATATTAGCCATTGTAATAAAATTCTCTAAGTTTTCTTCTTCTTTCTTTTCTCTAGTTTTCTTTTTCTTTATTTTCTTCTTCTTCTTTCTTTCTTTTATTTCCTTCTTAGATTCTCTTTCATTTTATGTTTATGTTTACAATGCCTATGCTAGGCTAAACTTCTATTTGGTTAAGGGTGATTTCAAAGCCCTAGACATGTTTTGTGATTGATTTTCAGATTCTATCTATCATTAATTTTCTATCAAAGTTGCTTATGTTCTTCTACAAGAATTGTTCATGATGTTGTCTTGATTTATTTAGGTGTACAACTAGATAGATCTTGATAAGTATCTATTGCTAGTCTAGGAGTCTTGATCCGTGTAATTGTCTTGATTTCCTATTCATAAGTGGCAATTTGTGATTAATGATTATGGTCAAGTTTTCAATAATTGCAAAGTGGAACATAACCTAAGTTGAACAATCCGAGCTTATGTGTTTGTTGCTTAGATCAACCTATCTTTCTCATCATAAAGCTGCCATTAAATTGAATTTAGAGAGCTTATTCTAGGTTGTTTAATGGTTAGAGATTAAATAGAGAGCTTGTTCTAGTTAACGACAAACTAAGGAAAGGTTGGGATAACAGAGCTTGTTGTTATCTACGGTTGTTAACTTTGATAGTTGGTTGATATTGATAGATCTGAAATTGATTCTTAATGATGTCTAGTGGTGGAGAATGAAACCTTAACCATATTTTTCATATTTGATTCTTCTTACTTACTTGTTTTCTTACTTTTCTAGTTTGCTTATTTTTAAAAGTATATTTATTTTGATTGGCTGGTTATACCGCCTAATTTGTATATTAACTTTGTTTTATTTTTATTGGCTGGTTATACCGCCTAATTTAGTATATATATTTTTATTGGCTGGTTATACCGCCTTGCATCTTATTCTTATTATTTACTTTAGTTTAAATCTGGCTTCAAAAACCCCTTTTCTTTTATTGTTTTCTTTGAACGTAAGTTATAAACTAATAACTCATAGATTAAAACCCAATCCCTGAGGACTCGACCCTTGCTAATTATTATACTTACAATTGATCTTTTTAGTGCAAGGTTAAATAAGATACACTCTTTTGGGTGCATCAAATTTTTGGCGCCGTTGCCGGGGATTGCTGTCTTTAGTTTATTTGTTACTTGGTTTATTCTTATTTTCAGTTCTAATTAGTTTTATTTTCTTGTACATACAAGTTTTTCTTTTCAAATTAAAAAAAAAAAAAAAACAATGGAATTGAGCAATCTAACACTTGAAGAGTTGGTGACATACATGAACATGGAGAATCAACAAGCCAATCTCACCTCCCCAGTTCAACAATTGGCCATGGGAGGATGTCAAGGCCATCAAGTGTTCCAAGACCAACAGTATGATCATTACTCAAACACTTACCATGAGGGATGGTGGGATCATACTAATTATGGCTACTCGAAAAATTACCAAGAAGTAGATCCTTATGCCAATTACACTCATCCATCTAGCTTCAATCAATCATGGTCTCAAGAACCAGATCTTTTTCAACCACCACATATGACTCAAAACTCAGGTACTTCTTTAGAAGATCTTATCTATTCTCTTGTTACTGATTCTTTGCAATTTCAACAGGAAACAAGGGCAAGCATCCAGAGTTTGGAAAAGCAAATGAGCCAATTGGCTATTAGTATGGTGGGATGGGTAGCACAAAGATCTGAAGAACTCCCAGCCCAAACGATGGTTAACCCAAAGGAGAATGCTACTATTGTGACCTTGAAGAATGAGGAACAAGATGAGGATGAAACAAAATTAGAGATGGATTCTATTCTTGAGGATAATGAAGCCAAAGATCCAAATAAGAGTATTTCGGCACTTGAGGTAACGTTTAAGGTTTCACTTTTTACTAATGTTTCTTCTCCACCTTTTCCTAGTAGATTTGCAAAGTTCAAGGAGGAAGAACATGAACAACACATGCCGGAAACCTTAAACAACTTGTTTGTGGAGGTCATTCAACAAGTATCAAAATATGCTCCATTCCTCGATGACATATGCACCACAAAGGATGATGGAATAATACTTGTAATGGAGAATGCATCCACTGTTGTGCAAAGAAAGCTTCCTCTCAAACGCATAAATTTGGGAAATTTCATGTATGAGCCTGACAAGCCTAAAATGCCAAGAAGGGGTGTTGGTTAGGTTCAAAACACTAAATCAAGTGCTAATTGGGGGAGGCAGCCTAATTAGTGAAAGCATTGCCAAACTGCCATCCTCAGATTTGCTCTCTTTTTCTTTATCTTTTTCTTATGGTTCTTTGCTAATTGTGTTTAGTGTTTCTAAGTTCATTTATGCTGCATAAGTTTATTTTGTTTATTAGTTCTTTTCACTTACACATGATTCTTTCATTTGGGATTAATAGCATTACATTAATGACAATGTAAGAATTATGTGTGGGGGGAAGAATTTAGGATTTTATTTAGAGTGTTTTGTTTTTGAGTCTTTTTATGTTGTTTTTCTTTCTGATCCTTGTTTTGAAAATAACTAGATGTAAATATAATTTTTTAACCCCGGTTAAATGGCGGATAACGGTACTCCGTGATTATTTAAATCGGTTCCATCAGCTACCCACAAAACTGATACTGTATATAAATTTCTCTTTCAATTTCTCTTTCATTTTTTTTTTCTTTTTTCAGGATGGATGATATTCTCACAAGATTGCAGAAACGATTTCCTCCTTTTCCTCGAAATATTTTACTGAAGCTTTACCAAGTTCGATTTGAAAGATTAAGAATGCTTATGCACAAAGGGATTCCTGGAGACATACGTTGGATAATTGAAGCCAAGGTACGTGAAGATGAATATCTTCCTGTTTTACATTTACCAGGTACAGGTAGAAGCACTTTTGCAAAAAAGCGACGACCAAAGCGCATGAGTTCAAATTGCCACAAATGTGCACGATGGACGTGTAACGGTAAATGTCGTTCTATTGGGATACCGTCCTCTAATCGAGATGATAAAATTGAATTCATTAAGGATGGACTGAGTAAGGAGAATTTGGGTAATATCCAACTTTCTCTTGAGACGCATCCTAGTGGAGACGTACAAAGAGAAATTATTGATTTATGGCCGCAATTCCCAAGGGAATGGCAACATCTTGGGAATCTGATGTTAAAAGACCCTGTTTGCCAGCTTGTAAGAAAACTGGATGGGAAGCATATCCTCGACTCATAGAAGGCGTTTAAGCCGTTTCTGGACGTAAAACCAGAGGAAGATGTGAGCCACAATCACAACTACAATAAATAACTTCTGAGCTTTTGGTTTGATTTGCAATAACTTCATTTTGGTTTAATTTACGTGTTGTTCGATTTGTGTAATTATTCTCTTTTTTTTTATTTGTCTTTTACGGTTGATTTTTCTTCTCTTTTTGATTTTCTTCCTGAAATCACGCAAAAATCTTTTGTTAGGTTAACATTTTCTTCTGACAGGTCAAATACACTTTCGGCGACATTATTACTCTTGACTTTTACGGTTGATTTTTCTTCTCTTTTTGATTTTCTTCCTGAAATCACGCAAAAATCTTTTGTTAGGTTAACATTTTCTTCTGACAGGTCAGATACACTTTCGGCGACATTATTACTCTTGTCTGATTCACTACTCAGTCCTCTATATATTACACCATGTACTCATTCTCTTTCAGGCACTCGAAAAAGAAAAAAAAAAGAAAAAAAATGGAAAGTACTTCGTCCCAACGCATTAAAAAAATTTGTGTCTTTGGAGGTGCTTATCCAGGGAAAAATAACATATTCGCTGATGAAGCCATAAGAGTTGGAGTAATACTTGCCCAACAAAAGATCCAGTTGATTTATGGAGGCGGTAGTACGGGTTTAATGGGAGCAGTCGCTACAGCAGCACACGCCGGAGGAAGTCCAGTTCTAGGAGTCGTGCCAAAACTATTCACAGATTTTTGTGGACCTACCTTGGGTAAGGAAATACAAGTCTGGAGTATCCCTGAACGGATAACAATCATGTACCATTCTGCCAATGCATTCATTGCTTTACCAGGAGGTCTGGGTACATTGGAAGAAATAGCTTGCGTGGCTTCTTGGTCATCTTTGGTCACAAATAAGAAACCCATTGGTTTGCTTAATATTAATGGTTATTTTAGTAATTTGCTTTCATATTTAGATAATGCTGTGGAAAATGGATTCATGTTTTCAGAGGCAAGGAGAACCATAATTTCTGCTACAACCATTGAAGATTTACTCAAAAAGCTTCAAGCTTATGAGTTTTTATCTGCTACGGTTGTTTCGCAAACGCTCGGAAAAAGAAAAAGAGATATGGACGAGCAAGGAGTGGATTGCACTTTGTCTTTGTGACATTATCTAACATTTTGCTTGTTGTGTCTCAGTTATAATAAGTGGTTAGCAACCTCTGCAGGTAATATCTCCTAAATTCTACCTTTAAAATTTGACATTGGGGACTATGTCATATTTTAGTAGGGGGTAAGGGACATATTTTGCTAATTTAAAAAAAAAAAAAATTAAGAAGTATTCATTCTGAACAAGGTCTGAGTAAGGGAGACTTGAGACATACCTTGTCAGTTTGATTTCTTCTTTTCAAAAAAAAAAAAAAAAAGTTTGTTGTGTTTTAAGCAATTTAGAAGTATTCATTCTGAACAAGGTCTGAGTAAGGGAGACTTGAGACATACCTTGTCAGTTTGATTTTAATCTTTTTATGTTTACTTGTTAATTTTTGTTTAGTATTTTAGGATTATTTAGGTTGCATGGTTTTGTTTTGTTTTGAGTCTTAGTTGTTCCTATTCTTATGTTATTAGTTCTTTTCTCTTACACATGATTCTTTCATTTGAGTTAATAGACTTACATTGAGGACAATGTAAGAATTAAGTGTGGGGGGGAATGATTTAGGATTTCTTTTATTTTTGTCTACTATTTTTTTTTCTTTATTATTATTATTATTTTTTTTTTGTGAGTTTTAGTTTCTTTTTAATACAATGATGAGATATGAATTGCATAAGTCTAAAACAGATTTATTAGTGAGAAGATTTTCATGAGAATTGAGCTTGATGTCAACCTTTTTATGAGCCAATGTTAATATGATATGTTGATTGAGAAAGAAGCATGTTTAGACTTAATCTGACTTGTATAATCATCCTTGTGAGTTTTTGAGCCTATAATGATTGATGCATTATACAAATCAATCTAATTTCTTTCTTGAGTGCTCTTATGATTACATGATTCTCTAGAACTTGCTTTTAACCGTTTGAGACTATATTGATACATGTGACAACATGAATATGATAGAGGCATTAGGATTATAACAGAGCCAAACAGCCATCCATTATTAATGTTCCAAGAGAACACACCCTTAGTGAACCAATTTGAGCCTACATTGAATAAGCTATCTCTTTGGTAACCATAACTTGTCCCTAACCTAAATATACTTATACCTTTACCTTTGTTCCAAAGATGAATTAGCATGTTTTGAGACAAGTTGCAAAGACAAAGAAGATTTATTGAAAATTTGGGTTAGAAACAAGAAATAAGTGTGGGGGGAAAAGAAAGAAAAAAGTCAAGAGAAAAAGAAAGGGATCATTGTCAAATACATTCCCATATTAAAAAAAAAAAAAAAAAAAATCTTCTCTTGAACTTCTAGTTAAAGTAAAGAAAAAGATGTTACAAAGTTGGTTAGAATGATGCAAAGGCTCAACATGAATATTTAGCCTATGTTATTATGTGCTTTATAAGAGTTTTGAGAAGTTTTATTTGTATGATCTTTTTATGTCTCTAAACTTTATGAACTCTTTGGAACCTTTGTGATATCTTTATCCTTTTGTTCTTCAACCACATTACAAACCCCTTGGCCCCATTACAACCTTGATTAAAGACCTCTTGATTCATGAAGTTGTATGATCTAAATAGTGGAGAATAGGTGGACAAGCAAGAATATGGTAGAACTGTTTTCATGAGATTGATTGAGTGTAAACACTTCACCACTACTTTAAAGAGTGAAAATCATGAGGGTATCCCATGTGAGTAGTTGAGATTAAGTTTGAATATGCACTATTTTGATTGAAATATGTTATGTTAATATTGGCTTAACTCAAACAATTTACATTCAAGCATGATTTTTTGTGAAATTCTTTAAGCTATTGATTAGTTTATAAGACTTGTTCAAAGATTGTCTCTAATTTGTATTGAAAGGATTAGGAGTAAATATTTTTAGTATATGTAGTTTATTTATATTTTAGTTTTTCAATGTTTGTGGGTATCGTTCTAGTAAACCCTCACGAGACTAAACTCGTCCACTAGGGACACCTAGGGGTTTAAAGGCTTGTGTCACATGCTAAGTGCCACCGTGATTTCCTACGAAAGTGGATTAGATTAGATTTTCTTATTTTATTTTTATTGAGTCGTTGCTAGGGACTAGCAACAATCTAAGTGTGGGGGTGTGATAACTCGTATAATTATATAGTTTTTAGTTATGTTTTATTATTGTTTTGTGTCAAATACGAGTTATTATTGTTTAGTCTAATTGTGTTTATGATCTTTTATATTTTTATGTAATTTGGTGTTTTTCACAAGTTTCTTTGAGTGATTTCAGATTACTAGAATTAAGGGCAAATCTAGTTCAGTTCCAGTTCCGACACCTTTTGCCATATCAGCTATATCTCGAGTTTCACTGAAACAATAAGGCTGAAATTTTAACCGTGCAAAGTTAAGAGGCATATCTATCTTTTTCATGTTTTACACTTCTTGAAACGGAGTCGTTTTCCTAGCGAAATCGACCATCAAGTTCGCTGATGTGCAATGACGTATGTGCTGACCTGTTTTCGTATTTTGCCCATATCTTCTTATCCACATCAGCAAATGAGCTGATTCCAACGGCTATGGATCAGTAACTGATAGGGGAACATTTTTCTAGAAGACCATGTGATCAGATCAGGCCTCCAAAATTGACAAAATCGACCATCAAGTTGGCTGATCAAAATTGTCATACAATATGACGAAAATTGTTAGAAAAATGCACCCACCTATTATACCTACCTTTGAAATTTGTAAAGCTTGTCTCTTGTCATTTAGCCCTCCAAAATGTGTATAAATATAGGGCCTTGGATGATAGTAGAGGATCATATTGTATATTGGTAGGATATTAGCTGATAACTCGTATAATTATATAGTTTTTAGTTATGTTTTATTATTGTTTTGTGTCAAATACGAGTTATTATTGTTTAGTCTAATTGTGTTTATGATCTTTTATATTTTTATGTAATTTGGTGTTTTTCACAAGTTTCTTTGAGTGATTTCAGATTACTAGAATTAAGGGCAAATCCAGTTCAGTTCCAGTTCCGACACATTTTGCCATATCAGCTATATCTGGAGTTTCACTGAAGCAATAAGGCTGAAATTTGTAGCCGTGCAAAGCTAAGAGGCATATCTATCTTTTTAATGTTTTATACTTCTTGAAACGGAGTCGTTTTCCCTAGCGAAATCGACCATCAAGTTGGCTGATGTGCAATGACGTTTGTGCTGACCTGTTTTCGTATTTTGCCCATATCTGCTTATCCACATCAGCAAATGAGCTGATTCCAATGGCTATGGATCCGTAACTGATACGGGAACCTTTGTCTAGAAGACTATATGATCAGATCAGGCCTCTAACATTGACGAAATCGACCATCAAGTTGGCTGATGTGCAATGACGTCTGTGCTGACATGTTTTCGTATTTTGCCCATATCTGCTTATCCACATCAGCAAATGAGCTGATTCCAACGGCTATGGATCCGTAACTGATAGGGGAACGTTTTTCTAGAAGACCATGTGATCAGATCAGGCCTCCAACATTGACGAAATCGACCATCAAGTTGGCTGATCAAAATTGTCATACAATATGACGAAAATTGTTAGAAAAATTCACCCACCTATTATACCTACCTTTGAAATTTGTAAAGCTTGTCTCTTGTCATTTAGCCTTCCAAAATGTGTATAAATAGAGGGCCTTGGATGATTGTAGAGGATCATATTGTACATAGGTAGGATATTAGCCATTTTAATAAAATTCTCTAAGTTTTCTTCTTCTTTCTTTTCTCTAGTTTTCTTTCTTTTCTCTAGTTTTCTTTTTCTTTAGAGAGAGCAAGAGGTTGGATAATTAATATTCTTCCTCTTCTTCTTTCTTTCTTTTATTTTCTTCTTAGATTTTCTTTAATTTTATGTTTATGTTTACAATGCCTATGCTAGGCTAAACTTCTATTTGGTTAAGGGTGATTTCAAAGCCCTAGACATGTTTTGTGATTGATTTTCAGATTCTATCTATCATTAATTTTCTATCAAAGTTGCTTATGTTCTTCTACAAGAATTGTTCATGATGTTGTCTAGATTTATTTAGGTGTACAACTAGATAGATCTTGATAATTATCTATTGCTAGTTTAGGAGTCTTGATCCGTGTAATTGTCTTGATTTCCTATTCATAAGTGGCAATTTGTGATTAATGATTATGGTCAAGTTTTCAGTAATTGCAAAGTGGAACATAACCTAAGTTGAACAATCCGAGCTTATGTGTTTGTTGCTTAGATCAACCTATCTTTCTCATCATAAAGCTGCCATTAAATTGAATTTAGAGAGCTTATTCTAGGTTGTTTAATGGTTAGAGATTAAATAGAGAGCTTGTTCTATTTAACGACAAACTAAGGAAAGATTGGGGTAACAGAGCTTGTTGTTATCTACGGTTGTTAACTTTGATAGTTGGTTGATATTGATAGATCTGAAATTGATTCTTAATGATGTCTAGTGGTGGAGAATGAAACCTTAACCATATTTTTCATATTTGATTCTTCTTACTTATTTGTTTTCTTACTTTTAGTTTGCTTATTTTTTATATTTATTTTTATTGGCTGGTTATACCGCCTAATTTGTATATTAACTTTGTTTTATTTTTATTGGCTGGTTATACCGCCTAATTTAGTATATATATTTTTATTGGCTGGTTATACCGCCTAATTTAGTATATATATTTTTATTGGCTGGTTATACCGCCTTGCATCTTATTCTTATTATTTACTTTAGTTTAAATCTGGCTTCAAAAACCCCTTTTCTTTTATTGTTCTTGAATTTAAGTTTTAAACTATTAACTTATAAACTAAAACCCAATCCCTGAGGACTCGACCCTTGCTAACTACTATACTTACAATTTATCTTTTTAGTGCAAGGTTAAATAAGATACACTCTTTTGGGTGCATCAAATTTTTGGCGCCGTTGCCGGGGATTGTTTTCTTTAGTTTATTTGTTACTTGGTTTATTCTTATTTTCAGTTCTAATTAGTTTTATTTTTTTGTACATACGGGTTTTTCTTATCAAATTTTGAAAAAATAAAAAAAATATAAAAAAAATATAAAAAAAAAAACGATGGAATTGAGCAATCTAACTCTTGAAGAGTTGGTGGCATACATGAACATGGAAAATCAACAAGCCAATCTCACCTACCCAGTTCAACAATTGGCCATGGGAGGATGTCAAAGCCATCAAGTGTTCCAAGACCAACAGTATGATCATTACTCAAACACTTACCATGAGGGATGGTGGGATCATACTAATTATGGCTACTCGAAAAATTACCAAGAAGTAGATCCTTATGCCAATTACACTCATCCATCTAGCTTCAATCAATCATGGTCCCAAGAACCAGATCTTTTTCAACCACCACATATGACTCAAAACTCAGGTACTTCTTTAGAAGATATTGTCTATTCTCTTGTTACTGATACTTTGCAATTTCAACAGGAAACAAGGGCAAGCATCCAGAGTTTGGAAAAGCAAATGATCCAATTGACTAGTAGTATGGTGGGATGGGTAGCACAAAGATCTGAAGAACTCCCTGCCCAAACGATGATTAACCCAAAGGAGAATGCTACTATTGTGACATTGAGGAATGAGGAACAAGATGAGGATGAGACAAAATTAGAGATGGATTCTATTCTTGAGGATAATGAAGCCACAAATCCAAATAAGAGTATTTCGGCACCTGAGGTAACGTTTAAGGTTCCACTTTTTACTAATGTTTCTTCTCCACCTTTTCCTAGTAGATTTGCAAAGTTCAAGGAGGAAGAACATGAACAACACATGCCAGAAACCTTAAACAACTTGTTTGTGGATGCCATTCAACAAGTATCAAAATATGCTCCATTCCTCGATGAGATATGCACCACAAAGGATGATGGAATAATACTTGTAATGGAGAATGCATCCACTGTTGTGCAAAGAAAGCTTCCTCTCAAACGCATAAATTTGGGAAATTTCATGCATGAGCCTGACAAGCCTAAAAAGCCAAGAAGGGGTGTTGGTTAGATTCAAAACACTAACTCAAGTGTTAATTGGGAAGGCAGCCCAATTAAAGATGAAATTGCCAACCTTCCATATTCAGATTTGCTTTCTCTTTCTTTTCCTTTTTCTTTTATTATTTTTATTGTTTTTATTTTTATTTCTTATGTTTCTTTGTTAATTGTGTTTACTGTTTTTAAGTTCATTTAGGCTGCATAAGTTTCTTTTGTTTAATAGTTCTTTTCTCTTACATATAATTCTTGCATTGGGGGATAATAGCATTACATTAATGACAATGTAAGAATTATGTGTGGGGGGAAGAATTTAGGATTTTATTTAGAGTGTTTTGTTTTTGAGTTTTTTTTATGCTGTTTTTCTTTCTGATCCTTGTTTTGAAAATAACTAGATGTAAATATAATTTTTATTTTTTTTAACCCCGGTTAAATGGCGGATAACGGTACTCCGTGATTATTTAAATCGGTTCCATCAGCTACCCACAAAACTGATATTGTATATAAATTTCTCTTCCAATTTCTCTTTCAATTTTTTTCATTTTTTTTTTTAGGATGGATGATATTCTCACACGATTGCAGAAACGATTTCCTCCTTTTCCTCGAAATATTTTACTGAAGCTTTACCAAGTTCGATTTGAAAGATTAAGAATGCTTATGCACAAAGGGATTCCTGGAGACATACGTTGGATAATTGAAGCCAAGGTACGTGAAGATGAATATCTTCCTGTTTTGCATTTACCAGGTACAGGTAAAAGCACTTTTGCAAAGAAGCGACGAGCAAAGCGCATGAGTTCAAATTGCCACAAATGTGCACGATGGACGTGTAATGGTAAATGTCGTTCTATTGGGATTCCGTCCTCTAATCGAGATGATAAAATTGAATTCATTAAGGATGGACTGAGTAAGGAGAATTTGGGTAATATCCAACTTTCTCTTGAGACGCATCCTAGTGGAGACGTACAAAGAGAAATTCTTGATTTATGGCCGCAATTCCAAAGGGAATGGCAACATCTTGGGAATCTGATGTTAAAAGACCCTGTTTGCCAGCTTGTAAGAAAACTGGATGGGAAGCATATCCTCGACTCATAGAAGGCGTTTAAGCCGTTTCTGGACGTAAAACCAGAGGAAGATGTGAGCCACAATCACAACTACAATAAATGACTTCTCAGCTTTTGGTTTGATTTGCAATAACTTTATTTCGATTTAATTTACGTGTTATTCGATTTGTGTAATTATTCTCATTTTTTTTATTTGTCTTTTACGGTTGATTTTTCTTCTCTTTTTGATTTTCTTCCTGAAATCACGCAAAAATCTTTTGTTAGGTTAACATTTTCTTCTGACAGGTCAGATACACTTTCGGTGACATTATTACTCTTGTCTGATTCACTACTCAGTCCTCTATATATTACACCATGTACTCATTCTCTTTCAGGCACTCGAAAAAAAGAAAAAAAAAATGGAAAGTACTTCGTCCCAACGCATTAAAAAAATTTGTGTTTTTGGAGGTGCTTATCCAGGGAAAAATAACATATTCGCTGATGAAGCCATAAGAGTTGGAGTAATACTTGCCCAACAAAAGATCCAGTTGATTTATGGAGGCGGTAGTACGGGTTTAATGGGAGCAGTCGCTACAGCAGCACACGCCGGAGGAAGTCCAGTTCTAGGAATCGTGCCAAAACTATTCACAGATTTTTGTGGACCTACCTTGGGTAAGGAAATACAAGTCTGGAGTATCCCTGAACGGATAACAATCATGTACCATTCTGCCGATGCATTCATTGCTTTACCAGGAGGTCTGGGTACATTGGAAGAAATAGCTTGCGTGGCTTCTTGGTCATCTTTGGTCACAAATAAGAAACCCATTGGTTTGCTTAATATTAATGGTTATTTTAGTAATTTGCTTTCATATTTAGATAATGCTGTGGATAATGGATTCATGTTTTCAGAGGCAAGGAGAACCATAATTTCTGCTACAACCATTGAAGATTTACTCAAAAAGCTCCAAGCTTATGAGTGTTTATCTGCTACGGTTGTTTCGCAAACGCTCGGAAAAAGAAAAAGAGATATGGACGAGCATGGAGTGGATTGTACTTTGTCTTTGTGACATTATCTAACATTTTGTTTGTTGTGTCTCAGTTATAATAAGTGGTTAGCAACCTCTGCAGGTAATATCTCCTAAATTCTACCTTTAGTAGGGGGTAAGAGACATATTTTGCTAATTTAAAAAAAAAAAATTTTGATGTGTTTTAAGCCATTTAGAAGTATTCATTCTGAACAAGGTCTGAGTAAGGGAGACTTGAGACATACCTTGTCAGTTTGATTTCTTCTTTTCAAAAAAAAAAAAAAAAAAGAGTTTGTTGTGTTTTAAGCAATTTAGAAGTATTCATTCTGAACAAGGTCTGAGTAAGGGAGACTTGAGACATACCTTGTCAGTTTGATTTTAATCTTTTTACGTTTACTTGTTAATTTTTGTTTAGTATTTTAGGATTATTTAGATTGCATGAGTTTGTTTTGTTTTGAGTCTAGTTATTCCTATTCTTATGTTATTAGTTCTTTTCTCTTACACATGATTCTTTCATTTGGGTTAATAGACTTACATTGAGGACAATGTAAGAATTAAGTGTGGGGGGAATGATTTAGGATTTCTTTTATTTTTGTCTACTATTTTTTTTTTATGAGTCTTTATTATTATTATTATTATTTTTTAGTGTGTTTTAGTTCCTTTTTAATACAATGATGAGATATGAATTGCATAAGTCTAAAACATATTTATTAGTGAGAAGATTTTCATGAGAATTGAGCTTGATGTCAACCTTTTTATGAGCCAATGTTAATATGATATGTTGATTGAGAAAGAAGCATGTCTAGACTTAATCTGACTTGTATAATCATTCTTGTGAGTTTTTGAGCCTAAAATGATTAATGCATTATACAAATCAATCTAATTTCTTTCTTGAGTGCTCTTATGATTACATGATTCTCTAGAACTTGCTTTAAACCGTTTGAGACTATATTGATGCATGTGACAACATGAATATGATAAAGGCATTAGGATTTTTAGCCAGGGCCAAACAACCATCCCTTATTGATGTTCCAAGAGAACACACCCTTAGTGAACCAATTTGAGCCTACATTGAATAAGCTATCTCTTTGGTAACCATAACTTGTCCCTAACCTAAATATACTTATATCCTTACCTTTGTTCCAAAGATGAATTAGCATGATTTGAGACAAGTTGCAAAGACAAGGGATATTTTTTGGTTAGAAACAAGAAATAAGTGTGGGGGGAAAAGAAAAGAAAAGTCAAGAGAAAAAGAAATGAAATACTGGCAAATACATTCCTATGTAAAAAAAAATATATATATATATATATATATATATGAATCATCTCTTGAATTTGTGGAAAAAGAAAAAGATGTTACAAAGTCGTTTAGAATGAAGAAAAGGCCCAACATGAATATCCGGCCTAGGTGACTATGTACTTGTAAAGAGTTTTGAGAAGTTTCTTTGTATGATCTTTTTATGTCTCTAAACTTTATGAACTCTTTGGAACCTTTGTGATATCTTTATCCTTTTGTTCTTCAACCACATTACAAACCCCTTGGCCCCATTACAACCTTGATTAAAGACCTCTTGATTCATGAAGTTGTATGATCTAAATAGTGGAGAATAGGTGGACAAGCAAGAATATGGTAGAACTGTTTTCATGAGATTGATTGAGTGTAAACACTTCACCACTACTTTAAAGAGTGAAAATCATGAGGGTATCCCATGTGAGAAGTTGAGATTAAATTTGAACATGCAATATTTTGATTGAGATATGTTATGCTAATATTGGCTTAACTCAAACAATTTACATTCAAGCATGATTTTTTGTGAAATTCTTTAAGCTATTGATTAGTTTATAAGACTTGTTCAAATATTGTCTCTAATTTGTATTGAAAGGATTAGGAGTAAATATTTGTAGTATATGTAGTTTATTTATATGAAGTTTATTTATATTTTAATTTTTCAATGTTTGTGGGTATCGTTCTAGTAAACCCTCACGAGACTAAACTCGTCCACTAGGGACACCTAGGGGTTTAAAGGCTTGTGTCACATGCTAAGTGCCACCGTGATTTCCTACGAAAGTGGATTAGATTAGATTTTCTTATTTTATTTTTATTGAGTCGTTGCTAGGGACTAGCAACAATCTAAGTGTGGGGGTGTGATAACTCGTATAATTATATAGTTTTTAGTTATGTTTTATTATTGTTTTGTGTCAAATACGAGTTATTATTGTTTAGTCTAATTGTGTTTATGATCTTTTATATTTTTATGTAATTTGGTGTTTTTCACAAGTTTCTTTGAGTGATTTCAGATTACTAGAATTAAGGGCAAATCCAGTTCAGTTCCAGTTCCGACACATTTTGCCATATCAGCTATATCTGGAGTTTCACTAAAGCAATAAGGCTGAAATTTGTAGCCGTGCAAAGCTAAGAGGCATATCTATCTTTTTAATGTTTTATACTTCTTGAAACGGAGTCGTTTTCCCTAGCGAAATCGACCATCAAGTTGGCTGATGTGCAATGACGTTTGTGCTGACCTGTTTTCGTATTTTGCCCATATCTGCTTATCCACATCAGCAAATGAGCTGATTCCAATGGCTATGGATCCGTAACTGATACGGGAACCTTTGTCTAGAAGACTATATGATCAGATCAGGCCTCTAACATTGACGAAATCGACCATCAAGTTGGCTGATGTGCAATGACGTCTGTGCTGACATGTTTTCGTATTTTGCCCATATCTGCTTATCCACATCAGCAAATGAGCTGATTCCAACGGCTATGGATCCGTAACTGATAGGGGAACGTTTTTCTAGAAGACCATGTGATCAGATCAGGCCTCCAACATTGACGAAATCGACCATCAAGTTGGCTGATCAAAATTGTCATACAATATGACGAAAATTGTTAGAAAAATTCACCCACCTATTATACCTACCTTTGAAATTTGTAAAGCTTGTCTCTTGTCATTTAGCCTTCCAAAATGTGTATAAATAGAGGGCCTTGGATGATTGTAGAGGATCATATTGTACATAGGTAGGATATTAGCCATTTTAATAAAATTCTCTAAGTTTTCTTCTTCTTTCTTTTCTCTAGTTTTCTTTCTTTTCTCTAGTTTTCTTTTTCTTTAGAGAGAGCAAGAGGTTGGATAATTAATATTCTTCCTCTTCTTCTTTCTTTCTTTTATTTTCTTCTTAGATTTTCTTTAATTTTATGTTTATGTTTACAATGCCTATGCTAGGCTAAACTTCTATTTGGTTAAGGGTGATTTCAAAGCCCTAGACATGTTTTGTGATTGATTTTCAGATTCTATCTATCATTAATTTTCTATCAAAGTTGCTTATGTTCTTCTACAAGAATTGTTCATGATGTTGTCTAGATTTATTTAGGTGTACAACTAGATAGATCTTGATAATTATCTATTGCTAGTTTAGGAGTCTTGATCCGTGTAATTGTCTTGATTTCCTATTCATAAGTGGCAATTTGTGATTAATGATTATGGTCAAGTTTTCAGTAATTGCAAAGTGGAACATAACCTAAGTTGAACAATCCGAGCTTATGTGTTTGTTGCTTAGATCAACCTATCTTTCTCATCATAAAGCTGCCATTAAATTGAATTTAGAGAGCTTATTCTAGGTTGTTTAATGGTTAGAGATTAAATAGAGAGCTTGTTCTATTTAACGACAAACTAAGGAAAGATTGGGGTAACAGAGCTTGTTGTTATCTACGGTTGTTAACTTTGATAGTTGGTTGATATTGATAGATCTGAAATTGATTCTTAATGATGTCTAGTGGTGGAGAATGAAACCTTAACCATATTTTTCATATTTGATTCTTCTTACTTATTTGTTTTCTTACTTTTAGTTTGCTTATTTTTTATATTTATTTTTATTGGCTGGTTATACCGCCTAATTTGTATATTAACTTTGTTTTATTTTTATTGGCTGGTTATACCGCCTAATTTAGTATATATATTTTTATTGGCTGGTTATACCGCCTAATTTAGTATATATATTTTTATTGGCTGGTTATACCGCCTTGCATCTTATTCTTATTATTTACTTTAGTTTAAATCTGGCTTCAAAAACCCCTTTTCTTTTATTGTTCTTGAATTTAAGTTTTAAACTATTAACTTATAAACTAAAACCCAATCCCTGAGGACTCGACCCTTGCTAACTACTATACTTACAATTTATCTTTTTAGTGCAAGGTTAAATAAGATACACTCTTTTGGGTGCATCATTAGCCATTGTAATAAAATTCTCTAAGTTTTCTTCTTCTTTCTTTTCTCTAGTTTTCTTTTTCTTTATTTTCTTCTTCTTATTTCTTTCTTTTATTTCCTTCTTAGATTCTCTTTAATTTTATGTTTATGTTTACAATGCCTATGCTAGGCTAAACTTCTATTTGGTTAAGGGTGATTTCAAAGCCCTAGACATGTTTTGTGATTGATTTTCAGATTCTATCTATCATTAATTTTCTATCAAAGTTGCTTATGTTCTTCTACAAGAATTGTTCATGATGTTGTCTTGATTTATTTAGGTGTACAACTAGATAGATCTTGATAAGTATCTATTGCTAGTCTAGGAGTCTTGATCCGTGTAATTGTCTTGATTTCCTATTCATAAGTGGCAATTTGTGATTAATGATTATGGTCAAGTTTTCAATAATTGCAAAGTGGAACATAACCTAAGTTGAACAATCCGAGCTTATGTGTTTGTTGCTTAGATCAACCTATCTTTCTCATCATAAAGCTGCCATTAAATTGAATTTAGAGAGCTTATTCTAGGTTGTTTAATGGTTAGAGATTAAATAGAGAGCTTGTTCTAGTTAACGACAAACTAAGGAAAGATTGGGATAACAGAGCTTGTTGTTATCTACGGTTGTTAACTTTGATAGTTGGTTGATATTGATAGATCTGAAATTGATTCTTAATGATGTCTAGTGGTGGAGAATGAAACCTTAACCATATTTTTCATATTTGATTCTTCTTACTTACTTGTTTTCTTACTTTTCTAGTTTGCTTATTTTTAAAAGTATATTTATTTTTATTGGCTGGTTATACCGCCTAATTTGTATATTAACTTTGTTTTATTTTTATTGGCTGGTTATACCGCCTAATTTAGTATATATATTTTTATTGGCTGGTTATACCGCCTTGCATCTTATTCTTATTATTTACTTTAGTTTAAATCTGGCTTCAAAAACCCCTTTTCTTTTATTGTTTTCTTTGAACGTAAGTTATAAACTAATAACTCATAGATTAAAACCCAATCCCTGAGGACTCGACCCTTGCTAATTATTATACTTACAATTGATCTTTTTAGTGCAAGGTTAAATAAGATACACTCTTTTGGGTGCATCATACATAAAGCTAAAAAGAAAAATAAAAGAATCGAGAAGAAGAATAATGATGATCTGATAACTCGTATAATTATATAGTTTTTAGTTATGTTTTATTATTGTTTTGTGTCAAATACGAGTTATTATTGCTTAGTCTAATTGTGTTTATGATCTTTTATATTTTTATGTAATTTGGTTTTTTTTTACGAGTTTCTTTGAGTGATTTCAGATACTAGGTTAAATCAACAATTAAGGGCAAATTCAGTTCAGTTCCAATTCCGACACCTTTTGCCATATCAGCTATATCTGGAGTTTCACTAAAGAAATAAGGCTGAAATTTTAACCGTCCAAAGTTAAGAGGCATATCTAACTTTTTCAGGTTTTTCACTTCTTGAAACAGAGTCGTTTTCCCTAGCGAAATCGACCATCAAGTTGGCTGATGTGCAATGACGTCTGTGCTGACCTGTTTTGGTATTTTGCCCATATCTTCGGATCCACATCAGCAAATGAGCTGATTCCAACGGCTATGGATCACTAACTGATAGGGGAACATTTTTCTAGAAGACCATGTGATCAGATCAAGCTTTCAATATTGACAAAATCGACCATCAAGTTGGCTGATCAAAATTGTCATGCAATATGACGAAAATTGTTAGAAAAATGCACCCACCTATTATACCTACCTTTGAAATTTGTAAAGCTTGTCTCTTGTCATTTAGTCCTCCAAAATGTGTATAAATAGAGGGCCTTGGATGATTGTATGAGGCATTGTACATTGGTAGGATATTAGCCATTGTAATAAAATTCTCTAAGTTTTCTTCTTCTTTCTTTTCTCTAGTTTTCTTTTTCTTTATTTTCTTCTTCTTCTTTCTTTCTTTTATTTCCTTCTTAGATTCTCTTTAATTTTATGTTTATGTTTACAATGCCTATGCTAGGCTAAACTTTTATTTGGTTAAGGGTGATTTCAAAGCCCTAGACATGTTTTGTGATTGATTTTCAGATTCTATCTATCATTAATTTTCTATCAAAGTTGCTTATGTTCTTCTACAAGAATTGTTCATGATGTTGTCTTGATTTATTTAGGTGTACAACTAGATAGATCTTGATAATTATCTATTGCTAGTCTAGGAGTCTTGATCCGTGTAATTGTCTTGATTTCCTATTCATAAGTGGCAATTTGTGATTAATGATTATGGTCAAGTTTTCAATAATTGCAAAGTGGAACATAACCTAAAATGAACAATCCGAGCTTATGTGTTAGTTGCTTAGATCAACCTATCTTTCTCATCATAAAGCTGCCATTAAATTGAATTTAGAGAGCTTATTCTAGGTTGTTTAATGGTTAGAGAGTAAATAGAGAGCTTGTTCTATTTAACGACAAACTAAGGAAAGATTGGGATAACAGAGCTTGTTGTTATCTACGGTTGTTAACTTTGATAGTTGGTTGATATTGTTAGATCTGAAATTGATTCTTAATGATGTCTAGTGGTGGAGAATGAAACCTTAACCATATTTTTCATATTTGATTCTTCTTACTTGTTTTCTTACTTTTCTAGTTTGCTTATTTTTAAAAGTATATTTATTTTTATTGGCTGGTTATACCAACTAATTTGTATATTAACTTTGTTTTATTTTTATTGGCTGGTTATACGCCTAATTTAGTATATATATTTTTATTGGCTGTTTATACCGCCTTGCATCTTATTCTTATTATTTACTTTAGTTTAAATCTGGCTTCAAAAACCCCTTTTCTTTTATTGTTTTCTTTGAACGTAAGTTATAAACTAATAACTCATAGATTAAAACTCAATCCCTGAGGACTCGACCCTTGCTAATCATTATACTTACAATTGATCTTTTTAGTGCAAGGTTAAATAAGATACACTCTTTTGGGTGCATCATGATCCCTTGAGTCTCCTCAAATGATAACTAGTTTGTGGCTCAAAAGATGGTATTTATAATGCTTTAAAACCCTGAGAATAAGTCTTTGCCGCACAAGTAAGCCTGGAGGTGCAAAAATCACGTTTTTGCCTTTTTTTCAGATTTGCGATTATGGTTTTTCTGATCCCAGGGTTATTTAGGGAGATCGTTTAGCGCCATTTTGGATGCCCATTTCTTATCCGATTTCGGCCCATAATATATTGTCGGAAAGATAATCAAGTCAACTTCAAAAGTCAAGAAGGAAGTTTCTTCAAATAAGGAATCGAACATCATGTTTTCCTTATAACAAGCTCCAGAGGTCAAATCTGCCTGATTACTTTTCAACCAGAAATTGATATTTTTGACTCCCAAGTCTTCTTCCATCTTGTGATTATGATTTTGTAAGCTCTTTACCATCGTTATTGACATCTTTTGACTTCATTCTCCTTATTGTACCTAAAATTCAAAAACATAATATAAGTAAACAAGATAAAGATCGAAAACATAACAAAAACTAAAGGTAGAAAGGCATAAAATGTATATTTTATGAGCTTATCACTCATCTTCTGCCTCCTCTATATCATGTTCATGAAGAACACTAGGCTCACGCCTAGCCCCTCTATCTCGCCCACCTTGTAGGGTTTGAATGGCTGCCTATTGCCTTGATGCACTCAAAAGTGTGTATCTTATTTAACCTTGCACTTAAAAAGAATCAATTGTAGAGTATAGTGATTAGCAAGGGTCGAGTCCTCAGGGATTGGGTTTTAGTTTATAAGTTAATAGTTTAAAACTTAAAAACAAGTAAACAAAAGTAAAGGGGATTTTGAAATCAGATTTAAACTAAAGTTAACAACAAGAATGAGAAAACAAGTAATTAAGAAGAATCAAATATGAAAAATATGGTTAAGGTTTCATTCTCCACCACTAGACATCATTAACAATCAATTTCATATCTATTAACATTAATTAGCTATCAAAGTTAACAACCGTAGATAACAACAAGCTCTGTTACCCCAATCTTTCCTTAGTTCGTCGTTAAATAGAACAAGCTCTCTATTTAATCTCTAACCATCAAACAACCTAGAATAAGCTCTCTAAATTCAATTTAATGGCAGCTTTATGATGAGAAAGATAGGCTGATCTAAGCAACAAACACATAAGCTCGGATTGTTCAACATAGGTTATGTTCCACTTTGCAATTATTGAAAACTTGACCATAATCATTAATCAGAAATTGCTACTTATGAATAGGAAATCAAGACAATTACACGGATCAAGACTCCTAAACTAGCAATAGATAATTATCAAGATCTATCTAGTTGTACACCTAAATAAATCAAGACAACATCATAAACAATTCTTGTAGAAGAACATAAGCAACTTTGATAGAATATTAATGATGAATAGAATCTGAAAATCAATTACATAACATGTCTAGGGCTTTGAAATCACCCTTAACCAAATAAAAGTTTAGCCTAGCATAGCATGGATAATATATACATAAAACTAAAAAGAAAAATAAAAGAATGGACAAGAAGAAGAATAATAATGATGATCCCTTGAGTCTCCTTCAAAGATGTCCAGTTTGTGGCTCAAAAGATGGTATTTATAGATATTTAAAACCCTGAGAATAAGTCATTGCCGCACAAGTAAGCCTGGAGGTGCAAAAATCACGTTTTTGCCTTTTTTTCAGATTTGCGATTAGGGTTTTTCTGGTCGTAGGGTTCTTTAGGGAGATCTTTTAGCGGCATTGTGGATGCCCATTTCTTATCCGATTTCGGCCCATAATATATCGTTGGAAAGATAATCAAGTCAACTTCAAAAGTCAAGAAGGAAGTTTCTTTAGATAAAGAGTCTAACATCAGGTTTTCCTTACAACAAGCTCCAGAGGTCAAATCTGCCTAATTGCTTTTCAATCAGAAATTGATATTTTTGACTCCCAAGTCTTCTTCCATCTTGTGATTATGATTTTGTAAGCTCTTTACCAACATTATTGACATCTTTTGACTTCATTCTCCTTATTGTACCTAAAATTCAAAAACATAATATAAGTAAACAAGATAAAAATCGAAAACATATCAAAAACTAAAGGTAGAAAGGCATAAAATGTATATTTTATGAGCTTGTCAAATACCCCCACACTTAGCTTTTTGCTAGTCCTCGAGCAAAACAAAATAAAAATAAAATAAGAAAATCTAATCTAATCCACTTTCGTAGCAAATCACGGTGGCACTTAGCATGTGACACAAGCCTTTAAACCCCTAGGTGTCCCTAGTGGACGAGTTTAGTCTCGTGAGGGTTTGCTAGAACGATATCCACAAACATTGAAGACATAAGAAAAACTAAAACTAATTAAAAATAATAATAATAATTACAACTAATCCTTGCAATATAAATTAGAGATAATCATTGGACAAGTCTTATAAACTAATCAATAGCTTAAAGATATTCACAAAAAATCTTGCTTGAATGTAAATAGTTTGAGTTAAGGCAATATTAACATAACATATTTCAATCAAAATAGTGCATATTCAAACTTAATCTCAACTTCTCACTATACTCTCATGATTTTCACTCTTTAAAATAGTGGTAAAGTGTTTACACTCAATCAATCTCATGAAAACAGTTCTACCATATGCTTGTTTGTCCACCTATTCTCCATTATTTAGATCATACAACTTCATGAATCAAGAGGTCTTTAATCAAGGTTGTAATGGGGCCAAAGGGTTTGTAATGTGGTTAAAGAACAAAAGGATAAAAGATATTACAAAGGTTCCAAAGACTTCATAGAATTTAGAGACAAAATAAGATTTTGCAAATAAAACTTTCTCAATATTCCTTGGAAGTACATAATCACATAGGCTGAATACTTTATGTTGAGCCTTTGCTTCATTCTAACCAACCTTGTAACATTCTTTTTCTTTTCTTTAACTAGAAGTTCAAGAGATGATTCAATTTTTTTTTTTTCATGGGAATGTATTTTTACAATGTTCTCTTTTCTTTTTCTCTTGACTTTTACCTTTCTCCTCCCCCACACTTATCTTTTGTTTCCAACCCAAATTTTTAACTAAAAATATCCCTTGTTTTTTGCAATATGTCTCAAAATATGTAATCCATCTTTAGAACAAGGGTAAGGATATAAGTATATTTAGGCTAGGTGTAAGTTGTGGTTACCAATAAAATAGCATATATAATGTAGGCTCAAATTGGCTCACTAGTGGGGATGTTCTATTGGAACATTAATAATGGATGGTTGTTTGGCCCTGGTTATAATCCTAATGCCTCTATCATATTCATGTTATCACATGTATCAATATAGTCTTAAACGGTTTAAAGCAAGTTCTAGAGAATCATGTAATCATAAGAGCACTCAAGAAAGAAATTAGATTGATATGTATAATGCATCAATCATATAGGTGCAAAAACTCACAAGGATGATTATACAAGTCAATATCAAGTCTAAACATGCTTCTTTCTCAGTCAACATATCATAAAAATTAGTATCAAGCTTAATTCTCATGAAAATCTTCTCACTAATAACCAGTTTAGACCTATGCAATTCATATCTCATCATTGTATTAAAAAGGAACTAAAACACACTAAAAATAATAATAATAATAATAATAATAATAATAATAATAATAATAATAAATAGTAGACAAAAATAAAAGAAATCCTAAATCATTCCCCCCACACTTAATTCTTACATTGTCCTCAATGTAAGTCTATTAACCCAAATGAAGGAATCATGTGTAAGAGAAAAGAACTAATAACATAAGAATAAGAACAACTAAGACTCAAAACAAAACAAACTCATGCAACCTAAATAATCCTAAAATACTAAACAAAAAATTAACAAATAAACATAAAAAATAAAAAATAAAAGGAAAAACAATAAAAATAAAAATAATAAAAGGAAAAGGAAAAGGAAAAGGAAAAGGAAAAGGAAAAGAAAGAGAAAGCAAATCTGAATATGGTAGGTTGGTGATGCACCCAAAAGAGTGTATCTTATTTAACCTTGCACTAAAAAGATCAATTGTAAGTATAATGATTAGCAAGGGTCGAGTCCTCAGGGATTGGGTTTTAATCTATGAGTTATTAGTTTATAACTTACGTTCAAAGAAAACAATAAAAGAAAAGGGGTTTTTGAAGCCAGATTTAAACTAAAGTAAATAATAAGAATAAGATCCAAGGCGGTATAACCAGCCAATAAAAATATATATACTAAATTAGGCGGTATAACCAGCCAATAAAAATAAAACAAAGTTAATATACAAATTAGGCAGTATAACCAGCCAATAAAAATAAATATACTTTTAAAAATAAGCAAACTAGAAAAGTAAGAAAACAAGTAAGTAAGAAGAATCAAATATGAAAAATATGGTTAAGGTTTCATTCTCCACCACTAGACATAATTAAGAATCAATTTCAGATCTATCAATATCAACCAACTATCAAAGTTAACAACCGTAGATAACAACAAGCTCTGTTATCCCAATCTTTCCTTAGTTTGTCGTTAAATAGAACAAGCTCTCTATTTAATCTCTAACCATTAAACAACCTAGAATAAGATCTCTAAATTCAATTTAATGGTAGCTTTATGATGAGAAAGATAGGTTGATCTAAGCAACAAACACATAAGCTCGGATTGTTCAACTTAGGTTATGTTCCACTTTGCAATTATTGAAAACTTGACCATAATCATTAATCACAAATTGCCACTTATGAATAGGAAATCAAGACAATTACACGGATCAAGACTCCTAGACTAGCAATAGATAATTATCAAGATCTATCTAGTTGTACACCTAAATAAATCAAGACAACATCATGAACAATTCTTGTAGAAGAACATAAGCAACTTTGATAGAAAATTAATGATAGATAGAATCTGAAAATCAATCACAAAACATGTCTAGGGCTTTGAAATCACCCTTAACCAAATAGAAGTTTAGCCTAGCATAGGCATTGTAAACATAAACATAAAATTAAAGAGAATCTAAGAAGGAAATAAAAGAAAGAAAGAAGAAGAAGAAAATAAAGAAAAAGAAAACTAGAGAAAAGAAAGAAGAAGAAAACTTAGAGAATTTTATTACAATGGCTAATATCCTACCAATGTACAATGCCTCATACAATCATCCAAGGCCCTCTATTTATACACATTTTGGAGGACTAAATGACAAGAGACAAGCTTTACAAATTTCAAAGGTAGGTATAATAGGTGGGTGCATTTTTCTAACAATTTTCGTCATATTGTATGACAATTTTGATCAGCCAATTTGATGGTCGATTTTGTCAATATTGGAAGCTTGATCTGATCACATGGTCTTCTAGAAAAATGTTCCCCTATCAGTTATTGATCCATAGCCGTTGGAATCAGCTCATTTGCTGATGTGGATCAGAAGATATGGGCAAAATACCAAAACAGGTCAGCACAGACGTCATTGCACATCAGCCAACTTGATGGTCGATTTCGCTAGGGAAAACGATTCCGTTTCAAGAAGTGTAAAACATGAAAAAGTTAGATATGCCTCTTAAATTTGCACGGCTAAAATTTCAGCCTTATTGCTTCAGTGAAACTCCAGATATAGCTGATATGGTAAAAGGTGTCAGAACTGGAACTGAACTGAATTTTCCCTTAATTGTTGATTTAACCTAGTAATTTGAAATCACTCAAAGAAACTCGTAAAAAACACCAAATTACATAAAAATATAAAAGATCATAAACACAATTAGACTAAGCAATAATAACTCGTATTTGACACAAAACAATAATAAAACATAACTAAAAACTATATAATTATACGAGTTATCACACCCCCACACTTAGATTGTTGCTAGTCCTCGAGCAAAAACAAATAAAAATAAAATAAGAAAATCTAATCTAATCCACTTTCGTAGGAAATCACGATGGCACTTAGCATGTGACACAAGCCTTTAAACCCCTAGGTGTCCCTAGTGGATGAGTTTAGTCTCGTGAGGGTTTACTAGAACGATACCCACAAACATTGAAAAACTAAAATATAAATAAACTACATATACTAAAAATATTTACTCCTAATCCTTTCAATACACATTAGAGACAATCTTTGAACAAGTCTTATAAACTAATCAATAGCTTAAAGAATTTCACAAAAAATCATGCTTGAATGTAAATTGTTTGAGTTAAGCCAATATTAACATAACATATTTCAATCAAAATAGTGCATATTCAAACTTAATCTCAACTACTCACATGGGATACTCTCATGATTTTCATTCTTTAAAGTAGTGGTAAAGTGTTTACACTCAATCAATCTCATGAAAACAGTTCTACCATATTCTTGCTTGTCCAACTATTCTCCACTATTTAGATCATACAACTTCATGAATCAAGAGGTCTTTAATCAAGGTTGTAATGGGGCCAAGGGGTTTGTAATGTGGTTGAAGAACAAAAGGATAAAGATATCACAAAGGTTCCAAAGAGTTCATAAAGTTTAGAGACATAATAAGATCATACAAAGAAACTTCTCAAAACTCTTTACAAGTACATAGTCACCTAGGCCGGATATTCATGTTAGGCCTTTTCTTCATTCTAAACAACTTTGTAACATCTTTTTCTTTTTCCCAAAATTCAAGAGATGATTCATATATTTTTTTTTTTGGAATGTATTTGCCAGTATTCCAATTTTTTTTTTTTTACTTTTCTTTTCTTTCCCCCCCCCCACACTTATTTCTTGTTTCTAACCCAAATTTTCAATAGATCTTTCTTGTCTTTGCAACTTGTCTCAAAACATGCTAATTCATCTTTGGAACAAAGGTAAGGATATAAGTATATTTAGGTTAGGGACAAGTTATGGTTACCAAAGAGATAGCTTATTCAATGTAGGCTCAAATTGGTTCACTAAGGGTGTGTTCTCTTGGAACATCAATAAGGGATGGCTGTTTGGCCCTGGCTAAAAATCCTAATGCCTCTATCATATTCATGTTGTCACATGCATCAATATAGTCTCAACAAGGTCTAAAGCAAGTTCTAGAGAATCATGTAATCATAAGAGCACTCAAGAAAGAAATTAGATTGATTTATATAATGCATCAATCATTATAGGCTCAAAAACTCACAAGGATGATTATACAAGTCAGATTAAGTCTAAACATGCTTCTTTCTCAATCAACATATCATATTAACATTGGCTCATAAAAAGGTTGATATCAAGCTCAATTCTCATGAAAATCTTCTCACTAATAAATCTGTTTTAAACTTATGCAATTCATATCTCATCATAGTATTGAAAGTAACTAAAACACACTAAAAACACACTAAGTCTAAACATGCTTTTTTTTTTGTTTTTTTGAAGAAGATTAAATCAAACTGACAAGGTATGTCTCAAGTCTCCCTTACTCAGACCTTGTTCAGAATGAATACTTCTAAATGTCTTAAAACACAACAAATTTTTTTTTTTATTATTAGCAAAATATGTCCCTTACCCCCTACTAAAATATGACATTGTCCCTAATGTCAAATTTTAAAGGTAGAATTTAGGAGATATTACCTGCAGAGGTTGCTAACCACTTATTATAACTCAGACACAACAAGCAAAATGTTAGATAATGTCACAAAGACAAAGTGCAATCCACTCCTTGCTCGTCCATATCTCTTTTTCTTTTTCCGAGCGTTTGCGAAACAACCGTAGCAGATAAACACTCATAAGCTTGGAGCTTTTTGAGTAAATCTTCAATGGTTGTAGCAGAAATTATGGTTCTCCTTGCCTCTGAAAACATGAATCCATTTTCCACAGCATTATCTAAATATGAAAGCAAATTACTAAAATAACCATTAATATTAAGCAAACCAATGGGTTTCTTATTTGTGACCAAAGATGACCAAGAAGCCACGCAAGCTATTTCTTCCAATGTACCCAGACCTCCTGGTAAAGCAATGAATGCATCGGCACAATGGTAAATGATTGTTATCCGTTCAGGGATACTCCAGACTTGTATTTCCTTACCCAAGGTAGGTCCACAAAAATCTGTGAATAGTTTTGGCACGATTCCTAGAACTGGACTTCCTTCGGCGTGTGCTGCTGTAGCGACTGCTCCCATTAAACCCGTACTACCACCTCCATAAATCAACTGGATCTTTTGTTGGGCAAGTATTACTCCAACTCTTATGGCTTCATCAGCGAATATGTTATTTTTCCCTGGATAAGCACCTCCAAAGACACAAATTTTTTTAATGCGCTGGGACGAAGTACTTTCCATTTTTTTTTCGAGTGCCTGAAAGAGAATGAGTACATGGTGTAATATATAGAGGACTGAGTAGTGAATCAGACAAGAGTAATAATGTCGCCGAAAGTGTATCTGACCTGTCAGAAGAAAATGTTAACCTAACAAAAGATTTTTGCGTGATTTCAGGAAGAAAATCAAAAAGAGAAGAAAAATCAACCGTAAAAGTCAAGAGTAATAGTGTCGCCGAAAGTGTATTTGGCATCTTCCTCTGGTTTTACGTCCAGAAACGGCTTAAACGCCTTCTATGAGTCGAGGATATGCTTCCCATCCAGTTTTCTTACAAGCTGGCAAACAGGGTCTTTTAACATCAGATTCCCAATATGTTGCCATTCCCTTTGGAATTGCGGCCATAAATCAAGAATTTCTCTTTGTACGTCTCCACTAGGATGCGTCTCAAGAGAAAGTTGGATATTACCCAAATTCTCCTTACTCAGTCCATCCTTAATGAATTCAATTTTATCATCTCGATTAGAGGACGGAATCCCAATAGAACGACATTTACCGTTACACGTCCATCGTGCACATTTGTGGCAATTTGAACTCATGCGCTTTGCTCGTCGCTTCTTTGCAAAAGTGCTTCTACCTGTACCTGGTAAATGCAAAACAGGAAGATATTCATCTTCACGTACCTTGGCTTCAATTATCCAACGTATGTCTTCAGGAATCCCTTTGTGCATAAGCATTCTTAATCTTTCAAATCGAACTTGGTAAAGCTTCAATAAAATATTTCGAGGAAAAGGAGGAAATCGTTTCTGCAATCTTGTGAGAATATCATCCATCCTGAAAAAAAAATGAAAAAAATTGAAAGAGAAATTGGAAGAGAAATTTATATACAATATCAGTTTTGTGGGTAGCTGATGGAACCGACTTAAATAATCACGGAGTACCGTTATCCGCCATTTAACCGGGGTTAAAAAAAATAAATAAAAATTATATTTACATCTAGTTATTTTCAAAACAAGGATCAGATAGAAAAACAACATAAAAAGACACAAAAACAAAACACTCTAAATAAAATCCTAAATTCTTCCCCCCACACATAATTCTTACATTGTCATTAATGTAATGCTATTAATCCCAAATGAAAGAATCATGTGTAAGTGAAAAGAACTAATAAACAAAATAAACTTATGCAGCCTAAATGAACTTAGAAACACTAAACACAATTAGCAAAAAAAAACATAAGAAAAAGATAATGAAAAAGAGAGCAAATCTGAGGATGGCAGTTTGGCAATGCTTTCACTAATTAGGCTGCCTCCCCCAATTAGCACTTGATTGATTGTTTTCAGCCTAGCCAATTCCCCTTCTTGGCTTTTTAGGATCTTTTGGTTTAGACATCAAACTTCTCGGATTTTTGCGTTTTGGAGAAAGTTTTCTTTGCAAAACAGCCAATGCCTTCTCCCCCACACGTATTATTTCATCATTCTTGGTGGGGTATAGCTCTTTGAGGAATTGTGCATATCTTGGTACTTGTCTAATGGCATCCACAAGCAAGCTGTTTAAGGTTTCCAAAAGTTGTTGTTCATGTTCCACCTTTTTGGACTTTGCAAATCTGCTAGGAAAAAGTGGAGAAGGAACATTAGTAGAAATAAGAACCTTAAAAGCTACCTGAGGTGTAAAAGTACTCTCAATTTGAATGGTGGCTTCATTATCCTCAAGAATTGAATCCATCTTTGGTTTTGTCTCATCCTCATCTTGTTCCTCATTTCTCAAGGTCACAATAGTAGCATTCTCCTTTGGGTTAATCACCGTTTGGGAAGGGAGTGCTAGAGATCTTTCTGCTACTAATTCCACCGTACTACTAGCCAATAGGCTCATTTGCCTTTCCAAACTCTGGATGCTTGCCCTTGTTTCCTGTTGAAATTGCAAAGTATCAGTAACAAGAGAATATACAAGATCTTCTAAAGAAGTACCTGAGTTTTGAGTCATATGTGGTGGTTGAAAAAGATCTGGTTCTTGAGACCATGATTGATTGAAGCTAGATGGATGAGTGTAATTGGCATAAGGATCTACTTCTTGGTAATTTTTCGAGTAGCCATAATTAGTATGATCCCACCATCCCTCATGGTAAGTGTTGGAGTAATGATCATGCGGTTGGTCTTGGAACCATTGATGGCCTTGACATCCTCCCATGGCCAATTGTTGAACTGAAGAAGTGAGATTGGCTTGTTGATTCTCCATGTTCATGTATGCCACCAACTCTTCAAGTGTTAGATTGCTTAATTCCATCTTTTTTTTTTTCAAAATTTGAAAAGAAAAACATGTATGTACAAGAAAATAATACTAATTAGAACTGAAAATAAGAATAAACCAAGTAACAAATAAACTAAAGAAAACAATCCCCGACAACGGCGCCAAAAACTTGATGCACCCAAAAGAGTGTATCTTATTTAACCTTGCACTAAAAAGATCAATTGTAAGTATAATGATTAGCAAGGGTCGAGTCCTCAGGGATTGGGTTTTAATCTATGAGTTATTAGTTTATAACTTACGTTCAAAGAAAACAATAAAAGAAAAGGGGTTTTTGAAGCCAGATTTAAACTAAAGTAAATAATAAGAATAAGATGCAAGGCGGTATAACCAGCCAATAAAAATATATATACTAAATTAGGCGGTATAACCAGCCAATAAAAATAAAAAAAGTTAATATACAAATTAGGCGGTATAACCAGCCAATAAAAATAAATATACTTTTAAAAATAAGCAAACTAGAAAATTAAGAAAACAAGTAAGTAAGAAGAATCAAATATGAAAAATATGGTTAAGGTTTCATTCTCCACCACTAGACATCATTAAGAATCAATTTCAGATCTATCAATATCAACCAACTATCAAAGTTAACAACCGTAGATAACAACAAGCTCTGTTATCCCAATCTTTCCTTAGTTTGTCGTTAAATAGAACAAGCTCTCTATTTAATCTCTAACCATTAAACAACCTAGAATAAGCTCTCTAAATTCAATTTAATGGCAGCTTTATGATGAGAAAGATAGGTTTATCTAAGCAACAAACACATAAGCTCGGATTGTTCAACTTAGGTTATGTTCCACTTTGCAATTATTGAAAACTTGACCATAATCATTAATCACAAATTGCCACTTATGAATAGGAAATCTAGACAATTACACGGATCAAGACTCCTAGACTAGCAATAGATAATTATCAAGATCTATCTAGTTGTACACCTAAATAAATCAAGACAACATCATGAACAATTCTTGTAGAAGAACATAAGCAACTTTGATAGAAAATTAATGATAGATAGAATCTGAAAATCAATTACAAAACATGTCTAGGGCTTTGAAATCACCCTTAACCAAATAGAAGTTTAGCCTAGCACAGGCATTGTAAACATAAACATAAAATTAAAGAGAATCTAAGAAGGAAATAAAAGAAAGAAAGAAGAAGAAGAAAATAAAGAAAAAGAAAACTAGAGAAAAGAAAGAAGAAGAAAACTTAGAGAATTTTATTACAATGGCTAATATCCTACCAATGTACAATGCCTCATACAATCATCCAAGGCCCTCTATTTATACACATTTTGGAGGACTAAATGACAAGAGACAAGCTTTACAAATTTCAAAGGTAGGTATAATAGGTGGGTGCATTTTTCTAACAATTTTCGTCATATTGTATGACAATTTTGATCAGCCAACTTGATGGTCGATTTTTTCAATATTGGAAGCTTGATCTGATCACATGGTCTTCTAGAAAAATGTTCCCCTATCAGTTAGTGATCCATAGCCGTTGTTTGCTGATGTGGATCAGAAGATATGGGCAAAATACCAAAACAGCTCAGCACAGACGTCATTGCACATCAGCCAACTTTATGGTCGATTGCGCTAGGGAAAACGACTCCGTTTCAAGAAGTGTAAAACATGAAAAAGTTAGATATGCCTCTTAACTTTGCACGGTTAAAATTTCAGCCTTATTGCTTCAGCGAAACTCCAGATATAGCTGATATGGTAAAAGGTGTCGGAACTGGAACTGGACTGAATTTGCCCTTAATTGTTGATTTAACCTAGTAATCTGAAATCACTCAAAGAAACTCGTAAAAAACACCAAATTACATAAAAATATAAAAGATCATAAACACAATTAGACTAAGCAACAATAACTCGTATTTGACACAAAACAATAATAAAACATAACTCAAAACTATATAATTATACGAGTTATCAGTTGGCAATTTCTTCTTTAATTGGGCTGCCTTCCCAATTAACACTTGAGTTAGTGTTTTGAACCTAACCAACACCCCTTCTTGGCTTTTTAGGCTTGTCAGGCTCATACATGAAATTTCCCAAATTTATGCGTTTGAGAGGAAGCTTTCTTTGCACAACAGTGGACGCATTCTCCATTACAAGTATTATTCCATCATCATTTGTGGTGCATATCTCATCGAGGAATGGAGCATATTTTGATACTTGTTGAATGGCATCCATAAACAAGTTGTTTAAGGTTTCCGGCATGTGTTGTTCATGTTCTTCCTCCTTGAACTTTGCAAATCTACTAGGAAAAGGTGGAGAAGAAACATTAGTAAAAAGTGGAACCTTAAACGTTACCTTCTTAAAAGTTAACAACCGTAGATAACAACAAGCTCTGTTACCCCAATCTTTCCTTAGTTCGTCATTAAATAGAACAAGCTCTCTATTTAATCTCTAACCATCAAACAACCTAGAATAAGCTCTCTAAATTGAATTTAATGGCAGCTTTATGATAAGAAAGATAGGCTGATCTAAGCAACAAACACATAAGCTCGGATTGTTGAACTTAGGTTATGTTCCACTTTGCAATTATTGAAAACTTAACCATAATCATTAATCACAAATTGCTACTTATGAATAGGAAATCAAGACAATTACACGGATCAAGACTCCTAAACTAGCAATAGATAATTATCAAGATCTATCTAGTTGTACACCTAAATAAATCAAGACAACATCATAAACAATTCTTGTAGAAGAACATAAGCAACTTTGATAGAAAATTAATGATGAATAGAATCTGAAAATCAATTACATAACATGTCTAGGGCTTTGAAATCACCCTTAACCAAATAAAAGTTTGGCCTAGCATAGCATGGATAATATATACATAAAACTAAAAAGAAAAATAAAAATAAAAATAAAAGAATGGAGAAGAAGAAGAATAATAATGATGATCCCTTGAGTCTCCTCCAAATATGTCTAGTTTGTGGCTCAAAAGATGGTATTTATAGAGCATTAAAACCCTGAGAATAAGTCATTGCCGCACAAGTAAGCCTGGAGGTGCAAAAATCACGTTTTTGCCTTTTTTTTTTTTTTTCAGATTTGCGATTAGGGTTTTTCTGGTCGCAGGGTTCTTTAGGGAGATATTTTAGCGCCATTTTTGATGCTCATTTCTTATCCGATTTCGGCCCATAATATATCGTTGGAAAGATAATCAAGTCAACTTCAAAAGTCAAGCAGGAAGTTTCTTCAAATAAAGAGTCTAACATCACGTTTTCCTTACAGCAAGCTCCAGAGGTCAAATCTGCCTCATTGCTTTTCAACCAGAAATTGATATTTTTGACTCCCAAGTCTTCTTCCATCTTGTGATTATGATTTTGTAAGCTCTTTACCATCATTATTGACATCTTTTGACTTCATTTTCCTTATTTTACCTAAAATTCAAAAACATAATAGAAGTAAACAAGATAAAGATCGAAAACATAGCAAAAACTAAAGGTAGAAAGGCATAAAATGTATATTTTATGAGCTTATCACTCATCTTCTGCCTCCTCTATATCATGTTCATGAAGAACACTAGGCTCACGCCTAGCCCCTCTATCTCGCCCACCTTGTAGGGTTTGAATGGCTGCCTATTGCCTCTCTATCTTGTCTGACATCTATGCCATCGCAAAATTCATCCGCTCAAACTGTTGTTGCATAGCTCTCCATGTAAAGAATGGATTCTCATCCCCCTTGTGTGATGATTCACTATGGTGAGACATTTGAAGTTGCAGCAAAACAAAATGTTAGTGATAAAAATAAACTCACACACTCGCTTAGTGTTTACACTCAATTATGATATCACTCCAACTCTTGTTTGCACTCTTTTAGGCTTTTTCTTTAATAAACTTACTTACTCTTGCCTTTTACCACTCTATTTCCTCTTTCAGGTTCTTTAGGAACTAGAAGAATCTTTAAGAACTCCATTTGCTTAATTCTACCTAGCAAAAGACTCAAGAAACAAGAAACAATTAATAAGAAGGTAAAAAAAGTAAAAATCAAGAACAAGAACAAGATTACCAAGAATTCAAATCATTCCTATTTCCCTATATTTTTTTCGATCTTTCTTTCTTTTTCTTGATGTTCGAACACTTTTCTTATTATTATTTTTTTCAAGAACGAGACTTCATGATTTTCTTGAAATCTCAAATGAACTTCTTTTCTCTTTCTTGGGACTGTTCGAATGCCCCTCTAAATTCTGGATTTTTTTTTTTTAAAGATTCAGATCAAGAATCAACAAGAAAAATTTCAAGAAACGAAATCTTGATTTAAACCAACTCTTAGAATGAAACCCCAAACGAAAACTGCCCTAAAAACTATAACTATTTGACAAAGAATGCCTAAAGCTATAACCCCTATGACAAGTATGTCTGAAATCCCAAAACAAAAAAGTTGAGAGAAACTCCAATACCCGATGGTAAAGAAGAAAAAAGATTTGACCTAATTGGTCCCTAAGCTCTGATACCAACTGATGTGAACCCTAGGGGTTAAACCCTTTGAACCCACTAACAAATTGAAATACCCTAACCCCAAGAAAGCCAAGATTCAAGCGATGGAACTTAAACCCGTAGAAATCTTGGATCAAAGAGCCTAGATTAGCAAAGTTAACTAAACCCCAAGAACACTTGTTTCTAGAACCTAAGTTTGATAGGAAGAACGCCACAAAGAAAGAAATTCTTTGATAAGTTCGCTAGTTCTATCAAGAACTAAAAAGAGTGAAACACTCACTTTTGAATAAATTCAAACTCACTAAATTCAGAATTGTTAAAATGAATAGGCGGCTAGAACATGTATTTATAGCCTATCTATTAACCTAACCCTAATTGCTAATTACATGATGAATTCGGCCAGACCTAAATAATAATAACAAAACTCCCTCAAGCCCAAACCTAATTAAATTAAAAGGATGTCCAACAAGTTTAATGAAGATAAACCCCACAAGCCTAATGTACATAATACATAAATCAGGCCCAAAAGCCTAAGTAATTATAAGACCCAACTAAAAGTTGTAATTTAGGTACCACATCATTAATGAATTGGTCCCCACTTCATATTAAATAATAACTAAAAACAGGCCCACTAATTCATTAATATTGCCACCCCTTGAATTCCTCCATGGCCCATCATGTGAAGCTTGGATCACATGGACCAATTCTTGGCCTTCCTCATTCAAGCAGCCCAACTTGAATGGCTTGACATTGCTTAAAAGACTTGTAGATTCTTCCCAAGTCCTTTGCACCAATCCTTGCATAGCTTCCTTGAGCTTCTTGGATCTTGACATTGTAATAGGCCCAATTGGAACATGATGGATCTTGAAGTCCAATACCAGCTTGCTTTTCATCATTCCCCATTTCCTCAAAAGGATTCGACCTTGAATCATCACCTACATCATAAAGGGAAAGATCAGAAACGTTAAATGAAGCAGAAACGTTATACTCACCTGGTAAGTCCACTTTGTAAGCATTGTCATTAATTTTCTCAAGGAATTAGAAAGGCCCATCTCCTTGAGGATGCAACTTGGTTCTCCTATGGGCTGAAAATCTTTCCTTGCGCATATGAACCCAGACCCAATCACCTAGTTCGAAAGTAACTCGCCTCCTCCCTTTGTTTTGCTTTTGAAGCAACTTTTGCATTCTTTTTCTCAGTTTGAAGCTTTACTTTCTCTTGAAGAGACTTCAGCAGTTCAGCTTTCTTATTCCCATTCAACTATTCCTTGCATCAACAGGTAAAGACATTAAATCTAAAGGAGTTAATGGATTAAAACCATAAACAATCTCAAATAGAGAATAAGAATTAGTAGAATGCACAGTCCTATTATATGCAAACTCTATGAATGGCAAACTGTCTTCACAAGTTTTCAAGTTTTTTTGTATATAGTTTGCAAAAGTTGTGTTAAAGTCCTACTAACTACTTCAGTTTGCCCATCAGTTTGTGGATGACAGGTAGTATAAAACAAAAGCTTAGTACCCAATTTCCCCCACAAAACCTTCCAAAAGTAACTAAGTAACTTAACATCTCTATTAGACACAATGCTTCTAGGAACACCATGTAGGTGCACTATCTCCCTAAAGAACAATTCAGCAATGTTAGTTGCATCACCAGTTTTATGGCATGGAATAAAATTTGCCATCTTGCTAAACCTATCCACTACCACATAAATTGAATCTCTTCCCCTTTTTGTCCTAGGTAAACCCAATACAAAGTCCATAGATATATCTACCAATTGTTCACTAGGAACTGGTAAGGGTGTATACAACCCATGAGGTAAAACCTTAGATTTGGCCTTTCTACATGTAATGCATCTATCACATATGCGAATAACATCCCTTTTCATTTTAGGCCAAAAGAAATGTTCATGCAATATTTCTAAGGTTTTCTTGACACCAAAATGTCCCATTAAACCACCTCCATGTGCCGCACGTACTAATAACTCTCTCATAGATCAATTAGGCACACGTATTTTATCTTCACTAAACAAAAAGCCATAATGCTTGTAAAATTTACCAAATGCTGCCTTATCACATGCTATGTATATGATAGAATCCAAGATGGTCCAATCCCAAGGCAATTTCTATATGGGCCAAGATCCAAGAAGATCTAGGAAACATGGCAAGAAAGGGTGGAATTCACTTGGGCCATGTTGCAAGTTATTCAAGAAAGACTTCAATATGCAAGATGGGCTTGCATCCAAGTTTGCTCTATGTGATTCAAGAACACAAGGTGGCACATTAAGAGGGCTTATTTGGTTTTATTTTAAGTCTTTTAATTACTTAGGCATTTGGGCCTAACTCATGTAACTTATGTAATATGTCCATTAGGCTACTTATTGGACATCCTTTTTAATTTATTAGGTTTGGGCTTGAGCATGTTCAGCCCATAATTTAAGTAGTCTTTCTTATTTAGATTAGAACTAGCCGAATTTATACTTGTAATGGGATTAGGAGTGTGCTTGGCTGATTATTAAGTCTTGCACTTAGGATAGGAGTCCTTGGCTGCCAAGGAGTTTCATTTGTACTAGGAGTCCTTAGGCTAGTTGAATTAGGGTTAGTAGGGAGGCTATAAATACCCTTGTTTAGCCATCTACTATAGCAACTATTATTAATCTATTGAGTTTGGATTTACTCAAAGTGAATGTTTCACTCTTTTTAGTTCTTGACAGAACTTAGGAACTTATCAAAGAATTCTTTCTTTGTGGCGTTCAACCTATCAAACTTAGGTTCTTGAAACAAAAGTTCTTAGGGTCTAGCTTACATTCTTAATCTAGGTTCTTTGAAACAGGCTTTCTAACGGTTTAAGTTTTCTTTTCCTGAATCCTGGCTTTCTTGGGGTTAGGATATTTCAATTTGTTAGTGGGTTCAAAGGGTTTAACCCCTAGGGTTCACATTAGTATACATCATTAAATTTAGCATCATTGGCATATTCATCCTTTATATATTCAAATCCGAGCATCTTAGCATTCATACATGTGAGAAATACATACCTCCTAGATAAAGCATCAGCCACTATATTTTCCTTATCTTACTTATTTCTAATGACATAAGGAAGGGTCTCTATGTACTCCATCCACCTAGCATGTCTCTTATTCAACTTACCTTGACCTTTGAGATGTTTCAATGATTCATGATCAGTATGTATCACGAACTCTTTAGGCCATAAGTAATGCTGCCATGTCTCCAACTCTCTAACAAGCGCATAGAGCTCTTTGTCATAAGTTGGATAGTTCAAGGTCGCTCCACTAAGCTTCTCACTGAAGAATGCGATTGGACGCTTTTCCTACATTAAAAGAGCTCCAATTCCTATTCTTGAGGCATCAACATTCAATCTCAAAAGCTTTGTCAAAGCCAGGTAATGTTAAAACAGGTTATGAACATAACCTATCTTTAAGATTAACAAATGCTTTCTCTTGTTCATTACCCCAATGAAAACCAACATTCTTTTTAATAATTTCAGTAAGTGGTGCAGCAATAGTGAAAAAGTCTTTAACAAAATGCCTATAAAAACTAGTTAAATCATGAAAGCTTCTTACCTCACTTACCCCTTTAGGCGTTGTCCAGTCCTTGATGGCCTTGACTTTCTCTTCATCCATCTCAATACCTTTTGACCTAACAACATATGCAAGAAATATAACTCTATCCATGCAAAAGGTACACTTCTTAAAATCAGTATACAACTTTTCAGTTTTCAACACATTAAACACAGACCGCAAACGTTCAACATGCTCATCTAAGTTTTTGCTGTACACTAAAATGTCATCCAAGTAGACTACTACAAATTTACCTAGAAACTCACGCAAAACATGATTCATTAATCTCATGAAAGTACTAGGTGCATCAGTAAGTCCAAATGGCAGGACTAACCAATCATATACCCCATACTTAGTCTTAAAAGTTGTCTTCCATTCATCACCTTCTTTCATCCTAATCTGATGGTAACCACTTTTAAGATCTATCTTACTAAAAACACAAGATCCATACAATTCATCCAGCATATCATCTAATCTAGGAATGGGATGATGATACTTTACCGTTATATTGTTGACTGCTCTACAATCAACACACATCCTCCAAGACCCATCCTTCTTTGGCACTAGAAGAACTATAACTGCACATGGACTCATGCTTTCTCTTAGGTACCCCTTACTCATCAAGTCTTCAACTTGCCTTTGAAGTTCCTTTGTTTCCTCCGGATTACTTCTATAGGCTGGTTGGTTTGGAACGACTACTCCGAGTACAAAATCAATCTGATGCTCAATGCCTCTTATGGAGGGCAACCTACTTGGCATCTCCTCCGGGAATAACTCTTCAAATTCTTGTAACAAATAAATAACAACACAAGGAAGAGCTTGGTTAGATTCATCGAGATTAAGATGTGATTTTTTATAAGCAAAGAAGATCACGGGCTGATTTTCTAAAAAAGCCTTCTTAACCTCACTCTCTTTTGGATAAAAGCTCATCTTTGTTTTTGCTTTTCTTTCTTGTGGCATCACTTTCTTTTTTTCAGCCACTTCTCTGTTTTGTCACTTTGTTTTTCCTCCCCTTTTTCGGCCAATCTCTCTTTTTTTTTTGCTCTCTACTTTTTTCCTCATTAGATTCGGCCACACTCAATTCTTTTTTCTCAAAAACAGATTTCAATTGGTCTTCATAGACCTGCTTTGGTGTTAAAGGAACAAGGTTGATGGTTTTGCCATCTTTTACAACGCTGTACCTATTCCTAAACCCATCATGAGTAACCCCCCTATCATACTGTCATGGCCTCCCCAACAATAGATGGCCAGCATGCATAGGCACTACATCACAAAGCACCTCATCACTATACCTCCCAATAGTAAAAGCTACCCTTACTTTGCCTATTCACCTTAACCTCCCCACAATCATTCAACCATTGCAATCTGTAAGGCCTAGGATGTTTAAGCATAGGTAAACTCAACTTTTCTACTAAGGTAGTACTAGCAACATTGGTGCAACTCCCCCCATCAATAATCATACTACATACTTTATTGTTCACAAAATATCTAGTATGAAAAATATTTTCCCTTTGTTGCTCTACATCATCTAATTTAATTTGTGCATTCAAGGCACGCCTACCAACTAGAGATTCACCTTCAACGGGGTAGTCCAAGTCAGCATCATTAACGACACAATCACTAGCACCCTTCAATTCTGGTATGTCATCATAATCATCCACACTTTCGGTTAAGACTTCACCATTATCATGCATGATCATCACCCTTTTGTTTGGACATTGAGATGCAATATGGCCTGAACCAAAACATTTAAAGCATTTAATATCTCTATTCCTTGAAGAATTTGAATTTTGAAACCTGGGTTTGTCTTTGCTAGTGCTCTCTTTTTTCCCCTTTGGTGGTTCGATTTTGCCCATGACAACAGCCCGGTCTATGTCCCATTTTGGTTTCCAATGAGTGTTAGAAACCGAAGAATGCCTTGCTGTCCCCTTTCTTTTCAATTGCCTCTCCACCTTCATAGCCATGTGCAAAATGTCTTCTACCTCCACATAATGCTGCAACTCCCCAACATTGGCTATGTCTCTATGTAAGCCACTCAAAAATCTAGCCATGGTGGCTTCCCGATCCTCCTCAACATTGGCTCTAATCATAGCCACTTCCATCTCCTTCTAGTAATCCTCTACACTCCTAGACCCTTGGGTAAGGTTTTGAAGTTTTTGGTAAAGGTCCCTATAATCTAGGTAAAAACCTCATTTTCATGAGAGCTTTTAATTCCCCCCATGTCCCTATAGGTCTCTCATGGTTTCTCCTCCTACTGGTTGCTAATTGACTCCACCAAACTATGGCATAATCAGTAAATTCAAAGACTACCAACTTCACCTTCTTCTCCTCCGAATAGTTGTGACAATCAAAGATCAACTCTATCTTCTTCTCCCACTCCAAATACACCTGAGGATCAGTTCTACCTTGGAATGATGGAATTCTCATTTTAATATTCCCAAGGTTCCTATCTTCTCTATTTTTCCAATCTTGATCCCTAGTGTTTCTCCTAGGCCTTCCTCCGTGCCTTACTCCTCTAGGTCTACCCATATCAACTTCCTCATCATCTGCCTCCTCTATATCATGTTCATCAACAACAATAGGCTCGCGCCTAGCCTCTCTACCCTGCCCACCTTGTAGGGTTTGAATGGCTCCCGATTGCCTCTCTATCTTGTCTGACATCTGTGCCATCGCAAAATTCATCATCTCAAACTGTTGTTGCATAGTTCTCCATGTAAAGAATGGATTTTCATCCCCCTGGTGTGATTATTCACTAGGGTGAGACATTTGAAGTTGCTGCAAAACAAAATGTTAGTGATAAAATAAAATCACACACTCCCTTAGAGTTTACAGTCAATTATGGTATCACTCCAACTCTTGTTTGCACTCTTTTTAGGCTTTTTCTTTAATAAACTTACTTACTCTTACCTTTTACCACTCTATTTTCTCTTTCAGGTTCTTTAGGAACTAGAAGAACTCTTCAAGAACTTCACTTGCTTAATTCTACCTAGCAAAAGACTCAAGAAACAAGCAACTATTTGTAAGAAGGTAAAACAAGTAAAAATCAAGAACAAGATTACCAAGAATTCAAATCTTTCCTATTTCCCTCTACCTTTTTCGAATCTTTCTTTCTTTTTCTTGATGTTCGAATACATTCCTTATTTTTTTTTCAAGAACAAGACTTCTTGATTTTCTTGAAAACTCGAATGAACTTCTTCTTTCTTTCTTGGGACTTTTTGAATGCCCCTCTAAATTCTTTTTTTTTTAAAGATTCGTATCAAGAATCAACAAGAAGAAATTTTAATAATAAATCAAGAATTCAAGAAACGATATCTTGATTTAAACCAACTCTTAGAATGAAACCCCAAACGAAAACTGGCCTAAAAACTATAACTATTAGACAAAGAATGCCTAAAGCTATAATCCCTATGACAAGTATGTCTGAAACCCCAAAACAAAAAAAAAAATTTGAGAGAAACTCCAATACCCTATGGTAAAGAAGATAAAATGATTTGACCTGATTTGTCCCTAAGCTCTGATACCAACTTATGTCAATCCTAGGGGTTAAACCATTTGAACCTCCTAACAAATTGAAATACCCTAACCCCAAGAAAGCCAAGATCTAGGCGATGGAACTTAAACCCGTAGAAATCTTGGATTAAAGAACCTAGATTAGCTAAGCTAACTAAACCCTAAGAACACAAAGAAAGAAATTCTTTGATAAGTTCTCTAGTTCTGTCAAGAACTAAAAAGAGTGAAACACTCACTTCGAAAAATTCAAACTCACTAAATTCAGAATTGTTAAAATGAATAGGCGACTAGAACATGCATTTATAGCCTCCCTATTAACCTAACCCTAATTGCTAGTTACATGATGAATTCGGCCTGACCTAAATAATATTAATAATAATAAAACTTGATAACTCGTATAATTATATAGTTTTTAGTTATGTTTTATTATTGTTTTGTGTCAAATACGAGTTATTATTGTTTAGTCTAATTGTGTTTATGATCTTTTATATTTTTATGTAATTTGGTGTTTTTCACAAGTTTATTTGAGTGATTTCAGATTACTAGAATTAAGGGCAAATCCAGTTCAGTTCCAGTTCCGACACATTTTGCCATATCAGCTATATCTGGAGTTTCACTGAAGCAATAAGGCTGAAATTTGTAGCCGTGCAAAGCTAAGAGGCATATCTATCTTTTTCATGTTTTATACTTCTTGAAACGGAGTCGTTTTCCCTAGCGAAATCGACCATCAAGTTGGCTGATGTGCAATGACGTCTGTGCTGACCTGTTTTCGTATTTTGCCCATATCTGCTTATCCACATCAGCAAATGAGCTGATTCCAATGGCTATGGATCCGTAGCTGATACGGGAACCTTTGTCTAGAAGACCATATGATCAGATCAGGCCTCTAATATTGACGAAATCGACCATCAAGTTGGCTGATGTGCAATGACGTCTATGCTGACATGTTTTCGTATTTTGCCCATATCGGCTTATCCACATCAGCAAATGAGCTGATTCCAACGGCTATGGATCCGTAACTGATAGGGGAACCTTTTTCTAGAAGACCATGTGATCAGATCAGGCCTCCAACATTGACGAAATCGACCATCAAGTTGGCTGATCAAAATTGTCATACAATATGACGAAAATTGTTAGAAAAATTCACCCACCTATTATACCTACCTTTGAAATTTGTAAAGCTTGTCTCTTGTCATTTAGCCTTCCAAAATGTGTATAAATAGAGGGCCTTGGATGATTGTAGAGGATCATATTGTACATAGGTAGGATATTAGCCATTTTAATAAAATTCTCTAAGTTTTCTTCTTCTTTCTTTTCTCTAGTTTTCTTTCTTTTCTCTAGTTTTCTTTTTCTTTAGAGAGAGCAAGAGGTTGGATAATTAATATTCTTCCTCTTCTTCTTTCTTTCTTTTATTTTCTTCTTAGATTTTCTTTAATTTTATGTTTATGTTTATAATGCCTATGCTAGGCTAAACTTCTATTTGGTTAAGGGTGATTTCAAAGCCCTAGACATGTTTTGTGATTGATTTTCAGATTCTATCTATCATTAATTTTCTATCAAAGTTGCTTATGTTCTTCTACAAGAATTGTTCATGATGTTGTCTAGATTTATTTAGGTGTACAACTAGATAGATCTTGATAATTATCTATTGCTAGTTTAGGAGTCTTGATCCGTGTAATTGTCTTGATTTCCTATTCATAAGTGGCAATTTGTGATTAATGATTATGGTCAAGTTTTCAATAATTGCAAAGTGGAACATAACCTAAGTTGAACAATCCGAGCTTATGTGTTTGTTGCTTAGATCAACCTATCTTTCTCATCATAAAGCTGCCATTAAATTGAATTTAGAGAGCTTATTCTAGGTTGTTTAATGGTTAGAGATTAAATAGAGAGCTTGTTCTATTTAACGACAAACTAAGGAAAGATTGGGGTAACAGAGCTTGTTGTTATCTACGGTTGTTAACTTTGATAGTTGGTTGATATTGATAGATCTGAAATTGATTCTTAATGATGTCTAGTGGTGGAGAATGAAACCTTAACCATATTTTTCATATTTGATTCTTCTTACTTATTTGTTTTCTTACTTTTAGTTTGCTTATTTTTTATATTTATTTTTATTGGCTGGTTATACCGCCTAATTTGTATATTAACTTTGTTTTATTTTTATTGGCTGGTTATACCGCCTAATTTAGTATATATATTTTTATTGGCTGGTTATACCGCCTAATTTAGTATATATATTTTTATTGGCTGGTTATACCGCCTTGCATCTTATTCTTATTATTTACTTTAGTTTAAATCTGGCTTCAAAAACCCCTTTTCTTTTATTGTTCTTGAATTTAAGTTTTAAACTATTAACTTATAAACTAAAACCCAATCCCTGAGGACTCGACCCTTGCTAACTACTATACTTACAATTTATCTTTTTAGTGCAAGGTTAAATAAGATACACTCTTTTGGGTGCATCAAATTTTTGGCGCCGTTGCCGGGGATTGTTTTCTTTAGTCTATTTGTTACTTGGTTTATTCTTATTTTCAGTTCTAATTAGTTTTATTTTCTTGTACATACAAGTTTTTCTTATCTAATTTTGAAAAAAAAAAAAAAAAAAAAAAAAACGATGGAATTGAGCAATCTATCACTTGAAGAGTTGGTGGCATACATGAACATGGAGAATCAACAAGCCAATCTCACCTTCCCAGTTCAACAATTGGCCATGGGAGGATGTCAAGGCCATCAAGTGTTCCAAGACCAACAGTATGATCATTACTCAAACACTTACCATGAGGGATGGTGGGATCATACTAATTATGGCTACTCGAAAAATTACCAAGAAGTAGATCCTTATGCCAATTACACTCATCCATCTAGCTTCAATCAATCATGGTCCCAAGAACCAGATCTTTTTCAACCACCACATATGACTCAAAACTCAGGTACTTCTTTAGAAGATCTTGTCTATTCTCTTGTTACTGATACATTGCAATTTCAACAGGAAACAAGGGCAAGCATCCAGAGTTTGGAAAAGCAAATGATCCAATTGACTAGTAGTATGGTGGGATGGGTAGCACAAAGATCTGAAGAACTCCCTGCCCAAACAATGATTAACCCAAAGGAGAATGCTACTATTGTGACCTTGAGGAATGAGGAACAAGATGAGGATGAGACAAAATTAGAGATGAATTCTATTCTTGAGGATAATGAAGCCAATGATCCAAATAAGAGTATTTCGGCACCTGAGGTAACGTTTGAGATTCCAATTTTTACTAATGTTTCTTATCCACCTTTTCCTAGTAGATTCGCAAAGTTCAAGGAGGATGAACATGAACAAGACACGCTGGAAACCTTAAACAGTTTGTTTGTGGATGTCATTCAACAAGTATCAAAATATGCTCCATTCCTCGATGACATATGCACCACAAAGGATGATGGAATAATACTTGTAATGGAGAATGCATCCACTGTTGTGCAAAGAAAGCTTCCTCTCAAACGCATAAATTTGGGAAATTTCATGTATGAGCCTGACAAGCCTAAAAAGCCAAGAAAGGGTGTTGGTTAGATTCAAAACACTAACTCAAGTGTTAATTGGGAAGGCAGCCCAATGAAATTGCCAACCTTCCATATTCAGATTTGCTTTCTCTTTCTTTTCCTTTTTCTTTTATTATTTTTATTGTTTTTATTTTATTTCTTATGTTTCTTTGTTAATTGTGTTTACTGCTTTTAAGTTCATTTAGGCTGCATAAGTTTCTTTTGTTTAATAGTTCTTTTCTCTTACATATAATTCTTGCATTGGGGGATAATAGCATTACATTAATGACAATGTAAGAATTATGTGTGGGGGGAAGAATTTAGGATTTTATTTAGAGTGTTTTGTTTTTGAGTCTTTTTATGTTGTTTTTCTTTCTGATCCTTGTTTTGAAAATAACTAGATGTAAATATAATTTTTATTTTTTTTAACCCCGGTTAAATGGCGGATAACGGTACTCCGTGATTATTTAAATCGGTTCCATCAGCTACCCACAAAACTGATATTGTATATAAATTTCTCTTCCAATTTCTCTTTCAATTTTTTTTTTCATTTTTTTTTTCAGGATGGATGATATTCTCACAAGATTGCAGAAACGATTTCCTCCTTTTCCTCGAAATATTTTACTGAAGCTTTACCAAGTTCGATTTGAAAGATTAAGAATGCTTATGCACAAAGGGATTCCTGGAGACATACGTTGGATAATTGAAGCCAAGGTACGTGAAGATGAATATCTTCCTGTTTTGCATTTACCAGGTACAGGTAGAAGCACTTTTGCAAAGAAGCGACGAGCAAAGCGCATGAGTTCAAATTGTCACAAATGTGCACGATGGACGTGTAACGGTAAATGTCGTTCTATTGGGATTCCGTCCTCTAATCGAGATGATAAAATTGAATTCATTAAGGATGGACTGAGTAAGGAGAATTTGGGTAATATCCAACTTTCTCTTGAGACGCATCCTAGTGGAGACGTACAAAGAGAAATTCTTGATTTATGGCCGCAATTCCAAAGGGAATGGCAACATCTTGGGAATCTGATGTTAAAAGACCCTGTTTGCCAGCTTGTAAGAAAACTGGATGGGAAGCATATCCTCGACTCATAGAAGGCGTTTAAGCCGTTTCTGGACGTAAAACCAGAGGAAGATGTGAGCCACAATCACAACTACAATAAATGACTTCTCAGCTTTTGGTTTGATTTGCAATAACTTTATTTCGGTTTAATTTACGTGTTATTCGATTTGTGTAATTATTCTCATTTTTTTTATTTGTCTTTTACGGTTGATTTTTCTTCCCTTTTTTATTTTCTTCCTGAAATCACACAAAAATCTTTTGTTAGGTTAACATTTTCTTCTGACAGGTCAAATACACTTTCGGCGACATTATTACTCTTGACTTTTACGGTTGATTTTTCTTCTCTTTTTGATTTTCTTCCTGAAATCACGCAAAAATCTTTTGTTAGGTTAACATTTTCTTCTGACAGGTCAGATACACTTTCGGCGACATTATTACTCTTGTCTGATTCACTACTCAGTCCTCTATATATTACACCATGTACTCATTCTCTTTCAAGCACTCGAAAAAGAAAAAAAAATGGAAAGTACTTCGTCCCAGCGTATTAAAAAAATTTGTGTCTTTGGAGGTGCTTATCCAGGGAAAAATAACATATTCGCTGATGAAGCCATAAGAGTTGGAGTAATACTTGCCCAACAAAAGATCCAGTTGATTTATGGAGGCGGTAGTACGGGTTTAATGGGAGCAGTCGCTACAGCAGCACACGCCCGAGGAAGTCCAGTTCTAGGAATCGTGCCAAAACTATTCACAAGTTTTTGTGGACCTACCGTGGGTAAGGAAATACAAGTCTGGAGTATCCCTGAACGGATGACAATCATGTACCATTCTGCCGATGCATTCATTGCTTTACCAGGAGGTCTGGGTACATTGGAAGAAATAGCTTGCGTGGCTTCTTGGTCATCTTTGGTCACAAATAAGAAACCCATTGGTTTGCTTAATATTAATGGTTATTTTAGTAATTTGCTTTCATATTTAGATAATGCTGTGGATAATGGATTCATGTTTTCAGAGGCAAGGAGAACCATAATTTCTGCTACAACCATTGAAGATTTACTCAAAAAGCTCCAAGCTTATGAGTGTTTATCTGCTACGGTTGTTTCGCAAACGCTCGGAAAAAGAAAAAGAGATATGGACGAGCAAGGAGTGGATTGCACTTTGTCTTTGTGACATTATCTAACATTTTGTTTGTTGTGTCTCAGTTATAATAAGTGGTTAGCAACCTCTACAGGTAATATCTCCTAAATTTTACCTTCAAAAAAAAAAAAAAAGAAAGAAATTTGTGTTTTAAGCCATTTAAAAGTATTCATTCTGAACAAGGTCTGAGTAAGGGAGACTTGAGACATACCTTGTCAGTTTGATTTTAATCTTTTTATGTTTACTTGTTAATTTTTGTTTAGTATTTTAGGATTATTTAGGTTGCATGGTTTTGTTTTGTTTTGAGTCTTAGTTGTTCCTATTCTTATGTTATTAGCTCTTTTCTCTTACACATGATTCTTTCATTTGGGTTAATAGACTTACATTGAGGACAATGTAAGAATTAAGTGTGGGGGGGAATGATTTAGGATTTCTTTTATTTTTGTCTACTATTTTTTTTTTATGAGTCTTTATTATTATTATTATTTTTTTAGTGTGTTTTAGTTCCTTTTTAATACAATGATGAGATATGAATTGCATAAGTCTAAAACAGATTTATTAGTGAGAAGATTTTCATGAGAATTGAGCTTGATATCATTTTTTTTATGAGCCAATGTTAATATGATATGTTGATTGAGAAAGAAGCATGTTTAGACTTAATCTGACTTGTATAATCATCCTTGTGAGTTTTTGAGCCTATAATGATTGATGCATTATACAAATCAATCTAATTTCTTTCTTGAGTGCTCTTATGATTACATGATTCTCTAGAACTTGCTTTAAACCGTTTGAGACTATATTGATACATGTGACAACATGAATATGATAGAGGCATTAGGATTATAACCAGAGCCAAACAGCCATCCATTATTAATGTTCCAAGAGAACACACCCTTAGTGAACCAATTTGAGCCTACATTGAATAAGCTATCTCTTTGGTAACCATAACTTGTCCCTAACCTAAATATACTTATATCCTTACCCTTGTTATAAAGATGGATTATATATTTTGAGACATATTGCAAAAAAAAAAACAAGGGATATTTTTAGTTAAAAATTTGGGTTAGAAACAAGAAATAAGTGTGGGGGGAAAAGAAAAGAAAAGTCAAGAGAAAAAGAAATGGAATACTGGCAAATACATTCCTATGTAAAAAAAAAAAATATGAATCATCTCTTGAATTTGTGGAAAAAGAAAAAGATGTTACAAAGTTGTTTAGAATGAAGAAAAGGCCCAACATGAATATTCGGCCTAGGTGACTATGTACTTGTAAAGAGTTTTGAGAAGTTTCTTTGTATAATCTTTTTATGTCTCTAAACTTTATGAACTCTTTGGAACCTTTGTGATATCTTTATCCTTTTGTTCTTCAACCACATTACAAACCCCTTGGCCCCATTACAACCTTGATTAAAGACCTCTTGATTTATGAAGTTGCATGATCTTTTAGTGGAGAATAGGTGGACAAGCAAGCATATGGTAGAAGTGTTTTCATGAGATTGATTGAGTGTAAACACTTTACCACTACTTTAAAGAGTGAAAATCAAGAGAGTATCCCATGTGAGAAGTTGAGATTAAATTTGAACATGCACTATTTTGATTGAGATATGTTATGCTAATATTGGCTTAACTCAAACAATTTACATTCAAGCATGATTTTTTGTGAAATTTTTTAAGCTATTGATTAGTTTATAAGACTTGTTCAAATATTGTCTCTAATTTGTATTGAAAGGATTAGGAGTAAATATTTTTAGTATATGTAGTTTATTTATATGTAGTTTATTTATATTTTAATTTTTCAATGTTTGTGGGTATCGTTCTAGTAAACCCTCACGAGACTAAACTCGTCCACTAGGGACACCTAGGGGTTTAAAGGCTTGTGTCACATGCTAAGTGCCACCGTGATTTCCTACGAAAGTGGATTAGATTAGATTTTCTTATTTTATTTTTATTGAGTCGTTGCTAGGGACTAGCAACAATCTAAGTGTGGGGGTGTGATAACTCGTATAATTATATAGTTTTTAGTTATGTTTTATTATTGTTTTGTGTCAAATACGAGTTATTATTGTTTAGTCTAATTGTGTTTATGATCTTTTATATTTTTATGTAATTTGGTGTTTTTCACAAGTTTATTTGAGTGATTTCAGATTACTAGAATTAAGGGCAAATCCAGTTCAGTTCCAGTTCCGACACATTTTGCCATATCAGCTATATCTGGAGTTTCACTGAAGCAATAAGGCTGAAATTTGTAGCCGTGCAAAGCTAAGAGGCATATCTATCTTTTTCATGTTTTATACTTCTTGAAACGGAGTCGTTTTCCCTAGCGAAATCGACCATCAAGTTGGCTGATGTGCAATGACGTCTGTGCTGACCTGTTTTCGTATTTTGCCCATATCGGCTTATCCACATCAGCAAATGAGCTGATTCCAATGGCTATGGATCCGTAGCTGATACGGGAACCTTTGTCTAGAAGACCATATGATCAGATCAGGCCTCTAATATTGACGAAATCGACCATCAAGTTGGCTGATGTGCAATGACGTCTGTGCTGACATGTTTTCGTATTTTGCCCATATCTGCTTATCCACATCAGAAAATGAGCTGATTCCAACGGCTATGGATCCGTAACTGATAGGGGAACCTTTTTCTAGAAGACCATGTGATCAGATCAGGCCTCCAACATTGACGAAATCGACCATCAAGTTGGCTGATCAAAATTGTCATACAATATGACGAAAATTGTTAGAAAAATTCACCCACCTATTATACCTACCTTTGAAATTTGTAAAGCTTGTCTCTTGTCATTTAGCCTTCCAAAATGTGTATAAATAGAGGGCCTTGGATGATTGTAGAGGATCATATTGTACATAGGTAGGATATTAGCCATTTTAATAAAATTCTCTAAGTTTTCTTCTTCTTTCTTTTCTCTAGTTTTCTTTCTTTTCTCTAGTTTTCTTTTTCTTTAGAGAGAGCAAGAGGTTGGATAATTAATATTCTTCCTCTTCTTCTTTCTTTCTTTTATTTTCTTCTTAGATTTTCTTTAATTTTATGTTTATGTTTATAATGCCTATGCTAGGCTAAACTTCTATTTGGTTAAGGGTGATTTCAAAGCCCTAGACATGTTTTGTGATTGATTTTCAGATTCTATCTATCATTAATTTTCTATCAAAGTTGCTTATGTTCTTCTACAAGAATTGTTCATGATGTTGTCTAGATTTATTTAGGTGTACAACTAGATAGATCTTGATAATTATCTATTGCTAGTTTAGGAGTCTTGATCCGTGTAATTGTCTTGATTTCCTATTCATAAGTGGCAATTTGTGATTAATGATTATGGTCAAGTTTTCAATAATTGCAAAGTGGAACATAACCTAAGTTGAACAATCCGAGCTTATGTGTTTGTTGCTTAGATCAACCTATCTTTCTCATCATAAAGCTGCCATTAAATTGAATTTAGAGAGCTTATTCTAGGTTGTTTAATGGTTAGAGATTAAATAGAGAGCTTGTTCTATTTAACGACAAACTAAGGAAAGATTGGGGTAACAGAGCTTGTTGTTATCTACGGTTGTTAACTTTGATAGTTGGTTGATATTGATAGATCTGAAATTGATTCTTAATGATGTCTAGTGGTGGAGAATGAAACCTTAACCATATTTTTCATATTTGATTCTTCTTACTTATTTGTTTTCTTACTTTTAGTTTGCTTATTTTTTATATTTATTTTTATTGGCTGGTTATACCGCCTAATTTGTATATTAACTTTGTTTTATTTTTATTGGCTGGTTATACCGCCTAATTTAGTATATATATTTTTATTGGCTGGTTATACCGCCTTGCATCTTATTCTTATTATTTACTTTAGTTTAAATCTGGCTTCAAAAACCCCTTTTCTTTTATTGTTCTTGAATTTAAGTTTTAAACTATTAACTTATAAACTAAAACCCAATCCCTGAGGACTCGACCCTTGCTAACTACTATACTTACAATTTATCTTTTTAGTGCAAGGTTAAATAAGATACACTCTTTTGGGTGCATCAAAACTCCTTAAATATGGGCTGAACATGCTCAAGCCCAAACCTAATTAAATTAAAAGGATGTCACACAAGTTTAATGAAGATAGACCCCACAAGCCAAATGGACATAATACATAAATCAGGCCCAAAAGCCTAACTAATTATAAGATCCAACTAAAACTTCTAATTCAGGCTCCACATCATTAATGAATTGGCCCCCACTTCATATTAAATAATGAACTAAAAACAGGCTCACTAATTCATTAATATTGCCGCCCCCATGAATTCCTCTATGACCCATCATGCTAAGCTTGGATCACATGGACCAATTCTTGGCCTTCCTCATTCAAGCAGCCCAACATGAATGGCTTCACATTGCTTAAAAGACCTGTAGATTCTTCCCAACACCTTTGCACCAATCCTTGCATAGCTTCCTTGTGCTTCTTGGATCTTGACCTTGTAATAGGCCCAATTGGAACATGCAATGGATCTTGAAGTCTAATACCAGCTTGGTTCTCAGCAATTTATGTGAGAAATACATACCTCCTAGATAAAGCATCAGCCACAATATTTTCCTTACCTTGCTTGTATCTAATGACATAAGGAAAGGTCTCTATGTATTCCATCGACCTAGCATGTCTCTTATTCAACTTACCTTGACCCTTGAGATGTTTCAATGATTCATGATCAGTATGTATCAGAAACTCCTTAGGCCATAAGTAATGCTACCAAGTCTCCAAGGCTCTAACAAGCGCATAGAGCTCCTTGACATAAGTTGGATAGTTCAAGACCGCTCCACTAAGCTTCTCACTGAAGAATGCGATTGGACGCTTTTCCTGCACTAAAACAGTTCCAATTCCTATTCCTAAGGCATCACATTCAATCTCAAAAGCTTTGACAAAGTTAGGTAATGTTAAAACAGGTGCTGCACAAAACCTATCTTTAAGATTAACAAATGCTTTCTCTTGTTCATTGCCCCAAAGAAAACCAACATTCTTTTTAATAACTTCAGTAAGTGGTGCAGCAATAGTGCTAAAGTCTTTAACAAAACGCCTATAAAAACTAGCTAAACCATGAAAGCTTCTTACCTCACTTGCCCCTTTAGGCGTCGGCCAATCCTTGATGGCCTTGACTTTCTCTTCATCCATCTTAATACCTTTGAGCTAACAACATACCCAAGAAATCCACGCAAAAGGTACACTTCTTAAAATCAGCATACAACTTTTTAGTTTTGATGCACTTAAAAGAGTGCATCTTATTTAACCTTGCACTTAAAAAGAATCAATTGTAGAGTATAGTGATTAGCAAGGGTCGAGTCCTCAAGGATTGGGTTTTAGTTTATAAGTTAATCGTTTATCACTTAAAAACAAGTAAACAAAAGTAAAAGGGATTTTGAAATCATATTTAAACTAAAGTTAACAATAAGAATGAGAAAACAAATAATTAAGAAGAATCAAATATGAAAAAAATGGTTAAGGTTTCATTCTCCACCACTAGACATCATTAAGAATCAATTTCAAATCTATCAATATCAACCAACTATCAAAGTTAACAACCGTAGATAACAACAAGCTCTGTTATCCCAATCTTTCCTTAGTTCGTCGTTAAATAGAACAAGCTCTCTATTTAATCTCTAACCATCAAACAACCTAGAATAAGCTCTCTAAATTCAATTTAATGGCATCTTTATGATGAGAAAGATAGGTTGATCTAAGCAACAAACACATAAGCTCGGATTGTTCAACTTAGTTTATGTTCCACTTTTCAATTATTGAAAACTTGACCATAATCATTAATCACAAATTGCCACTTATGAATAGGAAATCAAGACAATTACACGGATCAAGATTCCTAAACTAGCAATAGATAATTATCAAGATCTATCTAGTTGATCACCCTAAATAAATCAAAACATCATCATGAACAATTTCAATGGAAGAACATAAGCAACTTTGATAGAAAACAATGATAACTCGTATAATTATATAGTTTTTAGTTATGTTTTATTATTGTTTTGTGTCAAATACGAGTTATTATTGATTAGTCTAATTGTGTTTATGATCTTTTATATTTTTATGTAATTTGGTGTTTTTTTACGAGTTTCTTTGAGTGATTTCAGATTACTAGGTTAAATCAACAATTAAGGGCAAATTCAGTTCAGTTCCAGTTCCGACACCTTTTTCCATATCAGCTATATCTAGAGTTTCAATGAAGCAATAAGGCTGAAATTTTAACCGTGCAAAGTTAAGAGGCATATCTAACTTTTTCATGTTTTACACTTCTTGAAACGGAGTCGTTTTCCCTAGCGAAATCGACCATCAAGTTGGCTGATGTGCAATGACGTCTGTGCTGACCTGTTTTGGTATTTTGCCCATATCTTCTAATCCACATCAGCAAATGAGCTGATTCCAACGGCTATGGATCACTAACTGAGAGGGGAACATTGTTCTAGAAGACCATGTGATTAGATCAAGCTTCCAATATTGACAAAATCGACCATCAAGTTGGCTGATCAAAATTGTCATATAATATGACGAAAATTGTTAGAAAAATGCACCCACCTATTGTACCTACCTTTGAAATTTGTAAAGCTTGTCTCTTGTCATTTAGTCCTCCAAAATGTGTATAAATAGAGGGCCTTGGATGATTGTAAGAGACATTGTACATTGGTAGGATATTAGCCATTGTAATAAAATTCTCTAAGTTTTCTTCTTCTTTCTTTTCTCTAGTTTTCTTTTTCTTTATTTTCTTCTTCTTCTTTCTTTATTTTATTTCCTTCTTAGATTCTCTTTAATTTTATGTTTATGTTTACAATGCCTATGCTAGGCTAAACTTCTATTTGGTTAAGGGTGATTTCAAAGCCCTAGACATGTTTTGTGATTGATTTTCAGATTCTATCTATCATTAATTTTCTATCAAAGTTGCTTATGTTCTTCTACAAGAATTGTTCATGATGTTGTCTTGATTTATTTAGGTGTACAACTAGATAGATCTTGATAATTATCTATTGCTAGTCTAGGAGTCTTGATCCGTGTAATTGTCTTGATTTCCTATTCATACGTTGCAATTTGTGATTAATGATTATGGTCAAGTTTTCAATAATTGCAAAGTGGAACATAACCTAAGTTGAACAATCTGAGCTTATGTGTTTGTTGCTTAGATCAACCTATCTTTCTCATCATAAAGCTGCCATTAAATTGAATTTAGAGAGCTTATTCTAGGTTGTTTAATGGTTAGAGATTAAATAGAGAGCTTGTTCTATTTAACGACAAACTAAGGAAAGATTGGGATAACAGAGCTTGTTGTTATCTGCGGTTGTTAACTTTGATAGTTGGTTGATATTGATAGATCTGAAATTGATTCTTAATGATGTCTAGTGGTGGAGAATGAAACCTTAACCATATTTTTCATATTTGATTCTTCTTACTTACTTGTTTTCTTACTTTTCTAGTTTGCTTATTTTTAAAAGTATATTTATTTTTATTGGCTGGTTATACCGCCTAATTTGTATATTAACTTTGTTTTATTTTTATTGGCTGGTTATACCGCCTAATTTAGTATATATATTTTTATTGGCTGGTTATACCGCCTTGCATCTTATTCTTATTATTTACTTTAGTTTAAATCTGGCTTCAAAAACCCCTTTTCTTTTATTGTTTTCTTTGAACGTAAGTTATAAACTAATAACTCATAGATTAAAACCCAATCCCTGAGGACTCGACCCTTGCTAATCATTATACTTACAATTGATCTTTTTAGTGCAAGGTTAAATAAGATACACTATTTTGGGTGCATCAAATTTTTGGCGCCGTTGCCGGGGATTGCTTTCTTTAGTTTATTAGTTTATTGGTTTATTCTTATTTTCTGTTCTAATTATTTACTTTCTTATTTTTTTTTATTAGTGAATGTTCCAAGCTCCTGAAGAAGACTTACGACTTAGGAGAATTCGGGAATTTATAACTTCTCACCAATAACCAATCGAGGAGTTGATCCAAAACATCCAAGAGGAGCAAGGAGAGATGGCAGCAGCTGACAACCGAACTCTCAAGGAGCTAGCCGCTCCGGAATTGGGTCAACAACCATTATGCATTGAATATGCTAATCTTGAGGTAGCTTTTGAATTAAAATCTGGTTTGATTCATCTTCTCCCAACTTTTCATGGCTTTGCAGGAGAGGATCCAAATAAGCACCTCAAGGAATTCCATGTAGTTTGCTCAAGCATGAGACCAACAGGGGTCACGGAAGAGCAAGTTAAGTTGAGAGCCTTCCCATTCTCTCTAGCTGATTCAGCAAAGGAATGGCTCTAGTATCTACCATCCGAGACCATCACTACATGGAATGATTTGAAGAAAGCATTCTTGGAAAGGTATTTCCCAGCATCTAAGGCTGCCAACATTAGGAAAGAGATATGTGGGATTCGGCAATACAACGGAGAGTCCTTATATGAATATTGGGAGAGGTTCAAGAAACTTTGTGCATCATGTCCACACCATCAAATAAGTGAACAACTTCTCATCCAATACTTCTATGAAGGTCTCATGCCCATGGAGAGAAGTATGATAGATGCCGCTAGTGGGGGAGCTCTAGTTGATAAGACTCCCAGGGCTACTAGAACATTAATCTCCAACATGACAGCCAATTCTCAACAGTTCTCAATGAGACAAGATCCACCACCACAACCCAAGAGAGTTAATGAGGTAAGTATATCATCCCTTGAACAAAAATTTGATAAACTGACTTCTCTTGTTCAACAATTGGCTGTAGGTAAAATACAACAAATAAAGGCTTGTGGCATATGTTCAAACATAGGGCACCAAACTGATATGTGTCCAACACTTCAAGAGGATACCAATGAACATGTGAATGCCATGGGTGGATTTCAGAACCAATCAAGGAAATATGATCCCTACTCAAACACTTACAATCCAGGATGGAGGGATCATCCAAACTTCAATTATGGAGGGAACCAATCACAAACTATTCCTCCACCATTTGACCACAGGCCACCGGGTTTTCAGCAAAGAGTGCAACAACCATACCAAACCCGACAACAACTACCACCCACCCAAAATTCAGGTACTTCTCTTGAAGATCTTGTTAAAGCTCTTTCTACTAATACAATTCAATTTCAACAGGAAACAAAGACAAGTATTCGAAATTTGGAGACTCAAATAGGGCAATTGGCAACAACCATGAGTCAAATGCAAGCAAGGGATTCTGGGAAATTACCTTCCCAAACCATAGTGAATCCAAGAGAGAATGCCAATGCTATAACTTTAAGAAGTGGGAAACAGCTAGAGACACCACAAAATGATAGTGCTCAAAGGGAGAACAATACCATGGCATCCTCTTCACATCCCAACGAGCCACTAAAAAAGGTAATTCCTAAACCATACTTTCCTTCTTATATAACTCCTCCACCTTTTCCTAGCAGGTTAGCAAAGTCCAAGAGGGAGGAGCAAGAGAAGGAAATTTTGGAAACCTTCCGGAAAGTAGAGGTTAACATTCCTTTACTAGATGCTATCAAGCAAGTGCCAAGATATGCCAAGTTCCTAAAAGAGTTGTGCACATCTAAACGGAAGTTGAAATGGAATGAAAAGGTAAGTGTGGGGGAGAATGTGTCAGCTGTTCTTCAAAAGAAACTCCCACCTAAATGCAAGGATCCAGGTATGTTTACCATTCCTTGTAAGATAGGCAACACCAGGTTTGAGCGTGCTATGCTAGATCTAGGGGCATCTATTAATGTCATGCCATATTCAATCTATGCTTTATTGAATCTAGGACTATTAGAGGAAACCGGTGTTATAATACAACTTGCTGACCGTTCTAACACTTATCCAAGAGGAGTTGTAGAAGACGTTCTTGTACAGGTTAATGAATTGGTTTTTCCCGCTGACTTTTATGTTATTGAGATGGAAGATGAGATGTCTTCTAATCCCACACCTATTCTATTAGGGAGACCATTCTTGAAAACCGCAAGAACTAAAATAGATGTACATGATGGCACTTTAACTATGGAATTTGATGGTGAAATAATTCGCTTTAACATTTTTGAGGCCATGAGATATCCTAGTGATGTGCATTCTGTTTTTAATATTGATATAATTGACTCACTAGTGCAGCAAGCTTATGAGCTAGATGGTGAAGATAGTATGGAAATAGTCCTTAGCAACCATCTCGGAATGGGGAATGCTAAACTAGCCTTGAGTGACCAGGTGGAAGGGGCACTAGAATCTTTACACTCGCTGCCACCTAAAGATGCAAGGTTTGATGTTTCATTTATTGATTTGCCTTTATCTAATGAGAAACTTCTACCTTCCATTTTGCAGGCACCAACTTTAGAGTTGAAACCACTACCGAACCACTTGAAATATGTGTTCTTAGGTAAAAAGGACACACTACCGATCATCATTGCCAAAGAGCTCACACCTTTGCAAGAAGAGCGACTTATCCGGGTGCTTAGAGAGCATAAAACAGCAATTGGTTGGACAATTGCCGATATCAAGGGAATAAGCCCATCTATGTGCATGCACCGAATTTTGTTAGAGGAGGCGTCCAAACCAACAAGAGAAGCACAAAGAAGATTGAACCCTCCTATGATGGAGGTTGTGAAAAAGGAGATACTGAAGCTCCTAGATGTTGGAGTGATCTATCCTATCTCGGATAGCAAATGGGTGAGCCCGGTCCAAGTGGTTCCAAAGAAATCAGGTGTAACGGTGGTAACAAATAATGATAATGGACTTGTTCCTACTGGGATTCAAACAGGATGGCGAGTTTGTATTGATTATCGTAAACTTAATTCCACAACTCGCAAAGACCACTTTCCTTTACCTTTTATTGATCAAATGCTTGAAAGGTTAGCTGGCCATTCTCATTATTGTTTTCTTGATGGTTTTTCAGGTTATAATCAGATAGCCATTGCTCCGGAGGACCAAGAGAAAACAACATTCACATGTCCATTTGGTACTTTTGCATACCGGCGTATGCCATTTGGTCTTTGTAATGACCAGCTACATTCCAAAGGTGTATGGTTAGCATATTTTCAGATTATGTAGAGAACATCATAGAAGTGTTTATGGATGATTTTAGTGTCTATGGTGATTCTTTTGATAGATGTCTAGAGAACCTTACACTTGTACTTGAAAGATGCATGGAAACTAATCTTGTTTTGAATTGGGAAAAATGTCACTTTATGGTAGAACAAGGAATAGTTTTGGGCCATGTTATTTCTTCTAGAGGGATAGAGGTTGATAAATCTAAAATAGATATTATGCATTCTTTACCACCTCCCACAAATGTGAGAGAGGTTCGTTCTTTTCTTGGACATGCAGGTTTCTATAGGAGATTTATCAAAGACTTCTCAAAGATCACATTACCTCTTTGCAAGCTACTACAAAAAGATATGGTTTTCCACTTTGATGACAAATGCAAAGAAGCGTTCGAAACATTGAAGGGACTCTTGACATCAGCTCCTATCATCAAACCACCAGATTGGAATGTACCTTTTGAAATCATGTGTGATGCTAGTGACTATGCCATTGGAGCTGTTTTGGGCCAAAGGGTTGGCAAAGCCTCACATGCCATTTATTATGCCTCACGAACTCTTAATGATGCTCAATTGAACTATTCCACTACTGAAAAAGAACTTTTAGCTGTTGTATTTGCTTTAGAAAAATTTCGATCTTATTTAATTGGTACTAAAGTAATTGTATTTTCTGACCATGCAGCCCTTAGGTACTTACTCACTAAGAAGGATGCCAAACCAAGGTTGATCAGATGGATACTTCTCTTACAAGAGTTTGATTTGGAGATAAAAGATAAGAGAGGTAAGGACAACTTGGTTGCGGACCATCTTAGCCGTTTAGTTCATGAAGAGGATGCACTACCCTTGAATGAGAACTTTCCGGATGAGCAACTTCTTTTTATAAGTACAACAACTCCTTGGTATGCTGATATTGTTAATTACTTAGTTACCAAGAAGTTGCCACAAGAGTTGACACAAGCCCAAAGAAATAAGATCAAGAGTGATGCCAAATACTACATATGGGATGATCCTTACCTTTGGAAGCATTGCTCCGATCAGATTATAAGAAGGTGTGTACTCGAAACTGAATTTCAATCTATTCTCACCTTTTGTCACTCTTATGCATGTGGAGGACACTTTGGATCGAAAAGAACAGCCATGAAAGTTCTTGATTCTGGATTTTATTGGCCTACCATATTCAAATATGCATACCTCTTTTGCAAGTCATGTGATCGTTGCCAAAGAACAGGTAACTTAGGTGCTAGAAATCAAATGCCTCAAACTCCAATACTTATTGTTCAAATTTTTGATGTATGGGGCATGGATTTCATGGGACCTTTTCCTTCTTCTTTTGGTAATCTTTATATTTTACTTGCCGTTGATTATGTTTCAAAGTGGGTGGAAGCAAAATCCACTAGGACTAATGACTCTAAAGTTGTTTCAGATTTTGTCAAGACTAACATCTTTGCTAGGTTTGGAACGCCAAAGGCCATAATCAGCGATAGAGGTACTCACTTTTGCAATAGGACTATGGAAGCACTTTTGAGGAAGTATAACATCACACAGAAGGTCTCCACCTCATATCATCCTCAAACTAGTGGGCAAGCTGAAGTGTCAAACCGAGAAGTTAAGTCCATCCTTGAAAAGACAGTTAACCAAATAGGAAGGATTGGAGTTCACGACTTGATGATGCACTTTGGGCTTATAGGACAGCATATAAGACACCCATTGGTATGTCTCCTTATCGACTTGTTTATGGTAAGCCTTGTCATCTTCCGGTTGAATTGGAACATAAATCATATTCGGCTATCAAACAATGCAACATGGAGATGGATGAGACAGGAAAAAAAAGAAAACTTGACCTACAAGAATTAGAGGAGATAAGGAATGATGCCTATCAGAATTCTAGGATTTACAAGGAAAAGACTAAGACATTCCATGACAAGATGATATCAAGAAAGGAATTTGTTGTTGGACAAAAAGTTCTTCTCTTCCATTCACGCCTTAAGTTATATCCAGGTAAGTTACGTTCTCGTTGGGTTGGACCTTTTGTTATTACTAATGTATTTACTCATGGTGCAGTTGAAATCCAAAGCCCAAAAACAGATAAGGCGTTCAAAGTGAATGGTCATAGATTGAAGCCTTACTATGAGAACTTTCCCATACAAGATGTGGAGGAGTTACCACTTTTTGAGCCAAATTATGTTGAATAATAATGGCATGGGTCGAAGTCAGGCTGAGACAATAAACCAAGCGCTTCTTGGGAGGCAACCCAAAAGGATGGAGAGCATCTATTATATCAGATTTGCATATTCCTTACTCTCCATCATTCTATCTTTTATTGTTTTTCTTTTCTTTTGTTTAATAGTTTTTTTCTCTTACATATAATTCTTGCATTGGGGGATAATAGCATTACATTGAGGACAATGTAAAAATTATGTGTGGGGGGAAGAATTTAGGATTTTATTTAGAGTGTTTTGTTTTTGTGTCTTTTTATGTTGTTTTTCTTTCTGATCCTTGTTTTGAAAATAACTAGATGTAAATATAATTTTTAATTTTTTTAACCCCGGTTAAATGACGGATAACGGTACTCCGTGATTATTTAAATCGGTTCCATCAGCTACCCACAAAACTGATATTGTGTATAAATTTCTCTTCCAATTTCTCTTTCAATTTTTTTCAAGATGGATGATATTCTCACAAGATTGCAGAAACGATTTCCTCCTTTTCCTCGAAATATTTTACTAAAGCTTTACCAAGTTCGATTTGAAAGATTAAGAATGCTTATGCACAAAGGGATTCCTGAAGATATACGTTGGATAATTGAAGCCAAGGTACGTGAAGATGAATATCTGCCTGTTTTACATTTACCAGGTACAGGTAGAAGCACTTTTGCAAAGAAGCGACGAGCAAAGCGCATGAGTTCAAACTGCCACATATGTGCACGATGGACGTGTAACGGTAAATGTCGTTCTATTGGGATTCCGTCCTCTAATCGATATGATAAAATTGAATTCATTAAAGATGGACTGAGTAAGGAGAATTTGGGTAATATCCAACTTTCTCTTGAGACGCATCCTAGTGGAGACGTACAAAGAGAAATTCTTGATTTATGGCCGCAATTCCAAAGGGAATGGCAACATCTTGGGAATCTGATGTTAAAAGACCCTGTTTGCCAGCTTGTAAGAAAACTGGATGGGAAGCATATCCTCGACTCATAGAAGGCGTTTAAGCCGTTTCTGGACGTAAAACCAGAGGAAGATGTGAGCCACAATCACAACTACAATAAATAACTTCTCAGCTTTTGGTTTGATTTGCAATAACTTCATTTCGGTTTAATTTATGTGTTGTTCGATTTGTGTAATTATTCTCGTTTTTTTTTTTTTGGTCTTTTACGGTTGATTTTTCTTCTCTTTTTGATTTTCTTCCTGAAATCACGCAAAAATCTTTTGTTAGGTTAACATTTTCTTCTGACAGGTCAAATACACTTTCGGCGACATTATTACTCTTGTCTGATTCACTACTCAGTCCTTTATATATTACACCATGTACTCATTCTCTTTCAGGCACTCGAAAAAAAAATGGAAAGTACTTCGTCCCAGCGCATTAAAAAAATTTGTGTCTTTGGAGGTGCTTATCCAGGGAAAAATAAACATATTTGCTGATGAAGCCATAAGAGTTGGAGTAATACTTGCCCAACAAAAGATCCAGTTGATTTATGGAGGCGGTAGTACGGGTTTAATGGGAGCAGTCGCTACAGCAGCACACGCCGGAGGAAGTCCAGTTCTAGGAATCGTTCCAAAACTATTCACAGGTTTTTGTGGACCTACCGTGGGTAAGGAAATACAAGTCTGGAGTATCCCTGAACGGATGACAATCATGTACCATTGTGCCGATGCATTCATTGCTTTACCAGGAGGTATGGGTACATTGGAAGAAATAGCTTGCGTGGCTTCTTGGTCATCTTTGGTCACAAAAAAGAAACCCATTGGTTTGCTTAATATTAATGGTTATTTTAGTAATTTGCTTTCATATTTAGATAATGCTGTGGAAAATAGATTCATGTTTTCAGAGGCAAGGAGAACCATAATTTCTGCAACAACCATTGAAGATTTACTCAAAAAGCTTCAAGCTTATGAGTGTTTATCTGCTACGGTTGTTTCGCAAACGCTCGGAAAAAGAAAAAGAGATATGGACGAGCAAGGAGTGGATTGCACTTTGTCTTTGTGACATTATCTAACATTTTGCTTGTTGTGTCTCAGTTATAATAAGTGGTTAGCAACCTCTGCAGGTAATATCTCCTAAATTCTACCTTTAAAATTTGACATTGGGGACAATGTCATATTTTAGTAGGGGGTAAGGGACATATTTTGCTAATTTAAAAAAAAAAAAAAATTTGTTGTGTTTTAAGACATTTAGAAGTATTCATTCTGAACAAGGTCTGAGTAAGGGAGACTTGAGACATACCTTGTCAGTTTGATTTAATCTTCTTCTTCTTAAAAAAAAAAAAGCATGTTTAGACTTAGTGTGTTTTTAGTGTGTTTTTAGTGTGTTTTAGTTACTTTCAATACTATGATGAGATATGAATTGCATAAGTCTAAAACAGATTTATTAGTGAGAAGATTTTCATGAGAATTGAGCTTGATATCAACCTTTTTATGAGCCAATGTTAATATGATATGTTGATTGAGAAAGAAGCATGTTTAGACTTAATCTGACTTGTATAATCATCCTTGTGAGTTTTTGAGCCTATAATGATTGATGCATTATATAAATCAATCTAATTTCTTTCTTGAGTGCTCTTATGATTACATGATTCTCTAGAACTTGCTTTAGACCTTGTTGAGACTATATTGATGCATGTGACAACATGAATATGATAGAGGCATTAGGATTTTTAGCCAGGGCCAAACAGCCATCCCTTATTGATGTTCCAAGAGAACACACCTTTAGTGAACCAATTTGAGCCTACATTGAATAAGCTATCTCTTTGGTAACCATAACTTGTCCCTAACCTAAATATACTTTTATCCTTACCTTTGTTCAAAAGATGAATTAGCATGTTTTGAGACAAGTTGCAAAGACAAGGAAGATCTATTGAAAATTTGGTTTAGAAACAAGAAATAAGTGTGCGGGGGGGGGGGAAAGAAAAGAAAAGTCAAAAGAAAAAAAAAAGAAATGGAATACTGGCAAATACATTCCTATGTAAAAAAAAAAAATATGAATCATCTCTTGAATTTGGGGAAAAAGAAAAAGATGTTACAAAGTTGTTTAGAATGAAGAAAAGGCCCAACATGAATATCCGGCCTAGGTGACTATGTACTTGTAAAGAGTTTTGAGAAGTTTCTTTGTATGATCTTATTATGTCTCTAAACTTTATGAACTCTTTGGAACCTTTGTGATATCTTTATCCTTTTGTTCTTCAACCACATTACAAACCCCTTGGCCCCATTACAACCTTGATTAAAGACCTCTTGATTCATGAAGTTGTATGATCTAAATAGTGGAGAATAGGTGGACAAGCAAGAATATGGTAGAACTGTTTTCATGAGATTGATTGAGTGTAAACACTTTACCACTACTTTAAAGAATGAAAATCATGAGAGTATCCCATGTGAGTAGTTGAGATAAAGTTTGAATATGCACTATTTTGATTGAAATATGTTATGTTAATATTGGCTTAACTCAAACAATTTACATTCAAGCATGATTTTTTGTGAAATTCTTTAAGCTATTGATTAGTTTATAAGACTTGTTCAAAGATTGTCTCTAATGTGTATTGAAAGGATTAGGAGTAAATATTTTTAGTATATGTAGTTTATTTATATTTTAGTTTTTCAATGTTTGTGGGTATCGTTCTAGTAAACCCTCACGAGACTAAACTCGTCCACTAGGAACACCTAGGGGTTTAAAGGCTTGTGTCACATGCTAAGTGCCACAGCGATTTCCTACGAAAGTGGATTAGATTAGATTTTCTTATTTTATTTTTATTTGTTTTTGCTCGAGGACTAGCAACAATCTAAGTGTGGGGGTGTGATAACTCGTATAATTATATAGTTTTTAGTTATGTTTTATTATTGTTTTGTGTCAAATACGAGTTATTATTCATTAGTCTAATTGTGTTTATGATCTTTTATATTTTTATGTAATTTGGTGTTTTTTTACGAGTTTCTTTGAGTGATTTCAGATTACTAGGTTAAATCAACAATTAAGGGCAAATTCAGTTCAGTTACAGTTCCGACACCTTTTTCCATATCAGCTATATCTGGAGTTTCACTGAAGCAATAAGGCTGCAATTTTAACCGTGCAAAGTTAAGAGGCATATCTAACTTTTTCATGTTTTACACTTCTTGAAACGGAGTCGTTTTCCCTAGCGAAATCGACCATCAAGTTGGCTGATGTGCAATGACGTCTGTGCTGACCTGTTTTGGTATTTTGCCCATATATTCTGATCCACATCAGCAAATGAGCTGATTCAAACGGCTATGGATCACTAACTGATAGGGGAACATTGTTCTAGAAGACCATGTGATCAGATCAAGCTTCCAATATTGACAAAATCGACCATCAAATTGGCTGATCAAAATTGTCATACAATATGACGAAAATTGTTAGAAAAATGCACCCACCTATTATACCTACCTTTGAAATTTGTAAAGCTTGTCTCTTGTCATTTAGTCCTCCAAAATGTGTATAAATAGAGGGCCTTGGATGATTGTAAGAGACATTGTACATTGGTAGGATATTAGCCATTGTAATAAAATTCTCTAAGTTTTCTTCTTCTTTCTTTTCTCTAGTTTTCTTTTTCTTTATTTTCTTCTTTTTCTTTCTTTATTTTATTTCCTTCTTAGATTCTCTTTAATTTTATGTTTATGTTTACAATGCCTATGCTAGGCTAAACTTCTATTTGGTTAAGGGTGATTTCAAAGCCCTAGACATGTTTTGTGATTGATTTTCAGATTCTATCTATCATTAATTTTCTATCAAAGTTGCTTATGTTCTTCTACAAGAATTGTTCATGATGTTGTCTTGATTTACTTAGGTGTACAACTAGATAGATCTTGATAATTATCTATTGCTAGTCTAGGAGTCTTGATCCGTGTAATTGTCTTGATTTCCTATTCATACGTGGCAATTTGTGATTAATGATTATGGTCAAGTTTTCAATAATTGCAAAGTGGAACATAACCTAAGTTGAACAATCCGAGCTTATGTGTTTGTTGCTTAGATCAACCTATCTTTCTCATCATAAAGCTGCCATTAAATTGAATTTAGAGAGCTTATTCTAGGTTGTTTAATGGTTAGAGATTAAATAGAGAGCTTGTTCTATTTAACGACAAACTAAGGAAAGAGTGGGATAACAGAGCTTGTTGTTATCTGCGGTTGTTAACTTTGATAGTTGGTTGATATTGATAGATCTGAAATTGATTCTTAATGATGTCTAGTGGTGGAGAATGAAATCTTAACCATATTTTTCATATTTGATTCTTCTTACTTACTTGTTTTCTTACTTTTCTAGTTTGCTTATTTTTAAAAGTATATTTACTTTTATTGGCTGGTTATACCGCCTAATTTGTATATTAACTTTGTTTTATTTTTATTGGCTGGTTATACCGCCTAATTTAGTATATATATTTTTATTGGCTGGTTATACCGCCTTGCATCTTATTCTTATTATTTACTTTAGTTTAAATCTGGCTTCAAAAACCCCTTTTCTTTTATTGTTTTCTTTGAACGTAAGTTATAAACTAATAACTCATAGATTAAAACCCAATCCCTGAGGACTCGACCCTTGCTAATCATTATACTTACAATTGATCTTTTTAGTGGAAGGTTAAATAAGATACACTCTTTTGGGTGCATCAAACAATAATAGATAGATTTTGAAAATTAATTACATAACATGTCTAGGGCTTTGAAATCACCCTTAACCAAATAAAAGTTTAGCCTAGCATAGGCATAGATAATATATACATAAAACTAAAAAGAAAATTAAAGAATGGAGAAGAAGAAAAAGAATAATGATGATCCCTTAAGTCTCCTCAAAAGATGTCTAGTTTGTGGCTCAAAAGATGGTATTTATAGAGTTTTAAAACACTGAGAATAAGTCCTTGCCGCATAAGTAAGCCTGGAGGTGCAAAAATTACGCTTTCGCCTTTTTTTTTTTTTTTTTTTTTCAGATTTGCTATTAGGGTTTTTCTAGCCGCAAGGTTCTTTAGGGAGATCTTATAGAGCCATTATGAATTCCCATTTCTTATCCGATTTGGGCCCATAATATATCGTTGGAAAGATAATCAAGTGAACTTCAAAAGTCAAGAAGAACGTTTCTTCAAATAAAGAATGTAACATCATGTTTTCATTGCAACAAGCTCCGGAGGTCAAATCTTCCTGATTGCTTATCAACCAGAAATTGATATTTTTGACTCCCAACTCTTCTTCCATCTTGTGATTATGATTTTGTAAGCTCTTCACCATCATTATTGACATCTTTTGACTTCATTCTCCTTATTGTACCTAAAATTCAAAAACATAATATAAGTAAACAAGATAAAGATCGAAAATATAACAAAAACTAAAGGTAGAAAGACATAAAATATATATTTTATGCGCTTATCAAATACCCCCACACTTATCTCTTTGCTAGTCCTCAAGCAAACAAAATAAAATAAGAAAATCTAATCTAATCCACTTTCGTAGGAAATCACGATGGGATTTAGCATGTGACAAGCCTTTAAACCCCTAGGTGTCCCTAGTGGATGAGTTTAGTCTCGTGAGGATTTACTAAGACGATACCCACAAATATTGAAGACATAAGAAAAACTAAAAATAATAATAATAATAATTACAACTAATCCTTCCAATATAAATTAGAGATAATCATTGGACAAGTCTTATAAACTAATCAATAGCTTAAAGAAATTCACAAAAAATCTTGCTTGAATGTAAATAGTTTGAGTTAAGCCAATATTAACCTAACATATTTCAATCAAAATAGTGCATATTCAAACTTAATCTCAACTTCTCACATGGGATACTCTCCTGATTTTCAATCTTTAAAGTAGTGGTAAAGTGTTTACACTCAATCAATCTCAAGAAAACACTTCTACCATATGCTTGCTTGTCCACCTATTATCCACTATTTAGATCATGCAACTTCATAAATCAAAAGGTCTTTTATTTAAGGTTGTAATGGGGCCAACGGGTTATAATGTGGTTAAAGAATAAAAGATAAAAGATATTACAAAGGTTCCGAAGACTTCATAGAATTTAGAGACATAATAAGATCATACAAATAAAACTTCTCAAAACTCTTGTAAAGCACATAGGCTAAATATTCATGTTGAGCCTTTGCTTCATTCTAACCAACTTTGTAACATCTTTTTCTTTAGTTTAACTAGATGTTCAAGAGATGATTCAATTTTTTTTTTCATTTTTTTTCCATGGGAATGTATTTTTACAATGTTCCCTTTTCTTTTTCCCTTGACTTTTACCTTTCTCCTCCCCCAAACTTATCTTTTGTTCTAACCCAAATTTTCAAAAAGTATCCCTTATTTTTGCAATATGTCTCAAACATTCTAGTCCATCTTTAGAACAAGGGTAAAGATATAAATGTGTTTAGGCTAGGTGTAAGATGTTGTTACCAAATAAATAGCTTATTCAATGTAGGCTCAAATTGGCTCACTAGGGGGATGTTCTCTTGGAACATCAATAAGGGATGGCTGTTTGAGCCTGGTTAAAAGTCCTAATGCTTCTATCATATTCATGTTGTCACATGCATCAATATAGTCTCAACAAGGTTTAAAGCAAGTTCTAGAGAATCATGTAATCATAAGAGCACTCAAGAAAGAAATTAGATTGATATGTATAATGCATCAATCATATAGGCTCAAAAACTCACAAGGATGATTATACAAGTCAATATCAAGTCTAAACATGCTTCTTTCTCAATCAACATATCATATCAACATTGGCTCATAAAAATTAGTATCAAGCTTAATTCTCATGAAAATCTTCTCACTAATAACCAGTTTAGACCTATACAATTCATATCTCATCATTGTATTAAAAAGGAACTAAAACACACCAAAAAAAATAATAATAATAATATTAAAGACTCATAAAAAAATAATAGACAAAAATAAAAGAAATCCTAAATCTTTCCCCCCACACTTAATTCTTACATTGTCCTCAATGTAATGCTATTAATCCAAATTAAAAAATCATGTGTAAGAGAAAGGAACTAATAACATAAGAATAGGAACAACTAAGACTCAAAACAAAACAAACTCATGCAACCTAAATAATCCTAAAATACTAAACAAAAAATTAACAACTAAACTTAAAAAAATAAAAATAAAAATAATAAAAATAAAAATAAAAATATTAAAATAAAAAGGAAAAGGAAAAGGAAAAGAAAGAGAAAGAGAAAGCAAATCTGAATATGGCAGGTTGGCAATTTCTTCTTTAATTGGGCTGCTGATGCACCCAAAAGAGTGTATCTTATTCAACCTTGCACTAAAAAGATCAATTGTAAGTATAATGATTAGCAAGGGTCGAGTCCTCAGGGATTGGGTTTTAATCTATGAGTTATTAGTTTATAACTTACGTTCAAAGAAAACAATAAAAGAAAAGGGGTTTTTGAAGCCAGATTTAAACTAAAGTAAATAATAAGAATAAGATGCAAGGCGGTATAACCAGCCAATAAAAATATATATACTAAATTAGGCGGTATAACCAGCCAATAAAAATATATATACTAAATTAGGCGGTATAACCAGACAATAAAAATAAAACAAAGTTAATATACAAATTAGGCGGTATAACCAGCCAATAAAAATAAATATAAAAAATAAGCAAACTAAAAGTAAGAAAACAAGTACGTAAGAAGAATCAAATATGAAAAATATGGTTAAGGTTTCATTCTCCACCACTAGACATCATTAAGAATCAATTTCAGATCTATCAATATCAACCAACTATCAAAGTTAACAACCGTAGATAACAACAAGCTCTGTTATCCCAATCTTTCCTTAGTTTGTCGTTAAATAGAACAAGCTCTCTATTTAATCTCTAACCATTAAACAACCTAGAATAAGCTCTCTAAATTCAATTTAATGGCAGCTTTATGATGAGAAAGATAGGTTGATCTAAGCAACAAACACATAAGCTCGGATTGTTCAACTTAGGTTATGTTCCACTTTGCAATTATTGAAAACTTGACCATAATCATTAATCACAAATTGCCACTTATGAATAGGAAATCAAGACAATTACACGGATCAAGACTCCTAAACTAGCAATAGATAATTATCAAGATCTATCTAGTTGTACACCTAAATAAATCAAGACAACATCATGAACAATTCTTGTAGAAGAACATAAGCAACTTTGATAGAAAATTAATGATAGATAGAATCTGAAAATCAATTATAAAACATGTCTAGGGCTTTGAAATCACCCTTAACCAAATAGAAATTTAGCCTAGCATAGGCATTGTAAACATAAACATAAAATTAAAGAAAATCTAAGAAGAAAATAAAAGAAAGAAAGAAGAAGAGGAAGAATATTAATTATCCAACCTCTTGCTCTCTCTAAAGAAAAAGAAAACTAGAGAAAAGAAAGAAGAAGAAAACTTAGAGAATTTTATTAAAATGGCTAATATCCTACCTATGTACAATATGATCCCTTACAATTATCCAAGGCCCTCTATTTATACACATTTTGGAGGGCTAAATGACAAGAGACAAGCTTTACAAATTTCAAAGGTAGGTATAATAGGTGGGTGCATTTTCTAACAATTTTCGTCATACATGACGATTTTGATCAGCCAACTTGATGGTCGATTTTGTCCATTTTGCAGGCCTTATCTGATCACATGGTCTTCTAGAACAATGTTACCCTATCAGTTACTGATCCATAGCCGTTAGAATCAGCTCATTTGCTGATGTGGATAAGAAGATATGGGCAAAATACGAAAACAGGTCAGCACAGACGTCATTGCACATCAGCCAACTTCATGGTCGATTTCGCTAGGGAAAACGACTCCGTTTCAAGAAGTGTAAAACATGAAAAAGATAGATATGCATCTTAGCTTTGCACGGCTACAAATTTCAGCCTTATTGCTTCAGTGAAACTCGAGATATAGCTGATATGGCAAAAGGTGTCGGAACTGGAACTGAACTGGATTTGCCCTTAATTCTAGTAATCTGAAATCACTCAAAGAAACTTGTGAAAAAGACCAAAATACATAAAAATATAAAAGATCATAAACACAATTAGACTAAACAATAATAACTCGTATTTGACACAAACAATAATAAAACATTACTAAAAACTATATAATTATACGAGTTATCACACCCCCACACTTAGATTGTTGCTAGTCCCTAGCAACGACTCAATAAAAATAAAATAAGAAAATCTAATCTAATCCACTTTCGTAGGAAATCACGGTGGCACTTAGCATGTGACACAAGCCTTTAAACCCCTAGGTGTCCCTAGTGGACGAGTTTAGTCTCGTGAGGGTTTACTAGAACGATACCCACAAACATTGAAAAATTAAAATATAAATAAACTTCATATAAATAAACTACATATACTAAAAATATTTACTCCTAATCCTTTCAATACGAATTAGAGACAATATTTGAACAAGTCTTATAAACTAATCAATAGCTTAAAAAATTTCACAAAAAATCATGCTTGAATGTAAATTGTTTGAGTTAAGCCAATATTAGCATAACATATCTCAATCAAAATAGTGCATGTTCAAATTTAATCTCAACTTCTCACATGGGATACTCTCTTGATTTTCACTCTTTAAAGTAGTGGTAAAGTGTTTACACTCAATCAATCTCATGAAAACACTTCTACCATATGCTTGCTTGTCCACCTATTCTCCACTAAAAGATCATGCAACTTCATAAATCAAGAGGTCTTTAATCAAGGTTGTAATGGGGCCAAGGGGTTTGTAATGTGGTTGAAGAACAAAAGGATAAAGATATCACAAAGGTTCCAAGGAGTTCATAAAGTTTAGAGACATAAAAAGATTATACAAAGAAACTTCTCAAAACTCTTTACAAGTACATAGTCACCTAGGCCAGATATTCATGTTGGGCCTTTTCTTCATTCTAAACAACTTTGTAACATCTTTTTCTTTTTCCACAAATTCAAGAGATGATTCATTTTTTTTTTATATAGGAATGTATTTGCCAGTATTCCATTTCTTTTTCTCTTGACTTTTCTTTTCTTTTCCCCCCACACTTATTTCTTGTTTCTAACCAAAAAATATCCCTTGTCTTTGCAACTTGTCTCAAATCATGCTAATTCATCTTTGGAACAAAGGTAAAGATATAAGTATATTTAGGTTAGGGACAAGTTATGGTTACCAAAGAGATAGCTTATTCAATGTAGGCTCAAATTGGTTCACTAAGGGTGTGTTCTCTTGGAACATCAATAAGGGATGGTTGTTTGGCCCTGGCTAAAAATCCTAATGCCTCTATCATATTCATGTTGTCACATGCATCAATATAGTCTCAAACGGTTTAAAGCAAGTTCTAGAGAATCATGTAATCATAAGAGCACTCAAGAAAGAAATTAGATTGATTTGTATAATGCATTAATCATTTTAGGCTCAAAAACTCACAAGAATGATTATACAAGTCAGATTAAGTCTAAACATGCTTCTTTCTCAATCAACATATCATATTAACATTGGCTCATAAAAAGGTTGACATCAAGCTCAATTCTCATGAAAATCTTCTCACTAATAAATATGTTTTAGACTTATTCAATTCATATCTCATCATTGTATTAAAAAGGAACTAAAACACACTAAAAAATAATAATAATAATAAAGACTCATAAAAAAAAAATAGTAGACAAAAATAAAAGAAATCCTAAATCATTCCCCCCACACTTAATTCTTACATTGTCCTCAATGTAAGTCTATTAACCCAAATGAAAGAATCATGTGTAAGAGAAAAGAACTAATAACATAAGAATAGGAATAACTAGACTCAAAACAAAACAAACTCATGCAACCTAAATAATCCTAAAATACTAAACAAAAATTAACAAGTAAACGTAAAAAGATTAAAATCAAACTGACAAGGTATGTCTCAAGTCTCCCTTACTCAGACCTTGTTCAGAATGAATACTTCTAAATTGCTTAAAACACAACAAACTCTTTTTTTTTTTTTTGAAAAGAAGAAATCAAACTGACAAGGTATGTCTCAAGTCTCCCTTACTCAGACCTTGTTCAGAATGAATACTTCTAAATTGCTTAAAACACAACAAACTTTTTTTTTTTTTTTTTTAAGAAGGTAAAATTTAGGAGATATTACCTTTAGAGGTTGCTAACCACTTATTATAACTGAGACACAACAAACAAAATGTTAGATAATGTCACAAAGACAAAGTGCAATCCACTCCTTGCTCGTCCATATCTCTTTTTCTTTTTCCGAGCGTTTGCGAAACAACCGTAGCAGATAAATACTCATAAGCTTGGAGCTTTTTGAGTAAATCTTCAATGGTTGTAGCAGAAATTATGGTTCTCCTTGCCTCTGAAAACATGAATCCATTATTCACAGCATTATCTAAATATGAAAGCAAATTACTAAAATAACCATTAATATTAAGCAAACCAATGGGTTTCTTATTTGTGACCAAAGATGACCAAGAAGCCACGCAAGCTATTTCTTCTAATGTACCCAGACCTCCTAGTAAAGCAATGAATGCATCGGCAGAATGGTACATGATTGTTATCCGTTATGGGATACTCCAGACTTGTATTTCCTTACCCAAGGTAGGTCCACAAAAATCTGTGAATAGTTTTGGCACGATTCCTAGAACTGGACTTCCTCCGGCGTGTGCTGCTGTAGCGACTGCTCCCATTAAACCCGTACTACCGCCTCCATAAATCAACTGGATCTTTTGTTGGGCAAGTATTACTCCAACTCTTATGGCTTCATCAGCGAATATGTTATTTTTCCCTGGATAAGCACCTCCAAAAACACAAATTTTTTTTATGCGTTGGGACGAAGTACTTTCCATTTTTTTTTTCTTTTTTTCGATGCCTGAAAGAGAATGAGTACATGGTGTAATATATAGAGGACCGAGTAGTGAATCAGACAAGAGTAATAATGTCGCCGAAAGTGTATCTGACCTGTCAGAAGAAAATGTTAACCTAACAAAAGATTTTTGCGTGATTTCAGGAAGAAAATCAAAAAGAGAAGAAAAATCAACCGTAAAAGTCAAGACTAATAATGTCGCCGAAAGTGTATTTGACCTGTTAGAAGAAAATGTTAACCTAACAAAAGATTTTTGCGTGATTTCAGGAAGAAAATCAAAAAGAGAAGAAAAATCAACCGTAAAAGACAAATAAAAAAAAAGAGAATAATTACACAAATCGAACAACACGTAAATTAAACCAAAATTAAGTTATTGCAAATCAAGCCAAAAGCTGAGAAGTCATTTATTGTAGTTGTGATTGTGGCTCACATCTTCCTCTGGTTTTACGTCCAGAAACGGCTTAAACGCCTTCTATGAGTCGAGGATATGCTTCCCATCCAGTTTTCTTACAAGCTGGCAAACAGGGTCTTTTAACATCAGATTCCCAAGATGTTGCCATTCCCTTTGGAATTGCGGCCATAAATCAAGAATTTCTCTTTGTACGTCTCCACTAGGATGCGTCTCAAGAGAAAGTTGGATATTACCCAAATTCTCCTTACTCAGTCCATCCTTAATGAATTCAATTTTATCATCTCGATTAGAGGACGGAATCCCAATAGAACGACATTTACCGTTACACGTCCATCGTGCACATTTGTGGCAATTTGAACTCATGCGCTTTGCTCGTCGCTTCTTTGCAAAAGTGCTTCTACCTGTACCTGGTAAATGCAAAACAGGAAGATATTCATCTTCACGTACCTTGGCTTCAATTATCCAACGTATGTCTCCAGGAATCCCTTTGTGCATAAGCATTCTTAATCTTTCAAATCGAACTTGGTAAAGCTTCAGTAAAATATTTCGAGGAAAGGGAGGAAATCGTTTCTGCAATCTTGTGAGAATATCATCCATCCTGAAAAAAAAAATGAAAAAAAATTGAAAGAGAAATTGGAAGAGAAATTTATATACAATATCAATTTTGTGGGTAGCTGATGGAACCGATTTAAATAATCACGGAGTACCGTTATCCGCCATTTAACCGGGGTTAAAAAATTATATTTACATCTAGTTATTTTCAAAACAAGGATCAGAAAGAAAAACAACATAAAAAGACTCAAAAACAAAATACTCTAAATAAAATCCTAAATTCTTCCCCCCACACATAATTCTTACATTGTCATTAATGTGATGCTATTAATCCCAATGCAAGAATTATATGTAAGAGAAAAGAACTATTAAACAAAAGAAACTTATGCAGCCTAAATGAACTTAAAAAGAGTAAACACAATTAACAAAGAAACATAAGAAATAAAAATAAAAACAATAAAAATAATAAAAGAAAAAGGAAAAGAAAGAGAAAGCAAATCTGAATATGGAAGGTTGGCAATTTCATCTTTAATTGGGCTGCCTTCCCAATTAACACTTGAGTTAGTGTTTTGAATCTAACCAACACCCCTTCTTGGCTTTTTACGCTTGTCAGGCTCATACATGAAATTTTCCAAATTTATGCGTTTGAGAGGTAGCTTTCTTTGCACAACAGTGGATGTATTCTCCATTACAAGTATTATTCCATCATCCTTGGTGGTGCATATCTCATCGAGGAATGATGCATCTTTTGGTACTTGTTGAATGACATCCACAAACAAACTGTTTAAGGTTTCCAGCGTGTCTTGTTCATGTTCATCCTCCTTGAACTTTGCGAATCTACTAGGAAAAGGTGGAGAAGAAACATTAGTAAAAATTGGAATCTCAAACGTTACCTCAGGTGCTGAAATACTCTTATTTGGATCATTGGCTTCATTATCCTCAAGAATAGAATTCATCTCTAATTTTGTCTCATCCTCATCTTGTTCCTCATTCCTCAAGGTCACAATAGTAGTATTCTCCTTTGGGTTAATCATTGTTTGGGCAGGGAGTTCTTCAGATCTTTGTGCTACCCATCCCACCATACTACTAGTCAATTGGATCATTTGCTTTTCGAAACTCTGGATGCTTGCCCTTGTTTCCTGTTGAAATTGCAATGTATCAGTAACAAGAGAATAGACAAGATCTTCTAAAGAAGTACCTGAGTTTTGAGTCATATGTGGTGGTTGAAAAAGATCTGGTTCTTGGGACCATGATTGATTGAAGCTAGATGGATGAGTGTAATTGGCATAAGGATCTACTTCTTGGTAATTTTTCGACTAGCCATAATTAGTATGATCCCACCATCCCTCATGGTAAGTGTTTGAGTAATGATCATACTGTTGGTCTTGGAACACTTGATGGCCTTGACATCCTCCCATGGCCAATTGTTGAACTGGGAAGGTGAGATTGGCTTGTTGATTCTCCATGTTCATGTATGCCACCAACTCTTCAAGTGTTAGATTGCTCAATTCCATCGTTTTTTTTTTATTTTTTTATTTTTTTTTTTCAAAATTTGATCAGAAAAACCCGTATGTACAAGAAAATAAAACTCATTAGAACTGAAAATAAGAATAAACCAAGTAACAAATAAACTAAAGAAAACAATCCCCGGCAACGGCGCCAAAAATTTGATGCACCCAAAAGAGTGTATCTTATTCAACCTTGCACTAAAAAGATCAATTGTAAGTATAATGATTAGCAAGGGTCGAGTCCTCAGGGATTGGGTTTTAATCTATGAGTTATTAGTTTATAACTTACGTTCAAAGAAAACAATAAAAGAAAAGGGGTTTTTGAAGCCAGATTTAAACTAAAGTAAATAATAAGAATAAGATGCAAGGCGGTATAACCAGCCAATAAAAATATATATACTAAATTAGGCGGTATAACCAGCCAATAAAAATATATATACTAAATTAGGCGGTATAACCAGCCAATAAAAATAAAACAAAGTTAATATACAAATTAGGCGGTATAACCAGCCAATAAAAATAAATATAAAAAATAAGCAAACTAAAAGTAAGAAAACAAGTAAGTAAGAAGAATCAAATATGAAAAATATGGTTAAGGTTTCATTCTCCACCACTAGACATCATTAAGAATCAATTTCAGATCTATCAATATCAACCAACTATCAAAGTTAACAACCGTAGATAACAACAAGCTCTGTTATCCCAATCTTTCCTTAGTTTGTCGTTAAATAGAACAAGCTCTCTATTTAATCTCTAACCATTAAACAACCTAGAATAAGCTCTCTAAATTCAATTTAATGGCAGCTTTATGATGAGAAAGATAGGTTGATCTAAGCAACAAACACATAAGCTCGGATTGTTCAACTTAGGTTATGTTCCACTTTGCAATTATTGAAAACTTGACCATAATCATTAATCACAAATTGCCACTTATGAATAGGAAATCAAGACAATTACACGGATCAAGACTCCTAAACTAGCAATAGATAATTATCAAGATCTATCTAGTTGTACACCTAAATAAATCAAGACAACATCATGAACAATTCTTGTAGAAGAACATAAGCAACTTTGATAGAAAATTAATGATAGATAGAATCTGAAAATCAATTATAAAACATGTCTAGGGCTTTGAAATCACCCTTAACCAAATAGAAATTTAGCCTAGCATAGGCATTGTAAACATAAACATAAAATTAAAGAAAATCTAAGAAGAAAATAAAAGAAAGAAAGAAGAAGAGGAAGAATATTAATTATCCAACCTCTTGCTCTCTCTAAAGAAAAAGAAAACTAGAGAAAAGAAAGAAGAAGAAAACTTAGAGAATTTTATTAAAATGGCTAATATCCTACCTATGTACAATATGATCCCTTACAATCATCCAAGGCCCTCTATTTATACACATTTTGGAGGGCTAAATGACAAGAGACAAGCTTTATAAATTTCAAAGGTAGGTATAATAGGTGGGTGTATTTTCTAACAATTTTCGTCATACATGACGATTTTGATCAGCCAACTTGATGGTCGATTTTGTCCATTTTTCAGGCCTTATCTGATCACATGGTCTTCTAGAACAATGTTACCCTATCAGTTACTGATCCATAGCCGTTGGAATCAGCTCATTTGCTGATGTGGATAAGAAGATATGGGCAAAATACGAAAATAGGTCAGCACAGACGTCATTGCACATCAGCCAACTTCATGGTCGATTTCGCTAGGGAAAACGACTCCGTTTCAAGAAGTGTAAAACATGAAAAAGATAGATATGCATCTTAGCTTTGCACGGCTACAAATTTCAGCCTTATTGCTTCAGTGAAACTCGAGATATAGCTGATATGGCAAAAGGTGTCGGAACTGGAACTGAACTGGATTTGCCCTTAATTCTAGTAATCTGAAATCACTCAAAGAAACTTGTGAAAAAGACCAAAATACATAAAAATATAAAAGATCATAAACACAATTAGACTAAACAATAATAACTCGTATTTGACACAAACAATAATAAAACATTACTAAAAACTATATAATTATACGAGTTATCAGCTGCCTTCCCAATTAACACTTGAGTTAGTGTTTTGAACCTAACCAACACCCCTTATTGGCTGTTTAGGATTTGCAAGATCATACAAGAAACTTTCCGAATTTGTGCATTTTGTTGGGCAGTTTCTTTGCACAATAGTGGATGCATTCTCCATTACAAGTTTTATTCCATCAACCTTTGTGGTGCATAGCTTGTCAAGAAATGGTGCATATTTTGGTATTTGTTGAATGGCATCCACAAACAAGCTGTTTAAGGTTTCCGGCATGTGTTGTTCATGTTCTCCCTCCTTGAACTTTGCAAATATACTAGGAAAAGGTGGAGAAAACACATTAGTAAAAAGTGGAACCTTAAACGTTACCTTAGGTGCCGAAGTACTCTCTTTCGGAATTGAAGCTTCATTATCTTCAATAGTTGAATCCATCTTTAGTTCTTTCTCATCCTCAGGTTCCCTTGAATTTTTTGATTCATCCACAAGTTGTGTGGCACTAACATCTCCTTTGGATCAATCATCGATTGGGAAGGGAGTGCTTGAGATCTTTGTGCTACCCATCCCACCATACTACTAGCCAATTGGCTCATTTGCTTTTCCAAACTCTGGATGCTTGCCCTTGTTTCCTGTTGAAATTGCAAAGTATCAGTAGCAAGAAAATAGACAAGATCTTCTAAAGAAGTACCTGAGTTTTGAGTCATATGTGATGGATGAAAAAAATCTGGTTCTTGAGACCAGGATTGATTGAAGCTAGATGGATTAGTGTAATTGGCATAAGGATCTACTTCTTGGAAATTTTTCCAGTAACCATAATTAGTATGATCCCACCATCCCTCATGGTAAGTGTTTGAGTAATGATCATACGGTTGGTCTTGGAACCCTTGATGGCCTTGACATCCTCCCATGGCCAATTGTTGAACTAGGGAGGTGAGATTGGCTTGTTGATTCTCCATGTTCATGTATGCCACCAACTCTTCAAGTGTTAGATGCTCAATTCCATCATTTTTTTTCAAAATTTGAAAAGAAAAACCTGTATGTTAAAGAAAATAAAACTAATTAGAACTGAAAATAAGAATAAACCAAGTAACAAATAAACTAAAGAAAGCAATCCCCGGCAGCAGCGCCAAAAATTTGATGCACTCAAAAAAGTATATCTTATTTAACCTTGCACTAAAAAGATCAATTGTAAGTATAGTAGTTAGCAAGGGTCAAGTCCTCACGGATTGGGTTTTAGTTTATAAGTTAATAGTTTAAAACTTAAATTCAAGGAAAACAAAAGAAAAGGGGGTTTTGGAATAGTTTTAAAAATCAGCAAACAAGAAAAGTAAGATGCAAGTAAGAAATAAGAAATCAAATACGAGAGAAATATGGTTAAGGTTTCATTCTCCACCACTAGACATCGTTAAGAATCAATTTCAGATCTATCAATATCAACCAACTATCAAAGTTAACAACTGTAGATAACAACAAGCTCTGGAGGTAAGATCTGCCTAATCATTTAGCACTAAGAATTTGATCTTTTTGACTCCAAGTCTTCTTCCATCTTGTGATTATGATTTTGTAAGCTCTTTACCATCATTATTGACATCTTTTGACTTCATCCTCCTTAATGTACATAAAATTCAAAAACATAATATAAGTGAACAAGATAAAGATCGAAAACATAACAAAAACTAATGGTAGAAAGGCATAAAATGTATATTTTATGAGCTTATCACGGACCCAAGAGAGAAGTTTGAGCGCAAGAAGGGACATTGGAGAGCTTAAGTTGAAGTTAAGCGAAGAGACTAAAGCCAACTTAAAAGAGAGGCTTGATATGCAAAAGAAGCTCGTTGACTTTGGTACAATGGCCAAAAGACGTGAGAGCAAGATGGAAAGCTAGAAATAGAGCAAACTGATGAGCGCATCACTCTTCAATCTTGGGACACTAAGGAATTCTCCCTTCACTCAAGAAGTGACATTGCCATCTCAATACTTCAGACTTCAACCAACGAAGTCCTATGATGGCACATTTGATTTTGTCAAGCACTTGGTAATGCCCTACACGGACATATCAATCAAAGGTGCGAGTGATGCCGCCAAGGACCATCGATGATTTTAGAAGGCTAAGACTTCATCCACCAACATCCCTAGCAAAACAAGATTTCCATCACCATTCCGACAGTCAAGAAAAGGTTAGACAAGTCTTTAATGAAACGGACACAAGCTCAGAGGTCACCAAGAGCTTAGCTTCACCTTGCCTAAGCTAACTACGGGCATAGTCGACTACCATAAAAGGCATCGCTGATCTCCCCCGAAGAGTGGAGGAGTTGGCCGAACAAATGATGGGATCACCGGAGAACTTATGTTCTCTACTACTGCGGCCACTACAATCATTACGTGAATCTCCAAAGACGACATATCCAAGAAGTGAACCATGAGTTGAACTCCTCGATGAGTAAAGAGCATGGTCGGCTAACACAACCAACGTGTATCTACATACAACACTGACACAAGTGTTCGCCCATGAATCTCCTAAGGTCCTTTATTCGCACCAAGGGAAGATGGGAAGCTCAAAGGCAATACACTAAGGTCAACCAAAGATACTCATGATGAATGTAGCCGAAGCCCTTAAGGAACACTCTCGGAATGCGAATTCTAAGCGCATACACTACTTTTGCAGCACAAGCTAAACGCTGGAAGTAAGCTTAAAGTATGACTATAGAAAAAACTCTAGTGAAAACTAGGTGCAAAAGCTCTCCTCAACCACGACATCTCCTAAAGTCATCAAGATGGCGTTATACCAAAGCATGTAAAATCATGACAAAAGAATAAGTCCGCACGTAGCTAGATTCACTTCATGCGAAAATAGCAAGCAAGAGGATGTGGCTACAACGCTCACTCACATCCAAGATGGCCAAAGGAAACCCTCCTTCGATGACAAAATTCCCAAGCCAAACCACACAAGGGCTTACACCACATAAGGAAGAGCCTCCTTAGTGTGATCTCTTGTCCGACACCTAAAGTGGCAAGACAAAGCTAATGGTTACAGCAACTAAAGCTCATTCTCAAGAGACACAAAACACCAGATGTCGCTACAAAGGTCCGACCATGACAAGGGAAAACACACTACACACTCACCTTAAGACATCACGGACTTAGCATTACAAAAGACTTTTGAGCGTGACAGGGAAGGCGACCTCCAACAACAGCTCCTATGTAAGAGTGCTAGGATGGATCGACAATCTCTACAACATCCCCTAAGCGAGAGAGCTTGGATGGATTAGCCACCTCCAAAAAACGTTCATGAGTAAGAGAGCACGGACGCATTGGTCACATTAAACAAGGCCCTTGAGGGAGGAGGAGCTTGAGCACATCGGCCTCTCGGACAAAGCTCCTCGCAATGACTAAAGATACTAAGTTCATGTCTTGGAAATATGGTGAGATAACTGATAAGCTCATAAAATATACATTTTATGCCTTTCTACCTTTAGTTTTTGTTATGTTTTCAATCTTTATCTTGTTTACTTATATTATGTTTTTGAATTTTAGGTACAATAAGGAGAATGAAGTCAAAAGATGTAAATAATGATGGTAAAGAGCTTACAAAATCATAATCACAAAATGGAAGAAGACTTAGGAGTCAAAAATATCAATTTCTGGTTGAAAAGCAATCAGGCAGATTTGACCTCTGGAGCTTGTTGTAAGGAAAACGTGATGTTAGAATTTTTATTTGAAGAAACTTCCTTCTTGACTTTTGAATTTGACTTGATTATCTTTCCAACGATATATTATGGGCCTAAATCGGATAAGAAATGGGCATTCAAACTGGCGCTAGAAGATCTCCCTAAAGAACCCTGCGGCCAGAAAAACCCTAATCGCAAATTTGAAAAAAAAAAAAAGAAGGCAAAAACGTGATTTTTCTGCCTCCAGGCTTACTTGTGCGGCAATTACTTATTCTCAGGGTTTTAAAGCTCTATAAATACCATCTTTTGAGCCACAAACTAGACATCTTTTGAGGAGACTTAAGGATCATCATTCTTCTTCTTCTCCATCCTTTTATTTTTCTTTTTAGTTTTATGTATATATTATCTATGCCTATGTTAGGCTAAACTTTTATTTGGTTAAGGGTGATTTCAAAGCCCAAGACATGTTTTGTAATTGATTTTCAGAATCTATCTATCATTGTTTTCTATCAAAGTTGCTTATGTTCTTCTATTAAAATTGTTCATGATGATGTTTTGATTTGTTTAGGTGGCCAACTAGATAAATCTTGATAATTGTCTAATGCTAGTTTAGGAGTCTTGATCCGTGTAATTGTCTTGATTTCCTATTCATAAGTGGCAATTTGTGATTAATGATTATGGTCAAGTTTTCAATAATTGCAAAGTGGAACATAACCTAAGTTGAACAATCCGAGCTTATGTGTTTGTTGCTTAGATCAACCTATCTTTCTCATCATAAATCTGCTATTAAATTGAACTTAGAGATTATTCTAGGTTGTTTGATAGTTAGAGATTAAATAGAGAGCTTGTTCTATTTAACGATGAACTAAGGAAAGATTGGGGTAACAGAGCTTGTTGTTATCTACGGTTGTTAACTTTGATAGCTAATTAATGTTGATAGATATGAAATTTATTCTTAATGATGTCTAGTGGTGGTGAATGAAACTTAACCATATTTTTGATATTTGATTCTTCTTAATTACTTGTTTTCTCATTCTTATTGTTAACTTTAGTTTAAATCTGATTTCAAAATCCCCTTTACTTTTGTTTACTTGTTTTTAAGTTTTAAACTATTAACTAATAAACTAAAACCCAATCCCTGAGGACTCGACCCTTGCTAATCACTATACTTTACAATTGATTCTTTTTAGTGCAAGGTTAAATAAGATACACTCTTTTGGGTGCATCAAGTTTTTGGCGCCGTTGCCAGGGATTGCTTTATTTAGTTTATTGGTTTATTCTTATTTTCAGTTGTAATTAATTTTATTTTTCTTGTACATACAGGTTTTTGTATTCAAATTTCAAGCAAGAAGAGATGGCAGGTGCTACATCAAAACTTCAGAACCTTCAGAACCAACTAGACAATCTCATCTCCATAGTTCAACAAGTGGCCATAAGTAAGATTCAACAATCAAAGCAGTGTGGAGTGTACTTCATGATGGATCATCATACCAATTGGTGCCCATACTACCAAAAAGATAATTTTGAAGCAGCCTATGATGTAGGAGAATACCAAAGCCATCAAGGGTTCCAAGGACAACAGTATGATGCTTTCCCAAACACTTACAATGAGGGATGGTGGAATCATACTCATTATGGCTACTCGGGAGATTATCAAGAAGTAGATCCTTATGCTAATTACACTAATCAATTTGTCTTCAATCAACCATGGGATCAACAACAAGATCTTTTTGAGCCACCACCTCAAAACTCAGGTAATTCTTTAGAAGAACTTTTCAATTTTCTTGTTACTAATACTCTGCAACTTCAACAGGAAACAAGGGAAACAAAGGCAAGTATCCAGAGTTTGGAAAGGCAAATGAGCCTATTGGCTAGTAGTACGGTGGAATTAGTAGCACAAAGATCTCAAGTACTCCCTTCCCAATCGATGATTGATCCAAAGGAGAGTGTTAGTGCCACACAACTTGAGGATGAATCAGAAAATCCAAGGGAACCCAAGGATGAGAAAGAACTAAAGATGGATTCAGCTATTGAAGATAATAAAGCTTCAATTCCGAAAGAGAGTACTTCGGCACTTGAGGTAACGTTTAAGGTTCCACTTTTTACTAATGTTTCTTCTCCACCTTTTCCTAGTAGATTTGCAAAGTTCAAGGAGGAAGAACATGAACAACACATGCCGGAAACCTTAAACAACTTGTTTGTGGATGCCATTCAACAAGTATCAAAATATGCTCCATTCCTCGATGAGATATGCAACACAAAGGATGATGGAATAATATTTGTAATGGAGAATGCATCCACTGTTGTGCAAAGAAAGCTTCCTCTCAAACGCATAAATTTGGGAAATTTCATGTATGAGCCTGACAAGCCTAAAATGCCAAGAATGGGTGTTGGTTAGATTCAAAACACTAACTCAAGTGTTAATTGGGAAGGCAGCCCAATTAAAGAAGAAATTGCCAACCTGCCATATTCAGATTTGCTTTCTTTTTCTCTTTCTTTTCCTTTTCCTTTTCCTTTTATTATTTTTATTGCTTTTCTTTTTTATGTTTATTTGTTAATTTTTTGTTTAGTATTTTAGGATTATTTAGGTTGCATGAGTTTATTTTGTTTTGAGTCTTAGTTGTTCCTATTCTTATGTTATTAGTTCTTTTCTCTTACACATGATTCTTTCATTTGGGTTAATAGCATTACATTGAGGACAATGTAAGAATTAAGTGTAGGGGGAAGGATTTAGGATTTCTTTTAATTTTGTCTATTATTATTTTTTTTATGAGTCTTTAATATTAATATTATTATTTTTAGTGTGTTTTAGTTCATTTTTAATACAATGATGAGATATGAATTGCATAGGTCTAAACCTAGTTAGTAGTGAGAAGATTTTTCATGAGAATTAAGCTTGATATCATTTTTCATGGAGCCAATGTTAATATGATATGTTGATTGAGAAAGAAGCATGTTTAGACTTAAAATTGACTTGAATAATCATCCTTGTGAGTTTTGAGCCTATATAATTGATGCATTATACATATCAATCTCATTTCCTTCTTGAGTGCTCTTATGATTACATGATTCTCTAGAACTTGCTTTAAACCTTGTTGAGACTATATTGATGCATGTGACAACATGAATATGATAGAGGCATTAGGATTTTTAACCAAGGCCAAACAGCCATCCCTTATTGATGTTCCAAGAGAACATCCCCCTTAGTGAACCAATTTGAGCCTACAATGAATAAGCTATTTCCTTGGTAACCATAACTTGTCCCTAACCTAAATATACTGATGCACTCAAAAGAGTGTATCTTATTTAACCTTGCACTTAAAAAAAAAATCAATTGTAGAGTATAGTGATTAGCAAGGGTCGAGTCCTCAGGGATTGGGTTTTAATCTATGAGTTATTAGTTTATAACTTAGGTTCAAAGAAAACAAAATAAAAGGGAAGGTTTTTAAAATCAACTTAAACTAAAGACTTATAATCAAAGAAGAAAGCAAGTAAATAAGAAGTAATCAAATATGAGAAAAACATGGTTAAGGTTTTGATGTGAACCCTAGGGGTGAAACCCTTTGAACCCACTAACAAATTGAAATACCTAACCCAGAAAAGCCAAGATTCAGGCAAAGAAAACTTAAACCCTTAAAAGCCTGTTTCAAAGAACCTAGATTAAGCATGTAATCTAAACCCTAAGAACTCTCGTTTCAGGAACCTAAGTTTGATAGGTTGAACGCCACAAAGAAGGAATTCTTTGATAAGTTCCTAAGTTCTTTCAAGAACTAAAAAGAGAAAACTCTCACTGAATAAAATCAGACTTAATTGATCAAAAGATAATTGAAGTAGGCGGCTAAGACATATATTTATAGCCTCCCTACAATAACCCTAATCTACTAAGCAATAATATGTAAAATATGGGCTGAACATGCTCAAGCCCAAACTTAAATAATTAAAAGATATCCATGTTACATAATATAGGCCCAAATGCCTAAGTAATTATAAGAATTAAAATAAGCCCTCTCTTAATGTGCCACCTTGTGTTCTTGAATCACATGGACCAAACTTGGATGCAAGCCCATCTTGCATGTTGAAGCCTTTCCTGAATAACTTGCAACATGGTCCAAGTGAAATCCACTCATTCTTGCCATGTTTCCTAGATCTTCTTGGATCTTGGCCCATATAGAAATTGCCATGGGATTGGGCCATCTTGGATCTTATCATTCCCCCTTTCCTCGAAAAGATTCGCCCTCGAATCTTAGACTTGTGTGTGAGAATGACGGCGCTAGGTACTAAATCAAGGTGATGCACAATGCCGCTTTTGGGTGACAACCCATCCTGCAACTCCTCCGAAAATAAATCTTCACAATCCTTCAACAAAGAAACAGGAAAAATAGGAAGAGATTGGTTAGGAGCATCAAGAGTAAAAACCTCACTCTCTTTTGTATCAGAAAAATTCTCAAATTCTTTGTTTTCCTCGGCAGGAATTATCTCCTTTTCTACTAGTGGCTCCTCTCTTACGTCTTTAATTTCAACCACCTCTATTTTTTTTTCACTTTCTTTTTTACTCTCCGTTTCCTCTTGCTTTTCTTTATTTGCAACCACCTCACTTTCTTTTTCTTTTTTTCTTCTCTCTTTTTTGTTCTCCATCTTTCTTCCTCTTGTTGCACAAACCTCTTAAACGATAAGGTGATCTCTTTCATCTCTTGTAGAGCCTGCTTTACTTCGTCGCATAATGTGAGAGACATCTTAAAGTTGCTGCAAAACAAATTTGGTTAGTAAAAAAAAAAGAATATCGATTCTTTCCTCTTTTTTTCAATCTTTTTCGAATCTTTCTTTCTTTTTCTGCCTATTCGAACACTCTTCTTTTTTCTTTTTTTTTTTCAAGATTCTGGTCAAGAATCAACAAGAAAATTTTTTAATAGATCAAGAATTCAAGAAACGAAATCTTGATTTAAACCACTTTTCAAAATTGAAACCCCAAACTTAGACTGCCTAAAAACTATAACCCTAGGGAAAAAATGCCTAAAGCTATAACCCCAAGACAAGAATGTCTAAAACCCAAAACAAGAAAGTTGACAGAAATCCCAAAATCTTGTTATTGATTTTGCTGTGATAGTATCTAAACCAACTTTCAAGAATGAAACCCCAAACAAAAACTGCCCTAAAAACTATAACTATTAGACAAAGAAAGCCTAAAGCTATAACCCCTATGACAAGTATGTCTGAAACCCCAAAACAAAAAAAAAAGTTGAGAAAAACTCCAATACCCTATGGTAAAGAAGATAAAAAGATTTGACCTGATTGGTCCCTAAGCTCTGATACCAACTGATGTGAACCCTAGGGGTTAAACCCTTTGAACCCACTAACAAATTGAAATACCTAACCCAGAAAAGCCAAGATTCAGGCAAAGAAAACTTAAACCCTTAAAAGCCTGTTTCAAAGAACCTAGATTAAGCATGTAATCTAAACCCTAAGAACTCTCGTTTCAAGAACCTAAGTTTGATAGGTTGAACGCCACAAAGAAGGAATTCTTTGATAAGTTCCTAAGTTCTTTCAAGAACTAAAAAGAGAAAACTCTCACTGAATAAAATCAGACTTAATTGATCAAAAGATAATTGAAGTAGGCGGCTAAGACATATATTTATAGCCTCCCTAGAATAACCCTAATCTACTAAGCAATAATATGTAAAATATAGGCTGAACATGCTCAAGCCCAAACTTAAATAATTAAAAGATATCCATGTTACATAATATAGGCCCAAATGCCTAAGTAATTATAAGAATTAAAATAAGCCCTCTCTTAATGTGCCACCTTGTGTTCTTGAATCACATGGACCAAACTTGGATGCAAGCCCATCTTGCATGTTGAAGCCTTTCCTGAATAACTTGCAACATGGTCCAAGTGAAATCCACTCATTCTTGCCATGTTTCCTAGATCTTCTTGGATCTTAGCCCATATAGAAATTGCCATGGGATTGGGCCATCTTGGATCTTATCAGGTTTCATTCTCCACCACTAGACATCATTAAGAATCAATTTCATATCTATCAACATTAATTAGCTATCAAAGTTAACAACCGTAGATAACAACAAGCTCTGTTACCCCAATCTTTCCTTAGTTCGTCGTTGAATAGAACAAGCTCTCTATTTAATCTCTAACTATCAAACAACCTAGAATAAGCTCTCTAAGTTCAATTTAATAGAAGCTTTATGATGAGAAAGATAGGTTGATCTAAGCAACAAACACATAAGCTGATAAGTGCTTAATTTCATACATTTTCCTATTTAATTTCTTTATACTTTGTGCTTTGATTCTTACTTCCTTGACATTTTACTAGGTTTTTATGCTTTGTAGGTATTTTGGAGGAGATAAAGTCAAAACATGTCAATTAGGATGTTAAAGACCTTACAAAATCACAATCTCAAGATGGAAAAAGAGTTAGGAGTCAAAAAGATCAAATTCTTGGTGCAAAGCAAGAAGACAGATTTGACCTCCGGAGCTTGTTGCTAAGAAAACATGATGTTAGACGCTTTTTTCGAGGAAACTTCCTGCTTGACTTTTGAAGATCACTTCATTACCTTTCCAACGGCTGGTCATGGGCCTAAATCGGATAAGAAATGGTCATCTAAATCGGCATTGGAATATCTCCCTAAAAACCCTAGTGGCAGAAAAAAACCCTAGCCGTAAATGACAACTTTTTCTTAATACCCTAGTTGACATTTAAGTTTATCCTTGCCAAAGAATGATTAGTGGCTGTCAACTTGCATTAATTGCATTAATTGCAAGTATCTTTCCTTAAAGCTAATCCTAGTCAAAGTAGGAGAATTAAATCAGCCAAGACTTTCCTTCCTTACACTTACTTTGGTTGCAAGAATATAATCTCTCTTCATTAAATAGTGCTTTGACTAAAACTTTCCTACTTTATTCAAACTTGGCTGCCAAGGCTTATTTCTTTCCTTAAAACACAAAAGTCAGCCACTTTTCCTTAACTTTAGCCACAAGTCAGCATTTATTGAAGGGAGAGAGCTGAAATTCACTTGTTTGATGCTCTAGCTATTGCCTATAAATAGAGACCAAGGGGGCATACGAAATTGACACTTCCCCAAGCATCAAATTCTGATTTCTTCTTTGTTTCTTTGTTTTTGAGAGAGCAAGAGGCTGGATAATTAATATTCTTCTTTTTCTTCTTTCTTTCTTTTATTTTCTTCTTAGATTCTCTTTAATTTTATGTTTATGTTTACAATGCCTATGCTAGGCTAAACTTTTATTTGGTTAAGGGTGATTTCAAAGCCCTAGACATGTTATGTAATTAATTTTCAGAATCTATCTATCATTGTTTTCTATCAAAGTTGCTTATGTTCTTCTATTAAAATTGTTCATGATGATGTTTTGATTTGTTTAGGTGGCCAACTAGATAAATTTTGATAATTGTCTAATGCTAGTTTAGGAGTCTTGATCCGTGTAATTGTCTTGATTTCCTATTCATAAGTAGCAATTTGTAATTAATGATTATGGTCAAGTTTTCAATAATTGCAAAGTGGAACATAACCTAAGTTGAACAATCCGAGCTTATGTGTTTGTTGCTTAGATCAACCTATCTTTCTCATCATAAAGCTGCTATTAAATGAACTTAGAGAGCTTATTCTAGGTTGTTTGATAGTTAGAGATTAAATAGAGAGCTTGTTCTATTTAACGACGAACTAAGGAAAGATTGGGGTAACAGAGCTTGTTGTTATCTACGGTTGTTAACTTTGATAGCTAATTAATGTTGATAGATATGAAATTGATTCTTAATGATGTCTAGTGGTGGAGAATGAAACCTTAACCATATTTTTCATATTTGATTCTTCTTAATTACTTGTTTTCTCATTCTTATTGTTAACTTTAGCTTAAATCTGATTTCAGAATCCCCTTTACTTTTGTTTACTTGTTTTTAAGTTTTAAACTATTAACTTATAAACTAAAACCCAATCCCTGAGGACTCGACCCTTGCTAATCACTATACTTTACAATTGATTCTTTTTAAGTGCAAGGTTAAATAAGATACACTCTTTTGGGTGCATCAAGTTTTTGGCGCCGTTGCCGGGGATTGCTTTCTTTAGTTTATTAGTTTATTGGTGTATTCATATTTTCAGTTCTAATTATTTACTTTCTTATTATTTTGTTTTTATTAGTGAATGTTCCAAGCTCCTGAAGAAGACTTAAGACTTAGGAGAATTCGGGAATTTATAACTTCTCACCAACAACCAATCGAGGAGTTGATCAAAACATCCAAGAGGAGCAAGGAGAGATGGCAGCAACTGACAACCGAACTCTCAAGGAGCTAGCCGCTCCGGACTTGGATCAACAACCATTATGCATTGAATATGCTAATCTTGAGGTAGCTTTTGAATTAAAATCTGGTTTGATTCATCTTCTCCCAACTTTTCATGGTTTTGCAGGAGAGGATCCAAATAAGCACCTCAAGGAATTCCATGTAGTTTGCTCAAGCATGAGACCAACAGGAGTCACGGAAGAGCAAGTTAAGTTGAGAGCCTTCCCATTCTCTCTAGCTGATTCAGCAAAGGAATGGCTCTACTATCTACCATCCGGGACCATCACTACATGGAATGATATGAAGAAAGAATTCTTGGAAAGGTATTTCCCAGCATCTAAGGCTGCCAACATTAGAAAAGAGATATGTGGGATTCGGCAATACAATGGAGAGTCCTTATATGAATATTGGGAGAGGTTCAAGAAACTTTGTGCATCATGTCCACACCATCAGATAAGTGAACAACTTCTCATCCAATATTTCTATGAAGGTCTCATGCCCATGGAGAGAAGTATGATAGATGCCGCTAGTGGGGGAGCTCTAGTTGATAAGACTCCCGGGGCTGCTAGAACTCTAATCTCCAACATGGCAGCCAATTCTCAACAATTCTCAATGAGACAAGATCCACCACCACAACCCAAGAGAGTTAATGAGGTAAGTATATCATCCCTTGAACAAAAATTTGATAAACTGACTTCTCTTGTTCAACAATTGGCTGTAGGTAATATACAGCAAATAAAGGCGGCATATGTTCAAACATGGGGCACGAAACTGATATGTGTCCAACACTTCAAGAGGACACCAATGAACATGTGAATGCCATGGGTGGATTTCAGAACCAATCAAGGAAATATAATCCCTACTCAAAAACTTACAATCCAGGATGGAGGGATCATCCAAACTTCAATTATGGAGGGAACCAATCACAATCTATTTCTCCACCATTTGACAACAGGCCACCGGGTTTTCAGCAAAGAGTGCAACAACCATACCAAACTCGACAACAACTGTCACCCACCCAAAATTCAGGTACTTCTCTTGAAGATCTTGTTAAAGCTCTTTCTACTAATACAATTCAAATTCAACAGGAAACAAAGACAAGTATTCGAAATTTGGATACTCAAATTGGGCAATTGGCAACAACCATGAGTCAAATGCAAGCAAAGGATTCTGGGAAATTACCTTCCCAAACCATAGTGAATCCAAGAGAGAATGCCAATGCTATAACTTTAAGAAGTGGAAAACAGCTAGAGACACCACAAAATGATAGTGCTCAAGGGGAAAACAACACCATGGCATCCTCTTCACATCCCAACGAGCCACTAAAAAAGGTAATTCCTAAACCATCCTTTCCTTCTTATATAACTCCTCCACCTTTTCCTAGCAGGTTAGCAAAGTCCAAGAAGGAGGAGCAAGAGAAGGAAATTTTGGAAACCTTCCGGAAAGTAGAGGTGAACATTCCTTTACTAGATGCTATCAAGCAAGTGCCAAGATATGCCAAGTTCCTAAAAGAGTTGTGCACATCTAAACGGAAGTTGAAATGGAATAAAAAGGTAAGTGTAGGGGAGAATGTGTCAGCTGTTCTTCAAAAGAAACTCCCACCTAAATGCAAGGATCCAGGTATGTTTACCATTCCTTGTAAGATAGGCAACACCAGGTTTGAGCGTGCTATGCTAGATCTAGGGGCATCTATTAATGTCATGCCATATTCAATTTATGCTTCATTGAATCTAGGACCATTAGAGGATACCGGTGTTATAATACAACTTGCTGACCGTTCTAACACTTACGCAAGAGGAGTTGTAGAAGACGTTCTTGTACAGGTTAATGAATTGGTTTTTCCCGCTGACTTTTATGTTATTGAGATGGAAGATGAGATGTCTTCTAATCCCACACCTATTCTATTAGGGAGACCATTCTTGAAAACAGCAAGAACTAAAATAGATGTACATGATGGCACTTTAACTATGGAATTTGATGGTGAAATAATTCGCTTTAACATTTTTGAGGCCATGAGATATCCTAGTGATGTGCATTCTGTTTTTAATATTGATATAATTGACTCACTAGTGCAGCAAGCTTATGAGCTAGAAGGTGAAGATAGTGTGGAAATAGTCCTTAGCAAACATCTCGGAATGGGGAATGTTAAAGGGGAACTAGCCTTGAGTGACCATGTGGAAGGGGCACTAGAATCTTTACACTCGCTGCCACCTAAACATGCAAGGTTGGATGTTTCATTTATTGATTTGCCTTTATCTAATGAGAAACTTCTACCTTCCATTTTGCAGGCACCAACTTTAGAGTTGAAACCACTACCGAACCACTTGAAATATGTGTTCTTAGGTGAAAAGGACACACTACCGGTCATCATTGCCAAAGAGCTCACACCTTTGCAAGAAGAGCGACTTATCCGGGTGCTTAGAGAGCATAAAACAGCAATTGGTTGGACAATTGCCGATATCAAGGGAATAAGCCCATCTATGTGCATGCACCGGATTTTGTTAGAAGAGGCGTCCAAACCAACAAGAGAAGCACAAAGAAGATTGAACCCTCCTATGATGGAGGTTGTGAAAAAAGAGATACTGAAGCTCCTAGATGTTGGAGTGATCTATCCTATCTCGGATAGCAAATGGGTGAGCCCGGTCCAAGTGGTTCCAAAGAAATCAGGTGTAACGGTGGTAACAAATAATGAGAATGAACTTGTTCCTACTAGGATTCAAACAGGGTGGCGAGTTTGTATTGATTATCGAAAACTTAATTCCACAACTCGAAAAGACCACTTTCCTTTACCTTTTATTGATCAAATGCTTGAAAGGTTAGCTGGCCATTCTCATTATTGTTTTCTTGATGGTTTTTCAGGTTACAATCAGATTGCCATTGCTCCGGAGGACAAAGAGAAAACAACATTCACTTGTCCATTTGGTACTTTTGCATACCGGCGTATGCCATTTGGTCTTTGTAATGCACCAGCTACATTCCAAAGGTGTATGGTTAGCATATTTTCAGATTATGTAGAGAACATCATAGAAGTGTTTATGGATGATTTTAGTGTCTATGGTGATTCTTTTGATAGATGTCTAGAGAACCTTACACTTGTACTTGAAAGATGCATGGAAACTAACCTTGTTTTGAATTGGGAAAAATGTCACTTTATGGTAGAACAAGGAATAGTTTTGGGCCATGTTATTTCTTCTAGAGGGATAGAGGTTGATAAATCTAAAATAGATATTATGTATTCTTTACCACCTCCCACAAATGTGAGAGAGGTTCGTTCTTTTCTTGGACATGCAGGTTTCTATAGGAGATTTATCAAAGACTTCTCAAAGATCACATTACCTCTTTGCAAGCTACTACAAAAAGATGTGGTTTTCCACTTTGATGACAAATGCAAAGAGGCGTTTGAAACATTGAAGGGACTCTTGACATCAGCTCCTATCATGCAACCACCAGATTGGAATGTACCTTTTGAAATCATGTGTGATGCTAGTGACTATGCCATTGGAGCTGTTTTGGGCCAACGGGTTGGAAAAGCCTCACATGCCATTTATTATGCCTCTCGAACTCTTAATGATGCTCAATTGAACTATTCCACTACTAAAAAAGAACTTTTGGCTATTGTATTTGCTTTAGAAAAATTTCGATCTTATTTAATTGGTACTAAAGTAATTGTATATTCTGACCATGCAGCCCTTAGGTACTTACTCACTAAGAAGGAGGCCAAACCAAGGTTGATTAGATGGATACTTCTCTTACAAGAGTTTGATTTGGAGATAAAAGATAAGAGAGGTAGTGACAACCTGGTTGCGGACCATCTTAGCCGTTTAGTTCATGAAGAGGATGCACTACCCTTGAATGAGAACTTTCCGGATGAGCAACTTCTTTTTATAAGTACAACAACTCCTTGGTATGCCGATATTGTTAATTACTTAGTTACCAATAAGTTGCCACAAGAGTTGACACAAGCTCAAAGAAATAAGATCAAGAGTGATGCCAAATACTACATATGGGATGATCCTTACCTTTGGAAGCATTGCTCCGATCAGATTATAAGAAGGTGTGTACTCGAATCTGAATTTCAATCTATTCTCACCTTTTGTCACTCTTATGCATGTGGAGGACACTTTGGATCCAAAAGAACAGCCATGAAAGTTCTTGATTCTGGATTTTATTGGCCTACTATATTCAAATATGCATACCTCTTTTGCAAGTCATGTGATCGTTGCCAAAGAACAGGTAACTTAGGTGCTAGAAATCAAATGCCTCAAACTCCAATACTTATTGTTGAAATTTTTGATGTATGGGGCATGGATTTCATGGGAACTTTTCCTTCTTCTTTTGGTAATCTTTATATTTTACTTGCCGTTGATTATGTTTCGAAGTGGGTGGAAGCAAAATCCACTAGGACTAATGACTCTAAAGTTGTTTCAGATTTTGTCAAGACTAACATCTTTGCTAGGTTTGGAATGAAAAAGGCCATAATCAGCGATAGAGGTACTCACTTTTGCAATAGGACTATGGAAGCACTTTTGAGGAAGTATAACATCACACACAAGGTCTCCACCTCATATCATCCTCAAACTAGTGGGCAAGCTGAAGTGTCAAACCGAGAAGTTAAGTCCATCCTTGAAAAGACAGTTAATCCAAATAGGAAGGATTGGAGTTCACGACTTGATGATGCACTTTGGGCTTATAGGACAGCATATAAGACACCCATTCGTATGTCTCCTTATCGACTTGTTTATGGTAAGCCTTGTCATCTTCCGGTTGAGTTGGAACATAAATCATATTGGGCTATCAAACAATGCAACATGGAGATGGATGAGACAGGTAAGCAAAGAAAACTTGACCTACAAGAATTAGAGGAGATAAGGAATGATGCCTATGAGAATTCTAGGATTTAAAAGGAAAAGACTAAGGCATTCCATGACAAGATGATATCAAGAAAGGACTTTGTTGTTAGTTCTTCTCTTCCATTCACGCCTTAAGTTATTTCCAGGTAAGTTACGTTCTCGTTGGGTTGGACCTTTTGTTATTACTAATGTATTTACTCATGGTGCAGTTGAAATCCAAAGCCCAAAAACAGATAAGGCATTCAAAGTGAATGGTCATAGATTGAAGCCTTACTATGAGAACTTTCCAATACAAGATGTGGAGGAGTTACCATTTTTTGAGCCGAATTATGTTGAATAATAATGGCATGGGTCTAAGTCAGGCTGAGGACAATAAACCAAGCGCTTCTTGGGAGGCAACCCAAAAGGATGGAGAGCATTTATTATATCAAATTTGCATATTCCTTACTCTCCATCATTCTATCTTTTATTGTTTTTCTTTTGTTTTATTTAGTAGTTCTTTTCTCTTACATATAATTCTTGCATTGGGGATAATAGCATTACATTGAGGACAATGTAAAAATTAAGTGTGGGGGGAAAAATTTAGGATTTTCTTTAGTGTGTTTTGTTTTTTATTCTTTTTATGTTGTTTTTAGTGTGTTTTAGTTACTTTCAATACTATGATGAGATATGAATTGCATAAGTCTAAAACAGATTTATTAGTGAGAAGATTTTCATGAGAATTGAGCTTGATATCAACTTTTTTATGAGCCAATGTTAATATGATATGTTGATTGAGAAAGAAGCATGTTTAGACTTAAATCTGACTTGTATAATCATCCTTGTGAGTTTTCGAGCCTATATGATTGATGCATTATACATATCAATCTAATTTATTTCTTGAGTGCTCTTATGATTACAAGATTCTCTAGAACTTGCTTTAAACCTTGTTGAGACTATATTGATGCATGTGACAATATGAATATGATAGAGGCATTAGGATTTTTAACCAGGGCCAAACAGCCATCCCTTATTGATGTTCCAAGAGAACATCCCCCTTAGTGAACCAATTTGAGCCTACAATGAATAAGCTATTTCTTTGGTAACCATAACTTGTCCCTAACCTAAATATACTTATTTATATCCTTACCCTTGTTCTAAAGATGAATTAGCATGTTTTGAGGCATATTGCAAAGACAAGGAAGATCTATTCAAATTTTGGGTTAGAAACAAGAAATAAGTGTGGGGGAGGAGAAAGGCAAAAGTCAAGAGAAAAATATAGGGAATATTGACAAATACATTCCCATGTGAAAAAAAAAATTGAATAATCTCTTGAACTTCTAGTTAAAGAAAATAAAAAGATGTTCAAAAGTTGTTTAGAATGAAGAAAAGGCCCAACATGAATATTCGGCCTACGTGATTATGTACTTGTAAAGAGTTTTGAGAAGTTTCTTTGTATAAATCTTATTATGTCTCTAAACTCTATAAAATGTTTGGAACTTTTGTAATATCCTTTATCTTTTATTCTTTATCCACATTATTACCCCTTGGCCCCATTATAACCTTGCACAAAGACCTCTTGATTCATGAAGTTGCATGATCTAAGTAGTGGAGAATAGGTGGACAAGCAAGCATATGGTAGAAACTGTTTTCATGAGATTGATTGAGTGTAAACACTTCACCACTACTTTAAAGAGTGAAAATCATGAGGGTATCCCATTTGAGAAGTTGAGATTAAGTTTGAACATGCACTATTTTGATTGAGATATGTTATGTTAATTTTAGCTTAACTTAAACCATTTACTATCAAGCATGATTTTTTCTGAAACTCTTTAAGCTATTGATTAGTTTATAAGACTTGTTCAATGATTATCTATAAGTTGTATTGAAAGTGAACTAGATTCGGTTTTCTTACCTTGTGTCTATTTGATTTTGCTCGAGGACTAGCAAAAGATTAAGTGTGGGGGAATTTGATAAGTGCTTAATTTCATACATTTTCCTATTTAATTTCTTTATACTTTGTGCTTTGATTCTTACTTCCTTGACATTTTACTAGGTTTTTATGCTTTGTAGGTATTTTGGAGGAGATGAAGTCAAAACATGTCAATTAGGATGTTAAAGAGCTTACAAAATCACAATCTCAAGATGGAAAAAGAGTTGGGAGTCAAAAAGATCAAATTCTTGGTGCAAAGCAAGAAGACAGATTTGACCTCAGGAGCTTGTTGCTAAGAAAACATGATGTTAGACTCTTTATTAGAGGAAACTTCCTTTTTGACTTTTGAAGACCACTTGATTACCTTTCCAACGGCTGGTCATGGGCCTAAATCGGATAAGAAATGGTCCTCTAAATCGGCATTGGAATATCTCCCTAAAAACCCTAGTGGCAGAAAAAAACCCTAGCCGTAAATGACAACTTTTTCTTAATACCCTAGTTGACATTTAAGTTTATCCTTGCCAAAGAAGGATTAGTGGCTGTCAACTAGCATTAATTGCATTAATTGCAAGTATCTTTCCTTAAAGCTAATCCTAGTCAAAGTAGGAGAATTAAATCAGCCAAGACTTTCCTTCCTTACACTTACTTTGGCTGCAAGAATATAATCTCTCTTCATTAAATAGTGCTTTGACTAAAACTTTCCTACTTTATTCAAACTTGGCTGCCAAGGCTTATTTCTTTCCTTAAAACACAAAAGTCAGCCACTTTTCCTTAACTTTAGCCACAAGTCAGCATTTATTGAAGGGAGAGAGCTGAAATTCACTTGTTTGTTGCCCTAGCTATTGCCTATAAATAGAGACCAAGGGGACATACGAAATTGACACTTCCCCAAGCATCAAATTCTGATTTCTTCTTTGTTTCTTTGTTTTTGAGAGAGCAAGAGTATGGATAATTAATATTCTTCTTCTTCTTCTTTCTTTCTTTTATTTTCTTCCTAGATTCTCTTTAATTTTATGTTTATGTTTACAATGCCTATGCTAGGCTAAACTTTTATTTGGTTAAGGGTGATTTCAAAGCCCTAGACATGTTATGTAATTAATTTTCAGAATCTATCTATCATTGTTTTCTATCAAAGTTGCTTATGTTCTTCTATTAAAATTGTTCATGATGATGTTTTGATTTGTTTAGGTGGCCAACTAGATAAATCTTGATAATTGTCTAATGCTAGTTTAGGAGTCTTGATCCGTGTAATTGTCTTGATTTCCTATTCATAAGTAGCAATTTGTAATTAATGATTATGGTCAAGTTTTCAATAATTGCAAAGTGGAACATAACCTAAGTTGAACAATCCGAGCTTATGTGTTTGTTGCTTAGATCAACCTATCTTTCTCATCATAAAGTTGCTATTAAATTGAACTTAGAGAGCTTATTCTAGGTTGTTTGGTAGTTAGAGATTAAATAGAGAGCTTGTTCTATTTAACGACGAACTAAGGAAAGATTGGGGTAACAGAGCTTGTTGTTATCTATGGTTGTTAACTTTGATAGCTAATTAATGTTGATAGATATGAAATTGATTCTTAATGATGTCTAGTGGTGGAAAATGAAACCTTAACCATATTTTTCATATTTGATTCTTCTTAATTACTTGTTTTCTCATTCTTATTGTTAACTTTAGCTTAAATCTGATTTCAAAATCCCCTTTACTTTTGTTTACTTGTTTTTAAGTTTTAAACTATTAACTTATAAACTAAAACCCAATCCCTGAGGACTCGACCCTTGCTAATCACTATACTTTACAATTGATTCTTTTTAAGTGCAAGGTTAAATAAGATACACTCTTTTGGGTGCATCATAAGCTCGGATTGTTCAACTTAGGTTATGTTCCACTTTGCAATTATCGAAAACTTGACCATAATCATTAATCACAAATTGCCCCTTATGAATAGGAAATCAAGACAATTACACGGATCAAGACTCCTAAACTAGCATTAGACAATTATCAAGATTTATCTAGTTGGCCACCTAAACAAATCAAAACATCATCATGAACAATTTTAATGGAAGAACATAAGCTACTATGATAGAAAATTAATTATAGATAGAATCTGAAAATCAATTACATAACATGTCTAGGGCTTTGAAATCACCCTTAACCAAATAAAAGTTTAGCCTAGCATAGGCATAGAAATATATACATAAAACTAAAAAGCAAAATAAAAGAATGGAGAAGAAGAAAAAGAATAATGATGATCCCTTGAGTCTCCTCAAAAGATGTCTAGTTTGTGGCTCAAAAGATGGTATTTATAGAGCTTTAAAACCTTGAGAATAATTCATTGCCGCACAACTAAGCCTGGAGGCAGAAAAATCACGTTTTTGCCTTTTTTTCAAATTTGCGATTAGGGTTTTTCTGGCCGCAGGGTTCTTTAGGGAGATCTTCTAGCGCCATTTTGAATACCCCTTTCTTATCCGATTTGGGCCCATAATGTATCGTTGGAAACATAATCAAGTCAACTTCAAAAGTCAAGAAGGAAGTTTCTTCAAATAAAGAACCTAACATCATGTTTTCCTTACAACAAGCTCAGGAGGTCAAATCTGCCTGATTGCTTCTCAACCAGAAATTGATATTTTTGACTCCCAGTCTTCTTCCATCTTGTGATTATGATTTTGTAAGCTCTTTACCATCATTATTGACATCTTTTGACTTCATTCTCTTTATTGTACCTAAAATTCAAAAACATATTATAAGTAAACAAGATAAATATCGAAAACATAACAAAAACTAAAGGTAGAAAGGCATAAAATGTATATTTTATGAGCTTATCAAATACCCCTACACTTAGCTTTTTGCTAGTCCTCGAGCAAAATAAAATAAGAAAATCTAATCTAATCCACTTTCGTAGGAAATCACGGTGGCACTTAGCATGTGACACAAGCCTTTAAACCCCTAGGTGTCTCTATTGGACGAGTTTAGTCTCGTGAGGGTTTAATAGGATGATACCCACAAACATTCAAGAAATAAGAAAAATTAAAAAAAAAAATAATAATAATTGCAACTAATCCTTCCAATATAAATTAGAGATAATCATTGGACAAGTCTTATAAACTAATCAATAGCTTAAAGAAATTCACAAAAAATCTTGCTTGAATGTAAATAATTTGACTTAAGCCAATATTAACTTAACATATTTCAATCAAAATAGTGCATATTTGATAACTCGTATAATTATATAGTTTTTAGTTATGTTTTATTAATGTTTTGTGTCAAATACGAGTTATTATTGTTTAGTCTAATTGTGTTTATGATCTTTTATATTTTTATGTATTTTGGTGTTTTTCACAAGTTTCTTTGAGTGATTTCAGATTACTAGAATTAAGGGCAAATCCAGTTCAGTTTCAATTCCGACACCTTTTGCCATATCAGCTATATCTCGAGTTTCACTGAAGCAATAAGGCTGAAATTCGTAGCCATGCAAAGCTAAGAGGCATATCTATCTTTTTCATGTTTTACACTTCTTAAAACGGAGTCGTTTTCCCTAGTGAAATCGACCATCAAGGTGGCTGATGTGTAATGACGTCTGTGCTGACATGTTTTCGTATTTTGCCCATATCTGCTTAACCACATCAGCAAATGAGCTGATTCCAACGGCTATGGTTCCGTAACTGATAGGGGAACCTTTGTCTAGAAGACCATGTGATCAGATCAGGCCTCCAATATTGAAGAAATCGACCATCAATGTGGCTGATGTGTAATGACGTCTGTGCTGACATGTTTTCTTATTTTGCCCATATCTGCTTAACCACATCAGAAAATGAGCTGATTCCAACGGCTATGGTTCCGTAACTGATAGGGGAACCTTTGTCTAGAAGACCATGTGATCAGATCAGGCCTCCAATATTGAAGAAATCGACCATCAATGTGGCTGATGTGTAATGACGTCTGTGCTGACATGTTTTCTTATTTTGCCCATATCTGCTTAACCACATCAGAAAATGAGCTGATTCCAACGGCTATGGTTCCGTAACTGATAGGGGAACCTTTGTCTAGAAGACCATGTGATCAGATCAGGCCTCCAATATTGACGAAATCGACCATCAAGTTGGCTGATCAAAATCGTCATATACCTACCTTTGAAATTTGTAAAGCTTGTCTCTTGTCATTTAGCCCTCCAAAATGTGTATAAATAGAGGGCCTTGGATGATTGTAAGGGAGCATATTGTACATAGGTAGGATATTAGCCATTTTAATAAAATTCTCTAAGTTTTCTTCTTCTTTCTTTTCTCTAGTTTTCTTTCTTTTCTCTAGTTTTCTTTTTCTTTAGAGAGAACAAGAGGTTGGATAATTAATATTCTTCCTCTTCTTCTTTCTTTCTTTTATTTTCTTCTTAGATTTTCTTTAATTTTATGTTTATGTTTACAATGCCTATGCTAGGCTAAACTTCTATTTGGTTAAGGGTGATTTCAAAGCCCTAGACATGTTTTGTGATTGATTTTCAGATTCTATCTATCATTAATTTTCTATCAAAGTTGCTTATGTTCTTCTACAAGAATTGTTCATGATGTTGTCTAGATTTATTTAGGTGTACAACTAGATAGATCTTGATAATTATCTATTGCTAGTTTAGGAGTCTTGATCCGTGTAATTGTCTTGATTTCCTATTCATAAGTGGCAATTTGTGATTAATGATTATGGTCAAGTTTTCAATAATTGCAAAGTGGAACATAACCTAAGTTGAACAATCCGAGCTTATGTGTTTGTTGCTTAGATCAACCTATCTTTCTCATCATAAAGCTGCCATTAAATTGAATTTAGAGAGCTTATTCTAGGTTGTTTAATGGTTAGAGATTAAATAGAGAGCTTGTTCTATTTAACGACAAACTAAGGAAAGATTGGGGTAACAGAGCTTGTTGTTATCTACGGTTGTTAACTTTGATAGTTGGTTGATATTGATAGATCTGAAATTGATTCTTAATGATGTCTAGTGGTGGAGAATGAAACCTTAACCATATTTTTCATATTTGATTCTTCTTACTTATTTGTTTTCTTACTTTTAGTTTGCTTATTTTTTATATTTATTTTTATTGGCTGGTTATACCGCCTAATTTGTATATTAACTTTGTTTTATTTTTATTGGCTGGTTATACCGCCTAATTTAGTATATATATTTTCATTGGCTGGTTATACCGCCTAATTTAGTTTATATATTTTTATTGGCTGGTTATACCGCCTTGCATCTTATTCTTATTATTTACTTTAGTTTAAATCTGGCTTCAAAAACCCCTTTTCTTTTATTGTTCTTGAATTTAAGTTTTAAACTATTAACTTATAAACTAAAACCCAATCCCTGAGGACTCGACCCTTGCTAACTACTATACTTACAATTTATCTTTTTAGTGCAAGGTTAAATAAGATACACTCTTTTGGGTGCATCAATATTCAAACTTAATCTCAACTTCTCACATGGGATACTCTCCTGATTTTCACTCTTTAAAGTAGTGGTAAAGTGTTTACACTCAATCAATCCCATGAAAACACTTCTACCATATGCTTGCTTGTCCACCTATTCTCCACTATTTAGATCATACAACTTCCTAAATCAAGAGGTCTTTATTCAAGGTTGTAATGGGGCCAAAGGGTTATAATGTGGTTAAAGAACAAAAGGATAAAGATATCACAAAGGTTCCAAAGAGTTCATAGAGTTTAGAGACATAATAAGATCATACAAATAAAACTTCTCAAAACTCTTATAAAGGACATAATAACATTGACTAAATATTCATGTTGAGCCTTTGCTTCATTCTTACCAACTTTGTAACATCTTTTTCTTTACTTTAACTAGAAGTTGAAGAGATGATTTTTTTTCAATATGGGAATATATTTGACAATGATCCAGTTCTTTTTCACTTGACTTTTACTTTTCAACTTCCCCCCGCTTATCTTTTGTTTTTGATAAACTCATAAAATATACATTTTACGCCTTTCTACCTTTAGTTTTTGTTATGTTTTCGATCTTTATCTTGTTTACTTATATTATGTTTTTGAATCTTAGGTACAATAAGGAGAATGAAGTCAAAATATGTCAATAATGATGGTAAAGAGCTTACAAAATCATAATCACAAGATGGAAGAAGACTTGGGAGTCAAAAATATCAATTTCTGGTTGAAAAGTAATCAGGCAGATTTGACCTCTCGAGCATGTTGTAAGGAAAACATGATGTTAGATTCCTTATTTGAAGAAACTTCCTTCTTGACTTTTGAAGCTGACTTGATTATATTTCCAACGATATATTATGGGCCGAAATAGGATAAGAAATGGGCATTCAAAATGGCGCTATAAGATCTCCCTAAAGAACCCTGCGACCAGAAAAACCCTAATCGCAAATTCGAAATAAAAAAAAGGCAAAAACGTGATTTTTGCACCTCCAGGCTTACTTGTGCGGCAAAGACTTATTCTCAGGGTTTTAAAGCTCTATAAATACCATCTTTTGAGCCACAAACTAGACATCTTTTGAGGAAACTCAAGGATCATCATTATTCTTCTTCTTCTTCTCCATTCTTTTATTTTCTTTTTAGTTTTATGTATATATTATCTATGCCTATGCTAGGCTAAATTTTATTTGGTTAAGGGTGATTTCAAAGCCCTAGACATGTTATGTAATTAATATTCAAAATCTATCTATCATTATTTTCTATCAAAGTTGCTTATGTTCTTCTATTAAAATTGTTCATGATGATGTTTTGATTTGTTTAGGTGGCCAACTAGATAAATCTTGATAATTGTCTAATGCTAGTTTAGGAGTCTTGATCCGTGTAATTGTCTTGATTTCCCGTTCATAAGTAGCAATTTGTGATTAATGATTATGGTCAAGTTTTCAATAATTGCAAAGTGGAACATAACCTAAGTTGAACAATCTGAGCTTATGTGTTTGTTGCTTAGATCAACCTATCTTTCTCATCATAAAGCTGCTATTAAATTGAACTTATAGAGCTTATTCTAGGTTGTTTGATAGTTAGAGATTAAATAGAGAGCTTGTTCTAATTAACGACGAACTAAGGAAAGAATGGGGTAACAGAGCTTGTTGTTATCTACGGTTGTTAACTTTGATAGCTAATTAATGTTGATAGGTATGAAATTGATTCTTAATGATGTCTAGTGGTGGAGAATGAAACCTTAACCATATTTTTCTTATTTGATTCTTCTTAATTACTTGTTTTCTCATTCTTATTGTTAACTTTAGTTTAAGTCTGATTTCAGAATCCCCTCTACTTTTGTTTACTTGTTTTTAAGTTTTAAACTATTAACTTATAAACTAAAACCCAATCCCTGAGGATTCGACCCTTGCTAATCACTATACTCTACAATTGATTTTTTTTTAAGTGCAAGGTTAAATAAGATACACTCTTTTGGGTGCATCAAGTTTTTGGCGTCGTTGCCGGGGATTGCTTTCTTTAGTTTATTTGGTACTTGGTTTATTATTATTTTCAGTTCTAATTAGTTTTATTTTCTTGTACATACAGGTTTTTCTTTTCAAATTTAAAAAAAAAAAAAAGTGCGATGGAATTGAGCAATCTAACACTTGAAGAGTTGGTGGCATACATGAACATGGAGAATCAACAAGCCAATCTCACCTCCCCAGTTCAACAATTGGCCATGGGAGGATGTCAAGGCCATCAAGGGTTCCAAGACCAACCGCATGATAATTACTCAAACACTTACCATGAGGGATGGTGGGATTATACTAATTATGGCTACTCGAAAAATTTCCAAGAAGTAGATCCTTATGCCAATTACACTCATCCATCTAGCTTCAATCAATCATGGTCTCAAGAACCAGATCTTTTTCAGCCACCACATATGACTCAAAACTCAGGTACTTCTTTAGAAGATCTTGTCTATTCTCTTGTTACTAATACTTTGCAATTTCAACAGGAAACAAGGGCAAGCATCTAGAGTTTGGAAAAGCAAATGAGCCAATTGGCTCGTAGTATGGTGGGATGGGTAGCACAAAGATCTGAAGAACTCCCTGCCCAAACGATGATTAACCCAAAGGAGAATGTTACTATTGTGACCTTGTGGAATGAGGAACAAGATGAGGATGAGACAAAATTAGAGATGGATTATATTGTTGAGGATAATGAAGCCACATATCCAAATAAGAGTATTTCGACACTTGAGGTAACGTTTAAGGTTCCACTTTTTACTAATGTTTCTTCTCCACCTTTTCCTAGTAGATTTGCAAAGTTCAAGGAGGAAGAACATGAACAACACATGCCGGAAACCTTAAACAACTTGTTTGTGGATTCCATTCAACAAGTATCAAAATATGCTCCATTCCTCGATGAGATATGCACCACAAAGGATGATGGAATAACACTTGTAATGGAGAATGCATCCACTGTTGTGCAAAGAAAGCTTCCTCTCAAACGCATAAATTTGGGAAATTTCATGTATGAGCCTGACAAGCCTAAAATTCCAAGAAGGGGTGTTGGTTAGATTCAAAACACTAACTCAAGTGTTAATTGGGAAGGCAGCCCAATTAAAGAAGAAATTGCCAACCTGCCATACTCAGATTTGCTTTCTTTTTCTTTTCCTTTTTCTTTTATTATTTTTATTGTTTTTATTTATTTATTTTTATGTTTATTTGTTAATTATTTGTTTAGTATTTTAGGATTATTTAGGTTGCATGAATTTGTTTTGTTTTGAGTCTTAGTTATTTCTATTCTTATGTTATTAGTTCTTTTCTCTTACACATGATTCTTTCATTTGGGTTAATAGCATTGAGGACAATGTAAGAATTAAGTGTGGGGGGAAGGATTTAGGATTTCTTTTATTTTTGTCTATTATTTTTTTTATGAGTCTTTAATATTATTATTATTATTTTTAGTGTGTTTTAGTTCCTTTTTAATACAATGATGAGATATGAATTGCATAGGTCTAAACTGGTTATTAGTGAGAAGATTTTCATGAGAATTAAGCTTGATACTAATTTTTATGAGCCAATCTTGATATGATATGTTGATTGAGAAAAAAGCATGTTTAGACTTGATATTGACTTGTATAATCATCCTTTTGAGTTTTTGAGCCTATATGATTGATGCATTATACGTATCAATCTAATTTATTTCTTGAGTGCTCTTATGATTACATGTTTGTCTAGAACTTGCTTTAAACCATTTGAGACTATATTGATACATGTGATAACATGAAAATGATAGAGGCATTAGGATTATAACCAGAGCCAAACAGCCATCCATTATTAATGTTCTAAGAGAACATCCCCACTTGTGAGCCAATTTGAGCCAACATTAAATATGCTATTTTATTGGTAACCACAACTTACACCTAGCCTAAATATACTTATATCCTTACCCTTGTTCTAAAGATGGATTATATATTTTGAGACATATTGCAAAAAACAAAGGATATTTTTAGTTGAAAATTTGGGTTGGAAACAAAAGATAAGTGTGGGGGAAGAAAAAGAAAAGAAAAAGTGAAGAGAAAAAGAAAGGGATCATTGTCAAATACATTTCCATGTTACAAAGTTGGTTAGAATGAAGCAAAGGCTCAACATGAATATTTAGCCTATATTATTATGTGCTTTATAAGAGTTTTGAGAAGTTTTATTTGCAAAATCTTATTATGTCTCTAAATTTTATGAAGTCTTTGGAACCTTTGTAATATATTTTATTCTTTAACCACATTACAACTCCTTGGCCCCATTACAACCTTGATTAAAGACCTCTTCATTTATGAAGTTGTATGATATAAATAGTGGATAATAGGTGGACAAGCAAGCATATGGTATAACTGTTTTCATGAGATTGATTGAGTGTAAACACTTTACCACTACTTTAAAGAGTGAAAATCATGAGAGTAACCTAGTGAGAAGTTGAGATTAAGATTGAATATGCACTATTTTGATTGAAATATGTTATGTTAATATTGGCTTAACTCAAACTATTTACATTCAAGCAAGATTTTTTTTGAATTTCTTTAAGCTATTGATTAGTTTATAAGACTTGTCCAATGATTATCTCTAATTTATATTGGAAGGATTAGTTGTAATTATTATTATTATTATTATTATTTTTAGTTTTTCTTATGTCTTCAATGTTTGTGGGTATCGTCCTAGTAAACCCTCACGAGACTAAACTCGTCCACTAGGGACACCTAGGGGTTTAAAGGCTTGTGTCACATGCTAAGTGCCACCTTGATTTCCTACGAAAGTGGACTAGATTAGATTTTCTAATTTTATTTTTATTTTGTTTTGGTCAGGACTAGCAAAAAGCTAAGTGTGGGGGTATTTGATAAGCTCATAAAATATACATTTTACTCCTTTCTACCTTTAGTTTTTGTTATGTTTTCGATCTTTATCTTGTTTACTTATATTATGTTTTTGAATTTTAGGTACAATAAGGAGAATGAAGTCAAAATATGTCAATAATGATGGTAAAGAGCTTACAAAATCATAATCACAAGATGGAAGAAGACTTGGGAGTCAAAAATATCAATTTCTGGTTGAAAAGTAATCAGACAGATTTGACCTCTGGACCTTGTTGTAAGGAAAACATGATGTTAGATTCCTTATTTGAAGAAACTTCCTTCTTGACTTTTGAAGTTGACTTGATTATATTTCCAACGATATATTATGAGCCGAAATCGGATAAGAAATGTGCATTCAAAATGGCGCTAGAAGATCTCCTTAAAGAACCCTGCGACCAGAAAAACCCTAATCGCAAATCTGAAAAAAAGGCAAAAACGTGATTTTTGCACCTCAAGGCTTACTTGTGCGGCAAAGACTTATTCTCAGGGTTTTAAAGCTCTATAAATACCATCTTTTGAGCCACAAACTAGACATCTTTTGAGGAGACTCAAGGATCATCATTATTATTCTTCTTCTTCTCCATTCTTTTATTTTCTTTTTAGTTTTATGTATATATTATCTATGCCTATGCTAGGCTAAATTTTATTTGGTTAAGGGTGATTTCAAAGCCTTAGACATGTTATGTAATTAATATTCAGAATCTATCTATCATTGTTTTCTATCAAAGTTGCTTATGTTCTTCTATTAAAATTGTTCATGATGATGTTTTGATTTGTTTAGGTGGCCAACTAGATAAATCTTGATAATTGTCTAATGCTAGTTTAGGAGTCTTGATCCGTGTAATTGTTTTGATTTCCCATTCATAAGTAGCAATTTGTGATTAATGATTATGGTCAAGTTTTCAATAATTGCAAAGTGGAACATAACCTAAGTTGAACAATCCATAACCTAAGTTGAACAATCCGAGCTTATGTGTTTGTTGCTTAGATCAACCTATCTTTCTCATCATAAAGCTGCTATTAAATTCAACTTAGAGAGCTTATTCTAGTTTGTTTGATAGTTAGAGATTAAATAGAGAGCTTGTTCTATTTAACGACGAACTAAGGAAAGATTGGGGTAATAGAGCTTGTTGTTATCTACGGTTGTTAACTTTGATAGCTAATTAATGTTGATAGGTATGAAATTGATTCTTAATGATGTCTAGTGGTGGAGAATGAAACCTTAATGATAAGCTCATAGATATATATTTTATGCCTTTCTACTTTTAGTTTTTGTTATGTTTTCGATCTTTATCTTGTTTACTTATAATATGTTTTTGAATTTTAGGTACAATAAAGAGAATGAAGTCAAAAGATGTCAATAATGATAGAAAAGAGCTTACAAAATCATAATCACAAGTTGGAAGAAGACTTGGGAGTCAAAAATATCAATTTCTGGTTGAAAAGCAATCAGGCAGATTTGACCTCCAGAGCTTGTTGTAAGGAAAACGTGATGTTAGATTCTTTATTTGAAGAAACTTCCTTCTTGACTTTTTAAGTTGACTTGATTATCTTTCCAACGATATATTATGGGCCCAAATCGGATAAGAAATGAGAATTCAAAATGGCGCTAGAAGATCTCCCTAAAGAACCCTGCGGCCAGAAAAACCCTAATCGCAAATCTGAAAAAAAAGGCAAAAACGTGATTTTTGCACCTCCAGGCTTACTTGTGCGGCAAGGACTTATTCTCAGGGTTTTAAAGCTCTATAAATACCATCTTTTGAGCCACAAACTAGACATCTTTTGAGGAGACTCAAAGGATAATCATTCTTTTTCTTTTTCTTCTTCTCCATTCTTTTATTTTTCTTTTTAGTTTTATGTATATATTATCTATGCCTATGCTAGGCTAAACTTCTATTTGGTTAAGGGTGATTTCAAAGCCCTAGACATGTTTTGTAATTGATTTTCTGAATCTATCTATCATTAATTTTCTATCAAAGTTGCTTATGTTCTTCTACAAGAATTGTTTATGATGTTGTCTTGATTTATTTAGGTGTACAACTAGATAGATCTTGATAATTATCTAATGCTAGTTTAGGAGTCTTGATCCGTGTAATTGTCTTGATTTCCTATTCATAAGTGGCAATTTGTGATTAATGATTATGGTCAAGTTTTCGACAATTGCAAAGTGGAACATAACCTAAGTTGAACAATCCGAGCTTATGTGTTTGTTGCTTAGATCAACCTATCTTTCTCAACATAAAGCTCCCATTAAATTGAATTTAGAGAGCTTATTCTAGGTTGTTTGATGGTTAGAGATTAAATAGAGAGCTTGTTCTATTTAACGACAAACTAAGGAAAGATTGGGGTAACAGAGCTTGTTGTTATCTACGGTTGTTAACTTTGATAGTTGGTTGATATTGATAGATTTGAAATTGATTCTTAGCGATGTCTAGTGGTGTAGAATGAAACCTTAACCATATTTCTCTCATATTTGATTTCTTATTTCTTACTTGCATCTTACTTTTCTTGTTTACTTATTTTGTAAAATATTTCAAAACCCCTTTTACTTTTGTTGTCCTTGAATTTAAGTTTTAAACTATTAACTTATAAACTAAAACCCAATCCCTGAGGACTTGACCCTTGCTAACTACTATATTTACAATTGATTTTTTTAGTGCAAGGTTAAATAAGATATACTCTTTTGAGTGCATCAAATTTTTGGCGCCGTTGCCGGGGATTGCTTTATTTAGTTTATTAGTTTATTGGTTTATTATTATTTTCAGTTGTAATTAATTTTATTTTTCTTGTACATACAGGTTTTTGTTTTCAAATTTCAAGCAAGAAGAGATGGCAGGTGCTACATCAAAACTTCAGAACCTTCAGAACCAACTAGACAATCTCATCTCCATAGTTCAACAAGTGGCCATAAGTAAGATTCAACAATCAAGGCAGTGTGGAGTGTGCTTCATGATAGATCATCCAACCAATTGGTGCCCATACTACCAAAAGGATAATTTTGAAGCAGCCTATAATGTTGGAGAATACCAAAGCCATCAAGGGTTCCAAGGACAACAGTATGATGCTTTCCCAAACACTTACAATGAGGGATGGTGGAATCATACTCATTATGGCTACTCGGGAGATTATCAAGAAGTAGATCCTTATGCTAATTACACTAATCAATTTGTCTTCAATCAACCATGGGATCAACAACAAGATCTTTTTGAGCCACCACCTCAAGACTCAGGTAATTCTTTACAAGAACTTGTCAATTTTCTTGTAATTAATACTCTGCAACTTCAACAGGAAACAAAGGCAAGTATCCAGAGTTTGGAAAGGCAAATGAGCCTATTGGCTAGTAGTATGGTGGAATTAGTAGCACAAAGATCTGAAGCACTCCCTTCCCAATCGATGATTGATCCAAAAGAGAGTGTTAGTGCCACACAACTTGAGGATGAATCAGAAAATCCAAGGGAACCCGAGGATGAGAAAGAACTAAAGATGGATTCAACTATTGAAGATAATGAAGCTTCAATTCCGAAAGAGAGTACTTCGGCACCTAAGGTAACGTTTAAGGTTCTACTTTTTACTAATGTTTCTTCTCCACCTTTTCCTAGTAGATTTGCAAAATTCAAGGAGGAAGAACATGACCAACACATGCCGGAAACCTTAAACAACTTGTTTGTGGATGCCATTCAACAAGTATCAAAATATGCTCCATTCCTCGATGAGATATGCACCACAAAGGATGATGGAATAATACTTGTAATGGAGAATGCATCCACTGTTGTGCAAAGAAAGCTTCCTCTCAAACACATAAATTTGGGAAATTTCATGTATGAGCCTGACAAGCCTAAAAAGCCAAGAAGGGGTGTTGGTTAGGTTCAAAACACTAACTCAAATGTTAATTGGGAAGGCAGCCCAATTAAAGAAGAAATTGCCAACCTGACATATTCAGATTTGCTTTCTCTTTCTCTTTCTCTTTCTCTTTCTTTTCCTTTTCCTTTTTCTTTTTCTTTTATTGTTTTTATTGTTTTTATTTTTTATGTTTATTTGTTAATTTTTTGTTTAGTATTTTAGGATTATTTAGGTTGCATGAGTTTGTTTTCTTTTGAGTCTTAGTTGTTCTTATACTTATGTTATTAGTTCTTTTATCTTACACATGATTCTTTCATTTGGGTTAATAGCATTACATTGAGGACAATGTAAGAATTAAGTGTGGGGGAAAGGATTTAGGATTTCTTTTATTTTTGCCTATTATTTTTTTTTATGAGTCTTTAATATAATTATTATTATTATTTTTAATGTGTTTTAGTTTTTTTTAATACAATGATGAGATATGAATTGTATAGGTCTAAAACTAGTTATTAGTGAGAAGATTTTCATGAGAATTGAGCTTGATACTATTTTTTATGAGCCAATGTTAATATGATATGTTGATTGAGAAAAAAGCATGTTTAGACTTAAAATTGACTTGTATAATCATCCTTGTGAGTTTTGAGCCTATATGATTGATGCATTATACATATCAATCTAATTTCTTTCTTGAGTGTTCTTATGATTACATGTTTCTCTAGAACTTGCTTTAGACCTTTTTGAGACTATATTGATGCATGTAACAACATGAAAATGATAGAGGCATTAGAATTATAGCCAGGGCCAAACAGCCATTCCTTATTGATGTTCCAAGAGAACATCCCCCTAGTGAACCAATTTGAGCCTACAATGAATAAGCTATTTCTTTGGTAACCATATCCTACACCTAGCCTAAATACATTTATATCTTTTCCCTTGTTTTAAAGATGACTAGAATGCTTGAGACATATTGCAAAAACAAGGGATACTTTTTGAAAATTTGGGTTAGAACAAAAGATAAGTGTGGGGGAGGAGATAGGCAAAAGTCAAGAGAAAAAGAAAAGGGAACATTGTAAAAATACATTCCCATGAAGAAAAAAAAAATTGAATCATCTCTTGAACTTTTGGTTAAAGAAAATAAAAAGAATGTTACAAGGTTGGTTAGAATGAAGTAAAGGCTCAACATGAAATATTCAGCCTATGTGATTATGTACTTCTAAAGAATATTGAGAAAGTTTTATTTGCAAAATCTTATTTTGTCTCTAAATTCTATGAAGTCTTTGGAAAATTTGTGATATCTTTTCTTTTTTATTCTTTAACCACATTATTACCCCTTGGCCCAATTACAACCTTGATTAAATACCTCTTGATTTATGAAGTTGCATGATCTAAATAGTGGAGAATAGGTGGACAAGCAAGCATATGGTAGAACTATTTTCATGAGATTGATTGAGTGTAAACACTTTACCACTACTTTAAAGAGTGAAAATCATGAGAGTATCCCATGTGAGAAGTTGAGATTAAGTTTGAATATGCACTATTTTGATTGAAATATGTTTATGTTAATATTGGCTTAACTCATTTATTTACATTCAAGCATGATTTTTTGTGAAATTCTTTGAGCTATTGATTAGTTTATAAGACTTGTTCAAAGATTGTCTCTAATTTATATTGAAAGGATTAGGAGTAAACATTTTTAGTATAAGTAGTTTATTTATATTTTAGTTTTTCAATGTTTGTGGGTATCGTTGTAGCAAACCCTCACGAGACTAAACTCGTCCACTAGGGACACCTAGGGGTTTAAAGGCTTGTGTCACATGCTAAGTGCCATCGTGATTTCTTACGAAAGTGGATTAGATTAGATTTTCTTATTTTATTTTTATTTTGTTTTGCTCGAGGACTAGCAAAAAGCTAGGTGTGGGGGTATTTGATAAGCTCATAAGATATATATTTTATGCCTTTCTACTTTTAGTTTTTGTTATGTTTTCGATCTTTATCTTGTTTACTTATAATATGTTTTTGAATTTTTAGGTTCAATAAAGAGAATGAAGTCAAAAGATGTCAATAATGATGGAAAAGAGCTTACAAAATCATAATCACAAGATGAAAGAAGACTTGGGAGTCAAAAATATCAATTTCTGGTTGAAAAGCAATCAGGCAGATTTGACCTTCGGAGTTTGTTGTAAGGAAAACGTGATGTTAGATTCTTTATTTGAAGAAACTTCCTTCTTGACTTTTTAAGTTGACTTGATTATCTTTCCAACGATATATTATGAGCCCAAATCGGATAAGAAATGGGTATTCAAAATGGCACTAGAAGATCTCCCTAAAGAACCCTGCGGCCAGAAAAACCCTAATCGCAAATCTGAAAAAAAAGGCAAAAACGTGATTTTTGCACCTCCAGGCTTACTTGTGCGGCAAGGACTTATACTCAGGGTTTTAAAGCTCTATAAATACCATCTTTTGAGCCACAAACTAGACATCTTTTGAGGAGACTCAAAGGATCATCATTCTTTTTCTTTTTCTTCTTCTCCATTCTTTTATTTTTCTTTTTAGTTTTATGTATATATTATCTATGCCTATGCTAGGCTAAACTTCTATTTGGTTAAGGGTGATTTCAAAGCCCTAGACATGTTTTGTAATTGATTTTCAGAATCTATCTATCATTAATTTTCTATCAAAGTTGCTTATGTTCTTCTACAAGAATTGTTTATGATGTTGTCTTGATTTATTTAGGTGAACAACTAGATAGATCTTGATAATTATCTAATGCTAGTTTAGGAGTCTTGATCCGTGTAGTTGTCTTGATTTCCTATTCATAAGTGGCAATTTGTGATTAATGATTATGGTCATGTTTTCGATAATTGCAAAGTGGAACATAACCTAAGTTGAATAATCCGAGCTTATGTGTTTGTTGCTTAGATCAACCTATCTTTCTCATCATAAAGCTGCCATTAAATTGAATTTAGAGAGCTTATTCTAGGTTGTTTGATGGTTAGAGATTAAATAGAGAGCTTGTTCTATTTAACGACAAACTAAGGAAAGATTGGGGTAACAGAGCTTGTTGTTATCTACGGTTGTTAAATTTGATAGTTGGTTGATATTGATAGATTTGAAATTGATTCTTAACGATGTCTAGTGGTGTAGAATGAAACCTTAACCATATTTCTCTCATATTTGATTTCTTATTTCTTACTTGCATCTTACTTTTCTTGTTTACTTATTTTGTAAAATATTTCAAAACCCCTTTTACTTTTGTTGTCCTTGAATTTAAGTTTTAAACTATTAACTTATAAACTAAAACCCAATCCCTGAGGACTTGACCCTTGCTAACTACTATATTTACAATTGATTTTTTTAGTGAAAGGTTAAATAAGATATACTCTTTTGAGTGAATCACTTAACCATATTTTTCTTATTTGATTCTTCTTAATTACTTGTTTTCTCATTCTTATTGTTAACTTTAGTTTAAGTCTGATTTCAAAATCCCCTCTACTTTTGTTTACTTGTTTTTAAGTTTTAAACTATTAACTTATAAACTAAAACCCAATCCCTGAGGATTCGACCCTTGCTAATCACTATACTCTACAATTGATTTTTTTTAAGTGCAAGGTTAAATAAGATACACTCTTTTGGGTGCATCAGTTTCCAACCCAAATTTTCAACTAAAAATATCCCTTGTTTTTTGCAATATGTCTCAAAATATATAATCCATCTTTAGAACAAGGATAAGGATATAAGTATATTTAGGCTAGGTGTAAGTTGTGGTTACCAATAAAATAACATATTTAATGTAGGCTCAAATTGGCTCACTAGTGGGGATGTTCTCTTGGAACATTAATAATGGATGGCTGTTTGGCTCTGATTATAATCCTAATGCCTCTATCATATTCATGTTATCACATGTATCAATATAGTCTCAAACGGTTTAAAGCAAGTTCTAGAGAATCATGTAATCATAAGAGCACTCAAGAAAGAAATTAGATTGATATGTATAATGAATCAATCATATAGGCTCAAAAACTCACAAGGATAATTATACAAGTCAATATCAAGTCTAAACATGCTTCTTTCTCAATCAATATATCATATCAACATTGGCTCATAAAAATTAGTACAAGCTTAATTCTCATGAAAATCTTCTCACTAATAACCAGTTTAGACCTATGCAATTCATATCTCATCATTGTATTAAAAAGGAACTAAAACACACTAATAATAATAATATTATTATTATTAAAAAACTCAAAAACAAAAAAATAGCCAAAAATAAAATAAATCCTAAATCCTTCCCCCCACACTTAATTCTTACATTGTCCTCAATGTAATGCTATTAACTCAAATGAAAGAATCATGTGTAAGAGAAAAGAACTAATAACATAATAATAGAAATAACTAAGACTCAAAACAAAACAAATTCATGCAACCTAAATAATCCTAAAATACTAAACAAATAATTAACAAATAAACATAAAAATAAATAAAGAAAAACAATAAAAATAATAAAAGGAAAAGGAAAAGAAAGCAAATCTGAGTATGGCAGGTTGGTAATTTCTTCATTAATTGGGCTGCCTTCCCAATTAGTACTTGATTTAAGTTGTCCAACCTAGCCAACACCTCTTCTTGGCTTTTTAGGCTTGTTAGGCTCATACATGAAACTTTTCAAATTTGAGCGTTTGATAGGAAGCTTTCTTTGCACAAAAGTGGATGCATTCTCCATTACAAGTATTATTCCATCATCCTTTGTGGTGCATATCTCATCGAGGAATGGAGCATATTTTGATACTTGTTGAATGACATCCACAAACAAGTTGTTTAAGGTTTCTGGCATGTGGTGTTCATGTTCCTCCTCCTTCAACTTTGTGAATCTACTAGGAAAAGGTGGAGAAGAAACATTAGTAAAAATTTGAATCTTAAACGTTACCTCAGGTGCCGAAATACTCTTATTTGGATATGTGGCTTCATTATCCTCAAGAATAGAATCCATCTCTAATTTTGTCTCATCCTCATCTTGTTCCTCATTCCTCAAGGTCACAATAGTAGCATTCTCCTTTGGGTTAACCATCGTTTGGGCAGGGAGTTCTTCAGATCTTTGTGCTACCCATCCCACCATACTACTAGTCAATTGGCTCATTTGCTTTTCCAAACTCTGGATGCTTGCCCTGGTTTCCTGTTGAAATTGCAAAGTATCAGTAACAAGAGAATACACAAGATCTTCTAAAGAAGTACTTGAGTTTTGAGTCATATGTGATGGCTGAAAAAGATCTGGTTCTTGAGACCATGATTGATTGAAGCTAGATGGAAGAGTGTAATTGGCATAAGGATCTACTTCTTGGAAATTTTTTGAGTAGCCATAATTAGTATGATCCCACCATCCCTCATGGGAAAAACTTGTATGTACAAGAAGATAAAACTAATTAGAACTGAAAATAAGAATAAACCAAGTACCAAATAAACTAAAGAAAGCAATCCCCAGCAACGACGCCAAAAAACTTGATGCACTCAAAAGTGTGTATCTTATTTAACCTTGCACTTAAAAAGAATCAATTGTAGAGTATAGTGATTAGCAAGGGTCGAGTCCTTAGGGATTGAGTTTTAGTTTATAAGTTAATAGTTTAAAACTTAAAAACAAGTAAACAAAAGTAAAGGGGATTTTTGAAATCAGATTTAAACTAAAGTTAACAATAAGAATGAGAAAACAAGTAATTAAGAAGAATCAAATATGAAAAATATGGTTAAGGTTTCATTCTCCCCCACTAGACATCATTAAGAATCAATTTCATATCTATCAACATTAATTAGCTATCAAAGTTAACAACCGTAGATAATAACAAGCTCTGTTACCCCAATCTTTCCTTAGTTCGTCGTTAAATAGAACAAGCTCTCTATTTAATCTCTAACTATCAAACAACCTAGAATAAGCTCTCTAAGTTCAATTTAATAGCAGCTTTATGATGAGAAAGATAGGTTGATCTAAGCAACAAACACATAAGCTCGGATTGTTCAACTTAGGTTATGTTCCACTTTGCAATTATTGAAAACTTGACCATAATCATTAATCACAAATTGCTACTTATGAATAGGAAATCAAGACAATTACACGGATCAAGACTCCTAAACTAGCATTAGACAATTATCAAGATTTATCTAGTTGGCCACCTAAACAAATCAAAACATCATCATGAACAATTTTAATGGAAGAACATAAGCAACTTTGATAGAAAACAATGATAGATAGATTCTGAAAATTAATTACATAACATGTCTAGGGCTTTGAAATCACCCTTAAACAAAAAAGTTTGGCATAACATAGGCATTGCAAACATAAAATTAAAGAGAATCTAAGAAGAAAATAAAAGAAAGAAAGAAGAAGAAGAATGATGATCCTTTGAGTCTCCTCAAAAGATGTCTAGTTTGTGGCTCAAAAGATGGTATTTATAAAGCTTTAAAACGCTGAGAATAAGTCCTTGCCGCACAAGTAAGCCTGGAGGTGCAAAAATCACGTTTTTGTCTTTTTTTCAGATTTGCGATTAGGGTTTTTCTGGCCGCAGGGTTCTTTAGGGAGATCTTCTATTGCCATTTTGAATGCCCATTTCTTATCTGATTTGGGCTCATAATATATCGTTGGAAAGATAATCAAGTCAACTTCAAAAGTCTAGAAGGAATTTTCTTCAAATAAAGAATCTAACATCATGTTTTCCTTACAACAAACTCCAGAGGTCAAATCTGCCAGATTGCTTTTCAACCAGAAATTGATATTTTTGACTCCCAAGTCTTCTTCCATCTTGTGATTATGATTTTGTAAGCTCTTTATCATAATTATTGACATCTTTTGACTTCATTCTCCTTATTGTACCTAAAATTCAAAAACATATTATATGTAAACAAGATAAAGATCGAAAACATAACAAAAACTAAAGGTAGAAAGGCATAAAATATATATTTTATGAGCTTATCACTTGCACTTAAAAAGAATCAATTGTAGAGTATAGTGATTAGCAAGGGCCGAGTCCTCAGGAATTGGGTTTTATTTTAGAAGTTAATAGTTTATCACGTAAGAAAAAGTAAAGAAAAGTAAAGGGGGTTTTGAAATCAGATTTAAACTATAGTAAACAATAAGAATGAGAAAAAAATTAATTAAGAAGAATCAAATATAAGAAGTAAGGTTAAGGTTTCATTCTCCACCACTAGACATCATTAAGAATCAATTTCATACCTATCAACATCAAATAGCTATCAAAGTTAACAACCGTAGCTAACAACAAGCTCTATTACCCCAATCTTTCCTTAGTTCGTCGTTAAATAGAAAAAGCTCTCTGTTTAATCTCTCACTATCAAACAACCTAGAATAAGCTCTCTAAGTTCAATTTAATAGCAGCTTTATGATGAGAAAGATAGGTTGATCTACACAACAAACACATAAGCTCGGATTGTTCAACTTAGGCTATGTTTCACTTTGCAATTATTGAAAACTTGACCATAATCATTAATCGCAAATTGCTACTTATGAATAGGAAGAATTTAGGATTTTATTTAGAATGTTTTGTTTTTTAGTCTTTTTATGTTGTTTTTAGTGTGTTTTAGTTACTTTCAATACTATGATGAGATGTGAATTGCATAAGTCTAAAACATATTTATTAATGAGAAGATTTTCATGAGAATTGAGCTTGATATCAACTTTTTTATGAGCCAATGTTAATATGATATGTTGATTGAGAAAGAAGCATGTTTAGACTTAAATCTGACTTGTATAATTATCTTTGTGAATTTTTGAGCCCATATGATTGATGCATTAAACATATCAATCTAATTTCTTTATTGAGTGCTCTTATGATTACATGATTCTCTAGAACTTGATTTAAACCTTGTTGAGACTATATTGATGCATGTGATAACATGAATATGATAGAGGCATTAGGATTTTTAACCAAGGCCAAACAGCCACCCCTTATTGATGTTCCAAGAGAACATCCCCCTTAGTGAACCACTTTGAGCCTACATTGAATAAGCTATTTCTTTGGTAACCATAACTTGTCCCTAACCTAAATATACTTAGTTATATCTTTACCCTTGTTCCAAAGATGAATTAGCATGTTTTGAGACATGTTGCAAAGACAAGGAAGATCTATTGAAAATTTGGGTTAGAAACAAGAAATAAGTGTGGGGAAAAATAAAAAAAAGTTCAAGAGAAAAAGAAAGAGAATATTGGCAAATACATTTCTAAAATATATATATATATATATATTTGAATCATCTCTTGAACTTGTGGAAAAAGAAAAAGATGTTACAAAGTTGTTTAGAATGAAGAAAAGGCCCAACATGAATATTCGGCCTATGTATTATGTGCTTTGTTAGGAGTTTTAAGAAGTTTTCTTTGTATGAATCTTATTATGTCTCTAAACTCTATGAAATCTTTGGAACCTTTGTAAAATCCTTTTTGTTTTATTCTTTAATCACATTTATTACCCTTTGGCCCCATTACAACCTTGAATAAAGACCTCTTGATTTATGAAGTTGCATGATCTAAATAGTGGATAGTAGGTGGACAAGTAAGCATATGGTAGAACTGTTTTCATGAGATTGATTGAGTGTAAACACTTTACCACTACTTTAAAAAGTGAAATTCATGAGGGTATCCCATGTGAGAAGTTGAGATTAAGTTTGAACATGCACTATTTTGATTGAGATATGTTATGTTAACATAACTCAAACCCTTTACTATCAAGCATGATTCTTTGTGAAACTCTTTAAGCTATTGATTAGTTTGTAAGACATGTTCAATGATTATCTATAAGTTGTATTGAAAGTGAACTAGATTCGGTTTTCTTACCTTGTCTCTATTTGTTTTTGCTTGAGGACTAGCAAAAGATTAAGTGTGGGGGAGTTAGATAAATGCTTAATTTCACGCATTTTCCTATTGAATTTCCTTATACTTTGTGTTTTGATTCTTAAGTTCCTTGACATTTTACTAGGTTTTTATGCTTTGTAGGTATTTTGGAAGAGATGAAGTCAAAACATGTCAATAGGATATTAAAGAGCTTACAAATCACAATTACAAGATTGAAAAAGACTTGGGAGTCAAAAAGATCAAATTCTTGGTGCAAAGCAAGAAGACAAATTTGACCTCCGGAGCTTGTTGCTAAGAAAACATGATCTTAGACTCTTTATTCGAAGAAACTTCCTTCTTGACTTTTGAATATCTCCCTAAACAACCCTAGAGGCAGAAAAAACCCTAGCCGCAAATCACATCTTTTTCTTAATACCCTAGCTTACATTTATGTTTATCCTTGTCAAAGAAGGAATAGTGGCTGTCAACTTGCATTAATTGCATTAATTACAAGTATCTTTCCTTAAAGCTAATCCTAGTCAAAGTAGGAGAATTAAATCAGCCAAGACTTTCCTTCCTTACACTTACTTTGGCTGTAAGTTTGTAATCTCTCTTCATTAAAGAGTGCTTTGACTAAAACGTTTCTACTTTATTCAAACTTGGCTGCCAAGGCTTATATCTTTCCTTAAAACACAAAAGACAGCCACTTTTCCTTAACTTTAGCCGCTAGTCAGCATTTATTGAAGGGAGAGAGCTGAAATTCACTTGTTTGATGCCCTAGCTATTGCCTATAAATAGAGATCAAGGAGGCAAACGAAATTTACACTTCTCCAAGCATCAAAGTTTTCGTTTTAGAGTTTTTGAGAGAGCAAGAGGCTGGATAATTAATAATCATCTTCTTCTTCTTTCTTTCTTTCTTTCTTTTATTTTCTTCTTAGATTCTCTTTAATTTTATGTTTATGTTTACAATGCCTATGCTAGGCTAAACTTTTATTTGGTTAAGGGTGATTTCAAAGCCCTAGACATGTTATGTAATTAATATTCAGAATCTATCTATCATTGTTTTCTATCAAAGTTACATATGTTCTTCCATTAGAATTGTTCATGATGATGTTTTGATTTGTTTAGGTGGCCAACTAGATAAATCTTGATCATCATCTATAGCTAGTTTAGGAGTCTTGATCCGTGTAATTGTCTTGATTTCCTATTCATAAGTGGCCATTTGTGATTAATGATTACGGTTAAGTTTTCAATAATTGCAAAGTGGAACATAACCTAAGTTGAACAATCCGAGCTTATGTGTTTGTTGCTTAGATCAACCTATCTTTCTCAACATAAAGCTACTATTAAATTGAACTTAGAGAGCTTATTCTAGGTTATTTGATAGTTAGAGATTAAATAGAGAGCTTGTTCTATTTAACGACAAACTAAGGAAAGATTGGGTTAACAGAGCTTGTTGTTATCTACGGTTGTTGACTTTGATAGCTAATTAATGCTGATAGATATGAAATTGATTCTTAATGATGTCTAGTGGTGGAGAATGAAACCTTAACCATATTTTTCATATTTGATTCTTCTTAATTACTTGTTTTCTCATTCTTATTGTTAACTTTAGTTTAAATCTGATTTCAAAATCCCATTTACTTTTGTTTACATGTTTTTAAGAGATAAACTATTAACTTATAAACTAAAACCCAATCACTGAGGACTCGACCCTTGCTAATTACTATACTCTACAATTGATTCTTTTTACGTGCAAGGTTAAATAAGATACACTATTTTTGGTGCATCAATAGATGCTTAGAGAACCTTACCCTTGTACTTAAAATATGCATGGAAACAAACCTTGTACTCAATTGGGAAAAATGTCACTTTATGGTAGAACAAGGAATAGTTTTAGGGCATGTTATTTCTTCTAGAGAGATAGAGGTTGATAAATCTAAAATATATATTATGCATTCTTTACCACCTCCCACAAATGTGAGAGAGTTTCGTTGTTTTCTTGAACATGAAGGTTTCTATATAAGATTTATCAAAGACTTCTCAAAGATAACACTAACTCTTCGCAAGCTGTTATAAAAAGATGTTGATTTCCATTTTGATGATAAATGCAAAGAGGCATTTGAAACATTGAAGGGACTCTTGACATCAGCTCCTATCATGCAACCACCAGATTGGAATGTACCTTTTGAAATCATGCATGATGCTAGTGACTATGCCATTGGAGTTGTTTTGGGCCAACAGGTTGGCAAAGCCTCACATGCCATTTATTATTTTGTCCCGAACTCTTAAAGAGGCTCAATTAAACTATTCCACTTCTGAAAAAGAACTTTTGGATGTTGTATTTGCTTTAGAGAAATTTTGTTCTTATTTAATTGGTACTAAAGTAATTATATTTTCTGACCATGCAGCCCTTAGGTACTTGCTCACTAGGAAGGAGGCCAAACCAAGGTTGATTAGATGGATACTTCTCTTACAAGAGTTTGATTTGGAGATAAGAGGTAAGAGCAGTAGTGACAACCTGGTTGCGGACCATCTTTGCCGTTTAGTTCATGAAGAGGATGCCTTACCATTGCATGAGAACTTTCCGGAAGAGCAACTCCTTTCCATAAACACAACAACTCCTTGGTATGCTGATATTGTTAATTACTTAGTCACCAAACAGTTACCACAAGAGTTGACCATAGCCCAGAGGAATAAGATCAAGAGTGATGCCAAATACTACATTTTGGATGATCCTTACCTTTGGAAGCATTGCTCTGATCAGATTATAAGGTGCTTACTTGAATCTGAATTTCATTCTATTCTGACCTTTTGTCACTCGTATGCATGTGGAGGGCACTTTGAACCCAAAAGAACAGCCAGAAAAGTGCTTGATAGTCGATTTTATTGGCCTACCTTATTCAAAGATGCTTAACTCTTTTGCAAGTCATGTGATAGGTGCCAAGGAACAGGTAACTTAGGTGCTAGAAATCAAATGCCTCAAACTCCCATACTAATTGTTGAAATTTTTTATGTATGGTTCATGAATTTTATGGGACCTTTTCCTTATTCTTATGGCAATCTTTATATATTACTTGCTGTTGATTATGTCTCAAAATTGGTGGAAGCAAAAGCCACTCGGACTAATGATTCTAAAGTTGTTTTACATTTTGTGAAGACTAACATTTTTGCAAGGTTTGGAACACCAAAGGCCATAATTAGCTATCGAGGTACTCACTTTTGCAATAGGTCCATGGAAGCGCTTTTAAGGAGGTATAACATAACACAAGGTTTCCGCATCCTATCATCCTCAAACTAGTGGGCAAGCTGAAGTGTCAAATCGAGAGGTAAAATCCATCCTTGAAAAGACTGTCAATCCAAATCGGAAGGATTGGAGTTTACGTTAAGATGATGCACTTTGGGACACCCATTGATATGTCTCTTTATCGTCTTATTCATGGTAAGTCTTGTCATCTTCTAGTTGAATTAGAACATAAAGCATATTGGGCTATCAAACAATGCAATATGGAAACGGATGAGGCAGGTAAGCAACGAAAACTTGACCTACAAGAATTAGAGGAGGTAAGGAATGATGCTTATGAGAATTCTAGAATTTACAAGGAAAAAACTAAGGCTTTTCATGATAAGATGATTTTAAGAAAGAAGTTTGTTGTTGAACAAAAAGTTCTTCTTTTCTATTCTTGCCTTAAGTTATTTCCTGGTAAGTTGCGTTCTAGATGGATGGGACATTTTCTTATTACTAACGTTTTTGCTCATGGTGTAGTTGATATTAAGAATCTAAAAACAGGTAATGCTTTCAAGGTGGACATAGGCTGAAACCTTACTATGAGAACTTTCCAATACAAGATGTAGAGGAGTTACCACTTTATGAGACAAATTATGTTGACTAATGAAGGCATGGGTCTAAGTCAGGCTGAGGACAATAAACCAAGCGCTTCTTGGGAGGCAACCCAAAAAAATGGAGAGCACATAATAATCAGATTTGCTATTCCTTACTCTTCATCATTCTATTTTTTTTTTTTAGTTTGTTGTGATTAGTAATTCTTTTCTTTTACACAAGATTCTTATATTTGGGGATAATAGAATTACATTGAGTACAATGTAAGAATTAAGTATGGGGGGAAGAATTTAGGATTTCCTTTAGTTTTGTTTTGTTTTTAGTGTGTTTTAGTTACTTTCAATAGTATGATGAGATATGAATTGCATTGGGTCTAAAACTCATCATTAGTGAAAAGATTTCATGAGAATAAGCTTGACATTACTATTTTTCAAGAGCTATTGTTAATATGATATGTTGATTGAGAAAAAAAGCATGTTTAAACTTAATATTGACTTGTATAATCATCCTTGTGAGTTTTTGAGCCTATATGATTGATGCATTATACATATCAATCCAATTTCTTTCTTGTGTGCTCTCATGATTACATGTTTCTCTAGAACTTACTTTAAACCTTTTGAGACTATATTGATGCATGTGAATAAAGACCTCTTGATTCATGAAGTTGCAAGGTCTAAGTAGTGGAGAATAGGTGGACAAGCAAGCATACGGTAGAACTGTTTTCATGAGATTGACTGAGTGTAAACACTTTACCACTACTTTAAAGAGTGAAAATCATGAGAGTATCCAATGTGAGAAGTTGAGATTAAATTTAAACATGCACTATTTTGATTGAGATATGTTATGTTAATTGATAACTCGTATAATTATATAGTTTTTAGTTATGTTTTATTAATGTTTTGTGTCAAATACGAGTTATTATTGTTTAGTCTAATTGTGTTTATGATCTTTTATATTTTTATGTATTTTGGTGTTTTTCACAAGTTTCTTTGAGTGATTTCAGATTACTAGAATTAAGGGCAAATCCAGTTCAGTTTCAGTTCCGACACCTTTTGCCATATCAGCTATATCTCGAGTTTCACTGAAGCAATAAGGCTGAAATTTGTAGCCATGCAAAGCTAAGAGGCATATCTATCTTTTTCATGTTTTACACTTCTTAAAACGGAGTCGTTTTCCCTAGCGAAATCGACCATCAAGTTGGCTGATGTGCAATGACGTCTATGCTGACATGTTTTCGTATTTTGCCTATATCTGCTTAACCACATCAGAAAATGAGCTGATTCCAACGGCTATGGTTCCGTAACTGATAGGGGAACCTTTGTCTAGAAGACCATGTGATCAGATCAGGCCTCCAATATTGAAGAAATCGACCATCAAGGTGGCTGATGTGCAATGACGTCTGTGCTGACATGTTTTCGTATTTTGCCCATATCTGCTTAACCACATCAGCAAATGAGCTGATTCCAACGGCTATGGTTCCGTAACTGATAGGGGAACCTTTTTCTAGAAGACCATGTGATCAGATCAGGCCTACAATATTGACGAAATCGACCATCAAGTTGGCTGATCAAAATCGTCATATACCTACCTTTGAAATTTGTAAAGCTTGTCTCTTGTCATTTAGCCCTCCAAAATGTGTATAAATAGAGGGCCTTGGATGATTGTAAGGGATCATATTGTACATAGGTAGGATATTAGCCATTTTAATAAAATTCTCTAAGTTTTCTTCTTCTTTCTTTTCTCTAGTTTTCTTTCTTTTCTCTAGTTTTCTTTTTCTTTAGAGAGAGCAAGAGGTTGGATAATTAATATTCTTCCTCTTCTTCTTTCTTTCTTTTATTTTCTTCTTAGATTTTCTTTAATTTTATGTTTATGTTTACAATGCCTATGCTAGGCTAAACTTCTATTTGGTTAAGGGTGATTTCAAAGCTCTAGACATGTTTTATAATTGATTTTCAGATTCTATCTATCATTAATTTTCTATCAAAGTTGCTTATGTTCTTCTACAAGAATTGTTCATGATGTTGTCTTGATTTGTTTAGGTGTACAACTAGATAGATCTTGATAATTATCTATTGCTAGTTTAGGAGTCTTGATCCGTGTAATTGTCTTGATTTCCTATTCATAAGTGGCAATTTGTGATTAATGATTATGGTCAAGTTTTCAATAATTGCAAAGTGGAACATAACCTAAGTTGAACAATCCGAGCTTATGTGTTTGTTGCTTAGATCAACCTATCTTTCTCATCATAAAGCTGCCATTAAATTGAATCTAGAGAGCTTATTCTAGGTTGTTTGATGGTTAGAGATTAAATAGAGAGCTTGTTCTATTTAACGACAAACTAAGGAAAGATTGGGATAACAGAGCTTGTTGTTATCTACGGTTGTTAACTTTGATAGTTGGTTGATATTGATAGATCTGAAATTGATTCTTAATGATGTCTAGTGGTGGAGAATGAAACCTTAACCATATTTTTCATATTTGATTCTTCTTACTTATTTGTTTTCTTACTTTTAGTTTGCTTATTTTTTATATTTATTTTTATTGGCTGGTTATACCGCCTAATTTGTATATTAACTTTGTTTTATTTTTATTGGCTGGTTATACCGCCTAATTTAGTATATATACTTTTATTGGCTGGTTATACCGCCTAATTTAGTATATATATTTTTATTGGCTGGTTATACCGCCTTGCATCTTATTCTTATTATTTACTTTAGTTTAAATCTGGCTTCAAAAACCCCTTTTCTTTTATTGTTCTTGAATTTAAGTTTTAAAGTATTAACTTATAAACTAAAACCCAATCCCTGAGGACTCGACCCTTGCTAACTACTATACTTACAATTTATCTTTTTAGTGCAAGGTTAAATAAGATACACTCTTTTGGGTGCATCAAATTTTTGGCGCCGTTGCCGGGGATTGTTTTCTTTAGTTTATTTGTTACTTGGTTTATTCTTATTTTCAATTCTAATTAGTTTTATTTTACATACAAGTTTTTCTTATCAAATTTTGAAAAAAAAAAAATAAAAAAAGAAAAACGATGGAATTGAGCAATCTAACACTTGAAGAGTTGGTGGCATACATGAACATGGAAAATCAACAAGCCAATCTCACCTACCCAGTTCAACAATTGGCCATGGGAGGATGTCAAAGCCATCAAGTGTTCCAAGACCAACAGTATGATCATTACTCAAACACTTACCATGAGGGATGGTGGGATCATACTAATTATGGCTACTCGAAAAATTACCAAGAAGTAGATCCTTATGCCAATTACACTCATCCATCTAGCTTCAATCAATCATGGTCCCAAGAACCAGATCTTTTTCAACCACCACATATGACTCAAAACTCAGGTACTTCTTTAGAAGATATTGTCTATTCTCTTGTTACTGATACTTTGCAATTTCAACAGGAAACAAGGGCAAGCATCCAGAGTTTGGAAAAGCAAATGATCCAATTGACTAGTAGTATGGTGGGATGGGTAGCACAAAGATCTGAAGAACTCCCTGCCCAAACGATGATTAACCCAAAGGAGAATGCTACTATTGTGACCTTGAGGAATGAGGAACAAGATGAGGATGAGACAAAATTAGAGATGAATTCTATTCTTGAGGATAATGAAGCCAATGATCCAAATAAGAGTATTTCGGCACCTGAGGTAACGTTTGAGATTCCAATTTTTACTAATGTTTCTTCTCCACCTTTTCCTAGTAGATTCACAAAGTTCAAGGAGGATGAACATGAACAAGACACGCTGGAAACCTTAAACAGTTTGTTTGTGGATGTCATTCAACAAGTACCAAAAGATGCACCATTCCTCGATGAGATATGCACCACCAAGGATGATGGAAAAATACTTGTAATGGAGAATGCATCCACTGTTGTGCAAAGAAAGCTTCCTCTCAAACGCATAAATTTGGGAAATTTCATGTATGAGCCTGACAAGCCTAAAAAGCCAAGAAAGGGTGTTGGTTAGATTCAAAACACTAACTCAAGTGTTAATTGGGAAGGCAGCCCAATTAAAGATGAATTTGCCAACCTTCCATATTCAGATTTGCTTTCTCTTTCTTTTCCTTTTTCTTTTATTATTTTTATTGTTTTTATTTTATTTCTTATGTTTCTTTGTTAATTGTGTTTACTGCTTTTAAGTTCATTTAGGCTGCATAAGTTTCTTTAGTTTAATAGTTCTTTTCTCTTACATATAATTCTTGCATTGGGGGATAATAGCATTACATTAATGACAATGTAAGAATTATGTGTGGGGGGGAGAATTTATGATTTTATTTAGAGTGTTTTGTTTTTGAGTCTTTTTATGTTGTTTTTCTTTCTGATCCTTGTTTTGAAAAACACTAGATGTAAATATAATTTTTTTTTAACCCCGATTAAATGGCGGATAACGGTACTCCGTGATTATTTAAATCGGTTCCATCAGCTACCCACAAAACTGATATTGTATATAAATTTCTCTTCCAATTTCTCTTTCATTTTTTTTCATTTTTTTTTTTTTTTTTTTTTCAGGATGGATGATATTCTCACAAGATTGCAGAAACGATTTCCTCCTTTTACTCGAAATATTTTACTGAAGCTTTACCAAGTTCGATTTGAAAGATTAAGAATGCTTATGCACAAAGGGATTCCTGCAGACATACGTTGGATAATTGAAGCCAAGGTACGTGAAGATGAATATCTTCCTGTTTTGCATTTACCAGGTACAGGTAGAAGCACTTTTGCAAAGAAGCGACGAGCAAAGCGCATGGGTTTAAACTGCCACAAATGTGCACGATGGACGTGTAACGGTAAATGTCGTTCTATTGGGATTCCGTCCTCTAATCGAGATGATAAAATTGAATTCATTAAGGATGGACTGAGTAAGGAGAATTTGGGTAATATCCAACTTTCTCTTGAGACGCATCCTAGTGGAGACGTACAAAGAGAAATTCTTGATTTATGGCCGCAATTCCAAAGGGAATGGCAACATCTTGGGAATCTGATGTTAAAAGACCCTGTTTGCCAGCTTGTAAGAAAACTGGATGGGAAGCATATCCTCGACTCATAGAAGGCGTTTAAGCCGTTTCTGGACGTAAAACCAGAGGAAGATGTGAGCCACAATCACAACTACAATAAATGACTTCTCAGCTTTTGGTTTGATTTGCAATAACTTTATTTCGGTTTAATTTACGTGTTATTCGATTTGTGTAATTATTCTCATTTTTTTTATTTGTCTTTTACGGTTGATTTTTCTTCTCTTTTTTATTTTCTTCCTGAAATCAAGCAAAAATCTTTTGTTAGGTTAACATTTTCTTCTGACAGGTCAAATACACTTTCGGCGACATTATTACTCTTGACTTTTACGGTTGATTTTTCTTCTCTTTTTGATTTTCTTCCTGAAATCACGCAAAAATCTTTTGTTAGGTTAACATTTTCTTCTGACAGGTCAGATACACTTTCGGCGACATTATTACTCTTGTCTGATTCACTACTCAGTCCTCTATATATTACACCATGTACTCATTCTCTTTCAGGCACTCGAAAAAAAAGAAAAAAAAATGGAAAGTACTTCGTCCCAACGCATTAAAAAAATTTGTGTTTTTGGAGGTGCTTATCCAGGGAAAAATAACATATTCGCTGATGAAGCCATAAGAGTTGGAGTAATACTTGCCCAACAAAAGATCCAGTTGATTTATGGAGGCGGTAGTACGGGTTTAATGGGAGCAGTCGCTACAGCAGCACACGCCGGAGGAAGTCCAGTTCTAGGAATCGTGCCAAAACTATTCACAGATTTTTGTGGACCTACCTTGGGTAAGGAAATACAAGTCTGGAGTATCCCTGAACGGATAACAATCATGTACCATTCTGCCGATGCATTCATTGCTTTACCAGGAGGTCTGGGTACATTGGAAGAAATAGCTTGCGTGGCTTCTTGGTCATCTTTGGTCACAAATAAGAAACCCATTGGTTTGCTTAATATTAATGGTTATTTTAGTAATTTGCTTTCATATTTAGATAATGCTGTGGATAATGGATTCATGTTTTCAGAGGCAAGGAGAACCATAATTTCTGCTACAACCATTGAAGATTTACTCAAAAAGCTCCAAGCTTATGAGTATTTATCTGCTACGGTTGTTTCGCAAACGCTCGGAAAAAGAAAAAGAGATATGGACGAGCAAGGAGTGGATTGCACTTTGTCTTTGTGACATTATCTAACATTTTGCTTGTTGTGTCTCAGTTATAATAAGTGGTTAGCAACCTCTGCAGGTAATATCTCCTAAATTCTACCTTTAAAATTTGACATTGGGGACAATGTCATATTTTAGTAGGGGGTAAGGGACATATTTTGCTAATAAAAAAAAAAAAAAAAAAAAAATTAAGAAGTATTCATTCTGAACAAGGTCTGAGTAAGGGAGACTTGAGACATACCTTGTCAGTTTGATTTCTTCTTTTCAAAAAAAAAAAAAAAAAAGAAAAAGAAAAGTTTGTTGTGTTTTAAGCAATTTAGAAGTATTCATTCTGAACAAGGTCTGAGTAAGGGAGACTTGAGACATACCTTGTCAGTTTGATTTTAATCTTTTTATGTTTACTTGTTAATTTTTGTTTAGTATTTTAGGATTATTTAGGTTGCATGGTTTTGTTTTGTTTTGAGTCTTAGTTGTTCCTATTCCTATGTTATTAGTTCTTTTCTCTTACACATGATTCTTTCATTTGAGTTAATAGACTTACATTGAGGACAATGTAAGAATTAAGTGTGGGGGGAATGATTTAGGATTTCTTTTATTTTTGTCTACTATTTTTTTTATGAGTCTTTATTATTATTATTATTATTATTATTATTATTATTTTTAGTGTTTTAGTTACTTTCAATACTATGATGAGATATGAATTGCATAAGTCTAAAACAGATTTATTAGTGAGAAGATTTTCATGAGAATTGAGCTTGATGTCAACCTTTTTATGAGCCAATGTTAATATGATATGTTGATTGAGAAAGAAGCATGTTTAGACTTAATCTGACTTGTATAATCATCCTTGTGAGTTTTTGAGCCTATAATGATTGATGCATTATACAAATCAATCTAATGTCTTTCTTGAGTGCTCTTATGATTACAGGATTCTCTAGAACTTGCTTTAAACCGTTTGAGACTATATTGATACATGTGACAACATGAATATGATAGAGGCATTAGGATTTTTAGCCAGAGCCAAACAGCCATCCCTTATTATTGTTCCAAGAGAACACACCCTTAGTGAACCAATTTGAGCCTACATTGAATACGCTATCTCTTTGGTAACCATAACTTGTCCCTAACCTAAATATACTTATATCTTTACCTTTGTTCCAAAGATGAATTAGCATGTTTTGAGACAAGTTGCAAAGACAAGGGATATTTTTAGTTAAAAATTTGGGTTAGAAACAAGAAATAAGTGTGGGGGGGAAAGAAAAGAAAAGTCAAGAGAAAAAGAAATGAAATACTGGCAAATACATTCCTATGTAAAAAAAAAAATATATATGAATCATCTCTTGAATTTGTGGAAAAAGAAAAAGATGTTACAAAGTCGTTTAGAATGAAGAAAAGGCCCAACATGAATATCCGGCCTAGGTGACTATGTACTTGTAAAGAGTTTTGAGAAGTTTCTTTGTATAATCTTTTTATGTCTCTAAACTTTATGAACTCTTTGGAACCTTTGTGATATCTTTATCCTTTTGTTCTTCAACCACATTACAAACCCCTTGGCCCCATTACAACCTTGATTAAAGACCTCTTGATTTATGAAGTTGCATGATCTTTTAGTGGAGAATAGGTGGACAAGCAAGCATATGGTAGAAGTGTTTTCATGAGATTGATTGAGTGTAAACACGTTACCACTACTTTAAAGAGTGAAAATCAAGAGAGTATCCCATGTGAGAAGTTGAGATTAAATTTGAACATGCACTATTTTGATTGAGATATGTTATGCTAATATTGGCTTAACTCAAACAATTTACATTCAAGCATGATTTTTTGTGAAATTCTTTAAGCTATTGATTAGTTTATAAGACTTGTTCAAAGATTGTCTCTAATTTGTATTGAAAGGATTAGGAGTAAATATTTTTAGTATATGTAGTTTATTTATATTTTAATTTTTCAATGTTTGTGGGTATCGTTCTAGTAAACCCTCACGAGACTAAACTCGTCCACTAGGGACACCTAGGGGTTTAAAGGCTTGTGTCACATGCTAAGTGCCACCGTGATTTCCTACGAAAGTGGATTAGATTAGATTTTCTTATTTTATTTTTATTGAGTCGTTGCTAGGGACTAGCAACAATCTAAGTGTGGGGGTGTGATAACTCGTATAATTATATAGTTTTTAGTTATGTTTTATTAATGTTTTGTGTCAAATACGAGTTATTATTGTTTAGTCTAATTGTGTTTATGATCTTTTATATTTTTATGTATTTTGGTGTTTTTCACAAGTTTCTTTGAGTGATTTCAGATTACTAGAATTAAGGGCAAATCCAGTTCAGTTTCAGTTCCGACACCTTTTGCCATATCAGCTATATCTCGAGTTTCACTGAAGCAATAAGGCTGAAATTTGTAGCCATGCAAAGCTAAGAGGCATATCTATCTTTTTCATGTTTTACACTTCTTAAAACGGAGTCGTTTTCCCTAGCGAAATCGACCATCAAGTTGGCTGATGTGCAATGACGTCTGTGCTGACATGTTTTCGTATTTTGCCTATATCTGCTTAACCACATCAGAAAATGAGCTGATTCCAACGGCTATGGTTCCGTAACTGATAGGGGAACCTTTGTCTAGAAGACCATGTGATCAGATCAGGCCTCCAATATTGAAGAAATCGACCATCAAGGTGGCTGATGTGCAATGACGTCTGTGCTGACATGTTTTCGTATTTTGCCCATATCTGCTTAACCACATCAGCAAATGAGCTGATTCCAACGGATATGGTTCCGTAACTGATAGGGGAACCTTTTTCTAGAAGACCATGTGATCAGATCAGGCCTACAATATTGACGAAATCGACCATCAAGTTGGCTGATCAAAATCGTCATATACCTACCTTTGAAATTTGTAAAGCTTGTCTCTTGTCATTTAGCCCTCCAAAATGTGTATAAATAGAGGGCCTTGGATGATTGTAAGGGATCATATTGTACATAGGTAGGATATTAGCCATTTTAATAAAATTCTCTAAGTTTTCTTCTTCTTTCTTTTCTCTAGTTTTCTTTCTTTTCTCTAGTTTTCTTTTTCTTTAGAGAGAGCAAGAGGTTGGATAATTAATATTCTTCCTCTTCTTCTTTCTTTCTTTTATTTTCTTCTTAGATTTTCTTTAATTTTATGTTTATGTTTACAATGCCTATGCTAGGCTAAACTTCTATTTGGTTAAGGGTGATTTCAAAGCTCTAGACATGTTTTATAATTGATTTTCAGATTCTATCTATCATTAATTTTCTATCAAAGTTGCTTATGTTCTTCTACAAGAATTGTTCATGATGTTGTCTTGATTTGTTTAGGTGTACAACTAGATAGATCTTGATAATTATCTATTGCTAGTTTAGGAGTCTTGATCCGTGTAATTGTCTTGATTTCCTATTCATAAGTGGCAATTTGTGATTAATGATTATGGTCAAGTTTTCAATAATTGCAAAGTGGAACATAACCTAAGTTGAACAATCCGAGCTTATGTGTTTGTTGCTTAGATCAACCTATCTTTCTCATCATAAAGCTGCCATTAAATTGAATCTAGAGAGCTTATTCTAGGTTGTTTGATGGTTAGAGATTAAATAGAGAGCTTGTTCTATTTAACGACAAACTAAGGAAAGATTGGGATAACAGATCTTGTTGTTATCTACGGTTGTTAACTTTGATAGTTGGTTGATATTGATAGATCTGAAATTGATTCTTAATGATGTCTAGTGGTGGAGAATGAAACCTTAACCATATTTTTCATATTTGATTCTTCTTACTTATTTGTTTTCTTACTTTTAGTTTGCTTATTTTTTATATTTATTTTTATTGGCTGGTTATACCGCCTAATTTGTATATTAACTTTGTTTTATTTTTATTGGCTGGTTATACCGCCTAATTTAGTATATATACTTTTATTGGCTGGTTATACCGCCTAATTTAGTATATATATTTTTATTGGCTGGTTATACCGCCTTGCATCTTATTCTTATTATTTACTTTAGTTTAAATCTGGCTTCAAAAACCCCTTTTCTTTTATTGTTCTTGAATTTAAGTTTTAAACTATTAACTTATAAACTAAAACCCAATCCCTGAGGACTCGACCCTTGCTAACTACTATACTTACAATTTATCTTTTTAGTGCAAGGTTAAATAAGATACACTCTTTTGGGTGCATCATTAATATTGGCTTAACTTAAATTTTTTTACATTCAAGCATGATTCTTTATTAACTCTTTAAGCTATTTATTAATTTATAAGACTTATCCAATGATTACCTCTGATTATTATTGAAAGTGAACTAGATTCAGTTTCTTACTTTGTTCTCTATTTGATTTTGCTCAAGGACTAGAAAAAGACTAAGTGTGGTGGAATTTGATAAGTGCTTAAATTCATGTATTTTCATATATCAATTCCTTATATTTTTATGCTTAGTTCCTTGAAATCCTTGATAGTTTACTATGATTTCGTGTTTTGTGTTTTGTAGGTGTTTTGGAAGCTAAAGATTGCTATGGAGTTGAAAAGAATGAATTTGGACAAGAAATAAAGCTTCAAGAAAAAAGGAAAGCTGACTGCCTATCAAGGAGATACTATGTGGCTAAACCTAACCTAAACCTTCCATAAATAAACTAGTTGGAAAAATCCCTAAAAGAGGGCTAGCGATAGCTTTTATTTGACCTAGACGAAGTTCAGCCGCCACCTTTAATTTATCATGCATGGGATGCTTTAATTTGATAAATACACTTGCTAAAATATGTCTTTCCTTGTTAAAGTAGGATTAGAGGCTGTCAACTTGCATTAATTGCAAGAATCTTTCCTTAAAGTTAATCCTTGTCAAGTAGGAGATTTAAATCAACTATGACTTTCCTTATTTTTACATGCTTTCCTTATTAAAGAGTGCTTTGACTACAATTAATTCTTTTTTTCCTTAGGTGAATAAACCTTGGTTGCCAAGTATTCCTTATTTCCTTAAAAACCTTAAAGTCAGCAGCCACCTTTGCTTTAATAATTAACCTAACCGCAAGTCAACAAGGAGAATAAGGAAAAAGCCGTAACTCATTAAAAGGATGCCCTAGTTGCTGCCTATAAATAGAGACAATGGGGGGCTGCCGAATACACACTTCACCAAGCTTTTAGTTTCTGTTTTCTTCTTTGTTTGAGAGAGTTTGAGAGAGCAAGAGGCTGAATAATTAATATTCTTCTTCTTCTTTTTCTTCTTCTTCTTCTTATTCTTTCTTTCCTTAATTTTCTTATTTTATTTTTAATTTCATGTTTATGTTGACAATACCTATGCAAGGCTAAACTTTTCTTTGGTTAAGGGTGATTTTTAAAGCCCTAGCCATGTTATGTAATTAATTTTCAGATTCTATCCACAAGGTGATTGCACACAGTAATTGCGATCACTAGGTCATTGTCGTGCGGGGTTTGGATGTCCTTCAAAATCTTAAGGTCCAAACAAGTAGGCTCATCCTTCCATGTCTTTGGTTTCTTTTCACTGGACATGAGTATAGCACCCAATTTTGTCTAAACCCCTAAATCAGGTAAAATTCCTTGCTAATGATGTTTTAGAATACAGAAAAGCTCTTCTCATCCTGCAGGTGGTATTCCAAGACATTGTTTGAGAGGATAAGCATGAAAAGTCAATCTTGAAAAAGTCAACCCTGAAAAATTCAACTCCAAAAAGTCAACCACTAAAAAGTCAACCCATATACAAAATCAAGATTCAAAGTTTACTTGAACAATGGTGAAAGAATTTTGATAATCCGAGGTCTACAATGAAAGATATGGAGTTCGGAAGATGGGTTACTGAGATTTAGTGGAAAGAAAACCCTAGTTTAGAAAATTTGGGGAAAAGTGCTTAAACGATCAAATTGGTCGAAATTGGAGGCTCTGAATGGAATATAATCAATGACAATGGGTAATGGAGAGGCCATTTAGAAGCAAAACCGAAGGAATAGTCAATTCGGAAGAAAACCGGGAATTAGGGTTTTTGGTGAATTTCGGCGAAATTAGGGATAATTGCAAAAATGGCCCAATTCGATCAAATTAAAGCCCCTAATTGATGAGGAGTTAGTAAACAAGGACAGGCCAAGGCTCCGTTTGAAGTAATTCCGAGAAAAGAGCCGATTGGAGGGAAAACGAAAAAATGAGAAAATTCCCGATATTGGAGAGAGGAGAAATCAAATCGGAAGAGAATTTGGTCGTAAAAATTGGGCGTTTCTAGACCAACTCCAACTCAATATATAACAAAGCACAGAAAAAAAATGTGGAAATCAGATTTGTTTTGAGTAAAACCGAGGCTTCGAAGGTTAGATGGCAAACTTGGAAAATCCGAGAAAAATAGCAAATGAGCTCGACAAATTACCAAAACTTCCAAATCTCAATATTATTTCATTTGGAAGAGATTAGTGAAGAAAAATCCGGAATCGGAGGTCGTTTGCAAAATGGCAAATTCTGGGCCCAATAAGTTGAAATTCCAGAAGATAAATCCCCAAAAAATAGCAAATGAGCTCGGAAAATTATGAAAACTTCCAAATCACAATTTTAAATTATTTGGAAGAGATTGGCGAAGAAAAATCCGGAATCAGAGCTCGTTTGCAAAATGGCAAATTTCGGGCCTACTAAGATGAAATTCTAGAAGATAAATCCGGGAAAAATAGAAAATGAGCTCGAAAAATTATGAAACTTTTCAGATCTCAATTTTAAATTATTTGGGAGAGATAGGCGAACAAAAATCCAGAATCGGAGCTCGTTTGAGAAATGGTAAAAGTTCGGGTGCACTAAGGGGTAATTTTGGAAGATAAATCTGGGAAAAATAGCAAATGGGCTTGGAAAATTATGAAAACTTTTAGAACTCAATTTTATATTATTTAGGAAGTATTGGAAAAATAAAAATTTGGATTTAGAGTCCGTTTGCTATTTAATAAAGTTTGGAGGGCTAAAGTGCAATTTTACCGAAGAAACCGAAGAGGGCCTTTCTTGCATCTTAAAAAATAGAGAGTGGGATGGAATGTGAAGGGCCATTCAGCCAAGCCTAAGGGGAGGATGATTTTTTCTGAGTTCTTGTATCCAAAGGCCAAAATTAGATAGTAAGGTAGTTATTTGTTTTTACCAAGCCTTTGTAATTGTGCCACATGGTCCAATGCATGAAGAGGAAGGATATCAACATTGTGGTTACATATTATTGAAGAGCTATATTTGTTAGGGGCTGATCACTTAATCTAAGAGTGGTAATTTCATATTTTAAGCATCTTGGATTAGTGGCCTTTGGATCAAATTGGCTAGCAAAAAAAAATGACAACATCCTACACCAAGAGTGACCTTTCGGCTACCATTAAGAGGGGAGGGTTTTCATTTTGCTAAGGGTCTTTTGGCTGATCACTATTCATATTTGGGAGCAAATAACTAAGTGTTGGAAAGCAAAAAAAGTTTAGAAGAGAAGAAAGGCTTGGAAAATAGCTTTTAAAAGTAGCCTAAAAGCACCTAACTCTTGCATTTTCTTTCCTTTTCCATGCTTAATTTGCTGATTTTCCTTGAGATTTTGTGATTTCTTGTTGTTTTTGGTTATGAAATAAATGTTTTAAAACTTCTTCTTAAAGCTCCTATCTTATGTTTTCTTAAAAAATCAAGGAAAATACAATTTTTTTTCACCTATTTTCATATTGGCCGAATACTACATTGTTTGTGCATGTCTTGTGTTTGATCTATTTTTCATGTTGGTTATGATATATTGGCTTCTTTCCATGTTCTAACTGTTGAAAATAATCAAGATATGGAGCTTGTTTTTAACCTTCTTTATTTACTTACTATTATTTTGCTGATTTTATCATTTTATTTTCATGTCTACTTACTTTGTTTGCTATTTTTAATTTTCTGTTTTCTCCATGTTAAGTTGTTCATGCTTTGTGGTATTGCCATACTATGTGTTTTTGTATTTGCATCATGTTTGCATTTGCATCATGTTTGTTTGGTCTAACATGTTTCCTTTTAAGTCTTGTATATACTATGTCATGTGTTTGTGTTATTGCCATGCTAGGATTTCACCATCTTGATTAGTGACCATTCGGCTACCCCTATGTTTTTTGCCTTGTGTGTGCAATTTCATCTTGTTTAGTTGACATGCTTGCATTTCTATGCCATAATATTGTGTATTTGATTTACTATGCCATGTGTTTGTCTTATTGTCTTGCTCAAATTTTACATATCTTCTTGTGTCCATTCGGTTTCCATGGTGTTTGTTGCCTTGTACATTTGCATTTTTATCATGGTTGGTTGGATGCAATTTCATGTTAGGCATTAGGTCATCTTTTATGCCATGCATTTTCTATGTCATTTAGGCCTTAGATCATGCATTTCATGTATTTAACTTGTTGTTTGTTCATACATGTCATATCATACCACTTGATTTTTGACTTAAATCAATCAATGGCTCAAAGCCAAGGTCACATGAGCATGCTTGTGGAAAATTAAGAAATTGTCAAGTTGGATTATCTACTTTTGTGATTTTTTTTTTCATTAGGCAATCCTTGTCCAAATTTTTAGAAATTTTGCTACTGTTTGTAGGTCATTAGAGGAGTCTCCAATATTTTTATTCTGATTTTTAGAAATGTTTTTGGCTAAACAGTTTTTCACCTAGTGTTCTGACTTTCGTGATTTTTTTGGTAGATCATCCTTAGTCTAAAAATTAAGACAATTTTTTCCCATAGAGTTCGACATGTTTTGAGTCTCCCATAATTATTTAGATTTTTTTGACATTTGAAAAATAGGTTAAAAAATCACGTTTTAAAACTGGACAGAAAAGTCAGATTTGATTTCAAAAAGAAAATAATTTTCTGTTTTGGCTAAGGCATTAAAAGAGGGCTGATTTAGAATCTTAGCTACTGTACTAGGTTGATATCTAAGCCATTTTAATCCTAAAAAATAATTTTATAAAGCTCGGGTCAAGGGTGGTCAAGTCCGGGTTTTCAAAATTAGGAAAATTGAGCCTTTTTGAAAGGGAATTTTGGCCTAATGCTATTTTCATCCAAGAATTTTCAAAATTATTTTCAAACCAATCACAAAGTATTTTTGATTTTAGAAAATTTAATTTGATGTCTTTTCCTAAGGTAGTCGGATATCTTTTTAGGTATACAGATTTCCTTATTTAAAGGAAAAAAATACACTTTCATGCATTGCATTTTCCATGTCCATGCATATTATATGATATATGATTTTTGCTATGAATATTTTTATGGTAATGTTATTATTTTGATTTATATTTTATGGTGTTATATTGTTTGTTATATTGTTGTGAATATTTTATGTTATCCTATGTGTAGACACCTAATTTTGTTCGGACCACTAAAATAGGTATGTTTTCTTTCTAAATTGATGTTTTCAGAATGTAAAAAGACTTTTTTATCCTACAGGTGGTACTCCGAGACTTAGTTTAAGAGGGCAAGCATAAAAAGTCAAACTTGAAAAAAGTCAACCCTGGAAAATCAACCTCGAAAAGTCAACTACTGAAAAAGTCAACCCACTTTCAAAATCAAGATTTGAAGTTCAATTGAAAAATGGCGAAAGAATTTTGATAATCCGAGGTCTAAATTGAAAGATATGGAGTTCGAAAATTGGGTTATGGAGATTCAGTAGAAAGGAAACCCTAATCCGGGAAATTTGGGGAAAAGTGCTTAAACAATCGAATTGGTCGAAATTGAAGGTTTCAAATGAAAGATAAACACAGAATACGGGTAATGGAGAAGCCACTTGAATGAAAAACTAAAAGAATTAGGGTTTTTGGTGGATTTCGATGAAATTGGGAAGAATTACAGAAATGGCCCTACTCGGTAAGAATAAAGCCCCTAATGGATGAGGAGTGATTAAAAAAGGATAGCCCAAAACTCAGTTTGAAGAAAGTCTGAAAATCGAACTTGTTTTGAGCAAAATCGGGTTTCGGAGTCAAAAGGGCAAAATTGGAAAATTTGGAATAAATAGCAAATGAACTCCAAAAATTCTGAAAAATTGCAAATCTCATTCTTAAATCATTTGGAAGAGATTGGAAAAATAAAATCTTGATTCGGAATTCGTTTGCAAAATGGCCAAATCCCGGGTCTCCTATGTAGTAATTCAAGAAGATAAATCCCGAAAAAATAGCAAATGAACTCCAACAATTCTGAAAATTTGTAAATCTCATTTTTAAATTATTTGGAAGAGATTGGTGAAAGAAAATCTTGATTCGGAGTTCGTTTGCAAAATGGCCAAATCCCGGGCTCCCTATGTAGTAATTCAAGCAGATAAATCCCAGAAAAATACCAAATGAGTTCCAAAAATTATGAAAACTTCCAGATCACACTTTTAAATTATTTGGAAGAGATCGGTGAAGAAAACTCTTGATTTGGAACTCGTTTAAAAATGGTAAAGGCAATTTTAGAAGAAAAAATCTAAATAAATAGTAAACGAACTCGGAAAATTTGAAAACTTCCAGAATTCAATTTTTTATTATTTTGAAAGTATTGAATAAAGAAAATTTGAATTTGGAGTCCGTTTTCCATTTATTTGCATTCGGAGGGCAAAAATGTCATTTTACCCAAGAAACCGAAAAGGGCTTTTCTTGCCTTTCAAAAAAATCAAACTTGAGTTGGAAGAAGGAGGGCTGGCCGACCAAGGCCCAAGGAGGGGAAGAAGGATTCTGATTTCTTAATCAAGAGGCCAAATATGAAGAGTTAGTTAGTGATTTTTTTATCAAGCCTTTGCAAACAATCCACATGGACCAATGCATAAAGATGGAGAGTGTCAACATAATGGCTTAAGATTTTTGAACAGCTGTAATTATGGACAGCTGATGGCATAATCAAAGGGTGATAATTTCATGTTTTAAACATCTTGGATCATTAGCCCTTGGATGAAAATTGGTTGGTGGAAAAATGAGAACATCTTAGCCTATGAGTGAGGGGGGTTCGGCCACTACATGAGGGGAGGATCATTTTCATTTTTAGCAACTCTCTCATTCTCGACTCTCTCTTGTTTTTGGTTGATTTTCTCTCTATTGTTGCAAAGCAAAAAGAAAAGTTTAGAAAAGAAAAGAAAGTTTGAAAAGAAAAAGCTTGAAAGATAGCTTCTAGAGGTTGCTTTTAGCACTATACTCTTGCACTTTCTTTGATTTTCCATTCTTGTTTTGCTGTTTTGATTACTATTTTGGTGAGTTTCTTTTGATTTTTCTTTTTAAATAAGTGTTTTTAATGTTCTTCTTTAAGTTCTTTCTTCATCTTTTCTTAAAAAAAGTTCTTGAATTATTTTCTTTTCCCCTTGTTCTTTGACATGGCCGAATGGCTTCTTTTTTTTTTTTTGTTATTGTTTTAGTTGCTGTTTTGCTTTGATTTTTCATGTTATTTTTTATATTAAATAAGTCTTGATGCTTTAAATCTTCTTCTACTACATATACTTTAAGCTCGTTTTAATTTGGTTGCTTGTTTATTTTCATTTATGAGTCTATTATCATGTTCTTGCATTTTTGATTTTCTGTTTTCAAAATATTTAAGTTTGTTTATGTTTTATATTTTGAAATCCATGTGTTTGTGAAAATGCTTGTTAAGTTTTCATACCTCTACTTTATATTTGCATGATTTCAATGTTATGTTTTATTTTAGAATGTTAGTGTATCAAGTGTTTGTGAAAATGCCATGCTCACTTGGAACATGAGGCCATTCAGCCACCTCATTTATTTTGCTTTGTGTGTGCATTTTTGCTATGTTAGTTGTTAGATTTGCATTTGCATGACATTTGATTGAGTATTTGGTTTAAGTATATCAAGTGTTTGTGAAAATGCCATGCTTACTTTGGACACGAGGCCATTCGGCCACTTCACATTTATTTGTTTTGTGTGTGCATTTTTGTTATGTTAGGTGATAGGTTTACATTTTCATGACATTTGATTGAGTATTTGGTTTAAGCATGCCTTGTGTTTGTGTTATTGCCATGCATATTTTAGATGTTAGGTTTGGCTTGTTTTGCCACGCATATCCATGTATTTTAGACTTAGGTTGCATTAAATATCATGCAAGTTCATTTAGGTCTAGGTCATTTTATTGCTGCCATGCATTTTTCATGACATTTAGGTTTAAAATCATGCATTTCATGCATCATATTTGCTGTATTTTTCATGTATTTCATGTCCATGCCACTTGACTAATGACTTAGGCCAATTAATGGCTCAAAGTCATGCTCTCTTGAGCATACTTGTGGAAAATTAAAGAGTTATTAAATTGATTATTCTACCTTTGTGATTTTTTTTTTTACTTAGCCAATTTTTGTCTAAACTTTCAAAAGTGTTAGCTACTGTTTTTGAGTCATTTAGAAAGTCTTAAATATTTTTACTTTGATTTTTAAATGATTTTATCAAAGTCAAAAATATGTTTTGGCAAAACAGTTTTTTCACCCAGTACTCGTACTTTCCTAATTTTTCAGGGTAGTCATATTTAATCAGAAAATTAAGCTGATTTGTTTTCGTGTATTTTTACATGTCCTGTGTCTCCAGTATTTTTTTTAGATTTTTTTTAATTTTTAAAAATAGGGTAAAAAATCATGGTTTAAAACTGGACAGTAAATTTGAAGGAAAATCATTTTTCTGTTTTGGTTAAGTTACTTAGAGGGGGCTGGTTGGAAAGTTTAGCTACTGACTTAGGATAGTTTCTAAGCCTTTTTAAACTCTAAAAATAATTTTTTAAGTCTCGGGTTAAAGGTGGTCAAGTCTGGGATTTTAAACTTAGGAAATTAGAGCCATTTAAAAAGGGTTTAGCTAAGTTTTTATTTTTAATCTAAGCTTTTCCAAAATTGTTTTCAAACAATCACAAAGTATTTTGGTTTTAGAATATTTAATTTGACATATTTTCCTAAGGTAGCCGGATATCTTTTTAGATATACGGATTTCCTTAATTAAAGGAAAAAATACACTTTCATGCATTATATTTTCCATATTCATGCATTATATAATATGTGATTTTTGCTATGATAATTTCTATGGTATTGTTATTATTTTGATTTATATTTTTGATGTTATATTGTCTATTATATGGTTTTGAATATTTCATGATATCCTATGTTTTTTATTTAGTTATTTTTGTCATATTATTTACCATATACTATGTTCATGCATTATTATTTTCATTTTTATTTTCATGCATATTATATGATAGCATTATTTTATATTTCATGTCATTTAAATTATATGCCATATCATTTATATTTGCCATGTCATTTAAATTATTTCATTTCATATAGAATATATTATGTTACCTAGGTCATTTCATTTCATGTAGAATATATTATGTTACCTAGGTCATTTCATTTCATTTAGGATAATATGAACATTTATATTTGCCATGTCATTTAAATTATTTCATTTCATATAGAATATATTATGTTACTTAAGTCATTTCATTTCATGTAGAATATATTATGTTACCTAAGTCATTTCATTTCATTTCATTTAGGATATATTATGTCATTTAGGATATTTTATTTCATTTAGAATATATCATATAACTTAGGATATTCCATTTCATTTAGAATATACTAAGACATTTAAATTATATTATATCATTTAGGTTGCATTATATTATTTAGACCTTGCTATGTCATTTTATTTTTGTCATACATATTCATATTTTTTAAAATATTTTCAAAAAGGTAATGATTTTCAATAAAATAAAGATATTCCCGAGTTAAAATAATTCATGAGTTCTCTGCCGGGTTTGCTGGGGAGAATATCATCAATTATCATTAATAATGGAATATCTTCTTTAAATAAGAATGATTCGAAAAGTTTTCCAAACTAATAAAAATTTCTCTATTTTGCCACGTTTGTTGGGGAATATAGGAAAATTTTGAATTTATAAATTCCGGATCATTTTCAATTAAAAATGGAATTATTTTTTTTAAATTGAGAATTAATTTGAAATACTAAATTTAAAACCAACTTTTTACCGAGACTTGAGATAACACACGATTAATAAGGTACCCATTTATACGGGCGTTGTGGGGGTGCTAATCCTTCCCCACACGTAACCGAGTCCTGAACCCATTTCTTTGATTTTTTTGGTTTTAAAACGCAGACTTGAAATTGGTTTTAAAAATATTTTAATTAATTTTAAAATATTTTATAAAACCGGTTTTAATAGGTGGCCGATAACACCTAGCTAAAGAGATTGGTGGCGACTTCATGTCTTTTTCAAGGTCATTTTCAAAACCTTCATTTTTCTAGAGGAATTAAGTCGACTTTTTCTCGGTTTTTCATGTCACGCTTAACGAATAATAAAGTCTTGCGATGAGACTTGTTATTTTTTTAGGTTGCGACACTATGTTTTTTGCTTAGTCATTCATTTTTGTCAGATCATTTAGGATTTATTATGTTCATGCATTGTTTTTTATTTTCATGCATATTTCATGATAATATTATTTTATATTTCATGTCATTTCATGTTATTAATTATATTGCTATGTCATTTAAATTATGCCATGTCATTTAGAATATATCATGTCACTTAGGTTATATCATGTCATTTAGAATATACTATATTACTTAGGTTATATCATGTCTTTTAGAATATATTATGTCATTTAGAATATACTATGTCACTTAGATGATATCATGTCATTTAGGTTATATTATGTCATTTACATTTTGCTATGTCATTTTCATTATGTCACACATGTTCATATTCATTTTTTTAAAATCTTTTAAAAAAGATAATGATTTTCAACAAAAATAAAGATATTCTCGATTTAAAATAATTCGTGTGTTCTTTGTCGGGTTTGCTGGGGAGAATATCATCAATTATCATTAATAAAGAAATATTTTTCTTTCAAAAAATGAGAATGATTCGGAAATTTTTTCAAATAAATAAAAATTTCTATATTTTGCCGATTTTGTTGGGGAATATAGGAAAATTTTGAATTAATAAATTTTGAATTATTATCAATTAAAATAGAATTATTTTTCTTTAAATTGGGAATTATTTTAAAATACCAAATCTAAAATTGACTTTTTTACCGAGACTTGAGATAACACACATTTAATAAGGTACCGTTTTATACGGGTGTTGTGGGGGTGCTAATCCTTCCCTGCACGTAATAGACTCCCGAACCCGCTTTCTTTGATTTCTCTGGTTTAAAAACACAGACTTGAAATAGGTTTTAAATATATTTTAATTAATTTTAAAATATTTTACAAAACCAGTTTTAATACGTGGCTGATCACACCTAGCCAAAAAAGATTGGTGGTGACTCCCTGTCTTTTTTCGAGGTTGTTTTCAAACCCTCATTTTATTTCAAGAGGAATTAAGTCATCTTTTCCTCTATTTTCCCTAATGTCACGCTTAACGAGTAAAAGTCTAGCAATGAGACATGTTATTTTTTAGGTTGCGACAATAAGGATGTGAATCTTGGCGTGTCTATTCCGCCCTGATGAGGTCGGCCCCTTGAGGAGTTTCCTCCTGTTATGACATGAATCACGCCAGCCCTTAGCTCGGTCTCTTGAGGGCGTGGCTCTTGGTTGGCCTGCATAGGCTCGGCCTGGCGAGGTCCCTTATTGTCCCATGGCTCTCTCGCCCTCTGTTCATTGCGTCCTTCATGCCTTCCTCCATGATTCCTTTGACTGCCTCCTTTTGGACTCTCGGAAGTGACCTCTCTTGATAAGATCTTTAATCTGATTTTTGAGCTGGATACGATCTTCAGTATCGTGTCCGCGATATTTGTGGAAGGTGCATGGGCTATCTTCGTGACTGACCCTCCATATGGGCTAGTGAAACACTTCCGGAGTATAAAGTACCTAAAGCCTTCGTGATTGATCCTCCGTATGGGCTTAGGAAAATATACTCTAACGAATTGAACCCGCTTTTATCGGGGTGCCTTACTAGCCTTCACAGGCGATAGTGAGGAACAATTCGGGGCCTTTAGAATCGATTCACCTTCATATAGTGAACTTAGGCAAAGCCATGTCGGATTTTCGTTAGATACCCGAAGCTAAGAACACATGGAGGAACATTTCCAACCTTTTACCATCTTTCTATATTTTAGATTTTATTAATTGGGTGATGATGAACGAACATTATGTCGTCCGTAATAAGCTTGTTATTTCATCACAAAGGCGTCGTAATGTCGAAACTCTGTTAAAATTTTCAGGACAATTTTGTTTGATGAGCATGTTGTTATTTGTTTCATACTTGTAAATTCATTTCCTTACTAATTTATTTCTTTTTTGTTTTGTTTTCTTTGACATGCATCATTGACACCATCATGCACTTGAAGTTTATTGGCCTCGGGATAGTCACCAACCTAAAGGACTTTCATGGAGTGTTAGATTATTTTAGTGATAGAAGATCATGTAGTAGTTAGGGCACGGTCAGAAAAAGATCAGAGGGAGGATGGTGATTACTTAAAGAAAGGTTATGTGTCAGTGTTGCCGGAAAGGGTAAAGGGGATCTTAGACAAAATAATCTCTGAGGGTTAGCCAACATTTGGAATCAGTGGAATGTTTCAGAAAAAAAAAAGCCTTCACCAAGAAATATGGAGATATTGCACTTTTAATTCCGATCAGGGTCAATAGCGGGTTGATTCAAGCCATGGTACAGTTTTAGAATCCTGCTTATAGATGTTTCACTTTCAACAAGGAGGATATGACCCCACTTATTGAAGAATACTCGACACTATTACGTATTGAGTTTCCTAATCCAGATCGGGTGTATTTGAAACATGTGAAACCTTCAAGTTTCAAGAGAAAAGTGGCTAGGATTACGGGAATGGATACAACATAGGTTGAGAGTCATGTGGATAAAAAGCAAAAAAACATGGATGCATTTCATGGGAGATTCTCCGACAATTAATATTGAGTCACTTTGATAAAGAAAAAACCAAGGACATCTTTGCTTTAGCCATCTACGGGTTAGTTATCTTCCCAAAGATATTTGGTCATGTTGATGTGGCCTGTTTGATCTCTTCCAGAAGTTGGAACAGAAGATCAACCCAGCTTCGGCCGTCATAGAGAAAACTATCCGATCTTTGAATTTTTGTAAAAGGGAAGGACAAGGGAGATTTAAGGGATGTATGCAACTTCTCTATGTTTGGATTAAAAGTCATTTCTGGAAGATAAAGGAGGTTTCCTTCAAACCGTACATGAAGTCCCTAGTACCGATCAATGAATTCCTTACAAAGGATTGGCCCGAAGACAGAAATGAAGAGCAATGGATCAACATGTTCCGGAATCTTAAAGGTGAGATGGTACTTTGGAGTGCTCCGTGGATGGTTCCTATGCCGATCATGTATAAATGTGGGGACAACCCGAGGGTTCCACTGCTTGGAATTTAGGGAGCCGTGAGTTACACACCTCTGTTGGTGCAAAGGCAGGTCGAAACTTGATAATTCACACCCGCAAGTCTTAAACTAGGATTATCAGAGTTTACTTATAGAGATGAGGGGTACTCTGGAAAGGTGCGGGCAAAAATTGAAGCATGGAAGAAGACTCATTGAATAAAAGTGGCTCGATATGCCGACATCGTCGCATCCGACTACCTGGTATGGGAGAATTGAGGGTTAATGATAGATTGTTGACATCTGATGGGGAAGAGGTTCAATTCATGAATTCACCACCAAAGGAAATTCCATCGGAGCTAGAATTTGCAAGGTCAGAATTTGGAAAAGAGAAGACCCAAATGAGCAAAGAGATTGCCCGACTTCAAGAAGAGATCGAGGACTTGAGAAATAGAGAATCAGCTCGGGAAAGATATATGGAAAAGGTCAAAAGAGAAAAGGACACCGACAGGGGTGATTTTAAGGAATTACACTTGGAAAATAAAAGGTTCTATTTCGAGCTCAGATTTGAAGGGACCATCAAAACTTCCGGGGTATGGGAGAAAGAAGTCAAAAACCTCAGGAAAGAGAATAGTTATTGGAAAGAGAGAGCGAAGCGTGAAGAAGCCCGAGCCGACAAACTTGAGCAAGAGAAGCAAGCTAGGGAAAGCCCACACAGTGTTGTTTCTGCTGATACATCAAGGTGCCAGTTGGAGAGTGAACAAGTACGGGCCAGATTGAAAGGCAAGGCAATTCAAAGGGGGACTCTGTGAAGGAGAGCCCAAGACCCGAGGGGTTACTCCAGAACCAGTGCTTTGTAATGACATTTTGAGATAGGTGGGCAAAGTTTTGGATTGCTTTAGGCAGTGATCTTGTTATATCTTTGATTTATTTAATTCCAGAAATCAATGAAAGACCGTTTGATTGAAATTATCCCGGGGCCAATACTTTCAAATTCATTCATACCTTTATTTGTATTTATAATCATTTATTTATTCTTTCCTTTATATATTTGTGCTTTCATACATTTATTCATATTTATTATCATTTCATTCATTCTTTTATATTTATTCATTCATATTCATGTATTTAATCATTCATTTATTCATCCATTTACATTTAGTCATTCATTCCCTTATAATAAAACATAAAGAATGTGTTAATAAATTCTAATTCATGGTTTCTTAAAACTTAAGGTAAAATTGGGCACACTCCGAAAGAATCGAATTTTCGACATTGTTATAACACTAGATCTCAAGCCAAAGTTATGGAGAATGACCAGCTTGCCCATATTGAAAGAATGGAATGAGTTTAGAGGGAACTACAGGTGCAACTGGCTAAGTCTCAGGAGGAATCAAGAGAACAGATGGCTAAGCTCATGGAAATGATGAATGCCATGCTGAGGCAAAGGGGGACGGGTGAGAATTCAGTTATAGGAAAAGGGGTGGTGAATCAAGAGAGTCGACCTGAAGTTATGCAATTGAATGGCCAAACAACACAGAATGCTGGAAATGAGCTTCCAACAGGGGCAGCGTCCTTCGTATATATTCAACCAATGGCTGAAACACATAATTATGCTCCTGGAAAGGTTAACATTGGGGCTGACCCAACTGATGTTGTTGATGTTCCGGACTTTGAAGAGCTTGTTGAGAAGGAGAAGGCAAAGATGGCTGAACTAAAGAGGGTTGACTCTGTAGAATCTCAAAAAAAAAAAAAAATCAGTAGTTGGAAGAGAGGCTAAGGGCGGTAGAAAGGGCAGAATGTTTAGTAGTCTGGATGCCAAGGAGATGAGTTTGGTACACGGCCTGGTAATTCCTCCAAAGTTTAAAGTGCCAGACTTCGAGAAGTATAATGGTGTCATAACGTGCCAAATGTGAATTTAGCAAGCTAGACACAAACATGGAGTCGCCACTAATCATCTAATCTAGGTGTGATTAGTCACCTTTATGAATCTATCCAATTTAAAGTAATCCTAAGCTTAACTAAGGCACCTTAAAAAGAATAGGTTCTGGTCTACTTATCAGAACTAGGTTCGGGAGTACGGTTACGTGTGAGGAAGGATTAGCACCCTCACAACGCCTATCTAAGAGATAGTACCTAATTAGTCTTGTGATACTAAAAAGATAGCACCCTCACAAATGGTCTTGTCTATCCTATCTTCATTTTAAGTTAAAAATATCGAAAATTGTTTTTAGGTCTCTCTTCCATCAATCTGGAGGAATTGCTAAAAAATATTTCCTCACCTCGAGAGTATTCAAAAGAAATTGATCTTTCCATTGAAGAGGCTCCGTCATCCGAAAAAAATTAAATTTTAATTCTAAGTCTAATCTCATAATTAAAAACTTGCAATTTTATTTACGTTTGCTCAAAAATAAATCTCGATCTCGATATGGAAGACCTTTAAAAGACTTTTCTCACCTAGAAATTTCTTGGGAATCAATCAAACGTGATTTCTTTGAATTTCGTCATTGGAAGAAATCTTAATTTATCCTTAAATTTAAATTAAACATTGATTATGGAAATTATGACTCAAAAAAATTTATTGAAAATTAATTAATTTAAAATAAATAAATTTCAACCTTTTTATATCGAAAATCATCGCTTAAATTTTTTTCATCAATCTGGAGAATTTTTAAAAGAGTTCTCTCACCTAGAAATTCCTTGGAAATCAACCAAACGTGAACTCCTCGGATTTCATCATTGGAAAAGATCTTAATTTATTAATTTAAAAAATAATCAATCATCAATTAAAAAAACTTTTCTTATTAATAAATAAATAAATAGTTAATAATAATAAAATATACTTAAAATATAATAATAATATAAAATATAATAATAATAGTTAATAAGATAATAGTAGTAATTAAAATAAATAATAGTTTTTTTTATATAAAAAATAATAGTTAATAAGTATCTAATAATAAATAATTAGTAAACAACTAATAATTAGCTCAAAAAATAAACCTGCAAAAAAAAAACTTAAAAATATCATTAGTAATAATAAATAATAATCTAAAAAAATGTTCCTAATAAAAATAATAATAAAAGAAAAGGAAGCAAAAAGAAATAAAGGAAATAACAAAACAACACAACCAGCAAACGTGTTGGGCCCAGGCGCGGGCCGACCCGACCCTTTGCTGGTTCTCTCATTCAAGTTCAATTTTTTTTTTTCATTTTTCTTACCTTTCTAAAAAAAACCTTCTCTTTTCTATCAACTTCTTCTTCCTAAAGAACACCAAGAACACCAACCCAGAAAATTTCCAGATTTTTGGTCACTGCTTGCTGCCGCCACCGCTGCTTCTCGTCGTCGTCGCTTTCATCGCCGACCTCGACCGTCGCCGTCGGTCACCAGGCTCAGAAAAATCCCAAAAAATTCCTTTCGATCTCCTCTTTCCAAAAATCAACTTAGTTTTTCCCAAATCTAACCCGACAACCCTAGATCTGAGTTTGAAAATCGCAACTTCAACCTCTCCGATCTCCACCATTGGCCGTCGAACGATCACCAAACTTCAATCTAAGCTTCGTCTAATTAAAACAAAGATTTCCCACTAAACACTCTTCAAAACAAATCCTAGAGCTAAGAACCCCCAAATTTCGAATCTACTAGCTTTTTTTTAAAAAAAAATAAAAATTTTCTTCTACCATCCTTGCTTAATAGCTCCGAAAATTCTATGATTCTCTGATGTCCTTTTTGTACGTGAGGCTAGGTCGTTTATATAACAAAAGAGTGGTTTTAATATACTTAGAAGTCTCAATCTGATCAAGAAAGGATTTTTGTTCTAACCACAACTCCTAGAGTCCAAGTTTAATCCAAAGAAGAGTCTTAGTTCAATCAAACTTGGTTTCAATTTTTTATTATTTCGAATTTCTCCTTTTTTATTTAATTTTTTGATTTTCTCTTCTTTTTTTATTGTTAAATTCAAAAATAAAAATAATTATTTACAAAATTTAAAAATTAATTAACTAATTGACCCGGGATAAAATTCGGTGTCTACAAATGGGACTACCAACCCATCAACACACCTAACCATGTACTGCCAAAAGATGACAGGACATGATGACGATGAAAAGCAGCTCATCCACTGCTTCCAGGATAGTTTAACGGGTTTTGTAACCCATTGGTATAATCAGTTGACCCGGACTAAGATCCCTTCTTGGATGGATTTGGCTAGGACCTTGATGCACTCAAAAGAGTATATCTTTAATTAACCTTACACTAAAAAGATCAATTGTAAGTATAGTATTTAGCAAGGGTCGAGTCCTCAGGGATTGGGTTTTAGTTTAAGAATTAATAGTCTAAACCCTAAATTCAATGAAAACAAAATAAAATGGGAGGTTTTTAAAATAAATTTAAACTAAAGACTTATAATCAAAGAAGAAAGCAAGTAAATAAGAAGTAATCAAATATGAGAAAAATATGGTTAAGGTTTCATTCTCCACCACTAGACATCATTGAGAATCAATAATCAGATCTATCAACATCAATTAGCTATCAAAGTTAACAACCGTAGATAACAACAAGTTATGTTACCCCAATCTTTCCTTAGTTCGTCGTTAAATAGAACAAGCTCTCTATTTAATCTCTAACTATCAAACAACCTAGAATAAGCTCTCTAAGTTCAATTTAATAGTAGCTTTATGATGAGAAAGATAGGTTGATCTAAGCAACAAACACATAAGCTCGGATTGTTCAACTTAGGTTATGTTCCACTTTGCAATTAGAGAAAACTTGACCATAATCATTAATCAAAAATTGCCACTTATGAATAGGAAATCAAGATAATTACACGGATCAAGACTCCTAAACTAGCAATAGATAATTATCAAGATCTATCTAGTTGATCACCCTAAATAAATCAAAACATCATCATGAACAATTTTAATGGAAAAACATAAGCAACTTTGATAGAAAACAATGATAGATAGATTCTGAAAATTAATTACATAACATGTCTAGGGCTTTGAATTCACCCTTAACCAAATAAAAGTTTAGCCTAACATAAGCATGGATAATATATACATAAAACTAAAAAGAAAAATAAAAGAATGGAGAAGAAGAAGAATAATAATGACGATCCTTGAGTCTCCTCAAAAGATGTCTAGTTTGTGGCTCAAAAGATGGTATTTATAGAGCTTTAAAACCCTGAGAATAAGTCTTTGCCGCATAAGTAAGCCTGGAGGTGCAAAAATCAAGTTTTTGCCTTTTTTTTTTTTTTTTCAGATTTGCGATTAGGGTTTTTCTGGCCGCAGGGTTCTGTAGGGAGATCTTCTAGGGCCATTTTGAATGCCCGTTTCTTATCCGATTTGGGCCCATAATGTATCGTTGGAAAGATAATAAAGTCAACTTCAAAAGTCAAGAAGGACGTTTCTTCAAATAAAGAATCTAACATTATGTTTTCCTTACAACAAGATCCGGAGGTCAAATCCGCCTGATTGCTTTTTAACCAGAAATTGATATTTTTGACACCCAAGTCTTCTTTCATCTTGTGATTATGATTTTGTAAGCTCTTTACCATCATTATTGACATATTTTGACTTCATTCTCCTTATTGTACCTAAATTTCAAAAACATATTATAAGTAAACAAGATAAAGATCGAAAACATAACAAAAACTAAAGGTAGAAAGGCATAAAATGTATATTTTATGAGCTTATCAAATACCCCCACACTTAGCTTTTTGCTAGTCCTCGAGCAAAACAAAATAAAAATAAAATAAGAAAATCTAATCTAATCCACTTTCGTAGGAAATCACTGTGGCACTTAGCATGTGACACAAGCCTTTAAACCCCTAGGTGTCTCTAGTGGACGAGTTTAGTCTCGTGAGGGTTTACTAGGACGATACCCACAAACATTGAAGACATAAGAAAAACTAAAAAAAAAATAATAATAATTACAACTAATCCTTCCAATATAAATTAGAGATAATCATTGGACAAGTCTTATAAACTAATCAATAGCTTAAAGAAATTCACAAAATCTTGCTTGAATGTAAATAGTTTGAGTTAAGCCATATTAACATAACATATTTCAATCAAAATAGTGCATTTTCAAACTTAATCTCAACTTCTCACTATACTCTCATGATTTTCACTCTTTAAAGTAGTGGTAAAGTGTTTACACTCAATCAATCTCATGAAAACAGTTCTACCATATGCTTGCTTGTCCACCTATTATCCACTATTTAGATCATGCAACTTCATAAATCAAAAGGTCTTTATTCAAGGTTGTAATGGGGCCAAAGGGATATAATGTGGTTAAAGAATAAAAGATAAAAGATATTACAAAGGTTCCAAAGACTTCATAGAATTTAGAGACAAAATAAGATTTTGCAAATAAAACTTTCTCAACATTCCTTGGAAGTAAATAATCACATAGGCTGAATATTTCATGTTGAGCATTTGCTTCATTCTAACCAACCTTGTAACATTCTTTTTCTTTTCTTTAACCAAAAGTTCAACATATGATTCAATTTTTTTTTTCATTTTTTTCATGGGCATATATTTTTACAGTGTTCCCTTTTCTTTTCTCTTGACTTTTGCCTCTCTTCTCCCCCACACTTATCTTTTGTTCTAACCCAAATTTTCAAAAAGTATCCCTTGTTTTTGCAATATGTCTCAAACATTCTAGTCCATCTTTAGAACAAGGGTAAAGATATAAATGTGTTTAGGCTAGGTGTAAGATGTGGTTCCCAAATAAATAGCATATTCAATGTAGGCTTAAATTGGTTCACTAGGGGAAGTTCTCTTGGAACATCAATAAGGAATGGCTGTTTGGCCCTGGTTATAATTCTAATGCCTCTATCATTTTCATGTTATCACATGTATCAATATAGTCTCAAACGGTTTAAAGCAAGTTTTAGAGAATCATATAATAAGAGCACTCAAGAAGAAAATTAGATTGATATGTATAATGCATCAATTATATAGGCTTGAAACTCACAAGGATGATTGTACAAGTCAATTTTAAGTCTAAACATGCTTCTTTCTCAAGCAACATATCATATCAAATTAGCTCATAAAAATTAGTATCAAGCTTAATTCTCATGAAAATCTTCTCACTAATAACCAGTTTAGACCTATGCAATTCATATCTCATCATTGTATTAAAAAGGAACTAAAACACACTAATAATAATAATAATTATTATATTAAAGACTCATAAAAAAATAATAGCCAAAAATAAAAGAAATCCTAAATCCTTCCCCCCACACTTAATTCTTACATTGTCATCAATGTAATGCTATTAACCCAAATGAAAGAATCATGTGTAAGAGAAAAGAACTAATAACATAAGAATAGTAGCAACTAAGACTCAAAACAAAACAAACTCATGCAACCTAAATAATCCTAAAATACTAAACAAAAAATTAACAAATAAACATAAAAAATAAAAATAATAAAAGAAAAAGAAAGAGAAAGAGAAAGCAAATTTGAATATGGCAAGTTAGCAATTTCTTCTTTAATTGGGCTGCCTTCACAATTAACACTTGAGTTAGTGTTTTGAACCTAACCAATACCCCTTCTTCGCTTTTTAGGCTTGTCAGGCTCATACATGAAATTTCCCAAATTTATGCGTTTGATAGGAAGCTTTCTTTGCACAACAGTGGATGCATTCTCCATTACATGTATTATTTCATGATCCTTTGTGGTGCATATCTCATCGAGGAATGGAGCATAAATTTATGCGTTTGATAACAAGCTGTTTAAGGTTTTCGGCATGTGTTGTTCATGTTCTTCCTCCTTGAACTTTGCAAATCTACTAGGAAAAGGTGGAGAAGAAACATTAGTAAAAAGTGGAACCTTAAACGTTACCTCAGGTGCCGAAGTACTCTCTTTCGGAATTGAAGCTTCATTATCTTCAATAGTTGATTAGTGTAATTAGCATAAGGATCTACTTCTTGATAATCTCCCGAGTAGCCATAATGAGTACGATTCCACCATCCCTCATTGTAAGTGTTTGAAAAGCATCATACTGTTGTCCTTGGAACCCTTGATGGCTTTGGTATTCTCCCACATCATAGGCTGGTTCAAAATTATCTTTTTGGTAGTATGGGCACCAATTGGTTGGATGATCCATCATGAAGCACACTCCACACTGCCTTGATTGTTGAATCTTACTTATGGCCACTTGTTGAACTATGGAGATGCGATTGTCTAGTTGGTTCTGAAGGTTCTGAAGTTTTGATGAATTTGAAAACAAAAACCTGTATGTACAAGAAAAATAAAATTAATCACAACTAAAAATAAGATTAAACCAATAAACTAATAAACTAAAAAAGCAATCCCCGGCAACGGCGCCAAAAACTTGATGCACTCAAAAGAGTATATCTTTATTTAACCTTACACTAAAAAGATCAATTGTAAGTATAGTAGTCAGCAAGGGCCGAGTCCTCAGGGATTGGGTTTTAGTTTAAGAATTATAAGTCTAAAACCTAAATTCAAAGAAAACAAAATAAAAGGGGAGATTTTTAAAATCAATTTAAACTAAAGACTTATAATCAAAGAAGAAAGCAAGTAAACAAGAAGTAATCAAATATGAGAAAAATATGGTTAAGGTTTCATTCTCCACCACTAAACATCATTGAGAATCAATAATCAGATCTATCAACATCAATTAGCTATCAAAGTTAACAACCATAGATAACAACAAGTTCTGTTACCCCAATCCTTCCTTAGTTCGTCGTTAAATAGAACAATCTCTCCATTTAATCTCTAACTATCTAACAACCTAGAATAAGCTCTCTAAGTTCAATTTAATAGCAGCTTTATAATGAGAAAGATAGGTTGATCTAAGCAACAAACACATAAGCTCGGATTGTTCAACTTAGGTTATGTTCCACTTTGCAATTAGCGAAAACTTGACCATAATCATTAATAAAAAATTGCCACTTATGAATAGGAAATCAAGACAATTACATGGATCAAGACTCCTAAACTAGCAATAGATAATTATCAAGATCTATCTAGTTGATCACCCTAAATAAATCAAAACATCATCATGAACAATTTTAATGGAAGAATATAAACAACTTTGATAGAAAACAATGATAGATAGATTCTGAAAATTACTTACATAACATGTTTAGGGCTTTGAATTCATCGTTAACCAAATAAAAGTTTAGCCTAACATAGGCATAGATAATATATACATAAAACTAAAAAGAAAATAAAAGAATGGAGAAGAAGAAGAAAAATAATGATGATCCTTGAGTCTCCTCAAAAGATGTCTAGTTTGTGGCTCAAAAGATGGTATTTATAGAGCTTTAAAACCCTGAGAATAAGTCCTTGCCGCACAAGTAAGCCTGGAGGTGCAAAAATCACGTTTTTGCCTTTTTTTTTTTCAAATTTGCGATTAGGGTTTTTCTGGCCGCAGGGTTCTTTAGGGAGATCTTCTAGCGCCATTTGGAATGCCCATTTCTTATCCGATTTGGGCCCATAATATATCGTTGGAAAGTTAATCAAGTCAACTTCAAAAGTCAAGAGAAAGTTTCTTCAAATAAAGAATCTAACATCATGGTTTCCTTACAACAAGATCCGGAGGTCAAATCTGCCTGATTGCTTTTCAACCAGGAATTGATATTTTCGACTCCCAAGTCTTCTTCCATCTTGTGATTATGATTTTATAAGCTCTTTACCATCATTATTAACATATTTTGACTTTATTCTTGATGCACCCAAAAGAGTGTATCTTATTTAACATTGCACTTAAAAAGAATCAATTGTAAACTATAGTGATTAGCAAGGGTCGAGTCCTCAGGGATTGGGTTTTAGTTTATAAGTTAATAGTTTAAAACTTAAAAACAAGTAAACAAAAGTAAAGGGGATTTTGAAATCAGATTTAAACTAAAGTTAACAATAAGAATGAGAAAACAAGTAATTAAGAAGAATCAAATATGAAAAATATGGTTAAGGTTTCATTCTCCATCACTAGACATCATTAAGAATCAATTTCATATCTATCAACATTAATTAGCTATCAAAGTTAACAACCGTAGATAACAACAAGCTCTGTTACCCCAATCTTTCCTTAGTTCGTCGTTAAATAGAACAAGCTCTCTATTTAATCTCTAACCATCAAACAACCTAGAATAAGCTCTCTAAATTCAATTTAATGGCAGCTTTATGATGCACCCAAAAGAGTGTATCTTATTTAACCTTGCACTAAAAAGATCAATTGTAAGTATAGTAGTTAGCAAGGGTCGAGTCCTCAGGGATTGGGTTTTAGTTTATAAGTTGATAGTTTAAAACTTAAATTCAAGAACAATAAAAGAAAAGGGGTTTTTGAAATCAGATTTAAACTAAAGTAAATAATAAGAATAAGATGCAAGGCGGTATAACCAGCCAATAAAAATATATATACTAAATTAGGCGGTATAACCAGCCAATAAAAATATATATACTAAATTAGGCGGTATAACCAGCCAATAAAAATATATATACTAAATTAGGCGGTATAACCAGCCAATAAAAATAAAACAAAGTTAATATACAAATTAGGCGGTATAACCAGCCAATAAAAATAAATATACTTTTAAAAATAAGCAAACTAGAAAAGTAAGAAAACAAGTAAGTAAGAAGAATCAAATATGAAAAATATGGTTAAAGTTTCATTCTCCACCACTAGACATCATTAAGAATCAATTTCAGATCTATCAATATCAACCAACTATCAAAGTTAACAACCGTAGATAACAACAAGCTCTGTTACCCCAATCTTTCCTTAGTTTGTCGTTAAATAGAACAAGCTCTCTATTTAATCTCTAACCATTAAACAACCTAGAATAAGCTCTCTAAATTCAATTTAATGGCAGCTTTATGATGAGAAAGATAGGTTGATCTAAGCAACAAACACATAAGCTCGGATTGTTCAACTTAGGTTATGTTCCACTTTGCAATTATTGAAAACTTGACCATAATCATTAATCACAAATTGCCACTTATGAATAGGAAATCAAGACAATTACACGGATCAAGACTCCTAAACTAGCAATAGATAATTATCAAGATCTATCTAGTTGTACACCTAAATAAATCAAGACAACATCATGAACAATTCTTGTAGAAGAACATAAGCAACTTTGATAGAAAATTAATGATAGATAGAATCTGAAAATCAATCACAAAACATGTCTAGGGCTTTGAAATCACCCTTAACCAAATAGAAGTTTAGCCTAGCATAGGCATTATAAACATAAAATTAAATAGAATATAAGAAGAAAATAAAAGAAAGAAAGAAGAAGAAGAAGAATATTAATTATCCAACCTCTTGCTCTTTCTAAATAAAAAGAAAACTAGAGAAAAGAAAGAAGAAGAAAACTTAGAGAATTTTGTTAAAATGGCTAATATCCTACCAATCTCCAATATGATCCCTTACAATCATCCAAGGCCCTCTATTTATACACATTTTGGAGGGCTAAATGACAAGAGACAAGCTTTACAAATTTCAAAGGTAGGTATATGACGATTTTGATCAGCCAACTTGATGGTCGATTTCGTCAATATTGGAGGCCTGATCGGATCACATGGTCTTCTAGAAAAAGGTTCCCCTATCAGTTGCGGAACCATAGCCGTTGGAATCAGCTCATTTGCTGATGTGGTGAAGCAGATATGGGCAAAATATGAAAACATGTCAGCACAGACGTCATTACACATCAGCCACCTTGATGGTCGATTTCTTCAATATTGGAGGCCTGATCTGATCACATGGTCTTCTAGACAAAGGTTCCCCTATCAGTTACGGAACCATAGCCGTTGGAATCAGCTCATTTGCTGATGTGGATAAGAAGATATGGGCATAATACGAAAACATGTTAGCACAGACGTCATTGCACATCAGCCAACTTGATGGTCGATTTCGCTAGGGAAAACGACTCCGTTTTAAGAAGTGTAAAACATGAAAAGGATAGATATGCCTCTTAGATTTGCATGGCTACAAATTTCAGCCTTATTGCTTCAGTGAAACTCGAGATATAGCTGATATGGCAAAAGGTGTCGGAACTGAAATTGAACTGGATTTGCCCTTAATTCTAGTAATCTGAAATCACTCAAAGAAACTTGTGAAAAACACCAAAATACATAAAAATATAAAAGATCATAAACACAATTAGACTAAACAATAATAACTCATATTTGACACAAAACATTAATAAAACATAACTAAAAACTATATAATTATACGAGTTATCACACCCCCACACTTAGATTGTTGCTAGTCCCTAGCAACGACTCAATAAAAATAAAATAAGAAAATCTAATCTAATCCATTTTCGTAGGAAATCACGGTGGCACTTAGCATGTGACACAAGCCTTTAAACCCCTAGGTGTCCCTAGTGGACGAGTTTAGTCTCGTGAGGGTTTACTAGAACGATACCCACAAACATTGAAAAACTAAAATATAAATAAACTGCATATACTAAAAATATTTACTCCTAATCCTTTCAATACAAATTAGATACAATATTTGAACAAGTCTTATAAACTAATCAATAGCTTAAAGAATTTCACAAAAATCATGCTTGAATGTAAATTGTTTGAGTTAAGCCAATATTAGCATAACATATCTCAATCAAAATATTGCATGTTCAAATTTAATCTCAACTTCTCACATGGGATACCCTCATGATTTTCACTCTTTAAAGTAGTGGTGAAGTGTTTACACTCAATCAATCTCATGAAAACAGTTCTACCATATTCTTGCTTGTCCACCTATTCTCCACTATTTAGATCATACAACTTCATGAATCAAGAGGTCTTTAATCAAGGTTGTAATGGGGCCAAGGGGTTTGTAATGTGGTTGAAGAACAAAAGGATAAAGATATCACAAAGGTTCCAAAGAGTTCATAAAGTTTAGAGACATAAAAAGATCATACAAAGAAACTTCTCAAAACTCTTTACAAGTACATAGTCACCTAGGCCGGATATTTATGTTGGGCCTTTTCTTCATTCGGAACAACTTTGTAACATCTTTTTCTTTTTCCCAAAATTCAAGAGATGATTCATATTTTTTTTTTGAATGTATTTGCCAGTATTCCATTTCTTTTTTTTTTTTTTTTTTTGACTTTTCTTTTCTTTCCCCCCCACACTTATTTCTTGTTTCTAACCCAAATTTTTAACTAAAAATATCCCTTGTCTTTGCAACTTGTCTCAAAACATGCTAATTCATCTTTGGAACAAAGGTAAAGATATAAGTATATTTAGGTTAGGGACAAGTTATGGTTACCAAAGAGATAGCTTATTCAATGTAGGCTCAAATTGGTTCACTAAGGGTGTGTTCTCTTGGAACATCAATAAGGGATGGCTGTTTGGCTCTGGCTAAAAATCCTAATGCCTCTATCATATTCATGTTGTCACATGTATCAATATAGTCTCAAACGGTTTAAAGCAAGTTCTAGAGAATCCTGTAATCATAAGAGCACTCAAGAAAGAAATTAGATTGATTTGTATAATGCATCAATCATTATAGGCTCAAAAACTCACAAGGATGATTATACAAGTCAGATTAAGTCTAAACATGCTTCTTTCTCAATCAACATATCATATTAACATTGGCTCATAAAAAAAAAATTGATATCAAGCTCAATTCTCATGAAAATCTTCTCACTAATAACTCTGTTTTAGACTTATGCAATTCATATCTCATCATTGTATTAAAAAGGAACTAAAACACACTAAAAATTATAATAAAGACTCATAAAAAAAAAAAATAGTAGACAAAAATAAAAGAAATCCTAAATCATTCCCCCCACACTTAATTCTTACATTGTCCTCAATGTAAGTCTATTAACCCAAATGAAAGAATCATGTGTAAGATAAAAGAACTAATAACATAAGAATAGGAACAGCTAAGACTCAAAACAAAACAAACTCATGCAACCTAAATAATCTTAAAATACTAAACAAAAATTAACAAGCAAACATAAAAAGATTAAAATCAAACTGACAAGGTGTGTCTCAAGTCTCCCTTACTCAGACCTTGTTCAGAATGAATACTTCTAAATTGCTTAAAACACAACAAACTTTTTTTTTTTTTTTTTTTTTTTTTTTTTTGAAAAGAAGAAATCAAACTGACAAGGTATGTCTCAAGTCTCCCTTACTCAGACCTTGTTCAGAATGAATACTTCTTAAATTTTTTTTTTTTTTTTTTTTTTTTTTTTAAATTAGCAAAATATGTCCCTTACCCCCTACTAAAATATGACATTGTCCCCAATGTCAAATTTTAAAGGTAGAATTTAGGAGATATTACCTGCAGAGGTTGCTAACCACTTATTATAACTGAGACACAACAAGCAAAATGTTAGATAATGTCACAAAGACAAAGTGCAATCCACTCCTTGCTCGTCCATATCTCTTTTTCTTTTTCCGAGCGTTTGCGAAACAACCGTAGCAGATAAACACTCATAAGCTTGGAGCTTTTTAAGTAAATCTTCAATGGTTGTAGCAGAAATTATGGTTCTCCTTGCCTCTGAAAACATGAATCCATTATCCACAGCATTATCTAAATATAAAAGCAAATTACTAAAATAACCATTAATATTAAGCAAACCAATGGGTTTCTTATTTGTGACCAAAGATGACCAAGAAGCCACGCAAGCTATTTCTTCCAATGTACCCAGACCTCCTGGTAAAGCAATGAATGCATCTGCAGAATGGTACATGATTGTTATCCGTTCAGGGACACTCCAGACTTGTATTTCCTTACCCACGGTAGGTCCACAAAAACTTGTGAATAGTTTTGGCACGATTCCTAGAACTGGACTTCCTCCGGTGTGTGCTGCTGTAGCGACTGCTCCCATTAAACCCGTACTACCGCCTCCATAAATCAAGTGGATCTTTTGTTGGGCAAGTATTACTCCAACTCTTATGGCTTCATCAGCGAATATGTTATTTTTCCCTGGATAAGCACCTCCAAAGACACAAATTTTTTTAATGCGCTGGGATGAAGTACTTTCCAATTTTTTTTTTTTTTTTTTTTTTCGAGTGCCTGAAAGAGAATGAGTACATGGTGTAATATATAGAGGACTGAGTAGTGAATCAGACAAGAGTAATAATGTCGCCGAAAGTGTATCTGACCTGTCAGAAGAAAATGTTAACCTAACAAAAGATTTTTGCGTGATTTCAGGAAGAAAATCAAAAAGAGAAGAAAAAATCAACCGTAAAAGACAAATAAAAAAAACGAGAATAATTACACAAATCGAACAACACGTAAATTAAAACAAAATAAAGTTATTGCAAATCAAACCAAAAGCTGAGAAGTCATTTATTGTAGTTGTGATTGTGGCTCACATCTTCCTCTGGTTTTACGTCCAGAAACGGCTTAAACGCCTTCTATGAGTCGAGGATATGCTTCCCATCCAGTTTTCTTACAAGCTGGCAAACAGGGTCTTTTAACATCAGATTCCCAAGATGTTGCCATTCCCTTTGGAATTGCGGCCATAAATCAAGAATTTCTCTTTGTACGTCTCCACTAGGATGCGTCTCAAGAGAAAGTTGGATATTACCCAAATTCTCCTTACTCAGTCCATCCTTAATGAATTCAATTTTATCATCTCGATTAGAGGACGGAATCCCAATAGAACGACATTTACCGTTACACGTCCATCGTGCACATTTGTGGCAATTTGAACTCATGCGCTTTGCTCGTCGCTTCTTTGCAAAAGTGCTTCTACCTGTACCTGGTAAATGCAAAACAGGAAGATATTCATCTTCACGTACCTTGGCTTCAATTAGCCAACGTATGTCGTCAGGAATCCCTTTGTGCATAAGCATTCTTAATCTCTCAAGTCGAACTTGGTAAAGCTTCAGTAAAATATTTCGAGGAAAAGGAGGAAATCGTTTCTGCAATCTTGTGAGAATATCATCCATCCTGAAAAAAAAGAATGAAAAAAAAAAATTTGAAAGAGAAATTGGAAGAGAAATTTATATACAATATCAGTTTTGTGGGTAGCTGATGGAACCGATTTAAATAATCACGGAGTACCGTTATCCGCCATTTAACCGGGGTTAAAAAAAAAAAATTTATATTTACATCTAGTTATTTTCAAAACAAGGATCAGAAAGAAAAACAACATAAAAAGACTCAAAAACAAAACACTCTAAATAAAATCCTAAATTCTTCCCCCCACACATAATTTTTACATTGTCCTCAATGTAATGCTATTATCCCCCAATGCAAGAATTATATGTAAGAGAAAAGAACTATTAAACAAAAAAAAAAAGAAAAACAATAAAAGCTAGAATGATGGAGAGTAAGGAATATGCAAATCTGATATAATAGATGCTCTCCATCCTTTTGGGTTGCCTCCCAAGAAGCGCTTGGTTTATTGTCCTCAGCCTAACTTAGACCCATGCCATTATTATTCAACATACTTTGGCTCAAAAAGTGGAAACTCCTCCACATCTTGTATTGGAAAGTTCTCATAGTAAGGCTTCAATCTATGACCATTCACTTTGAATGCCTTATCTGTTTTTGGGCTTTGGATTTCAACTGCACCATGAGTAAATACATTAGTAATAACAAAAGGTCCAACCCAACGAGAACGTAACTTACCTGGATATAACTTAAGGCGTGAATGGAAGAGAAGAACTTTTTGTCCAACAACAAATTCTTTTCTTGATATCATCTTGTCATGGAATGCCTTAGTCTTTTCCTTGTAAATCCTAGAATTCTGATAGGCATCATTCCTTATCTCCTCTAATTCTTGTAGGTCAAGTTTTCTTTTCTTTCCTATCTCATCCATCTCCATGTTGCATTGTTTGATAGCCCAATATGATTTATGTTCCAATTCAACCGGAAGATGACAAGGCTTACCATAAACAAGTCGATAAGGAGACATACCAATGGGTGTCTTATATGCTGTCCTATAAGCCCAAAGTGCATCATCAAGTCGTGAACTCCAATCCTTCCTATTTGGATTAACTGTCTTTTCAAGGATGGACTTAACTTCTCGGTTTGACACTTCAGCTTGCCCACTAGTTTGAGGATGATATGAGGTGGAGACCTTGTGTGTGATGTTATACTTCCTCAAAAGTGCTTCCATAGTCCTATTGCAAAAGTGAGTACCTCTATCGCTGATTATGGCCTTTGGCGTTCCAAACCTAGCCAAGATGTTAGTCTTGACAAAATCTGAAACAACTTTAGAGTCATTAGTCCTAGTGGATTTTGCTTCCACCCACTTTGAAACATAATCAACGGCAAGTAAAATATAAAGATTACCAAAAGAAGGAGGAAAAGGTCCCATGAAATCCATGCCCCATACATCAAAAATTTCAACAATAAGTATTGGAGTTTGAGGCATTTGATTTCTAGCACCTAAGTTACCAGTTCTTTGGCAACGATCACATGACTTGCAAAAGAGGTATGCATCTTTGAATATGGTAGGCCAATAAAATCCAGAATCAAGAACTTTCATGGCTGTTCTTTTGGATCCAAAGTGTCCTCCACATGCATAAGAGTGACAAAAGGTGAGAATAGATTGAAATTCAGTTTCGAGTACACACCTTCTTATAATCTGATCGGAGCAATGCTTCCAAAGGTAAGGATCATCCCATATATAGTATTTGGCATCACTCTTGATCTTATTTCTTTGAGCTTGTGTCAACTCTTGTGGCAACTTCTTGGTAACTAAGTAATTAACAATATCAGCATACCAAGGAGTTGTTGTTCTTATAAAAAGAAGTTGCTCATCCGGAAAGTTCTCATTCAAGGGTAGTGCATCATCTTCATGAACTAAACGGCTAAGATGGTCCGCAACCAGGTTGTCACTACCTCTCTTATCTTTTATCTCCAAATCAAACTCTTGTAAGAGAAGTATCCATCTAATCAACCTTGGTTTGGCCTCCTTTTTAGTGAGTAAGTACTTAAGGGCTGCATGGTCAGAAAATACAATTACTTTAGTACCAATTAAATAAGATCGAAATTTTTCTAAAGCAAATACAACAGCCAAAAGTTCTTTTTCAGTAGTGGAATAGTTCAATTGAGCATCATTAAGAGTTCTTGAGGCATAATAAATGGCATGTGAGGCTTTCCCAACCCGTTGGCCCAAAACAGCTCTAATGGCATAGTCACTAGCATCACACATGATTTCAAAAGGTACATTCCAATCTGGTGGTTGGATGATAGGAGCTGATGTCAAGAGTCCCTTCAATGTTTCAAACGCCTCTTTGCATTTATCATCAAAGTGGAAAACCACATCTTTTTGTAGTAGCTTGCAAAGAGGTAATGTGATCTTTGAGAAGTCTTTGATAAATCTCCTATAGAAACCTGCATGTCCAAGAAAAGAACGAACCTCTCTCACATTTGTGGGAGGTGGTAAAGAATGCATAATATCTATTTTAGACTTATCAACCTCTATCCCTCTAGAAGAAATAACATGGCCCAAAACTATTCCTTGTTCTACCATAAAGTGACATTTTTCCCAATTCAAAACAAGGTTAGTTTCCATGCATCTTTCAAGTACAAGTGTAAGGTTCTCTAGACATCTATCAAAAGAATCACCATAGACACTAAAATCATCCATAAACACTTCTATGATATTCTCTACATAATCTGAAAATATGCTAACCATACACCTTTGGAATGTAGCTGGTGCATTACAAAGACCAAATGGCATACGCCGGTATGCAAAAGTACCAAATGGACATGTGAATGTTGTTTTCTCTTGGTCCTCCGGAGCAATGGCTATCTGATTATAACCTGAAAAACCATCAAGAAAACAATAATGAGAATGGCCAGCTAACCTTTCAAGCATTTGATCAATAAAAGGTAAAGGAAAGTGGTCTTTGCGAGTTGTGGAATTAAGTTTACGATAATCAATACAAACTCGCCATCCTGTTTGAATCCTAGTAGGAACAAGTTCATTCTCATTATTTGTTACCACCGTTACACTTGATTTCTTTGGAACCACTTGGACTGGGCTCACCCATTTGCTATCCGAGATAGGATAGATCACTCCAACATCTAGGAGCTTCAGTATCTCCTTTTTCACAACCTCCATCATAGGAGGGTTCAATCTTCTTTGTGCTTCTCTTGTTGGTTTAGACCCTTCCTCTAACAAAATCCGGTGCATGCACATGGATGGGCTTATTCCCTTGATATCGGCAATTGTCCAACCAATTGCTGTTTTATGCTCTCTAAGCACCCGGATAAGTCGCTCTTCTTGCAAAGGTGTGAGCTCTTTGGCAATGATGACAGGTAGTGTGTCCTTTTCCCCTAAGAACAAATATTTCAAGTGGTTCGGTAGTGGTTTCAATTCTAAAGTTGGTGCCTGCAAAATGGAAGGTAGAAGTTTCTCATTAGATAAAGGCAAATCAATAAATGAAACATCAAACCTTGCATCTTTAGGTTGCAGCGAGTGTAAAGATTCTAGTGCCCCTTCCACATGGTCACTCAAGGCTAGTTTAGCATTCCCCATTCCGAGATGGTTGCTAAGGACTATTTCCACACTATCTTCACCATCTAGCTCATAAGCTTGCTGCACTAGTGAGTCAATTATATCAATATTAAAAACCATATGCACATCACTAGGATATCTCATGGCCTCAAAAATGTTAAAGCGAATTATTTCACCATCAAATTCCATAGTTAAAGTGCCATCATGTACATCTATTTTAGTTCTTGCTGTTTTCAAGAATGGTCTCCCTAATAGAATAGGTGTGGGATTAGAAGACATCTCATCTTCCATCTCAATAACATAAAAGTCAGCGGGAAAAACCAATTCATTAACCTGTACAAGAACGTCTTCTACAACTCCTCTTGGATAAGTGTTAGAACGGTCAGCAAGTTGTATTATAACACCGGTTTCCTCTAATGGTCCTAGATTCAATGAAGCATAAATTGAATATGGCATGACATTAATAGATGCCCCTAGATCTAGCATAGCACGCTCAAACCTGGTGTTGCCTATCTTACAAGGAATGGTAAACATACCTGGATCCTTGCATTTAGGTGGGAGTTTCTTTTGAAGAACAGCTGACACATTCTCCCCCACACTTACCTTTTCATTCCATTTCAACTTCCGTTTAGATGTGCACAACTCTTTTAGGAACTTGGCATATCTTGGCACTTGCTTGATAGCATCTAGTAAAGGAATGTTCACCTCTACTTTCCGAAAGGTTTCCAAAATTTCCTTCTCTTGCTCCTCCTTCTTGGACTTTTCTAACCTGCTAGGAAAAGGTGGAGGAGTTATATAAGAAGGAAAGGATGGTTTAGGAATTACCTTTTTTAGTGGCTCGTTGGGATGTGAAGAGGATGCCATGGTATTGTTCTCTCCTTGAGCACTATCATTTCGTGGTGTCTCTAGCTGTTTCCCACTTCTTAAATTTATAGCATTGGCATTCTCTCTTGGATTCACTATGGTTTGGGAAGGTAATTTCCCAGAATCCCTTGCTTGCATTTGACTCATGGTTGTTGCCAATTGCCCTATTTGAGTCTCCAAATTTCGAATACTTGTCTTTGTTTCCTGTTGAAATTGAATTGTATTAGTAGAAAGAGCTTTAACAAGATCTTCAAGAGAAGTACCTGAATTTTGGGTGGGTGGTAGTTGTTGTCGGGTTTGGTATGGTTGTTGCACTCTTTGCTGAAAACCCGGTGGCCTGTGGTCAAATGGTGGAGGAATAGTTTGTGATTGGTTCCCTCCATAATTGAAGTTTGGATGATCCCTCCATCCTGGATTGTATGTGTTTGAGTAGGGATCATATTTCCTTGATTGGTTCTGAAATCCACCCATGGCATTCACATGTTCATTGGTATCCTCTTGAAGTGTTGGACACATATCAGTTTGGTGCCCTATGTTTGAACATATGCCACAAGCCTTTATTTGTTGTATTTTACCTACAGCCAATTGTTGAACAAGAGAAGTCAGTTTATCAAATTTTTGTTCAAGGGATGATATACTTACCTCATTAACTCTCTTGGATTGTGGTGGTGGATCTTGTCTCATTGAGAACTGTTGAGAATTGGCTGCCATGTTGGAGATTAATGTTCTAGCAGCCCTGGGAGTCTTATCAACTAGAGCTCCCCCACTAGCGGCATCTATCATACTTCTCTCCATGGGCATGAGACCTTCATAGAAGTATTGGATGAGAAGTTGTTCACTTATTTGATGGTGTGGACATGATGCACAAAGTTTCTTGAACCTCTCCCAATATTCATATAAGGACTCTCCGTTGTATTGCCGAATCCCACATATCTCTTTCCTAATGTTGGCAGCCTTAGATGCTGGGAAATACCTTTCCAAGAATGCTTTCTTCAAATCATTCCATGTAGTGATGGTCCCGGATGGTAGATAGTAGAGCCATTCCTTTGCTGAATCAGCTAGAGAGAATGGGAAGGCTCTCAACTTAACTTGCTCTTCCGTGACCCCTGTTGGTCTCATGCTTGAGCAAACTACATGGAATTCCTTGAGGTGCTTATTTGGATCCTCTCCTGCAAAACCATGAAAAGTTGGGAGAAGGTGAATCAAACCAGATTTTAATTCAAAAGCTACCTCAAGATTAGCATATTCAATGCATAATGGTTGTTGACCCAAGTCCGGAGCGGCTAGCTCCTTGAGAGTTCGGTTGTCAGCTGCTGCCATCTCTCCTTGCTTCTCTTGGATGTTTTGGATCAACTCCTCGATTGGTTGTTGGTGAGAAGTTATAAATTCCCGAATTTTTCTAAGTCGTAAGTCTTTTTCGGGAGCTTGGAACATTCACTAATAAAAAAAATATAAGAAAGTAAATAATTAGAACAGAAAATAAGAATAAACCAATAAACTAATAAACTAAAGAAAGCAATCCCCGGCAACGGCGCCAAAAATTTGATGCACCCAAAAGAGTGTATCTTATTTAACCTTGCACTAAAAAGATCAATTGTAAGTATAGTAGTTAGCAAGGGTCGAGTCCTCAGGGATTGGGTTTTAGTTTATAAGTTGATAGTTTAAAACTTAAATTCAAGAACAATAAAAGAAAAGGGGTTTTTGAAATCAGATTTAAAATAAAGTAAATAATAAGAATAAGATGCAAGGCGGTATAACCAGCCAATAAAATATATATACTAAATTAGGCGGTATAACCAGCCAATAAAAATATATATACTAAATTAGGCGGTATAACCAGCCAATAAAAATAAAACAAAGTTAATATACAAATTAGGCGGTATAACCAGCCAATTAAAATAAATATACTTTTAAAAATAAGCAAACTAGAAAAGTAAGAAAACAAGTAAGTAAGAAGAATCAAATATGAAAAATATGGTTAAAGTTTCATTCTCCACCACTAGACATCATTAAGAATCAATTTCAGATCTATCAATATCAACCAACTATCAAAGTTAACAACCGTAGATAACAACAAGCTCTGTTACCCCAATCTTTCCTTAGTTTGTCGTTAAATAGAACAAGCTCTCTATTTAATCTCTAACCATTAAACAACCTAGAATAAGCTCTCTAAATTCAATTTAATGGCAGCTTTATGATGAGAAAGATAGGTTGATCTAAGCAACAAACACATAAGCTCGGATTGTTCAACTTAGGTTATGTTCCACTTTGCAATTATTGAAAACTTGACCATAATCATTAATCACAAATTGCCACTTATGAATAGGAAATCAAGACAATTACACGGATCAAGACTCCTAAACTAGCAATAGATAATTATCAAGATCTATCTAGTTGTACACCTAAATAAATCAAGACAACATCATGAACAATTCTTGTAGAAGAACATAAGCAACTTTGATAGAAAATTAATGATAGATAGAATCTGAAAATCAATCACAAAACATGTCTAGGGCTTTGAAATCACCCTTAACCAAATAGAAGTTTAGCCTAGCATAGGCATTATAAACATAAAATTAAATAGAATATAAGAAGAAAATAAAAGAAAGAAAGAAGAAGAAGAAGAATATTAATTATCCAACCTCTTGCTCTTTCTAAATAAAAAGAAAACTAGAGAAAAGAAAGAAGAAGAAAACTTAGAGAATTTTGTTAAAATGGCTAATATCCTACCAATCTCCAATATGATCCCTTACAATCATCCAAGGCCCTCTATTTATACACATTTTGGAGGGCTAAATGACAAGAGACAAGCTTTACAAATTTCAAAGGTAGGTATATGACGATTTTGATCAGCCAACTTGATGGTCGATTTCGTCAATATTGGAGGCCTGATCGGATCACATGGTCTTCTAGAAAAAGGTTCCCCTATCAGTTGCGGAACCATAGCCGTTGGAATCAGCTCATTTCCTGATGTGGTGAAGCAGATATGGGCAAAATACGAAAACATGTCAGCACAGACGTCATTACACATCAGCCACCTTGATGGTCGATTTCTTCAATATTGGAGGCCTGATCTGATCACATGGTCTTCTAGACAAAGGTTCCCCTATCAGTTACGGAACCATAGCCGTTGGAATCAGCTCATTTGCTGATGTGGATAAGAAGATATGGGCATAATACGAAAACATGTCAGCACAGACGTCATTGCACATCAGCCAACTTGATGGTCGATTTCGCTAGGGAAAACGACTCCGTTTTAAGAAGTGTAAAACATGAAAAAGATAGATATGCCTCTTAGATTTGCATGGCTACAAATTTCAGCCTTATTGCTTCAGTGAAACTCGAGATATAGCTGATATGGCAAAAGGTGTCGGAACTGAAACTGAACTGGATTTGCCCTTAATTCTAGTAATCTGAAATCACTCAAAGAAACTTGTGAAAAACACCAAAATACATAAAAATATAAAAGATCATAAACACAATTAGACTAAACAATAATAACTCATATTTGACACAAAACATTAATAAAACATAACTAAAAACTATATAATTATACGAGTTATCACTTTATGATGAGAAAGATAGGTTGATCTAAGCAACAAACACATAAGCTCGGATTGTTCAACTTAGGTTATGTTCCACTTTGCAATTATTGAAAACTTGACCATAATCATTAATCACAAATTGCTACTTATGAATAGGAAATCAAGACAATTACACGGATCAAGAGTCCTAAACTAGCATTAGACAATTATCAAGATTTATCTAGTTGGCCACCTAAACAAATCAAAACATCATCATGAACAAATTTAATGGAAGAACATAAGCAACTTTGATAGAAAACAATGGTAGATAGATTCTGAAAATTAATTACATAACATGTCTAGGGCTTTGAAATCACCCTTAACCAAATAAAAGTTTAGCCTAGCATAGGCATTGTAAACATAAACATAAAATTAAAGAGAATCTAAGAAGAAAATAAAAGAAAGAAAGAAGAAGAAGAAGAAGAATATTAATTATCCAGCCTCTTGCTCTCTCAAAAACAAAGAAACAAAGAAGAAATCAGAATTTGATGCTTGGGGAAGTGTCAATTTCGTATGCCCCCTTGGTCTCTATTTATAGGCAATAGCTAGGGCATCAAACAAGTGAATTTCAGCTCTCTCCCTTCAATAAATGCTGACTTGTGGCTAAAGTTAAGGAAAAGTGGCTGACTTTTGTGTTTTAAGGAAAGATATAAACCTTGGCAGCCAAGTTTGAATAAAGTAGGAAAGTTTTAGTCAAAGCACTCTTTAATGAAGAGAGATTATATTCTTGCAGCCAAAGTAAGTGTAAGGAAGGAAAGTCTTGGCTGATTTAATTCTCCTACTTTGACTAGGATTAGCTTTAAGGAAAGATACTTGCAATTAATGCAAGTTGACAGCCACTAATCCTTCTTTGGCAAGGATAAACTTAAATGTCAACTAGGGCATTAAGAAAAAGTTGTCATTTACGGCTAAGGATTTTTTTCTGCCACTAGGGTTTTTAGGGAGATATTCCAATGCCGATTTGGATGACCATTTTTATTCGATTTAGGCCCATGGCCAGCCGTTGGAAAGGTAATCAAGTTATCTTCAAAAGTCAAGAAGGAAGTTTCTTCGAATAAAGAGTCTAACATTATGTTTTCTTAGCAACAAGCTCCGGAGGTCAAATCTGTCTTCTTGCTTTGCACCAAGAATTTGATCTTTTTGACTCCCAACTCTTTATCCATCTTGTGATTGTGATTTTGTAAGCTCTTTAACATCCTAATTAACATGTTTTGACTTCATCTCCTCTAAAATACCTACAAAGAATAAAAACCTAGTAAAATGTCAAGGAAGTAAGAATCAAAGCACAAAGTATAAAGAAATAAAATAGGAAAATGTATGAAATTAAGCACTTATCAAATTCCCCCACACTTAATCTTTTGCTAGTCCTCGAGCAAAATCAAATAGACACAAGGTAAGAAAACCGAATCTAGTTCACTTTCAATACAACTTATAGATAATCATTGAACAAGTCTTATAAACTAATCAATAGCTTAAAGAGTTTCACAAAAAATCATGCTTGATAGTAAATGGTTTAAGTTAAGTTAAAATTAACATAACATATCTCAATCAAAATAGTGCATGTTCAAACTTAATCTCAACTTCTCAAATGGGATACCCTCATGATTTTCACTCTTTAAAGTAGTGGTGAAGTGTTTACACTCAATCAATCTCATGAAAACAGTTTCTACCATATGCTTGCTTGTCCACCTATTCTCCACTACTTAGATCATGCAACTTCATGAATCAAGAGGTCTTTATGCAAGGTTATAATGGGGCCAAGGGGTAATAATGTGGCTAAAGAATAAAAGATAAAGGATATTACAAAAGTTCCAAAGATTTTATAGAGTTTAGAGACATAATAAGATTCATACAAAGAAACTTCTCAAAACACTTTACAAGTACATAATCACGTAGGCCGAATATTCATGTTGGGCCTTTTCTTCATTCTAAACAACTTTCGAACATCTTTTTCTTTTCTTTAACTAGAAGTTCAAGAGATTATTAAAAAAAAAAAATTTTCACATGGGAATGTATTTGGCAATATTCCCTCTATTTTTCTCTTGACTTTTGCCTTTCTCCTCCCCACACTTATTTCTTGTTTCTAACCCAAAATTTGAATAGATCTTCCTTGTCTTTGCAATATGTCTCAAAACATGCTAATTAATCTTTAGAACAAGGGTAAGGATATAAATAAGTATATTTAGGTTAGGGACAAGTTATGGTTACCAAAGAAATAGCTTATTCATTGTAGGCTCAAATTGGTTCACTAAGGGGGATGTTCTCTTGGAACATCAATAAGGGATGGCTGTTTGGCCCTGGTTAAAAATCCTAATGCCTCTATCATATTCATGTTGTCACATGCATCAATATAGTCTCAACAAGGTTTAAAGCAAGTTCTAGAGAATCTTGTAATCATAAGAGCACTCAAGAAAGAAATTAGATTGATATGTATAATGCATCAATCATATAGGCTCGAAAACTCACAAGGATGATTATACAAGTCAGATTTTAAGTCTAAACATGCTTCTTTCTCAATCAACATATCATATTAACATTGGCTCATAAAAAAGTTGATATCAAGCTCAATTCTCATGAAAATCTTCTCACTAATAAATCTGTTTTAGACTTATGCAATTCATATCTCATCATAGTATTGAAAGTAACTAAAACACACTAAGAACAACATAAAAAGAATAAAAAACAAAACACACTAAAGAAAATCCTAAATTTTTCCCCCCACACTTAATTTTTACATTGTCCTCAATGTAATGCTATTATCCCCAATGCAAGAATTATATGTAAGAGAAAAGAACTACTAAACAAAACAAAAGAAAAACAATAAAAGATAGAATGATGGTGGAGAGTAAGGAATATGCAAATCTGATATAATAAATGCTCTCCATCCTTTTGGGTTGCCTCCCAAGACGCGCTTGGTTTATTGTCCTCAGCCTGACTTAGACCCATGCCATTATTATTCAACATAATTCGGCTCAAAAAGTGGTAACTCCTCCACATCTTGTATTGGAAAGTTCTCATAGTAAGGCTTCAATCTATGACCATTCACTTTGAATGCCTTATCTGTTTTTGGGCTTTGGATTTCAACTGCACCATGAGTAAATACATTAGTAATAACAAAAGGTCCAACCCAACGAGAACGTAACTTACCTGGAAATAACTTAAGGCGTGAATGGAAGAGAAGAACTTTTTGTCCAACAACAAAGTCCTTTCTTGATATCATCTTGTCATGGAATGCCTTAGTCTTTTCCTTGTAAATCCTAGAATTCTCATAGGCATCATTCCTTATCTCCTCTAATTCTTGTAGGTCAAGTTTTCTTTGCTTACCTGTCTCATCCATCTCCATGTTGCATTGTTTGATAGCCCAATATGATTTATGTTCCAACTCAACCGGAAGATGACAAGGCTTACCATAAACAAGTCGATAAGGAGACATACCAATGGGTGTCTTATATGCTGTCCTATAAGCCCAAAGTGCATCATCAAGTCGTGAACTCCAATCCTTCCTATTTGGATTAACTGTCTTCTCAAGGATGGACTTAACTTCTCGGTTTGACACTTCAGCTTGCCCACTAGATTGAGGATGGTATGAGGTGGAGACCTTGTGTGTGATGTTATACTTCCTCAAAAGTGCTTCCATAGTCCTATTGCAAAAGTGAGTACCTCTATCGCTGATTATGGCCTTTGGCGTTCCAAACCTAGCAAAGATGTTAGTCTTAACAAAATCTGAAACAACTTTAGAGTCATTAGTCCTAGTGGATTTTGCTTCCACCCACTTTGAAACATAATCAACGGCAAGTAAAATATACAGATTACCAAAAGAAGAAGGAAAAGGTCCCATGAAATCGATGCCCCATACATCAAAAATTTCAACAATAAGTATTGGAGTTTGAGGCATTTGATTTCTAGCACCTAAGTTACCTGTTCTTTGGCAACGATCACATGACTTGCAAAAGAGGTATGCATCTTTGAATATAGTAGGCCAATAAAATCCAGAATCAAGAACTTTCATGGCTGTTCTTTTGGATCCAAAGTGTCCTCCACATGCATAAGAGTGACAAAAGGTGAGAATAGATTGAAATTCAGATTCGAGTACACACCTTCTTATAATCTGATTGGAGCAATGCTTCCAAAGGTAAGGATCATCCCATATGTAGTATTTGGCATCACTCTTGATCTTATTTCTTTGAGCTTGTGTCAACTCTTGTGGCAACTTCTTGGTAACTAAGTAATTAACAATATCGGCATACCAAGGAGTTGTTGTACTTATAAAAAGAAGTTGCTCATCCAGAAAGTTCTCATTCAAGGGTAGTGCATCCTCTTCATGAACTAAACGACTAAGATGGTCCGCAACCAGGTTGTCACTACCTCTCTTATCTTTTATCTCCAAATCAAACTCTTGTAAGAGAAGTATCCATCTAATCAACCTTGGTTTGGACTCCTTCTTAGTGAGTAAGTACCTAAGGGCTGCATGGTCAGAATATACAATTACTTTAGTACCAATTAAATAAGATCGAAAATTTTCTAAAGCAAATACAACAGCCAAAAGTTCTTTTTCAGTAGTGGAATAGTTCAATTGAGAATCATTAAGAGTTCCGGAGGCATAATAAATGGCATGTGAGGCTTTGCCAACCCGTTGGCCCAAAACAGCTCCAATGGCATAGTCACTAGTATCACACATGATTTCAAAAGTACATTCCAATCTGGTGGTTGCATGATAGGAGCTGATGTCAAGAGTCCCTTCAATGTTTCAAACGCCTCTTTGCATTTTTCATCAAAGTGGAAAACACATCTTTTTGTAGTAGCTTGCAAAGAGGTAATGTGATCTTTGAGAAGTCTTTGATAAATCTCCTAAAGAAACCTGCATGTCCAAGAAAAGAACGAACCTCTCTCACATTTGTGGGAGGTGGTAAAGAATACATAATATGTATTTTAGATTTATCAACCTCTATCCCTCTAGAAGAAATAACATGGCCCAAAACTATTCCTTGTTCTACCATAAAGTGACATTTTTCCCAATTCAAAACAAGGTTAGTTTCCATGCATCTTTCAAGTACAAGCGTAAGGTTCTCTAGACATCTATCAAAAGAATCACCATAGACACTAAAATCATCCATATGCTAACCATACACATTTGGAATGTAGCTGGTGCATTACAAAGACCAAATGGCATACGCCAGTATGCAAAAGTACCAAATGGACAAGTAAATGTTGTTTTCTCTTGGTCCTCCGGAGCAATGGCAATCTGATTATAACCTGAAAAACCATCAAGAAAACAATAATGAGAATGGTCAGCTAACCTTTCAAGCATTTGATCAATAAAAGGTAAAGGAAAGTGGTCTTTGCAAGTTGTGGAATTAAGTTTTCGATAATCAATACAAACTCGCCACCCTGTTTGAATCCTAGTAGGAACAAGTTCATTCTCATTATTTGTTACCAGCGTTACACCTGATTTCTTTGGAACCACTTGGACCGGGCTCACCCATTTGCTATCCGAGATAGGATAGATCACTCCAACATCTAGGAGCTTCAGTATCTCCTTTTTCACAACCTCCATCATAGGAGGGTTCAATCTTCTTTGTGCTTCTCTTGTTGGTTTGGACGCCTCCTCTAACAAAATCTGGTGCATGCACATAGATGGGCTTATTCCCTTGATATCGGCAATTGTCCAACCAATTGCTGTTTTATGCTCTCTAAGCACCCGGATAAGTCGCTCTTCTTGCAAAGGTGTGAGCTCTTTGGCAATGATGACCGGTAGTGTGTCATTTTAACCTAAGAACACATATTTCAAGTGGTTCGGTATTGGTTTCAACTCTAAAGTTGGTGCCTGCAAAATGGAAGGTAGAAGTTTCTCATTAGATAAAGGCAAATCAATAAATGAAACATCAAACCTTGCATCTTTAGGTGGCAACGAGTGTAAGGATTCTAGTGCCCCTTCTACATGGTCACTCAAGGCTAGTTCCCCTTTAGCATTCCCCATTCCGAGATGTTTGCTAAGGACTATTTCCACACTATCTTCACCTTCTAGCTCATAAGCTTGCTGCACTAGTGAGTCAATTATATCAATATTAAAAACAGAATGCACATCACTAGGATATCTCAAGGCCTCAAAAATGTTAAAGCGAATTATTTCACCATCAAATTCCATAGTTAAAGTGCCATCATGTACATCTATTTTAGTTCTTGCTGTTTTCAAGAATGGTCTCCCTAATAGAATAGGTGTGGGATTAGAAGACATCTCATCTTCCATCTCAATAACATAAAAGTCAGCGGGAAAAACCAATTCATTAACCTGTACAAGAACGTCTTCTACAACTCCTCTTGGGTAAGTGTTAGAACGGTCAGCACGTTGTATTATAACACCGGTTTCCTCTAATGGTCCTAGATTCAATGAAGCATAAATTGAATATGGCATGACATTAATAGATGCCCCTAGATCTAGCATAGCACGCTCAAACCTGGTGTTGCCTATCTTACAAGGAATGGTAAACATACCTGGATCCTTGCATTTAGGTGGGAGTTTCTTTTGAAGTACAGCTGACATATTCTCCCCTACACTTACCTTTTCATTCCATTTCAACTTCCGTTTAGATGTGCACAACTCTTTTAGGAACTTGGCATATCTTGGCACTTGCTTGATAGCATCTAGTAAAGGAATGTTCACCTCTACTTTCCGGAAGGTTTCCAAAATTTCCTTCTCTTGCTCTTCCTTCTTGGACTTTGCTAACCTGCTAGGAAAAGGTGGAGGAGTTATATAAGAAGGAAAGGATGGTTTAGGAATTACCTTTTTTAGTGGCTCGTTGGGATGTGAAGAGGATGCCATGGTGTTGTTTTCCCCTTGAGCACTATCATTTTGTGGTGTCTCTAGCTGTTTCCCACTTCTTAAAGTTATAGCATTGGCATTCTCTCTTGGATTCACTATGGTTTGGGAAGGTAATTTCCCAGAATCCCTTGCTTGCATTTGACTCATGGTTGGTTGCCAATTGCCCAATTTGAGTCTCCAAATTTCGAATACTTGTCTTTGTTTCCTGTTGAAATTGAATTGTATTAGTAGAAAGATCTTTAACAAGATCTTCAAGAGAAGTACCTGAATTTTGGATGGGTGGCAGTTGTTGTCGAGTTTGGTATGGTTGTTGCATTCTTTGCTGAAAACCCGGTGGCCTGTTGTCAAATGGTGGAGGAATAGTTTGTGATTGGTTCCCTCCATAATTGAAGTTTGGATGATCCCTCCATCCTGGATTGTAAGTGTTTGAGTAAGGATCATATTTCCTTGATTGGTTCTGAAATCCACCCATGGCATTCACATGTTCATTGGTGTCCTCTTGAAGTGTTGGACACATATTAGTTTGGTGCCCCATGTTTGAACATATGCCACAAGCCTTTATTTGCTGTATATTACCTACAGCCAATTGTTGAACAAGAGAAGTCAGTTTATCAAATTTTTGTTCAAGGGATGATATACTTACCTCATTAACTCTCTTGGGTTGTGGTGGTGGATCTTGTCTCTTTGAGAATTGTTGAGAATTGGCTGCCATGTTGGAGATTAGAGTTCTAGCATCCCCGGGAGTCTTATCAACTAGAGCTCCCCCACTAGCAGCATCTATCATACTTCTCTCCATGGGCATGAGACCTTCATAGAAGTATTGGATGAGAAGTTGTTCACTTATTTGATGGTGTGGACATGATGCACAAAGTTTCTTGAACCTCTCCCAATATTCATATAAGGACTCTCCATTGTATTGCCGAATCCCACATATCTCTTTTCTAATGTTGGCAGCCTTAGATGCTGGGAAATACCTTTCCAAGAATGCTTTCTTCATATCATTCCATGTAGTGATGGTCCCGGATGGTAGATAGTAGAGCCATTCCTTTGCTGAATCAGCTAGAGAGAATGGGAAGGCTCTCAACTTAACTTGCTCTTCCGTGACTCCTGTTGATCTCATGCTTGAGCAAACTTCATGGAATTCCTTGAGGTGCTTTTTTGGATCCTCTCCTGCAAAACCATGAAAAGTTGGGAGAAGATGAATCAAACCAGATTTTAATTCAAAAGCTACCTCAAGATTAGCATATTCAATGCATAATGGTTGTTGATCCAAGTCCGGAGCGGCTAGCTCCTTGAGAGTTCGGTTGTCAGCTGCTGTCATCTCTCCTTGCTCCTCTTGGATGTTTTGGATCAACTCCTCGATTGGTTGTTGGTGAGAAGTTATAAATTCCCGAATTCTCTTAAGTCTTAAGTCTTCTTCAGGAGCTTAGAACATTCACTAATAAAAAAAATAATAAGAAAGTAAATAATTAGAACTGAAAATATGAATAAACCAATAAACTAATAAACTAAAGAAAGCAATCCCCGGAAACGGCGCCAAAAACTTGATGCACCCAAAAGAGTGTATCTTATTTAACCTTGCACTTAAAAAGAATCAATTGTAAAGTATAGTGATTAGCAAGGGTCGAGTCCTCAGGGATTGGATTTTAGTTTATAAGTTAATAGTTTAAAACTTAAAAACAAGTAAACAAAAGTAAACGGGATTTTAAAATCAGATTTAAACTAAAGTTAACAATAAGAATGAGAAAACAAGTAATTAAGAAGAATCAAATATGAAAAATATGGTTAAGGTTTCATTTTCCACCACTAGACATCATTAAGAATCAATTTCATATCTATCAACATTAATTAGCTATCAAAGTTAACAACCGTAGATAACAACAAGCTCTGTTACCCCAATCTTTCCTTAGTTTGTCGTTAAATAGAACAAGCTCTCTATTTAATCTCTAACTATCAAACAACTTAGAATAAGCTCTCTAAGTTCAATTTAATACTAGCTTTATGATGAGAAAGATAGGTTGATCTAAGCAACAAACACATAAGCTCGGATTGTTCAACTTAGGTTATGTTCCACTTTGCAATTATTGAAAACTTGACCGTAATCATTAATCACAAATTGCCACTTATGAATAGAAAATCAAGACAATTACACGGATCAAGACTCCTAAACTAGCATTAGACAATTATCAAGATTTATCTAGTTGGCCACCTAAACAAATCAAAACATCATCATGAACAATTTTAATGGAAGAACATAAGAAACTTTGATAGAAAACAACGATAGATAGATTCTTGAAAATTAATTACATAACATGTTTAGGGCTTTGAAATCACCCTTAACCAAATAAAAGTTTAGCCTAACATAAGCATGGATAATATATACATAAAACTAAAAAGAAAAATAAAAGAATGGAGAAAAAGAAGAAGAAGAAGAAGAAGAAGAAGAATGATGATCCCTTGAGTCTCCTAAAAGATGTATAGTTTGTCACTTAAAAGATGGTATTTATAGAGCTTTAAAACCCTGAGAATAAGTCATTGCCGCACAAGTAAGCCTGGAGGCAGAAAAATCACGTATTTGCCTCTCTTTTGTTTTCAGATTTGCGGTTAGGGTTTTTCTGGCCAATTTGGGTGCCCATTTCTTATACGATTTGGGCCCATAATATATCGTTGGAAAGATAATCAAGTCAACTTCAAAAGTCAAGAGGAAGTTTCTTCAAGTAAAGACTTTAACATCATGTTTTCCTTACAACAAGCTCTGGAGGTCAAATCTGCCTGATTGCTTTTCAACCAGAAATTGATATTTTTGACTCCCAAGTCTTCTTCCATCTTGTGATTATGATTTTGTAAGCTCTTTACCATCATTATTGACATCTTTTGACTTCATTCTCCTTATTGTACCTAAAATTCAAATACATATTATAAGTAAACAAGATAAAGATCGAAAACATAACAAAAACTAAAGGTAGAAAGGCATAAAATGTATATTTTATGAGCTTATCAAAGGTTCAAAGAAAGAAATAATTTCTAAGGCTCAAAGGAGTGACTAAGGATAATTTCTTCTTAGTGAAAGGAATATGAAAGATGGCCATTCATCACGTCAAGCATGAATATTCTCATTAAAAAGAAATCCTCAGGGGGAATAGATATATAGAATTTTCCGTAATCATTAATCACAAATTGCTACTTATGAATAGGAAATCAAGACAATTACACGGATCAAGACTCCTAAACTAGCATTAGACAATTATCAAGATTTATCTAGTTGGCCACCTAAACAAATCAAAACATCATCATGAACAAATTTAATGGAAGAACATAAGCAACTTTGATAGAAAACAATGATAGATAGATTCTGAAAATTAATTACATAACATGTCTAGGGCTTTGAAATCACCCTTAACCAAATAAAAGTTTAGCCTAGCAGAGGCATTGTAAACATAAACATAAAATTAAAGAGAATCTAAGAAGAAAATAAAAGAAAGAAAGAAGAAGAAGAATATTAATTATCCAACCTCTTGCTCTCTCAAAAACAAAGAAACAAAGAAGAAATCAGAATTTGATGCTTGGGAAGTGTCAATTTCGTATGCCCCCTTGGTCTCTATTTATAGGCAATAGCTAGGGCATCAAACAAGTGAATTTCAGCTCTCTCCCTTCAATAAATGCTGACTTGTGGCTAAAGTTAAGGAAAAGTGGCTGACTTTTGTGTTTTAAGGAAAGATATAAACCTTGGCAGCCAAGTTTGAATAAAGTAGGAAAGTTTTAGTCAAAGCACTCTTTAATGAAGAGAGATTATATTCTTGCAGCCAAAGTAAGTGTAAGGAAGGAACGTCTTGGCTGATTTAATTCTCCTAATTTGACTAGGATTAGCTTTAAGGAAAGATACTTGCAATTAATGCAAGTTGACAGCCACTAATCCTTCTTTGGCAAGGATAAACTTAAATGTCAACTAGGGTATTAAGAAAAAGTTGTCATTTACGGCTAAGGTTTTTTTTCTGCCACTAGGGTTTTTAGGGAGATATTCCAATGCCGATTTGGATGACCATTTTTATCCGATTTAGGCCCATGACCAGCCGTTGGAAAGGTAATCAAGTGATCTTCAAAAGTCAAGAAGGAAGTTTCTTCGAATAAATTGTCTAACATCATGTTTTCTTAGCAACAAGCTCCGGAGGTCAAATCTGTCTTCTTGCTTTGCACCAAGAATTTGATCTTTTTGACTCCCAACTCTTTTTCCATCTTGTGATTGTGATTTTGTAAGCTCTTTAACATCCTAATTGACATGTTTTGACTTCATCTCCTCCAAAATACCTACAAAGCATAAAAACCTATTAAAATGTCAAGGAAGTAAGAATCAAAGCACAAAGTATAAAGAAATTAAATAGGAAAATGTATGAAATTAAGCACTTATCAATTCTCTTTATTGTACCTAAATTTCAAAAACATATTATAAGTAAACAAGATAAAGATCGAAAACATAACAAAAACTAAAGGTAGAAAGGCATAAAATGTATATTTTATGAGCTTATCAAACCTTCATGGAACATTATAAGCATGTATCTGATATGATACCTGACAGGTTGTCGCTGCAGAATATGGAAAAGAAAACTACTGAGAGTTTTAGAAAAATACTAAAAAAGGTGGAGAGACTTGGCCACTCAAGTGCAACCCCCTATAACACTTAAAGGCACCATACTATGATAAATTGGTGGGGAGTGCCATTAAGAATTTCACGGATATGCTTATATCCGGCGAAATGATAGAAACTGCCATTAAAAGTGGCAAGACGAAAGGTGGAGAATCTTCAACTCCAAAGAAAGCAATCCCAGCTAAAAAGTAAGAGGGAGAAACTCACGCAGTTAGCTATAACCATTATCCCTATACACCTCCCTATACACCTCCTACACCCTATACATCTCCTAGACCATATACACCTCCTGCACCCTACACACCTTATCCGGCATACAATCCTTATTACCCTGCCGTGAACCACCTTACTCAAAACCCATTCCCTTACATAACCATACCACAACAACCGTACCCTACTGGCATATCCCCACAAATAATCTTTCCCCAAAACACAAGAAGGAGAGTTGGTATTAAGGAAGATTCTCCTTACAGTGAAGGATCCACGAGGGAAATGGGCTTCAAATTGGGAATGGCCCTATATGGTAAAAAGAGCTTTTTCTGGAGGAGTATTGATTCTGACTCGGATGGACGAGGAAGACTTGAGAAATCCCGTAAATGCTGACGAATTGAAGAAGTACTATGCTTGAAGGAAAAAAGAAAAAAGAAGAAAAAGAAAAGTGTGATACTATGCACATGAAAATTCGAATGATTCCAAGTGTAAAAATGAAAATTCTATATATCAATTCCCCCTGAGGATTTCTTTTTAATGAGAATATTCATGCTTGACGTGATGAATGGCCATCTTTCATATTCCTTTCACTAAGAAGAAATTATCCTTAGTCACTCCTTTGAGCCTTAGAAATTATTTCTTTCTTTGAACCTTTGATAAGCTCATAAAATATACATTTTATGCCTTTCTACCTTTAGTTTTTGTTATGTTTTCGATCTTTATCTTGTTTACTTATAATATGTTTTTGAATTTTAGGTACAATAAGGAGAATGAAGTCAAAAGATATCAGTAATGATGGTAAAGAGCTTACAAAATCATAATCACAAGATGGAAGAAGACTTTGGAGTCAAAAATATCAATTTCTGGTTGAAAAGCAATCAGGCAGATTTGACCTCTGGAGCTTGTTGTAAGGAAAACATGATGTTAGATTCTTTATTTGAAGAAACTTCCTTCTTGACTTTTGAATTTGACTTGATTAACTTTCCAAAGATATATTATGGGCCCAAATCGGATAAGAAATGGGCAACCAAATTGGCGCTATAAGATCTCCCTAAAGAACCCTGCGGCCAGAAAAATCCTAACCGCAAATCTGAAAAAAGGGCAAAAACGTGATTTTTCTACCTCCAGGCTTACTTATGCGGCAAGGACTTATTCTCAGGGTTTTAAAGCTCTATAAATACCATCTTTTGAGCCACAAACTAGACATCTTTTGAGGAGACTCAAAGATCATCATTCTTCTTCTTCTTCTTCTTCTCCATTCTTTTATTTTTTTTTAGTTTTATGTATATATTATCTATGTCTATACTAGGCTAAACTTTTATTTGGTTAAGGGTGATTTCAAAGCCCTAGACATGTTTTGTAATTGATTTTCAGAATCTATCTATCATTGTTTTCTATCAAAGTTGCTTATGTTCTTCCATTAAAATTGTTCATGATGATGTTTTGATTTGTTTAGGTGGCCAACTAGATAAATCTTGATAATTGTCTAATGCTATTTTAGGAGTCTTGATCCGTGTAATTGTCTTGATTTCCTTTTCATAAGTGGCAATTTGTGATTAATGATTATGGTCAAGTTTTCAATAATTGCAAAGTGGAACATAACCTAAGTTGAACAATCCGAGCTTATGTGTTTGTTGCTTAGATCAACCTATCTTTCTCATCATAAAGCTGCTATTAAATTGAACTTAGAGAGCTTATTCTAGGTTGTTTGATAGTTAGAGATTAAATAGAGAGCTTGTTCTATTTAACGACAAACTAAGGAAAGATTAGGGTAACAGAGCTTGTTGTTATCTACGGTTGTTAACTTTGATAGCTAATTAATGTTGATAGATATGAAATTGATTCTTAATGATGTCTAGTGGTAGAGAATGAAACCTTAACCATATTTTCTCATATTTGATTACTTCTTATTTACTTGCTTTCTTCTTTGATTATAAGTCTTTAGTTTAAATTGATTTTAAAAACCTCCCCTTTTATTTTGTTTTCTTTGAATTTATGTTTTAGACTAATAATTCTTAAACTAAAACCCAATCCCTGAGGACTCGACCCTTGCTAACTACTATACTTACAATTGATCTTTTTAGTGCAAGGTTAAATAAAGATACACTCTTTTGGGTGCATCAAGTTTTTGGCGCCGTTGCCGGGGATTGCTTTCATTAGTTTATTAGTTTATTGGTTTATTCTTATTTCTGTTCTAATTATTTACTTTCTTTTTTTTTTATAGAAAATTAGTTTTTTTTTTCAGTTCTATTTAGTTTTATTTTCTTGTACATACAGGTTTTTCTTATCAAATTTTGAAAAAAGAAATGATGGAATTGAGAAATCTAACACTTGAAGAGTTGGTGGCATACATGAATATGGAGAATCAACAAGCCAATCTCACCTCCCCAGTTTAACAATTGGCCATGGGAGGATGTCAAGGCCATCAAGGGTTCCAAGACCAACAGTATGATCATTACTCAAACATTTACCATGAGGGATGGTGGGATCATACTACTTATGGCTACTCGAAAAATTACCAAGAAGTAGATCCTTATGCCAATTACACTCATCCATCTAGCTTCAATGAATCATGGTCTCAAGAACTAGATCTTTTTCAACCACCACATATGACTCAAAACTCAGGTATTTCTTTAGAAGATCTTATCTATTCTCTTGTTACTGATACTTTGCAATTTCAACAGGAAACAAGGACAAGCATACAGAGTTTGGAAAAGCAAATGAGCCAATTGGCTAGTAGTATGGTGGGATGGGTAGCACAAAGATCTAAAGAACTCCCTGCCCAAACGATGATTAACCCAAAGGAGCATGCTACTATTGTGACCTTGAGGAATGAGGAACAAGATGAGGATGAGACAAAATTAGAGATGGATTCTATTCTTGAGGATAATGAAACCACAAATCCAAATAAGAGTATTTCAGCACTTGGGGTAACTTTTAAGGTTCCAATTTTTACTAATGTTTTTTTTCCACTTTTTCCTAGTAGATTTGCAAAGTTCAAGGAGGAGGAACATGAACAACACATGCCGAAAACCTTAAACAACTTGTTTGTGGATGCCATTCAACAAGTATCAAAATATGCTCCATTCCTTGATGAGCTATGCACCACAAAGTATGATGGAATAATACTTGTAATGGAGAATGCATCCACTGTTGTGCAAAAAAAGCTTCCTATCAAACGCATAAATTTGGGAAATTTCATGTATGAGCCTGATAAGCTTAAAAAGCCAAGAAGAGGTGTTGGTTAGGTTCAAAACACTAACTCAAGTGTTAATTGGGAAGGTAGCCCAATTAAAGAAGAAATTGCCAACCTGCCATATTCAGATTTGCTTTCTCTTTCTCTTTCTCTTTTTTTTTTCCTTTTTCTTTTATTATTTTTATTGTTTTTCTTTTTATTTTTTATGTTTATTTGTTAATTTTTTGTTTAGTATTTTAGGATTATTTAGGTTGCATGAGTTTGTTTTGTTTTGAGTCTTAGTTGGTCCTATTCTTATGTTATTAGTTCTTTTCTCTTACACATGATTCTTTCATTTGGGTTAATAGCATTACATTGAGGACAATGTAAGAATTAAGTGTGGGAGGAAGGATTTAGGATTTATTTTATTTTATTTTTGGCTATTATTTTTTTATGAGTCTTTAATATTATTATTATTATAATTTTTAGTGTGTTTTAGTTCCTTTTCATACTATGATGAGATATGAATTGAATAGGTCTGAAACTGATCATTAGTGGTAAGATTTTCTTGACAATTAAGCTTGATATCACTAATTTTTATGAGCCAATGTTGATATGATATGTTGATTGAGAAAGAAGCATGTTTAGACTTGATATTAACTTGTATAATCATCCTTGTGAGTTTTGACCCTATGTAATTGATGCATTATACATATCAATCTAATTTCCTTCTTGAGTGCTCTTATGATTCCATGATTCTCTAGAACTTGCTTTAAACCGTTTGAGACTATATTGATGCATGTGACAACATGAATATGATAGAGGCATTAGGATTATAAACAGGGCCAAACAGCCATCCATTATTGATGTTCCAAGAGAACATCCCCACTAGTGAGCCAATTTGAGCCTACATTGAATAAGCTATTTCTTTGGTAACCACAACTTACACCTAGCCTAAATACACTTATATCTTTACCCTTGTCCTAAAGATGGACTAGAATGTATGAGACATATTTCAAAGCAAGGGATACTTTCTAAAATTGGGTTAGAACAAAAGATAAGTGTGGGGGAGGAAAAAGGCAAAATTCAAGAGAAAGCGAAAAGGGAACATTGTCAAAATACATTCCCAGAATAAATAAAAAAATTAAAAAAAAATCATCTCTTGAACTTCTAGTTAAAGTAAAGAAAAAGATGTTACAAAGTGGTTAGAATGAAGCAAAGGCTCAACATGAATATTTAGCCTATGTTATTATGTGCTTTATAAGAGTTTTGAGAAGTTTTATTTGTATGATCTTATTATGTCTCTAAACTCTATGAACTCTTTGGAACCTTTGTGATATCTTTATCCTTTTGTTCTTTAACCACATTACAAAACCCTTGGCCCCATTACAACCTTGATTAAAGACCTCTTGATTCATAAAGTTGTATGATCTAAATAGTGGAGAATAGGTGGACAAGCAAGCATATGGTAGAACTGTTTTCATAAGATTGATTGAGTGTAAACACTTTACCACTACTTTAAAGAGTGAAAATCATGAGAGTCATGTGAGAGGTTGAGATTAAGTTTGAATATGCACTATCTTGATTGAAATATCTTATGTTAATATTGGCTCAACTCAAACTATTTACATTCAAGCAAGATTTTTTGTGAATTTCTTTAAGCTATTGATTAGTTTATAAGACTTGTCCAATGATTATCTCTAATTTATATTGGAAGGATTAGTTATTATTATTATTATTATTATTTTTAATTTTTTAGTTTTTCTCATGTCTTCAATGTTTGTGGGTATCGTCCTAGTAAACCCTCACGAGACTAAACTCATCCACTAAGGACACCTAGGGGTTTAAAGGCTTGTGTCACATGCTAAGTTGCACTGTGATTTCCTACGAAAGTGGATTAGATTAGATTTTTTATTTTATTTTTATTTTGTTTTGCTCGAGGACTAGCAAAAAGCTAAGTGTGGGGGTAATTGATAAGCTCATAAAATATACATTTTATGCCTTTCTACCTTTAGTTTTTGTTATGTTTTCGATCTTTATCTTGTTTACTTATAATATGTTTTTGCATTTTAGGTACAATAAGGAGAATGAAGTCAAAAGATGTCAATAATGATGGTAAAGAGCTTACAAAATCATAATCACAAGATGGAAGAAGACTTGGGAGTCAAAAATATCAATTTCTGGTTGAAAAGCAATCATGCAGATTTGACTCTGGAGCTTGTTGTAAGGAAAACATGATGTTAGATTCTTTATTTGAATAAACTTCCTTCTTGACTTTTGAATTTGACTTGATTATCTTTCCAACGATATATTATGGGCCCAAATCGGATAAGAAATGGGCAACCAAATTGGCGCTATAAGATCTCCCTAAAGAACCCTGCGGCCAGAAAAACCCTAACCGCAAATCTGAAAAAAAGGCAAAAACGTGATTTTTCTACCTCCAGGCTTACTTATGCGGCAAGGACTTATTCTCAGGGTTTTAAAGCTCTATAAATACCATCTTTGGAGCCATAAACTAGACATCTTTTGAGGAGACTCAAAGATCATCATTCTTCTTCTTCTTCTTCTTCTTCTTCTTCTTCTCCATTCTTTTATTTTTTTTTTTAGTTTTATGTATATATTATCTATGTCTATGCTAGGCTAAAATTTTATTTGGTTAAGGGTGATTTCAAAGCCTTAGACATGTTTTGTAATTGATTTTCAGAATCTATCTATCATTGTTCTCTATCAAAGTTGCTTATGTTCTTCCATTAAAATTGTCCATGATGATGTTTTGATTTGTTTAGGTGGCCAACTAGATAAATCTTGATAATTGTCTAATGCTAGTTTAGGAGTCTTGATCCGTGTAATTGTCTTGATTTCCTTTTCATAAGTGGCAATTTGTGATTAATGATTATGGTCAAGTTTTCAATAATTGCAAAGTGGAACATAACCTAAGTTGAACTATCCGAGCTTATGTGTTTGTTGCTTAGATCAACCTATCTTTCTCATCATAAAGCTGCTATTAAATTGAACTTAGAGAGCTTATTCTAGGTTGTTTGATAGTTAGAGATTAAATAGAGAGCTTGTTCTATTTAACGACAAACTAAGGAAAGATTGGGGTAACAGAGCTTGTTGTTATCTACGGTTGTTAACTTTGATAGCTAATTAATGTTGATAGATATGAAATTGATTCGTAATGATGTCTAGTGGTAGAGAATGAAACTTTAACCATATTTTCTCATATTTGATTACTTCTTATTTACTTGCTTTCTTCTTTGATTATAATTCTTTAGTTTAAATTGATTTTAAAAACCTCCCCTTTTATTTTGTTTTCTTTGAATTTATGTTTTAGACTAATAATTCTTAAACTAAAACCCAATCCATGAGGACTCGACCCTTGCTAACTACTATACTTACAATTGATCTTTTTAGTGCAAGGTTAAATAAAGATACACTCTTTTGGATGCATCAACCTTGATCAAGGATCAGCCTCTACACTAGAGGGCAGATGCGAGGAAAGGTAGTCCAAGAAATCATGGCAAAAAAAAGAGCCATCAAAAAAGTGTGAAATCAAGGAACGACAAATGATAGCCAAGAATGAAAAAAAGATTCAAAAAAAGAAAAAGGAAAGTCCAAAAAAGGGGGACGAATATTTCAAGAATTAATTCTCCTCAGGAAATGATCCTTGATCCAAATCACCCTTAAAAACAATTTGGGCCAATTACCCTTTCTTTCTAAACCTGAACCATGGCCCACATTACGTGCTCTTAAAAGTCTCTTTTGATCAAGCATGTATATTTGATTTGAAAGGTTTTTCTCAAAATTCATCCCATCTTTAGAATTGACATTTTTACCTTAGAAGCATTTAGAATTCTCAGGTGCATGGTAAAACACAAGAAAAAAGAGAAAACAAAAAAAATGAAAATAAAAAAAAAAAAGAATGTAAAAGGAGAGATTTAAGCCGAAAACCCGCAAAGGGCGACTTAATATCGAATGGGGGACACTTGAGTTGAAAACTCGCAAAGGGCGACTCAAGTACTGATTAGACTTGAATCAATGCTCCGTCTAAAGGGAAAGAAAGTATTCAAAACTCAGAGGAAAGGCGAGAAACTCAGTCTAATGTAACTACGAAAGCCGAGAGAATCCCAAGTAAATTTCTCACTCAATAGAAATTTCAGATGAATTAAAGAAGGAGGGTTCAAGATATTCCGCATGTGGGGCATCTACAACCAACAACTTATATCCTTGATATACACCTCTGTCATTTTAAGAGCATTTGTTGCAATAAATTCTTGTTATCCCTTTTGTGACATTTTTTTGTTTCATATTACCTTTCCAACGGTTGGTCATGGGCCTAAATCGGATAAGAAATGGTCATCCAAATCGACATTGGATATCTTCCTAAACAACCCTAGTGGCAGAAAAAAACCCTAGCCACAAATCACATTCTTTTCTTAATAACCTAGTTGACATTTATGTTTATCCTTGTCAAAGAAGGATTAATTGGCTGTCAACTTGCATTAATTGCTAGAATCTTTTCTTAAAACTAATCCTAGTCAAAGTAGGAGAATTAAATCAGCCAAGACTTTCCTTCCATACACTTACTTTGGCTGCAAGTTTGTAATCTCTTTTCATTAAAGAGTACTTTGACTAAGACTTTCCTACTTTATTAAAACCTTGGCTGCCAAGTATTCCTTCTTTCCTTAAAACATAAAAGTTAGCCACTTTTCCTTAACTTTAGCCACAAGTCAGCATTTATTGAAGGGAGAGAGCTGAAATTCACTTGTTTGATGCCCTAGCTATTGCCTATAAATAGAGAACAAGGGGGCAAACGAAAATACACTTCTCCAAGCATCAAAGTTCTGATTTCTTCTTTGTTTCTTTGTTTTTGAGGGAGCAAGAGGCTGGATAATTAATATTCTTCTTCTTCTTCTTCTTCTTTCTTTCTTTTATTTTCTTCTTAGATTCTCTTTAATTTTATGTTATGTTTATAATGCCTATGCTAAGCTAAACTTTTATTTGGTTAAGGGTGATTTCAAAGCCCTAAACATGTTATGTAATTAATTTTCAGAATCTATCTATCATTGTTTTCTATCAAAGTTGCTTACGTTCTTCCATTAAAATTGTTCATGATGATGCTTTGATTTGTTTAGGTGGCCAACTAGATAAATCCTGATAATTGTCTAATGCTAGTTTAGGAGTCTTGATCCGTGTAATTGTCTTGATTTCCTATTCATAAGTGGCAATTTGTGATTAATGATTATGTCAAGTTTTCAATAACTGCAAAGTGGAACATAACCTAAGTTGAACAATCCGAGCTTATGTGTTTGTTGCTTAGATCAACCTATCTTTCTCGTCATAAAGCTGATTTTAAATTGAACTTAGAGAGCTTATTCTAGGTTGTTTGATAGTTAGAGATTAAATAGAGAGCTTGTTCTATTTAATGACGAACTAAGGAAAGATTTGGGTAACAGAGGTTGTTGTTATCTATGGTTGTTAACTTTGATAGCTAATTAATGTTGATAGATATGAAATTGATTCTTAATGATGTCGAGTGGTGGAGAATGAAACCTTAACCATATTTTTCATACTTAATTCTTCTTAATTATTTGTTTTCTCATTCTTATTGTTAACTTTATTTAAATCTGATTTCAGAATCCCCTTTACTTTGTTTACTTATTTTTAAGTGATAAACTATTAACTTATAAACTAAAACCCAATCCCTGAGGACTTGACCCTTGCTAATCACTATACTCTACAATTGATTATTTTTGTAAGTGCAAGGTTAAATAAGATACACTCTTTTAGGTGCATCACAACTCTTGTAGCAACTTCTTGGTAACTAAGTAATTAACAATATGGCATACCAAGGAGTTGTTGTACTTATAAAAAGAAGTTGCTCATCCGGAAAACTCTCATTCAAGGGTAGTGCATCCTCTTCATGAACTAAACGGCTAAGATGGTCCGCAACCAGGTTGTCACTACCTCTCTTATCTTTTATCTCCAAATAAAACTCTTGTAAGAGAAGTATCCATCTAATCAACCTTGGTTTGGCCTCCTTCTTAGTGAGTAAGTACCTAAGGGCTGCATGGTCAGAAAATACAATTACTTTAGTACCAATTGAATAAGATCAAAAATTTTCTAAAGCAAATACAATAGCCAAAAATTATTTTTCAGTAGTGGATTTAATTGAGCATCATTAAGAGTTCGAGAGGCATAATAAATGGCATGTGAGGCTTTGCCAACCCGTTGGCCCAAAACAGCTCCAATGGCATAGTCACTAGCATCACACATGATTTCAAAAGGTACATTCAAATCTGGTGGTTGCATGATAGGAGCTGATGTTAAGAGTCCCTTCAATATTTCAAATGCCTTGCATTTATGATAACTCGTATAATTATATAGTTTTTAGTTATGTTTTATTATTATTTTGTGTCAAATACGAGTTATTATTGTTTAGTCTAATTGTGTTTATGATCTTTTATATTTTTATGTAATTTGGTGTTTTTCACAAGTTTCTTTGAGTGATTTCAGATTACTAGAATTAAGGGCAAATCCAGTTCAGTTCCAGCTCCGACACCTTTTGCCATATCAGCTATATCTGGAGTTTCACTGAAGCAATAAGGCTGAAATTTTAACCGTGCAAAGTTAAGAGGCATATCTATCTTTTTCATGTTTTACACTTCTTGAAACGGAGTCGTTTTCCCTAGCGAAATCAACCATCAAGTTGGCTGATGTGCAATGACGTCTGTCCTGAGCAGTTTTTGCATTTTGACCATATCGTCCGATACACATCATCAAATGAGCTGATTCTAACGGCTATGGATCACTAACCGATAGGGGAACATTTGTCTAGAAGACCATGTGATCAGATAAAGCCTCCAATATTGAAGAAATCGACCATCAAGTTGGCTGATGTGCAATGACGTCTGTGCTGACCTGTTTTCGTATTTTGCCCATATCTTCTTCTCCACATCAGCAAATGAGCTGATTCCAACGGCTATGAATCAGAAACTCATAGGGGAACATTTTTATAGAAGACCATGTGATCAGATCAGGCCTCCAAGATTGACAAAATCGACCATCAAGTTGGCTGATCAAAATGGTCATACAATATGACGAAAATTGTTAGAAAAATGCACCCACCTATTATACCTACCTTTGAAATTTGTAAAGCTTGTCTCTTGTCATTTAGCCCTCCAAAATGTGTATAAATAGAGGGCCTTGGATGATTGTAGAGGAGCATATTGTACATAGGTAGGATATTAGCCATTTTAATAAAATTCTCTAAGTTTTCTTCTTCTTTCTTTTCTCTAGTTTTCTTTCTTTTCTCTAGTTTTCTTTTTCTTTAGAGAGAGCAAGAGGTTGGATAATTAATATTCTTCCTCTTCTTCTTTCTTTCTTTTATTTTCTTCTTAGATTTTCTTTAATTTTATGTTTATGTTTACAATGCCTATGCTAGGCTAAACTTCTATTTGGTTAAGGGTGATTTCAAAGCCCTAGACATGTTTTGTGATTGATTTTCAGATTCTATCTATCATTAATTTTCTATCAAAGTTGCTTATGTTCTTCTACAAGAATTGTTCATGATGTTGTCTAGATTTATTTAGGTGTACAACTAGATAGATCTTGATAATTATCTATTGCTAGTCTAGGAGTCTTGATCCGTGTAATTGTCTTGATTTCCTATTCATAAGTGGCAATTTGTGATTAATGATTATGGTCAAGTTTTCAATAATTGCAAAGTGGAACATAACCTAAGTTGAACAATCCGAGCTTATGTGTTTGTTGCTTAGATCAACCTATCTTTCTCATCATAAAGCTGCCATTAAATTGAATTTAGAGAGCTTATTCTAGGTTGTTTAATGGTTAGAGATTAAATAGAGAGCTTGTTCTATTTAACGACAAACTAAGGAAAGATTGGGATAACAGAGCTTGTTGTTATCTACGGTTGTTAACTTTGATAGTTGGTTGATATTGATAGATCTGAAATTGATTCTTAATGATGTCTAGTGGTGGAGAATGAAACCTTAACCATATTTTTCATATTTGATTCTTCTTACTTACTTGTTTTCTTACTTTTCTAGTTTGCTTATTTTTAAAAGTATATTTATTTTTATTGGCTGGTTATACCGCCTTATTTGTATATTAACTTTGTTTTATTTTTATTGGCTGGTTATACCGCCTAATTTAGTATATATATTTTTATTGGTTGGTTATACCGCCTAATTTAGTATATATATTTTTATTGGCTGGTTATACCGCCTTGCATCTTATTCTTATTATTTACTGTAGTTTAAATTTGGCTTCAAAAACCCCTTTTCTTTTATTGTTCTTGAATTTAAGTTTTAAACTATTAACTTATAAACTAAAACCCAATCCCTGAGGACTCGACCCTTGCTAACTACTATACTTACAATTTATTCTTTTAGTGCAAGGTTAAATAAGATACACTCTTTTGGGTGCATCAAATTTTTGGCGCCGTTGCCGGGGATTGTTTTCTTTAGTTTATTTGTTACTTGGTTTATTCTTATTTTCAGTTCTAATTAGTTTTATTTTCTTGTACATACAAGTTTTTCTTTTCAAATTAAAAAAAAAAAAAAAAAAAAACAATGGAATTGAGCAATCTAACACTTGAAGAGTTGGTGGCATACATGAACATGGAAAATCAACAAGCCAATCTCACCTACCCAGTTCAACAATTGGCCATGGGAGGATGTCAAGGCCATCAAGTGTTCCAAGACCAACAGTATGATCATTACTCAAACACTTACCATGAGGGATGGTGGGATCATACTAATTATGGCTACTCAGAAAATTACCAAGAAGTAGATCCTTATGCCAATTACACTCATCCATCTAGCTTCAATCAATCATGGTCTCAAGAACCAGATCTTCTTCAACCACCACATATGACTCAAAACTCAGGTACTTCTTTAGAAGATCTTGTCTATTCTCTTGTTACTGATACATTGCAATTTCAACAGGAAACAAGGGCAAGCATCCAGAGTTTGGAAAAGCAAATGATCCAATTGACTAGTAGTATGGTGGGATGGGTAGCACAAAGATCTAAAGAACTCCCTGCCCAAACAATGATTAACCCAAAGGAGAATACTACTATTGTGACCTTGAGGAATGAGGAACAAGATGAGGATGAGACAAAATTAGAGATGAATTCTATTCTTGAGGATAATGAAGCCAATGATCCAAATAAGAGTATTTCGGCACCTGAGGTAACGTTTGAGATTCCAATTTTTACTAATGTTTCTTCTCCACCTTTTCCTAGTAGATTCGCAAAGTTCAAGGAGGATGAACATGAACAAGACACGCTGGAAACCTTAAACAGTTTGTTTGTGGATGTCATTCAACAAGTACCAAAAGATGCACCATTCCTCGATGAGATATGCACCACCAAGGATGATGGAATAATACTTGTAATGGAGAATGCATCCACTGTTGTGCAAAGAAAGCTTCCTCTCAAACGCATAAATTTGGGAAATTTCATGCATGAGCCTGACAAGCCTAAAAAGCCAAGAAGGGGTGTTGGTTAGGTTCAAAACACTAACTCAAGTGTTAATTGGGAAGGCAACCCAATTAAAGAAGAAATTGCCAACCTTCCATATTCAGATTTGCTTTCTCTTTCTCTTTCTTTTCCTTTTTCTTTTATTATTTTTATTTTTATTGTTTTTATTTTTATTTTTTATGTTTACTTGTTAATTTTTGTTTAGTATTTTAGAATTATTTAGGTTGCATGAGTTTGTTTTGTTTTGTTTTGAGTCTAGTTATTCCTATTCTTATGTTATTAGTTCTTTTCTCTTACACATGATTCTTTCATTTGGGTTAATAGACTTACATTGAGGACAATGTAAGAATTAAGTGTGGGGGGAATGATTTAGGATTTCTTTTATTTTTGTCTACTATTTTTTTTTATGAGTCTTTATTATTATTATTATTTTTTAGTGTGTTTTAGTTCCTTTTTAATACAATGATGAGATATGAATTGCATAAGTCTAAAACATATTTATTAGTGAGAAGATTTTCATGAGAATTGAGCTTGATGTCAACCTTTTTATGAGCCAATGTTAATATGATATGTTGATTGAGAAAGAAGCATGTTTAGACTTAATCTGACTTGTATAATCATTCTTGTGAGTTTTTGAGCCTAAAATGATTGATGCATTATACAAATCAATCTAATTTCTTTCTTGAGTGCTCTTATGATTACATGATTCTCTAGAACTTGCTTTAAACCGTTTGAGACTATATTGATGCATGTGACAACATGAATATGATAGAGGCATTAGGATTATAACCAGAGCCAAACAGCCATCCCTTATTGATGTTCCAAGAGAACACACCCTTAGTGAACCAATTTGAGCCTACATTGAATAAGCTATCTCTTTGGTAACCATAACTTGTCCCTAACCTAAATATACTTATATCTTTAACTTCGTTCCAAAGATGAATTAGCATGATTTGAGACAAGTTGCAAAGACAAGGGATATTTTTTGGTTAGAAACAAGAAATAAGTGTGGGGGGAAAAGAAAAGAAAAGTCAAGAGAAAAAGAAACGGAATACTGGAAAATACATTCCTATGTAAAAAAAATATATATATGAATCATCTCTTGAATTTGTGGAAAAAGAAAAAGATGTTACAAAGTTGTTTAGAATGAAGAAAAGGCCCAACATGAATATCCGGCCTAGGTGACTATGTACTTGTAAAGAGTTTTGAGAAGTTTCTTTGTATAATCTTTTTATGTCTCTAAACTTTATGAACTCTTTGGAACCTTTGTGATATCTTTATCCTTTTGTTCTTCAACCACATTACAAACCCCTTGGCCCCATTACAACCTTGATTAAAGACCTCTTGATTTATGAAGTTGCATGATCTTTTAGTGGAGAATAGGTGGACAAGCAAGCATATGGTAGAAGTGTTTTCATGAGATTGATTGAGTGTAAACACTTTACCACTACTTTAAAGAGTGAAAATCAAGAGAGTATCCCATATGAGAAGTTGAGATTAAATTTGAACATGCACTATTTTGATTGAGATATGTTATGCTAATATTGGCTTAACTCAAACAATTTACATTCAAGCATGATTTTTTGTGAAATTTTTTAAGCTATTGATTAGTTTATAAGACTTGTTCAAATATTGTCTCTAATTTGTATTGAAAGGATTAGGAGTAAATATTTTTAGTATATGTAGTTTATTTATATGAAGTTTATTTATATTTTAATTTTTCAATGTTTGTGGGTATCGTTCTAGTAAACCCTCACGAGACTAAACTCGTCCACTAGGGACACCTAGGGGTTTAAAGGCTTGTGTCACATGCTAAGTGCCACCGTGATTTCCTACGAAAATGGATTAGATTAGATTTTCTTATTTTATTTTTATTGAGTCGTTGCTAGGGACTAGCAACAATCTAAGTGTGGGGGTGTGATAACTCGTATAATTATATAGTTTTTAGTTATGTTTTATTATTATTTTGTGTCAAATACGAGTTATTATTGTTTAGTCTAATTGTGTTTATGATCTTTTATATTTTTATGTAATTTGGTGTTTTTCACAAGTTTCTTTGAGTGATTTCAGATTACTAGAATTAAGGGCAAATCCAGTTCAGTTCCAGCTCCGACACCTTTTGCCATATCAGCTATATCTGGAGTTTCACTGAAGCAATAAGGCTGAAATTTTAACCGTGTAAAGTTAAGAGGCATATCTATCTTTTTCATGTTTTACACTTCTTGAAACGGAGTCGTTTTCCCTAGCGAAATCAACCATCAAGTTGGCTGATGTGCAATGACGTCTGTCCTGAGCAGTTTTTGCATTTTGACCATATCGTCCGATACACATCATCAAATGAGCTGATTCTAACGGCTATGGATCACTAACCGATAGGGGAACATTTGTCTAGAAGACCATGTGATCAGATAAAGCCTCCAATATTGAAGAAATCGACCATCAAGTTGGCTGATGTGCAATGACGTCTGTGCTGACCTGTTTTCGTATTTTGCCCATATCTTCTTCTCCACATCAGCAAATGAGCTGATTCCAATGGCTATGAATCAGAAACTCATAGGGGAACATTTTTCTAGAAGACCATGTGATCAGATCAGGCCTCCAAGATTGACAAAATCGACCATCAAATTGGCTGATCAAAATGGTCATACAATATGACGAAAATTGTTAGAAAAATGCACCCACCTATTATACCTACCTTTGAAATTTGTAAAGCTTGTCTCTTGTCATTTAGCCCTCCAAAATGTGTATAAATAGAGGGCCTTGGATGATTGTAGAGGAGCATATTGTACATAGGTAGGATATTAGCCATTTTAATAAAATTCTCTAAGTTTTCTTCTTCTTTCTTTTCTCTAGTTTTCTTTCTTTTCTCTAGTTTTCTTTTTCTTTAGAGAGAGCAAGAGGTTGGATAATTAATATTCTTCCTCTTCTTCTTTCTTTCTTTTATTTTCTTCTTAGATTTTCTTTAATTTTATGTTTATGTTTACAATGCCTATGCTAGGCTAAACTTCTATTTGGTTAAGGGTGATTTCAAAGCCCTAGACATGTTTTGTGATTGATTTTCAGATTCTATCTATCATTAATTTTCTATCAAAGTTGCTTATGTTCTTCTACAAGAATTGTTCATGATGTTGTCTAGATTTATTTAGGTGTACAACTAGATAGATCTTGATAATTATCTATTGCTAGTCTAGGAGTCTTGATCCGTGTAATTGTCTTGATTTCCTATTCATAAGTGGCAATTTGTGATTAATGATTATGGTCAAGTTTTCAATAATTGCAAAGTGGAACATAACCTAAGTTGAACAATCCGAGCTTATGTGTTTGTTGCTTAGATCAACCTATCTTTCTCATCATAAAGCTGCCATTAAATTGAATTTAGAGAGCTTATTCTAGGTTGTTTAATGGTTAGAGATTAAATAGAGAGCTTGTTCTATTTAACGACAAACTAAGGAAAGATTGGGATAACAGAGCTTGTTGTTATCTACGGTTGTTAACTTTGATAGTTGGTTGATATTGATAGATCTGAAATTGATTCTTAATGATGTCTAGTGGTGGAGAATGAAACCTTAACCATATTTTTCATATTTGATTCTTCTTACTTACTTGTTTTCTTACTTTTCTAGTTTGCTTATTTTTAAAAGTATATTTATTTTTATTGGCTGGTTATACCGCCTTATTTGTTGATGCACCCAAAAGAGTGTATCTTATTTAACCTTGCACTAAAAAGATCAATTGTAAGTATAATGATTAGCAAGGGTCGAGTCCTCAGGGATTGGGTTTTAATTTATGAGTTATTAGTTTATAACTTACGTTCAAAGAAAACAATAAAAGAAAAGGGGTTTTTGAAGCCAGATTTAAACTAAGTAAATAATAAGAATAAGATGCAAGGCGGTATAACCAGCCAATAAAAATATATATACTAAATTAGGCGGTATAACCAGCCAATAAAAATAAAACAAAGTTAATATACAAATTAGGCGGTATAACCAGCCAATAAAAATAAATATAAAAAATAAGCAAACTAAAAGTAAGAAAACAAGTAAGTAAGAAGAATTAAATATGAAAAATATGGTTAAGGTTTCATTCTCCACCACTAGACATCATTAAGAATCAATTTCAGATCTATCAATATCAACCAACTATCAAAGTTAACAACCGTAGATAACAACAAGCTCTGTTACCCCAATCTTTCCTTAGTTTGTCGTTAAATAGAACAAGCTCTCTATTTAATCTCTAACCATTAAACAACCTAGAATAAGCTCTCTAAATTCAATTTAATGGCAGCTTTATGATGAGAAAGATAGGTTGATCTAAGCAACAAACACATAAGCTCGGATTGTTCAACTTAGGTTATGTTCCACTTTGCAATTATTGAAAACTTGACCATAATCATTAATCACAAATTGCCACTTATGAATAGGAAATCAAGACAATTACACAGATCAAGACTCCTAAACTAGCAATAGATAATTATCAAGATCTATCTAGTTGTACACCTAAATAAATCAAGACAACATCATGAACAATTCTTGTAGAAGAACATAAGCAACTTTGATAGAAAATTAATGATAGATAGAATCTGAAAATCAATCACAAAACATGTCTAGGGCTTTGAAATCACCCTTAACCAAATAGAAGTTTAGCCTAGCATAGGCATTATAAACATAAAATTAAATAGAATCTAAGAAGAAAATAAAAGAAAGAAAGAAGAAAGAAGAAGAATATTAATTATCCAACCTCTTGCTCTCTCTAAAGAAAAAGAAAACTAGAGAAAAGAAAGAAAACTAGAGAAAAGAAAGAAGAAGAAAACTTAGAGAATTTTATTAAAATGGCTAATATCCTACCTATGTACAATATGATCCTCTACAATCATCCAAGGCCCTCTATTTATACACATTTTGGAAGGCTAAATGACAAGAGACAAGCTTTACAAATTTCAAAGGTAGGTATAATAGGTGGGTGAATTTTTCTAACAATTTTCGTCATATTGTATGACAATTTTGATCAGCCAACTTGATGGTCGATTTCGTCAATGTTGGAGGCCTGATCGGATCACATGGTCTTCTAGAAAAAGGTTCCCCTATCAGTTACGGATCCATAGCCGTTGGAATCAGCTCATTTGCTGATGTGGATAAGCAGATATGGGCAAAATACGAAAACATGTCAGCACAGACGTCATTGCACATCATCCAACTTGATGGTCGATTTCGTCAATATTAGAGGCCTGATCTGATCAAATGGTCTTCTAGACAAAGGTTCCCGTATCAGTTACGGATCCATAGCCATTGGAATCAGCTCATTTGCTGATGTGGATAAGCAGATATGGGCAAAATACGAAAACAGGTCAGCACAGACGTCATTGCACATCAGCCAAATTGATGGTCGATTTCAATAGGGAAAACGACTCCGTTTCAAGAAGTATAAAACATGAAAAAGATAGATATGCCTCTTAGCTTTGCACGGCTACAAATTTCAGCCTTATTGCTTCAGTGAAACTCCAGATATAGCTGATATGGCAAAATGTGTCGGAACTGGAACTGAACTGGATTTGCCCTTAATTCTAGTAATCTGAAATCACTCAAAGAAACTTGTGAAAAACACCAAATTACATAAAAATATAAAAGATCATAAACACAATTAGACTAAACAATAATAACTCGTATTTGACACAAAACAATAATAAAACATAACTAAAAACTATATAATTATACGAGTTATCACACCCCCACACTTAGATTGTTGCTAGTCCCTAGCAACGACTCAATAAAAATAAAATAAGAAAATATAATCTAATCCACTTTCGTAGGAAATCACGGTGGCACTTAGCATGTGACACAAGCCTTTAAACCCCTAGGTGTCCCTAGTGGACGAGTTTAGTCTCGTGAGGGTTTACTAGAACGATACCCACAAACATTGAAAAATTAAAATATAAATAAACTACATATAAATAAACTACATATACTAAAAATATTTACTCCTAATCCTTTCAATACAAATTAGAGACAATATTTGAACAAGTCTTATAAACTAATCAATAGCTTAAAAAATTTCACAAAAAATCATGCTTGAATGTAAATTGTTTGAGTTAAGCCAATATTAGCATAACATATCTCAATCAAAATAGTGCATGTTCAAATTTAATCTCAACTTCTCACATGGGATACTCTCTTGATTTTCACTCTTTAAAGTAGTGGTAAAGTGTTTACACTCAATCAATCTCATGAAAACACTTGTACCATATGCTTGCTTGTCCACCTATTCTCCACTAAAAGATCATGCAACTTCATAAATCAAGAGGTCTTTAATCAAGGTTGTAATGGGGCCAAGGGGTTTGTAATGTGGTTGAAGAACAAAAGGATAAAGATATCACAAAGGTTCCAAAGAGTTCATAAAGTTTAGAGACATAAAAAGATTATACAAAGAAACTTCTCAAAACTCTTTACAAGTACATAGTCACCTAGGCCGGATATTCATGTTGTGCCTTTTCTTCATTCTAAACAACTTTGTAACATCTTTTTCTTTTTCCACAAATTCAAGAGATGATTCATTTTTTTTTATATAGGAATGTATTTGCCAGTATTCCATTTCTTTTTCTCTTGACTTTTCTTTTCTTTTCCCCCCACACTTATTTCTTGTTTCTAACCAAAAAATATCCCTTGTCTTTGCAACTTGTCTCAAATCATGCTAATTCATCTTTGGAACAAAGGTAAAGATATAAGTATATTTAGGTTAGGGACAAGTTATGGTTACCAAAGAGATAGCTTATTCAATGTAGGCTCAAATTGGTTCACTAAGGGTGTGTTCTCTTGGAACATCAATAAGGGATGGCTGTTTGGCCCTGGCTAAAAATCCTAATGCCTCTATCATATTCATGTTGTCACATGTATCAATATAGTCTCAAACGGTTTAAAGCAAGTTCTAGAGAATCATGTAATCATAAGAGCACTCAAGAAAGAAATTAGATTGATTTGTATAATGCATCAATCATTATAGGCTCAAAAACTCACAAGGATGATTATACAAGTTAGATTAAGTCTAAACATGCTTCTTTCTCAATCAACATATTATATTAACATTGGCTCATAAAAAGGGTGACATCAAGCTCAATTCTCATGAAAATCTTCTCACTAATAAATCTGTTTTAGACTTATGCAATTCATATCTCATCATTGTATTAAAAAGGAACTAAAACTCACCAAAAAAAAAATAATAATAATAATAAAGAAGAAAAAAAAAATAGTAGACAAAAATAAAAGAAATCCTAAATCATTCTCCCCCCCACACTTAATTCTTACATTGTCCTCAATGTAAGTCTATTAACTCAAATGAAAGAATCATGTGTAAGAGAAAAGAACTAATAACATAAGAATAGGAATAACTAGACTCAAAACAAAACAAACTCATGCAACCTAAATAATCCTAAAATACTAAACAAAAATTAACAAGTAAACGTAAAAAGATTAAAATCAAACTGACAAGGTATGTCTCAAGTCTCCCTTACTCAGACCTTGTTCAGAATGAATACTTCTAAATTGCTTAAAACACAACAAACTCTTTTTTTTTTTTTTTGAAAAGAAGAAATCAAACTGACAAGGTATGTCTCAAGTCTCCCTTACTCAGACCTTGTTCAGAATGAATACTTCTAAATTGCTTAAAACACAACAAACTTTTTTTTTTTTTTTTTTTTTTTTTTAAGAAGGTAAAATTTAGGAGATATTACCTGTAGAGGTTGCTAACCACTTATTATAACTGAGACACAACAAACAAAATGTTAGATAATGTCACAAAGACAAAGTGCAATCCACTCCTTGCTCGTCCATATCTCTTTTTCTTTTTCCGAGCGTTTGCGAAACAACCGTAGCAGATAAATACTCATATGCTTGGAGCTTTTTGAGTAAATCTTCAATGGTTGTAGCAGAAATTATGGTTTTCCTTGCCTCTGAAAACATGAATCCATTATCCACAGCATTATCTAAATATGAAAGCAAATTACTAAAATAACCATTAATATTAAGCAAACCAATGGGTTTCTTATTTGTGACCAAAGATGACCAAGAAGCCACGCAAGCTATTTCTTCCAATGTACCCAGACCTCCTGGTAAAGCAATGAATGCATCGGCAGAATGGTACATGATTGTTATCCGTTCAGGGATACTCCAGACTTGTATTTCCTTACCCAAGGTAGGTCCACAAAAATCTGTGAATAGTTTTGGCACGATTCCTAGAACTGGACTTCCTCCGGCGTGTGCTGCTGTAGCGACTGTTCCCATTAAACCCGTACTACCGCCTCCATAAATCAACTGGATCTTTTGTTGGGCAAGTATTACTCCAACTCTTATGGCTTCATCAGCGAATATGTTATTTTTCCCTGGATAAGCACCTCAAAAAACACAAATTTTTTTAATGCGTTGGGACGAAGTACTTTCCAATTTTTTTTTTCTTTTTTTTTTTCTTTTTTTCGAGTGCCTGAAAGAGAATGAGTACATGGTGTAATATATAGAGGACTGAGTAGTGAATCAGACAAGAGTAATAATGTCGCCGAAAGTGTATCTGACCTGTCAAAAGAAAATGTTAACCTAACAAAAGATTTTTGCGTGATTTCAGGAGGAAAATCAAAAAGAGAAGAAAAATCAACCGTAAAAGACAAATAAAAAAAATGAGAATAATTACACAAATCGAATAACACGTAAATTAAACTGAAATAAAGTTATTGCAAATCAAACCAAAAGCTGAGAAGTCATTTATTGTAGTTGTGATTGTGGCTCACATCTTCCTCTGGTTTTACGTCCAGAAACGGCTTAAACGCCTTCTATGAGTCGAGGATATGCTTCCCATCCAGTTTTCTTACAAGCTGGAAAACAGGGTCTTTTAACATCAGATTCCCAAGATGTTGCCATTCCCTTTGGAATTGCGGCCATAAATCAAGAATTTCTCTTTGTACGTCTCCACTAGGATGCGTCTCAAGAGAAAGTTGGATATTACCAAAATTCTCCTTACTCAGTCCATCCTTAATGAATTCAATTTTATCATCTCGATTAGAGGACGGAATCCCAATAGAACGACATTTACCATTACACGTCCATCGTGCACATTTGTGGCAATTTGAACTCATGCGCTTTGCTCGTCGCTTCTTTGCAAAAGTGCTTCTACCTGTACCTGGTAAATGCAAAACAGGAAGATATTCATCTTCACGTACCTTGGCTTCAATTATCCAACGTATGTCGTCAGGAATCCCTTTGTGCATAAGCATTCTTAATCTTTCAAGTCGAACTTGGTAAAGCTTCAGTAAAATATTTCGAGGAAAAGGAGGAAATCGTTTCTGCAATCTTGTGAGAATATCATCCATCCTGAAAAAAAAATAAAAAAAAAATGAAAGAGAAAATGGAAGAGAAATTTATATACAATATCAGTTTTGTGGGTAGCTGATGGAACCGACTTAAATAATCACGGAGTACCGTTATCCGCCATTTAACCGGGGTTAAAAAAAAAATTATATTTACATCTAGTTATTTTCAAAACAAGGATCAGAAAGAAAAACAACATAAAAAGACTCAAAAATAAAATCCTAAATTCTTCCCCCCACACATAATTCTTACATTGTCATTAATGTAATGCTATTAATCCCAAATGAAAGAATCATGTGTAAGTGAAAAGAACTAATAAACAAAATAAACTTATGCAGCCTAAATGAACTTAGAAACACTAAACACAATTAACAAAGAAACATAAGAAATAAAAATAAAAACAATAAAAATAATAAAAGAAAAAGGAAAAGAAAGAGAAAGAGAAAGCAAATCTGAATATGGAAGGTTGGCAATTTCATCTTTAATTGGGCTGCCTTCCCAATTAACACTTGAGTTAGTGTTTTGAATCTAACCAACACCCCTTCTTGGCTTTTTAGGCTTGTCAGGCTCATACATGAAATTTCCCAAATTTATGCGTTTGAGAGGAAGCTTTCTTTGCACAACAGTGGATGCATTCTCCATTACAAGTATTATTCCATCATCCTTGGTGGTGCATATCTCATCGAGGAATGGTGCATCTTTTGGTACTTGTTGAATGACATCCACAAACAAACTGTTTAAGGTTTCCAGTGTGTCTTGTTCATGTTCATCCTCCTTGAACTTTGCGAATCTACTAGGAAAAGGTGGAGAAGAAACATTAGTAAAAATTGGAATCTCAAACGTTACCTCAGGTGCCGAAATACTCTTATTTGTATTTGTGGCTTCATTATCCTCAAGAATAGAATCCATCTCTAATTCTGTCTCATCCTCATCTTGTTCCTCATTCCTCAAGGTCACAATAGTAGTATTCTCCTTTGGGTTAATCATTGTTTGGGCAGAGAGTTCTTCAGATCTTTGTGCTACCCATACCACCATACTACTAGCCAATAGGCTCATTTGCCTTTCCAAACTCCGGATGCTTGCCCTTGTTTCCTGTTGAAATTGCAAAGTATTAGTAACAAGAGAATCGACAAGATCTTCTAAAGAAGTACCTGAGTTTTGAGTCATATGTGGTGGTTGAAGAAGATCTGGTTCTTGAGACCATGATTGATTGAAGCTAGATGGATGAGTGTAATTGGCATAAGGATCTACTTCTTGGTAATTTTCCGAATAGCCATAATTAGTATGATCCCACCATCCCTCATGGTAAGTGTTTGAGTAATGATCATACTGTTGGTCTTGGAACACTTGATGGCCTTGACATCCTCCCATGGCCAATTGTTGAACTGGGTAGGTGAGATTGGCTTGTTGATTTTCCATGTTCATGTATGCCACCAACTCTTCAAGTGTTAGATTGCTCAATTCCATCGTTTTTCTTTTTTTTTTCTTTTTTTTTTCAAAATTTGATAAGAAAAACTTGTATGTACAAGAAAAATAAAATTAATTACAACTGAAAATAAGAATAAACCAATGAACTAATAAACTAAAGAAAACAATCCCCGGCAACGGCGCCAAAAATTTGATGCACCCAAAAGAGTGTATCTTATTTAACCTTGCACTAAAAAGATCAATTGTAAGTATAATGATTAGCAAGGGTCGAGTCCTCAGGGATTGGGTTTTAATTTATGAGTTATTAGTTTATAACTTACGTTCAAAGAAAACAATAAAAGAAAAGGGGTTTTTGAAGCCAGATTTAAACTAAGTAAATAATAAGAATAAGATGCAAGGCGGTATAACCAGCCAATAAAAATATATATACTAAATTGGGCGGTATAACCAGCCAATAAAAATAAAACAAAGTTAATATACAAATTAGGCGGTATAACCAGCCAATAAAAATAAATATAAAAAATAAGCAAACTAAAAGTAAGAAAACAAGTAAGTAAGAAGAATTAAATATGAAAAATATGGTTAAGGTTTCATTCTCCACCACTAGACATCATTAAGAATCAATTTCAGATCTATCAATATTAACCAACTATCAAAGTTAACAACCGTAGATAACAACAAGCTCTGTTATCCCAATCTTTCCTTAGTTTGTCGTTAAATAGAACAAGCTCTCTATTTAATCTCTAACCATCAAACAACCTAGAATAAGCTCTCTAGATTCAATTTAATGGCAGCTTTATGATGAGAAAGATAGGTTGATCTAAGCAACAAACACATAAGCTCGGATTGTTCAACTTAGGTTATGTTCCACTTTGCAATTATTGAAAACTTGACCATAATCATTAATCACAAATTGCCACTTATGAATAGGAAATCAAGACAATTACACGGATCAAGACTCCTAAACTAGCAATAGATAATTATCAAGATCTATCTAGTTGTACACCTAAACAAATCAAGACAACATCATGAACAATTCTTGTAGAAGAACATAAGCAACTTTGATAGAAAATTAATGATAGATAGAATCTGAAAATCAATTATAAAACATGTCTAGAGCTTTGAAATCACCCTTAACCAAATAGAAGTTTAGCCTAGCATAGGCATTATAAACATAAAATTAAATAGAATCTAAGAAGAAAATAAAAGAAAGAAAGAAGAAAGAAGAAGAATATTAATTATCCAACCTCTTGCTCTCTCTAAAGAAAAAGAAAACTAGAGAAAAGAAAGAAAACTAGAGAAAAGAAAGAAGAAGAAAACTTAGAGAATTTTATTAAAATGGCTAATATCCTACCTATGTACAATATGATCCTCTACAATCATCCAAGGCCCTCTATTTATACACATTTTGGAAGGCTAAATGACAAGAGACAAGCTTTACAAATTTCAAAGGTAGGTATAATAGGTGGGTGAATTTTTCTAACAATTTTCGTCATATTGTATGACAATTTTGATCAGCCAATTTGATGGTCGATTTCGTCAATGTTGGAGGCCTGATCTGATCACATGGTCTTCTAGAAAAAGGTTCCCCTATCAGTTACGGATCCATAGCCGTTGGAATCAGCTCATTTGCTGATGTGGATAAGCAGATATGGGCAAAATACGAAAACATGTCAGCACAGACGTCATTGCACATCATCCAACTTGATGGTCGATTTCGTCAATATTAGAGGCCTGATCTGATCATATGGTCTTCTAGACAAAGGTTCCCGTATCAGTTACGGATCCATAGCCATTGGAATCAGCTCATTTGCTGATGTGGATAAGCAGATATGGGCAAAATACGAAAACAGGTCAGCACATACGTCATTGCACATCAGCCAAATTGATGGTCGATTTCAATAGGGAAAACGACTCCGTTTCAAGAAGTATAAAACATGAAAAAGATAGATATGCCTCTTAGCTTTGCACGGCTACAAATTTCAGCCTTATTGCTTCAGTGAAACTCCAGATATAGCTGATATGGCAAAATGTGTCGGAACTGGAACTGAACTGGATTTGCCCTTAATTCTAGTAATCTGAAATCACTCAAAGAAACTTGTGAAAAACACCAAATTACATAAAAATATAAAAGATCATAAACACAATTAGACTAAACAATAATAACTCGTATTTGACACAAAACAATAATAAAACATAACTAAAAACTCTCCGGCAACGGCGCCAAAAATTTGATATTGAGCAATACAAAAAAAAAAAAAAAAAGAAATGGAATACTGGCAAATACATTCAAAAAAAATATGAATCATCTCTTGAATTTGTGGAAAAAGAAAAAGATGTTACAAAGTTGTTTAGAATGAATAAAAGGCCCAACATGAATATCCGGCCTAGGTGACTATGTACTTGTAAAGAGTTTTGAGAAGTTTCTTTGTATAATCTTTTTATGTCTCTAAACTTTATGAACTCTTTGGAACCTTTGTGATATCTTTATCCTTTTGTTCTGCAACCACATTACAAACCCCTTGGCCCCATTACAACCTTGATTAAAGACCTCTTGATTTATGAAGTTGCATGATCTTTTAGTGGAGAATAGGTGGACAAGCAAGCATATGGTAGAAGTGTTTTCATGAGATTGATTGAGTGTAAACACTTTACCACTACTTTAAAGAGTGAAAATCAAGAGAGTATCCCATGCGAGAAGTTGAGATTAAATTTGAACATGCACTATTTTGATTGAGATATGTTATGCTAATATTGGCTTAACTCAAACAATTTACATTCAAGCATGATTTTTTGTGAAAATTTTTAAGCTATTGATTAGTTTATAAGACTTGTTCAAATATTGTCTCTAATTTGTATTGAAAGGATTAGGAGTAAATATTTTTAGTATATGTAGTTTATTTATATTTTAATTTTTCAATGTTTGTGGGTATCGTTCTAGTAAACCCTCACGAGACTAAACTCGTCCACTAGGGACACCTAGGGGTTTAAAGGCTTGTGTCACATACTAAGTGCCACCGTGATTTCCTACGAAAGTGGATTAGATTAGATTTTCTTATTTTATTTTTATTGAGTCGTTGCTAGGGACTAGCAACAATCTAAGTGTGGGGGTGTGATAACTCGTATAATTATATAGTTTTTAGTTATGTTTTATTAATGTTTTGTGTCAAATACGAGTTATTATTGTTTAGTCTAATTGTGTTTATGATCTGTTATATTTTTATGTATTTTGGTGTTTTTCACAAGTTTCTTTGAGTGATTTCAGATTACTAGAATTAAGGGCAAATCCAGTTCAGTTTCAGTTCCGACACCTTTTGCCATATCAGCTATATCTCGAGTTTCACTGAAGAAATAAGGCTGAAATTTGTGGCCATGCAAAGCTAAGAGGCATATCTATCTTTTTCATGTTTTACACTTCTTAAAACGGAGTCGTTTTCCCTAGCAAAATCGACCATCAAGTTGGCTGATGTGCAATGACGTCTGTGCTGACATGTTTTCGTATTATGCCCATATCTTCTTATCCACATCAGCAAATGAGCTGATTCCAACGGCTATGGTTCCGTAACTGATAGGGGAACCTTTGTCTAGAAGACCATGTGATCCGATCAGGCCTCCAATATTGAAGAAATCGACCATCAAGGTGGCTGATGTGTAATGACGTCTGTGCTGACATGTTTTCGTATTTTGCCCATATCTGCTTAACCACATCAGCAAATGAGCTGATTCCAACGGCTATGGTTCCGTAACTGATAGGGGAACCTTTTTCTAGAAGACCATGTGATCCGATCAGGCCTCCAATATTGAAGAAATCGACCATCAAGGTGGCTGATGTGTAATGACGTCTGTGCTGACATGTTTTCGTATTTTGCCCATATCTGCTTAACCACATCAGAAAATGAGCTGATTCCAACGGCTATGGTTCCGTAACTGATAGGGGAACCTGTTTCTAGAAGACCATGTGATCAGATCAGGCCTCCAATATTGACGAAATCGACCATCAAGTTGGCTGATCAAAATCGTCATATACCTACCTTTGAAATTTGTAAAGCTTGTCTCTTGTCATTTAGCCCTCCAAAATGTGTATAAATAGAGGGCCTTGGATGATTGTAAGGGATCATATTGTACATAGGTAGGATATTAGCCATTTTAATAAAATTCTCTAAGTTTTCTTCTTCTTTCTTTTCTCTAGTTTTCTTTCTTTTCTCTAGTTTTCTTTTTCTTTAGAGAGAGCAAGAGGTTGGATAATTAATATTCTTCCTCTTCTTCTTTCTTTCTTTTATTTTCTTCTTAGATTTTCTTTAATTTTATGTTTATGTTTATAATGCCTATGCTAGGCTAAACTTCTATTGGTTAAGGGTGATTTCAAAGCCCTAGACATGTTTTGTGATTGATTTTCAGATTCTATCTATCATTAATTTTCTATCAAAGTTGCTTATGTTCTTCTACAAGAATTGTTCATGATGTTGTCTAGATTTATTTAGGTGTACAACTAGATAGATCTTGATAATTATCTATTGCTAGTTTAGGAGTCTTGATCCGTGTAATTGTCTTGATTTCCTATTCATAAGTGGCAATTTGTGATTAATGATTATGGTCAAGTTTTCAATAATTGCAAAGTGGAACATAACCTAAGTTGAACAATCCGAGCTTATGTGTTTGTTGCTTAGATCAACCTATCTTTCTCATCATAAAGCTGCCATTAAATTGAATTTAGAGAGCTTATTCTAGGTTGTTTAATGGTTAGAGATTAAATAGAGAGCTTGTTCTATTTAACGACAAACTAAGGAAAGATTGGGGTAACAGAGCTTGTTGTTATCTACGGTTGTTAACTTTGATAGTTGGTTGATATTGATAGATCTGAAATTGATTCTTAATGATGTCTAGTGGTGGAGAATGAAACCTTAACCATATTTTTCATATTTGATTCTTCTTACTTTCTTGTTTTCTTACTTTTAGTTTGCTTATTTTTTATATTTATTTTTATTGGCTGGTTATACCGCCTAATTTGTATATTAACTTTGTTTTATTTTTATTGGCTGGTTATACCGCCTAATTTAGTATATATATTTTTATTGGCTGGTTATACCGCCTAATTTAGTATATATATTTTTATTGGCTGGTTATACCGCCTTGCATCTTATTCTTATTATTTACTTTAGTTTAAATCTGGCTTCAAAAACCCCTTTTCTTTTATTGTTTTCTTTGAACGTAAGTTATAAACTAATAACTCATAGATTAAAACCCAATCCCTGAGGACTCGACCCTTGCTAATCATTATACTTACAATTGATCTTTTTAGTGCAAGGTTAAATAAGATACACTCTTTTGGGTGCATCAAATTTTTGGCGCCGTTGCCGGGGATTGAGCAATATCACCTTCCCAGTTCAACAATTGCTAACTATGGAACAAGCTCTCTATTTAATCTCTAACCATTAAACAACCTAGAATAAGCTCTCTAAATTCAATTTAATGGCAGCTTTATGATGAGAAAGATAGGTTGATCTAAGCAACAAACACATAAGCTCGGATTGTTCAACTTAGGTTATGTTCCACTTTGCAATTATTGAAAACTTGACCATAATCATTAATCACAAATTGCCACTTATGAATAGGAAATCAAGACAATTACACGGATCAAGACTCCTAAACTAGCAATAGATAATTATCAAGATCTATCTAGTTGTACACCTAAATAAATCAAGACAACATCATGAACAATTCTTGTAGAAGAACATAAGCAACTTTGATAGAAAATTAATGATAGATAGAATCTGAAAATCAATCACAAAACATGTCTAGGGCTTTGAAATCACCCTTAACCAAATAGAAGTTTAGCCTAGCATAGGCATTATAAACATAAAATTAAATAGAATCTAAGAAGAAAATAAAAGAAAGAAAGAAGAAAGAAGAAGAATATTAATTATCCAACCTCTTGCTCTCTCTAAAGAAAAAGAAAACTAGAGAAAAGAAAGAAAACTAGAGAAAAGAAAGAAGAAGAAAACTTAGAGAATTTTATTAAAATGGCTAATATCCTACCTATGTACAATATGATCCTCTACAATCATCCAAGGCCCTCTATTTATACACATTTTGGAAGGCTAAATGACAAGAGACAAGCTTTACAAATTTCAAAGGTAGGTATAATAGGTGGGTGAATTTTTCTAACAATTTTCGTCATATTGTATGACAATTTTGATCAGCCAACTTGATGGTCGATTTCGTCAATGTTGGAGGCCTGATCGGATCACATGGTCTTCTAGAAAAAGGTTCCCCTATCAGTTACGGATCCATAGCCATTGGAATCAGCTCATTTTCTAATGTGGATAAGCAGATATGGGCAAAATACGAAAACATGTCAGCACAGACGTCATTGCACATCATCCAACTTGATGGTCGATTTCGTCAATATTAGAGGCCTGATCTGATCATATGGTCTTCTAGACAAAGGTTCCCGTATCAGTTACGGATCCATAGCCATTGGAATCAGCTCATTTGCTGATGTGGATAAGCAGATATGGGCAAAATACGAAAACAGGTCAGCACAGACGTCATTGCACATCAGCCAAATTGATGGTCGATTTCAATAGGGAAAACGACTCCGTTTCAAGAAGTATAAAACATGAAAAAGATAGATATGCCTCTTAGCTTTGCACGGCTACAAATTTCAGCCTTATTGCTTCAGTGAAACTCCAGATATAGCTGATATGGCAAAATGTGTCGGAACTGGAACTGAACTGGATTTGCCCTTAATTCTAGTAATCTGAAATCACTCAAAGAAACTTGTGAAAAACACCAAATTACATAAAAATATAAAAGATCATAAACACAATTAGACTAAACAATAATAACTCGTATTTGACACAAAACAATAATAAAACATAACTAAAAACTATATAATTATACGAGTTATCATTTGTATATTAACTTTGTTTTATTTTTATTGGCTGGTTATACCGCCTAATTTAGTATATATATTTTTATTGGTTGGTTATACCGCCTAATTTAGTATATATATTTTTATTGGCTGGTTATACCGCCTTGCATCTTATTCTTATTATTTACTGTAGTTTAAATTTGGCTTCAAAAACCCCTTTTCTTTTATTGTTCTTGAATTTAAGTTTTAAACTATTAACTTATAAACTAAAACCCAATCCCTGAGGACTCGACCCTTGCTAACTACTATACTTACAATTTATCTTTTTAGTGCAAGGTTAAATAAGATACACTCTTTTGGGTGCATCAATTTATCATCAAAGTGGAAAACCACATCTTTTTGTAGTAGCTTGCAAAGAGGTAATGTGATCTTTGAGAAGTCTTTGATAAATCTCTTATAGAAACCTGCATGTCCAAGAAAAGAACGAACCTCTCTTACATTTGTGGGTGGTGGTAAAGAATGCATAATATCTATTTTAGATTTATCAACCTCTATCCCTCTAGAAGAAATAACATGGCCTAAAACTATTCCTTGTTCTACCATAAAGTGACATTTTTCCCAATTCAAAACAAGGTTAGTTTTCATGCATTTTCAAGAACAAGTGTAAGGTTCTCTACACATCTGTCAAAAGAATCACCATTGACACTAAAATCCTCCATAAACACTTCTATGATATTCTCTACATAATCTAAATATAATGCTAACCATACACCTTTGGAATGTAGCTGGTGCATTACAAAGACCAAATGGCATACACCGATATGCAAAAGTACCATATGGGCATGTGAATGTTATTTTCTCTTGGTCCTCCGGAGCAATGACAATCTGATTATAACTTGAAAAACCATCAAGAAAACAATAATGAGAATGGCCAGCTAACCTTTCAAGCATTTTATCAATAAAAGGTAAAGGAAAGTGGTCTTTTCGAGTTGTGGAATTAAGTTTTCGATAATCAATACAAACTCGCCACCCTGTTTGAATCCTAGTAGAAACAAGCTCATTCTCATTATTTGTTACCACGGTTGCACCTGATTTCTTTGGAACCACTTGAACCGAGCTCACCCATTTGCTATCCGAGATAGGATAGTTCACTCCAACATCTAGGAGCTTCAGTATCTCCTTGTTAACAACCTCCATCATAGGAGGGTTCAATCTTCTCTATGCCTCTCTTGTTGGTTTTGACCTTCCTCTAACAAAATCCAGTGCATGCACGTGGATGGGCTTCTTCCCTTGATATTGGTAATTGACCAACCAATTGCTATTTTATGCTCTCTAACCACCCGGATAAATCGTTCTTCTTGCAAAGGTGTGAGATCTTTGGCAATGATGACCTGTAGTGTGTCCTTTTCACCTAAGAACACATATTTCAAGTGGTCCGGTTGTGGTTTCAACTCTAAAGTTGGTGCCTGCAAAATGGAAGGTAGAAGTTTCTCATTAGATAAAGGCAAATCAATAAATGAAATATCAAACCTTTCATCTTTAGGTGGCAGCGAGTGTAAAGATTCTAGTGCCCCTTCCACATGGTCAATCAAGGCTAGTTCCCCTTTAGCATTCCCCATTCCGAGATGTTTGCTAAAGACTATCTCCAAACTATCTTCACCATCAAGCTCGTAAGCTTGCTGCATTAGTGAGTCAATGATATCATATTAAAAACAGAATGCACATCACTAGGATATCTCATGGCCTCAAAAATGTTAAAGCGAATTATTTCACCATCAAATTCCATAGTTAAAGTGCCATAATGTACATCTATTTTAGTTCTTGCTGTTTTCAAGAATGGTCTCCCTAATAGTGATGTGAACCCTAGGGGTTAAACCCTTTGAACCCACTAATAAATTGAAATACCCTAACCTCAAGAAAGCCAAGATTCAGGCAAAGAAAACTTAAACCCTTATAAAGCCTGTTTCAAAGAACCTAGATTAAGCATGTAAACTAGACCCTAAGAACTCTCGTTTCAAGAACCTAAGTTTGATATGTTGAACTCCACAAAGAACGATTTCTTTGATAAGTTCCTAAGTTCTGTCAAGAACTAAAAAGAGTAAATACTCACTTGAACAAAATTCAACTCAATAGATTAATAATGGTTGCTGAAGTAGGCGGCTAAAAAAGGGTATTTATAGCCTCCCTACTAACCCTAATTCAACTAGCATAAGAATTCCTGGTACAAGTAAAACACCTTGGCAGCCAAGGCTTACTAACCTAAGTAACATGAAACTCCTAAAGTTGGATAGACCTCCTAACATTAATGAAGAATTCAGCCAACCCTAATTTGCAAGATAAAATAAAAGCATATGGGATGAACATGCTCAAGCCAAATCCTAAGTAATTAAAAGATATCCAATAGTTTAACGAAGGTAAACCCCACTTAGCCTAATGGACATATTACATAAGTTACATAAGTTAGGCCCAAATTCCTAAGTAATTACAAGATTTAAAATAAGCCCAAATAAGCCTTCTTAATGTGCCACCTTGTGTTCTTGAATCACATGGACCAAACTCGGATGCAAGCCCATCTTGCATGTTGAAGCCTTTCCTAAATAACTTGAACATGGCCCAAGTGAATTCCACCAATTCTTGCCATGTTTCCTAGATCTTCTTGGATCTTGGCCCACATAGAAATTGCCATGGGATTGGGCCATCTTGGATCCTATCAAATAGAATAGGTGTGGGAATAGAAGACATCTCATCTTCCATCTCAATAACATAAAAGTCAACGGGAAAAACCAATTCATTAACCTGTACAAGAACGACTTCTACAACTCCTCTTGGGTAAGTGTTAGAATGGTCAGCAAGTTGTATTATAACACCGGTTTCCTCTAATGGTCCTAGATTCAATGAAGCATAAATTGAATATGGCATGACATTAATAGATGCCCCTAGATCTAGCATAGCACGCTCAAACCTAGTGTTGCCTATCTTACAAGGAATGGTAAACATACCTGGATCCTTGCATTTAGGTGGGAGTTTCTTTTGAAGAACAGCTTATACATTCTCCCCCACACTTACCTTTTCATTCCCTTTCAACTTCCATTTAGATGTGCACAACTCTTTTAGGAACTTGGCATATCTTGGCACTTGCTTGATAGCATCTAGTAAAGGAATGTTCACCTCTACTTTCCGGAAGGTTTCCAAAATTTCCTTCTCTTGCTCCTCCTTCTTGGACTTTGCTAACCTGCTAGGAAAAGGTGAAGGAGTTATATAAGAAGGAACAAATGGTTTAGGAGTTACCATTTTTAGTGGCTCATTGGGATGTGAAAAGGATGCCATGGTGTTGTTCTCCCCTTGAGCACTATCCTTTTGTGGTGTTTCTAGCTGTTTCCCACTTCTTAATGTTATAGCATTGGCATTCTCTCTTGGATTCGCTATGGTTTGGGAAGGTAATTTCTCGGAATCCCTTGCTTGCATTTAACTCATGGTTGTTGCCAATTGCCCCATCTGAGCCTCTAAGTTTCGGATACTTACCTTTGTCTCCCTTAATTCCTGTTGAAGTTGTAGTAAGGGTTTTGCAAGATCTTCAAGAGTTTCACCTGAATTTTTTTGTGGTGGCACTTGTTGTTGGGTTTGATATGGTTGTTGCACTCTCTGCTGAAAACCCAGTGGCCTGTTGTCGAATGGTGGAGGAACAGCTTGTGATTGGTTCCCTCCATAATTAAAGTTTGGATGATCCCTCCATCTTGGATTGTAAGTGTTTGAGTAGGAATCATATTTCCTTGATTGGTTCTGAAATCCACCCATGGCATTCACATGTTCATTGGTGTCTTCTTGATGTGTTGGACACTTATCAGTTTGGTGCCCCATGTTTGAACTTATGCCACAAGCCTTTATTTGCTGTATATTACCTACAGCCAATTCTTAAACAAGAGAAGTCATTTTATCAAAGTTTTGTTCAAGAGATGATATACTTACCTCATTAACTCTCTTGGGTTGTGGTGGTGGATCTTGTCTCATTGAGATTTGTTGAGAATTGGCTTTTATGTTGGACATTAGAGTTCTAGCAGCCCCGAGAGTCTTATCAACTTTTGGTCCCCCACTAGCGGCATCTATCATACTTCTCTCCATGGGCATGAGACCTTCATTGAAGTATTGGATGAGAAGTTGTTCACTTATCTGAAGGTGTGGACATGATGCACAAAGTTTCTTGAACCTCTCCCAATATTCATATAAGGACTCTCCGTTGTATTGCCTAATCCCACATATCTCTTTTCTAATGTTGGCAGCCTTAGATGCTGGGAAATACCTTTCCAAGAATGCTTTCTTCATATCATTCCATGTAGTGATGGTCCCGGATGGTAGATAGTAGAGCCATTGCTTTGCTGAATCAGCTAGAGAGAATGGGAAGGCTCTCAACTTAACTTGCTCTTCCGTGACTCCTGTTGGTCTCATGCTTGAGCAAACTACATGGAATTCCTTCAGGTGGTTATTTGGATCCTCTCCTGCAAAACCATGAAAAGTTAGTAGAAGTTGAATCAAACCAGATTTTAATTCAAAAGCTCCCTCAAGATTAGCATATTCAATGCATAATTGTTGTTGACCCAAGTCTGGAACGGCTACCTCCTTGAGAGTTCGCTTGTCAGCTGCTGCCATCTCTCCTTCCACCTCTTGGATGTTTTTGATCATCTCCTCGATTGGTTGTTGGTGAGAAGTTATAAATTCCCAAATTCTCAAAAGTCTTAAGTCTTCTTCGGGAGCTTGGAACATTCACTAATAAAAAAAATAAAAAAAAACAAGAAAGTAAATAATTAGAACAGAAAATAAGAATAAACCAATAAACTAAGGAAAGCAATCCCCGGCAATGGCGCCAAAAACTTGATGCACCCAAAAGAGTGTATCTTATTTAACCTTTCACTTAAAAAGAATAAATTGTAGAGTATAGTGATTAGAAAGGGTCGAGTCCTCAGATATTGGGTTTTAATTTATAAGTTAATAGTTTATCACTTAAAAACAAGTAAATAAAAGTAAAGGGGATTTTGAGATTAGATTTAAACTAAAGTTAACAATTAGAATGAGAAAATAAGTGATTAAGAAGAATCAAATATGATAAATATGGCTAAAGGTTCATTCTCCACCGGTAGACATCATTAAGAATCAATTTCTTATCTATCAACATTAGTTAGCTATCAAAGTTAACAACATTAGATAACAACAAGCTCTGTTACCCCAATCTTTCCTTAGTTTGTCATTAAATAGAACAAGCTCTCTATTTAATCTCTAACTATCAAACAACCTAGAATAAGCTCTCTAAGTTCAATTTATAGCAGCTTTATGTTGAGAAAGATAGGTTGATCTAAGCAACAAACACATAAGCTCGGATTGTTCAACTTAGGTTATGTTCCACTATACAATTATTGAAAACTTGACCATAATCATTAATCACAAATTGCTACTTATGAATAGGAAATCAAGACAATTACACGGATCAAGACTCCTAAACCAGCATTAGACAATTATCAAGATTTATCTAGTTGGCCACCTAAACAAATCAAAACATCATCATGAACAATTTAATGGAAGAACATAAGCAACTTTGATAGAAAACAATGATAGATAGATTCTGAAAATTAATTACATATCATGTCTAGGGCTTTGAAATCACCCTTAACCAAATAAAAGTTTAGCCTAGCATAGGCATTGTAAACATAAACATAAAATTAAAGAGAATCTAAGAAGAAAATAAAAGAAAGAAAGAAAGAAAGAAGAAAATTAATTATCCAGCCTCTTGCTCTCTCAAAAAACAAGAAACATTGAAGAAATCAGAACTTTAATGCTTGGAGAAGTGTAAATTTCGTTTGCCCCCTTGATCTCTATTTATAGGCAATAGCTAGGGTTGTGTTTTATGGAAAGATATAATATCACACCCAAAATTCAGGGCATGTGGGCCTCTGAAGCCTGAATATACCCACGAAACCAAATCAAATAAAAATTTCGACATAATCTCGCCCAACATGGGGGTTTGCCGCTCCAATAACGTGTATTTTGTCCCAACAACCACTCATTACTAACAACACCTGGCTGAAGGAATTTGGTCGAACAGTCGTGATTGTTATTGTTCTATCTACAGCCCTACCAGGGCCTGAATATATTAATATGTTCTATTTACCATATCCAAAAACTATTCATATGTGTCGTCATCTAATACTACTCCAGCAATCCTATCTATTTCCTTTGTAGCACACCTGCATCTACCCTCACTCTGGCCTCTAACCTCAAGGCCAATAAAAATATTATCCAGGACCTCAGGCTCTCAGTCCCCCGATAAGTCTCTATACCTATGAGATCGTGATCGTGACAGCATTGTATTTAGAAAAAAACATTCTGTCAGTAATTTCACAATATTCTCGACACAATTCTATATGTACTAGCTGGCTTATAGATTACCCGACGTAACCGCATGTGATGATGGACATCTATAGGGGCGGTACACTACTTACCGATACCCCAGGATTACCTGTAAGCAATGTACTACTACCCTACCCCTTTTGCAGTCACTAACCTCTAGACCATGCTCTGATACCACCTTTATGACACTCAAAATTCAGGGTATGTGACAGGCCAGAGAGAAGGTATGCCCCTACCTCTGAAGCCTGAATATACCCACGAAACCAAATCAAACAAAATTTCGACATAATCTCGCCCTACATGGGGGTTTCCCGCTCAACCATCAACATTTCCAATGTTATAATCATCAACACATTACATCTCGGTTTGGACACCTCCAATAGGGAGTAACCAAGATGCCCCGCAGCAGACTCAACCTGTAGGACATCTTATATACAAACATACATTTATATTATATCATAACGGCATAAGCATCACCAGATCATACTAGGCCTCCGTGGCCGTTATACATCATACATCACTTAGATACATCAGTTTACAAAATATAAAGTACATATACATCATACAAAAAATGCATATGACCCATGATACCCTAGTGACTGCAAAATATATCCCACCATTGCCATTGCTTACCACATATTGGGTCAATCCACTTACCACAAGTATACGAGCAGCTAGCTATCCGAAATCTGGTAAGAGCTGGGTCTATCGGGATCTAAAAAAGAATGAAAATAAACGGAGTGAGCCGAAAGATTCAGTGAGCATAAGGTAACTAGGAAGAGTACTTGGAAGATTCCTGCTTCCTTTCTTAACCATTAAAGCATAAACAAGACATATCAAGTATGTTTAATTAACCAAAAAGTAATATTTAAAATTTGTTCCAAGACATATCAAGTATGTTTAATTAACCAAAAAGTAATATTTAAAAATTGTTCCAAGACATATAAAAATAATTTGTCCCATATGAAATCTTCTATGCTGAGCGCTGAATGTAAATGGGCCATTGGCCAGTTAGAATCGATAGCCAAAAATATCTAACACTCGATTTTACGTGTATACCTCTATAATTATCATATAGGAATTTTTCATGACTATAACATAAAAACATCCCCGACTTATACCAGTCCGTAATATTTGTCATCCTGGACTACCTTGTCCATATCATCCCGGACTCATCCTGTCCGTACCACAATAGCATCCCAGATATCACCTTGTCTATAAAATAATAGCATCCCGAACATCACCCAATCCGTACAATAATAGCATCCCGGACATCACCCTGTCCATACAACAATAGCATCCCGGACATCGCCTTGTCCGTACAACAATAGCATCCCGGACATCGCCTTGTCTGTACAATAATAGCATCCCGGACATCGCCCTGTCCGTACAACAATAGCATCCAGGACATCACCCTGTCCGTACAATAATAGCATCCCGGACATCACTCTGTCCGTACAACAATAGCATGATGTATTAAATTTGTTTATCTTATTAAATGATTTATATAATATGCTAGGTAAGAACTTCTACACTAGCATATTTCTACTTTTTTTTTACAAGCATTACAATTTCACTTTACATTTTATCAAACAACTTGTGTGCATAACATTTAATCTACAATGTCTAACTATCCTTAAATACTCAACCATCATAACAATATCATTCATCAACCATATTAACACCACACTTACGCCTTTGATCCGTGTAAGGTTCAAAACTTATCATTTTCGTAATCCAAGCAATCTTTCATGTTTCATTATCCATAACAATCAACAATGCATATAAAACAACAACTACCTCCTAGATTAACCTAAATACTCACTATTTTGTTTCGAGTATTAAAGCGGCACATTCGTGACTTTGTCGCGATCCCGGACGAACTCCACGATAGGGGTACCTACGTCATCGTCAGGATATTCTATAAATATTTTACAACTACGAGACACTCAAATTCCCATTATTTATATTAGTTACCTGCTATCCAAAAATTTTCAGCTTAAGAATTTTTACAAATAAATTTTTACACTTAGCTCGGATTAAAATTCGGAGCAACAATCAACTAGAATGTTGCTCACACAATCACAGCAAAGCTAACGGTGGTCTCGAACAACCAAGGAAGGTAGCGGCACCACCTCATGGGCAAGCTAGGGTTTCGGCCAAACTTGTTTTAGTCTCTAAATTTTGATTCAAAGCTATCCGATATTAATTTATGATTTAAGGAGGCAGAGGAACACCTCCCGTGGCGGGAAAAAAATGGTGGCAACATGGCGGTTCACTACCACCAATTTTTAGCCAACATGGTTTCTCATAGTTAAAGGCAAAATTTCTTCAAAATATAACATCAATATCAAGCTTAGAACATGAAGTTACCTTTGGGTTTGTGAAAATCTTTGAAAATTTTGGTCATTTGCCTAGTAAACGAAGGAGCGAGAAAGCTTGGAAGCAAGCTTCCATGGCTTCCCCTCTTTCTTTCTCTCTTTTCTGGTTTTCACGTGAAAAATGGGGGAGGAAGAAGTCTGATTTTCAGACTTAATAAGTGAGCCATGGTCAAATGACCATTTTGCCCCTATTTTGTCTTTTAGTACCTTTGCGGGCCAACGTGTAATTTTAACGTTCGGAAGCCCATTTTTCACATTTCTTGACACGGATATGTTCCAAATATGATAATATACTGATCTGCATCTTTGGGTAATTTTTCGATATCCTGAAACCCAAACCCGAGCCTTGGAGCGCTAACGGGTCAATATTTTGACTTTTTCAATTTTAGCTCCGATTTTTGTTCAGATTTCACTAGTAGCTTGCTAACATCATTTTATGTCTATATTAATCTATTGATCCATTTAAAACCTTTTTCGGACCTTCCCGCGGTCAATTCTCGATTTTCATTCCTTTAGGTTACTTAAGGACTTATCCGGTTTCAACTCTATTTCTGAGTTTTCTTTTCATATACATAATCCTCATATGTTATAACATATGTCCATGTGTTCGGATCAGTTCCAAAAAATCCCGAACCATGTTTTTATGGTAATTTACGCCAGCGTCATTAAATGATGAATTAGATAATTTTAGCTATCGGATTTGATTTTAATGTCCAATTTATTATCTAAACATCATATTATGATCCTATATGATCACTTAGTCCGTTGGTACCATTTACGGACTAAAAACAAAATTTTGGGTAAAATAACCAAAATACCCCTGGTTCATATTTTACCATTTTTCTGTCGATTCTTGTTCTAACACTCCCAAATAATGTTATATCACATATCAACACTATGTGAAGTTAAATTATCACATTTTACGGACTTTGCCCTATCCCGACTTTTAGTCAATTTGGGGTTAAATCACTTAATCACTGGATTAAACCCCCAACTCTACAATTTATCATACAACATGTGTACCACATGGTAGCCCATCCTTTCTATAGGCATTTCAAAGTTTAACCTCGAGCCATCCGCATGTTATAATTGTCTCGAATTGATCTCATACTTACGAGGGTCTTACAATTCTCCCCCTTAATAAAATTCATCCTCGAATTTTTCTTAAAGTCAACTTATATAAAAGTACAGGTACTATCTGTAGCTGTCTCACATGAAAATCATCTGACATGAATCTCCACATCATAAGTACATGAAACACAGAGTGTACACCACTCATCTATGGTGGTAGGTCTAACTCAATATCTGAAATGGTCCGATAAACCTCGGACTCAGCTTGGCCCATCCGCCAAAGCTCATAACATTCTTGAAAGGTGAAACTTTCAAAAAACTTAGTCACATGCTATCGGCATACGACTTCTTCCTACTCTAGCAGTTACTATTATATCTTTGATTAACTACACCTTTTTCTAGGTGTACCATACCATATATGAATTGCACAACTGATATCCTCCTGTTTCAAATCAACTGAAAGGATATTGGCACATCCGGCCACACAATGTCTCATTCCTAGTTTTACAATGATCAACAATAAACAAACTCGCATCGCAATCCGAAATAGTCAATAAGATAAGCCCGAAACTTGAACGAAATACCAGAAAAGGTATCATCTGCATACTGTACTGAAAACTATTAATATATACAAACTCAGTCAATGATAGGTATCGATCCTGATTCTCCTCAGAATCTAGTATATTAACACATGACATGTCCTCAAGACTGATCATCTGTCCGTAAATGAAATAGGGTACTAAATCACAACTGTATTTCAGAAGCTACCTGGAATGATCTCCAGAATTTAACTCTAAGCTTGATGTCTCAATCAAGCACAATAAACACGAAAACTTCACAAAGACCCAATCTGGTCTAAATAAAGTCTAGCACACTGACTTATGTTATACGTAATTTTACCCAAAATCAAGTGTGCTAATTTAGTCAGTCTATCGACAATGACTCAAATAAAATCACATTCCTTGCCTACCTTAGGCAAGCCTATATCTAGGCTCCATAATGACTTTGTTTCAATCCCATTATTATGTATTCAACTTTATAACCTATTTGAATCTCATTATTGTATATTAAACTCTGTAGCATTACTGCTGGCTTCTGATGCTTAGCTTAAACTGCTAGCACAATAAACATTTAATCACCACTCCGTAACAATTTGTTCCATACTCTGTCACTATTAGATGAACTCACGATAAATCTTAACTGTATCGAGGTACAACACATAAGAAAAATTGGTGCCACTTCGAGGATTTTACCTCGAACACCTTTTATCTTGAGGACTACTAATCGATTATATAAATGGGGGGTTTCCCTTAGTATTAACTATTAGTAATATTTTAAAACATTGTCACTGTATTGGCTTTATCTAATGATAGAAAAATAATACACTCATAGTCTTTTAATATTTCCAACATCAATCCAGTTTCAATCAATTTTTCCTCTGATCACACTACACTTCCGCTGCACAGCTCTGACTCATTCTTTTAACTATACATGCTTAATAAATAACATTGTGTCTCGTATGTTCACTACATTCGTTCACTAAACCATTCATTTATACCATAACAATAGATGTAACTTCAGACCAACACTATCATCAAATTATACTCAAGTACAATCCAAATATTAAATAACCAGTACTAGGGCAATATGTTTCAATCAAGTACAATAAACAAAAAACTCCATATTTCACATAGTCACGAGATTAATGTAATAATTCATGATCAAATCCCTCGCATCTAGTTCCACGTGCTAGCACATAACCTGGACAAAGTCCGTCTGGTGATGATCTGTCAGGCATAGCCCCTCAAGTCATCTAAGATATATGATGATCTCGGCCTGTTAAGGCCCATCATCTTAAACTCAGAAACTAGTGCGAGAATGACATCTCAAAACTCCCTGATGCACAGGGGAAACATAAACATCCACATCTGGATATTTATCCGTCTAGATTACCACTGGGCAACAACAACCATATAATCAATATAACCCTCTTAAAACTATACTAGGCTATCATGACTATACCATCAGTTTTATCTTCCTAGGTACACTATTAGGCTAGCCACAATAAGTATACATCAACCTTACGGCATTGGCATCCATGCCAAATCATATTTCTATCTTGGTTACTTAGGATCTTCCAAGGCTATATATTTTCATTCAAGCATTAAATCAAACACCATGTAGGCATAATAATCGCCTTCCTCCTAGGCATTTTCACAAGCACCTTATGTGTGATTTATAATCCAACTTAAAAAATATCCTTTAGCACTCAAACATTACCCAGCCTACACGTTCAGTTCAATATCCAACCACCACCATTTCACAACATCCTCAACATCAATAACAAATCTCGGAACTAGGTCGAAATACTTCAAAGTTCCTTGAAATACAACTCAATATATAGTGCTCAAATTAAATGAAATCAATTTGCCAAAACCAGACTAAGGTTATACCTATCACAATGGTAGTAGATGCAAAATCACGGGCTTGTCCTCTATTGCCCATAGAATGTTCTCTGCCCACAGACTGTTGTTGATGCACCAAAAAGAGTGTATCTTATTTAACCTTGCACTTAAAAAGAATCAATTGTAAAGTATAGTGATTAGCAAGGGTCGAGTCCTCAGGGATTGGGTTTTAGTTTATAAGTTAATAGTTTAAAACTTAAAAACATGTAAACAAAAGTAAAGGGGATTTTGAAATCAGATTTAAACTAAAGTTAACAATAATAATGAGAAAACAAGTAATTAAGAAGAATCAAATATGAAAAATATGGTTAAGGTTTCATTCTCCACCACTAGACATCATTAAGAATCAATTTCATATCTATCAACATTAATTAGCTATCAAAGTTAACAACCGTAGATAACAACAAGCTCTGTTACCCCAATCTTTCCTTAGTTCGTCGTTAAATAGAACAAGCTCTCTATTTAATCTCTAACCATCAAACAACCTAGAATAAGCTCTCTAAATTCAATTTAATGGCAGCTTTATGATGAGAAAGATAGGTTGATCTAAGCAACAAACACATAAGCTCTGATTGTTCAACTTAGCTTATGTTCCACTTTGCAATTATTGAAAACTTGACCATAATCATTAATCAGAAATTGCTACTTATGAATAGGAAATCAAGACAATTACACTGATCAAGACTCCTAAACTAGCATTAGACAATTATCAAGATTTATCTAGTTGGCCACCTAAACAAATCAAAACATCACCATGAACAATTTTTATGGAAAACCAAAGCAACTTTGATAGAAAACAATGATAGATAGATTCTGAAAATTAATTACATAACATGTCTAGGGCTTTGAAATCACCCTTAACCAAATAAAAGTTTAGCCTAGCATAGGCATTGTAAACATAAACATAAAATTAAAGAGAATCTAAGAAGAAAATAAAAGAAAGAAAGAAGAAGAAGAAGAATATTAATTATCCAGCCTCTTGCTCTCTCAAAAACAAAGAAACAAAGAAGAAATCAGAATTTGATGCTTGGGGAAGTGTCAATTTTGTATGCCCCCTTGGTCTCTATTTATAGGCAATAGCTAGGGCATCAAACAAGTGAATTTCAGCTCTCTCCCTTCAATAAATGCTGACTTGTGGCTAAGGTTAAGGAAAAGTGGCTAACTTTTGTGTTTTAAGGAAAGATATAAGCCTTGGCAGCCAAGTTTGAATAAAGTAGGAAAGTTTTAGTCAAAGCACTCTTTAATGAAGAGAGATTATATTCTTGTAGCCAAAGTAAGTGTAAGGAAGGAAAGTCTTGGCTGATTTAATTCTCCTACTTTGACTAGGATTAGCTTTAAGGAAAGATCTTGCAATTAATGCAATTAATGCAAGTTGACAGCCACTAATCCTTCTTTGGCAAGAAACTTAAATGTCAACTAGGGTATTAAGAAAAAGTTGTCATTTACGGCTAAGGTTTTTTTTCTGCCACTAGGGTTTTTAGGGAGATATTCCAATGCCGATTTAGATGACCATTTCTTATTCGATTTAGGCCCATGACCAGCCGTTGGAAAGGTAATCAAGTGATCTTCAAAAGTCAAGAAGGACGTTTCTTCGAATAAAGAGTCTAACATCATGTTTTCTTAGCAACAAGCTCCGGAGGTCAAATCTGTCTTCTTGCTTTGCACCAAGAATTTGATCTTTTTGACTCCCAACTCTTTTTCCATCTTGTGATTGTGATTTTGTAAGGTCTTGATAACTCGTATAATTATATAGTTTTTAGTTATGTTTTATTATTGTTTTGTGTCAAATACGAGTTATTATTGTTTAGTCTAATTGTGTTTATGATCTTTTATATTTTTATGTATTTTGGTGTTTTTCACAAGTTTCTTTGAGTGATTTCAGATTACTAGAATTAAGGGCAAATCCAGTTCAGTTCCAGTTCCGACACCTTTTGCCATATCAGCTATATCTCGAGTTTCACTGAAGCAATAAGGCTACAATTTGTAGCCGTGCAAAGCTAAGAGGCATATCTATCTTTTTCATGTTTTACACTTCTTGAAACGGAGTCGTTTTCCCTAGCGAAATCGACCATCAAGTTGGCTGATGTGCAATGACGTCTGTGCTGACCTGTTTTCGTATTTTGCCCATATCTGCTTATCCACATCAGCAAATGAGCTGATTCCAACGGCTATGGATCCGTAACGGATAGGGTAACATTTTTCTAGAAGACCATGTGATCAGATAAGGCCTCCAAAATTGACAAAATCGACCATCAAGTTGGCTGATCAAAATTGTCATATATGACGAAAATTGTTAGAAAAATGCACCCACCTATTATACCTACCTTTGAAATTTGTAAAGCTTGTCTCTTGTCATTTAGCCCTCCAAAATGTGTATAAATAGAGGGCCTTGGATGATTGTAAGGGATCATATTGTACATAGGTAGGATATTAGCCATTGTAATAAAATTCTCTAAGTTTTCTTCTTCTTTCTTTTCTCTAGTTTTGTTTTTCTTTAGAAAGAGCAAGAGGTTGGATAATTAATATTCTTCTTCTTCTTCTTTCTTTCTTTTATTTTATTCTTAGATTCTATTTAATTTTATGTTTATAATGCCTATGCTAGGCTAAACTTCTATTTGGTTAAGGGTGATTTCAAAGCCCTAGACATGTTTTGTGATTGATTTTTAGATTCTATCTATCATTAATTCTCTATCAAAGTTGCTTATGTTCTTCTACAAGAATTGTTCATGATGTTGTCTTGATTTATTTAGGTGTACAACTAGATAGATCTTGATAATTATCTATTGCTAGTTTAGGAGTCTTGATCCGTGTAATTGTCTTGATTTCCTATTCATAAGTGGCAATTTGTGATTAATGATTATGGTCAAGTTTTCAATAATTGCAAAGTGGAACATAACCTAAGTTGAACAATCCGAGCTTATGTGTTTGTTGCTTAGATCAACCTATCTTTCTCATCATAAAGCTGCCATTAAATTGAATTTCGAGAGCTTATTCTAGGTTGTTTAATGGTTAGAGATTAAATAGAGAGCTTGTTCTATTTAACGACAAACTAAGGAAAGATTGGGATAACAGAGCTTGTTGTTATCTACGGTTGTTAACTTTGATAGTTGGTTGATATTGATAGATCTGAAATTGATTCTTAATGATGTCTAGTGGTGGAGAATGAAACCTTAACCATATTTTTCATATTTGATTCTTCTTACTTACTTGTTTTCTTACTTTTAGTTTTCTTATTTTTAAAAGTATATTTATTTTTATTGGCTGGTTATACCGCCTAATTTGTATATGAACTTTGTTTTATTTTTATTGGCTGGTTATTCCGCCTAATTTAGTATATATATTTTCATTGGCTGGTTATACCGCCTAATTTAGTTTATATATTTTTATTGGCTGGTTATACCGCCTAATTTAGTTTATATATTTTTATTGGCTGGTTATACTGTCTTGCATCTTATTCTTATTATTTACTTTAGTTTAAATCTGGCTTCAAAAACCCCTTTTCTTTTATTGTTCTTGAATTTAAGTTTTAAACTATTAACTTATAAATTAAAACCCAATCCCTGAGGACTCGACCCTTGCTAACTACTATACTTACAATTTATCTTTTTAGTGCAAGGTTAAATAAGATACACTCTTTTGGGTCATCAAGTTTTTGGCGCCGTTGCCGGGGATTGCTTTCTTTAGTTTATTTGTTACTTGGTTTATTTTTATTTTCAGTTCTAATTAGTTTTATTTTCTTGTACATACAAGTTTTTCTTATCAAATTTTGAAAAAAAAAAAAAAAAAAAAAAACGATGGAGTTGAGCAATCTAACACTTGAAGAGTTGGTGGCATACATGAACATGGAGAATCAACAAGCCAATCTCACTTCCCTAGTTCAACAATTGGCCATGGGAGGATGTCAAGGCCATCAAGTGTTCCAAGACCAACAGTATGATCATTACTCAAACACTTACCATGAGGGATGGTGGGATCATACTACTTATGGCTTTTCGGAAAATTACCAAGAAGTAGATCCTTATGCCAATTACACTCATCCATCTAGCTTCAATCAATCATGGTCCCAAGAACCAGATCTTTTTCAACCACCACATATGACTCAAAACTCAGGTACTTCTTTAGAAGATCTTGTCTATTCTCTTGTTACTGATACATTGCAATTTCAACAGGAAACAAGGGCAAGCATCCAGAGTTTGGAAAAGCAAATGATCCAATTGACTAGTAGTATGGTGGGATGGGTAGCACAAAGATCTGAAGAACTCCCTGCCCAAACGATGATTAACCCAAAGGAGAATGCTACGATTGTGACCTTGAGGAATGAGGAACAAGATGAGGATGAGACAAAATTAGAGATGGATTCTATTCTTGAGGATAATGAAGCCACAAATCCAAATAAGAGTATTTCGGCACCTGAGGTAACGTTTAAGGTTCCACTTTTTACTAATGTTTCTTCTCCACCTTTTCCTAGTAGATTTGCAAAGTTCATGGAGGAAGAACATGAACAACACATGCCAGAAACCTTAAACAACTTGTTTGTGGATGCCATTCAACAAGTATCAAAATATGCTCCATTCCTCGATGAGATATGCACCACAAAGGATGATGGAATAATACTTGTAATGGAGAATTCATCCACTGTTGTGCAAAGAAAGCTTCCTCTCAAACGCATTAATTTGGAAAATTTCATGTATGAGCCTGACAAGCCTAAAAAGCCAAGAAGGGGTGTTGGTTAGGTTCAAAACATTAACTCAAGTGTTAATTGGGAAGGCAACCCAATTAAAGAAGAAATTGCCAACCTTCCATATTCAGATTTGCTTTCTCTTTCTTTTCCTTTTCCTTTTTCTTTTCTTTTATTATTTTTATTTTTATTGTTTTTATTTTTATTTTTTATGTTTACTTGTTAATTTTTGTTTAGTATTTTAGGATTATTTAGGTTGCATGAGTTTGTTTTGTTTTGAGTCTTAGTTGTTCCTATTCTTATGTTATTAGTTCTTTTCTCTTACACATGATTCTTTCATTTGGGTTAATAGACTTACATTGAGGACAATGTAAGAATTAAGTGTGGGGGGAATGATTTAGGATTTCTTTTATTTTTGTCTACTATTTTTTTTATGAGTCTTTATTATTATTATTTTTAGTGTGTTTTAGTTCCTTTTTAATACAATGATGAGATATGAATTGCATAAGTCTAAAACAGATTTATTAGTGAGAAGATTTTAATGAGAATTGAACTTGATATCAATCTTTTTATGAGCCAATGTTAATATGATATGTTGATTGAGAAAGAAGCATGTTTAGACTTAATCTGACTTGTATAATCATCCTTGTGAGTTTTTGAGCCTATAATGATTGATGCATTATACAAATCAATCTAATTTCTTTCTTGAGTGCTCTTATGATTACATGATTCTCTAGAACTTGCTTTAAACCATTTGAGACTATATTGATGCATGTAACAACATGAATATGATAGAGGCATTAGGACTTTTTAACTAGGGCCAAACAGCCATCCCTTATTGATGTTCCAAGAGAACATCCCTCTAGTGAACCAATTTGAGCCTACATTGAATAAGCTATTTATTTGGTAACCACATCTTACACCTAGCCTAAACACATTTATATCTTTACCCTTGTTCTAAAGATGGACTAGAATGTTTGAGACATATTGCAAAAACAAGGGATATTTTTTTGAAAATTTGGGTTAGAACAAAAGATAAGTGTGGGGGAGGAGAAAGGCAAAAGTCAAGAGAAAAATAGAGGGAATATTGCCAAATACATTCCCATGTGAAAAAAAAAAAAAATTTTTGAATAATCTCTTGAACTTCTAGTTAAAGAAAAGAAAAAGATGTTCGAAAGTTGGTTAGAATGAAGTAAAGGCTCAACATGAAATATTCAGCCTATGTGATTATGTACTTCTAAAGAATATTGAGAAAGTTTTATCTGCAAAATCTTATTTTGTCTCTAAATTCTATGAAGTCTTTGGAATGTTTGTGATATATTTTCCTTTTTGTTCTTCAACCACATTACAAACCCATTGGCCCCATTACAACCTTGATTAAAGACCTCTTGATTCATGAAGTTGTATGATCTAAATAGTGGAGAATAGGTGGACAAGCAAGAATATGGTAGAACTGTTTGCATGAGATTGATTGAGTGTAAACACTTCACCACTACTTTAAAGAGTGAAAATCATGAGGGTATCCCATGTGAGAACTTGAGATTAAATTTGAACATGCACTATTTTGATTGAGATATGTTATGCTAATATTGGCTTAACTCAAACAATTTACATTCAAGCATGATTTTTTGTGAAATTCTTTAAGCTATTGATTAGTTTATAAGACTTGTTCAAAGATTGTCTCTAATTTGTATTGAAAGGATTAGGAATAAATATTTTTAGTATATGTAGTTTATTTATATTTTAGTTTTTCAATGTTTGTGGGTATCGTTCTAGTAAACCCTCACGAGACTAAACTCGTCCACTAGGGACACCTAGGGGTTTAAAGGCTTGTGTCACATGCTAAGTGCCACCGTGATTTCCTACGAAAATGGATTAGATTAGATTTTCTTATTTTATTTTTATTGAGTCGTTGCTAGGGACAAGCAACAATCTAAGTGTGGGGGTGTGATAACTCGTATAATTATATAGTTTTTAGTTATGTTTTATTATTGTTTTGTGTCAAATACGAGTTATTATTGTTTAGTCTAATTGTGTTTATGATCTTTTATATTTTTATGTATTTTGGTGTTTTTCACAAGTTTCTTTGAGTGATTTCAGATTACTAGAATTAAGGGCAAATCCAGTTCAGTTCCAGTTCCGACACCTTTTGCCATATCAGCTATATCTCGAGTTTCACTGAAGCAATAAGGCTGCAATTTGTAGCCGTGCAAAGCTAAGAGGCATATCTATCTTTTTCATGTTTTACACTTCTTGAAACGGAGTCGTTTTCCCTAGCGAAATCGACCATCAAGTTGGCTGATGTGCAATGACGTCTGTGCTGACCTGTTTTCGTATTTTGCCCATATCTGCTTATACACATCAGCAAATGAGCTGATTCCAACGGCTATGGATCCGTAACTGATAGGGTAACATTTTTCTAGAAGACCATGTGATCAGATAAGGCCTCCAAAATTGACAAAATCGACCATCAAGTTGGCTGATCAAAATTGTCATATATGACGAAAATTGTTAGAAAAATGCACCCACCTATTATACCTACCTTTGAAATTTGTAAAGCTTGTCTCTTGTCATTTAGCCCTCCAAAATGTGTATAAATAGAGGGCCTTGGATGATTGTAAGGGATCATATTGTACATAGGTAGGATATTAGCCATTGTAATAAAATTCTCTAAGTTTTCTTCTTCTTTCTTTTCTCTAGTTTTGTTTTTCTTTAGAAAGAGCAAGAGGTTGGATAATTAATATTCTTCTTCTTCTTCTTTCTTTCTTTCTTTTATTTTCTTCTTAGATTCTATTTAATTTTATGTTTATAATGCCTATGCTAGGCTAAACTTCTATTTGGTTAAGGGTGATTTCAAAGCCCTAGACATGTTTTGTGATTGATTTTTAGATTCTATCTATCATTAATTCTCTATCAAAGTTGCTTATGTTCTTCTACAAGAATTGTTCATGATGTTGTCTTGATTTATTTAGGTGTACAACTAGATAGATCTTGATAATTATCTATTGCTAGTTTAGGAGTCTTGATCCGTGTAATTGTCTTGATTTCCTATTCATAAGTGGCAATTTGTGATTAATGATTATGGTCAAGTTTTCAATAATTGCAAAGTGGAACATAACCTAAGTTGAACAATCCGAGCTTATGTGTTTGTTGCTTAGATCAACCTATCTTTCTCATCATAAAGCTGCCATTAAATTGAATTTCGAGAGCTTATTCTAGGTTGTTTAATGGTTAGAGATTAAATAGAGAGCTTGTTCTATTTAACGACAAACTAAGGAAAGATTGGGATAACAGAGCTTGTTGTTATCTACGGTTGTTAACTTTGATAGTTGGTTGATATTGATAGATCTGAAATTGATTCTTAATGATGTCTAGTGGTGGAGAATGAAACCTTAACCATATTTTTCATATTTGATTCTTCTTACTTACTTGTTTTCTTACTTTTAGTTTGCTTATTTTTAAAAGTATATTTATTTTTATTGGCTGGTTATACCGCCTAATTTGTATATTAACTTTGTTTTATTTTTATTGGCTGGTTATACCGCCTAATTTAGTATATATATTTTCATTGGCTGGTTATACCGCCTAATTTAGTTTATATATTTTTATTGGCTGGTTATACCGCGTAATTTAGTTTATATATTTTTATTGGCTGGTTATACTGCCTTGCATCTTATTCTTATTATTTACTTTAGTTTAAATCTGGCTTCAAAAACCCCTTTTCTTTTATTGTTCTTGAATTTAAGTTTTAAACTATTAACTTATAAATTAAAACCCAATCCCTGAGGACTCGACCCTTGCTAACTACTATACTTACAATTTATCTTTTTAGTGCAAGGTTAAATAAGATACACTCTTTTGGGTGCATCAGGTCTTTAACATCCTAATTGACATGTTTTGACTTCATCTCCTCCAAAATACCTACAAAGCATAAAAACCTAGTAAAATGTCAAGGAAGTAAGAATCAAAGCACAAAGTATAAAGAAATTAAATAGGAAAATGTATGAAATTAAGCACTTATCAAATTCCCCCACACTTAATCTTTTGCTAGTCCTCGAGCAAAATCAAATAGACACAAGGTAAGAAAACCAAATCTAGTTCACTTTCAATACAACTTATAGATAATCATTGAACAAGTCTTATAAACTAATCAATAGCTTAAAGAGTTTCACAAAAAATCATGCTTGATAGTAAATGGTTTAAGTTAAGCTAAAATTAACATAACATATCTCAATCAAAATAGTGCATGTTCAAACTTAATCTCAACTTCTCAAATGGGATACCCTCATGATTTTCACTCTTTAAAGTAGTGGTGAAGTGTTTACAATCAATCAATCTCATGAAAACAGTTTCTACCATATGCTTGCTTGTCCACCTATTCTCCACTACTTAGATCATGCAACTTCATGAATCAAGAGGTCTTTATGCAAGGTTATAATGGGGCCAAGGGGTAATAATGTGGCTAAAGAATAAAAGATAAAGGATATTACAAAAGTTCCAAAGATTTTATAGAGTTTAGAGACATAATAAGATTCATACAAAGAAACTTCTCAAAACTCTTTACAAGTACATAATCACGTAGGCCGAATATTCATGTTGGGCCTTTTCTTCATTCTAAACAACTTTCGAACATCTTTTTCTTTTCTTTAACTAGAAGCTCAAGAGATTATTCAATTTTTTTTTTTCACATGGGAATGTATTTGGCAATATTCCCTCTATTTTTCTCTTGACTTTTGCCTTTCTCCTCCCCCACACTTATTTCTTGTTTCAAACCAAAATTTGAATAGATCTTCCTTGTCTTTGCAATATGTCTCAAAACATGCTAATTCATCTTTAGAACAAGGGTAAGGATATAAATAAGTATATTTAGGTTAGGGACAAGTTATGGTTACCAAAGAAATAGCTTATTCATTGTAGGCTCAAATTGGTTCACTAAGGGGGATGTTCTCTTGGAACATCAATAAGGGATGGCTGTTTGGCCCTGGTTAAAAATCCTAATGCCTCTATCATATTCATGTTGTCACATGGATCAATATAGTCTCAACAAGGTTTAAAGCAAGTTCTAGAGAATCTTGTAATCATAAGAGCACTCAAGAAAGAAATTAGATTGATATGTATAATGCATCAATCATATAGGCTCGAAAACTCACAATGATGATTATACAAGTCAGATTTAAGTCTAAACATGCTTCTTTCTCAATCAACATATCATATTAACATTGGCTCATAAAAAAAATTGATATCAAGCTCAATTCTCATGAAAATCTTCTCACTAATAAATCTTTTTTAGACTTATGCAATTCTTATCTCATCATAGTATTGAAAGTAACTAAAACACACTAAAAACAACATAAAAAGAATAAAAAACAAAACACACTAAAGAAAATCCTAAATTTTTCCCCCCACACTTAATTTTTACATTGCCCTCAATGTAATGCTATTATCCCCAATGCAAGAATTATATGTCAGAGAAAAGAACTACTAAACAAAAAAAAAAACAATAAAAGATAGAATGAGGGAGAGTAAGGAATATGCAAATCTGATATAATAAATGCTCTCCATCCTTTTTGGTTGCCTCCCAAGAAGCGCTTGGTTTATTGTCCTCAGCCTGACTTAGACCCATGCCATTATTATTCAACATAATTCGGCTCAAAAAGTGGTAACTCCTCCACATCTTGTATTGGAAAGTTCTCATAGTAAGGCTTCAATCTATAACCATTCACTTTGAATGCCTTATCTGTTTTTGGGCTTTGGATTTCAACTGCACCATGAGTAAATACATTAGTAATAACAAAAGGTCCAACCCAACGAGAACGTAACTTACCTGGAAATAACTTAAGGCGTGAATGGAAGAGAATAACTAACAACAAAGTCCTTTCTTGATATCATCTTGTCATGGAATGCCTTAGTCTTTTCCTTGTAAATCCTAGAATTCTCATAGGCATCATTCCTTATCTCCTCTAATTCTTGTAGGTCAAGTTTTCTTTGCTTACCTGTCTCATCCATCTCCATGTTGCATTGTTTGATAGCCCAATATGATTTATGTTCCAACTCAACCGGAAGATGACAAGGCTTACCATAAACAAGTCGATAAGGAGACATACCAATGGGTGTCTTATATGTTGTCCTATAAGCCCAAAGTGCATCATCAAGTCGTGAACTCCAATCCTTCCTATTTGGATTAACTGTTTTTTCAAGGATGGACTTAACTTCTCGGTTTGACACTTCAGCTTGCCCACTAGTTTGAGGATGATATGAGGTGGAGACCTTGTGTGTGATGTTATACTTCCTCAAAAGTGCTTCCATAGTCCTATTGCAAAAGTGAGTACCTCTATCGCTGATTATGGCCTTTGGCGTTCGAAACCTAGCAAAGATGTTAGTTTTGACAAAATCTGAAACAACTTTAGTGTCATTAGTCCTAGTGGATTTTGCTTCCACCCACTTTGAAACATAATCAACGGCAAGTAAAATATAAAGATTACGAAAAGAAGAAGGAAAAGGTCCCATGAAATCCATGCCCCATACATCAAAAATTTCAACAATAAGTATTGGAGTTTGAGGCAATTGATTTCTAGCACCTAAGTTACCTGTTCTTTGGCAACGATCACATGACTTGCAAAAGAGGTATGCATCTTTGAATATAGTAGGCCAATAAAATCCAGAATCAAGAACTTTCATGGCTGTTCTTTTGGATCCAAAGTGTCCTCCACATGCATAAGAGTGACAAAAGGTGAGAATAGATTGAAATTCAGATTCGAGTACACACCTTCTTATAATCTGATCGGAGCAATGCTTCCAAAGGTAAGGATCATCCCATATGTAGTATTTGGCATCACTCTTGATCTTATTTCTTTGAGCTTGTGTCAACTCTTGTGGCAACTTCTTGGTAACTAAGTAATTAACAATATCGGCATACCAAGGAGTTGTTGTACTTATAAAAATAAGTTGCTCATCAGGAAAGTTCTCATTCAAGGGTAGTGCATCCTTTTTCATGAACTAAACGGCTAAGATGGTCCGCAACCAGGTTGTCACTACCTCTCTTATCTTCTATCTCCAAATCAAACTCTTGTAAGAGAAGTATCCATCTAATCAACCTTGGTTTGGCCTCCATCTTAGTGAGTAAGTACCTAAGGGCTGCATGGTAAGAATATACAATTACTTTAGTACCAATTAAATAAGATCGAAATTTTTCTAAAGCAAATACAACAGCCAAAAGTTCTTTTTCAGTAGTGGAATAGTTCAATTGAGCATCATTAAGAGTTCGGGAGGCATAATAAATGGCATGTGAGGCTTTGCCAACCCGTTGGCCCAAAACAGCTCCAATGGCATAGTCACTAGCATCACACATGATTTCAAAAGGTACATTCCAATCTGGTGGTTGCATGATAGGAGCTGATGTCAAGAGTCCCTTCAATGTTTCAAACGCCTCTTTGCATTTGTCATCAAAGTGGAAAACCACATCTTTTTGTAGTAGCTTGCAAAGAGGTAATGTGATCTTTGAGAAGTCTTTGATAAATCTCCTATAGAAAACCTGCATGTCCAAGAAAAGAACGAACCTCTCTCACATTTATGGGAGGTGGTAAAGAATACATAATATCTATTTTAGATTTATCAACCTCTATCCCGCTAGAAGAAATAACATGGCCCAAAACTATTCCTTGTTCTACCATAAAGTGACATTTTCCCCAATTCAAAACAGGGTTAGTTTCCATGCATCTTTCAAGTACAAGTGTAAGGTTCTCTAGACATCTATCAAAAGAATCACTATAGACACTAAAATCGTCCATAAACACTTCTATGATGTTCTCTACATAATCTGAAAATATGCTAACCATACACCTTGGGAATGTAGCTGGTGCATTACAAAGACCAAATGGCATACGCCGGTATGCAAAAGTACCAAATGGACATGTGAATGTTGTTTTCTCTTGGTCCTCCGGAGCAATGACAATCTGATTATAACCTGAAAAACCATCAAGAAAACAATAATGAGAATGGCCAGCTAACATTTCAAGCATTTGATCAATAAAAGGTAAAGGAAAGTGGTCTTTGCGAGTTGTGGAATTAAGTTTTTGATGCACCCAAAAGAGTGTATCTTATTTAACCTTGCACTAAAAAGAATCAATTGTAAAGTATAGTGATTAGCAAGGGTCGAGTCCTCAGGGATTGGGTTTTAATCTATGAGTTATTAGTTTATAACTTAGGTTCAAAGAAAACAAAAGAAAAGGGGGTTTTGAAATAGTTTTAAAAATAAGCAAACAAGAAAAGTAAGATGCAAGTAAGAAATAAGAAATCAAATATGAGAGAAATATGGTTAAGGTTTCATTCTCCACCACTAGACATCATTAAGAACCAATTTCAGATCTATCAATATCAACCAACTATCAAAGTTAACAACCGTAGATAACAACAAGCTGTGTTATCCCAATCTTTCCTTAGTTTGTCGTTAAATAGAACAAGCTCTCTATTTAATCTCTAACCATCAAACAACCTAGAATAAGCTCTCTAAATTCAATTTAATGGTAGCTTTATGATGAGAAAGATAGGTTAATCTAAGCAACAAACACATAAGCTCAGATTGCTCAACTTAGGTTATGTTCCACTTTGCAATTATTGAAAACTTGACCATAATCATTAATCACAAAGTGCTACTTATGAATATGAAATCAAGACAATTACACGGATCAAGACTCCTAAACTAGCATTAGACAATTATCAAGATCTATCTAGTTGTACACCTAAGTAAATCAAGACAACATCATAAACAATTCTTGTAGAAGAACATAAGCAACTTTGATAGAAAATTAATGATAGATAGAATCTGAAAATCAATTACAAAACATGTCTATGGCTTTGAAATCACCCTTAACCAAATAGAAGTTTAGCCTAGCATAGGCATAGATAATATATACATAAAACTAAAAAGAAAATAAAAGAATGGAGAAGAATAAGAAGAATAATGATGATCTTTGAGTCTCCTCAAAAGATGTATAGTTTGTGGCTCAAAAGATGGTATTTATAGAGCTTTAAAACACTGAGAATAAGTCCTTGCCGCACAAGTAAGTGTGGAGGTGCAAACATCACGTTTTTGCCTTTTTTTCAGATTTGCGATTAGGGTTTTTCTGGCCACATGGTTCTTTAGGGAGATCTTCTAGCGCCATTTTGAATACCCATTTCTTATCCGATTTGGGAACCTAATATATCGTTGGAAAGATAATCAAGTTAACTTCAAAAGTCAAGCAGGAAGTTTCTTCAAATAAAGAGTCTAACATCATGTTTTCCTTGAAACAAGCTCCGGAGGGAAAATCTGCCTGATTGCTTTTCAACCAGAAATTGATATTTTTGACTCCCAAGTCTTCTTCCATCTTGTGATTATGATTTTGTAAGCTCTTTACCATCATTATTGACATCTTTTGACTTCATTCTCCTTATTGTACCTAAAATTCAAAAACATATTATAAGTAAACAAGATAAAGATCGAAAACATAACAAAAACTAAAGGTAGAATGGCATAAAATGTATATTTTATGAGCTTATCAGTTTTCGATAATCAATACAAACTCGCCACCCTGTTTGAATTCTAGTAGGAACAAGTTCATTCTCATTATTTGTTACCACCGTTACACCTGATTTCTTTGGAACCACTTGGACCGGGCTCACCCATTTATTATCCGAGATAGGATAGATCACTCTAACATCTAGGAGCTTCAGTATCTCCTTTTTCACAACCTCCATCATAGGAGGGTTCAATCTTCTTTGTGCTTCTCTTGTTGGTTTGGACGCCTCCTCCAATAAAATCTGGTGCATGCACATAGATGGGCTTATTCCCTTGATATCGGCAATTGTCCAACCAATTGCTGTTTTATGCTCTCTAAGCACCCGGATAAGTCGCTCTTCTTGCAAAGGTGTGAGCTCTTTGGCAATGATGACCGGTAGTGTGTCCTTTTCACCTAAGAACACATATTTCAAGTGGTTCGGTAGTGGTTTCAACTCTAAAGTTGGTGCCTGCAAAATGGAAGGTAAAAGTTTCTCATTAGATAAAGGCAAATCATTAGATAAAGGCAAAATGTCACTTTATGGTAGAACAAGGAATAGTTTTGGGCCATGTTATTTCTTCTAAAGGGATAGAGATTGATAAATCTAAAATAGATATTATGCATTCTTTACCACCTCCCAAAAATGTGAGAGAGGTTCGTTCTTTTCTTGGACATGCAGGTTTCTATAGGAGATTTATCAAAGACTTCTCAAAGATCACATTACCTCTTTGCAAGCTACTACAAAAAGATGTGGTTTTCCACTTTGATGATGCTCTATTGAACTATTCCACTACTGAAAAAGAACTTTTGGCTGTTGTATTTGCTTTAGAAAAATTTCGATCTTATTTAATTGGTACTAAAGTAATTGTATTTTCTGACCATGCAGCCCTTAGGTACTTACTCACTAAGAAGAAGGCCAAACCAAGGTTGATTAGATGGATACTTCTCTTACAAGAGTTTGATTTGGAGATAAAAGATAAGAGAGGTAGTGACAACTTGGTTGCGGACCATCTTAGTCGTTTAGTTCATGAAGAGGATGCACTACCCTTGAATGAGAACTTTCTGGATGAGCAACTTCTTTTTATAAGTACAACAACTCCTTGGTATGCTGATATTGTTAATTACTTAGTTACCAAGAAGTTGCCACAAGAGTTGACACAAGCTAAAAGAAATAAGATCAAGAGTGATGCCAAATACTACATATGGGATGATCCTTACCTTTGGAAGCATTGCTCCGATCAGATTATAAGAAGGTGTGTACTCGAAACTGAATTTCAATCTATTCTCACCTTTTGTCACTCTTATGCATGTGCAGGACACTTTGGATCCAAAAGAACAGCCATGAAAGTTCTTGATTCTGGATTTTATTGGCCTACTATATTCAAAGATGCATACCTCTTTTGCAAGTCATGTGATCGTTGCCAAAGAACAGGTAACTTAGGTGCTAAAAATCAAATGCCTCAAACTCCAATACTTATTGTTGAAATTTTTGATGTATGGGGCATGGATTTCATGGGACCTTTTCCTTCTTCTTTTGGTAATCTTTATATTTTACTTGCCGTTGATTATGTTTCGAAGTGGGTGGAAGCAAAAGCCACTAGGACTAATGACTCTATAGTTGTTTCAGATTTTGTCAAGACTAACATCTTTGCTAGGTTTGGAACACCAAAGGCCATAATCAGCGATAGAGGTACTCACTTTTGCAATAGGACTATGGAAACACTTTTGAGAAAGTATAAAATCACACACAAGGTTTCCACCTCATACCATCCTCAAACTAGTGGGCAAGCTGAATAGGTAAATCGAGAAGTTAAGTCCATCCTTGAAAAGACAGTTAATCCAAATAGAAAGGATTGGAGTTCACGACTTGATGATGCACTTTGGGCTTATAGGACAGCATATAAGACACCCATTGGTATGTCTCCTTATCGACTTGTTTATGGTAAGCCTTGTCATCTTCCGGTTGAGTTGGAACATAAATCATATTGGGCTATCAAACAATGCAACATGGAGATGGATGAGACAAGTAAGTAAAGAAAACTTGACCTACAAGAATTAGAGGAGATAAGGAATGATGCCTATGAGAATTCTAGGATTTACAAGGAAAAGACTAAGGCATTCCATGACAAGATGATATCAAGAAAGGACTTTGTTGTTAGTTCTTCTCTTCCATTCACGCCTTAAGTTATTTCCAGGTAAGTTACGTTCTCGTTGGGTTGGACCTTTTGTTATTATTACTAATGTATTTCCTCATGGTGCAGTTGAAATCCAAAGCCCAAAAACAGATAAGGCATTCAAAGTGAATGGTCATAGATTGAAGCCTTACTATGAGAACTTTCCAATACAAGATGTGGAGGAGTTACCACTTTTTGAGTCGAATTATGTTGAATAATAATGGCATGGGTCTAAGTCAGGCTGAGGACAATAAACCAAGCGCTTCTTGGGAGACAACCCAAAAGGACGGAGAGCATTTATTATATCAGATTTGCATATTCCTTACTCTGCATCATTCTATCTTTTATTCTTTTTCTTTTGTTTTGTTTAATAGTTCTTTTCTCTTACATATAATTCTTGCATTGGGGATAATAGCATTACATTGAGGACAATGTAAAAATTAAGTGTGGGGGGAAAAATTTAGGATTTTCTTTAGTGTGTCTTGTTTTTTATTCTTTTTATGTTGTTTTTAGTGTGTTTTAGTTACTTTCAATACTATGATGAGATATGAATTGTATAAGTCTAAAACAGATTTATTAGTGAGAAGATTTTCATGAGAATTGAGCTTGATATCAACTTTTTTATGAGCCAATGTTAATATGATATGTTGATTGAGAAAGAAGCATGTTTAGACTTAAATCTGACTTGTATAATCATCCTTGTGAGTTTTCGAGCCTATATGATTGATGCATTATACATATCAATCTAATTTCTTTCTTGAGTGCTCTTATGATTACAAGATTCTCTAGAACTTGCTTTAAACCTTGTTGAGACTATATTGATGCATGTGACAACATGAATATGATAGAGGCATTAGGATTTTTAACCAGGGCCAAACAGCCATCCCTTATTGATGTTCCAAGAGAACATCCCCCTTAGTGAACCAATTTGAGCCTACAATGAATAAGCTATTTCTTTGGTAACCATAACTTGTCCCTAACCTAAATATACTTATTTATATCCTTACCCTTGTTCTAAAGATGAATTAGCATGTTTTGAGACATATTGCAAAGACAAGGAAGATCTATTCAAATTTTGGGTTAGAAACAAGAAATAAGTGTGGGGGAGGAGAAAGGCAAAAGTCAAGAGAAAAATAGAGGGAATATTGCCAAATACATTCCCATGTGAAAAAAAAAATTGAATAATCTCTTGAACTTCTAGTTAAAGAAAAGAAAAAGATGTTCGAAAGTTGTTTAGAATGAAGAAAAGGCCCAACGTGAATATTCGGCCTATGTGATTATGTACATCTAAAGAGTTTTGAGAAGTTTCTTTGTATGAATCTTATTATGTCTCTAAACTCTATAAAATCTTTGGAACTTTTGTAATATCCTTTATCTTTTATTCTTTAGCCACATTATTACCCCTTGGCCCCATTATAACCTTGCATAAAGACCTCTTGATTCATGAAGTTGCATGATCTAAGTAGTGGAGAATAGGTGGACAAGCAAGCATATGGTAGAAACTGTTTTCATGAGATTGATTGAGTGTAAACACTTCACCACTACTTTAAAGAGTGAAAATCATGAGGGTATCCCATTTGAGAAGTTGAGATTAAGTTTGAACATGCACTATTTTGATTGAGATATGTTATGTTAATTTTAGCTTAACTTAAACCATTTACTATCAAGCATGATTTTTTGTGAAACTCTTTAAGCTATAGATTAGTTTATAAGACTTGTTCAATGATTATTTATAAGTTGTATTGAAAGTGAACTAGATTCGATTTTCTTACCTTGTGTCTATTTGATTTTGCTCGAGGACTAGCAAAAGATTAAGTGTGGGGGAATTTGATAAGTGCTTAATTTCATACATTTTCCTATTTAATTTCTTTATACTTTGTGCTTTGATTCTTACTTCCTTGACATTTTACTAGGTTTTTATGCTTTGTAGGTATTTTGGAGGAGATGAAGTCAAAACATGTCAATTAGGATGTTAAAGAGCTTACAAAATCACAATCACAAGATGGACAAAGAGTTGTGAGTCAAAAAGATCAAATTCTTGGTGCAAAGCAAGAAGACAGATTTGACCTCCGGAGCTTGTTGCAAAGAAAACATGATGTTAGACTCTTTATTTGAAAAAACTTCCTCATGACTTTTGAAGCTTACTTGATTATCTTTCCAACGATATATTATGGGCCCAAATCGGATAAGAAATAGGCATTCAAAATGGCGCTAGACGATCTCCCTAAAGAACCCTCCGGCCAGAAAAACCCTAATCTCAAATCTGAAAAAAAAAGAAGGCAAAAACGTGATTTTTGCACCTCCAGGCTTACTTGTGCGGCAAGGACTCATTCTCAGGGTTTTAAAGCTCTATAAATACCATCTTTTGAGCCACAAACTAGACATCTTTTGAGGAGACTCAAAGGATCATCATTCTTCTTCTTCTCCATTCTTTTAATTTCTTTTTAGTTTTATGTATATATTATCTATGTCTATGCTAGGCTAAACTTTTATTTGGTTAAGGGTGATTTCAAAGCCCTAGACATGTTTTGCAATTGATTTTCAGAATCTATCTATCATTGTTTTCTATCAATGTTGCTTATGTTCTTCCATTAAAATTGTTCATGATGATGTTTTGATTTGTTTAGGTGGCCAACTAGATAAATCTTGATAATTGTCTAATGCTAGTTTAGGAGTCTTGATCCGTGTAATTGTCTTGATTTCCTATTCATAAGTGGCAATTTATGATTAATGATTATGGTCAAGTTTTCAATAATTGTAAAGTGGAACATAACCTAAGTTGAACAATCCAAGCTTATGTGTTTGTTGCTTAGATCAACCTATCTTTCTCATCATAAAGCTGCTATTAAATTGAACTTAGAGAGCTTATTCTAGGTTGTTTGATAGTTAGAGAATAAATAGAGAGCTTGTTCTATTTAACGACAAACTAAGGAAAATTGGGGTAACAGAGCTTGTTGTTATCTACGGTTGTTAACTTTGATAGCTAATTAATGCTGATAGATATGAAATTGATTCTTAATGATGTCCAGTGGTGGAGAATGAAACCTTAACCATATTTTTAATATTTGATTCTTCTTATTTACTTGTTTTCTCATTCTTATTATTTACTTTAGTTTAAATCTGATTTCAAAAACCCCTTTTCTTTTATTGTTCTTGAATTTAAGTTTTAAACTATTAACTTATAAACTAAAACCCAATCCCTGAGGACTCGACCCTTGCTAACTACTATACTTACAATTGATCTTTTTACTGCAAGGTTAAATAAGATATACTATTTTGAGTGCATCAACTCCTAAACTAGCATTCGACAATTATCAAGATTTATCTATTTGGCCACCTAAACAAATCAAAACATCACCATGAACAATTTTTATGGAAGAACATAAGCAACTTTGATAGAAAACAATGATAGATAGATTCTGAAAATTAATTACATATGATAACTCGTATAATTATATAGTTTTTAGTTATGTTTTATTATTGTTTTGTGTCAAATACGAGTTATTATTGCTTAGTCTAATTGTATTTATGATTTTTTTATATTTTTATGTAATTTGGTGTTTTTCACGAGTTTGTTTGAGTGATTTCAGATTACTAGGTTAAATCAACAATTAAGGGCAAATCCAGTTCAGTTCCAGTTCCGACACCTTTTGCCATATCAGCTATATCTGGAGTTTCACTGAAGCAATAAGGCTGAAATATTAACCGTGCAAAGTTAAGAGGCATATCTATCTTTTTGATGTTTTACACTTCTTGAAACGGAGTCGTTTTCCCTAGCGAAATCAACCATCAAGTTGGCTGATGTGCAATGACGTCTGTGCTGACCAGTTTTGGTATTTTGCCCATATCTTCTGATACACATCAGCAAATGAGCTGATTGCAACGGCTATGGATCACTAACTGATAGGGGAACATTTTTCTAGAAGACCATGTGATCAGATCAAGCCTCCAATATTGACAAAATCGACCATCAAGCTGGCTGATCAAAATTGTCATACAATATGACGAAAATTGTTAGAAAAATGCACCCACCTATTATACCTACCTTTGAAATTTGTAAAGCTTGTCTCTTGTCATTTAGCCCTCCAAAATGTGTATAAATAGAGGGCCTTGGATGATTGTAAGGGATATGGTACATTGGTAGGATATTAGCCATTGTAATAAATTTCTCTAAGTTTTCTTCTTCTTTCTTTTCTCTAGTTTTCTTTTTCTTTATTTTCTTCTTCTTCTTTCTTTCTTTTATTTCCTTCTTAGATTCTCTTTAATTTTATGTTTATGTTTACAATGCCTATGCTAGGCTAAACTTCTATTTGGTTAAGGGTGATTTCAAAGCCCTAGACATGTTTTGTGATTGATTTTCAGATTCTATCTATCATTAATTTTCTATCAAAGTTGCTTATGTTCTTCTACAAGAATTGTTCATGATGTTGTCTTGATTTATTTAGGTGTACAACTAGATAGATCTTGATAATTATCTATTGCTAGTTTAGGAGTCTTGATCCGTGTAATTGTCTTGATTTCCTATTCATAAGTGGCAATTTGTGATTAATGATTATGGTCAAGTTTTCAATAATTGCAAAGTGGAACATAACCTAAGTTGAACAATCCGAGCTTATGTGTTTGTTGCTTAGATCGACCTATCTTTCTGATCATAAAGCTGCCATTAAATTGAATTTAGAGAGCTTATTCTAGATTGTTTAATGGTTAGAGATTAAATAGAGAGCTTGTTCTATTTAACGACAAACTAAGGAAAGATTGGGATAACAGAGCTTGTTGTTATCTACGGTTGTTAACTTTGATAGTTGGTTGATATTGATAGATCTGAAATTGACTCTTAATGATGTCTAGTGGTGGAGAATGAAACCTTAACCATATTTTTCATATTTGATTCTTCTTACTTACTTGTTTTCTTACTTTTCTAGTTTGCTTATTTTTAAAAGTATATTTATTTTTATTGGCTGGTTATACCGCCTAATTTGTATATTAACTTTGTTTTATTTTTATTGGCTGGTTATACCGCCTAATTTAGTATATATATTTTTTATTGGCTGGTTATACCGCCTTGCATCTTATTCTTATTATTTACTTTAGTTTAAATCTGGCTTCAACCCCTTTTCTTTTATTGTTTTCTTTGAACGTAAGTTATAAACTAATAACTCATAGATTAAAACCCAATCCCTGAGGACTCGACCCTTGCTAATCATTATACTTACAATTGATCTTTTTAGTGCAAGGTTAAATAAGATACACTCTTTTGGGTGCATCAAATTTTTGGCGCCGTTGCCGGGGATTGTTTTCTTTAGTTTATTTGTTACTTGGTTTATTCTTATTTTCAGTTCTAATTAGTTTTATTTTCTTGTACATACAGGTTTTTATTACCAAATTTTGAAAAAAAAAAGAAAGAAAAAAAAAACGATGGAATTGAGCAATCTAACACTTGAAGAGTCGGGGGCATACATGAACATGGAGAATCAACAAGCCAATCTCACCTCCCCAGTTGAACAATTGGCCATGGGAGGATGTCAAGGCCATCAAGGGTTCCAAGACCAACAGTATGATCATTACTCAAAAACTTACCATGAGGGATGGTGGGATCATACTAATTATGGCTACTCGAAAAATTACCAAGAAATAGATCCTTACGCCAATTACACTCATCCATCTAGCTTCAATGAATCATGGTCTCAAGAACCAGATCTTTTTCAACCACCACATATGACTCAAAACTCAGGTACTTCTTTAGAAGATCTTGTCTATTCTCTTGTTACTGATTCTTTGCAATTTCAACAGGAAACAAGGGCAAGCATCCAGAGTTTGGAAAAGCAAATGAGCCAATTGGCTAGTAGTATGGTGGGATGGGTAGCACAAAGATCTCAAGAACTCCCAGCCCAAACGATGGTTAACCCAAAGGAGAATGCTACTATTGTGACCTTGAAGAATGAGGAACAAGATGAGGATGAAACAAAATTAGAGATGGATTCTATTCTTGAGGATAATGAAGCCAAAGATCCAAATAAGAGTATTTCGGCACCTGAGGTAACGTTTAAGGTTTCACTTTTTACTAATGTTTCTTCTCCACCTTTTCCTAATAGATTTGCAAAGTTCAAGGAGGAAGAACATGAACAACAAATGCCGAAAACCTTAAACAACTTGTTTGTGGAGGTCATTCAACAAGTATCAAAATATGCTCCATTCCTCGATGACATATGCACCACAAAGGATGATGGAATAATACTTGTAATGGAGAATGCATCCACTGTTGTGCAAAGAAAGCTTCCTCTCAAACGCATAAATTTGGGAAATTTCATGTATGAGCCTGACAAGCCTAAAATGCCAAGAAGGGGTGTTGGTTAGGTTCAAAACACTAACTCAAGTGCTTCTTGGGAGGCAACCCAAAAGGATAGAGAGCATCTATTATATCAGATTTGCATATTCCTTACTCTACATCATTCTATCTTTTATTGTTTTTCTTTTCTTTTGTTTAATAGTTCTTTTCTCTTACATATAATTCTTGCATTGGGGGATAATAGCATTACATTGAGGACAATGTAAAAATTATGTGTGGGAGGAAGAATTTAGGATTTTATTTAGAGTGTTTTGTTTTTGAGTCTTTTTATGTTGTTTTTCTTTCTGATCCTTGTTTTGAAAATAACTAGATGTAAATATAATTTTTATTTTTTTTAACCCCGGTTAAATGGCGGATAACGGTACTCCGTGATTATTTAAATCAGTTCCATCAGCTACCCACAAAACTTATATTGTATATAAATTTCTCTTCCAATTTCCCTTTCAATTTTTTTTTTCATTTTTTTTTTCTTCAGGATGGATGATATTCTCACAAGATTGCAGAAACGATTTCCTCCTTTTCCTCAAAATATTTTACTGAAGCTTTACCAAGTTCGATTTGAAAGATTAAGAATGCTTATGCACAAAGGGATTCCTGAAGACATACGTTGGATAATTGAAGCCATGGTACGTGAAGATGAATATCTTCCTATTTTGCAAAGAAGCGACTAGCAAAGCGCATGAGTTCAAATTGCCACAAATGTGCACGATGGACGTGTAACGGTAAATGTCATTCTATTGGGATTCCGTCCTCTAATCGAGATGATAAAATTGAATTCATTAAGATGGACTGAGTAAGGAGAATTTGGGTAATATCAAACTTTCTCTTGAGATGCATCCTGGTGGAGACGTACAAAGAGAAATTCTTGATTTATGGCCGCAATTCCAAAGGGAATGGCAACATCTTGGGAATCTGATGTTAAAAGACCCTGTTTGCCAGCTTGTAAGAAAACTGGATGGGAAGCATATCCTCGACTCATAGAAGGCGTTTAAGCCGTTTCTGGACGTAAAACCAGAGGAAGATGCCAAATACACTTTCGGCGACATTATTACTCTTGACTTTTACGGTTGATTTTTCTTCTCTTTTTGATTTTCTTCCTGAAATCACGCAAAAATCTTTTGTTAGGTTAACATTTTCTTCTGACAGGTCAGATACACTTTCGGCGACATTATTACTCTTGTCTGATTCACTACTCAGTCCTCTATATATTACACCATGTACTCATTCTCTTTCAGGCACTCGAAAAAAAAAAATGGAAAGTACTTCGTCCCAACACATTAAAATTTTTTTTGTCTTTGGAGGTGCTTATCCAGGGAAAAATAACATATTCGCTGATGAAGCCATAAGAGTTGGAGTAATACTTGCCCAACAAAAGATCCAGTTGATTTATGGAGGCGGTAGTACGGGTTTAATGGGAGCAGTCGCTACAGCAGCACACACCGGAGGAAGTCCAGTTCTAGGAATCGTGCCAAAACTATTCACAGGTTTTTGTGGACCTACCGTGGGTAAGGAAATACAAGTCTGGAGTATCCCTGAACGAATGACAATCATGTACCATTCTGCCGATGCATTCATTGCTCTACCAGGAGGTCTGGGTACATTGGAAGAAATAGCTTGCGTGGCTTCTTGGTCATCTTTGGTCACAAATAAGAAACCCATTGGTTTGCTTAATATTAATGGTTATTTTAGTAATTTGCTTTCATATTTAGATAATGCTGTGGATAATGGATTCATGTTTTCAGAGGCAAGGAGAACCATAATTTCTGCTACAACCATTGAAGATTTACTCAAAAAGCTCCAAGCTTATGAGTGTTTATCTGCTACGGTTGTTTCGCAAACGCTCGGAAAAAGAAAAAGAGATATGGACGAGCAAGGAGTGGATTGCACTTTGTCTTTGTGACATTATCTAACATTTTGTTTGTTGTGTCTCAGTTATAATAAGTGGTTAGCAACCTCTACAGGTAATATATCCTAAATTTTACCTTCAAAAAAAAAAAAAAAAAAGAAATTTGTGTTTTAAGCCATTTAAAAGTATTCATTCTGAACAAGGTCTGAGTAAGGGAGACTTGAGACATACCTTGTCAGTTTGATTTTAATCTTTTTATGTTTACTTGTTAATTTTTGTTTAGTATTTTAGGATTATTTAGGTTGCATGGTTTTGTTTTGTTTTGAGTCTTAGTTGTTCCTATTCTTATGTTATTAGTTCTTTTCTCTTACACATGATTCTTTCATTTGGGTTAATAGACTTACATTGAGGACAATGTAAGAATTAAGTGTGGGGGGAATCATTTAGGATTTCTTTTATTTTTGTCTACTATTTTTTTTATGAGTCTTTATTATTATTATTATTTTTTTAGTGTGTTTTAGTTCCTTTTTAATACAATGATGAGATATGAATTGCATAAGTCTAAAACAGATTTATTACTAAGAAGATTTTCATGAGAATTGAGCTTGATGTCAACCTTTTTATGAGCCAATGTTAATATGATATGTTGATTGAGAAAGAAGCATGTTTAGACTTAATCTGACTTGTATAATCATCCTTGTGAGTTTTTGAGCCTATAATGATTGATGCATTATACAAATCAATCTAATTTCTTTCTTGAGTGCTCTTATGATTACATGATTCTCTAGAACTTGCTTTAAACCGTTTGAGACTATACTGATACATGTGACAACATGAATATGATAGAGGCATTAGGATTATAACCAGAGCCAAACAGCCATCCATTATTAATGTTCTAAGAGAACATCCCCACTAGTGAGCCAATTTGAGCCTACATTAAATATGTTGTTTTATTGGTAACCACAACTTACACCTAGCCTAAATATACTTATATCTTTACCCTTGTTCTAAAGATGGATTATATATTTTGAGACATATTGCAAAAAAACAAGGGATATTTTTAGTTAAAAATTTGGGTTAGAAACAAGAAATAAGTGTGGGGGGAAAAGAAAAGAAAAAGTTAAGAGAAAAAGAAATGGAATACTGGCAAATATATTCCTATGTAAAAAAAAATATATATGAATCATCTCTTGAATTTGTGGAAAAAGAAAAAGATGTTACAAAGTTTTTTAGAATGAAGAAAAGGCCCAACATGAATATCCGGCCTAGGTGACTATGTACTTGTAAAGAGTTTTGAGAAGTTTCTTTGTATGATCTTTTTATGTCTCTAAACTTTATGAACTCTTTGGAACCTTTGTGATATCTTTATCCTTTTGTTCTTCAACCACATTACAAACCCCTTGGCCCCATTATAACCTTGATTAAAGACCTCTTGATTTATGAAGTTGCATGATCTTTTAGTGGAGAATAGGTGGACAAGCAAGCATATGGTAGAACTATTTTCATGAGATTGATTGAGTGTAAACACTTTACCACTACTTTAAAGAGTGAAAATCATGAGAGTATCCCATGTGAGAGGTTGAGATTAAGTTTGAATATGCACTATTTTGATTGAAATATGTTATGTTAATATTGGCTTAACTCAAACAATTTACATTCAAGCAAGATTTTTTGTGAATTTCTTTAAGCTATTGATTAGATTTTAAGACTTGTCCAATGATTATCTCTAATTTATATTGGAAGGATTAGTTATAATTATTATTAGTTTTTCTTATGTCTTCAATGTTTGTGGGTATCGTCCTAGTAAACCCTCACGAGAATAAACTCGTCCACTAGGGACACCTAGGGGTTTAAAGGCTTGTGTCACATGCTAAGTGCCACCGTGATTTCCTACGAAAATGGATTAGATTAGATTTTCTTATTTTATTTTTATTGAGTCGTTGCTAGGGACTAGCAACAATCTAAGTGTGGGGGTGTGATAACTCGTATAATTATATAGTTTTTAGTTATGTTTTATTATTGTTTTGTGTCAAATACGAGTTATTATTGCTTAGTCTAATTGTATTTATGATTTTTTTGTATTTTTATGTAATTTGGTGTTTTAAACGAGTTTGTTTGAGTGATTTCAGATTACTAGGTTAAATCAACAATTAAGGGCAAATCCAGTTCAGTTCCAGTTCCGACACCTTTTGCCATATCAGCTATATCTGGAGTTTCACTGAAGCAATAAGGCTGAAATTTTAACCGTGCAAATTTAAGAGGCATATCTATCTTTTTCATGTTTTACACTTCTTGAAACGGAGTCGTTTTCCCTAGCGAAATCAACCATCAAGTTGGCTGATGTGCAATGACGTCTGTGCTGACCAGTTTTGGTATTTTGCCCATATCTTCTGATCCACATCAGCAAATGAGCTGATTGCAACGGCTGTGGATCAATAACTGATAGGGGAACATTTTTCTAGAAGACCATGTGATCAGATAAAGCCTCCAATATTGACAAAATCGACCATCAAGCTGGCTGATCAAAATTGTCATACAATATGACGAAAATTGTTAGAAAAATGCACCCACCTATTATACCTACCTTTGAAATTTGTAAAGCTTGTCTCTTGTCATTTAGCCCTCCAAAATGTGTATAAATAGAGGGCCTTCGATGATTGTAAGGGATATGGTACATTGGTAGGATATTAGCCATTGTAATAAAATTCTCTAAGTTTTCTTCTTCTTTCTATTCTCTAGTTTTCTTTTTCTTTATTTTCTTCTTCTTCTTTCTTTCTTTTATTTCCTTCTTAGATTCTCTTTAATTTTATGTTTATGTTTACAATGCCTATGCTAGGCTAAACTTCTATTTGGTTAAGGGTGATTTCAAAGCCCTAGACATGTTTTGTGATTGATTTTCAGATTCTATCTATCATTAATTTTCTATCAAAGTTGCTTATGTTCTTCTACAAGAATTGTTCATGATGTTGTCTTGATTTATTTAGGTGTACAACTAGATAGATCTTGATAATTATCTATTGCTAGTTTAGGAGTCTTGATCCGTGTAATTGTCTTGATTTCCTATTCATAAGTGGCAATTTGTGATTAATGATTATGGTCAAGTTTTCAATAATTGCAAAGTGGAACATAACCTAAGTTGAACAATCCGAGCTTATGTGTTTGTTGCTTAGATCGACCTATCTTTCTCATCATAAAGCTGCCATTAAATTGAATTTAGAGAGCTTATTCTAGATTGTTTAATGGTTAGAGATTAAATAGAGAGCTTGTTCTATTTAACGACAAACTAAGGAAAGATTGGGATATCAGAGCTTGTTGTTATCTACGGTTGTTAACTTTGATAGTTGGTTGATATTGATAGATCTGAAATTGACTCTTAATGATGTCTAGTGGTGGAGAATGAAACCTTAACCATATTTTTCATATTTGATTCTTCTTACTTACTTGTTTTCTTACTTTTCTAGTTTGCTTATTTTTAAAAGTATATTTATTTTTATTGGCTGGTTATACCGCCTAATTTAGTATATTAACTTTGTTTTATTTTTATTGGCTGGTTATACCGCCTAATTTAGTATATATATTTTTTATTGGCTGGTTATACCGCCTTGCATCTTATTCTTATTATTTACTTTAGTTTAAATCTGGCTTCAACCCCTTTTCTTTTATTGTTTTCTTTGAACGTAAGTTATAAACTAATAACTCATAGATTAAAACCCAATCCCTGAGGACTCGACCCTTGCTAATCATTATACTTACAATTGATCTTTTTAGTGCAAGGTTAAATAAGATACACTCTTTTGGGTGCATCAACATAACATGTCTAGGGCTTTGAAATCACCCTTAACCAAATAAAAGTTTAGCCTAGCATAGGCATTGTAAACATAAACATAAAATTAAAGAGAATCTAAGAAGAAAATAAAAGAAAGAAAGAAGAAGAAGAAGAATATTAATTATCCAGCCTCTTGCTCTCTTAAAAACAAAGAAACAAAGAAGAAATCAGAATTTGATGCTTGGGGAAGTGTCAATTTCGTATGCCCCCTTGGTCTCTATTTATAGGCAATAGCTAGGGCATCAAACAAGTGAATTTCAGCTCTCTCCCTTCAATAAATGCTGACTTGTGGCTAAAGTTAAGGAAAAGTGGCTGACTTTTGTGTTTTAAGGAAAGATATAAGCCTTGGCAGCCAAGTTTGAATAAAGTAGGAAAGTTTTAGTCAAAGCACTCTTTAATGAAGAGAGATTATATTCTTACAGCCAAAGTAAGTGTAAGGAAGGAAAGTCTTGGCTGATTTAATTCTCCTACTTTGACTAGGATTAGCTTTAAGGAAAGATCTTGCAATTAATGCAATTAATGCAAGTTGACAGCCACTAATCCTTCTTTCACAAGGATAAACTTAAATGTCAACTAGGGTATTAAGAAAAAGTTGTCATTTACGGCTAAGTTTTTTTTTCTGCCACTAGGGTTTTTAGAGAGATATTCCAATGCCGATTTAGATGACCATTTCTTATCCGATTTAGGCCCATGACCAGCCGTTGGAAAGGTAATTAAGGGATCTTCAAAAGTCAATAAGGAAGTTTCTTCGAATAAAGAGACTAACGTCATGTTTTCTTAGCAACAAGCTCCGGAGGTCAAATCTGTCTTCTTGCTTTAGACCAAGAATTTGATCTTTTTGACTCCCAACTCTTTTTCCATCTTGTGATTGTGATTTTGTAAGCTCTTTAACATCCTAATTGACATGTTTTGACTTCATCTCCTCCAAAATACCTACAAAGCATAAAAACCTAGTAAAATGTCAAGGAAGTAAGAATCAAAGCACAAAGTATAAAGAAATTAAATAGGAAAATGTATGAAATTAGGCACTTATGAGTTGTTTCGTACCCTGGGAACCCTGACCCGTCTGCAGTGCTACTAACCCTGCTGATTGCCCTAGATATCCTGTAGCTGGATGTGGAGCTCGCACTGATGGGGATGAACCTGGACCTGATGGGCAATCTCTCCTGATATGACCTGGCCTGCCACATCTATAACATACACCACTCGATCTCCTCCTCCTCCTTCAACTACTGACTTCTCTATCCCTCCACATCCATGATTCTAGGGTTGTTCTAACCCTTAGTCCATATGGCCTTGTTTGCCTAGATGTTTGTCTTTCATATCTCACTCTCTCCCGTGACCTATCCTCGAATCGTTTTAACCTCTCGTATTCATGAATTCCTAAATCCCTTTCACTTTTTGGTAAAAATTCTCAAAGAAATTCAACACTAAATTCAGACCACTCGAGGGGAGGGTCATCAATCCGCCTTCTAGCTACTAAAGAGATATACCATGCATGTGCCCTAGCATACAGCTGAAATCTCACTAATTGTATGGCTCTTGTTGGCGAGCACCCTAAGCCTACACACCGTTCGCCGCACTCTTCTAAAAACCTTCTAGGATCAAAATTGGATTCCACCCATGCAAAACTAGGTGGTAACGTTCCTCCAAAGTAGGTAAGGTTATATGCTGATAGGGTGTATTTTATCCCAACAACCACTCATTACTAACAACACCTGGCTGAAGGAATTTGGTCGAACAGTCGTGATTGTTATTGTTCTATCACCAACCCTACCAGGTCCTCAATATATTAATATGTTCTGTTTACCATATCCAAAAACTATTCATATGTGTCGTCATCTAATACTACTCCTGCAATCCTATCTATTTCCTTAGTAGCACACCTGCACCTACCCTCACTCTGGCCTCTAACCTCAGGGCCAATAAAAATATTACCCAGGACCTCAGGCTCTCAGTCCCCCGATAAGTCTCTATATCTATGAGATTGTGATCGTGACAACATTGTATTTAGAAAAAAAATATACTGTCAGTAACTCCACAATATTCTTGACATAATTCTATATGTACTAGCTGGCTTCTAGATTACCCGACGTAACCGCATGTGATGATAGACATCTGTAGGGGCAGTACACTACTTACCGATACCCCAGGATTACCTGTAAGCAATGTACTACTACCCTACCCCTTTTGCAGTCACTGACCTCTAGACCATGCTCTGATACCACCTTTATCACTCCCAAAATTCAGGGCATGTGATCGGCCAGAGAGAAGCGATGCCCTTGCCTCTGAAGCCTGAATATACCCACGAAACCAAATCAAACAAAATTTCGACATAATCTCGCCCTACATGGGGGTTTGTCACTCAACCATCAACATTTCCAATGTAATAATCATCAACACATGACATCTCGGTTTGGACACCTCCAATAGGGAGTAACCAAGATGCCCCGCAGCAGACTCAACCTGTAGGACATCTTATATACAAACATACATTTATATTATATCATAACAGCATAAGCATCACCATATCATACTAGGCCTCCGTGGCCGTTATACATCATACATCACTTAGATAAATCAGTTTACAAAATATAAAGTACATATACATCACACAAAAAATGCATAGGACCCATGATACCCTAGTGACTGCAAAATATATCCCACCATCGCCATTGCTTACCACATCTTGGGTCAATCCGCTTACCACAAGTATACGAAATCTGGTAAGAGCTGGGTCTATCAGGATCTAAAAAAAGAATGAAAAAAACTGAGTGAGCCGAAAGATTCAGTGAGCATAAGGTAACTAGGAAGAGTACTTGGAAGATTCATGCTTCCTTTCTTAACCATTAAGCATAAACAAGACATATCGAGTATGTTTAATTAACCAAAAAGTAATATTTAAAAATTATTCCATGAGATATAAAAATTATTTGTCCCATATGAAATCTTCTATGCTGAGCGCTGGCCAGCTATAATCGATAGCCAGAAATATCTAACACTCGATTTTACGTGTATACCTCTATAATTATCATATAGGAATTTTTCATGACTATAACATAAAAATATGCCGGACTTATACAAGTCCGTAATATTTGTCATCCTGGACTATCTTGTCCATATCAGTCCGGACTCATCCTGTCCGTACCACAATAGCATTCCGGACATTATCCTGTTTTTAAAACAATAGCATCCCAGATATCACCTTGTCTATACAATAATAGCATCCCATACATCACCCTGTCCGTACAGCAATAGCAGCTTTATGATGAGAAAGATAGGTTGATCACTAAGCAACAAACACATAAGCTCGGATTGTTCAACTTAGGTTATGTTCCACTTTGCAATTATTGAAAACTTGACCATAATCATTAATCACAAATTGCCACTTATGAATAGGAAATCAAGACAATTACACGGATCAAGACTCCTAAACTAGCATTATACAATTATCAAGATTTATCTAGTTGTACACCTAAACAAATCACGACAACATCATAAACAATTCTTGTAGAAGAACATAAGCAACTTTGATAGAAAATTAATGATAGATAGAATCTGAAAATCAATTACAAAACATGTCTAGGGCTTCGAAATCACCCTTAACCAAATAAGTTTAGCATAACATAAGCATGGATAATATATACATAAAACTAAAAAGAAAAATAAAAGAATGGAGAAGAAGAAGAAGAAGAAGAAGAATGATGATCCTTGAGTCTCCTCAAAAGATGTCTAGTTTGTGGCTCAAAAGATGGTATTTATAGAGCTTTAAAACCCTGAGAATAAGTCCTTGCCGCATAAGTAAGCCTGGAGGTGCAAAAATCACGTTTTTGTTTTTTTTTTTTTTCAGATTTGCGATTAGGGTTTTTCTGGCCGTAGGGTTCTTCAGGAGATCTTCTAGCACCATTTTGAATGCCCATTTCTTATCCGATTTGGGCCCATAATATATCGTTGGAAAGATAATCAAGTCAGCTTCAAAACTAAGGAAAGATTGGGGTAACAGAGCTTGTTGTTATCTACGGTTGTTTCTTCAAATAAAGAATATAACATCATGTTTTCCTTACAACAAGCTCCGGAGGTCAAATTTGCCTGATTGCTTTTCAATCAGAAATTGATATTTTTGACTCCCAAGTCTTCTTCCATCTTGTGATTATGATTTTGTAAGCTCTTTACCATCATTATTTAAATCTTTTGACTTCATTCTCCTTATTTTACCTAAAATTCAAAAACATAATATAATTAAACAAGATAAAGATTGAAAACATAACAAAAACTAAAGGTAGAAAGGCATAAAATGTATATTTTATGAGCTTATCATATTCTTATGTTATTAGTTCTTTTCTCTTACACATGATTCTTTCATTTGGGTTAATAGACTTACATTGAGGACAATGTAAGAATTAAGTGTGGGGGGAATGATTTAGGATTTCTTTTACTTTTGTCTACTATTTTTTTTATGAGTATTTATTATTATTAGTGTGTTTTAGTTCCTTTTTAATACAATGATGAGATATGAATTGCATAGGTCTAAATTGGTTATTAGTGAGAAGATTTTCATGAGAATTAAACTTGATACTAATTTTTATGAGCCAATGTTGATATGATATGTTGATTGAGAAAGAAGCATGTTTAGACTTAAAATTGACTTGTATAATCATCCTTGTGAGTTTTGAGCCTATATGATTGATGCATTATACATATCAATCTAATTTCTTTCTTAAGTGCTCTTATGATTACATGATTCTCTAGAACTTGCTTTAAACCGTTTGAGACTATATTGATACATGTGATAACATAAATATGATAGAGGCATTAGGATTATAACCATAGCCAAACAACCATCCATTATTAATGTTCTAAGAGAATATCCCACTAGTGAGCCAATTTGAGCCTACATTAAATATGCTATTTTATTGGTAACCACAACTTACACCTAGCCTAAATATACTTATATCCTTACCCTTGTTCTAAAGATGGATTATATATTTTGAGACATATTGCAAAAAACAAGGAATATTTTTAGTTGAAAATTTGGGTTGGAAACAAAAGATAAGTGTGGGGGAAGAAAAGAAAAGAAAAAGTCAAGAGAAAAAGAAAGGGATCATTGTCAAATACATTCCCATATTAAAAAAAAAAAAAATCTTCTCTTGAACTTCTAGTTAAAGTAAAAAAAAAAAAGATGTTACAAAGTTGGTTAGAATGAAGCAAAGGCTCAACAATATTTAGCCTATGTTATTATGTGCTTTATAAGAGTTTTGAGAAGTTTTATTTGTATGATCTTATTATGTCTCTAAACTCTATGAACTCTTTGGAACCTTTGTGATATCTTTATCCTTTTGTTCTTTAACCACATTATAACCCTTTGGCCCCATTACAACCTTGAATAAAGACCTCTTGATTTATGAAGTTGTATGATCTAAATAGTGGAGAATAGGTGGACAAGCAAGCATATGGTAGAAGTGTTTTCATGAGATTGATTGAGTGTAAACAATTTACCACTACTTTAAAGAGTGAAAATCAGGAGAGTATCCCATGTGAGAAGTTGAGATTATGTTTGAATATGCACTATTTTGATTGATGTATGTTAACTTAATATTGGCTTAACTCAAACTATTTACATTCAAGGAAGATTTTTTGTGAATTTCTTTAAGCTATTGATTAGTTTATAAGACTTGTCCAATGATTATCTCTAATTTATATTGGAAGGATTAGTTATAATTATTATTATTATTTTTAGTTTTTCTTATGTCTTCAATGTTTGTGGGTATCGTCCTAGTAAACCCTCACGAGACTAAACTCGTCCACTAGGGACATCTAGGGGTTTAAAGGCTTGTGTCACATGCTAAGTGCCACTGTGATTTCCTACGAAAGTGGATTAGATTAGATTTTCTTATTTTACTTTTATTTTGTTTTGCTCGAGGACTAGCAAAAAGCTAAGTGTGGGGGTATTTGATAAGCTCATAAAATATACATTTTATGCCTTTCTACCTTTAGTTTTTGTTATGTTTTCGATCTTTATCTTGTTTACTTATAATATGTTTTTGAATTTTAGGTACAATAAGGAGAGTGAAGTCAAAATATGTCAATAATGATGGTAAAGAGCTAACAAAATCATAATCACAAGATGGAAGAAGACTTGGGAGTCAAAAATATCAAATTCTGGTTGAAAAGCAATCAGGCAGATTTGACCTCTGGAGCTTGTTGTAAGGAAAACATGATGTTAGATTCTTTATTTGAAGAAACGTCCTTCTTGACTTTTGAAATTGACTTGATTATCTTTCCAACGATCTATTATGGGCTCAAGTAGGATAAGAAATGGGCATTCAAAATGGCGCTAGAAGATCTCTCTAAAGAACCCTGCTGCCAGAAAAACCCTAATCGCAAATCTGAAAAAAAAAGGCAAAAACGTGATTTTCGCACCTCCAGGCTTACTTGTGCGGCAATGACTTATTCTCAGGGTTTTAAAGCTCTATAAATACCATCTTTTGAGCCACAAACTAGACATCTTTTGAGGAGACTCAAAGGATCATCATTCTTCTTCTTCTTCTTCATTCTTTTATTTTCTTTTTAGTTTTATGTATATATTATCTATGCCTATGCTAGGCTAAACTTCTATTTGGTTAAGGGTGATTTCAAAGCCGTAGACATGTTTTGTAATTGATTTTTAGATTCTATCTATCATTAATTTTCTATCAAAGTTGCTTATGTTGTTCTACAAGAATTATTTATGATGTTGTCTTGTTTTATTTAGGTGTACAACTAGATAGATCTTGATAATTATCTATTGCTAGTTTAGGAGTCTTGATCCATGTAATTGTCTTGATTTCCTATTCATAAGTGGCAATTTATGATTAATGATTATGGTCAAGTTTTCGATAATTGCAAAGTGGAACATAACCTAAGTTGAACAATCCGAGCTTATGTGTTTGTTGCTTAGATCAACCTATCTTTCTCATCATAAAGCTTCCATTAAATTGAATTTAGAGAGCTTATTCTAGGTTGTTTGATGGTTAGAGATTAAAGAGAGAGCTTATTCTATTTAACGACAAACTAAGGAAAGATTGGGGTAACAGAGCATATTGTTACCTACGGTTGTTAACTTTGATAGTTGGTTGATACTGATAGATCTGAAATTGATTCTTAATGATGTCTAGTGGTGGAGAATGAAACCTTAACCATATTTCTCTCATATTTGATTTCTTATTTCTTACTTGCATCTTACTTTTCTTGTTTGCTTATTTTTAAAACTATTTCAAAACCCCCTTTTCTTTTGTTTTCTTTGAACCTAAGTTATAAACTAATAACTCATAGATTAAAACCCAATCCCTGAGGACTCGACCCTTGCTAATCACTATACTCTGCAATTGATTTTGTTGAAGTGCAAGGTTAAACAAGATACACTCTTTTGGATGCATCAGTATACACAAGTAGAAGGTATTGATTATAAAGATACTTTCTCACCTGTTGTGAGATTCAACTCCATCAGGTTGATACTAGCTATTGTTGCTAATCTTGACTTGGAATTACATCAAATGGATGTTAAAACTGCCTTCCTCAATGGTGATTCGAGTGAAGAGATCTACATGATATAACCAGAAGGTTTCATAGTAGAAGGTAATACAAGGTATGTCGACTAAAGAAGTCGATATATGGTCTTAAATAAGCTTCAAGACAATGGTATTTGAAGTTCCATGAATCTGTCTTGAACTTTGGTTTCAAGATGATGGATGAAGGCCGTTGTGTTTATGTCTTAAATTCCAAGAACAAGTTTATGATTATGTCATAATATGTTGATGATATACTGTTAGCTAGTAATGATTTGAGTTTTGTGAAAACCATTAAGACATGGTTGTCTTCCACCTTTGATATGAAGGATATGGGAGAAGTGGCTTACACTCTTGGAGTTAAGATTCTAAGAGATAGGTCGAAAAGGTTGTTAGCATTGTCTCAACAACCTTATATCAATAAGATTCTTGAACGCTATAATATGCACAACTCAAAGCCTATGAATACTCCTACTGCTCACAATTGCAAAATTGGTGAAGCAATGTGTCCACAAAGTCTTGAAGAGAAGGAAGAAATGAAAAGAGTTCCATATATAAATGCCATTGGAAGTCTAATGTATGCCATGTTATGTACTAGGTAGGACATTAGCCAAGCGGTTGGTTTGGTAGCTAGGTATTCCTTACGGGCATATACTTCTAATGGTTGATAATTCCATATGGGAATTATATAGACTTGTTAATTCAAGTGGGAGTCCATTGAGGGGAAATCCACAATTAAATAATTTAAGTGGGAGTTGACAAACCCATGTTGTGAAGTAAATCATTTAAGTGGAGATAATACCGTAGCACATGCGCATATCATGTGTGTATAAGATGACCAAAAAGAAAACAAGGAGTGATCCCGGTCTCCTTGTGATGTGAGTTTCTTTGATCGAAATAAGTTTTGATCATATTTGTTGCTCTAAATGACTATTGACTAAAATTTGATGATTTGAAAGTATGGGGTTTACTTTGATGGGATCTCCTATGACTATGGTAAATTCGGTCTGTTGGAACCTTATTCGGTAAATGCATAGTTTTAGAATATTAGATAGTTAGTGCAAAAGGAAATATATTGTTAAGATACATATGGCATTTATACTTGAAAGATGCGCGCATATTACTTTGTGTAATATAAATGAGTTCAAGTATAAGAATGTCTTGAAAAACAAGTGCACTTGGTGTTTGGTACGTTTCATGAGTTTGAAATGTGTTCTCAAGTCACATGAAAGGGATTGAAAGTAGCCAAACTATGTATCGACAGGTCTTAGAGCACATGAGGCATGGTTAATGATATATGGATCATTAACGTAAATAACTTAAGAGTTATTATGATTTGATATCTATGATAAGTCATGGATATGTTATATGCATTGAGTACTTAACAGTTGCATATTGAGATGAATTCCCTTGAAAGCCTAGGGTCACACGACCTACTTGCATATGTTATTCAAATTTTTGAATGCTTTGCCTTGGTAATGTCTTTGGTCTGAATATGTGTGGATGATAGCATCAAGTACATAATGTGCGAGTGGGAGCTGCTGAATGTATTTGGACCTAAGTGAACAAATACATCAAGTACGCACAAGATTAACTTGATATGAATGATGTATGATGATGGTAAACTAGCAAGGAGATGAGATAAGCTTATGGAAGCTCATAAGGAGCTCAAAGTGAAAGCTTACTCAGCTCATGTCAGCTCAAGGTAGCTGGACACCAGCTAGCTCAGCTCAAGGAGCTGGACACCAACTCAATCAGCTAGATGTAGCTGAAGGGTAGCTAGGTGAGTGACACTCTATGAGGTGGAGTGACACTAGCTAGTGGTAGCTAGGTGGCCTAGATGATATGGCACATAGGTGTGACACATCAGCACCATCATGCACAAGTGTCACCAATGGGATTGTGACATGTGACATCATACATCATGTGGCTGCCTCATGGACCGAAACAACATGGTGTTTCGAGTAAGAGAGGTTGTCTCCTAATAGCCAAATGGTTGTAATCATTTGGAAGAGATTGGTTCTGTTGACCAAACCATTATGTCCAAATGAAGGATGCTGACCTTGAAAGGGTTGTGTCCGTTAACCCTTTCATGAAGCAGCCTTTGAAGGCTATAAATAGGAGAGAATTTGGGCCGAATCAAGGAAGCAATGTAAGGAGAAGACTTGGGCAGAATCTACAATTCTTTTAAGCAAGGTCAAGACATTCATGATGGGCTTGAATGGAAAGGAACCAGCTTTGGTCTATGTGATCCAAGTGATGCACCCAAAAGAGTGTATCTTATTTAACCTTGCACTAAAAAGATCAATTGTAAGTATAGTAGTTAGCAAGGGTCGAGTCCTCAGGGATTGGGTTTTAGTTTATAAGTTGATAGTTTAAAACTTAAATTCAAGAACAATAAAAGAAAATGGGTTTTTAAAATCAGATTTAAACTAAAGTAAATAATAAGAATAAGATGCAAGGCGGTATAACCAGCCAATAAAAATATATATACTAAATTAGGCGGTATAACCAGCCAATAAAAATATATATACTAAATTAGGCGGTATAACCAGCCAATAAAAATAAAACAAAGTTAATATACAAATTAGGCGGTATAACCAGCCAATAAAAATAAATATACTTTTAAAAATAAGCAAACTAGAAAAGTAAGAAAACAAGTAAGTAAGAAGAATCAAATATGAAAAATATGGTTAAGGTTTCATTCTCCACCACTAGACATCATTAAGAATCAATTTCAGATCTATCAATATCAACCAACTATCAAAGTTAACAACCGTAGATAACAACAAGCTCTGTTACCCCAATCTTTCCTTAGTTTGTCGTTAAATAGAACAAGCTCTCTATTTAATCTCTAACCATTAAACAACCTAGAATAAGCTCTCTAAATTCAATTTAATGGCAGCTTTATGATGAGAAAGATAGGTTGATCTAAGCAACAAACACATAAGCTCGGATTGTTCAACTTAGGTTATGTTCCACTTTGCAATTATTGAAGACTTGATCATAATCATTAATCACAAATTGCCACTTATGAATAGGAAATCAAGACAATTACACGGATCAAGACTCCTAAACTAGCAATAGATAATTATCAAGATCTATCTAGTTGTACACCTAAATAAATCAAGACAACATCATGAACAATTCTTGTAGAAGAACATAAGCAACTTTGATAGAAAATTAATGATAGATAGAATCTGAAAATCAATCACAAAACATGTCTAGGGCTTTGAAATCACCCTTAACCAAATAGAAGTTTAGCCTAGCATAGGCATTATAAACATAAAATTAAATAGAATCTAAGAAGAAAATAAAAGAAAGAAAGAAGAAGAAGAAGAATATTAATTATCCAACCTCTTGCTCTTTCTAAAGAAAAAGAAAACTAGAGAAAAGAAAGAAGAAGAAAACTTAGAGAATTTTATTGCAATGGCTAATATCCTACCTATGTACAATATGATCCTCTACAATCATCCAAGGCCCTCTATTTATACACATTTTGGAGGGCTAAATGACAAGAGACAAGCTTTACAAATTTCAAAGGTAGGTATAATAGGTGGGTGCATTTTTCTAACAATTTTCGTCATATTGTATGACCATTTTGATCAGCCAACTTGATGGTCGATTTTGTCAATCTTGGAGGCCTGATCTGATCACATGGTCTTCTAGAAAAATGTTCCCCTATGAGTTACTGATTCATAGCCGTTGGAATCAGCTCATTTTCTGATGTGGAGAAGAAGATATGGGCAAAATACGAAAACAGGTCAGCGTAGACGTCATTGCACATCAGCCAACTTGATGGTCGATTTCTTCAATATTGGAGGCTTTATCTGATCACATGGTCTTCTAGAAAAATGTTCCCCTATCAGTTAGTGATCCATAGCCGTTGGAAGCAGCTCATTTGCTGATGTGTATCGGACGATATGGTCAAAATGCAAAAACTGCTCAGGACAGACGTCATTGCACATCAGCCAACTTGATGGTTGATTTCGCTAGGGAAAACGACTCCGTTTCAAGAAGTGTAAAACATGAAAAAGATAGATATGCCTCTTAACTTTGCACGGTTAAAATTTCAGCCTTATTTCTTCAGTGAAACTCCAGATATAGCTGATATGGCAAAAGGTGTCGGAACTGGAACTGAACTGGATTTGCCCTTAATTCTAGTAATCTGAAATCACTCAAAGAAACTTGTGAAAAACACCAAATTACATAAAAATATAAAAGATCATAAACACAATTAGACTAAACAATAATAACTCGTATTTGACACAAAACAATAATAAAACATAACTAAAAACTATATAATTATACGAGTTATCACACCCCCACACTTAGATTGTTGCTAGTCCCTAGCAACGACTCAATAAAAATAAAATAAGAAAATCTAATCTAATCCGCTTTCGTAGGAAATCACGGTGGCACTTAGCATGTGACACAAGCCTTTAAACCCCTAGGTGTCCCTAGTGGACGAGTTTAGTCTCGTGAGGGTTTACTAGAACGATACCCACAAACATTGAAAAACTAAAATATAAATAAACTACATATACTAAAAATATTTATTCCTAATCCTTTCAATACAAATTAGAGACAATCTTTGAACAAGTCTTATAAACTAATCAATAGCTTAAAGAATTTCACAAAAATTCATGCTTGAATGTAAATTGTTTGAGTTAAGCCAATATTAACATAACATATCTCAATCAAAATAGTGCATGTTCAAATTTAATCTCAACTTCTCACATGATATACCCTCATGATTTTCACTCTTTAAAGTAGTGGTGAAGTGTTTACACTCAATCAATCTCATGAAAACAGTTAAACCATATTCTTGCTTGTCCACCTATTCTCCACTATTTAGATCATACAACTTCATGAATCAAGAGGTCTTTAATCAAGGTTGTAATGGGGCCAAGGGGTTTGTAATGTGGTTGAATAACAAAAGGATAAAGATATCACAAAGGCTCCAAAGAGTTCATAAAGTTTAGAGACATAATAAGATCATACAAAGAAACTTCTCAAAACTCTTTACAAGTACATAGTCACCTAGGCCGAATATTCATGTTGGGCCTTTTCTTCATTCTAAACAACTTTGTAACATCTTTTTCTTTTTCCACAAATTCAAGAGATGATTCATATTTTTTACTTAGGAATGTATTTTCCAGTATTCCATTTCTTTTTCTCTTGACTTTTCTTTTCTTTTCCCCCCACACTTATTTCTTGTTTCTAACCAAAAAAATATCCCTTGTCTTTGCAACTTGTCTCAAATCATGCTAATTCATCTTTGGAACAAAGGTAAAGATATAAGTATATTTAGGTTAGGGACAAGTTATGGTTACCAAAGAGATAGCTTATTCAATGTAGGCTCAAATTGGTTCACTAAGGGTGTGTTCTCTTGGAACATCAATAAGGGATGGCTGTTTGGCTCTGGTTATAATCCTAATGCCTCTATCATATTCATGTTGTCACATGTATCAATATAGTCTCAAACGGTTTAAAGCAAGTTCTAGAGAATCATGTAATCATAAGAGCACTCAAGAAAGAAATTAGATTGATTTGTATAATGCATCAATCATTTTAGGCTCAAAAACTCACAATGATGATTATACAAGTCAGTTTTAAGTCTAAACATGCTTCTTTCTCAATCAACATATCATATTAACATTGGCTCATAAAAATTAGTATCAAGCTTAATTCTCATGAAAATCTTCTCACTAGTAACCAGTTTAGACCTATGCAATTCATATTTCATCATTGTATTAAAAAGGAACTAAAACACACTAAAAATAATAATAATAAAGACTCATAAAAAAAAATTAGTAGACGAAAATAAAAGAAATCCTAAATCATTCCCCCCACACTTAATTCTTACATTGTCCTCAATGTAAGTCTATTAACACAAATGAAAGAATCATGTGTAAGAGAAAAGAACTAATAATATAAGAATATGAACAACTGAGACTCAAAACAAAACAAACTCATGCAACCTAAATAATCCTAAAATACTAAACAAACAATTAACAAAAAAAATATAAAAACAATAAACATAATAAAAGAAAAAGAAAAAGGAAAAGGAAAAGAAAGCAAATCTGAGTATGGCAGGTTGGCAATTTTTTTTCTTTAATTGGGTTGCCTTCCCAATTAACACTTGAGTTAGTGTTTTGAACCTAACCAACACCCCTTCTTGGCATTTTAGGCTTGTCATGCTCATACATGAAATTTCCCAAATTTATGCGTTTGAGAGGAAGCTTTCTTTGCACAACAGTGGATGCATTCTCCATTACAAGTATTATTCCATCATCCTTTGTGGTGCATATGTCATCGAGGAATGGTACATATTTTGATACTTGTTGAATGACATCCACAAACAAGTTGTTTAAGGTTTCCGGCATGTGTTGTTCATGTTCTTCCTCCTTGAACTTTGCAAATCTACTAGGAAAAGGTGGAGAAGAAACATTAGTAAAAAGTGAAACCTTAAACGTTACCTCAGGTGCCGAAGTACTCTCTTTCGGAATTGAAGCTTCATTATCTTCAATAGTTGAATCCATCTTTAGTTCTTTCTCATCCTCGGGTTCCCTTTGATTTTCTGATTCATCCTCAAGTTGTGTGGCGCTAACACTCTCCTTTGGATCAATCATCGATTGGGAAGGGAGTGCTTGAGATCTTTGTGCTACTAATTCCACCGTACTACTAGCCAATAGGCTCATTTGCCTTTCTAAACTCTGGATACTTGCCTTTGTTTCCTGTTGAAATTGCAAAGTATCAGTAACAAGAGAATACACAAGATCTTTTAAAGAAGTACCTGAGTTTTGAGTCATATGTGGTGGTTGAAAAAGATCTGGTTCTTGAGACCATGATTGATTGAAGCTAGATGGATGAGTGTAATTGGCATAGGGATCTACTTCTTGGCAATTTTTCGAGTAGCCATAATTAGTATGATCCCACCATCCCTCATGGTAAGTGTTTGAGTAATGATCATACTGTTGGTCTTGGAACACTTGATGGCCTTGACATCCTCCCATGGCCAATTGTTGAACTGGGTAGGTGAGATTGGCTTGTTGATTTTCCATGTTCATGTATGCCACCAACTCTTCAAGTGTTAGATTGCTCAATTCCATCGTTTTTTTTTTTTTTTTTTTCAAAATTTGATAAGAAAAACTTGTATGTACAAGAAAATAGAACTAATTAGAACTGAAAATAAGAATAAACCAAGTAACAAATAAACTAAAGAAAACAATCCCCGGCAACGGCGCCAAAAATTTGATGCACCCAAAAGAGTGTATCTTATTTAACCTTGCACTAAAAAGATCAATTGTAAGTATAGTAGTTAGCAAGGGTCGAGTCCTCAGGGATTGGGTTTTAGTTTATAAGTTGATAGTTTAAAACTTAAATTCAAGAACAATAAAAGAAAATGGGTTTTTAAAATCAGATTTAAACTAAAGTAAATAATAAGAATAAGATGCAAGGCGGTATAACCAGCCAATAAAAATATAAATACTAAATTAGGCGGTATAACCAGCCAATAAAAATATATATACTAAATTAGGCGGTATAACCAGCCAATAAAAATAAAACAAAGTTAATATACAAATTAGGCGGTATAACCAGCCAATAAAAATAAATATACTTTTAAAAATAAGCAAACTAGAAAAGTAAGAAAACAAGTAAGTAAGAAGAATCAAATATGAAAAATATGGTTAAGGTTTCATTCTCCACCACTAGACATCATTAAGAATCAATTTCAGATCTATCAATATCAACCAACTATCAAAGTTAACAACCGTAGATAACAACAAGCTCTGTTACCCCAATCTTTCCTTAGTTTGTCGTTAAATAGAACAAGCTCTCTATTTAATCTCTAACCATTAAACAACCTAGAATAAGCTCTCTAAATTCAATTTAATGGCAGCTTTATGATGAGAAAGATAGGTTGATCTAAGCAACAAACACATAAGCTCGGATTGTTCAACTTAGGTTATGTTCCACTTTGCAATTATTGAAGACTTGATCATAATCATTAATCACAAATTGCCAGTTATGAATAGGAAATCAAGACAATTACACGGATAAAGACTCCTAAACTAGCAATAGATAATTATCAAGATCTATCTAGTTGTACACCTAAATAAATCAAGACAACATCATGAACAATTCTTGTAGAAGAACATAAGCAACTTTGATAGAAAATTAATGATAGATAGAATCTGAAAATCAATCACAAAACATGTCTAGGGCTTTGAAATCACCCTTAACCAAATAGAAGTTTAGCCTAGCATAGGCATTATAAACATAAAATTAAATAGAATCTAAGAAGAAAATAAAAGAAAGAAAGAAGAAGAAGAAGAATATTAATTATCCAACCTCTTGCTCTTTCTAAAGAAAAAGAAAACTAGAGAAAAGAAAGAAGAAGAAAACTTAGAGAATTTTATTGCAATGGCTAATATCCTACCTATGTACAATATGATCCTCTACAACCATCCAAGGCCCTCTATTTATACACATTTTGGAGGGCTAAATGACAAGAGACAAGCTTTACAAATTTCAAAGGTAGGTATAATAGGTGGGTGCATTTTTCTAACAATTTTCGTCATATTGTATGACCATTTTGATCAGCCAACTTGATGGTCGATTTTGTCAATCTTGGAGGCCTGATCTGATCACATGGTCTTCTAGAAAAATGTTCCCCTATGAGTTACTGATTCATAGCCGTTGGAATCAGCTCATTTTCTGATGTGGAGAAGAAGATATGGGCAAAATACGAAAACAGGTCAGCACAGACGTCATTGCACATCAGCCAACTTGATGGTCGATTTCTTCAATATTGGAGGCTTTATCTGATCACATGGTCTTCTAGAAAAATGTTCCCCTATCAGTTAGTGATCCATAGCCGTTGGAAGCAGCTCATTTGCTGATGTGTATCGGACGATATGGTCAAAATGCAAAAACTGCTCAGGACAGACGTCATTGCACATCAGCCAACTTGATGGTTGATTTCGCTAGGGAAAACGACTCCGTTTCAAGAAGTGTAAAACATGAAAAAGATAGATATGCCTCTTAACTTTGCACGGTTAAAATTTCAGCCTTATTGCTTCAGTGAAACTCCAAATATAGCTGATATGGAAAAAGGTGTCGGAACTGGAACTGAACTGGATTTGCCCTTAATTCTAGTAATCTGAAATCACTCAAAGAAACTTGTGAAAGACACCAAATTACATAAAAATATAAAAGATCATAAACACAATTAGACTAAACAATAATAACTCGTATTTGACACAAAACAATAATAAAACATAACTAAAAACTATATAATTATACGAGTTATCACCAAGCTTTACAAGTGGCGGCATAAAAGGGAATTGAAGTGGGTCTCACTTTGTTCATTAAATGACATGGCAATGGTGGAGACCAATTCATTAAACTATGTGGCGCCTATTAAATGAGTTTTTGGGCTTGTGTTAAGTTTTTATTTAGTTTAGACTTTTGGGCCTGACTTGTGTAACATGTCCAATAAGCTTGTGGGGACTATGCTCATTAAACAATTGGACATCTTTTAAATTTAATTAGGATTGGGGTTGAGCTTGTTCAGTCTATAGTAAAGCTTTCATTTAATTATGTAAGTAGAAGCCTTGGCTGGCAAGGAGTTTCATTTGTACTACGAGATCTTAGGCTAATTGAATTAGGGTTAGTAGGGAGTCTATAAATACCTTTGTTTAGCCATCTACTTTAGAAACCATTTATAATCTATTGAGTTTAAATTTATCCAAAGTGAGTGTTTCACTCTTTTTAGTTCTTGACAGAACTAGCGAACTTATCAAAGAATTCCTTTCTTTGTGGCGTTCTTCCTATCAAACTTAGGTTTTAAAAACAAGTGTTCTTGGGATTTAGTTAGCTTAGCTAATCAAGGATCTTTAATCCAAGATTTCTACGGGTTTAAATTCCATTGCCTGAATCTTGACTTTCTTGGGATTAGGATATTTCAATTTGTTAGTGGGTTCAAGGGTTTAACTCCTAGGGTTCACATCAGTTGGTATCAGAGTAGAGAGGCTATAAATACCCTTGTTTAGCCATCTACTTCAGCAACCATTATTAATCTATTGAGTTTGAATTTATTCAAAGTGAGTGTTTAACTCTTTTTAGTTCTTGAAAGAAATTAGAACTTATCAAAGAATTCTTCTTTGTGGTGTTCAACACCTTCAAACTTAAGTTCTAGAAACAAGTGTTCCTGGGGTTTAGTTAGCTTAGTTAATCTAGGTTCTTTCAAATAAGATTTCTACGGGTTTAACTTCCATTGCCTGAATCTTGCCTTTCTTGGGGTTAGGGTATTTCAAAGAAATAAGGATGGCTGAAAATAAAAACACAAGAGAGGAGCCACTAGTGGAAAAGGAGACAATTCCTGCCAAGGGAAACAAAGAATTTGAGAATTTTTCTGATGCAAAGGAGAGAGAGTTTTTAATTCCTGATGCTCCTAACCAATCTCTTCCTATTTTTCCTGTTTCTTTGCTGAAGAGGATTTATTTTCGGAGGAGTTGCAGGATGGTTTGCCACCCATAAGCGGCATTGTGCATCACCTTGATTTAGTACCTAGCGCCGTCATTCTTACACAAAAGGCTAAGATTCGAGGGCGAATCTTTTCGAGGAAAGAGGGAATGATAGGATCCAAGATGGCCCAATCCCATGCCAATTTCTATATGGGCCAAGATCCAAGAAGATCTAAGAAACATGGCAAGAATGGGTGGAATTCACTTGGGCCATGTTGCAAGTTATTCAAGAAAGGCTTCAACATGCAAGATGGGCTTGCATCCAAGTTTGGTCAATGTGACTCAAGAACACAAGGTGGCACATTAAGAGGGCTTATTTTAAGTCTTGTAATTACTTAGGCATTTGGGCCCAACTTATGTAACTTATGTAATATGTCCATTAGGCTACTTATTGGATGATAAGCTCATAAAATATACATTTTATGCCTTTCTACCCTTAGTTTTTGTTATGTTTTCGATCTTTATCTTGTTTACTTATAATATGTTTTTGAATTTTAGGTACAATAAGGAGAATGAAGTCAAAAGATGTCAATAATGATGGTAAAGAGCTTACAAAATCATAATCACAAGATGGAAGAAGACTTGGGAGTCAAAAATATCAATTTCTGGTTGAAAAGCAATCAGGCAGATTTGACCTCTGGAGCTTGTTGTAAGGAAAACATGATGTTAGATTCTTTATTTGAAGAAACTTCCTTCTTGACTTTTGAATTTGACTTGATTATCTTTCCAACGATATATTATGGGCCCAAATCGGATAAGAAATGGGCAACCAAATTGGCGCTATAAGATCTCCCTAAAGAACCCTGCGGCCAGAAAAACCCTAACCGCAAATCTGAAAAAAAAAAGGCAAAAACGTGATTTTTCTACCTCCAGGCTTAGTTATGCGGCAAGGACTTATTCTTAGGATTTTAAAGCTCTATAAATACCATCTTTGGAGCCATAAACTAGACATCTTTTGAGGAGACTCAAAGATCATCATTCTTCTTCTTCTTCTTCTTCCTCTTCTTCTTCTTCTTCTTCTTCTTCCTCTTCTTCTTCTTCTTCTTCTTCTCCATTATTTTTTTTTTTTAGTTTTATGTATATATTATCTATGTCTATGCTAGGCTAAAATTTTATTTGGTTAAGGGTGATTTCAAAGCCCTAGACATGTTTTGTAATTGATTTTCAGAATCTATCTATCATTGTTTTCTATCAAAGTTGCTTATGTTCTTCCATTAAAATTGTTCATGATGATGTTTTGATTTGTTTAGGTGGCCAACTAGATAAATCTTGATAATTGTCTAATGCTAGTTTAGGAGTCTTGATCCGTGTAATTGTCTTGATTTCCTATTCATAAGTGGCAATTTGTGATTAATGATTATGGTCAAGTTTTTAATAATTGCAAAGTGGAACATAACCTAAGTTGAACAATCTGACCTTATGTGTTTGTTGCTTAGATCAACCTATCTTTCTCATCATAAAGCTGCTATTAAATTGAACTTAGAGAGCTTATTCTAGGTTGTTTGATAGTTAGAGATTAAATAGAGAGCTTGTTCTATTTAACGACAAACTAAGGAAAGACTGGGGTAACAGAGCTTGTTGTTATCTACGGTTGTTAACTTTGATAGCTAATTAATGTTGATAGATATGAAATTGATTCTTAATGATGTCTAGTGGTAGAGAATGAAACTTTACCATATTTTCTCATATTTGATTACTTCTTATTTACTTGCTTTCTTCTTTGATTATAAGTCTTTAGTTTAAATTGATTTTAAAAACCTCCCATTTTATTTTGTTTTATTTGAATTTATGTTTTAGACTAATAATTCTTAAACTAAAACCCAATCCCTGAGGACTCGACCCTTGCTAACTACTATACTTATAATTGATCTTTTTAGTGCAAGGTTAAATAAAGATACACTCTTTTGGGTGCATCAACCTTGATCAAGGATCAGCCTCTACACTAGAGGGCAGATGCGAGGAAAGGTAGTCCAAGAAATCATGGCAAAAAAAAGAGCCATCAAAAAAGTGTGAAATCAAGGAACGACAAATGATAGCCAAGAATGAAAAAAAGATTCAAAAAAAGAAAAAGGAAAGTCCAAAAAAGGGGGACGAATATTTCAAGAATTAATTCTCCTCAGGAAATGATCCTTGATCCAAATCACCCTTAAAAACAATTTGGGCCAATTACCCTTTCTTTCTAAATCTGAACCATGGCCCACATTACATGCTCTTAAAAGTCTCTTTTGATCAAGCATGTATATTTGATTTGAAAGGTTTTTCTCAAAATTCATCCCATCTTTAGAATTGACATTTTTACCTTAGAAGCATTTAGAATTCTCAGGTGCATGGTAAAACACAAGAAAAAAGAGAAAACAAAAAAAATGAAAATAAAAAAAAAGAATGTAAAAGGAGAGATTTAAGCCAAAAACCTGCAAAGGGCGACTTAATATCGAATGGGGGACACTTGAGTTGAAAACTCGCAAAGGGCGACTCAAGTACTGATTAAGACTTGAATCAATGCTCCGTGTAAAGGGGAAGAAAGTATTCAAAACTCAGAGGAAAGGGGAGAAACTCAGTCTAATGTAACTACGAAAGCCAAGAGAATCCCAAGTAAATTTCTCACTCAAGAGAAATTTCAGATGAATTAAAGAAGGAGGGGTCAAGATATTCCGCATGTGGGGCATCTACAACCAACAACTTTACACTTGTTTTCTTATATCCTTGATATACACCTCTGTCATTTTAAGACATTTGTTGCAATAAATTCTTGTTATCCCTTTTGTGACATTTTTTTGTTTCATATTACCTTTCCAACGGTTGGTCATGGGCCTAAATCGGATAAGAAATGGTCATCCAAACCGGCATTGGAATATCTCCCTAAACAACCCTAGTGGCAGAAAAAAACTCTAGCCGCAAATCACATTCTTTTCTTAATAACCTAGTTGACATTTATGTTTATCCTTGTCAAAGAAGGATTAATGGCTGTCAACTTGCATTAATTTCTAGAATCTTTTCTTAAAACTAATCCTAGTCAAAGTATGAGAATTAAATCAGCCAAGACTTTCCTTCCATACACTTACTTTGGCTGCAAGTTTGTAATCTCTTTTCATTAAAGAGTACTTTGACTAAGACTTTCCTACTTTATTAAAACCTTGGCTGCCAAGTATTCCTTCTTTCCTTAAAACATAAAAGTCAGCCACTTTTCCTTAACTTTAGCCAGAAGCCAGCATTTATTGAAGGGAGAGAGCTGAAATTCACTTGTTTGATGCCCTAGCTATTGCCTATAAATAGAGAACAAGGGGGCAAACGAAAATACACTTCTCCAAGCATCAAAGTTCTGATTTCTTCTTTGTTTATTTGTTTTTGAGGGAGCAAGAGGCTGGATAATTAATATTCTTCTTCTTCTTCTTTCTTTCTTTTATTTTCTTCTTAGATTCTCTTTAATTTTATGTTTATGTTTATAATGCCTATGCTAAGCTAAACTTTTATTTGGTTAAGGGTGATTTCAAAGCCCTAAACATGTTATGTAATTAATTTTCTGAATCTATCTATCATTGTTTTCTATCAAAGTTGCTTACGTTCTTCCATTAAAATTGTTCATGATGATCCTTTGATTTGTTTAGGTGGCCAACTAGATAAATCCTGATAATTGTCTAATGCTAGTTTAGGAGTCTTGATCCGTGTAATTGTCTTGATTTCCTATTCATAAGTGGCAATTTGTGATTAATGATTATGTCAAGTTTTCAATAACTGCAAAGTGGAACATAACCTAAGTTGAAAAATCCGAGCTTATGTGTTTGTTGCTTAGATCAACCTATCTTTCTCGTCATAAAGCTGATTTTAAATTGAATTTAGAGAGCTTATTCTAGGTTGTTTGATAGTTAGAGATTAAATAGAGAGCTTGTTCTATTTAACGACGAACTAAGGAAAGATTTGGGTAACAGAGGTTGTTGTTATCTACGGTTGTTAACTTTGATAGCTAATTAATGTTGATAGATATGAAATTGATTCTTAATGATGTCTAGTGGTGGAGAATGAAACCTTAACCATATTTTTCATACTTGATTCTTCTTAATTATTTGTTTTCTCATTCTTATTGTTAACTTTATTTAAATCTGATTTCAGAATCCGCTTTACTTTTGTTTACTTATTTTTAAGTGATAAACTATTAACTTATAAACTAAAATCCAATCCCTGAGGACTTGACCCTTGCTAATCACTATACTCTACAATTGATTATTTTTTTAAGTGCAAGGTTAAATAAGATACACTCTCTTAGGTGCATCACAACTCTTGTAGCAACTTCTTGGTAACTAAGTAATTAACAATATGGCATACCAAGGAGTTGTTTTACTTATAAAAAGAAGTTGCTCATCCGGAAAACTCTCATTCAAGGGTAGTGCATCCTCTTCATGAACTAAACGGCTAAGATGGTCCGCAACCAGGTTGTCACTACCTCTCTTATCTTTTATCTCCAAATAAAACTCTTGTAAGAGAAGTATCCATCTAATCAACCTTGGTTTGGCCTCCTTCTTAGTGAGTAAGTACCTAAGGGCTGCATGGTCAGAAAATACAATTACTTTAGTACCAATTGAATAAGATCAAAAATTTTCGAAAGCAAATACAATAGCCAAAAATTATTTTTCAGTTGTGGATTTAATTGAGCATCATTAAGAGTTCGAGAGGCATAATAAATGGCATGTGAGGCTTTGCCAACCCGTTGGCCCAAAACAGCTCCAATGGCATAGTCACTAGCATCACACATGATTTCAAAAGGTACATTCCAATCTGGTGGTTGCATGATAGGAGTTGATGTTAAGAGTCCCTTCAATATTTCAAATGCCTTGCATTTATCATCAAAGTGGAAAACCATATCTTTTTGTAGTAGCTTGCAAAGAGGTAATGTGATCTTTGAGAAGTCTTTGATAAATCTCCTATAGAAACCTGCATGTCCAAGAAAAGAACGAACCTCTCTTACATTTGTGGGTGGTGGTAAAGAATGCATAATATCTATTTTAGATTTATCAACCTCTATCCCTCTAGAAGAAATAACATGGCCTAAAACTATTCCTTGTTCTACCATAAAGTGACATTTTTTCCCAATTCAAAACAAGGTTAGTTTTCATGCATCTTTCAAGTACAAGTGTAAGGTTCTCTACACATCTGTCAAAAGAATCACCATTGACACTAAAATCCTCCATAAACACTTCTATGATGTTCTCTACATAATCTAAATATAATGCTAACCATACACCTTTGGAATGTAGCTGGTGCATTACAAAGACCAAATGGCATACACCGATATGCAAAAGTACCAGATGGGCATGTGAATGTTATTTTCTCTTGGTCCTCCGGAGCAATGACAATCTGATTATAACTTGAAAAACTATCAAGGAAACAATAATGAGAATGGCCAGCTAACCTTTCAAGCATTTTATCAATAAAAGGTAAAGGAAAGTGGTCTTTTCGAGTTGTGGAATTAAGTTTTCGATAATCAATACAAACTCGCCACCCTGTTTGAATCCTAGTAGAAACAAGCTCATTCTCATTATTTGTTACCACTGTTGCACCTGATTTCTTTGGAACCACTTGAACCGAGCTCACCCATTTGCTATCCGAGATAGGATAGTTCACTCCAACATCTAGGAGCTTCAGTATCTCCTTGTTCACAACCTCCATCATAGAAGGGTTCAATCTTCTCTATGCCTCTCTTGTTGGTTTTGACCTTCCTCTAACAAAATCCAGTGCATGCACGTGGATGGGCTTCTTCCCTTGATATTGGTAATTGACCAACCAATTGCTATTTTATGCTCTCTAACCACCCGGATAAATCGTTCTTCTTGCAAAGGTGTGAGATCTTTGGCAATGATGACCTGTAGTGTGTCCTTTTCACCTAAGAACACATATTTCAAGTGGTCCGGTTGTGGTTTCAACTCTAAAGTTGGTGCCTGCAAAATGGAAGGTAGAAGTTTCTCATTAGATAAAGGCAAATCAATAAATGAAATATCAAACCTTGCATCTTTAGGTGGCAGCGAGTGTAAAGATTCTAGTGCCCCTTCCACATGGTCAATCAAGGCTAGTTCCCCTTTAGCATTCCCCATTCCGAGATGTTTGCTAAGGACTATCTCCAAACTATCTTCACCATCAAGCTCGTAAGCTAGCTGCATTAGTGAGTCAATGATATCAATATTAAAAACAGAATGCACATCACTAAGATATCTCATGGCCTCAAAAATGTTAAAGCGAATTATTTCACCATCAAATTCCATAGTTAAAGTGCCATCATGTACATCTATTTTAGTTCTTGCTGTTTTCAAGAATGGTCTCCCTAATAGTGATGTGAACCCTAGGGGTTAAACCCTTTGAACCCACTAATAAATTGAAATACCCTAACCCCAAGAAAACCAAGATTCAGGCAAAGAAAACTTAAACCCTTATAAAGCCTGTTTCAAAAAACCTAGATTAAGCATGTAAACTAGACCCTAAGAACTCTCGTTTCAAGAACCTAAGTTTGATAGGTTGAACTCCACAAAGAACGATTTCTTTGATAAGTTCCTAAGTTCTGTCAAGAACTAAAAAGAGCAAATACTCACTTGAACAAAATTTAACTCAATAGATTAATAATGGTTGCTGAAGTAGGCGGCTAAAAAAGGGTATTTATAGCCTCCCTACTAACCCTAATTCAACTAGCCTAAGAATTCCTGGTACAAGTAAAACACCTTGGCAGCCAAGGCTTACTAACCTAAGTAACATGAAACTCCTAAAGTTGGATAGACCTCCTAACATTAATGAAGAATTCAGCCAACCCTAATTTGCAAGATAAAATAAAAGCTTATGGGATGAACATGCTCAAGCCCAATCCTAAGTAATTAAAAGATATACAATAGTTTAACGAAGGTAAACCCCACTTAGCCTAATGGACATATTACATAAGTTACATAAGTTAGGCCCAAATTCCTAAGTAATTACAAGACTTAAAATAAGCCCAAATAAGCCTTCTTAATGTGCCACCTTGTGTTCTTGAATCACATGGACCAAACTCGGATGCAAGCCCATCTTGCATGTTGAAGCCTTTCCTAAATAACTTGAACATGGCCCAAGTGAATTCCACCAATTCTAGCCATGTTTCCTAGATCTTCTTGGATCTTGGCCCACATAGAAATTGCCATGGGATTGGGCCATCTTGGATCCTATCAAATAGAATAGGTGTGGGAATAGAAGACATCTCATCTTCCATCTCAATAACATAAAAGTCAACGGGAAAAACCAATTCATTAACCTGTACAAGAACGTCTTCTACAACTCCTCTTGGGTAAGTGTTAGAATGGTCAGCAAGTTGTATTATAACACCGGTTTCCTCTAATGGTCCTAGATTCAATGAAGCATAAATTGAATATGGCATGACATTAATAGATGCCCCTAGATCTAGCATAGCACGCTCAAACCTAGTGTTGCCTATCTTACAAGGAATGGTAAACATACCTGGATCCTTGCATTTAGGTGGGAGTTTCTTTTGAAGAACAGCTTATACATTCTCCCCCACACTTACCTTTTCATTCCCTTTCAACTTCCATTTAGATGTGCACAACTCTTTTAGGAACTTGGCATATCTTGGCACTTGCTTGATAGCATCTAGTAAAGGAATGTTCACCTCTACTTTCCGAAAGGTTTCCAAAATTTCCTTCTCTTGCTCCTCCTTCTTGGACTTTGCTAACCTGCTAGGAAAAGGTGAAGGAGTTATATAAGAAGGAACAGATGGTTTAGGAGTTACCATTTTTAGTGGCTCATTGGGATGTGAAAAGGATGCCATGGTGTTGTTCTCCCCTTGAGCACTATCCTTTTGTGGTGTTTCTAGCTGTTTCCCATTTCTTAATGTTATAGCATTGGCATTCTCTCTTGGATTCGCTATGGTTTGGGAAGGTAATTTCTCGGAATCCCTTGCTTGCATTTGACTCATGGTTGTTGCCAATTGCCCCATCTGAGCCTCTAAGTTTCGGATACTTACCTTTGTCTCCCTTAATTCCTGTTGAAGTTGTAGTAAGGGTTTTGCAAGATCTTCAAGAGTTTCACCTGAATTTTTTTGTGGTGGCACTTGTTGTCGGGTTTGATATGGTTGTTGCACTCTCTGCTGAAAACCCAGTGGCCTGTTGTAGAATGGTGGAGGAACAGCTTGTGATTGGTTCCCTCCATAATTAAAGTTTGGATGATCCCTCCATCTTGGATTGTAAGTGTTTGAGTAGGAATCATATTTCCTTGATTGGTTCTGAAATCCACCCATGGCATTCACATGTTCATTGGTGTCTTCTTGAAGTGTTGGACACTTATCATTTTGGTGCCCCATGTTTGAACTTATGCCACAAGCCTTTATTTGCTGTATATTACCTACAGCCAATTCTTAAACAAGAGAAGTCATTTTATCAAATTTTTGTTCAAGAGATGATATACTTACCTCATTAACTCTCTTGGGTTGTGGTGGTGGATCTTGTCTCATTGAGAATTGTTGAGAATTGGCTTTTATGTTGGACATTAGAGTTCTAGCAGCCCCGAGAGTCTTATCAACTTTTGCTCCCCCACTAGCGGCATCTATCATACTTCTCTCCATGGGCATGAGACCTTCATTGAAGTATTGGATGAGAAGTGTTCACTTATCTGAAGGTGTGGACATGATGCACAAAGTTTCTTGAAACCTCTCCCAATATTCATATAAGGACTCTTCGTTGTATTGCCCAATCCCACATATCTCTTTTCTAATGTTGGCAGCCTTAGATGCTGGGAAATACCTTTCCAAGAATGCTTTCTTCATATCATTCCATGTAGTGATGGTCCCGGATGGTAGATAGTAGAGCCATTGCTTTGCTGAATCAGCTAGAGAGAATGGGAAGGCTCTCAACTTAACTTGCTCTTCCGTGACTCCTGCTGGTCTCATGCTTGAGCAAACTACATGGAATTCCTTGAGTTGGTTATTTGGATCCTCTCCTGCAAAACCATGAAAAGTTAGTTGAAGATGAATCAAACCAGATTTTAATTCAAAAGCTACCTCAAGATTAGCATATTCAATGCATAATGGTTGTTGACCCAAGTCTGGAACGGCTAGCTCCTTGAGAGTTCGCTTGTCAGCTGCTGCCATCTCTCCTTGCACCTCTTGGATGTTTTTGATCATCTCCTCGATTGGTTGTTGGTGAGAAGTTATAAATTCCCAAATTCTCAAAAGTCTTAAGTCTTCTTCGGGAGCTTGGAACATTCACTAATAAAAAAAAACAAAAAAAAAAAAACAAGAAAGTAAATAATTAGAACAGAAAATAAGAATAAACCAATAAACTAAGGAAAGCAATCCCCGGCAATGGCGCCAAAAACTTGATGCACCCAAAAGAGTGTATCTTATTTAACCTTTCACTTGAAAAGAATAAATTGTAGAGTATAGTGATTAGAAAGGGTCGAGTCCTCAGAGATTGGGTTTTAATTTATAAGTTAATAGTTTATCACTTAAAAACAAGTAAATAAAAGTAAAGGGGATTTTGAGATTAGATTTAAACTAAAGTTAACAATTAGAATGAGAAAATAAGTAATTAAGAAGAATCAAATATGAGAAATATGGCTAAAGGTTCATTCTCCACCGGTAGACATCATTAAGAATCAATTTCTTATCTATCAACATTAGTTAGCTATCAAAGTTAACAACATTAGATAACAACAAGCTCTGTTACCCCAATCTTTCCTTAGTTTGTCATTAAATAGAACAAGCACTCTATTTAATCTCTAACTATCAAACAACCTAGAATAAGCTCTCTAAGTTCAATTTATAGCAGCTTTATGTTGAGAAAGATAGGTTGATCTAAGCAACAAACACATAAGCTCGGATTGTTCAACTTAGGTTATGTTCCACTTTACAATTATTGAAAACTTGACCATAATCATTAATCACAAATTGCTACTTATGAATAGGAAATCAAGACAATTACACGGATCAAGACTCCTAAACCAGCATTAGACAATTATCAAGATTTATCTAGTTGGCCACCTAAACAAATCAAAACATCATCATGAACAATTTAATGGAAGAACATAAGCAACTTTGATAGAAAACAATGATAGATAGATTCTGAAAATTAATTACATATCATGTCTAGGGCTTTGAAATCACCCTTAACCAAATAAAAGTTTAGCCTAGCATAGGCATTGTAAACATAAACATAAAATTAAAGAGAATCTAAGAAGAAAATAAAAGAAAGAAAGAAAGAAAGAAAGAAGAAGAAAATTAATTATCCAGCCTCTTGCTCTCTCAAAAAACAAGAAACATTGAAGAAATCAGAACTTTAATGCTTGGAGAAGTGTAAATTTCGTTTGCCCCCTTGATCTCTATTTATAGGCAATAGCTAGGGTTGTGTTTTAAGGAAAGATATAATATCACACCCAAAATTCAGGGCATGTGGGCCTCTGAAGCCTGAATATACCCACGAAACCAAATCAAATAAAAATTTCGACATAATCTCGCCCAACATGGGGGTTTGCCGCTCCAATAACGTGTATTTTGTCCCAACAACCACTCATTACTAACAACACCTGGCTGAAGGAATTTGGTCGAACAGTCGTGATTGTTATTGTTCTATCTACAGCCCTACCAGTGCCTGAATATATTAATATGTTCTATTTACCATATCCAAAAACTATTCATATGTGTCGTCATCTAATACTACTCCAGCAATCCTATCTATTTCCTTTGTAGCACACCTGCATCTACCCTCACTCTGGCCTCTAACCTCAAGGCCAATAAAAATATTATCCAGGACCTCAGGCTCTCAGTCCCCCGATAAGTCTCTATATCTATGAGATCGTGATCGTGACAGCATTGTATTTAGAAAAAAAACATTCTGTCAGTAATTTCACAATATTCTCGACACAATTCTATATGTACTAGCTGGCTTATAGATTACCCGACGTAACCGCATGTGATGATGGACATCTGTAGGGGCAGTACACTACTTACCGATACCCCAGGATTACCTGTAAGCAATGTACTACTACCCTACCCCTTTTGCAGTCACTGACCTCTAGACCATGCTCTGATACCACCTTTATGACACTCAAAATTCAGGGCATGTGACAGGCCAGAGAGAAGGTATGCCCCTGCCTCTGAAGCCTGAATATACCCACGAAACCAAATCAAACAAAATTTCGACATAATCTCGCCCTACATGGGGGTTTGCCGCTCAACCATCAACATTTCCAATGTTATAATCATCAACACATGACATCTCGGTTTGGACACCTCCAATAGGGAGTAACCAAGATGCCCCGCAGCAGACTCAACCTGTATGACATCTTATATACAAACATACATTTATATTATATCATAACGGCATAAGGATCACCAGATCATACTAGGCCTCCGTGGCCGTTATACATCATACATCACTTAGATACATCAGTTTACAAAATATAAAGTACATATACATCATACAAAAAATGCATAGGACCCATGATACCCTAGTGACTGCAAAATATATCCCACCATTGCCATTGCTTACCACATATTGGGTCAATCCGCTTACCACAAGTATACGAGCAGCTAGCTATCCGAAATCTGGTAAGAGCTGGGTCTATCGGGATCTAAAAAAGAATGAAAATAAACGGAGTGAGCCGAAAGATTCAGTGAGCATAAGGTAACTAGGAAGAGTACTTGGAAGATTCCTGCTTCCTTTCTTAACCATTAAAGCATAAACAAGACATATCAAGTATGTTTAATTAACCAAAAAGTAATATTTAAAAATTGTTCCAAGACATATAAAAATAATTTGTCCCATATGAAATCTTCTATGCTGAGCGCTGAATGTAAATGGGCCATTGGCCAGCTAGAATCGATAGCCAAAAATATCTAACACTTGATTTTACGTGTATACCTCTATAATTATCATATAGGAATTTTTCATGACTATAACATAAAAACATCCCCGACTTATACCAGTCCGTAATATTTGTCATCCTGGACTACCTTGTCCATATCATCCCAGACTCATCCTGTCCGTACCACAATAGCATCCCAGATATCACCTTGTCTATAAAATAATAGCATCCCGGACATCACCCAATCCGTACAATAATAGCATCCCGGACATCACCCTGTCCATAAACAATAGCATCCCAGACATCGTCTTGTCCGTACAACAATAGCATCCCGGACATCGCCTTGTCTGTACAATAATAGCATCCCGGACATCGCCCTGTCCGTACAACAATAGCATCCAGGAATCACCCTGTCCGTACAATAATAGCATCCCGGACATCATTCTGTCCGTACAACAATAGCATGATGTATTAAATTTGTTTATCTTATTAAATGATTTATATAATATGCTGGGTAAGAACTTCTACACTAGCATATTTCTACTTATTTTTTTACAAGCATTACAATTTCACTTTGACATTTTATCAAACAACTTGTGTGCATAACATTTAATCTACAATGTCTAACTATCCTTAAATACTCAACCATCATAACAATATCATTCATCAACCATATTAACACCACACTTACGCCTTTGATCCGTGTAAGGTTCAAAACTTATCATTTTCGTAATCCAAGCAATCTTTCATGTTTCATTATCCATAACAATCAACAATGCATATAAAACAACAACTACCTCCTAGATTAACCTAAATACTCACTATTTTGTTTCGAGTATTAAGGCACTTTCGTGACTTTGTCGCGATCCCGGACGAACTCCACGATAGGGGTACCTACGTCATCGTCAGGATATTCTATAAATATTTTACAACTACGGGACACTCAAATTCCCATTATTTATATTAGTTAGCTGCTATCCAAAATTTTCAGCTTAAGAATTTTTACAAATAAATTTTTACACTTAGCTCGGATTAAAATTCGGAGCAACAATCAACTAGAAAGTTGCTCACACAATCATAGCAAAGCTAACGGTGGTCTCGAACAACCAAGGAAGGTAGCGGCACCACCTCATGGGCAAGCTAGGGTTTCGGCCAAACTTGTTTTAGTCTCTAAATTTTGATTCAAAGCTATCCGATATTAATTTATGATTTAAGGAGGCAGAGGAACACCTCCCGTGGCGGGAAAAAAATGGTGGCAACATGGCGGTTCACTACCACCAATTTTTAGCCAACATGGTTTCGCATAGTTAAAGGCAAAATTTCTTCAAAATATAACATCAATATCAAGCTTAGAACATGAAGTTACCTTTGGGTTTGTGAAAATCTTTAAAAATTTTGGTCATTTGCCTAGTAAACGAAGGAGCGAGAAAGCTTGGAAGCAAGCTTCCATGGCTTCCCCTCTTTCTTTCTCTCTTTTCTGGTTTTCACGTGAAAAATGGGGGAGGAAGAAGTCTGATTTTCAGACTTAATAAGTGAGCCATGGTCAAATGACCATTTTGCCCCTATTCTGTCTTTTAGTACCTTTGCGGGCCAACGTGTAATTTTAACGTTCGGAAGCCCATTTTTCACATTTCTTGACACGGATATGTTCCAAATATGATAATATACTGATCTGCATCTTTGGGTAATTTTTCGATATCCTGAAACCCAAACCCGAGCCTTGAGCGCTAACGGGTCAATATTTTGACTTTTTCGATTTTAGCTTCGATTTTTGTTCAGATTTCACTAGTAGCTTGCTAACATCATTTTATGTCTATATTAATCTATTGATCCATTTAAAACCTTTTTCGGACCTTCCCACGGTCAATTCTCGGTTTTCATTCCTTTAGGTTACTTAAGGACTTATCCGGTTTCAACTCTATTTTTGAGTTTTCTTGTCATATACATAATCCTCATATGTTATAACATATGTCCATGTGTTCGGATCAGTTCCAAAAAATCCCGAACCATGTTTTTATGGTAATTTATGCCAGCATCATTAAATGATGAATTAGATAATTTTAGCTATCGGATTTGATTTTAATGTCCAATTTATTATCTAAACATCATATTATGATCCTATATGATCACTTAGTCCGTTGGTACCATTTACGGACTAAAAACAAAATTTTGGGTAAAATAACCAAAATACCCCTGGTTCATATTTTACCATTTTTCTGTCGATTCTTGTTCTAACACTCCCAAATAATGTTATATCACATATCAACACTATGTGAAGTTAAATTATCACATTTTACGGACTTTGCCCTATCCCGACTTTTAGTCAATTTGGGGTTAAATCACTTAATCACTGGATTAAACCCCCAACTCTACAATTTATCATACAACATGTGTACCACATGGTAGCCCATCCTTTCTATAGGCATTTCAAAGTTTAACCTCGAGCCATCCGCATGTTATAATTGTCTCGAATTGATCTCATACTTACGAGGGTCATACAATTCTCCCCCTCAATAAAATTCGTCCTCGAATTTTTCTTAAAGTCAACTTATATAAAAGTACAGGTACTATCTGTAGCTGTCTCACATGAAAATCATCTGACATGAATCTCTACATCATAAGTACATGAAACACAGAGTGTACACCACTCATCTATGGTGGTAGGTCTAACTCAATATCTGAAATGGTCCGATATACCTCGGACTCAGCTTGGCCCATCCGCTAAAGCTCATAACATTCTTGAAAAGTGAAACTTTCAAAAAACTTAGTCACATGCTATCGGCATACGACTTCTTCCTACTCTAGCAGTTACTATTATATCTTTGATTAACAACACCTTTTTCTAGGTGTACCATACCATATATGAATTGAACAACTGATATCCTCCTGTTTCAAATCAACTGACAGGATATTGGCACATCCGGCCACACAATGTCTCAGTCCTAGTTTTACAATGATCAACAATAAACAAACTCGCATCGCAATCCGAAATAGTCAATAAGATAAGCCCGAAACTTGACCGAAATACCAGAAAAGGTATCATCTGCATACTGTACTGAAATCTATTAATATATACAAACTCAGTCAATGATAGGTATCGATCCTGATTCTCCTCAGAATCTAGTATATTAACACATGACACTCAAGGACTGATCATCTGTCCGTAAATGAAATAGGGTACTAAATCACAACTGTATTTCAGAAGCTACCTAGAATGATCTCCAGAATTTAACTCTAAGCTTGATGTCTCAATCAAGCACAATAAACACGAAAACTTCACAAAGACCCAATCTGGCCTAAATAGAGTCTAGCACACTGACTTATGTTATACGTAATTTTACCCAAAATCAAGTGTGCTAATTTAGTCAGTCTATCGAGAATCACTCAAATAAAATCACATTCCTTGCCTACCTTAGGCAAGCCTATATCTAGGCTCCATAATGACTTTGTTTCAATCCCATTATTATGTATTCAACTTTATAACCTATTTGAATCTCATTATTGTATATTAAACTTTGTAGCATTACTGCTGGCTTCTGATGCTTAGCTTAAACTGCTAGCACAATAAACATTTAATCACCACTCCGTAACAATGTGTTCCATACTCTGTCACTATTAGATGAACTCATGATAAATCATAACTGTATCTAGGGCTTTGAATTCATCGTTAACCAAATAACAGTTTAGCCTAACATAGGCATAGATAATATATACATAAAACTAAAAAGAAAATAAAAGAATGGAGAAGAAGAAGAAGAATAATGATGATCCTTGAGTCTCCTCAAAAGATGTCTAGTTTGTGGCTCAAAAGATGGTATTTATAGAGCTTTAAAACCCTGAGAATAAGTCCTTGCCGCACAAGTAAGCCTGGAGGTGCAAAAATCACGTTTTTGCCTTTTTTTTCAAATTTGCGATTAGGGTTTTTCTGGCAGGGTTGGAAAGTTAATCAAGTCAACTTCAAAAGTCAAGAGAAAGTTTCTTCAAATAAAGAATCTAACATCATGTTTTCCTTACAACAAGATCCGGAGGTCAAATCTGCCTGATTGCTTTTCAACCAGGAATTGATATTTTCGACTCGCAAGTCTTCTTCCATCTTGTGATTATGATTTTATAAGCTCTTTACCATCATTATTGACATATTTTGACTTCATTCTTGATGCACCCAAAAGAGTGTATCTTATTTAACCTTGCACTTAAAAAGAATCAATTGTGAAGTATAGTGATTAGCAAGGGTCGAGTCCTCAGGGATTGGGTTTTAGTTTATAAGTTAATAGTTTAAAACTTAAAAACAAGTAAACAAAAGTAAAGGGGATTTTGAAATCAGATTTAAACTAAAGTTAACAATAACAATGAGAAAACAAGTAATTAAGAAGAATCAAATATGAAAAATAGGGTTAAGGTTTCATTCTCCACCTCTAGACATCATTAAGAATCAATTTCATATCTATCAACATTAATTAGCTATCAAAGTTAACAACCGTAGATAACAACAAGCTCTGTTACCCCAATCTTTCCTTAGTTCGTCGTTAAATAGAACAAGCTCTCTATTTAATCTCTAACCATCAAACAACCTAGAATAAGCTCTCTAAATTCAATTTAATGGCAGCTTTATGATGAGAAAGATAGGTTGATCTAAGCAACAAACACATAAGCTCGGATTGTTCAACTTAGGTTATGTTCCACTTTGCAATTATTGAAAACTTGACCATAATCATTAATCACAAATTGCTACTTATGAATAGGAAATCAAGACAATTGCACGAATCAAGAGTCCTAAACTAGCATTAGACAATTATCAAGATTTATCTAGTTGGCCACCTAAACAAATCAAAACATCATCATGAACAAATTTAATGGAAGAACATAAGCAACTTTGATAGAAAACAATGATAGATAGATTCTGAAAATTAATTACATAACATGTCTAGGGCTTTGAAATCACCCTTAACCAAATAAAAGTTTAGCCTAGCATAGGCATTGTAAACATAAACATAAAATTAAAGAGAATCTAAGAAGAAAATAAAAAAAAGAAAGAAGAAGAAGAAGAATATTAATTATCCAGCCTCTTGCTCTCTCAAAAACAAAGAAACAAAGAAGAAACCAGAATTTGATGCTTGGGGAAGTGTCAATTTCGTATGCCCCCTTGGTCTCTATTTATAGGCAATAGCTAGGGCATCAAACAAGTGAATTTCAGCTCTCTCCCTTCAATAAATGCTAACTTGTGGCTAAAGTTAAGGAAAAGTGGCTGACTTTTGTGTTTTAAGGAAAGATATAAGCCTTGGCAGCCAAGTTTGAATAAAGTAGAAAAGTTTTAGTCAAAGCACTCTTTAATGAAGAGAGATTATATTCTTGCAGCCAAAGTAAGTGTAAGGAAGGAAAGTCTTGGCTGATATAATTTTCCTACTTTGACTAGGATTAGCTTTAAGGAAAGATCTTGCAATTAATGCAAGTTGACAGCCACTAATCCTTCTTTGGCAAGGATAAATTTAAATGTCAACTAGGGTATTAAGAAAAATGATGGAGGCTGTCGGAGGTCTTCAAATATGGTACCTGAAGAAGGAAAGAAGAAGAAGAAAGGTAGAAGAGAAGAATGCAGAAAAATAGATTGTAACAGAATGGAGAGAGAATGTTCAGAGAGAATATTCAGAATGTGTATATTGTATTGCTTTCATTGGTTCATTCTGTTATATAGGATCTTACACCCTTTGCACGTGACATACACTGACTCTTACTATAGCTATACTGACTCTGATAATGCTAATTGACTCCCAACCTTATTTATGTAGCTAAATAGTGTAATTAGACCTGCAGTATGTAATTAGACCTGCAACATATACCCCATCTTCAAAACATCCTTGTCATCAAGGATGGAAGTCAGGAAACAACTTCTGCAAGTCAGTCCAAGGTTCCCAAGTGGAGTCTTCAGGAAAACTGTTCTTCCAATGCACCAGAACCTCAGTAACAGCCTGACCATTCTTCTTGTTCAATCTCCTGTCAATCACACTAATGGGCTCCTTCATTATCAGACCATCAGCATCCAACAAGGGAAGTTGAGACTGTACTGGCTCCTTCCCAACATGTTTCTTGAGTTGAGATACATGGAACACTGGATGAATCTTAGCTCCAGCAGGAAGTGCTAACTTGTATGCCACTGCTCCAATTTTTTCTAGCACCTTATAAGGTCCAAAGAAACGAGCTGAAAGCTTTAAGCTCTGCCGATTCACCACTAAACTCTGTCTATAAGGCTGCAGCTTGAGGTAGACCCAATCATTTATCGTAAAAACCCTGTCAGTCCGTTTCTTGTCTGCTTGCTGTTTTATTCGAACTTGGGCTCTCTGAAGATGGAACTTGAGAAGTTGAAGAGCAGCTTCTCTGACATTTAAGCTACGATCTACTGCTTCCACAGAAGAAGAACCAGCCAAATAAGGCAAATGGACCAGGGGAGGTTGGCCATAGACAATCGCATAAGGAGTGGAGTTGATAGAGGTGTGAAAAGTGGTGTTATACCACCACTCAGCTAACGGTATCCACTTACACCAGTCCTTAGGTCGTTCCCCTGCCATGCACCGTAAATATGTCTCCACTCCTCGATTAACCACCTCGGTTTGCCCGTCAGTCTATGGGTGATAAGAAGTGGAGAGCTTCAATTTGGTGCCCATGATCTTAAACAGTTCCTGCCAAAACCTGCTGATAAATATTTTATCCCGATCAGAAACTATATTGGTAGGAAGACCATGTAATTTGTAAACATTGTCCATGAACAGCTGAGCCACAGTGATGGCAGTAAAAGGATGAGCCATTGGAATAAAATAACTGTATTTACTAAGTCGATCAACCACCACAAAAATGACATTCTTTCCATTGGACTTAGGGAGGCCTTCAATGAAATCCATGGATATGTCAGACCAGATTCTTTCAGGGATGGGTAAGGGTTGCAATAATCCCGGGTACGCCGTGGGGTCGTATTTGAATGTTTGACAGATAGAACATTCTTTAACAAACTGTTTGACATCCTTCTTAAGCCCTTTCCAAAAAATCACACTAGACAGTCGGTGAATCGTGGCATTAGCACCCGAATGTCCCCCTTCTGCTGAACTATGGAAGTAAGTCATAAGATCATTCCTCAGTTGTTTGTCATGACCCACAACCCACTTCCCTTTTCTTTGTAATTGATTGTTGAGCCAAGTATATTTAGAACCAGACTGGGGCGCCTGCTGTAACTTATGCATGAGGTGCACCAGTTGAGGATCCTGCACCCAAGAATGTTGGATCCTGGTTAACAAGTCACTGCTGACAACAGATAGAGCACAGAATTGCACAGAAGGTCTGCGAGATAAAGCATCTGCTGCCTTATTGGCTGTCCCCTTCCTGAAAACTACCTCGTAGTCATAACCCATCATCCGTACCACCCACATCTGTTGAGCTGGGGTCACAGTCTTCTGATCCAATAAAAACTGTAAACTCTGGTGGTCAGTTTTAATTTGGAAACGGCGACCCACCAAGTACGAATGCCACTTCTTCACTGCTGCAAGAATTGCTAACATCTCTTTTTCATAGACGGACAATGTCATATGCTTCTGAGATAAAGACCTGCTAAAATAAGCCACTGGTTTGCCTTCTTGACTCAGAACAGCTCCTATGCCTTCATTAGAAGCATCAGACTCAATGATAAACATCACCGCAAAATCGGGTAGAGCCAGGACAGGAGCGGAAGTCAGTGTCTGCTTAAGTTGTTGGAATGCTTGCTGTGCAGCTTCATTCCAAGAGAAAGCTCCTTTTTTCAATTGGTCAGTGAGGGGTTTTGCCAGTACACCATACCCCTTTATGAACCGTCTGTAATACCCCGCAAGGCCTAAAAAACCACGGAGTTCCTTCACTGATTTGGGTACAGGCCAGTGCACTACACCTTCAATTTTTTTAGGATCCATAGCTACTCCCTGTTGACTGATAAGGTGACCAAGGTACTCAATTTGCGAGGCTGCAAAGTCACACTTGGAGAGTTTAACAAAGAGTTGATGCTGCAGTAGAATGTCAAACACAACCTGAAGATGTTGCAAATGGGAATCCCAAGTTGGTGAATAGACCAGAATGTCATCAAAGAAGACCAGCACAAATTTCCTCAAGTATGACTGGAAGATATGGTTCATAAGGCCTTGGAACGTTAAGGGTGCATTGGTTAGCCCGAAGGGCATGACAAGAAACTCGAAATGACCATGGTGAGTTCTGAAGGCTGTCTTGTGGATGTCAGTTTCCTTCATTCGAATTTGGTGATAACCCGAACGGAGGTCAAGCTTAGAGAAGAAACATGTGCCAGATAATTCGTCCAAAAGCTCCTCCACCAAAGGGATGGGAAATTTATCTTTGATGGTCATGTGGTTTAACTGCCTGTAGTCGACACAAAGGCGCCAAGACCCATCTTTCTTCTTTACCAAAACTACAGGTGAAGCAAAGGCACTTTGACTGTCTTGAATGACCCCTGCCTCCTTGAGTTCGGCTACAATCTTTTCAATTTCATCCTTTTGAATGGTAGAGTATCGGTATGGTCTCATTTTAATCACTTGCGACTCATCCTTAAGAGGAATTTGATGGTCCTGAGCTCTACTAGGAGGTAACCCGATAGGGATAGTAAATAAGGATGCATATTGATCGAGCAATGCATGTAACTCACTAGGGAGTGGATGGTTGAGTGGGGATAGAGTATGCCTTACTGTATTAGAGGGTTGCAGGATTTCAGTTAACATCAGAGTGCAATGACCCTTTTCCACAGCATGAGAGAGCTTAGACAGTTGTTGTTTCGAAGCCAACAATACCTTACCAGCTTGTAAGCCCTGTAATTGTACCCAAGTATTCTGATAAGAAAATGCCATTGTTAAAGAAGTGAAATCCCAGACAATGGGTCCCAGCGTGAGAAGCCATTGAACTCCCAACAATAAGTCACATCCTCTGAGAGGTAAGACACAGAAATCTGTGGACTGCACAAACCCTTGAGTTTGCCATTTAAGGCTACTACACAATTCTCCTGTGCTCAAACTGTCCCCATTAGCAACGGTCACCTTGATATCAGGTATCAATTGAGTGAGGCACCCCAATTTTTTGACCAACGAGAGATCAATGAAGTTGTTAGTACTGCCTGAATCAATCAAAATGATAATAGACTGGTTTTTAATCCTCCCTTGGAGACGCATTGTTTGATAGCCAGTGGTACCTGCTAAAGCATGCAGAGAAATAGTCTTATCGTTATTGAGAGGGTCCTTAGCAGTCATGTCTTCCGTAAGTTCCAGACAATCTAGGAATTCTTCCCCCTCTATGTCATGTTCCTCAGGTTCTTCCACCAATATCTGGTAAAGCTGAGATTTCACACATGAATGGCCCAATGTGTATTTAAGTCCACACCATATACACAACCCCCTCCTTCTCCTGTCATCACGTTCTGCTCGAGTAGGAATCCTATTAGGCTTTTGCAGAATAGGATCAGTTCTGGGAATAGAGTTCTTGGTTGTGGGATAAGTAGTGTTTTTGATTGGGTTGGTTTGTGGAAATAGTGGTTTTGGCGTTGGTAAGAGAGGTGGTAAGGTGGGGTTGTTACTACTAAAATGGTTCCTATTAGGTGGCTGAGTATTGTAGTTTAATGGAGGAGCAGTAGGAGGATTACGATAGGGAATGAATGTTTTCCTAGGTAAACTATAGACCATGGATTCTACCTGCTTAGCTAGGTTCAAGGCATGGGTGAGGGTTTTTGGAAAAAATAACCGTACACATTGAGCAATATCAGGTTTAAGGTTACTAACAAAAATGCTGAGGGAATACTCATCTGTCAGTTGAAGAAGGTTCAGCAGTGCTTCGAATTCATCGTAATAGTCCTCAACTGTCCCATTTTGGCGCAAGCTCACCAAGTCAGACATGGGGTCTGAATACTCTGAGTCACCAAATCGAGCTCGCATCTGCAGTAAATACTGCTCCCACTTGATCTCTTTCGACGATCCATTTTGTTTCATGTAGCGTTGATTCCATTGGAGGGCTTTTCCTTCTAAGTGGATCATCACCGTTTGGATTCTGTCTTCCTCTGGAGTGTCAGCAGCTTCAAAAAATTGCTCGATCCTCAACAACCATCCCAAAAAGTCATAGCCATTCAAACGCGGGCATTCCAGCTTGATACGCTTGCTGAAAGGTTTCATGGAGTCCATAACTGTACCCTGACTCTCAGGTTCCTGAACCCTCGGTATCGTACCCTGAATCTGGAATGAGGTGGGATTGAGTTCCACTGTATATTTTCCTTTGTCACCAGAAGAGCCACTGTCACCTGGTTCACCCCCTTTCTTCCCAGACGAGAGTTCCTCCATTCGAACCAGCATATAACCCATCCGTTTACTGAGCTCAGCTCCCATGGAGTCGATACCAGCTCTCAGTTCTGCTCTGAGCTGTTGATAACTCGTATAATTATATAGTTTTTAGTTATGTTTTATTATTGTTTTGTGTCAAATACGAGTTATTATTGTTTAGTCTAATTGTGTTTATGATCTTTTATATTTTTATGTAATTTGGTGTTTTTCACAAGTTTCTTTGAGTGATTTCAGATTACTAGAATTAAGGGCAAATCCAGTTCAGTTCCAGTTCCGACACCTTTTGCCATATCAGCTATATCTGGAGTTTCACTGAAGCAATAAGGCTGAAATTTTAACCGTACAAATTTAAGAGGCATATCTATCTTTTTCATGTTTTACACTTCTTGAAACGGAGTCGTTTTCCCTAGCGAAATCAACCATCAAGTTGGCTGATGTGCAATGACGTCTGTCCTGACCAGTTTTCGCATTTTGCCCATATCGTCCGATACACATCAGCAAATGAGCTGATTCCAACGGCTATGGATCACTAACTGATAGGGGAACATTTGTCTAGAAGACCATGTGATCAGATCAAGCCTCCAATATTGAAGAAATCGACCATCAAGTTGGCTGATGTGCAATGACGTCTGTGCTGACCTGTTTTCGTATTTTGCCCATATATTCTTCTCCACATCAGCAAATGAGCTGATTCCAACGGCTATGGATCAGCAACTCATAGGGGAACATTTTTCTAGAAGACCATGTGATCAGATCAGGCCTCCAATATTGACAAAATCGACCATCAAGTTGGCTGATCAAAATTGTCATACAATATGACGAAAATTGTTAGAAAAATGCACCCACCTATTATACCTACCTTTGAAATTTGTAAAGCTTGTCTCTTGTCATTTAGCCCTCCAAAATGTGTATAAATAGAGGGCCTTGGATGATTGTAGAGGATCATATTGTACATAGGTAGGATATTAGCCATTTTAATAAAATTCTCTAAGTTTTCTTCTTCTTTCTTTTCTCTAGTTTTCTTTCTTTTCTCTAGTTTTCTTTTTCTTTAGAGAGAGCAAGAGGTTGGATAATTAATATTCTTCCTCTTCTTCTTTCTTTCTTTTATTTTCTTCTTAGATTTTCTTTAATTTTATGTTTATGTTTACAATGCCTATGCTAGGCTAAACTTCTATTTGGTTAAGGGTGATTTCAAAGCCCTAGACATGTTTTGTGATTGATTTTCAGATTCTATCTATCATTAATTTTCTATCAAAGTTGCTTATGTTCTTCTACAAGAATTGTTCATGATGTTGTCTTGATTTATTTAGGTGTACAACTAGATAGATCTTGATAATTATCTATTGCTAGTTTAGGAGTCTTGATCCGTGTAATTGTCTTGATTTCCTATTCATAAGTGGCAATTTGTGATTAATGATTATGGTCAAGTTTTCAATAATTGCAAAGTGGAACATAACCTAAGTTGAACAATCCGAGCTTATGTGTTTGTTGCTTAGATCAACCTATCTTTCTCATCATAAAGCTGCCATTAAATTGAATTTAGAGAGCTTATTCTAGGTTATTTAATGGTTAGAGATTAAATAGAGAGCTTGTTCTATTTAACGACAAACTAAGGAAAGATTGGGGTAACAGAGCTTGTTGTTATCTACGGTTGTTAACTTTGATAGTTGGTTGATATTGATAGATCTGAAATTGATTCTTAATGATGTCTAGTGGTGGAGAATGAAACCTTAACCATATTTTTCATATTTAATTCTTCTTACTTACTTGTTTTCTTACTTTTAGTTTGCTTATTTTTTATATTTATTTTTATTGGCTGGTTATACCGCCTAATTTGTATATTAACTTTGTTTTATTTTTATTGGCTGGTTATACCGCCTAATTTAGTATATATATTTTTATTGGCTGGTTATACCGCCTAATTTAGTATATATATTTTTATTGGCTGGTTATACCGCCTTGCATCTTATTCTTATTATTTACTTAGTTTAAATCTGGCTTCAAAAACCCCTTTTCTTTTATTGTTTTCTTTGAACGTAAGTTATAAACTAATAACTCATAAATTAAAACCCAATCCCTGAGGACTCGACCCTTGCTAATCATTATACTTACAATTGATCTTTTTAGTGCAAGGTTAAATAAGATACACTCTTTTGGGTGCATCAAATTTTTGGCGCCGTTGCCGGGGATTGTTTTCTTTAGTTTATTTGTTACTTGGTTTATTCTTATTTTCAGTTCTAATGAGTTTTATTTTCTTGTACATACGGGTTTTTCTGATCAAATTTTGAAAAAAAAAAAAAAAAAAAAAACGATGGAATTGAGCAATCTAACACTTGAAGAGTTGGTGGCATACATGAACATGGAGAATCAACAAGCCAATCTCACCTTCCCAGTTCAACAATTGGCCATGGGAGGATGTCAAGGCCATCAAGTGTTCCAAGACCAACAGTATGATCATTACTCAAACACTTACCATGAGGGATGGTGGGATCATACTAATTATGGCTACTCGAAAAATTACCAAGAAGTAGATCCTTATGCCAATTACACTCATCCATCTAGCTTCAATCAATCATGGTCCCAAGAACCAGATCTTTTTCAACCACCACATATGACTCAAAACTCAGGTACTTCTTTAGAAGATCTTGTCTATTCTCTTGTTACTGATACATTGCAATTTCAACAGGAAACAAGGGCAAGCATCCAGAGTTTGGAAAAGCAAATGATCCAATTGACTAGTAGTATGGTGGGATGGGTAGCACAAAGATCTGAAGAACTCCCTGCCCAAACAATGATTAACCCAAAGGAGAATACTACTATTGTGACCTTGAGCAATGAGGAACAAGATGAGGATGAGACAAAATTAGAGATGAATTCTATTCTTGAGGATAATGAAGCCAATGATCCAAATAAGAGTATTTCGGCACCTGAGGTAACGTTTGAGATTCCAATTTTTACTAATGTTTCTTCTCCACCTTTTCCTAGTAGATTCGCAAAGTTCAAGGAGGATGAACATGAACAAGACACGCTGGAAACCTTAAACAGTTTGTTTGTGGATGTCATTCAACAAGTACCAAAAGATGCACCATTCCTCGATGAGATATGCACCACCAAGGATGATGGAATAATACTTGTAATGGAGAATGCATCCACTGTTGTGCAAAGAAAGCTTCCTCTCAAACGCATAAATTTGGGAAATTTCATGCATGAGCCTGACAAGCCTAAAAAGCCAAGAAGGGGTGTTGGTTAGATTCAAAACACTAACTCAAGTGTTAATTGGGAAGGCAGCCCAATTAAAGATGAAATTGCCAACCTTCCATATTCAGATTTGCTTTCTCTTTCTTTTCCTTTTTCTTTTATTATTTTTATTGTTTTTATTTTTATTTTTATTTCTTATGTTTCTTTGTTAATTGTGTTTACTGTTTTTAAGTTCATTTAGGCTGCATAAGTTTCTTTTGTTTAATAGTTCTTTTCTCTTACATATAATTCTTGCATTGGAGGATAATAGCATTACATTAATGACAATGTAAGAATTATGTGTGGGGGGAAGAATTTAGGATTTTATTTAGAGTGTTTTGTTTTTGAGTCTTTTTATGTTGTTTTTCTTTCTGATCCTTGTTTTGAAAAACACTAGATGTAAATATAAATTTTTTTAACCCCGGTTAAATGGCGGATAACGGTACTCCGTGATTACTTAAATCGGTTCCATCAGCTACCCACAAAACTGATATTGTATATAAATTTCTCTTCCAATTTCTCTTTCATTTTTTTTTCAGGATGGATGATATTCTCACAAGATTGCAGAAACGATTTCCTCCTTTTCCTCGAAATATTTTACTGAAGCTTTACCAAGTTCGATTTGAAAGATTAAGAACGCTTATGCACAAAGGGATTCCTGGAGACATACGTTGGATAATTGAAGCCAAGGTACGTGAAGATGAATATCTTCCTGTTTTGCATTTACCAGGTACAGGTAGAAGCACTTTTGCAAAGAAGCGACGAGCAAAGCGCATGAGTTCAAATTGCCACAAATGTGCACGATGGACGTGTAACGGTAAATGTCGTTCTATTGGGATTTCGTCCTCTAATCGAGATGATAAAATTGAATTCATTAAGGATGGACTGAGTAAGGAGAATTTGGGTAATATCCAACTTTCTCTTGAGACGCATCCTAGTGGAGACGTACAAAGAGAAATTCTTGATTTATGGCCGCAATTCCAAAGGGAATGGCAACATCTTGGGAATCTGATGTTAAAAGACCCTGTTTGCCAGCTTGTAAGAAAACTGGATGGGAAGCATATCCTCGACTCATAGAAGGCGTTTAAGCCGTTTCTGGACGTAAAACCAGAGGAAGATGTGAGCCACAATCACAACAACAATAAATGACTTCTCAGCTTTTGGTTTGATTTGCAATAACTTTATTTTGTTTTAATTTACGTGTTATTCGATTTGTGTAATTATTCTCGTTTTTTTTTATTTGTCTTTTACGGCTGATTTTTTCTTCTCTTTTTGATTTTCTTCCTGAAATCACGCAAAAAATCTTTTGTTAGGTTAACATTTTCTTCTGACAGGTCAGATACACTTTCGGCGACATTATTACTCTTGTCTGATTCACTACTCAGTCCTCTATATATTACACCATGTACTCATTCTCTTTCAGGCACTCGAAAAAAAAAATGGAAAGTACTTCGTCCCAGCGCATTAAAAAAATTTGTGTCTTTGGAGGTGCTTATCCAGGGAAAAATAACATATTCGCTGATGAAGCCATAAGAGTTGGAGTAATACTTGCCCAACAAAAGATCCACTTGATTTATGGAGGCGGTAGTACGGGTTTAATGGGAGCAGTCGCTACAGCAGCACACGCCGGAGGAAGTCCAATTCTAGGAATCGTGCCAAAACTATTCACAGATTTTTGTGGACCTACCGTGGGTAAGGAAATACAAGTCTGGAGTATCCCTGAACGGATAACAATCATGTACCATTCTGCCGATGCATTCATTGCTTTACCAGGAGGTCTGGGTACATTGGAAGAAATAGCTTGCGTGGCTTCTTGGTCATCTTTGGTCACAAATAAGAAACCCATTGGTTTGCTTAATATTAATGGTTATTTTAGTAATTTACTTTCATATTTAGATAATGCTGTAGATAATGGATTCATGTTTTCAGAGGCAAGGAGAACCATAATTTCTGCTACAACCATTGAAGATTTACTCAAAAAGCTCCAAGCTTATGAGTATTTATCTGCTACGGTTGTTTCGCAAACGCTCGGAAAAAGAAAAAGAGATATGGACGAGCAAGGAGTGGATTGCACTTTGTCTTTGTGACATTATCTAACATTTTGTTTGTTGTGTCTCAGTTATAATAAGTGGTTAGCAACCTCTGCAGGTAATATCTCCTAAATTCTACCTTTAAAATTTGACATTGGGGATAATGTCATATTTTAGTAGGGGATAAGGGACATATTTTGCTAATTAAAAAAAAAAAAAAAAAAAAGTTTGTTGTGTTTTAAGCCATTTAGAAGTATTCATTTTGAACAAGGTCTGAGTAAGGGAGACTTGAGACATACCTTGTGAGTTTGATTTCTTCTTTTCAAAAAAAAAAAAAGTTTGTTGTGTTTTAAGCAATTTAGAAGTATTCATTCTGAACAAGGTCTGAGTAAGGGAGACTTGAGACATACCTTGTCAGTTTGATTTTAATCTTTTTATGTTTACTTGTTAATTTTTGTTTAGTATTTTAGGATTATTTAGGTTGCATGAGTTTGTTTTGTTTTGTTTTGAGTCTTAGTTGTTCCTATTCTTATGTTATTAGTTCTTTTCTCTTACACATGATTCTTTCATTTGGGTTAATAGACTTACATTGAGGACAATGTAAGAATTAAGTGTGGGGGGAATGATTTAGGATTTCTTTTATTTTTGTCTACTATTTTTTTTATGAGTCTTTATTATTATTATTATTATTTTGTGTGTTTTAGTTCCTTTTTAATACAATGATGAGATATGAATTGCATAAGTCTAAAACAGATTTATTAGTGAGAAGATTTTCATGAGAATTGAGCTTGATGTCAACCTTTTTATGAGCCAATGTTAATATGATATGTTGATTGAGAAAGAAGCATGTTTAGACTTAATCTGACTTGTATAATCATCCTTGTGAGTTTTTGAGCCTATAATGATTGATGCATTATACAAATCAATCTAATTTCTTTCTTGAGTGCTCTTATGATTACATGATTCTCTAGAACTTGCTTTAAACCGTTTGAGACTATATTGATACATGTGACAACATGAATTTGATAGAGGCATTAGGATTATAACCAGAGCCAAACAGCCATCCATTATTAATGGTCCAAGAGAACACACCCTTAGTGAACCAATTTGAGCCTACATTGAATAAGCTATCTCTTTGGTAACCATAACTTGTCCCTAACCTAAATATACTTATATCTTTACCTTTGTTCCAAAGATGAATTAGCATGTTTTGAGACAAGTTGCAAAGACAAAGAAGATTTATTGAAAATTTGGGTTAGAAACAAGAAATAAGTGTGGGGGGAAAAGAAAGAAAAAAGTCAAGAGAAAAAGAAAGGGATCATTGTCAAATACATTCCCATATTAAAAAAAAATAAAAATCTTCTCTTGAACTTCTAGTTAAAGTAAAGAAAAAGGTGTTACAAAGTTGGTTAGAATGATGCAAAGGCTCAACATGAATATTTAGCCTATGTTATTATGTGCTTTATAAGAGTTTTGAGAAGTTTTATTTGTATGATCTTTTTATGTCTCTAAACTTTATGAACTCTTTGGAACCTTTGTGATATCTTTATCCTTTTGTTCTTCAACCACATTACAAACCCCTTGGCCCCATTACAACCTTGATTAAAGACCTCTTGATTCATGAAGTTGTATGATCTAAATAGTGGAGAATAGGTGGACAAGCAAGAATATGGTAGAACTGTTTTCATGAGATTGATTGAGTGTAAACACTTCACCACTACTTTAAAGAGTGAAAATCATGAGGGTATCCCATGTGAGAAGTTGAGATTAAATTTGAACATGCACTATTTTGATTGAGATATGTTATGCTAATATTGGCTTAACTCAAACAATTTACATTCAAGCATGATTTTTTGTGAAATTCTTTAAGCTATTGATTAGTTTATAAGACTTGTTCAAATATTGTCTCTAATTTGTATTGAAAGGATTAGGAGTAAATATTTTTAGTATATGTAGTTTATTTATATGTAGTTTATTTATATTTTAATTTTTCAATGTTTGTGGGTATCGTTCTAGTAAACCCTCACGAGACTAAACTCGTCCACTAGGGACACCTAGGGGTTTAAAGGCTTGTGTCACATGCTAAGTGCCACCGTGATTTCCTACGAAAATGGATTAGATTAGATTTTCTTATTTTATTGAGTCGTTGCTAGGGACTAGCAACAATCTAAGTGTGGGGGTGTGATAACTCGTATAATTATATAGTTTTTAGTTATGTTTTATTATTGTTTTGTGTCAAATACGAGTTATTATTGTTTAGTCTAATTGTGTTTATGATCTTTTATATTTTTATGTAATTTGGTGTTTTTCACAAGTTTCTTTGAGTGATTTCAGATTACTAGAATTAAGGGCAAATCCAGTTCAGTTCCAGTTCCGACACCTTTTGCCATATCAGCTATATCTGGAGTTTCACTGAAGCAATAAGGCTGAAATTTTAACCGTACAAAGTTAAGAGGCATATCTATCTTTTTCATGTTTTACACTTCTTGAAACGGAGTCGTTTTCCCTAGCGAAATCAACCATCAAGTTGGCTGATGTGCAATGACGTCTGTCCTGACCAGTTTTCGCATTTTGCCCATATCGTCCGATACACATCAGCAAATGAGCTGATTCCAACGGCTATGGATCACTAACTGATAGGGGAACATTTGTCTAGAAGACCATGTGATCAGATCAAGCCTCCAATATTGAAGAAATCGACCATCAAGTTGGCTGATGTGCAATGACGTCTGTGCTGACCTGTTTTCGTATTTTGCCCATATATTCTTCTCCACATCAGCAAATGAGCTGATTCCAACGGCTATGGATCAGTAACTCATAGGGGAACATTTTTCGAGAAGACCATGTGATCAGATCAGGCCTCCAATATTGACAAAATCGACCATCAAGTTGGCTGATCAAAATTGTCATACAATATGACGAAAATTGTTAGAAAAATGCACCCACCTATTATACCTACCTTTGAAATTTGTAAAGCTTGTCTCTTGTCATTTAGCCCTCCAAAATGTGTATAAATAGAGGGCCTTGGATGATTGTAGAGGATCATATTGTACATAGGTAGGATATTAGCCATTTTAATAAAATTCTCTAAGTTTTCTTCTTCTTTCTTTTCTCTAGTTTTCTTTCTTTTCTCTAGTTTTCTTTTTCTTTAGAGAGAGCAAGAGGTTGGATAATTAATATTCTTCCTCTTCTTCTTTCTTTCTTTTATTTTCTTCTTAGATTTTCTTTAATTTTATGTTTATGTTTACAATGCCTATGCTAGGCTAAACTTCTATTTGGTTAAGGGTGATTTCAAAGCCCTAGACATGTTTTGTGATTGATTTTCAGATTCTATCTATCATTAATTTTCTATCAAAGTTGCTTATGTTCTTCTACAAGAATTGTTCATGATGTTGTCTTGATTTATTTAGGTGTACAACTAGATAGATCTTGATAATTATCTATTGCTAGTTTAGGAGTCTTGATCCGTGTAATTGTCTTGATTTCCTATTCATAAGTGGCAATTTGTGATTAATGATTATGGTCAAGTTTTCAATAATTGCAAAGTGGAACATAACCTAAGTTGAACAATCCGAGCTTATGTGTTTGTTGCTTAGATCAACCTATCTTTCTCATCATAAAGCTGCCATTAAATTGAATTTAGAGAGCTTATTCTAGGTTATTTAATGGTTAGAGATTAAATAGAGAGCTTGTTCTATTTAACGACAAACTAAGGAAAGATTGGGGTAACAGAGCTTGTTGTTATCTACGGTTGTTAACTTTGATAGTTGGTTGATATTGATAGATCTGAAATTGATTCTTAATGATGTCTAGTGGTGGAGAATGAAACCTTAACCATATTTTTCATATTTAATTCTTCTTACTTACTTGTTTTCTTACTTTTAGTTTGCTTATTTTTTATATTTATTTTTATTGGCTGGTTATACCGCCTAATTTGTATATTAACTTTGTTTTATTTTTATTGGCTGGTTATACCGCCTAATTTAGTATATATATTTTTATTGGCTGGTTATACCGCCTAATTTAGTATATATATTTTTATTGGCTGGTTATACCGCCTTGCATCTTATTCTTATTATTTACTTAGTTTAAATCTGGCTTCAAAAACCCCTTTTCTTTTATTGTTTTCTTTGAACGTAAGTTATAAACTAATAACTCATAAATTAAAACCCAATCCCTGAGGACTCGACCCTTGCTAATCATTATACTTACAATTGATCTTTTTAGTGCAAGGTTAAATAAGATACACTCTTTTTGGTGCATCAGCTGTTCCACAGAGCTTCCCAGTTTTGAATCCCATTTTTCCATCTCCTTTTGCAAGATGGCCATATCCTTTTGCATCCTTGTCGTCACACCGTCAGCCATGTCCGAGGTCCGGTAGCTCTGATACCACTATGATGGAGGCTGTCGGAGGTCTTCAAATATGGTACCTGAAGAAGGAAAGAAGAAGAAGAAAGGTAGAAGAGAAGAATGCAGAAAAATAGATTGTAACAGAATGGAGAGACAATGTTCAGAGAGAATATTCAGAATGTGTATATTGTATTGCTTTCATTGGTTCATTCTGTTATATAGGATCTTACACCCTTTGCACGTGACATACACTGACTCTTACTATAGCTATACTGACTCTGATAATGCTAATTGACTCCCAACCTTATTTACGTAGCTAAATAGTGTAATTAGACCTGCAGTATGTAATTAGACCTGCAACAAAAAAGTTGTCATTTACGGCTAAGGTTGTTTTTCTGCCACTAGGGTTTTTAGGGAGATATTCCAATGCCGATTTAGATGACCATTTCTTATCCGATTTAGGCCCATGACCAGCCGCTGGAAAGGTAATGAAGTGATCTTCAAAAGTCAAGAAGCAAGTTTCTTCGAATAAAGAGTCTAACATCATGTTTTCTTAGCAACAAGCTCCGGAGGTCAAATCTGTCTTCTTGCTTTGTGATAACTCGTATAATTATATAGTTTTTAGTTATGTTTTATTATTGTTTTGTGTCAAATACGAGTTATTATTGTTTAGTCTAATTGTGTTTATGATCTTTTATATTTTTATGTAATTTGGTGTTTTTCACAAGTTTCTTTGAGTGATCTCAGATTACTAGAATTAAGGGCAAATCCAGTTCAGTTCCAGTTCCGACACCTTTTGCTATATCAGCTATATCTCGAGTTTCACTGAAGCAATAAGGCTGAAATTTGTAGCCGTGCAAAGCTAAGAGGCATATATATCTTTTTCATGTTTTACACTTCTTGAAACGGAGTCGTTTTCCCTAGCGAAATCGACCATCAAGTTGGCTGATGTGCAATGACGTCTGTGCTGACCTGTTTTCGTATTTTGCCCATATCTTCTTATCCACATCAGCAAATGAGCTGATTCCAACGGCTATGGATCAGTAACGGATAGGGTAACATTTTTCTAGAAGACCATGTGATCAGATAAGGCCTGCAAAATTGACAAAATCGACCATCAAGTTGGCTGATCAAAATCGTCATGTATGACGAAAATTGTTAGAAAATGCACCCACCTATTATACCTACCTTTGAAATTTGTAAAGCTTGTCTCTTGTCATTTAGCCCTCCAAAATGTGTATAAATAGAGGGCCTTGGATGATTGTAAGGGATCATATTGTACATAGGTATGATATTAGCCATTGTAATAAAATTCTCTAAGTTTTCTTCTTCTTTCTTTTCTCTAGTTTTCTTTTTCTTTAGAAAGAGCAAGAGGTTGGATAATTAATATTCTTCTTCTTCTTCTTTCTTTCTTTTATTTTCTTCTTAGATTCTATTTCATTTTATGTTTATAATGCCTATGCTAGGCTAAACTTCTATTTGGTTAAGGGTGATTTCAAAGCCCTAGACATGTTTTATAATTGATTTTCAGATTCTATCTATCATTAATTTTCTATCAAAGTTGCTTATGTTCTTCTACAAGAATTGTTCATGATGTTGTCTTGATTTGTTTAGGTGTACAACTAGATAGATCTTGATAATTATCTATTGCTAGTTTAGGAGTCTTGATCCGTGTAATTGTCTTGATTTCCTATTCATAAGTGGCAATTTGTGATTAATGATTATGGTCAAGTTTTCAATAATTGCAAAGTGGAACATAACCTAAGTTGAACAATCCGAGCTTATGTGTTTGTTGCTTAGATCAACCTATCTTTCTCATCATAAAGCTGCCATTAAATTGAACTTAGAGAGCTTATTCTAGGTTGTTTGATGGTTAGAGATTAAATAGAGAGCTTGTTCTATTTAACGACAAACTAAGGAAAGATTGGGATAACAGAGCTTATTGTTATCTACGGTTGTTAACTTTGATAGTTGGTTGATATTGATAGATCTGAAATTGATTCTTAATGATGTCTAGTGGTGGAGAATGAAACCTTAACCATATTTTTCATATTTGATTCTTCTTACTTACTTATTTTCTTACTTTTCTAGTTTGCTTATTTTTAAAAGTATATTTATTTTTATTGGCTGGTTATACCGCCTAATTTGTATATTAACTTTGTTTTATTTTTATTGGCTGGTTATACCGCCTAATTTAGTATATATATTTTTATTGGCTGGTTATACCGCCTAATTTAGTATATATATTTTTATTGGCTGGTTATACCGCCTTGCATCTTATTCTTATTATTTACTTTAGTTTAAATCTGGCTTCAAAAACCCCTTTTCTTTTATTGTTCTTGAATTTAAGTTTTAAACTATTAACTTATAAACTAAAACCCAATCCCTGAGGACTCGACCCTTGCTAACTACTATACTTACAATTTATCTTTTTAGTGCAAGGTTAAATAAGATACACTCTTTTGGGTGCATCAAATTTTTGGCGCCGTTGCCGGGGATTGTTTTCTTTAGTTTATTTGTTACTTGGTTTATTCTTATTTTCACTTCTAATGAGTTTTATTTTCTTGTACATACGGGTTTTTCTGATCAAATTTTGAAAAAAAAAATAAATAAAGAAATAAAGAAAAATAAAAAAAAAACGATGGAATTGAGCAATCTAACACTTGAAGAGTTGGTGGCATACATGAACATGGAGAATCAACAAGCCAATCTCACCTTCCCAGTTCAACAATTGGCCATGGGAGGATGTCAAGGCCATCAAGTGTTCCAAGACCAACAGTATGATCATTACTCAAACACTTACCATGAGGGATGGTGGGATCATACTAATTATACTAATTATGGTTACTCGAAAAATTACCAAGAAGTAGATCCTTATGCCAATTACACTCATCCATCTAGCTTCAATCAATCATGGTCCCAAGAACCAGATCTTTTTCAACCACCACATATGACTCAAAACTCAGGTACTTCTTTAGAAGATCTTGTCTATTCTCTTGTTACTGATTCTTTGCAATTTCAACAGGAAACAAGGGCAAGCATCCAGAGTTTGGAAAAGCAAATGAGCCAATTGGCTAGTAGTATGGTGGGATGGGTAGCACAAAGATCTGAAGAACTCCCAGCCCAAACGATGATTAACCCAAAGGAGAATGCTACTATTGTTACCTTGAAGAATGAGGAACAAGATGAGGATGAAACAAAATTAGAGATGGATTCTATTATTGAGGATAATGAAGCCAAAGATCCAAATAAGAGTATTTCGGCACCTGAGGTAACGTTTAAGGTTTCACTTTTTACTAATGTTTCTTCTCCACCTTTTCCTAGTAGATTTGCAAAGTTCAAGGAGGAAGAACATGAACAACACATGCCGGAAACCTTAAACAACTTGTTTGTGGAGGTCATTCAACAAGTATCAAAATATGCTCCATTCCTCGATGACATATGCACCACCAATGATGATGGAATAATACTTGTAATGGAGAATGCATCCACTGTTGTGCAAAGAAAGCTTCCTCTCAAACGCATAAATTTGGGAAATTTCATGTATGAGCCTGACAAGCCTAAAAAGCCAAGAAGGGGTGTTGGTTAGATTCAAAACACTAACTCAAGTGTCAATTGGGAAGGCAGCCCAGTTAAAGATGAAATTGCCAACCTTCCATATTCAGATTTGCTTTCTCTTTCTTTTCCTTTTTCTTTTATTATTTTTATTGTTTTTATTTTTATTTCTTATGTTTCTTTGTTAATTGTGTTTACTGCTTTTAAGTTCATTTAGGCTGCATAAGTTTCTTTTGTTTAATAGTTCTTTTCTCTTACATATAATTCTTGCATTGGGGGATAATAGCATTACATTAATGACAATGTAAGAATTATGTGTGGGGGGAAGAATTTAGGATTTTATATAGACTGTTTTATTTTTGAGTCTTTTTATGTTGTTTTTCTTTCTGATCCTTGTTTTGAAAATAACTAGATGTAAATATAATTTTTAATTTTTTAACCCCGGTTAAATGGCGGATAACGGTACTCCGTGATTATTTAAGTCGGTTCCATCAGCTACCCACAAAACTGATATTGTATATAAATTTATCTTCCAATTTCTCTTTCAATTTTTTTCATTTTTTTTTTCAGGATGGATGATATTCTCACAAGATTGCAGAAACGATTTCCTCCTTTTCCTCGAAATATTTTACTGAAGCTTTACCAAGTTCGATTCGAAAGATTAAGAATGCTTATGCACAAAGGGATTCCTGGAGACATACGTTGGATAATTGAAGCCAAGGTACGTGAAGATGAATATCTTCCTGTTTTGCATTTACCAGGTACAGGTAGAAGCACTTTTGCAAAGAAGCGACGAGCAAAGCGCATGAGTTCAAATTGCCACAAATGTGCACGATGGACGTGTAACGGTAAATGTCGTTCTATTGGGATTCCGTCCTCTAATCGAGATGATAAAATTGAATTCATTAAGGATGGACTGAGTAAGGAGAATTTGGGTAATATCCAACTTTCTCTTGAGACGCATCCTAGTGGAGACGTACAAAGAGAAATTCTTGATTTATGGCCGCAATTCCAAAGGGAATGGCAACATCTTGGGAATCTGATGTTAAAAGACCCTGTTTGCCAGCTTGTAAGAAAACTGGATGGGAAGCATATCCTCGACTCATAGAAGGCGTTTAAGCCGTTTCTGGACGTAAAACCAGAGGAAGATGTGAGCCACAATCACAACTACAATAAATGACTTCTCAGCTTTTGGTTTGATTTGCAATAACTTTATTTCGGTTTAATTTACGTGTTATTCGATTTGTGTAATTATTCTCATTTTTTTTATTTGTCTTTTACGGTTGATTTTTCTTCTCTTTTTTATTTTCTTCCTGAAATCACGCAAAAATCTTTTGTTAGGTTAACATTTTCTTCTGACAGGTCAGATACACTTTCGGCGACATTATTACTCTTGTCTGATTCACTACTCAGTCCTCTATATATTACACCATGTACTCATTCTCTTTCAGGCACTCGAAAAAAAAAGAAAAAAAAAATGGAAAGTACTTCGTCCCAACGCATTAAAAAAATTTGTGTTTTTGGAGGTGCTTATCCAGGGAAAAATAACATATTCGCTGATGAAGCCATAAGAGTTGGAGTAATACTTGCCCAACAAAAGATCCAGTTGATTTATGGAGGCGGTAGTACGGGTTTAATGGGACAGTCGCTACAGCAGCACACGCCAGAGGAAGTCCAGTTCTAGGAATCGTGCCAAAACTATTCACAGATTTTTGTGGACCTACCTTGGGTAAGGAAATACAAGTCTGGAGTGTCCCTGAACGGATAACAATCATGTACCATTCTGCCGATGCATTCATTGCTTTACCAGGAGGTCTGGGTACATTGGAAGAAATAGCTTGCGTGGCTTCTTGGTCATCTTTGGTCACAAATAAGAAACCCATTGGTTTGCTTAATATTAATGGTTATTTTAGTAATTTGCTTTCATATTTAGATAATGCTGTGGATAATGGATTCATGTTTTCAGAGGCAAGGAGAACCATAATTTCTGCTACAACCATTGAAGATTTACTCAAAAAGCTCCAAGCTTATGAGTGTTTATCTGCTACGGTTGTTTCGCAAACGCTCGGAAAAAGAAAAAGAGATATGGACGAGCAAGGAGTGGATTGCACTTTGTCTTTGTGACATTATCTAACATTTTGTTTGTTGTGTCTCAGTTATAATAAGTGGTTAGCAACCTCTGCAGGTAATATCTCCTAAATTCTACCTTTAGTAGGGGGTAAGGGACATATTTTGCTAAAAAAAAAAAAAAAAAATTTGTTGTGTTTTAAGGCATTTAGAAATATTCATTCTGAACAAGGTCTAAGTAAGGGGGACTTGAGACATACCTTGTCAGTTTGATTTCTTCTTTTCAAAAAAAAAAAAAAAAAGTTTGTTGTGTTTTAAGCAATTTAGAAGTATTCATTCTGGACAAGGTCTGATTAAGGGCGACTTGAGACATACCTTGTCAGTTTGATTTTAATCTTTTTATGTTTACTTGTTAATTTTTGTTTAGTATTTTAGGATTATTTAGGTTGCATGAGTTTGTTTTGTTTTGAGTCTTAGTTGTTCCTATTCTTATGTTATTAGTTCTTTTCTCTTACACATGATTCTTTCATTTGGGTTAATAGACTTACATTGAGGACAATGTAAGAATTAAGTGTGGGGGGAATGATTTAGGATTTCTTTTATTTTGGTCTACTTTTTTTTTTTATGAGTCTTTATTATTATTATTTTTAGTGTGTTTTAGTTCCTTTTTAATACAATGATGAGATATGAATTGCATAGGTCTAAACTGGTTACTAGTGAGAAGATTTTCATGAGAATTAAGCTTGATACTAATTTTTATAAGCCAATGTTAATATGATATGTTGATTGAGAAAGAAGCATGTTTAGACTTTAAACTGACTTGTATAATCATCATTGTGAGTTTTTGAGCCTAAAATGATTGATGCATTATACAAATCAATCTAATTTCTTTCTTGAGTGCTCTTATGATTACATGATTCTCTAGAACTTGCTTTAAACCGTTTGAGACTATATTGATACATGTGACAACATGAATATGATAGAGGCATTAGGATTATAACCAGGGCCAAACAGCCATCCCTTATTGATGTTCCAAGAGAACACACCCTTAGTGAACCAATTTGAGCCTACATTGAATAAGCTATCTCTTTGGTAACCATAACTTGTCCCTAACCTAAATATACTTATATCTTTACCTTTGTTCCAAAGATGAATTAGCATGTTTTGAGACAAGTTGCAAAGACAAGGAAGATCTATTGAAAATTTGGGTTAGAAACAAGAAATAAGTGTGGGGGGGAAAGAAAAGAAAAGTCAAGAGAAAAAGAAATGGAATACTGGCAAATACATTCCTATGTAAAAAAATATATATATATGAATCATCTCTTGAATTTGTGGAAAAAGAAAAAGATATTACAAAGTTGTTTAGAATGAAGAAAAGGCCCAACATGAATATCCGGCCTAGGTGACTATGTACTTGTAAAAAGTTTTGAGAAGTTTCTTTGTATGATCTTTTTATGTCTCTAAACTTTATGAACTCTTTGGAACCTTTGTGATATCTTTATCCTTTTGTTCTTCAACCACATTACAAACCCCTTGGCCCCATTACAACCTTCATTAAAGACCTTTTGATTCATGAAGTTGTATGATCTAAATAGTGGAGAATAGGTAGACAAGGAAGAATATGGTAGAACTGTTTTCATGAGATTGATTGAGTGTAAACACTTCACCACTACTTTAAAGAGTGAAAATCATGAGGGTATCCCATGTGAGAAGTTGAGATTAAATTTGAACATGCACTATTTTGATTGAGATATGTTATACTAATATTGGCTTAACTCAAACAATTTACATTCAAGCATGATTTTTTGTGAAATTTTTTTAAGCTATTGATTAGTTTATAAGACTTGTTTAAATATTGTCTCTAATTTGTATTGAAAGGATTAGGAGTAAATATTTTTAGTATATGTAGTTTATTTATATGAAGTTTATTTATATTTTAATTTTTCAATGTTTGTGGGTATCGTTCTAGTAAACCCTCACGAGACTAAACTCGTCCACTAGGGACACCTAGGGGTTTAAAGGCTTGTGTCACATGCTAAGTGCCACCGTGATTACCTACGAAAGTGGATTAGATTAGATTTTCTTATTTTATTTTTATTGAGTCGTTGCTAGGGACTAGCAACAATCTAAGTGTGGGGGTGTGATAACTCGTATAATTATATAGTTTTTAGTTATGTTTTATTATTGTTTTGTGTCAAATATTAGTTATTATTGTTTAGTCTAATTGTGTTTATGATCTTTTATATTTTTATGTAATTTGGTGTTTTTCACAAGTTTCTTTGAGTGATCTCAGATTACTAGAATTAAGGGCAAATCCAGTTCAGTTCCAGTTCCGACACCTTTTGCCATATCAGCTATATCTCGGGTTTCACTGAAGCAATAAGGCTGAAATTTGTAGCCGTGCAAAGCTAAGAGGCATATCTATCTTTTTCATGTTTTACACTTCTTGAAACGGAGTCGTTTTCCCTAGCGAAATCGACCATCAAGTTGGCTGATGTGCAATGACGTCTGTGCTGACCTGTTTTCGTATTTTGCCCATATCTTCTTATCCACATCAGCAAATGAGCTGATTCCAACGGCTATGGATCAGTAACGGATAGGGTAACATTTTTCTAGAAGACCATGTGATCAGATAAGGCCTGCAAAATTGACAAAATCGACCATCAAGTTGGCTGATCAAAATCGTCATGTATGACGAAAATTGTTAGAAAATGCACCCACCTATTATACCTACCTTTGAAATTTGTAAAGCTTGTCTCTTGTCATTTAGCCCTCCAAAATGTGTATAAATAGAGGGCCTTGGATGATTGTAAGGGATCATATTGTACATAGGTATGATATTAGCCATTGTAATAAAATTCTCTAAGTTTTCTTCTTCTTTCTTTTCTCTAGTTTTCTTTTTCTTTAGAAAGAGCAAGAGGTTGGATAATTAATATTCTTCTTCTTCTTCTTTCTTTCTTTTATTTTCTTTCTTAGATTCTATTTCATTTTATGTTTATAATGCCTATGCTAGGCTAAACTTCTATTTGGTTAAGGGTGATTTCAAAGCCCTAGACATGTTTTATAATTGATTTTCAGATTCTATCTATCATTAATTTTCTATCAAAGTTGCTTATGTTCTTCTACAAGAATTGTTCATGATGTTGTCTTGATTTGTTTAGGTGTACAACTAGATAGATCTTGATAATTATCTATTGCTAGTTTAGGAGTCTTGATCCGTGTAATTGTCTTGATTTCCTATTCATAAGTGGCAATTTGTGATTAATGATTATGGTCAAGTTTTCAATAATTGCAAAGTGGAACATAACCTAAGTTGAACAATCCGAGCTTATGTGTTTGTTGCTTAGATCAACCTATCTTTCTCATCATAAAGCTGCAATTAAATTGAACTTAGAGAGCTTATTCTAGGTTGTTTGATGGTTAGAGATTAAATAGAGAGCTTGTTCTATTTAACGACAAACTAAGGAAAGATTGGGATAACAGAGCTTATTGTTATCTACGGTTGTTAACTTTGATAGTTGGTTGATATTGATAGATCTGAAATTGATTCTTAATGATGTCTAGTGGTGGAGAATGAAACCTTAACCATAATTTTCATATTTGATTCTTCTTACTTACTTATTTTCTTACTTTTCTAGTTTGCTTATTTTTAAAAGTATATTTATTTTTATTGGCTGGTTATACCGCCTAATTTGTATATTAACTTTGTTTTATTTTTATTGGCTGGTTATACCGCCTAATTTAGTATATATATTTTTATTGGCTGGTTATACCGCCTAATTTAGTATATATATTTTTATTGGCTGGTTATACCGCCTTGCATCTTATTCTTATTATTTACTTTAGTTTAAATCTGGCTTCAAAAACCCCTTTTCTTTTATTGTTCTTGAATTTAAGTTTTAAACTATTAACTTATAAACTAAAACCCAATCCCTGAGGACTCGACCCTTGCTAACTACTATACTTACAATTTATCTTTTTAGTGCAGGGTTAAATAAGATACACTCTTTTGGGTGCATCACTTTGCACCAAGAATTTGATCTTTTTGACTCCCAACTCTTTTTCCATCTTGTGATTGTGATTTTGTAAGGTCTTTAATATCCTAATTGACATGTTTTGACTTCATCTCCTCCAAAATACCTACAAAGCATAAAAACCTAGTAAAATGTCAAGGAAGTAAGAATCAAAGCACAAAGTATAAAGAAATTAAATAGGAAAATGTATGAAATTAAGCACTTATCAAATTCCCCCACACTTAATCTTTTGCTAGTCCTCGAGCAAAATCAAATAGACACAAGGTAAGAAAACCGAATCTAGTTCACTTTCAATACAACTTATAGATAATCATTGAACAAGTCTTATAAACTAATCAATAGCTTAAAGAGTTTCACAAAAAATCATGCTTGATAGTAAATGGTTTAAGTTAAGCTAAAATTAACATAACATATCTCAATCAAAATAGTGCATGTTCAAACTTAATCTCAACTTTTCAAATGGGATACCCTCATGATTTTCACTCTTTAAAGTAGTGGTGAAGTGTTTACACTCAATCAATCTCATGAAAACAGTTTCTACCATATGCTTGCTTGTCCACCTATTCTCCACTACTTAGATCATGCAACTTCATGAATCAAGAGGTCTTTATGCAAGGTTATAATGGGGCCAAGGGGTAATAATGTGGCTAAAGAATAAAAGATAAAGGATATTACAAAAGTTCCAAAGATTTTATAGAGTTTAGAGACATAATAAGATTCATACAAAGAAACTTCTCAAAACTCTTTACAAGTACATAATCACGTAGGCCGAATATTCATGTTGGGCATTTTCTTCATTCTAAACAACTTTCGAACATCTTTTTCTTTTCTTTAACTAGAAGCTCAAGAGATTATTCAATTTTTTTTTTCGCATGGGAATGTATTTGGCAATATTCCCTCTATTTTTCTCTTGACTTTTGCCTTTCTCCTCCCCCACACTTATTTCTTGTTTCTAACCCAAAATTTGAATAGATCTTCCTTGTCTTTGCAATATGTCTCAAAACATGCTAATTCATCTTTAGAACAAGGGTAAGGATATAAATAAGTATATTTAGGTTAGGGACAAGTTATGGTTACCAAAGAAATAGCTTATTCATTGTAGGCTCAAATTGGTTCACTAAGGGGATGTTCTCTTGGAACATCAATAAGGGATGGCTGTTTGGCCCTGGTTAAAAATCCTAATGCCTCTATCATATTCATGTTGTCACATGGATCAATATAGTCTCAACAAGGTTTAAAGCAAGTTCTAGAGAATCTTGTAATCATAAGAGCACTCAAGAAAGGAATTAGATTGATATGTATAATGCATCAATCATATAGGCTCGAAAACTCACAAGGATGATTATACAATTCAGATTTAAGTCTAAACATGCTTCTTTCTCAATCAACATATCATATTAACATTGGCTCATAAAAAAATTGATATCAAGCTCAATTCTCATGAAAATCTTCTCACTAATAAATCTGTTTTAGACTTATGCAATTCTTATCTCATCATAGTATTGAAAGTAACTAAAACACACTAAAAACAACATAAAAAGAATAAAAAACAAAACACACTAAAGAAAATCTTAAATTTTTCCCCCCACACTTAATTTTTAAATTGTCCTCAATGTAATGCTATTATCCCCAATGCAAGAATTATATGTCAGAGAAAAGAACTACTAAACAAAAAATAAGAAAAACAATAAAAGATAGAATGAGAGAGAGTAAGGAATATGCAAATCTGATATAATAAATGCTCTCCATCCTTTTGCGTTGCCTCCCAAGAAGCGCTTGGTTTATTGTCCTCAGCCTGACTTAGGCCCATGCCATTATTATTCAACATAATTCGGCTCAAAAAATGGTAACTCCTCCACATCATGTATTGGAAAGTTCTCATAGTAAGGCTTCAACCTATGACCATTCACTTTGAATGCCTTATCTGCTTTTGGGCTTTGGATTTCAACTGCACCATGAGTAAATACATTAGTAATAACAAAAGGTCCAACCCAACGAGAACGTAACTTACCTGGAAATAACTTAAGGCGTGAATGGAAGAGAAGAACTTTTTGTCCAACAACAAAGTCCTTTCTTGATATCATCTTGTCATGGAATGCCTTAGTCTTTTCCTTGTAAATCCTAGAATTCTCATAGGCATCATTTCTTATCTCCTCTAATTCTCGTAGGTCAAGTTTTCTTTGCTTACCTGTCTCATCCATCTCCATGTTGCATTGTTTGATAGCCCAATATGATTTATGTTCCAACTCAACCGGAAGATGACAAGGCTTACCATAAACAAGTCGATAAGGAGACATACCAATGGGTGTCTTATATGCTGTCCTATAAGCCCAAAGTGCATCATCAAGTCGTGAACTCCAATCCTTCCTATTTGGATTAACTGTTTTTTCTAGGATGGACTTAACTTCTCGGTTTGACACTTCAGCTTGCCCACTAGTTTGAGGATGATATGACGTGGAGACCTTGTGTGTGATGTTATACTTCCTCAAAAGTGCTTCCATAGTCCTATTGCAAAAGTGAGTACCTCTATCGCTGATTATGGCCTTTGGCGTTCCAAACCTAGCAAAGATGTTAGTTTTGACAAAATTTGAAACAACTTTAGTGTCATTAGTCCTAGTGGATTTTGCTTCCACCCACTTTGAAACATAATCAACGGTAAGTAAAATATAAAGATTACCAAAAGAAGAAGGAAAAGGTCCCATGAAATCCATGCCCCATACATCAAAAATTTCAACAATAAGTATTGGAGTTTGAGGCAATTGATTTCTAGTACCTAAGTTACCTGTTCTTTGGCAACGATCACATGACTTGCCCAAGAGGTATGCATCTTTGAATATAGTAGGACAATAAAATCCAGAATCAAGAACTTTCATGGCTGTTCTTTTGGATCCAAAGTGTCCTCCACATGCATAAGAGTGACAAAAGGTGAGAATAGATTGAAATTCAGATTCGAGTACACACCTTCTTATAATCTGATCGGAGCAATGCTTCCAAAGGTAAGGATCATCCCATATGTAGTATTTGGCATCACTCTTGATCTTATTTCTTTGAGCTTGTGTCAACTCTTGTGGCAACTTCTTGGTAACTAAATAATTAACAATATCGGCATACCAAGGAGTTGTTGTACTTATAAAAAGAAGTTGCTCATCAGGAAAGTTCTCATTCAAGGGTAGTGCATCCTCTTCATGAACTAAACGGCTAAGATGGTCCGCAACCAGGTTGTCACTACCTCTCTTATCTTCTATCTCCAAATCAAACTCTTGTAAGAGAAGTATCCATCTAATCAACCTTGGTTTGGCCTCCTTCTTAGTGAGTAAGTACCTAAGGGCTGCATGGTCAGAATATACAATTACTTTAGTACCAATTAAATAAGATCGAAATTTTTCTAAAGCAAATACAACTGCCAAAAGTTCTTTTTCAGTAGTGGAATAGTTCAATTGAGCATCATTAAGAGTTCGGGAGGCATAATAAATGGCATGTGAGGCTTTGCCAACCCGTTGGCCCAAAACAGCTCCAATGGCATAGTCACTAGCATCACACATGATTTCAAAAGATACATTCCAATCTGGTGGTTGCATGATAGGAGCTGATGTTAAGAGTCCCTTCAATGTTTCAAACGTCTCTTTGCATTTGTCATCAAAGTGGAAAACCACATCTTTTTGTAGTAGCTTGCAAAGAGGTAATGTGATCTTTGAGAAGTCTTTGATAAATCTCCTATAGAAACCTGCATGTCCAAGAAAAGAACGAACCTCTCTCACATTTGTGGGAGGTGGTAAAGAATACATAATATTTATTTTAGATTTATCAACCTCTATCCCTCTAAAAGAAATAACATGGCCCAAAACTATTCCTTGTTCTACCATAAAGTGACATTTTTCCCAATTCAAAACAAGGTTAGTTTCCATGCATCTTTCAAGTACAAGTGTAAGGTTCTCTAGACATCTATCAAAAGAATCACCGTAGACACTAAAATCGTCCATAAACACTTCTATGATGTTCTCTACAAAATCTGAAAATATGCTAACCATACACCTTGGGAATGTAGCTGGTGCATTACAAAGACCAAATGGCATACGCCGGTATGCAAAAGTACCAAATGGACATGTGAATGTTGTTTTCTCTTAGTCCTCCGGAGCAATGGCAATCTGATTATAACCTGAAAAACCATCAAGAAAACAATAATGAGAATGGCCAGCTAACATTTCAAGCATTTGATCAATAAAAGGTAAAGGAAAGTGGTCTTTGCGAGTTGTGGAATTAAGTTTTTGATGCACACAAAAGAGTGTATCTTATTTAACCTTGCACTAAAAAGAATCAATTGTAAAGTATAGTGATTAGCAAGGGTCGAGTCCTCAGGGATTGGGTTTTAATCTATGAGTTATTAGTTTATAACTTAGGTTCAAAGAAAACAAAAGAAAAGGGGGTTTTGAAATAGTTTTAAAAATAAGCAAACAAGAAAAGTAAGATGCAAGTAAGAAATAAGAAATCAAATATGACAGAAATATGGTTAAGGTTTCATTCTCCACCACTAGACATCATTAAGAACCAATTTCAGATCTATCAATATCAACCAACTATCAAAGTTAACAACTGTAGATAACAACAAGCTCTGTTATCCCAATCTTTCCTTAGTTTGTCGTTAAATAGAACAAGCTCTCTATTTAATCTCTAACCATCAAACAACCTAGAATAAGCTCTCTAAATTCAATTTAATGGTAGCTTTATGATGAGAAAGATAGGTTGATCTAAGCAACAAACACATAAGCTCGGATTGCTCAACTTAGGTTATGTTCCACTTTGCAATTATTGAAAACTTGACCATAATCATTAATCACAAATTGCTACTTATGAATAGGAAATCAAGACAATTACACGGATCAAGACTCCTAAACTAGCATTAGACAATTATCAAGATCTATCTAGTTGTACACCTAAATAAATCAAGACAACATCATAAACAATTCTTGTAGAAGAACATAAGCAACTTTGATAGAAAATTAATGATAGATAGAATCTGAAAATCAATTACAAAACATGTCTATGGCTTTGAAATCACCCTTAACCAAATAGAAGTTTAGCCTAGCATAGGCATAGATAATATATACATAAAACTAAAAAGAAAATAAAAGAATGGAGAAGAATAAGAAGAATAATGATGATCTTTGAGTCTCCTCAAAAGATGTATAGTTTGTGGCTCAAAAGATGGTATTTATAGAGCTTTAAAACACTGAGACTAAGTCCTTGCCGCACAAGTAAGTCTGGAGGTGCAAAAATCACGTTTTTGCCTTTTTTTCAGATTTGCGATTAGGGTTTTTCTGGCCGCAGGGTTCTTTAGGGAGATCTTCTAGCGCCATTTTGAATACCCATTTCTTATCCGATTTGGGCCCATAATATATAGTTGGAAAGATAATCAAGTCAACTTCAAAAGTCAATAAGGAAGTTTCTTCAAATAAAGAGTCTAACATCATGTTTTCCTTGAAACAAGCTCCAGAGGTCAAATCTGCCTGATTGCTTTTCAACCAGAAATTGATATTTTTGACTCCCAAGTCTTCTTCCATCTTGTGGTTATGATTTTGTAAGCTCTTTACCATCATTATTGACATCTTTTGACTTCATTCTCCTTATTGTACCTAAAATTCAAAAACATATTATAAGTAAACAAGATAAAGATCGAAAACATAACAAAAACTAAAGGTAGAAAGGCATAAAATGTATATTTTATGAGCTTATCAGTTTTCGATAATCAATACAAACTTGCCACCCTGTTTGAATTCTAGTAGGAACAAGTTCATTCTCATTATTTGTTACCACCGTTACACCTGATTTCTTTGGAACCACTTGGACCGGGCTCACCCATTTGCTATCCGAGATAGGATAGATCACTCCAACATCTAGGAGCTTAAGTATCTCCTTTTTCACAACCTCCATCATAGGAGGGTTCAATCTTCTTTGTGCTTCTCTTGTTGGTTTGGACGCCTCCTCCAATAAAATCCGGTGCATGCACATAGATGGGCTTATTCCCTTGATATCGGCAATTGTCCAACCAATTGCTGTTTTATGCTCTCTAAGCACCTGAATAAGTCGCTCTTCTTGCAAAGGTGTGAGCTCTTTGGCAATGATGACCGGTAGTGTGTCCTTTTCACCTAAGAACACATATTTCAAGTGGTTCGGTAGTGGTTTCAACTCTAAAGCTGGTGCCTGCAAAATGGAAGGTAGAAGTTTCTCATTAGATAAAGGCAAATCAATAAATGAAACATCAAACCTTGCATCTTTATGTGGCAGCGAGTGTAAAGATTCTAGTGCCCCTTCCACATGGTCACTCAAAGCTAGTTCTCCTTTAGCATTCCTCATTCCGAGATGTTTGCTAAGGACTATTTCCACACTATCTTCACCTTCTAGCTCATAAGCTTGCTGCACTAGTGAGTCAATTATATCAATATTAAAAACAGAATGCACATCACTAGGATATCTCATGGCCTCAAAAATGCTAAAGAGAATTATTTCACCATCAAATTCCATAGTTAAAGTGCCATCATGTACATCTATTTTAGTTCTTGCTGTTTTCAAGAATGGTCTCCCTAATAGAATAGGTGTGGGATTAGAAGACATCTCATCTTGCATCTCAATAACATAAAAGTCAGCGGGAAAAACCAATTCATTAACCTGTACAAGAACGTCTTCTACAACTCCTATTGGGTAAGTGTTAGAACGGTCAGCAAGTTGTATTATAACACCGATTTCCTCTAATGGTCCTAGATTCAATGAAGCATAAATTGAATATGGCATGACATTAATAGATGCCCCTAGATCTAGCATAGCACGCTCAAACCTGGTGTTGCCTATCTTACAAGGAATGGTAAACATACCTGGATCCTTGCATTTAGGTGGGAGTTTCTTTTGAAGAACAGCTGACACATTCTCCCTTACACTTACCTTTTCATTCCATTTCAACTTCCGTTTAGATGTGCACAACTCTTTTAGGAACTTGGCATATCTTGGCACTTGCTTGATAGCATCTAGTAAAAGAATGTTCACTGATGCACCCAAAAGAGTGTATCTTATTTAACCTTGCACTAAAAAGATCAATTGTAAGTATAATGATTAGCAAGGGTCGAGTCCTCAGGGATTGGGTTTTAATCTATGAGTTATTAGTTTATAACTTACGTTCAAAGAAAACAATAAAAGAACAGGGGTTTTTGAAGCCAGATTTAAACTAAAGTAAATAATAAGAATAAGATGCAAGGCGGTATAACCAGCCAATAAAAATATATATACTAAATTAGGCGGTATAACCAGCCAATAAAAATATATATACTAAATTAGGCGGTATAACCAGCCAATAAAAATAAAACAAAGTTAATATACAAATTAGGCGGTATAACCAGCCAATAAAAATAAATATACTTTTAAAAATAAGCAAACTAGAAAAGTAAGAAAACAAGTAAGTAAGAAGAATCAAATATGAAAAATATGGTTAAGGTTTCATTCTCCACCACTAGACATCATTAAGAATCAATTTCAGATCTATCAATATCAACCAACTATCAAAGTTAATAACCGTAGATAACAACAAGCTCTGTTATCCCAATCTTTCCTTAGTTTGTCGTTAAATAGAACAAGCTCTCTATTTAATCTCTAACCATTAAACAACCTAGAATAAGCTCTCTAAATTCAATTTAATGGCAGCTTTATGATCAGAAAGATAGGTTGATCTAAGCAACAATCACATAAGCTCGGATTGTTCAACTTAGGTTATGTTCCACTTTGCAATTATTGAAAACTTAACCATAATCATTAATCACAAATTGCCATTTATGTTCCACTTTGCAAGAATGGCTGGATTTCACTTGGGCCATGTTGCAAGTTATTCAGGAAAGGCTTCAACATGCAAGATGGGCTTGCATCCAAGTTTGGTCCATATGATTCAAGAACACAAGGTGGCACATTAAGAGAGGACTTATTTTAATTCTTATAATTACTTAGGCATTTGGGCCTATATTATGTAACATGGATATCTTTTAATTATTTAGGTTTGGGCTTGAGCATGTTCAGCCCATACTTTACATATTATTGCTTAGTAGATTAGGGTTATTGTAGGGAGGCTATAAATATATGTCTTAGCCGCCTACTTCAATTATCTTTTGATCAATTAAGTCTGATTTTATTCAGTGAGAGTTTTCTCTTTTTAGTTCGTGACAGAACTTAGGAACTTATCAAAGAATTCTTTCTTGAATAACTTGCAACATGGCCCAAGTGAATTCCACCCATTCGTGCCATGTTTCCTAGATCTTCTTGGATCTTGGCCCATATAGATATTGCCATGGAATTGGGCCATCTTGGATCCTATCAAAAGGCTTGTGGCATATGTTCAAACATAGGGCACCAAACTGATATGTGTCCAACACTTCAAGAGGACACCAATGAACATGTGAATGCCATGGGTGGATTTCAGAACCAATCAAGGAAATATGATCCCTACTCAAACACTTACAATCCAGGAAGGAGGGATCATCCAAACTTCAATTATGGAGGGAACCAATCACAAACTATTCCTCCACCATTTGACAACAGGCCACCGGGTTTTCAGCAAAGAGTGCAACAACCATACCAAACCCGACAACAACTGCCACCCACCCAAAATTCAGGTATTTCTCTTGAAGATCTTGTTAAAGCTCTTTCTACTAATACAATTCAATTTCAACAGGAAACAAAGACAAGAATTCGAAATTTGGAGACTCAAATAGGGCAATTGGCAACAACCGTGAGTCAAATGGAAGCAAGGGATTCTGGGAAATTACCTTCCCAAACCATAGTGAATCCAAGAGAGAATGCCAACGCTATAACTTTAAGAAGTGGGAAACAGCTAGAGACACCACAAAATGATAGTGCTCAAGGGGAGAACAACACCATGGCATCCTCTTCACATCCCAACGAGCCACTAAAAAAGGTAATTCCTAAACCATCATTTCCTTCTTATATAACTCCTCCACCTTTTCCTAGCAGGTTAGCAAAGTCCAAGAAGGAGGAGCAAGAGAAGGAAATTTTGGAAACCTTCCGGAAAGTAGAGGTAAACATTCCTTTACTAGATGCTATCAAGCAAGTGCCAAGATATGCCAAGTTCATAAAAGAGTTGTGCACATCTAAACGGAAGTTGAAATGGAATGAAAAGGTAAGTGTAGGGGAGAATGTGTCAGCTGTTCTTCAAAAGAAACTCCCACCTAAATGCAAGGATCCAGGTATGTTTACCATTCCTTGTAAGATAGGCAACACCAGGTTTGAGCATGCTATGTGAGATCTAGGGGCATCTATTAATGTCATGCCATATTCAATTTATGCTTCATTGAATCTAGGACCATTAGAGGAAACCGGTGTTATAATACAACTTGCTGACCGTTCTAACACTTACCCAAGAGGAGTTGTAGAAGACGTTCTTGTCCAGGTTAATGAATTGGTTTTTCCAGCTGACTTTTATGTTATTGAGATAGAAGATGAGATGTCTTCTAATCCCACACCTATTCTATTAGGGAGACCATTCTTGAAAACAGCAAGAACTAAAATAGATGTACATGATGGCACTTTAACTATGGAATTTGATGGTGAAATAATTCGCTTTATCATTTTTGAGGCCATGAGATATCCTACTGATGTGCATTCTGTTTTTAATATTGATATAATTGACTCACTAGTGCAGCAAGCTTATGAGCTAGATGGTGAAGATAGTGTGGAAATAGTCCTTAGCAAACATCTCGGAATGGGGAATGCTAAAGGGGAACTAGCCTTGAGTGACCATGTGGAAGGGGCACTAGAATCTTTACATTCGCTGCCACCTAAAGATGCAAGGTCTGATGTTTCATTTATTGATTTGCCTTTATCTAATGAGAAACTTCTACCTTCCATTTTGCAGGCACCAACTTTAGAGTTGAAACCACTGCCGAACCACTTGAAATATGTGTTCTTAGGTGAAAAGGACACACTACCTGATGCACCCAAAAGAGTGTATCTTATTTAACCTTGCACTAAAAAGATCAATTGTAAGTATAGTAGTTAGCAAGGGTCGAGTCCTCAGGGATTGAGTTTTAGTTTATAAGTTGATAGTTTAAAACTTAAATTCAAGAACAATAAAAGAAAAGGGGTTTTTGAAGCCAGATTTAAACTAAAGTAAATAATAAGAATAAGATGCAAGGCGGTATAACCAGCCAATAAAAATATATATACTAAGCAAGGCGGTATAACCAGCCAATAAAAATATATATACTAAATTAGGCGGTATAACCAGCCAATAAAAATAAAACAAAATTAATATACAAATTAGGCGGTATAACCAGCCAATAAAAATAAATATACTTTTAAAAATAAGCAAACTAGAAAAGTAAGAAAACAAGTAAGAAGAATCAAAAATGAAAAATATGGTTAAGGTTTCATTCTCCACCACTAGACATCATTAAGAATCAATTTCAGATCTATCAATATCAACCAACTATCAAAGTTAACAACCGTAGATAACAACAAGCTCTGTTATCCCAATCTTTCCTTAGTTTGTCGTTAAATAGAACAAGCTCTCTATTTAATCTCTAACCATCAAACAACCTAGAATAAGCTCTCTAGATTCAATTTAATGGCAGCTTTATGATGAGAAAGATAGGTTGATCTAAGCAACAAACACATAAGCTCGGATTGTTCAACTTAGGTTATGTTCCACTTTGCAATTATTGAAAACTTGACCATAATCATTAATCACAAATTGCCACTTATGAATAGGAAATCAAGACAATTACACGGATCAAGACTCCTAAACTAGCAATAGATAATTATCAAGATCTATCTAGTTGTACACCTAAACAAATCAAGACAACATCATGAACAATTCTTGTAGAAGAACATAAGCAACTTTGATAGAAAATTAATGATAGATAGAATCTGAAAATCAATCACAAAACATGTTTAGGGCTTTGAAATCACCCTTAACCAAATAGAAGTTTAGCCTAGCATAGGCATTATAAACATAAAATTAAATAGAATCTAAGAAGAAAATAAAAGAAAGAAAGAAGAAGAAGAAGAATATTAATTATCCAACCTCTTGCTCTTTCTAAAGAAAAAGAAAACTAGAGAAAAGAAAGAAGAAGAAAACTTAGAGAATTTTGTTAAAATGGCTAATATCCTACCAATCTCCAATATGATCCCTTACAATCATCCAAGACCCTCTATTTATACACATTTTGGAGGGCTAAATGACAAGAGACAAGCTTTACAAATTTCAAAGGTAGGTATATGACGATTTTGATCAGCCAACTTGATGGTCGATTTCTTCAATATTGGAGGCCTGATATGATCACATGGTCTTCCAGACAAAGGTTCCCCTATCAGTTACGGAACCATAGCCTTTGGAATCAGCTCATTTTCTGATGTGGTTAAGCAGATATGGGCAAAATACGAAAACATGTCAGCACAGACGTCATTGCACATCAGCCACCTTGATGGTCGATTTCTTCAATATTGGAGGCCTGATCTGATCACATGGTCTTCTAGACAAAGGTTCCCCTATCAGTTACGGAACCATAGCCGTTGGAATCAGCTCATTTTCTGATGTGGATAAGAAGATATGGGCATAATACGAAAACATGTCAGCACAGACGTCATTGCACATCAGCCAACTTGATGGTCGATTTCGCTAGGGAAAACGACTCCGTTTTAAGAAGTGTAAAACATGAAAAAGATAGATATGCCTCTTAGCTTTGCATGGCTACAAATTTCAGCCTTATTGCTTCAGTGAAACTCGAGATATAGCTGATATGGCAAAAGGTGTCGGAACTGAAACTGAACTGGATTTGCCCTTAATTCTAGTAATCTGAAATCACTCAAAGAAACTTGTGAAAAACACCAAAATACATAAAATTATAAAAGATCATAAACACAATTAGACTAAACAATAATAACTCGTATTTGACACAAAACATTAATAAAACATAACTAAAAACTATATAATTATACGAGTTATCACACCCCCACACTTAGATTGTTGCTAGTCCCTAGCAACGACTCAATAAGAATAAAATAAGAAAATCTAATCTAATCCATTTTCGTAGGAAATCACGGTGGCACTTAGCATGTGACACAAGCCTTTAAACCCCTAGGTGTCCCTAGTGGACGAGTTTAGTCTCGTGAGGGTTTACTAGAACGATACTCACAAACATTGAAAAACTAAAATATAAATAAACTGCATATACTAAAAATATTTACTCCTAATCCTTTCAATACAAATTAGATACAATATTTGAACAAGTCTTATAAACTAATCAATAGCTTAAAGAATTTCACAAAAAATCATGCTTGAATGTAAATTGTTTGAGTTAAGCCAATATTAGCATAACATATCTCAATCAAAATATTGCATGTTCAAATTTAATCTCAACTTCTCACATGGGATACCCTCATGATTTTCACTCTTTAAAGTAGTGGTGAAGTGTTTACACTCAATCAATCTCATGAAAACAGTTCTACCATATTCTTGCTTGTCCACCTATTCTCCACTATTTAGATCATACAACTTCATGAATCAAGAGGTCTTTAATCAAGGTTGTAATGGGGCCAAGGGGTTTGTAATGTGGTTGAAGAACAAAAGGATAAAGATATCACAAAGGTTCCAAAGAGTTCATAAAGTTTAGAGACATAAAAAGATCATACAAAAAAAACTTCTCAAAACTCTTTACAAGTACATAGTCACCTAGGCCGGATATTTATGTTGGGCCTTTTCTTCATTCTAAACGACTTTGTAACATCTTTTTCTTTTTCCACAAATTCAAGAGATGATTCATATATTTTTTTTTTTTACATAGGAATGTATTTGCCAGTATTTCATTTCTTTTTCTCTTGACTTTTCTTTTCTTTCCCCCCCACACTTATTTTTTTGTTTCTAACCCAAATTTTTAACTAAAAATATCACTTGTCTTTGCAACTTGTCTCAAAACATGCTAATTCATCTTTGGAACAAAGGTAAAGATATAAGTATATTTAGGTTAGGGACAAGTTATGGTTACCAAAGAGATAGCTTATTCAATGTAGGCTCAAATTGGTTCACTAAGGGTGTGTTCTCTTGGAACATCAATAAGGGATGGCTGTTTGGCTCTGGCTAAAAATCCTAATGCCTCTATCATATTCATGTTGTCACATGTATCAATATAGTCTCAAACGGTTTAAAGCAAGTTCTAGAGAATCCTGTAATCATAAGAGCACTCAAGAAAGAAATTAGATTGATTTGTATAATGCATCAATCATTATAGGCTCAAAAACTCACAAGGATGATTATACAAGTCAGATTAAGTCTAAACATGCTTCTTTCTCAATCAACATATTATATTAACATTGGCTCATAAAAAGGTTGACATCAAGCTCAATTCTCATGAAAATCTTCTCACTAATAACCAGTTTAGACCTATGCAATTCATATCTCATCATTGTATTAAAAAGGAACTAAAACACACTAAAAATAATAATAATAATAAAGACTCATAAAAAAAAAATAGTAGACAAAAATAAAAGAAATCCTAAATCATTCCCCCCACACTTAATTCTTACATTGTCCTCAATGTAAGTCTATTAACACAAATGAAAGAATCATGTGTAAGAGAAAAGAACTAATAACATAAGAATAGGAACAACTAAGACTCAAAACAAAACAAACTCATGCAACCTAAATAATCCTAAAATACTAAACAAAAATTAACAAGTAAACATAAAAAGATTAAAATCAAACTGACAAGGTATGTCTCAAGTCTCCCTTACTCAGACCTTGTTCAGAATGAATACTTCTAAATTGCTTAAAACACAACAAACTCTTTTTTTTTTTTTTTTTTTTTGAAAAGAAGAAATCAAACTGACAAGGTATGTCTCAAGTCTCCCTTACTCAGACCTTGTTCAGAATGAATACTTCTTAAATTTTTTTTTTTTTTTTTTTTTAAATTAGCAAAATATGTCCCTTACCCCCTACTAAAATATGACATTGTCCCCAATGTCAAATTTTAAAGGTAGAATTTAGGAGATATTACCTGCAGAGGTTGCTAACCACTTATTATAACTGAGACACAACAAGCAAAATATTAGATAATGTCACAAAGACAAAGTGCAATCCACTCCTTGCTCGTCCATATCTCTTTTTCTTTTTCCGAGCGTTTGCGAAACAACCGTAGCAGATAAACACTCATAAGCTTGGAGCTTTTTAAGTAAATCTTCAATGGTTGTAGCAGAAATTATGGTTCTCCTTGCCTCTGAAAACATGAATCCATTATCCACAGCATTATCTAAATATAAAAGCAAATTACTAAAATAACCATTAATATTAAGCAAACCAATGGGTTTCTTATTTGTGACCAAAGATGACCAAGAAGCCACGCAAGCTATTTCTTCCAATGTACCGAGACCTCCTGGTAAAGCAATGAATGCATCGGCAGAATGGTACATGATTGTTATCCGTTCAGGGACACTCCAGACTTGTATTTCCTTACCCACGGTAGGTCCACAAAAACTTGTGAATAGTTTTGGCACGATTCCTAGAACTGGACTTCCTCCGGCGTGTGCTGCTGTAGCGACTGCTCCCATTAAACCCGTACTACCGCCTCCATAAATCAAGTGGATCTTTTGTTGGGCAAGTATTACTCCAACTCTTATGGCTTCATCAGCGAATATGTTATTTTTCCCTGGATAAGCACCTCCAAAGACACAAATTTTTTTAATGCGCTGGGATGAAGTACTTTCCATTTTTTTTTTTTTCGAGTGCCTGAAAGAGAATGAGTACATGGTGTAATATATAGAGGACTGAGTAGTGAATCAGACAAGAGTAATAATGTCGCCGAAAGTGTATCTGACCTGTCAGAAGAAAATGTTAACCTAACAAAAGATTTTTGCGTGATTTCAGGAAGAAAATCAAAAAGAGAAGAAAAAATCAACCGTAAAAGACAAAAAAAAAACGAGAATAATTACACAAATCGAACAACACGTAAATTAAAACAAAATAAAGTTATTGCAAATCAAACCAAAAGCTGAGAAGTCATTTATTGTAGTTGTGATTGTGGCTCACATCTTCCTCTGGTTTTACGTCCAGAAATGGCTTAAACGCCTTCTATGAGTCGAGGATATGCTTCCCATCCAGTTTTCTTACAAGCTGGCAAACAGGGTCTTTTAACATCAGATTCCCAAGATGTTGCCATTCCCTTTGGAATTGCGGCCATAAATCAAGAATTTCTCTTTGTACGTCTCCACTAGGATGCGTCTCAAGAGAAAGTTGGATATTACCCAAATTCTCCTTACTCAGTCCATCCTTAATGAATTCAATTTTATCATCTCGATTAGAGGACGGAATCCCAATAGAACGACATTTACCGTTACACGTCCATCGTGCACATTTGTGGCAATTTGAACTCATGCGCTTTGCTCGTCGCTTCTTTGCAAAAGTGCTTCTACCTGTACCTGGTAAATGCAAAACAGGAAAATATTCATCTTCACGTACCTTGGCTTCAATTATCCAACGTATGTCGTCAGGAATCCCTTTGCGCATAAGCATTCTTAATCTTTCAAGTCGAACTTGGTAAAGCTTCAGTAAAATATTTCGAGGAAAAGGAGGAAATCGTTTCTGCAATCTTGTGAGAATATCATCCATCCTGAAAAAAAGAATGAAAAAAAAAATTGAAAGAGAAATTGGAAGAGAAATTTATATACAATATCAGTTTTGTGGGTAGCTGATGGAACCGATTTAAATAATCACGGAGTACCGTTATCCGCCATTTAACCGGGGTTAAAAAAATTAAATTAAAAATTATATTTACATCTTGTAAGAGAAAAGAACTATTAAACAAAAGAAAAGAAAAACAATAAAAGATAGAATGATGGAGAGTAAGGAATATGCAAATCTGATATAATAGATGCTCTCCATCCTTTTGGGTTGCCTCCCAAGAAGCGCTTGGTTTATTGTCCTCAGCCTAACTTAGACCCATGCCATTATTATTCAACATACTTTGGCTCAAAAAGTGGAAACTCCTCCACATCTTGTATTGGAAAGTTCTCATAGTAAGGCTTCAATCTATGACCATTCACTTTGAATGCCTTATCTGTTTTTGGGCTTTGGATTTCAACTGCACCATGAGTAAATACATTAGTAATAACAAAAGGTCCAACCCAACGAGAACGTAACTTACCTGGATATAACTTAAGGCGTGAATGGAAGAGAAGAACTTTTTGTCCAACAACAAATTCTTTTCTTGATATCATCTTGTCATGGAATGCCTTAGTCTTTTCCTTGTAAATCCTAGAATTCTGATAGGCATCATTCCTTATCTCCTCTAATTCTTGTAGGTCAAGTTTTCTTTTCTTTCCTATCTCATCCATCTCCATGTTGCATTGTTTGATAGCCCAATATGATTTATGTTCCAATTCAACCGGAAGATAACAAGGCTTACCATAAACAAGTCGATAAGGAGACATACCAATGGGTGTCTTATATGCTGTCCTATAAGCCCAAAGTGCATCATCAAGTCGTGAACTCCAATCCTTCCTATTTGGATTAACTGTCTTTTCAAGGATGGACTTAACTTCTCGGTTTGACACTTCAGCTTGCCCACTAGTTTGAGGATGATATGAGGTGGAGACCTTGTGTGTGATGTTATACTTCCTCAAAAGTGCTTCCATAGTCCTATTGCAAAAGTGAGTACCTCTATCGCTGATTATGGCCTTTGGCGTTCCAAACCTAGCAAAGATGTTAGTCTTGACAAAATCTTAAACAACTTTAGAGTCATTAGTCCTAGTGGATTTTGCTTCCACCCACTTTGAAACATAATCAACGGCAAGTAAAATATAAAGATTACCAAAAGAAGGAGGAAAAGGTCCCATGAAATCCATGCCCCATACATCAAAAATTTCAACAATAAGTATTGGAGTTTGAGGCATTTGATTTCTAGCACCTAAGTTACCAGTTCTTTGGCAACGATCACATGACTTGCAAAAGAGGTATGCATCTTTGAATATGGTAGGCCAATAAAATCCAGAATCAAGAACTTTCATGGCTGTTCTTTTGGATCCAAAGTGTCCTCCACATGCATAAGAGTGACAAAAGGTGAGAATAGATTGAAATTCAGTTTCGAGTACACACCTTCTTATAATCTGATCGGAGCAATGCTTCCAAAGGTAAGGATCATCCCATATGTAGTATTTGGCATCACTCTTGATCTTATTTCTTTGAGCTTGTGTCAACTCTTGTGGCAACTTCTTGGTAACTAAGTAATTAACAATATCAGCATACCAAGGAGTTGTTGTTCTTATAAAAAGAAGTTGCTCATCCGGAAAGTTCTCATTCAAGGGTAGTGCATCATCTTCATGAACTAAACGGCTAAGATGGTCCGCAACCAGGTTGTCACTACCTCTCTTATCTTTTATCTCCAAATCAAACTCTTGTAAGAGAAGTATCCATCTAATCAACCTTGGTTTGGCCTCCTTTTTAGTGAGTAAGTACTTAAGGGCTGCATGGTCAGAAAATACAATTACTTTAGTACCAATTAAATAAGATCGAAATTTTTCTAAAGCAAATACAACAGCCAAAAGTTCTTTTTCAGTAGTGGAATAGTTCAATTGAGCATCATTAAGAGTTCGGGAGGCATAATAAATGGCATGTGAGGCTTTGCCAACCCGTTGGCCCAAAACAGCTCCAATGGCATAGTCACTAGCATCACACATGATTTCAAAAGGTACATTCCAATCTGGTGGTTGGATGATAGGAGCTGATGTCAAGAGTCCCTTCAATGTTTCAAACGCCTCTTTGCATTTATCATCAAAGTGGAAAACCACATCTTTTTGTAGTAGCTTGCAAAGAGGTAATGTGATCTTTGAGAAGTCTTTGATAAATCTCCTATAGAAACCTGCATGTCCAAGAAAAGAACGAACCTCTCTCACATTTGTGGGAGGTGGTAAAGAATGCATAATATCTATTTTAGACTTATCAACCTCTATCCCTCTAGAAGAAATAACATGGCCCAAAACTATTCCTTGTTCTACCATAAAGTGACATTTTTCCCAATTCAAAACAAGGTTAGTTTCCATGCATCTTTCAAGTACAAGTGTAAGGTTCTCTAGACATCTATCAAAAGAATCACCATAGACACTAAAATCATCCATAAATACTTCTATGATATTCTCTACATAATCTAAAAATATGCTAACCATACACCTTTGGAATGTAGCTGGTGCATTACAAAGACCAAATGGCATACGCCGGTATGCAAAAGTACCAAATGGACATGTGAATGTTGTTTTCTCTTGGTCCTCCGGAGTAATGGCTATCTGATTATAACCTGAAAAACCATCAAGAAAACAATAATGAGAATGGCCAGCTAACCTTTCAAGCATTTGATCAATAAAAGGTAAAGGAAAGTGGTCTTTGCGAGTTGTGGAATTAAGTTTACGATAATCAATACAAACTCGCCATCCTGTTTGAATCCTAGTAGGAACAAGTTCATTCTCATTATCTGTTACCACCGTTACACCTGATTTCTTTGGAACCACTTGGACTGGGCTCACCCATTTGCTATCCGAGATAGGATAGATCACTCCAACATCTAGGAGCTTCAGTATCTCCTTTTTCACAACCTCCATCATAGGAGGGTTCAATCTTCTTTGTGCTTCTCTTGTTGGTTTAGACTCTTCCTCTAACAAAATCCGGTGCATGCACATGGATGGGCTTATTCCCTTGATATCGGCAATTGTCCAACCAATTGCTGTTTTATGCTCTCTAAGCACCCGGATAAGTCGCTCTTCTTGCAAAGGTGTGAGCTCTTTGGCAATGATGACAGGTAGTGTGTCCTTTTCCCCTAAGAACAAATATTTCAAGTGGTTCGGTAGTGGTTTCAACTCTAAAGTTGGTGCCTGCAAAATGGAAGGTAGAAGTTTCTCATTAGATAAAGGCAAATTAATAAATGAAACATCAAACCTTGCATCTTTAGGTTGCAGCGAGTGTAAAGATTCTAGTGCCCCTTCCACATGGTCACTCAAGGCTAGTTTAGCATTCCCCATTCCGAGATGGTTGCTAAGGACTATTTCCACACTATCTTCACCATCTAGCTCATAAGCTTGCTGCACTAGTGAGTCAATTATATCAATATTAAAAACAGAATGCACATCACTAGGATATCTCATGGCCTCAAAAATGTTAAAGCGAATTATTTCACCATCAAATTCCATAGTTAAAGTGCCATCATGTACATCTATTTTAGTTCTTGCTGTTTTCAAGAATGGTCTCCCTAATAGAATAGGTGTGGGATTAGAAGACATCTCATCTTCCATCTCAATAACATAAAAGTCAGCGGGAAAAACCAATTCATTAACCTGTACAAGAACGTCTTCTACAACTCCTCTTGGATAAGTGTTAGAACGGTCAGCAAGTTGTATTATAACACCGGTTTCCTCTAATGGTCCTAGATTCAATGAAGCATAAATTGAATATGGCATGACATTAATAGATGCCCCTAGATCTAGCATAGCACGCTCAAACCTGGTGTTGCCTATCTTACAAGGAATGGTAAACATACCTGGATCCTTGCATTTAGGTGGGAGTTTCTTTTGAAGAACAGTTGACACATTCTCCCCTACACTTACCTTTTCATTCCATTTCAACTTCCGTTTAGATGTGCACAACTCTTTTAGGAACTTGGCATATCTTGGCACTTGCTTGATAGCATCTAGTAAAGGAATGTTCACCTCTACTTTCCGGAAGGTTTCCAAAATTTCCTTCTCTTGCTCCTCCTTCTTGGACTTTGCTAACCTGCTAGGAAAAGGTGGAGGAGTTATATAAGAAGGAAAGGATGGTTTAGGAATTACCTTTTTTAGTGGCTCGTTGGGATGTGAAGAGGATGCCATGGTATTGTTCTCCCCTTGAGCACTATCATTTTGTGGTTTCTCTAGCTGTTTCCCACTTCTTAAATTTATAGCATTGGCATTCTCTCTTGGATTCACTATGGTTTGGGAAGGTAATTTCCCAGAATCCCTTGCTTGCATTTGACTCATGGTTGTTGCCAATTGCCCTATTTGAGTCTCCAAATTTCGAATACTTGTCTTTGTTTCCTGTTGAAATTGAATTGTATTAGTAGAAAGAGCTTTAACAAGATCTTCAAGAGAAGTACCTGAATTTTGGGTGGGTGGTAGTTGTTGTCGGGTTTGGTATGGTTGTTGCACTCTTTGCTGAAAACCCGGTGGCCTGTGGTCAAATGGTGGAGGAATAGTTTGTGATTGGTTCCCTCCATAATTGAAGTTTGGATGATCCCTCCATCCTGGATTGTAAGTGTTTGAGTAGGGATCATATTTCCTTGATTGGTTCTGAAATCCACCCATGGCATTCACATGTTCATTGGTATCCTCTTGAAGTGTTGGACACATATCAGTTTGGTGCCCTATGTTTGAACATATGCCACAAGCCTTTATTTGTTGTATTTTACCTACAGCCAATTGTTGAACAAGAGAAGTCAGTTTATCAAATTTTTGTTCAAGGGATGATATACTTACCTCATTAACTCTCTTGGATTGTGGTGGTGGATCTTGTCTCATTGAGAACTGTTGAGAATTGGCTGCCATGTTGGAGATTAATGTTCTAGCAGCCCTGGGAGTCTTATCAACTAGAGCTCCCCCACTAGCGGCATCTATCATACTTCTCTCCATGGGCATGAGACCTTCATAGAAGTATTGGATGAGAAGTTGTTCACTTATCTGATGGTGTGGACATGATGCACAAAGTTTCTTGAACCTCTCCCAATATTCATATAAGGACTCTCCGTTGTATTGCCGAATCCCACATATCTCTTTCCTAATGTTGGCAGCCTTAGATGCTGGGAAATACCTTTCCAAGAATGCTTTCTTCAAATCATTCCATGTAGTGATGGTCCCGGATGGTAGATAGTAGAGCCATTCCTTTGCTGAATCAGCTAGAGAGAATGGGAAGGCTCTCAACTTAACTTGCTCTTCCGTGACCCCTGTTGGTCTCATGCTTGAGCAAACTACATGGAATTCCTTGAGGTGCTTATTTGGATCCTCTCCTGCAAAACCATGAAAAGTTGGGAGAAGATGAATCAAACCAGATTTTAATTCAAAAGCTACCTCAAGATTAGCATATTCAATGCATAATGGTTGTTGACCCAAGTCCGGAGCGGCTAGCTCCTTGAGAGTTCGGTTGTCAGCTGCTGCCGTCTCTCCTTGCTCCTCTTGGATGTTTTGGATCAACTCCTCGATTGGTTGTTGGTGAGAAGTTATAAATTCCCGAATTTTCCTAAGTCGTAAGTCTTCTTCGGGAGCTTGGAACATTCACTAATAAAAAAAATAAGAAAGTAAATAATTAGAACAGAAAATAAGAATAAACCAATAAACTAATAAACTAAAGAAAGCAATCCCCGGCAACGGCGCCAAAAACTTGATGCACCCAAAAGAGTGTATCTTATTTAACCTTGCACTAAAAAGATCAATTGTAAGTATAGTAGTTAGCAAGGGTCGAGTCCTCAGGGATTGAGTTTTAGTTTATAAGTTGATAGTTTAAAACTTAAATTCAAGAACAATAAAAGAAAAGGGGTTTTTGAAGCCAGATTTAAACTAAAGTAAATAATAAGAATAAGATGCAAGGCGGTATAACCAGCCAATAAAAATATATATACTAAGCAAGGCGGTATAACCAGCCAATAAAAATATATATACTAAATTAGGCGGTATAACCAGCCAATAAAAATAAAACAAAATTAATATACAAATTAGGCGGTATAACCAGCCAATAAAAATAAATATACTTTTAAAAATAAGCAAACTAGAAAAGTAAGAAAACAAGTAAGAAGAATCAAAAATGAAAAATATGGTTAAGGTTTCATTCTCCACCACTAGACATCATTAAGAATCAATTTCAGATCTATCAATATCAACCAACTATCAAAGTTAACAACCGTAGATAACAACAAGCTCTGTTATCCCAATCTTTCCTTAGTTTGTCGTTAAATAGAACAAGCTCTCTATTTAATCTCTAACCATCAAACAACCTAGAATAAGCTCTCTAGATTCAATTTAATGGCAGCTTTATGATGAGAAAGATAGGTTGATCTAAGCAACAAACACATAAGCTCGGATTGTTCAACTTAGGTTATGTTCCACTTTGCAATTATTGAAAACTTGACCATAATCATTAATCACAAATTGCCACTTATGAATAGGAAATCAAGACAATTACACGGATCAAGACTCCTAAACTAGCAATAGATAATTATCAAGATCTATCTAGTTGTACACCTAAACAAATCAAGACAACATCATGAACAATTCTTGTAGAAGAACATAAGCAACTTTGATAGAAAATTAATGATAGATAGAATCTGAAAATCAATCACAAAACATGTTTAGGGCTTTGAAATCACCCTTAACCAAATAGAAGTTTAGCCTAGCATAGGCATTATAAACATAAAATTAAATAGAATCTAAGAAGAAAATAAAAGAAAGAAAGAAGAAGAAGAAGAATATTAATTATCCAACCTCTTGCTCTTTCTAAAGAAAAAGAAAACTAGAGAAAAGAAAGAAGAAGAAAACTTAGAGAATTTTGTTAAAATGGCTAATATCCTACCAATCTCCAATATGATCCCTTACAATCATCCAAGGCCCTCTATTTATACACATTTTGGAGGGCTAAATGACAAGAGACAAGCTTTACAAATTTCAAAGGTAGGTATATGGCGATTTTGATCAGCCAACTTGATGGTCGATTTCTTCAATATTGGAGGCCTGATCTGATCACATGGTCTTCTAGACAAAGGTTCCCCTATCAGTTACGGAACCATAGCCTTTGGAATCAGCTCATTTGCTGATGTGGTTAAGCAGATATGGGCAAAATACAAAAACATGTCAGCACAGACGTCATTGCACATCAGCCACCTTGATGGTCGATTTCTTCAATATTGGAGGCCTGATCTGATCACATGGTCTTCTAGACAAAGGTTCCCCTATCAGTTACGGAACCATAGCCATTGGAATCAGCTCATTTGCTGATGTGGATAAGAAGATATGGGCATAATACGAAAACATGTCAGCACAGACGTCATTGCACATCAGCCAACTTGATGGTCGATTTCGCTAGGGAAAACGACTCCGTTTTAAGAAGTGTAAAACATGAAAAAGATAGATATGCCTCTTAGCTTTGCATGGCTACAAATTTCAGCCTTATTGCTTCAGTGAAACTCGAGATATAGCTGATATGGCAAAAGGTGTCGGAACTGAAACTGAACTGGATTTGCCCTTAATTCTAGTAATCTGAAATCACTCAAAGAAACTTGTGAAAAACACCAAAATACATAAAATTATAAAAGATCATAAACACAATTAGACTAAACAATAATAACTCGTATTTGACACAAAACATTAATAAAACATAACTAAAAACTATATAATTATACGAGTTATCACTACCGGTCATCATTGCCAAAGAACTCACACCTTTGCAAGAAGAGAGACTTATCCGGGTGCTTAGAGAGCATAAAATAGCAATTGGTTGGACAATTGCCGATATCAAGGGAATAAGCCCCTCTATGTGCATGCACCGGATTTTGTTAGAGGAGACGTCCAAACCAACAAGAGAAGCACAAAGAAGATTGAAACCTCCTATGATTGATGCACCCAAAAGAGTGTATCTTATTTAACCTTGCACTAAAAAGATCAATTGTAAGTATAATGATTAGCAAGGGTCGAGTCATATATATACTAAATTAGGCGGTATAACCAGCCAATAAAAATATATATACTAAATTAGGCGGTATAACCAGCCAATAAAAATAAAACAAAGTTAATATACAAATTAGGCGGTATAACCAGCCAATAAAAATAAATATACTTTTAAAAATAAGCAAACTATAAAAGTAAGAAAACAAGTAAGTAAGAAGAATCAAATATGAAAAATATGGTTAAGGTTTCATTCTCCACCACTAGACATCATTAAGAATCAATTTCAGATCTATCAATATCAACCAACTATCAAAGTTAACAACCGTAGATAACAACAAGCTCTGTTATCCCAATCTTTCCTTAGTTTGTCGTTAAATAGAACAAGCTCTCTATTTAATCTCTAACCATTAAACAACCTAGAATAAGCTCTCTAAATTCAATTTAATGGCAGCTTTATGATGAGAAAGATAGGTTGATCTAAGCAACAAACACATAAGCTCGGATTGTTCAACTTAGGTTATGTTCCACTTTGCAATTATTGAAAACTTGACCATAATCATTAATCACAAATTGCCACTTATGAATAGGAAATCAAGACAATTACACGGATCAAGACTCCTAGACTAGCAATAGATAATTATCAAGATCTATCTAGTTGTACACCTAAATAAATCAAGACAACATCATGAACAATTCTTGTAGAAGAACATAAGCAACTTTGATAGAAAATTAATGATAGATAGAATCTGAAAATCAATCACAAAACATGTCTAGGGCTTTGAAATCACCCTTAACCAAATAGAAGTTTAGCCTAGCATAGGCATTGTAAACATAAACATAAAATTAAAGAGAATCTAAGAAGGAAATAAAATAAAGAAAGAAGAAGAAGAAAATAAAGAAAAAGAAAACTAGAGAAAAGAAAGAAGAAGAAAACTTAGAGAATTTTATTACAATGGGTAATATCCTACCAATGTACAATGCCTCATACAATCATCCAAGGCCCTCTATTTATACAAATTTTGGAGGACTAAATGACAGGAGACAAGCTTTACAAATTTCAAAGGTAGGTATAATAGGTGGGTGCATTTTTCTAACAATTTTCGTCATATTGTATGACAATTTTGATCAGCCAACTTGATGGTCGATTTTGTCAATATTGAAAGCTTGATCTGATCACATGGTCTTCTAGAAAAATGTTCCCCTATCAGTTAGTGATCCATAGCCGTTGGAATCAGCTCATTTGCTGATGTGGATCAGAAGATATGGGCAAAATACCAAAACAGGTCAGCACAGACGTCATTACACATCAGCCAACTTGATGGTCGATTTCGCTAGGGAAAACGACTCCGTTTCAAGAAGTGTAAAACATGAAAAAGTTAGATATGCCTCTTAACTTTGCACGGTTAAAATTTCAGCCTTATTGCTTCAGTGAAACTCCAGATATAGCTGATATGGCAAAAGGTGTCGGAACTGGAACTGAACTGAATTTGCCCTTAATTGTTGATTTAACCTAGTAATCTGAAATCACTCAAAGAAACTCGTAAAAAAACACCAAATTACATAAAAATATAAAAGATCATAAACACAATTAGACTAAGCAATAATAACTCGTATTTGACACAAAACAATAATAAAACATAACTAAAAACTATATAATTATACGAGTTATCAATGATGGAGGTTGTGAAAAAGGAGATACTGAAGCTCCTAGATGTTGGAATGATCTATCCTATCTCGGATAGCAAATGGGTGAGCCCGGTCCAAGTAGTTCCAAAGAAATCAGGTGTAACGGTGGTAACAAATAATGAGAATGAACTTGTTCCTACTAGGATTCAAACAGGGTGGCGAGTTTGTATTGATTATCGAAAACTTAATTCCACAACTCGCAAAGACCACTTTCCTTTACCTTTTATTGATCAAATGCTTGAAAGGTTAGCTGGCCATTCTCATTATTGTTTTCTTGATGGTTTTTCAGGTTATAATCAGATTTCCATTGCTCCGGAGGACCAAGAGAAAACAACATTCACATGTCCATTTGGTACTTTTGCATACCGGCGTATGCCATTTGGTCTTTGTAATGCACCAGCTACATTCCAAAGGTGTATGGTTAGCATATTTTCAGATTATGTAGAGAACATCATAGAAGTGTTTATGGATGATTTTAGTGTCTATGGTGATTCTTTTGATTGATGTCTAGAGAACCTTACACTTGTACTTGAAAGATGCATGGAAACTAATCTAGAGGGATAGAGGTTGATAAATCTAAAATAGATATTATGCATTCTTTACCACCTCCCAAAAATGTGAGCGAGGTTCGTTCTTTTCTTGGACATGCAGGTTTCTACAGGAGATTTATCAAAGACTTCTCAAAGATCACATTACCTCTTTGCAAGCTACTACAAAAAGATGGGGTTTCCCACTTTGATTATAAATGCAAAGAGGCGTTTGAAACATTGAAGGGACTCTTGATATCAGCTCCTATCATGCAACCACCAGATTGGAATATACCTTTTGAAATCATGTGTGATGCTAGTGACTATGCCATTGGAGCTGTTTTGGGCCAACGGGTTGGCAAAGCCTCACATGCCATTTATTATGCCTCCCGAACTCTTAATGATGCTCTATTGAACTATTCCACTACTGAAAAAGAACTTTTGGCTGTTGTATTTGCTTTAGAAAAATTTCGATCTTATTTAATTGGTACTAAAGTAATTGTATTTTCTGACCATGCAGCCCTTAGGTACTTACTCACTAAAAAGGAGGCCAAACCAAGGATGATTAGATGGATACTTCTCTTACAAGAGTTTGATTTGAAGATAAAAGATAAGAGAGGTAGTGACAACTTGGTTGCGGACCATCTTAGCCGTTTAGTTCATGAAGAGGATGCACTACCCTTGAATGAGAACTTTCCGGATGAGCAACTTGTTTTAATAAGTACAACAACTCCTTGGTATGCTGATATTGTTAATTACTTAGTTACCAAGAAGTTGCCACAAGAGTTGACACAAGCTCAAAGAAATAAGATCAAGAGTGATGCCAAATACAATAAATGGGATGATCCTTACCTTTGGAAGCATTGCTCCGATCAGATTATAAGAAGGTGTGTTCTCGAAACTGAATTTCAATCTATTCTCACCTTTTGTCACTCTTATGCATGTGGAGGACACTTTGGATCCAAAAGAACAGCCATGAAAGTTCTTGATTCTGGATTTTATTGGCCTACTATATTCAAAGATGCATACCTCTTTTGCAAGTCATGTGATCGTTGCCAAAGAACAGGTAACTTAGGTGCTAGAAATCAAATGCCTCAAACTCCAATACTTATTGTTGAAATGTTTGATGTATGGGGCATGGATTTCATGGGACCTTTTCCTTCTTCTTTTGGTAATCTTTATATTTTACTTGCCGTTGATTATGTTTCGAAGTGGGTGGAAGCAAAAGCCACTAGGACTAATGACTCTAAAGTTGTTTCAGATTTTGTCAAGACTAACATCTTTGCTAGGTTTGGAACACCAAAGGCCATAATCAGCGATAGAGGTACTCACTTTTGCAATAGGACTATGGAAGCACTTTTGAGAAAGTATAACATCACACACAAGGTTTCCACCTCATACCATCCTCAAACTAGTGGGCAAGCTGAATTGTCAAATCGAGAAGTTAAGTCCATCCTTGAAAAGACAGTTAACCCAAATATAAAAGATTGGAGTTCACGACTTGATGATGCACTTTGGGCTTATAGGACAGCATATAAGACACCCATTGGTATGTCTCCTTATCGACTTGTTTATGGTAAGCCTTGTCATCTTCCGGTTGAGTTGGAACATAAATCATATTGGGCTATCAAACAATGCAACATGGAGATGGATGAGACAAGTAAGCAAAGAAAACTTGACCTACAAGAATTAGAGGAGATAAGGAATGATGCCTATGAGAATTCTAGGATTTACAAGGAAAAGACTAAGGCATTCCATGACAAGATGATATCAAGAAAGGACTTTGTTGTTGGACAAAAAGTTCTTCTCTTCCATTCACGCCTTAAGTTATTTCCAGGTAAGTTACGTTCTCGTTGGGTTGGACCTTTTGTTATTATTACTAATGTATTTCCTCATGGTGCAGTTGAAATCCAAAGCCGAAAAACAGATAAGGCATTCAAAGTGAATGGTCATAGATTGAAGCCTTACTATGAGAACTTTCCAATACAAGATGTGGAGGAGTTACCACTTTTTGAGCCGAATTATGTTGAATAATAATGGCATGGGTCTAAGTCAGGCTGAGGACAATAAACCAAACGCTTCTTGGGAGGCAACCCAAAAGGATGGAGAGCATTTATTATATCAGATTTGCATATTCCTTACTCTGCATCATTCTATCTTTTATTCTTTTTCTTTTGTTTTGTTTAATAGTTCTTTTCTCTTACATATAATTCTTGCATTGGGGATAGTAGCATTACATTGAGGACAATGTAAAAATTAAGTGTGTAGGGAAAAATTTAGGATTTTCTTTATTGTGTTTTGTTTTTTATTCTTTTTATGTTGTTTTTAGTGTGTTTTAGTTACTTTCAATACTATGATGAGATTTGAATTGCATAAGTCTAAAACAGATTTATTAGTGAGAAGATTTTCATAAGAATTGAGCTTGATATCAACTTTTTTATGGGCCAATGTTAATATGATATGTTGATTGAGAAAGAAGCATGTTTAGACTTAAATCTGACTTGTATAATCATCCTTGTGAGTTTTCGAGCCTATATGATTGATGCATTATACATATCAATCTAATTTCTCTCTTGAGTGCTCTTATGATTACAAGATTCTCTAGAACTTGCTTTAAACCTTGTTGAGACTATATTGATGCATGTGACAACATGAATGTAATAGAGGCATTAGGATTTTTAACTAGGGCCAAACAGCCATCCCTTATTGATGTTGCAAGAGAACATCCCCCTTAGTGAACCAATTTGAGCCTACAATGAATAAGCTATTTCTTTGGTAACTATAACTTGTCCCTAACCTAAATATACTTATTTATATCCTTACCCTTGTTCTAAAGATGAATTAGCATGTTTTGAGACATATTGCAAAGACAAGGAAGATCTATTCAAATTTTGGGTTAGAAACAAGAAATAAGTGTGGGGGAGGAGAAAGGCAAAAGTCAAGAGAAAAATAGAGGGAATATTGCCAAATACATTCCCATGTGAAAAAAAAATTGAATAATCTCTTGAACTTCTAGTTAAAGAAAAGAAAAAGATGTTCGAAAGTTGTTTAGAATGAAGAAAAGGCCCAACGTGAATATTCGGCCTATGTGATTATGTACTCGTAAAGAGTTTTGAGAAGTTTCTTTGTATGAATCTTATTATGTCTCTAAACTCTATAAAATCTTTGGAACTTTTGTAATATCCTTTATCTTTTATTCTTTAGCCACATTATTACCCCTTGGCCCCATTATAACCTTGCATAAAGACCTCTTGATTCATGAAGTTGCATGATCTAAGTAGTGGATAATAGGTGGACAAGCAAGCATATGGTAGAAACTGTTTTCATGAGATTGATTGAGTGTAAACACTTCACCACTACTTTAAAGAGTGAAAATCATGAGGGTATCCCATTTGAGAAGTTGAGATTAAGTTTGAACATGCACTATTTTGATTGAGATATGTTATGTTAATTTTAGCTTAACTTAAACCATTTACTATCAAGCATGATTTTTTGTGAAACTCTTTAAGCTATAGATTAGTTTATAAGACTTGTTCAATGATTATTTATAAGTTGTATTGAAAGTGAACTAGATTCGATTCTCTTACCTTGTGTCTATTTGATTTTGCTCGAGGACTAGCAAAAGATTAAGTGTGGGGGAATTTGATAAGTGCTTAATTTCATACATTTTCCTATTTAATTTCTTTATACTTTGTGCTTTGATTCTTACTTCCTTGACATTTTACTAGGTTTTTATGCTTAGTAGGTATTTTGGAGGAGATGAAGTCAAAACATGTCAATTAGGATGTTAAAGAGCTTACAAAATCACAATCACAAGATGGAAAAAGAGTTGTGAGTCAAAAAGATCAAATTCTTGGTGCAAAGCAAGAAGACAGATTTGACCTCCGGAGCTTGTTGCAAAGAAAACATGATGTTAGACTCTTTATTTGAAGAAACTTCCTTCTTGACTTTTGAAGCTTACTTGATTAGCTTTACAACGATATATTATGGGCCCAAATCGGATAAGAAATGAGCATTCAAAATAGCGCTAGACGATCTCCCTAAAGAACCCTGCGGCCAGAAAAACCCTAACCGCAAATCTGAAAAAAAAAAAAAAGGCAAAAACGTGATTTTTGCACCTCCAGGCTTACTTGTGCGGCAAGGACTCATTCTCAGGGTTTTAAAGCTCTATAAATACCATCTTTTGAGCCACAAACTAGACATCTTTTGAGGAGACTCAAAGGATCATCATTCTTCTTCTTCTTCTTCTTCTTCTTCTACTCCATTCTTTTATTTTCTTTTTAGTTTTATGTATATATTATCTATGTCTATGCTAGGCTAAACTTTTATTTGGTTAAGGGTGATTTCAAAGCCCTAGACATGTTTTGCAATTGATTTTCAGAATCTATCTATCATTGTTTTCTATCAATGTTGCTTATGTTCTTCCATTAAAATTGTTCATGATGATGTTTTGATTTGTTTAGGTGGCCAACTAGATAAATCTTGATAATTGTCTAATGCTAGTTTAGGAGTCTTGATCCGTGTAATTGTCTTGATTTCCTATTCATAAGTGGCAATTTGTGATTAATGATTATGGTCAAGTTTTCAATAATTGCAAAGTGGAACATAACCTAAGTTAAACAATCCAAGCTTATGTGTTTGTTGCTTAGATCAACCTATCTTTCTCATCATAAAGCTGCTATTAATTTGAACTTAGAGAGCTTATTCTAGGTTGTTTGATAGTTAGAGATTAAATAGAGAGCTTGTTCTATTTAATGACAAACTAAGGAAAGATTGGGGTAACAGAGCTTGTTGTTATCTACGGTTGTTTCTTCAAATAAAGAATCTACCATCATGTTTTCCTTACAACAAGCTCCCGAGGTCAAATTTGCCTGATTGCTTTTCAATCAGAAATTGATATTTTTGACTCCCAAGTCTTCTTCCATCTTGTGATTATGATTTTGTAAGCTCTTTACCATCATTATTTACATCTTTTGACTTCATTCTCCTTATTGTTCCTAAAATTCAAAAACATAATATAATTAAACAAGATAAAGATTGAAAACATAACAAAAACTAAAGGTAGAAAGGCATAAAATGTATATTTTATGAGCTTATCATATTCTTATGTTATTAGTTATTTTCTCTTACACATGATTCTTTCATTTGGGTTAATAGACTTACATTGAGGACAATATAAGAATTAAGTGTGGGGGGAATGATTTAGGATTTCTTTTACTTTTGTCTACTATTTTTTTATGAGTCTTTATTATTATTATTAGTGTGTTTTGGTTCCTTTTTAATACAATGATGAGATATGAATTGCATAGGTCTAAATTGGTTATTAGTGAGAAGATTTTCATGAGAATTAAGCTTGATACTAATTTTTATGAGCCAATGTTGATATGATATGTTGATTGAGAAAGAAGCATGTTTAGACTTAAAATTGACTTGTATAATCATCCTTGTGAGTTTTGAGCCTATATGATTGATGCATTATACATATCAATCTAATTTCTTTCTTAAGTGCTCTTATGATTACATGATTCTCTAGAACTTGCTTTACACCGTTTGAGACTATATTGATACATGTGATAACATGAATATGATAGAGGCATTAAGATTATAACCATAGCCAAACAGCCATCCATTATTAATGTTCTAAGAGAATATCCCACTAGTGAGCCAATTTGAGCCTACATTAAATATGCTATTTTATTGGTAACCACAACTTACACCTAGCCTAAATATACTTATATCCTTACCCTTGTTCTAAAGATGGATTATATATTTTGAGACATATTGCAAAAAACAAGGAATATTTTTAGTTGAAAATTTGGGTTGGAAACAAAAGATAAGTGTGGGGGAAGAAAAGAAAAGAAAAAGTCAAGAGAAAAAGAAAGGGATCATTCTCAAATACATTCCCATATTAAAAAAAAAAATCTTCTCTTGAACTTCTAGTTAAAGTAAAAAAAAAGATGTTACAAAGTTGGTTAGAATGAAGCAAAGGCTCAACAATATTTAGCCTATGTTATTATGTGCTTTATAAGAGTTTTGAGAAGTTTTATTTGTATGATCTTATTATGTCTCTAAACTCTATGAACTCTTTGGAACCTTTGTGACATCTTTATCCTTTTGTTCTTTAACCACATTATAACCCTTTGGCCCCATTACAACCTTGAATAAAGACCTCTTGATTTATGAAGTTGTATGATCTAAATAGTGGAGAATAGGTGGACAAGCAAGCATATGGTAGAAGTGTTTTCATGAGATTGATTGAGTGTAAACAATTTACCACTACTTTAAAGAGTGAAAATCAGGAGAGTATCCCATGTGAGAAGTTGAGATTATGTTTGAATATGCACTATTTTGATTGATGTATGTCAAGTTAATATTGGCTTAACTCAAACTATTTACATTCAAGCAAGATTTTTTGTGAATTTCTTTAAGCTATTGATTAGTTTATAAGACTTGTCCAATGATTATCTCTAATTTATATTGGAAGGATTAGTTATAATTATTATTATTATTTTTAGTTTTTCTTATGTCTTCAATGTTTGTGGGTACCGTCCTAGTAAACCCTCACGAGACTAAACTCGTCCACTAGGGACACCTAGGGGTTTAAAGGCTTGTGTCACATGCTAAGTGCCACCGTGATTCCTACGAAAGTGGATTAGATTAGATTTTCTTATTTTATTTTTATTTTGTTTTGCTCGAGGACTAGCAAAAAGCTAAGTGTGGGGGTATTTGATAATCTCATAAAATATACATTTTATGCCTTTCTACCTTTAGTTTTTGTTATGTTTTCGATCTTTATCTTGTTTACTTATAATATGTTTTTGAATTTTAGGTACAATAAGGAGAGTGAAGTCAAAATATGTCAATAATGATGGTAAAGAGCTAACAAAATCATAATCACAAGATGGAAGAAGACTTGGGAGTCAAAAATATCAATTTCTGGTTGAAAAGCAATCAGGCAGATTTGACCTCTGGAGCTTGTTGTAAGGAAAACATGATGTTAGATTCTTTATTTGAAGAAACGTCCTTCTTGACTTTTGAAACTGACTTGATTATCTTTCCAACAATCTATTATGGGCTCAAATAGGATAAGAAATGGGCATTCAAAATGGCGCTAGAAGATCTCCCTAAAGAACCCTGCTGCCAGAAAAACCCTAATCACAAATCTGAAAAAAAGGCAAAAACGTGATTTTCGCACCTCCAGGCTTACTTGTGCGGCAATGACTTATTCTCAGGGTTTTAAAGCTCTATAATTACCATCTTTTGAGCCACAAACTAGACATCTTTTGAGGAGACTCAAAGGATCATCATTCTTCTTCTTCTTCTTCTTCATTCTTTTATTTTCTTTTTAGTTTTATGTATATATTATCTATTCCTATGCTAGGCTAAACTTCTATTTGGTTAAGGGTGATTTCAAAGCCGTAGACATGTTTTGTAATTGATTTTTAGATTCTATCTATCATTAATTTTCTATCAAAGTTGCTTATGTTCTTCTACAAGAATTGTTTATGATGTTGTCTTGATTTATTTAGGTGTACAACTAGATAGATCTTGATAATTATCTATTGCTAGTTTAGGAGTCTTGATCCATGTAATTGTCTTGATTTCCTATTCATAAGTGGCAATTTGTGATTAATGATTATGGTCAAGTTTTCGATAATTGCAAAGTGGAACATAACCTAAGATGAACAATCCGAGCTTATGTGTTTGTTGCTTAGATCAACCTATCTTTCTCATCATAAAGCTTCCATTAAATTGAATTTAGAGAGCTTATTCTAGGTTGTTTGATGGTTAGAGATTAAATAGAGAGCTTATTCTATTTAACGACAAACTAAGGAAAGATTGGGGTAACAGAGCTTATTGTTATCTACGGTTGTTAACTTTGATAGTTGGTTGATACTGATAGATCTGAAATTGATTCTTAATGATGTCTAGTGGTGGAGAATGAAACCTTAACCATATTTCTCTCATATTTGAATTCTTATTTCTTACTTGCATCTTACTTTTCTTGTTTGCTTATTTTTAAAACTATTTCAAAACCCCCTTTTCTTTTGTTTTCTTTGAACCTAAGTTATAAACTAATAACTCATAGATTAAAACCCAATCCCTGAGGACTCGACCCTTGCTAATCACTATACTCTACAATTGATTTTGTTTAAGTGCAAGGTTAAACAAGATACACTCTTTTGGATGCATCAGTATACACAAGTAGAAGGTATTGATTATAAAGATACTTTCTCACCTGTTGTAAAATTCAACTCCATCAGGTTGATACTAGCTATTGTTGCTAATCTTGACTTGGAATTACATCAAATGGATGTTAAAACTGCCTTCCTCAATGGTGATTCGAGTGAAGAGATCTACATGAAATAACCAGAAGGTTTCATAGTAGAAGGTAATACAAGGTATGTCGACTAAAGAAGTCGATATATGGTCTTAAATAAGCTTCAAGACAATGGTATTTGAAGTTCCATGAATCTGTCTTGAACTTTGGTTTCAAGATGATGGATTAAGGCCGTTGTGTTTATGTCTTAAATTCCAAGAACAAGTTTATGATTATGTCATAATATGTTGATGATATACTGTTAGCTAGTAATGATTTGAGTTTTGTGAAAACCATTAAGACATGGTTGTCTTCCACCTTTGATATGAAGGATATGGGAGAAGTGGCTTACACTCTTGGAGTTAAGATTCTAAGAGATAGGTCGAAAAGGTTGTTAGCGTTGTCTCAACAACCTTATATCAATAAGATTCTTGAACGCTATAATATGCACAACTCAAAGCCTATGAATACTTCTACTGCTCACAATTGCAAAATTGGTGAAGCAATGTGTCCACAAAGTCTTGAAGAGAAGGAAGAAATGAAAAGAGTTCCATATATAAATGCCATTGGAAGTCTAATGTATGCCATGTTATGTACTAGGCAGGACATTAGCCAAGCGGTTGGTTTGGTAGCTAGGTATTCCTTACGGGCATATACTTCTAATGGTTGATAATTCCATATGGGAATTATATAGACTTGTTAATTCAAGTGGGAGTCCATTGAGGGGAAGTCCACAATTAAATAATTTAAGTGGGAGTTGACAAACCCATGTTGTGAAGTAAATCATTTAAGTGGAGATAATACCGTAGCACATGCGCATATCATGTGTGTATAAGATGACCAAAAAGAAAACAAGGAGTGATCCCTGTCTCCTTGTGATGTGAGTTTCTTTGATCGAAATAAGTTTTGATCATATTTGTTGCTCTAAGTGACTATTGACTAAAATTTGATGATTTGAAAGTATGGGGTTTACTTTGATGGGATCTCCTATGACTATGGTAAATTCGGTCTGTTGGAACCTTATTGGGTAAGTGCATAGTTTTAGATTATTAGATAGTTAGTGCAAAAGGAAATATATTGTTAAGATACATATGGCATTTATACTTGAAAGATGCGCGCATATTACTTTGTGTAATATAAATGAGTTCAAGTATAAGAATGTCTTGAAAAACAAGTGCACTTGGTGTTTTGTACGTTTCATGAGTTTGAAATGTGTTCTCAAGTCACATGAAAGGGATTGAAAGTAGCCAAACTATGTCTCGACAGGTCTTAGAGCACATGAGGCATGGTTAATGATATATGGATCATTAACGTAAATAACTTAAGAGTTATTATTATTTGATATCTAAGATAAGTCATGGATATGTTATATGCATTGAGTACTTAACAGTTGCATATTGAGATGAATTCCCTTGAAAGCCTAGGGTCACACGACCTACTTGCATATGTTATTCCAATTTTTGAATGCTTTGCCTTGGTAATGTCTTTGGTCTGAATATGTGTGGATGATAGCATCAAGTACATAATGTGCGAGTGGGAGCTGCTGAATGTATTTGGACCTAAGTGAACAAATAAACCAAGTACGCACAAGATTAACTTGATATGAATGATGTATGATGATGGTAAACTAGCAAGGAGATGAGATAAGCTTATGGAAGCTCATAAGGAGCTCAAAGTGAAAGCTTACTCAGCTCATGTCAGCTCAAGGTAGCTGGACACCAGCTAGCTCAGCTCAAGGAGCTGGACACCAACTCAATCAGCTAGATGTAGCTGAAGGGTAGCTAGGTGAGTGACACTCTGTGAGGTGGAGTGACACTAGTTAGTGGTAGCTAGGTGGCCTAGATGATGTGGCACATAGGTGTGACACATCAGCACCATCATGCACAAGTGTCACCAATGGGATTGTGACATGTGACATCATACATCATGTGGCTGCCTCATGGACCGAAACAACATGGTGTTTCGAGTAAGAGAGGTTGTCTCCTAATAGCCAAATGGTTGTAATCATTTGGAAGAGATTGGTTCTGTTGACCAAACCATTATGTCCAAATGAAGGATGCTGACCTTGAAAGGGTTGTATCCGTTAACCCTTTCATGAAGCAGCCTTTGAAGGCTATAAATAGGAGAGAATTTGGGCCAAATCAAGGAAGCAATGCAAGGAGAAGACTTGGGCAGAATCTACAATTCTTTTAAGCAAGGTCAAGACATTCATGATGGGCTTGAATGGAAAAGAACCAGCTTTGGTCTATGTGATCCAAGCTTTACAAGTGGCGGCATAAAAGGGAATTGAAGTGGGTCTCACTTTGTTCATTAAATGACATGGAAATGGTGGAGACCAATTCATTAAACTATGTGGCGCCTATTAAATGAGTATTTGGGCTTGTGTTAAGTTTTTATTTAGTTTAGACTTTTGGTCCTCACTTGTGTAACATGTCCAATAAGCTTGTGGGGACTATGCTCATTAAACAATTGGACATCTTTTAAATTTAATTAGGATTGGGGTTGAGGTTGTTCAGTCCATAGTAAAGTTTTCATTTAATTATGTAAGTAGAAGCCTTGGCTGGCAAGGAGTTTCATTTGTACTACGAGATCTTAGGCTAATTGAATTAGGGTTAGTAGGGAGGCTATAAATACCTTTGTTTAGCCATCTACTTTAGCAACCATTTATAATCTATTGAGTTTAAATTTATCCAAAGTGAGTGTTTCACTCTTTTTAGTTCTTGACAGAACTAGCGAACTTATCAAAGCATTCCTTTCTTTGTGGCGTTCTTCCTATCAAACTTAGGTTTTAAAAACAAGTGTTCTTGGGATTTAGTTAGCTTAGCTAATCAAGGATCTTTAATCCAAGATTTCTACGGGTTTAAATTCCATTGCCTGAATCTTGACTTTCTTGGGATTAGGATATTTCAATTTGTTAGTGGGTTCAAGGGTTTAACTCCTAGGGTTCACATCAGTTGGTATCAGAGCAGAGAGGCTATAAATACCCTTGTTTAGCCATCTACTTCAGTAACCATTATTAATCTATTGAGTTTGAATTTATTCAAAGTGAGTGTTTAACTCTTTTTAGTTCTTGAAAGAAATTAGAACTTATCAAAGAATTCTTCTTTGTGGTGTTCAACACCTTCAAACTTAAGTTCTAGAAACAAGTGTTCCTGGGGTTTAGTTAGCTTAGTTAATCTAGGTTCTTTCAAATAAGATTTCTACTGGTTTAACTTCCATTGCCTGAATCTTGCCTTTCTTGGGGTTAGGGTATTTCAAAGAAATAAAGATGGCTAAAAATAAAAACACAAGAGATGAGCCACTAGTGGAAAAGGAGACAATTCCTGCCAAGGGAAACAAAAAATTTGACAATTTTTCTGATGCAAAGGAGAGAGAGTTTTTTATTCCTGATGCTCCTAACCAATCTCTTCCTATTTTTCCTGTTTCTTTGCTGAAGAGGATTTATTTTCGGAGGAGTTGCAGGATGGGTTGCCACCCATAAGCGGCATTGTGCATCACCTTGATTTAGTACCTAGCGCCGTCATTCTTACACACAAGGCTAAGATTCGAGGGCGAATCTTTTCGAGGAAAGAGGGAATGATAGGATCCAAGATGGCCCAATCCCATGCCAATTTCTATATGGGCCAAGATCCAAGAAGATCTAGGAAACATGGCAAGAATGGGTGCAATTCACTTGGGCCATGTTGCAAGTTATTCAAGAAAGGCTTCAACATGCAAGATGGGCTTGCATCCAAGTTTGGTCAATGTGACTCAAGAACACAAGGTGGCACATTAAAAGGGCTTATTTTAAGTCTTGTAATTACTTAGGCTGATAACTCGTATAATTATATAGTTTTTAGTTATGTTTTATTATTGTTTTGTGTCAAATACGAGTTATTATTGCTTAGCCTAATTGTGTTTATGATCGTTTATATTTTTATGTAATTTGGTGTTTTTCACGAGTTTCTTTGAGTGATTTCAGATTACTAGGTTAAATCAAGAATTAAGGGCAAATCCAGTTCAGTTCCAGTTCCGACACCTTTTGCCATATCAGCTATATCTGGAGTTTCACTGAAGCATTAAGGCTGAAACTTTTACAGTGCAAAGTTAAGACGCATATCTATCTTTTTCATGCTTTACACTTCTTGAAACGGAGTCGTTTTCCCTAGCGAAATCAACCATCAAGTTGGCTGATGTGCAATGACGTCTATGCTGACCAGTTTTGGTATTTTGACCATATCTTCTGATCCACATCAGAAAATGAGCTGATTCCAACGGCTATGGATCACAAACTAAAAGGGGAACATTTTTCTAGAAGACCATTTGATCAGATCAAGCCTCCAACATTGACAAAATCAACCATCAAGCTGGCTGATCAGAATTGTCATACAATATGACGAAAATTGTTAGAAAAATGCACCCACCTATTATACCTACCTTTGAAATTTATAAAGCTTGTCTCTTGTCATTTAGCTCTCCAAAATTTGTATAAATAGAGGGCCTTGGATGATTGTAAGAGACATGGTAGATTGGTAGGATATTAGCCATTATAATAAAATTCTCTAAGTTTTCTTCTTTCCTTTCTCTAGTTTTCTTTTTCTTTATTTCTTCTTCTTCTTTCTTTCTTTTATTTCCTTCTTAGATTCTCTTTAATTTTATGTTTATGTTTACAATGCCTATGCTAGGTTAAACTTCTATTTGGTTAAGGATGATTTCAAAGCCCTAGACATGTTTTGTGATTGATTTTCAGATTCTATCTATCATTAATTTTCTATCAAAGTTGCTGATAACTCGTATAATTATATAGTTTTTAGTTATGTTTTATTAATGTTTTGTGTCAAATACGAGTTATTATTGTTTAGTCTAATTGTGTTTATGATCTTTTATATTTTTATGTATTTTGGTGTTTTTCACAAGTTTCTTTGAGTGATTTCAGATTACTAGAATTAAGGGCAAATCCAGTTCAGTTTCAGTTCCGACACCTTTTGCCATATCAGCTATATCTCGAGTTTCACTGAAGCAATAAGGCTGAAATTTGTATCCATGCAAAGCTAAGAGGCATATCTATCTTTTTCATGTTTTACACTTCTTAAAACGGAGTCGTTTTCCCTAGCGAAATCGACCATCAAGTTGGCTGATGTGCAATGACGTCTGTGCTGACATGTTTTCGTATTATGCCCATATCTTCTTATCCACATCAGCAAATGAGCTGATTCCAACGGCTATGGTTCCATAACGGATAGGGGAACCTTTGTCTAGAAGACCATGTGATCAGATCAGGCCTCCAATATTGAAGAAATCGACCATCAAGGTGGCTGATGTGCAATGACGTCTGTGCTGACATGTTTTCGTATTTTGCCCATATCTGCTTAACCACATCAGCAAATGAGCTGCTTCCAACGGCTATGGTTCCGTAACTGATAGGGGAACCTTTTTCTAGAAGACCATGTGATCAGATCAGGCCTCCAATATTGACGAAATCGACCATCAAGTTGGCTGATCAAAATCGTCATATACCTACCTTTGAAATTTGTAAAGCTTGTCTCTTGTCATTTAGCCCTCCAAAATGTGTATAAATAGAGGGCCTTGGATGATTGTAAGGGATATATTGGAGATTGGTAGGATATTAGCCATTTTAACAAAATTTTCTAAGTTTTCTTCTTCTTTCTTTTCTCTAGTTTTCTTTTTCTTTAGAAAGAGCAAGAGGTTGGATAATTAATATTCTTCTTCTTCTTCTTTCTTTCTTTTATTTTCTTCTTAGATTCTATTTAATTTTATGTTTATAATGCCTATTCTAGGCTAAACTTCTATTTGGTTAAGGGTGATTTCAAAGCCCTAGACATGTTTTGTGATTGATTTTCAGATTCTATCTATCATTAATTTTCTATCAAAGTTGCTTATGTTCTTCTACAAGAATTGTTCATGATGTTGTCTTGATTTATTTAGGTGTACAACTAGATAGATCTTGATAATTATCTATTGCTAGTTTAGGAGTCTTGATCCGTGTAATTGTCTTGATTTCCTATTCATAAGTGGCAATTTGTGATTAATGATTATGGTCAAGTTTTCAATAATTGCAAAGTGGAACATAACCTAAGTTGAACAATCCGAGCTTATGTGTTTGTTGCTTAGATCAACCTATCTTTCTCATCATAAAGCTGCCATTAAATTGAATTTAGAGAGCTTATTCTAGGTTGTTTAATGGTTAGAGATTAAATAGAGAGCTTGTTCTATTTAACGACAAACTAAGGAAAGATTGGGGTAACAGAGCTTGTTGTTATCTACGGTTGTTAACTTTGATAGTTGGTTGATAATGATAGATCTGAAATTGATTCTTAATGATGTCTAGTGGTGGAGAATGAAACCTTAACCATATTTTTCATATTTGATTCTTCTTACTTACTTGTTTTCTTACTTTTAGTTTGCTTATTTTTAAAAGTATATTTATTTTTATTGGCTGGTTATACCGCCTAATTTGTATATTAACTTTGTTTTATTTTTATTGGCTGGTTATACCGCCTAATTTAGTATATATATTTTCATTGGCTGGTTATACCACCTAATTTAGTTTATATATTTTTATTGGCTGGTTATACCGCCTTGCATCTTATTCTTATTATTTACTTTAGTTTAAATCTGGCTTCAAAAACCCCTTTTCTTTTATTGTTCTTGAATTTAAGTTTTAAACTATTAACTTATAAACTAAAACCCAATCCCTGAGGACTCGACCCTTGCTAACTACTATACTTACAATTTATCTTTTTAGTGCAAGGTTAAATAAGATACACTCTTTTGGGTGCATCAAGTTTTTGGCGCCGTTGCCGGGGATTGCTTTCTTTAGTTTATTAGTTTATTGGTTTATTCATATTTTCTGTTCTAATTATTTACTTTCTTATTTTTTTTATTAGTGAATGTTCCAAGCTCCCGAAAAAGACTTACGACTTAGAAAAATTCGGGAATTTATAACTTCTCACCAACAACCAATCGAGGAGTTGATCCAAAACATCCAAGAGAAGCAAGGAGAGATGGCAGCAGCTGACAACCGAACTCTCTAGGAGCTAGCCGCTCCGGACTTGGGTCAACAACCATTATGCATTGAATATGCTAATCTTGAGGTAGCTTTTGAATTAAAATCTGGTTTGATTCACCTTCTCCCAACTTTTCATGGTTTTGCAGGAGAGGATCCAAATAAGCACCTCAAGGAATTCCATGTAGTTTGCTCAAGCATGAGACCAACAGGGGTCACGGAAGAGCAAGTTAAGTTGAGAGCCTTCCCATTCTCTCTAGCTGATTCAGCAAAGGAATGGCTCTACTATCTACCATCCGGGACCATCACTACATGGAATGATTTGAAGAAAGCATTCTTGGAAAGGTATTTCCCAGCATCTAAGGCTGCCAACATTAGGAAAGAGATATGTGGGATTCGGCAATACAACGGAGAGTCCTTATATGAATATTGGGAGAGGTTCAAGAAACTTTGTGCATCATGTCCACACCATCAGATAAGTGAACAACTTCTCATCCAATACTTCTATGAAGGTCTCATGCCCATGGAGAGAAGTATGATAGATGCCGCTAGTGGGGGAGCTCTAGTTGATAAGACTCCCAGGGCTGCTAGAACATTAATCTCCAACATGGCAGCCAATTCTCAACAGTTCTCAATGAGACAAGATCCACCACCACAACCCAAGAGAGTTAATGAGGTAAGTATATCATCCCTTGAACAAAAATTTGATAAACTGACTTCTCTTGTTCAACAATTGGCTGTAGGTAAAATACAACAAATAAAGGCTTGTGGCATATGTTCAAACATAGGGCACCAAACTGATATGTGTCCAACACTTCAAGAGGATACCAATGAACATGTGAATGCCATGGGTGGATTTCAGAACCAATCAAGGAAATATGATCCCTACTCAAACACTTACAATCCAGGATGGAGGGATCATCCAAACTTCAATTATGGAGGGAACCAATCACAAACTATTCCTCCACCATTTGACCACAGGCCACCGGGTTTTCAGCAAAGAGTGCAACAACCATACCAAACCCGACAACAACTACCACCCACCCAAAATTCAGGTACTTCTCTTGAAGATCTTGTTAAAGCTCTTTCTACTAATACAATTCAATTTCAACAGGAAACAAAGACAAGTATTCGAAATTTGGAGACTCAAATAGGGCAATTGGCAACAACCATGAGTCAAATGCAAGCAAGGGATTCTGGGAAATTACCTTCCCAAACCATAGTGAATCCAAGAGAGAATGCCAATGCTATAAATTTAAGAAGTGGGAAACAGCTAGAGAAACCACAAAATGATAGTGCTCAAGGGGAGAACAATACCATGGCATCCTCTTCACATCCCAACGAGCCACTAAAAAAGGTAATTCCTAAACCATCCTTTCCTTCTTATATAACTCCTCCACCTTTTCCTAGCAGGTTAGCAAAGTCCAAGAAGGAGGAGCAAGAGAAGGAAATTTTGGAAACCTTCCGGAAAGTAGAGGTGAACATTCCTTTACTAGATGCTATCAAGCAAGTGCCAAGATATGCCAAGTTCCTAAAAGAGTTGTGCACATCTAAACGGAAGTTGAAATGGAATGAAAAGGTAAGTGTAGGGGAGAATGTGTCAGCTGTTCTTCAAAAGAAACTCCCACCTAAATGCAAGGATCCAGGTATGTTTACCATTCCTTGTAAGATAGGCAACACCAGGTTTGAGCGTGCTATGCTAGATCTAGGGGCATCTATTAATGTCATGCCATATTCAATTTATGCTTCATTAAATCTAGGACCATTAGAGGAAACCGGTGTTATAATACAACTTGCTGACCGTTCTAACACTTATCCAAGAGGAGTTGTAGAAGACGTTCTTGTACAGGTTAATGAATTGGTTTTTCCCGCTGACTTTTATGTTATTGAGATGGAAGATGAGATGTCTTCTAATCCCACACCTATTCTATTAGGGAGACCATTCTTGAAAACAGCAAGAACTAAAATAGATGTACATGATGGCACTTTAACTATGGAATTTGATGGTGAAATAATTCGCTTTAACATTTTTGAGGCCATGAGATATCCTAGTGATGTGCATTCTGTTTTTAATATTGATATAATTGACTCACTAGTGCAGCAAGCTTATGAGCTAGATGGTGAAGATAGTGTAGAAATAGTCCTTAGCAACCATCTCGGAATGGGGAATGCTAAACTAGCCTTGAGTGACCAGGTGGAAGGGGCACTAGAATCTTTACACTCGCTGCAACCTAAAGATGCAAGGTTTGATGTTTCATTTATTGATTTGCCTTTATCTAATGAGAAACTTCTACCTTCCATTTTGCAGGCACCAACTTTAGAGTTGAAACCACTACCGAACCACTTGAAATATTTGTTCTTAGGGGAAAAGGACACACTACCTGTCATCATTGCCAAAGAGCTCACACCTTTGCAAGAAGAGCGACTTATCCGGGTGCTTAGAGAGCATAAAACAGCAATTGGTTGGACAATTGCCGATATCAAGGGAATAAGCCCATCCATGTGCATGCACAGGATTTTGTTAGAGGAAGGGTCTAAACCAACAAGAGAAGCACAAAGGACATTGAACCCTCCTATGATGGAGGTTGTGAAAAAGGAGATACTGAAGCTCCTAGATGTTGGAGTGATCTATCCTATCTCGGATAGCAAATGGGTGAGCCTAGTCCAAGTGGTTCCAAAGAAATCAGGTGTAACGGTGGTAACAAATAATGAGAATGAACTTGTTCCTACTAGGATTCAAACAGGATGGCAAGTTTGTATTGATTATCGTAAACTTAATTCCACAACTCGCAAAGACCACTTTCCTTTACCTTTTATTGATCAAATGCTTGAAAGGTTAGCTGGCCATTCTCATTATTGTTTTCTTGATGGTTTTTCAGGTTATAATCAGATAGCCATTGCTCCGGAGGACCAAGAGAAAACAACATTCACATGTCCATTTGGTACTTTTGCATACCGGCGTATGCCATTTGGTCTTTGTAATGCACCAGCTACATTCCAAAGGTGTATGGTTAGCATATTTTCAGATTATGTAGAGAACATCATAGAAGTGTTTATGGATGATTTTAGTGTCTATGGTGATTCTTTTGATAGATGTCTAGAGAACCTTACACTTGTACTTGAAAGATGCATGGAAACTAACCTTGTTTTGAATTGGGAAAAATGTCACTTTATGGTAGAACAAGGAATAGTTTTGGGTCATGTTATTTCTTCTAGAGGGATGGAGGTTGATAAATCTAAAATAGATATTATGCATTCTTTACCACCTCCCACAAATGTGAGAGAGGTTCGTTCTTTTCTTGGACATGCAGGTTTCTATAGGAGATTTATCAAAGACTTCTCAAAGATCACATTACCTCTTTGCAAGCTACTACAAAAAGATGTGGTTTTCCACTTTGATGATAAATGCAAAGAGGCGTTTGAAACATTGAAGGGACTCTTGACATCAGCTCCTATCATGCAACCACCAGATTGGAATATACCTTTTGAAATCATGTGTGATGCTAGTGACTATGCCATTGGAGCTGTTTTGGGCCAACGGGTTGGCAAAGCCTCACATGCCATTTATTATGCCTCACGAACTCTTAATGATGCTCAATTGAACTATTCCACTACTGAAAAAGAACTTTTGGCTGTTGTATTTGCTTTAGAAAAATTTCGATCTTATTTAATTGGTACTAAAGTAATTGTATTTTCTGACCATGCAGCCCTTAGGTACTTACTCACTAAGAAGGAGGCCAAACCAAGGTTGATCAGATGGATACTTCTCTTACAAGAGTTTGATTTGGAGATAAAAGATAAGAGAGGTAGTGACAACTTGGTTGCGGACCATCTTAGCCGTTTAGTTCATGAAGATGATGCACTACCCTTGAATGAGAACTTTCCGGATGAGCAACTTCTTTTTATAAGAACAACAACTCTTTGGTATGCTGATATTGTTAATTACTTAGTTACCAAGAAGTTGCCACAAGAGTTGACACAAGCTCAAAGAAATAAGATCAAGAGTGATGCCAAATACTACATATGGGATGATCCTTACCTTTGGAAGCATTGCTCCGATCAGATTATAAGAAGGTGTGTACTCGAAACTGAATTTCAATCTATTCTCACCTTTTGTCACTCTTATGCATGTGGAGGACACTTTGGATCCAAAAGAACAGCCATGAAAGTTCTTGATTCTGGATTTTATTGGCCTACCATATTCAAAGATGCATACCTCTTTTGCAAGTCATGTGATCGTTGCCAAAGAACTGGTAACTTAGGTGCTAGAAATCAAATGCCTCAAACTCCAATACTTATTGTTGAAATTTTTGATGTATGGGGCATGGATTTCATGGGACCTTTTCCTCCTTCTTTTGGTAATCTTTATATTTTACTTGCCGTTGATTATGTTTCAAAGTGGGTGGAAGCAAAATCCACTAGGACTAATGACTCTAAAGTTGTTTCAGATTTTGTCAAGACTAACATCTTTGCTAGGTTTGGAACGCCAAAGGCTATAATCAGCGATAGAGGTACTCACTTTTGCAATAGGACTATGGAAGCACTTTTGAGGAAGTATAACATCACACACAAGGTCTCCACCTCATATCATCCTCAAACTAGTGGGCAAGCTGAAGTGTCAAACCGAGAAGTTAAGTCCATCCTTGAAAAGACAGTTAATCCAAATAGGAAGGATTGGAGTTCACGACTTGATGATGCACTTTGGGCTTATAGGACAGCATATAAGACACCCATTGGTATGTCTCCTTATCGACTTGTTTATGGTAAGCCTTGTCATCTTCCGGTTGAATTGGAACATAAATCATATTGGGCTATCAAACAATGCAACATGGAGATGGATGAGATAGGAAAGAAAAGAAAACTTGACCTACAAGAATTAGAGGAGATAAGGAATGATGCCTATCAGAATTCTAGGATTTACAAGGAAAAAACTAAGGCATTCCATGACAAGATGATATCAAGAAAAGAATTTGTTGTTGGACAAAAAGTTCTTCTCTTCCATTCACGCCTTAAGTTATATCCAGGTAAGTTACGTTCTCGTTGGGTTGGACCTTTTGTTATTACTAATGTATTTACTCATGGTGCAGTTGAAATCCAAAGCCCGAAAACAGATAAGGCATTCAAAGTGAATGGTCATAGATTGAAGCCTTACTATGAGAACTTTCCAATACAAGATGTGGAGGAGTTTCCACTTTTTGAGCCAAAGTATGTTGAATAATAATGGCATGGGTCTAAGTCAAGCTGAGGACAATAAACCAAGCGCTTCTTGGAGAGGCAACCCAAAAGGATGAAGAGCATCTATTATATCAGATTTGCATATTCCTTACTCTCCATCATTCTATCTTTTATTGTTTTTCTTTTCTTTTGTTTAATAGTTCTTTTCTCTTACATATAATTCTTGCATTGGGGGATAATAGCATTACATTGAGGACAATGTAAAAATTATGTGTGGGGGGAAGAATTTAGGATTTTATTTAGAGTGTTTTGTTTTTGAGTCTTTTTATGTTGTTTTTCTTTTTGATCCTTGTTTTGAAAATAACTAGATGTAAATATAATTTTTTTTAACCCCGGTTAAATGGCGGATAACGGTACTCCGTGATTATTTAAATCGGTTCCATCAGCTACCCACAAAACTGATATTGTATATAAATTTCTCTTCCAATTTCTCTTTCAATTTTTTTTTTCATTCTTTTTTTTCATGATGGATGATATTCTCACAAGATTGCAGAAACGATTTCCTCCTTTTCCTCGAAATATTTTACTGAAGCTTTACCAAGTTCGACTTGAAAGATTAAGAATGCTTATGCACAAAGGGATTCCTGACGACATACGTTGGATAATTGAAGCCAAGGTACGTGAAGATGAATATCTTCCTGTTTTGCATTTACCAGGTACAGGTAGAAGCACTTTTGCAAAGAAGCGACGAGCAAAGCGCATGAGTTCAAATTGCCACAAATGTGCACGATGGACGTGTAACGGTAAATGTCGTTCTATTGGGATTCCGTCCTCTAATCGAGATGATAAAATTGAATTCATTAAGGATGGACTGAGTAAGGAGAATTTGGGTAATATCCAACTTTCTCTTGAGACGCATCCTAGTGGAGACGTACAAAGAGAAATTCTTGATTTATGGCCGCAATTCCAAAGGGAATGGCAACATCTTGGGAATCTGATGTTAAAAGACCCTGTTTGCCAGCTTGTAAGAAAACTGGATGGGAAGCATATCCTCGACTCATAGAAGGCGTTTAAGCCGTTTCTGGACGTAAAACCAGAGGAAGATGTGAGCCACAATCACAACTACAATAAATGACTTCTCAGCTTTTGGTTTGATTTGCAATAACTTTATTTTGGTTTAATTTACGTGTTGTTCGATTTGTGTAACTATTCTCGTTTTTTTTTTATTTGTCTTTTACGGTTGATTTTTTTTTCTCTTTTTGATTTTCTTCCTGAAATCACGCAAAAATCTTTTGTTAGGTTAACATTTTCTTCTGACAGGTCAGATACACTTTCGGCGACATTATTACTCTTGTCTGATTCACTACTGAGTCCTCTATATATTACACCATGTACTCATTCTCTTTCAGGCACTCGAAGAAAAAAAAAATGGCAAGTACTTCATCCCAGCGCATTAAAAAAATTTGTGTCTTTGGAGGTGCTTATCCAGGAAAAAATAACATATTCGCTGATGAAGCCATAAGAGTTGGAGTAATACTTGCCCAACAAAAGATCCACTTGATTTATGGAGGCGGTAGTACGGGTTTAATGGGAGCAGTCGCTACAGCAGCACACGCCGGAGGAAGTCCAGTTCTAGGAATCGTGCCAAAACTATTCACAAGTTTTTGTGGACCTACCGTGGGTAAGGAAATACAAGTCTGGAGTGTCCCTGAACGGATAACAATCATGTACCATTCTGCCGATGCATTCATTGCTTTACCAGGAGGTCTGGGTACATTGGAAGAAATAGCTTGCGTGGCTTCTTGGTCATCTTTGGTCACAAATAAGAAACCCATTGGTTTGCTTAATATTAATGGTTATTTTAGTAATTTGCTTTTATATTTAGATAATGTTGTGGATAATGGATTCATGTTTTCAGAGGCAAGGAGAACCATAATTTCTTCTACAACCATTGAAGATTTACTTAAAAAGCTCCAAGCTTATGAGTGTTTATCTGCTACGGTTGTTTCGCAAACGCTCGGAAAAAGAAAAAGAGATATGGACGAGCAAGGAGTGGATTGCACTTTGTCTTTGTGACATTATCTAACATTTTGCTTGTTGTGTCTCAGTTATAATAAGTGGTTAGCAACCTCTGCAGGTAATATCTCCTAAATTCTCCTTTAAAATTTGACATTGGGGACAATGTCATATTTTAGTAGGGGGTAAGGGACATATTTTGCTAATTTAATAAAAAAAAAAAAAAATTTAAGAAGTATTCATTCTGAACAAGGTCTGAGTAAGGGAGACTTGAGACATACCTTGTCAGTTTGATTTCTTCTTTTCAAAAAAAAAAAAAAAAAAAAAAAAAAAAAGAGTTTGTTGTGTTTTAAGCAATTTAGAAGTATTCATTCTGAACAAGGTCTGAGTAAGGGAGACTTGAGACATACCTTGTCAGTTTGATTTTAATCTTTTTATGTTTACTTGTTAATTTTTGTTTAGTATTTTAGGATTATTTAGGTTGCATGAGTTTGTTTTGTTTTGAGTCTTAGTTGTTCCTATTCTTATGTTATTAGTTCTTTTCTCTTACACATGATTCTTTCATTTGTGTTAATAGACTTACATTGAGGACAATGTAAGAATTAAGTGTGGGGGGAATGATTTAGGATTTCTTTTATTTTTGTCTACTATTTTTTTTTTTATGAGTCTTTATTATTATTATTATTTTTAGTGTGTTTTAGTTCCTTTTTAATACAATGATGAGATATGAATTGCATAGGTCTAAACTGGTTATTAGTGAGAAGATTTTCATGAGAATTGAGCTTGATGTCAACCTTTTTATGAGCCAATGTTAATATAATATGTTGATTGAGAAAGAAGCATGTTTAGACTTAATCTGACTTGTATAATCATCCTTGTGAGCTTTTGAGCCTATAATGATTGATGCTTTATACAAATCAATCTAATTTCTTTCTTGAGTGCTCTTATGATTACAGGATTCTCTAGAACTTGCTTTAAACCGTTTGAGACTATATTGATACATGTGACAACATGAATATGATAGAGGCATTAGGATTTTTAGCCAGAGCCAAACAGCCATCCCTTATTGATGTTCCAAGAGAACACACCCTTAGTGAACCAATTTGAGCCTACATTGAATAAGCTATCTCTTTGGTAACCATAACTTGTCCCTAACCTAAATATACTTATATCTTTACCTTTGTTCCAAAGATGAATTAGCATGTTTTGAGACAAGTTGCAAAGACAAGGGATATTTTTAGTTAAAAATTTGGGTTAGAAACAAGAAATAAGTGTGGGGGGGAAAGAAAAGAAAAGTCAAGAAAAAAAAAATGAAATACTGGCAAATACATTCCTATGTAAAAAAAAAAAATATGAATCATCTCTTGAATTTGTGGAAAAAGAAAAAGATGTTACAAAGTCGTTTAGAATGAAGAAAAGGCCCAACATAAATATCCGGCCTAGGTGACTATGTACTTGTAAAGAGTTTTGAGAAGTTTCTTTGTATGATCTTTTTATGTCTCTAAACTTTATGAACTCTTTGGAACCTTTGTGATATCTTTATCCTTTTGTTCTTCAACCACATTACAAACCCCTTGGCCCCATTACAACCTTGATTAAAGACCTCTTGATTCGTGAAGTTGTATGATCTAAATAGTGGAGAATAGGTGGACAAGCAAGAATATGGTAGAACTGTTTTCATGAGATTGATTGAGTGTAAACACTTCACCACTACTTTAAAGAGTGAAAATCATGAGGGTATCCCATGTGAGAAGTTGAGATTAAATTTGAACATGCAATATTTTGATTGAGATATGTTATGCTAATATTGGCTTAACTCAAACAATTTACATTCAAGCATGATTTTTTGTGAAATTCTTTAAGCTATTGATTAGTTTATAAGACTTGTTCAAATATTGTATCTAATTTGTATTGAAAGGATTAGGAGTAAATATTTTTAGTATATGCAGTTTATTTATATTTTAGTTTTTCAATGTTTGTGGGTATCGTTCTAGTAAACCCTCACGAGACTAAACTCGTCCACTAGGGACACCTAGGGGTTTAAAGGCTTGTGTCACATGCTAAGTGCCACCGTGATTTCCTACGAAAATGGATTAGATTAGATTTTCTTATTTTATTTTTATTGAGTCGTTGCTAGGGACTAGCAACAATCTAAGTGTAGGGGTGTGATAACTCGTATAATTATATAGTTTTTAGTTATGTTTTATTAATGTTTTGTGTCAAATACGAGTTATTATTGTTTAGTCTAATTGTGTTTATGATCTTTTATATTTTTATGTATTTTGGTGTTTTTCACAAGTTTCTTTGAGTGATTTCAGATTACTAGAATTAAGGGCAAATCCAGTTCAGTTTCAGTTCCGACACCTTTTGCCATATCAGCTATATCTCGAGTTTCACTGAAGCAATAAGGCTGGAATTTGTATCCATGCAAAGCTAAGAGGCATATCTATCTTTTTCATGTTTTACACTTCTTAAAACGGAGTCGTTTTCCCTAGCGCAATCGACCATCAAGTTGGCTGATGTGCAATGACGTCTGTGCTGACATGTTTTCGTATTATGCCCATATCGTCTTATCCACATCAGCAAATGAGCTGATTCCAACGGCTATGGTTCCATAACTGATAGGGGAACCTTTGTCTAGAAGACCATGTGATCAGATCAGGCCTCCAATATTGAAGAAATCGACCATCAAGGTGGCTGATGTGCAATGACGTCTGTGCTGACATGTTTTCGTATTTTGCCCATATCTGCTTAACCACATCAGCAAATGAGCTGCTTCCAACGGCTATGGTTCCGTAACTGATAGGGGAACCTTTTTTCTAGAAGACCATGTGATCAGATCAGGCCTCCAATATTGACGAAATCGACCATCAAGTTGGCTGATCAAAATCGTCATATACCTACCTTTGAAATTTGTAAAGCTTGTCTCTTGTCATTTAGCCCTCCAAAATGTGTATAAATAGAGGGCCTTGGATGATTGTAAGAGATATATTGGAGATTGGTAGGATATTAGCCATTTTAACAAAATTCTCTAAGTTTTCTTCTTCTTTCTTTTCTCTAGTTTTCTTTTTCTTTAGAAAGAGCAAGAGGTTGGATAATTAATATTCTTCTTCTTCTTCTTTCTTTCTTTTATTTTCTTCTTAGATTCTATTTAATTTTATGTTTATAATGCCTATTCTAGGCTAAACTTCTATTTGGTTAAGGGTGATTTCAAAGCCCTAGACATGTTTTGTGATTGATTTTCAGATTCTATCTATCATTAATTTTCTATCAAAGTTGCTTATGTTCTTCTACAAGAATTGTTCATGATGTTGTCTTGATTTATTTAGGTGTACAACTAGATAGATCTTGATAATTATCTATTGCTAGTTTAGGAGTCTTGATCCGTGTAATTGTCTTGATTTCCTATTCATAAGTGGCAATTTGTGATTAATGATTATGGTCAAGTTTTCAATAATTGCAAAGTGGAACTTAACGTAAGTTGAACAATCCGAGCTTATGTGTTTGTTGCTTAGATCAACCTATCTTTCTCATCATAAAGCTGCCATTAAATTGAATTTAGAGAGCTTATTCTAGGTTGTTTAATGGTTAGAGATTAAATAGAGAGCTTGTTCTATTTAACGACAAACTAAGGAAAGATTGGGGTAACAGAGCTTGTTGTTATCTACGGTTGTTAACTTTGATAGTTGGTTGATAATGATAGATCTGAAATTGATTCTTAATGATGTCTAGTGGTGGAGAATGAAACCTTAACCATATTTTTCATATTTGATTCTTCTTACTTACTTGTTTTCTTACTTTTAGTTTGCTTATTTTTAAAAGTATATTTATTTTTATTGGCTGGTTATACCGCCTAATTTGTATATTAACTTTGTTTTATTTTTATTGGCTGGTTATACCGCCTAATTTAGTATATATATTTTCATTGGCTGGTTATACCGCCTAATTTAGTTTATATATTTTTATTGGCTGGTTATACCGCCTTGCATCTTATTCTTATTATTTACTTTAGTTTAAATCTGGCTTCAAAAACCCCTTTTCTTTTATTGTTCTTGAATTTAAGTTTTAAACTATTAACTTATAAACTAAAACCCAATCCCTGAGGACTCGACCCTTGCTAACTACTATACTTACAATTTATCTTTTTAGTGCAAGGTTAAATAAGATACACTCTTTTGGGTGCATCAGTTGCTTATGTTCTTCTACAAGAATTGTTCCTGATGTTGTCTTGATTTGTTTAGGTGTACAACTAGATAGATCTTGATAATTATCTATTGCTAGTTTAGGAGTCTTGATCCGTGTAATTGTCTTGATTTCCTATTCATAAGTGGCAATTTGTGATTAATGATTATGGTCAAGTTTTCAATAATTGCAAAGTGGAACATAACCTAAGTTGAACAATCCGAGCTTATGTGTTTGTTGCTTAGATCAACCTATCTTTCTCATCATAAAGCTGCCATTAAATTGAACTTAGAGAGCTTATTCTAGGTTGTTTGATGGTTAGAGATTAAATAGAGAGCTTGTTCTATTTAACGACAAACTAAGGAAAGATTGGGATAACAGAGCTTGTTGTTATCTACGGTTGTTAATTTTGATAGTTGGTTAATGTTGATAGATATGAAATTGATTCTTAATGATGTCTAGTGGTGGAGAATGAAACCTTAACCATATTTTTCATATTTGATTCTTCTTACTTACTTGTTTTCTTACTTTTCTTGTTTGTTTATTTTTAAAACTATTTCAAAAACCCCTTTTCTTTTGTTCTCTTTGAACGTAAGTTATAAACTAATAACTCATAGATTAAAACCCAATCCCTGAGGACTCGACCCTTGCTAATCATTATACTTACAATTGATCTTTTTAATGCAAGGTTAAATAAGATACACTCTTTTGGGTGCATCAAATTTTTGGCGCCGTTGCCGGGGATTCCTTTATTTAGTTTATTAGTTTATTGGTTTATTCTTATTTTCAGTTGTAATTAATTTTATTTTTCTTGTACATACAAGTTTTTCTTATCAAATTTTGAAAAAAAAAAAAAAAAAAAAAGAAAAAGAAAACGATGGAATTGAGCAATCTAACACTTGAAGAGTTGGTGGCATACATGAACATGGAGAATCAACAAGCCAATCTCACCTCCCAGTTCAACAATTGGCCATGGGAGGATGTCAAGGCCATCAAGTGTTCCAAGACCAACAGTATGATCATTACTCAAACACTTACCATGAGGGATGGTGGGATCATACTAATTATGGCAACTCGAAAAATTACCAAGAAGTAGATCCTTATGCCAATTACACTCATCCATCTAGCTTCAATCAATCATGGTCTCAAGAACCAGATCTTCTTCAACCACCACATATGACTCAAAACTCAGGTACTTCTTTAGAAGATCTTGTCTATTCTCTTGTTACTGATACTTTGCAATTTCAACAAGAAACAAGGGCAAGCATCCAGAGTTTGGAAAAGCAAATGAGCCAATTGGCTAGTAGTATGGTGGGATGGGTAGCACAAAGATCTGAAGAACTCCCAGCCCAAACGATGGTTAAACCAAAGGAGAATGCTACTATTGTGACCTTGAAGAATGAGGAACAAGATGAGGATGAAACAAAATTAGAGATGGATTCTATTCTTGAGGATAATGAAGCCAAAGATCCAAATAAGAGTATTTCGGCACTTGAGGTAACGTTTAAGATTCCAATTTTTACTAATGTTTCTTCTCCACCTTTTCCTAGTAGATTCGCAAAGTTCAAAGAGGAGGAACATGAACAAGACATGTTGGAAACCTTAAACAGTTTGTTTGTGGATGCCATTAAACAAGTACCAAAAGATGCACCATTCCTCAATGAGCAATGCACTACAAAGGATGATGGAATAATACTTATAATGGAGAATGCATCTACTTTTGTGCAAAGAAAGCTTCCTATCAAACGCTCAAATTTGGGAAGTTTCATGTATGAGCCTAACAAGCCTAAAAAGCCAAGAAGGGGTGTTGGTTAGGTTGGACAACTTAAATCAGTACTAATTGGGAAGGCAGTCCAATTAATGAAGAAATTACCAACCTGCCATACTCAGATTTGCTTTCTTTTCCTTTTCCTTTTATTATTTTTTTATTGTTTTTATTGTTTTTATTTTTATGTTTATTTGTTTAGTATTTTAGGATTATTTAGGTTGTATGAGTTTGTTTTGTTTTGAGTCTTAGTTATTTCTATTCTTATGTTATTAGTTCTTTTCTCTTACACATGATTCTTTCATTTGGGTTAATAGCATTATATTGAGGACAATGTAAGAATTAAGTGTGGGGGGAATGATTTAGGATTTTTTTTTTTTGTCTACTATTTTTTTTATGAGTCTTTAATATTAATATTATTATTTTTAGTGTGTTTTAGTTCCTTTTCAATACTATGATGAGATATGAATTGCATAAGTCTAAAACAGATTTATTAGTGAGAAGATTTTCATGAGAATTGAACTTGATATCAACCTTTTTATGAGCCAATGTTAATATGATATGTTGATTGAGAAAGAAGCATGTTTAGACTTAATCTGACTTGTATAATCATCCTTGTGAGTTTTTTAGCCTATAATGATTGATGCATTATACAAATCAATCTAATTTCTTTCTTGAGTGCTCTTATGATTACATGATTCTCTAGAACTTGCTTTAGACCTTGTTGAGACTATATTGATGCATGTGACAACATGAATATGATAGAGGCATTAGGATTTTTAGCCAGGGCCAAACAGCCATCCCTTATTGATGTTCCGAGAGAACACACCCTTAGTGAACCAATTTGAGCCTACATTGAATATGCTATCTCTTTGGTAACCATAACTTGTCGTTAACCTAAATATACTTATTTATATCTTTACCTTTGTTCCAAAGATGAATTAGCATGTTTTGAGACAAGTTGCAAAGACAAGGAAGATCTATTGAAAATTTGGGTTAGAAACAAGAAATAAGTGTGGGGGGGAAAGAAAAGAATAGTCAAGAGAAAAATAAATGGAATACTGGCAAATACATTCCTATGTAAAAAAAAAATATATGAATCATCTCTTGAATTTGTGAAAAAAGAAAAGATGTTACAAAGTTGTTTAGAATGAAGAAAAGGCCCAACATGAATATCCGGCCTAGGTGACTATGTACTTGTAAAGTGTTTTGGGAAGTTTCTTTGTATGATCTTATTATGTCTCTAAACTTTATGAACTCTTTGGAACCTTTGTGATATCTTTATCCTTTTGTTCTTCAACCATATTACAAACCCCTTGGCCCCATTACAACCTTGATAAAAGACCTCTTGATTCATGAAGTTGTATGATCTAAATAGTGGAGAATAGGTGGACAAGCAAGAATATGGTAGAATTGTTTTCATGAGATTGATTGAGTGTAAACACTTCACCACTACTTTAAAGAGTGAAAATCATGAGGGTATCCCATGTGAGAAGTTGAGATTAAATTTGAACATGCACTATTTTGATTGAGATATGTTATGTTAATTTTAGCTTAACTCAAACCATTTACTATCAAGCATGATTTTTTGTGAAACTCTTTAAGCTATTGATTAGTTTATAAGACTTGTTCAATGATTGTCTCTAATTTGTATTGAAAGAGGATTAGATTAGGTTTTATTATTTTGTCGCTATTTGATTTTGCTCGAGGACTAGCAAAAGATTACATGTTACTCAAGAAGAGGTTGTTTTTCTTTCTGATCCTTGTTTTGAAAATAACTAGATGTAAATATAATTTTTATTTTTATTTTTTTAACCCCGGTTAAATGGCGGATAACGGTACTCCGTGATTATCTAAGTCGGTTCCATCAGCTACCCACAAAACGGATATTGTATATAAATTTCTCTTTCATTTTTTTTCATTTTTTTTAGGATGGATGATATTCTCACAAGATTGCAGAAACGATTTCCTCCTTTTCCTCGAAATATTTTACTGAAGCTTTACCAAGTTCGATTTGAAAGATTAAGAATGCTTATGCACAAAGGGATTCCTGAAGACATACGTTAGATAATTGATGCTAAGGTACGTGAAGATGAATATCTTCCTGTTTTGCATTTACCAGGTACAGGTAGAAGCACTTTTGCAAAAAAGCGACGAGCAAAGCGCATGAGTTCAAATTGCCACAAATGTGCACGATGGACGTGTAACGGTAAATGTCGTTCTATTGGGATTCCGTCCTCTAATCGAGATGATAAAATTGAATTCATTAAGGATGGACTGAGTAAGGAGAATTTGGGTAATATCCAACTTTCTCTTGAGACGCATCCTAGTGGAGACGTACAATGAGAAATTCTTGATTTATGGCCGCAATTCCAAAGGGAATGGCAACATCTTGGGAATCTGATGTTAAAAGACCCTGTTTGCCAGCTTGTAAGAAAACTGGATGGGAAGCATATCCTCGACTCATAGAAGGCGTTTAAGCCGTTTCTGGACGTAAAACCAGAGGAAGATGTGAGCCACAATCACAACTACAATAAATGACTTCTCAGCTTTTGGTTTGATTTGCAATAACTTCATTTCGGTTTAATTTATGTGTTGTTCGATTTGTGTAATTATTCTCGTTTTTTTTTTTTTTGCATTGGTCTTTTACGGTTGATTTTTCTTCTCTTTTTGATTTTCTTCCTGAAATCACGCAAAAATCTTTTGTTAGGTTAACATTTTCTTCTGACAGGTCAAATACACTTCGGCGACATTATTACTCTTGTCTAATTCACTACTCAGTCCTCTATATATTACATCATGTACTCATTCTCTTTCAGGCACTCGAAAAAAAAATGGAAAGTACTTCGTCCCAGCGCATTGAAAAAATTTGTGTCTTTGGAGGTGCTTATCCAGGGAAAAATAAAATATTCGCTGATGAAGCCATAAGAGTTGGCGTAATACTTGCCCAACAAAAGATCCAGTTGATTTATGGAGGCGGTAGTACGGGTTTAATGGGAGCAGTCGCTACAGCAGCACACGCCGGAGGAAGTCCAGTTCTAGGAATCGTGCCAAAACTATTCACAGGTTTTTGTGGACCTACCGTGGGTAAGGAAATACAAGTCTGGAGTATCCCTGAACGGATGACAATCATGTACCATTGTGCCGATGCATTCATTGCTTTACCAGGAGGTCTGGGTACATTGGAAGAAATAGCTTGCGTGGCTTCTTGGTAATCTTTGGTCACAAAAAAGAAACCCATTGGTTTGCTTAATATTAATGGTTATTTTAGTAATTTGCTTTCATATTTAGATAATGCTGTGGAAAATGGATTCATGTTTTCAGAGGCAAGGAGAACCATAATTTCTGCTACAACCATTGAAGATTTACTCAAAAAGCTCCAAGCTTATGAGTATTTACCTGCTATGGTTGTTTCGCAAACGTTCGGAAAAAGAAAAAGAGATATAGACAAGCAAGGAGTGGATTGCACTTTGTCTTTGTGACATTATCTAATATTTTGTTTGTTGTGTCTCAGTTATAATAAGTGGTTAGCAACATCTGCAGGTAATATCTCCTAAATTCTACCTTTAAAATTTGACATTGGGGACAATGTCATATTTTAGTAGGGGGTAAGGGACATATTTTGCTAATTTGTAAAAAAAAAAAAAAAAAAAAATTGTTGTGTTTTAAGCCATTTAGAAGTATTCATTCTGAACAAGGTCCGAGTAAGGGAGACTTGAGACATACCTTGTCAGTTTGATTTAATCTTTTCAAAAAAAAAAATAATTGTTGTGTTTTAAGCCATTTAGAAGTATTCATTCTGAACAAGGTCTGAGTAAGGGAGACTTGAGACATACCTTGTCAGTTTGATTTAATCTTTTCAAAAAAAAAAAAAACACTATCTGGTCCGTTTATTATCTGCATGTGTTTTACTACTTTCGTGTGTGTATTTTTTTATTTTATTTGAGTATTAGTATAATCTTGGCAAGCATGTGGATAAAGCAATAGAGTTACAAAGGCTTTGATTAAGTTATCTAGGTTATTTTCAATTTGGTTTTCTGAAAATTGAATATTTTTGATGATCAAATGTCTTTGAGATTGTTTTTGGCAGATCGGTTCGATTTTTGTTGGAATGTGAATTCAAGGTGAGCCTTTGGAAAGCCACGGAAAACTGGGAAGACATAGTAAGTTTACTTTTTCTCTTCATTCCACATGCAGATTTAAGTCATCACATAGATGCTTGTATCTATACATGATCTGATCTTAGAACAAAGTTACTATCCAGAAAGCCCCTTATCTTTGCCCCCTTACATTAGGAGTCCATAGGTTGTAAACCTTCGGGTTGGATCCCTAGATATGAACTCCAGTAATTATGCCAAAGTGAACGGATACGATTCCGACCCCCATTCCCTCTTTATACTTTTATGATAATATTTGTGATCATTGGGTTTGGGATTGTGTGTTTCCTTCTTGTTTATTTTGTTATCTTTTGAAATCTTAAAAAAAAAATGGGAAATAATGCAAAAGAGGGTAGTTAGAATGAGTGACTGTTTTTAGAGTCGTGAACTTCGAACTTATTGATGCCAAAACAATGTTGTGATGAGTTGAGAAAAAGATGCTGAAAAAAAGAGTTGATGAAAATCTGTCTTGTTTGATCAATTGAATGAAAAGAAAGAAAAAGAAAGTATGAAATCCAATGTGATTTCTGAAAAAAAAAAAAAAAAAAAAGATTGATGATTATGAATAAATGTGATTGTGCATAAAAGATGTCCCAATAAGGGCACAAATCAAAAGAAAATCACTTGTGCTTAAAAAAAAAATATCAGAATTCAAGATTCGAGGTTCTTCATTATGGAGAGGTTTTTACTTTTCTATTTTCTTTGGATCGAGTCTTTTCTTGCTTTTTGTTTTCTTTTCAAAATATTAATGTTGAACATATGACTAAGGATAAGTGAGAATGGAAATATTTTGAGAGGATTGATCACATTATTATCATATTTCTTGAGCCTAACTTGTGATAAACCTCAGATTATGTTTGAACATTCCACCCCTCACTTGTCCATAAGCCTCAGATTCATCTCTGTACCGATCAGATTTGTCAAGTTCACTTGTGAACTGCGGTGACAAGGATCTTAGCATGTGTACTTATGAAGCTATAGTTTGCCTAGTCCTCCATGGCTAACTAAAGTCTCGCCAAGAAGGAAGTTCCTCAATCGTACGGTAGTGCCTTCAATTTTAATCTCATTTACCCTTTACTCGAACTTAATATGCCAATGATACTTAATTAGATGCCTTGCCAATTCTTACGCTTGATCTTGCTTGTTTGTTTGAGATCCCTTTAACTTGTTTTCCTGTTTATTTATTTATTTTTATTTTTTCTAGGATTGAGTCGTTGCTAGGGACTAGCAACAATCTAAGTGTGGGGGTGTGATAACTCGTATAATTATATAGTTTTTAGTTATGTTTTATTATTGTTTTGTGTCAAATACGAGTTATTATTGCTTAGCCTAATTGTGTTTATGATCTTTTATATTTTTATGTAATTTGGTGTTTTTCACGAGTTTCTTTGAGTGATTTCAGATTACTAGGTTAAATCAAGAATTAAGGGCAAATCCAGTTCAGTTCCAATTCCGACACCTTTTGCCATATCAGCTATATCTGGGTTTCACTGAAGCATTAAGGCTGAAATTTTTATAGTGCAAAGTTAAGAGGCATATCTATCTTTTTCATGCTTTACACTTCTTGAAACGGAGTCGTTTTCCCTAGCGAAATCAACCATCAAGTTGGCTGATGAGCAATGACGTCTGTGCTGACCAGTTTTTGTATTTTGACCATATCTTCTGATCCACATCAGAAAATCAGCTGATTCCAACGGCTATGGATCACAAAATGATAGGGGAACATTTTTCTAGAAGACCATTTGATCAGATCAAGCCTCCAACATTGACAAAATCAACCATCAAGCTGGCTAATCAGAATTGTCATACAATATGACGAAAATTGTTAGAAAAATGCACCCACCTATTATACCTACCTTTGAAATTTATAAAGCTTGTCTCTTGTCATTTAGCTCTCCAAAATTTGTATAAATAGAGGGCCTTGGATGATTGTAAGAGACATGGTAGATTGGTAGGATATTAGCCATTATAATAAAATTCTCTAAGTTTTCTTCTTTCCTTTCTCTAGTTTTCTTTTTCTTTATTTTCTTATTCTTCTTTCTTTCTTTTATTTCCTTCTTAGATTCTCTTTAATTTTATGTTTATGTTTACAATGCCTATGCTAGGTTAAACTTCTATTTGGTTAAGGATGATTTCAAAGCCCTAGACATATTTTGTGATTGATTTTCAGATTCTATCTATCATTAATTTTCTATCAAAGTTGCTTATGTTCTTCTACAAGAATTGTTCATGATGTTGTCTTGATTTGTTCAGGTGTACAACTAGATAAATCTTGATAATTATCTATTGCTAGTTTAGGAGTCTTGATCAGTGTAATTGTCTTGATTTCCTATTCATAAGTGGCAATTTGTGATTAATGATTATGGTCAAGTTTTCAATAATTGCAAAGTGGAACATAACCTAAGTTGAACAATCCGAGCTTATGTGTTTGTTGCTTAGATCAACCTATCTTTCTCATCATAAAGCTGCCATTAAATTGAACTTAGAGAGCTTATTCTAGGTTGTTTGATGGTTAGAGATTAAATAGAGAGCTTGTTCTATTTAACGACAAACTAAGGAAAGATTGGGATAACAGAGCTTGTTGTTATCTACGGTTGTTAATTTTGATAGTTGGTTAATGTTGATAGATCTGAAATTGATTCTTAATGATGTCTAGTGGTGGAGAATGAAACCTTAACCATATTTTTCATATTTGATTCTTCTTACTTGTTTTCTTACTTTTCTTGTTTGTTTATTTTTAAAACTATTTCAAAAACCCCTTTTCTTTTGTTCTCTTTGAACGTAAGTTATAAACTAATAACTCATAGATTAAAACTCAATCCCTGAGGACTCGACCCTTGCTAATCATTATACTTACAATTGATCTTTTTAATGCAAGGTTAAATAAGATACATGATAACTCGTATAATTATATAGTTTTTAGTTATGTTTTATTATTGTTTTGTGTCAAATACGAGTTATTATTGTTTAGTCTAATTGTGTTTATGATCTTTTATATTTTTATGTAATTTGGTGTTTTTCACAAGTTTCTTTGAGTGATTTCAGATTACTAGAATTAAGGGCAAATCCAGTTCAGTTCCAGTTCCGACACATTTTGCCATATCAGCTATATCTGGAGTTTCACTGAAGCAATAAGGCTGAAATTTGTAGCCGTGCAAAGCTAAGAGGCATATCTATCTTTTTCATGTTTTATACTTCTTGAAACGGAGTCGTTTTCCCTAGCGAAATCGACCATCAAGTTGGCTGATGTGCAATGACGTCTGTGCTGACCTGTTTTCGTATTTTGCCCATATCTGCTTATCCACATCAGCAAATGAGCTGATTCCAATGGCTATGGATCCGTAACTGATACGGGAACCTTTGTCTAGAAGACCATATGATCAGATCAGGCCTATAATATTGACGAAATCGACCATCCAGTTGGCTGATGTGCAATGACGTCTGTGCTGACATGTTTTCGTATTGTGCCCATATCTGCTTATCCACATCAGCAAATGCGCTGATTCCAACGGCTATGGATCCTTAACTGATAGGGGAACCTTTTTCTAGAAGACCATGTGATCAGATCAGGCCTCCAACATTGACGAAATCGACCATCAAGTTGGCTGATCAAAATTGTCATACAATATGACGAAAATTGTTAGAAAAATTCACCCACCTATTATACCTACCTTTGAAATTTGTAAAGCTTGTCTCTTGTCATTTAGCCTTCCAAAATGTGTATAAATAGAGGGCCTTGGATGATTGTAGAGGATCATATTGTACATAGGTAGGATATTAGCCATTTTAATAAAATTCTCTAAGTTTTCTTCTTCTTTCTTTTCTCTAGTTTTCTTTCTTTTCTCTAGTTTTCTTTTTCTTTAGAGAGAGCAAGAGGTTGGATAATTAATATTCTTCCTCTTCTTCTTTCTTTCTTTTATTTTCTTCTTAGATTTTCTTTAATTTTATGTTTATGTTTATAATGCCTATGCTAGGCTAAACTTCTATTTGGTTAAGGGTGATTTCAAAGCCCTAGACATGTTTTGTGATTGATTTTCAGATTCTATCTATCATTAATTTTCTATCAAAGTTGCTTATGTTCTTCTACAAGAATTGTTCATGATATTGTCTAGATTTATTTAGGTGTACAACTAGATAGATCTTGATAATTATCTATTGCTAGTTTAGGAGTCTTGATCCGTGTAATTGTCTTGATTTCCTATTCATAAGTGGCAATTTGTGATTAATGATTATGGTCAAGTTTTCAATAATTGCAAAGTGGAACATAACCTAAGTTGAACAATCCGAGCTTATGTGTTTTTTGCTTAGATCAACCTATCTTTCTCATCATAAAGCTGCCATTAAATTGAATTTAGAGAGCTTATTCTAGGTTGTTTAATGGTTAGAGATTAAATAGAGAGCTTGTTCTATTTAACGACAAACTAAGGAAAGATTGGGGTAACAGAGCTTGTTGTTATCTACGGTTGTTAACTTTGATAGTTGGTTGATATTGATAGATCTGAAATTGATTCTTAATGATGTCTAGTGGTGGAGAATGAAACCTTAACCATATTTTTCATATTTGATTCTTCTTACTTATTTGTTTTCTTACTTTTAGTTTGCTTATTTTTTATATTTATTTTTATTGGCTGGTTATACCGCCTAATTTGTATATTAACTTTGTTTTATTTTTATTGGCTGGTTATACCGCCTAATTTAGTATATATATTTTTATTGGCTGGTTATACCGCCTAATCTAGTATATATATTTTTATTGGCTGGTTATACCGCCTTGCATCTTATTCTTATTATTTACTTTAGTTTAAATCTGGCTTCAAAAACCCCTTTTCTTTTATTGTTCTTGAATTTAAGTTTTAAACTATTAACTTATAAACTAAAACCCAATCCCTGAGGACTCGACCCTTGCTAACTACTATACTTACAATTTATCTTTTTAGTGCAAGGTTAAATAAGATACACTCTTTTGGGTGCATCAAATTTTTGGCGCCGTTGCCGGGGATTGCTTTCTTTAGTTTATTTGTTACTTGGTTTATTCTTATTTTCAGTTCTAATTAGTTTTATTTTCTTGTACATACAAGTTTTTCTTTTCAAATAAAAACAAAAATGGAATTGAGCAATCTTACAGTTGAAGAGTTGGTGGCATACATGAACATGGAGAATCAACAAGCCAATCTCACCTCCCCAGTTCAACAATTGGCCATGGGAGGATGTCAAGGCCATCAAGTGTTCCAAGACCAACAGTATGATCATTACTCAAACACTTACCATGAGGGATGGTGGGATCATACTAATTATGGCTACTCGAAAAATTACCAAGAAGTAGATCCTTATGCCAATTACACTCATCCATCTAGCTTCAATCATTCATGGTCTCAAGAACCAGATCTTTTTCAACCACCACATATGACTCAAAACTCAGGTACTTCTTTAGAAGATCTTGTCTATTCTCTTGTTACTGATTCTTTGCAATTTCAACAGGAAACAAGGGCAAGCATCCAGAATTTGGAAAAGCAAATGAGCCAATTGGCTAGTAGTATGGTGGGATGGGTAGCACAAAGATCTGAAGAACTCCCAGCCCAAACGATGGTTAACCCAAAGGAGAATGCTACTATTGTGACCTTGAAGAATGAGGAACAAGATGAGGATGAAACAAAATTAGAGATGGATTCTATTCTTGAGGATAATGAAGCCAAAGATCCAAATAAGAGTATTTCGGCACCTGAGGTAACGTTTAAGGTTTCACTTTTTACTAATGTTTCTTCTCCACCTTTTCCTAGTAGATTTGTAAAGTTCAAGGAGGAAGAACATGAACAACACATGCCGGAAACCTTAAACAACTTGTTTGTGGAGGTCATTCAACAAGTATCAAAATATGCTCCATTCCTCGATGACATATGCACCACAAAGGATGATGGAATAATACTTGTAATGGAGAATGCATCCACTGTTGTGCAAAGAAAGCTTCCTCTCAAACGCATAAATTTGGGAAATTTCATGTACGAGCCTGACAAGCCTAAAATGCCAAGAAGGGGTGTTGGTTAGGTTCAAAACACTAAATCAAGTGCTAATTGGGGGAGGCAGCCTAATTAGTGAAAGCATTGCCAAACTGCCATCCTCAGATTTGCTCTCTTTTTCTTTATCTTTTTCTTATGTTTCTTTGCTAATTGTGTTTAGTGTTTCTAAGTTCATTTAGGCTGCATAAGTTTATTTTGTTTATTAGTTCTTTTCACTTACACATGATTCTTTCATTTAGGATTAATAGCATTACATTAATGACAATGTAAGAATTATGTGTGGGGGGAAGAATTTAGGATTTTATTTAGAGTGTTTTGTTTTTGAGTTTTTTTTTTTATGTTGTTTTTCTTTCTGATCCTTGTTTTGAAAATAACTAGATGTAAATATAATTTTTTTTTACCCCGGTTAAATGGCGGATAACGGTTCTCCGTGATTATTTAAATCGGTTCCATCAGCTACCCACAAAACTGATATTGTATATAAATTTCTCTTCCAATTTCTCTTTCAATTTTTTTTCATTTTTTTTTCAGGATGGATGATATTCTCACAAGATTGCAGAAACGATTTCCTCCTTTTCCTCGAAATATTTTACTGAAGCTTTACCAAGTTCGATTTGAAAGATTAAGAATGCTTATGCACAAAGGGATTCCTGGAGACATACGTTGGATAATTGAAGCCAAGGTACGTGAAGATGAATATCTTCCTGTTTTGCATTTACCAGGTACAGGTAGAAGCACTTTTGCAAAGAAGCGACGAGCAAAGCGCATGAGTTCAAATTGCCACAAATGTGCACGATGGACGTGTAATGGTAAATGTCGTTCTATTGGGATTCCGTCCTCTAATCGAGATGATAAAATTGAATTCATTAAGGATGGACTGAGTAAGGAGAATTTGGGTAATATCCAACTTTCTCTTGAGACGCATCCTAGTGGAGACGTACAAAGAGAAATTCTTGATTTATGGCCGCAATTCCAAAGGGAATGGCAACATCTTGGGAATCTGATGTTAAAAGACCCTGTTTGCCAGCTTGTAAGAAAACTGGATGGGAAGCATATCCTCGACTCATAGAAGGCGTTTAAGCCGTTTCTGGACGTAAAACCAGAGGAAGATGTGAGCCACAATCACAACTACAATAAATGACTTCTCAGCTTTTGGTTTGATTTGCAATAACTTTATTTCGGTTTAATTTACGTGTTATTCGATTTGTGTAATTATTCTCATTTTTTTTATTTGTCTTTTACGATTGATTTTTCTTCTCTTTTTTATTTTCTTCCTGAAATCACGCAAAAATCTTTTGTTAGGTTAACATTTTCTTCTGACAGGTCAAATACACTTTCGGCGACATTATTACTCTTGACTTTTACGGTTGATTTTTCTTCTCTTTTTGATTTTCTTCCTGAAATCACGCAAAAATCTTTTGTTAGGTTAACATTTTCTTCTGACAGGTCAGATACACTTTCGGCGACATTATTACTCTTGTCTGATTCACTACTCAGTCCTCTATATATTACACCATGTACTCATTCTCTTTCAGGCACTCGAAAAAAAGAAAAAAAAAAGAAAAAAAAATGGAAAGTACTTCGTCCCAACGCATTAAAAAAATTTGTGTTTTTGGAGGTGCTTATCCAGGGAAAAATAACATATTCGCTGATGAAGCCATAAAAGTTGGAGTAATACTTGCCCAACAAAAGATCCAGTTGATTTATGGAGGCGGTAGTACGGGTTTAATGGGAGCAGTCGCTACAGCAGCACACGCCGGAGGAAGTCCAGTTCTAGGAATCGTGCCAAAACTATTCACAGATTTTTGTGGACCTACCTTGGGTAAGGAAATACAAGTCTGGAGTATCCCTGAACGGATAACAATCATGTACCATTCTGCCGATGCATTCATTGCTTTACCAGGAGGTCTGGGTACATTGGAAGAAATAGCTTGCGTGGCTTCTTCGTCATCTTTGGTCACAAAAAAGAAACCCATTGGTTTGCTTAATATTAATGGTTATTTTAGTCATTTGCTTTCATATTTAGATAATGCTGTAGATAATGGATTCATGTTTTCAGAGGCAAGGAGAACCATAATTTCTGCTACAACCATTGAAGATTTACTCAAAAAGCTCCAAGCTTATGAGTGTTTATCTGCTACGGTTGTTTCACAAACGCTCGGAAAAAGAAAAAGAGATATGGACGAGCAAGGAGTGGATTGCACTTTGTCTTTGTGACATTATCTAACATTTTGTTTGTTGTGTCTCAGTTATAATAAGTGGTTAGCAACCTCTACAGGTAATATCTCCTAAATTTTACCTTCTTAAAAAAAAAAAAAAAGTTTGTTGTGTTTTAAGCAATTTAGAAGTATTCATTCTGAACAAGGTCTGAATAAGGGAGACTTGAGACATACCTTGTCAGTTTGATTTCTTCTTTTCAAAAAAAAAAACAAAAAAGTTTGTTGTGTTTTAAGCAATTTAGAAGTATTCATTCTGAACAAGGTCTGAGTAAGGGAGACTTGAGACATACCTTGTCAGTTTGATTTTAATCTTTTTACGTTTACTTGTTAATTTTTGTTTAGTATTTTAGGATTATTTAGGTTGCATGAGTTTGTTTTGTTTTGAGTCTAGTTATTCCTATTCTTATGTTATTAGTTCTTTTCTCTTACACATGATTCTTTCATTTGGGTTAATAGACTTACATTGAGGATAATGTAAGAATTAAGTGTGGGGGGAATGATTTAGGATTTCTTTTATTTTTGTCTACTATTTTTTTTTATGAGTCTTTATTATTATTATTATTTTTTAGTGTGTTTTAGTTCCTTTTTAATACAATGATGAGATATGAATTGCATAAGTCTAAAACATATTTATTAGTGAGAAGATTTTCATGAGAATTGAGCTTGATGTCAACCTTTTTATGAGCCAATGTTAATATGATATGTTGATTGAGAAAGAAGCATGTTTAGACTTAATCTGACTTGTATAATCATTCTTGTGAGTTTTTGAGCCTAAAATGATTGATGCATTATACAAATCAATCTAATTTCTTTCTTGAGTGTTCTTATGATTACATGATTCTCTAGAACTTGCTTTAAACCGTTTCAGACTATATTGATGCATGTGACAACATGAATATGATAGAGGCATTAGGATTTTTAGCCAGGGCCAAACAACCATCCCTTATTGATGTTCCAAGAGAACACACCCTTAGTGAACCAATTTGAGCCTACATTGAATAAGCTATCTCTTTGGTAACCATAACTTGTCCCTAACCTAAATATACTTATATCTTTACCTTTGTTCCAAAGATGAATTAGCATGATTTGAGACAAGTTGCAAAGACAAGGGATATTTTTTGGTTAGAAACAAGAAATAAGTGTGGGGGGAAAAGAAAAGAAAAGTCAAGAGAAAAAGAAATGGAATACTGGCAAATACATTCCTATATAAAAAAAAATGAATCATCTCTTGAATTTGTGGAAAAAGAAAAAGATGTTACAAAGTTGTTTAGAATGAAGAAAAGGCCCAACATGAATATCCGGCCTAGGTGACTATGTACTTGTAAAGAGTTTTGAGAAGTTTCTTTGTATAATCTTTTTATGTCTCTAAACTTTATGAACTCTTTGGAACCTTTGTGATATCTTTATCCTTTTGTTCTTCAACCACATTACAAACCCCTTGGCCCCATTACAACCTTGATTAAAGACCTCTTGATTTATGAAGTTGCATGATCTTTTAGTGGAGAATAGGTGGACAAGCAAGCATATGGTAGAAGTGTTTTCATGAGATTGATTGAGTGTAAACACTTTACCACTACTTTAAAGAGTGAAAATCAAGAGAGTATCCCATGTGAGAAGTTGAGATTAAATTTGAACATGCACTATTTTGATTGAGATATGTTATGCTAATATTGGCTTAACTCAAACAATTTACATTCAAGCATGATTTTTTGTGAAATTTTTGTTCAAATATTGTCTCTAATGTGTATTGAAAGGATTAGGAATAAATATTTTTAGTATATGTAGTTTATTTATATTTTAATTTTTCAATGTTTGTGGGTATCGTTCTAGTAAACCCTCACGAGACTAAACTCGTCCACTAGGGACACCTATGGGTTTAAAGGCTTGTGTCACATGCTAAGAGCCACCGTGATTTCCTACGAAAGTGGATTAGATTAGATTTTCTTATTTTATTTTTATTGAGTCGTTGCTAGGGACTAGCAACAATCTAAGTGTGGGGGTGTGATAACTCGTATAATTATATAGTTTTTAGTTATGTTTTATTATTGTTTTGTGTCAAATACGAGTTATTATTGTTTAGTCTAATTGTGTTTATGATCTTTTATATTTTTATGTAATTTGGTGTTTTTCACAAGTTTCTTTGAGTGATTTCAGATTACTAGAATTAAGGGCAAATCCAGTTCAGTTCCAGTTCCGACACATTTTGCCATATCAGCTATATCTGGAGTTTCACTGAAGCAATAAGGCTGAAATTTGTAGCCGTGCAAAGCTAAGAGGCATATCTATCTTTTTCATGTTTTATACTTCTTGAAACGGAGTCGTTTTCCCTAGCGAAATCGACCATCAAGTTGGCTGATGTGCAATGACGTCTGTGCTGACCTGTTTTCGTATTTTGCCCATATCTGCTTATCCACATCAGCAAATGAGCTGATTCCAATGGCTATGGATCCGTAACTGATACGGGAACCTTTGTCTAGAAGACCATATGATCAGATCAGGCCTATAATATTGACGAAATCGACCATCCAGTTGGCTGATGTGCAATGACGTCTGTGCTGACATGTTTTCGTATTGTGCCCATATCTGCTTATCCACATCAGCAAATGAGCTGATTCCAACGGCTATGGATCCTTAACTGATAGGGGAACCTTTTTCTAGAAGACCATGTGATCAGATCAGGCCTCCAACATTGACGAAATCGACCATCAAGTTGGCTGATCAAAATTGTCATACAATATGACGAAAATTGTTAGAAAAATTCACCCACCTATTATACCTACCTTTGAAATTTGTAAAGCTTGTCTCTTGTCATTTAGCCTTCCAAAATGTGTATAAATAGAGGGCCTTGGATGATTGTAGAGGATCATATTGTACATAGGTAGGATATTAGCCATTTTAATAAAATTCTCTAAGTTTTCTTCTTCTTTCTTTTCTCTAGTTTTCTTTCTTTTCTCTAGTTTTCTTTTTCTTTAGAGAGAGCAAGAGGTTGGATAATTAATATTCTTCCTCTTCTTCTTTCTTTCTTTTATTTTCTTCTTAGATTTTCTTTAATTTTATGTTTATGTTTATAATGCCTATGCTAGGCTAAACTTCTATTTGGTTAAGGGTGATTTCAAAGCCCTAGACATGTTTTGTGATTGATTTTCAGATTCTATCTATCATTAATTTTCTATCAAAGTTGCTTATGTTCTTCTACAAGAATTGTTCATGATATTGTCTAGATTTATTTAGGTGTACAACTAGATAGATCTTGATAATTATCTATTGCTAGTTTAGGAGTCTTGATCCGTGTAATTGTCTTGATTTCCTATTCATAAGTGGCAATTTGTGATTAATGATTATGGTCAAGTTTTCAATAATTGCAAAGTGGAACATAACCTAAGTTGAACAATTCGAGCTTATGTGTTTGTTGCTTAGATCAACCTATCTTTCTCATCATAAAGCTGCCATTAAATTGAATTTAGAGAGCTTATTCTAGGTTGTTTAATGGTTAGAGATTAAATAGAGAGCTTGTTCTATTTAACGACAAACTAAGGAAAGATTGGGGTAACAGAGCTTGTTGTTATCTACGGTTGTTAACTTTGATAGTTGGTTGATATTGATAGATCTGAAATTGATTCTTAATGATGTCTAGTGGTGGAGAATGAAACCTTAACCATATTTTTCATATTTGATTCTTCTTACTTATTTGTTTTCTTACTTTTAGTTTGCTTATTTTTTATATTTATTTTTATTGGCTGGTTATACCGCCTAATTTGTATATTAACTTTGTTTTATTTTTATTGGCTGGTTATACCGCCTAATTTAGTATATATATTTTTATTGGCTGGTTATACCGCCTAATCTAGTATATATATTTTTATTGGCTGGTTATACCGCCTTGCATCTTATTCTTATTATTTACTTTAGTTTAAATCTGGCTTCAAAAACCCCTTTTCTTTTATTGTTCTTGAATTTAAGTTTTAAACTATTAACTTATAAACTAAAACCCAATCCCTGAGGACTCGACCCTTGCTAACTACTATACTTACAATTTATCTTTTTAGTGCAAGGTTAAATAAGATACACTCTTTTGGGTGCATCAATACACTCTTTTGGGTGCATCATAGGCATTTGGGCCTAACTTATGTAACTTATGTAATATGTCCATTAGGCTACTTATTGGATGATAAGCTCATAAAATATACATTTTATGCCTTTCTACCTTTAGTTTTTGTTATGTTTTCGATCTTTATCTTGTTTACTTATAATATATTTTTGAATTTTAGGTACAATAAGGAGAATGAAGTCAAACGATGTCAATAATGATGGTAAAGAGCTTACAAAATCGTAATCACAAGATGGAAGAAGACTTGGGAGTCAAAAATATCAATTTCTGGTTGAAAAGCAATTAGGCAGATTTGACCTTCAGAGCTTGTTATAAGGAAAACATGATGACAGACTCTTTATTTGAAGAAACTTCCTTCTTGACTTTTGAAGTTGACTTGATTATCTTTCCAACAATATATTATGGGCCCAAATCGGATAAGAAATGGGCATTCAAAATGGCGCTAGAAGATCTCCTTAAAGAACCCTGCGGCCAGAAAAACCCTAATCGCAAATCTGAAAAAAGGCAAAAATGTGATTTTTGCACCTCCAGGCTTACTTGTGCGGCAAGGACTTATTGTCAGGGTTTGAAAGCTCTATAAATACCATCTTTTGAGCCACAAACTAGACATCTTTTGAGGAGACTCAAAGGATCATCATTCTTCTTCTTCTTCTCCATTCTTTTATTTTCTTTTTAGTTTTATGTATATATTATCTATGTCTATGCTAGGCTAAACTTCTATTTGGTTAAGGGTGATTCCAAAGCCCTATACATATTTTGTAATTGATTTTCAGATTCTATCTATCATTAATTTTCTATCAAAGTTGCTTATGTTCTTCTACAAGAATTGTTTATGATGTTGTCTTGATTTGTTTAGGTGTACAACTAGATCAATCTTGATAATTATCTATTGCTAGTTTAGGAGTCTTGATCCGTGTAATTGTCTTGATTTCCTATTCATAAGTGGCAATTTGTGATTAATGATTGATAACTCGTATAATTATATAGTTTTTAGTTATGTTTTATTATTGTTTTGTGTCAAATACGAGTTATTATTGTTTAGTCTAATTGTGTTTATGATCTTTTATATTTTTATGTAATTTGGTGTTTTTCACAAGTTTCTTTGAGTGATTTCAGATTACTAGAATTAAGGGCAAATCCAGTTCAGTTCCAGTTCCGACACAATTTGCCATATCAGCTATATCTGGAGTTTCACTAAAGCAATAAGGCTGAAATTTGTAGCCGTGCAAATCTAAGAGGCATATCTATCTTTTTCATGTTTTATACTTCTTGAAACGGAGTCGTTTTCCCTAGCGAAATCGACCATCAAGTTGGCTGATGTGCAATGACGTCTGTGCTGACCTGTTTTCGTATTTTGCCCATATCTGCTTATCCACATCAGCAAATGAGCTGATTCCAATGGCTATGGATCCGTAACTGATACGGGAACCTTTTTCTAGAAGACCATATGATCAGATCAGGCCTCTAATATTGACGAAATCGACCATCAAGTTGGCTGATGTGCAATGACGTCTGTGCTGACATGTTTTCGTATTTTGCCCATATCTGCTTATCCACATCAGCAAATGAGCTGATTCCAACGGCTATGGATTCGTAACTGATAGGGGAACCTTTTTCTAGAAGACCATGTGATCAGATCAGGCCTCCAACATTGACGAAATCGACCATCAAGTTGGCTGATCAAAATTGTCATACAATATGACGAAAATTGTTAGAAAAATTCACCCACCTATTATACCTACCTTTGAAATTTGTAAAGCTTGTCTCTTGTCATTTAGCCCTCCAAAATGTGTATAAATAGAGGGCCTTGGATGATTGTAAGGGATCATATTGTACATAGGTAGGATATTAGCCATTTTAATAAAATTCTCTAAGTTTTCTTCTTCTTTCTTTTCTCTAGTTTTCTTTCTTTTCTCTAGTTTTCTTTTTCTTTAGAGAGAGCAAGAGGTTGGATAATTAATATTCTTCCTCTTCTTCTTTCTTTCTTTTATTTTCTTCTTAGATTTTCTTTAATTTTATGTTTATGTTTATAATGCCTATGCTAGGCTAAACTTCTATTTGGTTAAGGGTGATTTCAAAGCCCTAGACATGTTTTGTGATTGATTTTCAGATTCTATCTATCATTAATTTTCTATCAAAGTTGCTTATGTTCTTCTACAAGAATTGTTCATGATGTTGTCTAGATTTATTTAGGTGTACAACTAGATAGATCTTGATAATTATCTATTGCTAGTTTAGGAGTCTTGATCCGTGTAATTGTCTTGATTTCCTATTCATAAGTGGCAATTTGTGATTAATGATTATGGTCAAGTTTTCAATAATTGCAAAGTGGAACATAACCTAAGTTGAACAATCCGAGCTTATGTGTTTGTTGCTTAGATCAACCTATCTTTCTCATCATAAAGCTGCCATTAAATTGAATTTAGAGAGCTTATTCTAGGTTGTTTAATGGTTAGAGATTAAATAGAGAGCTTGTTCTATTTAACGACAAACTAAGGAAAGATTGGGGTAACAGAGCTTGTTGTTATCTACGGTTGTTAACTTTGATAGTTGGTTGATATTGATAGATCTGAAATTGATTCTTAATGATGTCTAGTGGTGGAGAATGAAACCTTAACCATATTTTTCATATTTGATTCTTCTTACTTATTTGTTTTCTTACTTTTAGTTTGCTTATTTTTTATATTTATTTTTATTGGCTGGTTATACCGCCTAATTTGTATATTAACTTTGTTTTATTTTTATTGGCTGGTTATACCGCCTAATTTAGTATATATATTTTTATTGGCTGGTTATACCGCCTAATTTAGTATATATATTTTTATTGGCTGGTTATACCGCCTTGCATCTTATTCTTATTATTTACTTTAGTTTAAATCTGGCTTCAAAAAACCCCTTTTCTTTTATTGTTCTTGAATTTAAGTTTTAAACTATTAACTTATAAACTAAAACCCAATCCCTGAGGACTCGACCCTTGCTAACTACTATACTTACAATTTATCTTTTTAGTGCAAGGTTAAATAAGATACACTCTTTTGGGTGCATCAAGTTTTTGGCGCCGTTGCCGGGGATTGTTTTTTTTAGTTTATTTGTTACTTGGTTTATTCTTATTTTCAGTTCTAATGATATTTATTTTCTTGTACATACGGGTTTTTCTTATCAAATTTTGAAAAAAAAAAAAAAAACGATGGAATTGAGCAATCTAACACTTGAAGAGTTGGTGGCATACATGAACATAGAGAATCAACAAGCCAAGCTCACCTCCCCAGTTCAACAATTGGCCATGGGAGGATGTCAAGGCCATCAAGTGTTCCAAGACCAACAGTATGATCATTACTCAAACACTTACCATGAGGGATGGTGGGATCATACTAATTATGGCTACTCGAAAAATTACCAAGAAGTAGATCCTTATGCCAATTACACTCATCCATCTAGCTTCAATCAATCATGGTCTCAAGAACCAGATCTTTTTCAACCACCACATATGATTCAAAACTCAGGTACTTATTTAGAAGATCTTGTACATTCTCTTGTTACTGATACTTTGCAATTTCAACAGGAAACAAGGGCAAGCATCCAGAGTTTGGAAAGGCAAATGAGCCTATTGGCTAGTAGTATGGTGGAATTAGTAGCAGAAAGATCTCTAGCACTCCCTTCCCAAACGGTGATTAACCCAAAGGAGAATGCTACTATTGTGACCTTGAGAAATGAGGAACAAGATGAGGATGAGACAAAACCAAAGATGGATTCACTTCTTGAGGATAATGAAGCCACCATTCAAAAGGAGAGTACTTTGACACCTCAAGTAGCTTTTAAGGTTCTTATTTCTACTAATGTTCCTTCTCCACTTTTTCCTAGCAGATTTGCAAAGTCCAAGAAGGAGGAACATGTACAACAATTTTTGGAAACCTTAAACAGCTTGCTTGTGGATGCCATTAGACAAGTACCAAGATATGCACAATTCCTCAAAGAGCTATACCCCACCAAGAATGATGAAATAATACGTGTGGGGGAGAATGCATTGGCTGTTTTGCAAAGAAAACTTCCTCCAAAACGCAAAAATCCGAGAAGTTTCATGTCTAAGCCAAAAGATCCTAAAAAGCCAAGAAGGGGAATTGGCTAGACTGGAAACAATCAATCAAGTGCTAATTGGGGTGGGCAGCCTAATTAGTGAAAGCATTGCCAAACTGCCATCCTCAGATTTGCTCTCTTTTTCTTTATCTTTTTCTTATGTTTCTTTGTTAATTGTGTTTAGTGTTTTTAAGTTCATTTAGGCTGCATAAGTTTATTTTGTTTAATAGTTCTTTTCACTTACACATGATTCTTTCATTTGGGTTAATAGCATTACATTAATGACAATGTAAGAATTATGTGTGGGGGGAAGAATTTAGGATTTTATTTTTGAGTCTTTTTATGTTGTTTTTCTTTCTGATCCATGTTTTGAAAATAACTAGATGTAAATAAATTTTTTTTTTTTTTTTAACCCCGGTTAAATGGCGGATAACGGTACTCCGTGATTATTTAAATCGGTTCCATCAGCTACCCACAAAACTGATATTATATATAAATTTCTCTTCCAGTTTCTCTTTCATTTTTTTTCATTTTTTTTTTCAGGATGGATGATATTCTCACAAGATTGCAGAAACGATTTCCTCATTTTCCTCGAAATATTTTACTGAAGCTTTACCAAGTTCGATTTGAAAGATTAAGAATGCTTATGCACAAAGGGATTCATGAAGACATACGTTGGATAATTGAAGCCAAGGTACGTGAAGATGAATATCTTCCTGTTTTGCATTTACCAGGTACAGGTAGAAGCACTTTTGCAAAGAAGCGACGAGCAAAGCGCATGAGTTCAAATTGCCACAAATGTGCACGATGGACGTGTAACGGTAAATGTCGTTCTATTGGGATTCCGTCCTCTAATCGAGATGATAAAATTGAATTCATTAAGGATGGACTGAGTAAGGAGAATTTGGGTAATATCCAACTTTCTCTTGAGACGCATCCTAGTGGAGACGTACAAAGAGAAATTCTTGATTTATGGCCGCAATTCCAAAGGGAATGGCAACATCTTGGGAATCTGATGTTAAAAGACCCTGTTTGCCAGCTTGTAAGAAAACTGGATGGGAAGCATATCCTCGACTCATAGAAGGCGTTTAAGCCGTTTCTGGACGTAAAACCAGAGGAAGATGTGAGCCACAATCACAACTACAATAAATGACTTCTCAGCTTTTGGTTTGATTTGCAATAACTTTATTTTGGTTTAATTTACGTGTTATTCGATTTGTGTAATTATTCTCATTTTTTTTATTTGTCTTTTACGATTGATTTTTCTTCTCTTTTTTATTTTCTTCCTGAAATCACGCAAAAATCTTTTGTTAGGTTAACATTTTCTTCTGACAGGTCAAATACACTTTCGGCGACATTATTACTCTTGACTTTTACGGTTGATTTTTCTTCTCTTTTTGATTTTCTTCCTGAAATCACGCAAAAATCTTTTGTTAGGTTAACATTTTCTTCTGACAGGTCAGATACACTTTCGGCGACATTATTACACTTGTCTGATTCACTACTCAGTCCTCTATATATTACACCATGTACTCATTCTCTTTCAGGCACTCAAAAAAAAGAAAAAAAAAAAGAAAAAAAAATGGAAAGTACTTCGTCCCAACGCATTAAAAAAATTTGTGTTTTTGGAGGTGCTTATCCAGGGAAAAATAACATATTCGCTGATGAAGCCATAAGAGTTGGAGTAATACTTGCCCAACAAAAGATCCAGTTGATTTATGGAGGCCGTAGTACGGGTTTAATGGGAGCAGTCGCTACAGCAGCACACGCCGGAGGAAGTCCAGTTCTAGGAATCGTGCCAAAACTATTCACAGATTTTTGTGGACCTACCTTGGGTAAGGAAATACAAGTCTGGAGTATCCCTGAACGGATAACAATCATGTACCATTCTGCCGATGCATTCATTGCTTTACCAGGAGGTCTGGGTACATTGGAAGAAATAGCTTGCGTGGCTTCTTGGTCATCTTTGGTCACAAATAAGAAACCCATTGGTTTGCTTAATATTAATGGTTATTTTAGTAATTTGCTTTCATATTTAGATAATGCTGTGGATAATGGATTCATGTTTTCAGAGGCAAGGAGAACCATAATTTCTGCTACAACCATTGAAGATTTACTCAAAAAGCTCCAAGCTTATGAGTATTTATCTGCTACGGTTGTTTCGCAAACGCTCGGAAAAAGAAAAAGAGATATGGACGAGCAAGGAGTGGATTGCACTTTGTCTTTGTGACATTATCTAACATTTTGTTTGTTGTGTCTCAGTTATAATAAGTGGTTAGCAACCTCTACAGGTAATATCTCCTAAATTTTACCTTCTTAAAAAAAAAAAAAAAAGTTTGTTGTGTTTTAAGCAATTTAGAAGTATTCATTCTGAACAAGGTCTGAGTAAGGGAGACTTGAGACATACCTTGTCAGTTTGATTTCTTCTTTTCAAAAAAAAAAAAAAGAGTTTGTTGTGTTTTAAGCAATTTAGAAGTATTCATTCTGAACAAGGTCTGAGTAAGGGAGACTTGAGACATACCTTGTCAGTTTGATTTTAATCTTTTTACGTTTACTTGTTAATTTTTGTTTAGTATTTTAGGATTATTTAGGTTGCATGAGTTTGTTTTGTTTTGAGTCTAGTTATTCCTATTCTTATGTTATTAGTTCTTTTCTCTTACACATGATTCTTTCATTTGGGTTAATAGACTTACATTGAGGACAATGTAAGAATTAAGTGTGGGGGGAATGATTTAGGATTTCTTTTATTTTTGTCTACAATTTTTTTTTTATGAGTCTTTATTATTATTATTATTTTTTAGTGTGTTTTAGTTCCTTTTTAATACAATGATGAGATATGAATTGCATAAGTCTAAAACATATTTATTAGTGAGAAGATTTTCATGAGAATTGAGCTTGATGTCAACCTTTTTATGAGCCAATATTAATATGATATGTTGATTGAGAAAGAAGCATGTTTAGACTTAATCTGACTTGTATAATCATTCTTGTGAGTTTTTGAGCCTAAAATGATTGATGCATTATACAAATCAATCTAATTTCTTTCTTGAGTGCTCTTATGATTACATGATTCTCTAGAACTTGCTTTAAACCGTTTGAGACTATATTGATGCATGTGACAACATGAATATGATAGAGGCATTAGGATTTTTAGCCAGGGCCAAACAACCATCCCTTATTGATGTTCCAAGAGAACACACCCTTAGTGAACCAATTTGAGCCTACATTGAATAAGCTATCTCTTTGGTAACCATAACTTGTCCCTAACCTAAATATACTTATATCTTTACCTTTGTTCCAAAGATGAATTAGCATGATTTGAGACAAGTTGCAAAGACAAGGGATATTTTTTGGTTAGAAACAAGAAATAAGTGTGGGGGGAAAAGAAAAGAAAAGTCAAGAGAAAAAGAAATGGAATACTGGCAAATACATTCCTATATAAAAAAAAAATGAATCATCTCTTGAATTTGTGGAAAAAGAAAAAGATGTTACAAAGTTGTTTAGAATGAAGAAAAGGCCCAACATGAATATCCGGCCTAGGTGACTATGTACTTGTAAAGAGTTTTGAGAAGTTTCTTTGTATAATCTTTTTATGTCTCTAAACTTTATGAACTCTTTGGAACCTTTGTGATATCTTTATCCTTTTGTTCTTCAACCACATTACAAACCCCTTGGCCCCATTACAACCTTGATTAAAGACCTCTTGATTTATGAAGTTGCATGATCTTTTAGTGGAGAATAGGTGGACAAGCAAGCATATGGTAGAAGTGTTTTCATGAGATTGATTGAGTGTAAACACTTTACCACTACTTTAAAGAGTGAAAATCAAGAGAGTATCCCATGTGAGAAGTTGAGATTAAATTTGAACATGCACTATTTTGATTGAGATATGTTATGCTAATATTGGCTTAACTCAAACAATTTACATTCAAGCATGATTTTTTGTGAAATTTTTTAAGCTATTGATTAGTTTATAAGACTTGTTCAAATATTGTCTCTAATTTGTATTGAAAGGATTAGGAGTAAATATTTTTAGTATATGTAGTTTATTTATATGAAGTTTATTTATATTTTAATTTTTCAATGTTTGTGGGTATCGTTCTAGTAAACCCTCACGAGACTAAACTCGTCCACTAGGGACACCTAGGGGTTTAAAGGCTTGTGTCACATGCTAAGTGCCACCGTGATTTCCTACGAAAGTGGATTAGATTAGATTTTCTTATTTTATTTTTATTGAGTCGTTGCTAGGGACTAGCAACAATCTAAGTGTGGGGGTGTGATAACTCGTATAATTATATAGTTTTTAGTTATGTTTTATTATTTTTTTGTGTCAAATACGAGTTATTATTGTTTAGTCTAATTGTGTTTATGATCTTTTATATTTTTATGTAATTTGGTGTTTTTCACAAGTTTCTTTGAGTGATTTCAGATTACTAGAATTAAGGGCAAATCCAGTTCAGTTCCAGTTCCGACACAATTTGCCATATCAGCTATATCTGGAGTTTCACTAAAGCAATAAGGCTGAAATTTGTAGCCGTGCAAATCTAAGAGGCATATCTATCTTTTTCATGTTTTATACTTCTTGAAACGGAGTCGTTTTCCCTAGCGAAATCGACCATCAAGTTGGCTGATGTGCAATGACGTCTGTGCTGACCTGTTTTCGTATTTTGCCCATATCTGCTTATCCACATCAGCAAATGAGCTGATTCCAATGGCTATGGATCCGTAACTGATACGGGAACCTTTTTCTAGAAGACCATATGATCAGATCAGGCCTCTAATATTGACGAAATCGACCATCAAGTTGGCTGATGTGCAATGACGTCTGTGCTGACATGTTTTCGTATTTTGCCCATATCTGCTTATCCACATCAGCAAATGAGCTGATTCCAACGGCTATGGATTCGTAACTGATAGGGGAACCTTTTTCTAGAAGACCATGTGATCAGATCAGGCCTCCAACATTGACGAAATCGACCATCAAGTTGGCTGATCAAAATTGTCATACAATATGACGAAAATTGTTAGAAAAATTCACCCACCTATTATACCTACCTTTGAAATTTGTAAAGCTTGTCTCTTGTCATTTAGCCCTCCAAAATGTGTATAAATAGAGGGCCTTGGATGATTGTAAGGGATCATATTGTACATAGGTAGGATATTAGCCATTTTAATAAAATTCTCTAAGTTTTCTTCTTCTTTCTTTTCTCTAGTTTTCTTTCTTTTCTCTAGTTTTCTTTTTCTTTAGAGAGAGCAAGAGGTTGGATAATTAATATTCTTCCTCTTCTTCTTTCTTTCTTTTATTTTCTTCTTAGATTTTCTTTAATTTTATGTTTATGTTTATAATGCCTATGCTAGGCTAAACTTCTATTTGGTTAAGGGTGATTTCAAAGCCCTAGACATGTTTTGTGATTGATTTTCAGATTCTATCTATCATTAATTTTCTATCAAAGTTGCTTATGTTCTTCTACAAGAATTGTTCATGATGTTGTCTAGATTTATTTAGGTGTACAACTAGATAGATCTTGATAATTATCTATTGCTAGTTTAGGAGTCTTGATCCGTGTAATTGTCTTGATTTCCTATTCATAAGTGGCAATTTGTGATTAATGATTATGGTCAAGTTTTCAATAATTGCAAAGTGGAACATAACCTAAGTTGAACAATCCGAGCTTATGTGTTTGTTGCTTAGATCAACCTATCTTTCTCATCATAAAGCTGCCATTAAATTGAATTTAGAGAGCTTATTCTAGGTTGTTTAATGGTTAGAGATTAAATAGAGAGCTTGTTCTATTTAACGACAAACTAAGGAAAGATTGGGGTAACAGAGCTTGTTGTTATCTACGGTTGTTAACTTTGATAGTTGGTTGATATTGATAGATCTGAAATTGATTCTTAATGATGTCTAGTGGTGGAGAATGAAACCTTAACCATATTTTTCATATTTGATTCTTCTTACTTATTTGTTTTCTTACTTTTAGTTTGCTTATTTTTTATATTTATTTTTATTGGCTGGTTATACCGCCTAATTTGTATATTAACTTTGTTTTATTTTTATTGGCTGGTTATACCGCCTAATTTAGTATATATATTTTTATTGGCTGGTTATACCGCCTAATTTAGTATATATATTTTTATTGGCTGGTTATACCGCCTTGCATCTTATTCTTATTATTTACTTTAGTTTAAATCTGGCTTCAAAAAACCCCTTTTCTTTTATTGTTCTTGAATTTAAGTTTTAAACTATTAACTTATAAACTAAAACCCAATCCCTGAGGACTCGACCCTTGCTAACTACTATACTTACAATTTATCTTTTTAGTGCAAGGTTAAATAAGATACACTCTTTTGGGTGCATCAATGATTATGGTCAAGTTTTCAATAATTGCAAAGTGGAACATAACCTAAGTTGAACAATCCGAGCTTATGTGTTTGTTGCTTAGATCAACCTATCTTTCTCATCATAAAGCTGCTATTAAATTGAACTTAGAGAGCTTATTCTAGGTTGTTTGATAGTTAGATATTAAATATAGAGCTTGTTCTATTTAACGACGAACTAAGGAAAGATTGGGGTAACAGAGCTTGTTGTTATCTACGGTTGTTAACTTTGATAGCTAATTAATGCTGATAGATATGAAATTGATTCTTAATGATGTCTAGTGGTGGAGAATGAAACCTTAACCATATTTTTAATATTTGATTCTTCTTAATTACTTGTTTTCTCATTCTTATTATTTACTTTAGTTTAAATCTGATTTCAAAAACCCCTTTTCTTTTATTGTTCTTGAATTTAAGTTTTAAACTATTAACTTATAAACTAAAACCCAATCCCTGAGGACTCGACCCTTGCTAACTACTATACTTACAATTGATCTTTTTAGTGCAAGGTTAAATAAGATATACTCTTTTGAGTGCATCATTGGACATCCTTTTTAATTTATTAGGTTTGGGCTTGAGCATGTTCAGCCCATAATTTATTTAGTCTTCCTTATTTAGATTAGGACTAGCCGAATTTACACTTCTAATGGGATTAGGAGTGTGCTTGGTTGATTATTAAATCTTGCACTTAGGGTAGGAGTCCTTGGCTGCCAAGGAGTTTCATTTGTATTAGAAGTTCTTAGGCTAGTTGAATTTGGGTTAGTAGGGAGGCTATAAAACCCTTGTTTAGCCATCTACTTCTGACGCACCCAAAAGAGTGTATCTTATTTAACCTTGTACTTAAAAAGAATCAGTTGTAAAGTATAGTAATTAGAAAGGGTCTAGTCCTCAAGGATTGGGTTTTAGTTTATAAGTTAATAGTTTATCACTTAAGAACAAGTAAACAAAAGTAAAGGGGATTTTGAGATCAGATTTAAACAAAAGTTAACAATAAGAATGAGAAAACAAGTAATTAAGAAGAATCAAATATGAGAAATATGGCTAAAGTTTCATTCTCCACCACTAGACATCATTAAGAATCAATTTCACATCTATCAATATTAATCAACTATCAAAGTTAACAACCGTAGATAACAACAAGCTCTGTTACCCCAATCTTTCCTTAGTTTGTCGTTAAATAGAACAAGCTCTCTATTTAATCTCTAACTATCAAACAACCTAGAATAAGTTCTCTAAGTTCAATTTAATAGCAGCTTTATGATGAGAAAGATAGGTTGATCTAAGCAACAGACACATAAGTTCGGATTGTTCAACTTAGGTTATGTTCAGCTTTGCAATTATCAAAAACTTGACCATAATCATTAATCACAAATTGCCACTAATGAATAGGAAATAAAGACAATTACACGGATCAAGACTCCTAAACTAGCAATAGATAATTGTAAAGATCTATCTAGTTGTACACCTAAACAAATCAAGACAATATCATGAACAATTTTAATGGAACATTGGCATATTCATCACAAAAATCAGCAACATTGGCATATTCATCCATAATATATTCAAATCCAAGCATTTTAGCCTTCATAGATGTAAGAAATACATACCTTCTAGATAAAGCATCAGCCATAATATTTTCCTTACCTTGCTTGTATCTAATGACATAAGGAAAGGGCTCTATGTATTCCATCCATCTAGCATGTCTCTTATTCAATTTACCTTGACCCTTGAGATGTTTCAATGACTCATGATCAGTATGTATTACAAACTCCTTAGGCCATAAGTAATGCTGCCATGTCTCCAAGGCTCTAACAAGTGCACAGAGCTCTTTGTCAAAAGTTGGATAGTTCAAGGTTGCTCCACTAAGATTCTCATTGAAGAATGCGATTGGACAGTTTTTCTGCATTAAAACAGCTTCAATTCCTATACCTGAGGCATTACATTCAATATCAAAAGTTTTGTTAAAGTTAGGTAATGCTAAAACAGGTGCTGAACATAACCTATCTTTAAGATTAACTAATGCCTTCTCTTGTTCATTGCCCCAATGAAAACCTACATTCTTTTTAATAATTTTAGAAAGTGGTGCAACAATAGTAGTCTTTAACAAAACACCCATAAAAGCTAGCTAAACCATGAAAGCTACCTCACTTACCCCTTTAGGCATCGGCCAGTCCTTGATGGCCTTGACTTTCTCTTCATCCATCTCAATACCTTTTGAGCTGACAACATATCCAAGAAATATAACTCTGATAAGTGCTTAATTTCATGCATTTTCCTATTGAATTTCCTTATACTTTGTGTTTTGATTCTAAAGTTCTTTGACATTTTACTAGGTTTTTATGCTTTGTAGGTATTTTGGAAGAAATGAAGTCAAAACATGTCAATTAGGATGTTAAAGAGCTTACAAAATCACAATCACAAGATGAAAAAAGACTTGGGAGTCAAAAAGATCAAATTCTTGGTGCAAAGCAAGAAGACAGATTTGACCACCGGAGCTTGTTGCTACGAAAAGATGATGTTAGATTCTTTATTCGAAGAAACTTCCTTCTTGACTTTTGAAGATCACTTGATTACCTATCCAACAGTTGGTCATCCAAATTGGCATTGGAATATCTCCCTAAACAACCCTAGTGGCAGGAAAAACCCTAGCCGCAAATCACATTTTTTTTTCTTAATACCCTAGTTGATATTTATGTTTGTCCTTGTCAAAGAAGGATTAATGGCTGTCAACTCGCATTAATTGCAAGAATCTTTCCTTAAAGCTAATCCTAGTCAAAGTAGGAGAATTAAGTCAGTCAAGACTTTCCTTCCTTACACTTACTTTGGCTGCAAGTTTGTAATCTCTCTTCATTAAAGAGTGTTTTGACTAAGACTTTCCTACTTTATTAAAACCTTGGTTGCCAAGTATTCCTTCTTTCCTTAAAACACAAAAGTCAGCCACCTTTCCTTAACTTTAGCCACAAGTCAGCATTTATTGAAGGGAGAGAGCTGAAATTCATTTGTTTGATGCCCTAGCTATTGCCTATAAACAGAGAACAAGGGGGCAAACGAAAATACACTTCTCGAAGCATTAGAGTTCTGATTTCTTCCTTGTTTTAGAGTTTTTGAGAGAGCAAGAGGCTGGATAATTAATATTCTTCTTCTTTTTCTTTCTTTCTTTTATTTTCTTCTTAGATTCTTTTTAATTTTATATTTATGTTTACAATGCCTATGCTAGGCTAAACTTTTATTTGGTTAATGGTGATTTCAAAGCCCTAGACATGTTATGTATATATTAAATAGAAAGGCATAAAATGTATATTTTATCAGTTTATCAAAGGCTACAACATGCAAGATGGGCTTGCATCCAAGTTTGGTCAATGTGACTCAAGAACACAAGGTGACACATTAAGAGGGCTTATTTGGGCTTATTTTAAGTCTTGTAATTACTTAGGCATTTGGGCCTAACTTATGTAACTTATGTAATATGTCCATTAGGCTACTTATTGGACATCCTTTTTAATTTATTAGGTTCGGGCTTGAGCATGTTCAGCACATAATTTAAGTAGTATTTCTTCTTTAGATTAGGACTAGCTGAATTTACACTTGTAGGAGTGTGCTTGGCTGATTATTAAGTCTTGCACTTAGGATAGGAGTCCTTGGCTACCAAGGAGTTTAATTTGTACTAGGAGTTCTTAGGCGAGTTGAATTAGGGTTAGCAGGGAGGCTATAAATACCCTTGTTTAGCCATGTACTTCTGCAACCATTATTAATCTATTTGAGTTGAATTTTATTCAAGTAAGTTTTTACTCCTTTTAGTTCTTGACAGAACTTAGGAACTTATCAAAGAATTCTTTCTTTGTGGCGTTCAACCTATCAAACTTAGGTTCTAGAAACAAGCATTCTTGGGGTCTAGCTAGCTTAGCTTATCTAGGTTCTTGGAAACAAGATTTCTAAGGGTTTAAGTTTCCATTGCCTGAATCTTTGCTTTCTTGGGGATAGGGTATTTCAATTTGTTAGTGGGCTCAAAGGGTATCCCACGGGTTCACATCAATAAAAAACTTTGATAGAAAACTAATATATGATATAATCTGAAAATTAATTACATAACATGTCTAGGGCTTTGAAATCACCCTTAACCAAAGAAAAGTTTACCCTTGCATAGGCAATGTCAACATAAACATGAAAATAAGAATATTAATTATTCAGCCTCTTGCTCTCTCAGAAACTCTAAAACAAAAAAGAAATCATAACTCTAATGCTTGGTGAAGTAGAGATCAGCTCCTCCTTGTGATGAGAACCAAGCTAGTATTGGACTTCAAGATCCATTGCATGTTCCAATTGGGCCTATTACAAGGTCAAGATCCAAGAAGCTCAAGGAAGCTAAGGATTGGTGCAAAGGACTTGGGAAAAATCTACAAGTCTTTTAAGCAATGTCAAGACATTCAAGTTGGGCTGCTTGAATGAGGAAGACCAACAATTGATCCATGTGATCCAAACTTCACATGATGGGCCATAGAGAAATTCAAGGGGGCGGCAATATTAATGAATTATTGGGCCTGTTTTTAGTTCATTATTTAATATGAAGTGGGGACCAATTCATTAATGATGTGGCGCCTAAATTAGAAGTTTTAGTTGGGTCTTATAATTACTTAAGCTTTTGGACCTGATTTATGTATTATGTCCACTAGGCTTATGGGGTATATCTTCATTAAACTTGTTGGACATCCTTTTAATTTAATTAAGTTTGGGCTTGAACATGTTCAGCCCATATTTATGGATTTTTATCATTATTATTATTAAGGTCTGACCGAATTCATCATGTAACTAGCAATTAGGGTTAGGTTAATAGGGAGGCTATAAATACATGTTCTAGCCGCCTATTCATTTTAACAATTGTGAATTTAGTGAGTTTGAATTTATTCAAAGTAAGTGTTTCATTCTTTTTAGTTCTTGATAGAATTTAGGAACTTATCAAAGAATCCTTCTATGTGGCGTTTGATGCATCCAAAAGAGTGTATCTTATTTAACCTTGCACTTAAAAAGAATCAATTGTAGAGTATAGTGATTAGCAAGGGCCGAGTCCTCAAGAATTGGGTTTTAGTTTATAAGTTAATAGTTTATCACTTATAAAAAAAACAAGTAAACAAAAGTAAAGGGGATTTTGATGCACCCAAAAGAGTGTATCTTATTTAACCTTGCACTTAAAAAAAAATCAATTGTAGAGTATAGTGATTAGCAAGGGTCGAGTCCTCAGGGATTGGGTTTTAGTTTATAAGTTAATAGTTTATCACTTAAAAACAAGTAAACAAAAGTAAAGGGGATTTTAAAATCAGATTTAAACAAAAGTTAACAATAAGAATGAGAAAACAAGTAATTAAGAAGAATCAAATATGAAAAATATAGTTAAGGTTTTATTCTCCACCACCAGACATCATTAAGAATCAATTTCATATCTATCAACATTAATTAGCTATCAAAGTTAACAACCGTAGATAACACAACAAGCTCTGTTACCCCAATCTTTCCTTAGTTTGTCGTTAAATAGAACAAGCTCTCTATTTAATCTCTAACTATCAAACAACCTAGAATAAGCTCTCTAAGTTCAATTCAATAGCAGCTTCATGATGAGAAAGATAGGTTGATCTAAGCAACAAACACGTAAGCTCGGATTGTTCAACTTAGGTTATGTTCCACTTTGCAATTATTGAAAACTTGACCATAATCATTAATCACAAATTGCCACTTATGAATAGGAAATCAAGACAATTACACGGATCAAGACTCCTAAACTAGCATTAGACAATTATCAAGATTTTTCTAGTTGGCCACCTAAACAAATCAAAACATCATCATGAACAATTTTAATGGAAGAACATAAGCAACTTTGATAGAAAACAATAATAGATAGATTCTGAAAATTAATTACATAACATTTCTAGGGCTTTGAAATCACCGTTAACCAAATAAAAGTTTAGCCTAGCATAGGCATAGATAATATATACATAAAACTAAAAAGAAAATAAAAGAATGGAGAAGAAGAAGAAGAAGAACAATGATGATCCTTGAGTCTCCTACAAAGATCTCTAGTTTATGGCTCAAAAGATGGTATTTATAGAGCTTTAAAACTCTGAGAATAAGTCCTTGCCGCACAAGTAAGCCTGGAGGTGCAAAAATCACGTTTTTGCCTTTTTTTTTCTTCAGATTTACGATTATGGTTTTTCTGGCCGCAGGGTTCTTTAAAGAGATCTTCTAGCGCCATTTTGAATGCCCATTTTTTATCCGATTTGGGCCCATAATATATCGTTGGAAAGATAATCAAGTCAACTTCAAAAGTCAAGAGGAAGTTTCTTCAAATAAAGAATCTAACATCATGTTTTCCTTACAACAAGCTTCAGAGGTCAAATCTGCCTGATTGCTTTTCACCCAGAAATTGATATTTTTGACTCCCAAGTCTTCTTCCATCTTGTGATTATGATTTTGTAAGATCTTTACCATCATTATTGACATCTTTTGACTTCATTCTCCTTGTTGTACCTAAAATTCAAAAACATATTATAAGTAAACAAGATAAAGATCGAAAACATAACAAAAACTAAAGGTAGAAAGGCATAAAATGTATATTTTATGAGATTATCAAATACCCCCACACTTAGCTTTTTGCTAGTCCTCGAGCAAAACAAAATAAAAATAAAATAAGAAAATCTAATATAATCCACTTTTGTAGGAAATCACAGTGGCACTTAGCATGTGACATAAGCCTTTAAACCCCTAGGTGTCCCTAGTGGACGAGTTTAGTCTCGTGAGGGTTTACTAGGACGATACCCACAAACATTAAAGACATAAGAAAAACTAAAATAATAATAATAATAATAATAATTACAACTAAACCTTCCAATATAAATTGGATATAATCATTGGACAAGTCTTATAAACTAATCAATAGCTTAAAGAAATTCACAAAAAATCTTACTTGAATGTAAATAGTTTGAGTTAAGCCAATATTAACATAACATATTTCAATCAAAATAGTGCATATTCAAACTTAATCTCAACTTCTCACTAGGATACTCTCATGATTTTCACTCTTTAAAGTAGTGGTAAAGTGTTTACACTCAATCAATCTCATGAAAACAGTTATACTATATGCTTGCTTGTCCACCTATTCTCCACTATTTAGATCATGCAACTTCATAAATCAAGAGGTCTTTATTCAAGGCTTAATGCGGCCAAAGGGTTATAATGTGGTTAAAGAGCAAAAGGATAAAGATATCACAAAGGTTCTAAAGAGTTCATAGAGTTTAGAGACATAATAAGATCATACAAATAAAACTTCTCAAAACTCTTATAAAGCACATAATAACATAGGCTAAATATTCATGTTGAGCCTTTGCTTCATTCTAACCAACTTTGTAACATCTTTTTCTTTACTTTAACTAGAAGTTCAAGAGATGATTTTTTTTTCCAATACAGGAATGTATTTGACGATGATCCCTTTCTTTTTCTCTTGACTTTTTTTTTCTTTTCTTCCCCCACACTTATCTTTTGTTTCCAACCCAAATTTTCAACTAAAAATATCCCTTGTTTTTTTGCAATATGTCTCAAAATATATAATCCACCTTTAGAACAAGGGTAAGGATATAAGTATATTTAGGCTAGGTGTAAGTTGTGGATACCAATAAAATAGCATATTTAATGTAAGCTCAAATTGGCTCACTAGTGGGGATATTCTCTTGAAACATTAATAATGGATGGCTGTTTGGCTCTAGTTATAATCCTAATGCCTCTATCATATTCATGTTATCACATGTATCAATATTGTCTCAAACGGTTTAAAGCATGTTCTAGAGAATCATGTAATCATAAAAGCACTCAAGAAAGAAATTAGATTGATATGTATAATGCATCAATCATATAGGCTCAAAAACTCACAAGGATGATTATACAAGTCAATATCAAGTCTAAACGTGCTTCTTTCTTAATCAACATATCATATCAACATTGACTCATAAAAATTAGTATCAAGCTTAATTCTCATGAAAATCTTCTCACTAATAACCAGTTTAGACCTATGCAATTCATATCTTATAATTTTATTAAAAAGGAACTAAAACACACTAAAAATAATAATAAAAATAATATTAAAGACTGATAAAAAAATAATAGACAAAAATAAAAGAAATCCTAAATCCTTCCCCCCCTCCCACACTTAATTCTTACATTGTCCTCAATGTAATGCTATTAACCCAAATGAAAGAATCATGTGTAAGAGAAAAGAACTAATAACATAAGAATAAGAACAACTAAGACTCAAAACAAAACAAACTCATGCAACCTAAATAATCCTAAAATACTAAACAAAAAATTAACAAATAAACATAAAAAATAAAAATAAAAATAAAAACAATAAAAATAAAAATAAAAATAATAAAAGAAAAAGGAAAAGAAAGAGAAAGAGAAAGAGAAAGCAAATCTGAATATGGCAGGTTGGCAATTTCTTCTTTAATTGGGTTGCCTTCCCAATTAACACTTGAGTTAGTGTTTTAAACGTAACCAACACCCCTTCTTGGCTGTTTAGGATTTGCAAGATCATACAAGAAACTTTCCGAATTTGTGCGTTTTGTAGGGCGGTTTCTTTGCACAATAGTGCATGCATTCTCCATTACAAGTATTATTCCATCATCCTTTGTGGTGCATAGCTTGTCAAGGAATGGTGCATATTTTGGTATTTGTTGATTGGCATCCACAAACAAGCTGTTTAAGGTTTCTAGCATGTGTTGTTCATGTTTTTCCTCCTTGAACTTTGCAAATCTACTAGGAAAAGGTGGAGAAGAACCATTAGTAAAAAGTGAAACCTTAAACGTTACCTTAGGTGCCGAAGTACTCTCTTTCGGAATCGAAGCTTCATTATCTTCCATAGTTGAATCCATCTTTAGTTCTTTCTCATCCTCAGGTTCCCTTGGATTTTCTGATTCATCCTCAAGTTGTGTGATACTAACACTCTCCTTTGGATCAATCATCGATTGGGAAGGGAGTGCTTGAGATCTTTGTGCTACTAATTCCACCGTACTACTAGCCAATAGGCTCATTTGCCTTTCCAAACTCTGGATACTTGCCTTTGTTTCCCTTGTTTCCTATTGAAGTTGCAGAGTTTTAATAACAAGAAAATTGACAAGTTCTTCTAAAGAATTACCTGAGTTTTGAGGTGGTGGCTCAAAAAGATCTTGTTGTTGATCCCATGGTTGATTGAAGACAAATTGATTAGTGTAGTTAGCATAAGGATCTACTTCTTGATAATCTCCCGAGTAGCCATAATGAGTATGATTCCACCATCTCTCATTGTAAGTGTTTGGGAAAGCATCATACTGTTGTCCTTGGAACCCTTGATGGCTTTGGTATTCTTCCACATCATAGGCTGGTTCAAAATTATCTTTTTGGTAGTATGGGCACCAATTGGTTGGATGATCCATCATGAAGCACACTCCACACTGCCTTGATTGTTGAATCTTACTTATGGCCACTTGTTGAGCTATGGAGATGAGATTGTCTAGTTGGTTCTAAAGGTTCTGAAGTTTTGATGTAGCACCTGCCATCTCTTCTTGCTTGAAATTTGAAAAAAAAAAAAAACCTGTATGTACTAGAAATTAATTACAACTGAAAATAAGAATAAATCAATAAACTAATAAACTAAATAAAACAATCCCCGGCAACGGTGCCAAAAACTTGATGCACCCAAAAGAGTGTGTCGCAACCTAAAAATAACGAGTCTCATCGCAAGACTTTATTATTCGTTAAGCGTGACATTAAAAAAAACCGAGGAAAAGTCGACTTAATTCCTCTAGAAAAATGAAGGTTTTGAAAATGACCTTGAAAAAGACATGGAGTCGCCACCCATCTTTTTTAGCTAGGTGTGATCGGCCACCTATTAAAACCGATTTTATAAAAGTTTTTAAAAATTAATTAAAACATTTTAAAAACCAATTTCAAGTCTGCGTTTTAAACCAGAGAAATCAAAGAAGCGGGTTCGGGAGTCGGTTACGTACGGGGAAGGATTAGCACCCCCACAACGCCCGTATAAATCGGTACCTTATTAATCGTCTGTTATCTCAAGTCTCAGAAAAAAATCAGTTTTAAATTTAGTATTTCAAGTTAATTCCCAATTTAAAGAAAAATAATTCCATTTTTAATTGAAAATGATCCGGAATTTATAAATTCAAAATTTTCCTATATTCCCCAACAAACGTGGCAAAATATAAAAATTTTTAAAAATTTTGGAAAATTTTCCGAATCATTCTCTTTTTACAGAAGATATTCCGTTATTAATAATAATTGATGATATCCTCCCCAGCAAACCCGGCAGAGAACTCATGAATTATTTTAACTCGAGAATATCTTTATTTTAATGAAAACCATTATCTTTTTTTTTGAAAACATTTAAAAGAAATGAATATGTATATGCATGACATAAATAAAATGTCATAGCAAAATCTAAATAATATAATGCAACCTAAATGACATGACAAGATTTGAATGCCTTAGCATTTTCTAAATGAAATGAAATATCCTAAGTTATATGATATATTCTAAATGAAATGAAATGACCTCGGTAACATAATATATTCTATATGAAATGTAATATCCTAAGTCATATGATATATTCTAAATGAAATGAAATGACCTAGGTAATATAATATATTCTACATGAAATGAAATGACCTAAGTAACATACATATTCTATAAGAAATGAAATGATTTAAATATCATGGCAAATATGAATGATATGGCATATAATTTAAATGACATGGAATATAAAATAATGCTATCATATAATATGCATGAAAATAAAAAATAAAAATAATAATGCATGGACATAACATATGCTAAATAACATTAAAAAAATAACTAAATAAAAAACATAGGATATCATGAAATATTCCAAATCATACAATAAACAATATAACATAACTCAAAATCATAGAAATTATCATAGCAAAAATCACATATTACATAAAATGCATGAATATGGAAAATGCAATGCATGAAATGTATTTTTTCCTTTAATTAAGGAAATCCGTATATCTAGAAAAGATATCCGGCTACCTTAGGAAAATATGTCAAATTAAATATTCTAAAACCAAAATACTTTGTGATTGTTTGAAAACAATTTTGAAAAGCTTGAATTAAAAATAAAAACTGGGCTAAATCTTTTTAAAATGGCTCTAATTTCCTAAGTTTAAAAATCTCGGACTTGACCACCCTTAACCCGAGAGTTAAAAAAATCATTTTTAGAGTTTAAAAAGGCTTAGAAACTACCCTAAGTCAGTAGCTAACCCTCCTAATCAGCCCACTCTAATTAACTTAACCAAAACAGAAAAATGATTTTTCTTCAAATTCAATTCTGACTCCACTGTCCAGTTTTAAGCCACGATTTTTTGCCCTATTTTTAAAAATTCAAAAAATTATGAAAACAATAGTGGAGACTCAGGACCTGTAAAACTACATGTGAAAAAATCCTCTTAATTTTATTATTGAAGATGAATGCCCAAAAAACTCATAAAAGTACGAGTACTGGGTGAAATAACTGTTTTGCTAAAATACATTTTTGCCTTTGATAAAATCAAAGTAAAAATATTTAAGACTCATAAAAGGACTCACAAACAGTAGCTAGGACTTTTTGAAAGTTAGATAAAAATTGGCTAAGTAAAAAAAATCACAAAGGTAGAATAATCAATTTGACAAACTTTAATTTTCCACAAGTGTACTCAAAGAGAGTATGGCTTTGAACCATTAATTGGCTCAAGTCATTATTCAAGTGGCATGAACATGAAATGCATGAAAATACTACAGCAAACATGGTGCATGAAATGCATGAGTTTAAACCTAAATGTCATGAAAAAATGCATGGCATCAATATAGTGACTTAGACCTAAATGAACTTGCATGTCATTTAATGCAACCTAGACCTAAAATGTATGAACATGCATTACAAATAAACCAAACTTAATAACTAAAATATGCATGGCATTTTCACAAACACAAAGCATGCTTAAACCAAAAACTCAAACAAATATCATGCAAATGCTAACCTATCAACTAACATGGCAAGAATGCACATACAATGCAAAGATTCATGGAGTGGCCGAATGGCCTATGTAACTAGCAAACATGGCATTTTCACAAACACTTGGTATACTAACATGCATAACTAATCAAATGTCCTACAAATGCAAAAACCTACCAACTAACATGGCAAAAATGCAAAACAAAATGCAAAACACATGGAGTAGCCAAATGGCCTCAAGCTCCAACAAGCATGACATTTTCAGAAACACTTGATATACTAACATGCTCAACTAAAATATAACACTCAAATCATGCAAAAACCACACAAGCATTTTCACAAACACTTAATATACTAAATCTAAAACATGCTCAACTAAAATATAAAGCTCAAATCATGCAAAAACCACACAAGCATTTTCACAAACACTTGATATACTAAATCTAAAACATGCTCAAATTTAAACATCATGAAAACAAAAAATTAAAAATGCAAGAACATGATATTTAAATCATAAATGGCAATAAACAAAGCAACCAAATTAAAATATAACTCAATTATATGAAGTAAAATAACATTTAAAACATCAAGATCAAAGAAAATAACATCAATAATAAAATAAACCAAAATAGCAACTTAACAAAAACTGTAGGCCATTCGGCCATGGTGAGTATATTGTAAAAAATATATTTAAGAAAGAGATGAAAGAAGAACAATAAAAAAAACATTTATTTAAAAAGGAAACTCACCAAATAGTAATCAAAATAGCAAAAACAAGAATGGAAAATCAAGAAAGTGCAAGAGTTGGTGCTCAAGAGCAACCTCAAGAAGCTATATTTCAAGCTTTATCTCTTCAAACTTTCCTTTCTTTTCTAAAATTTTTCTTTTTGCTTTCAAACAAAGAGAGGAAAACCAAGTAAAAACCAAGAGAACTCAGCAAAATCAAGTGTAAAAATGAAAAATCTGACCTCCCCCCTAGAGCTGGCCGAAACCCCGTTTAAAACCTCAAGGATGTTGTCATTTTTTTGTAACCAATTTTCCATCAAATGGCTAATAATTCAAGGTGAAAAAAAATCATGAAATTACCACCTTTAGATTAGCATATCAGCTACCCCAAATTACAGCTGTTCAAGAATATTGTTGACATCTCTCTTGGCCTATGTGGCTTAATCACCATGGCTTGATCAAAAGGAATCTCTAACTAACTTTTAATTCTTGGCCATTTGATTGAAAAATCATAAACTTCCTCTTTCCTTTGGGCCTTTGCAGGCCAGCACTTCTCTTTTCCAGCCCAGGTCTGATTTTTTGAAAGGCCCAAAGAAGCCCTTTTCGGTTGCTTGGGTGAAATGACCGTTTTGCCCCTCGGATGCAAATAAATATGAAAAGGACTCCAAATTCAATTTTTATTTTTTTAATACTTCCAAAATAATAAAACATTGAGTTCTGGAAGTTTTCAAAATTATCCGAGTCCGTTTGCTATTTATTTGTATTTTTTCTTCCAAAAATACCCTTTTATGCCCCTACATTTTACCATTTTTTAAACGAGCTCCAAATCAAGATTTTTCTTCACCAATATATTCCAAATAATTTAAAATTGTGATATGGAAGTTTTCATAATTTTTGGAGCTCATTTGGTATTTTTTCGGGATTTATCGGCTTGAATTACTACATAGGAGGCCCGGGATTTGGCCGTTTTGCAAACGAACTCCGAATCAAGATTTTATTTTTCCAATCTCTTCCAAATGAGATTTGTAAATTTTCAAAATTTTTGGAGTCTATTTGCTATTTTTCTGGAATTTATCTTCTTCAATTATTACATAGGAGGCCCGGGATTTGGCCATTTTGCAAACAAACTCCGAATCAAGATTTTCTTTTGCCAATCTCTTCAAAATAATTTAAAAAAGAGATTTGCAAAATTTCAGAAGATTTGGAGCTAATTTGCTATTTTTTCGAGATTTTCCTTTTTGAATTACTACATAAGAAGCCCGGGATTTGGCCATTTTGCAAACGAACTTCGAATCAAAATTTTATTTTGCCAATCTCTTTCAAATGGTTTAAAAATGAGATTTGCAAATTTTCAGAATTTTCGGAGTCCATTTGCTATTTTTCCCAAATTTTCCAATTTTGCCTTTTTGCTTTCGAAACCCGGTTTTTCTCAAAACAAGTCCGATTTTTGGATTTTCTTCAAACTGAGCCTTGGGATATCCCTTTTTAATCATTCCTCATCCATTGGGGGCTTTGGTCCTACCAAGTTGGGCCATTTTTGTGATTCTTCCCGATTTCACCAAAATCCACTAAAAACCCTAATTCTCGGTTTTCTCCCGGATTGACTTTTCTTTCGATTTTTCTTGCAAGTGGCTTCTCCATTATCGTAGTCAGTGCTTATCTTTCATTTGGAACCGTCAATTTTGACCAATTTGATCGTTTAAGCACTTTCCCCAAATTTTTCGGATTAGGGTTTCCTTTCTACTGAATCTCCAAATCCCACTTTCCGAACTCCATATCTTTCAATGTAGACCTCGGATTATCAAAATTATTTCGCCATTTTTCAATTGAACTTAAAATCTTTATTTTGAATGTGGGTTGACTTTTTCAGTAGTTGACTTTCTGGGGTTGACCTTTTTGGGGGTTGATTTTTTTCAAGTTTGACTTTTTATGCTCGCCCTCTTAAACTAAGTCTCGGAGTACCACCTGCAGGATGAAAAAAGCCTTTTTACACTCAAAAACATCAATTTAGGAAGAAAACATACCTATTTAGTGGTCCGGACAAAATTAGGTGTCTACAGCTGCCCCTCTTTGGCTATTGCTGAGAATCAGGAATCAGGCAAAGATAACCGACACTAATTTTGTACGATCAGTGAAATCACATGTGAAGGACAAGGAAAGGGGTTTTGTGTTTTTTTTTTTAATCATTTTTTCATTTATCATTTTTTTAAGTTTTTATGTTTTCATTTTTTCATTTTTTTCAATTTTTCAATTTTTTTTCTTTTTTAAATAGTAAATTGAAGATTTTGTCCTTAAATTGAATTCCTTGACTAATCAAGGCTCGACCCGTCTTAAGGAAACGAATTCGATTTGCAAGAAAAGAAATGACCTCGACGATGGTCTCGGGGCCTTAACCTGTCTTGTTCTTAGCTGTGTTTAAAATTCTGGGTATCTCCTCCAGAAGCTTTGGCTGTCATTACCAAAGTCTTGCTCATTTTTAAAACTATAAAACTCTGAATATCTCCATCAGAGGCTTTGGCTATCACCACCAAAGACTTTCTCCCTTTTCAAAAATTTTAAACTCTGGATATCTCCTCCAGAAGCTTTGAGAAATGATGCAGATGCTTTATGATGCAAATGCAAATGTCTTTAATTGATGCAAATGCTTCTTGAAGTAGATGCAAATGACTTAGACTAGTGCAAATGTCTTTGATGCAAATGTAAATGACTTTGATTTGATGCAAATTTTCTTGATACAGATTCAAATAACTTAGATTGATGCAAATGCTTCTTGATGTAGATGCACATGTTGAATAAAATTCTAGGTAACTCCTCCAGAAGAAGATTTCTCATTTTTCAAAAATATAAAACCCTGGATATCTCCACCAGAGGCTTCAGCTATCACCACCGAATACTTGTTCACTTTTAAAACTTTAAAATTCTGGATATCCCCACCAGAAGCTTTGGCTATCACCACCAAAGGTTTGCTCATTGTAAAATTCTAGGTAACTCCTCCAGAAGCTTTGGCTATCACCACCAAAGACTTGCTCATTGTTTAAAATTCTGGATAACTCCTCCAGAAGAAGATTTCTCATTTTTCAAAATTATAAAACCTGGATATCTCCACTGAAGACTTGTTCACTTTTAAAACTGTAAAATTCTGGATATCCCCACCAGAAGCTTTGGCTATGACCACCAAAGGTTTGCTCATTGTAAAATTCTGGGTAACTCCTCTAGAAGCTTTGGCTATCACCACCAAAGACTTGCTCATTGTAAAAATTTGGGTAACTCCTCCAGAAAAAGATTTCTCATTTTTCAAAATTATAAAACCCTGGATATCTCCACCAGAGGCTTCAGCTATCACCACCGAAGACTTGTTTACTTTTTAAAACTGTAAAATTCTGGATATCCCACCAGAAGCTTTGGCTATCACCACCAAAGGTTTGCTCATTGTAAAATTCTGGGTAACTCCTCCAGAAGCTTTGAGAAATGATGCAGATGCACATGTCTTTTAACAAGGTGCTCATGCTTCATGGTGCAAATGTAAATGCTTGGATTGATGTAAATGTTTCTTAGTGCAAATGCAAATGGCCTGGATTGATACCCATGTTTCATGATGCAGATGCCCCTACTAATTGTGTTCATGTAACTGGTTTATGAATGGTGTAACTATAATTACCACACAATAATGAAAATGCAATGATTCTAGAAATGATGCAATTGCTTGAGATGACGCAAATGCGAATTCCATGAAGAATGTAAACGTAAAGGTAAAATGCAGATGCTTATGGAATAATGCCAATGAAAATACCCATTAATGATGCAAATGCTTGTCGACACTGTGTAGATGCAAAAGCTTGATAAAGAGATGAGTGCTTATGAGTGATGCAAATGCCCCCAATTATTTTTCTAGACTTTTTACTTAGCCTTTCGAATTCATTTTTCCTTTTCAAATCAGAGTATATCTTCAATTCATTTTGGCTATTCTCTTTGCCCCAACAGTTTTCAAACTTTCATCAACAGAGATCTGAACTGGGTTCTATTTCTTCTTCTCATATCTGGAAGTCAGGACCTATCCTGACAGTTCTATACCTTTGGGTTAGAAAAATCCTTATCTCATGTCAACATTAAAATGGGTATTTCAAAAATATCTTTATTTGTTTTCGCATTTTGAAAACTTCTGAACAAAAAATATTATCCCCACAATGTGTGATGTACAAACCTTTTGAAGACTGATGATCATTGTTAAAAATTTCTCTAAGTGTCAATCTGGGTTTTTTTAACTGGGATTGGCAAGGTTTGGTATAACAAATTCTGGCTTTTCCAGGAAAACTTTCTTGACAAAAATGTATATCCCTACTAGGCTCACAAATGGAACAGGTTTTATAAATCACGAATTCATTGAGAACCAAACAAATTCAACATTCTTTTAGTTTTCATATCAAGGTATTTTGACAAGCGTCAAGATTGGTAGGGATGTTTAAACCGGAAAGTTTAATCTTAGAGAAAAGAAAAAGTTTCAGTTTTTGAAGACAATCCTCTGAATGAGAATTGACAATTTGGGAGGTTTAGGAATTCTTAAATGTTCCTCGATGACCACTTCTTCAAGATGACCTTTTCTTTTGTGGTATCGGCACTAACATAGATGGCATCAAAAAATTTCATTTTACTCTAGACCGTCCATTTTTGGATTTTCGCCCTAGAGTCCTATTCTTTCCAATTTTTCTCTTTCTTTTTTCGTTCTTTTTTTTTTGTTCATTTTTTTTGTTCTACCATACACTTGAGAATTCTAAATTCTTCCTTAGTGAAATGATAATTCAATGAAATGGGATAAAATCTGAGGAAAAAACCTTTCAAATTAAATATTCATGCTTGATCAAAATGGACTTTTAAAGCACGTAATGTAGGCCATGACTCAAGGTTCAGAAAGAAAGGATAAATAGGCCCAAAATATGTGTTTGAGGGTAATCAAATCAAGGATCATTTCTTGAGAAGGATTCTCTTTGAAGCATTTGTCCCTTTTTGGACATTTCTTTCCTTTTGACATTGTTTTTTTCTTCCTTGCATTTGGCTTTCAATTTGCCATGTCTTTCACACATTTTGTTTTGTTTCATTTTACCGCCCTCTTTTTTGTTTTTTTTTTTTTTTGATAGAGTGAACCCGTATTTATTCGGAGCTCCATTTGCTTTGTATCTGTCTTTGAGCTAGGACTCATTTCTCAATGATCTTTAAAAAGATATTTCCTTGCATTTGCCCCCCAGTGTAGAGGGTGATCCTTGATCAGGGTTCAAAGAAGAAAGAATTCTTTTGGCTCAAAAGGGGTGACTATGGATAATTTCTTTTTGTGTGAAAGGGATATGAAAAATGGCCATTTCTCATGTCAAGCACAAATATTCACATTGAAAAGCGATCCCCAGGGGAAATAGATATTCAGAATTTCATTTTGCACTTTGGAATCATCCGAATTCTCATATGCATGATATCACAAATTTTTTCATTTTCATCGCATGCCCCAATGATTCATGCGTTAGTCCATCCTTATTCACCATGTATCCATCATTTCCACATATGATGTCCCAATTTGATTAACCAATGAGAATTTGTATCAACGAGTAACATAGCAAGTCTAGGTCTGTACTGAAAAGACTGAATTTCAAATCTGAGTTCATTGAAGAGACGAGGAAAATATGACTTAAAAATGGGTTTTCTCTGGGATATGGGATAATATGGTTTAGTCATTGTGCCCAAGGGTGTTAATCATGAAGTGATGTTTTGGTATTTGAAGTTTTATGATCATTGGGAAAGGTCATGAATGGTTTTAGCACAATCTTGACACACACCAAATTATCAAAATCTAGATTCTTGAAAGAATGTCTCATTTGTTTGAATTTCAAGGAATTTGAAAATTTTCAAAAAGTTCGTTCTTTTGTTCATAGCCTAGACTAAGATCTACGTCTTTGCTTATTCTGTGATGACAATGGTTTTATGAAGTCAAATCATTCAGATTCCTTGAAGCATTAGGTCTTTCAAGTGTTCTTGGTTTAAGAGATTTAGGCTTAGGAAAACCTAAAGAGAGGGGATAAGGTATTGGGTAATTTGTAACACTGATAATCAATCTTCTTGAGACTATCCATTATTAAAAATTCCTTAATGCTTGTTTTTGCAAATTCAAGTTATTGTTAAAACACAACAAACACAAAGCATTTAAAATTCAAAATTCATTTAATTCATGTAGATGTTAACATGAGACAAGTGCTTTCATCATCATAGTGTAATGAACTACATGCGTCAAAAACCTAATATGATCATGCACAATGTTTCCTATGACGCTTGGCTTCCCCATCTTCAAAACTTATCGAACTAGCCTTGATGAGATCTCTGACCTTGTACTTCAAAGCGGGGCAGTTCTCTGTTGAGTGACCTTGATTGCCAGAATGATAACCATTAGCATCATACCAGCTCGGATAAGGGGGCTTCAGAGGCTCTAATTGCATGGGTGTCACAAGGTGATTCTGGATGAGTTGAGGTAATAACTCACTGTATGTCACAGGAATCGGGTCATCCTCATTTCTTTTTCGCTTTTTATGCCCCCTTCGATTATTCCCAAGGGTGTTCGATTGATAACAGATGTGAATTCTGGTGTAGTTGCAGTCATTGGTTGGTAGGGATAAAAACCTTGCGAGACATTGTTCAGGGTAGAGTAAAATGGCTGATATGAGGAGAATTGAGGAGGTGGGGCAAAGCCTTCCACGACTTGGGTATCTTCATTTTTCTTTTCAGGTGCCCCTTTTTTCTTGGTATTGGATGTTCTTTCTCCTTCAATTTTCCCATCTTTGATAGCATTCTCAATCATCTCCCCTGAAATTACCATGTCCGAAAAATTGTTCGTGATGTTGCCGACAAGTATATCATAGTACGAGGCCTGCAGTGTATCCACAAAAATGACAGTGGTTTTCTTCTGAGTTAAAGGCGGTTGTACTTGGGTGGCCAGGCTCATCCACCGTTGCGCATGTTCTTTGAAGCTCTCAGTAGCTCTTTTCTTCATATTTTGCAAGGTGAGACGGTCAGGCGCCATGTCAGTCATATGCTTGTACTGGTTTAGAAAAACCCTAACCATGTCATTCCAAGAGCGAATCTGATCCTTGCTCAACTGACTATACCACCTAATTGCGGACCCGCTGAGGCTATCTTGAAAACAGTGAATCAAAAGCTTTTCATTATTTATATGACTTGTTATCTTCCGGCAGAACATAAAGATGTGGGCTGACGAATCGGTCGTCCCGTCATATTTCACAAAGTCAGGGATCTTGAACTTATGAGGAATGACTAAATCGAGGACCAAACATCATTCTTTCGCATCTAAACTCCCAAATATATCTGTACATTCTACTGCCCGGAGCCTTTCATCTAACACTGATATTTTCTTTGGGAATCTGCCAACTCAATCTCATTTACTGCAACCATTTTCAACTTTGTCTGTTCAGCTGGATCATCTGAGTTTAGGACATTGACGGGGTTAACTGTGTTATGGGCATCAATCATTACGACCTCATTCTAACCCTTTTGTGCCTCTAACCCTTTCCCGACGACAAAGTTTTCAGTCTATCCTATTCCCTTGATTACGGCAGACATCAGCTCCATCAATTTAGTCATCTGATCCTTAGTTTCTTCTTGAGACTTTGCTAGCTGTTCTCGCAATTCTTTCTGTTCCCTTTCCATTTTTTCCATTCGGGCAATTTGTTCATCCTCCATAGCACTAGCCTGTATTAAAAGGGTACTCAGTACTTCTTATACCTCTGATTTGAAATGGAAATTCTTTCAAAAACTCTTAAAGCCAACTTCTGTTTTATTTCCCCCAAATGTATGTCATGATGAATGAGCCATGATTGTCATTTGATGCATGTGAAGCCTAAAAAATATGATGTATGGGCGTGTACAATGGAAACATGCTGACCGTATATGTAATAAATGCAATCACGATGCCAACATGTTGCAAGCAAAGAATAAACAAATCAACACATCGATATATGCAATGAATGATCATGTACATTTTAACGTATTTCCCAATGAATGATCATATACCCTATGAATGCAACACGATGTCAATTATGATACATGCAAACAATGAATGATTGATACAGAATATATACAAAGAAAATCATGCTAACCATGTATGTCATGAATGCGACCTAATGCTAACATAATGTATGTAATAAGCAAATTAATGCATGGATATATACAGAAAAATCATGTTGATTATGAATGCATAAATGGAACCTGATGCTAACATGATACATGTATGAATGTATGGTATGACCAATAATTGATCGAATGCAAAATGCAAAAGGGGAAGATATTGATGGAGACTCAATTAAGAGTTGTAAACCCAAGTGCAGGTTATGTTCAAGTAATAAATTCTCGGGTGTCCGAGGTCGAACCACAGGGAAGCGTATTAATAAGTATAAGTTTATAAATATATAAGACAAAGAAAGTAAACAAGATATTAGGGAATCAACAACAAAATAAGATAAACAAGATATTAGAGAACAAAATAAACAAAATAACATAAAAATAATTAAACAAGATAAAAAAAAAACAATAAGAAAGGATGTTGAGGTTAGAGAATCCACTCTTGGTGTTATGCTAAGATTAATCTTGTTTTATTACACAATTGAAATCCACACATAAGGGAGGTTCCAATCGGAAGGTTTAGCAATTCAGTCCAACGTCCATAGCATATGATATTATGTTCATTTGGTGTCCTCAAAACTCATAAAAAGAGTCCAAGCATTCCTTATGCCAAGGTATATGTCTACAACAAATCAAGGTTATGAAACCAAGCATTTACTGTGCCATTTTCATTGTCAATAATGAATCAAGATCTCTACTTTGCAAGTATGATTTTAAACCAAAAGAAAATATTATCTATACTAGTGTTTATAAATGATGATTCATTTTAGCTCATGTTTAAGAGACTAACCTTAGCATTTACCAAGAGCTTCACCTCATCACCTCAACAATATGATTAGCAACACATACTAGATATGAATAAAATGAAAAGAAATGTAAGAAGAAAAAGAAAACTAGAGAAAGGAAAGAAAAAGAAAACTTAGAGAATTTTATTACAATGGCTATCCTACCAATGTATCAATGTATCCCAATACTCATCCAAGGCCCTCTATTTATACACATTTTGGAGGGCTAAATGACAAGAGACAAGCTTTACAAATTTCAAAGGTAGGTATAATAGGTGGGTGCATTTTTCTAACAATTTTCGTCATATTGTATGACAATTCTGATCAGCCAGCTTGATGGTCGATTTTGTCAATGTTGGAGGCTCGATCTGATAAAATGGTCTTCTAGAAAAATATACCCCTATCAGTTACGGATCCATAGCCGTTGGAATCAGATCATTTGCGCACGTGGATCGGGAGATATGGTCAAAATACCAAAACGGTGCAGAACAGACGTCATTGCACATCAGCCAACTTGATGGTCGATTTCGCTAGGGAAAACGACTCCGTTTCAAGAAGTGTAAAACATGAAAAAGATAGATATGCCTCTTATCTTTGCAGGGATACAAAGTTCAGCCTTATTGCTTCAGTGAAACTCGAGATATAGCTGATATGGCAAAAGGTGTCGGAACTGGAACTGAACTGGATTTGCCCTTAATTCTAGTAATCTGAAATCACTCAAAGAAACTTGTGAAAAACACCAAATTACATAAAAATATAAAAGATCATAAACACAATTAGACTAAACAATAATAACTCGTATTTGACACAAAACAATAATAAAACATAACTAAAAACTATATAATTATACGAGTTATCACACCCCCATACTTAGATTGTTGCTAGTCCCTAGCAACGACTCAATAAAAATAAAATAAGAAAATCTAATCTAATCCATTTTCGTAGGAAATCACGGTGGCACTTAGCATGTGACACAAGCCTTTAAACCCCTAGGTGTCCCTAGTGGACGAGTTTAGTCTCGTGAGGGTTTACTAGGACGATACCCACAAACATTGAAGACATAAGAAAAACTAAAAATAATAATTATAACTAATCCTTCCAATATAAATTAGAGATAATCATTGGACAAGTCTTAAAAACTAATCAATAGCTTAAAGAAATTCACAAAAAATCTTGCTTGAATGTAAATAGTTTGAGTTAAGCCAATAATAACATAACATATTTCAATCAAAATAGTGTATATTCAAACTTAATCTCAACTTCTCACATGGGATACTCTCTTGATTTTCACTCTTTAAAGTAGTGGTAAAGTGTTTACACTCAATCAATCTCATGAAAACACTTCTACCATATGCTTGCTTGTCCACCTATTCTCCACTATTTAGATCATACAACTTCATAAATCAAGAGGTCTTTATTCAAGGTTGTAATGGGGCCAAAGGGTTATAATGTGGTTAAAGAACAAAAGGATAAAGATATCACAAAGGTTCCAAAGAGTTCATAGATTTTAGAGACATAATAAGATCATACAAATAAAACTTCTCAAAACTCTTATAAAGCACATAATAACATAGGCTAAATATTCATGTTGAGCCTTTGCATCATTCTAACCAACTTTGTAACATCTTTTTCTAGAAGTTCAAGAGAAGATTTTTTTTTTTTTTTTTTTTTTTAATATGGGAATGTATTTGACAATGATCCCTTTCTTTTTCTCTTGACTTTTTCTTTTCTTTTCTTTCCCCCACACTTATCTTTTGTTTCTAACCCAAATTTTCAAATAAAAATATCCCTTGTTTTTTTGCAATATGTCTCAAAATATAAAATTCATCTTTAGAACAAGGGTAAGGATATAAGCATATTTAGGCTAGGTGTAAGTTGTGGTTACCAATAAAACATCATATTTAATGTAGGCTCAAATTGGCTCACTAGTGGGGATGTTCTCGTAGAACATTAATAATGGATGGCTGTTTGGCTCTGGTTATAATCCTAATGCCTCTATCATATTCATGTTGTCACATGTATCAATATAGTCTCAAACGGTTTAAAGCAAGTTCTAGAGAATCATGTAATCATAAGAGCACTCAAGAAAGAAATTAGATTGATTTGTATAATGCATCAATCATTATAGGCTCAAAAACTCACAAAGATGATTATACAAGTCAGATTAAGTCTAAACATGCTTCTTTCTCAATCAACATATCATATTAACATTGGCTCATAAAAAGGTTGACATCAAGCTCAGTTCTCATGAAAATCTTCTCACTAATAAATCTGTTTTAGACTTATGCAATTCATATCTCATCATTGTATTGAAAGTAACTAAAAAAAAAAAAAAAAAAAAAACACACTAAGTCTAAACATGCTTTTTTTTTTTGTTTTTTTTTTTTTTTTTTTGTTTTTTTTTTTTTTTTTTTGAAAGGAAAGAAGAAGATTAAATCAAACTGACAAGGTATGTCTCAAGTCTCCCTTACTCAGACCTTGTTCAGAATGAATACTTCTAAATGTCTTAAAACACAACAAATTTTTTTTTTTTTTTTTTTTTTAGCAAAATATGTCCCTTACCCCCTACTAAAATATGACATTGTCCCCAATGTCAAATTTTAAAGGTAGAATTTAGGAGATATTACCTGCAGAGGTTGCTAACCACTTATTATAACTGAGACACAACAAGCAAAATGTTAGATAATGTCACAAAGACAAAGTGCAATCCACTCCTTGCTCGTCCATATCTCTTTTTCTTTTTCCGAGCGTTTGCGAAACAACCGTAGCAGATAAACACTCATAAGCTTGTAGCTTTTTGAGTAAATCTTCAATGGTTGTAGCAGAAATTATGGTTCTCCTTGCCTCTGAAAACATGAATCCATTATCCACAGCATTATCTAAATATGAAAGTAAATTACTAAAATAACCATTAATATTAAGCAAACCAATGGGTTTCTTATTTGTGACCAAAGATGACCAAGAAGCCACGCAAGCTATTTCTTCCAATGTACCCAGACCTCCTGGTAAGGCAATGAATGCATCGGCAGAATGGTACATGATTGTTATCCGTTCAGGGATACTCCAGACTTGTATTTCCTTACCCACGGTAGGTCCACAAAAATCTGTGAATAGTTTTGGCACGATTCCTAGAACTGGACTTCCTCCGGCGTGTGCTGCTGTAGCGACTGCTCCCATTAAACCCGTACTACCGCCTCCATAAATCAAGTGGATCTTTTGTTGGGCAAGTATTACTCCAACTCTTATGGGTTCATCAGCGAATATGTTATTTTTCCCTGGATAAGCACCTCCAAAGACACAAATTTTTTTAATGCGCTGGGACGAAGTGCTTTCCATTTTTTTTTTCTTTTTCGAGTGCCTGAAAGAGAATGAGTACATGGTGTAATATATAGAGGACTGAGTAGTGAATCAGACAAGAGTAATAATGTCGCCGAAAGTGTATTTGACCTGTCAGAAGAAAATGTTAACCTAACAAAAGATTTTTGCGTGATTTCAGGAAGAAAATCAAAAAGAGAAGAAAAATCAACCGTAAAAGTCAAAAGTAATAATGTCGCCGAAAGTGTATTTGGCATCTTCCTCTGGTTTTACGTCCAGAAACGGCTTAAACGCCTTCTATGAGTCGAGGATATGCTTCCCATCCAGTTTTCTTACAAGCTGGCAAACAGGGTCTTTTATCATCAGATTCCCAAGATGTTGCCATTCCCTTTGGAATTGCGGCCATAAATCAAGAATTTCTCTTTGTACGTCTCCACTAGGATGCGTCTCAAGAGAAAGTTGGATATTACCCAAATTCTCCTTACTCAGTCCATCCTTAATGAATTCAATTTTATCATCTCGATTAGAGGACGGAATCCCAATAGAACGACATTTACCGTTACACGTCCATCGTGCACACTTGTGGCAATTTGAACTCATGCGCTTTGCTCGTCGCTTCTTTGCATAAGTGCTTCTACCTGTACCTGGTAAATGCAAAACAGGAAGATATTCATCTTCACGTACCTTGGCTTCAATTATCCAACGTATGTCTTCAGGAATCCCTTTGTTCATAAGCATTCTTAATCTTTCTAATCGAACTTGGTAAAGCTTCAGTAAAATATTCCGAGGAAAAGGAGGAAATCGTTTCTGCAATCTTTTGAGAATATCATCCATCCTGAAAAAAAAATGAAATAAAATAAAATGAAAGAGAAATTTATATACAATATCAGTTTTGTGGGTAGCTGATGGAACCGACTTAAATAATCACGGAGTACCGTTATCCGCCATTTAACCGGGAAAAAAATGAATTTTTTTTTTTTTTTTTTTTTTTGAAGATTAGTAAAAATTATATTTACATCTAGTTATTTTCAAAACAAGGATCAGAAAGAAAAACAACCTCTTCTTGAGTAACATGATTTTCCAAAAAGAGTTTGAGTCTTTGTCCATTTACCTTGAATACGTTACCATTTTGAGGATTCTCAATGTCAACTGCTCCATAATGATACACATGCTTAACCACAAATGGGCCAGTCCATCTTGATCTCAACTTACCAGGAAATATGTGAAGTCTAGAATTATAAAGTAGAACTTTTTGCCCAACATCAAATATTTTTCTTGAAATTAACTTGTCATGAAAGGCTTTAGTTCTTTCTTTATGAATTTTAGAATTCTCATATGCATCATTTCTGAGTTCCTCAAGTTCATTTATTTGTAATTTTCGTAAATTAGAAGCGTCATCAAGGTTTGAGTTGAACATTTTAATGGCCCAATATGCTTTATGCTCAAGTTCCACAGGTAAATGACAAGGTTTTCCATAAACTAGCCTATAAGGAGACATGCCCAATGCTGTTTTAAAAGCTGTTCGATAGGCCCATAATGCATCGTTAAGTCTAAGAGACCAATCTTTGCGATTTGGATTAACTGTCTTTTCCAAAATTTGTTTAATCTCCCTATTTGCTAATTCTACCTGTCCATTTGTCTGCGGGTGATAAGGGGTTGCAACTTTGTGTGTAATGGCATATTTCTTCATTAATGTTTCAAAAACCTTGTTGCAAAAATGTGTTCCCCCATCGCTTATGATAGATCGAGGAATTCCAAATCGACTCAAAATATTTTCTTTTAAAAATTTAATCACTGTTTTGTGATCATTATTTCGACATGGAATTGCCTCTATCCACTTTGAAACATAATCTATTGCAACTAAAATGTATAAGAAACCAAAAGATGGTGGAAATGGTCCCATGAAATCAATACCCCAACAGTCAAAAATTTCAATTACAAGAATTGGGTTCAAAGGCATCATGTTTCTTTTCGAAATGGAACCTAATTTTTGACAACTTTCACATGACTTGCAAAAATTATGTGCATCTTTGAACAAAGTTGGCCAGTAAAATCCACACTGTAAAATTTTTGCAGCAGTTTTCTTTGATGAAAAATGACCACCACATGCCTCGGAATGACAAAACTTAATTACACTACTTACCTCATTGTCGGGAATGCATCTTCGAAAAATCTGATCAGGACAATATTTGAACAAGTAAGGGTCATCCCAATAGAACTTCTTTACCTCATTCAGAAACTTCCTTTTATCTTGTGTGCTCCATTGAGAAGGAATTTTTCCTGTAGCAAGAAAATTAGCAATGTCAGCAAACCAAGGTGTCGTGGAGACAATTAGAAGTTGTTCATCAGGAAAAGTATCATTTATTGGTGAGGTTCCAAAAGATTCATCACAAACAAGTCTTGATAAATGATCAGCCACCATATTTTCTACTCCTTTTTTATCTCGAATGGTGATGTCAAATTCTTGCAGCAAAAGGATCCACCTCAGCAACCTAGGTTTTGCATCCTTCTTAGAGAGAAGATATTTTAAAGCTGCATGATCACTAAAGACAACAATTGATGATCCAACAAGGTAAGATCTGAATTTATCCAATGCAAAAACAACTGCAAGTAATTCCTTTTCTGTAGTGGAATAATTCATTTGGGCTCTATTTAAAGTTTTACTTGCATAGTAAATTACATGTGGTTTATTATCTTTCCTTTGTCCTAACACAGCACCAACAGCATAGTCACTAGCATCACACATTATTTCAAATGGTAAAGACCAATCAGGAGATCTCATAATAGGAGCAGTAGTGAGCATATTTTTGAGTTTTTCAAAAGCATCTTCACAATCTTTAGTCCATTCAAATGCAGTGTCTTTCATTAAAAGATTACATAGAGGTTTAGATATCGTGCTAAAATCTTTTATGAATCTTCTATAAAAACCTGCATGTCCCAAGAATGACCTAATGTCCTTTACTGTCTTTGGTGTGGGTAGATTAGCAATCAATTCAAGTTTTGACTTGTCTACCTCAATCCCTTTTGCAGAAACAATGTGACCTAGTACAATACCTTTAGTGACCATGAAATGACATTTTTCCCAATTAAGAACAAGATTTTTTTCTTCACACCTAATCAATACATTTTTCAAATTGGCTAAGCAATCATCAAATGAATCACCAGAAACAGAAAAATCATCCATGAAAATCTCAAGATTACGTTCAATCATGTCACTAAAAATGCTAAGCATGCATCTTTGAAATGTGGCAGGGGCGTTACATAATCCAAATGGCATTCTACGATATGCAAAAGTACCAAAAGGACATGTAAAAGTGGTTTTCTCTTGGTCCTCAAGTGCAATGGCTATTTGATTATACCCAGAATATCCATCTAGAAAACAATAAAACTCATGTCCTGCAACTCTTTCTAAGATTTGATCCATGAAAGGCAAAGGGAAATGATCTTTCCTCGTCACTGAGTTAAGTTTCCTATAGTCAATGCACATGCGCCAACCAGTAACAGTCCTAGCTGGAATTAATTCATTGTTTTCATTTTTAACTACAGTAACTCCAGATTTCTTAGGTACGACTTGAGTAGGACTTACCCATTTGCTATCAGAGATAGGATAAATGATTCCATTATCTAGAAGTTTAATGACTTCATTTCTCACTACTTCTTTCATATTAGGATTAAGCCTTCGTTGCATTTGTCTAGAGGGTTTAGCATTTTCCTCTAAATAAATATTATGTGTGCAGATTAATGGGCTTATTCCCTTTATGTCAGCTAAGGTCCATCCTAATGCATTTTTGTGCATCTTCAAAAGTTGTAACAACTTACCTTCTTGTAGTTCATCAAGATGTGAAGAAATTATGACTGGAAAAGTTTCACTCTCACCCAAAAAGGAATATTTTAGCTCGGATGGCAATGGTTTTAACTCCAGCTTGGGTGGTTCAATAGTTGATGGTACAGTGACATTTGTAAGTGATGGTAGTTCCTCAAACTTTTGTTTCCAACAATGCTTATCCTGAAAAGATTTTAACAAAGAATCAGTGTGTGAAATTTCTGAAGCATTATCAAACTCATATTCAATTAAATAAGCTTCTAAAGGATCATGGAATGTGGTAGTGGTGAGATGTTCATGAACAAGTTCTTCAATGAAATCCACTTCATGTACTTCTGAATTATCACCAGGTTGCTTGCAAATGTTGAACACATTTAATTCTAAAGTCATATTTCCAAAAGAAATGTTCAACATACCATTCCTGCAATTTATCAGAGCATTAGAAGTTGCAAGAAATGGACGGCCTAATATAACAGGAATTTGAACATTTGGATTTGAAACAGGATGTGTGTCCAAAACAATAAAATCAACAGGGAAGTAAAAATTATCAATTTGAACCAAAACATCTTCAACTATCACTCGAGGAATTTTTACAGAACGATCAGCTAGTTGAAGTGTAACAGGTGTTTCCTTGAGTTCACCTAAACCTAACTGTTGATAAACAGAAAAAGGCAAAAGATTAACACTAGCACCAAGATCAAGCAATGCACGTTCTATTCTAGTGTTTCCAATGATGCATGAGATTGTTGGACATCCAGGATCTTTGAATTTTGGTGGAGTAAGGTGCTGAATGATTGAGCTCACACTTTCCGTCAAAAATGCTTTCTTTTGTACATTATGTTTCCTTTTAACTGTGCACATGTCCTTCAAAAATTTAGCATAAGATGGAACTTGTTTGATTGCATCCAATAAAGGAATGTTAATCTTAACTTGTTTGAAAAGTTCATAAATTTCTGCATTTTGATTCAAATTCTTTATTGTTTGCAACCTTTGAGGAAAAAGAGCAGGATGCATACCTTTTTCTTTGTCCAAATTTTCAAGAAGTTCAGACTTACCATCATCCTTACCATTACTTTTCGGAGGGGAAAGAGGATCTTGGTCTTTTGATGGAATCTTTTTGTCAATTGCCTTTCCACTTCGCAGAGTTGTGATAGAACTGGCATTTTCCTGTTGAGTTTCATTGGAGCAAGAAACAAGACATTGAGTAGAAGGGTTAGGCTGAGGTTGAGCAGGAAACTTACCTTTTTCTTGAGTGCGTAATGAAGCTGTCAATGTGGACAAGGTGTTTTTGATCTCATTGATGTCCTGTGAAGTCCGGCTATTCACATTTGCTTGTGTTTGCATGAATGCTTGCAATGTTTCTTCCAAGGTTTGTACACGTGAAGGTTGATAGGAAAAAGTGTTGCCCGGCTTTTGAGATTGTGGTACCTGAACATGATTATTATTCCGCCAACTGAAGTTGGGATGATTTCTCCATTCAGGGTTATACGTTTCAGAGTAAGGAGAAGGAAAAGGCTTTTTAAATGTGTTTATGGAATTTACTTGATCATGCAACGCTTCTTTAAGAATGGGAATGTTTGGACATTCAGAAGTGGGGTGTCCCATGATTTCACAAATTCCACAACTTTCTTCATTTTTAACCGTTTTGACTTCTTTTACTTCTCTAAGTTCCATGGCTTCAATCTTTCTAGCCAAATTAGCTACTTTAGCTTTTATCTCATCTTCTTGACTAAAATGATATTTTCCTCTGTTAGAAACAACATTAGATCTATTGGAACTTTCAGAGGAATTATCTGTGTGCCAGGCTTGAGAGTTATCTGCCAAATGGTCTAAGTAGTCAAAGGCTTCTTCAGGTTCTTTTTCTAGAAACTCACCGTTACACATTGTTTCAACAAATTGTTTAGTTTCGGGAGTTAAACTTTCATAAAAGAAACTAATAAGACGCCATTTTTCAAAACCATGATGTGGACAAGAACTTAACAAATCTTTAAAACGATCCCAGCACTGAAAAAATGCTTCATTTTGATTTTGATTGAAATTTTGAATCTGTCTTTTCAAAGCAGTAGTTTTATGTGCTGGGAAAAATTTCTTTAGAAACTCAGTTTGTAATTCTTGCCATGTGCCAATTGACCTTGGTTTTAAATTATGAAGCCAAATTTTTGCTTTATCTTTTAAAGAAAAAGGAAATAATTTTAGCTTGACAATCTCATTTGTACATTGTTGGTCATTAAAGGTGACACATACATCTTCGAAGTCTTTTAGAAACGAGTAAGCACTTTCCGATTCCAACCCATAGAAATTTGGAAGCAAAGCTATCATACCTGGTTTAAAACGAAAGTTGTTTGCATTGAGAGGAAAAATAAAACAAGAGGGTGATGAGCTTCGAGTTGGTTGCAAGTAGTCACGCATGGTGCGTACTTGTCTGTTCTCATCTTCAGCATGAACACTTTCATTGTCAGCCATGGTAGGAGTTGTATTAGAAAGATTACCTGAAAAAGTTTCACAATAAAATCTAACTAAACGACGAGATCTAAAATCACGTCGCCAAACAAGCATAAAACAAAGTTAATATACAAATTAGGCGGTATAACCAGCCAAACAAAATAAATATACTAAATTAGGCGGTATAACCAGCCAATAAAAACAAATATATACAAAATTAGGCGGTATAACCAGCCAATAAAAATAAATATACTTATAAACTTATATACTTAGTATTGCTTCCCCGGCAACGGCGCCAAAAACTTGATGGAGACTCAATTAAGAGTTGTAAACCCAAGTGCAGGTTATGTTCAAGTAATAAATTCTCGGGTGTCCGAGGTCGAACCACAGGGAAGCGTATTAATAAGTATAAGTTTATAAATATATAAGACAAAGAAAGTAAACAAGATATTAGGGAATCAACAACAAAATAAGATAAACAAGATATTAGAGAACAAAATAAACAAAATAACATAAAAATAATTAAACAAGATAAAAAAAAAAACAATAAGAAAGGATGTTGAGGTTAGAGAATCCACTCTTGGTGTTATGCTAAGATTAATCTTGTTTTATTACACAATTGAAATCCACACATAAGGGAGGTTCCAATCGGAAGGTTTAGCAATTCAGTCCAACGTCCATAGCATATGATATTATGTTCATTTGGTGTCCTCAAAACTCATAAAAAGAGTCCAAGCATTCCTTATGCCAAGGTATATGTCTACAACAAATCAAGGTTATGAAACCAAGCATTTACTGTGCCATTTTCATTGTCAATAATGAATCAAGATCTCTACTTTGCAAGTATGATTTTAAACCAAAAGAAAATATTATCTATACTAGTGTTTATAAATGATGATTCATTTTAGCTCATGTTTAAGAGACTAACCTTAGCATTTACCAAGAGCTTCACCTCATCACCTCAACAATATGATTAGCAACACATACTAGATATGAATAAAATGAAAAGAAATGTAAGAAGAAAAAGAAAACTAGAGAAAGGAAAGAAAAAGAAAACTTAGAGAATTTTATTACAATGGCTATCCTACCAATGTATCAATGTATCCCAATACTCATCCAAGGCCCTCTATTTATACACATTTTGGAGGGCTAAATGACAAGAGACAAGCTTTACAAATTTCAAAGGTAGGTATAATAGGTGGGTGCATTTTTCTAACAATTTTCGTCATATTGTATGACAATTCTGATCAGCCAGCTTGATGGTCGATTTTGTCAATGTTGGAGGCTCGATCTGATAAAATGGTCTTCTAGAAAAATATACCCCTATCAGTTACGGATCCATAGCCGTTGGAATCAGATCATTTGCGCACGTGGATCGGGAGATATGGTCAAAATACCAAAACGGTGCAGAACAGACGTCATTGCACATCAGCCAACTTGATGGTCGATTTCGCTAGGGAAAACGACTCCGTTTCAAGAAGTGTAAAACATGAAAAAGATAGATATGCCTCTTATCTTTGCAGGGATACAAAGTTCAGCCTTATTGCTTCAGTGAAACTCGAGATATAGCTGATATGGCAAAAGGTGTCGGAACTGGAACTGAACTGGATTTGCCCTTAATTCTAGTAATCTGAAATCACTCAAAGAAACTTGTGAAAAACACCAAATTACATAAAAATATAAAAGATCATAAACACAATTAGACTAAACAATAATAACTCGTATTTGACACAAAACAATAATAAAACATAACTAAAAACTATATAATTATACGAGTTATCAGATATCACGGAGGAAATAAGAATCGGAGGAACTTAATCATCAACATCTCATAAATTTGAAGAATAGTCAATTCATTCCTATATCAACGTTCACAATGGTATAAACCATGTTTTACAAAATCTGAGCAGTAGTTAAAACTGTCTTTACAAGCACTTTATTCTTCATAGCATTCTAAGGCTATAAGAGCCGGCTACTGAATAAGTGAAATCCTATTACATCATATAAGACCGAAGTCTTTCCATCTTAATGCTGTAAATCTCCCAATTCTAATGATGCTTTCCCAATCCTCTATCAATCAGTGTCGTTGGATCCAACCACTTGGCATCGATAAGAGTTTGCACTTTCTTTTTGAATGCCATACAGTCTTCAATGTTATGGCCAACAGTTCCACAGTGATAATCACATCTTGCATTTGGATTATACCACCTTGGATATGGTGGTAACAGGGATTTCATTGGGATACAGGCAACCATGTGATTTTGGATCAGTATAGGGAGAAGCTCTCGGTAGCTGATTGGAATGAGATCAAAATGCATTTGGGTTTTATCCTGGGGTTGTTTCTTAGTCACACATAGCCTAGGAGTTGGGGCAATTGGTGGTGGCACTAAGGTCCGAACCAGAGTGTTTACATGGAGATATGGCGGAACAGCATGGTAAGGGTATGGATTTGGACACGGGGCCTTTGGAGGTTGTACATAGCTCGAGGTTCCTATCCTAGATGCTGGATAAGGTGATTGATGAGGGAAGCGATATGAACTGGCAGTTGGTGGTAATGGAGTGGGATTCAGGAATCCCGTAGTGGTCATCTCAATGGACGATTGGACCATAGTAGGGTGGGGATACTGGTTTGGACCTAGAACAGTTTGCAGGTATGGTATAGGATCTGAGGTTTTTATCCTTGGTATCAAGCTCTCAGGTTTAATCATTTTCATGATTTTGTCCACAATTTCATCAGGATTGCAACCTTTGTGGCATTGACAAGCGCAGGATCCAGCAAGGATTGTATGTTTGGGACTTAATGGTTTTGGTTGATCCGAAGGCGATGCAGAGCCCTGAGAAAGTTCCTCTTTATATTTACCCATATCCTCAACCATTTTTAGCAATTTGGTAAGCTGTTCCTTCACCTCTCGGATTTCATGTCCACATTCCTCTTGATTGCGTTCCAAAGCACCCAATCGTTCCTCCGATTCATTCCTCATATCTCGAACCCCTTTCATGCAAATGAAAATTTCATGAGATTAAGAATACAATTGTGAATGTACATGCTCTATTTCTATGTGCATGAATATACTGATGATTAATGCATGAACATATACAGGGAAATTATGATGACTATGTATGCTATGGATGCAATCTAATGCCAACATGATGCATTAAAAAATGAATAAATTGATGCACAGGTATATACAAATAATGACTATGCATGTCATAAACGTATTTTACAATGAATGACCATGCATGCTATGATTTCAAAATGATACATGCTAAGACTAGATGAATTAATACAAAGGTAGGTACAAAGAATTACCATGTATATCACAAATGTATTCTACAATGAATAACCATGCATGTTAGGACTGTGACATGATGTCAAAATGATACAAATAAATTAACCAATGATTGCACGAAATTGGTGGGACCTAAATCTTGATTATTCAAAAATCTCATTATGCAAGATTTGCCTCCAAATTTATGATTTTTTTTTTAAACATGTTTTTTTCTATGAAAAACAATCATATTATTTTCAAAAGATTTTCGGAGTAGTGGATCCTACTATGGTACAATATGCAAATGTTCAGATAACACTGCCGGTTTTATGAAATCATCAAATGAAATTATTATCACCATCCGTTTATTGCAAAGAATGAGATCAATAATACAACCAAAATGTACATGCTCTATTCACACATGCATGAAATGTGCAAAATGCAAAAATGCTTGAAAAAATGATTTTTATTTTGAATTTCAAAAGGTTAGTGAACACTTGCCCAACAATATCTACCTATATAGGCATCACGGTGCCTTTGGGGCAGAGTATTACACTTATTACGGGTGATGTAAGTTCATCTATGCCCGGTTTACAAAACTTATTTGAGATGTAAAAATAGGTAATAAAAGGTTACAAATGTCCCTCCATGTATTCCTAACATTGGTATATTTAAGGAAAATCCGGCATGGCCTCGCCTAGGTTCACTATATGAGAGTGAATTGGTTCTAAAGGCCCTAAATTGTTCCTCACTGTCGTCGGTGAAGGCTAGTAAGGCACCCCGATAAAAGCGGGTTCAATTCGTTAGACTCTATTTCCCTAGCCCATGCGGATTGTTAATCACGAAGGCTTAGGTAATTTAGTACTCCGGAAGTGTTTCACTAGCCCATGCGGATTGTTAATCACGAAGGCTTAGTTACTTTGCTCCCACCTAAAAGGACGGAACCCGGGTATAGGGCTCATGATATGCAAATGCACGTGTAGTGTGTGTGGAAGAACAACAAACCTTTCACCACCTATTCTACACCCCTTATTCTATATACCCTAGCAATTTATAAAAAACATTCAAGAATAGTGTAAAATTAAATAACTAGGGAACAATAACAAAATGCATGCACATGAGTATGAACATATTTAAAAACATTTTATTATTTTCAAAATTCTACTTATATAAAAAAAAATGTGGGAATTAAAATTAAATACCAATTAAACCAACAAAACCGAGACTTTGATAACACACGACTAATTCTAGGCCTAACTCTCTAATAGTCCCCAGTGGAGTCGCCAAGCTGTCGCAACCTAAAAAATAACGAGTCTCATCGCAAAACTTTATTATTCGTTAAGCGTGACATTAAAAAAAAACCGAGGAAAAGTCGACTTAATTCCTCTAGAAAAATGAAGGTTTTGAAAATGACCTCGAAAAAGACATGGAGTCGCCACCAATCTTTTTTAGCTAGGTGTGATCGACCACCTATTAAAACCGGTTTTATAAAATATTTTAAAAATTAATTAAAACATTTTAAAAACCAATTTCAAGTCTGCGTTTTAAACTAGAGAAATCAAAGAAGCGGGTTTGGGAGTTGGTTACGTGCGGGGAAGGATTAGCACCCCCACAACGCCCTTATAAATCGGTACCTTATTAATCCTGTGTTATCTCAAGTTTCGGTAAAAAATCAGTTTTAAATTTAGTATTTCAAGTTAATTCCCAATTTAAAGAAAAATAATTCCATTTTTAATTGAAAATGATCCGGAATTTATAATTCAAAATGTTCCTATATTCCCCAACAAACGTGGCAAAATATAGAAATTTTTATTAATTTTGGAAAATTTTCCAAATCATTCTCTTTTTAAAGAAGATATTCCGTTATTAATAATAATTGATGATATCCTCCCCAGCAAACCCGGCAGAGAACTCATGAATTATTTTAACTCGAGAATATCTTTATTTTATTGAAAACCATTATCTTTTTTTTGAAAACATTTAAAAGAAATGAATATGTATATGCATGACATAAATAAAATGACATAGCAAAATCTAAATAATATAATGCAACCTCAATGACATGACATGATTTGAATGCCTTAGCATATTCTAAATGAACTGAAATATCCTAAGTTATATGATATATTCTAAATGAAATGAAATGACCTAGGTAACATAATATATTCTATATGAAATGTAATATCCTAAGTCATATGATATATTCTAAATGAAATGAAATGACCTAAGTAATATATTATATTCTACATGAAATGAAATGACCTAAGTAACATACATATTCTATATGAAATGAAATGATTTAAATGTCATGATAAATATGAATGATATGGCATATAATTTAAATGACATGGAATATAAAATAATGCTATCATATAATATGCATGAAAATAAAAAATAAAAATAATAATGCATGAACATAACATATGCTAAATAACATAAAAAAATAACTAAATAAAAAGCATAGGATATCATGAAATATTCCAAATCATTCAATAAACAATATAACATAACTCAAAATCATCACAATATCGTAGAAATTATCATAGTAAAAATCACATATTATATAAAATGCATGAATATGGAAAATGCAATGCATGAAATGTATTTTTTTTTTCCTTCAATTAAGGAAATCCGTATATCTAGAAAAGATATCCGACTACCTTAGGAAAATATGTCAAATTAAATATTCTAAAACCAAAATACTTTGTGATTGTTTGAAAACAATTTTGAAAAGCTTGAATTAAAAATAAAAACTGGGCTAAATCTTTTTTAATTTGGCTCTAATTTTCTAAGTTTAAAAATCTCGGACTTGACCACCCTTTACCCGAGAGTTAAAAAATTATTTTTAGAGTTTAAAAAGGCTTAGAAACTACCCTAAGTCAGTAGCTAACCCTCCTAATCAGCCCACTCTAAGTAACTTAACTAAAACAGAAAAATGATTTTTCTTTAAATTCAATTCTGACTCCACTATCCAGTTTTAAGCCACGATTTTTTACCCTATTTTTAAAAATTCAAAAAATTCTGAAAAAATACTGGAGACTCAGGACATGTAAAACTACACGGGACAAAATCCGCTTAATTTTATAATTAAAGATGAATTCCCAGAAAAATCGGAAAAGTATGAGTATTGGGTGAAAAAACTGTTTTGCCAAAATACATTGTTGCCTTTGATAAAATCATTTAAAAATCAAAGTTAAAATACTTAAGACTCATAAAATGACTCACAAACAGTAGCTAGGACTTTTTGAAAGTTAGACAAAAATTGGTTAAGTAAAAAAAAATCACAAAGGTAGAATAATCAATTTGACAAACTTTAATTTTCCACAAGTGTGCTCAAGAGAGCATGACTTTGAACCATTAATTGGCCTAAGTCATTATTCAAGTGGCATGAACATGAAATGCATGAAAAAACTACAGCAAACATAGTGCATGAAATGCATGAGTTTAAACCTAAATGTCATGAAAAAATGCATGGCATCAATATAGTGACTTAGACCTAAATGAACTTGCGTGGCATTTAATGCAACCTAGACCTAAAATGCATGAACATGCATGACAAATAAACCAAACTTAATAACTAAAATATGCATGGCATTTTCACAAACACAAAACATGCTTAAACCAAAAACTCAAACAAATATCATGCAAATGCTAACCTATCAACTAACATGGAAAAAATGCACATACAATGCAAAGATTCAAGGAGTGGCCGAATGGCCTATGTAACTAGCAAACATGGCATTTTCACAAACACTTGGTATACTAACATGCAAAAATAAATCAAATGTCATGCAAATGCAAAAACCTACCAACTAACATGGAAAAAATGCAACACACAATGCAAAACACATGGAGTAGCCAAATGGCCTCAAGCTCCAACAAGCATGACATTTTCACAAACACTTGATATACTAACATGCTCAACTAAAATATAACACTCAAATCATGCAAAAACCACACAAGCATTTTCACAAACACTTGATATACTAAATCTAAAACATGTTCAACTAAAATATAAAGCTCAAATCATGCAAAAACCACACAAGCATTTTCACAAACACTTGATATACTAAATCTAAAACATGCTCAAATTTAAACATCATGAAAACAGAAAATTAAAAATGCAAGAACATGATATTTAAATCATAAATGGCAATAAACAAAGCAACCAAATTAAAATATAACTCAAGTATATGAAGTAAAATAACATTTAAACATCAAGATCAAAGAAAATAACATCAATAATAAAATAAACCAAAACAGCAACTTAACAAAAACTGTAGGCCATTCGGCCATGGTGAGTATATTGTAAAACAAATTGTAAAAAATATATTTAAGAAAGAAATGAAAGAAGAACTTAAGAAGAACAATAAAAAAAACACTTATTTAAAAAGGAAACTCACCAAATAGTAATCAAAATAGAAAAAACAAGAATGAAAAATCAAGAAAGTGCAAGAGTTGGTGCTCAAGAGCAACCTCAAGAAGCTATATTTAAGCTTTATCTCTTCAAACTTTCCTTTATTTTCTAAACTTTTTATTTTTGCTTTCAACCAAAGAGAGAAAAACCAAGTAAAAACCAAGAGAACTCAGCAAAATCAAGTGTAAAAATGAAAAATCTGTGATAAGTGCTTAATTTCATACATTTTCCTATTTAATTTCTTTATACTTTGTGCTTTGATTCTTACTTCCTTGACATTTTACTAGGTTTTTATGCTTTGTAGGTATTTTGGAGGAGATTAAGTCAAAACATGTCAATTAGGATGTTAAAGACCTTACAAAATCACAATCACAAGATGGAAAAAGAGTTGGGAGTCAAAAAGATCAAATTCTTGGTGCAAAGCAAGAAGACAGATTTCACCTCCGGAGCTTGTTGCTAAGAAAACATGATGTTAGACTCTTTATTCGAAGAAACTTCCTCTTGACTTTTGAAGATCACTTGATTACCTTTCCAACGGCTGGTCATGGACCTAAATCGGATAAGAAATGGTCATCCAAATCGGCATTGGAATATCTCCCTAAAAACCCTAGTGGCAGAAAAAAAAACCCTAGCCGTAAATGACAACTTTTTCTTAATACCCTAGTTGACATTTAAGTTTATCCTTGACAAAGAAGGATTAGTGGCTGTCAACTTACATTAATTGCATTAATTGCAAGTATCTTTCCTTAAAGCTAATCCTAGTCAAAGTAGGAGAATTAAATCAGCCAAGACTTTCCTTCCTTACACTTACTTTGGCTGCAAGAATATAATCTCTCTTCATTTAAGAGTGCTTTGACTAAAACTTTCCTACTTTATTCAAACTTGGCTGCCAAGGCTTATATCTTTCCTTAAAACACAAAAGTCAGCCACTTTTCCTTAACTTTAGCCACAAGTCAGCATTTATTGAAAAGAGAGAGCTGAAATTCACTTGTTTGATGCCCTAGCTATTGCCTATAAATAGAGACCAAGGGGGCATACGAAATTGACACTTCCCCAAGCATCAAATTCTGATTTCTTCTTTGTTTCTTTGTTTTTGAGAGAGCAAGAGGCTGGATAATTAATATTCTTCTTCTTCTTCTTTCTTTCTTTTATTTTCTTCTTAGATTCTCTTTAATTTTATGTTTATGTTTACAATGCCTATGCTAGGCTAAACTTTTATTTGGTTAAGGGTGATTTCAAAGCCCTAGACATGTTATGTAATTAATTTTCAGAATCTATCTATCATTGTTTTCTATCAAAGTTGCTTATGTTCTTCCATTAGAATTGTTCATGGTGATGTTTTGATTTGTTTAGGTGGCCAACTAGATAAATCTTGATAGTTGTCTAATGCTAGTTTAGGAGTCTTGATCCGTGTAATTGTCTTGATTTCCTATTCATAAGTGGCAATTTGTGATTAATGATTATGGTCAAGTTTTCAATAATTATAAAGTGGAACATAACCTAAGTTGAATAATCCGAGCTTATGTGTTTGTTCTTAGATCAACCTATCTTTCTCATCATAAAGCTGCTATTAAATTGAACTTAGAGAGCTTATTCTAGGTTATTTGATAGTTAGAGATTAAATAGAGAGTTTGTTCTATTTAACGACAAACTAAGGAAAGATTGGGGTAACAGAGCTTGTTGCTATCTACGGTTGTTAACTTTGATAGCTAATTAATGTTGATAGATATGAAATTGATTCTTAATGATGTCTAGTGGTGGAGAATGAAACCTTAACCATATTTTTCTCATATTTGATTACTTCTTATTTACTTTTTTTTTTCTTTGATTATAAGTCTTTATTTTAAATTGATTTTAAAAACCTCCCCTTTTATTTTGTTTTCTTTGAATTTAGGTTTTAGACTAATAATTCTTAAACTAAAACCCAATCCCTGAGGACTCGACCCTTGCTAACTACTATACTTGCAATTGATCTTTTTAGTGCAAGGTTAAATAAAGATACACTCTTTTGGGTGCATCAATCTGACCTCCCTCCTAGAGCTATACGAAACCCCCTGTAAAACCTCAAGGATGTTGTGATTTTTTTGTAACCAATTTTCCATCAAATGGCTAATAATTTAAAGTGAAAAAAGCATGAAATTACCACCTTTAGATTAGCATATCAGCTATCCCAAATTATAGCTGTTCAAGAATAATGTTGACATCTCTCATGGCCTATGTGGCTTAATCACCATGGCTTGATCAAAAGGAATCTCTAACTAACTTTTAATTCTTGGCCATTTGATTGAAAAATCAGAAACTTTCTCTTTCCCTTGGGCTTTGGCAGGCCAACACTTCTCTTTTCCAGCCCAAGTCTGATTTTTTGAAAGGCCCAAAGAAGCCCTTTTCGATTGCTTGGGTGAAATGACCGTTTTGACCCCCGGATGCAAATAAATATCAAACGGACTCCAAATTCAATTTTTATTTTTTTAATACTTCAAAAATAAAAAAAACATTGAGTTCTGAAAGTTTTAAAATTATCCGAGTCCGTTTTCTATTTATTTAGATTTTTTCTTCCAAAAATGCCCTTTTATGCCCCTACATTTTATCATTTTTTAAACAAGCTCCAAATCAAGATTTTTCTTCACCAATCTCTTCCAAATAATTTAAAATTGTGATATGGAGGTTTTCATAATTTTTGGAGCTCATTTGGTATTTTTTCGGGATTTATCGGCTTGAATTACTGCATAGGAGGCCCGGGATTTGGCCATTTTGCAAACGAACTTCGAATCAAGATTTTATTTCGCCAATATCTTTCAAATAATTTAAAAATGAGATTTGCAAAATTTCAGAATTTTTGGAGTCCATTTGCTATTTTTCGGGATTTATCTTCTTGAATTATTGCATAGGAGGCCTGGGATATGGCCATTTTGCAAACGAACTCCGAATCAAGATTTGCTTTCGCCAATCTATTCCAAATAATTTAAAATTGGTATTTGCAAAATTTTAGAAGATTTGGAGCTCATTTGCTATTTTTTCAGGATTTTTCTTTTTGAATTACCACATAAAAAGCCCGGGATTTGGCCATTTTGCAAACAAACTCCGAATCAAGATTTTTGATAAGCTCATAAAATATACATTTTATGCCTTTCTACCTTTAGTTTTTGTTATGTTTTCGATCTTTATCTTGTTTACTTATAATATGTTTTTGAATTTTTGGTACAATAAGGAGAATTAAGTCAAAAGATGTCAATAATGATGGTAAAGAGCTTACAAAATCATAATCACAAGATGGAAGAAGACTTGGGAGTCAAAAATATCAATTTCTGGTTGAAAAGCAATCAGGCAGATTTGATCTCTGGAGCTTGTTGTAAGGAAAACATGATGTTAGAGTCTTTATTTGAAGAAACTTCCTACTTGCCTTTTGAAGTTGAAATCGGATAAGAAATGGGCAACCAAATTGGCGCTAGAAGATCTCCCTAAAGAACCCTACGGCCAGAAAAACCCTAACCGCAAATCTTAAAAAAAAAAAAGCAAAAACGTGATTTTTCTGCCTCCAGGCTTACTTGTGTGGCAATAAATTATTCTCAGGGTTTTAAAGCTCTATAAATACCATATTTTGAGCCACAAACTATACATCTTTTGAAGAGACTCAAGGATCATCATTCTTCTTCTTCTTCTCCATTCTTTTATTTTTATTTTTCTTTTTCGTTTTATGTATATATTATCTATGCCTATGTTAGGCTAAACTTCTATTTGGTTAAGGGTGATTTCAAAGCCCTAGACATGTTTTGTAATTGATTTTCAGATTCTATCTATCATTATTTTCTATCAAAGTTGCTTATGTTCTTCTATTAAAATTGGTCATGATGATGTTTTGATTTGTTTAGGTGGCGAACTAGATAGATCTTGATAATTATCTATTGCTAGTTTAGGAGTTTTGATCCGTGTAATTGTCTTGATTTCCTATTCATAAGTGGCAATTTGTGATTAATGATTATGGTCAAGTTTTCGATAATTGCAAAGTGGAACATAACCTAAGTTGAACAATCCAAGCTTATGTGTTTGTTGCTTAGATCAACCTATCTTTCTCATCATAAAGCTTCCATTAAATTGAATTTAGAGAGCTTATTCTAGGTTGTTTGATGGTTAGAGATTAAATAGAGAGTTTGTTCTATTTAACGACAAACTAAGGAAAGATTGGGGTAACAGAGCTTGTTGTTATCTACGGTTGTTAACTTTGATAGTTGGTTGATACTGATAGATCTGAAATTGATTCTTAATGATGTCTAGTGGTGGAGAATGAAATCTTAAGCAAATTTCTCTCATATTTGATTTCTTATTTCTTACTTGCATCTTACTTTTCTTGTTTGTTTATTTTTAAAACTATTTTAAAACCCCATTTTCTTTTGTTTTCCTTGAATTTAAGTTTTAAACTATTAACTTATAAACTAAAACTCAATCCCTGAGGACTTGACCCTTGCTAACTACTATACTTTACAATTGATTCTTTTTAGTGCAAGGTTAAATAAGATACACTCTTTTGGGTGCATCAAATTTTTGGCACCGTTGCCAGGGATTGCTTTATTTAGTTTATTAGTTTATTGGTTTATTCTTATTCTTATTTTCATTTGTAATTAATTTTATTTTTCTTGTACATATAGGTTTTTGTTTTCAAATTTCAAGCAAGAAGAGATGGCAGGTGCTACATCAAAACTTCAGAACCTTCAGAACCAACTAGTCAATCTCATCTCCATAGTTCAACAAGTGGCCATAAGTAAGATTCAACAATCAAGGCAGTGCGGAGTATGCTTCATGATGGATCATCCAACCAATTGGTGCCCATACTACCAAAAAGATGATTTTGAACCAGCTTATGATGTGGGAGAATACCAAAGCCATCAAGGGTTCCAAGGACAACAGTATGATGCTTTCCCAAACACTTTCAATGAGGGATGGTGGAATCATACTCATTATGGCTACTCGGGAGATTATCAAGAAGTAGATCCTTATACTAATTACACTAACCAATTTGTCTTCAATCAACCATGGGATCAACAACAAGATCTTTTTGAGCCACCACCTCAAAACTCAGGTAATTCTTTAGAAGAACTTGTCAATTTTCTTGGTATTAATATTCTGCAACTTCAACAGGAAACAAGGGAAACAAAGGCAAGTATCTAGAGTTTGGAAAGGCAAATGAGCCTATTGGCTAGTAGTACGGTGGAATTAGTAGCACAAAGATCTCAAGCACTCCCTTTCCAATCGATGATTGATCCAAAGGAGAGTGTTAGTGCCACACAACTTGAGGATGAATCAGAAAATCCAAGGGAACCCGAGGATGAGAAAGAACTAAAGATGGATTCAACTATTGAAGATAATGAAGCTTCAATTCTGAAAGAGAGTACTTCGGCACCTGAGGTAACGTTTAAGGTTACACTTTTTACTAATGTTTCTTCTCCACCTTTTCCTAGTAGATTTGCAAAGTTCAAGGAGGAAGAACATGAACAACACATGCTGGAAACCTTAAACAACTGGTTTGTGGATGCCATTTGATAACTCGTATAATTATATAGTTTTTAGTTATGTTTTATTATTGTTTTGTGTCAAATACGAGTTATTATTGTTTAGTCTAATTGTGTTTATGATCTTTTATATTTTTATGTAATTTGGTGTTTTTCACAAGTTTCTTTGAGTGATTTCAGATTACTAGAATTAAGGGCAAATCCAGTTCAGTTCCAGTTCCGACACCTTTTGCCATATCAGCTATATCTCGAGTTTCACTGAAGCAATAAGGCTGAACTTTGTATCCCTGCAAAGCTAAGAGGCATATCTATCTTTTTCATGTTTTACACTTCTTGAAACGGAGTCGTTTTCCCTAGCGAAATCGACCATCAAGTTGGCTGATGTGCAATGACGTCTGTTCTGCACCGTTTTGGTATTTTGACCATATCTCCCGATCCACGTGCGCAAATGATCTGATTCCAACGGCTATGGATCCGTAACTGATAGGGGTATATTTTTCTAGAAGACCATTTTATCAGATCGAGCCTCCAACATTGACAAAATCGACCATCAAGCTGGCTGATCAGAATTGTCATACAATATGACGAAAATTGTTAGAAAAATGCACCCACCTATTATACCTACCTTTGAAATTTGTAAAGCTTGTCTCTTGTCATTTAGCCCTCCAAAATGTGTATAAATAGAGGGCCTTGGATGAGTATTGGGATACATTGATACATTGGTAGGATAGCCATTGTAATAAAATTCTCTAAGTTTTCTTTTTCTTTCCTTTCTCTAGTTTTCTTTTTCTTCTTACATTTCTTTTCATTTTATTCATATCTAGTATGTGTTTCTAATCATATTGTTGAGGTGATGAGGTGAAGCTCTTGGTAAATGCTAAGGTTAGTCTCTTAAACATGAGCTAAAATGAATCATCATTTATAAACACTAGTATAGATAATATTTTCTTTTGGTTTAAAATCATACTTGCAAAGTAGAGATCTTGATTCATTATTGACAATGAAAATGGCACAGTAAATGCTTGGTTTCATAACCTTGATTTGTTGTAGACATATACCTTGGCATAAGGAATGCTTGGACTCTTTTTATGAGTTTTGAGGACACCAAATGAACATAATATCATATGCTATGGACGTTGGACTGAATTGCTAAACCTTCCGATTGGAACCTCCCTTATGTGTGGATTTCAATTGTGTAATAAAACAAGATTAATCTTAGCATAACACCAAGAGTGGATTCTCTAACCTCAACATCCTTTCTTATTGTTTTTTTTTTTTATCTTGTTTAATTATTTTTATGTTATTTTGTTTATTTTGTTCTCTAATATCTTGTTTATCTTATTTTGTTGTTGATTCCCTAATATCTTGTTTACTTTCTTTGTCTTATATATTTATAAACTTATACTTATTAATACGCTTCCCTGTGGTTCGACCTCGGACACCCGAGAATTTATTACTTGAACATAACCTGCACTTGGGTTTACAACTCTTAATTGAGTCTCCATCAAGTTTTTGGCGCCGTTGCCGGGGAAGCAATACTAAGTATATAAGTTTATAAGTATATTTATTTTTATTGGCTGGTTATACCGCCTAATTTTGTATATATTTGTTTTTATTGGCTGGTTATACCGCCTAATTTAGTATATTTATTTTGTTTGGCTGGTTATACCGCCTAATTTGTATATTAACTTTGTTTTATGCTTGTTTGGCGACGTGATTTTAGATCTCGTCGTTTAGTTAGATTTTATTGTGAAACTTTTTCAGGTAATCTTTCTAATACAACTCCTACCATGGCTGACAATGAAAGTGTTCATGCTGAAGATGAGAACAGACAAGTACGCACCATGCGTGACTACTTGCAACCAACTCGAAGCTCATCACCCTCTTGTTTTATTTTTCCTCTCAATGCAAACAACTTTCGTTTTAAACCAGGTATGATAGCTTTGCTTCCAAATTTCTATGGGTTGGAATCGGAAAGTGCTTACTCGTTTCTAAAAGACTTCGAAGATGTATGTGTCACCTTTAATGACCAACAATGTACAAATGAGATTGTCAAGCTAAAATTATTTCCTTTTTCTTTAAAAGATAAAGCAAAAATTTGGCTTCATAATTTAAAACCAAGGTCAATTGGCACATGGCAAGAATTACAAACTGAGTTTCTAAAGAAATTTTTCCCAGCACATAAAACTACTGCTTTGAAAAGACAGATTCAAAATTTCAATCAAAATCAAAATGAAGCATTTTTTCAGTGCTGGGATCGTTTTAAAGATTTGTTAAGTTCTTGTCCACATCATGGTTTTGAAAAATGGCGTCTTATTAGTTTCTTTTATGAAAGTTTAACTCCCGAAACTAAACAATTTGTTGAAACAATGTGTAACGGTGAGTTTCTAGAAAAAGAACCTGAAGAAGCCTTTGACTACTTAGACCATTTGGCAGATAACTCTCAAGCCTGGCACACAGATAATTCCTCTGAAAGTTCCAATAGATCTAATGTTGTTTCTAACAGAGGAAAATATCATTTTAGTCAAGAAGATGAGATAAAAGCTAAAGTAGCTAATTTGGCTAGAAAGATTGAAGCCATGGAACTTAGAGAAGTAAAAGAAGTCAAAACGGTTAAAAATGAAGAAAGTTGTGGAATTTGTGAAATCATGGGACACCCCACTTCTGAATGTCCAAACATTCCCATTCTTAAAGAAGCGTTGCATGATCAAGTAAATTCCATAAACACATTTAAAAAGCCTTTTCCTTCTCCTTACTCTGAAACGTATAACCCTGAATGGAGAAATCATCCCAACTTCAGTTGGCGGAATAATAATCATGTTCAGGTACCACAATCTCAAAAGCCGGGCAACACTTTTTCCTATCAACCTTCACGTGTACAAACCTTGGAAGAGACATTGCAAGCATTCATGCAAACACAAGCAAATGTGAATAACCAAACTTCACAGGACATCAATGAGATCAAAAACACCTTGTCCACATTGACAGCTTCATTACGCACTCAAGAAAAAGGTAAGTTTCCTGCTCAACCTCAGCCTAACCCTTCTACTCAATATTTTGTTTCTTGCTCCAATGAAACTCAACAGGAAAATGCCAGTTCTATCACAACTCTTCGAAGTGGAAAGGCAATTGACAAAAAGATTCCATCAAAAGACCAAGATCCTCTTTCCCCTCCGAAAAGTAATGGTAAGGATGATGGTAAGTCTGAACTTCTTGAAAATTTGGACAAAGAAAAAGGTATGCATCCTGCTCCTTTTCCTCAAAGGTTGCAAACAATAAAGAATTTGAATCAAAATGCAGAAATTTATGAACTTTTCAAACAAGTTAAGATTAACATTCCTTTATTGGATGCAATCAAACAAGTTCCATCTTATGCTAAATTTTTGAAGGACATGTGCACAGTTAAAAGGAAACATAATGTACAAAAGAAAGCATTTTTGACGGAAAGTGTGAGCTCAATCATTCAGCACCTTACTCCACCAAAATTCAAAGATCCTGGATGTCCAACAATCTCATGCATCATTGGAAACACTAGAATAGAACGTGCATTGCTTGATCTTGGTGCTAGTGTTAATCTTTTGCCTTTTTCTGTTTATCAACAGTTAGGTTTAGGTGAACTCAAGGAAACACCTGTTACACTTCAACTAGCTGATCGTTCTGTAAAAATTCCTCGAGGGATAGTTGAAGATGTTTTGGTTCAAATTGATAATTTTTACTTCCCTGTTGATTTTATTGTTTTGGACACACATCCTGTTTCAAATCCAAATGTTCAAATTCCTGTTATATTAGGCCGTCCATTTCTTGCAACTTCTAATGCTCTGATAAATTGCAGGAATGGTATGTTGAACATTTCTTTTGGAAATATGACTTTAGAATTAAATGTGTTCAACATTTGCAAGCAACCTGGTGATAATTCAGAAGTACATGAAGTGGATTTCATTGAAGAACTTGTTCATGAACATCTCACCACTACCACATTCCATGATCCTTTAGAAGCTTATTTAATTGAATATGAGTTTGATAATGCTTCAGAAATTTCACACACTGATTCTTTGTTAAAATCTTTTCAGGATAAGCATTGTTGGAAACAAAAGTTTGAGGAACTTCCATCACTTACAAATGTCACTGTACCATCAACTATTGAACCACCCAAGCTGGATTTAAAACCATTGCCATCCGAGCTAAAATATTCCTTTTTGGGTGAGAGTGAAACTTTTCCAGTCATAATTTCTTCACATCTTGATGAACTACAAGAAGGTAAGTTGTTACAACTTTTGAAGATGCACAAAAATGCATTAGGATGGACCTTAGCTGACATAAAGGGAATAAGCCCATTAATCTGCACACATAATATTTATTTAGAGGAAAATGCTAAACCCTCTAGACAAATGCAACGAAGGCTTAATCCTAATATGAAAGAAGTGGTGAGAAATGAAGTCATTAAACTTCTAGATAATGGAATCATTTATCCTATCTCTGATAGCAAATGGGTAAGTCCTACTCAAGTCGTACCTAAGAAATCTGGAGTTACTGTAGTTAAAAATGAAAACAATGAATTAATTCCAGCTAGGACTGTTACTGGTTGGCGCATGTGAATTGACTATAGGAAACTTAACTCAGTGACGAGGAAAGATCATTTCCCTTTGCCTTTCATGGATCAAATCTTAGAAAGAGTTGCAGGGCATGAGTTTTATTGTTTTCTAGATGGATATTCTGGGTATAATCAAATTGCCATTGCACTTGAGGACCAAGAGAAAACCACTTTTACATGTCCTTTTGGTACTTTTGCATATCGTAGAATGCCATTTAGATTATGTAACGCCCCTGCCACATTTCAAAGATGCATGCTTAGCATTTTTAGTGACATGATTGAACGTAATCTTGAGATTTTCATGGATGATTTTTCTGTTTCTGGTGATTCATTTGATGATTGCTTAGCCAATTTGAAAAATGTATTGATTAGGTGTGAAGAAAAAAATCTTGTTCTTAATTGGGAAAAATGTCATTTCATGGTCACTAAAGGTATTGTACTAGGTCACATTGTTTCTGCAAAAGGGATTGAGGTAGACAAGTCAAAACTTGAATTGATTGCTAATCTACCCACACCAAAGACAGTAAAGGACATTAGGTCATTCTTGGGACATGCAGGTTTTTATAGAAGATTCATAAAAGATTTTAGCACGATATATAAACCTCTATGTAATCTTTTAATGAAAGACACTGCATTTGAATGGACTAAAGATTGTGAAGATGCTTTTGAAAAACTCAAAAATATGCTCACTACTGCTCCTATTATGAGATCTCCTGATTGGTCTTTACCATTTGAAATAATGTGTGATGCTAGTGACTATGCTGTTGGTGCTGTGTTAGGACAAAGGAAAGATAATAAACCACATGTAATTTACTATGCAAGTAAAACTTTAAATAGAGCCCAAATGAATTATTCCACTACAGAAAAGGAATTACTTGCAGTTGTTTTTGCATTGGATAAATTCAGATCTTACCTTGTTGGATCATCAATTGTTGTCTTTAGTGATCATGCAGCTTTAAAATATCTTCTCTCTAAGAAGGATGCAAAACCTAGGTTGCTGAGGTGGATCCTTTTGCTGCAAGAATTTGACATCACCATTCGAGATAAAAAAGGAGTAGAAAATGTGGTGGCTGATCATTTATCAAGACTTGTTTGTGATGAATCTTTTGGAACCTCACCAATAAATGATACTTTTCCTGATGAACAACTTCTAATTGTCTCCACGACACCTTGGTTTGCTGACATGGCTAATTTTCTTGCTACAGGAAAAATTCCTTCTCAATGGAGCACACAAGATAAAAGGAAGTTTCTAAATGAGGTAAAGAAGTTCTATTGGGATGACCCTTACTTGTTCAAATATTGTCCTGATCAGATTTTTCGAAGATGCATTCCCGACAATGAGGTAAGTAGTGTAATTAAGTTTTGTCATTCCGAGGCATGTGGTGGTCATTTTTCATCAAAGAAAACTGCTGCAAAAATTTTACAGTGTGGATTTTACTGGCCAACTTTGTTCAAAGATGCACATAATTTTTGCAAGTCATGTGAAAGTTGTCAAAAATTAGGTTCCATTTCGAAAAGAAACATGATGCCTTTGAACCCAATTCTTGTAATTGAAATTTTTGACTGTTGGGGTATTGATTTCATGGGACCATTTCCACCATCTTTTGGTTTCTTATACATTTTAGTTGCAATAGATTATGTTTCAAAGTGGATAGAGGCAATTCCATGTCGAAATAATGATCACAAAACAGTGATTAAATTTTTAAAAGAAAATATTTTGAGTCGATTTGGAATTCCTCGATCTATCATAAGCGATGGGGGAACACATTTTTGCAACAAGGTTTTTGAAACATTAATGAAGAAATATGCCATTACACACAAAGTTGCAACCCCTTATCACCCGCAGACAAATGGACAGGTAGAATTAGCAAATAGGGAGATTAAACAAATTTTGGAAAAGACAGTTAATCCAAATCGCAAAGATTGGTCTCTTAGACTTAACGATGCATTATGGGCCTATCGAACAGCTTTTAAAACAGCATTGGGCATGTCTCCTTATAGGCTAGTTTATGGAAAACCTTGTCATTTACCTGTGGAACTTGAGCATAAAGCATATTGGGCCATTAAAATGTTCAACTCAAACCTTGATGACGCTTCTAATTTACGAAAATTACAAATAAATGAACTTGAGGAACTCAGAAATGATGCATATGAGAATTCTAAAATTCATAAAGAAAGAACTAAAGCCTTTCATGACAAGTTAATTTCAAGAAAAATATTTGATGTTGGGCAAAAAGTTCTACTTTATAATTCTAGACTTCACATATTTCCTGGTAAGTTGAGATCAAGATGGACTGGCCCATTTGTGGTTAAGCATGTGTATCATTATGGAGCAGTTGACATTGAGAATCCTCAAAATGGTAACGTATTCAAGGTAAATGGACAAAGACTCAAACTCTTTTTGGAAAATCATGTTACTCAAGAAGAGGTTGTTTTTCTTTCTGATCCTTGTTTTGAAAATAACTAGATGTAAATATAATTTTTACTAATCTTCAAAAAAAAAAAAAAAAAAAAAAAAAAAAAAATTCATTTTTTTTCCCGGTTAAATGGCGGATAACGGTACTCCGTGATTATTTAAGTCGGTTCCATCAGCTACCCACAAAACTGATATTGTATATAAATTTCTCTTTCATTTTATTTTATTTCATTTTTTTTTTCAGGATGGATGATATTCTCAAAAGATTGCAGAAACGATTTCCTCCTTTTCCTCGGAATATTTTACTGAAGCTTTACCAAGTTCGATTAGAAAGATTAAGAATGCTTATGAACAAAGGGATTCCTGAAGACATACGTTGGATAATTGAAGCCAAGGTACGTGAAGATGAATATCTTCCTGTTTTGCATTTACCAGGTACAGGTAGAAGCACTTATGCAAAGAAGCGACGAGCAAAGCGCATGAGTTCAAATTGCCACAAGTGTGCACGATGGACGTGTAACGGTAAATGTCGTTCTATTGGGATTCCGTCCTCTAATCGAGATGATAAAATTGAATTCATTAAGGATGGACTGAGTAAGGAGAATTTGGGTAATATCCAACTTTCTCTTGAGACGCATCCTAGTGGAGACGTACAAAGAGAAATTCTTGATTTATGGCCGCAATTCCAAAGGGAATGGCAACATCTTGGGAATCTGATGTTAAAAGACCCTGTTTGCCAGCTTGTAAGAAAACTGGATGGGAAGCATATCCTCGACTCATAGAAGGCGTTTAAGCCGTTTCTGGACGTAAAACCAGAGGAAGATGTGAGCCACAATCACAACTACAATAAATGACTTCTCAGCTTTTGGTTTGATTTGCAATAACTTTATTTCAGTTTAATTTACGTGTTGTTCGATTTGTGTAATTATTCTCGTTTTTTTTTTGCATTGGTCTTTTACGATTGATTTTTCTTCTCTTTTTGATTTTCTTCCTGAAATCACGCAAAAATCTTTTGTTAGGTTAACATTTTCTTCTGACAGGTCAAATACACTTTCGGCGACATTATTACTCTTGTCTGATTCACTACTCAGTCCTCTATATATTACACCATGTACTCATTCTCTTTCAGGCACTCGAAAAAGAAAAAAAAATGGAAAGCACTTCGTCCCAGCGCATTAAAAAAATTTGTGTCTTTGGAGGTGCTTATCCAGGGAAAAATAACATATTCGCTGATGAAGCCATAAGAGTTGGAGTAATACTTGCCCAACAAAAGATCCACTTGATTTATGGAGGCGGTAGTACGGGTTTAATGGGAGCAGTCGCTACAGCAGCACACGCCGGAGGAAGTCCAGTTCTAGGAATCGTGCCAAAACTATTCACAGATTTTTGTGGACCTACCGTGGGTAAGGAAATACAAGTCTGGAGTATCCCTGAACGGATAACAATCAAGTACCATTCTGCCGATGCATTCATTGCCTTACCAGGAGGTCTGGGTACATTGGAAGAAATAGCTTGCGTGGCTTCTTGGTCATCTTTGGTCACAAATAAGAAACCCATTGGTTTGCTTAATATTAATGGTTATTTTAGTAATTTACTTTCATATTTAGATAATGCTGTGGATAATGGATTCATGTTTTCAGAGGCAAGGAGAACCATAATTTCTGCTACAACCATTGAAGATTTACTCAAAAAGCTACAAGCTTATGAGTGTTTATCTGCTACGGTTGTTTCGCAAACGCTCGGAAAAAGAAAAAGAGATATGGACGAGCAAGGAGTGGATTGCACTTTGTCTTTGTGACATTATCTAACATTTTGCTTGTTGTGTCTCAGTTATAATAAGTGGTTAGCAACCTCTGCAGGTAATATCTCCTAAATTCTACCTTTAAAATTTGACATTGGGGACAATGTCACATTTTAGTAGGGGGTAAGGGACATATTTTGCTAAAAAAAAAAAAAAAATTGTTGTGTTTTAAGACATTTAGAAGTATTCATTCTGAACAAGGTCTGAGTAAGGGAGACTTGAGACATACCTTGTCAGTTTGATTTAATCTTCTTCTTCAAAAAAACAAAAAAAACAAAAAACAAAAAAAAAAAAAAACAAAAAAAAAAAAAAACAAAAAAAAAAAAAGCATGTTTAGACTTAGTGTGTTTTTTTTTTTTTAGTTACTTTCAATACAATGATGAGATATGAATTGCATAAGTCTAAAACAGATTTATTAGTGAGAAGATTTTCATGAGAATTGAGCTTGATGTCAACCTTTTTATGAGCCAATGTTAATATGATATGTTGATTGAGAAAGAAGCATGTTTAGACTTAATCTGACTTGTATAATCATCTTTGTGAGTTTTTGAGCCTATAATGATTGATGCATTATACAAATCAATCTAATTTCTTTCTTGAGTGCTCTTATGATTACATGATTCTCTAGAACTTGCTTTAAACCGTTTGAGACTATATTGATACATGTGACAACATGAATATGATAGAGGCATTAGGATTATAACCAGAGCCAAACAGCCATCCATTATTAATGTTCTACGAGAACATCCCCACTAGTGAGCCAATTTGAGCCTACATTAAATATGATGTTTTATTGGTAACCACAACTTACACCTAGCCTAAATATGCTTATATCCTTACCCTTGTTCTAAAGATGAATTTTATATTTTGAGACATATTGCAAAAAAACAAGGGATATTTTTATTTGAAAATTTGGGTTAGAAACAAAAGATAAGTGTGGGGGAAAGAAAAGAAAAGAAAAAGTCAAGAGAAAAAGAAAGGGATCATTGTCAAATACATTCCCATATTAAAAAAAAAAAAAAAAAAAAAAAAATTCTTCTCTTGAACTTCTAGAAAAAGATGTTACAAAGTTGGTTAGAATGATGCAAAGGCTCAACATGAATATTTAGCCTATGTTATTATGTGCTTTATAAGAGTTTTGAGAAGTTTTATTTGTATGATCTTATTATGTCTCTAAAATCTATGAACTCTTTGGAACCTTTGTGATATCTTTATCCTTTTGTTCTTTAACCACATTATAACCCTTTGGCCCCATTACAACCTTGAATAAAGACCTCTTGATTTATGAAGTTGTATGATCTAAATAGTGGAGAATAGGTGGACAAGCAAGCATATGGTAGAAGTGTTTTCATGAGATTGATTGAGTGTAAACACTTTACCACTACTTTAAAGAGTGAAAATCAAGAGAGTATCCCATGTGAGAAGTTGAGATTAAGTTTGAATATACACTATTTTGATTGAAATATGTTATGTTATTATTGGCTTAACTCAAACTATTTACATTCAAGCAAGATTTTTTGTGAATTTCTTTAAGCTATTGATTAGTTTTTAAGACTTGTCCAATGATTATCTCTAATTTATGTTGGAAGGATTAGTTATAATTATTATTTTTAGTTTTTCTTATGTCTTCAATGTTTGTGGGTATCGTCCTAGTAAACCCTCACGAGACTAAACTCGTCCACTAGGGACACCTAGGGGTTTAAAGGCTTGTGTCACATGCTAAGTGCCACCGTGATTTCCTACGAAAATGGATTAGATTAGATTTTCTTATTTTATTTTTATTGAGTCGTTGCTAGGGACTAGCAACAATCTAAGTATAGGGGTGTGATAACTCGTATAATTATATAGTTTTTAGTTATGTTTTATTATTGTTTTGTGTCAAATACGAGTTATTATTGTTTAGTCTAATTGTGTTTATGATCTTTTATATTTTTATGTAATTTGGTGTTTTTCACAAGTTTCTTTGAGTGATTTCAGATTACTAGAATTAAGGGCAAATCCAGTTCAGTTCCAGTTCCGACACCTTTTGCCATATCAGCTATATCTCGAGTTTCACTGAAGCAATAAGGCTGAACTTTGTATCCCTGCAAAGCTAAGAGGCATATCTATCTTTTTCATGTTTTACACTTCTTGAAACGGAGTCGTTTTCCCTAGCGAAATCGACCATCAAGTTGGCTGATGTGCAATGACGTCTGTTCTGCACCGTTTTGGTATTTTGACCATATCTCCCGATCCACGTGCGCAAATGATCTGATTCCAACGGCTATGGATCCGTAACTGATAGGGGTATATTTTTCTAGAAGACCATTTTATCAGATCGAGCCTCCAACATTGACAAAATCGACCATCAAGCTGGCTGATCAGAATTGTCATACAATATGACGAAAATTGTTAGAAAAATGCACCCACCTATTATACCTACCTTTGAAATTTGTAAAGCTTGTCTCTTGTCATTTAGCCCTCCAAAATGTGTATAAATAGAGGGCCTTGGATGAGTATTGGGATACATTGATACATTGGTAGGATAGCCATTGTAATAAAATTCTCTAAGTTTTCTTTTTCTTTCCTTTCTCTAGTTTTCTTTTTCTTCTTACATTTCTTTTCATTTTATTCATATCTAGTATGTGTTTCTAATCATATTGTTGAGGTGATGAGGTGAAGCTCTTGGTAAATGCTAAGGTTAGTCTCTTAAACATGAGCTAAAATGAATCATCATTTATAAGCACTAGCATAGATAATATTTTCTTTTGGTTTAAAATCATACTTGCAAAGTAGAGATCTTGATTCATTATTGACAATGAAAATGGCACAGTAAATGCTTGGTTTCATAACCTTGATTTGTTGTAGACATATACCTTGGCATAAGGAATGCTTGGACTCTTTTTATGAGTTTTGAGGACACCAAATGAACATAATATCATATGCTATGGACGTTGGACAATTTGGACTGAATTGCTAAACCTTCCGATTGGAACCTCCCTTATGTGTGGATTTCAATTGTGTAATAAAACAAGATTAATCTTAGCATAACACCAAGAGTGGATTCTCTAACCTCAACATCCTTTCTTATTGTTTTTTATATTTTGTTTAATTTCTTTTATGTTATTTTATTTATTTTGTTCTCTAATATCTTGTTTATTTTGTTTTGTTGTTGATTCCCTAATATCTTGTTTACTTTCTTTTTCTTATATATTTATAAACTTATACTTACTAATACGCTTCCCTGTGGTTCGACCTCGGACACCCGAGAATTTATTACTTGAACATAACCTGCACTTGGGTTTACAACTCTTAATTGAGTTTCCATCACCATTCAACAAGTATTAAAATATGCTCCATTCCTCGATGAGATACGCATCACAAAGGATGATGAAATAATACTTGTAATGGAGAATGCATCCACTGTTGTGCAAAGAAGCTTCCTCTCAAACGCATAAATTTGGGAAATTTCATGCATGAGCCTGACAAGCCTAAAAAGCTAAGAAGGGGTGTTGGTTAGGTTCAAAACACTAACTCAAGTGTTAATTGGGAAGGCAGCCCAATTAAAGAAGAAATTGCCAACCTGCCATATTCAGATTTGCTTTCTCTTTCTCTTTCTCTTTCTTTTCCTTTTTCTTTTCTTTTCTTTTCTTTTCTTTTATTATTTTTATTTTTATTGATTTTATTTTTATTTTTTATGTTTATTGGTTAATTTTTTGTTTAGTATTTTAGGATTATTTAGGTTGCATGAGTTTGTTTTGTTTTGAGTCTTAGTTGTTCCTATTCTTATGTTATTAGTTCTTTTCTCTTACACATTATTCTTTCATTTGGGTTAATAGACTTACATTGAGGACAATGTAAGAATTAAATGTGGGGGGAAAGATTTAGGATTTCTTTTATTTTTGTCTACTATTTTTTTTATGAGTCTTTATTATTATTATTATTATTTTTAGTGTGTTTTAGTTCCTTTTTATTACAATGATGAGATATGAATTGCATAGGTCTAAACTGGTTATTAGTGAGAAGATTTTCATGAGAATTAAGCTTGATACTAATTTTTATGAGCCAATGTTGATATGATATGTTGATTGAGAAAGAAGCATGTTTAGACTTAAAATTGACTTGAATAATCATCCTTGTGAGTTTTGAGACTATACATATCAATCTAATTTCCTTCTTGAGTGCTCTTATGATTACATGATTCGCTAGAACTTGCTTTAAACCGTTTGAGACTATATTGATGTATGTGACAGCATGAATATGATAGAGGCATTAGGATTATGACCAGGGCCAAACAGCCATCCCTATTGATGTTCCAAGAGAACATCCCCGTAGTGAGCCAATTTGAGTCTACAATGAATAAGCTGTTTCTTTGGTAACCATATCTTACACCTAGCCTAAATACATTTATATCTTTACACTTGTTCTAAAGATGGACTAGAATGTTTGAGACATATTCCAAAAAACAATGGATATTTTTAGTTGAAAATTTGGTTTGGAAACAAAAGATAAGTGTGGGGGAAGAAAAGAAAAGAAAAAGTCAAGAGAAAAAGAAAGGGATCATTGTCAAATATATTCCCATATTGAAAAAAAAAAATCATCTCTTGAACTTCTAGTTAAAGTAAAGAAAAAGATGTTACAAAGTTGGTTAGAATGAAGCTAAGGCTCAACATGAATATTTAGCCTATATTATTATGTGCTTTATAAGAGCTTTGAGAAATTTTATTTAAAAAATCTTATTTTGTCTCTAAATTCTATGAAGTATTTGGAACCTTTGTAATATCTTTTATTCTTTAACCACATTATAACCCCTTGGCCCCATTACAACCTTGAATAAAGACTTTTTGATTTATGAAGTTGCATGATCTAAATAGTGGATAATAGGTGGACAAGCAAGCATATGGTAGAACTGGTTTCATGAGATTGATTGAGTGTAAACACTTTACCACTACTTTAAAGAGTGAAAATCATGAGAGTATAGTGAGAAGTTGAGATTAAGTTTGAATATGCACTATTTTGATTGAAATATGTTATGTTAATATTGGCTTAACTCAAACTATTTACATTCAAGCAAGATTTTTTGTGAATTTCTTTAAGCTATTGATTAGTTTATAAGACTTGTCCAATGATTATCTCTAATTTATATTGGAAGGATTAGATGTAATTATTATTATTATTATTTTTTTTTAATTTTTTTAGTTTTTCTTATGTCTTCAATGTTTGTGGGTATCGTCCTAGTAAACCCTCACGAGACTAAACTCGTCCACTAGGGACACCTAGGAGTTTAAAGGCTTGTGTCACATGCTAAGTGCCACCGTGATTTCCTACGTAAATGGATTAGATTAGATTTTCTTATTTTATTTTTATTTTGTTTTGCTCGAGGACTAGCAAAAAGTTAAGTGTGGGGGTATTTGATAAGCTCATAAAATATACATTTCATGCCTTTCTACCTTTAGTTTTGGTTATGTTTTTGATCTTTATCTTGTTTACTTATAATATGTTTTTGAATTTTAGGTACAATAAGGAGAATGAAGTCAAAAGATGTTAATAATGATGGTAAAGAGCTTACAAAATCATAATCACAAGATGGAAGAAGACTTGGCAGTCAAAAATATCAATTTCTGGTTGAAAAGCAATTAGGCAGATTTGACCTCTGGAGCTTGTTGTAAGGAAAAAATGATGTTAGAGTCTTTATTTGAAGAAACTTCCTTCTTGCCTTTTGAAGTTCACTTGATTATATTTCCAACGATATATTATTGGCCCAGATAAGAAATGGGCAACCAAATTGGCGCTAGAAGATCTTCCTAAAGAACCCTACGGCCAGAAAAAACCTAACCGCAAATCTGAAAAACAAAGGCAAAAACGTGATTTTTCTGCCTCCAGGCTTACTTGTGCGGCAATGACTTATTCTCAGGGTTTTAAAGCTCTATAAATACCATCTTTTGAGCCACAAACTATACATCTTTTGAGGAGACTCAAGGATCATCATTCTTCTTCTTCTCCATTCTTTTATTTTTCTTTTTAGTTTTATGGATATATTATCTATGCCTATGTTAGGCTAAACTTTTATTTGGTTAAGGGTGATTTCAAAGCCCTAGACATGTTTTGTAATTGATTTTCAGATTCTATATATCATTATTTCTATCAAAGTTGCTTATGTTCTTCTATTAAAATTGTTCATGATGATGTTTTGATTTGTTTAGGTGGCGAACTAGATAGATCTTGATAATTATCTATTACTAGTTTAGGAGTATTGATCCGTGTAATTGTCTTGATTTCCTATTCATAAGTGGCAATTTGTGATTAATGATTATGGTCAAGTTTTCGATAATTGCAAAGTGGAACATAACCTAAGTTGAACAATTCGAGCTTATGTGTTTGTTGCTTAGATCAACCTATCTTTCTCATCATAAAGCTTCCATTGAATTGAATTTAGAGAGCTTATTCTAGGTTTTTTGATGGTTAGAGATTAAATAGAGAGTTTGTTCTATTTAACGACAAACTAAGGAAAGATTGGGGTAATAGAGCTTGTTGTTATCTACGGTTGTTAACTTTGATAGTTGGTTGATACTGATAGATCTGAAATTGATTTTTAATGATGTCTAGTGGTGGAGAATGAAATCTTAACCAAATTTCTCTCATATTTGATTTCTTATTTCTTACTTGCATCTTACTTTTCTTGTTTGTTTATTTTTAAAACTATTTTAAAACGCCATTTTCTTTTGTTTTCCTTGAATTTAAGTTTTAAACTATTAACTTATAAACTAAAACTCAATCCTTGAGGACTTGACCCTTGCTAACTACTATACTTTACAATTGATTCTTTTTAGTGCAAGGTTAAATAAGATACACTCTTTTGGGTGCATCAATTTTCTTTTTCCAATCTCTTTCAAATGATATAAAAATGATATTTGCAAATTTTCAGAATTTCCAGAGTGCATTTGTTATTTTTCCCAAATTTTCCAATTTTGCCATTTTGCCTCCGAAACCCGATTTTGCTCAAAACAAGTCCGATTTTCAGATTTTCTTCAAACTGAGCCTTGGGCTATCCCTTTTTAATCATTCCTCATCCATTGGGGGCTTTGGTCCTACCAAGTTGGGCCATTTTTGTGATTGACTTGTCTTTCAGTTTTTCTTGGTTTTCCCCCGGATTGACTTGTCTTTCAGTTTTTCTTGCAAGTGGCTTCTCCATTACCGGTAGTCAGTGCTTATCTTTCATTTGGAACCTTCAATTTCGACCAATTTGATTGTTTAAGCACTTTTCCCCAAATTTCTCGGATTAGGGTTTCCTTTCTACTGAATCTCCAAATCCCAACTTTCGAACTCCATATCTTTCAATGTAGACATCGGATTACCAAAATTCTTTCGCCATTTTTCAATTGAACTTAAAATCTTGATTTTGAAAATGGGTTGACTTTTTCAATAGTTGATTTTTTGGGGTTGACTTTTTCGGGGTTGACTTTTTTTGAGGTTGACTATTTTCAAGTTTGACTTTTTATGCTCATTCTCTTAAACTAAGTCTCGGAGTACCATCTGCAGGATGAAAAAAGTCTTTTTACACTCAAAAACATCAATTTAGGAAGAAAACATACCTGTTTAGTGGTCCGGACAAAATTAGGTGTCTACAGAGTGTATCTCAATTAACCTTGCTCTTAAAAAAAATCAATTGTAGAGTATAGTGATTAGAAAGGGTCGAGTCCTCAGGGATTGGGTTTTAGTTTATAAGTTAATAGTTTATCACTTAAAAACAAGTAAACAACAGTAAAGGGGATTTTAAAATCAGATTTAAACTAAATTTAACAATAAGAATGAGAAAACAAGTAATTAAGAAGAATCAAATATGAAAAATATAGTTAAGGTTTCATTCTCCACCACTAGACATCATTAAGAATCAATTTCATATCTATCAACATTAATTAGCTATCAAAGTTAACAACCGTGGATAATAACCAGCTCTGTTACACCAATCTTTCCTTAGTTTGTCATTAATTAGAACAAGCTCTCTATTTAATCTCTAACTATCAAACAACCTAGAATAAGCTCTCTAGGTTCAATTTAATAGCAGCTTTATGATGAGAAAGATAGGTTGATCTAAGCAACAAACACGTAAGCTCGGATTGTTCAACTTAGGTGATGTTCCACTTTGCAATTATTGAAAACTTGACCATAATCTTTAATCACAAATTGCGACTTATTAATAGGAAATCAAGACAATTACACGGATCAAGACTCATAAACTAGCATTAGACAATTATCAAGATTTATCTAGTTGGCCACCTAAAGAAATCAAAACATCATCATGAACAATTTTAATGGAAGAACATAAGCAACTTTATAGAAAACAATAATAGATAGATTCTGAAAATTAATTACATAACATGTCTAGGGCTTTGAAATCACCCTTAACCAAATAAAAGTTTAGCCTAGCATAGGCATAGATAATATATACATACAACTAAAAAGAAAATAAAAGAATGGAGAAGAAGAAGAAGAATAATGATGATCCTTGAGTCTCCTGGAAAGATATCTAGTTTGTGGCTCAAAAGATGGTATTTATAGAGCTTTAAAATCTTGAGAATAAGTCCTTGCCGCACAAGTAAGCCTGGAGGTGCAAAAATCACGTTTTTGCCTTTTTTTTTTTCAAATTTGCGATGAGGGTTTTTCTGGCCGTAGGGTTCTTTAGGGAGATCTGATAAGCTCATAAAATATACATTTTATGCCTTTCTACCTTTAGTTTTTGTTATGTTTTCGATCTTTAACATGTTTACTTATATTATGTTTTTGAATTTTAGGTACAATAAGGAGAATGAAGTCAAAATATGTCAATAATGATGGTAAAGAGCTTACAAAATCGTAATCACAAGATGGAAGAAGACTTGGGAGTCAAAAATATCAATTTCTGGTTGAAAAGCAATAAGGCAGATTTGACCTCTAGAGCTTGTTGAAAGGAAAACATGATGTTGAATCTTTATTTGAAGAAACTTCCTTCTTGACTTTTGAAGCTGACTTGATTATCTTTCCAACGATATATTATGGGCCCAAATCGGATAAGAAATGGGCATTCAAAATTGCGCTAGAAGATCTCCCTAAAGAATCCTGCGGCCAGAAAAACCCTAATCGCAAATTTGAAAAAAAAAAAAGGCAAAAACGTGATTTTTGCACCTCCAGGCTTACTTGTGCGGCAAGGACTTATTCTCAGGGTTTTAAAGCTCTATAAATACCATCTTTTGAGCCACAAACTAGACATCTTTTGGGGAGACTCAAAGATCATCATTATTCTTCTTCTTTATTCTTTTATTTTCTTTTTAGTTTTATGTATATATTATCTATGCCTATTCTAGGCTAAACTTCTATTTGGTTAAGGGTGATTTCAAAGCCCTAGACATGTTTTGTAATTGATTTTCAGATTCTATCTATCATTAATTTTCTATCAAAGTTGCTTATGTTCTTCCACAAGAATTGTTTATGATGTTGTCTTGATTTGTTTAGGTGTACAACTAGATCGATCTTGATAATTATCTATTGCTAGTTTAGGAGTCTTGATCCGTGTAATTGTCTTGATTTCCTATTCATAAGTGGCAATTTGTGATTAATGATTATGGTCAAGTTTTCGATAATTGCAAAGTGGAACATAACCTAAGTTGAACAATCCGAGCTTATGTGTTTGTTGCTTAGATCAACCTATCTTTCTCATCATAAAGCTGCTATTAAATTGAACTTAGAGAGCTTATTCTAGGTTGTTTGATAGTTAGAGATTAAATAGAGAGCTTGTTCTATTTAACGACGAACTAAGGAAAGATTGGGGTAACAGAGCTTGTTGTTATCTACGGTTGTTAACTTTGATAGCTAATTAATGTTGATAGATATGAAATTGATTCTTAATGATGTCTAGTGGTGGAGAATGAAACCTTAACCATATTTTTCATATTTGATTCTTCTTAATTACTTGTTTTCTCATTCTTATTGTTAACTTTAGTTTAAATCTGATTTCAAAATCCCCTTTACTTTTGTTTACTTGTTTTTAAGTTTTAAATTATTAACTTATAAACTAAAACCCAATCCCTGAGGACTCGACCCTTGCTAATCACTATACTTTACAATTGATTCTTTTTAAGTGCAAGGTTAAATAAGATACACTCTTTTGGGTGCATCAAATTTTTGGCGCCGTTGCCGGGGATTGCTTTCTTTAGTTTATTTGGTACTTGGTTTATTCTTATTTTCAGTTCTAATTAGTTTTATTTTCTTGTACATACAGTTTTTTCTTTTCAAATTTAAAAAAAAAAAAAAAGAACGATGGATTTGAGCAGTCTAACACTTGAAGAGTTGGTGGCATACATGAATATGGAGAATCAACAAGCCAATCTCACCTCCCAGTTCAACAATTGGCCATGGGAGGATGTCAAGGCCATCAAGGGTTCCAAGACCAACCGCATGATAATTACTCAAACACTTACCATGAGGGATGGTGGGATCATACTAATTATGGCTACTCGAAAAATTTCCAAGAAGTAGATCCTTATGCCAATTACACTCATCCATCTAAGTTCAATCAATCATGGTCTCAAGAACCAGATCTTTTTCAGCCATCACATATGACTCAAAACTCAGGTACTTCTTTAGAAGATCTTGTCTATTCTCTTATTACTGATACTTTGCAATTTCAACAGGAAACAAAGGCAAGCATCCAGAGTTTGGAAAAGCAAATGAGCCAATTGGCTAGTAGTATGGTGGGATGGGTAGCACAAAGATCTGAAGAACTCCCTGCCCAAAAGATGATTAACCCAAAGGAGAATGCTACTATTGTGACCTTGAGGAATGAGAAACATGATGAGGATGAGACAAAATTAGAGATGGATTCTATTCTTGAGGATAATGAAGCCACAAATCCAAATAAGAGTACTTCGGCACCTGAGGTAACGTTTAAGGTTCCAATTTTTACTAATGTTTCTTTTACACTTTTTCCTAGTAGATTTGCAAAGTTCAAGGAGGAGGAACATGAACAACACATGCCGGAAATCTTAAACAACTTGTTTGTGGATGCCATTCAACAAGTATCAAAATATGCTCCATTCCTCGATGAGATATGCACCACAAAGGATGACGAAATAATACTTGTATTGGAGAATGCATCTACTGTTGTGCAAAGAAAGCTTCCTATTCATAAATTTGGAAAATTTCATGTATGAGCCTGACAAGCCTAAAGAGCCAAGAAGGGGTGTTGGTTAGGTTCAAAACACTAAATCAAGTGTTAATTGGGAAGGCAGCCCAATTAAAGAAGAAATTGCCAACCTGCCATACTCAGATTTGCTTATTTTCCTTTTTCTTTTATTATTTTTTATTGTTTTTATTTATTTATTTTTATGTTTATTTGTTAATTATTTGTTTAGTATTTTAGGATTATTTAGGTTGCATGAATTTGTTTTGTTTTGAGTCTTAGTTATTTGTATTCTTATGTTATTAGTTCTTTTCTCTTACACATGATTCTTTCATTTGGGTTAATAGCATTACATTGAGGACAATGTAAGAATTAAGTGTGGGGGGAAGGATTTAGGATTTCTTTTATTTTTGTCTATTATTTTTTTATGAGTCTTTAATTTTATTATTATTATTTTTAGTGTGTTTTAGTTCCTTTTTAATACAATGATGAGATATGAATTGCATAGGTCTAAACTGGTTATTGGTGAGAAGATTTTCATGAGAATTAAGCTTGATACTAATTTTTATGAGCCAATGTTGATATGATATGTTGATTGAGAAAGAAGCATGTTTAGACTTAAAATTGACTTGTATAATCATCCTTCTGAGTTTTGAGCCTATATGATTGATGCATTATACATATCAATCTAATTTCTTTCTTGAGTGTTCTTATGATTACATGTTTCTCTAGAACTTGCTTTAAACCTTTTTGAGACTATATTGATGCATGTTACAACATGAAAATGATAGAGGCATTAGAATTATAACCAGGGCCAAACAGCCATTCCTTATTGATGTTCCAAGAGAACATCCCACTAGTGAGCCAATTTGAGCCTACAATGAATAAGCTATTTCTTTGTTAACCATATCTTACACCTAGCCTAAATACATTTATATCTTTACTCTTGTTCTAAAGATGGACTAGAATGTTTGAGACATATTGCAAAAACAAGGGATACTTTTTGAAAATTTGGGTTAGAACAAAAGATAAGTGTGGGGGAGGAGAGAGGCAAAAGTCAAGAGAAAAAGAAAAGGGAACATTGTAAAAATACATTCCCATAAAAAAATGAAAAAAAATTGAATCATCTCTTGGACTTTTGGTTAAAGAAAAGAAAAAGAATGTTACAAGGTTGGTTAGAATGAAGTAAAGGCTCAACATGAAATATTCAGCCTATGTGATTATGTACTTCTAAGGAATATTGAGAAAGTTTTATTTGCAAAATCTTATTTTGTCTCTAAATTCTATGAAGTCTTTGGAACGTTTATGATATCTTTTCCTTTTTATTCTTTAACCACATTATTACCCCTTGGCCCCATTACAACCTTGATTAAAGACCTCTTGATTTATGAAGTTGCATGATCTAAATAGTGGAGAATAGGTGGACAAGCAAGCATATGGTAGAACTGTTTTCATGAGATTGATTGAGTGTAAACACTTTACCACTACTTTAAAGAGTGAAAATCATGAGAGTATCCCATGTGAGAAGTTGAGATTAAGTTTGAATATGCACTATTTTGATTGAAATATGTTATGTTAATATTGGCTTAACTCAAACAATTTACATTCAAGCATGATTTTTTGTGAAATTCTTTGAGCTATTGATTAGTTTATAGACTTGTTCAAAGATTGTCTCTAATTTATATTGAAAAGATTAGGAGTAAATTTTTTTAGTATATGTAGTTTATTTATATTTTAGTTTTTCAATGTTTGTGGGTATCGTTCTAGTAAACCCTCACGAGACTAAACTCGTCCACTAGGGACACCTAGGGGTTTAAAGGCTTGTGTTACATGCTAAGTGCCACCGTGATTTCCTACGAAAGTGGATTAGATTAGATTTCTTATTTTATTTTTATTTTGTTTTGCTCGAGGACTAGCAAAAAGCTAAGTGTGGGGGTATTTGATAAGCTCATAAAATATACATTTTATGCCTTTCTACCTTTAGTTTTTGTTATGTTTTCGATCTTTAACATGTTTACTTATATTATGTTTTTGAATTTTAGGTACAATGATAACTTGTATAATTATATAGTTTTTAGTTATGTTTTATTATTGTTTTGTGTCAAATACGAGTTATTATTGCTTAGTCTAATTGTGTTTATGATCTTTTATATTTTTATGTAATTTGGTGTTTTTTCACGAGTTTCTTTGAGTGATTTCAGATTACTAGGTTAAATCAAGAATTAAGGGCAAATCCAGTTCAGTTCCAGTTCCGACACCTTTTGCCATATCAGCTATATCTGGAGTTTCACTGAAGCATTAAGGCTGAAATTTTTACAGTGCAAAGTTAAGAGGCATATCTATCTTTTTCATGCTTTACACTTCTTGAAACGGAGTCGTTTTCCCTAGCGAAATCAACCATCAAGTTGGCTGATGTGCAATGACGTCTGTGCTGACCAGTTTTGGTATTTTGACCATATCGTCTGATCCACATCAGCAAATGAGCTGATTCCAACGTCTATGGATCAAAAACTGATAGGGGAAGATTGTTCTAGAAGACAATTTGATCAGATCGAGCCTCCAATATTGACAAAATTGACCATCAAGCTGGCTGATCAAAATTGTCATACAATATGACGAAATTTGTTAGAAAAATGCACCCACCTATTATACCTACCTTTGAAATTTATAAAGCTTGTCTCTTGTCATTTAGCTCTCCAAAATGTGTATAAATAGAGGGCCTTGGTTGATTGTATGAGACATGGTAGATTGGTAGGATATTAGCCATTATAATAAAATTCTCTAAGTTTTCTTCTACTTTCCTTTCTCTAGTTTTCTTTTTCTTTATTTTCTTCTTCTTCTTTCTTTCTTTTATTGCCTTCTTAGATTCTCTTTAATTTTATGTTTATGTTTACAATACCTATGCTAGGCTAAACTTTTATTTGGTTAAGGGTGATTTCAAAGCCCTAGACATGTCTTATAATTGATTTTCAGATTCTATCTATCATTAATTTTCTATCAAAGTTGCTTATGTTCTTCTACAAGAATTGTTCATGATGTTGTCTTGATTTGTTTAAGTGTACAACTAGATAGATCTTGATAATTATCTATTGCTAGTTTAGGAGTCTTGATCCGTGTAATTGTCTTGATTTCCTATTCATAAGTGGCAATTTGTGATTAATGATTATGGTCAAGTTTTCGATAATTGCAAAGTGGAACATAACCTAAGTTGAACAATCCGAGCTTATGTGTTTGTTGCTTAGATCAACCTATCTTTCTCATCATAAAGCTGCCATTAAATTGAATTTAGAGAGCTTATTCTAGGTTGTTTGATGGTTAGAGATTAAATAGAGAGCTTGTTCTATTTAACGACAAACTAAGGAAAGATTGGGATAACAGAGCTTGTTGTTATCTACGGTTGTTAACTTTGATAGTTGGTTGATATTGATAGATCTGAAATTGATTCTTAATGATGTCTAGTGGTGGAGAATGAAACCTTAACCATATTTCTCTCATATTTGATTTATTCTTAATTACTTGATTTCTCATTCTTATTATTTACTTTAGTTTAAATCTGATTTCAAAAACCCCTTTTCTTTTATTGTTCTTGAATTTAAGTTTTAAACTATTAACTTATAAACTAAAACCCAATCCTTGAGGACTCGACCCTTGCTAACTACTATACTTACAATTGATCTTTTTAGTGCAAGGTTAAATAAGATAAACTCTTTTGGGTGTATCAAATTTTTGGCGCCGTTGCCGGGGATTGCTTTCTTTATTTTATTAGTTTATTGGTTTATTCTCATTTTCTGTTCTAATTATTTACTTTCTTATTATTTTTTATTTTTTTTTTTTTTTGTGAATGTTCCAAGCTCCTGAAGAAGACTTAAAACTTAGGAGAATTCGAGAATTTATAACTTCTCACCAACAACCAATCGAGGAGTTGATCCAAAACATCCAAGAGGAGCAAAGAGAGATGGCAGCAGCTGACAACCGAACTCTCAAGGAGCTTGCAGCTGACAACCAATCGAAGAAAGCATTCTTGGAAAGGTATTTCCCAGCATCTAAGGCTGCCAACATTAGGAAAGAGATATGTGGGATTCAGCAATACAACGGAGAGTCCTTATATGAATATTGGGAGAGGTTCAAGAAACTTTGTGCATCATGTCCACACCATCAGATAAGTGAACAACTTCTCATCCAATACTTCTATGAAGGTCTCATGCCCATGGAGAGAAGTATGATAGATGCCGCTAGTGGGGGAGCTCTAGTTGATAAGACTCCCAGGGCTGCTAGAACATTAATCTCCAACATGGCAGCCAATTCTTAACAGTTCTCAATGAGACAAGATCCACCATCACAACCCAAGAGAGTTAATGAGGTAAGTATATCATCCCTTGAACAAAAATTTGATAAACTAACTTCCCTTGTTCAACAATTGGCTGTAGGTAAAATACAACAAATAAAGGCTTGTGGCATATGTTCAAACATAGGGCACCAAACTGATATGTGTCCAACACTTCAAGAGGATACCAATGAACATGTGAATGCCATGGGTGGATTTCAGAACCAATCAAGGAAATATGATCCCTACTCAAACACTTACAATCCAGGATGGAGGGATCATCCAAACATCAATTATGGAGGAAACCAATCACAAACTATTCCTCCACCATTTGACAACAGGCCACCGGGTTTTCAGCAAAGAGTGCAACAACCATACCAAACCCGACAACAACTGCCACCCACCCAAAATTCAGGTACTTCTCTTGAAGATCTTGTTAAAGCTCTTTCTACTAATACAATTCAATTTCAACAGGAAACAAAGACAAGTATTCGAAATTTGGAGACTCAAATAGGGCAATTGGCAACAACCATGAGTCAAATGCAAGCAAGGGATTCTGGGAAATTACCTTCCCAAACCATAGTGAATCCAAGAGAGAATGCCAATGCTATAACTTTAAGAAGTGGGAAACAGCTAGAGACACCACAAAATGATAGTGCTCAAGGGGAGAACAATACCATGGCATCCTCTTCACATCCCAACGAGCCACTAAAAAAGGTAATTCCTAAACCATCCTTTCCTTCTTATATAACTCCTCCACCTTTTCCTAGCAGGTTAGCAAAGTCTAAGAAGGAGGAGCAAGAGAAGGAAATTTTGGAAACCTTCCGGAAAGTAGAGGTGAACATTCCTTTACTAGATGCTATCAAGCAAGTGCCAAGATATGCCAAGTTCCTAAAAGAGTTGTGCACATCTAAACGGAAGTTGAAATGGAATGAAAAGGTAAGTGTGGGGGAGAATGTGTCAGCTGTTCTTCAAAAGAAACTCCCACCTAAATGCAAGGATCCAGGTATGTTTACCATTCCTTGTAAGATAGGCAACACCAGGTTTGAGCGTGCTATGCTAGATCTAGGGGCATCTATTAATGTCATGCCATATTCAATTTATGCTTCATTGAATCTAGGACCATTAGAGGAAACCGGTGTTATAATACAACTTGCTGACCGTTCTAACACTTATCCAAGAGGAGTTGTAGAAGACGTTCTTGTACAGGTTAATGAATTGGTTTTTCCCGCTGACTTTTATGTTATTAAGATGGAAGATGAGATGTCTTCTAATCCCACACCTATTCTATTAGGGAGACCATTCTTGAAAACAGCAAGAACTAAAATAGATGTACATGAGGGCACTTTAACTATGGAATTTGATGGTGAAATAATTCGCTTTAACATTTTTGAGGCCATGAGATATCCAAGTGATGTGCATTCTGTTTTTAATATTGATATAATTGACTCACTAGTGCAGCAAGCTTATGAGCTAGATGGTGAAGATAGTGTGGAAATAGTCCTTAGCAACCATCTCGGAATGGGGAATGCTAAACTAGCCTTGAGTGACCATGTGGAAGGGGCACTAGAATCTTTACACTCGCTGCCACCTAAAGATGCAAGGTTTGATGTTTCATTTATTGATTTTCCTTTATCTAATGAGAAACTTCTACCTTCCATTTTGCAGGCACCAACTTTAGAGTTGAAACCACTACCGAACCACTTGAAATATGTGTTCTTAGGTAAAAAGGACACACTACCGATCATCATTGCCAAAGAGCTCACACCTTTGCAAGAAGAGCGACTTATCCGGGTGCTTAGAGAGCATAAAACAGCAATTGGTTGGACAATTGCCGATATCAAGGGAATAAGCCCATCTATGTGGATGCACCGGATTTTGTTAGAGGAGGCGTCCAAACCAACAAGAGAAGCACAAAGAAGATTGAACCCTCCTATGATAGAGGTTGTGAAAAAGGAGATACTGAAGCTCCTAGATGTTGGAGTGATCTATCCTATCTCGGATAGCAAATGGGTGAGCCCGGTCCAAGTGGTTCCAAAGAAATCAGGTGTAACGGTGGTAACAAATAATGAGAATGAACTTGTTCCTACTAGGATTCAAACAGGATGGCGAGTTTGTATTGATTATCGTCAACTTAATTCCACAACTCGCAAAGACCACTTTCCTTTACCTTTTATTGATCAAATGATTGAAAGGTTAGCTGGCCATTCTCATTATTGTTTTCTTGATGGTTTTTCAGGTTATAATCAGATAGCCATTGCTCCGGAGGACCAAGAGAAAACAACATTCACATGTCCATTTGGTACTTTTGCATACCGGCGTATGCCATTTGGTCTTTGTAATGCACCAGCTACATTCCAAAGGTGTATGGTTAGCATATTTTCAGATTATGTAGAGAACATCATAGAAGTGTTTATGGATGATTTTAGTGTCTATGGTGATTCTTTTGATAGATGTCTAGAGAACCTTACACTTGTACTTGAAAGATGCATGGAAACTAACCTTGTTTTGAATTGGGAAAAATGTCACTTTATGGTAGAACAAGGAATAGTTTTGGGCCATGTTATTTCTTCTAGAGGGATAGAGGTTGATAAGTCTAAAATAGATATTATGCATTCTTTACCACCTCCCACAAATGTGAGAGAGGTTCGTTCTTTTCTTGGACATGCAGGTTTCTATAGGAGATTTATCAAAGACTTCTCAAAGATCACATTACCTCTTTGCAAGCTACTACAAAAAGATGTGGTTTTCCACTTTGATGACAAATGCAAAGAGGCGTTTGAAACATTGAAGGGACTCTTGACATCAGCTCCTATCATCCAACCACCAGATTGGAATGTACCTTTTGAAATCATGTGTGATGCTAGTGACTATGCCATTGGAGTTGTTTTGGGCCAACGGGTTGGCAAAGCCTCACATGCCATTTATTATGCCTCCCGAACTCTTAATGATGCTCAATTGAACTATTCCACTACTGAAAAAGAACTTTTGGCTGTTGTATTTGCTTTAGAAAAATTTCGATCTTATTTAATTGGTACTAAAGTAATTGTATTTTTTGACCATGCAGCCCTTAGGTACTTACTCACTAAGAAGGAGGCCAAACCAAGGTTGATCAGATGGATACTTCTCTTACAAGAGTTTGATTTGGAGATAAAAGATAAGAGAGGTAGTGACAACTTGGTTGCGGACCATCTTAGCCGTTTAGTTCATGAAGAGGATGCACTACCCTTGAATGAGAACTTTCCGGATGAGCAACTTCTTTTTATAAGTACAACAACTCCTTGGTATGCTGATATTGTTAATTACGTAGTTACCAAGAAGTTGCCACAAGAGTTGACACAAGCTCAAAGAAATAAGATCAAGAGTGATGCCAAATACTACATATGGGATGATCCTTACCTTTGGAAGCATTGCTCCGATCAGATTATAAGAAGGTGTGTACTCGAAACTGAATTTCAATCTATTCTCACCTTTTGTCACTCTTATGCATGTGGAGGACACTTTGGATCCAAAAGAACAGCCATGAAAGTTCTTGATTCTGGATTTTATTGGCCTACCATATTCAAAGATGCATACCTCTTTTGCAAGTCATGTGATCGTTGCCAAAGAACAGGTAACTTAGGTGCTAGAAATCAAATGCCTCAAACTCCAATACTTATTGTTGAAATTTTTGATGTATGGGGCATGGATTTCATGGGACCTTTTCCTTCTTCTTTTGGTAATCTTTATATTTTACTTGCCGTTGATTATGTTTCAAAGTGGGTGGAAGCAAAATCCACTAGGACTAATGACTCTAAAGTTGTTTCAAATTTTGTCAAGACTAACATCTTTGCTAGGTTTGGAACGCCAAAGGCCATAATCAGCGATAGAGGTACTCACTTTTGCAATAGGACTATGGAAGCACTTTTGAGGAAGTATAACATCACACACAAGGTCTCCACCTCATATCATCCTCAAACTAGTGGGCAAGCTGAAGTGTCAAACCGAGAAGTTAAGTCCATCCTTGAAAAGACAGTTAATCCAAATAGGAAGGATTGGAGTTCACGACTTGATGATGCACTTTGGGCTTATAGGACAGCATATAAGACACCCATTGGTATGTCTCCTTATCGACTTGTTTATGGTAAGCCTTGTCATCTTCCGGTTGAATTAGAACATAAATCATATTGGGCTATCAAACAATGCAACATGGAGATGGATGAGACAGGAAAGAAAAGAAAACTTGACCTACAAGAATTAGAGGAGATAAGGAATGATGCCTATCAGAATTCTAGGATTTACAAGGAAAAGACTAAGGCATTCCATGACAAGATGATATCAAGAAAGGAATTTGTTGTTGGACAAAAAGTTCTTCTCTTCCATTCACGCCTTAAGTTATTTCCAGGTAAGTTACGTTCTCGTTGGGTTGGACCCTTTGTTATTACTAATGTATTTACTCATGGTGCAGTTGAAATCCAAAGCCCAAAAACAGATAAGGCATTCAAAGTGAATGGTCATAGATTGAAGCCTTACTATGAGAACTTTTCAATACAAGATGTAGAGGAGTTTCCACTTTTTGAGCCAAATTATGTTGAATAATAATGGCTTGGGTCTAAGTCAGGCTGAGGACAATAAACCAAGCGCTTCTTGGGAGGCAACCCAAAAGGATGGAGAGCATCTATTATATCAGATTTCCATATTCCTTACTCTCCATCATTCTATCTTTTATTGTTTTTCTTTTCTTTTGTTTAATAGTTCTTTTCTCTTACATATAATTCTTGCATTGGGGGATAATAGTATTACATTGAGGACAATGTAAAAATTATGTGTGGGGGGAAGAATTTAGGATTTTATTTAGAGTTTTTTATTTTTGAGTCTTTTTAGGTTGTTTTTCTTTCTGATCCTTAAATATAATTTTTATTACTTTTTTTTTAACCCCGGTTAAATGGCGGATAACGGTACTCCGTGATTATTTAAGTCAGTTCCATCAGCTACCCACAAAACTGATATTGTATATAAATTTCTCTTTCAATTTCTCTTTCATTTTTTTTTTCAGGATGGATGATATTCTCACAAGATTGCAGAAACGATTTCCTCCTTTTCCTCGAAATATTTTACTGAAGCTTTACCAAGTTCGATTTGAAAGATTAAGAATGCTTATGCACAAAGGGATTCCTGAAGACATACGTTGGATAATTGAAGCCAAGGTACGTGAAGATGAATATCTTCCTGTTTTGCATTTACCAGGTACAGGTAGAAGCACTTTTGCAAAGAAGCGACGAGCAAAGCGCATGAGTTCAAATTGCCACAAATGTGCACGATGGACGTGTAACGGTAAATGTCGTTCTATTGGGATTCCGTCCTCTAATCGAGATGATAAAATTGAATTCATTAAGGATGGACTGAGTAAGGAGAATTTGGGTAATATCCAACTTTCTCTTGAGACGCATCCTAGTGGAGACGTACAAAGAGAAATTCTTGATTTATGGCCGCAATTCCAAAGGGAATGGCAACATCTTGGGAATCTTATGTTAAAAGACCCTGTTTGCCAACTTGTAAGAAAACTGGATGGGAAGCATATCCTCGACTCATAGAAGGCGTTTAAGCCGTTTCTGGACGTAAAACCAGAGGAAGATGTGAGCCACAATCACAACTACAATAAATGACTTCTCAGCTTTTGGTTTGATTTGCAATAACTTCATTTCGGTTTAATTTACGTGTTGTTCGATTTGTGTAATTATTCTCATTTTTTTTATTGGTCTTTTGCGGTTGATTTTTCTTCTCTTTTTGATTTTCTTCCTGAAATCACGCAAAAATCTTTTGTTAGGTAGGTTAACATTTTCTTCTGACAGGTCAAATACACTTTCGACGACATTATTACTCTTGTCTGATTCACTACTCAGTCCTCTATATATTACACCATGTACTCATTCTCTTTCAGGCACTCGAAAAAAAAATGGAAAGTACTTCATCCCAGCGCATTGAAAAAATTTGTGTCTTTGGAGGTGTTTATCCAGGGAAAAATAAAATATTAGCTGATGAAGCCATAAGAGTTGGAGTAATACTTGCCCAACAAAAGATCCAGTTGATTTATGGAGGCGGTAGTACGGGTTTAATGGGAGTAGTCGCTACAGCAGCACACGCCGGAGGAAGTCCAGTTCTAGGAATCGTTCCAAAATTATTCACAGGTTTTTGTGGACCTACCGTGGGTAAGGAAATACAAGTCTGGAGTATCCCTGAACGGATGACAATCATGTACCATTGTGCCGATGCATTCATTGCTTTACCAGGAGGTCTGGGTACATTGGAAGAAATAGCTTGCGTGACTTCTTGGTCATCTTTGGTCACAAAAAAGAAACCCATTGGTTTGCTTAATATTAATGGTTATTTTAGTAATTTGCTTTCATATTTAGATAATGCTGTGGAAAATGGATTCATGTTTTCAGGGGCAAGGAGAACCATAATTTATGCTACAACCATTGAAGATTTACTCAAAAAGCTCCAAGCTTATGAGTATTTACCTGCTACGGATGTTTCGCAAACGCTCGAAAAAAGAAAAAGAGATATAGACAAGCAAGGAGTGGATTGCACTTTGTCTTTGTGACATTATCTAACATTTTGTTTGTTGTGTCTCAGTTATAATAAGTGGTTAGCAACCTCTGCAGGTAATATCTCCTAAATTCTACCTTTAAAATTTGACATTGGGGACAATGTCATATTTTAGTAGGGGTAAGGGACATATTTTGCTAATTTGTAAAAAAAAAAAAAAAAATAAAAAAAAAAAATAAAAAAATTGTTGTGTTTTAAGCCATTTAGAAGTATTCATTCTGAACAAGGTCTGAGTAAGGGAGACTTGAGACATACCTTGTCAGTTTGATTTAATCTTTTCAAAAAAAAAAAATATATTGTTGTGTTTTAAGCCATTTAGAAGTATTCATTCTGAACAAGGTCTGAGTAAGGGAGACTTGAGACATACCTTGTCAGTTTGATTTAATATTTTCAAAAAAAAAAAAAAATATTGTTGTGTTTTAAGCCATTTAGAAGCATTCATTCTGAACAAGGTCTGAGTAAGGGAGACTTGAGACATACCTTGTCAGTTTGATTTAATCTTTTCAAAAAAAAAAAATAAATAAAACTATCTGGTCCGTTTATTATCTGCATGTGTTTTTCTTTTCTTTTATTATTTTTATTTTTATGTTTATTTGTTAATTATTTGTTTAGTATTTTAGGATTATTTAGGTTGCATGAATTTGTTTTGTTCTGAGTCTTAGTTATTTCTATTCTTATGTTATTAGTTCTTTTCTCTTACACATGATTCTTTCATTTGGGTTAATAGCATTACATTGAGGACAATGTAAGAATTAAGTGTGGGGGGAAGGATTTAGGATTTCTTTTATTTTTGCCTATTATTATTTTTTTTTTTACGAGTCTTTAATATTATTATTATTATTAAAAATTTTAGTGTGTTTTAGTTCTTTTCTATACTATGATGAGATATGAATTGCATAGGTCTACAACTAGTCTAGTAGTGAGAAGATTTTTCATGAGAATTAAGCTTGATATCATTTTTCATGGAGCCAATGTTAATATGATATGTTGATTGAGAAAGAAGCATGCTTAGACTTAAAATTGACTTGTATAAACATCCTTGTGAGTTTTGAGCCTATATGATTGATGCATTATACAAATCAATCTAATTTCTTTCTTGAGTGCTCTTATGATTATATGATTCTCTAGAACTTGCTTTAGACCTTGTTGAGACTATATTGATGCATGTGACAACATGAATATGATAGAGGCATTAGGATTTTTAGCCAGGGCGAAACAGCCATCCCTTATTGATGTTCCAAGAGAACACACCCTTAGTGAACCAATTTGAGCCTACATTGAATAAGCTATCTCTTTGGTAACCATAACTTGTCCCTAACCTAAATATACTTATATCTTTACCTTTGTTCCAAAGATGAATTAGCATGTTTTGAGACATGTTGCAAAGACAAGGAAGATCTATTGAAAATTTGGGTTAGAAACAAGAAATAAGTGTGGGGGAAAAGAAAAGAAAAGTCAAGAGAAAAAGAAAGGGAATATTATGAAATATATATATATATATATAATGAATCATCTCTTGAACTTCTAGTTAAAGAAAAGAAAAAGAATGTTACAAGGTTCGTTAGAATGAAGTAAAGGCTCAACATGAAATATTCAGCCTATGTGATTATGTACTTCTAAAGAATATTGAGAAGTTTTACTTGTATGATCTTATTATGTCTCTAAACTTTATGAACTCTTTGGAACCTTTGTGATATCTTTATCCTTTTGTTCTTTAACCACATTATAACCATTTGGCCCCATTACAGCCTTGAATAAAGACCTCTTGATTTATGAAGTTGCGTGATCTAAATAGTGGAGAATAGGTGGACAAGCAAGCATATGGTAGAACTGTTTTCATGAGATTGATTGAGTGTAAACACTTTACCACTACTTTAAAGAATGAAAATCATGAGAGTATCCCATGTGAGTAGTTGAGAATAAGTTTGAATGTGCACTATTTTGATTGAAATATGTTATGTTAATATTGGCTTAACTCAAACAATTTACATTCAAGCATGATTTTTTGTGAAATTCTTTAAGCTATTGATTAGTTTATAAGATTTGTTCAAAGATTGTCTCTAATTTGTATTGAAAGGATTAGGAGTAAATATTTTTTATACGTAGTTTATTTATATTTTAGTTTTTCAATGTTTGTGGGTATCGTTCTAGTAAACCCTCACGAGACTAAACTCGTCCACTAGGGACACCTAGGGGTTTAAAGGCTTGTGTCACATGCTAATTGCCACCGTGATTTCCTATGAAAGTGGATTAGATTAGATTTTCTTATTTTATTTTTATTTGTTTTTGCTCGAGGACTAGCAACAATCTAAGTGTGGGGGTGTGATAACTTGTATAATTATATAGTTTTTAGTTATGTTTTATTATTGTTTTGTGTCAAATACGAGTTATTATTGCTTAGTCTAATTGTGTTTATGATCTTTTATATTTTTATGTAATTTGGTGTTTTTTCACGAGTTTCTTTGCGTGATTTCAGATTACTAGGTTAAATCAAGAATTAAGGGCAAATCCAGTTCAGTTCCAGTTCCGACACCTTTTGCCATATCAGCTATATCTGGAGTTTCACTGAAGAATTAAGGCTGAAATTTTAACAGTGCAAAGTGAAGAGGCATATCTATCTTTTTCATGCTTTACACTTCTTGAAACGGAGTCGTTTTCCCTAGCGAAATCAACCATCAAGTTGGCTGATGTGCAATGACGTCTATGCTGACCAGTTTTGGTATTTTGACCATATCTTCTGATCCACATCAGCAAATGAGCTGATTCCAACGGCTATGGATCACAAACTGATAGGGGAAGATTTTTATAGAAGACAATTTGATCAGATCAAGCCTCCAATATTGACAAAATCGACCATCAAGCTGGCTGATCAAAATTGTCATACAATATGACGAAAATTGTTAGAAAAATGCACCCACCTATTATACCTACCTTTGAAATTTATAAAGCTTGTCTCTTGTCATTTAGCTCTCCAAAATGTGTATAAATAGAGGGCCTTGGTTGATTGTATGAGACATGGTAGATTGGTAGGATATTAGCCATTATAATAAAATTCTCTAAGTTTTCTTCTACTTTCCTTTCTCTAGTTTTCTTTTTCTTTATTTTCTTTTTCTTCTTTCTTTTTTATTTCCTTCTTAGATTCTCTTTAATTTTATGTTTATGTTTACAATACCTATGCTAGGCTAAACTTTTATTTGGTTAAGGGTGATTTCAAAGCCCTAGACATGTCTTATAATTGATTTTCAGATTCTATCTATCATTAATTTTCTATCAAAGTTGCTTATGTTCTTCTACAAGAATTGTTCATGATGTTGTCTTGATTTGTTTAGGTGTACAACTAGATAGATCTTGATAATTATCTATTGCTAGTTTAGGAGTCTTGATCCGTGTAATTGTCTTGATTTCCTATTCATAAGTGGCAATTTGTGATTAATGATTATGGTCAAGTTTTCGATAATTGCAAAGTGGAACATAACCTAAGTTGAACAATCCGAGCTTATGTGTTTGTTGCTTAGATCAACCTATCTTTCTCATCATAAAGCTACCATTACATTGAATTTAGAGAGCTTATTCTAGGTTGTTTGATGGTTAGAGATTAAATAGAGAGCTTGTTCTATTTAACGACAAACTAAGGAAAGATTGGGATAACAGAGCTTGTTGTTATCTACGGTTGTTAACTTTGATAGTTGGTTGATATTGATAGATCTGAAATTGATTCTTAATGATTTCTAGTGGTGGAGAATGAAACCTTAACCATATTTCTCTCATATTTGATTTATTCTTAATTACTTGTTTTCTCATTCTTATTATTTACTTTAGTTTAAATCTGATTTCAAAAACCCCTTTTCTTTTATTGTTCTTGAATTTAAGTTTTAAACTATTAACTTATAAACTAAAACCCAATCCCTGAGGACTCGACCCTTGCTAACTACTATACTTACAATTGATCTTTTTAGTGCAAGGTTAAATAAGATAAACTCTTTTGGGTGTATCATACAATAAGGATAATGAAGTCAAAATATGTCAATAATGATGGTAAAGAGCTTACAAAATCGTAATCACAAGATGGAAGAAGACTTGGGAGTCAAAAATATCAATTTCTGGTTGAAAAGCAATAAGGCAGATTTGACCTCTGGAGCTTGTTCAAAGGAAAACATGATGTTTGATTCTTTATTTGAAGAAACTTTCTTCTTGTCTTTTGAATCTGACTTGATTATCTTTCCAACGATATATTATGGGCCCAAATCGGATAAGAAATGGGCATTCAAAATAGCGCTAGAAGATCTCCCTAAAGAATCCTGCGGCCAGAAAAACCCTAATCGCAAATTTGAAAAAAAAAGGCAAAAACGTGATTTTTGCACCTCCAGGCTTACTTGTGCGGCAAGGACTTATTCTCAGGGTTTTAAAGCTCTATAAATATCATCTTTTGAGCCACAAACTAGACATCTTTTGGGGAGACTCAAAGATCATTGATAACTCGTATAATTATATAGTTTTTAGTTATGTTTTATTATTGTTTTGTGTCAAATACGAGTTATTATTGTTTAGTCTAATTGTGTTTATGATCTTTTATATTTTTATGTATTTTGGTGTTTTTCACAAGTTTCTTTGAGTGATTTCAAATTACTAGAATTAAGGGCAAATCCAGTTCAGTTCTAGTTCCGACACCTTTTGCCATATCAGCTATATCTCGAGTTTCACTGAAGCAATAAGGCTGAAATTTGTAGCCGTGCAAAGCTAAGAGGCATATATATCTTTTTCATGTTTTACACTTCTTGAAACGGAGTCGTTTTCCCTAGCGAAATCGACCATCAAGTTGGCTGATGTGCAATGACGTCTGTGCTGACCGGGTTTCGTATTTTGCCCATATCTACTTATCCACATCCGCAAATGAGCTGATTCCAACGGCTATGGATCCGTAACTGATAGGGTAACATTTTTCTAGAAGACCATGTGATCAGATAAGGCCTCCAAAATTGACAAAATCGACCATCAAGTTGGCTGATGTGCAAAATTGTCATGTATGACGAAAATTGTTAGAAAAATGCACCCACCTATTATATCTACCTTTGAAATTTGTAAAGCTTGTCTCTTGTCATTTAGCCCTCCAAAATGTGTATAAATAGAGGGCCTTGGATGATTGTAAGGGATCATATTGTACATAGGTAGGATATTAGCCATTGTAATAAAATTCTCTAAGTTTTCTTCTTCTTTCTTTTCTCTAGTTTTCTTTTTCTTTAGAAAGAGCAAGAGGTTGGATAATTAATATTCTTCTTCTTCTTCTTTCTTTCTTTTATTTTCTTCTTAGATTCTATTTAATTTTATGTTTATAATGCCTATGCTAGGCTAAACTTCTATTTGGTTAAGGGTGATTTCAAAGCCCTAGACATGTTTTGTGATTGATTTTCAGATTCTATCTATCATTAATTTTCTATCAAAGTTGCTTATGTTCTTCTACAAGAATTGTTCATGATGTTGTCTAGATTTATTTAGGTGTACAACTAGATAGATCTTGATAATTATCTATTGCTAGTTTAGGAGTCTTGATCCGTGTAATTGTCTTGATTTCCTATTCATAAGTGGCAATTTGTGATTAATGATTATGGTCAAGTTTTCAATAATTGCAAAGTGGAACATAACCTAAGTTGAACAATCCGAGCTTATGTGTTTGTTGCTTAGATCAACCTATCTTTCTCATCATAAAGCTGCCATTAAATTGAATTTAGAGAGCTTATTCTAGGTTGTTTAATGGTTAGAGATTAAATAGAGAGCTTGTTCTATTTAACGACAAACTAAGGAAAGATTGGGATAACAGAGCTTGTTGTTATCTACGGTTGTTAACTTTGATAGTTGGTTGATATTGATAGATCTGAAATTGATTCTTAATGATGTCTAGTGGTGGAGAATGAAACCTTAACCATATTTTTCATATTTGATTCTTCTTACTTACTTGTTTTCTTACTTTTAGTTTGCTTATTTTTTATATTTATTTTTATTGGCTGGTTATACCGCCTAATTTGTATATTAACTTTGTTTTATTTTTATTGGCTGGTTATACCGCCTAATTTAGTATATATATTTTTATTGGCTGGTTATACCGCCTAATTTAGTATATATATTTTTATTGGCTGGTTATACCGCCTTGCATCTTATTCTTATTATTTACTTTAGTTTAAATCTGGCTTCAAAAACCCCTTTTCTTTTATTGTTCTTGAATTTAAGTTTTAAACTATTAACTTATAAACTAAAACCCAATCCCTGAGGACTCGACCTTTGCTAACTACTATACTTACAATTTATCTTTTTAGTGCAAGGTTAAACAAGATACACTCTTTTGGGTGCATCAAATTTTTGGCGCCGTTGCCGGGGATTGCTTTCTTTAGTTTATTTGTTACTTGGTTTATTCTTATTTTCAGTTCTAATTAGTTTTATTTTCTTGTACATACAAGTTTTTCTTTTCAAATTAATAAAAAAAAAAAAAACAATGGAATTGAGCAATCTAACACTTGAAGAGTTGGTGGCATACATGAACATGGAGAATCAACAAGCCAATCTCACCTCCCCAGTTCAACAATTGGCCATGGGAGGATGTCAAGGCCATCAAGTGTTCCAAGACCAACAGTATGATCATTACTCAAACACTTACCATGAGGGATGGTGGGATCATACTAATTATGGCTACTCGAAAAATTACCAAGAAGTAGATCCTTATGCCAATTACACTCATCCATCTAGCTTCAATCAATCATGGTCTCAAGAACCAGATCTTTTTCAACCACCACATATGACTCAAAACTCAGGTACTTCTTTACAAGATCTTGTCGATTCTCTTGTTACTAATACTTTGCAATTTCAACAGGAAACAAGGGCAAGTATCCAGAGTTTGGAAAGGCAAATGAGCCTATTGGCTAGTAGTATGGTGGGATGGGTAGCACAAAGATCTGAAGAACTCCCAGCCCAAACGATGGTTAACCCAAAGGAGAATGCTACTATTGTGACCTTGAAGAATGAGGAACAAGATGAGGATGAAACAAAATTAGAGATGGATTCTATTCTTGAGGATAATGAAGCCAAAGATCCAAATAAGAGTATTTCGGCACCTGAGGTAACGTTTAAGGTTTCACTTTTTAGTAATGTTTCTTCTCCACCTTTTCCTAGTAGATTTGCAAAGTTCAAGGAGGAAGAACATGAACAACACATGCCGAAAACCTTAAACAACTTGTTTGTGGAGGTCACTCAACAAGTACCAAAAGATGCATCATTCCTCGATGAGATATGCACCACAAAGGATGATGGAATAATACTTGTAATGGAGAATACATCCACTGTTGTGCAAAGAAAGCTTCCTCTCAAACGCATAAATTTGGAAAATTTTATGTATGAGCCTGACAAGCCTAAAAAGCCAAGAAGGGGTGTTGGTTAGGTTCAAAACACTAACTCAAGTGTTAATTGGGAAGGCAACCCAATTAAAGAAGAAATTGCCAACCTTCCATATTCAGATTTGCTTTCTCTTTCTCTTTCTTTTACTTTTTCTTTTTCTTTTATTATTTTTATTTTTATTTTTATTGTTTTTATTTTTATTTTTTATGTTTACTTGTTAATATTTGTTTAGTATTTTAGGGTTATTTAGGTTGCATGAGTTTGTTTTGTTTTGAGTCTTAGTTGTTCCTATTCTTATGTTATTAGTTCTTTTCTCCTACACATGATTCTTTCATTTGGGTTAATAGACTTACATTGAGGACAATGTAAGAATTAAGTGTGGGGGGAATGATTTAGGATTTCTTTTATTTTTGTCTACTATTTTTTTTTTATGAGTCTTTATTATTTTTTTTTTTTTAGTGTGTTTTAGTTCCTTTTTAATACAATGATGAGATATGAATTGCATAAGTCTAAAACAGATTTATTAGTGAGAAGATTTTCATGAGAATTGAGCTTGATGTCAACTTTTTTATGAGCCAATGTTAATATGATATGTTGATTGAGAAAGAAGCATGTTTAGACTTAATCTGACTTGTATAATCATCCTTGTGAGTTTTTGAGCCTATAATGATTGATGCATTATACAAATCAATCTAATTTCTTTCTTGAGTGCTCTTATGATTACATGATTCTCTAGAACTTGCTTTAAACCGTTTGAGACTATATTGATACATGTGACAACATGAATATGATAGAGGCATTAGGATTATAACCAGAGCCAAACAGCCATCAATTATTAATGTTCTAAGAGAACATCCCCACTAGTGAGCCAATTTGAGCCTACATTAAATATGATGTTTTATTGGTAACCACAACTTACACCTAGCCTAAATATACTTATATCCTTACCCTTGTTCTAAAGATGGATTATATATTTTGAGACATATTGCAAAAAAAAAAAAAAAACAAGTGATATTTTTAGTTAAAAATTTGGGTTAGAAACAAGAAATAAGTGTGGGGGGAAAAGAAAAGAAAAGTCAAGAGAAAAAGAAATGGAATACGGGCAAATACATTCCTATGTAAAAAAAAATATATATGAATCATCTCTTGAATTTGTGGAAAAAGAAAAAGATGTTACAAAGTTGTTTAGAATGAAGAAAAGGCCCAACATGAATATCCGGCCTAGGTGACTATGTACTTGTAAAGAGTTTTGAGAAGTTTCTTTGTATGATCTTTTTATGTCTCTAAACTTTATGAACTCTTTGGAACCTTTGTGATATCTTTATCCTTTTGTTCTTCAACCACATTACAAACCCCTTGGCCCCATTACAACCTCGATTAAAGACCTCTTGATTCATGAAGTTGTATGATCTAAATAGTGGAGAATAGGTGGACAAGCAAGAATATGGTAGAACTGTTTTCATGAGATTGATTGAGTGTAAACACTTCACCACTACTTTAAAGAGTGAAAATCATGAGGGTATCCCATGTGAGAAGTTGAGATTAAATTTGAACATGCACTATTTTGATTGAGATATGTTATGTTAATATTGGCTTAACTCAAACAATTTACATTCAAGCTTGATTTTTTGTGAAATTCTTTAAGCTATTGATTAGTTTATAAGACTTGTTCAAAGATTGTCTCTAATTTGTATTGAAAGGATTAGGAGTAAATATTTTTAGTATATGTAGTTTATTTATATTTTAGTTTTTCAATGTTTGTGGGTATCGTTCTAGTAAACCCTCACGAGACTAAACTCGTCCACTAGGGACACCTAGGGGTTTAAAGGCTTTTGTCACATGCTAAGTGCCACCGTGATTTCCTACGAAAATGGATTAAATTAGATTTTCTTATTTTATTTTTATTGAGTCGTTGCTAGGGACTAGCAACAATCTAAGTGTGGGGGTGTGATAACTCGTATAATTATATAGTTTTTAGTTATGTTTTATTATTGTTTTGTGTCAAATACGAGTTATTATTGTTTAGTCTAATTGTGTTTATGATCTTTTATATTTTTATGTATTTTGGTGTTTTTCACAAGTTTCTTTGAGTGATTTCAGATTACTAGAATTAAGGGCAAATCCAGTTCAGTTCTAGTTCCGACACCTTTTGCCATATCAGCTATATCTCGAGTTTCACTGAAGCAATAAGGCTGAAATTTGTAGCCGTGCAAAGCTAAGAGGCATATCTATCTTTTTAATGTTTTACACTTCTTGAAACGGAGTCGTTTTCCCTAGCGAAATCGACCATCAAGTTGGCTGATGTGCAATGACGTCTGTGCTGACCGGTTTTCGTATTTTGCCCATATCTACTTATCCACATCCGCAAATGAGCTGATTCCAACGGCTATGGATCCGTAACTGATAGGGTAACATTTTTCTAGAAGACCATGTGATCAGATAAGGCCTCCAAAATTGACAAAATCGACCATCAAGTTGGCTGATGTGCAAAATTGTCATGTATGACGAAAATTGTTAGAAAAATGCACCCACCTATTATATCTACCTTTGAAATTTGTAAAGCTTGTCTCTTGTCATTTAGCCCTCCAAAATGTGTATAAATAGAGGGCCTTGGATGATTGTAAGGGATCATATTGTACATAGGTAGGATATTAGCCATTGTAATAAAATTCTCTAAGTTTTCTTCTTCTTTCTTTTCTCTAGTTTTCTTTTTCTTTAGAAAGAGCAAGAGGTTGGATAATTAATATTCTTCTTCTTCTTCTTTCTTTCTTTTATTTTCTTCTTAGATTCTATTTAATTTTATGTTTATAATGCCTATGCTAGGCTAAACTTCTATTTGGTTAAGGGTGATTTCAAAGCCCTAGACATGTTTTGTGATTGATTTTCAGATTCTATCTATCATTAATTTTCTATCAAAGTTGCTTATGTTCTTCTACAAGAATTGTTCATGATGTTGTCTAGATTTATTTAGGTGTACAACTAGATAGATCTTGATAATTATCTATTGCTAGTTTAGGAGTCTTGATCCGTGTAATTGTCTTGATTTCCTATTCATAAGTGGCAATTTGTGATTAATGATTATGGTCAAGTTTTCAATAATTGCAAAGTGGAACATAACCTAAGTTGAACAATCCGAGCTTATGTGTTTGTTGCTTAGATCAACCTATCTTTCTCATCATAAAGCTGCCATTAAATTGAATTTAGAGAGCTTATTCTAGGTTGTTTAATGGTTAGAGATTAAATAGAGAGCTTGTTCTATTTAACGACAAACTAAGGAAAGATTGGGATAACAGAGCTTGTTGTTATCTACGGTTGTTAACTTTGATAGTTGGTTGATATTGATAGATCTGAAATTGATTCTTAATGATGTCTAGTGGTGGAGAATGAAACCTTAACCATATTTTTCATATTTGATTCTTCTTACTTACTTGTTTTCTTACTTTTAGTTTGCTTATTTTTTATATTTATTTTTATTGGCTGGTTATACCGCCTAATTTGTATATTAACTTTGTTTTATTTTTATTGGCTGGTTATACCGCCTAATTTAGTATATATATTTTTATTGGCTGGTTATACCGCCTAATTTAGTATATATATTTTTATTGGCTGGTTATACCGCCTTGCATCTTATTCTTATTATTTACTTTAGTTTAAATCTGGCTTCAAAAACCCCTTTTCTTTTATTGTTCTTGAATTTAAGTTTTAAACTATTAACTTATAAACTAAAACCCAATCCCTGAGGACTCGACCTTTGCTAACTACTATACTTACAATTTATCTTTTTAGTGCAAGGTTAAACAAGATACACTCTTTTGGGTGCATCAATCATCATTATTCTTCTTCTTTATTCTTTTATTTTCTTTTTAGTTTTATGTATATATTATCTATGCCTATTCTAGGCTAAACTTCTATTTGGTTAAAGGTGATTTCAAAGCCCTATACATGTTTTGTAATTGATTTTCAGATTCTATCTATCATTAATTTTCTATCAAAGTTGCTTATGTTCTTCTACAAGAATTGTTTATGATGTTGTCTTGATTTGTTTAGGTGTACAACTAGATCGATCTTGATAATTATCTATTGCTAGTTTAGGAGTCTTGATCCGTGTAATTGTCTTGATTTCCCATTCATAAGTGGCAATTTGTGATTAATGATTATGGTCAAGTTTTCGATAATTGCAAAGTGGAACATAACCTAAGTTGAACAATCCGAGCTTATGTGTTTGTTTCTTAGATCAACCTATCTTTCTCATCATAAAGCTGCTATTAAATTGAACTTAGAGAGCTTATTCTAGGTTGTTTGATAGTTAGAGATTAAACAGAGAGCTTGTTCTATTTAACGACGAACTAAGGAAAGATTGGGGTAACAGAGCTTGTTGTTATCTACGGTTGTTAACTTTGATAGCTAATTGATAACTCGTATAATTATATAGTTTTTAGTTATGTTTTATTATTGTTTTGTGTCAAATACGAGTTATTATTGCTTAGTCTAATTGTGTTTATGATATTTTATATTTTTATGTAATTTGGTGTTTTTCACGAGTTCTTTGAGTGATTTCAGATTACTAGATTAAATCAACAATTAAGGGCAAATCCAGTTCAGTTCCAATTCCGACACCTTTTGCCATATCCGCTATATCTGGAGTTTCACTGAAGCATTGAGGCTGAAATTTTTACAGTGCATAGTTAAGAGGCATATCTATCTTTTTCATGTTTTACACTTCTTGAAACGGAGTCGTTTTCCCTAGCGAAATCGACCATCAAATTGGCTGATGTGCAATGACGTCTGTGCTGACCTGTTTTGGTATTTTGACCATATCTTCCGATCCACATGAGCAAATGATCTGATTCCAACGGCTATGGATCCGTGACTGATAGGGGTATATTGTTCTAGAAGACTATTTGATCAGATCGAGACTCCAACATTGACAAAATCGACCATCAAGCTGGCTGATCAGAATTGTCATACAATATGACGAAAATTGTTAGAAAAATGCACCCACCTATTATACCTACCTTTGATATTTATAAAGCTTGTCTCTTGTCATTTAGCTCTCCAAAATGTGTATAAATAGAGGGCCTTGGATGATTGTAAGAGCATTATTATAGATTGGTAGGATATTAGCCATTGTAATAAAATTCTCTAAGTTTTCTTCTTCTTTCCTTTCTCTAGTTTTCTTTTTTTATTTACTTATGCTTCTTACATTTCTTTTCATTTTATTCATATCTAGTATGTGTTGCTAATCATATTGTTGAGGTGATGAGGTGAAGCTCTTGGTAAATGCTAAGGTTAGTCTCTTAAACATGAGCTAAAATGAATCATCATTTATAAACACTAGTATAGATAATATTTTCTTTTGGTTTAAAATCATACTTGCAAAGTAGAGATCTTGATTCATTATTGACAATGAAAATGGCACAGTAAATGCTTGGTTTCATAACCTTGATTTGTTGTAGACATATACCTTGGCATAAGGAATGCTTGGACTCTTTTTATGAGTTTTGAGGACACCAAATGAACATAATATCATATGCTATGGACGTTGGACAATTTGGACTGAATTGCTAAACCTTCCGATTGGAACCTCCCTTATGTGTGGATTTCAATTGTGTAATAAAACAAGATTAATCTTAGCATAACACCAAGAGTGGATTCTCTAACCTCAACATCTTTTCTTATTGTTTTTTTATATCTTGTTTAATTTCTCTTATGTTATTTTGTTTATTTTGTTCTCTAATATCTTGTTTACTTTCTTGTTTTGTTGTTGATTCCCTAATATCTTGTTTACTTTATTTTTCTTATATATTTATAAACTTATACTTACTAATACGCTTCCCTGTGGTTCGACCTCGGACACCCGAGAATTTATTACTTGAACATAACCTGCACTTGGGTTTACAACTCTTAATTGAGTCTCCATCAAGTTTTTGGCGCCGTTGCCGGGGAAGCAATAATAAGTATATAAGTTTATAAGTATATTTATTTTTATTGGCTGGTTATACCGCCTAATTTTCTGTATACTTATTTTTATTGGCTGGTTATACCGCCTAATCTGTATATTTATATTTATATTGTATATTAACTTTGTTTTATTTTTATTGGCTGGTTATACCGCCTAATCTGTATATTAACTTTGTTTTATGCTTGTTTAGCGACGTGATTTTAGATCTCGTCGTTTAGTTAGATTTTATTGTGAAACTTTTTCAGGTAATCTTTCTAATACAACTCCTACCATGGCTGACAATGAAAGTGTTCATGCTGAAGATGAGAACAGACAAGTACGCACCATGCGTGACTACTTGCAACCAACTCGAAGCTCATCACCCTCTTGTTTTATTTTTCCTCTCAATGCAAACAACTTTCGTTTTAAACCAGGTATGATAGCTTTGCTTCCAAATTTCCATGGGTTAGAATCGGAAAGTGCTTACTCGTTTCTAAAAGACTTCGAGGATGTATGTGTCACCTTTAATGACCAACAATGTACAAATGAAATTGTCAAGCTAAAATTATTTCCTTTTTCTTTAAAAGATAAAGCAAAAATTTGGCTTCATAATTTAAAACCAAGGTCAATTGGCACATGGCAAGAATTACAAACTGAGTTTCTAAAGAAATTTTTCCCAGCACATAAAACTACTGCTTTGAAAAGACACATTCAAAATTTCAATCAAAATCAAAATGAAGCATTTTTTCAGTGCTGGGAGCGTTTTAAAGATTTGTTAAGTTCTTGTCCACATCATGGTTTTGAAAAATGGCGTCTTATTAGTTTCTTTTATGAAAGTTTAACTCCCGAAACTAAACAATTTGTTGAAACAATGTGTAACGGTGAGTTTCTAGAAAAAGAACCTGTAGAAGCCTTTGACTACCTAGACCATTTGGCAGATAACTCTCAAGCCTGGCACACAGATAATTCCTCTGAAAGTTCCAATAGATCTAATCTTGTTTTTAACAGAGGTAAATATCATTTTAGTCAAGAAGATGAGATAAAAGCTAAAGTAGCTAATTTGGCTAGAAAGATTGAAGCCATGGAACTTAGAGAAGTAAAAGAAGTCAAAACGGTTAAAAATGAAGAAAGTTGTGGAATTTGTGAAATCATGGGACACCCCACTTCTGAATGTCCAAACATTCCCATTCTTAAAAAAGCGTTGCATGATCAAGTAAATTCCATAAACACATTTAAAAAGCCTTTTCCTTCTCCTTACTCTGAAACGTATAACCCTGAATGGAGAAATCATCCCAACTTCAGTTGGCGGAATAATAATCATGTTCAGGTACCACAATCTCAAAAGCCGGGCAACACTTTTTCCTATCAACCTTCACGTGTACAAACCTTGGAAGAGACATTGCAAGCATTCATGCAAACACAAGCAAATGTTAATAACCAAACTTCACAGGACATCAATGAGATCAAAAACACCTTTTCCACATTGACAGCTTCATTACGCACTCAAGAAAAAGGTAAGTTTCCTGCTCAACCTCAGCCTAACCCTTGTACTCAATGTCTTGTTTCTTGCTCCAATGAAACTCAACAGGAAAATGCCAGTTCTATCACAACTCTTCGAAGTGGAAAGGCAATTGACAAAAACATTCCATCAAAAGACCAAGATCCTCCTTCCCCTCCGAAAAGTAATGGTAAGGATGATGGTAAGTCTGAACTTCTTGAAAATTTGGACAAAGAAAAAGGTATGCATCCTACTCCTTTTCCTCAAAGGTTGCAAACAATAAAGAATTTGAATCAAAATGCAGAAATTTATGAACTTTTCAAACAAGTTAAGATTAACATTCCTTTATTGGAAGCAATCAAACAAGTTCCATCTTATGCTAAATTTTTGAAGGACATGTGCACATTTAAAAGGAAACATAATATACAAAAGAAAGCATTTCTAACGGAAAGTGTGAGCTCAATCATTCAGAACCTTACTCCACCAAAATTCAAAGATCCTGGATGTCCAACAATTTCATGCATCATTGGAAACACTAGAATAGAACGTGCATTGCTTGATCTTGGTGCTAGTGTTAATCTTTTGCCTTTTTCTGTTTATCAACAGTTAGGTTTAGGTGAACTCAAGGAAACACCTGTTACACTTCAACTAGCTGATCGTTCTGTAAAAATTCCTCGAGGGATAGTTGAAGATGTTTTGGTTCAAATTGATAATTTTTACTTCCCTGTTGATTTTATTGTTTTGGACACACATCCTGTTTCAAATCCAAATGTTCAAATTCCTGTTATATTAGGCCGTCCATTTCTTGCAACTTCTAATGCTCTGATAAATTGCAGGAATGGTATTTTGAACATTTCTTTTGGAAATATGACTTTAGAATTAAATGTGTTCAACATTTGCAAGCAACCTGGTGATGATTCAGAAGTACATGAAGTGGATTTCATTGAAGAACTTGTTCATGAACATCTCACCACTACCACATTCCATAATCCTTTAGAAGCTTATTTAATTGAATGTGAGTTTGATAATGCTTCAGAAATTTCACACACTGATTCTTTGTTAAATTCTTTTCAGGATAAGCATCGTTGGAAACAAAAGTTTGAGGAACTCCCATCACTCACAAATGTCACTGTACCATCAACTATTGAACCGCCCAAGCTGGATTTAAAACCATTGCCATCCGAGCTAAAATATTCCTTTTTGGGAAAAATTCCTTCTCAATGGAGCCCCCAAGATAAAAGGAAGTTTCTGAATGAGGTAAAGAAGTTCTACTGGGATGACCCTTACTTGTTCAAATATTGTCCTGATCAAATTTTTCGAAGATGCATTCCCGACAATGAGGTAAGTAGTGTAATTAAGTTTTGTCATTCCGAGGCATGTGGTGGTCATTTTTCATCAAAGAAAACTGCTGCAAAAATTTTACAGTGTGGATTTTACTGGCCAACTTTATTCAAAGATGCATATGAGAATTCTAAAATTCATAAAGAAAGAACTAAAGCCTTTCATGACAAGTTAATTTCAAGAAAAACATTTGATGTTGGGCAAAAAGTTCTACTTTATAATTCTAGACTTCACATATTTCCTGGTAAGTTGAGATCAAGATGGACTGGCCCATTTGTGGTTAAGCATGTGTATCATTATGGAGCAATTGACATTGAGAATCCTCAAAATGGTAACGTATTCAAGGTAAATGGACAAAGACTCAAACTCTTTTTGGAAAATCATGTTACTCAAGAAGAGGTTGTTTTTCTTTCTGATCCTTGTTTTGAAAATAACTAGATGTAAATATAATTTTTACTAATTTCCAAAAAAAAAATAAAAAATAATAATAATACATTTTTTTAACCCCGGTTAAATGGCGGATAACTGTACTCCGTGATTATTTAAGTCGGTTCCATCAGCTACCCACAAAACTGATATTGTATATAAATTTCTCTTTCAATTTCTCTTTCATTTTTTTTTATTTTTTTTTCAGGATGGATGATATTCCCACAAGATTGCAGAAACGATTTCCTCCTTTTCCTCGAAATATTTTACTGAAGCTTTACCAAGTTCGATTTGAAAGATTAAGAATGCTTATGCACAAAGGGATTCCTGAAGACATACGTTGGATAATTGAAGCCAAGGTACGTGAAGATGAATATCTTCCTGTTTTGCATTTACCAGGTACAGGTAGAAGCACTTTTGCAAAGAAGCGACGAGCAAAGCGCATGAGTTCAAATTGCCACAAATGTGCACGATGGACGTGTAACGGTAAATGTCGTTCTATTGGGATTCCGTCCTCTAATCGAGATGATAAAATTGAATTCATTAAGGATGGACTGAGTAAGGAGAATTTGGGTAATATCCAACTTTCTCTTGAGATGCATCCTAGTGGAGACGTACAAAGAGAAATTCTTGATTTATGGCCGCAATTCCAAAGGGAATGGCAACATCTTGGGAATCTGATGTTAAAAGACCCTGTTTGCCAGCTTGTAAGAAAACTGGATGGGAAGCATATCCTCGACTCATAGAAGGCGTTTAAGCCGTTTCTGGACGTAAAACCAGAGGAAGATGTGAGCCACAATCACAACTACAATAAATGTCTTCTCAACTTTTGGTTTGATTTGCAATAACTTCATTTCGGTTTAATTTACGTGTTGTTAGATTTGTGTAATTATTCTCATTTTTTTTTTGCATTGGTCTTTTTGATTTTCTTCCTGAAATCACGCAAAAATCTTTTGTTAGGTTAACATTTTCTTCTGACAGGTCAAATACACTTTCGGCGACATTATTACTCTTGTCTGATTCATTACTCAGTCCTCTATATATTACACCATGTACTCATTCTCTTTCAGGCACTTGAAAAAAAAATGGAAAGTACTTCGTCCCAGCGCATTGAAAAAATTTGTGTCTTTGGAGGTGCTTATCCAGGGAAAAATAAAATATTCGCAGATGAAGGAATAAGAGTTGGAGTAATACTTGCCCAACAAAAGATCCAGTTGATTTATGGAGGTGGTAGTACGGGTTTAATGGGAGCAGTCGCTACATCAGCACACGCCGGAGGAAGTCCAGTTCTAGGAATCGTGCCAAAACTATTCACAGGTTTTTGTGGACCTACCGTGGGTAAGGAAATACAAGTCTGGAGTATCCCTGAACGGATAACAATCATGTACCATTCTGCCGATGCATTCATTGCTTTACCAGGAGGTCTGGGTACATTGGAAGAAATAGCTTGCGTGGCTTCTTGGTCATCTTTGGTCACAAATAAGAAACCCATTGGTTTGCTTAATATTAATGGTTATTTTAGTAATTTGCTTTCATATTTAGATATTGCTGTGGATAATGGATTCATGTTTTCAGAGGCAAGGAGAACCATAATTTCTGCTACAACCATTGAAGATTTACTCAAAAAGCTCCAAGCTTATGAGTATTTATCTGCTACGGTTGTTTCGCAAACGCTCGGAAAAAGAAAAAGAGATATGGACGAGCAAGGAGTGGATTGCACTCTGTCTTTGTGACATTATCTAACATTTTGTTTGTTGTGTCTCAGTTATAATAAGTGGTTAGCAACCTCTGCAGGTAATATCTCCTAAATTCTACCTTTAGTAGGGGGTAAGGGACATATTTTGCTAATTTAAAAAAAAAAAAAAATTTGATGTGTTTTAAGCAATTTAGAAGTATTCATTCTGAACAAGGTCTGAGTAAGGGAGACTTGAGACATACCTTGTCAGTTTGATTTTAATCTTTTTATGTTTACTTGTTAATTTTTGTTTAGTATTTTAGGATTAATTCAGTTGCATGAGTTTGTTTTGTTTTGAGTCTTAGTTATTCCTATTCTTATGTTATTAGTTCTTTTCTCTTACACATGATTCTTTCAATTGGGTTAATAGACTTACATTGAGGACAATGTAAGAATTAAGTGTGGGGGGAATGATTTAGGATTTCTTTTATTTTTGTCTACTATTTTTTTTTTATGAGTCTTTATTATTATTATTATTTTTTTAATGTGTTCTAGTTCCTTTTTAATACAATGATGAGATATGAATTGCATAAGTCTAAAACAGATTTATTAGTGAGAAGATTTTCATGAGAATTGAGCTTGATGTCAACCTTTTTATGAGCCAATGTTAATATGATATGTTGATTGAGAAAGAAGCATGTTTAGACTTAATCTGACTTGTATAATCATCCTTGTGAGTTTTTGAGCCTATAATGATTGATGCATTATACAAATCAATCTAATTTCTTTCTTGAGTGCTCTTATGATTACATGATTCTCTAGAACTTGCTTTAAACCGTTTGAGACTATATTGATACATGTGACAACATGAATATGATAGAGGCATTAGGATTATAACCAGAGCCAAACAGCCATCCATTATTAATGTTCTAAGAGAACATCCCCACTAGTGAGCCAATTTGAGCCTACATTAAATATGCTATTTTATTGGTAACCAGAACTTACACCTAGCCTAAATATACTTATATCCTTACCCTTGTTCTAAAGATGGATTATATATTTTGAGACATATTGCAAAAACAAGGGATACTTTTTGAAAATTTGGGTTAGAACGAAAGATAAGTGTGGGGGAGGAGAGAGGCAAAAGTCAAGAGAAAAAGAAAGGGATCATTGTCAAATACATTCCCATATTAAAAAAAAAAAAAAAACTTCTCTTGAACTTCTAGTTAAAGTAAAGAAAAATATGTTACAAAATTGGTTAGAATGAAGCAAAGGCTCAACATGAATATTTAGCCTATGTTATTATGTGCTTTATAAGAGTTTTGAGAAGTTTTATTTGTATGATCTTATTATGTCTCTAAACTCTATGAACTCTTTGGAACCTTTGTGATATCTTTATCCTTTTATTCTTTAACTACATTATAACCCTTTGGCCCCATTACAACCTTGAAAATAGACCTCTTGATTTATGAAGTTGTATGATCTAAATAGTGGAGAATAGGTGGACAAGCAAGCATATGGTAGAACTGTTTTCATGAGATTGATTGAGTGTAAACACTTTACCACTACTTTAAAGAGTGAAAATCATGAGAGTATAGTGAGAAGTTGAGATTAAGTTGAATATGCACTATTTTGATTGAAATATGTTATGCTAATATTGGCTTAACTCATTTATTTACATTCAAGCATGAATTTTTGTGAAATTCTTTGAGCTATTGATTAGTTTATAAGACTTGTTCAAAGATTGTCTCTAATTTATATTGAAAGGATTAGGAGTAAATATTTTTAGTGTATGTATTTTACTTATATTTTAGATTTTCAATGTTTGTGGGTATCGTTCTAGCAAACCCTCACGAGACTAAACTCGTCCACTAGGGACACCTAGGGGTTTAAAGGCTTGTGTCACATGCTAAGTGCCACCGTGATTTCCAACGAAAATAGATTAGATTAGATTTTCTTATTTTATTTTTATTGAGTCGTTGCTAGGGACTAGCAACAATCTAAGTGTGGGGGTGTGATAACTCGTATAATTATATAGTTCTTAGTTATGTTTTATTATTGTTTTGTGTCAAATACGAGTTATTATTGCTTAGTCTAATTGTGTTTATGATATTTTATATTTTTATGTAATTTGGTGTTTTTCACGAGTTTCTTTGAGTGATTTCAGATTACTAGGTTAAATCAACAATTAAGGGCAAATCCAGTTCAGTTCCAGTTCCGACACCTTTTGCCATATCCGCTATATCTGGAGTTTCACTGAAGCATTAAGGCTGAAATGTTTATATTGCATAGTTAAGAGGCATATCTATCTTTTTCATGTTTTACACTTCTTGAAACGGAGTCGTTTTCCCTAGCGAAATCGACTATCAAGTTGGCTGATGTGCAATGACGTCTGTGCTGACCTGTTTTGGTATTTTGACCATATCTTCCGATCCACATGAGCAAATGATCTGATTCTAACGGCTATGGATCCGTGACTGATAGGGGTATATTTTTCTAGAAGACCATTTGATCAGATCGAGCCTACAACATTGACAAAATCGACCATCAAGCTGGCTGATCAGAATTGTCATACAATATGACGAAAATTGTTAGAAAAATGCACCCACCTATTATACCTACCTTTGATATTTATAAAGCTTGTCTCTTGTCATTTAGCTCTCCAAAATGTGTATAAATAGAGGGCCTTGGATGATTGTAAGAGCATTATTATAGATTGGTAGGATATTAGCCATTGTAATAAAATTCTCTAAGTTTTCTTCTTGTTTCCTTTCTCTAGTTTTCTTTTTTTATTTACTTATGCTTCTTACATTTCTTTTCATTTTATTCATATCTAGTATGTGTTGCTAATCATATTGTTGAGGTGATGAGGTGAAGCTCTTGGTAAATGCTAAGGTTAGTCTCTTAAACATGAGCTAAAATGAATCATCATTTATAAACACTAGTATAGATAATATTTTCTTTTGGTTTAAAATCATACTTGCAAAGTAGAGATCTTGATTCATTATTGACAATGAAAATGGCACAGTAAATGCTTGGTTTCATAACCTTGATTTGTTGTAGACATATACCTTGGCATAAGGAATGCTTGGACTCTTTTTATGAGTTTTGAGGACACCAAATGAACATAATATCATATGCTATGGACGTTGGACAATTTGGACTGAATTGCTAAACCTTCCGATTGAAACCTCCCTTATGTGTGGATTTCAATTGTGTAATAAAACAAGATTAATCTTAGCATAACACCAAGAGTGGATTCTCTAACCTCAACATCTTTTCTTATTGTTTTTTTATATCTTGTTTAATTTCTCTTATGTTATTTTGTTTATTTTGTTCTCTAATATCTTGTTTACTTTCTTGTTTTGTTGTTGATTCCCTAATATCTTATTTACTTTCTTTTTCTTATATATTTATAAACTTATACTTACTAATACGCTTCCCTGTGGTTCGACCTCGGACACCCGAGAATTTATTACTTGAACATAACCTGCACTTGGTTTTACAACTCTTAATTGAGTCTCCATCACTAATTAATGTTGATAGATATGAAATTGATTCTTAATGATGTCTAGTGGTGGAGAATGAAACCTTAACCATATTTTTCATATTTGATTCTTCTTAATTACTTGTTTTCTCATTCTTATTGTTAACTTTAGTTTAAATCTGATTTCAAAATCCCCTTTACTTTTGTTTACTTGTTTTTAAGTTTTAAATTATTAACTTATAAACTAAAACCCAATCCCTGAGGACTCGACCCTTGCTAATCACTATGCTTTACAATTGATTCTTTTTAAGTGCAAGGTTAAATAAGATACACTCTTTTGGGTGCATCAAGATCTTCTAGCTCCATTTTGAATGCCCATTTCTTATCTAATTTGGGCCCATAATATATTGTTGGAAAGATAATCAAGTCAAGTTAAAAAGTCAATAAGGAAGTTTCTTCAAATAAAGAATCTAAAATCATGTTTTCTTTACAACAAGCTTCGGAGGTCAAATCTGCCTGATTGCTTTTCAACCAGAAATTGATATTTTTGACTCCCAAGTCTTCTTCCATCTTGTGATTATGATTTTGTAAGCTCTTTACCATCATTATTGACATCTTTTGACTTCATTCTCCTTATTGTACATAAAATTCAAAAACATATTATAAGTAAACAAGATAAAGATCGAAAACATAACAAAAACCAAAGGTAAAAAGGCATAAAATGTATATTTTATGAGCTTATCAGATTTTGAAATCAGATTTAAACCAAAGTTAACAATAAGAATGAGAAAACAAGTAATTAAGAAGAATCAAATATGAAAAATATGGTTAAGGTTTCATTCTCCACCACTAGACATTATTAAGAATCAATTTCATATCTATCAACATTAATTAGCTATCAAAGTTAACAACCGTAGATAACAACAAGCTCTGTTACCCAAATCTTTCCTTAGTTTGTCGTTAAATAAAACAAGCTCTCTATTTAACCTCTAACTATCAAACAACCTAGAATAAGCTATCTAAGTTAAATTTAATAGCAGCTTTATGATGAGAAAGATAGGTTGATCTAAGCAACAAACACATAAGCTCGGATTGTTCAACTTAGGTTATGTTCCACTTTGCAATTATTGAAAACTTGACCATAATCATTAATCAGAAATTGCTACTTTTGAATAGGAAATCAAGACAATTACGCGGATCAAGATTCCTAAACTAACATTAGACAATTATCAAGATTTATCTAGTTGACCACCTAAACAAATCAAAACATCATCATGAACAATTTTAATGGAAGAACACAATCAACTTTGATAGAAAACAATGATAGATAGATTCTGAAAAATAATTACATAATATGTCTAGGGCTTTGAAATCACCCTTAACCAAATAAAAGAAAGAAAATAATTACATAATATGTCATAGGCATTGTAAACATAAACATAAAATTAAAGAGAGTCTAAGAAGAAAATAAAAGAAAGAAAGAAGAAGAAGAAGAATATTAATTATCCAGCCTCTTGCTCTCTCAAAAACAAAGAAACAAAGAAGAAATCAGAACTTTGATGCTTGGAGAAGTGTAAATTTTGTTTGCCCCCTTGATCTCTATTTATAGGCAATAGCTAGGGCATCAAATAAGTGAATTTTAGCTTTCTCTCTTCAATAAATGCTGACTTGTGGCCAAAGTTAAGGAAAAGTAGTTGACTTTTGATTTTTAAGGAAAGATATAATAAGCCTTGGCAGCCAAGTTTGAATAAAGTAGGAAAGTTTTAGTCAAAGCACTCTTTAATAAAGAGAGATTACAAACTTGCAGCCAAAGTAAGTGTAAGGAAGGAAAGTCTTGGCTGATTTAATTCTCCTACTTTGACTAGGATTAGCTTTAAGGAAAGATACTTGCAATTAATGCAATTAATGCAAGTGGACAGCCACTAATCTTTCTTTGACAAGGATAAACATAAATGTCAGCTAAGGTGAAAAAGATGTGATTTGTGGCTAGGATTTTTTCTGCCACTAGGGTTTTTAGGGAGATATTCTATGATCATTTCTTGTCCGATTTAGGCCCATGACCAACCGTTGGAAAGGTAATCAAGTGATCTTCAAAAGTCAAGAAGGAAGTTTCTTCGAATAAAGAGTCTAACATCATGTTTTCTTAGCGAAAAGCTCCGGAGGTCAACTCTATCTTCTTGCTTTGACCAAGAATTTGATCTTTTTGACTCCCAAGTCTTTTTCCATCTTGTGATTGTGATTTTGTATGCTCTTTAACATCCTAATTGACATGTTTTGACTTCATCTCCTCCAAAATACCTATAAAGCATAAAAACCTAGTAAAATGTCAAGGAAGTAAGAATCAAAGCACAAAGTATAAGGAAATTAAATAGAAAAATGTATGAAATTAAGAACTTATCAAATTCCCCCACACTTAATCATTTGCTAGCCCTCGAGCAAAATCAAATAGACACAAGGTAAGAAAACCGAATCTAGTTCACTTTCAATACAACTTATAGATAATCATTGAACATGTCTTACAAACTAATCAATAGTTTAAAGAGTTTCACAAAGAATCATGCTTGATAGTAAAGGGTTTGAGTTAAGTTAACATAACATATCTCAATCAAAATAGTGCATGTTCGAACTTAATCTCAACTTCTCACATGGGATACTCTCATGATGTTCACTTTTTAAAGTAGTGGAAAAGTGTTTACACTCAATCAATCTCATGCAAACAGTTCTACCATATGCTTGCTTGTCCACCTATTATCCACTATTTAGATCATGCAACTTCATAAATCAATAGGTTTTTATTCAAGGTTGTAATGGGGCCAAGGGGTAATAAATGTGGTTAAAGAATAAAAGGAAAAGGATATTACGAATGTTCCAAAGATATCATAGTGTTTAGAGACATAATAAGATTCATACAAAGAAAACTTCTCAAAACTCTTTACAAAGCACATAATATATAGGCCGAATATTATGTTGGGCCTTTTCTTCATTCTAAACAACTTTGTAACATCTTTTTCTTTTTCCACAAGTTCAAGAGATGATTCATATATATATATATTTTTTTTCATTTTTTTTTTCACATAGGAATGTATTTGACAATATTACCTCTATTTTTCTCTTGACTTTTGCCTTTCTCCTCCCCCACACTTATTTCTTGTTTCTAACCCAAAATTTGAATAGATCTTCCTTGTCTTTGAAATATGTCTCAAAACATGCTAATTCATCTTTAGAACAAGGGTAAGGATATAAATAAGTATATTTCGATTAGGGACAAGATATGGTTACCAAATAAATAGCTTATTCAATGTAGGCTCAAATTGGCTCACAAAGGGGGATATTCTCTTGGAACATCAATAAGGGATGGCTGTTTGGCCCTGGTTAAAAATCCTAATGCCTCTATCATATTCATGTTGTCACATGCATCAATATAGTCTCAACAAGGTTTAAAGCAAGTTCTAGAGAATCATGTAATCATAACAACACTCAAGAAAGAAATTAGATTGATATGTATAATGAATCAATCATATAGGCTCAAAAACTCACAAGGATGATTATACAAGTCAGAGTTAAGTCTAAACATGCTTCTTTCTCAATCAACATATCATATTAACATTGGCACAAAAAAAATGATATCGAGCTCAATTCTCATGAAAATCTTCTCACTAATAAATCAGTTTTATACTTATGCAATTCATATCTCATCATTGTATTGAAAGTAACTAAAACACACTAAAAACAACATAAAAAGAATAAAAAATAAAACACACTAAAGAAAATCCTAAATTCTTCCCCCTACACTTAATTTTTACATTGTCCTCAATGTAATGCTATTATCCCCAATGCGAGAATTATATGTAAGAGAAAAGAACTAATAAACAAAACAAACGAAAAAACAATAAAAGATAGAATGATGAAGAGTAAAGAATATGGAAATCTGATATAATAGATGCTCTCCATCCTTTTGGGTTGCCTCCCAAGAAGCGCTTAGTTCATTGTCCTCAGCTTGACTTAGACCCATGCCATTATTATTCAACATAATTTGGCTCAAAAAGTGGTAACTCCTCCACATCTTGTATTGGAAAGTTCTCATAGTAAGGCTTCAATCTATGACCATTCACTTTGAATGTCTTATCTGTTTTTGGGCTTTGGATTTCAACTACACCATGAGTAAATACATTAGTAATAACAAAAGGTCTAACCCAACGAGAACGTAACTTACCTGGAAATAACTTAAGGTGTGAATGGAAGAGAAGAACTTTTTGTCCAACAACAAAGTCCTTTCTTGATATCATCTTGTCATGGAATGCCTTAGTCTTTTCCTTGTAAATCCTAGAATTCTCATAGGCATCATTCCTTATCTCCTCTAATTCTTGTAGGTCAAGTTTTCTTTGCTTATCTGCCTCATCCATCTCCTTGTTGCATTGTTTGATAGCCCAATATGATTTATGTTCCAATTCAACTGGAAGATGACAAGGCTTATCATAAACAAGTCGATAAGGAGACATACCAATGGGTGTCTTATATGCTGTCCTATAAGCCCAAAGTGCATCATCAAGTCGTGAACTCCAATCATTCCTGTTAGGATTAACTGTCTTTTCAAGTATGGACTTTACTTCTCGATTTGACACTTCAGCTTGCCACTAGTTTGAGGATGGTATGAGGTGGAGACCTTGTGTGTGATGTTATACCTCCTCAAAAGTGCTTCCATAGTCCTATTGCAAAAGTGAGTACCTCTATCGCTGATTATGGCCCTTGGTGTTCCAAACCTAGCAAAGATGTTAGTCTTGACAAAATTTGAGACAACTTTAGAGTCATTAGTCCTAGTGGCTTTTGCTTCCACCCACTTCGAAACATAATCAACGTCAAGTGAAATATAAAGATTACCAAAAGAAGAAGGAAAAGGTCCCATGAAATCCATGCCCCATACATCAAAAATTTCAACAATAAGTATTGGAGTTTGAGGCATTTGATTTCTAGCACCTAAGTTACATGTTCTTTGGCAACGATAAATATGAGAGAAATATGGTTAAGGTTTCATTCTCCACCACTAGACATCATTAAGAATCAATTTCAAATTTATCAATATCAACCAACTATCAAAGTTAACAACCATAGATAACAACAAGCTCTGTTACCCCAATCTTTCCTTAGTTCGTAGTTAAATAGAACAAGCTCTCTATTTAATCTCTAACTATCAAACAACCTAGAATAAGCTCTCTAAGTTCAATTTAATAGCAGCTTTATGATGAGAAAGATAGGTTGATCTAAGCAACAAACACATAAGCTCGGATTGTTCAACTTAGGTTATGTTCCACTTCGCAATTATCGAAAACTTGACCATAATCATTAATCACAAATTGCCACGTATGAATAGGAAATCAAGACAATTACACGGTTCAAGACTCCTAAATAGCAATAGATAATTATCAATATCTATCTAGTTGTACACCTAAATAAATCAAGACAACATCATAAACAATTATTGTAGAAGAACATAAGCAACTTTGATAGAAAATTAATGATAGATAGAATCTAAAAAATCAATTATAAAACATGTCTAGGGCTTTGAAATCACCCTTAACCAAATAAAAGTTTAGCCTAGCATAGGCATAGATAATATATACATAAAACTAAAAATAAAATAAAATAATGGAGAAGAAGAAGAAGAATAATGATGATCCTTTGAGTCTCCTCAAAAGATGTCTAGTTTGTGGCTCAAAAGATGGTATTTATAGAGTTTTAAAACCCTGAGAATAAGTCCTTGCCGCACAAGTAAGCTTGGAGGTGCAAAAATCACGTTTTTGCCTTTTTTTTTTCAGATTTGCGATTAGGGCTTTTCTGGCCGTAGGGTTCTTTAGGGAGATTTTTAGCGCTATTTTGAATGCCCATTTCTTATCCGATTTGGGCCCATAATATATCGTTGGAAAGATAATCAAGTCAAATTCAAAAGTCAAGAAGGAAGTTTCTTCAAATAAAGAATCTAACATGATGTTTTCCTTACAACAATCTCCAAAGCGCAAATCTGCCTGATTGCTTTTCAACCAGAAATTGATATTTTTGACTCCCAAGTCTTCTTCCATCTTGTGATTATGATTTTGTAAGCTCTTTACCATCATTATTGACATCTTTTGACTTCATTCTCCTTATTGTACCTAAAATGCAAAAACATAATATAAGTAAACAAGATAAAGATCGAAAACATAACAAAAACTAAAGGTAGATGATGCACTCAAAAGAGTGTATCTTATTTAACCTTGCACTAAAAAGAATCAATTGTAAAGTATAGTGATTAGCAAGGGTCGTGTCCTCAGGGATTGGGTTTTAGTTTATAAGTTAATAGTTTAAAACTTAAAAACAAGTAAACAAAAGTATAGGGGATTTTGAAATCAGACTAAAACTAAAGTTAACAATAAGAATGAGAAAACAAGTAATTAAGAAGAATCAAATAAGAAAAACATGGTTAAGGTTTCATTCTCCACCACTAGACATCATTAAGAATCAATTTCTTACCTATCAACATTAATTAGCTATCAAAGTTAACAACCATAGATAACAACAAGCTCTGTTACCCCAATCTTTCCTTAGTTCGTCGTTAAATAGAACAAGCTCTCTATTTAATCTCTAACTATCAAACAACCTAGAATAAGCTCTCTAAGTTCAATTTAATAGCAGCTTTATGATGAGAAAGATAGGTTGATCTAAGCAACAAACACATAAGCTCGGATTGTTCAACTTAGGTTATGTTCCACTTTGCAATTATTGAAAACTTGACCATAATCATTAATCACAAATTGCTACTTATGAATAGGAAATCAAGACAATTACACGGATCAAGACTCCTAAACTAGCATTAGACAATTATCAAGATTTATCTAGTTGGCCACCTAAACAAATCAAAACATCATGAACAATTTTAATGGAAGAACATAAGCAACTTTGATAGAAAATTAATGATAGATAGAATCTGAAAATCAATTACATAACATGTCTAGGGCTTTGAAATCACCCTTAACCAAATAAAAGTTTAGCCTAGCATAGGCATAGAAATATATACATAAAACTAAAAAGAAAAATAAAAGAATGGAGAAGAAGAAAAAGAATGATGATGATCCTTTGAGTCTCCTCAAAAGATGTCTAGTTTGTGGCTCAAAAGATGGTATTTATAGAGCTTTAAAACCCTGAGAATAAGTCATTGCCGCACAAGTAAGCCTGGAGGCAGAAAAATCACGTTTTTGCCTTTTTTTCAAATTTGCGATTAGGGTTTTTCTGGCCGTAGGGTTCTTTAGGGAGATCTTCTAGCGCCATTTGGAATGCACATTTCTTATCCTATTTGGGCCCATAATATATCGTTGGAAAGATAATCAAGTCAACTTCAAAACTCAAGAAGGAAGTTTCTTCTAATAAAGACTCTAACATCATGTTTTCCTTACAACAAGCTCTGGTGGTCAAATCTGCCTGATTGCTTTTCAACCAGAAATTGATATTTTTGGCTCCCAAGTCTTTTTCCATCTTGTGATTACGATTTTGTAAGCTCTTTACCATCATTATTGACATCGTTTGACTTCATTCTCCTTATTGTACCTAAAATTCAAAAACATATTATAAGTAAACAAGATAAAGATCGAAAACATAACAAAAACTAAAGGTAGAAAGGCATAAAATGTATATTTTATGAGCTTATCAAATACCCCCATACTTAGCTTTTTGCTAGTCCTCGCGCAAAATCAAATAGCGACAAAATAATAAAACCTAATCTAATCCTCTTTCAATACAAATTAGAGACAATCATTGAACAAGTCTTATAAACGAATCAATAGCTTAAAGAGTTTCACAAAAAATCATGCTTGATAGTAAATGGTTTGAGTTAAGCTAAAATTAACATAACATATCTCAATCAAAATAGTGCATGTTCAAACTAAATCTCAACTTCTCACATGGGATACCCTCATGATTTTCACTCTTTAAAGTACTGGTGAAGTGTTTACACTCAATCAATCTCATGAAAACAGTTTCTACCATATGCTTTCTTGTCCACCTATTCTCCTCTATTTAGATCATGCAACTTCATGAATCAAGAGGTCTTTATGCAAGGTTATTATGGGGCCAAGGGGTAATAATGTGGCTAAAGAATAAAAGATAAAGGATATTACAAAAGTTCCAAAGATTTTATAGAGTTTAGAGACATAATAAGATTTATACAAAGAAACTTCTCAAAACTCTTTACAAGTACATAGTCACATAGGCCGGATATTCATGTTAGGCCTTTTCTTCATTCTAAACAACTTTGTAACATTTTTTTCTTTTTCCACAAGTTCAAGAGATGATTCATATTTTTTTTCATTTTTTTTTCACATAGGAATGTATTTGCCAGTATTTCATTTCTTTTTTTCTTGACTTTTTTTTTTCTTTTCCCCCCACACTTATTTCTTATTTCTAACCCAAATTTTCAATAGATCTTCCTTGTCTTTGCAACTTGTCTCAAAACATGCTCATTCATCTTTGGAACAAAGGTAAAGATATAAATAAGTATATTTAGGTTAGGGACAAGTTATGGTTACCAAAGAAATAGCTTATTCAATGTAGGCTCAAATTGGTTCACTAAGGGGGATGTTCTCTTGGAAATCAATAAGGGATGGCTGTTTGGACCTGGTTAAAAATCCTAATGCCTCTATCATATTCATGTTGTCACATGCATCAATATAGTCTCAACAAGGTTTAAAGCAAGTTCTAGAGAATCATGTAATCATAAGAGCACTCAAGAAAGAAATTAGATTGATATGTATAATGCATCAATCATTATATGCTCAAAAACTCACAAGGATGATTATACAAGTCAGATTTAAGTCTAAACATGCTTCTTTCTCAATCAACATATCATATTAACATTGGCTCAAAAAAATGACATCAAGCTCAATTCTCATGAAAATCTTCTCACTAATAACCAGTTTAGACCTATGCAATTCATATCTCATCATTGTATTAAAAAGAAACTAAAACACACTAAAAATAATAATAATTATATTAAAGACTCATAAAAAAAATAATAGCCAAAAATAAAATAAATCCTAAATCCTTCCCCCCACACTTAATTCTTACATTGTCCTCAATGTAAGTCTATTAACCCAAATGAAAGAATCATGTGTAAGAGAAAAGAACTAATAACATAAGAATAGGAACAACTAAGACTCAAAACAAAACAAATTCATGCAACCTAAATAATCCTAAAATACTAAACAAAAAATTAACAAATAAACATAAAAAAGAAAAAGAAAAACAATAAAAATAATAAAAGAAAAAGGAAAAGGAAAAGAAAGAGAAAGAAAAAGAAAAAGAAAAAGAAAAAGCAAATCTGAATATGGCAGGTTGGCAATTTCTTCTTTATTTGGGCTGCCTTCCCAATTAACACTTGAGTTAGTGTTTTGAATCTAACCAACACCCATTCTTGGCATTTTAGGCTTGTCAGGCTCATACATGAAATTTCCCAAATTTATGCGTTTGAGAGGAAGCTTTCTTTGCACAACAGTGGATGCATTCTCCATTACAAGTATTATTCCATCATCCTTTGTGGTGCATATTTCATCGAGGAACGGAGCATATTTTGATAATTGTTGAATGGCATCCACAAACAAGTTGTTTAAGGTTTCCGGCATGTGTTGTTCATGTTCTTCCTCCTTGAACTTTGCAAATCTACTAGGAAAAGGTGGAGAAGAAACATTAGTATGCACCCAAAAGAGTGTATCTTATTTAACCTTGCACTAAAAAAAAATCAATTGTAGAGTATAGTGATTAGCAAGGGTCGAGTCCTCAGGGATTGGGTTTTAGTTTATAAGTTAATAGTTTATCACTTAAAAACAAGTAAACAAAAGTAAAGGGGATTTTGAAATCAGATTTAAAAATTAGTGATGCACCCAAAAGAGTGTATCTTATTTAACCTTGCACTAAAAAGATAAATTGTAGGTATAGTAGTTAGCAAGGGTCGAGTCCTCAGGGATTGGGTTTTAGTTTATAAGTTAATAGTTTAAAACTTAAATTCAAGAACAATAAAAGAAAAGGGGTTTTTGAAGCCAGATTTAAACTAAAGTAAATAATAAGAATAAGATGCAAGGCGGTATAACCAGCCAATAAAAATATATATACTAAATTAGGCGGTATAACCAGCCAATAAAAATATATATACTAAATTAGGCGGTATAACCAGCCAATAAAAATAAAACAAAGTTAATATACAAATTAGGCGGTATAACCAGCCAATAAAAATAAATATAAAAAATAAGCAAACTAAAAGTAAGAAAACAAATAAGTAAGAAGAATCAAATATGAAAAATATGGTTAAGGTTTCATTCTCCACCACTAGACATCATTAAGAATCAATTTCAGATCTATCAATATCAACCAACTATCAAAGTTAACAACCGTAGATAACAACAAGCTCTGTTACCCCAATCTTTCCTTAGTTTGTCGTTAAATAGAACAAGCTCTCTATTTAATCTCTAACCATTAAACAACCTAGAATAAGCTCTCTAAATTCAATTTAATGGCAGCTTTATGATGAGAAAGATAGGTTGATCTAAGCAACAAACACATAAGCTCGGATTGTTCAACTTAGGTTATGTTCCACTTTGCAATTATTGAAAACTTGACCATAATCATTAATCACAAATTGCCACTTATGAATAGGAAATCAAGACAATTACACGGATCAAGACTCCTAAACTAGCAATAGATAATTATCAAGATCTATCTAGTTGTACACATAAATAAATCTAGACAACATCATGAACAATTCTTGTAGAAGAACATAAGCAACTTTGATAGAAAATTAATGATAGATAGAATCTGAAAATCAATCACAAAACATGTCTAGGGCTTTGAAATCACCCTTAACTAAATAGAAGTTTAGCCTAGCATAGGCATTATAAACATAAACATAAAATTAAAGAAAATCTAAGAAGAAAATAAAAGAAAGAAAGAAGAAGAGGAAGAATATTAATTATCCAACCTCTTGCTCTCTCTAAAGAAAAAGAAAACTAGAGAAAAGAAAGAAAACTAGAGAAAAGAAAGAAGAAGAAAACTTAGAGAATTTTATTAAAATGGCTAATATCCTACCTATGTACAATATGATCCCTTACAATCATCCAAGGCCCTCTATTTATACACATTTTGGAGGGCTAAATGACAAGAGACAAGCTTTACAAATTTCAAAGGTAGGTATAATAGGTGGGTGCATTTTCTAACAATTTTCGTCATACATGACGATTTTGATCAGCCAACTTGATGGTCGATTTTGTCAATTTTGAAGGCCTTATCTGATCACATGGTCTTCTAGAAAAATGTTACCCTATCAGTTACTGATCCATAGCCGTTGGAATCAGCTCATTTTCTGATGTGGATAAGAAGATATGGGCAAAATACGAAAACAGGTCAGCACAGACGTCATTGCACATCAGCCAACTTCATGGTCGATTTCGCTAGGGAAAACGACTCCGTTTCAAGAAGTGTAAAACATGAAAAAGATAAATATGCCTCTTAGCTTTGCACGGCTACAAATTACAGCCTTATTGCTTCAGTGAAACTCGAGATATAGCTGATATGGCAAAAGGTGTCGGAACTGGAACTGAACTGGATTTACCCTTAATTCTAGTAATCTGAAATCACTCAAAGAAACTTGTGAAAAACACCAAAATACATAAAGATCATAAACACAATTAGACTAAACAATAATAACTCGTAGTTGACACAAAACAATAATAAAACATAACTAAAAACTATATAATTATACGAGTTATCACACCCCCACACTTAGATTGTTGCTAGTCCCTAGCAACGACTCAATAAAAATAAAATAAGAAAATCTAATCTAATCCACTTTCGTAGGAAATCACGGTGGCACTTAGCATGTGACACAAGCCTTTAAACCCTAGGTGTCCCTAGTGGACGAGTTTAGTCTCGTGAGGCTTTACTAGAACGATACCCACAAACATTGAAAAACTAAAATATAAATAAACTACATATACTAAAAATATTTACTCCTAATCCTTTCAATACAAATTAGAGACAATCTTTGAACAAGTCTTATAAACTAATCAATAGCTTAAAGAATTTCACAAAAAATCATGCTTGAATGTAAATTGTTTGAGTTAAGCCAATATTAACATAACATATTTCAATCAAAATAGTGCATATTCAAACTTAATATCAACTACTCACATGGGATACCCTCATGATTTTCACTCTTTAAAGTAGTGGTGAAGAGTTTACACTCAATCAGTCTCATGAAAACAGTTCTACCATATTCTTGCTTGTCCACCTATTCTCCACTATTTAGATCATACAACTTCATGAATCAAGAGGTCTCTAATCAAGGTTGTAATGGGGCCAAGGGGTTTGTAATGTGGTTGAAGAACAAAAGGATAAAGATATCACAAAGGTTCCAAAGAGTTCATAAAGTTTAGAGACATAAAAAGATCATACAAATAAAACTTCTCAAAACTCTTATAAAGCACATAATCACCTAGGCCGAATATTCATGTTGGGCCTTTTCTTCATTCTAAACAACTTTGTAACATCTTTTTCTTTTTCCACAAATTCAAGAGATGATTCATATTTTTTTTTTTACATAGGAATGTATTTGCCAGTATTCCATTTCTTTTTCTCTTCTTTTCCCCCCACACTTATTTCTTGTTTCTAACCCAAATTTTTAACTAAAAATATCCCTTGTTTTTTTTTGCAATATGTCTCAAACTATATAATCCATCTTTATAACAAGGGTAAGGATATAAGTATATTTAGGTTAGGGACAAGTTATGGTTACCAAAGAGATAGCTTATTCAATGTAGGCTCAAATTGGTTCACTAAGGGTGTGTTCTCTTGGAACATTAATAATGGATGGCTGTTTGGCTCTGGTTATAATCCTAATGCCTCTATCATATTCATGTTGTCACATGTATCAATATAGTCTCAAACGGTTTAAAGCAAGTTCTAGAGAATCATGTAATCATAAGAGCACTCAAGAAAGAAATTAGATTGATTTGTATAATGCATCAATCATTATGGCTCAAAAACTCACAAGGATGATTATACAAGTCAGATTAAGTCTAAACATGCTTCTTTCTCAATCAACATATCATATTAACATTGGCTCATAAAAAGGTTGACATCAAGCTCAATTCTCATGAAAATCTTCTCACTAATAAATCTGTTTTAGACTTATGCAATTCATATCTCATCATAGTATTGAAAAGGAACTAAAACACACTAAAAATAATAATAAAGACTCATAAAAATAAAAAAAATAGTAGACAAAAATAAAAGAAATCCTAAATCATTCCCCCCACACTTAATTCTTACATTGTCCTCAATGTAAGTCTATTAACCCAAATGAAAGAATCATGTGTAAGAGAAAAGAACTAATAACATAAGAATAGGAATAACTAGACTCAAAACAAAACAAAACAAACTCATGCAACCTAAATAATCCTAAAATACTAAAGAAAAATTAACAAGTAAACATAAAAAGATTAAAATCAAACTGACAAGGTATGTCTCAAGTCTCCCTTACTCAGACCTTTGTTCAGAATGAATACTTCTAAATGGCTTAAAACACAACAATTTTTTTTTTTTTTTTAATTAGCAAAATATGTCCCTTACCCCATACTAAAATATGACATTGTCCCCAATGTCAAATTTTAAAGGTAGGATTTAGGAGATATTACCTGCAGAGGTTGCTAACCACTTATTATAACTGAGACACAACAAACAAAATGTTAGATAATGTCACAAAGACAAAGTGCAATCCACTCCTTGCTCGTCCATATCTCTTTTTCTTTTTCCGAGCGTTTGCGAAACAACCGTAGCAGATAAATACTCATAAGCTTGGAGCTTTTTGAGTAAATCTTCAATGGTTGTAGCAGAAATTATGGTTCTCCTTGCCTCTGAAAACATGAATCCATTATGCACAGCATTATCTAAATATGAAAGCAAATTACTAAAATAACCATTAATATTAAGCAAACCAATGGGTTTCTTATTTGTGACCAAAGATGACCAAGAAGCCACGCAAGCTATTTCTTCCAATGTACCCAGACCTCCTGGTAAAGCAATGAATGCATCGGCAGAATGGTACATGATTGTTATCCGTTCAGGGACACTCCAGACTTGTATTTCCTTACCCACGGTAGGTCCACAAAAACTTGTGAATAGTTTTGGCACGATTCCTAGAACTGGACTTCCTCCGGCGTGTGCTGCTGTAGCGACTGCTCCCATTAAACCCGTACTACCGCCTCCATAAATCAACTGGATCTTTTGTTGGGCAAGTATTACTCCAACTCTTATGGCTTCATCAGCGAATATGTTATTTTTCCCTGGATAAGCACCTCCAAAAACACAAATTTTTTTAATGCGTTGGGACGAAGTACTTTCCATTTTTTTTTTCTTTTTTTTTTGAGTGCCTGAAAGAGAATGAGTACATGGTGTAATATATAGAGGACTGAGTAGTGAATCAGACAAGAGTAATAATGTCACCGAAAGTGTATCTGACCTGTCAGAAGAAAATGTTAACCTAACAAAAGATTTTTGCGTGATTTCAGGAAGAAAATAAAAAAGAGAAGAAAAATCAACCGTAAAAGACAAATAAAAAAAATGAGAATAATTACACAAATCGAATAACACGTAAATTAAACCGAAATAAAGTTATTGCAAATCAAACCAAAAGCTGAGAAGTCATTTATTGTAGTTGTGATTGTGGCTCACATCTTCCTCTGGTTTTACGTCCAGAAACGGCTTAAACGCCTTCTATGAGTCGAGGATATGCTTCCCATCCAGTTTTCTTACAAGCTGGCAAACAGGGTCTTTTAACATCAGATTCCCAAGATGTTGCCATTCCCTTTGGAATTGCGGCCATAAATCAAGAATTTCTCTTTGTACGTCTCCACTAGGATGCGTCTCAAGAGAAAGTTGGATATTACCCAAATTCTCCTTACTCAGTCCATCCTTAATGAATTCAATTTTATCATCTCGATTAGAGGACGGAATCCCAATAGAACGACATTTACCGTTACACGTCCATCGTGCACATTTGTGGCAATTTGAACTCATGCGCTTTGCTCGTCGCTTCTTTGCAAAAGAGCTTCTACCTGTACCTGGTAAATGCAAAATAGGAAGATATTCATCTTCACGAACCTTGGCTTCAATTATCCAACGTATGTCTTCAGGAATCCCTTTGTGCATAAGCATTCTTAATCTTTCAAATCGAACTTGGTAAAGCTTCAGTAAAATATTTCGAGGAAAAGGAGGTAATCGTTTCTGCAATCTTGTGAGAATATCATCCATCCTGAAAAAAATGAAAAAAAATTGAAAGAGAAATTGGAAGAGAAATTTATATACAATATCAGTTTTGTGGGTAGCTGATGGAACCGATTTAAATAATCATGGAGTACCGTTATCCGCCATTTAACCGGGGTTAAAAAAATTAAAAATTATATTTACATCTAGTTATTTTCAAAACAAGGATCAGAAAGAAAAACAACATAAAAAGACACAAAAACAAAACACTCTAAATAAAATCCTAAATTTTTCCCCCCACACATAATTCTTACATTGTCATTAATGTAATGCTATTAATCCCAAATGAAAGAATCATGTGTAAGTGAAAAGAACTAATAAACAAAATAAACTTATGCAGCCTAGATGAACTTAGAAACACTAAACACAATTAGCAAAGAAACATAAGAAAAAGATAAAGAAAAAGAGAGCAAATCTGAGGATGGCAGTTTGGCAATGCTTTCACTAATTAGGCTGCCTCCCCCAATTAGCACTTGATTTAGTGTTTTGAACCTAACCAACACCCCTTCTTGGCATTTTAGGCTTGTCAAGCTCATACATGAAATTTCCCAAATTTATGCGTTTGAGAGGAAGCTTTCTTTGCACAACAGTGGATGCATTCTCCATTACAAGTATTATTCCATCATCCTTTGTGGTGCATATGTCATCGAGGAATGGAGCATATTTTGATACTTGTTGAATGACCTCCACAAACAAGTTGTTTAAGGTTTCCGGCATGTGTTGTTCATGTTCTTCCTCCTTGAACTTTGCAAATCTACTAGGAAAAGGTGGAGAAGAAACATTAGTAAAAAGTGAAACCTTAAACGTTACCTCAGGTGCCGAAATACTCTTATTTGGATCTTTGGCTTCATTATCCTCAAGAATAGAATCCATCTCTAATTTTGTTTCATCCTCATCTTGTTCCTCATTCTTCAAGGTCACAATAGTAGCATTATCCTTTGGGTTAATCATCGTTTGGGCCGGGAGTTCTTCAGATCTTTGTGCTACCCATACCACCATACTACTAGCCAATAGGCTCATTTGCCTTTCCAAACTCTGGATACTTGCCCTTGTTTCCTTTTGAAATTGCAAAGTATTAGTAACAAGAGAATAGACAAGATCTTCTAAAGAAGTACCTGAGTTTTGAGTCATATGTGGTGGTTGAAAAAGATCTGGTTCTTGAGACCATGATTGATTGAAGCTAGATGGATGAGTGTAATTGGCATAAGGATCTACTTCTTGGTAATTTTTCGAATAGCCATAATTAGTATGATCCCACCATCCCTCATGGTAAGTGTTTGAGTAATGATCATACTGTTGGTCTTGGAACACTTGATGGCCTTGACATCCTCCCATGGCCAATTGTTGAACTGGGGAGGTGAGATTGGCTTGTTGATTCTCCATGTTCATGTATTCCACCAACTCTTCAAGTGTTAGATTGCTCAATTCCATTGTGTTTTTTTTTTTTTTTTAAATTTGAAAAGAAAAACTTGTATGTACAAGAAAATAAAACTAATTAGAACTGAAAATAAGAATAAACCAAGTAACAAATAAACTAAAGAAAGCAATCCCCGGCAACGGCGCCAAAAATTTGATGCACCCAAAAGAGTGTATCTTATTTAACCTTGCACTAAAAAGATAAATTGTAAGTATAGTAGTTAGCAAGGGTCGAGTCTTCAGGGATTGGGTTTTAGTTTATAAGTTAATAGTTTAAAACTTAAATTCAAGAACAATAAAAGAAAAGGGGTTTTTGAAGCCAGATTTAAACTAAAGTAAATAATAAGAATAAGATGCAAGGCGGTATAACCAGCCAATAAAAATATATATACTAAATTAGGCGGTATAACCAGCCAATAAAAATATATATACTAAATTAGGCGGTATAACCAGCCAATAAAAATAAAACAAAGTTAATATACAAATTAGGCGGTATAACCAGCCAATAAAAATAAATATAAAAAATAAGCAAACTAAAAGTAAGAAAACAAATAAGTAAGAAGAATCAAATATGAAAAATATGGTTAAGGTTTCATTCTCCACCACTAGACATCATTAAGAATCAATTTCAGATCTATCAATATCAACCAACTATCAAAGTTAACAACCGTAGATAACAACAAGCTCTGTTACCCCAATCTTTCCTTAGTTTGTCGTTAAATAGAACAAGCTCTCTATTTAATCTCTAACCATTAAACAACCTAGAATAAGCTCTCTAAATTCAATTTAATGGCAGCTTTATGATGAGAAAGATAGGTTGATCTAAGCAACAAACACATAAGCTCGGATTGTTCAACTTAGGTTATGTTCCACTTTGCAATTATTGAAAACTTGACCATAATCATTAATCACAAATTGCCACTTATGAATAGGAAATCAAGACAATTACACGGATCAAGACTCCTAAACTAGCAATAGATAATTATCAAGATCTATCTAGTTGTACACATAAATAAATCTAGACAACATCATGAACAATTCTTGTAGAAGAACATAAGCAACTTTGATAGAAAATTAATGATAGATAGAATCTGAAAATCAATCACAAAACATGTCTAGGGCTTTGAAATCACCCTTAACTAAATAGAAGTTTAGCCTAGCATAGGCATTATAAACATAAACATAAAATTAAAGAAAATCTAAGAAGAAAATAAAAGAAAGAAAGAAGAAGAGGAAGAATATTAATTATCCAACCTCTTGCTCTCTCTAAAGAAAAAGAAAACTAGAGAAAAGAAAGAAAACTAGAGAAAAGAAAGAAGAAGAAAACTTAGAGAATTTTATTAAAATGGCTAATATCCTACCTATGTACAATATGATCCCTTACAATCATCCAAGGCCCTCTATTTATACACATTTTGGAGGGCTAAATGACAAGAGACAAGCTTTACAAATTTCAAAGGTAGGTATAATAGGTGGGTGCATTTTCTAACAATTTTCGTCATACATGACGATTTTGATCAGCCAACTTGATGGTCGATTTTGTCAATTTTGCAGGCCTTATCTGATCACATGGTCTTCTAGAAAAATGTTACCCTATCAGTTACTGATCCATAACCGTTGAAATCAGCTCATTTGCTGATGTGGATAAGAAGATATGGGCAAAATACGAAAACAGGTCAGCACAGACGTCATTGCACATCAGCCAACTTCATGGTCGATTTCGCTAGGGAAAACGACTCCGTTTCAAGAAGTGTAAAACATTAAAAAGATAAATATGCCTCTTAGCTTTGCACGGCTACAAATTACAGCCTTATTGCTTCAGTGAAACTCGAGATATAGCTGATATGGCAAAAGGTGTCGGAATTGGAACTGAACTGGATTTACCCTTAATTCTAGTAATCTGAAATCACTCAAAGAAACTTGTGAAAAACACCAAAATACATAAAGATCATAAACACAATTAGACTAAACAATAATAACTCGTAGTTGACACAAAACAATAATAAAACATAACTAAAAACTATATAATTATACGAGTTATCAATTAGCAAACAAGAAAAGTAAGAAAACAAGTAATTAAGAAGAATCAAATATGAAAAATATAGTTAAGGTTTCATTCTCCACCACTAGACATCATTAAGAATCAATTTCATATCTATCAACATTAATTAGCTATCAAAGTTAACAACCGTAGATAACAACAAGCTCTGTTACCCCAATCTTTCCTTAGTTCGTCGTTAAATAGAACAAGCTCTCTATTTAATCTCTAACTATCAAACAACCTAGAATAAGCTCTCTAAATTCAATTTAATAGTAGCTTTATGATGAGAAAGATAGGTTGATCTAAGCAACAAACACATAAGCTCGGATTGTTCAACTTAGGTTATGTTCCACTTTGCAATTATTGAAAACTTGACCATAATCATTAATCACAAATTGCTACTTACGAATAGGAACTCAAGACAATTACACGGATCAAGACTCCTAAACTAGCATTAGACAATTATCAAGATTTATCTAGTTGGCCACCTAAACAAATCAAAACATCATCATGAACAATTTTAATGGAAGAACATAAGCAACTTTGATAGAAAACAATGATAGATAGATTCTGAAAATTAATTACGTAACATGTCTAGGGCTTTGAAATCACCCTTAACCAAATAAAAGTTTAGCCTAGCATAGGCATTGTAAACATAAACATAAAATTAAAGAGAATCTAAGAAGAAAATAAAAGAAAGAAAGAAGAAGAAGAAGAATATTAATTATCTAGCCTCTTGCTCTCTCAAAAACAAAGAAACAAAGAAGAAATCAGAATTTGATGCTTGGGGAAGTGTCAATTTCGTATGCCCCCTTGGTCTCTATTTATAGGCAATAGCTAGGGCATCAAACAAGTGAATTTCAGCTCTCTCCCTTCAATAAATGCTGATTTGTGGCTAAATTAAGGAAAAGTGGCTGACTTTTGTGTTTTAAGGAAAGATATAAACCTTGGCAGCTAAGTTTGAATAAAGTAGGAAAGTTTTAGTCAAAGCACTCTTTAATGAAGAGAGATTATATTCTTGCAGCCAAAGTAAGTGTAAGGAAGGAAAGTCTTGGCTGATTTAATTCTCCTACTTTGACTAGGATTAGCTTTAAGGAAAGATACTTGCAATTAATGCAATTAATGCAAGTTGTCAGCCACTAATCCTTCTTTGGCAAGGGTAAACTTAAATGTCAACTAGGGTATTAAGAAAAAGTTGTCATTTACGGCTAAGGTTTTTTTCTGCCACTAGGGTTTTTAGGGAGATATTCCAATGCTGATTTGGATGACCATTTCTTATCCGATTTAGGCCCATGACCAGCCGTTGGAAAGGTAATCAAGTGATCTTCAAAAGTAAAGAAGGAAGTTTCTTCGAATAAAGAGTCTAACATTATGTTTTCTTAGCAACAAGCTCCGGAGGTCAAATCTGTCTTGCTTTGCACCAAGAATTTGATCTTTTTGACTCCCAACTCTTTTTCCATATTGTGATTGTGATTTTGTAAGCTCTTTAACATCCTAATTGACATGTTTTGACTTCATCTCCTCCAAAATACCTACAAAGCATAAAAACCTAGTAAAATGTCAAGGAAGTAAGAATCAAAGCACAAAGTATAAAGAAATTAAATAGGAAAATGTATGAAATTAAGCACTTATCAAATTCCCCCACACTTAATCTTTTGCTAGTCCTCGAGCAAAATCAAATAGACACAAGGTAAGAAAACCGAATCTAGTTCACTTTCAATACAACTTATAGATAATCATTGAACAAGTCTTATAAACTAATCAATAGCTTAAAGAGTTTCACAAAAAATCATGCTTGATAGTAAATGGTTTAAGTTAAGCTAAAATTAACATAACATATCTCAATCAAAATAGTGCATGTTCAAACTTAATCTCAACTTCTCAAATGGGATACCCTCATGATTTTCACTCTTTAAAGTAGTGGTGAAGTGTTTACACTCAATCAACTCATGAAAACAGTTTCTACCACATGCTTGCTTGTCCATCTATTCTCCACTACTTAGATCATGCAACTTCATGAATCAAGAGGTCTTTATGCAAGGTTATAATGGGGCCAAGGGGTAATAATGTAGCTGATAACTCGTATAATTATATAGTTCTTAGTTATGTTTTATTATTGTTTTGTGTCAAATACGAGTTATTATTGCTTAGTCTAATTGTGTTTATGATATTTTATATTTTTATGTAATTTGGTGTTTTTCACGAGTTTCTTTGAGTGATTTCAGATTACTAGGTTAAATCAAGAATTAAGGGCAAATCCAATTCAGTTCCAGTTCCGACACCTTTTGCCATATCAGCTATATCTGGAGTTTCACTGAAGCATTAAGGCTGAAACTTTTACAGTGCATAGTTAAGAGGCATATCTATCTTTTTCATGTTTTACACTTCTTGAAACGGAGTCGTTTTCCCTAGCGAAATCGACCATCAAGTTGGCTGATGTGCAATGACGTCTGTGCTGACCTGTTTTGGTAGTTTGACCATATCTTCCGATCCACATGAGAAAATGATCTGATTCTAACGGCTATGGATCCGTAACGGATAGGGGTATATTTTTCTAGAAGACCATTTGATCAGATCGAGCCTCCAACATTGACAAAATCGACCATCAAGCTGGCTGATCAGAATTGTCATACAATATGACGAAAATTGTTAGAAAAATGCACCCACCTATTATACCTACCTTTGAAATTTATAAAGCTTGTCTCTTGTCATTTAGCTCTCCAAAATGTGTATAAATAGAGGGCCTTGGATGATTGTAAGAGTATCAATATACATTGGTAGGATATTAGCCATTGTAATAAAATTCTCTAAGTTTTCTTATTCTTTCCTTTCTCTAGTTTTCTTTTTTTTATTTACTTATGCTTCTTACATTTCTTTTCATTTTATTCATATCTAGTATGTGTTGCTAATCATATTGTTGAGGTGATGAGGTGAAGCTTTTGGTAAATGCTAAGGTTAGTCTCTTAAACATGAGCTAAAATGAATCATCATTTATAAACACTAGTATAGATAATATTTTCTTTTGGTTTAAAATCATACTTGCAAAGTAGGGATCTTGATTCATTATTGACAATGAAAATGGCACAGTAAATGCTTGGTTTCATAACCTTGATTTGTTGTAGACATATACCTTGGCATAAGGAATGCTTGGACTCTTTTTGTGAGTTTTGAGGACACCAAATGAACATAATATCATATGCTATGGACGTTGGACAATTTGGACTGAATTGCTAAACCTTCCGATTGGAATCTCCCTTATGTGTGAATTTCAATTGTGTAATAAAACAAGATTAATCTTAGCATAACACCAAGAGTGGATTCTCTAACCTCAACATCTTTTCTTATTGTTTTTATATCTTGTTTAATTTCTTTTATTTTATTTTGTTCTCTAATATCTTGTTTTGTTGTTGATTCCCTAATATCTTGTTTACTTTATTTTTCTTATATATTTATAAACTTATACTTACTAATACGCTTCCCTGTGGTTCGACCTCGGACACCCGAGAATTTATTACTTGAACATAACCTGCACTTGGGTTTACAACTCTTAATTGAGTCTCCATCAAGTTTTTGGCGCCGTTGCCGGGGAGGCAATACTAAGTATATAAGTTTATAAGTATATTTATTTTTATTGGCTGGTTATACCGCCTATATTTATTTTTATTGGCTGGTTATACCGCCTAATTTTCTATATATTTATATTTATATTGTATATTAACTTTGTTTTATTTTTATTGGCTGGTTATACCGCCTAATCTGTATATTAACTTTGTTTTATGCTTGTTTGGCGACGTGATTTTAGATCTCGTCGTTTAGTTAGATTTTATTGTGAAACTTTTTCAGGTAATCTTTCTAATACAACTCCTACCATGGCTGACAATGAAAGTGTTCATGCTGAAGATGAGAACAGACAAGTACGCACCATGCGTGACTACTTGCAACCAACTCGAAGCTCATCACCCTCTTGTTTTATTTTTCCTCTCAATGCAAACAACTTTCGTTTTAAACCAGGTATGATAGCTTTGCTTCCAAATTTCCATGGGTTAGAATCGGAAAGTGCTTACTCGTTTCTAAAAGACTTCGAGGATGTATGTGTCTGATAACTCGTATAATTATATAGTTTTTAGTTATGTTTTATTATTGTTTTGTGTCAAATACGAGTTATTATTGTTTAGTCTAATTGTGTTTATGATCTTTTATATTTTTATGTATTTTGGTCTTTTTCACAAGTTTCTTTGAGTGATTTCAGATTACTAGAATTAAGGGCAAATCCAGTTCAGTTCCAGTTCCGACACCTTTTGCCATATCAGCTATATCTCGAGTTTCACTGAAGCAATAAGGCTGAAATTTGTAGCCGTGCAAAGCTAAGAGGCATATCTATCTTTTTCATGTTTTACACTTCTTGAAACGGAGTCGTTTTCCCTAGCGAAATCGACCATAAAGTTGGCTGATGTGCAATGACGTCTGTGCTGACCTGTTTTCGTATTTTGCCCATATCTTCTTATCCACATCAGCAAATGAGCTGATTCCAACGGCTATGGATCAGTAACTGATAGGGTAACATTTTTCTAGAAGACCATGTGATCAGATAAGGCCTGAAAAATTGACAAAATCGACCATCAAGTTGGCTGATCAAAATCGTCATGTATGACGAAAATTGTTAGAAAATGCACCCACCTATTATACCTACCTTTGAAATTTGTAAAGCTTGTCTCTTGTCATTTAGCCCTCCAAAATGTGTATAAATAGAGGGCCTTGGATGATTGTAAGGGATGATATTGGAGATTGGTAGGATATTAGCCATTTTAACAAAATTCTCTAAGTTTTCTTCTTCTTTCTTTTCTCTAGTTTTCTTTTTCTTTAGAAAGAGCAAGAGGTTGGATAATTAATATTCTTCTTCTTCTTCTTTCTTTCTTTTATTTCCTTCTTAGATTCTCTTTAATTTTATGTTTATGTTTATGATGCCTATGCTAGGCTAAACTTCTATTTGGTTAAGGGTGATTTCAAAGCCCTAGACACGTTTTGTGATTGATTTTCAGATTCTATCTATCATTAATTTTCTATCAAAGTTGCTTATGTTCTTCTACAAGAATTGTTCATGATGTTGTCTTGATTTATTTAGGTGTACAACTAGATAGATCTTGATAATTATCTATTGCTAGTTTAGGAGTCTTGATCCGTGTAATTGTCTTGATTTCCTATTCATAAGTGGCAATTTGTGATTAATGATTATGGTCAAGTTTTCAATAATTGCAAAGTGGAACATAACCTAAGTTGAACAATCCGAGCTTATGTGTTTGTTGCTTAGATCAACCTATCTTTCTCATCATAAAGCTGCCATTAAATTGAATTTAGAGAGCTTATTCTAGGTTGTTTAATGGTTAGAGATTAAATAGAGAGCTTGTTCTATTTAACGACAAATTAAGGAAAGATTGGGATAACAGAGCTTGTTGTTATCTACGGTTGTTAACTTTGATAGTTGGTTGATATTGATAGATCTGAAATTGATTCTTAATGATGTCTAGTGGTGGAGAATGAAACCTTAACCATATTTTTCATACTTGATTCTTCTTACTTTCTTGTTTTCTTACTTTTAGTTTGCTTATTTTTTATATTTATTTTTATTGGCTGGTTATACCGCCTAATTTGTATATTAACTTTGTTTTATTTTTATTGGCTGGTTATACCGCCTAATTTAGTATATATATTTTTATTGGCTGGTTATACCGCCTAATTTAGTATATATATTTTTATTGGCTGGTTATACCGCCTTGCATCTTATTCTTATTATTTACTTTAGTTTAAATCTGGCTTCAAAAACCCCTTTTCTTTTATTGTTTTCTTTGAACGTAAGTTATAAACTAATAACTCATAGATTAAAACCCAATCCCTGAGGACTCGACCCTTGCTAATCATTATACTTACAATTGATCTTATTAGTGCAAGGTTAAATAAGATACACTCTTTTGGGTGCATCAAATTTTTGGCGCCGTTGCCGGGGATTGTTTTCTTTAGTTTATTTGTTACTTGGTTTATTCTTATTTTCAGTTCTAATGAGTTTTATTTTCTTGTACATACGGGTTTTTCTGATCAAATTTTGAAAAAAAAAAAAAAAAAAAAAAAAAACGATGGAATTGAGCAATCTAACACTTGAAGAGTTGGTGGCATACATGAACATGGAGAATCAACAAGCCAATCTCACCTTCCCAGTTCAACAATTGGCCATGGGAGGATGTCAAGGCCATCAAATGTTCCAAGACCAACAGTATGATCATTACTCAAACACTTATCATGAGGGATGGTGGGATCATACTAATTATGGCTACTCGAAAAATTACCAAGAAGTAGATCCTTATGCCAATTACACTCATCCATCTAGCTTCAATCAATCATGGTCCCAAGAACCAGATCTTTTTCAACCACCACATATGACTCAAAACTCAGGTACTTCTTTAGAAGATCTTGTCTATTCTCTTGTTACTGATACATTGCAATTTCAACAGGAAACAAGGGCAAGCATCCAGAGTTTGGAAAAGCAAATGATCCAATTGACTAGTAGTATGGTGGGATGGGTAGCACAAAGATCTGAAGAACTCACTGCCCAAACAATGATTAACCCAAAGGAGAATACTACTATTGTGACCTTGAGGAATGAGGAACAAGATGAGGATGAGACAAAATTAGAGATGAATTCTATTCTTGAGGATAATGAAGCCAATGATCCAAATAAGAGTATTTCGGCACCTGAGGTAACGTTTGAGATTCCAATTTTTACTAATGTTTCTTCTCCACCTTTTCCTAGTAGATTCGCAAAGTTCAAGGAGGATGAACATGAACAAGACACGCTGGAAACCTTAAACAGTTTGTTTGTGGATGTCATTCAACAAGTACCAAAAGATGCACCATTCCTCGATGAGATATGCACCACCAAGGAAGATGGAATAATACTTGTAATGGAGAATGCATCCACTGTTGTGCAAAGAAAGCTTCCTCTCAAACGCATAAATTTGGGAAATTTCATGCATGAGCCTGACAAGCCTAAAAAGCCAAGAAGGGGTGTTGGTTAGATTCAAAACACTAACTCAAGTGTTAATTGGGAAGGCAGCCCAATTAAAGATGAAATTGCCAACCTTCCATATTCAGATTTGCTTTCTCTTTCTTTTCCTTTTTCTTTTATTATTTTTATTGTTTTTATTTTTATTTCTTATGTTTCTTTGTTAATTGTGTTTACTGTTTTTAAGTTCATTTAGGCTGCATAAGTTTCTTTTGTTTAATAGTTCTTTTCTCTTACATATAATTCTTGCATTGGGGGATAATAGCATTACATTAATGACAATGTAAGAATTATGTGTGGGGGGAAGAATTTAGGATTTTATTTAGAGTGTTTTGTTTTTGAGTCTTTTTATGTTGTTTTTCTTTCTGATCCTTGTTTTGAAAAACACTAGATGTAAATATAATTTTTTTTTAACCCCGGTTAAATGGCGGATAACGGTACTCCGTGATTATTTAAATCGGTTCCATCAGCTACCCACAAAACTGATATTGTATATAAATTTCTCTTTCAATTTCTCTTTCATTTTTTTTTTTCATTTTTTTTTCAGGATGGATGATATTCTCACAAGATTGCAGAAACGATTTCCTCCTTTTCCTCGAAATATTTTACTGAAGCTTTACCAAGTTCGATTTGAAAGATTAAGAATGCTTATGCACAAAGGGATTCCTGGAGACATACGTTGGATAATTGAAGCCAAGGTACGTGAAGATGAATATCTTCCTGTTTTGCATTTACCAGGTACAAGTAGAAGCACTTTTGCAAAGAAGCGACGAGCAAAGCGCATGAGTTCAAATTGCCACAAATGTGCACGATGGACGTGTAACGGTAAATGTCGTTCTATTGGGATTCCGTCCTCTAATCGAGATGATAAAATTGAATTCATTAAGGATGGACTGAGTAAGGAGAATTTGGGTAATATCCAACTTTCTCTTGAGACGCATCCTAGTGGAGACGTACAAAGAGAAATTCTTGATTTATGGCCGCAATTCCAAAGGGAATGGCAACATCTTGGGAATCTGATGTTAAAAGACCCTGTTTGCCAGCTTGTAAGAAAACTGGATGGGAAGCATATCCTCGACTCATAGAAGGCGTTTAAGCCGTTTCTGGACGTAAAACCAGAGGAAGATGTGAGCCACAATCACAACTACAATAAATGACTTCTCAGCTTTTGGTTTGATTTGCAATAACTTTATTTCGGTTTAATTTACGTGTTATTCGATTTGTGTAATTATTCTCATTTTTTTTATTTGTCTTTTATGGTTGATTTTTCTTCTCTTTTTTATTTTCTTCCTGAAATCACGCAAAAATCTTTTGTTAGGTTAACATTTTCTTTTGACAGGTCAAATACACTTTCGGCGACATTATTACTCTTGACTTTTACGGTTGATTTTTCTTCTCTTTTTGATTTTCTTCCCGAAATCACGCAAAAATCTTTTGTTAGGTTAACATTTTCTTCTGACAGGTCAGATACACTTTCGGCGACATTATTACTCTTGTCTGATTCACTACTCAGTCCTCTATATATTACACAATGTACTCATTCTCTTTCAGGCACTCGAAAAAAAAAAAAGAAAAAAAATGGAAAGTACTTCGTCCCAACGCATTAAAAAAATTTGTGTTTTTGGAGGTGCTTATCCAGGGAAAAATAACATATTCGCTGATGAAGCCATAAGAGTTGGAGTAATACTTGCCCAACAAAAGATCCAGTTGATTTATGGAGGCGGTAGTACGGGTTTAATGGGAGCAGTCGCTACAGCAGCACACGCCGGAGGAAGTCCAGTTCTAGGAATCGTGCCAAAACTATTCACTGATTTTTGTGGACCTACCTTGGGTAAGGAAATACAAGTCTGGAGTATCCCTGAACGGATAACAATCATGTACCATTCTGCCGATGCATTCATTGCTTTACCAGGAGGTCTGGGTACATTGGAAGAAATAGCTTGCGTGGCTTCTTGGTCATCTTTGGTCACAAATAAGAAACCCATTGGTTTGCTTAATATTAATGGTTATTTTAGTAATTTGCTTTCATATTTAGATAATGCTGTGGATAATGGATTCATGTTTTCAGAGGCAAGGAGAACCATAATTTCTGCTACAACCATTGAAGATTTACTCAAAAAGCTCCAAGCTTATGAGTATTTATCTGCTACGGTTGTTTCGCAAACGCTCGGAAAAAGAAAAAGAGATATGGACGAGCAAGGAGTGGATTGCACTTTGTCTTTGTGACATTATCTAACATTTTGTTTGTTGTGTCTCAGTTATAATAAGTGGTTAGCAACCTCTACAGGTAATATCTCCTAAATTTTACCTTCTTAAAAAAAAAAAAAAAAAAGTTTGTTGTGTTTTAAGCAATTTAGAAGTATTCATTCTGAACAAGGTCTGAGTAAGGGAGACTTGAGACATACCTTGTCAATTTGATTTCTTCTTTTCAAAAAAAAAAAAAGAGTTTGTTGTGTTTTAAGCAATTTAGAAGTATTCATTCTGAACAAGGTCTGAGTAAGGGAGACTTGAGACATACCTTGTCAGTTTGATTTCTTCTTTTCAAAAAAAAAAAAAAAAAAGAGTTTGTTGTGTTTTAAGCAATTTAGAAGTATTCATTCTGAACAAGGTCTGAGTAAGGGAGACTTGAGACATACCTTGTCAGTTTGATTTTAATCTTTCTACGTTTACTTGTTAATTTTTGTTTAGTATTTTAGGATTATTTAGGTTGCATGAGTTTGTTTTGTTTTGAGTCTAGTTATTCCTATTCTTATGTTATTAGTTCTTTTCTCTTACACATGATTCTTTCATTTGGGTTAATAGACTTACATTGAGGACAATGTAAGAATTAAGTGTGGGGGGAATGATTTAGGATTTCTTTTATTTTTGTCTACTATTTTTTTTTTATGAGTCTTTATTATTATTATTATTTTTTAGTGTGTTTTAGTTCCTTTTTAATACAATGATGAGATATGAATTGCATAAGTCTAAAACATATTTATTAGTGAGAAGATTTTCATGAGAATTGAGCTTGATGTCAACCTTTTTATGAGCCAATGTTAATATGATATGTTGATTGAGAAAGAAGCATGTTTAGACTTAATCTGACTTGTATAATCATTCTTGTGAGTTTTTGAGCCTAAAATGATTGATGCATTATACAAATCAATCTAATTTCTTTCTTGAGTGCTCTTATGATTACATGATTCTCTAGAACTTGCTTTAAACCGTTTGAGACTATATTGATGCATGTGACAACATGAATATGATAGAGGCATTAGGATTTTTAGCCAGGGCCAAACAACCATCCCTTATTGATGTTCCAAGAGAACACACCCTTAGTGAACCAATTTGAGCCTACATTGAATAAGCTATCTCTTTGGTAACCATAACTTGTCCCTAACCTAAATATACTTATATCTTTACCTTTGTTCCAAAGATGAATTAGCATGATTTGAGACAAGTTGCAAAGACAAGGGATATTTTTTTTGGTTAGAAACAAGAAATAAGTGTGGGGGGAAAAGAAAAGAAAAGTCAAGAGAAAAAGAAATAGAATACTGGCAAATACATTCCTATATAAAAAAAATGAATCATCTCTTGAATTTGTGGAAAAAGAAAAAGATGTTACAAAGTTGTTTAGAATGAAGAAAAGGCCCAACATGAATATCCGGCCTAGGTGACTATGTACTTGTAAAGAGTTTTGAGAAGTTTCTTTGTATAATCTTTTTATGTCTCTAAACTTTATGAACTCTTTGGAACCTTTGTGATATCTTTATCCTTTTGTTCTTCAACCACATTACAAACCCCTTGGCCCCATTACAACCTTGATTAAAGACCTCTTGATTTATGAAGTTGCATGATCTTTTAGTGGAGAATAGGTGGACAAGCAAGCATATGGTAGAAGTGTTTTCATGAGATTGATTGAGTGTAAACACTTTACCACTACTTTAAAGAGTGAAAATCAAGAGAGTATCCCATGTGAGAAGTTGAGATTAAATTTGAACATGCACTATTTTGATTGAGATATGTTATGTTAATATTGGCTTAACTCAAACAATTTACATTCAAGCATGATTTTTTGTGAAATTCTTTAAGCTATTGATTAGTTTATAAGACTTGTTCAAAGATTGTCTCTAATTTGTATTGAAAGGATTAGGAGTAAATATTTTTAGTATATGTAGTTTATTTATATTTTAGTTTTTCAATGTTTGTGGGTATCGTTCTAGTAAACCCTCACGAGACTAAACTCGTCCACTAGGGACACCTAGGGGTTTAAAGGCTTGTGTCACATGCTAAGTGCCACCGTGATTTCCTACGAAAGTGGATTAGATTAGATTTTCTTATTTTATTTTTATTGAGTCGTTGCTAGGGACTAGCAACAATCTAAGTGTGGGGGTGTGATAACTCGTATAATTATATAGTTTTTAGTTATGTTTTATTATTGTTTTGTGTCAAATACGAGTTATTATTGTTTAGTCTAATTGTGTTTATGATCTTTTATATTTTTATGTATTTTGGTCTTTTTCACAAGTTTCTTTGAGTGATTTCAGATTACTAGAATTAAGGGCAAATCCAGTTCAGTTCCAGTTCCGACACCTTTTGCCATATCAGCTATATCTCGAGTTTCACTGAAGCAATAAGGCTGAAATTTGTAGCCGTGCAAAGCTAAGAGGCATATCTATCTTTTTCATGTTTTACACTTCTTGAAACGGAGTCGTTTTCCCTAGCGAAATCGACCATAAAGTTGGCTGATGTGCAATGACGTCTGTGCTGACCTGTTTTCGTATTTTGCCCATATCTTCTTATCCACATCAGCAAATGAGCTGATTCCAACGGCTATGGATCAGTAACTGATAGGGTAACATTTTTCTAGAAGACCATGTGATCAGATAAGGCCTGAAAAATTGACAAAATCGACCATCAAGTTGGCTGATCAAAATCGTCATGTATGACGAAAATTGTTAGAAAATGCACCCACCTATTATACCTACCTTTGAAATTTGTAAAGCTTGTCTCTTGTCATTTAGCCCTCCAAAATGTGTATAAATAGAGGGCCTTGGATGATTGTAAGGGATGATATTGGAGATTGGTAGGATATTAGCCATTTTAACAAAATTCTCTAAGTTTTCTTCTTCTTTCTTTTCTCTAGTTTTCTTTTTCTTTAGAAAGAGCAAGAGGTTGGATAATTAATATTCTTCTTCTTCTTCTTTCTTTCTTTTATTTCCTTCTTAGATTCTCTTTAATTTTATGTTTATGTTTATGATGCCTATGCTAGGCTAAACTTCTATTTGGTTAAGGGTGATTTCAAAGCCCTAGACACGTTTTGTGATTGATTTTCAGATTCTATCTATCATTAATTTTCTATCAAAGTTGCTTATGTTCTTGATAACTCGTATAATTATATAGTTTTTAGTTATGTTTTATTAATGTTTTGTGTCAAATACGAGTTATTATTGTTTAGTCTAATTGTGTTTATGATCTTTTATATTTTTATGTATTTTGGTGTTTTTCACAAGTTTCTTTGAGTGATTTCAGATTACTAGAATTAAGGGCAAATCCAGTTCAGTTTCAGTTCCGACACCTTTTGCCATATCAGCTATATCTCGAGTTTCACTGAAGCAATAAGGCTGAAATTTGTAGCCATGCAAAGCTAAGAGGCATATCTATCTTTTTCATGTTTTACACTTCTTAAAACGGAGTCGTTTTCCCTATCTAAATCGACCATCAAGTTGGCTGATGTGCAATGATGTCTGTGCTGACATGTTTTCGTATTATGCCCATATCTTCTTATCCACATCAGCAAATGGGCTGATTCCAACGGCTATGGTTCCGTAACTGATAGGGGAACCTTTGTCTAGAAGACCATGTGATCAGATCAGGCCTCCAATATTGAAGAAATCGACCATCAAGGTGGCTGATGTGTAATGACGTCTGTGCTGACATGTTTTCGTATTTTGCTCATATCTGCTTAACCACATCAGAAAATGAGCTGATTCCAACGGCTATGGTTCCGTAACTGATAGGGGAACCTTTTTCTAGAAGACCATGTGATCAGATCAGGCCTCCAATATTGACGAAATCGACCATCAAGTTGGCTGATCAAAATCGTCATATACCTACCTTTGAAATTTGTAAAGCTTGTCTCTTGTCATTTAGCCCTCCAAAATGTGTATAAATAGAGGGCCTTGGATGATTGTAAGGGATCATATTGTACATAGGTAGGATATTAGCCATTTTAATAAAATTCTCTAAGTTTTCTTCTTCTTTCTTTTCTCTAGTTTTCTTTCTTTTCTCTAGTTTTCTTTTTCTTTAGAGAGAGCAAGAGGTTGGATAATTAATATTCTTCCTCTTCTTCTTTCTTTCTTTTATTTTCTTCTTAGATTTTCTTTAATTTTATGTTTATGTTTATAATGCCTATGCTAGGCTAAACTTCTATTTGGTTAAGGGTGATTTCAAAGCCCTAGACATGTTTTGTGATTGATTTTCAGATTCTATCTATCATTAATTTTCTATCAAAGTTGCTTATGTTCTTCTACAAGAATTGTTCATGATGTTGTCTAGATTTATTTAGGTGTACAACTAGATAGATCTTGATAATTATCTATTGCTAGTTTAGGAGTCTTGATCCGTGTAATTGTCTTGATTTCCTATTCATAAGTGGCAATTTGTGATTAATGATTATGGTCAAGTTTTCAATAATTGCAAAGTGGAACATAACCTAAGTTGAACAATCCGAGCTTATGTGTTTGTTGCTTAGATCAACCTATCTTTCTCATCATAAAGCTGCCATTAAATTGAATTTAGAGAGCTTATTCTAGGTTGTTTAATGGTTAGAGATTAAATAGAGAGCTTGTTCTATTTAACGACAAACTAAGGAAAGATTGGGGTAACAGAGCTTGTTGTTATCTACGGTTGTTAACTTTGATAGTTGGTTGATATTGATAGATCTGAAATTGATTCTTAATGATGTCTAGTGGTGGAGAATGAAACCTTAACCATATTTTTCATATTTGATTCTTCTTACTTATTTGTTTTCTTACTTTTAGTTTGCTTATTTTTTATATTTATTTTTATTGGCTGGTTATACCGCCTAATTTTATATTAATTTTGTTTTATTTTTATTGGCTGGTTATACCGCCTAATTTAGTATATATATTTTTATTGGCTGGTTATACCGCCTAATTTAGTATATATATTTTTATTGGCTGGTTATACCGCCTAATTTAGTATATATATTTTTATTGGCTGGTTATACCGCCTTGCATCTTATTCTTATTATTTACTTTAGTTTAAATCTGGCTTCAAAAACCCCTTTTCTTTTATTGTTCTTGAATTTAAGTTTTAAACTATTAACTTATAAACTAAAACCCAATCCCTGAGGACTCGACCCTTGCTAACTACTATACTTACAATTTATCTTTTTAGTGCAAGGTTAAATAAGATACACTCTTTTGGGTGCATCAAATTTTTGGCGCCGTTGCCGGGGATTGTTTTCTTTAGTCTATTTGTTACTTGGTTTATTCTTATTTTCAGTTCTAATTAGTTTTATTTTCTTGTACATACAAGTTTTTCTTATCAAATTTTGAAAAAAAAAAAAAAAAAAAAAAAAAACGATGGAGTTGAGCAATCTAACACTTGAAGAGTTGGTGGCATACATGAACATGGAGAATCAACAAGCCAATCTCACTTCCCTAGTTCAACAATTGGCCATGGGAGGATGTCAAGGCCATCAAGTGTTCCAAGACCAACAGTATGATCATTACTCAAACACTTACCATGAGGGATGGTGGGATCATACTACTTATGGCTATTCAGAAAATTACCAAGAAATAGATCCTTATGCCAATTACACTCATCCATCTAGCTTCAATCAATCATGGTCTCAAGAACCAGATCTTCTTCAACCACCACATATGACTCAAAACTCAGGTACTTCTTTAGAAGATCTTGTCGATTCTCTTGTTACTAATACTTTGCAATTTCAACAGGAAACAAGGGCAAGCATCAAGAGTTTGGAAAAGCAAATGAGCCAATTGGCTAATAGTATGGTGGTATGGGTAGCACAAAGATCTGAAGAACTCTCTGCCCAAACAATGATTAACCCAAAGGAGAATACTACTATTGTGACCTTGAGGAATGATGAACAAGATGAGGATGAGACAGAATTAGAGATGGATTCTATTCTTGAGGATAATGAAGCCACAAATACAAATAAGAGTATTTCGGCACCTGAGGTAACGTTTAAAGTTCCACTTTTTACTAATGTTTCTTCTCCACCTTTTCCTAGTAGATTTGCAAAGTTCATGGAGGAAGAACATGAACAACACATGCCAGAAACCTTAAACAACTTGTTTGTGGATGCCATTCAACAAGTATCAAAATATGCTCCATTCCTCGATGAGATATGCACCACAAAGGATGATGGAATAATACTTGTAATGGAGAATGCATCCACTGTTGTGCAAAGAAAGCTTCCTCTCAAACGCATTAATTTGGAAAATTTCATGTATGAGCCTGACAAGCCTAAAAAGCCAAGAAGGGGTGTTGGTTAGGTTCAAAACATTAACTCAAGTGTTAATTGGGAAGGCAACCCAATTAAAGAAGAAATTGCCAACCTTCCATATTCAGATTTGCTTTCTCTTTCTCTTTCTTTTCCTTTTCCTTTTCCTTTTTCTTTTCTTTTATTATTTTTATTTTTATTGTTTTTATTTTTATTTTTTATGTTTACTTGTTAATTTTTGTTTAGTATTTTAGGATTATTTAGGTTGCATGAGTTTGTTTTGTTTTGAGTCTTAGTTGTTCCTATTCTTATGTTATTAGTTCTTTTCTCTTACACATGATTCTTTCATTTGGGTTAATAGACTTACATTGAGGACAATGTAAGAATTAAGTGTGGGGGGAATGATTTATGATTTCTTTTATTTTGTCTACTATTTTTTTTTTTATGAGTCTTTATTATTATTATTATTATTATTTATTTTTTTTGAGTTTTAGTTCCTTTTTAATACAATGATGAGATATGAATTGCATAAGTCTAAAATAGAGTTATTAGTGAGAAGATTTTCATTAGAATTGAGCTTGATGTCAACCTTTTTATGAGCCAATGTTAATATGATATGTTGATTGAGAAAGAAGCATGTTTAGACTTAATCTGACTTGTATAATCATTCTTGTGAGTTTTTTTAGCCTAAAATGATTGATGCATTATACAAATCAATCTAATTTCTTTCTTGAGTGCTCTTATGATTACATGATTCTCTAGAACTTGCTTTAAACCGTTTGAGACTATATTGATACATGTGACAACATGAATATGATAGAGGCATTAGGATTATAACCAGGGCCAAACAACTATCCCTTATTGATGTTCCAAGAGAACACACCCTTAGTGAACCAATTTGAGCCTACATTGAACAAGCTATCTCTTTGGTAACCATAACTTGTCCCTAACCTAAATATACTTATATCTTTACCTTTGTTCCAAAGATGAATTAGCATGATTTGAGACAAGTTGCAAAGACAAGGGATATTTTTTGGTTAGAAACAAGAAATAAGTGTGGGGGGAAAAGAAAAGAAAAGTCAAGAGAAAAAGAAATGGAATACTGGCAAATACATTCCTATATAAAAAAAAAATGAATCATCTCTTGACTTTGTGGAAAAAGAAAAAGATGTTACAAAGTTGTTTAGAATGAAGAAAAGGCCCAACATGAATATCCGGCCTAGGTGACTATGTACTTGTAAAGAGTTTTGAGAAGTTTCTTTGTATAATCTTTTTATGTCTCTAAACTTTATGAACTCTTTGGAACCTTTGTGATATCTTTATCCTTTTGTTCTTCAACCACATTACAAACCCCTTGGCCCCATTACAACCTTGATTAAAGACCTCTTGATTCATGAAGTTGTATGATCTAAATAGTGGAGAATAGGTGGACAAGCAAGAATATGGTAAAACTGTTTTCATGAGATTGATTGAGTGTAAACACTTCACCACTACTTTAAAGAGTGAAAATCATGAGGGTATCCCATGTGAGAAGTTGAGATTAAATTTGAACATGCAATATTTTGATTGAGATATGTTATGCTAATATTGGCTTAACTCAAACAATTTACATTCAAGCATGATTTTTTGTGAAATTCTTTAAGTTATTGATTAGTTTATAAGACTTGTTCAAATATTGTATCTAATTTGTATTGAAAGGATTAGGAGTAAATATTTTTAGTATATGCAGTTTATTTATATTTTAGTTTTTCAATGTTTGTGGGTATCGTTCTAGTAAACCCTCACGAGACTAAACTCGTCCACTAGGGACACCTAGGGGTTTAAAGGCTTGTGTCACATGCTAAGTGCCACCGTGATTTCCTACGAAAATGGATTAGATTAGATTTTCTTATTTTATTTTTATTGAGTCGTTGCTAGGGACTAGCAACAATCTAAGTGTGGGGGTGTGATAACTCGTATAATTATATAGTTTTTAGTTATGTTTTATTAATGTTTTGTGTCAAATACGAGTTATTATTGTTTAGTCTAATTGTGTTTATGATCTTTTATATTTTTATGTATTTTGGTGTTTTTCACAAGTTTCTTTGAGTGATTTCAGATTACTAGAATTAAGGGCAAATCCAGTTCAGTTTCAGTTCCGACACCTTTTGCCATATCAGCTATATCTCGAGTTTCACTGAAGCAATAAGGCTGAAATTTGTAGCCATGCAAAGCTAAGAGGCATATCTATCTTTTTCATGTTTTACACTTCTTAAAAAGGAGTCGTTTTCCCTAGCGAAATCGACCATCAAGTTGGCTGATGTGCAATGATGTCTGTGCTGACATGTTTTCGTATTATGCCCATATCTTCTTATCCACATCAGCAAATGGGCTGATTCCAACGGCTATGGTTCCGTAACTGATAGGGGAACCTTTGTCTAGAAGACCATGTGATCAGATCAGGCCTCCAATATTGAAGAAATCGACCATCAAGGTGGCTGATGTGTAATGACGTCTGTGCTGACATGTTTTCGTATTTTGCCCATATCTGCTTAACCACATCAGAAAATGAGCTGATTCCAACGGCTATGGTTCCGTAACTGATAGGGGAACCTTTTTCTAGAAGACCATGTGATCAGATCAGGCCTCCAATATTGACGAAATCGACCATCAAGTTGGCCGATCAAAATCGTCATATACCTACCTTTGAAATTTGTAAAGCTTGTCTCTTGTCATTTAGCCCTCCAAAATGTGTATAAATAGAGGGCCTTGGATGATTGTAAGGGATCATATTGTACATAGGTAGGATATTAGCCATTTTAATAAAATTCTCTAAGTTTTCTTCTTCTTTCTTTTCTCTAGTTTTCTTTCTTTTCTCTAGTTTTCTTTTTCTTTAGAGAGAGCAAGAGGTTGGATAATTAATATTCTTCCTCTTCTTCTTTCTTTCTTTTATTTTCTTCTTAGATTTTCTTTAATTTTATGTTTATGTTTATAATGCCTATGCTAGGCTAAACTTCTATTTGGTTAAGGGTGATTTCAAAGCCCTAGACATGTTTTGTGATTGATTTTCAGATTCTATCTATCATTAATTTTCTATCAAAGTTGCTTATGTTCTTCTACAAGAATTGTTCATGATGTTGTCTAGATTTATTTAGGTGTACAACTAGATAGATCTTGATAATTATCTATTGCTAGTTTAGGAGTCTTGATCCGTGTAATTGTCTTGATTTCCTATTCATAAGTGGCAATTTGTGATTAATGATTATGGTCAAGTTTTCAATAATTGCAAAGTGGAACATAACCTAAGTTGAACAATCCGAGCTTATGTGTTTGTTGCTTAGATCAACCTATCTTTCTCATCATAAAGCTGCCATTAAATTGAATTTAGAGAGCTTATTCTAGGTTGTTTAATGGTTAGAGATTAAATAGAGAGCTTGTTCTATTTAACGACAAACTAAGGAAAGATTGGGGTAACAGAGCTTGTTGTTATCTACGGTTGTTAACTTTGATAGTTGGTTGATATTGATAGATCTGAAATTGATTCTTAATGATGTCTAGTGGTGGAGAATGAAACCTTAACCATATTTTTCATATTTGATTCTTCTTACTTATTTGTTTTCTTACTTTTAGTTTGCTTATTTTTTATATTTATTTTTATTGGCTGGTTATACCGCCTAATTTTATATTAATTTTGTTTTATTTTTATTGGCTGGTTATACCGCCTAATTTAGTATATATATTTTTATTGGCTGGTTATACCGCCTAATTTAGTATATATATTTTTATTGGCTGGTTATACCGCCTAATTTAGTATATATATTTTTATTGGCTGGTTATACCGCCTTGCATCTTATTCTTATTATTTACTTTAGTTTAAATCTGGCTTCAAAAACCCCTTTTCTTTTATTGTTCTTGAATTTAAGTTTTAAACTATTAACTTATAAACTAAAACCCAATCCCTGAGGACTCGACCCTTGCTAACTACTATACTTACAATTTATCTTTTTAGTGCAAGGTTAAATAAGATACACTCTTTTGGGTGCATCAGTTCTTCTACAAGAATTGTTCATGATGTTGTCTTGATTTATTTAGGTGTACAACTAGATAGATCTTGATAATTATCTATTGCTAGTTTAGGAGTCTTGATCCGTGTAATTGTCTTGATTTCCTATTCATAAGTGGCAATTTGTGATTAATGATTATGGTCAAGTTTTCAATAATTGCAAAGTGGAACATAACCTAAGTTGAACAATCCGAGCTTATGTGTTTGTTGCTTAGATCAACCTATCTTTCTCATCATAAAGCTGCCATTAAATTGAATTTAGAGAGCTTATTCTAGGTTGTTTAATGGTTAGAGATTAAATAGAGAGCTTGTTCTATTTAACGACAAATTAAGGAAAGATTGGGATAACAGAGCTTGTTGTTATCTACGGTTGTTAACTTTGATAGTTGGTTGATATTGATAGATCTGAAATTGATTCTTAATGATGTCTAGTGGTGGAGAATGAAACCTTAACCATATTTTTCATACTTGATTCTTCTTACTTTCTTGTTTTCTTACTTTTAGTTTGCTTATTTTTTATATTTATTTTTATTGGCTGGTTATACCGCCTAATTTGTATATTAACTTTGTTTTATTTTTATTGGCTGGTTATACCGCCTAATTTAGTATATATATTTTTATTGGCTGGTTATACCGCCTAATTTAGTATATATATTTTTATTGGCTGGTTATACCGCCTTGCATCTTATTCTTATTATTTACTTTAGTTTAAATCTGGCTTCAAAAACCCCTTTTCTTTTATTGTTTTCTTTGAACGTAAGTTATAAACTAATAACTCATAGATTAAAACCCAATCCCTGAGGACTCGACCCTTGCTAATCATTATACTTACAATTGATCTTATTAGTGCAAGGTTAAATAAGATACACTCTTTTGGGTGCATCAGTGTCACCTTTAATGACCAACAATGTACAAATGAAATTGTCAAGCTAAAATTATTTCCATTTTCTTTAAAAGATAAAGCAAAAATTTGGCTTCATAATTTAAAACCAAGGTCAATTGGCACATGGCAAGAATTACAAACTGAGTTTCTAAAGAAATTTTTCCCAACACATAAAACTACTGCTTTGAAAAGACAGATTCAAAATTTCAATCAAAATCAAAATGAAGCATTTTTTCAGTGCTGGGAGCGTTTTAAAGATTTGTTAAGTTCTTGTCCACATCATGGTTTTGAAAAATGGCGTCTTATTAGTTTCTTTTATGAAAGTTTAACTCCCGAAACTAAACAATTTGTTGAAACAATGTGTAACGGTGAGTTTCTAGAAAAAGAACCTGAAGAAGCCTTTGACTACCTAGACCATTTGGCAGATAACTCTCAAGCCTGGCACACAGATAATTCCTCTGGAAGTTCCAATAGATCAAATCTTGTTTCTAACAGAGGTAAATATCATTTTAGTCAAGAAGATGAGATAAAAGCTAAAGTAGCTAATTTGGCTAGAAAGATTGAAGCCATGGAACTTAGAGAAGTAAAAGAAGTCAAAACGGTTAAAAATGAAGAAAGTTGTGGAATTTGTGAAATCATGGGACACCCCACTTCTGAATGTCCAAACATTCCCATTCTTAAACAAGCGTTGCATGATCAAGTAAATTCCATAAACACATTTAAAAAGCCTTTTCCTTCTCCTTACTCTGAAACGTATAACCCTGAATGGAGAGATCATCCCAACTTCAGTTGGCGGAATAATAATCATGTTCAGGTACCACAATCTCAAAAGCCAGGCAACACTTTTTCCTATCAACCTTCACGTGTACAAACCTTGGAAGAGACATTGCAAGCATTCATGCAAACACAAGCAAATGTGAATAACCAAACTTCACAGGACATCAATGAGATCAAAAACACCTTGTCCACATTGACAGCTTCATTACGCACTCAAGAAAAAGGTAAGTTTCCTGCTCAACCTCAGCCTAACCCTTCTACTCAATGTCTTGTTTCTAGCTCCAATGAAACTCAACAGGAAAATGCCAGTTCTATCACAACTCTTCGAAGTGGAAAGGCAATTGACAAAAACATTCCATCAAAAGACCAAGATCCTCCTTCCCCTCCGAAAAGTAATGGTAAGGATGATGGTAAGTCTGAACTTCTTGAAAATTTGGACAAAGAAAAAGGTATGCATCCTGCTCCTTTTCCTCAAACGTTGCAAACAATAAAGAATTTGAATCAAAATCCAGAAATTTATGAACTTTTCAAACAAGTTAAGATTAACATTCCTTTATTGGATGCAATCAAACAAGTTCCATCTTATGCTAAATTTTTGAAGGACATGTGCACAGTTAAAAGGAAACATAATGTACAAAAGAAAGCATTTCTGACGGAAAGTGTGAGCTCAATCATTCAGCACCTTACTCCACCAAAATTCAAAGATCCTGGATGTCCAACAATCTCATGCATCATTGGAAACACTAGAATAGAACATGCATTGCTTGATCTTGGTGCTAGTGTTAATCTTTTGCCTTTTTCTGTTTATCAACAGTTAGGTTTAGGTGAACTCAAGGAAACACCTGTTACACTTCAACTAGCTGATCGTTCTGTAAAAATTCCTCGAGGGATAGTTGAAGATGTTTTGGTTCAAATTGATAATTTTTACTTCCCTGTTGATTTTATTGTTTTGGACACACATCCTGTTTCAAATCCAAATGTTCAAATTCCTGTTATATTAGGCCGTCCATTTCTTGCAACTTCTAATGCTCTGATAAATTGCAGGAATGGTATTTTGAACATTTCTTTTGGAAATATGACTTTAGAATTAAATGTGTTCAACATTTGCAAGCAACCTGGTGATGATTCAGAAGTACATGAAGTGGATTTCATTGAAGAACTTGTTCATGAACATCTCACCACTACCACATTCCATGATCCTTTAGAAGCTTATTTAATTGAATGTGAGTTTGATAATGCTTCAGAAATTTCACACACTGATTCTTTGTTAAATTCTTTTCAGGATAAGCATCGTTGGAAACAAAAGTTTGAGGAACTCCCATCACTCACAAATGTCACTGTACCATCAACTATTGAACCGCCCAAGCTGGATTTAAAACCATTGCCATCCGAGCTAAAATATTCCTTTTTGGGAAAAATTCCTTCTCAATGGAGCCCCCAAGATAAAAGGAAGTTTCTGAATGAGGTAAAAAAGTTCTACTGGGATGACCCTTACTTGTTCAAATATTGTCCTGATCAAATTTTTCGAAGATGCATTCCCGACAATGAGGTAAGTAGTGTAATTAAGTTTTGTCATTCCGAGGCATGTGGTGGTCATTTTTCATCAAAGAAAACTGCTGCAAAAATTTTACAGTGTGGATTTTACTGGCCAACTTTATTCAAAGATGCATATGAGAATTCTAAAATTCATAAAGAAAGAACTAAAGCCTTTCATGACAAGTTAATTTCAAGAAAAACATTTGATGTTGGGCAAAAAGTTCTACTTTATAATTCTAGACTTCACATATTTCCTGGTAAGTTGAGATCAAGATGGACTGGCCCATTTGTGGTTAAGCATGTGTATCATTATGGAGCAGTTGACATTGAGAATCCTCAAAATGGTAACGTATTCAAGGTAAATGGACAAAGACTCAAACTCTTTTTGGAAAATCATGTTACTCAAGAAGAGGTTGTTTTTCTTTCTGATCCTTGTTTTGAAAATAACTAGATGTAAATATAATTTTTACTAATTTCCAAAAAAAAAAAAATAATAATAATAATAATACATTTTTTTAACCCCGGTTAAATGGCGGATAACGGTACTCCGTGATTATTTAAGTCGGTTCCATCAGCTACCCACAAAACTGATATTGTATATAAATTTCTCTTTCATTTTTTTTTTATTTTTTTTTTTCAGGATGGATGATATTCTCAAAAGATTGCAGAAACGATTCCCTCCTTTTCCTCGAAATATTTTACTGAAGCTTTACCAAGTTCGATTTGAAAGATTAAGAATGCTTATGCACAAAGGGATTCCTGAAGACATACGTTGGATAATTGAAGCCATGGTACGTGAAGATGAATATCTTCCTGTTTTGCATTTACCAGGTACAGGTAGAAGCACTTTTGCAAAGAAGCGACGAGCAAAGCGCATGAGTTCAAATTGCCACAAATGTGCACGATGGACGTGTAACGGTAAATGTCGTTCTATTGGGATTCCGTCCTCTAATCGAGATGATAAAATTGAATTCATTAAGGATGGACTGAGTAAGGAGAATTTGGGTAATATCCAACTTTCTCTTGAGACGCATCCTAGTGGAGACGTACAAAGAGAAATTCTTGATTTATGGCCGCAATTCCAAAGGGAATGGCAACATCTTGGGAATCTGATGTTAAAAGACCCTGTTTGCCAGCTTGTAAGAAAACTAGATGGGAAGCATATCCTCGACTCATAGAAGGCGTTTAAGCCGTTTCTGGACGTAAAACCAGAGGAAGATGTGAGCCACAATCACAACTACAATAAATGACTTCTCAACTTTTGGTTTGATTTGCAATAACTTCATTTCGGTTTAATTTACGTGTTGTTAGATTTGTGTAATTATTCTCATTTTTTTTTTTGCATTGGTCTTTTACGGTTGATTTTTCTTCTCTTTTTGATTTTCTTCCTGAAATCACGCTAAAATCTTTTGTTAGGTTAACATTTTCTTCTGACAGGTCAAATACACTTTCGGCGACATTATTACTCTTGTCTGATTCATTACTCAGTCCTCTATATATTACACCATGTACTCATTCTCTTTCAGGCACTTGAAAAAAAAATGGAAAGTACTTCGTCCCAGCGCATTGAAAAAATTTGTGTCTTTGGAGGTGCTTATCCAGGGAAAAATAAAATATTCGCTGATGAAGCAATAAGAGTTGGAGTAATACTTGCCCAACAAAAGATCCAGTTGATTTATGGAGGCGGTAGTACGGGTTTAATGGGAGCAGTCGCTACATCAGCACATGCCGGAGGAAGTCAGTTCTAGGAATCGTGCCAAAACTATTCACAGGTTTTCTTGAGTGCTCTTATGATTACATGATTCTCTAGAACTTGCTTTAAACCGTTTGAGACTATATTGATACATGTGACAACATGAATATGATAGAGGCATTAGGATTATAACCAGAGCCAAACAGCCATCCATTATTAATGTTCTAAGAGAACATCCGCACTAGTGAGTCAATTTGAGCCTACATTAAATATGCTATTTTATTGGTAACCAGAACTTACACCTAGCCTAAATATACTTATATCCTTACCCTTGTTCTAAAGATGGATTATATATTTTGAGACATATTGCAAAAACAAGGGATACTTTTTGAAAATTTGGGTTAGAACGAAGGATAAGTGTGGGGGAGGAGAGAGGCAAAAGTCAAGAGAAAAAGAAAGGGATCATTGTCAAATACATTCCCATATTAAAAAAAAAATCTTCTCTTGAACTTCTAGTTAAAGTAAAGAAAAAGATGTTACAAAGTTGGTTAGAATGAAGCAAAGGCTCAACATGAATATTTAGCCTATGTTATTATGTGCTTTATAAGAGTTTTGAGAAGTTTTATTTGTATGATCTTATTATGTCTCTAAACTCTATGAACTCTTTGGAACCTTTGTGATATCTCTATCCTTTTGTTCTTTAACCACATTATAACCCTTTGGCCCCATTACAACCTTGAAAAAAGACCTCTTGATTTATGAAGTTGTATGATCTAAATAGTGGAGAATAGGTGGACAAGCAAGCATATGGTAGAACTGTTTTCATGAGATTGATTGAGTGTAAACACTTTACCACTACTTTAAAGAGTGAAAATCATGAGAGTATAGTGAGAAGTTGAGATTAAGTTGAATATGCACTATTTTGATTGAAATATGTTATGTTAATATTGGCTTAACTCATTTATTTACATTCAAGCATGAATTTTTGTGAAATTCTTTGAGCTATTGATTAGTTTATAAGACTTGTTCAAAGATTGTCTCTAATTTATATTGAAAGGATTAGGAGTAAATATTTTTAGTGTATGTAGTTTACTTATATTTTAGTTTTTCAATGTTTGTGGGTATCGTTCTAGCAAACCCTCACGAGACTAAACTCGTCCACTAGGGACACCTAGGGGTTTAAAGGCTTGTGTCACATGCTAAGTGCCACCGTGATTTCCAACGAAAATGGATTAGATTAGATTTTCTTATTTTATTTTTATTGAGTCGTTGCTAGAGACTAGCAACAATCTAAGTGTGGGGGTGTGATAACTCGTATAATTATATAGTTCTTAGTTATGTTTTATTATTGTTTTGTGTCAAATACGAGTTATTATTGCTTAGTCTAATTGTGTTTATGATATTTTATATTTTTATGTAATTTGGTGTTTTTCACGAGTTTCTTTGAGTGATTTCAGATTATTAGGTTAAATCAAGAATTAAGGGCAAATCCAATTCAGTTCCAGTTCCGACACCTTTTGCCATATCAGCTATATCTGGAGTTTCACTGAAGCATTAAGGCTGAAATCTTTACAGTGCATATTTAAGAGGCATATCTATCTTTTTCATGTTTTACACTTCTTGAAACGGAGTCGTTTTCCCTAGCGAAATCGACCATCAAGTTGGCTGATGTGCAATGACGTCTGTGCTGACCTGTTTTGGTAGTTTAACCATATCTTCCGATCCACATGAGCAAATGATCTGATTCCAATGGCTATGGATCTGTAACTGATAGGGGTATATTTTTCTAGAAGACCATTTGATCAGATCGAGCCTCCAACATTGACAAAATCAACCATCAAACTGGCTGATCAGAATTGTCATACAATATGACGAAAATTGTTAGAAAAATGCACCCACCTATTATACCTACCTTTGAAATTTATAAAGCTTGTCTCTTGTCATTTAGCTCTCCAAAATGTGTATAAATAGAGGGCCTTGGATGATTGTAAGAGTATCAATATACATTGGTAGGATATTAGCCATTGTAATAAAATTCTCTAAGTTTTCGTATTCTTTCCTTTCTCTAGTTTTCTTTTTTTTATTTACTTATGCTTCTTACATTTCTTTTCATTTTATTCATATCTAGTATGTGTTGCTAATCATATTGTTGAGGTGATGAGGTGAAGCTTTTGGTAAATCCTAAGGTTAGTCTCTTAAACATGAGCTAAAATGAATCATCATTTATAAACACTAGTATAGATAATATTTTCTTTTGGTTTAAAATCATACTTGCAAAGTAGGGATCTTGATTCATTATTGACAATGAAAATGGCACAGTAAATGCTTGGTTTCATAACCTTGATTTGTTGTAGACATATACCTTGGCATAAGGAATGCTTGGACTCTTTTTGTGAGTTTTGAGGACACCAAATGAACATAATATCATATGCTATGGACGTTGGACAATTTGGACTGAATTGCTAAACCTTCCGATTGGAATCTCCCTTATGTGTGAATTTCAATTGTGTAATAAAACAAGATTAATCTTAGCATAACACCAAGAGTGGATTCTCTAACCTCAACATCTTTTCTTATTGTTTTTATATCTTGTTTAATTTCTTTTATTTTATTTCGTTCTCTAATATCTTGTTTTGTTGTTGATTCCCTAATATCTTGTTTACTTTATTTTTCTTATATATTTATAAACTTATACTTACTAATACGCTTCCCTGTGGTTCGACCTCGGACACCCGAGAATTTATTACTTGAACATAACCTGCACTTGGGTTTACAACTCTTAATTGAGTCTCCATCAAGTTTTTGGCGCCGTTGCCGGGGAGGCAATACTAAGTATATAAGTTTATAAGTATATTTATTTTTATTGGCTGGTTATACCGCCTATATTTATTTTTATTGGCTGGTTATACCGCCTAATTTTCTATATATTTATATTTATATTGTATATTAACTTTGTTTTATTTTTATTGGCTGGTTATACCGCCTAATCTGTATATTAACTTTGTTTTATGCTTGTTTGGCGACGTGATTTTAGATCTCGTCGTTTAGTTAGATTTTATTGTGAAACTTTTTCAGGTAATCTTTCTAATACAACTCCTACCATGGCTGACAATGAAAGTGTTCATGCTGAAGATGAGAACAGACAAGTACGCACCATGCGTGACTACTTGCAACCAACTCGAAGCTCATCACCCTCTTGTTTTATTTTTCCTCTCAATGCAAACAACTTTCGTTTTAAACCAGGTATGATAGCTTTGCTTCCAAATTTCCATGGGTTAGAATCGGAAAGTGCTTACTCGTTTCTAAAAGACTTCGAGGATGTATGTGTCACCTTTAATGACCAACAATGTACAAATGAAATTGTCAAGCTAAAATTATTTCCATTTTCTTTAAAAGATAAAGCAAAAATTTGGCTTCATAATTTAAAACCAAGGTCAATTGGCACATGGCAAGCATTACAAACTGAGTTTCTAAAGAAATTTTTCCCAGCACATAAAACTACTGCTTTGAAAAGACAGATTCAAAATTTCAATCAAAATCAAAATGAAGCATTTTTTCAGTGCTGGGAGCGTTTTAAAGATTTGTTAAGTTCTTGTCCACATCATGGTTTTGAAAAATGGCGTCTTATTAGTTTCTTTTATGAAAGTTTAACTCCCGAAACTAAACAATTTGTTGAAACAATGTGTAACGGTGAGTTTCTAGAAAAAGAACCTGAAGAAGCCTTTGACTACCTAGACCATTTGGCAGATAACTCTCAAGCCTGGCACACAGATAATTCCTCTGGAAGTTCCAATAGATCTAATCTTGTTTCTAACAGAGGTAAATATCATTTTAGTCAAGAAGATGAGATAAAAGCTAAAGTAGCTAATTTGGCTAGAAAGATTGAAGCCATGGAACTTAGAGAAGTAAAAGAAGTCAAAACGGTTAAAAATGAAGAAAGTTGTGGAATTTGTGAAATCATGGGACACCCCACTTCTGAATGTCCAAACATTCCCATTCTTAAAGAAGCGTTGCATGATCAAGTAAATTCCATAAACACATTTAAAAAGCCTTTTCCTTCTCCTTACTCTGAAACGTATAACCCTGAATGGAGAGATCATCCCAACTTTAGTTGGCGGAATAATAATCATGTTCAGGTACCACAATCTCAAAAGCCGGGCAACACTTTTTCCTATCAACCTTCACGTGTACAAACCTTGGAAGAGACATTGCAAGCATTCATGCAAACACAAGCAAATGTGAATAACCAAACTTCACAGGACATCAATGAGATCAAAAACACCTTGTCCACATTGACAGCTTCATTACGCACTCAAGAAAAAGGTAAGTTTCCTGCTCAACCTCAGCCTAACCCTTCTACTCAATGTCTTGTTTCTTGCTCCAATGAAACTCAACAGGAAAATGCCAGTTCTATCACAACTCTTCGAAGTGGAAAGGCAATTGACAAAAACATTCCATCAAAAGACCAAGATCCTCCTTCCCCTCCGAAAAGTAATGGTAAGGATGATGGTAAGTCTGAACTTCTTGAAAATTTGGACAAAGAAAAAGGTATGCATCCTGCTCCTTTTCCTCAAACGTTGCAAACAATAAAGAATTTGAATCAAAATGCAGAAATTTATGAACTTTTCAAACAAGTTAAGATTAACATTCCTTTATTGGATGCAATCAAACAAGTTCCATCTTATGCTAAATTTTTGAAGGACATGTGCACAGTTAAAAGGAAACATAATGTACAAAAGAAAGCATTTCTGACGGAAAGTGTGAGCTCAATCATTCAGCACCTTACTCCACCAAAATTCAAAGATCCTGGATGTCCAACAATCTCATGCATCATTGGAAACACTAGAATAGAACATGCATTGCTTGATCTTGGTGCTAGTGTTAATCTTTTGCCTTTTTCTGTTTATCAACAGTTAGGTTTAGGTGAACTCAAGGAAACACCTGTTACACTTCAACTAGCTGATCGTTCTGTAAAAATTCCTCGAGGGATAGTTGAAGATGTTTTGGTTCAAATTGATAATTTTTACTTCCTTGTTGATTTTATTGTTTTGGACACACATCCTGTTTCAAATCCAAATGTTCAAATTCCTGTTATATTAGGCCGTCCATTTCTTGCAACTTCTAATGCTCTGATAAATTGCAGGAATGGTATTTTGAACATTTCTTTTGGAAATATGACTTTAGAATTAAATGTGTTCAATATTTGCAAGCAACCTGGTGATGATTCAGAAGTACATGAAGTGGATTTCATTGAAGAACTTGTTCATGAACATCTCACCACTACCACATTCCATGATCCTTTAGAAGCTTATTTAATTGAATGTGAGTTTGATAATGCTTCAGAAATTTCACACACTGATTCTTTGTTAAATTCTTTTCAGGATAAGCATCGTTGGAAACAAAAGTTTGAGGAACTCCCATCACTCACAAATGTCACTGTACCATCAACTATTGAACCGCCCAAGCTGGATTTAAAACCATTGCCATCCGAGCTAAAATATTCCTTTTTGGGAAAAATTCCTTCTCAATGGAGCCCCCAAGATAAAAGGAAGTTTCTGAATGAGGTAAAGAAGTTCTACTGGGATGACCCTTACTTGTTCAAATATTGTCCTGATCAAATTTTTCGAAGATGCATTCCCGACAATGAGGTAAGTAGTGTAATTAAGTTTTGTCATTCCGAGGCATGTGGTGGTCATTTTTCATCAAAGAAAACTGCTGCAAAAATTTTACAGTGTGGATTTTACTGGCCAACTTTATTCAAAGATGCATATGAGAATTCTAAAATTCATAAAGAAAGAACTAAAGCCTTTCATGACAAGTTAATTTCAAGAAAAACATTTGATGTTGGGCAAAAAGTTCTACTTTATAATTCTAGACTTCACATATTTCCTGGTAAGTTGAGATCAAGATGGACTGGCCCATTTGTGGTTAAGCATGTGTATCATTATGGAGCAGTTGACATTGAGAATCCTCAAAATGGTAACGTATTCAAGGTAAATGGACAAAGACTCAAACTCTTTTTGGAAAATCATGTTACTCAAGAAGAGGTTGTTTTTCTTTCTGATCCTTGTTTTGAAAATAACTAGATGTAAATATAATTTTTACTAATTTCCAAAAAAAAAAATAATAATAATAATAATAATACATTTTTTTAACCCCGGTTAAATGGCGGATAACGGTACTCCGTGATTATTTAAGTCGGTTCCATCAGCTACCCACAAAACTGATATTGTATATAAATTTCTCTTTCATTTTTTTTTTATTTTTTTTTTTCAGGATGGATGATATTCTCAAAAGATTGCAGAAACGATTCCCTCCTTTTCCTCGAAATATTTTACTGAAGCTTTACCAAGTTCGATTTGAAAGATTAAGAATGCTTATGCACAAAGGGATTCCTGAAGACATACGTTGGATAATTGAAGCCATGGTACGTGAAGATGAATATCTTCCTGTTTTGCATTTACCAGGTACAGGTAGAAGCACTTTTGCAAAGAAGCGACGAGCAAAGCGCATGAGTTCAAATTGCCACAAATGTGCACGATGGACGTGTAACGGTAAATGTCGTTCTATTGGGATTCCGTCCTCTAATCGAGATGATAAAATTGAATTCATTAAGGATGGACTGAGTAAGGAGAATTTGGGTAATATCCAACTTTCTCTTGAGACGCATCCTAGTGGAGACGTACAAAGAGAAATTCTTGATTTATGGCCGCAATTCCAAAGGGAATGGCAACATCTTGGGAATCTGATGTTAAAAGACCCTGTTTGCCAGCTTGTAAGAAAACTAGATGGGAAGCATATCCTCGACTCATAGAAGGCGTTTAAGCCGTTTCTGGACGTAAAACCAGAGGAAGATGTGAGCCACAATCACAACTACAATAAATGACTTCTCAACTTTTGGTTTGATTTGCAATAACTTCATTTCGGTTTAATTTACGTGTTGTTAGATTTGTGTAATTATTCTCATTTTTTTTTTTTTGCATTGGTCTTTTACGGTTGATTTTTCTTCTCTTTTTGATTTTCTTCCTGAAATCATGCTAAAATCTTTTGTTAGGTTAACATTTTCTTCTTACAGGTCAAATACACTTTCGGCGACATTATTACTCTTGTCTGATTCATTACTCAGTCCTCTATATATTACACCATGTACTCATTCTCTTTCAGGCACTTGAAAAAAAAATGGAAAGTACTTCGTCCCAGCGCATTGAAAAAATTTGTGTCTTTGGAGGTGCTTATCCAGGGAAAAATAAAATATTAGCTGATGAAGCAATAAGAGTTGGAGTAATACTTGCCCAACAAAAGATCCAGTTGATTTATGGAGGCGGTAGTACGGGTTTAATGGGAGCAGTCGCTACATCAGCACATGCCGGAGGAAGTCAGTTCTAGGAATCGTGCCAAAACTATTCACAGGTTTTCTTGAGTGCTCTTATGATTACATGATTCTCTAGAACTTGCTTTAAACCGTTTGAGACTATATTGATACATGTGACAACATGAATATGATAGAGGCATTAGGATTATAACCAGAGCCAAACAGCCATCCATTATTAATGTTCTAAGAGAACATCCGCACTAGTGAGTCAATTTGAGCCTACATTAAATATGCTATTTTATTGGTAACCAGAACTTACACCTAGCCTAAATATACTTATATCCTTACCCTTGTTCTAAAGATGGATTATATATTTTGAGACATATTGCAAAAACAAGGGATACTTTTTGAAAATTTGGGTTAGAACGAAGGATAAGTGTGGGGGAGGAGAGAGGCAAAAGTCAAGAGAAAAAGAAAGGGATCATTGTCAAATACATTCCCATATTAAAAAAAAAAAATCTTCTCTTGAACTTCTAGTTAAAGTAAAGAAAAAGATGTTACAAAGTTGGTTAGAATGAAGCAAAGGCTCAACATGAATATTTAGCCTATGTTATTATGTGCATTATAAGAGTTTTGAGAAGTTTTATTTGTATGATCTTATTATGTCTCTAAACTCTATGAACTCTTTGGAACCTTTGTGATATCTCTATCCTTTTGTTCTTTAACCACATTATAACCCTTTGGCCCCATTACAACCTTGAAAAAAGACCTCTTGATTTATGAAGTTGTATGATCTAAATAGTGGAGAATAGGTGGACAAGCAAGCATATGGTAGAACTGTTTTCATGAGATTGATTGAGTGTAAACACTTTACCACTACTTTAAAGAGTGAAAATCATGAGAGTATAGTGAGAAGTTGAGATTAAGTTGAATATGCACTATTTTGATTGAAATATGTTATGTTAATATTGGCTTAACTCATTTATTTACATTCAAGCATGAATTTTTGTGAAATTCTTTGAGCTATTGATTAGTTTATAAGACTTGTTCAAAGATTGTCTCTAATTTATATTGAAAGGATTAGGAGTAAATATTTTTAGTGTATGTAGTTTACTTATATTTTAGTTTTTCAATGTTTGTGGGTATCGTTCTAGCAAACCCTCACGAGACTAAACTCGTCCACTAGGGACACCTAGGGGTTTAAAGGCTTGTGTCACATGCTAAGTGCCACCGTGATTTCCAACGAAAATGGATTAGATTAGATTTTCTTATTTTATTTTTATTGAGTCGTTGCTAGAGACTAGCAACAATCTAAGTGTGGGGGTGTGATAACTCGTATAATTATATAGTTCTTAGTTATGTTTTATTATTGTTTTGTGTCAAATACGAGTTATTATTGCTTAGTCTAATTGTGTTTATGATATTTTATATTTTTATGTAATTTGGTGTTTTTCACGAGTTTCTTTGAGTGATTTCAGATTATTAGGTTAAATCAAGAATTAAGGGCAAATCCAATTCAGTTCCAGTTCCGACACCTTTTGCCATATCAGCTATATCTGGAGTTTCACTGAAGCATTAAGGCTGAAATCTTTACAGTGCATATTTAAGAGGCATATCTATCTTTTTCATGTTTTACACTTCTTGAAACGGAGTCGTTTTCCCTAGCGAAATCGACCATCAAGTTGGCTGATGTGCAATGACGTCTGTGCTGACCTATTTTGGTAGTTTGACCATATCTTCCGCTCCACATGAGCAAATGATCTGATTCCAATGGCTATGGATCTGTAACTGATAGGGGTATATTTTTCTAGAAGACCATTTGATCAGATCGAGCCTCCAACATTGACAAAATCAACCATCAAACTGGCTGATCAGAATTGTCATACAATATGACGAAAATTGTTAGAAAAATGCACCCACCTATTATACCTACCTTTGAAATTTATAAAGCTTGTCTCTTGTCATTTAGCTCTCCAAAATGTGTATAAATAGAGGGCCTTGGATGATTGTAAGAGTATCAATATACATTGGTAGGATATTAGCCATTGTAATAAAATTCTCTAAGTTTTCTTATTCTTTCCTTTCTCTAGTTTTCTTTTTTTTATTTACTTATGCTTCTTACATTTCTTTTCATTTTATTCATATCTAGTATGTGTTGCTAATCATATTGTTGAGGTGATGAGGTGAAGCTTTTGGTAAATCCTAAGGTTAGTCTCTTAAACATGAGCTAAAATGAATCATCATTTATAAACACTAGTATAGATAATATTTTCTTTTGGTTTAAAATCATACTTGCAAAGTAGGGATCTTGATTCATTATTGACAATGAAAATGGCACAGTAAATGCTTGGTTTCATAACCTTGATTTGTTGTAGACATATACCTTGGCATAAGGAATGCTTGGACTCTTTTTGTGAGTTTTGAGGACACCAAATGAACATAATATCATATGCTATGGACGTTGGACAATTTGGACTGAATTGCTAAACCTTCCGATTGGAATCTCCCTTATGTGTGAATTTCAATTGTGTAATAAAACAAGATTAATCTTAGCATAACACCAAGAGTGGATTCTCTAACCTCAACATCTTTTCTTATTGTTTTTATATCTTGTTTAATTTCTTTTATTTTATTTTGTTCTCTAATATCTTGTTTATCTTGTTTTGTTGTTGATTCCCTAATATCTTGTTTACTTTATTTTTCTTATATATTTATAAACTTATACTTACTAATACGCTTCCCTGTGGTTCGACCTCGGACACCCGAGAATTTATTACTTGAACATAACCTGCATTTGGGTTTACAACTCCTAATTGAGTCTCCATCAGTAGCTAAAGAATAAAAGATAAAGGATATTACAAAAGTTCCAAAGATTTTATAGAGTTTAGAGACATAATAAGATTCATACAAAGAAACTTCTCAAAACTCTTTACAAGTACATAATCACGTAGGCCGAATATTCATGTTGGGCCTTTTCTTCATTCTAAACAACTTTCGAACATCTTTTTCTTTTCTTTAACTAGAAGTTCAAGAGATTATTCAATTTTTTTTTTCACATGGGACTGTATTTGGCAATATTCCCTCTATTTTTCTCTTGACTTTTGCCTTTCTCCTTGACCATAATCATTAATCACAAATTGCTACTTACGAATAGGAACTCAAGACAATTACACGGATCAAGACTCCTAAACTAGCATTAGACAATTATCAAGATTTATCTAGTTGGCCATCTAAACAAATCAAAACATCATCATGAACAATTTTAATGGAAGAACATAAGCAACTTTGATAGAAAACAATGATAGATAGATTCTAAAAATTAATTACATAACATGTCTAGGGCTTTGAAATCACCCTTAACCAAATAAAAGTTTAGCCTAGCATAGGCATTGTAAACATAAACATAAAATTAAAGAGAATCTAAGAAGAAAATAAAAGAATGAAAGAAGAAGAAGAAGAATATTAATTATCCAGCCTCTTGCTCTCTCAAAAACAAAGAAACAAAGAAGAAATCAGAATTTGATGCTTGGGGAAGTGTCAATTTCGTATGCCCCCTTGGTCTCTATTTATAGGCAATAGCTAGGGCATCAAACAAGTGAATTTCAGCTCTCTCCCTTCAATAAATGCTGACTTGTGGCTAAAGTTAAGGAAAAGTGGCTGACTTTTGTGTTTTAAGGAAAGATATAAACCTTGGCAGCTAAGTTTGAATAAAGTAGGAAAGTTTTAGTCAAAGCACTCTTTAATGAAGAGAGATTATATTCTTGCAGCCAAAGTAAGTGTAAGGAAGGAAAGTCTTGGCTGATTTAATTCTCCTACTTTGACTAGGATTAGCTTTAAGGAAAGATACTTGCAATTAATGCAATTAATGCAAGTTGTCAGCCACTAATCCTTCTTTGGCAAGGATAAACTTAAATGTCAACTAGGGTATTAAGAAAAAGTTGTCATTTACGGCTAAGGTTTTTTTCTGCCACTAGGGTTTTTAGGGAGATATTCCAATGCCGATTTGGATGACCAATGCTTATCCGATTTAGGGCCATGACCAGCCGTTGGAAAGGTAATCAAGTGATCTTCAAAAGTAAAGAAGGAAGTTTCTTCAAATAAAGAGTCTAACATCATGTTTTCTTAGCAACAAGCTCCGGAGGTCAAATCTGTCTTCTTGCTTTGCACCAAGAATTTGATCTTTTTGACTCCCAACTCTTTTTCCATCTTGTGATTGTGATTTTGTAAGCTCTTTAACATCCTAATTGACATGTTTTGACTTCATCTCCTCCAAAATACCTACAAAGCATAAAAACCTAGTAAAATGTCAAGGAAGTAAGAATCAAAGCACAAAGTATAAAGAAATTAAATAGGAAAATGTTTGAAATTAAGCACTTATCAATATCTCATCGAGGAATGGAGCATATTTTGATAGTTGTTGAATGGCATCCACAAACAAGTTGTTTAAGGTTTCCGGCATGTGTTGTTCATGTTCTTCCTCCTTGAACTTTGCAAATCTACTAGGAAAAGGTGGAGAAGAAACATTAGTAAAAAGTGGAACCTTAAACGTTACCTCAGGTGCCGAAGTACTCTCTTTCGGAATTGAAGCTTCATTATCTTCAATAGTTGAATCCATCTTTAGTTCTTTCTCATCCTCGGGTTCCCTTGGATTTTCTGATTCATCCTCAAGTTGTGTGGCACTAACACTATCCTTTGGATCAATCATCGATTGGGAAGGGAGTGCTTGAGATCTTTGTGCTACTAATTCCACCGTACTACTAGCCAATAGGCTCATTTGCCTTTCCAAACTCTAGATACTTGCCTTTGTTTCCCTTGTTTCCTGTTGAAGTTGCAGAGTATTAATAACAAGAAAATTGACAAGTTCTTCTAAAGAATTACCTGAGTTTTGAGGTGGTGGCTCAAAAAGATCTTGTTGTTGATCCCATGGTTGATTGAAGACAAATTGATTAGTGTAATTAGAATAAGGATCTACTTCTTGATAATCTCCCGAGTAGCCATAATGAGTATGATTCGACCATCCCTTATTGTAAGTGTTTGGGAAAGCATCATACTTGATAACTCGTATAATTATATAGTTTTTAGTTATGTTTTATTATTGTTTTGTGTCAAATACGAGTTATTATTGTTTAGTCTAATTGTGTTTATGATCTTTATGTATTTTGGTGTTTTTCACAAGTTTCTTTGAGTGATTTCAGATTACTAGAATTAAGGGCAAATCCAGTTCAGTTCCAGTTCCGACACATTTTGCCATATCAGCTATATCTCGAGTTTCACTGAAGCAATAAGGCTGAAATTTGTAGCTGTGCAAAGCTAAGAGGCATATCTATCTTTTTCATGTTTTACACTTCTTGAAACGGAGTCGTTTTCCCTAGAGAAATTGACCATCAAGTTGGCTGATGTGCAATGACGTCTGTGCTGACCTGTTTTCGTATTTTGCCCATATCTGCTTATCCACATCAGAAAATGAGCTGATTCCAACGGCTATGGATCCGTAACTGATAGGGTAACATTTTTCTAGAAGACCATGTGATCAGATAAGGCTTGCAAAATTGACAAAATCGACCATCAAGTTGGCTGATCAAAATCGTCATGTATGACGAAAATTGTTAGAAAATGCACCCACCTATTATACCTACCTTTGAAATTTGTAAAGCTTGTCTCTTGTCATTTAGCCCTCCAAAATGTGTATAAATAGAGGGCCTTGGGTGATTGTAAGGGATCATATTGTACATAGGTAGGATATTAGCCATTGTAATAAAATTCTCTAAGTTTTCTTCTTCTTTCTTTTCTCTAGTTTTCTTTTTCTTTAGAAAGAGCAAGAGGTTGGATAATTAATATTCTTCTTCTTCTTCTTTCTTTCTTTTATTTTCTTCTTAGATTCTCTTTAATTTTATGTTTATGTTTACAATGCCTATGCTAGGCTAAACTTCTATTTGGTTAAGGGTGATTTCAAAGCCCTAGACATGTTTTGTGATTAATTTTCAGATTCTATCTATCATTAATTTTCTATCAAAGTTGCTTATGTTCTTCTACAAGAATTGTTCATGATGTTGTCTTGATTTATTTAGGTGTACAACTAGATAGATCTTGATAATTATCTATTGCTAGTTTAGGAGTCTTGATCCGTGTAATTGTCTTGATTTCCTATTCATAAGTGGCAATTTGTGATTAATGATTATGGTCAAGTTTTCAATAATTGCAAAGTGGAACATAACCTAAGTTGAACAATCCGAGCTTATGTGTTTGTTGCTTAGATCAACCTATCTTTCTCATCATAAAGCTGCCATTAAATTGAATTTAGAGAGCTTATTCTAGGTTGTTTAATGGTTAGAGATTAAATAGAGAGCTTGTTCTATTTAACGACAAACTAAGGAAAGATTGGGGTAACAGAGCTTGTTGTTATCTACGGTTGTTAACTTTGATAGTTGGTTGATATTGATAGATCTGAAATTGATTCTTAATGATGTCTAGTGGTGGAGAATGAAACCTTAACCATATTTTTCATATTTGATTCTTCTTACTTACTTGTTTTCTTACTTTTAGTTTGCTTATTTTTTATATTTATTTTTATTGGCTGGTTATACCGCCTAATTTGTATATTAACTTTGTTTTATTTTTATTGGCTGGTTATACCGCCTAATTTAGTATATATATTTTTATTGGCTGGTTATACCGCCTAATTTAGTATATATATTTTTATTGGCTGGTTATACCGCCTTGCATCTTATTCTTATTATTTACTTAGTTTAAATCTGGCTTCGAAAACCCCTTTTCTTTTATTGTTCTTGAATTTAAGTTTTAAACTATTAACTTATAAACTAAAACCCAATCCCTGAGGACTCGACCCTTGCTAACTACTATACTTACAATTTATCTTTTTAGTGCAAGGTTAAATAAGATACACTCTTTTGGGTGCATCAAATTTTTGGCGCCGTTGCCGGGGATTGTTTCTTTAGTTTATTTGTTACTTGGTTTATTCTTATTTTCAGTTCTAATTAGTTCTATTTTCTTGTACATACAAGTTTTTCTTATCAAATTTTGAAAAAAAAAAATAAAAAAATAAAAAAAACGATGGAATTGAGCAATCTAACAATTGAAGAGTTGGTGGCATACATGAACATGGAGAATCAACAAGCCAAGCTCACCTCCCCAGTTCAACAATTGGCCATGGGAGGATGTCAAGGCCATCAAGTGTTCCAAGACCAACAGTTTGATCATTACTCAAACACTTACCATGAGGGATGGTGGGATCATACTAATTATGGCTACTCAGAAAATTACCAAGAAGTAGATCCTTATGCCAATTACACTCATCCATCTAGCTTCAATCAATCATGGTCTCAAGAACCAGATCTTCTTCAACCACCACATATGACTCAAAACTCAGGTACTTCTTTAGAAGATCTTGTCGATTCTCTTGTTACTAATACTTTGCAATTTCAACAGGAAACAAGGGCAAGCATCCAGAGTTTGGAAAAGCAAATGAGCCAATTGGCTAGTAGTATGGTGGTATGGGTAGCACAAAGATCTGAAGAACTCCCTGCCCAAACGATGATTAACCTAAAGGAGAATGCTACTATTGTGACCTTGAGGAATGAGGAACAAGATGAGGATGAGACAAAATTAGAGATGAATTCTATTCTTGAGGATAATGAAGCCAATGATCTTTGTATTTCGGCACCTGAGGTAACGTTTGAGATTCCAATTTTTACTAATGTTTCTTCTCCACCTTTTCCTAGTAGATTCGCAAAGTTCAAGGAGGATGAACATGAACAAGACACGCTGGAAACCTTAAACAATTTGTTTGTGGATGTCATTCAACAAGTACCAAAAGATGCACCATTCCTCGATGAGATATGCACCACCAAGGATGATGGAATAATACTTGTAATGGAGAATGCATCCACTGTTGTGCAAAGAAAGCTACCTCTCAAACGCATAAATTTGGGAAATTTCATGTATGAGCCTGACAAGCGTAAAAAGCCAAGAAGGGGTGTTGGTTAGATTCAAAACACTAACTCAAGTGTTAATTGGGAAGGCAGCCCAATTAAAGATGAAATTGCCAACCTTCCATATTCAGATTTGCTTTCTCTTTCTTTTCCTTTTTCTTTTATTATTTTTATTGTTTTTATTTTTATTTCTTATGTTTCTTTGTTAATTGTGTTTACTGTTTTTAAGTTCATTTAGGCTGCATAAGTTTCTTTTGTTTAATAGTTCTTTTCTCTTACATATAATTCTTGCATTGGGGGATAATAGCATTACATTAATGACAATGTAAGAATTATGTGTGGGGGGAAGAATTTATGATTTTATTTAGAGTGTTTTGTTTTTGAGTCTTTTTATGTTGTTTTTCTTTCTGATCCTTGTTTTGAAAATAACTAGATGTAAATATAATTTTTATTTTTTTTTTAACCCCGGTTAAATGGCGGATAACGGTACTCCGTGATTATTTAAATCGGTTCCATCAGCTACCCACAAAACTGATATTGTATATAAATTTCTCTTCCAATTTCACTTTCAATTTTTTTTCATTCTTTTTTTTTTCAGGATGGATGATATTCTCACAAGATTGCAGAAACGATTTCCTCCTTTTCCTCGAAATATTTTACTGAAGCTTTACCAAGTTCGATTTGAAAGATTAAGAATGCTTATGCACAAAGGGATTCCTGGAGACATACGTTGGATAATTGAAGCCAAGGTACGTGAAGATGAATATCTTCCTGTTTTGCATTTACCAGGTACAGGTAGAAGCACTTTTGCAAAGAAGCGACGAGCAAAGCGCATGAGTTCAAATTGCCACAAATGTGCACGATGGACGTGTAACGGTAAATGTCGTTCTATTGGGATTCCGTCCTCTAATCGAGATGATAAAATTGAATTCATTAAGGATGGACTGAGTAAGGAGAATTTGGGTAATATCCAACTTTCTCTTGAGACGCATCCTAGTGGAGACGTACAAAGAGAAATTCTTGATTTATGGCCGCAATTCCAAAGGGAATGGCAACATCTTGGGAATCTGATGTTAAAAGACCCTGTTTGCCAGCTTGTAAGAAAACTGGATGGGAAGCATATCCTCGACTCATAGAAGGCGTTTAAGCCGTTTCTGGACGTAAAACCAGAGGAAGATGTGAGCCACAATCACAACTACAATAAATGACTTCTCAGTTTTTGGTTTGATTTGCAATAACTTTATTTCGGTTTAATTTACGTGTTATTCGATTTGTGTAATTATTCTCATTTTTTTTATTTGTCTTTTACGATTGATTTTTCTTCTCTTTTTTATTTTCTTCCTGAAATCACGCAAAAATCTTTTGTTAGGTTAACATTTTCTTCTGACAGGTCAAATACACTTTCGGCGACATTATTACTCTTGACTTTTACGGTTGATTTTTCTTCTCTTTTTGATTTTCTTCCTGAAATCACGCAAAAATTTTTTGTTAGGTTAATATTTTCTTCTGACAGGTCAGATACACTTTCGGCGACATTATTACTCTTGTCTGATTCACTACTCAGTCCTTTATATATTACACCATGTACTCATTCTCTTTCAGGCACTCGAAGAAAAAAAAAATGGAAAGTACTTCGTCCCAGCGCATTAAAAAAATTTGTGTCTTTGGAGGTGCTTATCCAGGGAAAAATAACATATTCGCTGATGAAGCCATAAGAGTTGGAGTAATACTTGCCCAACAAAAGATCCACTTGATTTATGGAGGCGGTAGTACGGGTTTAATGGGAGCAGTCGCTACAGCAGCACACGCCGGAGGAAGTCCAGTTCTAGGAATCGTTCCAAAACTATTCACAAGTTTTTGTGGACCTACCGTGGGTAAGGAAATACAAGTCTGGAGTATCCCTGAACGGATAACAATCATGTACCATTCTGCCGATGCATTCATTGCTTTACCAGGAGGTCTGGGTACATTGGAAGAAATAGCTTGCGTGGCTTCTTGGTCATCTTTGGTCACAAATAAGAAACCCATTGGTTTGCTTAATATTAATGGTTATTTTAGTAATTTGCTTTCATATTTAGATAATGCTGTGGAAAATGGATTCATGTTTTCAGAGGCAAGGAGAACCATAATTTCTGCTACAACCATTGAAGATTTACTCAAAAAGCTCCAAGCTTATGAGTGTTTATCTGCTACGGTTGTTTCGCAAACGCTCGGAAAAAGAAAAAGAGATATGGACGAGCAAGGAGTGGATTGCACTTTGTCTTTGTGACATTATCTAACATTTTGCTTGTTGTGTCTCAGTTATAATAAGTGGTTAGCAACCTCTGCAGGTAATATCTCCTAAATTCTACCTTTAAAATTTGACATTGGGGACAATGTCATATTTTAGTAGGGGGTAAGGGACATATTTTGCTAATTTAAAAAAAAAAAAATTTGTTGTGTTTTAAGCCATTTAGAAGTATTCATTCTGAACAAGGTCTGAGTAAGGGAGACTTGAGACACACCTTGTCAGTTTGATTTTAATCTTTTTATGTTTACTTGTTAATTTTTGTTTAGTATTTTAAGATTATTTAGGTTGCATGAGTTTGTTTTGTTTTGAGTCTTAGCTGTTCCTATTCTTATGTTATTAGTTTTTTTCTCTTACACATAATTCTTTCATTTGGGTTAATAGACTTACATTGAGGACAATGTAAGAATTAAGTGTGGGGGGAATGATTTAGGATTTCTTTTATTTTGTCTATTTTTTTTTTAGTCTTTATTATTATTATTATTAGTTTTTTTTTTTTGAGTTTTAGTTCCTTTTTAATACAATGATGAGATATGAATTGCATAAGTCTAAAACAGATTTATTAGTGAGAAGATTTTCATGAGAATTGAGCTTGATGTCAATTTTTTTTTATGAGCCAATGTTAATATGATATGTTGATTGAGAAAGAAGCATGTTTAGACTTAATCTGACTTGTATAATCATCCTTGTGAGTTTTTGAGCCTATAATGATTGATGCATTATACAAATCAATCTAATTTCTTTCTTGAGTACTCTTATGATTACATGATTCTCTAGAACTTGCTTTGAACCGTTTGAGACTATATTGATACATGTGACAACATGAATATGATAGAGGCATTAGGATTATAACCAGAGCCAAACAGCCATCCATTATTAATGTTCTAAGAGAACATCCCCACTAGTGAGCCAATTTGAGCCTACATTAAATATGCTGTTTTATTGGTAACCACAACTTACACCTAGCCTAAATATACTTATATCCTTACCCTTGTTCTAAAGATGGATTATATATTTTGAGACATATTGCAAAAAACAAGGGATATTTTTAGTTGAAAATTTGGGTTAGAAACAAGAAATAAGTGTGGGGGGAAAAGAAAAGAAAAGTCAAGAGAAAAAGAAATGGAATACTGGCAAATACATTCCTAAGTAAAAAAATATGAATCATCTCTTGAATTTGTGGAAAAAGAAAAAGATGTTACAAAGTTGTTTAGAATGAAGAAAAGGCCCAACATGAATATTCGGCCTAGGTGACTATGTACTTGTAAAGAGTTTTGAGAAGTTTCTTTGTATGATCTTATTATGTCTCTAAACTTTATGAACTCTTTGGAGCCTTTGTGATATCTTTATCCTTTTGTTATTCAACCACATTACAAACCCCTTGGCCCCATTGCAACCTTGATTAAAGACCTCTTGATTCATGAAGTTGTATGATCTAAATAGTGGAGAATAGGTGGACAAGCAAGAATATGGTAGAACGGTTTTCATGAGATTGATTGAGTGTAAACACTTCACCACTACTTTAAAGAGTGAAAATCATGAGGGTATATCATGTGAGAAGTTGAGATTAAATTTGAACATGCACTATTTTGATTGAGATATGTTATGTTAATATTGGCTTAACTCAAACAATTTACATTCAAGCATGAATTTTTGTGAAATTCTTTAAGCTATTGATTAGTTTATAAGACTTGTTCAAAGATTGTCTCTAATTTGTATTGAAAGGATTAGGAATAAATATTTTTAGTATATGTAGTTTATTTATATTTTAGTTTTTCAATGTTTGTGGGTATCGTTCTAGTAAACCCTCACGAGACTAAACTCGTCCACTAGGGACACCTAGGGGTTTAAAGGCTTGTGTCACATGCTAAGTGCCACCGTGATTTCCTACGAAAGTGGATTAGATTAGATTTTCTTATTTTATTTTTATTGAGTCGTTGCTAGGGACTAGCAACAATCTAAGTGTGGGGGTGTGATAACTCGTATAATTATATAGTTTTTAGTTATGTTTTATTATTGTTTTGTGTCAAATACGAGTTATTATTGTTTAGTCTAATTGTGTTTATGATCTTTATGTATTTTGGTGTTTTTCACAAGTTTCTTTGAGTGATTTCAGATTACTAGAATTAAGGGCAAATCCAGTTCAGTTCCAGTTCCGACACATTTTTCCATATCAGCTATATCTCGAGTTTCACTGAAGCAATAAGGCTGAAATTTGTAGCTGTGCAAAGCTAAGAGGCATATCTATCTTTTTCATGTTTTACACTTCTTGAAACGGAGTCGTTTTCCCTAGATAAATTGACCATCAAGTTGGCTGATGTGCAATGACGTCTGTGCTGACCTGTTTTCGTATTTTGCCCATATCTGCTTATCCACATCAGCAAATGAGCTGATTCCAACGGCTATGGATCCGTAACTGATAGGGTAACATTTTTCTAGAAGACCATGTGATCAGATAAGGCTTGCAAAATTGACAAAATCGACCATCAAGTTGGCTGATCAAAATCGTCATGTATGACGAAAATTGTTAGAAAATGCACCCACCTATTATACCTACCTTTGAAATTTGTAAAGCTTGTCTCTTGTCATTTAGCCCTCCAAAATGTGTATAAATAGAGGGCCTTGGGTGATTGTAAGGGATCATATTGTACATAGGTAGGATATTAGCCATTGTAATAAAATTCTCTAAGTTTTCTTCTTCTTTCTTTTCTCTAGTTTTCTTTTTATTTAGAAAGAGCAAGAGGTTGGATAATTAATATTCTTCTTCTTCTTCTTTCTTTCTTTTATTTTCTTCTTAGATTCTCTTTAATTTTATGTTTATGTTTACAATGCCTATGCTAGGCTAAACTTCTATTTGGTTAAGGGTGATTTCAAAGCCCTAGACATGTTTTGTGATTAATTTTCAGATTCTATCTATCATTAATTTTCTATCAAAGTTGCTTATGTTCTTCTACAAGAATTGTTCATGATGTTGTCTTGATTTATTTAGGTGTACAACTAGATAGATCTTGATAATTATCTATTGCTAGTTTAGGAGTCTTGATCCGTGTAATTGTCTTGATTTCCTATTCATAAGTGGCAATTTGTGATTAATGATTATGGTCAAGTTTTCAATAATTGCAAAGTGGAACATAACCTAAGTTGAACAATCCGAGCTTATGTGTTTGTTGCTTAGATCAACCTATCTTTCTCATCATAAAGCTGCCATTAAATTGAATTTAGAGAGCTTATTCTAGGTTGTTTAATGGTTAGAGATTAAATAGAGAGCTTGTTCTATTTAACGACAAACTAAGGAAAGATTGGGGTAACAGAGCTTGTTGTTATCTACGGTTGTTAACTTTGATAGTTGGTTGATATTGATAGATCTGAAATTGATTCTTAATGATGTCTAGTGGTGGAGAATGAAACCTTAACCATATTTTTCATATTTGATTCTTCTTACTTACTTGTTTTCTTACTTTTAGTTTGCTTATTTTTTATATTTATTTTTATTGGCTGGTTATACCGCCTAATTTGTATATTAACTTTGTTTTATTTTTATTGGCTGGTTATACCGCCTAATTTAGTATATATATTTTTATTGGCTGGTTATACCGCCTAATTTAGTATATATATTTTTATTGGCTGGTTATACCGCCTTGCATCTTATTCTTATTATTTACTTAGTTTAAATCTGGCTTCGAAAACCCCTTTTCTTTTATTGTTCTTGAATTTAAGTTTTAAACTATTAACTTATAAACTAAAACCCAATCCCTGAGGACTCGACCCTTGCTAACTACTATACTTACAATTTATCTTTTTAGTGCAAGGTTAAATAAGATACACTCTTTTGGGTGCATCAATACTGTTGTCCTTGGAACCCTTGATGGCTTTGGTATTCTCCCACATCATAGGCTGCTTCAAAATTATCTTTTTGGTAGTATGGGCACCAATTGGTTGGATGATCCATCATGAAGCACACTTCACACTGCTTTGATTGTTGAATCTTACTTATGGCCACTTGTTGAACTATGGAGATGAGATTGTCTAGTTGGTTCTGAAGGTTCTGAAGTTTTGATGTAGCACCTGCCATCTCTTCTTGCTTGAAATTTGAAAACAAAAACCTGTATGTACAAGAAAAATAAAATTAATTACAACTGAAAATAAGAATAAACCAATAAACTAAATAAAGCAATCCCCAGCAACGACGCCAAAAACTTGATGCACTCAAAAGAGTGTATCTTATTTAACCTTGCACTAAAAAGAATCAATTGTAAAGTATAGTGATTAGCAAGGGTCGAGTCCTCAGGGATTGGGTTTTAGTTTATAAGTTGATAGTTTAAAACTTAAAAACAAGTAAACAAAAGTATAGGGGATTTTGAAATCAGACTTAAACTAAAGTTAACAATAAGAATGAGAAAACAAGTAATTAAGAAGAATCAAATAAGAAAAATATGGTTAAGGTTTCATTCTCCACCACTAGACATCATTAAGAATCAATTTCATACCTATCAACATTAATTAGCTATCAAAGTTAACAACCATAGATAACAACAAGCTCTGTTACCCCAATCTTTCCTTAGTTCGTCGTTAAATAGAACAAGCTCTCTATTTAATCTCTAACTATCAAACAACCTAGAATAAGCTCTCTAAGTTCAATTTAATAGCAGCTTTATGATGAGAAAGATAGGTTGATCTAAGCAACAAACACATAAGCTCGGATTGTTCAACTTAGGTTATGTTCCACTTTGCAATTATTGAAAACTTGACCATAATCATTAATCACAAATTGCTACTTATGAATAGGAAATCAAGACAATTACACGGATCAAGACTCCTAAACCCTAAACCCTAAACCAGAAATTGATATTTTTGACTCCCAAGTCTTATTCCATCTTGTGATTACGATTTTGTAAGCTCTTTACCATCATTATTGACATCTTTTGACTTCATTCTCCTTATTGTACCTAAAATTCAAAAACATATTATAAGTAAACAAGATAAAGATCGAAAACATAACAAAAACTAAAGGTAGAAAGGCATAAAATGAATATTTTATGAGCTTATCAGTAGAAAGGCATAAAATGTATATTTTCTGAGCTTATCAGTGCCGTTGCCGGGGATTGCTTTCTTTAGTTTATTCGTTTATTGGTTTATTCTTATTTTCTGTTCTAATTATTTACTTTCTTATTATTATTTTTTTTTGTTTATTAGTGAATGTTACAAGCTCCCGAAGAAGACTGAAGACTTAGGAGAATTCGGGAATTTATAACTTCTTACCAACAACCAATCGAGGAGTTGAACCAAAACATCCAAGAGGAGCAAGGAGAGATGGCAGCAGCTGACAACCGAACTCTCAAGGAGCTAGCCGCTCCAGAATTGGATCAACAACCATTATGCATTCAATATGCTAATCTTGAGGTAGCTTTTGAATTAAAATCAGGTTTGATTCATCTTCTCCCAACTTTTCATGGTTTTGCAGGAGAGGATCCAAATAAGCACCTCAAGGAATTCCATGTAGTTTGCTCAAGCATGAGACCAACAGGAGTCACGGAAGAGCAAGTTAAGTTGAGAGCCTTCCCATTCTCTCTAGCTGATTCAGCAAAGGAATGGCTCTACTATCTACCATCCGGGACCATCACTACATGGAATGATATGAAGAAAGCATTCTTGGAAAGATATTTCCCAGCATCTAAGGCTGCCAATATTAGAAAAGAGATATGTGGGATTCGGCAATACAACGGAGAATCCTTATATGAATATTGGGAGAGGTTCAAGAAACTTTGTGCATCATGTCCACACCATCAGATAAGTGAACAACTTTTCATCTAATACTTCTATGAAGGTCTCATGCCCATGGAGAGAAGTATGATAGATGCCGCTAGTGGGGGAGCTCTAGATGATAAGACTCCCGGGGCTGCTAGAACTCTAATCTCCAACATGGCAGCCAATTCTCAACAATTCTCAATGAGACAAGATCCACCACCACAACCCAAGAGAGTTAATGAGGTAAGTATATCATCCCTTGAACAAAAATTTGATAAACTGACTTCTCTTGTTCAACAATTGGTTATAGGTAATATACAGCAAATAAAGGCTTGTGGCATATGTTCAAACATGGGGCACCAAACTGATATGTGTCCAACACTTCAAGAAGACACCAATGAACATATGAATGTGATGCACCCAAAAGAGTGTATCTTATTTAACCTTGCACTAAAAAGATCAATTGTAAGTATAGTAGTTAGCAAGGGTCGAGTCCTCAGGGATTGGGTTTTAGTTTATAAGTTAATAGTTTATAACTTACGTTCAAAGAAAACAATAAAAGAAAAGGGGTTTTTGAAGCCAGATTTAAACTAAAGTAAATAATAAGAATAAGATGCAAGGCGGTATAACCAGCCAATAAAAATATATATACTAAATTAGGCGGTATAACCAGCCAATAAAAATATATATACTAAATTAGGCGGTATAACCAGCCAATAAAAATAAAACAAAGTTAATATACAAATTAGGCGGTATAACCAGCCAATAAAAATAAATATAAAAAATAAGCAAACTAAAAGTAAGAAAACAAGTAAGTAAGAAGAATCAAATATGAAAAATATGGTTAAGGTTTCATTCTCCACCACTAGACATCATTAAGAATCAATTTCAGATCTATCAATATCAACCAACTATCAAAGTTAACAACCGTAGATAACAACAAGCTCTGTTACCCCAATCTTTCCTTAGTTTGTCGTTAAATAGAACAAGCTCTCTATTTAATCTCTAACCATTAAACAACCTAGAATAAGCTCTCTAAATTCAATTTAATGGCAGCTTTATGATGAGAAAGATAGGTTGATCTAAGCAACAAACACATAAGCTCGGATTGTTCAACTTAGGTTATGTTCCACTTTGCAATTATTGAAAACTTGACCATAATCATTAATCACAAATTGCCACTTATGAATAGGAAATCAAGACAATTACACGGATCAAGACTCCTAAACTAGCAATAGATAATTATCAAGATCTATCTAGTTGTACACCTAAATAAATCTAGACAACATCATGAACAATTCTTGTAGAAGAACATAAGCAACTTTGATAGAAAATTAATGATAGATAGAATCTGAAAATCAATCACAAAACATGTCTAGGGCTTTGAAATCACCCTTAACCAAATAGAAGTTTAGCCTAGCATAGGCATTATAAACATAAACATAAAATTAAAGAAAATCTAAGAAGAAAATAAAAGAAAGAAAGAAGAAGAGGAAGAATATTAATTATCCAACCTCTTGCTCTCTCTAAAGAAAAAGAAAACTAGACAAAAGAAAGAAGAAGAAAACTTAGAGAATTTTATTAAAATGGCTAATATCCTACCTATGTACAATATGATCCTCTACAATCATCCAAGGCCCTCTATTTATACACATTTTGGAAGGCTAAATGACAAGAGACAAGCTTTACAAATGTCAAAGGTAGGTATAATAGGTGGGTGAATTTTTCTAACAATTTTCGTCATATTGTATGACAATTTTGATCAGCCAACTTGATGGTCGATTTCGTCAATGTTGGAGGCCTGATCTGATCACATGGTCTTCTAGAAAAAGGTTACCCTATCAGTTACGGATCCATAGCCGTTGGAATCAGCTCATTTTCTGATGTGGATAAGCAGATATGGGCAAAATACGAAAACATGTCAGCACAGACGTCATTGCACATCAGCCAACTTGATGGTCGATTTCGTCAATATTAGAGGCCTGATCTGATCATATGGTCTTCTAGACAAATGTTCCCGTATCAGTTACGGATCCATAGCCATTGGAATCAGCTCATTTGCTGATGTGGATAAGCAGATATGGGCAAAATACGAAAACAGGTCAGCACAGACGTCATTGCACATCAGCCAACTTGATGGTCGATTTCGCTAGGGAAAACGACTCCGTTTCAAGAAGTATAAAACATGAAAAAGATAGATATGCCTCTTAGCTTTGCACGGCTACAAAGTTCAGCCTTATTGCTTCAGTGAAACTCCAGATATAGCTGATATGGCAAAATGTGTCGGAACTGGAACTGAACTGGATTTGCCCTTAATTCTAGTAATCTGAAATCACTCAAAGAAACTTGTGAAAAACACCAAATTACATAAAAATATAAAAGATCATAAACACAATTAGACTAAACAATAATAACTCGTATTTGACACAAAACAATAATAAAACATAACTAAAAACTATATAATTATACGAGTTATCACACCCCCACACTTAGATTGTTGCTAGTCCCTAGCAACGACTCAATAAAAATAAAATAAGAAAATCTAATCTAATCCACTTTCGTAGGAAATCACGGTGGCACTTAGCATGTGACACAAGCCTTTAAACCCCTAGGTGTCCCTAGTGGACGAGTTTAGTCTCGTGAGGGTTTACTAGAACGATACCCACAAACATTGAAAAACTAAAATATAAATAAACTACATATACTAAAAATATTTACTCCTATTCCTTTCAATATAAATTAGAGACAATCTTTGAACAAGTCTTATAAACTAATCAATAGCTTAAAGAATTTCACAAAAAATCATGCTTGAATGTAAATTGTTTGAGTTAAGCCAATATTAACATAACATATTTCAATCAAAATAGTGCACATTCAAACTTAATCTCAACTTCTCACATGGGATACTCTCATGATTTTCACTCTTTAAAGTAGTGGTAAAGTGTTTACACTCAATCAATCTCATGAAAATAGTTCTACCATATGCTTGCTTGTCTACCTATTCTCCACTAAAAGATCATGCAACTTCATAAATCAAGAGGTCTTTAATCAAGGTTGTAATGGGGCCAAGAGGTAATAATGTGGTTAAAGAATAAAAAGGAAAAGATATCACAAACATTCCAAAGACTTCATAGAATTTAGAGACAAAATAAGATTTTGCAAATAAAACTTTCTCAATATTCTTTAGAAGTACATAATCACATAGGCTGAATATTTCATGTTGAGCCTTTACTTCATTCTAACCAACTTTCGAACATCTTTTTCTTTTCTTTAACTAGAAGTTCAAGAGATTATTCAAAAAAAATTTTTTTTTTTTCACATGGGAATGTATTTGGCAATATTCCCTCTATTTTTCTCTTCACTTTTGCCTTTCTCCTCCCCCACACTTATCTTTTGTTCTAACCCAAATTTTCAAAAAATATCCCTTGTTTTTGCAATATGTCTCAAACATTCAAGTCCATCTTTAGAACAAGGGTAAAGATATAAATGTGTTTAGGCTAGGTGTAAGATGTGGTTACCAAATAAATAGCTTATTCAATGTAGGCTCAAATTGGTTCACTGGAGGGATGTTCTCTTGGAACATCAATAAGGGATGGCTGTTTGGCCCTAGTTAAAAAGTCCTAATGCCTCTATCATATTCATGTTGTTACATGCATCAATATAGTCTCAAAATGGTTTAAAGCAAGTTCTAGAGAATCATGTAATCATAAGAGCACTCAAGAAAGAAATTAGATTGATTTGTATAATGCATCAATCATTATAGGCTCAAAAACTCACAAGGATGATTATACAAGTCAGATTAAGTCTAAACATGCTTCTTTCTCAATCAACATATCATATTAACATTGGCTCATAAAAAGATTGATATCAAGTTCAATTCTCATGAAAATCTTCTCACTAATAAATCTGTTTTAGACTTATGCAATTCATATCTCATCATTGTATTAAAAAGGAACTAAAACACACTAAAAATAATAATAATAAAGACTCATAAAAAATATAGTAGACAAAAATAAAAGAAATCCTAAATCATTCCCCCCACACTTAATTCTTACGTTGTCCTCAATGTAAGTCTATTAACCCAAATGAAAGAATCATGTGTAAGAGAAAAGAACTAATAACATAAGAATAGGAACAACTAAGACTCAAAACAAAACAAACTCATGCAACCTAAATAATCCTAAAATACTAAACAAAAATTAACAAGTAAACATAAAAAATAAAAATAAAAACAATAAAAATAAAAATAATAAAAGAAAAGAAAAAGGAAAAGAAAGAGAAAGCAAATCTGAATATGGAAGGTTGGCAATTTCTTCTTTAATTGGGTTGCCTTCCCAATTAACACTTGAGTTAATGTTTTGAACCTAACCAACACCCCTTCTTGGCTTTTTAGGCTTGTCAGGCTCATACATGAAATTTTCCAAATTAATGCGTTTGAGAGGAAGCTTTCTTTGCACAACAGTGGATGCATTCTCCATTACAAGTATTATTCCATCATCCTTTGTGGTGCATATCTCATCGAGGAATGGAGCATATTTTGATACTTGATGAATGGCATCCACAAACAAGTTGTTTAAGGTTTCTGGCATGTGTTGTTCATGTTCTTCCTCCATGAACTTTGCAAATCTACTAGGAAAAGGTGGAGAAGAAACATTAGTAAAAAGTGGAACCTTAAACGTTACCTCAGGTGCCGAAATACTCTTATTTGGATTTGTGGCTTCATTATCCTCAAGAATAGAATCCATCTCTAATTTTGTCTCATCCTCATCTTGTTCCTCATTCCTCAAGGTCACAATCGTAGCATTCTCCTTTGGGTTAATCATCGTTTGGGCAGGGAGTTCTTCAGATCTTTGTGCTACCCATCCCACCATACTACTAGTCAATTGGATCATTTGCTTTTCCAAACTCTGGATGCTTGCCCTTGTTTCCTGTTGAAATTGCAATGTATCAGTAACAAGAGAATAGACAAGATCTTCTAAAGAAGTACCTGAGTTTTGAGTCATATGTGGTGGTTGAAAAAGATCTGGTTCTTGGGACCATGATTGATTGAAGCTAGATGGATGAGTGTAATTGGCATAAGGATCTACTTCTTGGTAATTTTCCGAATAGCCATAAGTAGTATGATCCCACCATCCCTCATGGTAAGTGTTTGAGTAATGATCATACTGTTGGTCTTGGAACACTTGATGGCCTTGACATCCTCCCATGGCCAATTGTTGAACTAGGGAAGTGAGATTGGCTTGTTGATTCTCCATGTTCATGTATGCCACCAACTCTTCAAGTGTTAGATTGCTCAACTCCATCGTTTTTTTTTTTTTTTTTTTTTCAAAATTTGATAAGAAAAACTTGTATGTACAAGAAAATAAAACTAATTAGAACTGAAAATAAGAATAAACCAAGTAACAAATAGACTAAAGAAAACAATCCCCGGCAACGGCGCCAAAAATTTGATGCACCCAAAAGAGTGTATCTTATTTAACCTTGCACTAAAAAGATCAATTGTAAGTATAGTAGTTAGCAAGGGTCGAGTCCTCAGGGATTGGGTTTTAGTTTATAAGTTAATAGTTTATAACTTACGTTCAAAGAAAACAATAAAAGAAAAGGGGTTTTTGAAGCCAGATTTAAACTAAAGTAAATAATAAGAATAAGATGCAAGGCGGTATAACCAGCCAATAAAAATATATATACTAAATTAGGCGGTATAACCAGCCAATAAAAATATATATACTAAATTAGGCGGTATAACCAGCCAATAAAAATAAAACAAAGTTAATATACAAATTAGGCGGTATAACCAGCCAATAAAAATAAATATAAAAAATAAGCAAACTAAAAGTAAGAAAACAAATAAGTAAGAAGAATCAAATATGAAAAATATGGTTAAGGTTTCATTCTCCACCACTAGACATCATTAAGAATCAATTTCAGATCTATCAATATCAACCAACTATCAAAGTTAACAACCGTAGATAACAACAAGCTCTGTTATCCCAATCTTTCCTTAGTTTGTCGTTAAATAGAACAAGCTCTCTATTTAATCTCTAACCATCAAACAACCTAGAATAAGCTCTCTAGATTCAATTTAATGGCAGCTTTATGATGAGAAAGATAGGTTGATCTAAGCAACAAACACATAAGCTCGGATTGTTCAACTTAGGTTATGTTCCACTTTGCAATTATTGAAAACTTGACCATAATCATTAATCACAAATTGCCACTTATGAATAGGAAATCAAGACAATTACACGGATCAAGACTCCTAAACTAGCAATAGATAATTATCAAGATCTATCTAGTTGTACACCTAAACAAATCAAGACAACATCATGAACAATTCTTGTAGAAGAACATAAGCAACTTTGATAGAAAATTAATGATAGATAGAATCTGAAAATCAATCACAAAACATGTCTAGGGCTTTGAAATCACCCTTAACCAAATAGAAGTTTAGCCTAGCATAGGCATTATAAACATAAACATAAAATTAAAGAAAATCTAAGAAGAAAATAAAAGAAAGAAAGAAGAAGAGGAAGAATATTAATTATCCAACCTCTTGCTCTCTCTAAAGAAAAAGAAAACTAGAGAAAAGAAAGAAAACTAGAGAAAAGAAAGAAGAAGAAAACTTAGAGAATTTTATTAAAATGGCTAATATCCTACCTATGTACAATATGATCCTCTACAATCATCCAAGGCCCTCTATTTATACACATTTTGGAAGGCTAAATGACAAGAGACAAGCTTTACAAATTTCAAAGGTAGGTATAATAGGTGGGTGAATTTTTCTAACAATTTTCGTCATATTGTATGACAATTTTGATCAGCCAACTTGATGGTCGATTTCGTCAATGTTGGAGGCCTGATCTGATCACATGGTCTTCTAGAAAAAGGTTCCCCTATCAGTTACGGATCCATAGCCGTTGGAATCAGCTCATTTGCTGATGTGGATAAGCAGATATGGGCAAAATACGAAAACATGTCAGCACAGACGTCATTGCACATCAGCCAACTTGATGGTCGATTTCGTCAATATTAGAGGCCTGATCTGATCATATGGTCTTCTAGACAAAGGTTCCCATATCAGTTATGGATCCATAGCCATTGGAATCAGCTCCTTTTCTGATGTGGATAAGCAGATATGGGCAAAATACGAAAACAGGTCAGCACAGACGTCATTGCACATCAGCCAACTTGATGGTCGATTTCGCTAGGGAAAACGACACCGTTTCAAGAAGTATAAAACATGAAAAAGATATATATGCCTCTTAGCTTTGCACGGCTACAAATTGCAGCCTTATTGCTTCAGTGAAACTCCAGATATAGCTGATATGGCAAAATGTGTCGGAACTGGAACTGAACTGGATTTGCCCTTAATTCTAGTAATCTGAAATCACTCAAAGAAACTTGTGAAAAACACCAAATTACATAAAAATATAAAAGATCATAAACACAATTAGACTAAACAATAATAACTCGTATTTGACACAAAACAATAATAAAACATAACTAAAAACTATATAATTATACGAGTTATCACACCCCCACACTTAGATTGTTGCTAGTCCCTAGCAACGACTCAATAAAAATAAAATAAGAAAATCTAATCTAATCCACTTTCGTAGAAAATCACGGTGGCACTTAGCATGTGACACAAGCCTTTAAACCCCTAGGTGTCCCTAGTGGACGAGTTTAGTCTCGTGAGGGTTTACTAGAACGATACCCACAAACATTGAAAAATTAAAATATAAATAAACTACATATAAATAAACTACATATACTAAAAATATTTACTCCTAATCCTTTCAATACAAATTAGAGACAATATTTGAACAAGTCTTATAAACTAATCAATAGCTTAAAAAATTTCACAAAAAATCATGCTTGAATGTAAATTGTTTGAGTTAAGCCAATATTAGCATAACATATCTCAATCAAAATAGTGCATGTTCAAATTTAATCTCAACTTCTCACATGGGATACTCTCTTGATTTTCACTCTTTAAAGTAGTGGTAAAGTGTTTACACTCAATCAATCTCATGAAAACACTTCTACCATATGCTTGCTTGTCCACCTATTCTCCACTAAAAGATCATGCAACTTCATAAATCAAGAGGTCTTTAATCAAGGTTGTAATGGGGCCAAGGGGTTTGTAATGTGGTTGAAGAACAAAAGGATAAAGATATCACAAAGGTTCCAAAGAGTTCATAAAGTTTAGAGACATAAAAAGATTATACAAAGAAACTTCTCAAAACTCTTTACAAGTACATAGTCACCTAGGCCGGATATTCATGTTGGGCCTTTTCTTCATTCTAAACAACTTTGTAACATCTTTTTCTTTTTCCACAAATTCAAGAGATGATTCATTTTTTTTTTATATAGGAATGTATTTGCCAGTATTCCATTTCTTTTTCTCTTGACTTTTCTTTTCTTTTCCCCCCACACTTATTTCTTGTTTCTAACCAAAAAATATCCCTTGTCTTTGCAACTTGTCTCAAATCATGCTAATTCATCTTTGGAACAAAGGTAAAGATATAAGTATATTTAGGTTAGGGACAAGTTATGGTTACCAAAGAGATAGCTTATTCAATGTAGGCTCAAATTGGTTCACTAAGGGTGTGTTCTCTTGGAACATCAATAAGGGATGGTTGTTTGGCCCTGGCTAAAAATCCTAATGCCTCTATCATATTCATGTTGTCACATGCATCAATATAGTCTCAAACGGTTTAAAGCAAGTTCTAGAGAATCATGTAATCATAAGAGCACTCAAGAAAGAAATTAGATTGATTTGTATAATGCATCAATCATTTTAGGCTCAAAAACTCTCAAGAATGATTATACAAGTCAGATTAAGTCTAAACATGCTTCTTTCTCAATCAACATATCATATTAACATTGGCTCATAAAAAGGTTGACATCAAGCTCAATTCTCATGAAAATATTCTCACTAATAAATATGTTTTAGACTTATGCAATTCATATCTCATCATTGTATTAAAAAGGAACTAAAACACACTAAAAAATAATAATAATAATAAAGACTCATAAAAAAAAATAGTTGACAAAAATAAAAGAAATCCTAAATCATTCCCCCCACACTTAATTCTTACATTGTCCTCAATGTAAGTCTATTAACCCAAATGAAAGAATCATGTGTAAGAGAAAAGAACTAATAACATAAGAATAGGAATAACTAGACTCAAAACAAAACAAACTCATGCAACCTAAATAATCCTAAAATACTAAACAAAAATTAACAAGTAAACGTAAAAAGATTAAAATCAAACTGACAAGGTATGTCTCAAGTCTCCCTTACTCAGACCTTGTTCAGAATGAATACTTCTAAATTGCTTAAAACACAACAAACTCTTTTTTTTTTTTTTTTTGAAAAGAAGAAATCAAACTGACAAGGTATGTCTCAAGTCTCCCTTACTCAGACCTTGTTCAGAATGAATACTTCTAAATTGCTTAAAACACAACAAACTTTTTTTTTTTTTTTAAGAAGGTAAAATTTAGGAGATATTACCTGTAGAGGTTGCTAACCACTTATTATAACTGAGACACAACAAACAAAATGTTAGATAATGTCACAAAGACAAAGTGCAATCCACTCCTTGCTCGTCCATATCTCTTTTTCTTTTTCCGAGCGTTTGCGAAACAACCGTAGCAGATAAATACTCATAAGCTTGGAGCTTTTTGAGTAAATCTTCAATGGTTGTAGCAGAAATTATGGTTCTCCTTGCCTCTGAAAACATGAATCCATTATCCACAGCATTATCTAAATATGAAAGCAAATTACTAAAATAACCATTAATATTAAGCAAACCAATGGGTTTCTTATTTGTGACCAAAGATGACCAAGAAGCCACGCAAGCTATTTCTTCCAATGTACCCAGACCTCCTGGTAAAGCAATGAATGCATCGGCAGAATGGTACATGATTGTTATCCGTTCAGGGACACTCCAGACTTGTATTTCCTTACCCACGGTAGGTCCACAAAAACTTGTGAATAGTTTTGGCACGATTCCTAGAACTGGACTTCCTCCGGCGTGTGCTGCTGTAGCGACTGCTCCCATTAAACCCGTACTACCGCCTCCATAAATCAAGTGGATCTTTTGTTGGGCAAGTATTACTCCAACTCTTATGGCTTCATCAGCGAATATGTTATTTTTCCCTGGATAAGCACCTCCAAAGACACAAATTTTTTTTATGCGCTGGGACGAAGTACTTTCCATTTTTTTTTTCGAGTGCCTGAAAGAGAACGAGTACATGGTGTAATATATAGAGGACTGAGTAGTGAATCAGACAAGAGTAATAATGTCGCCGAAAGTGTGTCTGACCTGTCAGAAGAAAATGTTAACCTAACAAAAGATTTTTGCGTGATTTCAGGAAGAAAATCAAAAAGAGAAGAAAAAATCAACCGTAAAAGACAAATGCATCAAAAAAACGAGAATAATTACACAAATCGAACTACACTTAAATTAAACCAAAATAAAGTTATTGGAAATCAAACCAAAAACTGAGAAGTCATTTATTGTAGTTGTGATTGTGGCTCACATCTTCCTCTGGTTTTACGTCCAGAAACGGCTTAAACGCCTTCTATGAGTCGAGGATATGCTTCCCATCCAGTTTTCTTATAAGCTGGCAAACAGGGTCTTTTAACATCAGATTCCCAAGATGTTGCCATTCCCTTTGGAATTGCGGCCATAAATCAAGAATTTCTCTTTGTACGTCTCCACTAGGATGCGTCTCAAGAGAAAGTTGGATATTACCCAAATTCTCCTTACTCAGTCCATCCTTAATGAATTCAATTTTATCATCTCGATTAGAGGACGGAATCCCAATAGAACGACATTTACCGTTACACGTCCATCGTGCACATTTGTGGCAATTTGAGCTCATGCGCTTTGCTCGTCGCTTCTTTGCAAAAGTGCTTCTACCTGTACCTGATAAATGCAAAACAGGAAGATATTCATCTTCACGTACCTTGGCTTCAATTATCCAACGTATGTCTCCAGGAATCCCTTTGTGCATAAGCATTCTTAATCTTTCGAATCGAACTTGGTAAAGCTTCAGTAAAATATTTCGAGGAAAAGGAGGAAATCGTTTCTGCAATCTTGTGAGAATATCATCCATCCTGAAAAAAAAAATGAAAAAAATTGAAAGAGAAATTGGAAGAGAAATTTATATACAATATCAGTTTTGTGGGTAGCTGATGGAACCGATTTAAATAATCACGGAGTACCGTTATCCGCCATTTAACCGGGGTTAAAAAAATTAAAAATTATATTTACATCTAGTTATTTTCAAAACAAGGATCAGAAAGAAAAACAACATAAAAAGAAACAAAAACAAAACACTCTAAATAAAATCCTAAATTCTTCCCCCCACACATAATTCTTACATTGTCATTAATGTAATGCTATTATCCCCCAATGCAAGAATTATATGTAAGAGAAAAGAACTATTAAACAAAAGAAACTTATGCAGCCTAAATGAACTTAAAAACAGTAAACACAATTAACAAAGAAACATAAGAAATAAAAATAAAAACAATAAAAATAATAAAAGAAAAAGGAAAAGAAAGAGAAAGCAAATCTGAATATGGAAGGTTGGCAATTTCATCTTTAATTGGGCTGCCTTCCCAATTAACACTTGAGTTAGTGTTTTGAATCTAACCAACACCCTTTCTTGGCTTTTTAGGCTTGTCAGGCTCATACATGAAATTTCCCAAATTTATGCGTTTGAGAGGAAGCTTTCTTTGCATAACAGTGGATGCATTCTCCATTACAAGTATTATTCCATCATCCTTGGTGGTGCATATCTCATCGAGGAATGGTGCATCTTTTGGTACTTGTTGAATGACATCCACAAACAAACTGTTTAAGGTTTCCAGCGTGTCTTGTTCATGTTCATCCTCCTTGAACTTTGCGAATCTACTAGGAAAAGGTGGAGAAGAAACATTAGTAAAAATTGGAATCTCAAACGTTACCTCAGGTGCCGAAATACTCTTATTTGGATCATTGGCTTCATTATCCTCAAGAATAGAATTCATCTCTAATTTTGTCTCATCCTCATCTTGTTCCTCATTCCTCAAGGTCACAATAGTAGCATTCTCCTTTGGGTTAATCATCGTTTGGGCAGGGAGTTCTTCAGATCTTTGTGCTACCCATCCCACCATACTACTCGTCAATTGGATCATTTGCTTTTCCAAACTCTGGATGCTTGCCCTTGTTTCCTGTTGAAATTGCAAAGTATCAGTAACAAGAGAATAGACAAGATCTTCTAAAGAAGTACTTGAGTTTTGAGTCATATGTAGTGGTTGAAAAAGATCTGGTTCTTGGGACCATGATTGATTGAAGCTAGATGGATGAGTGTAATTGGCATAAGGCTCTACTTCTTGGTAATTTTTCGAGTAGCCATAATTAGTATGATCACACCATCCCTCATGGTAAGTGTTTGAGTAATGATCATACTGTTGGTCTTGGAACACTTGATGGCCTTGACATCCTCCCATGGCCAATTGTTGAACTGGGAAGGTGAGATTGGCTTGTTGATTCTCCATGTTCATGTATGCCACCAATTCTTCAAGTGTTAGATTGCTCAATTCCATCATTTTTTTTTTCTTTTTTTTTATTTTTTTTTTCAAAATTTGATAAGAAAAACCCGTATGTACAAGAAAATAAAACTCATTAGAACTGAAAATAAGAATAAACCAAGTAACAAATAAACTAAAGAAAACAATCCCCGGCAACGGCGCCAAAAATTTGATGCACCCAAAAGAGTGTATCTTATTTAACCTTGCACTAAAAAGATAAATTGTAAGTATAGTAGTTAGCAAGGGTCGAGTCCTCAGGGATTGGGTTTTAGTTTATAAGTTAATAGTTTAAAACTTAAATTCAAGAACAATAAAAGAAAAGGGGTTTTTGAAGCCAGATTTAAACTAAAGTAAATAATAAGAATAAGATGCAAGGCGGTATAACCAGCCAATAAAAATATATATACTAAATTAGGCGGTATAACCAGCCAATAAAAATAAAACAAAGTTAATATACAAATTAGGCGGTATAACCAGCCAATAAAAATAAATATAAAAAATAAGCAAACTAAAAGTAAGAAAACAAATAAGTAAGAAGAATCAAATATGAAAAATATGGTTAAGGTTTCATTCTCCACCACTAGACATCATTAAGAATCAATTTCAGATCTATCAATATCAACCAACTATCAAAGTTAACAACCGTAGATAACAACAAGCTCTGTTATCCCAATCTTTCCTTAGTTTGTCGTTAAATAGAACAAGCTCTCTATTTAATCTCTAACCATCAAACAACCTAGAATAAGCTCTCTAGATTCAATTTAATGGCAGCTTTATGATGAGAAAGATAGGTTGATCTAAGCAACAAACACATAAGCTCGGATTGTTCAACTTAGGTTATGTTCCACTTTGCAATTATTGAAAACTTGACCATAATCATTAATCACAAATTGCCACTTATGAATAGGAAATCAAGACAATTACACGGATCAAGACTCCTAAACTAGCAATAGATAATTATCAAGATCTATCTAGTTGTACACCTAAACAAATCAAGACAACATCATGAACAATTCTTGTAGAAGAACATAAGCAACTTTGATAGAAAATTAATGATAGATAGAATCTGAAAATCAATCACAAAACATGTCTAGGGCTTTGAAATCACCCTTAACCAAATAGAAGTTTAGCCTAGCATAGGCATTATAAACATAAACATAAAATTAAAGAAAATCTAAGAAGAAAATAAAAGAAAGAAAGAAGAAGAGGAAGAATATTAATTATCCAACCTCTTGCTCTCTCTAAAGAAAAAGAAAACTAGAGAAAAGAAAGAAAACTAGAGAAAAGAAAGAAGAAGAAAACTTAGAGAATTTTATTAAAATGGCTAATATCCTACCTATGTACAATATGATCCTCTACAATCATCCAAGGCCCTCTATTTATACACATTTTGGAAGGCTAAATGACAAGAGACAAGCTTTACAAATTTCAAAGGTAGGTATAATAGGTGGGTGAATTTTTCTAACAATTTTCGTCATATTGTATGACAATTTTGATCAGCCAACTTGATGGTCGATTTCGTCAATGTTGGAGGCCTGATCTGATCACATGGTCTTCTAGAAAAAGGTTCCCCTATCAGTTACGGATCCATAGCCGTTGGAATCAGCTCATTTGCTGATGTGGATAAGCAGATATGGGCAAAATACGAAAACATGTCAGCACAGACGTCATTGCACATCAGCCAACTTGATGGTCGATTTCGTCAATATTAGAGGCCTGATCTGATCATATGGTCTTCTAGACAAAGGTTCCCGTATCAGTTACGGATCCATAGCCATTGGAATCAGCTCATTTGCTGATGTGGATAAGCAGATATGGGCAAAATACGAAAACAGGTCAGCACAGATGTCATTGCACATCAGCCAACTTGATGGTCGATTTCGCTAGGGAAAACGACTCCGTTTCAAGAAGTATAAAACATGAAAAAGATATATATGCCTCTTAGCTTTGCACGGATACAAATTTCAGCCTTATTGCTTCAGTGAAACTCCAGATATAGCTGATATGGCAAAATGTGTCGGAACTGGAACTGAACTGGATTTGCCCTTAATTCTAGTAATCTGAAATCACTCAAAGAAACTTGTGAAAAACACCAAATTACATAAAAATATAAAAGATCATAAACACAATTAGACTAAACAATAATAACTCGTATTTGACACAAAACAATAATAAAACATAACTAAAAACTATATAATTATACGAGTTATCAGATAGTCCTTAGCAAACATCTCGGAATGGGGAATGCTAAAGGGGAACTAGGCTTGAGTGACCATGTAGAAGGGGCACTAGAATCTTTACACTCGCTGCCACCTAAAGATGCAAGGTTTGATGTTTCATTTATTGATTTTGCCTTTACTAATGAGAAACTTCTACCTTCCATTTTGCAGGCACCAACTTTAGAGTTGAAACCACTATCGGACCACTTGAAATATGTGTTCATAGGTGAAAAGGACACACTACAGGTCATCATTGCCAAAGAGCTCACACCTTTGCAAGAAGAGCGATTTATCTGGGTGCTTAGAGAGCATAAAACAGCAATTGGTTGGACAATTACCGATATCAAGGGAATATGCCCATCCATGTGCATGCATCGAATTTTGTTAGAGGAGGGGTCCAAACCAACAAAAGAAGCATAAAGTAGATTGAACCCTCCTATGATAAAGGTTGTGAAAAAAGAGATACTAAAGCTCCTAGATGTTGGAGTGATCTATCCTATCTCGGATAGCAAATGGGTGAGCCCGGTCCAAGTGGTTCCAAAGAAATCAGGTGTAACGGTGGTAACAAATAATGAGAATGAACTTGTTCCTAAAATTCAAACAGGGTGGCGAGTTTGTATTGATTATCGAAAACTTAATTCCACAACTCACAAAGACCACTTTCCTTTACCTTTTATTGATCAAATGCTTGAAAGGTTAGCTGGCCATTCTCATTATTGTTTTCTTGATGGTTTTTCAGGTTATAATCAGATTGCCATTGCTCCGGAGGACCAAGAGAAAACAACAATCACATGTCCATTTGGTACTTTTGCATACCGGCGTATGCCATTTGGTCTTTGTAATGTACTAGCTACATTCCAAAGGTGTATGGTTAGCATATTTTCAGATTATGTAGAGAACATCATAGAAGTGTATATGGATGATTTTAGTGTCTATGGTGATTCTTTTGATAGATGTCTAGAGAACCGTACACTTGTACTTGAAAGATGCATGGAAACTAACCTTGTTTTGAATTGGGAAAAATGTCACTTTATGGTAGAACAAGGAATAGTTTTCGGCCATGTTATTTCTTCTAGACGGATAGAGGTTGATAAATCTAAAATAGATATTATGCATTCTTTACCACCTCCCACAAATGTGAGAGAGGTTCGTTCTTTTCTTGGACATGCAGCTTTCTATAGGAGATTTATCAAAGACTTCTCAAAGATCACATTACCTCTTTGCAAGCTACTACAAAAAGATGTGGTTTTCCACTTTGATGATATGCAAAGAGGCGTTTGAAACATTGAAGGGACTCTTGACATCAGCTCCTATCATGCAACCACCAGATTGGAATGTACCTTTTGAAATCATGTGTGATGCTAGTGACTATGCCATCGGAGCTGTTTTGGGCCAACGGGTTGGCAAAGCCTCACATGCCATTTATTATGCCTCCTGAACTCTTAATGATGCTCAATTAAACTATTCCACTACTGAAAAAGAAATTTTGGTTGTTGTATTTGCTTTAGAGAAATTTTGATCTTATTTAATTGGTACTAAAGTAATTGTATTTTCTGACCATGCAGCCCTTAGGTACTTACTCACTAAGAAGGAGGCCAAACCAAGGTTGATTAGATGGATACTTCTCTTACAGACGTTTGATTTGGAGATAAAAGATAAGAGAGGTAGTGACAACTTGGTTGCGGGCCATCTTAGCCGTTTAGTTCATGAAGAGGATGCACTACCCTTGAATGAGAACTTTCCGGATGAGCAACTTCTTTTTATAAGTACAATAACTCCTTGGTATGCCGATATTGTTAATTACTTAGTTACCAAGAAGTTGCCACAAGAGTTGACACAAGCTCAAAGAAATAAGATCAAGAGTGATGCCAAATACTACATATGGGATGATCCTTACCTTTGGAAGCATTGCTTCGATCAGATTATAAGAAGGTGTGTACTCGAATCTGAATTTCAATCTATTCTCACCTTTTGTCACTCTTATGCATGTGGAGGACACTTTGGATCCAAAAGGACAGCCATGAAAGTTCTTGATTCTAGATTTTATTGGCCTACTATGTTCAAAGATGCATACCTCTTTTGCAAGTCATGCGATCATTGATAAGTGCTTAATTTCATACATTTTCCTATTTAATTTCCTTATACTTTGTGCTTTGATTCTTACTTCCTTGACATTTTACTAGGTTTTTATGCTTTGTAGGTGTTTTGGAGGAGATGAAGTCAAAACATGTTAATTAGGATGTTAAAGAGCTTACAAAATCACAATCACAAGATGGAAAAAGAGTTGGGAGTCAAAAAAGATCAAATTCTTGGTGCAAAGCAAGAAGACAGATTTGACCTCCGGAGCTTGTTGCTAAGGAAACATAATGTTAGACTCTCTATTTGAAGAAACTTCCTTCTTGACTTTTGAATATCACTTGATTACCTTTCCAACGGCTGGTCATGGGCCTAAATCGAATAAGAAATGGTCATCCAAATTGGCATTGGAATATCTCCCTAAAAACCCTAGTGGCAGAAAAAAACCTAGCCGCAAATCACATATTTTTCTTAATACCCTAGCTGAAATTTATGTTTATCCTTGTCAAAGAAGGATTAGTAGCTGTCAACTTGAATTAATTGCAAGTATCTTTCCTTAAAGCTAATCCTAGTCAAAGTAGGAGAATCAAATCAGCCAAGACTTTCCTTTCTTACACTTACTTTGCCTGCAAGTTTGTAATCTCTCTTCATTAAAGAGTGCTTTGACTAAAACTTTCCTACTTTATTCAAACTTGGCTGCCAAGGCTTATATCTTTCCTTAAAACATAAAAGTCAGCCACTTTTCCTTAACTTTAGCCACAAGTCAGCATTTATTGAAGGGAGAGAGCTGAAATTCACTTGTTTGATGCCCTAGCTATTGCCTATAAATAGAGACCAAAGGGGCATACGAAATTTACACTTTCCCAAGCCTCAAAGTTCTGATTTCTTCTTTGTTTCTTTGTTTTTGAGAGAGCAAGAGGCTGGATAATTAATATTCTTCTTCTTCTTTCTTTCTTTTATTTTCTTCTTAGATTCTCTTTAATTTTATGTTTATGTTTACAATGCCTATGCTAGGCTAAACTTTTTTTTGGTTAAGGGTGATTTCAAAGCCCTAGACATGTTATGTAATTAATTTTTAGAATCTATCTATCATTGTTTTCTATCAAAGTTGCTTATGTTCTTCCATTAAAATTGTTCATGATGATGTTTTGATTTGTTTAGGTGGCCAACTAGATAAATCTTGATAAATTGTCTAATGCTAGTTTAGGAGTCTTGATCCGTGTAATTGTCTTGATTTCCTATTCATAAGTAGCAATTTGTGATTAATGATTATGGTCAAGTTTTCAATAATTGCAAAGTGGAACATAACCTAAGTTGACCAATCCGAGCTTATGTGTTTGTTGCTTAGATCAACCTATCTTTCTCATCATAAAGCTGCTATTAAATTGAACTTAGAGAGCTTATTCTAGGTTGTTTGATAGTTAGAGATTAAATAGAGAGCTTGTTCTATTTAACGACGAACTAAGGAAAGATTGGGGTAACAGAGCTTGTTGTTATCTACGGTTGTTAACTTTGATAGCTAATTAATGTTGATAGATATGAAATTGATTCTTAATGATGTCTAGTGGTGGAGAATGAAACCTTAACCATATTTTTCATATTTGATTCTTCTTAATTACTTGTTTTCTCATTCTTATTGTTAACTTTAGTTTAAATCTGATTTCAAAATCCCCTTTACTTTTGTTTACTTGTTTTTAAGTTTTAAAATGTTAACTTATAAACTAAAACCCAATCCCTGAGGACTCGACCCTTGCTAATCACTATACTCTATAATTGATTCTTTTTAAGTGCAAGGTTAAATAAGATACACTCTTTTGGGTGCATCAATCATTGCCAAAGAACAGGTAACTTAGGTGCTAGAAATCAAATGCCTCAAACTCCAATACTTATTGTTGAAATTTTTGATGTATGGGGCATGGATTTCATGGGACCTTTTCTTTCTTATTTTGGTAATCTTTATATTTTACTTGCCGTTGATTATGTTTCAAAGTGGGTGGAAGCAAAATCCACTTGGACTAATGACTCTAAAGTTGTTTCAGATTTTGTCAAGACTAACATCTTTGCTAGGTTCGGAACACCAAAGGCCATAATCAGCGATAGAGGTACTCACTTTTGTAATAGGACTATGGAAGCACTTTTGAGGAAGTATAACATCACATACAAGGTCTCCACCTCATATCATCCTCAAACTAGTGGGCAAGCTGAAGTGTCAAACCGAGAAGTTAAGTCTATCTTTGAAAAGACAGTTAATCCAAATAGGAAGGATTGGAGTTCACGACTTGATGATGCACTTTGGGCTTATAGGACATCATATAAGACACCCATTGGTATGTCTCCTTATCGACTTGTTTATGGTAAGCCTTGTCATCTTCCTGGTGAATTGGAACATAAATCATATTGGGCTATCAAACAATGCAACATGGAGATGGATGAGGCAGGTAAGCAAAGAAGACTTGACCTACAAGAATTAGAGGAGATAAGGAATGATGCCTATGAAAATTCTAAGATTTACAAGGAAAAGACTAAGGCATTCCATGACAAGATGATATCAAGAAAGGAATTTGTTGTTGGACAAAAAGTTCTTCTCTTCCATTCACGCCTAAAGTTATTTCCAGGTAAGTTACGTTCTCGTTGGGTTGGACCTTTTGTTATTACAAATGTATTTACTCATGGTGCAATTGAAATCCAAAGTCCAAAAACAGATAAGGCATTCAAAGTGAATGGTCATAGATTGAAGCCTTACTATGAGAACTTTCGAATACAAGATGTGGAGGAGTTACCACTTTTTGAGCCAAATTATGTTGAATAATTGATGCACCCAAAAGAGTGTATCTTAATTAACCTTGCACTAAAAAGATCAATTGTAAGTATAATGATTAGCATGGGTCGAGTCCTCAGGGATTGGGTTTTAATCTATGAGTTATTAGTTTATAACTTACGTTCAAAGAAAACAATAAAAGAAAAGGGGTTTTTGAAGCCAGATTTAAACTAAAGTAAATAATAAGAATAAGATGCAAGACGGTATAACCATCCAATAAAAATAAAACAAAGTTAATATACAAATTAGGCGGTATAACCAGCCAATAAAAATAAATATACTTTTAAAAATAAGCAAACTAGAAAAGTAAGAAAACAAGTAAGTAAGAAGAATCAAATATGAAAAATATGGTTAAGGTTTCATTCTCCACCACTAGACATCATTAAGAATCAATTTCAGATCTATAAATATCAACCAAATATCAAAGTTAACAACCGTAGATAACAACAAGCTCTGTTATCCCAATCTTTCCTTAGTTTGTCGTTAAATAGAACAAGCTCTCTATTTAATCTCTAACCATTAAACAAACTAGAATAAGCTCTCTAAATTCAATTTAATGGCAGCTTTATGATGAGAAAGATAGGTTGATCTAAGCAACAAACACATAAGCTCGGATTGTTCAACTTAGGTTATGTTCCACTTTGCAATTATTGAAAACTTGACCATAATCATTAATCACAAATTGCCACTTATGAATAGGAAATCAAGACAATTACACGGATCAAGACTCCTAGACTAGCAATAGATAATTATCAAGATCTATCTAGTTGTACACCTAAATAAATCAAGACAACATCATGAACAATTCTTGTAGAAGAACATAAGCAACTTTGATAGAAAATTAATGATAGATAGAATCTGAAAATCAATCACAAAATATGTCTAGGGCTTTGAAATCACCCTTAACCAAATAGAAGTTTAGCCTAGCATAGGCATTGTAAACATAAACATAAAATTAAAGAGAATCTAAGAAGGAAATAAAAGAAAGAAAGAAGAAGAAGAAAATAAAGAAAAAGAAAACTTGAGAAAAGAAAGAAGAAGAAAACTTAGAGAATTTTATTACAATGGCTAATATCCTACCAATGTACAATGCCTCATACAATCATCCAAGGCCCTCTATTTATACACATTTTGGAGGACTAAATGACAAGAGACAAGCTTTACAAATTTCAAAGGTAGGTATAATAGGTGGGTGCATTTTTCTAACAATTTTCGTCATATTGTATGACAATTTTGATCAGCCAACTTGATGGTCGATTTTGTCAATATTGGAAGCTTGATCTGATCACATGGTCTTCTAGAAAAATGTTCCCCTATCAGTTAGTGATCCATATCCGTTAGAATCAGCTCATTTGCTGATGTGGATCAGAAGATATGGGCAAAATACCAAAACAGGTCAGCACAAACGTCATTGCACATCAGCCAACTTGATGGTCGATTTCGCTAGGGAAACCGACTCCGTTTCAAGAAGTGTAAAACATGAAAAAGTTAGATATGCCTCTTAACTTTGCACGGTCAAAATTTCAGCCTTATTGCTTTGGTGAAACTCCATATATAGCTGATATGGCAAAAGGTGTCGGAACTGGAACTGAACTGAATTTGCCCTTAATTGTTGATTTAACCTAGTAATCTGAAATCACTCAAAGAAACTCGTAAAAAAAACCAAATTACATAAAAATATAAAAGATCATAAACACAATTAGACTAAGCAATAATAACTCGTATTTGACACAAAACAATAATAAAACATAACTAAAAACTATATAATTATACGAGTTATCACACCCCCACACTTAGATTGTTGCTAGTCCTCGAGCAAAAACAAATAAAAATAAAATAAGAAAATCTAATCTAATCCACTTTCGTAGGAAATCACGGTGGCACTTAGCATGTGACACAAGCCTTTAAACCCCTAGGTGTCCCTAGTGGACGAGTTTAGTCTCGTGAGGGTTTACTAGAACGATACCCACAAACATTGAAAAACTAAAATATAAATAAACTACATATACTAAAAATATTTACTCCTAATCCTTTCAATACACATTAGAGACAATCTTTGAACAAGTCTTATAAACTAATCAATAGCTTAAAGAATTTCACAAAAAATCATGCTTGAATGTAAATTGTTTGAGTTAAGCCAATATTAACATAACATATTTCAATCAAAATAGTGCATATTCAAACTTAATCTCAACTACTCACATGGGATACTCTCATGATTTTCATTCTTTAAAGTAGTGGTAAAGTGTTTACACTCAATCAATCTCATGAAAACAGTTCTACCATATTCTTGCTTGTCCACCTATTCTCCACTATTTAGATCATACAACTTCATGAATCAAGAGGTCTTTAATCAAGGTTGTAATGGGGCCAAGGGGTTTGTAATGTGGTTGAAGAACAAAAGGATAAAGATATCACAAAGGTTCCAAAGAGTTCATAAAGTTTAGAGACATAATAAGATCATACAAAGAAACTTCTCAAAACTCTTTACAAGTACATAGTCACCTAGGCCGGATATTCATGTTGGGCCTTTTCCTCATTCTAAACAACTTTGTAACATCTTTTTCTTTTTCCCCAAATTCAAGAGATGATTCATATATATTTTTTTTTTACATAGGAATGTATTTGCCAGTATTCCATTTCTTTTTTTTTCTCTTGACTTTTCTTTTCTTTCCCCCCCCACACTTATTTCTTGTTTCTAACCCAAATTTTCAATAGATCTTCGTTGTCTTTGCAACTTGTCTCAAAACATGCTAATTCATCTTTGGAACAAAGGTAAGGATATAAGTATATTTAGGTTAGGGACAACATATGGTTACCAAAGAGATAGCTTATTCAATGTAGGCTCAAATTGGTTCACTAAGGGTGTGTTTTCTTGGAACATCAATAAGGGATGGCTGTTTGGCCCTGGCTAAAAATCCTAATGCCTCTATCATATTCAAGTTGTCACATGCATCAATATAGTCTCAACAAGGTCTAAAGCAAGTTCTAGAGAATCATGTAATCATAAGAGCACTCAAGAAAGAAATTAGATTGATTTATATAATGCATCAATCATTATAGGCTCAAAAACTCACAAGGATGATTATACAAGTCAGATTAAGTCTAAACATGCTTCTTTCTCAATCAACATATCATATTAACATTGGCTCATAAAAAGGTTGATATCAAGCTCAATTCTCATGAAAATCTTCTCACTAATAAATCTGTTTTAGACTTATGCAATTCATATCTCATCATAGTATTGAAAGTAACTAAAACACACTAAAAACACACTAAGTCTAAACATGTTTTTTTTTTTGAAGAAGATTAAATCAAACTGACAAGGTATGTCTCAAGTCTCCTTACTCAGACCTTGTTCAGAATGAATACTTCTAAATGTCTTAAAACACAACAAATATTTTTTTTTTTTAAATTAGCAAAATATGTCCCTTACCCCTTACTAAAATATGACATTGTCCCCAATGTAATGCTATTATCCCCCAATGCAAGAATTATATGTAAGAGAAAAGAACTATTAAACAAAAGAAAAGAAAAACAATAAAATATAGAATGATGGAGAGTAAGGAATATGCAAATCTGATATAATAGATGCTCTCCATCCTTTTGGGTTGCCTCCCAAGAAGCGCTTGGTTTATTGTCCTCAGCCTGACTTCGACCCATGCCATTATTATTCAACATAATTTGGCTCAAAAAGTGGTAACTCCTCCACATCTTGTATGGGAAAGTTCTTATAGTAAGGCTTCAATCTATGACCATTCACTTTGAACGCCTTATCTGTTTTTGGGCTTTGGATTTCAACTGCACCATGAGTAAATACATTAGTAATAACAAAAGGTCCAACCCAACGAGAACGTAACTTACCTGGATATAACTTAAGGCGTGAATGGAAGAGAAGAACTTTTTGTCCAACAACAAATTCCTTTCTTGATATCATCTTGTCATGGAATGCCTTAGTCTTTTCCTTGTAAATCCTAGAATTCTGATAGGCATCATTCCTTATCTCCTCTAATTCTTGTAGGTCAAGTTTTCTTTTCTTTCCTGTCTCATCCATCTCCATGTTGCATTGTTTGATAGCCCAATATGATTTATGTTCCAATTCAACCGGAAGATGACAAGGCTTACCATAAACAAGTCGATAAGGAGACATACCAATGGGTGTCTTATATGCTGTCCTATAAGCCCAAAGTGCATCATCAAGTCGTGAACTCCAATCCTTCCTATTTGGATTAACTGTCTTTTCAAGGATGGACTTAACTTCTCGGTTTGACACTTCAGCTTGCCCACTAGTTTGAGGATGATATGAGGTGGAGACCTTGTGTGTGATGTTATACTTCCTCAAAAGTGCTTCCATAGTCCTATTGCAAAAGTGAGTACCTCTATCGCTGATTATGGCCTTTGGCGTTCCAAACCTAGCAAAGATGTTAGTCTTGACAAAATCTGAAACAACTTTAGAGTCATTAGTCCTAGTGGATTTTGCTTCCACCCACTTTGAAACATAATCAACGGCAAGTAAAATATAAAGATTACCAAAAGAAGAAGGAAAAGGTCCCATGAAATCCATGCCCCATACATCAAAAATTTCAACAATAAGTATTGGAGTTTGAGGCATTTGATTTCTAGCACCTAAGTTACCTGTTCTTTGGCAACGATCACATGACTTGCAAAAGAGGTATGCATCTTTGAATATGGTAGGCCAATAAAATCCAGAATCAAGAACTTTCATGGCTGTTCTTTTCGATCCAAAGTGTCCTCCACATGCATAAGAGTGACAAAAGGTGAGAATAGATTGAAATTCAGTTTCGAGTACACACCTTCTTATAATCTGATCGGAGCAATGCTTCCAAAGGTAAGGATCATCCCATATGTAGTATTTGGCATCACTCTTGATCTTATTTCTTTGGGCTTGTGTCAACTCTTGTGGCAACTTCTTGGTAACTAAGTAATTAACAATATCAGCATACCAAGGAGTTGTTGTACTTATAAAAAGAAGTTGCTCATCCGGAAAGTTCTCATTCAAGGGTAGTGCATCCTCTTCATGAACTAAACGGCTAAGATGGTCCACAACCAAGTTGTCACTACCTCTCTTATCTTTTATCTCCAAATCAAACTCTTGTAAGAGAAGTATCCATCTGATCAACCTTGGTTTGGCATCCTTCTTAGTGAGTAAGTACCTAAGGGCTGCATGGTCAGAAAATACAATTACTTTAGTACCAATTAAATAAGATCGAAATTTTTCTAAAGCAAATACAACAGCCAAAAGTTCTTTTTCAGTAGTGGAATAGTTCAATTGAGCATCATTAAGAGTTCGTGAGGCATAATAAATGGCATGTGAGGCTTTGCCAACCCTTTGGCCCAAAACAGCTCCAATGGCATAGTCACTAGCATCACACATGATTTCAAAAGGTACATTCCAATCTGGTGGTTGGATGATAGGAGCTGATGTCAAGAGTCCCTTCAATGTTTCGAACGCTTCTTTGCATTTGTCATCAAAGTGGAAAACCACATCTTTTTGTAGTAGCTTGCAAAGAGGTCTTTGATAAATCTCCTATAGAAACCTGCATGTCCAAGAAAAGAACGAACCTCTCTCACATTTGTGGGAGGTGGTAAAGAATGCATAATATCTATTTTGGATTTATCAACCTCTATCCCTCTAGAAGAAATAACATGGCCCAAAACTATTCCTTGTTCTACCATAAAGTGACATTTTTCCCAATTCAAAACAAGGTTAGTTTCCATGCATCTTTCAAGTACAAGTGTAAGGTTCGCTAGACATCTATTAAAAGAATCACCATAGACACTAAAATCATCCATAAACACTTCTATGATATTCTCTATATAATCTGAAAATATGCTAACCATACACCTTTGGAATGTAGCTGGTGATTACAAAGACCAAATGGCATACGCCGGTATGCAAAAGTACCAAATGGACATGTGAATATTATTTTCTCTTGGTCCTCCGGAGCAATGGCTATCTGATTATAACCTGAAAAACCATCAAGAAAACAATAATGAGAATGGCCAGCTAACCTTTCAAGCATTTGATCAATAAAAGGTAAAGGAAAGTGGTCTTTGCGAGTTGTGGAATTAAGTTTACGATAATCAATACAAACTCGCCATCCTGTTTGAATCCTAGTAGGAACAAGTTCATTCTCATTATTTGTTACCACCGTTACACCTGATTTCTTTGGAACCACTTGGACCGGGCTCACCCATTTGCTATCCGAGATAGGATAGATCACTCCAACATCTAGGAGCTTCAGTATCTCCTTTTTCACAACCTCCATCATTCAATCTTCTTTGTGCATCTCTTTTTGGTTTGGACGCCTCCTCTAACAAAATCCGGTGCATGCACATAGATGGGCTTATTCCCTTGATATCGGCAATTGTCCAACCAATTGCTGTTTTATGCTCTCTAAGCACCCGGATAAGTCGCTCTTCTTGCAAAGGTGTGAGCTCTTTGGCAATGATGATCGGTAGTGTGTCCTTTTTACCTAAGAACACATATTTCAAGTGGTTCGGTAGTGGTTTCAACTCTAAAGTTGGTGCCTGAAAAATGGAAGGTAGAAGTTTCTCATTAGATAAAGGCAAATCAATAAATGAAACATCAAACCTTGCATCTTTAGGTGGCAGCGAGTGTAAAGATTCTAGTGCCCCTTCCACCTGGTCACTCAAGGCTAGTTTAGCATTCCCCATTCCGAGATGGTTGCTAAGGACTATTTCCACACTATCTTCACCATCTAGCTCATAAGCTTGCTGCACTAGTGAGTCAATTATATCAATATTAAAAACAGAATGCACATCACTAGGATATCTCATGGCCTCAAAAATGTTAAAGCGAATTATTTCACCATCAAATTCCATAGTTAAAGTGCCATCATGTACATCTATTTTAGTTCTTGCTGTTTTCAAGAATGGTCTCCCTAATAGAATAGGTGTGGGATTAGAAGACATCTCATCTTCCATCTCAATAACATAAAAGTCAGCGGGAAAAACCAATTCATTAACCTGTACAAGAACGTCTTCTACAACTCCTCTTGGATAAGTGTTAGAACGGTCAGCAAGTTGTATTATAACACCGGTTTCCTCTAATGGTCCTAGATTCAATGAAGCATAAATTGAATATGGCATGACATTAATAGATGCCCCTAGATCTAGCATAGCACGCTCAAACCTGGTGTTGCCTATCTTACAAGGAATGGTAAACATACCTGGATCCTTGCATTTAGGTGGGAGTTTCTTTTGAAGAACAGCTGACACATTCTCCCCCACACTTACCTTTTCATTCCATTTCAACTTTCGTTTAGATGTGCACAACTCTTTTAGGAACTTGGCATATCTTGGCACTTGCTTGATAGCATCTAGTAAAGGAATGTTCACCTCTACTTTCCGGAAGGTTTCCAAAATTTCCTTCTCTTGCTCCTCCTTCTTGGACTTTGCTAACCTGCTAGGAAAAGGTGGAGGAGTTATATAAGAAGGAAAGGATGGTTTAGGAATTACCTTTTTTAGTGGCTCGTTGGGATGTGAAGAGGATGCCATGGTATTGTTCTCCCCTTGAGCACTATCATTTTGTGGTGTCTCTAGCTGTTTCCCACTTCTTAAAGTTATAGCATTGGCATTCTCTCTTGGATTCACTATGGTTTGGGAAGGTAATTTCCCAGAATCCCTTGCTTGCATTTGACTCATGGTTGTTGCCAATTGCCCTATTTGAGTCTCCAAATTTCGAATACTTGTCTTTGTTTCCTGTTGAAATTGAATTGTATTAGTAGAAAGAGCTTTAACAAGATCTTCAAGAGAAGTACCTGAATTTTGGGTGGGTGGTAGTTGTTGTCGGGTTTGGTATGGTTGTTGCACTCTTTGCAGAAAACCCGGTGGCCTGTGGTCAAATGGTGGAGGAATAGTTTGTGATTGGTTCCCTCCATAATTGAAGTTTGGATGATCCCTCCATCCTGGATTGTAAGTGTTTGAGTAGGGATCATATTTCCTTGATTGGTTCTGAAATCCACCCATGGCATTCACATGTTCATTGGTATCCTCTTGAAGTGTTGGACACATATCAGTTTGGTGCCCTATGTTTGAACATATGCCACAAGCCTTTATTTGTTGTATTTTACCTACAGCCAATTGTTGAACAAGAGAAGTCAGTTTATCAAATTTTTGTTCAAGAGATGATATACTTACCTCATTAACTCTCTTGGGTTGTGGTGGTGGATCTTGTCTCATTGAGAACTGTTGAGAATTGGCTGCCATGTTGGAGATTAATGTTCTAGCAGCCCTGGGAGTCTTATCAACTAGAGCTCCCCCACTAGCGGCATCTATCATACTTCTATCCATGGGCATGAGACCTTCATAGAAGTATTGGATGAGAAGTTATTCACTTATTTGATGGTGTGGACATGATGCACAAAGTTTCTTGAACCTCTCCCAATATTCATATAAGGACTCTCCGTTGTATTGCCGAATCCCACATATCTCTTTCCTAATGTTGGCAGCCTTAGATGCTGGGAAATACCTTTCCAAGAATGCTTTCTTCAAATCATTCCATGTAGTGATGGTCCCGGATGGTAGATAGTAGAGCCATTCCTTTGCTGAATCAGCTAGAGAGAATGGGAAGGCTCTCAACTTAACTTGCTCTTCCGTGACCCCTGTTGGTCTCATGCTTGAGCAAACTACATGGAATTCCTTGAGGTGCTTATTTGGATCCTCTCCTGCAAAGCCATGAAAAGTTGGGAGAAGATGAATCAAACCAGATTTTAATTCAAAAGCTACCTCAAGATTAGCATATTAAATGCATAATGGTTGTTGACCCAAGTCCGGAGCGGCTAGCTCCTTGAGAGTTCGGTTGTCAGCTGTTGCCATCTCTCCTTGCTCCTCTTGGATGTTTTGGATCAACTCCTCGATTGGCTGTTGGTGAGAAGTTATAAATTCCCGAATTCTCCTAAGTCGTAAGTCTTCTTCAGGAGCTTGGAACATTCACTAATAAAAAAAAAAATAAGAAAGTAAATAATGAAGTAAAGGCTCAACATGAAATATTCAGCCTATGTGATTATGTACTTCTAAAGAATATTGAGAAGTTTTACTTGTATGATCTTATTATGTCTCTAAACTTTATGAACTCTTTGGAACCTTTGTGATATCTTTATCCTTTTGTTCTTTAATCACATTATAACCATTTGGCCCCATTACAGCCTTGAATAAAGACCTCTTGATTTATGAAGTTGCATGATCTAAATAGTGGAGAATAGGTGGACAAGCAAGCATATGGTAGAACTGTTTTCATGAGATTGATTGAGTGTAAACACTTTACCACTACTTTAAAGAATGAAAATCATGAGAGTATCTCATGTGAGTAGTTGAGAATAAGTTTGAATGTGCACTATTTTGATTGAAATATGTTATGTTAATATTGGCTTAACTCAAACAATTTACATTCAAGCATGATTTTTTGTGAAATTCTTTAAGCTATTGATTAGTTTATAAGACTTGTTCAAAGATTGTCTCTAATTTGTATTGAAAGGATTAGGAGTAAATATTTTTTATACGTAGTTTATTTATATTTTAGTTTTTCAATGTTTGTGGGTATCGTTCTAGTAAACCCTCACGAGACTAAACTCGTCCACTAGGGACACCTAGGGGTTTAAAGGCTTGTGTCACATGCTAAGTGCCACCGTGATTTCCTATGAAAGTGGATTAGATTAGATTTTCTTATTTTATTTTTATTTGTTTTTGCTCGAAGACTAGCAACAATCTAAGTGTGGGGGTGTGATAACTTGTATAATTATATAGTTTTTAGTTATGTTTTATTATTGTTTTGTGTCAAATACGAGTTATTATTGCTTAGTCTAATTGTGTTTATGATCTTTTATATTTTTATGTAATTTGGTGTTTTTTCACGAGTTTCTTTGAGTGATTTCAGATTACTAGGTTAAATCAAGAATTAAGGGCAAATCCAGTTCAGTTCCAGTTCCGACACCTTTTGCCATATCAGCTATATCTGGAGTTTCACTGAAGCATTAAGACTGAAATTTTAACAGTGCAAAGTTAAGAGGCATATCTATCTTTTTCATGCTTTACACTTCTTGAAACGGAGTCGTTTTCCCTAGCGAAATCAACCATCAAGTTGGCTGATGTGCAATGACGTCTGTGCTGACCAGTTTTGGTATTTTGACCATATCTTCTGATCCACATCAGCAAATGAGCTGATTCCAACAGCTATGGATCACAAACTAATAGGGAAAGATTTTTATAGAAGACAATTTGATCAGATCAAGCCTCCAATATTGACAAAATCGACCATCAAGCTGGCTGATCAAAATTGTCATACAATAGGACGAAAATTGTTAGAAAAATGCACCCACCTATTATACCTACCTTTGAAATTTATAAAGCTTGTCTCTTGTCATTTATCTCTCCAAAATGTGTATAAATAGAGGGCCTTGGTTGATTGTATGAGACATGGTAGATTGGTAGGATATTAGCCATTATAATAAAATTCTCTAAGTTTTCTTCTACTTTCCTTTCTCTAGTTTTCTTTTTCTTTATTTTTTATCTTCTTCTTTCTTTCTTTTATTTCCTTCTTAGATTCTCTTTAATTTTATGTGTATGTTTACAATACCTATGCTAGGCTAAACTTTTATTTGGTTAAGGGTGATTTCAAAGCCCTAGACATGTCTTATAATTGATTTTCAGATTCTATCTATCATTAATTTTCTATCAAAGTTGCTTATGTTCTTCTACAAGAATTGTTCATGATGTTGTCTTGATTTGTTTAGGTGTACAACTAGATAGATCTTGATAATTATCTATTGCTAGTTTAGGAGTCTTGATCCGTGTAATTGTCTTGATTTCCTATTCATAAGTGGCAATTTGTGATTAATGATTATGGTCAAGTTTTCGATAATTACAAAGTGGAACATAACCTAAGTTGAACAATCCGAGCTTATGTGTTTGTTGCTTAGATCAACCTATCTTTCTCATCATAAAGCTGCCATTAAATTGAATTTAGAGAGCTTATTCTAGGTTGTTTGATGGTTAGAGATTAAATAGAAAGCTTGTTCTATTTAACGACAAACTAAGGAAAGATTGGGATAACAGAGCTTGTTGTTATCTACGGTTGTTAACTTTGATAGTTGGTTGATATTGATAGATCTGAAATTGATTCTTAATGATGTCTAGTGGTGGAGAATGAAACCTTAACCATATTTCTCTCATATTTGATTTATTCTTAATTACTTGTTTTCTCATTCTTATTATTTACTTTAGTTTAAATCTGATTTCAAAAACCCCTTTTCTTTTATTGTTCTTGAATTTAAGTTTTAAACTATTAACTTATAAACTAAAACCCAATCCCTGAGGACTCGACCTTGCTAACTACTACACTTACAATTGATCTTTTTAGTGCAAGGTTAAATAAGATAAACTCTTTTGGGTGTATCATACAATAAGGAGAATGAAGTCAAAATATGTCAATAATGATGGTAAAGAGCTTACAAAATCGTAATCACAAGATGGACGAAGACTTGGGAGTCAAAAATATCAATTTCTGGTTGAAAAGCAATAAGGCAGATTTGACCTCTGGAGCTTGTTGAAAGGAAAACATGATGTTTGGATCTTTATTTGAAGAAACTTTCTTCTTGACTTTTGAATCTGACTTGATTATCTTTCCAACGATATATTATGGGCCCAAATCGGATAAGAAATGGGAATTCAAAATAGCGCTAGAAGATCTCCCTAAAGAATCCTACGGCCAGAAAAACCCTAATCGCAAATTTGAAAAAAAAAGAAGGCAAAAACGTGATTTTTGCACCTCCAGGCTTACTTGTGCGGCAAGGACTTATTCTCAGGGTTTTAAAGCTCTATAAATATCATCATTTGAGCCACAAACTAGACATCTTTTGGGGAGACTCAAAGATCATCATTATTCTTCTTCTTTATTCTTTTATTTTCTTTTTAGTTTTATGTATATATTATCTATGCCTATTCTAGGCTAAACTTCTATTTGGTTAAGGGTGATTTCAAAGCCCTAGACATGTTTTGTAATTGATTTTCAGATTCTATCTATCATTAATTTTCTATCAAAGTTGCTTATGTTCTTCTACAAGAATTGTTTATGATGTTGTCTTGATTTGTTTAGGTGTACAACTAGATCGATCTTGATAATTATCTATTGCTAGTTTAGGAGTCTTGATCCGTGTAATTGTCTTGATTTCCTATTCATAAGTGGCAATTTGTGATTAATGATTATGGTCAAGTTTTCGATAATTGCAAAGTGGAACATAACCTAAGTTGAACAATCCGAGCTTATGTGTTTGTTGCTTAGATCAACCTATCTTTCTCATCATAAAGCTGCTATTAAATTGAACTTAGAGAGCTTATTCTAGGTTGTTTGATAGTTAGAGATTAAATAGAGAGCTTGTTCTATTTAACGACGAACTAAGGAAAATTGGGGTAACAGAGCTTCTTGTTATCTACGGTTGTTAACTTTGATAGCTAATTGATAACTCGTATAATTATATAGTTCTTAGTTATGTTTTATTATTGTTTTGTGTCAAATATGAGTTATTATTGCTTAGTCTAATTGTGTTTATGATATTTTATATTTTTAGGAAATTTGGTGTTTTTCACGAGTTTCTTTGAGTGATTTCAGATTACTAGGTTAAATCAACAATTAAGGGCAAATCCAGTTCAGTTTCAGTTCCGACACCTTTTTCTATATCCGCTATATCTGGAGTTTCACTGAAGCATTCAGGCTGAAATTTTTACAGTGCATAGTTAAGAGGCATATCTATCTTTTTCATGTTTTACACTTCTTGAAACGGAGTCGTTTTCCCTAGCGAAATCGACCATCAAGTTGGCTGATGTGCAATGACGTCTGTGCTGACCTGTTTTGGTATTTTGACCATATCTTCCGATCCACATGAGCAAATGATCTGATTCCAACGGCTATGGATCTATGACTGATAGGGGTATATTTTTCTAGAAGACCATTTGATCAGATCGAGCCTCCAACATTGACAAAATCGACCATCAAGCTGGCTGATCAGAATTGTCATACAATATGACGAAAATTGTTAGAAAAATGCACCCACCTATTATACCTACCTTTGATATTTATAAAGCTTGTCTCTTGTCATTTAGCTCTCCAAAATGTGTATAAATAGAGGGCCTTGGATGATTGTAAGAGCATTATTATAGATTGGTAGGATATTAGCCATTGTAATAAAATTCTCTAAGTTTTCTTCTTCTTTCCTTTCTCTAGTTTTCTTTTTTTATTTACTTATGCTTCTTACATTTCTTTTCATTTTATTCATATCTAGTATGTGTTGCTAATCATATTGTTGAGGTGATGAGGTGAAGCTCTTGGTAAATGCTAAGGTTAGTCTCTTAAACATGAGCTAAAATGAATCATCATTTATAAACACTAGTATAGATAATATTTTCTTTTGGTTTAAAATCATAGTTGCAAAGTAGAGATCTTGATTCATTATTGACAATGAAAATGGCACAGTAAATGCTTGGTTTCATAACCTTGATTTGTTGTAGACATATACCTTGGCATAAGGAATGCTTGGACTCTTTTTATGAGTTTTGAGGACACCAAATGAACATAATATCATATGCTATGGACGTTGGACAATTTGGACTGAATTGCTAAACCTTCCGATTGAAACCTCCCTTATGTGTGGATTTCAATTGTGTAATAAAACAAGATTAATCTTAGCATAACACCAAGAGTGGATTCTCTAACCTCAACATCTTTTCTTATTGTTTTTATATCTTGTTTAATTTCTTTTATTTTATTTTGTTCTCTAATATCTTGTTTATCTTGTTTTGTTGTTGATTCCCTAATATCTTGTTTACTTTCTTTTTCTTATATATTTATAAACTTATACTTACTAATACGCTTCCCTGTGGTTCGACCTCGGACACCCGAGAATTTATTACTTGAACATAACCTGCACTTGGGTTTACAACTCTTAATTGAGTCTCCATCAAGTTTTTGGCGCCGTTGCCGGGGAAGCAATACTAAGTATATAAGTTTATAAGTATATTTATTTTTATTGGCTGGTTATACCGCCTAATTTTCTGTGTATTTATTTTTATTGGCTGGTTATACCGCCTAATCTGTATATTTATATTTATATTGTATATTAACTTTGTTTTATTTTTATTGGCTGGTTATACCGCCTAATCTGTATATTAACTTTGTTTTATGCTTGTTTGGCGACGTGATTTTAGATCTTGTCGTTTAGTTAGATTTTATTGTGAAACTTTTTCAGGTAATCTTTCTAATACAACTCCTACCATGGCTGACAATGAAAGTGTTCATGCTGAAGATGAGAACAGACAAGTACGCACCATGCGTGACTACTTGCAACCAACTCGAAGCTCATCACCCTCTTGTTTTATTTTTCCTCTCAATGCAAACAACTTTCGTTTTAAACCAGGTATGATAGCTTTGCTTCCAAATTTCCATGGGTTAGAATCGGAAAGTGCTTACTGGTTTCTAAAAGACTTCGAGGATGTATGTGTCACCTTTAATGACCAACAATGTACAAATGAAATTGTCAAGCTAAAATTATTTCCTTTTTCTTTAAAAGATAAAGCAAAAATTTGGCTTCATAATTTAAAACCAAGGTCAATTGGCATATGGCAAGAATTACAAACTGAGTTTCTAAAGAAATTTTTCCCAGCACATAAAACTACTGCTTTGAAAAGACAGATTCAAAATTTCAATCAAAATCAAAATGAAGCATTTTTTCAGTGCTGGGAGCGTTTTAAAGATTTGTTAAGTTCTTGTCCACATCATGGTTTTGAAAAATGGCGTCTTATTAGTTTCTTTTATGAAAGTTTAACTCCCGAAACTAAACAATTTGTTGAAACAATGTGTAACGGTGAGTTTCTAGAAAAACAACCTGAAGAAGCCTTTGACTACCTAGACCATTTGGCAGATAACTCTCAAGCCTGGCACACAGATAATTCCTCTGAAAGTTCCAATAGATCTAATCTTGTTTTTAACAGAGGTAAATATCATTTTAGTCAAGAAGATGAGATAAAAGCTAAAGTAGCTAATTTGGCTAGAAAGATTGAAGCCATGGAACTTAGAGAAGTAAAAGAAGTCAAAACGGTTAAAAATGAAGAAAGTTGTGGAATTTGTGAAATCATGGGACACCCCACTTCTGAATGTCCAAACATTCCCATTCTTAAAGAAGCGTTGCATGATCAAGTAAATTCCATAAACACATTTAAAAAGCCTTTTCCTTCTCCTTACTCTGAAACGTATAACCCTGAATGGAGAAATCATCCCAACTTCAGTTGGCGGAATAATAATCATGTTCAGGTGCCACAATCTCAAAAGCCGGGCAACACTTTTTCCTATCAACCTTCACGTGTACAAACCTTGGAAGAGACATTGCAAGCATTCATGCAAACACAAGCAAATGTGAATAACCAAACTTCACAGGACATCAATGAGATCAAAAACACCTTTTCCACATTGACAGCTTCATTACGCACTCAAGAAAAAGGTAAGTTTCCTGCTCAACCTCAGCCTAACCCTTCTACTCAATGTCTTGTTTCTTGCTCCAATGAAACTCAACAGGAAAATGCCAGTTCTATCACAACTCTTCGAAGTGGAAAGGCAATTGACAAAAACATTCCATCAAAAGACCAAGATCCTCCTTCCCCTCCGAAAAGTAATGGTAAGGATGATGGTAAGTCTGAACTTCTTGAAAATTTGGACAAAGAAAAAGGTATGCATCCTGCTCCTTTTCCTCAAAGGTTGCAAACAATAAAGAATTTGAATCAAAATGCAGAAATTTATGAACTTTTCAAACAAGTTAAGATTAACATTCCTTTATTGGATGCAATCAAACAAGTTCCATCTTATGCTAAATTTTTGAAAGGACATGTGCACATTTAAAAGGAAACATAATATACAAAAGAAAGCATTTCTGACGGAAAGTGTGAGCTCAATCATTCAGCACCTTACTCCACCAAAATTCAAAGATCCTGGATGTCCAACAATTTCATGCATCATTGGAAACACTAGAATAGAACGTGCATTGCTTGATCTTGGTGCTAGTGTTAATCTTTTGCCTTTTTCTGTTTATCAACAGTTAGGTTTAGGTGAACTCAAGGAAACACCTGTTACACTTCAACTAGCTGATCGTTCTGTAAAAATTCCTCGAGGGATAGTTGAAGATGTTTTGGTTCAAATTGATAATTTTTACTTCCCTGTTGATTTTATTGCTTTGGACACACATCCTGTTTCAAATCCAAATGTTCAAATTCCTGTTATATTAGGCCGTCCATTTCTTGCAACTTCTAATGCTCTGATAAATTGCAGGAATGGTATTTTGAACATTTCTTTTGGAAATATGACTTTAGAATTAAATGTGTTCAACATTTGCAAGCAACCTGGTGATGATTCAGAAGTACATAAAGTGGATTTCATTGAAGAACTTGTTCATGAACATCTCACCACTACCACATTCCATGATCCTTTAGAAGCTTATTTAATTGAATGTGAGTTTGATAATGCTTCAGAAATTTCACACACTGATTCTTTGTTAAATTCTTTTCAGGATAAGCATCGTTGGAAACAAAAGTTTGAGGAACTCCCATCACTCACAAATGTCACTGTACCATCAACTATTGAACCACCCAAGCTGGATTTAAAACCATTGCCATCCGAGCTAAAATATTCCTTTTTGGGAAAAATTCCTTCTCAATGGAGCCCCCAAGATAAAAGGAAGTTTCTGAATGAGGTAAAGAAGTTCTACTGGGATGACCCTTACTTGTTCAAATATTGTCCTGATCAAATTTTTCGAAGATGCATTCCCGACAATGAGGTAAGTAGTGTAATTAAGTTTTGTCATTTCGAGGCATGTGGTGGTCATTTTTCATCAAAGAAAACTGCTGCAAAAATTTTACAGTGTGGATTTTACTGGCCAACTTTATTCAAAGATGCATATGAGAATTCTAAAATTCATAAAGAAAGAACTAAAGCCTTTCATGACAAGTTAATTTCAAGAAAAACATTTGATGTTGGGCAAAAAGTTCTACTTTATAATTCTAGACTTCACATATTTCCTGGTAAGTTGAGATCAAGATGGACTGGCCCATTTGTGGTTAAGCATGTGTATCATTATGGAGCAGTTGACATTGAGAATCCTCAAAATGGTAACGTATTCAAGGTAAATGGACAAAGACTCAAACTCTTTTTGGAAAATCATGTTACTCAAGAAGAGGTTGTTTTTCTTTCTGATCCTTGTTTTGAAAATAACTAGATGTAAATATAATTTTTACTAATTTCCAAAAAAAAAAAATAATAATAATAATAATAATACATTTTTTTAACCCTGGTTAAATGGCGGATAACGGTACTCCGTGATTATTTAAGTCGGTTCCATCAGCTACCCACAAAACTGATATTGTATATAAATTTCTCTTTCAATTTCTCTTTCATTTTTTTTTATTTTTTTTTTTCAGGATGGATGATATTCTCAAAAGATTGCAGAAACGATTCCCTCCTTTTCCTCGAAATATTTTACTGAAGCTTTACCAAGTTCGATTTGAAAGATTAAGAATGCTTATGCACAAAGGGATTCCTGAAGACATACGTTGGATAATTGAAGCCAAGGTACGTGAAGATGAATATCTTCCTGTTTTGCATTTACCAGGTACAGGTAGAAGCACTTTTGCAAAGAAGCGACGAGCAAAGCGCATGAGTTCAAATTGCCACAAATGTGCACGATGGACGTGTAACGGTAAATGTCATTCTATTGGGATTCCGTCCTCTAATCGAGATGATAAAATTGAATTCATTAAGGATGGACTGAGTAAGGAGAATTTGGGTAATATCCAACTTTCTCTTGAGACGCATCCTAGTGGAGACGTACAAAGAGAAATTCTTGATTTATGGCCGCAATTCCAAAGGGAATGGCAACATCTTGGGAATCTGATGTTAAAAGACCCTGTTTGCCAGCTTGTAAGAAAACTGGATGGGAAGCATATCCTCGACTCATAGAAGGCGTTTAAGCCGTTTCTGGACGTAAAACCAGAGAAAGATGTGAGCCACAATCACAACTACAATAAATGACTTCTCAACTTTTGGTTTGATTTGCAATAACTTCATTTCGGTTTAATTTACGTGTTGTTAGATTTGTGTAATTATTCTCATGTTTTTTTTTTTTTTGCATTGGTCTTTTACGGTTGATTTTTCTTCTCTTTTTGATTTTCTTCCTGAAATCACGCAAAAATCTTTTGTTAGGTTAACATTTTCTTCTGACAGGTCAAATACACTTTCGGCGACATTATTACTCTTGTCTGATTCATTACTCAGTCCTCTATATATTACACCATGTACTCATTCTCTTTCAGGCACTTGAAAAAAAAATGGAAAGTACTTCGTCCCAGCGCATTGAAAAAATTTGTGTCTTTGGAGGTGCTTATCCAGGGAAAAATAAAATATTCGCTGATGAAGCAATAAGAGTTGGAGTAATACTTGCCCAACAAAAGATCCAGTTGATTTATGGAGGCGGTAGTACGGGTTTAATCGGAGCAGTCGCTACATCAGCACACGCCGGAGGAAGTCCAGTTCTAGGAATCGTGCCAAAACTATTCACAGGTTTTTGTGGACCTACCGTGGGTAAGGAAATACAAGTCTGGAGTATCCCTGAACGGATAACAATCATGTACCATTCTGCCGATGCATTCATTGCTTTACCAGGAGGTCTGGGTACATTGGAAGAAATAGCTTGCGTGGCTTCTTGGTCATCTTTGGTCACAAATAAGAAACCCATTGGTTTGCTTAATATTAATGGTTATTTTAGTAATTTGCTTTCATATTTAGATAATGCTGTGGATAATGGATTCATGTTTTCAGAGGCAAGGAGAACCATAATTTCTGCTACAACCATTGAAGATTTACTCAAAAAGCTCCAAGCTTATGAGTATTTATCTGCTACGATTGTTTCGCAAACGCTCGGAAAAAGAAAAAGAGATATGGACGAGCAAGGAGTGGATTGCACTCTGTCTTTGTGACATTATCTAACATTTTGTTTGTTGTGTCTCAGTTATAATAAGTGGTTAGCAACCTCTGCAGGTAATATCTCCTAAATTCTACCTTTAGTAGGGGGTAAGGGACATATTTTGCTAATTTAAAAAAAAAAAAAAATTTGATGTGTTTTAAGCAATTTAGAAGTATTCATTCTGAACAAGGTCTGAGTAAGGGAGACTTGAGACATACCTTGTCAGTTTGATTTTAATCTTTTTATGTTTACTTGTTAATTTTTGTTTAGTATTTTAGGATTAATTCGGTTGCATGAGTTTGTTTTGTTTTGAGTCTTAGTTATTCCTATTCTTATGTTATTAGTTCTTTTCTCTTACACATGATTCTTTCAATTGGGTTAATAGACTTACATTGAGGACAATGTAAGAATTAAGTGTGGGGGGAATGATTTAGGATTTCTTTTATTTTTGTCTACTATTTTTTTTATGAGTCTTTATTATTATTATTATTTTTTTAATGTGTTCTAGTTCCTTTTTAATACAATGATGAGATATGAATTGCATAAGTCTAAAACAGATTTATTAGTGAGAAGATTTTCATGAGAATTGAGCTTGATGTCAACCTTTTTATGAGCCAATGTTAATATGATATGTTGATTGAGAAAGAAGCATGTTTAGACTTAATCTGACTTGTATAATCATCCTTGTGAGTTTTTGAGCCTATAATGATTGATGCATTATACAAATCAATCTAATTTCTTTCTTGAGTGCTCTTATGATTACATGATTCTCTAGAACTTGCTTTAAACCGTTTGAGACTATATTGATACATGTGACAACATGAATATGATAGAGGCATTAGGATTATAACCAGAGCCAAACAGCCATCCATTATTAATGTTCTAAGAGAACATCCCCACTAGTGAGCCAATTTGAGCCTACATTAAATATGCTATTTTATTGGTAACCAGAACTTACACCTAGCCTAAATATACTTATATCCTTACCCTTGTTCTAAAGATGGATTATATATTTTGAGACATATTGCAAAAACAAGGGATACTTTTTGAAAATTTGGGTTAGAACGAAAGATAAGTGTGGGGGAGGAGAGAGGCAAAAGTCAAGAGAAAAAGAAAGGGATCATTGTCAAATACATTCCCATATTAAAAAAAAAAAAAAAAACTTCTCTTGAACTTCTAGTTAAAGTAAAGAAAAATATGTTACAAAATTGGTTAGAATGAAGCAAAGGCTCAACATGAATATTTAGCCTATGTTATTATGTGCTTTATAAGAGTTTTGAGAAGTTTTATTTGTATGATCTTATTATGTCTCTAAACTCTATGAACTCTTTGGAACCTTTGTGATATCTTTATCCTTTTATTCTTTAACTACATTATAACCCTTTGGCCCCATTACAACCTTGAAAATAGACCTCTTGATTTATGAAGTTGTATGATCTAAATAGTGGAGAATAGGTGGACAAGCAAGCATATGGTAGAACTGTTTTCATGAGATTGATTGAGTGTAAACAGTTTACCACTACTTTAAAGAGTGAAAATCATGAGAGTATAGTGAGAAGTTGAGATTAAGTTGAATATGCACTATTTTGATTGAAATATGTTATGTTAATATTGGCTTAACTCATTTATTTACATTCAAGCATGAATTTTTGTGAAATTCTTTGAGCTATTGATTAGTTTATAAGACTTGTTCAAAGATTGTCTCTAATTTATATTGAAAGGATTAGGAGTAAATATTTTTAGTGTATGTATTTTACTTATATTTTAGTTTTTCAATGTTTGTGGGTATCGTTCTAGCAAACCCTCACGAGACTAAACTCGTCCACTAGGGACACCTAGGGGTTTAAAGGCTTGTGTCACATGCTAAGTGCCACCGTGATTTCCAACGAAAATGGATTAGATTAGATTTTCTTATTTTATTTTTATTGAGTCGTTGCTAGGGACTAGCAACAATCTAAGTGTGGGGGTGTGATAACTCGTATAATTATATAGTTCTTAGTTATGTTTTATTATTGTTTTGTGTCAAATACGAGTTATTATTGCTTAGTCTAATTGTGTTTATGATATTTTATATTTTTATGTAATTTGGTGTTTTTCACGAGTTTCTTTGAGTGATTTCAGATTACTAGGTTAAATCAACAATTAAGGGCAAATCCAGTTCAATTCCAGTTCCGACACCTTTTTCCATATCCGCTATATCTGGAGTTTCACTGAAGCATTAAGGCTGAAATTTTTATAGTGCATAGTTAAGAGGCATATCTATCTTTTTCATGTTTTACACTTCTTGAAACGGAGTCGTTTTCCCTAGCGAAATCGACTATCAAGTTGGCTGATGTGCAATGACGTCTGTGCTGACCTGTTTTGGTATTTTGACCATATCTTCCGATCCACATGAGAAAATGATCTGATTCCAACGGCTATGGATCCGTGACTGATAGGGGTATATTTTTCTAGAAGACCATTTGATCAGATCGAGCCTCCAACATTGACAAAATCGACCATCAAGCTGGCTGATCAGAATTGTCATACAATATGACGAAAATTGTTAGAAAAATGCACCCACCTATTATACCTACCTTTGATATTTATAAAGCTTGTCTCTTGTCATTTAGCTCTCCAAAATGTGTATAAATAGAGGGCCTTGGATGATTGTAAGAGCATTATTATAGATTGGTAGGATATTAGCCATTGTAATAAAATTCTCTAAGTTTTCTTCTTGTTTCCTTTCTCTAGTTTTCTTTTTTTATTTACTTATGCTTCTTACATTTCTTTTCATTTTATTCATATCTAGTATGTGTTGCTAATCATATTGTTGAGGTGATGAGGTGAAGCTCTTGGTAAATGCTAAGGTTAGTCTCTTAAACATGAGCTAAAATGAATCATCATTTATAAACACTAGTATAGATAATATTTTCTTTTGGTTTAAAATCATACTTGCAAAGTAGAGATCTTGATTCATTATTGACAATGAAAATGGCACAGTAAATGCTTGGTTTCATAACCTTGATTTGTTGTAGACATATACCTTGGCATAAGGAATGCTTTGACTCTTTTTATGAGTTTTGAGGACACCAAATGAACATAATATCATATGCTATGGACGTTGGACAATTTGGACTGAATTGCTAAACCTTCCGATTGAAACCTCCCTTATGTGTGGATTTCAATTGTGTAATAAAACAAGATTAATCTTAGCATAACACCAAGAGTGGATTCTCTAACCTCAACATCTTTTCTTATTGTTTTTTTATATCTTGTTTAATTTCTCTTATGTTATTTTGTTTATTTTGTTCTCTAATATCTTGTTTACTTTCTTGTTTTGTTGTTGATTCCCTAATATCTTATTTACTTTCTTTTTCTTATATATTTATAAACTTATACTTACTAATACGCTTCCCTGTGGTTCGACCTCGGACACCCGAGAATTTATTACTTGAACATAACCTGCACTTGGGTTTACAACTCTTAATTGAGTCTCCATCACTAATTAATGTTGATAGATATGAAATTGATTCTTAATGATGTCTAGTGGTGGAGAAAGAAACCTTAACCATATTTTTCATATTTGATTCTTCTTAATTACTTGTTTTCTCATTCTTATTGTTAACTTTAGTTTAAATCTGATTTCAAAATCCCCTTTACTTTTGTTTACTTGTTTTTAAGTTTTAAATTATTAACTTATAAACTAAAACCCAATCCCTGAGGACTCGACCCTTGCTAATCACTATGCTTTACAATTGCTTCTTTTTAAGTGCAAGGTTAAATAAGATACACTCTTTTGGGTGCATCAAGATCTTCTAGCTCGATTTTGAATGCCCATTTCTTATCTAATTTTGGCCCATAATATATTGTTGGAAAGATAATCAAGTCAAGTTAAAAAGTCAATAAGGAAGTTTCTTCAAATAAAGAATCTAAAATCATGTTTTCTTTACAACAAGCTTCGGAGGTCAAATCTGCCTGATTGCTTTTCAACCAGAAATTGATATTTTTCACTCCCAAGTCTTCTTCCATCTTGTGATTATGATTTTGTAAGCTCTTTACCATCATTATTGACATCTTTTGACTTCATTCTCCTTATTGTACATAAAATTCAAAAACATATTATAAGTAAACAAGATAAAGATCGAAAACATAACAAAAACCAAAGGTAAAAAGGCATAAAATGTATATTTTATGAGCTTATCAGATTTTGAAATCAGATTTAAACTAAAGTTAACAATAAGAATGAGAAAACAAGTAATTAAGAAGAATCAAATCTGAAAAATATGGTTAAGGTTTCATTCTCCACCACTAGACATTATTAAGAATCAATTTCATATCTATCAACATTAATTAGCTATCAAAGTTAACAACCGTAGATAACAACAAGCTCTGTTACCCAAATCTTTCCTTAGTTTGTCGTTAAATAAAACAAGCTCTCTATTTAACCTCTAACTATCAAACAACCTAGAATAAGCTATCTAAGTTAAATTTAATAGCAGCTTTATGATGAGAAAGATAGGTTGATCTAAGCAACAAACACATAAGCTCGGATTGTTCAACTTAGGTTATGTTCCACTTTGCAATTATTGAAAACTTGACCATAATCATTAATCAGAAATTGCTACTTTTGAATAGGAAATCAAGACAATTACGCGGATCAAGATTCCTAAACTAGCATTAGACAATTATCAAGATTTATCTAGTTGACCACCTAAACAAATCAAAACATCATCATGAACAATTTTAATGGAACAACACAATCAACTTTGATAGAAAACAATGATAGATAGATTCTGAAAAATAATTACATAATATGTCTAGGGCTTTGAAATCACCCTTAACCAAATAAAAGTTTAGCCTAGCATAGGCATTGTAAACATAAACATAAAATTAAAGAGAGTCTAAGAAGAAAATAAAAGAAAGAAAGAAGAAGAAGAAGAATATTAATTATCCAGCCTCTTGCTCTCTCAAAAACAAAGAAACAAAGAAGAAATCAGAACTTTGATGCTTGGAGAAGTGTAAATTTTGTTTGCCCCCTTGATCTCTATTTATAGGCAATAGCTAGGGCATCAAATAAGTGAATTTTAGCTTTCTCTCTTCAATAAATGCTGACTTGTGGCCAAAGTTAAGGAAAAGTAGTTGACTTTTGATTTTTAAGGAAAGATATAATAAGCCTTGGCAGCCAAGTTTGAATAAAGTAGGAAAGTTTTAGTCAAAGCACTCTTTAATTAAGAGAGATTACAAACTTGCAGCCAAAGTAAGTGTAAGGAAGGAAAGTCTTGGCTGATTTAATTCTCCTACTTTGACTAGGATTAGCTTTAAGGAAAGATACTTGCAATTAATGCAATTAATGCAAGTTGACAGCCACTAATCTTTCTTTGACAAGGATAAACATAAATGTCAGCTAAGGTGAAAAAGATGTGATTTGTGGCTAGGATTTTTTCTACCACTAGGGTTTTTAGGGAGATATTCGATGACCATTTCTTGTCCGATTTAGGCCCATGACCAACCGTTGGAAAGGTAATCAAGTGATCTTCAAAAGTCAAGAAGGAAGTTTCTTCGAATAAAGAGTCTAACATCATGTTTTCTTAGCGAAAAGCTCCGGAGGTCAACTCTGTCTTCTTGCTTTGACCAAGAATTTGATCTTTTTGACTCCCAAGTCTTTTTCCATCTTGTGATTGTGATTTTGTAAGCTCTTTAACATCCTAATTGACATGTTTTGACTTCATCTCCTCCAAAATACCTATAAAGCATAAAAACCTAGTAAAATGTCAAGGAAGTAAGAATCAAAGCACAAAGTATAAGGAAATTAAATAGAAAAATGTATGAAATTAAGAACTTATCAAATTCCCCCACACTTAATCATTTGCTAGCCCTCGAGCAAAATCAAATAGACACAAGGTAAGAAAACTGAATCTAGTTCACTTTCAATACAACTTATAGATAATCATTGAACATGTCTTACAAACTAATCAATAGTTTAAAGAGTTTCACAAAGAATCATGCTTGATAGTAAAGGGTTTGAGTTAAGTTAACATATCATATCTCAATCAAAATAGTGCATGTTCGAACTTAATCTCAATTTCTCACATGGGATACTCTCATGATGTTCACTTTTTAAAGTAGTGGAAAAGTGTTTACACTCAATCAATCTCATGCAAACAGTTCTACCATATGCTTGCTTGTCCACCTATTATCCACTATTTAGATCATGCAACTTCATAAATCAATAGGTTTTTATTCAAGGTTGTAATGGGGCCAAGGGGTAATAAATGTGGTTAAAGAATAAAAGGAAAAGGATATTACAAATGTTCCAAATATATCATAGTGTTTAGAGACATAATAAGATTCATACAAAGAAAACTTCTCAAAACTCTTTACAAAGCACATAATACATAGGCCGAATATTATGTTGGGCCTTTTCTTCATTCTAAACAACTTTGTAACATCTTTTTCTTTTTCCACAAGTTCAAGAGATGATTCATATATATATTTTTTTTTCATTTTTTTTCACATAGGAATGTATTTGACAATATTACCTCTACTTTTATCTTGACTTTTGCCTTTCTCCTCCCCCACACTTATTTCTTGTTTCTAACCCAAAATTTGAATAGATCTTTCTTGTCTTTGAAATATGTCTCAAAACATGCTAATTCATCTTTAGAACAAGGGTAAGGATATAAATAAGTATATTTCGATTAGGGACAAGATATGGTTACCAAATAAATAGCTTATTCAATGTAGGCTCAAATTGGCTCACAAAGGGGGATATTCTCTTGGAACATCAATAAGGGATGGCTGTTTGGCCCTGGTTAAAAATCCTAATGCCTCTATCATATTCATGTTGTCACATGCATCAATATAGTCTCAACAAGGTTTAAAGCAAGTTCTGGAGAATCATGTAATCATAATAACACTCAAGAAAGAAATTAGATTGATATGTATAATGAATCAATCATATAGGCTCAAAAACTCACAAGGATGATTATACAAGTCAGAGTTAAGTCTAAACATGCTTCTTTCTCAATCAACATATCATATTAACATTGGCACAAAAAAATGATATCGAGCTCAATTCTCATGAAAATCTTATCACTAATAAATCAGTTTTATACTTATGCAATTCATATCTCATCATTGTATTGAAAGTAACTAAAACACACTAAAAACAACATAAAAAGAATAAAAAATAAAACACACTAAAGAAAATCCTAAATTCTTCCCCCTACACTTAATTTTTACATTGTCCTCAATGTAATGCTATTATCCCCAATGCGAGAATTATATGTAAGAGAAAAGAACTAATAAACAAAACAAACGAAAAAACAATAAAAGATAGAATGATGGAGAGTAAAGAATATGCAAATCTGATATAATAGATGCTCTCCATCCTTTTGGGTTGCCTCCCAAGAAGCGCTTAGTTTATTGTCCTCAACTTGACTTAGACCCATGCCATTATTATTCAACATAATTTGGCTCAAAAAGTGGTAACTCCTCCACATCTTGTATTGGAAAGTTCTCATAGTAAGGCTTCAATCTATGATCATTCACTTTGAATGTCTTATCTGTTTTTGGGCTTTGGATTTCAACTACACCATGAGTAAATACATTAGTAATAACAAAAGGTGCAACCCAACGAGAACGTAACTTACCTGGAAATAACTTAAGGCGTGAATGGAAGAGAAGAACTTTTTGTCCAACAACAAAGTCCTTTCTTGATATCATCTTGTCATGGAATGTCATAGTCTTTTCCTTGTAAATCCTAGAATTCTCATAGGCATCATTCCTTATCTCCTCTAATTCTTGTAGGTTAAGTTTTCTTTGCTTATCTGCCTCATCCATCTCCTTGTTGCATTGTTTGATAGCCCAATATGATTTATGTTCCAATTCAACTGGAAGATGACAAGGCTTATCATAAACAAGTCGATAAGGAGACATACCAATGGGTGTCTTATATGCTGTCCTATAAGCCCAAAGTGCATCATCAAGTCGTGAACTCCAATCATTCCTGTTAGGATTAACTGTCTTTTCAAGTATGGACTTTACTTCTCGATTTGACACTTCAGCTTGCCACTAGTTTGAGGATGGTATGAGGTGGAGACCTTGTGTGTGATGTTATACCTCCTCAAAAGTGCTTCCATAGTCCTATTGCAAAAGTGAGTACCTCTATCGCTGATTATGGCCCTTGGTGTTCCAAACCTAGCAAAGATGTAAGTCTTGACAAAATTTGAGACAACTTTAGAGTCATTAGTCCTAGTGGCTTTTGCTTCCACCCACTTCGAAACATAATCAACGGCAAGTGAAATATAAAGATTACCAAAATAAGAAGGAAAAGGTCCCATGAAATCCATGCCCCATACATCAAAAATTTCAACAATAAGTATTGGAGTTTGAGGCATTTGATTTCTAGCACCTAAGTTACATGTTCTTTGGCAACGATAAATACGAGAGAAATATGGTTAAGGTTTCATTCTCCACCACTAGACATCATTAAGAATCAATTTCAAATTTATCAATATCAACCAACTATCAAAGTTAACAACCATAGATAACAACAAGCTCTGTTACCCCAATCTTTCCTTAGTTCGTAGTTAAATAGAACAAGCTCTCTATTTAATCTCTAACTATCAAACAACCTAGAATAAGCTCTCTAAGTTCAATTTAATAGCAGCTTTATGATGAGAAAGATAGGTTGATCTAAGCAACAAACACATAAGCTCGGATTGTTCAACTTAGGTTATGTTCCACTTCGCAATTATCGAAAACTTGACCATAATCATTAATCACAAATTGCCACGTATGAATAGGAAATCAAGACAATTACACGGTTCAAGACTCCTAAATAGCAATAGATAATTATCAATATCTATCTAGTTGTACACCTAAATAAATCAAGACAACATCATAAACAATTATTGTAGAAGAACATAAGCAACTTTGATAGAAAATTAATGATAGATAGAATCTAAAAATCAATTATAAAACATTTCTAGGGCTTTGAAATCACCCTTAACCAAATAAAAGTTTAGCCTAGCATAGGCATAGATAATATATACATAAAACTAAAAATAAAATAAAATAATGGAGAAGAAGAAGAAGAATAATGATGATCCTTTGAGTCTCCTCAAAAGATGTCTAGTTTGTGGCTCAAAAGATGGTATTTATAGAGTTTTAAAACCCTGAGAATAAGTCCTTGCCGCACAAGTAAGCTTGGAGGTGCAAAAATCACGTTTTTGCCTTTTTTTTTCAGATTTGCGATTAGGGCTTTTCTGGCCGTAGGGTTCTTTAGGGAGATTTTTAGCGCCATTTTGAATGCCCATTTATTATCCGATTTGGACCCATAATATATCGTTGGAAAGACAATCAAGTCAAATTCAAAAGTCAAGAAGGAAGTTTCTTCAAATAAAGAATCTAACATCATGTTTTCCTTACAACAATCTCCAAAGGGCAAATCTGCCTGATTGCTTTTCAACCAGAAATTGATATTTTTGACTCCCAAGTCTTCTTCCATCTTGTGATTATGATTTTGTAAGCTCTTTACCATCATTATTGACATCTTTTGACTTCATTCTCCTTATTGTACCTAAAATGCAAAAACATAATATAAGTAAACAAGATAAAGATCGAAAACATAACAAAAACTAAAGGTAGATGATGCACTCAAAAGAGTGTATCTTATTTAACCTTGCACTAAAAAGAATCAATTGTAAAGTATAGTGATTAGCAAGGGTCGAGTCCTCAGGGATTGGGTTTTAGTTTATAAGTTAATAGTTTAAAACTTAAAAACAAGTAAACAAAAGTATAGGGGATTTTGAAATCAGACTTAAACTAAAGTTAACAATAAGAATGAGAAAACAAGTAATTAAGAAGAATCAAATAAGAAAAACATGGTTAAGGTTTCATTCTCCACCACTAGACATCATTAAGAATCAATTTCTTACCTATCAACATTAATTAGCTATCAAAGTTAACAACCATAGATAACAACAAGCTCTGTTACCCCAATCTTTCCTTAGTTCGTCGTTAAATAGAACAAGTTCTCTATTTAATCTCTAACTATCAAACAACCTAGAATAAGCTCTCTAAGTTCAATTTAATAGCAGCTTTATGATGAGAAAGATAGGTTGATCTAAGCAACAAACACATAAGCTCGGATTGTTCAACTTAGGTTATGTTCCACTTTGCAATTATTGGAAACTTGACCATAATCATTAATCACAAATTGCTACTTATGAATAGGAAATCAAGACAATTACACGGATCAAGACTCCTAAACTAGCATTAGACAATTATCAAGATTTATCTAGTTGGCCAGCTAAACAAATCAAAACATCATGAACAATTTTAATGGAAGAACATAAGCAACTTTGATAGAAAATTAATGATAGATAGAATCTGAAAATCAATTACATAACATGTCTAGGGCTTTGAAATCACCCTTAACCAAATAAAAGTTTAGCCTAGCATAGGCATAGAAATATATACATAAAACTAAAAAGAAAAATAAAAGAATGGAGAAGAAGAAAAAGAATGATGATGATCCCTTGAGTCTCCTCAAAAGATGTCTAAAGATGGTATTTATAGAGCTTTAAAACCCTGAGAATAAGTCATTGCCGCACAAGTAAGCCTGGAGGCAGAAAAATCACGTTTTTGCCTTTTTTTCAAATTTGCGATTAGGATTTTTCTGGCCGTAGGGTTTGATGCACCCAAAAGAGTGTATCTTATTTAACCTTGCACTAAAAAGATCAATTGTAAGTATAATGATTAGCAAGGGTCGAGTCCTCAGGGATTGGGTTTTAATCTATGAGTTATTAGTTTATAACTGATAACTCGTATAATTATATAGTTTTTAGTTATGTTTTATTAATGTTTTGTGTCAAATACGAGTTATTATTGTTTAGTCTAATTGTGTTTATGATTAAATTTTATATTTTTATGTATTTTGGTGTTTTTCACAAGTTTCTTTGAGTGATTTCAGATTACTAGAATTAAGGGCAAATCCAGTTCAGTTTCAGTTCCGACACCTTTTGCCATATCAGCTATATCTCGCGTTTCACTGAAGCAATAAGGCTGAAATTTGTAGCCATGCAAAGCTAAGAGGCATATCTATCTTTTTCATGTTTTACACTTCTTAAAACGGAGTCGTTTTCCCTAGCGAAATCGACCATCAAGTTGGCTGATGTGCAATGACGTCTGTGCTGACATGTTTTCGTATTATGCCCATATCTTCTTATCCACATCAGAAAATGAGCTGATTCCAACGGATATGGTTCCGTAACTGATAGGGGAACCTTTGTCTAGAAGACCATGTGATCAGATCAGGCCTCCAATATTGAAGAAATCGACCATCAAGGTGACTCATGTGTAATGACGTCTGTGCTGACATGTTTTCGTATTTTGCCCATATCGGCTTAACCACATCAGCAAATGAGCTGATTCCAACGGCTATGGTTCCGTAACTGATAGGGGCACCTTTTTCTAGAAGACCATGTGATCAGATCAGGCCTCCAATATTGACGAAATCGACCATCAAGTTGGCTGATCAAAATCGTCATATACCTACCTTTGAAATTTGTAAAGCTTGTCTCTTGTCATTTAGCCCTCCAAAATGTGTATAAATAGAGGGCCTTGGATGATTGTAAGGGAACATATTGTACATAGGTAGGATATTAGCCATTTTAATAAAATTCTCTAAGTTTTCTTCTTCTTTCTTTTCTCTAGTTTTCTTTCTTTTCTCTAGTTTTCTTTTTCTTTAGAGAGAGCAAGAGGTTGGATAATTAATATTCTTCCTCTTCTTCTTTCTTTCTTTTATTTTCTTCTTAGATTTTCTTTAATTTTATGTTTATGTTTATAATGCCTATGCTAGGCTAAACTTCTATTTGGTTAAGGGTGATTTCAAAGCCCTAGACATGTTTTATAATTGATTTTCAGATTCTATCTATCATTAATTTTCTATCAAAGTTGCTTATGTTCTTCTACAAGAATTGTTCATGATGTTGTCTTGATTTGTTTAGGTGTACAACTAGATAGATCTTGATAATTATCTATTGCTAGTTTAGGAGTCTTGATCCGTGTAATTGTCTTGATTTCCTATTCATAAGTGGCAATTTGTGATTAATGATTATGGTCAAGTTTTCAATAATTGCAAAGTGGAACATAACCTAAGTTGAACAATCCGAGCTTATGTGTTTGTTGCTTAGATCAACCTATCTTTCTCATCATAAAGCTGCCATTAAATTGAACTTAGAGAGCTTATTCTAGGTTGTTTGATGGTTAGAGATTAAATAGAGAGCTTGTTCTATTTAACGACAAACTAAGGAAAGATTGGGATAACAGAGCTTGTTGTTATCTACGGTTGTTAACTTTGATAGTTGGTTGATATTGATAGATCTGAAATTGATTCCTAATGATGTCTAGTGGTGGAGAATGAAACCTTAACCATATTTTTCATATTTGATTCTTCTTACTTACTTGTTTTCTTACTTTTCTAGTTTGCTTATTTTTAAAAGTATATTTATTTTTATTGGCTGGTTATACCGCCTAATTTGTATATTAACTTTGTTTTATTTTTATTGGCTGGTTATACCGCCTAATTTAGTATATATATTTTTATTGGCTGGTTATACCGCCTAATTTAGTATATATATTTTTATTGGATGGTTATACAGCCTTGCATCTTTTTCTTATTATTTACTTTAATTTAAATCTGGCTTCAAAAACCCCTTTTCTTTTATTGTTTTCTTTGAACGTAAGTTATAAACTAATAACTCATAGATTAAAACCCAATCCCTGAGGACTCGACCCTTGCTAATCATTATACTTACAATTGATCTTTTTAGTGCAAGGTTAAATAAGATACACTCTTTTGGGTGCATCAAATTTTTGGCGCCGTTGCCGGGGATTGTTTTCTTTAGTTTATTTGTTACTTTGTTTATTCTTATTTTCAGTTCTAATTAGTTTTATTTTCTTGTACATACAAGTTTTTCTTTTCAAATTTTAAAAAAAAAACAATGGAATTGAGCAATCTAACACTTGAAGAGTTGGTGGCATACATGAACATGGAGAATCAACAAGCCAATCTCACCTCCCCAGTTCAACAATTGGCCATGGGAGGATGTCAAGGCCATCAAGTGTTCCAAGACCAACAGTATGATCATTACTCAAACACTTACCATGAGGGATGGTGGGATCATACTAATTATGGCTACTCAGAAAATTACCAAGAAGTAGATCCTTATGCCAATTACACTCATCCATCTAGCTTCAATCAATCATGGTCTCAAGAACCAGATCTTCTTCAACCACCACATATGACTCAAAACTCAGGTACTTCTTTAGAAGATCTTGTTGATTCTCTTGTTACTAATACTTTGCAATTTCAACAGGAAACAAGGGCAAGCATCCAGAGTTTGGAAAAGCAAATGAGCCAATTGGCTAGTAGTATGGTGGTATGGGTAGCACAAAGATCTGAAGAACTCTCTGCCCAAACAATGATTAACCCAAAGGAGAATACTACTATTGTGACCTTGAGGAATGAGGAACAAGATGAGGATGAGACAGAATTAGAGATGGATTCTATTCTTGAGGATAATGAAGCCACAAATACAAATAAGAGTATTTCGGCACCTGAGGTAACGTTTAAAGTTCCACTTTTTACTAATGTTTCTTCTCCACCTTTTCCTAGTAGATTTGCAAAGTTCAAGGAGGAAGAACATGAACAACACATGCCGGAAACCTTAAACAACTTGTTTGTGAATGCCATTCAACAAGTACCAAAATATGCTCCATTCCTCGATGAGATATGCACCACAAAGGATGATGGAATAATACTTGTGATGGAGAATGCATCCAGTTTTGTGCAAAGAAAGCTTCCTATCAAACGCTCAAATTTGGGAAGTTTCATGTATGAGCCTAACAAGCCTAAAAAGCCAAGAAGGGGAATTGGCTAGGCTGAAAATAATCAATCAAGTGCTAATTGGGGGAGGCAGCCTAATTAGTGAAAGCATTGCCAAACTGCCATCCTCAGATTTGCTCTCTTTTTCTTTTTCTTTATCTTATTTCTTATGTTTCTTTGTTAATTGTTTTTACTGCTTTTAAGTTCATTTAGGCTGCATAAGTTTCTTTTGTTTAATAGTTCTTTTCTCTTACATATAATTCTTGCATTGGGGGATAATAGCATTACATTAATGACAATGTAAGAATTAAGTGTGGGGGGAAGAATTTAGGATTTTATTTAGAGTGTTTTGTTTTTGAGTCTTTTTATGTTGTTTTTCTTTCTGATCCTTATTTTGAAAATAACTAGATGTAAATATAATTTTTATTTTTTTAACCCTGGTTAAATGGCGGATAACGGTACTCCGTGATTATTTAAGTCGGTTCCATCAGCTACCCACAAAACTGATATTGTATATAAATTTCTCTTCCAATTTCTCTTTCAATTTTTTTTTCATTTTTTTTTCAGGATGGATGATATTCTCACAAGATTGCAGAAACGATTTCCTCCTTTTCCTCGAAATATTTTACTGAAGCTTTACCAAGTTCGATTTGAAAGATTAAGAATGCTTATGCACAAAGGGATTCCTGGAGACATACGTTGGATAATTGAAGCCAAGGTACGTGAAGATGAATATCTTCCTGTTTTGCATTTACCAGGTACAGGTAGAAGCACTTTTGCAAAGAAGCGACGAGCAAAGCGCATGAGTTCAAATTGCCACAAATGTGCACGATGGACGTGTAACGGTAAATGTCGTTCTATTGGGATTCCGTCCTCTAATCGAGATGATAAAATTGAATTCATTAAGGATGGACTGAGTAAGGAGAATTTGGGTAATATCCAACTTTCTCTTGAGACGCATCCTAGTGGAGACGTACAAAGAGAAATTCTTGATTTATGGCCGCAATTCCAAAGGGAATGGCAACATCTTGGGAATCTGATGTTAAAAGACCCTGTTTGCCAGCTTGTAAGAAAACTGGATGGGAAGCATATCCTCGACTCATAGAAGGCGTTTAAGCCGTTTCTGGACGTAAAACCAGAGGAAGATGTGAGCCACAATCACAACTACAATAAATGACTTCTCAGCTTTTGGTTTGATTTGCAATAACTTTATTTTGTTTTAATTTACGTGTTGTTCGATTTGTGTAATTATTCTCGTTTTTTTTATTTGTCTTTTACGATTGATTTTTTCTTCTCTTTTTGATTTTCTTCCTGAAATCACGCAAAAATCTTTTGTTAGGTTAACATTTTCTTCTGACAGGTCAGATACACTTTCGGCGACATTATTACTCTTGTCTGATTCACTACTCAGTCCTCTATATATTACACCATGTACTCATTCTCTTTCAGGCACTCGAAAAAAAAAAAAATGGAAAGTACTTCATCCCAGCGCATTAAAAAAATTTGTGTCTTTGGAGGTGCTTATCCAGGGAAAAATAACATATTCGCTGATGAAGCCATAAGAGTTGGAGTAATACTTGCCCAACAAAAGATCCACTTGATTTATGGAGGCGGTAGTACGGGTTTAATGGGAGCAGTCGCTACAGCAGCACACACCGGAGGAAGTCCAGTTCTAGGAATCGTGCCAAAACTATTCACAAGTTTTTGTGGACCTACCGTGGGTAAGGAAATACAAGTCTGGAGTTTCCCTGAACGGATAACAATCATGTACCATTCTGCCGATGCATTCATTGCTTTACCAGGAGGTCTGGGTACATTGGAAGAAATAGCTTGCGTGGCTTCTTGGTCATCTTTGGTCACAAATAAGAAACCCATTGGTTTGCTTAATATTAATGGTTATTTTAGTAATTTGCTTTTATATTTAGATAATGCTGTGGATAATGGATTCATGTTTTCAGAGGCAAGGAGAACCATAATTTCTGCTACAACCATTGAAGATTTACTTAAAAAGCTCCAAGCTTATGAGTGTTTATCTGCTACGGTTGTTTCGCAAACGCTCGGAAAAAGAAAAAGAGATATGGACGAGCAAGGAGTGGATTGCACTTTGTCTTTGTGACATTATCTAATATTTTTCTTGTTGTGTCTCAGTTATAATAAGTGGTTAGCAACCTCTGCAGGTAATATCTCCTAAATTCTACCTTTAAAATTTGACATTGGGGACAATGTCATATTTTAGTAGGGGGTAAGGGACATATTTTGCTAATTTAAAAAAAAAAAAAAAAAAAATTTAAGAAGTATTCATTCTGAACAAGGTCTGAGTAAGGGAGACTTGAGACATACCTTGTCAGTTTGATTTCTTCTTTTCAAAAAAAAAAAAAAAAAAAAAAAGTTTGTTGTGTTTTAAGCAATTTAGAAGTATTCATTCTGAACAAGGTCTGAGTAAGGGAGACTTGAGACACACCTTGTCAGTTTGATTTTAATCTTTTTATGTTTACTTGTTAATTTTTGTTTAGTATTTTAAGATTATTTAGGTTGCATGAGTTTGTTTTGTTTTGAGTCTTAGCTGTTCCTATTCTTATGTTATTAGTTCTTTTCTCTTACACATGATTCTTTCATTTGGGTTAATAGACTTACATTGAGGACAATGTAAGAATTAAGTGTGGGGGGAATGATTTAGGATTTCTTTTATTTTTGTCTACTATTTTTTTTTATGAGTCTTTATTATAATTTTTAGTGTGTTTTAGTTCCTTTTTAATACAATGATGAGATATGAATTGCATAAGTCTAAAACAGAGTTATTAGTGAGAAGATTTTCATGAGAATTGAGCTTGATATCATTTTTTTTTTGAGCCAATGTTAATATGATATGTTGATTGAGAAAGAAGCATGTTTAGACTTAATCTGACTTGTATAATCATCCTTGTGAGTTTTTGAGCCTATAATGATTGATGCATTATACAAATCAATCTAATTTCTTTCTTGAGTGCTCTTATGATTACAGGATTCTCTAGAACTTGCTTTAAACCGTTTGAGACTATATTGATACATGTGACAACATGAATATGATAGAGGCATTAGGATTTTTAGCCAGAGCCAAACAGCCATCCCTTATTGATGTTCCAAGAGAACACACCCTTAGTGAACCAATTTGAGCCTACATTGAATAAGCTATCTCTTTGGTAACCATAACTTGTCCCTAACCTAAATATACTTATATCTTTACCTTTGTTCCAAAGATGAATTAGCATGTTTTGAGACAAGTTGCAAAGACAAGGGATATTTTTAGTTAAAAATTTGGGTTAGAAACAAGAAATAAGTGTGGGGGGGAAAGAAAAGAAAAGTCAAAAAAAAAAAAAAAAAAAAAAAAAAGAAATGGAATACTGGCAAATACATTCAAAAAAAAAATATGAATCATCTCTTGAATTTTGGGAAAAAGAAAAAGATGTTACAAAGTTGTTCAGAATGAAGAAAAGGCCCAACATAAATATCCGGCCTAGGTGACTATGTACTTGTAAAGAGTTTTGAGAAGTTTCTTTGTATGATCTTTTTATGTCTCTAAACTTTATGAACTCTTTGGAACCTTTGTGATATCTTTATCCTTTTGTTCTTCAACCACATTACAAACCCCTTGGCCCCATTACAACCTTGATTAAAGACCTCTTGATTCATGAAGTTGTATGATCTAAATAGTGGAGAATAGGTGGACAAGCAAGAATATGGTAGAACTGTTTTCATGAGATTGATTGAGTGTAAACACTTCACCACTACTTTAAAGAGTGAAAATCATGAGGGTATCCCATGTGAGAAGTTGAGATTAAATTTGAACATGCAATATTTTGATTGAGATATGTTATGCTAATATTGGCTTAACTCAAACAATTTACATTCAAGCATGAATTTTTGTGAAATTCTTTAAGCTATTGATTAGTTTATAAGACTTGTTCAAATATTGTATCTAATTTGTATTGAAAGGATTAGGAGTAAATATTTTTAGTATATGCAGTTTATTTATATTTTAGTTTTTCAATGTTTGTGGGTATCGTTCTAGTAAACCCTCACGAGACTAAACTCGTCCACTAGGGACACCTAGGGGTTTAAAGGCTTGTGTCACATGCTAAGTGCCACCGTGATTTCCTACGAAAATGGATTAGATTAGATTTTCTTATTTTATTTTTATTGAGTCGTTGCTAGGGACTAGCAACAATCTAAGTGTGGGGGTGTGATAACTCGTATAATTATATAGTTTTTAGTTATGTTTTATTAATGTTTTGTGTCAAATACGAGTTATTATTGTTTAGTCTAATTGTGTTTATGATTAAATTTTATATTTTTATGTATTTTGGTGTTTTTCACAAGTTTCTTTGAGTGATTTCAGATTACTAGAATTAAGGGCAAATCCAGTTCAGTTTCAGTTCCGACACCTTTTGCCATATCAGCTATATCTCGCGTTTCACTGAAGCAATAAGGCTGAAATTTGTAGCCATGCAAAGCTAAGAGGCATATCTATCTTTTTCATGTTTTACACTTCTTAAAACGGAGTCGTTTTCCCTAGCGAAATCGACCATCAAGTTGGCTGATGTGCAATGACGTCTGTGCTGACATGTTTTCGTATTATGCCCATATATTCTTATCCACATCAGAAAATGAGCTGATTCCAACGGATATGGTTCCGTAACTGATAGGGGAACCTTTGTCTAGAAGACCATGTGATCAGATCAGGCCTCCAATATTGAAGAAATCGACCATCAAGGTGACTCATGTGTAATGACGTCTGTGCTGACATGTTTTCGTATTTTGCCCATATCTGCTTAACCACATCAGCAAATGAGCTGATTCCAACGGCTATGGTTCCGTAACTGATAGGGGCACCTTTTTCTAGAAGACCATGTGATCAGATCAGGCCTCCAATATTGACGAAATCGACCATCAAGTTGGCTGATCAAAATCGTCATATACCTACCTTTGAAATTTGTAAAGCTTGTCTCTTGTCATTTAGCCCTCCAAAATGTGTATAAATAGAGGGCCTTGGATGATTGTAAGGGAACATATTGTACATAGGTAGGATATTAGCCATTTTAATAAAATTCTCTAAGTTTTCTTCTTCTTTCTTTTCTCTAGTTTTCTTTCTTTTCTCTAGTTTTCTTTTTCTTTAGAGAGAGCAAGAGGTTGGATAATTAATATTCTTCCTCTTCTTCTTTCTTTCTTTTATTTTCTTCTTAGATTTTCTTTAATTTTATGTTTATGTTTATAATGCCTATGCTAGGCTAAACTTCTATTTGGTTAAGGGTGATTTCAAAGCCCTAGACATGTTTTATAATTGATTTTCAGATTCTATCTATCATTAATTTTCTATCAAAGTTGCTTATGTTCTTCTACAAGAATTGTTCATGATGTTGTCTTGATTTGTTTAGGTGTACAACTAGATAGATCTTGATAATTATCTATTGCTAGTTTAGGAGTCTTGATCCGTGTAATTGTCTTGATTTCCTATTCATAAGTGGCAATTTGTGATTAATGATTATGGTCAAGTTTTCAATAATTGCAAAGTGGAACATAACCTAAGTTGAACAATCCGAGCTTATGTGTTTGTTGCTTAGATCAACCTATCTTTCTCATCATAAAGCTGCCATTAAATTGAACTTAGAGAGCTTATTCTAGGTTGTTTGATGGTTAGAGATTAAATAGAGAGCTTGTTCTATTTAACGACAAACTAAGGAAAGATTGGGATAACAGAGCTTGTTGTTATCTACGGTTGTTAACTTTGATAGTTGGTTGATATTGATAGATCTGAAATTGATTCCTAATGATGTCTAGTGGTGGAGAATGAAACCTTAACCATATTTTTCATATTTGATTCTTCTTACTTACTTGTTTTCTTACTTTTCTAGTTTGCTTATTTTTAAAAGTATATTTATTTTTATTGGCTGGTTATACCGCCTAATTTGTATATTAACTTTGTTTTATTTTTATTGGCTGGTTATACCGCCTAATTTAGTATATATATTTTTATTGGCTGGTTATACCGCCTAATTTAGTATATATATTTTTATTGGATGGTTATACAGCCTTGCATCTTTTTCTTATTATTTACTTTAATTTAAATCTGGCTTCAAAAACCCCTTTTCTTTTATTGTTTTCTTTGAACGTAAGTCATAAACTAATAACTCATAGATTAAAACCCAATCCCTGAGGACTCGACCCTTGCTAATCATTATACTTACAATTGATCTTTTTAGTGCAAGGTTAAATAAGATACACTCTTTTGGGTGCATCAATAACTTACGTTCAAAGAAAACAATAAAAGAAAAGGGGTTTTTGAAGCCAGATTTAAACTAAAGTAAATAATAAGAATAAGATGCAAGGCGGTATAACCAGCCAATAAAAATATATATACTAAATTAGGCGGTATAACCAGCCAATAAAAATATATATACTAAATTAGGCGGTATAACCAGCCAATAAAAATAAAACAAAGTTAATATACAAATTAGGCGGTATAACCAGCCAATAAAAATAAATATATTTTTAAAAATAAGCAAACTAGAAAAGTAAGAAAACAAGTAAGTAAGAAGAATCAAATATGAAAAATATGGTTAAGGTTTCATTCTCCACCACTAGACATCATTAAGAATCAATTTCAGATCTATCAATATCAACCAACTATCAAAGTTAACAACCGTAGATAACAACAAGCTCTGTTATCCCAATCTTTCCTTAGTTTGTCGTTAAATAGAACAAGCTCTCTATTTAATCTCTAACCATTAAACAACCTAGAATAAGCTCTCTAAATTCAATTTAATGGCAGCTTTATGATGAGAAAGATAGGTTGATCTAAGCAACAAACACATAAGCTCGGATTGTTCAACTTAGGTTATGTTCCACTTTGCAATTATTGAAAACTTGACCATAATCATTAATCACAAATTGCCACTTATGAATAGGAAATCAAGACAATTACACGGATCAAGACTCCTAAACTAGCAATAGATAATTATCAAGATCTATCTAGTTGTACACCTAAATAAATCAAGACAACATCATGAACAATTCTTGTAGAAGAACATAAGCAACTTTGATAGAAAATTAATGATAGATAGAATCTGAAAATCAATCATAAAACATGTCTAGGGCTTTGAAATCACCCTTAACCAAATAGAAGTTTAGCCTAGCATAGGCATTGTAAACATAAACATAAAATTAAAGAAAATCTAAGAAGAAAATAAAAGAAAGAAAGAAGAAGAGGAAGAATATTAATTATCCAACCTCTTGCTCTCTCTAAAGAAAAAGAAAACTAGAGAAAAGAAAGAAAACTAGAGAAAAGAAAGAAGAAGAAAACTTAGAGAATTTTATTAAAATGGCTATATCCTACCTATGTACAATATGATCCTCTACAATCATCCAAGGCCCTCTATTTATACACATTTTGGAAGGCTAAATGACAAGAGACAAGCTTTACAAATTTCAAAGGTAGGTATAATAGGTGGGTGAATTTTTCTAACAATTTTCGTCATATTGTATGACAATTTTGATCAGCCAACTTGATGGTCGATTTCGTCAATGTTGGAGGCCTGATCTGATCACATGGTCTTCTAGAAAAAGGTTCCCCAGTTACGGATCCATAGCCGTTGGAATCAGCTCACTTGCTGATGTGGATAAGCAGATATGGGCAAAATACGAAAACATGTCAGCACAGACGTCATTGCACATCAGCCAACTTGATGGTCGATTTCGTCAATATTAGAGGCCTGATCTGATCATATGGTCTTCTAGACAAAGGTTCCCGTATCCGTTACGGATCCATAGCCATTGGAATCAGCTCATTTGCTGATGTGGATAAGCAGATATGGGCAAAATACGAAAACAGGTCAGCACAGACGTCATTGCACATCAGCCAACTTCATGGTCGATTTCGCTAGGGAAAACGACTTCGTTTCAAGAAGTGTAAAACATGAAAAAGATAAATATGCCTCTTAGCTTTGCACGGCTACAAATTGCAGCCTTATTGCTTCAGTGAAACTCGAGATATAGCTGATATGGCAAAAGGTGTCGGAACTGGAACTGAACTGGATTTAGCCTTAATTCTAGTAATCTGAAATCACTCAAAGAAACTTGTGAAAAACACCAAAATACATAAAGATCATAAACACAATTAGACTAAACAATAATAACTCGTATTTGACACAAAACAATAATAAAACATAACTAAAAACTATATAATTATACGAGTTATCACACCCCCACACTTAGATTGTTGCTAGTCCCTAGCAACGACTCAATAAAAATAAAATAAGAAAATCTAATCTAATCCACTTTCGTAGGAAATCACGGTGGCACTTAGCATGTGACACAAGCCTTTAAACCCCTAGGTGTCCCTAGTGGACGAGTTTAGTCTCGTGAGGGTTTACTAGAACGATACCCACAAACATTGAAAAACTAAAATATAAATAAACTACATATACTAAAAATATTTACTCCTAATCCTTTCGATACAAATTAGAGACAATCTTTGAACAAGTCTTATAAACTAATCAATAGCTTAAAGAATTTCACAAAAAATCAAGCTTGAATGTAAATTGTTTGAGTTAAGCCAATATTAACATAACATATTTCAATCAAAATAGTGCATATTCAAACTTAATCTCAACTTCTCACATGGGATACTCTCTTGATTTTCACTCTTTAAAGTAGTGGTAAAGTGTTTACACTCAATCAATCTCATGAAAACACTTCTACCATATGCTTGCTTGTCCACCTATTCTCCACTAAAAGATCATGCAACTTCATAAATCAAGAGGTCTTTAATCAAGGTTGTAATGGGGCCAAGGGGTTTGTAATGTGGTTGAAGAACAAAAGGATAAAGATATCACAAAGGTTCCAAAGAGTTCATAAAGTTTAGAGACATAAAAAGATTATACAAAGAAACTTCTCAAAACTCTTTACAAGTACATAGTCACCTAGGCCGGATATTCATGTTGGGCCTTTTCTTCATTCTAAACAACTTTGTAACATCTTTTTCTTTTTCCACAAATTCAAGAGATGATTCATTTTTTTTTATATAGGAATGTATTTGCCAGTATTCCATTTCTTTTTCTCTTGACTTTTCTTTTCTTTTCCCCCCACACTTATTTCTTGTTTCTAACCAAAAAATATCCCTTGTCTTTGCAACTTGTCTCAAATCATGCTAATTCATCTTTGGAACAAAGGTAAAGATATAAGTATATTTAGGTTAGGGACAAGTTATGGTTACCAAAGAGATAGCTTATTCAATGTAGGCTCAAATTGGTTCACTAAGGGTGTGTTCTCTTGGAACATCAATAAGGGATGGTTGTTTGGCCCTGGCTAAAAATCCTAATGCCTCTATCATATTCATGTTGTCACATGCATCAATATAGTCTCAAACGGTTTAAAGCAAGTTCTAGAGAATCATGTAATCATAAGAGCACTCAAGAAAGAAATTAGATTGATTTGTATAATGCATCAATCATTTTAGGCTCAAAAACTCACAAGACTGATTATACAAGTCAGATTAAGTCTAAACATGCTTCTTTCTCAATCAACATATCATATTAACATTGGCTCATAAAAAGGTTGACATCAAGCTCAATTCTCATGAAAATCTTCTCACTAATAAATCTGTTTTAGACTTATGCAATTCATATCTCATCATTGTATTAAAAAGGAACTAAAACTCAAAAAAAAAAAATAATAATAATAAAGACTCATAAAAAAAAAATAGTAGACAAAATAAAAGAAATCCTAAATCATTCCCCCCACACTTAATTCTTACATTGTCCTCAATGTAAGTCTATTAACTCAAATGAAAGAATCATGTGTAAGAGAAAAGAACTAATAACATAAGAATAGGAAAAGCTAAGACTCAAAACAAAACAAACTCATGCAACCTGAATAATCTTAAAATACTAAACAAAAATTAACAAGTAAACATAAAAAGATTAAAATCAAACTGACAAGGTGTGTCTCAAGTCTCCCTTACTCAGACCTTGTTCAGAATGAATACTTCTAAATTGCTTAAAACACAACAATTTTTTTTTTGTTTAAATTAGCAAAATATGTCCCTTACCCCCTACTAAAATATGACATTGTCCCCAATGTAAAATTTTAAAGGTAGAATTTAGGAGATATTACCTGCAGAGGTTGCTAACCACTTATTATAACTGAGACACAACAAGCAAAATGTTCGATAATGTCACAAAGACAAAGTGCAATCCACTACTTGCTCGTCCATATCTCTTTTTCTTTTTCCGAGCGTTTGCGAAACAACCGTAGCAGATAAACACTCATAAGCTTGGAGCTTTTTGAGTAAATCTTCAATGGTTGTAGCAGAAATTATGGTTCTCCTTGCCTCTGAAAACATGAATCCATTATGCACAGCATTATCTAAATATGAAAGCAAATTACTAAAATAACCATTAATATTAAGCAAACCAATGGGTTTCTTATTTGTGACCAAAGATGACCAAGAAGCCACGCAAGCTATTTCTTCCAATGTACCCAGACCTCCTGGTAAAGCAATGAATGCATCGGCAGAATGGTACATGATTGTTATCCGTTCAGGGACACTCCAGACTTGTATTTCCTTACCCACGGTAGGTCCACAAAAATCTGTGAATAGTTTTGGCACGATTCCTAGAACTGGACTTCCTCCGGCGTGTGCTGCTGTAGCGACTGCTCCCATTAAACCCGTACTACCGCCTCCATAAATCAACTGGATCTTTTGTTGGGCAAGTATTACTCCAACTCTTATGGCTTCATCAGCAAATATGTTATTTTTCCCTGGATAAGCACCTCCAAAAACACAAATTTTTTTAATGCGTTGGGACGAAGTACTTTCCATTTTTTTTTTTTTTTTTTTCGAGTGCCTGAAAGAGAATGAGTACATGGTGTAATATATAGAGGACTGAGTAGTGAATCAGACAAGAGTAATAATGTCGCCGAAAGTGTATCTGACCGTAAAAGTCAAGAGTAATAATGTCGCCGAAAGTGTATTTGACATCTTCCTCTGGTTTTACGTCCAGAAACGGCTTAAACGCCTTCTATGAGTCGAGGATATGCTTCCCATCCAGTTTTCTTACAAGCTGGCAAACAGGGTCTTTTAACATCAGATTCCCAAGATGTTGCCATTCCCTTTGGAATTGCGGCCATAAATCAAGAATTTCTCTTTGTACGTCTCCACTAGGATGCGTCTCAAGAGAAAGTTGGATATTACCCAAATTCTCCTTACTCAGTCCATCCTTAATGAATTCAATTTTATCATCTCGATTAGAGGACAAAATCCCAATAGAACGACATTTACCATTACACGTCCATCGTGCACATTTGTGGCAATTTGAACTCATGCGCTTTGCTCGTCGCTTCTTTGCAAAAGTGCTTCTACCTGTACCTGGTAAATGCAAAACAGGAAGATATTCATCTTCACGTACCTTGGCTTCAATTATCCAACGTATGTCGTCAGGAATCCCTTTGTGCATAAGCATTCTTAATCTTTCAAGTCGAACTTGGTAAAGCTTCAGTAAAATATTTCGAGGAAAAGGAGGAAATCGTTTCTGCAATCTTGTGAGAATATCATCCACCCTGAAAAAAAAAATGAAAAAAATTGAAAGAAAAATTGGAAGAGAAATTTATATACAATATCAGTTTTGTGGGTAGCTGATGGAACCGATTTAAATAATCACGGAGTACCGTTATCCGCCATTTAACCGGGGTTAAAAAAAATTATATTTACATCTAGTGTTTTTCAAAACAAGGATCAGAAAGAAAAACAACATAAAAAGACTCAAAAACAAAACACTCTAAATAAAATCCTAAATTCTTCCCCCCACACATATTTCTTACATTGTCATTAATGTAATGCTATTATCCCCCAATGCAAGAATTATATGTAAGAGAAAAGAATTATTAAACAAAAGAAACTTATGCAGCCTAAATGAACTTAAAAACAGTAAACACAATTAACAAAGAAACATAAGAAATAAAAATAAAAACAATAAAAATAATAAAAGAAAAAGGAAAAGAAAGAGAAAGCAAATCTGAATATGGAAGGTTGGCAATTTCATCTTTAATTGGGCTGGCTTCCCAATTAACACTTGAGTTAGTGTTTTGAATCTAACCAACACCCCTTCTTGGCTTTTTAGGCTTGTCAGGCTCATGCATGAAATTTCCCAAATTTATGCGTTTGAGAGGAAGCTTTCTTTGCACAACAGTGGATGTATTCTCCATTACAAGTATTATTCCATCATCCTTGGTGGTGCATATCTCATCGAGGAATGATGCATCTTTTGGTACTTGTTGAATGACATCCACAAACAAACTGTTTAAGGTTTCCAGCGTGTCTTGTTCATGTTCATCCTCCTTGAACTTTGCGAATCTACTAGGAAAAGGTGGAGAAGAAACATTAGTAAAAATTGGAATCTCAAACGTTACCTCAGGTGCTGAAATACTCTTATTTGGATTATTGGCTTCATTATCCTCAAGAATAGAATTCATCTCTAATTTTGTCTCATCCTCATCTTGTTCCTCATTCCTCAAGGTCACAATAGTAGTATTCTCCTTTGGGTTAATCATTGTTTGGGCAGGGAGTTCTTCAGATCTTTGTGCTACCCATCCCACCATACTACTAGTCAATTGGATCATTTGCTTTTCCAAACTCTGGATGCTTGCCCTTGTTTCCTGTTGAAATTGCAATGTATCAGTAACAAGAGAATAGACAAGATCTTCTAAAGAAGTACCTGAGTTTTGAGTCATATGTGGTGGTTGAAAAAGATCTGGTTCTTGGGACCATGATTGATTGAAGCTAGATGGATGAGTGTAATTGGCATAAGGATCTACTTCTTGGTAATTTTTCGAGTAGCCATAATTAGTATGATCCCACCATCCCTCATGGTAAGTGTTTGAGTAATGATCATACTGTTGGTCTTGGAACACTTGATGGCCTTGACATCCTCCCATGGCCAATTGTTGAACTGGGAAGGTGAGATTGGCTTGTTGATTCTCCATGTTCATGTATGCCACCAACTCTTCAAGTGTTAGATTGCTCAATTCCATCGTTTTTTTTTTTTATATTTTTTTTTTCAAAATTTGATCAGAAAAACCCGTATGTACAAGAAAATAAAACTCATTAGAACTGAAAATAAGAATAAACCAAGTAACAAATAAACTAAAGAAAACAATCCCCGGCAACGGCGCCAAAAATTTGATGCACCCAAAAGAGTGTATCTTATTTAACCTTGCACTAAAAAGATCAATTGTAAGTATAATGATTAGCAAGGGTCGAGTCCTCAGGGATTGGGTTTTAATCTATGAGTTATTAGTTTATAACTTACGTTCAAAGAAAACAATAAAAGAAAAGGGGTTTTTGAAGCCAGATTTAAACTAAAGTAAATAATAAGAATAAGATGCAAGGCGGTATAACCAGCCAATAAAAATATATATACTAAATTAGGCGGTATAACCAGCCAATAAAAATATATATACTAAATTAGGCGGTATAACCAGCCAATAAAAATAAAACAAAGTTAATATACAAATTAGGCGGTATAACCAGCCAATAAAAATAAATATATTTTTAAAAATAAGCAAACTAGAAAAGTAAGAAAACAAGTAAGTAAGAAGAATCAAATATGAAAAATATGGTTAAGGTTTCATTCTCCACCACTAGACATCATTAAGAATCAATTTCAGATCTATCAATATCAACCAACTATCAAAGTTAACAACCGTAGATAACAACAAGCTCTGTTATCCCAATCTTTCCTTAGTTTGTCGTTAAATAGAACAAGCTCTCTATTTAATCTCTAACCATTAAACAACCTAGAATAAGCTCTCTAAATTCAATTTAATGGCAGCTTTATGATGAGAAAGATAGGTTGATCTAAGCAACAAACACATAAGCTCGGATTGTTCAACTTAGGTTATGTTCCACTTTGCAATTATTGAAAACTTGACCATAATCATTAATCACAAATTGCCACTTATGAATAGGAAATCAAGACAATTACACGGATCAAGACTCCTAAACTAGCAATAGATAATTATCAAGATCTATCTAGTTGTACACCTAAATAAATCAAGACAACATCATGAACAATTCTTGTAGAAGAACATAAGCAACTTTGATAGAAAATTAATGATAGATAGAATCTGAAAATCAATCATAAAACATGTCTAGGGCTTTGAAATCACCCTTAACCAAATAGAAGTTTAGCCTAGCATAGGCATTGTAAACATAAACATAAAATTAAAGAAAATCTAAGAAGAAAATAAAAGAAAGAAAGAAGAAGAGGAAGAATATTAATTATCCAACATCTTGCCCTCTCTAAAGAAAAAGAAAACTAGAGAAAAGAAAGAAAACTAGAGAAAAGAAAGAAGAAGAAAACTTAGAGAATTTTATTAAAATGGCTATATCCTACCTATGTACAATATGATCCTCTACAATCATCCAAGGCCCTCTATTTATACACATTTTGGAAGGCTAAATGACAAGAGACAAGCTTTACAAATTTCAAAGGTAGGTATAATAGGTGGGTGAATTTTTCTAACAATTTTCGTCATATTGTATGACAATTTTGATCAGCCAACTTGATGGTCGATTTCGTCAATGTTGGAGGCCTGATCTGATCACATGGTCTTCTAGAAAAAGGTTCCCCTATCAGTTACGGATCCATAGCCGTTGGAATCAGCTCATTTGCTGATGTGGATAAGCAGATATGGGCAAAATACGAAAACATGTCAGCACAGACGTCATTGCACATCACCCAACTTGATGGTCGATTTTGTCAATATTAGAGGCCTGATCTGATCATATGGTCTTCTAGACAAAGGTTCCCGTATTAGTTACGGATCCATAGCCATTGGAATCAGCTCATTTGCTGATGTGGATAAGCAGATATGGGCAAAATACGAAAACAGGTCAGCACAGACGTCATTGCACATCAGCCAACTTCATGGTCGATTTCGCTAGGGAAAACGACTTCGTTTCAAGAAGTGTAAAACATGAAAAAGATAAATATGCCTCTTAGCTTTGCACGGCTACAAATTTCAGCCTTATTGCTTCAGTGAAACTCGAGATATAGCTGATATGGCAAAAGGTGTCGGAACTGGAACTGAACTGGATTTACCCTTAATTCTAGTAATCTGAAATCACTCAAAGAAACTTGTGAAAAACACCAAAATACATAAAGATCATAAACACAATTAGACTAAACAATAATAACTCGTATTTGACACAAAACAATAATAAAACATAACTAAAAACTATATAATTATACGAGTTATCAGGGTTCTTTAGGGAGATCTTCTAGCGCCATTTGGAATGCACATTTCTTATCCTATTTGGGCCCATAATATATCGTTGGAAAGATAATCAAGTAAACTTCAAAACTCAAGAAGGAAGTTTCTTCAAATAAAGACTCTAACATCATGTTTTCCTTACAACAAGCTCCGGAGGTCAAATCTGCCTGATTGCTTTTCAACCAGAAATTGATATTTTTGGCTCCCAAGTTTTTTTCCATCTTGTGATTACGATTTTGTAAGCTCTTTACCATCATTATTGACATCGTTTGACTTCATTCTCCTTATTGTACCTAAAATTCAAAAACATATTATAATATATATCGTTGGAAAGATAATCAAGTCAACTTCAAAACTCAAGAAGGAAGTTTCTTCAAATAAAGACTCTAACATCATGTTTTCCTTACAACAAGCTCCGGAGGTCAAATCTGCCTGATTGCTTTTCAACCAGAAATTGATATTTTTGGCTCCCAAGTCTTTTTCCATCTTGTGATTACGATTTTGTAAGCTCTTTACCATCATTATTGACATCGTTTGACTTCATTCTCCTTATTGTACCTAAAATTCAAAAACATATTATAAGTAAACAAGATAAAGATCGAAAACATAACAAAAACTAAAGGTAGAAAGGCATAAAATGTATATTTTATGAGCTTATCAAATACCCCCACACTTAGCTTTTTGCTAGTCCTCGTGCAAAATCAAATAGCGACAAAATAATAAAACCTAATCTAATCCTCTTTCAATACAAATTAGAGACAATCATTGAACAAGTCTTATAAACGAATCAATAGCTTAAAGAGTTTCACAAAAAATCATGCTTGATAGTAAATGGTTTGAGTTAAGCTAAAATTAACATAACATATCTCAATCAAAATAGTGCATGTTCAAACTAAATCTCAACTTCTCACATGTGATACCCTCATGATTTTCACTCTTTAAAGTACTGGTGAAGTGTTTACACTCAATCAATCTCATGAAAACAGTTTCTACCATATGCTTTCTTGTCCACCTATTCTCCTCTATTTAGATCACGCAACTTCATGAATCAAGAGGTCTTTATGCAAGGTTATTATGGGGCCAAGGGGTAATAATGTGGCTAAAGAATAAAAGATAAAGGATATTACAAAAGTTCCAAAGATTTTATAGAGTTTAGAGACATAATAAGATTTATACAAAGAAACTTCTCAAAACTCTTTACAAGTACATAGTCACATAGGCCGGATATTCATGTTAGGCCTTTTCTTCATTCTAAACAACTTTGTAACATTTTTTTCTTTTTCCACAAGTTCAAGAGATGATTCATATTTTTTTTCATTTTTTTTTTCACATAGGAATGTATTTGCTAGTATTTCATTTCTTTTTCTCTTGACTTTTTTTTTTCTTTTCCCCCCACACTTATTTCTTATTTCTAACCCAAATTTTCACTAGATCTTCCTTGTCTTTGCAACTTGTCTCAAAACATGCTCATTCATCTTTGGAACAAAGGTAAAGATATAAATAAGTATATTTAGGTTACGGACAAGTTATGGTTACCAAAGAAATAGCTTATTCAATGTAGGCTCAAATTGGTTCACTAAGGGGGATGTTCTCTTGGAAATCAATAAGGGATGGCTGTTTGGACCTGGTTAAAAATCCTAATGCCTCTATCATATTCATGTTGTCACATGCATCAATATAGTCTCAACAAGGTTTAAAGCAAGTTCTAGAGAATCATGTAATCATAAGAGCACTCAAGAAAGAAATTAGATTGATATGTATAATGCATCAATCATTATATGCTCAAAAACTCACAAGGATGATTATACAAGTCAGATTTAAGTCTAAACATGCTTCTTTCTCAATCAACATATCATATTAACATTGGCTCAAAAAAATGACATCAAGCTCAATTCTCATGAAAATCTTCTCACTAATAACCAGTTTAGACCTATGCAATTCATATCTCATCATTGTATTAAAAAGAAACTAAAACACACTAAAAATAATAATAATTATATTAAAGACTCATAAAAAAAATAATAGCCAAAAATAAAATAAATCCTAAATCCTTCCCCCCACACTTAATTCTTACATTGTCCTCAATGTAAGTCTATTAACCCAAATGAAAGAATCATGTGTAAGAGGAAAGAACTAATAACATAAGAATAGGAACAACTAAGACTCAAAACAAAACAAATTCATGCAACCTAAATAATCCTAAAATACTAAACAAAAAATTAACAAATAAACATAAAAAAGAAAAAGAAAAACAATAAAAATAATAAAAGAAAAAGGAAAAGGAAAAGAAAGAGAAAGAAAAAGAAAAAGAAAAAGCAAATCTGAATATGGCAGGTTGGCAATTTCTTCTTTAATTGGGCTGCCTTCCCAATTAACACTTGAGTTAGTGTTTTGAATCTAACCAACACCCATTCTTGGCATTTTAGGCTTGTCAGGCTCATACATGAAATTTCCCAAATTTATGCGTTTGAGAGGAAGCTTTCTTTGCACAACAGTGGATGCATTCTCCATTACAAGTATTATTCCATCATCCTTTGTGGTGCATATCTCATCGAGGAACGGAGCATATTTTGATACTTGTTGAATGGCATCCACAAACAAGTTGTTTAAGGTTTCCGGCATGTGTTGTTCATGTTCTTCCTCTTTGAACTTTGCAAATCTACTAGGAAAAGGTGGAGAAGAAACATTAGTATGCACCCAAAAGAGTGTATCTTATTTAACCTTGCACTAAAAAAAAATCAATTGTAGAGTATAGTGATTAGCAAGGGTCGAGTCCTTAGGGATTGGGTTTTAGTTTATAAGTTAATAGTTTATCACTTAAAAACAAGTAAACAAAAGTAAAGGGGATTTTGAAATCAGATTTAAAAATTAGCAAACAAGAAAAGTAAGAAAACAAGTAATTAAGAAGAATCAAATATGAAAAATATAGTTAAGGTTTCATTCTCCACCACTAGACATCATTAAGAATCAATTTCATATCTATAAACATTAATTAGCTATCAAAGTTAACAACCGTAGATAACAACAAGCTCTGTTACCCCAATCTTTCCTTAGTTCGTCGTTAAATAGAACAAGCTCTCTATTTAATCTCTAACTATCAAACAACCTAGAATAAGCTCTCTAAATTCAATTTAATAGTAGCTTTATGATGAGAAAGATAGGTTGATCTAAGCAACAAACACATAAGCTCGGATTGTTCAACTTAGGTTATGTTCCACTTTGCAATTATTGAAAACTTGACCATAATCATTAATCACAAATTGCTACTTACGAATAGGAACTCAAGATAATTACACGGATCAAGACTCCTAAACTAGCATTAGACAATTATCAAGATTTATCTAGTTGGCCACCTAAACAAATCAAAACATCATCATGAACAATTTTAATGGAAGAACATAAGCAACTTTGATAGAAAACAATGATAGATAGATTCTAAAAATTAATTACGTAACATGTCTAGGGCTTTGAAATCACCCTTAACCAAATAAAAGTTTAGCCTAGCATAGGCATTGTAAACATAAACATAAAATTAAAGAGAATCTAAGAAGAAAATAAAAGAAAGAAAGAAGAAGAAGAAGAATATTAATTATCTAGCCTCTTGCTCTCTCAAAAACAAAGAAACAAAGAAGAAATCAGAATTTGATGCTTGGGGAAGTGTCAATTTCGTATGCCCCCTTGGTCTCTATTTATAGGCAATAGCTAGGGCATCAAACAAGTGAATTTCAGCTCTCTCCCTTCAATAAATGCTGACTTGTGGCTAAAGTTAAGGAAAAGTGGCTGACTTTTGTGTTTTAAGGAAAGATATAAACCTTGGCAGCTAAGTTTGAATAAAGTAGGAAAGTTTTAGTCAAAGCACTCTTTAATGAAGAGAGATTATATTCTTGCAGCCAAAGTAAGTGCAAGGAAGGAAAGTCTTGGCTGATTTAATTCTCCTACTTTGACTAGGATTAGCTTTAAGGAAAGATACTTGCAATTAATGCAATTAATGCAAGTTGTCAGCCACTTTGGCAAGGATAAACTTAAATGTCAACTAGGGTATTAAGAAAAAGTTGTCATTTACGGCTAAGGTTTTTTTCTGCCACTAGGGTTTTTAGGGAGATATTCCAATGCCGATTTGGATGACCATTTCTTATCCGATTTAGGCCCATGACCAGCCATTGGAAAGGTAATCAAGTGATCTTCAAAAGTAAAGAAGGAAGTTTCTTCGAATAAAGAGTCTAACATCATGTTTTCTTAGCAACAACCTCCAGAGGTCAAATCTGTCTTCTTGCTTTGCACCAAGAATTTGATCTTTTTGACTCCCAACTCTTTTTCCATATTGTGATTGTGATTTTGTAAGCTCTTTAACATCCTAATTGACATGTTTTGACTTCATCTCCTCCGAAATACCTACAAAGCATAAAAACCTAGTAAAATGTCAAGGAAGTAAGAATCAAAGCACAAAGTATAAAGAAATTAAATAGGAAAATGTATGAAATTAAGCACTTATCAAATTCCCCCACACTTAATCTTTTGCTAGTCCTCGAGCAAAATCAAATAGACACAAGGTAAGAAAACCGAATCTAGTTCACTTTCAATACAACTTATAGATAATCATTGAACAAGTCTTATAAACTAATCAATAGCTTAAAGAGTTTCACAAAAAATCATGCTTGATAGTAAATGGTTTAAGTTAAGCTAAAATTAACATAACATATCTCAATCAAAATAGTGCACGTTCAAACTTAATCTCAACTTCTCAAATGGGATACCCTCATGATTTTCACTCTTTAAAGTAGTGGTGAAGTGTTTACACTCAATCAACTCATGAAAACAGTTTCTACCATATGCTTGCTTGTCCACCTATTCTCCACTACTTAGATCATGCAACTTCATGAATCAAGAGGTCTTTATGCAAGGTTATAATGGGGCCAAGGGGTAATAATGTAGCTAAAGAATAAAAGATAAAGGATATTACAAAAGTTCCAAAGATTTTATAGAGTTTAGAGCCATAATAAGATTCATACAAAGAAACTTCTCAAAACTCTTTAGAAGTACATAATCACGTAGGCCGAATATTCATGTTGGGCCTTTTCTTCATTCTAAACAACTTTCGAACATCTTTTTCTTTTCTTTAACTAGAAGTTCAAGAGATTATTCAATTTTTTTTTCACATGGGACTGTATTTGGCAATATTCCCTCTATTTTTCTCTTGACTTTTGCCTTTCTCCTTGACCATAATCATTAATCACAAATTGCTACTTACGAATAGGAACTCAAGACAATTACACGGATCAAGACTCCTAAACTAGCATTAGACAATTATCAAGATTTATCTAGTTGGCCACCTAAACAAATCAAAACATCATCATGAACAATTTTAATGGAAGAACATAAGCAACTTTGATAGAAAACAATGATAGATAGATTCTGAAAATTAATTACATAACATGTCTAGGGCTTTGAAATCACCCTTAACCAAATAAAAGTTTAGCCTAGCATAGGCATTGTAAACATAAACATAAAATTAAAGAGAATCTAAGAAGAAAATAAAAGAAAGAAAGAAGAAGAAGAAGAATATTAATTATCCAGCCTCTTGCTCTCTCAAAAACAAAGAAACAAAGAAGAAATCAGAATTTGATGCTTGGGGAAGTGTCAATTTCGTACGCCCCCTTGGTCTCTATTTATAGGCAATAGCTAGGGCATCAAACAAGTGAATTTCAGCTCTCTCCCTTCAATAAGTGCTGACTTGTGGCTAAAGTTAAGGAAAAGTGGCTGACTTTTGTGTTTTAAGGAAAGATATAAACCTTGGCAGCTAAGTTTGAATAAAGTAGGAAAGTTTTAGTCAAAGCACTCTTTAATGAAGAGAGATTATATTCTTGCAGCCAAAGTAAGTGTAAGGAAGGAAAGTCTTGGCTGATTTAATTCTCCTACTTTGACTAGGATTAGCTTTAAGGAAAGATACTTGCAATTAATGCAATTAATGCAAGTTGTCAGTCACTTTGGCAAGGATAAACTTAAATGTCAACTAGGGTATTAAGAAAAAGTTGTCATTTACGGCTAAGGTTTTTTTCTGCCACTAGGGTTTTTAGGGAGATATTCCAATGCCGATTTGGATGACCATTTCTTATCCGATTTAGGCCCATGACCAGCCGTTAGAAAGGTAATCAAGTGATCTTCAAAAGTAAAGAAGGAAGTTTCTTCGAATAAAGAGTCTAACATCATGTTTTCTTAGCAACAAGCTCCGGAGGTCAAATCTGTCTTCTTGCTTTGCACCAAGAATTTGATCTTTTTGACTCCCAACTCTTTTTCCATATTGTGATTGTGATTTTGTAAGCTCTTTAACATCCTAATTGACATGTTTTGACTTCATATCCTCCAAAATACCTACAAAGCATAAAAACCTAGTAAAATGTCAAGGAAGTAAGAATCAAAGCACAAAGTATAAAGAAATTAAATAGGAAAATGTATGAAATTAAGCACTTATCAAATTCCCCCACACTTAATCTTTTGCTAGTCCTTGAGCAAAATCAAATAGACACAAGGTAAGAAAACCGAATCTAGTTCACTTTCAATACAACTTATAGATAATCATTGAACAAGTCTTATAAACTAATCAATAGCTTAAAGAGTTTCACAAAAAATCATGCTTGATAGTAAATGGTTTAAGTTAAGCTAAAATTAACATATCTCAATCAAAATAGTGCATGTTCAAACTTAATCTCAACTTCTCAAATGGGATACCCTCATGATTTTCACTCTTTAAAGTAGTGGTGAAGTGTTTACACTCAATCAACTCATGAAAACAGTTTCTACCATATGCTTGCTTGTCCACCTATTCTCCACTACTTAGATCATGCAACTTCATGAATCAAGAGGTCTTTATGCAAGGTTATAATGGGGCCAAGGGGTAATAATGTAGCTGATAACTCGTATAATTATATAGTTCTTAGTTATGTTTTATTATTGTTTTGTGTCAAATACGAGTTATTATTGCTTAGTCTAATTGTGTTTATGATATTTTATATTTTTATGTAATTTGGTGTTTTTCACGAGTTTCTTTGAGTGATTTCAGATTACTAGGTTAAATCAAGAATTAAGGGCAAATCCAATTCAGTTCCAGTTCCGACACCTTTTGCCATATCAGCTATATCTGGAGTTTCACTGAAGCATTAAGGCTGAAATTTTTACAGTGCATAGCTAAGAGGCATATCTATCTTTTTCATGTTTTACACTTCTTGAAACGGAGTCGTTTTCCCTAGCGAAATCGACCATCAAGTTGGCTGATGTGCAATGACGTCTGTGCTGACCTGTTTTGGTAGTTTGACCATATCTTCCGATCCACATGAGCAAATGATCTGATTCCAACGGCTATGGATCCGTAACTGATAGGGGTATATTTGTCTAGAAGACCATTTGATCAGATCAAGCCTCCAACATTGACAAAATTGACCATCAAGCTGGCTGATCAGAATTGTCATACAATATGACGAAAATTGTTAGAAAAATGCACCCACCTATTATACCTACCTTTGAAATTTATAAAGCTTGTCTCTTGTCATTTAGCTCTCCAAAATGTGTATAAATAGAGGGCATTGGATGATTGTAAGAGTATCAATATACATTGGTAGGATATTAGCCATTGTAATAAAATTCTCTAAGTTTTCTTATTCTTTCCTTTCTCTAGTTTTTTTTTTTTTATTTACTTATGCTTCTTACATTTCTTTTCATTTTATTCATATCTAGTATGTGTTGCTAATCATATTGTTGAGGTGATGAGGTGAAGCTTTTGGTAAATGCTAAGGTTAGTCTCTTAAACATGAGCTAAAATGAATCATCATTTATAAACACTAGTATAGATAATATTTTCTTTTGGTTTAAAATAGGGATCTTGATTCATTATTGACAATGAAAATGGCACAGTAAATGCTTGGTTTCATAACCTTAATTTGTTGTAGACATATACCTTGGCATAAGGAATGCTTGGACTCTTTTTGTGAGTTTTGAGGACACCAAATGAACATAATATCATATGCTATGGACGTTGGACAATTTGGACTGAATTGCTAAACCTTCCGATTGGAATCTCCCTTATGTGTGAATTTCAATTGTGTAATAAAACAAGATTAATCTTAGCATAATGATGCACCCAAAAGAGTGTATCTTATTTAACCTTGCACTAAAAAAATAAATTGTAAGTATAGTAGTTAGCAAGGGTCGAGTCCTCAGGGATTGGGTTTTAGTTTATAAGTTAATAGTTTAAAACTTAAATTCAAGAACAATAAAAGAAAAGGGGTTTTTGAAGCCAGATTTAAACTAAAGTAAATAATAAGAATAAGATGCAAGGCGGTATAACCAGCCAATAAAAATATATACTAAATTAGGAAGTATAACCAGCCAATAAAAATATATATACTAAATTAGGCGGTATAACCAGCCAATAAAAATAAAACAAAGTTAATATACAAATTAGGTGGTATAACCAGCCAATAAAAATAAATATACTTTTAAAAGTAAGCAAACTAGAAAAGTAAGAAAACAAGTAAGTAAGAAGAATCAAATATGAAAAATATGGTTAAGGTTTCATTCTCCACCACTAGACATCATTAAGAATCAATTTCAGATCTATCAATATCAACCAACTAGCAAAGTTAACAACCGTAGATAACAACAAGCTCTGTTATCCCAATCTTTCCTTAGTTTGTCGTTAAATAGAACAAGCTCTCTATTTAATCTCTAACCATTAAACAACCTAGAATAAGCTCTCTAAATTCAATTTAATGGCAGCTTTATGATGAGAAAGATAGGTTGATCTAAGCAACAAACACATAAGCTCGGATTGTTCAACTTAGGTTATGTTCCACTTTGCAATTATTGAAAACTTGACCATAATCATTAATCACAAATTGCCACTTATGAATAGGAAATCAAGACAATTACACGGATCAAGACTCCTAGACTAGCAATAGATAATTATCAAGATCTATCTAGTTGTACACCTAAATAAATCAAGACAACATCATGAACAATTCTTGTAGAAGAACATAAGCAACTTTGATAGAAAATTAATGATAGATAGAATCTGAAAATCAATCACAAAACATGTCTAGGGCTTTGAAATCACCCTTAACCAAATAGAAGTTTAGCCTAGCATAGGCATTATAAACATAAAATTAAATAGAATGTAAGAAGAAAATAAAAGAAAGAAAGAAGAAGAAGAAGAATATTAATTATCCAACCTCTTGCTCTTTCTAAAGAAAAAGAAAACTAGAGAAAAGAAAGAAGAAGAAAACTTAGAGAATTTTGTTAAAATGGCTAATATCCTACCAATCTCCAATATGATCCCTTACAATCAACCAAGGCCCTCTATTTATACACATTTTGGAGGGCTAAATGACAAGAGACAAGCTTTACAAATTTCAAAGGTAGGTATAATAGGTGGGTGCATTTTCTAACAATTTTCGTCATACATGACGATTTTGATCAGCCAACTTGATGGTCGATTTTGTCAATTTTGCAGGCCTTATCTGATCACATGGTCTTCTAGAAAAATGTTACCCTATCAGTTACGGATCCATAGCCGTTGAAATCAGCTCATTTGCTGATGTGGATAAGCAGATATGGGCAAAATACGAAAACAGGTCAGCACAGACGTCATTGCATATCAGCCAACTTGATGGTCAATTTCGCTAGGGAAAACGACTCCGTTTCAAGAAGTGTAAAACATGAAAAAGATAGATATGCCTCTTAGATTTGCACAGCTACAAATTTCAGCCTTATTGCTACAGTGAAACTCGAGATATAGCTGATATGGCAAAATGTGTCGGAACTGGAACTGAACTGGATTTGCCCTTAATTCTAGTAATCTGAAATCACTCAAAGAAACTTGTGAAAAACACCAAAATACATAAAGATCATAAACACAATTAGACTAAACAATAATAACTCGTATTTGACACAAAACAATAATAAAACATAACTAAAAACTATATAATTATACGAGTTATCACACCCCCACACTTAGATTGTTGCTAGTCCCTAGCAACGACTCAATAAAAATAAAATAAGAAAATCTAATCTAATCCACTTTCGTAGGAAATCACGGTGGCACTTAGCATGTGACACAAGCCTTTAAACCCCTAGGTGTCCCTAGTGGACGAGTTTAGTCTCGTGAGGGTTTACTAGAACGATACCCACAAACATTGAAAAACTAAAATATAAATAAACTACATATACTAAAAATATTTATTCCTAATCCTTTCAATACAAATTAGAGACAATCTTTGAACAAGTCTTATAAACTAATCAATAGCTTAAAGAATTTCACAAAAATTCATGCTTGAATGTAAATTGTTTGAGTTAAGCCAATATTAACATAACATATCTCAATCAAAATAGTGCATGTTCAAATTTAATCTCAACTTCTCACATGATATACCCTCATGATTTTCACTCTTTAAAGTAGTGGTGAAGTGTTTACACTCAATCAATCTCATGAAAACCGTTCTACCATATTCTTGCTTGTCCACCTATTCTCCACTATTTAGATCATACAACTTCATGAATCAAGAGGTCTTTAATCAAGGTTGTAATGGGGCCAAGGGGTTTGTAATGTGGTTGAATAACAAAAGGATAAAGATATCACAAAGGCTCCAAAGAGTTCATAAAGTTTAGAGACATAATAAGATCATACAAAGAAACTTCTCAAAACTCTTTACAAGTACATAGTCACCTAGGCCGAATATTCATGTTGGGCCTTTTCTTCATTCTAAACAAATTTGTAACATCTTTTTCTTTTTCCACAAATTCAAGAGATGATTCATATTTTTTACTTAGGAATGTATTTGCCAGTATTCCATTTCTTTTTCTCTTGACTTTTCTTTTCTTTTCCCCCCACACTTATTTCTTGTTTCTAACCCAAATTTTCAACTAAAAATATCCCTTGTTTTTTGCAATATGTCTCAAAATATATAATCCATCCTAAGAACAAGGGTAAGGATATAAGTATATTTAGGCTAGGTGTAAGTTGTGGTTACCAATAAAACAGCATATTTAATGTAGGCTAAAATTGGCTCACTAGTGGGGATGTTCTCTTAGAACATTAATAATGGATGGCTGTTTGGCTCTGGTTATAATCCTAATGCCTCTATCATATTCATGTTGTCACATGTATCAATATAGTCTCAAACGGTTCAAAGCAAGTTCTAGAGAATCATGTAATCATAAGAGCACTCAAGAAAGAAATTAGATTGATTTGTATAATGCATCAATCATTATAGGCTCAAAAACTCACAAGGAAGATTATACAAGTCAGATTAAGTCTAAACATGCTTCTTTCTCAATCAACATATCATATTAACATTGGCTCATAAAAAAAATTGACATCAAGCTCAATTCTCATGAAAATCTTCTCACTAATAAATCTGTTTTAGACTTATGCAATTCATATCTCATCATTGTATTAAAAAGGAACTAAAACTCAAAAAAAAAAAAAATAATAATAATAATAATAATAAAGACTAAAAAAAAAATAATAGACAAAATAAAAGAAATCCTAAATCATTCCCCCCACACTTAATTCTTACATTGTCCTCAATGTAAGTCTATTAACCCAAATGAAAGAATTATGTGTAAGAGAAAAGAACTAATAACATAAGAATAGGAACAGCTAAGACTAAAAACAAAACAAACTCATGCAACCTAAATAATCTTAAAATACTAAACAAAAATTAACAAGTAAACATAAAAAGATTAAAATCAAACTGACAAGGTGTGTCTCAAGTCTCCCTTACTCAGACCTTGTTCAGAATGAATACTTTTAAATGGCTTAAAACACAACAATTTTTTTTTTTTTTAAATTAGCAAAATATGTCCCTTACCCCCTACTAAAATATGACATTGTCCCCAATGTCAAATTTTAAAGGTAGAATTTAGGAGATATTACCTGCAGAGGTTGCTAACCATTTATTATAACTGAGACACAACAAGCAAAATGTTAGATAATGTCACAAAGACAAAGTGCAATCCACTCCTTGCTCGTCCATATCTCTTTTTCTTTTTCCGAGCGTTTGCGAAACAACCGTAGCAGATAAACACTCATAAGCTTGGAGCTTTTTGAGTAAATCTTCAATGGTTGTAGCAGAAATTATGGTTCTCCTTGCCTCTGAAAACATGAATCCATTTTCTACAGCATTATCTAAATATGAAAGCAAATTACTAAAATAACCATTAATATTAAGCAAACCAATGGGTTTCTTATTTGTGACCAAAGATGACCAAGAAGCCACGCAAGCTATTTCTTCCAATGTACCCAAACCTCCTGGTAAAGCAATGAATGCATCGGCAGAATGGTACATGATTGTCATCCGTTCAGGGATACTCCAGACTTGTATTTCCTTACCCACGGTAGGTCCACAAAAACTTGTGAATAGTTTTGGCACGATTCCTAGAACTGGACTTCCTCCGGCGTGTGCTGCTGTAGCGACTGCTCCCATTAAACCCGTACTACCGCCTCCATAAATCAAGTGGATCTTTTGTTGGGCAAGTATTACTCCAACTCTTATGGCTTCATCAGCGAATATGTTATTTTTCCCTGGATAAGCACCTCCAAAGACACAAATTTTTTTAATGCGCTAGGATGAAGTACTTTCCATTTTTTTTTTCGAGTGCCTGAAAGAGAATGAGTACATGGTGTAATATATAGAGGACTGAGTAGTGAATCAGACAAGAGTAATAATGTCGCCGAAAGTGTATCTGACCTGTCAGAAGAAAATGTTAACCTAACAAAAGATTTTTGCGTGATTTCAGGAAGAAAATCAAAAAGAGAAGAAAAAATCAACCGTAAAAGACAAATAAAAAAAACGAGAATAATTACACAAATCGAACAACACGTAAATTAAAACAAAATAAAGTTATTGCAAATCAAACCAAAAGCTGAGAAGTCATTTATTGTAGTTGTGATTGTGGCTCACATCTTCCTCTGGTTTTACGTCCAGAAACGGCTTAAACGCCTTCTATGAGTCGAGGATATGCTTCCCATCCAGTTTTCTTACAAGCTGGCAAACAGGGTCTTTTAACATCAGATTCCCAAGATGTTGCCATTCCCTTTGGAATTGCGGCCATAAATCAAGAATTTCTCTTTGTACGTCTCCACTAGGATGCGTCTCAAGAGAAAGTTGGATATTACCCAAATTCTCCTTACTCAGTCCATCCTTAATGAATTCAATTTTATCATCTCGATTAGAGGACGGAATCCCAATAGAACGACATTTACCGTTACACGTCCATCGTGCACATTTGTGGCAATTTGAACTCATGCGCTTTGCTCGTCGCTTCTTTGCAAAAGTGCTTCTACCTGTACCTGGTAAATGCAAAACAGGAAGATATTCATCTTCACGTACCTTGGCTTCAATTATCCAACGTATGTCGTCAGGAATCCCTTTGTGCATAAGCATTCTTAATCTTTCAAGTCGAACTTGGTAAAGCTTCAGTAAAATATTTCGAGGAAAAGGAGGAAATCGTTTCTGCAATCTTGTGAGAATATCATCCATCCTGAAAAAAAATGAAAAAAATGAAGGAGAAATTGGAAGAGAAATTTATATACAATATCAGTTTTGTGGGTAGCTGATGGAACCGATTTAAATAATAACGGAGTACCGTTATCCGCCATTTAACCGGGGTTAAAAAAATAAATTAAAAATTATATTTACATCTTGTAAGAGAAAAGAACTATTAAACAAAAGAAAAGAAAAATAATAAAAGATAGAATGATGGAGAGTAAGGAATATGCAAATCTGATATAATAGATGCTCTCCATCCTTTTGGGTTGCCTCCCAAGAAGCGCTTGGTTTATTGTCCTCAGCCTAACTTAGACCCATGCCATTATTATTCAACATACTTTGGCTCAAAAAGTGGAAACTCCTCCACATCTTGTATTGGAAAGTTCTCATAGTAAGGCTTCAATCTATGACCATTCACTTTGAATGCCTTATCTGTTTTTGGGCTTTGGATTTCAACTGCACCATGAGTAAATACATTAGTAATAACAAAAGGTCCAACCCAACGAGAACGTAACTTACCTGGATATAACTTAAGGCGTGAATGGAAGAGAAGAACTTTTTGTCCAACAACAAATTCTTTTCTTGATATCATCTTGTCATGGAATGCCTTAGTCCTTTCCTTGTAAATCCTAGAATTCTGATAGGCATCATTCCTTATCTCCTCTAATTCTTGTAGGTCAAGTTTTCTTTTCTTTCCTATCTCATCCATCTCCATTGATGCACCCAAAAGAGTGTATCTTATTTAACCTTGCACTAATAAGATCAATTGTAAGTATAATGATTAGCAAGGGTCGAGTCCTCAGGGATTGGGTTTTAATCTATGAGTTATTAGTTTATAACTTACGTTCAAAGAAAACAATAAAAGAAAAGGGGTTTTTGAAGCCAGATTTAAACTAAAGTAAATAATAAGAATAAGATGCAAGGCGGTATAACCAGCCAATAAAAATATATATACTAAATTAGGCGGTATAACCAGCCAATAAAAATATATATACTAAATTAGGCGGTATAACCAGCCAATAAAAATAAAACAAAGTTAATATACAAATTAGGCGGTATAACCAGCCAATAAAAATAAATATAAAAAATAAGCAAACTAAAAGTAAGAAAACAAGAAAGTAAGAAGAATCAAGTATGAAAAATATGGTTAAGGTTTCATTCTCCACCACTAGACATCATTAAGAATCAATTTCAGATCTATCAATATCAACCAACTATCAAAGTTAACAACCGTAGATAACAACAAGCTCTGTTATCCCAATCTTTCCTTAATTTGTCGTTAAATAGAACAAGCTCTCTATTTAATCTCTAACCATTAAACAACCTAGAATAAGCTCTCTAAATTCAATTTAATGGCAGCTTTATGATGAGAAAGATAGGTTGATCTAAGCAACAAACACATAAGCTCGGATTGTTCAACTTAGGTTATGTTCCACTTTGCAATTATTGAAAACTTGACCATAATCATTAATCACAAATTGCCACTTATGAATAGGAAATCAAGACAATTACACGGATCAAGACTCCTAAACTAGCAATAGATAATTATCAAGATCTATCTAGTTGTACACCTAAATAAATCAAGACAACATCATGAACAATTCTTGTAGAAGAACATAAGCAACTTTGATAGAAAATTAATGATAGATAGAATCTGAAAATCAATCACAAAACGTGTCTAGGGCTTTGAAATCACCCTTAACCAAATAGAAGTTTAGCCTAGCATAGGCATCATAAACATAAACATAAAATTAAAGAGAATCTAAGAAGGAAATAAAAGAAAGAAAGAAGAAGAAGAAGAATATTAATTATCCAACCTCTTGCTCTTTCTAAAGAAAAAGAAAACTAGAGAAAAGAAAGAAGAAGAAAACTTAGAGAATTTTGTTAAAATGGCTAATATCCTACCAATCTCCAATACCATCCCTTACAATCATCCAAGGCCCTCTATTTATACACATTTTGGAGGGCTAAATGACAAGAGACAAGCTTTACAAATTTCAAAGGTAGGTATAATAGGTGGGTGCATTTTCTAACAATTTTCGTCATACATGACGATTTTGATCAGCCAACTTGATGGTCGATTTTGTCAATTTTTCAGGCCTTATCTGATCACATGGTCTTCTAGAAAAATGTTACCCTATCAGTTACTGATCCATAGCCGTTGGAATCAGCTCATTTGCTGATGTGGATAAGAAGATATGGGCAAAATACGAAAACAGGTCAGCACAGACGTCATTGCACATCAGCCAACTTTATGGTCGATTTCGCTAGGGAAAACGACTCCGTTTCAAGAAGTGTAAAACATGAAAAAGATAGATATGCCTCTTAGCTTTGCACGGCTACAAATTTCAGCCTTATTGCTTCAGTGAAACTCGAGATATAGCTGATATGGCAAAAGGTGTCGGAACTGGAACTGAACTGGATTTGCCCTTAATTCTAGTAATCTGAAATCACTCAAAGAAACTTGTGAAAAAGACCAAAATACATAAAAATATAAAAGATCATAAACACAATTAGACTAAACAATAATAACTCGTATTTGACACAAAACAATAATAAAACATAACTAAAAACTATATAATTATACGAGTTATCACACCCCCACACTTAGATTGTTGCTAGTCCCTAGCAACGACTCAATAAAAATAAAATAAGAAAATCTAATCTAATCCACTTTCGTAGGAAATCACGGTGGCACTTAGCATGTGACACAAGCCTTTAAACCCCTAGGTGTCCCTAGTGGACGAGTTTAGTCTCGTGAGGGTTTACTAGAACGATACCCACAAACATTGAAAAACTAAAATATAAATAAACTACATATACTAAAAATATTTACTCCTAATCCTTTCAATACAAATTAGAGACAATCTTTGAACAAGTCTTATAAACTAATCAATAGCTTAAAGAATTTCACAAAAAATCATGATTGAATGTAAATTGTTTGAGTTAAGCCAATATTAACATAACATATTTCAATCAAAATAGTGCATATTCAAACTTAATCTCAACTACTCACATGGGATACCCTCATGATTTTCACTCTTTAAAGTAGTGGTGAAGTGTTTACACTCAATCAATCTCATGAAAACAGTTCTACCATATTCTTGCTTGTCCACCTATTCTCCACTATTTAGATCATACAACTTCATGAATCAAGAGGTCTTTAATCAAGGTTGTAATGGGGCCAAGGGGTTTGTAATGTGGTTGAAGAACAAAAGGATAAAGATATCACAAAGGTTCCAAAGAGTTCATAAAGTTTAGAGACATAAAAAGATCATACAAATAAAACTTCTCAAAACTCTTATAAAGCACATAATAACATAGGCTAAATATTCATGTTGAGCCTTTGCATCATTCTAACCAACTTTGTAACATTTTTTTTTTTTACTTTAACTAGAAGTTCAAGAGAAGTTTTTTTTTTTTTTTTTTTAATATGGGAATGTATTTGACAATGATCCCTTTCTTTTTCTCTTGACTTTTTTCTTTCTTTTTCCCCCACACTTATTTCTTGTTTCTAACCCAAATTTTCAATAAATCTTCTTTGTCTTTGCAACTTGTCTCAAAACATGCTAATTCATCTTTGGAACAAAGGTAAAGATATAAGTATATTTAGGTTAGGGACAAGTTATGGTTACCAAAGAGATAGCTTATTCAATGTAGGCTCAAATTGGTTCACTAAGGGTGTGTTCTCTTGGAACATTAATAATGGATGGCTGTTTGGCTCTGGTTATAATCCTAATGCCTCTATCATATTCATGTTGTCACATGTATCAATATAGTCTCAAACGGTTTAAAGCAAGTTCTAGAGAATCATGTAATCATAAGAGCACTCAAGAAAGAAATTAGATTGATTTGTATAATGCATCAATCATTATAGGCTCAAAAACTCACAAGGATGATTATACAAGTCAGATTAAGTCTAAACATGCTTCTTTCTCAATCAACATATCATATTAACATTGGCTCATAAAAAGGTTGACATCAAGCTCAATTCTCATGAAAATCTTCTCACTAATAAATCTGTTTTAGACTTATGCAATTCATATCTCATCATTGTATTAAAAAGGAACTAAAACTCACAAAAAAAAAATAATAATAAAGAAAAAAAATAGTAGACAAAAATAAAAGAAATCCTAAATCATTCCCCCCCACACTTAATTCTTACATTGTCCTCAATGTAAGTCTATTAACTCAAATGAAAGAATCATGTGTAAGAGAAAAGAACTAATAACATAAGAATAGGAACAACTAAGACTCAAAACAAAACAAAACCATGCAACCTAAATAATCCTAAAATACTAAACAAAAATTAACAAGTAAACATAAAAATATTAAAATCAAACTAACAAGGTATGTCTCAAGTCTCCCTTACTCAAACCTTGTTCAGAATGAATACTTCTAAATTGCTTAAAACACAACAAACTTTTTTTTTTTTTTGAAAAGAAGAAATCAAACTGACAAGGTATGTCTCAAGTCTCCCTTACTCAGACCTTGTTCAGAATGAATACTTCTTAAATTTTTTTTTTTTTTTTTTTTTTTTTTTTTTTTTTTTAAATTAGCAAAATATGTCCCTTACCCCCTACTAAAATATGACATTGTCCCCAATGTCAAATTTTAAAGGTAGAATTTAGGAGATATTACCTGCAGAGGTTGCTAACCACTTATTATAACTGAGACACAACAAGCAAAATGTTAGATAATGTCACAAAGACAAAGTGCAATCCACTCCTTGCTCGTCCATATCTCTTTTTCTTTTTCCGAGCGTTTGCGAAACAACCGTAGCAGATAAACACTCATAAGCTTGGAGCTTTTTAAGTAAATCTTCAATGGTTGTAGCAGAAATTATGGTTCTCCTTGCCTCTGAAAACATGAATCCATTATCCACAGCATTATCTAAATATGAAAGCAAATTACTAAAATAACCATTAATATTAAGCAAACCAATGGGTTTCTTATTTGTGACCAAAGATGACCAAGAAGCCACGCAAGCTATTTCTTCCAATGTACCCAGACCTCCTGGTAGAGCAATGAATGCATCGGCAGAATGGTACATGATTGTTATCCGTTCAGGGATACTCCAGACTTGTATTTCCTTACCCACGGTAGGTCCACAAAAATCTGTGAATAGTTTTGGCACGACTCCTAGAACTGGACTTCCTCCGGCGTGTGCTGCTGTAGCGACTGCTCCCATTAAACCCGTACTACCGCCTCCATAAATCAACTGGATCTTTTGTTGGGCAAGTATTACTCCAACTCTTATGGCTTCATCAGCGAATATGTTATTTTTCCCTGGATAAGCACCTCCAAAGACACAAATTTTTTTAATGCGTTGGGACGAAGTACTTTCCATTTTTTTTTCTTCGAGTGCCTGAAAGAGAATGAGTACATGGTGTAATATATAGAGGACTGAGTAGTGAATCAGACAAGAGTAATAATGTCGCCGAAAGTGTATCTGACCTGTCAGAAGAAAATGTTAACCTAACAAAAGATTTTTGCGTGATTTCAGGAAGAAAATCAAAAAGAGAAGAAAAAATCAACCGTAAAAGAATAATAAATAAAAAAACGAGAATAATTACACATATCGAACAACACGTAAATTAAACCAAAATAAAGTTATTGCAAATCAAACCAAAAGCTGAGAAGTCATTTATTGTAGTTGTGATTGTGGCTCACATCTTCCTCTGGTTTTACGTCCAGAAACGGCTTAAACGCCTTCTATGAGTCGAGGATATGCTTCCCATCCAGTTTTCTTACAAGCTGGCAAACAGGGTCTTTTAACATCAGATTCCCAAGATGTTGCCATTCCCTTTGGAATTGCGGCCATAAATCAAGAATTTCTCTTTGTACGTCTCCACTAGGATGCGTCTCAAGAGAAAGTTGGATATTACCCAAATTCTCCTTACTCAGTCCATCCTTAATGAATTCAATTTTATCATCTCGATTAGAGGACGGAATCCCAATAGAATGACATTTACCGTTACACGTCCATCGTGCACATTTGTGGCAATTTGAACTCATGCGCTTTGCTCGTCGCTTCTTTGCAAAAGTGCTTCTACCTGTACCTGGTAAATGCAAAACAGGAAGATATTCATCTTCACGTACCTTGGCTTCAATTATCCAACGTATGTCGTCAGGAATCCCTTTGTGCATAAGCATTCTTAATCTTTCAAGTCGAACTTGGTAAAGCTTCAGTAAAATATTTCGAGGAAAAAGAGGAAATCGTTTCTGCAATCTTGTGAGAATATCATCCATCCTGAAAAAAAAAATGAAAAAAATTGAAAGAGAAATTGGAAGAGAAATTTATATACAATATCAGTTTTGTGGGTAGCTGATGGAACCGATTTAAATAATCACGGAGTACCGTTATCCGCCATTTAACCGGGGTTAAAAAAAATTATATTTACATCTAGTTATTTTCAAAACAAGGATCAGAAAGAAAAACAGCATAAGAAGACTCAAAAACAAAACACTCTAAATAAAATCCTAAATTCTTCCCCCCACACATAATTTTTACATTGTCATTAATGTAATGCTATTAACCCAAATGAAAGAATCATGTGTAAGTGAAAAGAACTAATAAACAAAATAAACTTATGCAGCCTAAATGAACTTAAAAACACTAAACACAATTAACAAAGAAACATAAGAAAAAGATAAAGAAAAATAGAGCAAATCTGAGAATGGCAGTTTGGCAATGCTTTCACTAATTAGGCTGCCTCCCCCAATTAGCACTTGATTGATTGTTTTCAGCCTAGCCAATTCCCCTTCTTGGCTTTTTAGGCTTGTTAGGCTCATACATGAAACTTCCCAAATTTGAGCGTTTGATAGGAAGCTTTCTTTGCACAAAACTGGATGCATTCTCCATTACAAGTATTATTCCATCATCCTTTGTGGTGCATATCTCATCGAGGAATGGAGCATATGTTGGTACTTGTTGAATGGCATCCACAAACAAACTGTTTAAGGTTTCCAGCATGTTTTGTTCATGTTCTTCCTCCTTGAACTTTGCGAATCTACTAGGGAAAGGTGGAGAAGAAACATTAGTAAAAATTGGAATCTTAAACGTTACCTCAGGTGCCGAAATACTCTCAATTTGAATGGTGGCATCATTATCCTCAAGAAGTGAATCCATCTTTGGTTTTGTCTCATCCTCATCTTGTTCCTCATTTCTCAAGGTCACAATAGTAGCATTCTCCTTTGGGTTAATCACCGTTTGGGAAGGGAGTGCTAGAGATCTTTCTGCTACTAATTCCACCATACTACTAGCCAATAGGCTCATTTGCCTTTCCAAACTCTGGATGCTTGCCCTTGTTTCCTGTTGAAATTGCAAAGTATCAGTAACAAGAGAATGTACAAGATCTTCTAAAGAAGTACCTGAGTTTTGAGTCATATGTGGTGGTTGAAAAAGATCTGGTTCTTGAGACCATGATTGATTGAAGCTAGATGGATGAGTGTAATTGGCATAAGGATCTACTTCTTGGTAATTTTTTGAGTAGCCATAATTAGTATGATCCCACCATCCCTCATGGTAAGTGTTGGAGTAATGATCATGCGGTTGGTCTTGGAACCATTGATGGCCTTGACATCCTCCCATGGCCAATTGTTGAACTGAGGAAGTGAGATTGGCTTGTTGATTCTCCATGTTCATGTATGCCACCAACTCTTCAAGTGTTAAATTGCTCAATTCCATCGTTTTTTTTTTGTTTTTTTTTTTTTTATTTTTTTTTATTTCAAAATTTGATAAGAAAAACCCGTATGTACAAGAAAATAAAACTCATTAGAACTGAAAATAAGAATAAACCAAGTAACAAATAAACTAAAGAAAACAATCCCCGGCAACGGCGCCAAAAATTTGATGCACCCAAAAGAGTGTATCTTATTTAACCTTGCACTAAAAAGATAAATTGTAAGTATAGTAGTTAGCAAGGGTCGAGTCCTCAGGGATTGGGTTTTAGTTTATAAGTTAATAGTTTAAAACTTACGTTCAAAGAAAACAATAAAAGAAAAGGGGTTTTTGAAGCCAGATTTAAACTAAAGTAAATAATAAGAATAAGATGCAAGGCGGTATAACCAGCCAATAAAAATATATATACTAAATTAGGCGGTATAACCAGCCAATAAAAATATATATACTAAATTAGGCGGTATAACCAGCCAATAAAAATAAAACAAAGTTAATATACAAATTAGGCGGTATAACCAGCCAATAAAAATAAATATAAAAAATAAGCAAACTAAAAGTAAGAAAACAAGAAAGTAAGAAGAATCAAGTATGAAAAATATGGTTAAGGTTTCATTCTCCACCACTAGACATCATTAAGAATCAATTTCAGATCTATCAATATCAACCAACTATCAAAGTTAACAACCGTAGATAACAACAAGCTCTGTTATCCCAATCTTTCCTTAATTTGTCGTTAAATAGAACAAGCTCTCTATTTAATCTCTAACCATTAAACAACCTAGAATAAGCTCTCTAAATTCAATTTAATGGCAGCTTTATGATGAGAAAGATAGGTTGATCTAAGCAACAAACACATAAGCTCGGATTGTTCAACTTAGGTTATGTTCCACTTTGCAATTATTGAAAACTTGACCATAATCATTAATCACAAATTGCCACTTATGAATAGGAAATCAAGACAATTACACGGATCAAGACTCCTAAACTAGCAATAGATAATTATCAAGATCTATCTAGTTGTACACCTAAATAAATCAAGACAACATCATGAACAATTCTTGTAGAAGAACATAAGCAACTTTGATAGAAAATTAATGATAGATAGAATCTGAAAATCAATCACAAAACGTGTCTAGGGCTTTGAAATCACCCTTAACCAAATAGAAGTTTAGCCTAGCATAGGCATCATAAACATAAACATAAAATTAAAGAGAATCTAAGAAGGAAATAAAAGAAAGAAAGAAGAAGAAGAAGAATATTAATTATCCAACCTCTTGCTCTTTCTAAAGAAAAAGAAAACTAGAGAAAAGAAAGAAGAAGAAAACTTAGAGAATTTTGTTAAAATGGCTAATATCCTACCAATCTCCAATATCATCCCTTACAATCATCCAAGGCCCTCTATTTATACACATTTTGGAGGGCTAAATGACAAGAGACAAGCTTTACAAATTTCAAAGGTAGGTATAATAGGTGGGTGCATTTTCTAACAATTTTCGTCATACATGACGATTTTGATCAGCCAACTTGATGGTCGATTTTGTCAATTTTTCAGGCCTTATCTGATCACATGGTCTTCTAGAAAAATGTTACCCTATCAGTTACTGATCCATAGCCGTTGGAATCAGCTCATTTGCTGATGTGGATAAGAAGATATGGGCAAAATACGAAAACAGGTCAGCACAGACGTCATTGCACATCAGCCAACTTTATGGTCGATTTCGCTAGGGAAAACGACTCCGTTTCAAGAAGTGTAAAACATGAAAAAGATAGATATGCCTCTTAGCTTTGCACGGCTACAAATTTCAGCCTTATTGCTTCAGTGAAACTCGAGATATAGCTGATATGGCAAAAGGTGTCGGAACTGGAACTGAACTGGATTTGCCCTTAATTCTAGTAATCTGAAATCACTCAAAGAAACTTGTGAAAAAGACCAAAATACATAAAAATATAAAAGATCATAAACACAATTAGACTAAACAATAATAACTCGTATTTGACACAAAACAATAATAAAACATAACTAAAAACTATATAATTATACGAGTTATCATCCATGTTGCATTGTTTGATAGGCCAATATGATTTATGTTCCAATTCAACCGGAAGATGACAAGGCTTACCATAAACAAGTCGATAAGGAGACATACCAATGGGTGTCTTATATGCTGTCCTATAAGCCCAAAGTGCATCATCAAGTCGTGAACTCTAATCCTTCCTATTTGGATTAACTGTCTTTTCAAGGATGGACTTAACTTCTCGGTTTGACACTTCAGCTTGCCCACTAGTTTGAGGATGATATGAGGTGGAGACCTTGTGTGTGATGTTATACTTCCTCAAAAGTGCTTCCATAGTCCTATTGCAAAAGTGAGTACCTCTATCGCTGATTATGGCCTTTGGCGTTCCAAACCTAGCAAAGATGTTAGTCTTGACAAAATCTGAAACAACTTTAGAGTCATTAGTCCTAGTGGATTTTGCTTCCACCCACTTTGAAACATAATCAACGGCAAGTAAAATATAAAGATTACCAAAAGAAGGAGGAAAAGGTCCCATGAAATCCATGCCCCATACATCAAAAATTTCAACAATAAGTATTGGAGTTTGAGGCATTTGATTTCTAGCACCTAAGTTACCAGTTCTTTGGCAACGATCACATGACTTGCAAAAGAGGTATGCATCTTTGAATATGGTAGGCCAATAAAATCCAGAATCAAGAACTTTCATGGCTGTTCTTTTGGATCCAAAGTGTCCTCCACATGCATAAGAGTGACAAAAGGTGAGAATAGATTGAAATTCAATTTCGAGTACACACCTTCTTATAATCTGATCGGAGCAATGCTTCCAAAGGTAAGGATCATCCCATATGTAGTATTTGGCATCACTCTTGATCTTATTTCTTTGAGCTTGTGTCAACTCTTGTGGCAACTTCTTGGTAACTAAGTAATTAACAATATCAGCATACCAAGGAGTTGTTGTTCTTATAAAAAGAAGTTGCTCATCCGGAAAGTTCTCATTCAAGGGTAGTGCATCATCTTCATGAACTAAACGGCTAAGACGGTCCGCAACCAGGTTGTCACTACCTCTCTTATCTTTTATCTCCAAATCAAACTCTTGTAAGAGAAGTATTCATCTAATCAACCTTGGTTTGGCCTCCTTTTTAGTGAGTAAGTACTTAAGGGCTGCATGGTCAGAAAATACAATTACTTTAGTACCAATTAAATAAGATCGAAATTTTTCTAAAGCAAATACAACAGCCAAAAGTTCTTTTTCAGTAGTGGAATAGTTCAATTGAGCATCATTAAGAGTTCTTGAGGCATAATAAATGGCATGTGAGGCTTTGCCAACCCGTTGGCCCAAAACAGCTCCAATGGCATAGTCACTAGCATCACACATGATTTCAAAAGGTACATTCCAATCTGGTGGTTGGATGATAGGAGCTGATGTCAAGAGTCCCTTCAATGTTTCAAACGCCTCTTTGCATTTATCATCAAAGTGGAAAACCACATCTTTTTGTAGTATCTTGCAAAGAGGTAATGTGATCTTTGAGAAGTCTTTGATAAATCTCCTATAGAAACCTGCATGTCCAAGAAAAGAACGAACCTCTCTCACATTTGTGGGAGGTGGTAAAGAATGCATAATATCTATTTTAGACTTATCAACCTCTATCCCTCTAGAAGAAATAACATGGCCCAAAACTATTCCTTGTTCTACCATAAAGTGACATTTTTCCCAATTCAAAACAAGGTTAGTTTCCATGCATCTTTCAAGTACAAGTGTAAGGTTCTCTAGACATCTATCAAAAGAATCACCATAGACACTAAAATCATCCTTAAACACTTCTATGATATTCTCTACATAATCTGAAAATATGCTAACCATACACCTTTGGAATGTAGCTGGTGCATTACAAAGACCAAATGGCATACGCCGGTATGCAAAAGTACCAAATGGACATGTGAATGTTGTTTTCTCTTGGTCCTCCGGAGCAATGGCTATCTGATTATAACCTGAAAAACCATCAAGAAAACAATAATGAGAATGGCCAGCTAACCTTTCAAGCATTTGATCAATAAAAGGTAAAGGAAAGTGGTCTTTGCGAGTTGTGGAATTAAGTTTACGATAATCAATACAAACTCGCCATCCTGTTTGAATCCTAGTAGGAACAAGTTCATTCTCATTATTTGTTACCACCGTTACACCTGATTTCTTTGGAACCACTTGGACTGGGCTCACCCATTTGCTATCCGAGATAGGATAGATCACTCCAACATCTAGGAGCTTCAGTATCTCCTTTTTCACAACCTCCATCATAGGAGGGTTCAATCTTCTTTGTGCTTCTCTTGTTGGTTTAGACCCTTCCTCTAACAAAATCTGGTGCATGCACATGGATGGGCTTATTCCCTTGATATCGGCAATTGTCCAACCAATTGCTGTTTTATGCTCTCTAAGCACCCGGATAAGTCGCTCTTCTTGCAAAGGTGTGAGCTCTTTGGCAATGATGACAGGTAGTGTGTCCTTTTCCCCTAAGAACAAATATTTCAAGTGGTTCGGTAGTGGTTTCAACTCTAAAGTTGGTGCCTGCAAAATGGAAGGTAGAAGTTTCTCATTAGATAAAGGCAAATCAATAAATGAAACATCAAACCTTGCATCTTTAGGTTGCAGCGAGTGTAAAGATTCTAGTGCCCCTTCCACATGGTCACTCAAGGCTAGTTTAGCATTCCCCATTCCGAGATGGTTGCTAAGGACTATTTCCACACTATCTTCACCATCTAGCTCATAAGCTTGCTGCACTAGTGAGTCAATTATATCAATATTAAAAACAGAATGCACATCACTAGGATATCTCATGGCCTCAAAAATGTTAAAGCGAATTATTTCACCATCAAATTCCATAGTTAAAGTGCCATCATGTACATCTATTTTAGTTCTTGCTGTTTTCAAGAATGGTCTCCCTAATAGAATAGGTGTGGGATTAGAAGACATCTCATCTTCCATCTCAATAACATAAAAGTCAGCGGGAAAAACCAATTCATTAACCTGTACAAGAACGTCTTCTACAACTCCTCTTGGATAAGTGTTAGAACGGTCAGCAAGTTGTATTATAACACCGGTTTCCTCTAATGGTCCTAGATTCAATGAAGCATAAATTGAATATGGCATGACATTAATAGATGCCCCTAGATCTAGCATAGCACGCCCAAACCTGGTGTTGCCTATCTCACAAGGAATGGTAAACATACCTGGATCCTTGCATTTAGGTGGGAGTTTCTTTTGAAGAACAGCTGACACATTCTCCCCCACACTTACCTTTTCATTCCATTTCAACTTCCGTTTAGATGTGCACAACTCTTTTAGGAACTTGGCATATCTTGGCACTTGCTTGATAGCATCTAGTAAAGGAATATTCACCTCTACTTTCCGGAAGGTTTCCAAAATTTCCTTTTCTTGCTCCTCCTTCTTGGACTTTGCTAACCTGTTAGGAAAAGGTGGAGGAGTTATATAGGAAGGAAAGGATGGTTTAGGAATTACCCTTTTTAGTGGCTCGTTGGGATGTGAAGAGGATGCCATGGTATTGTTCTCCCCTTGAGCATTATCATTTTGTGGTGTCTCTAGCTGTTTCCCACTTCTTAAATTTATAGCATTGGCATTCTCTCTTGGATTCACTATGGTTTGGGAAGGTAATTTCCCAGAATCCCTTGCTTGCATTTGACTCATGGTTGTTGCCAATTGCCCTATTTGAGTCTCCAAATTTCGAATACTTGTCTTTGTTTCCTGTTGAAATTGAATTGTATTAGTAGAAAGAGCTTTAACAAGATCTTCAAGAGAAGTACCTGAATTTTGGGTGGGTGGTAGTTGTTGTCGGGTTTGGTATGGTTGTTGCACTCTTTGTTGAAAACCCGGTGGCCTGTGGTCAAATGGTGGAGGAATAGTTTGTGATTGGTTCCCTCCATAATTGAAGTTTGGATGATCCCTCCATCCTGGATTGTATGTGTTTGAGTAGGGATCATATTTCCTTGATTTGTTCTGAAATCCACCCATGGCATTCACATGTTCATTGGTATCCTCTTGAAGTGTTGGACACATATCAGTTTGGTGCCCTATGTTTGAACATATGCCACAAGCCTTTATTTGTTGTATTTTACCTACAGCCAATTGTTGAACAAGAGAAGTCAGTTTATCAAATTTTTGTTCAAGGGATGATATACTTACCTCATTAACTCTCTTGGATTGTGGTGGTGGATCTTGTCTCATTGAGAACTGTTGAGAATTGGCTGCCATGTTGGAGATTAATGTTCTAGCAGCCCTGGGAGTCTTATCAACTAGAGCTCCCCCACTAGCGGCATCTATCATACTTCTCTCCATGGGCATGAGACCTTCATAGAAGTATTGGATGAGAAGTTGTTCACTTATTTGATGGTGTGGACATGATGCACAAAGTTTCTTGAACCTCTCCCAATATTCATATAAGGACTCTCCGTTGTATTGCCGAATCCCACATATCTCTTTCCTAATGTTGGCAGCCTTAGATGCTGGGAAATACCTTTCCAAGAATGCTTTCTTCAAATCATTCCATGTAGTGATGGTCCCGGATGGTAGATAGTAGAGCCATTCCTTTGCTGAATCAGCTAGAGAGAATGGGAAGGCTCTCAACTTAACTTGCTCTTCCGTGACCCCTGTTGGTCTCATGCTTGAGCAAACTACATGGAATTCCTTGAGGTGCTTATTTGGATCCTCTCCTGCAAAACCATGAAAAGTTGGGAGAAGATGAATCAAACCAGATTTTAATTCAAAAGCTACCTCAAGATTAGCATATTCAATGCATAATGGTTGTTGACCCAAGTCCGGAGCGGCTAGCTCCTTGAGAGTTCGGTTGTCAGCTGCTGCCATCTCTCCTTGCTCCTCTTGGATGTTTTGGATCAACTCCTCGATTGGTTGTTGGTGAGAAGTTATAAATTCCCGAATTTTCCTAAGTCGTAAGTCTTCTTCGGGAGCTTGGAACATTCACTAATAAAAAAAAATAAGAAAGTAAATAATTAGAACAGAAAATAAGAATAAACCAATAAACTAATAAACTAAAGAAAGCAATCCCCGGCAACGGCGCCAAAAATTTGATGCACCCAAAAGAGTGTATCTTATTTAACCTTGCACTAAAAAAATAAATTGTAAGTATAGTAGTTAGCAAGGGTCGAGTCCTCAGGGATTGGGTTTTAGTTTATAAGTTAATAGTTTAAAACTTAAATTCAAGAACAATAAAAGAAAAGGGGTTTTTGAAGCCAGATTTAAACTAAAGTAAATAATAAGAATAAGATGCAAGGCGGTATAACCAGCTAATAAAAATATATACTAAATTAGGCGGTATAACCAGCCAATAAAAATATATATACTAAATTAGGCGGTATAACCAGCCAATAAAAATAAAACAAAGTTAATATACAAATTAGGCGGTATAACCAGCCAATAAAAATAAATATACTTTTAAAAGTAAGCAAACTAGAAAAGTAAGAAAACAAGTAAGTAAGAAGAATCAAATATGAAAAATATGGTTAAGGTTTCATTCTCCACCACTAGACATCATTAAGAATCAATTTCAGATCTATCAATATCAACCAACTAGCAAAGTTAACAACCGTAGATAACAACAAGCTCTGTTATCCCAATCTTTCCTTAGTTTGTCGTTAAATAGAACAAGCTCTCTATTTAATCTCTAACCATTAAACAACCTAGAATAAGCTCTCTAAATTCAATTTAATGGCAGCTTTATGATGAGAAAGATAGGTTGATCTAAGCAACAAACACATAAGCTCGGATTGTTCAACTTAGGTTATGTTCCACTTTGCAATTATTGAAAACTTGACCATAATCATTAATCACAAATTGCCACTTATGAATAGGAAATCAAGACAATTACACGGATCAAGACTCCTAGACTAGCAATAGATAATTATCAAGATCTATCTAGTTGTACACCTAAATAAATCAAGACAACATCATGAACAATTCTTGTAGAAGAACATAAGCAACTTTGATAGAAAATTAATGATAGATAGAATCTGAAAATCAATCACAAAACATGTCTAGGGCTTTGAAATCACCCTTAACCAAATAGAAGTTTAGCCTAGCATAGGCATTATAAACATAAAATTAAATAGAATCTAAGAAGAAAATAAAAGAAAGAAAGAAGAAGAAGAAGAATATTAATTATCCAACCTCTTGCTCTTTCTAAAGAAAAAGAAAACTAGAGAAAAGAAAGAAGAAGAAAACTTAGAGAATTTTGTTAAAATGGCTAATATCCTACCAATCTCCAATATGATCCCTTACAATCACCCAAGGCCCTCTATTTATACACATTTTGGAGGGCTAAATGACAAGAGACAAGCTTTACAAATTTCAAAGGTAGGTATAATAGGTGGGTGCATTTTCTAACAATTTTCGTCATACATGACGATTTTGATCAGCCAACTTGATGGTCGATTTTGTCAATTTTACAGGCCTTATCTGATCACATGGTCTTCTAGAAAAATGTTACCCTATCAGTTAAGGATCCATAGCCGTTGGAATCAGCTCATTTGCTGATGTGGATAAGCAGATATGGGCAAAATACGAAAACAGGTCAGCACAGACGTCATTGCATATCAGCCAACTTGATGGTCAATTTCGCTAGGGAAAACGACTCCGTTTCAAGAAGTGTAAAACATGAAAAAGATAGATATGCCTCTTAGCTTTGCACAGCTACAAATTTCAGCCTTATTGCTTCAGTGAAACTCGAGATATAGCTGATATGGCAAAATGTGTCGGAACTGACTTCATTCTCCTTATTGTACCTAAAATTCAAAAACATAATATAAATAAGTAAACAAAATAAAGATCGAAAACATAACAAAAACTGAAGGTAGAAAGGCATAAAATGTATATTTTATGAGCTTATCAATAAGGCATATATATAAGTAGGTTTAGTGTATGCCAACTATTGGACTAACTGCACGAAAGCCTTGATACATATTATTAAATATTCAAACTAAGCCCACAACACTTATTGAATATTTAATCTGGCCCAATCTCATTTTAATTTCGTTAATCACCTTTTGTGTGTGACCTATTAGGCTCTTAACATGTTTGCAATAAATATAATAAATTCAATTAAGAATTTCCTATTTATATTTATAGATCATGAGAGGCTTCTTACAATGCATCATGACCACCCAAATGCCAAGAGAGTCATCAAGCTTCAACAAGCCTTTCGTGTACAATATGTCTGTGTAATTCGATCCCTTCATCAAATATACCGGGATAGGAAAGAGCATGGTACAGTGTCTACCCTTAATCCCATTCCATATTAGATTCGCAGCTTTAATATTAACTCCTTAAGTATTGCCTTGGCCAAGGACTTCCATAAGTTAATATAGGCTAGATACATGTGAGATATGTCCCCACATATCACTTGGGGTGATGAATCTTTTTTGGACCACTCATTCATCTTCGTATGCTTCATGTCATACCCAATAACACCCTACTATAAGCATCCTCGTGATTGGGACCCGTTCGTGATGAAATCTAAGTATGACAGTTCACATACAAGATGACCTGATGTCACAAGTCAAAGGATTACTTACACTATTGGAACATGAGAGTATTTTCCATAGACACTAGTGAAATACCAAATGGAACTCTCATAACGGGTCATGTTCAGTAAACTTGTTCAACTAACAAGCACCCATATGTTATCCCCAAGTACCTCTATACTTTCAACCTATGAGACCGGTTGCATGCATCAAGTGCATGAAGGATTAACATATGTCAGTCTTTGAGCATTGTCAATGCCCTATCTTGACAATACAATAACTAGGAACAGTTTTAGAAAACATGACATTGTTGCATAATGATCCTCATAATTGTAACTCCTTACAATTCTTTTGCAATGCCATTGTGTTTCATGGGCTTAATCTTCACAAGTGATTTATAACAATTATAACAAAACTTATGGATAAAGAAATACCTCAATTATAATTAATAAACTATAATGTGCAATACATGAATATATAAATAGTGTTTTACAAGCCCAACTAGATTGGCTTGTTTGACTTACAACAATCTCCCACTAGCACTAAAACCAATCGCCCATGTACCTAAGCCCATGTCCTTCCATGTGACGGTTGTGTTTCTGCTGGGACAAAACCTTAGTGAAAGGATCAGCTATATTATCCTCTGTGGGTACCCATTCCATACTTATATCACCTCTTTGAATTATATCTCTAATCAAGTGGTACTGTATCAACAATGCTTGGAACCACACCAAGTTCAGTTATCAACTTCTTAATCCAAATAACCTCCTTCACTGCCTCACACGAGGAGATGTATTCAGCTTCTATTGTTGAATCTGCAGTTGTACTCTGTTTGGAACATTTCCAACTGGCTGCAGCTCCATTTAAGGTAAATACGTAACCGCCCTATGATTTACTGTCATCCCTATCAGTTTGGAATCCAGCATCTGTATAACCCCTAACTTGGAGTTCAGACGCTCCATAGACCAAGAAAATATCCTTAGTTCTTCTCAAGTACTTGAGGATATTATTCACAGCAGTCTAGTGAATTTCACCAAGATTGCTTTGGTATCGGCTCGTGACACTCAGAGCGAACGATACATCTGGTCTTGTGCACAACATGGCGTACATGATAGATTGAATTGCCGAAGCATATAGAATCCTATCCATCCATGTCCTTTCTTCATAAGTTAAGGACACATCTATTTCGAAAGTTGTACACCATGTATCATAGGCAAGTTACCTCTTTTGGAGATATCCATGCTAAACCTCTTTAGCACCTTATCTATGTAAACGGATTGGGACAATCCAAGCAGCTTTTTCGATATATCTCTATAATTCTTAATTCCCAGAATATATGCTGCTTCATGGATAATTGTTTGGAGAGCCAGACCTTGGTGGTCTGAAGCATAGGTACATTGTTTCCTATGAGCAATAGTCGTTTACATATAGCACTAGGAACACAACTGCCTTTCCGTTTACGTTCTTGTAAACACTTGGTTCATCAAGATTCTTAATGAAACCAAATTCATTAATTATTTCATCAAACCTAATGTTCCAACTCCGAGATGCTTGCCTTAGTTCATCAATGGAGTTTTGCAGCTTGCATACCTTATTAGAAGTGGCCTTGGATGAAGTTTCATCCTTCAGGTTGTGTAATATACACTTCCTCTTGCAAATTCCCGTTAAGGAATGCAGTTTTTACATCCATCTGCCATATCTCATAATCATGGTGTGCAGCAATAGCAAGCATAATCCTAATGGATTCAACCATGGCAACTGGTGAAAAGGTTTCTTCAAAATCAATGCCTTCAACTTGATTATAATCTTTTGCAACCAATACGGCCTTATACGTTTGTATGTTGCCATCCATGTTTGTCTTTATCTTGTAGACCCATTTACACCCTATGGGTTTTATCCCTTGAGGTGGATCAACTAAAGACCAGACTTGGTTAACTTCCATGGCAACCATTTTGGATTTCATGGCTTCTAGCCATTTCTTGGAATTGATGTCTGAAATCGCTTCCTTATAGGTAGTAGGTTCATTATCAATGGGAAAACAATCTCTTTCCAAAAGAAATCCATATCTTATTGGTGTTTGCCTCTCCCTACTAGACCTTCGGAGTACTTGTGTTTCTTGAGCATTAGTCCTAGCATCCAATGCTTCTACCAATGGCTCAGGTTCTGAGGGAATGTTAGGTTGTGGTTCTTGAACTTCTTCAAGTTCTACTTTACTCTCACTTAATCCTTCTAGTAGAAACTCTTTCTCTAGAAAAGCAGCTTGTTTTGGCATAAACACCTTTTGATATGTAGGACTGTAAAAGTAATATCCAATAGCCTCTTTTGGATATCCCACAAATTTACATTTTTCTAATATAGCTCCCAGCTTATCAGAAGGTACTTGCTTCACATAAGCAATACCTCCCCAAATCTTTAGAAAAGATAAACATGGTTTTTTCCCATTCCATATCTCATATCGACTTGCCTGGAACCCTATTTAGAAGGTAAGCAGTAGTTTCTAAGGCATATCCCTAAAAGGATATTGGAAGCTCAGCCTTAGACATCATGGATCGAACCATGTCCAATAAGGTTTGATTTCTCCTCTTTGACACTCCGTTATGCTGTCCTGTTCAAGGTGGATTCCATTGCGACAGAATCCATTTTCTGTCAAATGATCCAAGAAATCATGGGTTAAATATTCTCCTCCTCGATCCGATCTAAGAGCCAAAACATTTTCCCAGTCTGTTTCTCTACTTCAACTCTGAACTCTTTGAACTTTTTAGAAGCTTCAAACTTGTATCTCATCAGATACATATAACCATATCTTGAATGATCATCGATAAAGGTTATGAAGTATGAGTAATTACCTCTAGCAGTTGTGTTTAGTGGCCCACATGCATCTGAATGTATTAAGCCCAATAAAACACCAGCTTTTTCACCATTTCCTGTAAAGGGAGTCTTGGTCATCTTGCCAAGGAGACAACATTCACAAGTCCCATATGATTCATAATCAAAGGGTTCCAAATAACCATGTTTATGCAATTTAGAAATCCTTGTCTCATTGATATGACCAAGTCTACAGTGCCAGATGTAAGTCTTACTTGGATCATCCTTTCTTGCTTTCTTGACATTTATATTGAACACAGGCATCTTTGGATCCAAAACATGTAATCCATTATGTAATGTTGTCGATCTATAGTGAAAGTCTTTGAGAATGATGGAGCAACTATTGCCCTTCATTCTTATCTCGAAACCATCATTAACAGTGAGGTATGAAATCTAAATGATGTTTCTAGACAATATTGGAACAAACATACAATCTTTCAGTTCCAATTTCATGCCAGACGGCAAAGATAAAGTACATGTTCCAACGTCCAATGCTACAACTTTTGCACCATTGCCTACTCTTAGAACTACTTCATCTTTGATCAACTTTCTACTTCCTTTCAACATCCTTATGTCATTACATAGATATGAACCGCATCCTGAATCAATTATCCAGGAATTAGATTTAACAGTAGAAAGATTCAGTTCAATCACAAACACAGTCAACCTAGACATTTTGGACTAATGGCATTCATAATGTCGCGTAGTGCAGTTAAAATATTAACCATTTTGATGCACTCAAAAGTGTGTATCTTATTTAACCTTGCACTTAAAAAGAATCAATTGTAGAGTATAGTGATTAGCAAGGGTCGAGTCCTCAGGGATTGGGTTTTAGTTTATAAGTTAATAGTTTAAAACTTAAAAACAAGTAAACAAAAGTAAAGGGGATTTTGAAATCAGATTTAAACTAAAGTTAACAAGAAGAATGAAAAAACAAGTAATTAAGAAGAATCAAATATGAAAAATATGGTTAAGGTTTCATTCTCCACCACTAGACATCATTAAGAATCAATTTCATATCTATCAACAATAATTAGCTATCAAAGTTAACAATCGTAGATAACAACAAGCTCTGTTACCCCAATCTTTCCTTAATTCGTCGTTAAATAGAACAAGCTCTCTATTTAATCTCTAACTATCAAACAACCTAGAATAAACTCTCTAAGTTCAATTTAATAGCAGCTTTATGATGAGAAAGATAGGTTGATCTAAGCAACAAACACATAAGCTCGGATTGTTCAACTTAGGTTCTGTTCCACTTTGCAATTATTGAAAACTTGACGATAATCATTAATTACAAGTTGCCACTTATGAATAGGAAATCAAGACAATTACACGGATCAAGACTCCTAAACTAGCATTAGACAATTATCAAGATTTATCTAGTTGGTCACCTAAACAAATCAAAATATCATCATGAACAATTTTAATAGAAGAACATAAGCAACTTTGATAGAAAACAATGATAGATAGATTCTGAAAATTAATTACATAACATGTCTAGGGCTTTGAAATCACCCTTAACCAAATAAAAGTTTAGCCTAGCATAGCATGGATAGTATATACATAAAACTAAAAAGAAAAATAAAAGAATGGAGAAGAAGAAGAAGAATAATAATGATGATCCCTTGAGTCTCCTCAAAAGATGTCTAGTTTGTGGCTCAAAAGATGGTATTTATAGAGCTTTAAAACCCTGAGAATAAGTCATTGCCGCACAAGTAAGCCTAGAGGTGCAAAAATCACGTTTTTGCATTTCTTTCAGATTTGCGATTAGGGTTTTTCTGGCCGTAGGGTTCTTTAGGGAGATCTTCTAGCGCTATTTTGAATGCCCATTTCTTATCCGATTTGGGCCCATAATATATCGTTGGAAAGATAATCTAGTCCGCTTCAAAAGTCAAGTAGGAAGTTTCTTCAAATAAAGAATCTAACATCATGTTTTCCTTACAACAAGCTTCGGAGGTCAAATTTGCATAATTGCTTTTCAACCATAAATTGATATTTTTGACTCCCAAGTCTTCTTCCATCTTGTGATTATGATTTTGTAAGTTCTTTACCATCATTGTTGACATATATTGACTTCATTCTCCTTATTGTACCTAAAATTCAGAAACATATTATAAGTAAACAAGATAAAGATCGAAAACATAACAAAAACTAAAGGTAGAAAGGCATAAAATGTATATTTTATGAGCTTATCAAATACCCCCACACTTAGCTTTTTGCTAGTCCTCAAGCAAAACAAAATAAAAATAAAATAAAAAAATCTAATATAAATCCACTTTCGTAGGAAATCACGGTGGCACTTAGCATGTGACACAAGCCTTTAAACCCCTAGGTGTCCCTAGTGGACGAGTTTAGTCTCGTGAGGGTTTACTAGGACGTTACCCACAAACATTGAAGACATAAGAAAAACTAAAAATAATTAAAAATAATAATAATAATTACAACTAATCCTTCCAATATAAATTAGAGATAATCATTGGACAAGTCTTATAAACTAATCATAGCTTAAAGAAATTCACAAAAAATCTTGCTTGAATGTAAATAGGTTGAGTTAAGCCAATATTAACATAACATATTTCAATCAAAATAGTGCATATTCAAACTTAATCTCAACTTCTCACTATACTCTCATGATTTTCACTCTTTAAAGTAGTGGTAAAGTGTTTAAACTCAATCAATCTCATGAAAATAGTTCTACCATATGCTTGCTTGTCCACCTATTATCTACTATTTAGATCATGCAACTTCATAAATCAAGAGGTCTTTAATCAAGGTTGTAATGGGGCCAAGGGGTTGTAATGTGGTTAAAGAATAAAAGATAAAAGATTTTACAAAGGTTCCAAAGACTTCATAGAATTTAGAGACAAAATAAGATTTTGCAAATAAAACTTCTCAAAACTCTTATAAAGCACATAATAATATAGGCTAAATATTCATGTTGAGCCTTTGCTTCATTCTAACCAATTTTGTAACATCTTTTTCTTTACTTTAACTAGAAGTTCAAGAGATGATTTTTTTTTTCTTCAATATGGGAATGTATTTGACAATGATCCCTTTCTTTTTCTCTTGACTTTTTTTTTTTCTTTTCTTCCCCCACACTTATCTTTTGTTTCCAACCCAATTTTTCAACTAAAAATATACCTTGTTTTTTGCAATATGTCTCAATATAATCCATCTTTAGAACAAGGGTAAGGATATAAGTATATTTAGGCTAGGTGTAAGTTGTGGTTACCAATAAAAAAGCATATTTAATGTAGGCTCAAATTGGCTCACTAGTGGGGATGCTCTCTTGGAACAATAATAATGGATGGCTATTTGGCCCTGGTTATAATCCTAATGCCTCTATCATATTCATGTTATCACATGTATCAATATAGTCTCAAACGGTTTAAAGCAAGTTCTAGAGAATCATGTAATCATAAGAGCATGCAAGAAAGAAATTAGATTGATATGTATAATTCATCAATCATATAGGCTCGAAACTCACAAGGATAATTATACAAGTCAATTTTAAGTCTAAACATGCTTCTTTCTCAATCAATATATCATATTAACATTGGCTCATGAAAAATAGTGATATCAATCAAGCTTAATTCTCATGAAAATCTTACCACTAATGATCAGTTTCAGACCTACCCAATTCATATCTCACCATAGTATAGAGAAAAACTAAAACACACTAAAAATTTTAATAATAATAATAATATTAAAGACTTATAAAAAAAATTAATAGCCAAAAATAAAATAAATCCTAAATCCTTACCCCCACAATTAATTCTTACATTGTCTTCAATGTAATGCTATTAACCCAAATGAAAGAATCATGTGTAAGAGAAAAGAACTAATAACATAAGAATAGAAGTAACTAAGACTCAAAACAAAACAAATTTATGCAACCTAAATAATCCTAAATACTAAACAAATAATTAAAAAATAAACATAAAAATAAATAAATAAAAATAATAAAAGGAAAAGGAAAAGGAAAAGAAAGCAAATCTGAGTATGGCAGGTTGTTAATTTCTTCATTAATTGGGCTGCCTTCCCAATTAGTACTTGATTTAAGTTGTCCAACCTAACCAACACCCCTTCTTGGCTTTTTAGGCTTGTTAGGCTCATACATGAAACTTTCCAAATTTGACCCTTTGATAGGAAGCTTTCTTTGCACAAAAGTGGATGCATTCTCAATTACAAGTATTATTCCATCATCCTCTATGGTGCATATCTCATCGAGGAATGGAGCATATTTTGATACTTGTTGAATGGCATCCACAAACAAGTTGTTTGTTTCCGGCATGTGTTGTTCATGTTCCTCCTTTTTGAACTTTGTGAATCTACTACGAAAAGGTGGAGAAGAAACATTAGTAAAAATTGGAATCTTAAATGTTACCTCAGGTGCCGAAATACTCTTATTTGGATATGTGGCTTCATTATCCTCAAGAATAGAATCCATCTCTAATTTTGTCTCATCCTAATCTTGTTCCTCATTCCTCAAGGTCACAATAGTAGAATTCTCCTTTGGGTTACTCATCGTTTGGGCAGGGAGTTCTTCAGATCTTTGTGCTACCCATCCCACCATACTACTAGCCAATTGGCTCATTTGCTTTTCCAAACTCTGGATGCTTGCCCATGTTTCCTATTGAAATTGCAAAGTATCAGTAACAAGAGAATAGACAAGATGTTCTAAAGAAGTACTTGAGTTTTGAGTCATATGTGATGGCTGAAAAAGATCTGGTTCTTGGACCATGATTGATTGAAGCTAGATGGATGAGTGTAATTGGCATAAGGATCTACTTCTTGGAATTTTTTCGAGTAGCCATAATTAGTATGATCCCACCATCCCTCATGGTAAGTGTTTGAGTAATGATCATGCGATTGGTCTTGGAACCCTTGATGGCCTTGACATCCTCCCATGGCCAATTGTTGAACTGGGGAGGTGAGATTGGCTTATTGATTCCCCATGTTCATGTATGCCACCAACTCTTCAAGTGTTAGATTGCTCAATTCCATCGTTTTTTTTTTCAAAATTTGAAAAGAAAAACCTGTATGTACAAGAAAATAAAACTAATTAGAATTGAAAATAAGAATAAACCAAGTACTAGATAAACTAAAGAAAGCAATCCCCGGCAACGGCGCCAAAAATTTGATGCACTCAAAAGTGTGTATCTTATTTAACCTTGCACTTAAAAAAAATCAATTGTAGAGTATAGTGATTAGCAAGGGTCGAGTCCTCAGGGATTGGGTTTTAGTTTATAAGTTAATAGTTTAAAACTTAAAAACAAGTAAACAAAAGTAAAGGGGATTTTGAAATTAGATTTAAACTAAAGTTAACAACAAGAATGAGAAAATAAGTAATTAAGAAGAATCAAATATGAAAAATATGGTTAAGGTTTCATTCTCCACCACTAGACATCATTAAGAATCAGTTTCATATGTATCAACATTAATTAGCTATCAAAGTTAACAACCGTAGATAACAACAAGCTCTGTTACCCCAATCTTTACTTAATTCGTCGTTAAATAGAACAAGCTCTCTATTTAATCTCGAACTATCAAACAACCTAGAATAAACTCTCTAAGTTCAATTTAATAGCAGCTTTATGATGAGAAAGATAGGTTGATCTAAGCAACAAACACATAAGCTCGGATTGTTCAACTTAGGTTATGTTCCACTTTGCAATTATTGAAAACTTGACCATAATCATTAATCACAAATTGCCACTTATGAATAGGAAATCAAGACAATTACACGGATCAAGACTCCTAAACTAGCATTAGACAATTATCAAGATTTATCTAGTTGGCCACCTAAACAAATCAAAACATCATCATGAACAATTTTAATAGAAGAACATAAGCAACTTTGATAGAAAACAATGATAGATAGATTCTGAAAATTAATTACATAACATGTCTAGGGTTTTGAAATCACCATTAACCAAATAAAAGTTTAGCCTAGCATAGCATGGATAATATATACATAAAACTAAAAAGAAAAATAAAAGAATGGAGAAGAAGAAGAATAATAATGATGATCCCTTGAGTCTCCTCAAACGATGTCTAGTTTGTGGCTCAAAATATGGTATTTATAGAGCTTTAAAACCCTGAGAAAAAGTCATTGCCGCACAAGTAAGCCTAGAGGTGCAAAAATCACGTTTTTGCCTTTCTTTCAGATTTGCGGTTAAGGTTTTTCTGGCCGCAAGGTTCTTTAGGGAGATCTTCTAGCGCTATTCTGAATGCCCATTTCTTATCCGATTTGGGCCCATAATATATCGTTGGAAAGATAATCAAGTCCACTTTAAAAGTCAAGTAGGAAGTTTCTTCAAATAAAGAATATAACATCATGTTTTCCTTATAACAAGCTTCGGAGGTCAAATTTGTCTGATTGATTTCAACCAGAAATTGATATTTTTGACTCCCAAGTCTTCTTCCATCTTGTGATTATGATTTTGTAAGTTCTTTACCATCATTGTTGACATATTTTGACTTCATTCTCTTTATTGTACCTAAAATTAAGAAACATATTATAAGTAAACTAGATAAAGATCGAAAACATAACAAAAACTAAAGGTAGAAAGGCATAAAATGTATATTTTATGAGCTTATCACATTTTCAACAACCTAATATGGAAAAAGTATATATCGGTTATATTCATGCATTTATACCAATTTAAGATGAGGTATTAAATCTGTTATTGGTTCTCCTACTAATTTTTCGAGATAATAGCCCTCACTATTATTCAAAAATCTCATCAAGGTATTTCTAGTGGGCTGGGATCCCTTTCAACATGTTGCAACCTTGAGTGACTCAACAAATTAAAACAAGCCTAGTTGGGTAGATAACATAGCTTATCAATTGCATCTCTATGCAACTCCCAGATCAGTTAGGTGACAACTCCTTGTCTACGCACATCATATGTACTTCGCCTACACTATGCGGTCAAGTTTTAAAGCATCCGAACAACATAGCATTAGTTGAGTAAGACCCAACTTCATAACTCAAACATATTCGTACAGTAGTTTGACCTTGAGTGACTCAACAAGCCTTTTACTGGAAGAACTCTGGTTATCTTGTTATGATGATGGAAGGTAACTTTATCATGCGAAACATGTGACTCAATATTGTAAAGAGGGATTTCCTTGTTCTTTATAAGTCTCATCATATTAGGCATTCATAGCATTTATAATATCGCATAAAATAAATCTATAACATGTTTTCTACTTAGATGATTATGGACTTTTTCTAATCTAATTTTCTTGAGCCATCAAAGGAAATTAGTTGGTTAAATTCTTAGGTGATTACATACATAGTTTTCAAAACTTGCTTGTAATCTTCTTATCTTCATGGCGCCTATCTTCTCTATCTTCAAGTTACAAAAATTATTCCTAGCTAATCCTAATTTTACACTTTGATGTAACTAATTACATTTGAAATAAAGAAACCTCAAGTTACATTTGAAGGGAGTTAGGTGAGGAAAGAATTTTTACAACTCCAAAAAATGAGAGATAATGCAGGGCACGCAGTCCCTATTTAATTAATAAAAACCATAATAATAAATTCAACCATCCACAATCATACTGGGTCTAAGTCCATAATCATCCCATACATTCACAAACAATTTATGAACATATAAATCATGCTTTAATCTCTAGTTACCATTCAATTATTATATTTGATCCATAATTTAATACAAAGAAAATAATAAACATTTATTCTAATCTCATTAGAATAAATCCTAATCCAATTAGGATTATTTCCTTTAATTAAATTATCATCCAATTAAACAATTTAATTGAATATTTATGTAAATTCTTATTTTGGTGATTTAATTAATTTAACAATATTACCATGGTTACCAATTCAAGTGTTGTAGTTCAACTAAGACACTACAACATTAGCAACTCAATATTGTTAAAATCCACAAGCTGTGAAAATCAGATAGAAGCGAAAACCCTAGTAAGGGATGGCGTAGGCTGCGGCTACCAGGTATAGCCGCCGCCTCCCTTCTACCTATAGCCTCTCTATCCGCTTTTCACAGCTTCCAACTTTTCAATGCCAAATCAGTTTTATGATTTTTCAGGCTTGCCAAGAACAATTCCAAGCAATTTTAAATCCTAAAAATCATCAAACCATGTATTAAAAATAGCTAAGAAAAATCTACAAGTTTTTCTAACTCAAATCACCAAATTTGCACAAAGCAAGCAAAAACAATTCGCAATTGCTGCCAAACTTTCGCCAGCTGCATTAATCAGTTCAAAAAAAATTTTAAACCAATTAATCAACAAGAACTCACCATGACAGCCTGCTGCCTTCACTGAAACACTACAAGTGCAAATTCTCACAATTTCGGTTAGTGACAATCTGATCCAAAAACTCAAAGAACAAAACAATTTTGTTAAAGGTAACAATCAAAGCATAGATCGTATAGGAATAACATAAGAGAGGCTCTAATATCACTGTTGGGATTCGACACAAGCTCAAACAGAGATAATGTATAATTTAATCAACAAGTTAAACATACAACGCAGTGGATGATGCACTCAAAAGAGTATATCTTATTTAAAACCTTGCACTAAAAAGATTAGTTGTAAAATATAGTAGTTAGCAAGGGCCGAGTCCACAGGAATTGGTGTTTAGTTTAAAAATTATTGGTTTATACTTAAATTCAAAGACAAGACAAGAAAATGGGGTTTTGAAATATCTAAAAGTAAAGAAAACAAGAAAATAAGAAGTAATCAGATGTGAGAAATATGGCTAAAGGTTTCATTCTCCACCACTAGACATTATTAAGAATCAAATTCGGATCTATCAATATCAATTATCTATCAATGCTAACAACTGTAGATAACAACATCCTGTATTACCCCAATCCTTCCTTAGTTCGTCGTTAAGCAGGACGAACGCATACTTAATCTCTAACTATCAAACAACCTAGGATAAATATCTCTAAATTTAATTTGACAGCAGCTTTATGATGAGAAAGATAGGATGATATAAGCAACAAAAGCATGAACATTAATTGTTCAACTTAGGTTATGTTCCACTTTGCAATTAGCGAAAACTTTAACATAATCATTAATCACAAATTGCCACTTATGAATAGGAAATCATGACAATTACACTGATCAAGATTCCTAAACTAGCATTAGATAATTACCAAGATCTATCTAGTATGCATCCTAAACAAATCAAGATAAAAATCATAAACAATTCTTATGGAAGAAAACAAGCAACTTTGATAGAAAACTAATAATAGATAGAATCTAAAAATTAATTACAAAACATGTCTAAGGCTTTGAAATCACCCTTAACCAAAGAGAAGTTTAGCCTTGCATAGGCATAGTTAAAATAAACATGAATATTCAAAAGAAATTAAGAAGAAAAATAAAATAAAAACTAAGAGATTATAGAAGAAGAAGAAGTTGATAAATAATCAAAAGCATCCCCTAGTTGGTGGCACAAAAGATGGTATTTATAGAGCTTTAAAGTCTTGAAAACCCTTTCTAGTTGATCAAGTAAGTTAGGAGGCAAAACAGTGCAATTTTGGACTTTTTGCGGATTTTGCGATTTTTGGGCAGCTCGGCCAATGCTGCAGTGCTAGCTCTCCAGCACTGCAGTGTTGGCCCTCAAAATATTTTGCGCGCTACGATGCCAGACGCCGGCGCCGCGGCGCTAGTCGTTGATTTTTCTAACGCAATTTCTCACACTTCCTCGGCTGATTTAGATGACCATTTCTTGTCCTATTTGGGCGTGTAAACTATCGTTGGAAAGGTATTCAAGTCAGCTTCAAAAGTCAAGAAGGAAGTTTTTCAAATAATGAATTTAACATCATGATTTCTTAGCAACAAGCTCCGGAGGTCAAATCTGCCTTCTTGTATCGCAACCAGAAATTGATCTTTTTGACTCCCAAGTCTTCTTCCATCTTTTGATTATGATTTTATAAGCTCTTCAACATCATAATTGACATATTTTAACTTCATCTCTTCCAAAATACATATAATTCATAAAATCATAGTAAAATGTCAAGGAACATAAGAATTAAAGCACAAAGTATATGATGTGAACCCGTGGGGTTAAACCCTTTGAACCCACTAACAATTTAGGATACCTAACCCGGAAAAGCAAAGATTCAGGCAATGAAAACTTAAACCCAGTGAAATCGTGTTTCAAAGAACCTAGATAAGCTAAGCTAGCTCGACCCCAAGAACGCTTGTTTCAAAAACCTAAGTTTGAAGGTGTTAAACGCCACAAAGAAGAATTCTTTGATAAGTTCTAAGTTCTTTCAAGAACTAAAAGAGAAAATTCTCACTGGATAAAATCAGACTTAATTGATCAAAAGATAATTGAAATAGGCAGCTAAGACATATATTTATAGCCTCCCTACAATAACCCTAATCTACTAAGAAATAATATGTAAAATATGGGCTGAACATGCTCAAAACCTAAATAATTAAAAGATGTCCATGTTACATAATATAGGCCCAAATGCCTAAGTAATTATAAGAATTAAAATAAGCCCTCTCTTAGCTCCACATCATTAAATGATTTGGTCCCCACAATTGCCATGTCAATTAATGAATGAAACAATAGGCCCACTTCTTTCAACATGATGCCGCCGCTTGTAAGACCTCTTAATGTGCCACCTTGTGTTCTTGAATCACATGGACCAAACTTGGATGCAAGCCCATCTTGCATGTTGAAGCCTTTCTTGAATAACTTTCAACATGGCCCAAGTGAATTCCACATATTCTTGCTATATTTTCTAGATCTTCTTGGATCCTGGCCCATATAGAAATTGCCATGGGATTGGGTTATCTTGGATCCTATCAGTATAGGGAAATAATACATGAAAATGTATGAAATTAGGCACTTATCAAATTCCCCCACAATCATTAAAATAAAAATAAAGTAGTGGTAAAGTGTTATAACTAATCAATAAAAATAAAAATGAGAAAAATCAAATAAAAATAAAATAAGAAATCCTAATCTAGTCCACTTTCAATAAAAATGAGAGACAATCATTAAACAAGTCTTATAACTAATAAATAATTTAAAGAGTTTCACAAAGAATCATGCTTGATAGTAAATGGTTTGAGTTAAGCTAACATTAACATAACATATCTCAATCAAAATAGTGCATGCTCAAACTTAATCTCAACTTCTCACATGGGATACTCTCATGATTTTCACTCTTTAAAGTAGTGGTAAAGTGTTTACACTCAATCAATCTCATGAAAACAGTTCTACCATATGCTTGCTCGTCCACCTATTCTCCACTACTTAGATCATGCAACTTCTGAATCAAGAGGTCTTTATTCAAGGTTGTAATGGGGCCAAGGGGTTATAATGTGGTTAAAGAATAAAAAGGAAAGATATCACAAAGGTTCCAAAGACTTCATAGAATTTAGAGACAAAATAAGATTTTGCAAATAAAACTTTCTCAATATGTCTCAAACATTCTAGTTCATCTTTAGAACAAGGGTAAAGATATAAATGTGTTTAGGCTAGGTGTAAGATGTGGTTACCAATAAAATAGCATATTCAATGTAGGCTCAAATTGGCTCACTAGGGGGATGTTCTCTTGAAAGATCAAGAATAGTTATAACACTTTACCACTACTTTATTGAATGTAGGCTCAATTTGGCCCTGGTTATAATCCTAATGTCTCAATCATATTCATGTTATTACATGCATCAATATAGTCTCAAAAATATTTTAAGCAAGTTCTAGAGAATCATGTAATCATAAGAGCACTCAAGGAAGAAATTAGAATGATATGTATAATGCATCAATCATATAGGCTCAAAACTCACAAGGATGATTATACAAGTCAATATCAAGTCTAAACATGCTTCTTTCTCAATCAATATATCATATTAACATTGGCTCATGAAAAATAGTATTCAAGCTCAATTCTCATGAAAAATCTTATCACCAATGATCAATTTTAGACCTATTCAATTCATATCTCATCATAGTATGGAAAGTAACTAGAACATACTAAAAACAAAATAGAACTAAAGGAAATCCTAAATTCTTCCCCCCCATTTAATTCTTGCATTGTCCTCAATGTAATTCTATTAACCCCAAATATAAGAATCATGTGTAAAAGAAAAGAATTACTAATCAAAACAAACTAAAGAAAAACAATAAAAGATAGAATGATGGAGAGTAAGGAATAGCAAATCTAAATGTAATATGTGCTCTCCATCCTTTTGTGCTGCCTCCCAAGGAGCGCTTACATGCTTAATCTAAGTTATTTGAAACAGGATTTCTAAGGGTTTAAGTTGTCTTTGCCTGAATCTTGGCTTTCTTGGGGTTAGGTATTTCAATTTGTTAGTGGGTTCAAAGGGTTTAACACCTAGGGTTCACATCAGTTAGCATACTTTCAGATTATGTAGAGAACATCATAGAAGTGTTTATGGATGATTTTAGTGTCTATGGTGATTCTTTTGATGGATGTCTAGAGAACCTTACACTTGTACTTGAAAGATGCATGGAAACTAACCTTGTTTTAAATTGGGAAAATGTCACTTTATTGTAGAACAAGGAATAGTTTTAGGCCATGTTATTTCTTTTAGAGGGATAGAGGTTGATAAATCTAAAATAGATATTATGCATTCTTTATCACCTCCAACAAATGTGAGAGAGGTTCGTTCTTTTCTTGGACATGCAGGTTGCTATAGGAGATTTATCAAAGACTTCTCAAAGATCACATTACCTATTTGCAAGCTACTACAAAAAGATGTGGTTTTCTACTTTGATGATAAATGCAAAGAGGCGTTTGAAACATTGAAGGGACTCTTAACATCAGCTCCTATCATGCAACCACCAGATTGGAATGTACCTTTTGAAATCATGTGTGATGCTAGTAATTATGCCATTAGAGCTGTTTTGGGCCAAAAGGTTGGAAAAGCCTCACATGCCATTTATTATGCCTCCCCAACTCTTAATGATGCTCAATTAAACTATTCCACTACTGAAAAAGAACTTTTGGCTATTGTATTTGCTTTCAAAAAGTTTTGATCTTATTTAATTGGTACTAAAGTAATTGTATTTTCTGACCATGCAGCCCTTAGGTACTTACTCACTAAGAAGAAGGCCAAACCAAGGTTGATTAGATGGATACTTTTCTTACAAGAGTTTGATTTGGAGATAAAAGATAAGAGAGGTAGTGACAACCTGGTTGCGGACCATCTTAGCCGTTTAGTTCATGAAGAGGATGCACTACCCTTGAATGAGAACTTTCCGGATGAGCAACTTTTTTTTTATAAGTACAACAACTCCTTGGTATCCGATATTGTTAATTACTTAGTTACCAAGAAGTTGCCACAAGAGTTGACATAAGCTCAAAGAAATAAGATCAAGAGTGATGCCAAATACTACATATGGGATGATCCTTACCTTTGGAAGCATTGCTCTGATCAGATTATAAGAAGGTGTGTACTCGAATATTAATTTCAATCTATTCTCACATTTTGTCACTCTTATGCATGCGGAGGACACTTTGGATCCAAAAGAAAAGCCATGAAAGTTCTTGATTATGGTTTTATTGGCCTACTATATTCAAAGATGCATACCTCCTTTTCAAGTCATGTGATCGTTGCCAAAGAACAGGTAACCTAGGTGATAGAAATCAAATGCCTCAAACTCCAATACTTATTGTTGAAATTTTTGATGTATGGGGCATGGATTTCATGGGACCTTTTCCTTTTTCTTTTGGTAATCTTTATATTTTACTTGCCGTTGATTATGTTTCAAAGTGGGTGGAAGCAAAATCCACTAGGACTAATGACTCTAAAGTTGTTTCAAATTTTGTCAAGACTAACATCTTTGCTAGGTTTGGAACACCAAAGGCCATAATCAGCGATAGAGGTACTCACTTTTGTAATAGGACTATGGAAGCACTTTTGAGGAAGTATAACATCACACACAAGGTCTCCACCTCATACCATCCTCAAACTAGTGGGCATGCTGAAGTGTCAAACCGAGAAGTTAAGTCCATCCTTGAAATACAGTTAATCCAAATAGGAAAGATTGGAGTTCACAACTTGATGATGCACTTTGGGCTTATAGGAAAGCATATAAGACACCGATTGGTATGTCTCCTTATCGACTTGTTTATGGTAAGCCTTGTCAAGTTATGTTGAATTAGAACATAAGGCATATTGGGCAATCAAACAATGCAACATGGAGATGGATAAGGCAGGTAAGCAAAGAAAACTAGACCTACAAGAATTAGAGGAAATAAGGAATGATGCCTATGAGAATTCTAGGATTTACAAGGAAAAGGCTAAGGCATTCCATGACAAGATGATATCAAGAAAAGGGCTTTGTTGTTGGACAAAAAGTTCTTCTCTTCCATTCACGCCTTAAGTTATTTCCAGGTAAATTATGTTCTCGTTGGGTTGGACCTTTTGTTATTACTAATGTGTTTACTCATGGTGCAATTGAAATCCAAAGCCCAAAAACAGATAAGGCATTCAAAGTGAATGGTCATTGATTGAAGCCTTACTATGAGAACTTTCCAATACATGATGTAGAGGAGTTACAACTCTTTGAGCCAAATTATGTTGAATAATAATGTCATGGGTCTAAGTCAGGCTGAGGACAATAAACCAAGCTCTTCTTGGGAGGCAACTGAAAAGGATGGAGAGCATCTATTATAATCAGATTTGCATATTCCTTACTCTCCATCATTCTATCTTTTATTGTTTTTCTTTTGTTTTGTTTAGTAGTTCTTTTCTCTTGCATATAATTCTTGCATTGGGGGATAATAGCATTACATTGAGGACAATGTAAAAATTAAGTGTGGGGGTAAGAATTTAGGATTTTATTTAGAGTGTTTTGTTTTTTAGTCTTTTTATTGAGTGTGTTTTAGTTACTTTCAATACTATGATGAGATATGAATTGCATAAGTCTAAAACTGATTTATAAGTGAGAAGATTTTCATGAGAATTGAGCTTGATATCATTTTTTTTAAGCCAATGTTAAGATGATATGTTGATTGAGAAAGAAGCATGTTTAGACTTAAATCTGCCTTGTATAATCATTCTTGTGAGTTTTTGAGCCTATATATTGATGCATTATACATATCAATCTAATTTCTTTCTTGAGTGCTCTTATGATTACATGATTCTCTGGAACTTGCTTTAAACCTTGTTGAGACTATATTGATGCATGTGACAACGTGAATATGATAAAGGCATTAGGATTTTTAACCAGGGCCAAACAGCCATCCCTTATTGATGTTCCAAGAGAACAACCCCCTTAGTGAACCAATTTGAGCCTACATTCAATAAGCTATTCCTTTGGTAACCATAACTTGTCCCTAACCTAAATATAATTATTTATATCTTTACCCTTGTTCTAAAGATAAATTAGCATGTTTTGAGACATATTGCAAAGACAAGGAAGATTTATTGAAAATTTGGGTTAGAAACAAGAAATAAGTGTGGGAAAAAAAAGTCAAGAGAAAAAGAAAGGGAATATTGCCAAATACATTTCTATGTGAAAAAAAATGAAAAAAAAAAATATATGAATCATCTCTTGAACTTGTGGAAAAAGAAAAAGATGTTACAAAGTTGTTTAGAATGAAGAAAAGGCCCAACATGAATATTCGGCCTACGTGATTATGTACTTGTAAAGAGTTTTGAGAAGTTTCTTTGTATGAATCTTATTATGTCTCTAAACTCTATAAAATCTTAGGAACTTTTGTAATATCCTTTATCTTTTATTCTTTAGCCACATTATTACCCCTTGGCCCCATTATAGCCTTGCATAAAGACCTCTTGATTCATGAAGTTGTATGATCTAAGTAGTGGAGAATAGGTGGACAAGCAAGCATATGGTAGAAACTGTTATCATGAGATTGATTGAGTGTAAACACTTCACCACTACTTTAAAGAGTGAAAATCATAAGGTTATCCCATGTGAGAAGTTGAGATTAAGTTTGAACATGCACTATTTTGATTGAGCTATGTTATGTTAATTTTCGCTTAACTCAAACCATTTACTATCAAGCATGATTTTTTGTAAAACTCTTTAAGCTATTGATTAGTTTATAAGACTTGTCCAATGATTGTCTCTAATTTGTATTGAAAGAGGATTAGATTAGGTTTTTTTACTTTGCCTCTATTTGATTTTTCTTGAGGACTAGCAAAAGATTAAGTGTGGTGGAGTTTGATAAGTGTTTAATTTCATGCATTTTCGTATTGAATCTCCTTATACTTTGTGTTTTGATTCTTAAGTTTCTTGACATTTTAGTAGGTTTTTATGCTTTGTAGGTATTTTGGAAGAGATGAAGTCAAGACATGTCAATTAGGAAGTTAAAGAGCTTACAAAATCACAATCACAAGATGGAAAAAGACTTGGGAGTCAAAAAGATCAAATTCTTGGTGCAAAGCAAGAAGACAGATTTGACCTCCGGAGCTTGTTGCTAAGAAAATATGATGTTAGATTCTTTATTCGAAGAAACTTCCTCATTGACTTTTGAAGATAACTTGATTACCTTTCCAACAGTTGTTCATGGGCCTAAATCGGATAAGAAATGATCAATCATCTAAATCAACATTGGATTATGTCTTTAAACAACCCTAGTGGTAGAAAAAACCCTAGCCGCAAATCACATTTTTTTCTTAATACCCTAGCTGACATTTATGTTTATCCTTGTCAAAGAAATCAGTAGCTGTCAACTTGCATTAGTTGCATTAATTGCAAGAATCTCTCCTTCCTTACACTTACTTTGGCTGCAAGTTTGTAATCTCTCCTCATTAAAGAGTGCTTTGACTAAGACTTTCCTACTTTATTCAAACTTGGCTGCCAAGGCTTATATCTTTCCTTAAAACACAAAAGTCAGCCACCTTTCCTTAACTTTAACCACAAGTCAGTATTTATTGAAGGGAGAAAGCTGAAATTCACTTGTTTGATGCCCTAGCTATTGCTTATAAATAGAGAATAAGGGGGCAAACGAATTTTACACTTCTCCAAGCATCGAAGTTCTGATTTCTTCTTTGTTTTAGAGTTTTTGAGAGAACAAGAGGCTGGATAATTAATATTTTTCTTCTTCTTCTTTCTTTCTTTCTTTATTTTATTTTCTTCTTAGATTCTCTTTAATTTTATGTTTATGTCTACTGATGCACCCAAAAGAGTGTATCTTATTTAACCTTGCACTAAAAAGATAAATTGTACGTATAGTAGTTAGCAAGGGTCGAGTCCTCAGGGATTGGGTTTTAGTTTATAAGTTAATAGTTTAAAACGTAAATTCAAGAACAATAAAAGAAAAGAGGTTTTTGAAGCCAGATTTAAACTAAAGTGAATAATAAGAATAAGATGCAAGGCGGTATAACCAGCCAATAAAAATATATATACTAAATTAGGCGGTATAACCAGCCAATAAAAATAAAACAAAGTTAATATACAAATTAGGCGGTATAACCAGCCAATAAAAATAAATATACTTTTAAAAATAAGCAAACTAGAAAAGTAAGAAAACAAGTAAGTAAGAAGAATCAAATATGAAAAATATGGTTAAGGTTTCATTCTCCACCACTAGACATCATTAAGAATCAATTTCAGATCTATCAATATCAACCAACTATCAAAGTTAACAACCGTAGATAACAACAAGCTCTGTTATCCCAATCTTTCCTTAGTTTGTCGTTAAATAGAACAAGCTCTCTATTTAATCTCTAACCATCAAACAACCTAGAATAAGCTCTCTAGATTCAATTTAATGGCAGCTTTATGATGAGAAAGATAGGTTGATCTAAGCAACAAACACATAAGCTCGGATTGTTCAACTTAGGTTATGTTCCACTTTGCAATTATTGAAAACTTGACCATAATCATTAATCACAAATTGCCACTTATGAATAGGAAATCAAGACAATTACACGGATCAAGACTCCTAAACTAGCAATAGATAATTATCAAGATCTATCTAGTTGTACACCTAAACAAATCAAGACAACATCATGAACAATTCTTGTAGAAGAACATAAGCAACTTTGATAGAAAATTAATGATAGATAGAATCTGAAAATCAATTATAAAACATGTCTAGAGCTTTGAAATCACCCTTAACCAAATAGAAGTTTAGCCTAGCATAGGCATTATAAACATAAAATTAAATAGAATCTTAATTATCCAACCTCTTGCTCTTTCTAAAGAAAAAGAAAACTAGAGAAAAGAAAGAAGAAGAAAACTTAGAGAATTTTATTACAATGGCTAATATCCTACCTATGTATAATATGATCCTCTACAATCATCCAAGGCCCTCTATTTATACACATTTTGGAAGGCTAAATGACAAGAGACAAGCTTTACAAATTTCAAAGGTAGGTATAATAGGTGGGTGAATTTTTCTAACAATTTTCGTCATATTGTATGACAATTTTGATCAGCCAACTTGATGGTCGATTTCGTCAATGTTGGAGGCCTGATCTGATCACATGGTCTTCTAGAAAAAGGTTCCCCTATCAGTTACGGATCCATAGCAGTTGGAATCAGCTCATTTGCTGATGTGGATAAGCAGATATGCGCAAAATACGAAAACATGTCAGCACAGACGTCATTGCACATCAGCCAACTTGATGGTCGATTTCGTCAATATTAGAGGCCTGATCTGATCATATGGTCTTCTAGACAAAGGTTCCCGTATCAGTTACGGATCCATAGCCATTGGAATCAGCTCATTTGCTGATGTGGATAAGCATATATGGGCAAAATACGAAAACAGGTCAGCACAGACGTCATTGCACATCAGCCAACTTGATGGTCGATTTCGCTAGGGAAAACGACTCCGTTTCAAGAAGTGTAAAACATGAAAAAGATAGATATGCCTCTTAGCTTTGCACGGATACAAATTTCAGCCTTATTGCTTCAGTGAAACTCCAGATATAGCTGATATGGCAAAAGGTGTCGGAACTGGAACTGAACTGGATTTGCCCTTAATTCTAGTAATCTGAAATCACTCAAAGAAACTTGTGAAAAACACCAAATTACATAAAAATATAAAAGATCATAAACACAATTAGACTAAACAATAATAACACGTATTTGACACAAAACAATAATAAAACATAACTAAAAACTATATAATTATACGAGTTATCACACCCCCACACTTAGATTGTTGCTAGTCCCTAGCAACGACTCAATAAAAATAAAATAAGAAAATCTAATCTAATCCACTTTCGTAGGAAATCACGATGGCACTTAGCATGTGACACAAGCCTTTAAACCCCTAGGTGTCCCTAGTGGACGAGTTTAGTCTCGTGAGGGTTTACTAGAACGATACCTACAAACATTGAAAAATTAAAATATAAATAAACTTCATATAAATAAACTACATATACTAAAAATATTTACTCCTAATCCTTTCAATACAAATTAGAGACAATATTTGAACAAGTCTTATAAATTAATCAATAGCTTAAAAAATTTCACAAAAAATCATGCTTGAATGTAAATTGTTTGAGTTAAGCCAATATTAGCATAACATATCTCAATCAAAATAGTGCATGTTCAAATTTAATCTCAACTTCTCACATGGGATACTCTCTTGATTTTCACTCTTTAAAGTAGTGGTAAAGTGTTTACACTCAATCAATCTCATGAAAACACTTCTACCATATGCTTGCTTGTCCACCTATTCTCCACTAAAAGATCATGCAACTTCATAAATCAAGAGGTCTTTAATCAAGGTTGTAATGGGGCCAAGGGGTTTGTAATGTGGTTGAAGAACAAAAGGATAAAGATATCACAAAGGTTCCAAAGAGTTCATAAAGTTTAGAGACATAAAAAGATTATACAAAGAAACTTCTCAAAACTCTTTACAAGTACATAGTCACCTAGGCCGAATATTCATGTTGGGCCTTTTCTTCATTCTAAACAACTTTGTAACATCTTTTTCTTTTTCCACAAATTCAAGAGATGATTCATAATTTTTACTTAGGAATGTATTTGCCAGTATTCCATTTCTTTTTCTCTTGACTTTTCTTTTCTTTTCCCCCCACACTTATTTCTTATTTCTAACCCAAATTTTCAACTAAAAATATCCCTTGTTTTTTGCAATATGTCTCAAAATATATAATCCATCTTTAGAACAAGGGTAAGGATATAAGTATATTTAGGCTAGGTGTAAGTTGTGGTTACCAATAAAACAGCATATTTAATGTAGGCTCAAATTGGCTCACTAGTGGGGATGTTCTCTTAGAACATTAATAATGGATGGCTGTTTGGCTCTGGTTATAATCCTAATGCCTCTATCATATTCATGTTGTCACATGTATCAATATAGTCTCAAACGGTTTAAAGCAAGTTCTAGAGAATCATGTAATCATAAGAGCACTCAAGAAAGAAATTAGATTGATTTGTATAATGCATCAATCATTATAGGCTCAAAAACTCACAAGGATGATTATACAAGTCAGATTAAGTCTAAACATGCTTCTTTCTCAATCAACATATCATATTAACATTGGCTCATAAAAAAGTTGACATCAAGCTCAATTCTCATGAAAATCTTCTCACTAATAAATCTGTTTTAGAATTATGCAATTCATATCTCATCATTGTATTAAAAAGGAACTAAAACACACTAAAAATAATAATAATAAAGAAAAAAAAATAGTAGACAAAAATAAAAGAAATCCTAAATCATTCCCCCCACACTTAATTCTTACATTGTCCTCAATGTAAGTCTATTAACTCAAATGAAAGAATCATGTGTAAGAGAAAAGAACTAATAACATAAGAATAGGAAAAGCTAAGACTCAAAACAAAACAAACTCATGCAACCTGAATAATCTTAAAATACTAAACAAAAATTAACAAGTAAACATAAAAAGATTAAAATCAAACTGACAAGGTGTGTCTCAAGTCTCCCTTACTCAGACCTTGTTCAGAATGAATACTTCTAAATTGCTTAAAACACAACAAACTATTTTTTTTTTTTTTTTTGAAAAGAAGAAATCAAACTGACAAGATATGTCTCAAGTCTCCCTTACTCAGACCTTGTTCAGAATGAATACTTCTAAATGGCTTAAAACACAACAATATATATATTTTTTTAAATTAGCAAAATATGTCCCTTACCCCCTACTAAAATATGACATTGTCCCCAATGTCAAATTTTAAAGGTAGAATTTAGGAGATATTACCTGCAGAGGTTGCTAACCACTTATTATAACTGAGACACAACAAGCAAAAGGTTAGATAATGTCACAAAGACAAAGTGCAATCCACTCCTTGCTCGTCCATATCTCTTTTTCTTTTTCCGAGCGTTTGCGAAACAACCGTAGCAGATAAATACTCATAAGCTTGGAGCTTTTTGAGTAAATCTTCAATGGTTGTAGCAGAAATTATGGTTCTCCTTGCCTCTGAAAACATGAATCCATTATCCACAGCATTATCTAAATATGAAGCAAATTACTAAAATAACCATTAATATTAAGCAAACCAATGGGTTTCTTATTTGTGACCAAAGATGACCAAGAAGCCACGCAAGCTATTTCTTCCAATGTACCCAGACCTCGTGGTAAAGCAATGAATGCATCGACAGAATGGTACATGATTGTTATCCGTTCAGGGATACTCCAGACTTGTATTTCCTTACCCAAGGTAGGTCCACAAAAATCTGTGAATAGTTTTGGCACGATTCCTAGAACTGGACTTCCTCCGGCGTGTGCTGCTGTAGCGACTGCTCCCATTAAACCCTTACTACCGCCTCCATAAATCAACTGGATCTTTTGTTGGGCAAGTATTACTCCAACTCTTATGGCTTCATCAGCGAATATGTTATTTTTCCCTGGATAAGCACCTCCAAAGACACAAATTTTTTTAATGCGCTGGGACGAAGTACTTTCCATTTTTTTTTTCTTCGAGTGCCTGAAAGAGAATGAGTACATGGTGTAATATATAAAGGACTGAGTAGTGAATCAGACAAGAGTAATAATGTCGCTGAAAGTGTATCTGACCTGTCAGAAGAAAATATTAACCTAACAAAAGATTTTTCCGTGATTTCAGGAAGAAAATCAAAAAGAGAAGAAAAAATCAACCGTAAAAGACAAATAAAAAAAAAAACGAGAATAATTACACAAATCGAACAACACGTAAATTAAACCAAAATAAAGTTATTGCAAATCAAACCAAAAACTGAGAAGTCATTTATTGTAGTTGTGATTGTGGCTCACATCTTCCTCTGGTTTTACGTCCAGAAACGGCTTAAACGCCTTCTATGAGTCGAGGATATGCTTCCCATCCAGTTTTCTTACAAGCTGGCAAATAGGGTCTTTTAACATCAGATTCCCAAGATGTTGCCATTCCCTTTGGAATTGTGGCCATAAATCAAGAATTTCTCTTTGTACGTCTCCACTAGGATGCGTCTCAAGAGAAAGTTGGATATTACCCAAATTCTCCTTACTCAGTCCATCCTTAATGAATTCAATTTTATCATCTCGATTAGAGGACGGAATCCCAATAGAACGACATTTACCGTTACACGTCCATCGTGCACATTTGTGGCAATTTGAACTCATGCGCTTTGCTCGTCGCTTCTTTGCAAAAGTGCTTCTACCTGTACCTGGTAAATGCAAAACAGGAAGATGTTCATCTTCACGTACCTTGGCTTCAATTATCCAACGTATGTCTCCAGGAATCCCTTTGTGCATAAGCATTCTTAATCTTTCAAATCGAACTTGGTAAAGCTTCAGTAAAATATTTCGAGGAAAAGGAGGAAATCGTTTCTGCAATCTTGTGAGAATATCATCCATCCTGAAAAAAAAATTGAAAAAAATTGAAAGAGAAATTGGAAGAGAAATTTATATACAATATCAGTTTTGTGGGTAGCTGATGGAACCGATTTAAATAATCACGGAGTACCGTTATCCGCCATTTAACCGGGGTTAAAAAATTAAAAATTATATTTACATCTAGTTATTTTCAAAACAAGGATCAGAAAGAAAAACAACATAAAAAGACTCAAAAACAAAACACTCTAAATAAAATCCTAAATTCTTCCCCCCATACATAATTCTTACATTGTCATTAATGTAATGCTATTATCCCCCAATGCAAGAATTATATGTAAGAGAAAAGAACTATTAAACAAAAGAAACTTATGCAGCCTAAATGAACTTAAAAGCAGTAAACACAATTAACAAAGAAACATAAGAAATAAAATAAAAATAATAAAAATAATAAAAGAAAAAGGAAAAGAAAGAGAAAGAGAAAGCAAATCTGAATATGGAAAGTTGGCAATTTCATCTTTAATTGGGCTGCCTTCCCAATTAACACTTGAGTTAGTGTTTTGAATCTAACCAACACCCCTTCTTGGCTTTTTAGGCTTGTCAGGCTCATACATGAAATTTCCCAAATTTATGCGTTTGAGAGGTAGCTTTCTTTGCACAACAGTGGATGCATTCACCATTACAAGTATTATTCCATCATCCTTGGTGGTGCATATCTCATCGAGGAATGGTGCATCTTTTGGTACTTGTTGAATGACATCCACAAACAAACTGTTTAAGGTTTCCAGCGTGTCTTGTTCATGTTCATCCTCCTTGAACTTTGCGAATCTACTAGGAAAAGGTGGAGAAGAAACATTAGTAAAAACTGGAATCTCAAACGTTACCTCAGGTGCCGAAATACTCTTATTTGGATCATTGGCTTCATTATCCTCAAGAATAGAATTCATCTCTAATTTTGTCTCATCCTCATCTTGTTCCTCATTCCTCAAGGTCACAATAGTAGCATTCTCCTTTGGGTTAATCATCGTTTGGGCAGGGAGTTCTTCAGATCTTTGTGCTACCCATCCCACCATACTACTAGTCAATTGGATCATTTGCTTTTCCAAACTCTGGATGCTTGCCCTTGTTTCCTGTTGAAATTGCAATGTATCAGTAACAAGAGAATAGACAAGATCTTCTAAAGAAGTACCTGAGTTTTGAGTCATATGTGGTGGTTGAAAAAGATCTGGTTCTTGGGACCATGATTGATTGAAGGTAGAAGGATGAGTGTAATTGGCATAAGGATCTACTTCTTGGTAATTTTTCGAGTAGCCATAATTAGTATGATCCCACCATCCCTCATGGTAAGTGTTTGAGTAATGATCATACTGTTGGTCTTGGAACACTTGATGGCCTTGACATCCTCCCATGGCCAATTGTTGAACTGGGAAGGTGAGATTGGCTTGTTGATTCTCCATGTTCATGTATGCCACCAACTCTTCAAGTGTTAGATTGCTCAATTCCATTGTTTTTTTTTTTTTTTTTTTTTTTTCAAAATTTGATCAGAAAAACCCGTATGTACAAGAAAATAAAACTCATTAGAACTGAAATTAAGAATAAACCAAGTAACAAATAAACTAAAGAAAACAATCCCCGGCAACGGCGCCAAAAATTTGATGCACCCAAAAGAGTGTATCTTATTTAACCTTGCACTAAAAAGATAAATTGTAAGTATAGTAGTTAGCAAGGGTCGAGTCCTCAGGGATTGGGTTTTAGTTTATAAGTTAATAGTTTAAAACTTAAATTCAAGAACAATAAAAGAAAAGAGGTTTTTGAAGCCAGATTTAAACTAAAGTGAATAATAAGAATAAGATGCAAGGCGGTATAACCAGCCAATAAAAATATATATACTAAATTAGGCGGTATAACCAGCCAATAAAAATATATATACTAAATTAGGCGGTATAACCAGCCAATAAAAATAAAACAAAGTTAATATACAAATTAGGCGGTATAACCAGCCAATAAAAATAAATATACTTTTAAAAATAAGCAAACTAGAAAAGTAAGAAAACAAGTAAGTAAGAAGAATCAAATATGAAAAATATGGTTAAGGTTTCATTCTCCACCACTAGACATCATTAAGAATCAATTTCAGATCTATCAATATCAACCAACTATCAAAGTTAACAACCGTAGATAACAACAAGCTCTGTTATCCCAATCTTTCCTTAGTTTGTCGTTAAATAGAACAAGCTCTCTATTTAATCTCTAACCATCAAACAACCTAGAATAAGCTCTCTAGATTCAATTTAATGGCAGCTTTATGATGAGAAAGATAGGTTGATCTAAGCAACAAACACATAAGCTCGGATTGTTCAACTTAGGTTATGTTCCACTTTGCAATTATTGAAAACTTGACCATAATCATTAATCACAAATTGCCACTTATGAATAGGAAATCAAGACAATTACACGGATCAAGACTCCTAAACTAGCAATAGATAATTATCAAGATCTATCTAGTTGTACACCTAAACAAATCAAGACAACATCATGAACAATTCTTGTAGAAGAACATAAGCAACTTTGATAGAAAATTAATGATAGATAGAATCTGAAAATCAATTATAAAACATGTCTAGAGCTTTGAAATCACCCTTAACCAAATAGAAGTTTAGCCTAGCATAGGCATTATAAACATAAAATTAAATAGAATCTAAGAAGAAAATAAAAGAAAGAAAGAAGTAGAAGAAGAATATTAATTATCCAACCTCTTGCTCTTTCTAAAGAAAAAGAAAACTAGAGAAAAGAAAGAAGAAGAAAACTTAGAGAATTTTATTACAATGGCTAATATCCTACCTATGTACAATATGATCCTCTACAATCATCCAAGGCCCTCTATTTATACACATTTTGGAAGGCTAAATGACAAGAGACAAGCTTTACAAATTTCAAAGGTAGGTATAATAGGTGGGTGAATTTTTCTAACAATTTTCGTCATATTGTATGACAATTTTGATCAGCCAACTTGATGGTCGATTTCGTCAATGTTGGAGGCCTGATCTGATCACATGGTCTTCTAGAAAAAGGTTCCCCTATCAGTTACGGATCCATAGCAGTTGGAATCAGCTCATTTGCTGATGTGGATAAGCAGATATGGGCAAAATACGAAAACATGTCAGCACAGACGTCATTGCACATCAGCCAACTTGATGGTCGATTTCGTCAATATTAGAGGCCTGATCTGATCATATGGTCTTCTAGACAAAGGTTCCCGTATCAGTTACGGATCCATAGCCATTGGAATCAGCTCATTTTCTGATGTGGATAAGCATATATGGGCAAAATACGAAAACAGGTCAGCACAGACGTCATTGCACATCAGCCAACTTGATGGTCGATTTCGCTAGGGAAAACGACTCCGTTTCAAGAAGTGTAAAACATGAAAAAGATAGATATGCCTCTTAGCTTTGCACGGATACAAATTTCAGTCTTATTGCTTCAGTGAAACTCCAGATATAGCTGATATGGCAAAAGGTGTCGGAACTGGAACTGAACTGGATTTGCCCTTAATTCTAGTAATCTGAAATCACTCAAAGAAACTTGTGAAAAACACCAAATTACATAAAAATATAAAAGATCATAAACACAATTAGACTAAACAATAATAACTCGTATTTGACACAAAACAATAATAAAACATAACTAAAAACTATATAATTATACGAGTTATCATCTACAATGCCTATGCTAGGCTAAACTTTTATTTGGTTAAGGGTGATTTCAAAGCCCTAGACATGTTATGTAATTAATTTTCAGAATCTATCTATCATTGTTTTCTATCAAAGTTGCTTATGTTCTTCCATTAAAACTTTTCATGATGATGTTTTGATTTGTTTAGGTGGCCAACTAGATAAATCTTGATAATTGTCTAATGCTAGTTTAGGAGTCTTGATCCGTGTAATTGTCTTGATTTCCTATTCATAAGTAGCAATTTGTGATTAATGATTACGGTCAAGTTTTCAATAATTGCAAATTGGAACATAACCTAAGTTGAACAATCTGAGCTTATGTGTTTGTTGCTTAGATCAACCTATCTTTCTCATTATAAAACTGCCATTACATTAAATCTAGAGAGCTTATTCTAGGTTGTCTAGTGGTTAGAGATTAAATAGAGAGCTTGTTCTATTTAAAGGCAAACTAAGGAAAGATTGGGGTAACAGAGCTTGGTGTTATCTACAGTTGATAATTTTGATAGTTAATTGATGTTGATAGATCTTATTATTGATTCTCAATGATGTCTAGTGGTGGAGAATGAAACCTTAACCATATTTATCATATTTGATTCTTCTTAATTACTTGATTTCTCATTCTTATTGTTAACTTTAGTTTAAATCTGATCTCAAAATCCCCTTTACTTTTGTTTACTTGTTTTTAAAAACTATTAACTTATAAACTAAAACCCAATCCCTGAGGACTCGACCCATGCTAATCACTATACTCTACAATTAATTCTTTTTAAGTGCAAGGTTAAATAAGATACACTCTTTTGGGTGTATCACAAGCCCACTCCCAATCCTATTACAAGTGTAAATTTGGCTAGTCCTAATCTAAATAAGAAAGACTACTTAAATTATGGGCTGAATATGCTCAAGCCCAAACCTAATAAATTAAAAAGGATGTCCAACAAGTTTAATGAAGGTAGACCCCACTTAGCCTATTGGACATATTACATAAGTTAGGCCCAAAAGCCTATGTAATTACAAGACTTAAAATAAGCCCAAATAAGCCATTTTAATGTGCTTAAATGCAAGCCCATTTTTTATGTTGAAGCCTTTCTTGAATAACTTGCAACATGGCCAAGTGAATTCCACCCATTCTTGCCATGTTTCCTATATCTTCTTGGATCTTGGCCCATATAGAAATTTTCATGGGATTGGACCATCTTAGATCCTATCATTCCCCCTTTCCTTGAAAAGATTCGCTCTCGAATTTTAGCCGTGTTGAAAAAGAAGGTGCTAGGTACTAATTCAAGGTGATGCACAATGCCGCTTATAGGTGGCAACCCATCCTACAACTCTTCCGAAAATAAATCCTCACAATCCTTCAACAAAGAAACAGGCAAAATAGGAGGAGATTGGTTAGGAGCATCAAGAATAAGAACCTCACACTCCTTTGCATCATAAAATTCTCAAATTCTCTGTTTTCCTCGTAGGAATTGTCTCCTTTTCCACTAGTGGCTCCTCTTTTGTGTCTTTATTTTCAGCACCTTATTTCTTTTTCACTTTCTTTTTTACTCTCCCTTTCCTCTTACTTTTCTTTATTTGCAACCACCTCACATTCTTTTTCTTTTTTTTTCCTCTCTTTTATGTTCTCTATCTTCTTCCTCTTGTTGCACAAACCTCCCAAACAATAAGGTGAACTCTTTCATCTCTTGCAGAGCCTGCTTTACTTCATCGCCACATGTGAGAGACATCTTAAAGTTGCTGCAAAACAACCTTGGTTAGTAAAAAAAGATGAATGTCGATTCTTTCCTCTTTCTTTTGATCTTTTTCGAATCTTTCTTTCTTTTTCTACCTAGTCGAACACTCTTCTTCTTTTCCTTTTTTTCAAGAACGAGACTTCTTAATTTTGTTGAAATCTCGGATGACTTTCTTTTTTCTTTCTTTGAACTAGTCGAGCTGTCTTTTCAATTCTTGATTTTTTTTTCAAGAACGCATCAAGAATGATCAAGAACGACTAAGGACGAATTTTAATAAATCAAGAACGCAAGAAGCAGATTCTTGATCTAAACCAACTTCCAAGAACGAAACCCCAAACGAGATGCCTAAAAACTATAACCCTAAGATAATAATGCCTAAAGCTATAACCCCAAGACAAAAATGCCTGAAACCCCAAAATCTTGTGAGATTGATAAAAAAGATATCACCCTAAACCTAATGCAATATGGTAAAGAGGATAAAAAGATTAGACCTGATTGGAAGCCTAAGCTCTGATACCAACTGATGCAAAACCTAGGAAATGGAACCCTTTGAACCCACTAACAATTTAGGATACCTAACCCAGAAAAGCCAGATTCAGGAAATGAAAACTTAAACCCAGTGAAATCCTGTTTCAAAAAACTTAGATAAGCTAAGCTAGCTAGACTCCAAGAACACTTATTTCAAGAACCTATGTTAGAAGGTGTTGAACGCCACAAAGAAGAATAAGAAAACTTCAAGATGGGCTTGAATGAAGAGGAACCAGCTTTGGTCCATGTGATCCAAGTTTTACAAGTGGCGGCATAAGGCTTAATGAAGTGGACTTGTTCATTAAATGACATGGCAAAGGTGGGGACCAATTCATTAAACTATGTGGTGCCTATTAAATGAGTATTTGGACTTTTGTTAAGTTTTTATTTAGTTTAGGCTTTTGGGCCTGACTTGTGTAACATGTCCATTAAGCTTGTGGGGACTACCCTCATTAAACTATTGGGAATCTTTTAAATTTAATTAGGATTGGGCTTGAGCATTTTCAGCACATAGTTAAGCTTTCTTTTAATTATGTAAGTAGGTCTAGCTGAATCCTATTGTTATTAGGTTAGAAGTCCTTGGCTTCCAAGGAGTTTCATTTGTACTAGGAGTTCTTAGCCAAGTTGAATTAGGGTTAGTAAGGAGGCTATAAATACCCTTGTTTAGCCATCTACTTCAGCAACAATTATTAATCTTTTGAGTTTGAATTTATTCAAAGTAAGTGTTTCACTCTTTTTAGTTCTTGACAGAACTTAGGAACTTATCAAAGAATTCTTTCTTTGTGGTGTTCAACCTATCAAACTTAGGTTCTTGAAACGAGAGTTCTTAGGGTCTAGCTTACATGCTTAATCTAGGTTCTTTGAAACAGGCTTTCTAAGGTTTAAGTTTTCTTTGCCTGAATCTTAGCTTTCTTGGGGTTAGGGTATTTCAATTTGTTAGTGGGTTGAAAGGGTTTAACCCTTAGGGCTCACATCAATACCACTTGATTTATGACTTATGCCAATCAATGGCTCAAAGTCATGCTCACTTGAGCATACTTGTGGAAAATTAAAGGGTTGTCAAATTAATTATTCTACATTTGTGAATTTTTTTTACTTGGCCAATTTTTGTCCAAATTTTTAGAAGTTTTAGCTACTATTTTTAGGTCCTTAGGAGAGTCTCCAATATTATTATTTTGATATTTAAATGATTTTATCAAAAGCAAAAAAAATGTGTTCTGGCAAAACAGTTTTCACCCAGTATTCTGACTTTCCCGATTTTTCTGGGAAGTTATCTTTAATAAAAAATTAAGTCAATTTTTTCCCGTGTAGTTTTACATGTTCTGAGTCTTCAGTATTTTATTTTATATTTTTTGAAATTTTAAAAATAGGTTAAAAAATCATGATTTAAAACTGGACAGTAGAGTCAGATTTGAATTTGAGGGAAAATTATGTTTATGTTTTGGCTAAGTTACTTAGAGGGGGATGATTAGGAACTTTAGCTACTATCTTAGGGTGGTTTCTAAGCCATTTTAAACTTTAAAAATGATTTTATAAAGCTCGGGTTAAGGGTGGTCAAGTCCAGGATTTTAAGATTAGGAAACCAGAGCTATTTTAAAAGGGTAATTCGTTTAGGGTTTAGTTTTCATCCAAGATTTCAAATTTGTTTTCAAACCAATCACAAAGTATTTTGATTTTAGAAAATTTAATTTGATGTCTTTTCCTAAGGTAGCCGGATATCTTTTTAGGTATACGGATTTCCTTATTTAAAGGAAAAAACACACTTTCATGCATCGCATTTTCCATGTTCATGCATACTATATAATATGTGACTTTTGCTATGATAATTTCTATGATATTATTATTATTATTTTGATTTATATTTCATGATGTTATATTGTTTGTCATATGGTTTTGAATATTACATGCTATCCTATGCTTTTTATTTAGTCATTTATTTTTGTCACATCATTTAGCATATACTATGTTCATGCATAATTATTTTTATTTTCATGCATATTTCATGATAACATTATTTTATGTTTCATGTTATTTCATGTCATTTCATGTCACTTAGATTATATTCCATGTCATATAGATTATATTATTTAAAATATGCCATGTCATTTAAATCATATCATTACATTAGAATATATCATGTTACTTAGGATATTTCATTTCATTTAGAATATGCTATGCCATTTAAATTATATCATATCATTTAGGTTGCATTATATTATCTAGACTTTGCTATGTCATTTTATTTATGCCACACATATGCATATTCATATATTTTTTAAAATATTTTGAAAAAGATAATGATTTCCAATAAAAGAAAGATATTCTCGAGTTAAAATAATTCATGAGTTCTCTGCCAGATTTGCTAGGGAGGATATCATCAATTATCATTAATAACGGAATATCTTCTTTAAAACGAGAATGATTCGAAAATTTTTCCAAATTAATAAAAATTTCTATATTTTGCCACGTTTGTTGGGGAATATAGGAAAATTTTGAATTAATAAATTCCGAATAATTTTCAATTAAAAATGAAATTATTTTTCTTTAAATTGGGAATTAACTTGAAATACTAAATAAAAAACTGAATTTTTATCGAGATTTGAGATAACACACGATTAATAAGTTGCCATTTTATACGGGCAATGTGGGGGTGCTAATCCTTCCCTGCACGTAACCGAGTCCCAAACCCAATTCTTCGATTTTCTTTGGTTTATAACGCAGACTTAAAATTGGTTTTAAAAAAATTATTTTAATCAATTTTAAAATGTTTTACAAACTGGTTTTAATAGGTGGGCGATCACACCTAGCTAAAAAAGATTGGCGACTCCATGTCTTTTTCAAGGTCATGTTCAAAACCTTCATTTTTCAAGAGGAATTAAGTCGACTTTTCCTCTATTTTCTAATGTCACGCTTAACGAATATAAATTCTTGTGATGAGACTTGTTATTTTTTTGGTTGCGACAGCTTGGCGACTCCACTAGGGATATTAGAGAGTCAAGCCTAGAATTAGTTGTGTGTTATCAAAGTCTCGATTTTTGTTGGTTTATTCGATATTTAATTTTAATTCCCACGTTTAAAATAAAGGAGCATTTTGAAAATAATAAAATGTTTTAAATATGTTCATATTCATTTGCATGCATTTTATTATTGTTTTCTAGTTATTTAATGATTGTATATTATAATTGCTTGTTGGTTAATGCGTTACACTATTCTTGAATGGTCTTTTAATAAATTGCTAGGGCATTTAGAATAAGGTTTGTAGAATAGGTGGTGAAAGGTTTGTTTTTCCTCCTCACACACTATACGTGCATTTGCATATTATGAGCCTTATACTCGGGTTCTGTCCTTTTAGGTGGGAGCAAAGTAACTAAGCCTTCGTGATTAACAATTCGCATGGGCTAGTGAAACACTTCCGGAGTACTAAATTTCCTAAGCCTTCGTGATTAACAATCCGCATGGGCTAGGGAAATATTACTCTAACGAATTGAACCCGCTTTTATCGGGGTGCCTTACAAGCCTTCACCGATGATAGTGAGGAGCAATTCGAGGCCTTTAGAACCAATTCACCCTCATATAGTGAACCTAGGATAAGCCATGCAAGATTTCCGTTAGATGCACCGAAGTTAGGAACACTTGGAGGAATGCTTCTGATCTTTTACCATGTATCTCTACGTTCTGAATAAGCATTGTAGATCGGGCCACGATGAACGTACATCGCCCGTAATAAATGTGATAACCCTCCCCAAAGGCACCGTGATGCCTAATAAGTAGATATTGTTGGGGCAAGTGTTCACTAACTTTTTGAAATTCAAAATACAAACATTCTTTTTCAAACATTTTTGCATTTTGCATATTTCATGCATGTGTGAATAGAACATGTATATTTGTCGTTGTATTGTTGATCTCATTTTTTCCAATAAACGGATGGTGATAATAATCTCATTTGATGATTTCATAAACCGGTAGTGTTACATGAACATTTGCATATTGTACCATAGTAGGATCTACTACTCCGAAATTCTTTTGAAAATATAATATGTTTGGTTTTTCATCGAGAAAACATGTTTCAAAAAATCATAGATTAAATTTAGAGGCAAATCTTGCACAATGAGATTTTTGAATAATCAAAAGTTGGTCCCACCAATTTCGTGTAGTCATTGATTTCTTTGTATACACCTTGGTATTAATTCATTTATTCTTTGCATGTATCATTTTGATATCATGTTACAGTCCTAACATGCATGGTCATTCATTGTAGAATACATTTGTGATATACATGGTCATTTTTTGTTCATACCCTTGTGTAAATTTATGAATTCTTTACATGTATCATATGGATATCATGTTACATTAATAAGCTTGCATGCTCATTCATTGTAGAATACATTCATGACCAGCATGATTTTTCTGTATATATCCATGCATTAATTTGTTTATTCTTTACATGCATCATGATTGGCATCAGGTTGCATTCATGCATTCATAGTCAGTATGATTTTTTTGTATATATCCATGCATTAATTTGCTTAATCTTTACATGTATCATGTTGTCATCAGGTTGCATTCATGCATTCATAGTCAGCATTAATTTTCTATATATAACCATGCATTAATTTGCTTATTCTTTACATGCACCATGTCAGCAACAGGTCGCACTCATGACAAACATAGTCAGCATGATTTCTCTGTATATGTTCATGCAGTAATTTAATTACCCTTTACATGCATTGATTTGTTTACATGTATCATGTTGGCATCAGGTTGCATTCATGCATTCATAGTCAGCCTAATTTTTTCTGTATATATCCATGCATTAATTTGCTTATTCTTTACATGCACCATGTCAACATCAGGATGCATTCATGACACACATGGTCAACATGATTTTCTTTGAATATACTCTGTGTCAATCATTCATTGTTTACATGCATCATAATTGACATCGTGTTGCATTCATAGTGTATATGATCATTCATTGAGAAATACATCTAAAATATGCATGGTCAATCATTGTATATATCCGTACATTGGCTTGCATGCATTACATTGGCATCATGTTACATTCATAACATCCATGACTCATTCATCATGAAATACGTTAATAAGATGAAATAAAAATTGGCTTAGCTTTAAGAGTTTTCAAAGAGATCTTTTTCCAAATCACAGGTATATGAGTCATTGAGAATCTGTTCAACATTGCCAGGATTCATAAAAGGCAAAAATTTAGACGAAATAGAAAGAATGAGATAGGCTCTGCAAGAAACACAAGAAAGGCTGAACAAAAATCAGGAAGACTACCGAGAACAAATGGCTAAAATGATAGAATTGATGTCCATCACTGTCAAAGGCAAGGGGCATGTTGAGGACTCTGTTGAGGAGGAAAGAGTCATGGAGGTTAAGAACTTGGCTAGAATGGAGAGAATAGAACAGGTTCAGTAAGAGATGGAGAAAGAAGTGATTAGAGTTCAGAAAGGGATCCAGAGCAAACGATTAAGTTGATGGAGCTAATACCCATCATTGTTAAAGAAAAGGGGCATGAGGAGGACTCTGCTGAGAAAGAAAGAGCCACGGAGGCTAAGAATTTGGCTAAAATGGAGAGAATAGAACATGTTCAGCAAGAGATGGAGGAAGAAGTGATTAGAGTCCAGAAAGAGATCCAAGAGCAAATGATTAAGTTAATCGAGCTAATTGTCAAAAAAAAAGGAACAAGATGAGAGTTCTACTGCAAAAGGAAAATTAAAAGTCTTGGGAAACAATTCGAGGAATTGCCTCTCTTGCTCGTGTGAGGTAACAACAATTAAAGGGCAGAATTCTCAAGGCATACAACCACAGATACAGTGAGGTGTCAGCTATCAAATGAAAGGATCAGGGCAGTAGAAAGCACAGATGAATTTGGGAGCGTAGATTCGAAAGAACTTTGCTTGGTCCCTGATGTAGTCATTCCACCGGAATTCAAGGTTCCCAGCTTTGAGATATATGACGGGACAACTGATCCAATGACCCACCTCAAAATGTTCTGCCAGAGGATGGTGAGCCGCGGACAATGATAAGTTATTGATCCATTGTTTTCTTGATAGCCTCAAAGGATCTGCAAGCAGTTGGTATAATTAGTTGAGTAAAGATCAGATTCATTCCTAGAGTGATTTGGCTAAGGTTTTTTATAACCGATACAAGTATGTGATTGACATGTTGCCGGACAGTCTCTTTTTTGCAAAATATGAGAAAGACAGTCACTGAAAGCCTCGAAGAGTATTCTCGCAGATGGAGAGATATAGCATCCCAGGTACAGCTACCCTTAACTGAAAAAAGAAGTTTTTGTCTTATTTACAAATACACTGCATGCTCCATGCTATGATGAGCTCATTGGTAATGCCATGAAGGATTCCATAGGCAGGATAATTCCAAAGGAGATAATGAAGGAGACGGACAATAAAAGAAAGCTCAAAATAGGGGAGACATCCAGTAGCAAGGGAAATTAGGAACCCCAAAGAAAAGGAAAAGATATCCAGTCTATGACTTATGGTGGGTAACAAATGGGAAGCTTTGTCCCATATCCTCTACAACCCATGTACCATCAGTTCTACCCTTCCATGAATAATGTGTATCGGGATCCTTACTTATACCCGATGTATTCTCAAAGTAATTATTTGACAAATCTCCAACCTCAGGCCAGCCCGGGAAAATCAAAGAATATTCGGAAAAGAGATCAGTTTGAGCCACTATCCATCTCTTACTCTGAGTTGTTACCCCAGCTTGTCAAAAACCGACTCCTCGCTCGAGTGCCATTTATACCTATCCAACCCCCGTACCCAGACTGGTATGATGAAAATGCATTTTGTGGTTATCATTACAAGATACGAGGTCATTCCAAAAAAAAATTGTCTGTCTCTAAAGTGGAAGGTTCAAGCACTAATCAGTAATGGGCTGTTAGGTTTTGAGAAGAAATAGAAGTCCGATAATAGGAAGAAGCCACTGTTTGTTTAGGGTAAGACAAGTGGGATCTCAGGATGGGAAAGACAGGTATACACGGGTATATGAAGCAAGAAAGAAATCAGGTTGACCCGATTCCATGGTCATACAGTGAGTTGCTACCTCAACTCATCAAGAATCACCTTGTGACACCTATGCAATTTGAGCCGCTGAAGCCCCTTTATCCAAGCTGGTATGATGCTAATGAGTGTTGTGGTTATCATTCTGGAAATCAAGGCCACCCAATGGAGAATTGCCCTGCTTTGAAGTACAAGGTCAGGGATCTCATCAAGGCTAGTTCTATAAGTTTTGAAGATGGGAAGCCCAAGTGTCATGAAAGACCCCTTTCCCAAAAACAACCATCGGATAACCAAGAAAAGAATCTGATCCCAATCCCTGACCTGCTGTCAATACTGATAAAAAATCAGTACCTCACCCTCGTGCCTTTGAAAGCAGCTCCAAACCCATCAGCAAGGAGTTATGACCCTAACAGCAAGTGTGAGTATCACATGGGGGCAATTGGGCATTCAACTGAAATGCAGACAACTGAAGGAAATGGTGGAAGGTTTTTTTCGCAAGGGCATTTTAACTTCAGAGCTTATCAAACAGTGGAAGTCTGCTTTGCCATAAATCAGTATCTTCGTAGGGTTTTAAAGAGGAGAGTTACTATCTTAACATGTCAATAAGAGCATTCTGATGCATGTAGTTCTATGCACTTTGATGGTAGAAGCACTTATCTCATGTTGACATCTACATGAAATAAATAAACTTTGAATTTAAATGTTTTGTGTTCATTTTATTTTAGCAATAAATTTGAATTTACAAAATCAAATGAAACTTTGAGAAAATTTGTGGTAAACAATAATAAGGGGTTTTCACAGGAAGTAATGGGCACTTTAGAGAATATTGATGATCATTATTAGAAATGACCCAATACTTTCCCTCTCTTTTTTGGGTTATCCTATACCTAAATTCCTGAAACTAAGACCACTTGGAAAACCTAATGCTTCAAAAAATATGGATGATTAAACTCCATAAAAACCATTGCCATTACAGAATAAGCAAAGATGTAGATCCTAGTCTAGGCTATGAACAAAGCAGCAAACCTTTTGAAAATTTTTTGAACTCTTTGAAATTCAAACAAATGAGACATTCTTTCAAGAATTTAGGACATGGTAATTTGATGTGTGTCAAGGCTATGCCAAAGCCATTCACATCCTTTCCAATAACCACAAAACACCAATTGCCCAAACATCACTTCATGATTGACACCTCGGGGCATAATGATTAAACTATATTATCCTATGTCCTAGAGGAAACTCGTTTTGGGACATTTTTCCTTGTCTTTTCAAAGAACTCAGAATTGAAATTTAGCCTTTTCAGTAGAAACCTAGACTTGCGATGTTCCTCGTAATGATACAAATCCTCATGGTTAATCAAATTGTGGCATCATATATAGAAATGATGGATACATGGTGAATAAGGATGGAACTAATGCCTAAATCATTGGGGGCGTGCAAAAAATAAAAAAAATAAAAAAAAAGAGAGAAAAATTGTGATATCATGCATATGAGAATTCGGATGATTCCGAAGTGCAAAATGAAATTTTGATTATATATTCCCTTGAGGATTGCTTTTCAATGAGAATATTTATGCTTTATATGAGAAATGGCTACCTTTCATATCCCTTTCACAAGAAGAAATTATCCATAGTCACCCCTTTTGAGCCAAAAGAATTCTTTCTTCTTTGAACCCTGATCAAGGATCACCCTCTATACTGAGGGGTAAATGCGAGGAAAGATCTTCTCAGAGATCATTGAGGAATGAGTCCTAACTCAAAGACAGGTACAAAGCAAACTGAGCTCCAAAATGAATATGGACTCACTATGTCAAAGAAAAAGAAAAAAGAAAAGGAAAAGATGGTGAAATGGAAGCCAAGAACAAAACAAAAGAAAAACAAAAAGAAAAAGTCTGAAAAAGTATGGCAAATGAAAGCCAAAATCAAGGAAGAAAAAAAAGCAAAAGTCAAAAAGGAATGAAAAGTCCAAAAAGGGATAAATTCTTCAAAAGGGAATCCTCCTCAAGAAATGATCCTTGATCTGATTACCCTCAAACACAGATTTTGGGCCTATTTATCCTTTCTTTCTGAACCCCGAGCCATGGCCAACATTAAATGCTTTAAAAGTCCATTTTGATCAAGCATGAATATTTAACTTGAAAGGTTTTTCCTTAGATTTTATCCCATCTCATCGAATTATCATTTCACTAAGGAAGAATTTAAAATTCTCAAATGCATGGTAGAACAACAAAAAAAGAAAAGAAAAAAAGGAAAGGAAAGGAAAGAATGGGACTCTAGGGCGAAAACCCAAAAAATAGGTGGTCTAGAATTAAATGGAAGAAGTGGTCAGCAAGGAACATTTAGGAATTCTTGAACCCCCCAAATTGACAGCTCTCATTCAGAGGATTGTCTTCAAAAACTGAAACTCTTTGTTCTCTCCAGAATTAAATTTTTCGGTTTAAACATCCCAGCCAATTTGGACGCTTGTCAAAATACCTTGATATGGAAACTAAAAAGAATGTTGAATTTATTTGGTTCTAATTAAATTCATGACTTATAAAATCTGTTCTATTTGTGAGCCTAGAAGGGACATACATCTTTGTTGTGAAGTTTTCCTGGAAAAACCAAAATCTTGATGTACCAAGCCTTGTAAATTCAAATTGAAAAACCAAAATTGACACTTAGGGAAATTTCTAATAGTGATCATCAGTCTTCAAAAGATTCATACATCACACACTATGGAGTTAATATTTTTGGCTCAGAAGATTTCATTCCAAAGTCTAGAAAATGACCAGAGGCATTTGCATCACTCATGAGCACTAATTTCTTTATTAAGCTTTGTATCTGCATCGTGTCAGCAAGCATTTGCATCATTCATGGGTATTAGCATTTGCACTATTTCATGAGCATCTGCATTCTACCTTTACAAGTACATCCTTCATAGATATTTCCATTCGCATCATTTCAAGCAATTACATCATTTCTAGGATCATTGCATCTTCATTGTAGTTGCAATTACACCATTCTTGAACTACTTATGATGCACCCAAAAGAGTGTATCTTATTTAACCTTGCACTAAAAAGATCAATTGTAAGTATAATGATTAGCAAGGGTCGAGTCCTCAGGGATTGGGTTTTAATCTATGAGTTATTAGTTTATAACTTACGTTCAAAGAAAACAATAAAAGAAAAGGGGTTTTTGAAGCCAGATTTAAACTAAAGTAAATAATAAGAATAAGATGCAAGGCGGTATAACCAGCCAATAAAAATATATATACTAAATTAGGCGGTATAACCAGCCAATAAAAATATATATACTAAATTAGGCGGTATAACCAGCCAATAAAAATAAAACAAAGTTAATATACAAATTAGGCGGTATAACCAGCCAATAAAAATAAATATACTTTTAAAAATAAGCAAACTAGAAAAGTAAGAAAACAAGTAAGTAAGAAGAATCAAATATGAAAAATATGGTTAAGGTTTAATTCTCCACCACTAGACATCATTAAGAATCAATTTCAGATCTATCAATATCAACCAACTATCAAAGTTAACAACCGTAGATAACAACAAGCTCTGTTATCCCAATCTTTCCTTAGTTTGTCGTTAAATAGAACAAGCTCTCTATTTAATCTCTAACCATTAAACAACCTAGAATAAGCTCTCTAAATTCAATTTAATGGCAGCTTTATGATGAGAAAGATAAGTTGATCTAAGCAACAAACACATAAGCTCGGATTGTTCAACTTAGGTTATGTTCCACTTTGCAATTATTGAAAACTTGACCATAATCATTAATCACAAATTGCCACTTATGAATAGGAAATCAAGACAATTACACGGATCAAGACTCCTAGACTAGCAATAGATAATTATCAAGATCTATCTAGTTGTACACCTAAATAAATCAAGACAACATCATGAACAATTCTTGTAGAAGAACATAAGCAACTTTGATAGAAAATTAATGATAGATAGAATCTGAAAATCAATCACAAAATATGTCTAGGGCTTTGAAATCACCCTTAACCAAATAGAAGTTTAGCCTAGCATAGGCATTGTAAACATAAACATAAAATTAAAGAGAATCTAAGAAGGAAATAAAAGAAAGAAAGAAGAAGAAGAAAATAAAGAAAAAGAAAACTAGAGAAAAGAAAGAAGAAGAAAACTTAGAGAATTTTATTACAATGGCTAATATCCTACCAATGTACAATATGATCCTCTACAATCATCCAAGGCCCTCTATTTATACACATTTTGGAGGGCTAAATGACAAGAGACAAGCTTTACAAATTTCAAAGGTAGGTATAATAGGTGGGTGAATTTTTCTAACAATTTTCGTCATATTGTATGACAATTTTGATCAGCCAACTTGATGGTCGATTTCGTCAATGTTGGAGGCCTGATCTGATCACATGGTCTTCTATAAAAAGGTTCCCCTATCAGTTACGGATCCATAGCCGTTGGAATCAGCTCATTTGCTGATGTGGATAAGCAGATATGGGCAAAATACGAAAACATGTCAGCACAGACGTCATTGCACATCAGCCAACTTGATGGTCGATTTCGTCAATATTAGAGGCCTGATCTGATCATATGGTCTTCTAGACAAAGGTTCCCGTATCAGTTACGGATCCATAGCCATTGGAATCAGCTCATTTTCTGATGTGGATAAGCAGATATGGGCAAAATACGAAAACAGGTCAGCACAGACGTCATTGCACATCAGCCAACTTGATGGTCGATTTCGCTAGGGAAAACGACTCCGTTTCAAGAAGTATAAAACATGAAAAAGATAGATATGCCTCTTAGCTTTGCACGGCTACAAATTTCAGCCTTATTGCTTCAGTGAAACTCCAGATATAGCTGATATGGTAAAATGTGTCGGAACTGGAACTGAACTGGATTTGCCCTTAATTCTAGTAATCTGAAATCACTCAAAGAAACTTGTGAAAAACACCAAATTACATAAAAATATAAAAGATCATAAACACAATTAGACTAAACAATAATAACTCGTATTTGACACAAAACAATAATAAAACATAACTAAAAACTATATAATTATACGAGTTATCACACCCCCACACTTAGATTGTTGCTAGTCCCTAGCAACGACTCAATAAAAATAAAATAAGAAAATCTAATCTAATCCACTTTCGTAGGAAATCACGGTGGCACTTAGCATGTGACACAAGCCTTTAAACCCCTAGGTGTCCCTAGTGGACGAGTTTAGTCTCGTGAGGGTTTACTAGAACGATACCCACAAACATTGAAAAATTAAAATATAAATAAACTACATATAAATAAACTACATATACTAAAAATATTTACTCCTAATCCTTTCAATACAAATTAGAGACAATATTTGAACAAGTCTTATAAACTAATCAATAGCTTAAAAAATTTCACAAAAAATCATGCTTGAATGTAAATTGTTTGAGTTAAGCCAATATTAGCATAACATATCTCAATCAAAATAGTGCATGTTCAAATTTAATCTCAACTTCTCACATGGGATACTCTCTTGATTTTCACTCTTTAAAGTAGTGGTAAAGTGTTTACACTCAATCAATCTCATGAAAACACTTCTACCATATGCTTGCTTGTCCACCTATTCTCCACTAAAAGATCATGCAACTTCATAAATCAAGAGGTCTTTAATCAAGGTTGTAATGGGGCCAAGGGGTTTGTAATGTGGTTGAAGAACAAAAGGATAAAGATATCACAAAGGTTCCAAAGAGTTCATAAAGTTTAGAGACATAAAAAGATTATACAAAGAAACTTCTCAAAACTCTTTACAAGTACATAGTCACCTAGGCCGGATATTCATGTTGGGCCTTTTCTTCATTCTAAACAACTTTGTAACATCTTTTTCTTTTTCCACAAATTCAAGAGATGATTCATTTTTATTTTATATAGGAATGTATTTGCCAGTATTCCATTTCTTTTTCTCTTGACTTTTCTTTTCTTTTCCCCCCACACTTATTTCTTGTTTCTAACCAAAAAATATCCCTTGTCTTTGCAACTTGTCTCAAATCATGCTAATTCATCTTTGGAACAAAGGTAAAGATATAAGTATATTTAGGTTAGGGACAAGTTATGGTTACCAAAGAGATAGCTTATTCAATGTAGGCTCAAATTGGTTCACTAAGGGTGTGTTCTCTTGGAACATCAATAAGGGATGGTTGTTTGGCCCTGGCTAAAAATCCTAATGCCTCTATCATATTCATGTTGTCACATGCATCAATATAGTCTCAAACGGTTTAAAGCAAGTTCTAGAGAATCATGTAATCATAAGAGCACTCAAGAAAGAAATTAGATTGATTTGTATAATGCATCAATCATTTTAGGCTCAAAAACTCACAAGAATGATTATACAGGTCAGATTAAGTCTAAACATGCTTCTTTCTCAATCAACATATCATATTAACATTGGCTCATAAAAAGGTTGACATCAAGCTCAATTCTCATGAAAATCTTCTCACTAATAAATATGTTTTAGACTTATGCAATTCATATCTCATCATTGTATTAAAAAGGAACTAAAACACACTAAATAATAATAATAATAATAAAGACTCATAAAAAAAAAATAGTAGACAAAAATAAAAGAAATCCTAAATCATTCCCCCCACACTTAATTCTTACATTGTCCTCAATGTAAGTCTATTAACCCAAATGAAAGAATCATGTGTAAGAGAAAAGAACTAATAACATAAGAATAGGAATAACTAGACTCAAAACAAAACAAACTCATGCAACCTAAATAATCCTAAAATACTAAACAAAAATTAACAAGTAAACGTAAAAAGATTAAAATCAAACTGACAAGGTATGTCTCAAGTCTCCCTTACTCAGACCTTGTTCAGAATGAATACTTCTAAATTGCTTAAAACACAACAAACTCTTTTTTTATTTTTTTTTTGAAAAGAAGAAATCAAACTGACAAGGTATGTCTCAAGTCTCCCTTACTCAGACCTTGTTCAGAATGAATACTTCTAAATTGCTTAAAACACAACAAACTTTTTTTTTTTTTTTAAGAAGGTAAAATTTAGGAGATATTACCTGTAGAGGTTGCTAACCACTTATTATAACTGAGACACAACAAGCAAAATGTTAGATAATGTCACAAAGACAAAGTGCAATCCACTCCTTGGTCGTCCATATCTCTTTTTCTTTTTCCGAGCGTTTGCGAAACAACCGTAGCAGATAAACACTCATAAGCTTGGAGCTTTTTGAGTAAATCTTCAATGGTTGTAGCAGAAATTATGGTTCTCCTTGCCTCTGAAAACATGAATCCATTATCCACAGCATTATCTAAATATGAAAGCAAATTACTAAAATAACCATTAATATTAAGCAAACCAATGGGTTTCTTATTTGTGACCAAAGATGACCAAGAAGCCACGCAAGCTATTTCTTCCAATGTACCCAGACCTCCTGGTAAAGCAATGAATGCATCGGCAGAATGGTACATGATTGTTATCCGTTCAGGGATACTCCAGACTTGTATTTCCTTACCCACGGTAGGTCCACAAAAATTTGTGAATAGTTTTGGCACGACTCCTAGAACTGGACTTCCTCCGGCATGTGCTGCTGTAGCGACTGCTCCCATTAAACCCGTACTACCGCCTCCATAAATCAACTGGATCTTTTGTTGGGCAAGTATTACTCCAACTCTTATGGCTTCATCAGCGAATATGTTATTTTTCCCTGGATAAGCACCTCCAAAGACACAAATTTTTTTAATGCGTTGGGACGAAGTACTTTCCATTTTTTTTTTTCGAGTGCCTGAAAGAGAATGAGTACATGGTGTAATATATAGAGGACTGAGTAGTGAATCAGACAAGAGTAATAATGTCGCCAAAAGTGTATCTGACCTGTCAGAAGAAACTGTTAACCTAACAAAAGATTTTTGCGTGATTTCAGGAAGAAAATCAAAAAGAGAAGAAAAAATCAACCGTAAAAGACAAATAAAAAAAAATGAGAATAATTACACAAATCGAACAACACGTAAATTAAACCAAAATAAAGTTATTGCAAATCAAACCAAAAGCTGAGAAGTCATTTATTGTAGTTGTGATTGTGGCTCACATCTTCCTCTGGTTTTACGTCCAGAAACGGCTTAAACGCCTTCTATGAGTCGAGGATATGCTTCCCATCCAGTTTTCTTACAAGCTGGCAAACAGGGTCTTTTAACATCAGATTCCCAAGATGTTGCCATTCCCTTTGGAATTGCGGTCATAAATTAAGAATTTCTCTTTGTACGTCTCCACTAGGATGCGTCTCAAGAGAAAGTTGGATATTACCCAAATTCTCCTTACTCAGTCCATCCTTAATGAATTCAATTTTATCATCTCGATTAGAGGACGGAATCCCAATAGAACGACATTTACCGTTACACGTCCATCGTGCACATTTGTGGCAATTTGAACTCATGCGCTTTGCTCGTCGCTTCTTTGCAAAAGTGCTTCTACCTGTACCTGGTAAATGTAAAACAGGAAGATATTCATCTTCACGTACCTTGGCTTCAATTATCCAACGTATGTCTCCAGGAATCCCTTTGTGCATAAGCATTCTTAATCTTTCAAATCGAACTTGGTAAAGCTTCAGTAAAATATTTCGAGGAAAAGGAGGAAATCGTTTCTGCAATCTTGTGAGAATATCATCCATCCTGAAAAAAAAATGAAAAAAATTGAAAGAGAAATTGGAAGAGAAATTTATATACAATATCAGTTTTGTGGGTAGCTGATGGAACCGACTTAAATAATCACGGAGTACCGTTATCCGCCATTTAACCGGGGTTAAAAAAAATAAAAATTATATTTACATCTAGTTATTTTCAAAACAAGGATCAGAAAGAAAAACAACATAAAAAGACTCAAAAACAAAACACTCTAAATAAAATCCTAAATTATTCCCCCCACACATAATTCTTAAATTGTCATTAATGTAATGCTATTAATCCCAAATGAAAGAATCATGTGTAAGTGAAAAGAACTAATAAACAAAATAAACTTATGCAGCCTAAATGAACTTAGAAACACTAAACACAATTAACAAAGAAACATAAGAAAAAGATAAAGAAAAAGAGAGCAAATCTGATGATGGCAGTTTGGCAATGCTTTCACTAATTAGGCTGCCTCCCCCAATTAGCACTTGATTGATTGTTTTCAGCCTAGCCAATTCCCCTTTTTGGCATTTTAGGCTTGTCAGGCTCATACATGAAATTTCCCAAATTTATGCGTTTGAGAGGAAGCTTTCTTTGCACAACAGTGGATGCATTCTCCATTACAAGTATTATTCCATCATCCTTTGTGGTGCATATGTCATCGAGGAATGGAGCATATTTTGATACTTGTTGAATGACCTCCACAAACAAGTTGTTTAAGGTTTCTGGCATGTGTTGTTCATGTTCTTCCTCCTTGAACTTTGCAAATCTACTAGGAAAAGGTGGAGAAGAAACATTAGTAAAAAGTGAAACCTTAAACGTTACCTCAGGTGCCGAAATACTCTTATTTTGATCTTTGGCTTCATTATCCTCAAGAATAGAATCCTTCTCTAATTTTGTTTCATCCTCATCTTGTTCCTCATTCTTCAAGGTCACAATAGTAGCATTCTCCTTTGGGTTAACCATCGTTTGGGCTGGGAGTTCTTCAGATCTTTGTGCTACCCATCCCACCATACTACTAGCCAATTGGCTCATTTGCTTTTCCAAACTCTGGATGCTTGCCCTTGTTTCCTGTTGAAATTGCAAAGAATCAGTAACAAGAGAATAGACAAGATCTTCTAAAGAAGTACCTGAGTTTTGAGTCATATGTGGTGGTTGAAAAAGATCTGGTTCTTGAGACCATGATTGATTGAAGCTAGATGGATGAGTGTAATTGGCATAAGGATCTACTTCTTGATAATTTTTCGAGTAGCCATAATTAGTATGATCCCACCATCCCTCATGGTAAGTGTTTGAGTAATGATCATACTGTTGGTCTTGGAACACTTGATGGCCTTGACATCCTCCCATGGCCAATTGTTGAACTGGGGAGGTGAGATTGGCTTGTTGATTCTCCATGTTCATGTATGCCACCAACTCTTCAAGTGTTAGAATGCTCAATTCCATTGTTTTTTTTTTTTTTTTTTTTTTAAATTTGAAAAGAAAAACTTGTATGTACAAGAAAATAAAACTAATTAGAACTGAAAATAAGAATAAACCAAGTAACAAATAAACTAAAGAAAGCAATCCCCGGCAACGGCGCCAAAAATTTGTTGCACCCAAAAGAGTGTATCTTATTTAACCTTGCACTAAAAAGATCAATTGTAAGTATAGTAGTTAGCAAGGGTCGAGTCCTCAGGGATTGGGTTTTAGTTTATAAGTTAATAGTTTAAAACTTAAATTCAAAGAAAACAATAAAAGAAAAGGGGTTTTTGAAGCCAGATTTAAACTAAAGTAAATAATAAGAATAAGATGCAAGGCGGTATAACCAGCCAATAAAAATATATATACTAAATTAGGCGGTATAACCAGCCAATAAAAATATATATACTAAATTAGGCGGTATAACCAGCCAATAAAAATAAAACAAAGTTAATATACAAATTAGGCGGTATAACCAGCCAATAAAAATAAATATACTTTTAAAAATAAGCAAACTAGAAAAGTAAGAAAACAAGTAAGTAAGAAGAATCAAATATGAAAAATATGGTTAAGGTTTCATTCTCCACCACTAGACATCATTAAGAATCAATTTCAGATCTATCAATATCAACCAACTATCAAAGTTAACAACCGTAGATAACAACAAGCTCTGTTATCCCAATCTTTCCTTAGTTTGTCGTTAAATAGAACAAGCTCTCTATTTAATCTCTAACCATTAAACAACCTAGAATAAGCTCTCTAAATTCAATTTAATGGCAGCTTTATGATGAGAAAGATAAGTTGATCTAAGCAACAAACACATAAGCTCGGATTGTTCAACTTAGGTTATGTTCCACTTTGCAATTATTGAAAACTTGACCATAATCATTAATCACAAATTGCCACTTATGAATAGGAAATCAAGACAATTACACGGATCAAGACTCCTAGACTAGCAATAGATAATTATCAAGATCTATCTAGTTGTACACCTAAATAAATCAAGACAACATCATGAACAATTCTTGTAGAAGAACATAAGCAACTTTGATAGAAAATTAATGATAGATAGAATCTGAAAATCAATCACAAAATATGTCTAGGGCTTTGAAATCACCCTTAACCAAATAGAAGTTTAGCCTAGCATAGGCATTGTAAACATAAACATAAAATTAAAGAGAATCTAAGAAGGAAATAAAAGAAAGAAAGAAGAAGAAGAAAATAAAGAAAAAGAAAACTAGAGAAAAGAAAGAAGAAGAAAACTTAGAGAATTTTATTACAATGGCTAATATCCTACCAATGTACAATATGATCCTCTACAATCATCCAAGGCCCTCTATTTATACACATTTTGGAGGGCTAAATGACAAGAGACAAGCTTTACAAATTTCAAAGGTAGGTATAATAGGTGGGTGAATTTTTCTAACAATTTTCGTCATATTGTATGACAATTTTGATCAGCCAACTTGATGGTCGATTTCGTCAATGTTGGAGGCCTGATCTGATCACATGGTCTTCTATAAAAAGGTTCCCCTATCAGTTACGGATCCATAGCCGTTGGAATCAGCTCATTTGCTGATGTGGATAAGCAGATATGGGCAAAATACGAAAACATGTCAGCACAGACGTCATTGCACATCAGCCAACTTGATGGTCGATTTCGTCAATATTAGAGGCCTGATCTGATCATATGGTCTTCTAGACAAAGGTTCCCGTATCAGTTACGGATCCATAGCCATTGGAATCAGCTCATTTTCTGATGTGGATAAGCAGATATGGGCAAAATACGAAAACAGGTCAGCACAGACGTCATTGCACATCAGCCAACTTGATGGTCGATTTCGCTAGGGAAAACGACTCCGTTTCAAGAAGTATAAAACATGAAAAAGATAGATATGCCTCTTAGCTTTGCACGGCTACAAATTTCAGCCTTATTGCTTCAGTGAAACTCCAGATATAGCTGATATGGTAAAATGTGTCGGAACTGGAACTGAACTGGATTTGCCCTTAATTCTAGTAATCTGAAATCACTCAAAGAAACTTGTGAAAAACACCAAATTACATAAAAATATAAAAGATCATAAACACAATTAGACTAAACAATAATAACTCGTATTTGACACAAAACAATAATAAAACATAACTAAAAACTATATAATTATACGAGTTATCAACTTACATGAACACGATTCATAAGGGTATCTGCATCCTTTTATGAAGCATTTGTATCATTATTGATCTTCGCATTTGCATCAATTAGAAGCATTTGCATCAACCCAAGACACCTGCATCTGTACTTAGAAGCATTTGCATCAATTCAAGACATTTGCATTTGCACCATGAAACATTTGCATCTTACTTAGTATCTGCATTTGCATGAAGAAGTAGTTGCATCAATTGAAGACATTTGCATTTACTCCATGAAGCATTTGCATTTCATTTTGCATCATTCCAAGAAGTATTTGCACCAAGAAGGATTGTTTGACAATTTATCTAGATTGAAGGTTCCGCGAGTGTGGCATAGAGAAAAGTTGAAGACTCCGTCATGATGTCAAATAGTCCATGAACTTGAAAGAAACCATGGGTTAGTAATCATAACACAATCATTTGATTGCATTCATCCTTAGGAAACATACAAGCATTTGCAAAGCATGTCATTCTCATCATTGTATTTAGCTAACATTACAAGAATCATAGAAAACTTTGTTTTAAAATCGAACTCGTTCGGCTTCTCAAATGAGTCGAGCCCCGAGACCACCCTCAAGGTATGTTCTTTTTATTTTTTCAAGATTAATTTTATTTTCCAAAAGGTTCAAACCCAGGGTCATTCTTAGTATTTTCCCTTTGTTTTTAAAATCGAATTCATTCTGTTTATCAAATGAGTTGAGACCTGAGACCATCATCGAGGTATTTCCTTTTGTTTTAAATCGAATTCATTCTGTTTATCAAATGAGTCGAGCCCCGAGACCATCGTCGAGGTATTTTCTTTTGTTTTAAATCGAATTCATTCTGTTTATCAAATGAGTCGAGCCCCGAGACCATCGTCGAGGTATTTACTTTTGTTTTAAATCAAATTCATTCTGCTTCCCAAATGAGTCGAGCCCCGAGACCATCGTCAATGTATTTTCTTTTGTTTTAAAACTCGTTCTGCTTCTTAAATGAGTCAAATATTTTGTTTTAAAATTGAACCCGTTTCCTTAAGACAGGTCGAGCCTTGATTAGTCAGGGAACTCAATTTAAGGACAATATCTTCAATTTACAGCTTTTTCAAAACAAAAAAAAAAAAGAAAAAATGAAAAATGATGAATGAAAACCGCTTTCCCTTTTCTTCACATATGATTTCACTAACCGGACAAAATTAGTGTTTGTTTATCTTTGTCTAATTTTTGATTCTCAGCAATAGCCAAAGAGAGATAGCGGTAGACACCTAATTTTGTCCGGACCACTAAAACAGGTATGTTTTCTTTCTAAATTGATGTTTCAGAATGCAAAAAGGCTTTTCTCATCCTGCAGGTGGTACTCCGAGACTTAGTCTAAGAAGGCAAGTATAAAAGTCAAAATTGAAAAAGTCAACCCCAAAAAATTCAACCTCAAAAAGTTCAATTGAAAAATGGTGAAAGAATTTTGATAATTCGAGGTCAACATTGAAAGATATGGAGTTCGGAAGTTGGGTTACGGAGATTCAGTAGAAAGGAAACCCTAGTTTAGAAAATTTGGGAAAAAGTACTTAAATGATCAAATTGGTCAGAATTTTGATAAGCACTGAGTACGGGTAATGGAGAGGCTACTTGGAAGAAAAATTAAAGGAAAAGTCAATTCGAAAGAAAACCAAGAATTAGGGTTTTTGGTGGATTTTGGTGAAATAGGGGAAAATTGCAGAAATATATCGATTCGATAAAACTAAAGCCCCTAATTGATGAGGAGTGAGTAAACAAGATTAGCCCCAGGCTCAGTTCGAAGAAATTCAGAGAAAAGAGCCGATTGGAGGAAAAACGAAAAAACGAGGAAATTCCCGACAGTGAAAAAAGGAAAAATCAAATCGAAAGGGAATTTGATCATAAAAATTGAGAGTTTTTGGAATAACTCCAATTCGATATATGACAAAGGCCCAAAAAAAGAAAATCTGAAAATCGAACTTGTTTTGAGCAAAATCGGGCTTCGGAGGCAAAAGGGCAAAATTGGAAAATTTGGGAAAAAATACCAAATGAGCTCCAAAAGTTACCAAAATTTGTAGATCTCATTCTTAAATCATTTGGAAGAGATTGGCGAGGAAAAATCTGAATTCGGAGCTCGTTTGCAAAATGGCAAATCCAGGACCCACTATGTAGAAATTCAAGAAGATAAATCCCGAAAAATAGCAAATGAGTTCCAAAAATTATGAAAATTTGCAGATCTCATTCTTAAATTATTTGGAAGAGATTGCCAAAAGAAAATCTGGATTCGGAGTTCGTTTACAAAATGGCAAAATCCCGAGCCCATTATGCAGAAATTCAAGTAGATAAATCCCGAAAAAATAGCAAATGAGCTCCAAAAATTATGAAAACTTCCAGATCACACTTTTAATTTATTTAGAAGAGATTGGTGAAGAAAAATCTGGATTCAGAGCTCGTTTAAAAGATGGTAAAAGTTTGGGTACATAAAAGGGCAATTTTGGAAGAAAAAATCCAAAAAATAGCAAATGGGCTCGAAACTTTTTGAAAACTTCTAAAATTCAATTTTTTTTCAAAAGTATTGAAAAAAGAAAATTTGAATTTGGAGTCCGTTTGCTACTTATTTAGGTTCGGGGGTCAAAAAGGTCATTTTACCGAAGAAACTGAAAAAGGCCTTTCTTGCAATGGAATTGGGCTGGATTTTAAGAGGGCAATCAGCTAAGCCCATGATGGAGATTGATTTTATTGAGCCATTTCATCTAAAGGCCAAGAATGAATAAGAAGACAAATATTTTTTTGATTAAGCCTTTGAATTTGCAACACATGGACCAATGAATAGAGAAGAATGATATCATATTTATGACATCATCTTCATGACATCATATTTAGGGGCTGATTATTCCAATCTAATGGTGAGAATTTTACATAGAAGGCATCTTGGATTGAAGACCATTGGATCAAAATTGGTGTAAAAAAATGGCAACTTTCAAGAGGCACTAATAGGGCCATTCGGCCATGACTATTGAGAGGAGGATATTTTTCATTTTTCATCTTCTTCTTGGCTTAATACTCTATTTTTTTGAAAACAAATAGAAAGTTTAGAAAGGCAAAGAAAGTGAGAAGAGGAAAAGCTTGCAATATAGCTTTTAGAGGTAGCTAAAAGCACCATACTCTTGCACTTTTTTTTTGCATTTCCATCCTTTATTTTCTATTTTCATTTTATATTTGGTGAGTTTCTATTGATGTTAGTTTTGAAAATAAGTGTTTTTAAGCTTTCTCTTCAAGTTCTTCTTTTATGATTTCTTGAAAAACTATGAAAAACCAATTTTTTTACATCTTTTTCTAGTGGCTGAATGGACTATTTTTTGAAATGGTTGGTGTTTGTTTTTTATTTCATGTTGTTTGTGATGTCTAGCATGTTTTTGATGTTTTATATTTTCTTCAAATAACAAAAACATGGAGCTTGTTTTGATCTTTTTACTTACTTACCTCCATTTTTTATTTTACCATCTTGTTTTCATGTTTACTTCCTTTGTCTACCATTTTTTTATTTTCTGTTTTCAACATTTTTGAGTTGTTCATGATTTGCATTTTACTATGCTATGTGTTTGTGAAAATGTCTAGTCTTGTGCATGCCTTTACTTCATGTTTACATGGTTTAACATGTTTCTTTTTAGCTTTGCATTTCAGTATGTCATGTGTTTGTAAGAATGTCATGCTAGGATTCCATCACATTGTGACTATGTCCATTTGGCCTCCTCTATTTTACATGCTTTGTATGTGCATTGTTATCATGCTCGTTGATAGGTTTGCATTTTCATGCCATGACTTTGTGTATTTTGATTTAGCATACTATGTGTTTGTGTTATTGCCATGCATTCTTTAGGTCTAGGTTTCATTTGCATTGCCATGCATTTCATGCATGTTTAGACCTAGGTTGTATTTACTGCCATGCAAGTTCATGTTAGGTCAAGGCCATATTCTTTATGCCATGCATTTTTCATGTCATTTAGGTTTTAAATCATGCATTTCATGCATTCAATTTGCTGTATGTTCATTCATCTCATGTCATACCACTTGATTTATGACTTAGGCCAATCAATGGCTCAAAGTCATGCTCACTTGAGCATACTTGTGGAAAATTAAAGAGTTGCTAAATTGATTATTCTACCTTTGTGATTTTTTTTTACTTAGCTAATTTTTGTCCAAATTTTTAGAAGTTTTAGCTACTGTTTGTAGGTCCTTAAGAGAGTCTCCAATATTTTTACTTTGATTTTTAAATGATTTTATCAAAAGCAAAAAAATGTGTTTTGGCAAAACAGTTTTCACCCAGTATTCTGACTTTTCAAATTTTTCTGGGAAGTTATCTTTAATCAGAAAATTAAGTCAATTTTTTCCCGTGTAGTTTTACATTTCTAAGTCTCTAGTATTTTTGTAGATTTTTTTGAAAATTGAAAAATAGGTTAAAAAATCGTGATTTAAAACTGGACAGTCGATTCAGATTTAAATTTGAGGGAAAATTATGTTTCTGTTTTGGCTAAGTTACTTAGAGGGAGTTGATTAGGAACTTTAGCTACTGTCTTAGGGTGGTTTCTAAGCCATTTTAAACTGTAAAAATGATTTTATAAAGCTCGGGTTAAGGGTGGTCAAGTCCGGGATTTTAAAATTAGGAAACTAGAGCTATTTTAAAAAGGTAATTCCGTTAGGGTTTAGTTTTCATCCAAGATTTGAAATTTGTTTTCAAACCAATCACAAAGTATTTTGATTTTAGAACATTTAATTTGATGTCTTTTCCTAAGGTAGCCATATCTTTTTAGTTATGCGGATTTCCATATTTAAAGGAAAAAATACACTTTCATGCATTGCATTTTCCATGTTCATGCATACTATATAATATGTGATTTTTGCTATGATAATTTCTATGGTATTATTATTATTTTGATTTATATTTTATGATGTTATATTGTTTGTCATATTGTTTTGAATATTTCATGCTATCCTATGCTTTTTATTTAGTCATTTATTTTTGTCACATCATTTAGCATATACTATGTTCATGCATTATTATTTTTATTTTCATGCATATTTCATGATAACATTATTTTATGTTTCCTATCATTTCATGTCACTTGGATTATATTCCAAGTCATATAGATTGTATTATTTAAAATATGCCATATCATATAAATTTGCTATGTCATTTAAATCATATCATTTCATTAGAATATATCATGTTACTTAGGATATTTCATTTCATTTAAAATATGCTATGCCATTTAAATTATATCATATCATTTAGGTTTCATTAATCTAGACTTTGCTATGTCATTTTATTTATGTCACACATATGCATATTCATATATTTTTTTAAATGTTTTGAAAAAGATAATGATTTCCAATAAAATAAACATATTCCCGAGTTAAAATAATTCATGAGTTCTCTGTCGGGTTTACTGGGGAGGATATCATCAATTATCATTATTAACAGAATATTTTCTTTAAAACGAGAATGATTCGGAAAATTTTCTAAATTAATAAAAATTCATATATTTTGCCACGTTTGTTGGGGAATATAGGAAAGTTTTGAATTAATAAATTCCTGATCATTTTCAATTAAAAATGGAATTATTTTTCTTTAAATTGGGAATTAACTTGAAATACTAAATTAAAAATTGACTTTTTACTGAGACTTGAGATAACACACGATTAATAAGGTACCGTTTTATATGGGCGTTGTGGGGGTGCTAATCCTTCCTCACAAGTAATCGAGTCTCGAACCCAGTTCTTCGATTTTCTCTGGTTTATAACGCATACTTGGAGTTGGTTTTAAAGAAAATGTTTTAATTAATTTTAAAATGTTTTACAAAATCGGTTTTAATATGAGGCCGATCACACCTAGCTAAAAAAGATTGGTGGCGACTCTATGTCTTTTTCAAGGTCATTTTCAAAACCTTCATTTTTCAAGAGGAATTAAGTCGACTTTTCTTCTATTTTCCAATGTCACGCTTAACGAATATAAAGTCTCGCGATGAGACTTGTTATTTTTTAGGTTGCGACACCGTTTTTCTAAAACTGTTCCTGGTCATTGTTTTGTCAACACAGGGCATTGACAATGCTCAAAGACTGGCATATGTTAAGCCTTCATGCACTTGATGCATGCAATCGGTCTCATAGGTTGAAAGTATAGAGATACTTGGGGATAACATATGGGTGCTTGTTAGTTGAACAAGTTCACTGAACATGACTTGCTATGAGAGTTCCATTTGGTATTTCACTCAAGTGTCTATGGAAAATACTCTCATGTGTCAATAGTGTAAGTAATCATTTGACTTGTGACACCAGGTCATCTTGTATGTGAACTGTCATAATTAGATTTCATCACGAACGGGTCCAAATCATGAGGATGCTTATGGTAGGGTGTTATTAGGTATGACATGAAGCATACAAAGATGAATGAGTGGTCTAAAGGGGATTCATTAGCCCAATTGATATGAGGGGACATATCTGACATGTATCTGGCTTATATTAACTTATGAAAGTCCTTGGCCAAGGCAATACTTAAGGAGTTAATATTAAAGCTGTAGATCTAATATGGAATGAGATTAAGAGTAGACACTGAACCATGCTCTTTCTTGTCACGGGATATTTTATGAAGGGATCGAATTACACAAACATATTGTACACGAAAGGCTTGTTGAAGCTTGATGACTCTCTTGGCATTTGGGTGGTCATGATGCATTGCTAGATGCTGCTCATGATCTATAAATATAAATAGGAAATTCTTAATTGAATTTATTATATTTATTGCCAACATGTTAAGGGGCTAATGGGTCACACACAAAAGGTGATTAATGAAATTAAAATGAGATTGGGCCAGATTAAATATTCATTAAGTGTTGTGGGCTTAGTGTGAATATTTAATAATATGTATAAGGGCTTTAGTGCAGTTAGTCCAATAAGTCGCATACACTAAAACTAGTTATATATATGCCTCATGTATGTTGTCTGATAAACTCATAAAATATACATTTTATGCCTTCCTACCTTTAGTTTTTGTTATGTTTTCGATCTTTATCTTGTTTACTTATAATATGTTTTTGAATTTTAGGTACAATAAGGAGAATGAAGTCAAAAGATGTCAATAATGATGGTAAAGAGCTTACAAAATCATAATCACAAGATGGAAGAAGACTTGGGAGTCAAAAATATCATTTTTTGGTTGAAAAACAATCAGGCATATTTGACCTCTGGAGCTTGTTGTAGGGAAAACATTATGTTAGAGTCTTTATTTGAAGAAACTTCCTACCTAACTTTTGAAGTTGACTTGATTATCTTTCCAACGATATATTATGGGCCCAAATCGGATAAGAAATAGGCATTCAAAATGACGCTAGAAGATCTCCCTAAAGAACCCTGCGGCCAGAAAAACCCTAATCGCAAATCTGAAAAAAAGGCAAAAACGTGATTTTTGCACCTCCAGGCTTACTTCTGCGGCAAGGACTTATCCTCAGGGTTTTAAAGCTCTATAAATACCATATTTTGTGCTACAAACTAGACATCTTTTGAGGAGACTCAAGGATCATTATTATTATTCTTCTTCTTCTCCATTTTTTTATTTTCTTTTTAGTTTTATGTATATATTATCTATGCCTATGCTAGGCTAAACTTCTATTTGGTTAAGGGTGATTTCAAAGCCCTAGACATGTTTTGTAATTAATTTTCAGAATCTATCTATCATTGTTTTCTATCAAAGTTGCTTATGTTCTTCCATTAAAATTGTTCATGATGATGTTTTGATTTGTTTAGGTGGCCAACTAGATAAATCTTGATAATTGTCTAATGCTAGTTTAGGAGTCTTGATCCGTGTAATTGTCTTGATTTCTTATTCATAAGTAGCAATTTGTGATTAATGATTATGGTCAAGTTTTCAATAATTGCAAAGTGGAGCATAACCTAAGTTGAACAATCTGAGCTTATGTGTTTGTTGCTTAGATCAACCTATCTTTCTCATCATAAAGCTGCTATTAAATTGAACTTAGAGAGCTTATTCTAGGTTGTTTGATAGTTAGAGTTTAAATAGAGAGCTTGTTCTATTTGACGACGAACTAAGGAAAGATTGGGGTAACAGAGCTTGTTGTTATCTACGGTTGTTAACTTTGATAGCTAATTAATGTTGATAGATATGAAATTGATTCTTAATGATGTCTAGTGGTGGAGAATGAAACCTTAACCATATTTTTCATATTTGATTTTTCTTAATTACCTGTTTTCTCATTCTTATTGTTAACTTTAGTTTAAATCTGATTTCAAAATCCCCTCTACTTTTGTTTACTTGTTTTTAAGTGATAAACTATTAACTTATAAACTAAAACCCAATCCCTGAGGACTTGACCCTTGCTAATCACTATACTTTACAATGGATTCTTTTTAAGTGCAAGGTTAAATAAGATACACTCTTTTGGGTGCATCAAATTTTTGGCGCCGTTGTCGGGGATTGCTTTATTTAGTTTATTTGTTACTTGGTTTATTCTTATTTTCAGTTCTAATTAGTTTTATTTTCTTTTACTACAGGTTTTTCTTTTGAAATTTTGAAAAAAAAAAAACGATGGAATTGAGCAATCTAACACTTGAAGAGTTGGTGGCATACATGAACATGGAGAATCAACAAGCCAATCTCACCTCCCCAGTTCAACAATTGGCCATGGGAGGATGTCAAGGCCATCAAGGGTTCCAAGACCAAAAGTATGATCATTACTCAAACTCTTACCATGAGAGATGGTGGGGTCATACTAATTATGGCTACTCGAAAAATTACCAAGAAGTAGATCCTTATGCCAATTACACTCATCCATCTAGCTTCAATCAATCATGGTCTCAAGAACCAGATCTTTTTTCAACCACCACATATGACTCAAAACTCAGGTACTTCCTTAGAAGATCTTGTCTATTCTCTTGTTACTGATACTTTGCAATTTCAACAGGAAACAAGGGCAAGCATCCAGAGTTTGGAAAAGCAAATGAGCCAATTGGCTAGCAGAATGGTGGGATGGGTAGCACAAAGATCTAAAGAACTCCCTGCCCAAACGACGATTAACCCAAAGGAGAATGCTACTATTGTGACCTTGAGGAATGAGTAACAAGATGAGGATGAGACAAAATTAGAGATGGATTCTATTCTTGAGGATAATGAAACCACAGATCCAAATAAGAGTATTTCGGCACCTGAGGTAACGTTTAAGATTCCAATTTTTACTAATGTTTCTTCTCCACTTTTTCCTAGTAAATTCACAAAGTTCAAGGAGGAGGAACATGAACAAGACATGCTGGAAACCTTAAACAGTTTGTTTGTGGATGCCATTCAACAAGTACCAAAAGATGCACCATTCCTCGATGAGCAATGCACTACAAAGAATGATGGAATAATACTTGTAATGGAGAATGCATCCACTTTTGTGCAAAGAAAGCTTCCTATCAAACGCTCAAATTTGGGAAGTTTCATGTATGAGCCTAACAAGCCTAAAAAGCCAAGAAGGGGTGTTGGTTACGTTGGACAACTTAAATCAAGTATTAATTGGGAAGGCAGCCCAATTAATGAAGAGATTACCAACCTGCCATACTCAGATTTGCTTTCTTTTTCTTTTATTATTTTTATTGTTTTTATTTATTTTTATGTTTATTTGTTTAGTATTTTAGGATTATTTAGATTGCATTAATTTGTTTTGTTTTGAGTCTTAGTTATTTCTATTCTTATGTTATTAGTTCTTTTACACATGATTCTTTCATTTGGGTTAATAGCATTACATTGAGGACAATGTAAGAATTAAGTGTGGGGGGAAGGATTTAGGATTTATTTTATTTTTGGCTATTATTTTTTTTATGAGTCTTTAATATTATTATTATTATTAAAATTTTTAGTGTGTTTTAGTTCTTTTCTATACTATGATAAGATATGAATTGGATAGGTCTGAAACTGATCATTAGTGGTAAGATTTTCATGAGAAATAAGCTTGATTGATATCACTATTTTTCATGAGCCAATGTTAATATGATATATTGATTGAGAAAGAAGCATGTTTAGACTTAAAATTGACTTGTATAATTATCCTTGTGAGTTTCGAGCCTATATGATTGATGCATTATACATATCAATCTAATTTCTTTCTTTAGTGCTCTTATGATTACATGATTCTCTAGAACTTGCTTTAAACCGTTTGAGACTATATTGATACATGTGATAACATGAATATGATAGAGGCATTAGGATTATAACCAGAGCCAAACAGCCATCCATTATTAATGTTCCAAGAGAACATCCCCACTAGTGAGCCAATTTGAGCCTACATTAAATATGCTATTTTATTGGTAACCACAACTTACACCTAGCCTAAATATACTTATATCCTTACCCTTGTTCTAAAGATGGATTATACATTTTGAGACATATTGCAAAAAAACAAGGGATATTTTTAGTTGAAAATTTGGGTTGGAAACAAAAGATAAGTGTGGGGGAAGAAAAGAAAAGAAAAGGTCAAGAGAAAAAGAAAGGGATCATTGTCAAATATATTCCCATATTGAAATAAAAAAAAAAAAATCATCTCTTGAACTTCTAGTTAAAGTAAAGAAAAAGATGTTACAAAGTTGGTTAGAATGAAGCAAAGGCTCAACATGAATATTTAGCCTATATTATTATGTGCTTTATAAGAATTTTGAGAAGTTTTATTTGCAAAATCTTATTTTGTCTCTAAATTCTATGAAGTCTTTGGAACCTTTGTAATATCTTTTATCTTTTATTCTTTAAGCACATTACAATCCCTTGGCCCCATTACAACCTTGATTAAAGACCTCTTGATTTATGAAGTTGCATGATCTAAATAGTGGAGAATAGGTGGACAAGCAAGCATATGGTATAACTGCTTTCATGAGATTGATTAAGTGTAAACACTTTACCACTACTTTAAAGAGTGAAAATCATGAGAGTATCCTAGTGAGAAGTTGAGATTAAGTTTGAATATGCACTATTTTGGTTGAAATATGTTATGTTAATATTGACTTAACTCAAATTATTTACATTCAAGCAAGATTTTTTGTGAATTTCTTTAAGCTATTGATTAGTTTATAAGACTTGTCCAATGATTATCTCTAATTTATATTGGAAGGATTAGTTGTAATTGTTATTATTATTATTTTTTTTAGTTTTTCTTATGTCTTCAATGTTTGTGGGTATCGTCCTCGTAAACCCTCACGAGACTAAACTCGTCCACTAGGGACACCTAGGGGTTTAAAGGCTTGTGTCACATGCTAAGTGCCACCGTGATTTCCTACGAAAGTGGATTAGATTAGATTTTCTTATTTTATTTTTATTTTGTTTTGCTCGAGGACTAGCAAAAGCTAAGTGTGGGGGTATTTGATAAGCTCATAAAATATACATTTTATGCCTTTCTACCTTTAGTTTTTGTTATATTTTTTATCTTTATCTTGTTTACTTATAATATGTTTTTGAATTTTAGGTATAATAAGGAGAATGAAGTCAAAAGATGTCAATAATGATGGTAAAGAGCTTACAAAATCATAATCACAAGATGGAAGAAGACTTGGGAGTCAAAAATATCATTTTCTGGTTGAAAAACAATCAGGCAGATTTGACCTCTAGAGCTTGTTGTAGCGAAAACATGATGTTAGAATCTTTATTTGAAGAAACTTCCTACTTTACTTTTGAATTTGACTTGATTATCTTTCCAACGATATATTATGGGCCCAAATCGGATAAGAAATGGGCATTCAAAATGATGCTACAAGATCTCTCTAAAGAACCCTGCGGCCAGAAAAACCCTAATCGCAAATCTGAAAAAAAAAAAAAAAAAAAAAAAAAGGCAAAAACGTGATTTTTGCACCTCCAGGCTTACTTGTGCGGCAAGGACTTATTCTCAGGGTTTTAAAGCTCTGTAAATACCATCTTTTGTGCCACAAACTAGACATCTTTTGAGGAGACTCAAGGATCATTATTATTCTTCTTTTTCTTCTCCATTCTTTTATTTTCTTTTTAGTTTTATGTATATATTATATATGCCTATGCTAGGCTAAACTTCTATTTGGTTAAGGGTGATTTCAAAGCCCTAGACATGTTTTGTAATTTATTTTTAGAATCTATCTATCATTGTTTTCTATCAAAGTTACTTATGTTCTTCCATTAAAATTGTTCATGATGATGTTTTGATTTGTTTAGGTGGCCAACTAGATAAATCTTGATAATTGTCTAATGCTAGTTTAGGAGTCTTGATCCGTGTAATTGTCTTGATTTCTTATTCATATGTAGCAATTTGTGATTAATGATTATGGTCAAGTTTTCAATAATTGTAAAGTGGAGCATAACCTAAGTTGAACAATCCGAGCTTATGTGTTTGTTGCTTAGATCAACCTATCTTTCTCATCATAAAGCTGCTATTAAATTGAACTTAGAGAGCTTATTCTGGGTTGTTTGATAGTTAGAAATTAAATAGAGAGCTTGTTCTATTTAACGACGAACTAAGGAAAGATTGGGGTAACAGAGCTTGTTGTTATCTACGGTTGTTAACTTTGATAGCTAATTAATGTTGATAGATATGAAATTGATTCTTAATGATGTCTAGTGGTGGAGAATGAAACCTTAACCATATTTTTCATATTTGATTCTTCTTAATTACTTGTTTTCTCATTCTTATTGTTAACTTTAGTTTAAATTTGATTTCAAAATCCCCTCTACTTTTGTTTACTTGTTTTTAAGTGATAAACTATTAACTTATAAACTAAAACCCAATCCCTGAGGACTCGACCCTTGCTAATCACTATACTTTACAATGGATTCTTTTTAAGTGCAAGGTTAAATAAGATACACTCTTTTGAATGCATCATTGTCGCCGCCACTCTAAGCTAGCCAAGAAACCCTGCAAGTCGGCGCCTCACTCTCCCTAAGAGTGAATCGACCGAACAGTAGAGGAAAGGAGAATTCGATTCTTCTTGTTACTTTTTGGCTAACCAACGTGGAGGAGGAAGGTTTCTCACAACCTAGACCACTAGCATCGTCTTGGCAAAACATAATCTCAACCTTGTAAAGGTTTTCGAGTCACCTATGTGGATTACTGTTTGAGGCCGGACAATTGGATGGCTTTGGTTTGCAACAAGCGAGCTTTGTGTACAAGAACAAGAACATCAAGAATCTGTCTTGATGTTTCGGCAATCTCCATTACAAAGGTATGAGATTTTGATTGTTATATGTTCTTGATAGGATGATCGTTTTAATTCATAGGCAGATCCATAGAGGGATTCAATTTCTCTTTGTTTTATATTATTCCGCTGCGTTGTATGTTTAACTTGTTGATTAAATTATACATTATCTCTGTTTGAGCATGAGCCGAATCCTAACAATAGAAGCTGTCCAAAATTGAAACAAAGCAGAAAACGTTTTTCTTGAAGGAACTTTGCTAGACCGACACATAACTCAATTTAATTGAATATTACCAAAAATTAAACATGTAAATCACAAGAAAACTTACAAGCAAGGCTCTGATACCACTATTGGGATTCGACCTCATGCTCAAACAATAATCGAATTAAAGAAAAATATGAACGCAGCGGAAAAATAAACAAAGAGATAGTCAAATCTTACAAGATCGTGCTTGTAAAATTTTAATGCGATATTGTAATTATAAAGCATACATATGATTAAGATGATACCTTAACTCAAAGATCTAATAATCTTGAGTTTCCAAATAGCCCATTCAATCTTGAACACCAAGCAGTCAATCCGAGACTTCAAGCCACACAAGTGTCTGGCCTCTAACAGTAATCCACACAAGATGATCAAAAGAATCTTTATAAGGTAGGAATGGAATCCTACCGAAAACCATGCTAGTGGTTTAGGTTTCAAAAACCTCTCCCCATCTAAACATCCATGGCCAAATGCTTTATAAGCATCAAGAAGAAGAAAAAATTTTTCTTATCCTCCGGATTTGGTGCGCCAATACAAGGATTATTTTGATCTTCTTTCTTCTTCACTTTATGCCTTTGCTCTCTTGAAAGAAAACGTTTTTCTCTCTAGCAATCCGTGAAGAGGCTAGGAGGAAGAAAGAAATCAAGAAGAATACACCAGAAAGCCAAGCATACAATATTCGGCTAGCCCCCTTAGAGAGATCGGCTACATCATGTTTCTTTATATAGGGGGCGGCAAGACTCCAGGGTTTGACTAAGGGCTATAACATAACTCTTATGTATTTGCTCTTAAGTCTTTCCACTTAATTAAACTATTTAATTAAGTCCCTATTGATTGAATTCTCAATTTAATCAATTAGGTTCTTTCCATTTTAATCTCTTAATTCACCTTTCTATGTGTGACCCATTAGGCTTCCAATATGTTGGCAATAAATATAAATTAATCTAATTAATTTACATTCATAGATCATGAGCGGACTCTAGCAAGCCATCATAACCACCCAAATACTAGAGAATCAAGTTAGTCTCGACATAACCTTTCGTGTTCAATCTATCAGTGTAATTCGGTCTTTTCACCAAATATCTCGGAAAGACCATAAGCATGATGCAGTGTCTACTCATGTTCAATCCATATTAGTTCTTGCAGCTATTGGTTAACTTTGTGAACTTAGAGAGACTATTTCTCCTAAATTCATCATACTCTAGCCAGAGATTCCATCAAGTTAACTTAAGCCAAGAACAGATGAGATATGTCTCCGATGTCACTTAGAGTGGTGAATCCTCTCTGGATCACTCATCCATCTTCGTATGGTTCATGTCATACCCAAAACCACTCTACCATAAGCATCACTCTTGTTTGGGACCCGTTTGTGATGGAATCAAAGTATGACACTCCCCATACAAGATGACCTGGTATCACAAGTCAAAGGACTACTTACACGACTGACACGTGAGAACGTTTCCATAGACACTTGAGTGACAATAGCAAATGAAGTTCTCACAGCGAGCCATGTTCAGTGAACTTGTTCTACCAACAAGCACCCATATGTTATCCCCAAGTATCCCATACTTTAACCTATGAGATCAGTTGCATGCACCATGTACATGGAGGCTTAACACATGCCAGTCTTTGAGCATTGTCAATGCCCTGTCTTGACAATACAATGACCACGAACTGTTTAGAAACACGGCTTTGATGCATAAGAATCCTCATAATTGTAACTCCTTACAATTCTTTTGCAAGGCCATTGTTTTTCATTTGCTTCATCCAATTAGTACTTCAATAACTCTTTATCATCGTACTAACATGAAGGAAAACCTTATATCACTAACGAATAGTGATGGGTTTGCATATTAACTATATATTTCATGTCCAATCTAATTGGCTCTAGGGCATATACCAACACCTTATACATATTATTAAATATTCACAATAAGCCCACAACACTTAATGAATATTTAATCTGGCCCAATCTTATTTTAATTCCATTAATCACCTTTTGTGTGTGACCCATTAGGCCCCTAACATGTTGGAAATAAATATAAATTAAATTCATTTAATAATTTCCTATTTATATTTAAAGATCATGAGCGGCATCTAGCAATGCATCATGACCATCCAAATGTCGAGAGAGTCAACAAGGTTCGAAAGCCTATCTCGGGATAGGAAAGAGCATGGTTCAGTGTCTACTCTTTATCCTATTCCATATTAGATCTACAGCTTTAATATTAACTCCTTAAGTATTGCCTTGGCCAAGGACTTCCATAAGTTAATATAAGCTAGATACATGTGAGATATGTCCCCTCATATCACTTGGGGTGATGAATCCTCTCTGGACCACTCATTCATCTTCATATGCTTCATGTCATACCCAATAACACCCTACCATAAGCATCTCTCATTGGGACCCGTTCGTGATAAATCTAAGTATGAAAATTCACATGCAAGATGACCTGGTGTCACAAGTCAAAGGATTACTTACACTATTGACACATGAGAGTATTTTCCATAGATACTTGAGTGAGATACCAAATGGAACTCTCATAGCGGGTCATGTTTAGTGAACTTGTTCAACTAACAAGCACCCATATGTTATCGCCAAGTATCTTTATACTTTCAACCTATGAGATCGGTTGCATGCATCATGTGCGTGAAGGCTTAACATATGCCAATTTTTGAGCATTATCAATGCCCTGTCTTGACAATACAATGACCAGGAACAGTTTTAGAAACACGGCTTTGATGCATAAGGATTATCATAATTGTAACACCTTACAATTCCTTTGCAAAGCCATTGTGTTTCATGGGCTTTATCTTCACAAGTTATTTATAACAATTATAACAAAACTTATAGATAAAGAAATACCTCAATTATAATTAATAAACTATAATGTGCAATACATGAAAATATTGTCTTACAAGCCCAACTAGATTGGCTTGCGGGGCTTACACCAACAAAGACATCTCATCTTCCATCTCAAGTGTTGGATTTCGACTTATGAAATCCGAGAACATAGAGGAAGAGTTCAAGTCACTTACGTGTCTTCCTATGCAATGCTCACTTGTTGTGGATATGAGTAATGAACTCAACTGAATAGCTAGGGCACTCTTTTAATCAACCGGTTAAGGTAACTACAAGAAATCGTTCCACAACCTATCTTGCTCGTCCAAACTAGAATGCTTTATGCCTTGCTTCTTGATAATCTAAGCAATCAAGAACCCCTCTCTCACTAGCAATTGAATTTAGCAATCTACCTCCCAATTTGTGTCTTACACAAATGATCTGATCATTAACTCTCTTGTGTGTATGTCTTGGCCGAATCCCTCTCCTATTTATAGCTCTCATGGGTTGCTTCTAAAAGGGTCAAAGGATACAACACTTTCATGGTCAGCACCCTTCATTTGGACACAATGGTTTGGTCAACAGAACCATTCCCTTTCAAATGAACATAACCACTGGGCTAATAGGAGGGAACCTCTCAACCAGAAACAACATGATGTTTCGGTCACATGTGGCAGCCACATAATGAATGATGACACATGTCACAATCCCATTGGTGACACTTGCACATGATGGTGCTGATGTGTCACACCTATGTGCCACGTCCTCTAGCCCACCTAGCTACCACTAGCTAGTGCCACTCCACCTCATAGAGTGTCACTCACCTAGCTACCCTTCAGCTACATATAGCTGAGTGAGCTGGTGTCCAGCTCCTTGAGCTGAGCTAGCTGGTGTCTAGCTACCTTGAGCTGAGTAAGCTTTCACTTTGAGCTCCTTATGAGCTTCCATAAGCTTATCTCATCTCCTTGCTAGTTTACCATCATAATATATCATTCATATTAAGTTAATCTTGTGCGTACCTGTTGTATTTGTTCACTTATGTCCAAATACTTCCAACAGCTCCCACTCGCACTATATAAACTTGAGCTATCATATACACACATATTCAGACCAAAGACATAATCAAAGCAAAGCATTCATTCATTGGAATAACATATGCAAGTAGGTCGCGTGACCTAGGCATGCAATTGAATTTATCTCACTATGCAACTGTTAAGTTATACATAAGAGATCTTACTCAATCCATAAAACTCATCCATGACTTATCATAGATGTCAAGTCGAAACAACTCTTAAGTTATTCATGTTAATGATCCATCTATCATTAATCATGCCTCATGTGCTCTAAGACTTGTCAATACATAGTTTGGCTACTTTCAATCCCTTTCATGTGACTTGAAAACTCATTTCAAACTCATGAAATGTACCAAACACCAAGTGCACTTGTTTTTCAAGACATTCTTAAACTTGAACTCATTTATATTACACAAAGTAATATGCGCGCGTCTTTCAAGTATAAATGCCATATGTATCTTAACAATGTCTTTCCTTTTGCACTAACTATCTAACAATTTGAAAAACTATGCATTTACCCAATAAGGTTCCAACAGACCGAATTTACCATAGTCATAGGAGATCCCATCAAAATAAACACAATGCTTTCAAATTATCAAATATTAGTCAACAGTCACTAAGAGCATACAAACTGATCAAAACTTATTCAATCAAAGAAACTCACACCACAAGGAGACAGGGATCACTCCTTGTTTTCTTTTTGGTCATCTTATACACACATGATATACGCATGTGCTACGGTATTATCTCCACTTAAATGATTTACTTCACAACATGCATTTGTCAACTCCCACTTAAATCATTTAATCGTGGACATCCCCTCAATGGACTCCCACTTGAATAAACAAGTCTATATAATTCCTATATGGAATTATCAGCCATTAGAAGTATATGCCAATCCAATAATACTCAAATATCGTACAGGTCTTAATTAATCAAACACATTGATTAACCAGAATATTCACGTCTTGAACATTCACACCTAGCTACATAGGTTTAATTCATACAAATTCGGTAAATCACATATTACCTTATCTTGATTCTCTTAATCAAGGCGACCAATATGCTCAAGTTGTCATATGTTTGGAAGATGTGACTAACTATACTCTCATTTCAAGACAACAATTGTCCATTCCTTTAAACAACAAATGTTTAAACTTATTGTCTTGAACAGTCTCATCTCTATTCTTACACAGAATAGAGGCAGATTGTTCATGTGAGCGAACCAACCCTCTACCTATGTTTGACATATAATTTTCATTCGTTGTGAAACATATAGAATATGCATAGAATTGTATTAAACTCATAAAACACAATTCGTTCATTCAATCATAATAAGGTACAATTACATGACATTAAGAAGTTCATCCAAATGTATTATAATCTACGGAGACCCATTGCCCTAACATGTTTGGCAAACAAGATTGGTGGTAGTGGTTTAGTTAAAGGATCCGCCACCATCTCATCCGTAGAAATATATTCCATTTGAACTTCTTTCCCTTCAATTGCATCTCTCATAAAGTTATAATTTATCCCTATATGCTTGGTCTTTCCATGATATTTCAGATCCTTAATATAAGCCAAAACAGCCATGCTATCACAAAAGATAGTGGTTGGCTTATCATTAGGTGCTACAACACCTAACTGACCAAGGAAACGACCAAGCCACAAGGCTTCTTGCACAATAACAAATCTGGCAACAAATCCGTGCAAGTCTACTTCTCACTATTAAGCAGAGAAATATAACCTGATGTAGACCTGTATTCATCTCTATCACTACCCCAATCAGCATCTGTGTATCCTTGCAACCTCATGTTACCCTTTTGGTAACACAACCAATAGTCTTTCGTACCCTTAAGGTAACGAAATATTCTTTTGATACACTTCCAATGCTGTTGACTAGGATTAGATGAATACGCTAACAAACCAACAGCTTGATATGTCCGCCTAGTACATAACATGGCATACATTAGACTTCCTATGGCATTTAGATATGGAACTCTTTTCATTTCTTCCTTTCCTTCAAGAGTTTGTGGACATATTGCTTCACCAATTTTACAATTGTGAGCAATAGGGGTATTCATAGGCTTTGAGTTGTGCATGTTGAAGCATTCAAGAATCTTATTCATATAAGGTTCTTGAGACAATGCTAACAACCTTTTGGACCTATCTCTTAGAATCTTAACTCCAATAATGTAAGCCACTTCTCCCATATCCTTTATATCAAAGGTGGAAGACAACCATCTCTTAATGGTTTGCACAAAACTCAAATCATTACTAGCTAACAGTATGTCATCAACATATAATGACATAATTATAAACTTGTTCTTGGAATTTAAGACATAAACACAATGGTCTTCATCCATCATCTTGAAACCAAAGTTCAAGACTAATCTATGAAACTTCAAATACCATTGTCTTGAAGCTTTTTAAGACCATATATCAACTTCTTTAGTCGACATACCTTGTGTTCTTTACCTTCTACTATGAAACCTTCTGGTTGTTTCATGTAGATCTCTTCACTCAAATCACCATTGAGGAAGGCAATCTTAACATCCATTTGATGTAATTCCAAGTCAATATTAGCAACAATAGCTAGTATCAACCTGATAGAGTTGAATCTCACAACAGGTGAGATGTTTTTATAATCAATACCTTCTACTTGTGTATACCTCTTGGCAACCAAACGTGCCTTGTACCTTTCAATGGTACCATCCACTTTCCTCTTGATCTTGAGAACCCATTTGTTCCCAATGGCCTTTCTATCTTTAGGAAGATCAACTAAGTCCCATACTTTATTCACATGCATAGATTCCAATTCATTCTCCATTGCAACTATCCATTTATCATAATCTGGACTTTCGAGAGCTTCTTTCAAACTTTGAGGTTCATTATCCATAGATGACAGCAAATAAGCCTAACTTTCATCCAAAATCCATGATGTGAACTCGTGGGGTTGAACCCTTTGAACCCACTAACAATTTAGGATACCTAACCTAGAAAAGCCAAGATTTAGGCAATGAAAACTTAAACCCAGTGAAATCCTGTTTCAAAGAACCTAGATAAGCTAAGCTAGCTAGACCCCAAGAACGCTTGTTTCAAGAACCTAAGTTTGAAGGTGTTGAACACCACAAAGAAGAATTCTTTGATAAGTTCTAAGTTCTTTCAAGAACTAAAAGAGAAAATCTCACTGAATAAAATCAAACTTAATTGATCAAAAGATAATTAATTGTAGAAGGCTACACAAGGTATTTATAGCCTCCCAACATAACCTAAACCTAATACTAGTTACATTGGAATTTGACCAAGCACTACTACTCCCCTTGGAAGTCCTAAAGTTGGCCAGGCCTAATAAACTTAATAAAGAATGCTTAGTTATGGGTTGAACATGCTCCAGCCCAAACCTAAATGATTAAAAGATGTCCAACTAGTTTAATGAAGGTAGACCCTACTAGCCTATTAGACATGTTACATAATATAGGCCCAAATCTCTAAGTAATTAAAAGACTAATTTATAGACTTAAAATAAACCCAATCTCCCTTGCCACATCATTAAATGAATTGGTCTCAACGAGTGCCATGGCCCACTTCTAATCTTCCAATGCCGCCACTTGCAAGCCCTCTAATGCCGCCACCTTGTGTTCTTGAATCACATGGACTAAACTTGGATGCAAGCCATCTTGCATGTTGAAGCCTTTCTTGAATAACTTGCGACATGGCCCAAGTGAATTCCACCCATTCTTGCCATGTTTCCTAGATCTTCTTGGATCTTGGCCCATATAGAAATTGCCATGGGATTGGGCCATCTTGGATCCTATCACTAAGTTTGATAGTGTTTGAACGCCAGAAAGAAGAATTCTTTGATAAGTTCCTAAGTTCTTTCAAGAACTCAAAGAGTAAATACTCACTTGAATAAAATTCAATTCACTAGATTCATAGATAATGATATAGGCAGCTAGAACAATGTATTTATAGCCACCCTACCAGACCCTAATCGACTACCCTATTGTATTCTAACCAAATGCAAGTCCTTGTCAGCCAAGGACTCCTAACCTAAGTGCAAGACCTAATAATCAGCCAAGCATACTCCCAATCCCATTACAAGTATAAATTCGGCTAGTTGTAATCTAAATAAGAAAGACTACTTAAATTATGGGCTGAACATGCAAAAGCCCAAACCTAATAAATTAAAAAGGATGTCCAACAAGTTTAATGAAGGTAGACCCCACTTAGCCTATTAGACATATTACATAAGTCAGGCCCAAAAACCTAAGTAATTACAAGACCCAAATAAAGCTTCTAATTAGGTGCCACATCATTAATGAATTGGTCCTCATTTCATGTTAAATAATGGATTAAAAACAGGCCCACTTCTTCTCTAATAATGCCGCCCCCTTGCATTCCTCTAAGGCCCATCATGTGAAGCTTGGATCACATGGACCAAGTCTTGATCTTCCTCATTCAAGCAGCCCAACTTGAATGGCTTGACATTGCTTAAAAGACTTGTAGATTCTGCCCAAGTCCTTTGCACCAATCCTTGTATAGCTTCCTTGAGCTTCTTATATCTTGACCTTGTAATAGGCCCAATTGGAACATGCAATGGATCTTGAAGTCCAAGTCCACCTTGGTGCTCATCATTCCTCCTTTCCTCAAAAGGATTCGACCTCGAATCATCAGCTACATCAAAATGGGAAAGATCAGAAATGTTAAAATAAGAAGAAACATTATATTCACCTGGAAGGTCCACTTTATAAGCATTGTCATTAATTTTCTCAAGGATTTGGAAAAGCCCATCTCCTCGAGGATGAAACTTGGTTCTCTTATGGGCTGGAAATCTCTCCTTGCGCATATGAACCCAAACCAATCACCTAGTTCGAAGTAACTCGCCCCCTTCCTTTGTTTGCTTGTGAACAAATTTTTCATTCTTTTTCTTGATTTGAAGACGTACTTTCTCATGAAGGGTCTTCACCAATTCAGCTTTCTTACTTCCATTTAAACTACTCCTTTCATCAATAGGTAAAGGCATTAAATCTAAAGGAGTTAGTGGATTAAAACCATAAACAATCTCAAATGGAGAATAAGAAGTAGTAGAATGCATTGTCCTATTATATGCAAACTCTATGAATGGCAAAAAATCCTCTCAAGTTTTCAAGTTCTTTTGTATAACAGTGCGTAAGAGTCGAGTTAAAGTTCTATTAACTACTTCAGTTTGCCCATCAATTTGTGGATGACAAGTAGTAGAAAACAAAACTTTAGTACCTAATTTCCCCCACAAAACCTGTCAAAAGTAACTAAGGAACTTAACATCTCTATCAGACACAATGCTTCTAGGAACATCATGTAGGTGCACTATCTCCCTAAAGAACAATTCAACAATGTTTGTTGCATCATCAGTTTTATGGCATGGAATAAAATGTGCCATTTTGCTAAATCTATCCACTACCACAAAAATTGAATCTCTACCCCTTTTTGTCCTAGGCAACAACAATACAAAGTCCATAGATATGTCTACCCATGGTTCACTAGGAAAACGGGTAAGGGTGTATACAACCCATGAGGCAAAACCTTAGATTTGGCTGTAGACACCTAATTTTGTCCGGACCACTAAACAGGTATGTTTTCTTCCTAAATTGATGTTTCTGAGTGTAAAAAGACTTTTTTCATCCTGCAGGTGGCACTCCGAGACTTAGCTTAAGGGGGCGAGCATAAAAAGTCAAACTTGAAAAAAGTCAACCCGAAAAAAGTCAACCTCGAAAAAGTCAACCCCAGAAAGTCAACTACTGAAAAAATCAACCCACTTTCAAAATCAAGATTTTAAGCTCAATTGAAAAATGGCAAAAGAATTTTGATAATCCGAGGTCTACATCAAAAGATATGGAGTTCGGAAGTTCGGATTTGGAGATTCAGTAGAAAAAAAAAACCCTAATCCGAGAAATTTGGGGAAAAATGCTTAAACGATCAAATTGGTAGAAATTGAAGGTTCCAAATGAAAGATAAGCAATGACTACGGGTAATGGAGAAGCCACTTGCAAGAAAAACCGAAAGAAAAGTCAATCCGGGAGAAAAACAAGAATTATGGTTTTTAGTGGATTTCGGTGAAATCGGGAAGAATCACAGAAATGGCCCGACTTGGTAAGACCAAAGCCCCAATGGATGAGGAATGTTTAAAAAAGGATAGCCCAAGGCTCAGTTTGAAGAAAATCTGAAAATCGAACTTGTTTTGAGCAAAACCGGGTTTCAGAGGCAAAAGAGTAAAATTGGAAAATTAGGGAAAAATAGCAAATGGACTCCGAAAATTCTAAAAATTTGCAAATCTCATTTTTAAATCATTTGATAGAGATTGGAAAAATAAAATCTTGATTCAGAGTTCGTTTGCAAAATGGCCAAATCCCAGGCTTTTTATGCAGAAAGGAAAATCTCGAAAAAATAGCAAATGACCTCCAAATCTTCTGAAATTTTGCAAATCTCATTTTTAAATTATTTTGAAGAGATTGGTGAAAGAAAATCTTGATTCGGAGTTCGTTTGCAAAATGGCCAAATCCCGGGCCTCCACTACAATAATTCAAGAAGATAAATCCCGAAAAAATAGCAAATGGACTCCAAAAATTTTGAAATTTTACAAATCTAATTTTTAAATTATTTGGAAGATATTGGCGAAATAAAATCTTGATTCGGAGTTCGTTTGCAAAATGGCCAAATCACGGGCCTCCTATGAAGTAATTCAAGCCGATAAATCCCGAAAAATACCAAATGAGCTCCAAAAATTATGAAAACTTCCAGATCACACTTTTAAATTATTTGGAAGAGATTGGTGAAGAAAAATCTTGATTTGGAGCTCGTTTAAAAAATGGTAAAATGTGGGGTAGCAAACGGACTCGGATAATTTTGAAAAATTCCAAAACTCAATGTTTTATTATTTTGTAAGTATTAAAAAAGGAAAAAATGAATTTGGAGTCCGTTTGATATTTATTTGCATCCGGGGGGCAAAATGGTCATTTCACCCAAGCAATCGAAAAGGGCTACTTTGGGCCTTTCAAAAAATCAGAGTTGGGCTGGAAAAGAGAAGTGCTGGCCTGTCAAGGCCCAAAGAAAAGTGGAAGCATCTGATTTTTCAATCAAATGGCCAAGAATTAAGAGTTAGTTAGAGATTCTCTTTGATCAAGCCATGGTGATTAAGCCACATAGGCCAAGAGAGATGTCAACATTATTCTTGAACAGTTGTAATTTGGGATATCTGATATGCTAATCTAAAGGTGGTAATTTCATTATTTTTTCACCTTGAATTATTAGCCATTTGATGGAAAATTGGTTACAAATAAATGACAACATCCTTGCATGTTTTAAGGGGGCATTCGGCCAGCACTCAAGGGGGGTTCAGATTTTTCATTTTTACATTTTATTTTGCTGAGTTATCTTGGGTTTTTACTTGGTTTTTCTCTCTTTGGTTGAAAGCAAAAGGAAAAAGTTTAGAAAATAAAGGAAAGTTTGAAGAGATAAAGCTTGAAATATAGCTTCTTGAGGTTGCTCTTGAGCACCAACTCTTGCACTTTCTTGATTTTCCATTCATGTTTTTGCTATTTTGATTACTATTTGGTGAGTTTCCATTTTAAATAAATGTTTTTTTATTGTTCTTCTTAAGTTCTCCCTTCATCTCTTTCTTAAATATATTTTTTTTACAATATTCTCACCATGTCCGAATGGCCTACAGTTTTTGTTTAAGTTGCTGTTTTGGTTTATTTTATCATGTTATTGATGTTATTTTCTTTGATCTTGATGTTTTAAATTTTATTTTACTTCATATACTTGAGTTATATTTTAATTTGGTTGCTTTGTTTGTTGCCATTTATGATTTAAATATCATGTTTTTGCATTTTTAATTTTCTGTTTTCATGATGTTTAAATTTGAGCATGTTTTAGATTTAGTATATCAAGTGTTTGGGAAAATGCTTGTGTGGTTTTTTCATGATTTGAGTTTTATATTTTAGTTGAGCATGTTAGTATATCAAGTGTTTGTGAAAATGCCATGCTTGTTGGAGCTTGAGGCCATTCGGCTACTCCATGTGTTTTGCATTGTGTGTTGCATTTTTGCTATGTTAGTTGGTAGGTTTTTGCATTTGAATGACATTTGATTTAGTTTTGCATGCTAGTATACCAAGTGTTTGTGAAAATGCCATGTTTGCTACTTATATAGGCCATTCGGCCACTCCTTGAATTTTTGCATTATATGTACATTCTTGCCATGTTAATTGATAGGTTGGCATTTGCATGATATTTGGTTGAGTTTTTGGTTTAAGCATGCTTTGTGTTTGTGAAAATGCCATGCATATTTTAGTTATTAAGTTAGGTTTATTTGCCATGCATGCTCATGTATTTTAGGTCTAGGTTGCATTAAATGCCATGCAAGTTCATTTAGGTCTAAATCACTATATGAATGTCATGCATTTTTTCATGACATTTAGGTTTAAACTCATTCATTTCATGCACTATGTTTGCTGTAATTTTTTCATGCATTTCATGTTCATGCCACTTGAATAATGACTTAGGCCAATTAATGGTTCAAAGTCATGCTCTCTTGAGCACACTTGTGGAAAATTAAAGTTTGTCAAATTGATTATTCTACCTTTGTGATTTTTTTTTACTTAACCAATTTTTATCTAACTTTCAAAAAGTCCGAGCTACTGTTTCTGAGTCATTTTATGAGTTTCAAATATTTTTACTTTGATTTTTAAATGATTTTATCAAAGGCAAAAAAATGTGTTTTGACAAAACGGTTTTTTTCACCCAGTACTCGTACATTTCCGATTTTTCTGGGAATTCATATTTAATCATAAAATTAAGCCGATTTTTTCCCGTGTATTTTTACATGTCCTGAGTCTCCAGTATTTTTTTCAGAATTTTTTGAATTTTAAAAGTAGGGTAAAAAATCGTGGCTTAAAACTGGACAGTGGAGTCATAATTGAATTTAAAGAAAAATCATTTTTCTGTTTTGGTTAAGTTATTAGAGTAGGCTGATTAGGAGGGTCAGCTACTGACTTAGGATAGTTTCTAAGCCTTTTTAAACTCTAAAAATGGTTTTTCAAGTCTCGGGTTAAGGGTAGTCAAGTCCGGATTTTTAAACTTAGGAAATTAGAGCCATTTAAAAAATATTTAACCCAGTTTTTACTTTTAATTCAAGCTTTTCAAAGTTGTTTTCAAACAATCACAAAGTATTTCGGTTTTAGAATATTTAATTTGACATATTTTTCTAAGGTAGCCGGATATCTTTTTAGATATACAGATTTCCTTAATTAAAGGAAAAAATACATTTCATGCATTGCATTTTCCATATTCATGCATTTTATATAATATGTGATTTTTGCTATGATAATTCCTATGGTATTGTTATTATTTTGATTTATATTTTTTTTATGTTATATGATTTATTATATGGTTTTGAATATTTCATGATATCCTATGCTTTTATTTAGTTATTTTTATTTAGCATATACTATGTTCATGCATTATTATTTTTATTTTCATGCATATTATATGATAGCATTATTCTATATTTCATGTCATTTAAATTATTTCATTTCATATAGAATATATTATGTTACTTAGGTCATTTCATTTCATGTAGAATATATTATGTTACCTAGGTTATTTCATTTCATATAGAATATATTATGTTACTTAGGTCATTTCGTTTCATTTAGAATATATCATGTGACTTAGATATTTCATTTCATTTAGGATATATTATGTCATTTAGGACATTTCATTTCATATAGAATATATTATGTTACTTAGGTCATTTCATTTCATTTAGAATATATCATGTGACTTAGGATATTTCATTTCATTTAGGATATATTATGTCATTTAGGACATTTCATTTCATTTAGAATATATTATGTTACTTAGGTCATTTCATTTAGAATATTTCATTTCATATCATGTGACTTAGGATATTTGATTTCATTTAGAATATATTATGTCATTTAGGATATTTTATTTCACTTAGGATATATCATATAACTTAGAATATCTCATTTCATTTAGAATATACTAAGACATTTATATTATATCATATCATTTAGGATTGCATTATATTATTTAGATTTTGCTATGTAATTTTATTTATGTCATGCATATACATATTCATTTCTTTTAAATATTTTCAAAAAAGGATAATGATTTTCAATAAAATAAAGATATTCTCGAGTTAAAATAATTCATGAGTTCTCTGCCGGGTTTGCTGGGTAGGATATCATCAATTATTATTAATAACGAAATATCTTCTTTAAAAGGGGAATGATTCGGAAAGTTTTCCAAAACTAATAAAAATTTCTATATTTTGCCATGTTTGTTGGGGAATATAGGAAAATTTTGAATTTATAAATTTCGGATCATTTTCAATTTAAAATGGAATTATTTTTCTTTAAATTGGGAATCAACTTGAAATACTAAATTTAAAACCGATTTTTTACCACTTGAGTTAACATACGATTAATAAGGTACCGATTTATACGGGCGTTGTGGAGGTGCTAATCCTTCCCCGCACGTAACCGACTCCCGAACCCGCTTCTTTGATTTCTCTGGTTTAAAACGCAGACTTGAAATTGGTTTTTAAAATGTTTTAATTAATTTTTAAAATATTTTATAAAACCGGTTTTTAATAGGTGGCCGATCACACCTAGCTAAAAAAGATTGGTGGCGACTCCATGTCTTTTTCAAGTTCATTTTCAAAACCTTCATTTTTTCTAGAGGAATTAAGTTGACTTTTCCTCGATTTTTTTTTAATGTCACGCTTAACGAATAATAAAGTCTTGCGATGAGACTCGTTATTTTTTAGGTTGCGACAGCTTGGCGACTCCGCTGGGGACTATTAGAGAGTCAGGCCTAGAACTAGTCGTGTGTTATCAAAGTCTCGGTTTTGTTGGTTTTGTTGGTTTAATTGGTATTTAATTTTAATTTCCACATTTTTTAATAAGGAGAATTTTGAAAATAATAAAATGTTTTTAATATGCCCATACTCATGTGCATGCATTTTATTATTGTTGTCTAGTTATTTAAGGTTGTATATTATAATTGCTTGTTGGTTAATGCGTTACATTATTCTTGATTGCTTTTTTTTTTTTTTATAAATAGTTAGGGCATTTAGAATAAGGGGTGTAGAATAGGTGGTGAAAGGTTTGTTGTTCCTCCACACACACTACACGTGCATTTGCATATCACGAATCCTATACCCGGGTTCTGTCCTTTTAGGTGGGAGCAAAGTAACTAAGCCTTCGTGATTAACAATCCGCATGGGCTAGTGAAACACTTCCGGAGTACTAAATTACCTAAGCCTTCGTGATTAACAATCCGCATGGGCTAGGGAAATAGACTCTAACGAATTGAACCCGCTTTTATCGGGGTGCCTTACTAGCCTTCACCGGCGACAGTGAGGAACAATTCGGGGCCTTAGAACCGATTCACCTTCATATAGTGAACCTAGGCGAAGCCATGCCGGATTTTCGTTAAGATATACCGAAGATAGGAACACATTGAGGGACATTTCTAAACCTTTTGTTACCTATTTTACATTCTGAAGAAGTTTTGTAGATCGGGCAACGATGTACGTACATCGCTCGTAATAAATGTGTTAATCCGTCCCAAAGGCACTGTGATACCTATATAAGGAGATATTTGTCGGGGCAAAATATTCATTAATCCTTTGAAAAAAAATAAAAATCCTTTTTCAAGAATTTTTGCATTTTGTACATTTCATACATGTGTGAATAGAGTATGTACATTTTTGGTTGTGTTACTGATCTCATTCTTTGCAATAAACAGTTGGTAATCTCATTTGGTGATTTCATAAAATCGGTAGTGTTGCATGAACATTTGCACATTGTACCATAGTAGGATCCACTACCCCGAAATTCTTTTGAAAATAATGTGTGGTTTTCCATAGAAAAAACATGTTTCAAAAAATTGTAGATTAAATTTGGAGGCAAATCTTGCATAATGAGATTTTTGAATAATCAAGATTTAGGTCCCACCAATTTCGTGTAATTATTGGTTAATTTATTTGTATCATTTTGACATCATGTCACAGTCCTAACATGCATGGTTATTCATTGTAGAGTACATTTGTGATATACATGGTCATTCTTTGTACCTACCTTTGTATTAATTCATTTAGTCTTAGCATGTATCATTTTGACATCATGTCACAGTCCTAACATGCATGGTTATTCATTGTAGAATATATTTGTGATATATATCGTCATTCTTTGTACCTACCTTTGTATTAATTCATTTAGTCTTAGCATGTATCATTTTGACATCATAGCATGCATGGTCATTCATTGTAGAATACGTTTATGACATGCATAGTCATTATTTGTATATACTTGTGCATCAATTTATTCAATGCATCATATTAGCATTAGATTGCATCCATAGCATACATAGTCATCATGATTTCCCTGTATATGTTCATGCATTAATCATCAGTATATTCATGCACATTAGGAATAGAGCATGTACATTCATAATTGTATTCTTAATCTCATGACATTTTCATTTGCATGAAAGGGGTTCGAGATATGAGGAATGAATCGGAGGAACGATTGGGTGCTTTGGAATGCAACCAAGAGGAATGTAGACATGAAATCCGGGAAATAAAAGAACAACTCGCCAAATTGCTGAAAATGTTTGAGGATATGGGTAAGAGTAAAGGGGAACTTTCTCAGGGCTCTGCATCACCTTCGGATCAACCAAAACCATTAAGTCCTAAACATACAATCCTTGCTAGATCCTACACTTGTCAATGCCACAAAGGTTGCAATCCTGATGAAATTATGGACAAAATCGTGAAAATTATTAAACCTAAGAGCCTGATACCAAGGATAGAAACCTCGGATCCTGTACCATACCTGCAAACTGTTCTAGGTCCAAGCCAGTATCCCCACCCTACCATGGTCTAATCGTCCATTGGGATGACCACTACGGGATTCCTGAATCCCACTCCATCACCAACAACTGCCAGTTCATACTATTTTCCTCATCAATCACCTTATCCAGTATCTGGGATAGGAACTTCGAGCTATGTACAACCTCCAAAGGCCCCGTGTCCAAATCCATACCCTTACCATGCTATTCCGCCACATCTCCATGTAAACACTCTGGTTCGGACCTTAGCGCCACCACCAAGTGTCCCAACTCCTAGGCCATGTGTGACTAAGAAACAACCCCAGGATAAGACCCAAATGCATTTTGATCCCATTCCAATCAGCTACCGGGAGCTTCTCCCTATACTGATCCAAAATCAAATGGTTGCCTGTGTCCCATTGAAATCCCTGTTACCACCATATCCAAAGTGGTATAATCCAAATGCAAGATGTGATTATCACTGTGGAATTTTTGGCCATAGCATTGAAGACTGTATGGCCTTCAAAAAGAAAGTGCAAACTCTTATATATGCCAAGTGGTTAGATCCAATGACACTGATTGATAGAGGACTGGGAAAGCATCATTAGGATTGGGAGATTTACAGCATTGAGATGGAAAGACTTCGGTCTTATATGATGTAATAGGATTTCACTTATTCAGTAGCCGGCTCTTATAGCCTTAGGATGCTAGGAAAAATAAAGTGCTTGTAAAGACAGTTTTAACTACTGCTCAGATTTTGTAAACATGGTTTATACCATTGTGAACATTGATATGGGAATGAATTGACTATCCTTCAAATTTATGAGATGATTAAGTTCCTCCGATTCTTATTTCCTCCGTGATATCTTCCCCTTTTGCATTTTGCATCCGATCAATTATTGGTCATACCATACATTCATACATGTATCATGTTAGCATCAGGTTGCATTTATGCATTCATAATCAGCATGATTTTTCTGTATATATCCATGCATTAATTTGCTTATTACATACATCATGTTAGCAGTAGGTCGCATTCATGACACACATGGTTAGCATGATTTTCTTTGTATATACTCTGTATCAATCATTCATTGTTTGCATGTATCATAATTGACATCGTGTTGCATTCATAGTATATATGATCATTCATTGGGAAATACACTAAAATGTACATGATCAGTCATTGAAAATATCCATGTGTTGATTTGTTTATTCTTTGCTTGCAACACGTTGGCATCGTGATTGCATTTATTACATATATGGCCAGCATGTTTCCATTGTACATGTCCATACATCATATTGTTTAGGCTTCACATGCATCAAATGACAATCATGGCTCATTCATCATGACATACATTTGGGGGAAATAAAACAGAAGTTGGCTTGGCTTTAGGAGTCTTTGAAAGAATTTCCATTTCAAATCAGAGGTATAAGAAGTACTGAGTACCCTTTTAATACAGGCTACTGCTATGGAGAATGAACAAGTTGCCCAAATGGAAAGAATGGAAAAGGTACAGGGAGAATTGAGAGAACAGCTGGCAAAGTCTCAAGCAGAATCTAAGGATCAGATGACTAAATTGATGGAGCTGAAGTCCGCCGTAATCAAGGGAAAAGGATATACTGAAAACTTTGTCACCAGGAAAGGGTTAGAGGCACAAAAGGGTCAGAATGAGGTCGTAATATTGGATGCCCAGAACCCAGTTAACCCCGTTAATGTCTTAAATTTAGATGATCCATCTAAACAGGCAAAGTTGAAAATGGTTGCAGTAAATGAGGTTGAGTTGGCAGATTCCCAAGGGAAATATCAGTTGTTAGATGAAAGGCTCCAGGCAGTAGAAAGAACAGATGTATTTGGGAGTTTAGATACGAAAGAACGATGTTTGGTCCTCGATTTAGTCATTCCTCCTAAGTTCAAGATCCCTGACTTTGTGAAATATGATGGGACGATCGATCCGTCAGCCCACATCACTATGTTCTGCCGGAATATGACAAGTCATATAGATAATGATAAGCTTTTGATTCACTGCTTTCAGGATAGCCTCAGCGGGTCCGCAATTAGGTGGTATAGTCAGTTGAGCAAGGATCAGATTCGCTCTTGGAATGACCTGGCTAGGGTTTTTCTAAACCAGTACAAGCATATGACCGACATGGCGCCTGACCGTCTCACCTTGCAAAATATGAAGAAAAGAGCTACTGAGAGCTTCAAAGAATATGCGCAACGGTGGATGAGCCTGGCCGCCCAAGTACAACCGCCCTTAACTCAGAAGGAAAACACTGTCATGTTTTTTAATACACTATAGGCCCCGTACTACGTTCGACTTGTCGTCAACACCACGAAGAATTTCTCGAACATGGTAATTTCAGGGGAGATGATTGAGAATGCTATCAAGGATGGGGAAATGGAAGGAGAAAGAACATCCAATATCAAGAAAAATGGGCATCTGAAAAGAAAAATGAAGATACCTAATTCGTGGAAAGCTTTTCCCCACCTCTCCAATTCTCCTCGTATCATCCATTTTACTCTACCTTGAACAATATCTCTCAAGGTTTTTATCCATACCAACCTATAACTGCAACTACACCAGAATTTACATCTGTCTATCAATCGAACACCCTTGGGAATAATCGAAGGGGGCATAAAAAGCTAAAAAGAAATCAGGATGACCCGATTCCTGTGACATACAGTGAGCTATTACCTCCACTCATCCAGAATCACCTTGTGACACCCATGCAATTAGAGCCTCTGAAGCCCCCTTATCCGAGCTGGTATGATGCTAATGAGTGTTGTGGTTATCATTCTGGCAATCAAGGTCACTCAACAGAGAACTGCCCCGCTTTGAAGTACAAGGTCAGAGATCTCATCAAGGCTGGTGATAAGTGCTTAATTTCATACATTTTCCTATTTAATTTCTTTATACTTTGTGCTTTGATTCTTACTTCCTTGACATTTTACTAGGTTTTTATGCTTTGTAGGTATTTTGGAGGAGATGAAGTCAATACATGTCAATTAGGATGTTAAAGACCTTACAAAATCACAATCACAAGATGGAAAAAGAGTTGGGAGTCAAAAAGATCAAATTCTTGGTGCAAAGCAAGAAGACAGATTTGACCTCCGGAGCTTGTTGCTAAGAAAACATGATGTTAGACTCTTTATTCGAAGAAACGTCCTTCTTGACTTTTGAAGATCACTTGATTACCTTTCCAACGGCTGGTCATGGGCCTAAATAGGATAAGAAATGGTCATCCAAATCGGCATTGGAATATCTCCCTAAAAACCCTAGTGGCAGAAAAAAAAAAACCCTAGCCGTAAATGACAACTTTTTCTTAATACCCTAGTTGACATTTATGTTTATCCTTGCCAAAGAAGGATTAGTGGCTGTCAACTTGCATTAATTGCATTAATTGCAAGTATCTTTCCTTAAAGCTAATCCTAGTCAAAGTAGGAGAATTAAATCAGCCTAGACTTTTCTTCCTTACACTTACTTTGGCTACAAGAATATAATCTCTCTTCATTAAAGAGTGCTTTGACTAAAACTTTCCTACTTTATTCAAACTTTGCTGCCAAGGCTTATATCTTTCCTTAAAACACAAAAGTCAGCCACTTTTCCTTAACTTTAGCCACAAGTCAGCATTTATTGAAGGGAGAGAGCTGAAATTCACTTGTTTGATGCCCTAGCTATTGCCTATAAATAGAGACCAAGGGCGCATACGAAATTGACACTTCCCCAAGCATAAAATTCTGATTTCTTCTTTGTTTCATTGTTTTTGAGAGAGCAAGAGGCTGGATAATTAATATTCTTCTTCTTCTTCTTTCTTTCTTTTATTTTCATCTTAGATTCTCTTTAATTTTATGTTTATGTTTACAATGCCTATGCTAGGCTAAACTTTTATTTGGTTAAGGGTGATTTCAAAGCCCTAGACATGTTATGTAATTAATCAGAATCTATCTATCATTGTTTTCTATCAAAGTTGCTTATGTTCTTCCATAAAAATTGTTCATGGTGATGTTTTGATTTGTTTAGGTGGCCAACTAGATAAATCTTGATAATTGTCTAATGCTAGTTTAGGAGTCTTGATCCGTGTAATTGTCTTGATTTCCTATTCATAAGTAGCAATTTGTGATTAATGATTATGGTCAAGTTTTCAATAATTGCAAAGTGGAATATAACCTAAGTTGAACAATCCGAGCTTATGTGTTTGTTGCTTAGATCAACCTATCTTTCTCATCATAAAGCTGCCATTAAATTGAATTTAGAGAGCTTATTCTAGGTTGTTTGATGGTTAGAGATTAAATAGAGAGCTTGTTCTATTTAACGATGAACTAAGGAAAGATTGGGGTAACAGAGCTTGTTGTTATCTACGGTTGTTAACTTTGATAGCTAATTAATGCTGATAGATATGAAATTGATTCTTAATGATGCCTAGTGTTGGAGAATGAAACCTTAACCATATTTTTCATATTTGATTCTTCTTAATTACTTGTTTTCTCATTCTTATTGTTAACTTTAGTTTAAATCTGATTTCAAAATCCCCTTTACTTTTGTTTACTTGTTTTTAAGTTTTAAACTATTAACTTATAAACTAAAACCCAATCCCTGTGGACTCGACCCTTGCTAATCACTATACTCTACAATTGATTTTTTTTAGTGCAAGGTTAAATAAGATACACTCTTTTGGGTGCATCAAGTTTTTGGCGCCGTTGCCGGGGATTGCTTTCTTTAGTTTATTAGTTTTTTGGTTTATTCATATTTTCAGTTCTAATTATTTACTTTCTTATTATTATTTTTTTATTAGTGAATGTTCCAAGCTCCTGAAGAAGACTTAAGACTTAGGAGAATTCGGGAATTTATAACTTCTCACCAACAACCAATCGAGGAGTTGATCCAAAACATCCAAGAGGAGCAAGGAGAGATGGCAGCAGCTGACAACCGAACTCTCAAGGAGCTAGCCGCTCCGGGCTTGGATCAACAACCATTATGCATTGAATATGCTAATCTTGAGGTAGCTTTTGAATTAAAATCTGGTTTGATTCATCTTCTCCCAACTTTTCATGGTTTTGCAGGAGAGGATCCAAATAAGCACCTCAAGGAATTCCATGTAGTTTGCTCAAGCATGTGACCAACATGAGTCACAGAAGAGCAAGTTAAGTTGAGAGCCTTCCCATTCTCTCTAGCTGATTCAGCAAAGGAATGGCTCTACTATCTACCATCCGGGACCATCACTACATGGAATGATATGAAGAAAGCATTCTTAGAAAGGTATTTCCCAGCATCTAAGGCTGCCAACATTAGAAAAGAGATATGTGGGATTCGGCAATACAATGGAGAGTCCTTATATGAATATTGGGAGAGGTTCAAGAAACTCTGTGCATCATGTCCACACCATCAGATAAGTGAACAACTTCTCATCCAATACTTCTATGAAGGTCTCATGCCCATGGAGAGAAGTATGATAGATGCCGCTAGTGGGGGAGCTCTAGTTGATAAGACTCCCGGGGCTGCTAGAACTCTAATCTCCAACATGGCAGCCAATTCTCAACAATTCTCAATGAGACAAGATCCACCACCACAACCCAAGAGAGTTAATGAGGTAAGTATATCATCCCTTGAACAAAAATTTGATAAACTGACTTCTCTTGTTCAACAAATGGCTGTAGGTAATATACAGCAAATAAAGGCTTGTGGCATATGTTCAAACATGGGGCACCAAACTGATATGTGTCCAACACTTCAAGAGGACACCAATGAACATGTGAATGCAATGGGTGGATTGCAGAACCAATCAAGGAAATATGATCCCTACTCAAACACTCACAATCCAGGATGGAGGGATCATCCAAACTTCAATTATGGAGGGAACCAATCACAAACTATTCCTCCACCATTTGACAACAGGCCACCGGGTTTTCAGCAAAGAGTGCAACAACCATACCAAACCCGACAACAACTGCCACCCACCCAAAATTCAGGTACTTCTCTTGAAGATCTTGTTAAAGCTCTTTCTACTAATACAATTCAATTTCAACAGGAAACAAAGACAAGTATTCGAAATTTGGAGACTCAAATTGGGCAATTGGCAACAACCATGAGTCAAATGCAAGCAAGGGATTCTGGGAAATTACCTTCCCAAACCATAGTGAATCCAAGAGAGAATGCCAATGCTATAACTTTAAGAAGTGGGAAACAGCTAGAGACACCACAAAATGATAGTGCTTAAGGGGAAAACAACACCATGGCATCCTCTTCACATCCCAACGAGCCACTAAAAAAGGTAATTCCTAAACCATCCTTTCCTTCTTATATAACTCCTCCACCTTTTCCTAGCAGGTTAGCAAAGTCCAAGAAGGAGGAGCAAGAGAAGGAAATTTTGGAAACCTTCCGGAAAGTAGAGGTGAACATTTCTTTACTAGATGCTATCAAGCAAGTGCCAAGATATGCCAAGTTCCTAAAAGAGTTGTGCACATCTAAACGGAAGTTGAAATGGAATGAAAAGGTAAGTGTAAGGGAGAATGTGTCAGCTATTCTTCAAAAGAAACTCCCACCTAAATGCAAGGATCCAGGTATGTTTACCATTCCTTGTAAGATAGGCAACACCAGGTTTGAGCGTGCTATGCTAGATCTAGGGGCATCTATTAATGTCATGCCATATTCAATTTATGCTTCATTGAATCTAGGACCATTAGAGGAAACCGGTGTTATAATACAACTTGCTGACCGTTCTAACACTTACCCAAGAGGAGTTGTAGAAGACGTTCTTGTACAGGTTAATGAATTGGTTTTTCCCGCTGACTTTTATGTTATTGAGATGGAAGATGAGATGTCTTCTAATCCCACACCTATTCTATTAGGGAGACCATTCTTGAAAACAGCAAGAACAAAAATAGATGTACATGATGGCACTTTAACTATGGAATTTGATGGTGAAATAATTCGCTTTAACATTTTTGAGGCCATGAGATATCCTAGTGATGTGCATTCTGTTTTTAATATTGATATAATTGACTCACTAGTGCAGCAAGCTTATGAGCTAGATGGTGAAGAAAGTGTGTAAATAGTCCTTAGCAAACATCTCGGAGTGGGGAATGCTAAAGGGGAACTAGCCTTGAGTGACCATGTGGAAGGGGCACTAGAATCTTTACACTCGCTGCCATCTAATGATGCAAGGTTTGATGTTTCATTTATTGATTTGCCTTTATCTAATGAGAAACTTCTACCTTCCATTTTGCAGGCACCAACTTTAGAGTTGAAACCACTACCGAACCACTTGAAATATGTGTTCTTAGGTGAAAAGGACACACTACCGGTCATCATTGCCAAAGAGCTCACACCTTTGCAAGAAGAGCGAGTTATCCGGGTGCTTAGAGAGCATAAAACAGCAATTGGTTGGAAAATTGCCGATATCAAGGGAATAAGCCCATCTATGTGCATGCACCGGATTTTGTTAGAGGAGGCGTCCAAACCAACAAGAGAAGCACAAAGAAGATTGAACCCTCCTATGATGGAGGTTGTGAAAAAGGAGATACTGAAGCTCTTAGATGTTGGAGTGATCTATCCTATCTCGGATAGCAAATGGGTGAGCCCGGTCCAAGTGGTTCCAAAGAAATCAGGTGTAACGGTGGTAACAAATAATGAGAATGAACTTGTTCCTACTAGGATTCAAACAGGGTGGCGAGTTTGTATTGATTATCGAAAACTTAATTCCACAACTCGCAAAGACCACTTTCCTTTACCTTTTATTGATCAAATGCTTGAAAGGTTAGCTGGCCATTCTCATTATTGTTTTCTTGATGGTTTTTCAGGTTATAATCAGATTGCCATTGCTCTGGAGGACCAAGAGAAAACAACATTCACTTGTCCATTTGGTACTTTTGCATACCGGCGTATGCCATTTGGTCTTTGTAATGCACCAGCTACATTCCAAAGGTGTATGGTTAGCATATTTTCAGATTATGTAGAGAACATCATAGAAGTGTTTATGGATGATTTTAGTGTCTATGGTGATTCTTTTGATAGATGTCTAGAGAACCTTACACTTGTACTTGATAGATGCATGGAAACTAACCTTGTTTTGAATTGGGAAAAATGTCACTTTATGGTAGAACAAGGAATAGTTTTGGGCCATGTTATTTCTTCTAGAGGGATAGAGGTTGATAAATCTAAAATAGATATTATGTATTCTTTACCACCTCCCACAAATGTGAGAGAGGTTCGTTCTTTTCTTGGACATGCAGGTTTCTATAGGAGATTTATCAAAGACTTCTCAAAGATCACATTACCTCTTTGCAAGCTACTACAAAAAGATGTGGTTTTCCACTTTGATGACAAATGCAAAGAGGCTGATGCACCCAAAAGAGTGTATCTTATTTAACCTTGCACTAAAAAGATCAATTGTAAGTATAGTAGTTAGCAAGGGTCGAGTCCTCAGGGATTGGGTTTTAGTTTATAAGTTGATAGTTTAAAACTTAAATTCAAGAACAATAAAAGAAAAGGGGTTTTTGAAATCAGATTTAAACTAAAGTAAATAATAAGAATAAGATGCAAGGCGGTATAACCAGCCAATAAAAATATATATACTAAATTAGGCGGTATAACCAGCCAATAAAAATATATATACTAAATTAGGCGGTATAACCAGCCAATAAAAATAAAACAAAGTTAATATACAAATTAGGCGGTATAACCAGCCAATAAAAATAAATATACTTTTAAAAATAAGCAAACTAGAAAAGTAAGAAAACAAGTAAGTAAGAAGAATCAAGTATGAAAAATATGGTTAAGGTTTCATTCTCCACCACTAGACATCATTAAGAATCAATTTCAGATCTATCAATATCAACCAACTATCAAAGTTAACAACCGTAGATAACAACAAGCTCTGTTACCCCAATCTTTCCTTAGTTTGTCGTTAAATAGAACAAGCTCTCTATTTAATCTCTAACCATTAAACAACCTAGAATAAGCTCTCTAAATTCAATTTAATGGCAGCTTTATGATGAGAAAGATAGGTTGATCTAAGCAACAAACACATAAGCTCGGATTGTTCAACTTAGGTTATGTTCCACTTTGCAATTATTGAAAACTTGACCATAATCATTAATCACAAATTGCCACTTATGAATAGGAAATCAAGACAATTACACGGATCAAGACTCCTAAACTAGCAATAGATAATTATCAAGATCTATCTAGTTGTACACCTAAATAAATCTAGACAACATCATGAACAATTCTTGTAGAAGAACATAAGCAACTTTGATAGAAAATTAATGATAGATAGAATCTGAAAATCAATCACAAAACATGTCTAGGGCTTTGAAATCACCCTTAACCAAATAGAAGTTTAGCCTAGCATAGGCATTATAAACATAAAATTAAATAGAATCTAAGAAGAAAATAAAAGAAAGAAAGAAGAAGAAGAAGAATATTAATTATCCAACCTCTTGCTCTTTCTAAAGAAAAAGAAAACTAGAGAAAAGAAAGAAGAAGAAAACTTAGAGAATTTTATTACAATGGCTAATATCCTACCAATGTACAATATGATCCTCTACAATCATCCAAGGCCCTCTATTTATACACATTTTGGAGGCTAAATGACAAGAGACAAGCTTTACAAATTTCAAAGGTAGGTATAATAGGTGGGTGCATTTTTCTAACAATTTTCGTCATATTGTATGACCATTTTGATCAGCCAACTTGATGGTCGATTTTGTCAATATTGGAGGCCTGATCTGATCACATGGTCTTCTAGAAAAATGTTCCCCTATGAGTTACTGATTCATAGCCGTTGGAATCAGCTCATTTGCTGATGTGGTGAAGAAGATATGGGCAAAATACGAAAACAGGTCAGCACAGACGTCATTGCACATCAGCCAACTTGATGGTCGATTTCATCAATATTGGAGGCTTGATCTGATCACATGGTCTTCTAGACAAATGTTCCCCTATCAGTTAGTGATCCATACCCGTTGGAATCAGCTCATTTTCTGATGTGTATCGGACGATATGGTCAAAATGCGAAAACTGGTCAGGACAGACGTCATTGCACATCAGCCAACTGGATGGTTGATTTCGCTAGGGAAAACGACTCCGTTTCAAGAAGTGTAAAACATAAAAAAGATAGATATGCCTCTTAACTTGGCACGGTTAAAATTTCAGCCTCATTGCTTCAGTGAAACTCCAGATATAGCTGATATGGCAAAAGGTGTCGGAACTGGAACTGAACTGGATTTGCCCTTAATTCTAGTAATCTGAAATCACTCAAAGAAACTTGTGAAAAACCCCAAATTACATAAAAATATAAAAGATCATAAACACAATTAGACTAAACAATAATAACTCGTATTTGACACAAAACAATAATAAAACATAACTAAAAACTATATAATTATACGAGTTATCAGAGGCGTTTGAAACATTGAAGGGACTCTTGACATCAGCTCCTATCATGCAACCACCAGATTGGAATGTACCTTTTGAAATCATGTGTGATGCTAGTGACTATGCCTTTGGAGCTGTTTTGGGCCAACGGGTTGGCAAAGCCTCACATGCCATTTATTATGCCTCCCGAACTCTTAATGATGCTTAATTGAACTATTCCACTACTGAAAAAGAACTTTTGGCTGTTGTATTTGCTTTAGAAAAATTTCGATCTTATTTAATTGGTACTAAAGTAATTGTATATTCTGACCATGCAGCCCTTAGGTACTTACTCACTAAGAAGGAGGCCAAACCAAGATTGATTAGATGGATACTTCTCTTACAAGAGTTTGATTTGGAGATAAAAGATAAGAGAGGTAGTGACAACCTGGTTGCGGACCATCTTAGCCGTTTAGTTCATGAAGAGGATGCACTACCCTTGAATGAGAACTTTCCGGATGAGCAACTTCTTTTTATAAGTACAACAACTCCTTGGTATGCCGATATTGTTAATTACTTAGTTACCAAGAAGTTGCCACAAGAGTTGACACAAGCTCAAAGAAATAAGATCAAAAGTGATGCCAAATACTACATATGGGATGATCCTTACTTTTGGAAGCATTGCTCCGATCAGATTATAAGAAGGTGTGTACTCGAATCTGTATTTCAATCTATTCTCACCTTTTGTCACTCTTATGCATGTGGAGGACACTTTGGATCCAAAAGAACAGCCATGAAAGTTCTTGATTCTGGATTTTATTGGCCTACTATATTCAAAGATGCATACCTCTTTTGCAAGTCATGTGGTCGTTGCCAAAGAACAGGTAACTTAGGTGCTAGAAATCAAATGCCTCAAACTCCAATACTTATTGTTGAAATTTTTGATGTATGGGGCATGGATTTCATGGGACCTTTTCCTTCTTCTTTTGGTAATATTTATATTTTACTTGCCGTTGATTATGTTTCAAAGTGGGTGGAAGCAAAATCCACTAGGACTAATGACTCTACAGTTGTTTCAGATTTTGTCAAGACTAACATCTTTGCTAGGTTTGGAACGCCAAAGGCCATAATCAGCGATAGAGGTACTCACTTTTGCAATAGGACTATGGAAGCACTTTTGAGGAAGTATAACATCACACACAAGGTCTCCACCTCATATCATCCTCAAACTAGTGGGCAAGCTGAAGTGTCAAACCGAGAAGTTAAGTCCATCCTTGAAAAGACAGTTAATCCAAATAGGAAGGATTGGAGTTCACGACTTGATGATGCACTTTGGGCTTATAGGACAGCATATAAGACACCCATTGGTATGTCCCCTTATCGACTTGTTTATGGTAAGCCTTGTCATCTTCCGGTTGAGTTGGAACATAAATCATATTGGGCTATCAAAAAATGCAACATGGAGATGGATGAGACAGGTAAGCAAAGAAAACTTGACCTACAAGAATTAGAGGAGATAAGGAATGATGCCTATGAGAATTCTAGGATTTACAAGGACAAGACTAAGGCATTCCATGACAAGATGATATCAAGAAAGGACTTTGTTGTTGGACAAAAAGTTCTTCTCTTCCATTCACGCCTTAAGTTATTTCTAGGTAAGTTACGTTCTCGTTGGGTTGGACCTTTTGTTATTACTAATGTATTTACTCATGGTGCAGTTGAAATCCAAAGCCCAAAAAAAGATAAGGCATTCAAAGTGAATGGCCATAGATTGAAGCCTTACTATGAGAACTTTCCAATACAAGATGTGGAGGAGTTACCACTTTTTGAGCCGAATTATGTTGAATAATAATGGCATGGGTCTAAGTCAGGCTGAGGACAATAAACCAAGCGCTTCTTGGGAGGCAACCCAAAAGGATGGAGAGCATTTATTATATCAGATTTGCATTCCTTACTCTCCATCATTCTATCTTTTATTGTTTTTCTTTTGTTTTGTTTAGTAGTTCTTTTCTCTTACATATAATTCTTGCATTGGGGATAATAGAATTACATTGAGGACAATGTAAAAATTAAGTGTGGGGGGAAAATATAGGATTTTCTTTAGTGTGTTTTGTTTTTTTATTCTTTTTATGTTGTTTTTAGTGTGTTTTAGTTACTTTCAGTACTATGATGAGATATGAATTGCATAAGTCTAAAACAGATTTATTAGTGAGAAGATTTTCATGAGAATTGAGCTTGATATCAACTTTTTTATGAGCCAATGTTAATATGATATGTTGATTGAGAAAGAAGCATGTTTAGACTTAAATCTGACTTGTATAATCATCCTTGTGAGTTTTCGAGCCTATATGATTGATGCATTATACATATCAATCTAATTTCTTTCTTGAGTGCTCTTATGATTACAAGATTCTCTAGAACTTGCTTTAAACCTTGTTGAGTCTATATTGATGCATGTGACAACATGAATATGATAGAGGCATTAGGATTTTTAACCAGGGCCAAACAGCCATCCCTTATTGATGTTCCAAGAGAACATCCCCCTTAGTGAACCAATTTGAGCCTACAATGAATAAGCTATTTCTTTGGTAACCATAACTTGTCCCTAACCTAAATATACTTATTTATATCCTTACCCTTGTTCTAAAGATGAATTAGCATGTTTTGAGACATATTGCAAAGACAAGGAAGATCTATTCAAATTTTGGGTTAGAAACAAGAAATAAGTGTGGGGGAGGAGAAAGGCAAAAGTCAAGAGAAAAATAGAGGGAATATTGCCAAATACAGTCCCATGTGAAAAAAAAATTGAATAATCTCTTGAACTTCTAGTTAAAGAAAAGAAAAAGATGTTCGAAAGTTGTTTAGAATGAAGAAAAGGCCCAACATGAATATTCGGCCTACGTGATTATGTACTTGTGATAACTCGTATAATTATATAGTTTTTAGTTATGTTTTATTATTGTTTTGTGTCAAATACGAGTTATTATTGTTTAGTCTAATTGTGTTTATGATCTTTTATATTTTTATGTAATTTGGTGTTTTTCACAAGTTTCTTTGAGTGATTTCAGATTACTAGAATTATGGGCAAATCCAGTTCAGTTCCAGTTCCGACACCTTTTGCCATATCAGCTATATCTCGAGTTTCACTGAAGCAATAAGGCTGAAATTTTAACCATGCAAATTTAAGAGGCATATCTCTCTTTTTCATGTTTTACACTTCTTGAAACGGAGTCGTTTTCCCTAGCGAAATCGACCATCAAGTTGGCTGATGTGCAATGACGTCTGTGCTGACCTGTTTTCGTATTTTACCCATATCGTCTTATCCACATCAGCAAATGAGCTGATTCCAACGGATATGGATCCGTAACTGATAGGGGAACATTTTTCTAGAAGACCATGTGATCAGATCAGGCCTCCAAAATTGACAAAATCGACCATCAAGTTGGCTGATCAAAATTGTCATACAATATGACGAAAATTGTTAGAAAAATGCACCCACCTATTATACCTACCTTTGAAATTTGTAAAGCTTGTCTCTTGTCATTTAGCCCTCCAAAATGTGTATAAATAGAGGGCCTTGGATGATTGTAGAGGATCATATTGTACATTGGTAGGATATTAGCCATTGTAATAAAATTCTCTAAGTTTTCTTCTTCTTTCTTTTCTCTAGTTTTCTTTTTTCTTTATTTTCTTCTTCTTCTTTCTTTCTTTTATTTCCTTCTTAGATTCTCTTTAATTTTATGTTTATGTTTACAATGCCTATGCTAGGCTAAACTTCTATTTGGTTAAGGGTGATTTCAAAGCCCTAGACATGTTTTGTGATTGATTTTCAGATTCTATCTATCATTAATTTTCTATCAAAGTTGCTTATGTTCTTCTACAAGAATTGTTCATGATGTTGTCTTGATTTATTTAGGTGTACAACTAGATAGATCTTGATAATTATCTATTGCTAGTCTAGGAGTCTTGATCCGTGTAATTGTCTTGATTTCCTATTCATAAGTGGCAATTTGTGATTAATGATTATGGTCAAGTTTTCAATAATTGCAAAGTGGAACATAATCTAAGTTGAACAATCCGAGCTTATGTGTTTGTTGCTTAGATCAACCTATCTTTCTCATCATAAAGCTGCCATTAAATTGAATTTAGAGAGCTTATTCTAGGTTGTTTAATGGTTAGAGATTAAATAGAGAGCTTGTTCTATTTAACGACAAACTAAGGAAAGATTGGGATAACAGAGCTTGTTGTTATCCACGGTTGTTAACTTTGATAGTTGGTTGATATTGATAGATCTGAAATTGATTCTTAATGATGTCTAGTGGTGGAGAATGAAACCTTAACCATATTTTTCATATTTGATTCTTCTTACTTACTTGTTTTCTTACTTTTCTAGTTTGCTTATTTTTAAAAGTATATTTATTTTTATTGGCTGGTTATACCGCCTAATTTGTATATTAACTTTGTTTTATTTTTATTGGTTGGTTATACCGCCTAATTTAGTATATATATTTTTATTGGCTGGTTATACCGCCTAATTTAGTATATATATTTTTATTGGCTGGTTATACCGCCTTGCATCTTATTCTTATTATTTACTTTAGTTTAAATCTGGCTTCAAAAACCCCTTTTCTTTTATTGTTTTCTTTGAACGTAAGTTATAAACTAATAACTCATAGATTAAAACTCAATCCCTGAGGACTCGACCCTTGCTAATCATTATACTTACAATTGATTTTTTTAGTGCAAGGTTAAATAAGATACACTCTTTTGGGTGCATCAAATTTTTGGCGCCGTTGCCGGGGATTGTTTTCTTTAGTTTATTTGTTACTTGGTTTATTCTTATTTTCAGTTCTAATTAGTATTATTTTCTTATACATACATGTTTTTCTTTTCAAATTTTGAAAAAAAAAAAAAAGATGGAATTAAGCAATCTAACACTTGAAGAGTTGGTGGCATACATGAACATGGAGAATCAACAAGCCAATCTCACTTCTTCAGTTCAACAATTGGCCATGGGAGGATGTCAAGGCCATCAATGGTTCCAAGACCAACCGCATGATCATTACTCCAACACTTACCATGAGGGATGGTGGGATCATACTAATTATGGCTACTCGAAAAATTACCAAGAAGTAGATCCTTATGCCAATTACACTCATCCATCTAGCTTCAATCAATCATGGTCTCAAGAACCAGATCTTTTTCAACCACCACATATGACTCAAAACTCAAGTACTTCTTTAGAAGATCTTGTATATTCTCTTGTTACTGATACTTTGCAATTTCAACAGGAAACAAGGGCAAGCATCCAGAGTTTGGAAAGGCAAATGAGCCTATTGGCTAGTAGTACGGTGGAATTAGTAGCAGAAAGATCTCTAGCACTCCCTTCCCAAACGGTGATTAACCCAAAGGAGAATGCTACTATTGTGACCTTGAGAAATGAGGAACAAGATGAGGATGAGACAAAACCAAAGATGGATTCACTTCTTGAGGATAATGAAGCCACCATTCAAATTGAGAGTACTTTGACACCTCAGGTAGCTTTTAAGGTTCTTATTTCTACTAATGTTCCTTCCCCACTTTTTCCTAGCAGATTTGCGAAGTCCAAAAAGGTGGAACATGAACAACAATTTTTGGAAACCTTAAACAGCTTGCTTGTGGATGCCATTAGACAAGTACCAAGATATGCACAATTCCTCAAAGAGCTATACCCCACCAAGAATGATGAAATAATACGTGTGGGGGAGAAGGCATTGGCTGTTTTGCAAAGAAAACTTCCTCCAAAACGCAAAAATCCGAGAAGTTTCATGTCTAAGCCAAAAGATCCTAAAAAGCCAAGAAGGGGAATTGGCTAGGCTGAAAACAATCAATCAAGTGCTAATTGGGGGAGGCAGCCTAATTAGTGAAAGCATTGCCAAACTGCCATCCTCAGATTTGCTCTCTTTTTCTTTATCTTTTTCTTATGTTTCTTTGCTAATTGTGTTTAGTGTTTCTAAGTTCATTTAGGCTGCATAAGTTTATTTTGTTTATTAGTTCTTTTCACTTACACATGATTCTTTCATTTGGGATTAATAGCATTACATTAATGACAATGTAAGAATTATGTGTGGGGGGAAGAATTTAGGATTTTATTTAGAGTGTTTTGTTTTTGAGTCTTTTTATGTTGTTTTTATTTCTGATCCTTGTTTTGAAAATAACTAGATGTAAATATAATTTTTAATTTTTTAACCCCGGTTAAACGGCGGATAACGGTACTCCATGATTATTTAAGTCGGTTCCATCAGCTACCCACAAAACTGATATTGTATATAAATTTCTCTTCCAATTTCTCTTTCAATTTTTTTCATTTTTTTTTAGGATGGATGATATTCTCACAAGATTGCAGAAACGATTTCCTCCTTTTCCTCGAAATATTTTACTGAAGCTTTACCAAGTTCGATTTGAAAGATTAAGAATGCTTATGCACAAAGGGATTCCTGAAGACATACGTTGGATAATTGAAGCCAAGGTACGTGAAGATGAATATCTTCCTGTTTTGCATTTACCAGGTACAGGTAGAAGCACTTTTGCAAAGAAGCGACGAGCAAAGCGCATGAGTTCAAATTGCCACAAATGTGCACGATGGACATGTAACGGTAAATGTCGTTCTATTGGGATTCCGTCCTCTAATCGAGATGATAAAATTGAATTCATTAAGGATGGACTGAGTAAGGAGAATTTGGGTAATATCCAACTTTCTCTTGAGACGCATCCTAGTGGAGACGTACAAAGAGAAATTCTTGATTTATGGCCGCAATTCCAAAGGGAATGGCAACATCTTGGGAATCTGATGTTAAAAGACCCTGTTTGCCAGCTTGTAAGAAAACTGGATGGGAAGCATATCCTCGACTCATAGAAGGCGTTTAAGCCGTTTCTGGACGTAAAACCAGAGGAAGATGCCAAATACACTTTCGGCAACATTATTACTCTTGACTTTTACGGTTGATTTTTCTTCTCTTTTTGATTTTCTTCCTGAAATCACGCAAAAATCTTTTGTTAGGTTAACATTTTCTTCTCAGGTCAAATACACTTTCGGCGACATTATTACTCTTGTCTGATTCACTACTCAGTCCTCTATATATTACACCATGTACTCATTCTCTTTCAGGCACTCGAAAAAAAAAATGGAAAGTACTTCGTCCCAGCGCATTAAAAAAATTTGTGTCTTTGGAGGTGCTTATCCAGGGAAAAATAACATATTTGCTGATGAAGCCATAAGAGTTGGAGTAATACTTGCCCAACAAAAGATCCAGTTGATTTATGGAGGCGGTAGTACGGGTTTAATGGGAGCAGTCGCTACAGCAGCACACGCCGGAGGAAGTCCAGTTCTAGGAGTCGTGCCAAAACTATTCACAGATTTTTGTGGACCTACCGTGGGTAAGGAAATACAAGTCTGGAGTATCCCTGAACGGATAACAATCATGTACCATTCTGCCGATGCATTCATTGCTTTACCAGGAGGTCTGGGTACATTGGAAGAAATAGCTTGCGTGGCTTCTTGGTCATCTTTGGTCACAAATAAGAAACCCATTGGTTTGCTTAATATTAATGGTTATTTTAATAATTTGCTTTCATATTTAGATAATGCTGTGGATAATGGATTCATGTTTTCAGAGGCAAGGAGAACCATAATTTCTGCTACAACCATTGAAGATTTACTCAAAAAGCTCCAAGCTTATGAGTGTTTATCTGCTACGGTTGTTTCGCAAACGCTCGGAAAAAGAAAAAGAGATATGGACGAGCAAGGAGTGGATTGCACTTTGTCTTTGTGACATTATCTAACATTTTGTTTGTTGTGTCTCAGTTATAATAAGTGGTTAGCAACCTCTACAGGTAATATCTCCTAAATTTTACCTTCAAAAAAAAAAAAAAAAAAAAGGAAAGAAATTTGTGTTTTAAGCCATTTAAAAGTATTCATTCTGAACAAGGTCTGAGTAAGGGAGACTTGAGACATACCTTGTCAGTTTGATTTTAATCTTTTTATGTTTACTTGTTAATTTTTGTTTAGTATTTGAGGATTATTTAGGTTGCATGGTTTTGTTTTGTTTTGAGTCTTAGTTGTTCCTATTCTTATGTTATTAGTTCTTTTCTCTTACACATGATTCTTTCATTTGAGTTAATAGACTTACATTGAGGACAATGTAAGAATTAAGTGTGGGGGGAATGATTTAGGATTTCTTTTATTTTTGTCTACTATTTTTTTTTATTTTTTATGAGTCTTTATTATTATTATTATTTTGTGAGTTTTAGTTCCTTTTTAATACAATGATGAAATATGAATTGCATAAGTCTAAAACAGATTTATTAGTGAGAAGATTTTCATGAGAATTGAGCTTGATGTCAACCTTTTTATATGGCAATGTTAATATGATATGTTGATTGAGAAAGAAGCGTGTTTAGACTTAATCTGACTTGTATAATCATCCTTGTGAGTTTTTGAGCCTATAATGATTGATGCATTATACAAATCAATCTAATTTCTTTCTTGAGTGCTCTTATGATTACATGATTCTCTAGAACTTGCTTTAAACAGTTTGAGACTATATTGATACATGTGACAACATGAATATGATAGAGGCATTAGGATTATAACCAGGGCCAAACAGCCATCCATTATTAATGTTCCAAGAGAACACACCCTTAGTGAACCAATTTGAGCCTACATTGAATAAGCTATCTCTTTGGTAACCATAACTTGTCCCTAACCTAAATATACTTATATCTTTACCTTTGTTCCAAAGATGAATTAGCATGTTTTGAGACAAGTTGCAAAGACAAGGAAGATTTATTGAAAATTTGGGTTAGAAACAAGAAATAAGTGTGGGGGGAAAAGAAAGAAAAAAGTCAAGAGAAAAAGAAAGGGATCATTGTCAAATACATTCCCATATTAAAAAAAAAAAAAATCTTCTCTTGAACTTCTAGTTAAAGTAAAGAAAAAGATGTTACAAAGTTGGTTAGAATGATGCAAAGGCTCAACATGAATATTTAGCCTATGTTATTATGTGCTTTATAAGAGTTTTGAGAAGTTTTATTTGTATGATCTTTTTATGTCTCTAAACTTTATGAACTCTTTGGAACCTTTGTGATATCTTTATCCTTTTGTTCTTCAACCACATTACAAACCCCTTGGCCCCATTACAACCTTGATTAAAGACCTCTTGATTCATGAAGTTGTATGATCTAAATAGTGGAGAATAGGTGGACAAGCAAAAATATGGTAGAACTGTTTTCATGAGATTGATTGAGTGTAAACACTTCACCACTACTTTAAAGAGTGAAAATCATGAGGGTATCCCATGTGAGTAGTTGAGATTAAGTTTGAATATGCACTATTTTGATTGAAATATGTTATGTTAATATTGGCTTAACTCAAACAATTTACATTCAAGCATGATTTTTTGTGAAATTCTTTAAGCTATTGATTAGTTTATAAGACTTGTTCAAAGATTGTCTCTAATTTGTATTGAAAGGATTAGGAGTAAATATTTTTAGTATATGTAGTTTATTTATATTTTAGTTTTTCAATGTTTGTGGGTATCGTTCTAGTAAACCCTCACGAGACTAAACTCGTCCACTAGGGACACCTAGGGGTTTAAAGGCTTGTGTCACATGCTAAGTGCCACCGTAATTTCCTACGAAACTGGATTAGATTAGATTTTCTTATTTTATTTTTATTGAGTCGTTGCTAGGGACTAGCAACAATCTAAGTGTGGGGGTGTGATAACTCGTATAATTATATAGTTTTTAGTTATGTTTTATTATTGTTTTGTGTCAAATACGAGTTATTATTGTTTAGTCTAATTGTGTTTATGATCTTTTATATTTTTATGTAATTTGGTGTTTTTCACAAGTTTCTTTGAGTGATTTCAGATTACTAGAATTAAGGGCAAATCCAGTTCAGTTCCAGTTCCGACACCTTTTGCCATATCAGCTATATCTCGAGTTTCACTGAAGAAATAAGGCTGAAATTTTAACCGTGCAAAGCTAAGAGGCATATCTATCTTTTTCATGTTTTACACTTCTTGAAACGGAGTCGTTTTCCCTAGCGAAATCGACCATCAAGTTGGCTGATATGCAATGACGTCTGTGCTGACCTGTTTTCGTATTTTACCCATATCTTCTTATCCACATCAGCAAATGAGCTGATTCCAACGGCTATGGATCTGTAACTGATAGGGAAACATTTTTCTAGAAGACCATGTGATCAGATCAGGCCTCCAAAATTGACAAAATCGACCATCAAGTTGGATGATCAAAATTATCATACAATATGACGAAAATTGTTAGAAAAATGCACCCACCTATTATACCTACCTTTGAAATTTGTAAAGCTTGTCTCTTGTCATTTAGCCCTCTAAAATGTGTATAAATAGAGGGCCTTGGATGATTGTAGAGGATCATATTGTACATTGGTAGGATATTAGCCATTGTAATAAAATTCTCTAAGTTTTCTTCTTCTTTCTTTTCTCTAGTTTTCTTTTTTCTTTATTTTCTTCTTCTTCTTTCTTTCTTTTATTTCCTTCTTAGATTCTCTTTAATTTTATGTTTATGTTTACAATGCCTATGCTAGGCTAAACTTCTATTTGGTTAAGGGTGATTTCAAAGCCCTAGACATGTTTTGTGATTGATTTTCAGATTCTATCTATCATTAATTTTCTATCAAAGTTGCTTATGTTCTTCTACAAGAATTGTTCATGATGTTGTCTTGATTTATTTAGGTGTACAACTAGATAGATCTTGATAATTATCTATTGCTAGTCTAGGAGTCTTGATCCGTGTAATTGTCTTGATTTCCTATTCATAAGTGGCAATTTGTGATTAATGATTATGGTCAAGTTTTCAATAATTGCAAAGTGGAACATAACCTAAGTTGAACAATCCGAGCTTATGTGTTTGTTGCTTAGATCAACCTATCTTTCTCATCATAAAGCTGCCATTAAATTGAATTTAGAGAGCTTATTCTAGGTTGTTTAATGGTTAGAGATTAAATAGAGAGCTTGTTCTATTTAACGACAAACTAAGGAAAGATTGGGATAACAGAGCTTGTTGTTATCCACGGTTGTTAACTTTGATAGTTGGTTGATATTGATAGATCTGAAATTGATTCTTAATGATGTCTAGTGGTGGAGAATGAAACCTTAACCATATTTTTCATATTTGATTCTTCTTACTTACTTGTTTTCTTACTTTTCTAGTTTGCTTATTTTTAAAAGTATATTTATTTTTATTGGCTGGTTATACCGCCTAATTTGTATATTAACTTTGTTTTATTTTTATTGGTTGGTTATACCGCCTAATTTAGTATATATATTTTTATTGGCTGGTTATACCGCCTAATTTAGTATATATATTTTTATTGGCTGGTTATACCGCCTTGCATCTTATTCTTATTATTTACTTTAGTTTAAATCTGGCTTCAAAAACCCCTTTTCTTTTATTGTTTTCTTTGAACGTAAGTTATAAACTAATAACTCATAGATTAAAACCCAATCCCTGAGGACTCGACCCTTGCTAATCATTATACTTACAATTGATTTTTTTAGTGCAAGGTTAAATAAGATACACTCTTTTGGGTGCATCAACTTGTAAAGAGTTTTGAGAAGTTTCTTTGTATGAATCTTATTATGTCTCTAAACTCTATAAACTCTTTGGAACTTTTGTAATATCCTTTATCTTTTATTCTTTAGCTACATTATTACCCCTTGGCCCCATTATAACCTTGCATAAAGACCTCTTGATTCATGAAGTTGCATGATCTAAGTAGTGGAGAATAGGTGGACAAGTAAGCATATGGTAGAAACTGTTTTCATGAGATTGATTGAGTGTAAACACTTCACCACTACTTTAAAGAGTGAAAATCATGAGGGTATCCCATTTGAGAAGTTGAGATTAAGTTTGAACATGCACTATTTTGATTGAGATATGTTATGTTAATTTTAGCTTAACTTAAACCATTTACTATCAAGCATGATTTTTTGTGAAACTCTTTAAGCTATTGATTAGTTTATAAGACTTGTTCAATGATTATCTATAAGTTGTATTGAAAGTGAACTAGATTCGGTTTTCTTACCTTGTGTCTATTTGATTTTGCTCGAGGACTAGCAAAAGATTAAGTGTGGGGGAATTTGATAAGTGCTTAATTTCATATATTTTCCTATTTAATTTCTTTATACTTTGTGCTTTGATTCTTACTTCCTTGACATTTTACTAGGTTTTTATGCTTTGTAGGTATTTTGGAGGAGATGAAGTCAATACATGTCAATTAGGATGTTAAAGACCTTACAAAATCACAATCACAAGATGGAAAAAGAGTTGGGAGTCAAAAAGATCAAATTCTTGGTGCAAAGCAAGAAGACAGATTTGACCTCCGGAGCTTGTTGCTAAGAAAACATGATGTTAGACTCTTTATTCGAAGAAACGTCCTTCTTGACTTTTGAATATCAGGTGATTACCTTTCCAACGGCTGGTCATGGGCCTAAATCGGATAAGAAATGGTCATCTAAATCGGCATTGGAATATCTCCCTAAAAACCCTAGTGGCAGAAAAAAAAACCCTAGCCGTAAATGACAACTTTTTCTTAATACCCTAGTTGATATTTAAGTTTATCCTTGCCAAAGAAGGATTAGTGGCTGTCAACTTGCATTAATTGCATTAATTGCAAGTATCTTTCCTTAAAGCTAATCCTAGTCAAAGTAGGAGAATTAAATCAGCCTAGACTTTCCTTCCTTACACTTACTTTGGCTACAAGAATATAATCTCTCTTCATTAAAGAGTGCTTTGACTAAAACTTTCCTACTTTATTCAAACTTTGCTGCCAAGGCTTATATCTTTCCTTAAAACACCAAAGTCAGCCACTTTTCCTTAACTTTAGCCACAAGTCAGCATTTATTGAAGGGAGAGAGCTGAAATTCACTTGTTTGATGCCCTAGCTATTGCCTATAAATAGAGACCAAGGGGGTATACGAAATTGACACTTCCCCAAGCATCAAATTCTGATTTCTTCTTTGTTTCTTTGTTTTTGAGAGAGCAAGAGGCTAGATAATTAATATTCTTCTTCTTCTTCTTTCTTTCTTTTATTTTCTTCTTAGATTCTCTTTAATTTTATGTTTATGTTTACAATGCCTATGCTAGGCTAAACTTTTATTTGGTTAAGGGTGATTTCAAAGCCCTAGACATGTTATGTAATTAATTTTCAGAATCTATCTATCATTGTTTTCTATCAAAGTTGTTTATGTTCTTCCATAAAAATTGTTCATAGTGATGTTTTGATTTGTTTAGGTGGCCAACTAGACAAATCTTGATAATTGTCTAATGCTAGTTTAGGACTCTTGATCCATGTAATTGTCTTGATTTCCTATTCATAAGTAGCAATTTGTGATTAATGATTATGGTCAAGTTTTCAATAATTGCAAAGTGGAATATAACCTAAGTTGAACAATCCGAGCTTATGTGTTTGTTGCTTAGATCAACCTATCTTTCTCATCATAAAGCTGCCATTAAATTGAATTTAGAGAGCTTATTCTAGGTTGTTTGATGGTTAGAGATTAAATAGAGAGCTTGTTCTATTTAACGACGAACTAAGGAGAGATTGGGGTAACAGAGCTTGTTGTTATCTACGGTTGTTAACTTTGATAGCTAATTAATGCTGATAGATATGAAATTGATTCTTAATGATGCCTAGTGGTGGAGAATGAAACCTTAACCATATTTTTCATATTTGATTCTTCTTAATTACTTGTTTTCTCATTCTTATTGTTAACTTTAGTTTAAATCTGATTTCAAAATCCCCTTTACTTTTGTTTACTTGTTTTTAAGTTTTAAACTATTAACTTATAAACTAAAACCCAATCCCTGTGGACTCGACCCTTGCTAATCACTATACTCTACAATTGATTTTTTTTAGTGCAAGGTTAAATAAGATACACTCTTTTGGGTGCATCAGCTGGTTCGATAAGTTTTGAAGATGGGGAAGCCAAGTGTCATAAGAAACATTGTGCATGATCATATTAGGTTTTTGACGCATGTAGTTCTATACACTGTGATGATGAAAGCACTTGTCTCATGTTAACATCTACATGAATTAAATGAATTTTGAATTTTAAATGCTTTGTGTTTGTTGTGTTTTAACAATAACTTGAATTTGCAAAAACAAGCACTAAGGAAGTTTTAATAATGGATAGTCTCAAGAAGATTGATGATCAGTGTTACAAATGACCCAATACCTTCTCCCCTCTCTTTAGGTTTTCCTACGCCTAAATCTCTTAAACCAAGAATACTTGAATGACCTAATGCTTCAAGGAATATGAATGATTTGACTTCATAAAACCATTGTCATCACAGAATAAGAAAATACGTAGATCTTAGTCTAGGCTATGAACAAAGGAACGAACTTTTTGAAAATTTTCAAATTCCTTGAAATTCAAACAAATGAGACATTCTTTCAAAAATCTAGATTTTGATAATTTGGTGTGTGTCAAGATTGTGCTAAAACCATTCATGACCTTTCCCAATAATCATAAAACTTAAAATACCCAAACATCACTTCATGATTGACACTCTGGGGCACAATGACTAAACCAGATTATCCCATATCCCAGAGAAAACCCATTTTTAGGTCATATTTTCCTCGTCTCTTCAAAGAACTCAGATTGGAAACTCAGCCTTTTCAAAATAGACCTAGACTTGCTATGTTTCTCGTTGATACAAATTCTCATGGTTGATCAAATTGGGGCATCATATGCGAAAATGATAGATACATGGTGAATAAGGATGGACTAACGCATGAATCATTGGGGCATGCGATGAAAAATGAAAAAATTTGTGATATCATGCATATGAGAATTCGGATGATTCCAAAGTGCAAAATGAAATTCTACATATCTATTTCCCCTGGGGATTGTTTTTCAATGTGAATATTTGTGCTTGACATGAGAAATGGCCATCTTTCATATCCCTTTTGCACAAAAGAAATTATCCATAGTCACCCCTTTTGTGCCAAAAGAATTCTTTCTTCTTTGAACCCTGATCAAGGATCACCCTCTACACTAGAGGGCAAATATGAGGAAAGATCTTTTTAAAGATCATTGAGAAATGAGTCCTAGCTCAAAGACAGATACAAAGCAAATGGAGCCCCGAATAAATACGGGCTCACTCTGTCAAAGAAAAAGAAGAGGAAAAGATGGAGAAATGAAAGCCAAGAAAAACAAAAAAAAAGAACACAAAATGTGTGAAAGACATGGCAAATTGAAAGCCAAAAGCAAGGAAGAAAAAGAGCAAAGTCAAAAGGAAAGAAATGTCCAAGAAGGGACAAATGCTTCAAAGAGAATCCTCCTTAAGAAATGATCCTTGATCTGATTACCCTCAAACACATATTTTGGGCCTATTTATCTTTTCTTTCTAAACCCTGAGCCATGGCCTACATTACGTGCTTCAAAAGTCCATTTTGATCAAGCATAAATATTTAATTTGAAAGGTTTTTCCTCAGATTTTATCCCATTTTATCAAATTATCATTTCACTAAGGAAGAATTTAGAATTCTCAAATGTATGGTAGAACAAAAAAAAAGAGAAAAATTGGAAGGAATGGGACTCTAGGGAGAAAACCCAAAAATGGGCGGTCTAGAGTAAAATGGGAATTTTCGATGCCATCGATGATAGCGTCGATACCACAAAAGAAAAGATATTCTTAAAAAGTGGTCATCGAGGAATATTTAAGAATTCCTCAACCTCCCAAATTGTCAATTCTCATTCAGAGGATTGTCTTCAAAAACTGAAAAAAAATTTCTCCAAGATTAAACTTTCCGGTTTAAACATCCCAGCTAATCTTGATGCTTTTCAAAATGCCTTGATATGGAAACTAAAAGAATGTTGAATTTGCTTGGTTCTCAATGAATTCATGATTTATAAAACCTGTTCCATTTGTGAGCCTAGAAGGGATATACATTTTTGTCATGAAGTTTTCCTGGAAAAACCATAATCTTGTTATACCAAGCCTTGCCAATCCCAGTTGAAAAAACCCAGATTGACACTTAAAGAAATTTCTAAACAATGATCATCAGTCTTCAAAAGATTTGTACATCACACATTGTGGGGTTAATATTTCTTGTTCAAAATTTTTCAAGATGCGAAAACAAATAAAGAGATTTTTTGAAATACCCATTTTGACGTTGACATGAGACAAGGATTTTTCTAACCCAAAGGTATAGAACTGCCAGGATAGGTCTTGACTTCCAGATATGAGAAGAAGAAATAGAACCCGATTCAGATCTCTGTTGATGAAAGTTTGAAAACTGTTGGGGCAAAGAGAATAGCCAAAATGAATTGAAGATATACTCTGATTTGAAGAGGAAAAATGAATTTGAAAGGCTAAGCCAAAGTCTAGAAAAACAACCGGGGGCATTTGCATCACTCATGAGCACTCATCTCTTTATCAAGCTTTTACATCTGCACAGTGTCGGCAAGCATTTGCATCATTCATGGGTATTTGCATTGGCATTATTCCATAAGCATTTGCATTTTACCTTTACATTTACATTCTTCATGGAATTCGTATTTGTGTCATCTTAAGCAATTGCATCATTTCTAGAATCATTGCATTTTCATTATTGTGTGGTAATTGTAGTTACACCATTTATAAACCAGTTACATGAATACAATTAGTAGGGGCATCTGTATCATGAAACATGGGCATCAATCTAGGCCATTTGCATTTGCACTAAGAAACATTTACATCACTCCAAGCATTTACATTTGCACCATGAAGCATGAGCACCTTGTTAAAAGACATGTGCATCTGCATCATTTCTCAAAGCTTCTGGTGGGGATATCCATAATTTTACAGTTTTAAAAGTGAACAAGTCTTCGGTGGTGATAGCTGAAGCCAATGGTGGAGATATCCAGGGTTTTATAATTTTGAAAAATGAGAAATCTTCTTCTGGAGGAGTTAACCAGATTTTTACAATGAGCAAGTCTTTGGTGGTGATAGCCAAAGCTTCTGGAGGAGTTACCCAGAATTTTACAATGAGCAAACCTTTGGTGGTGATAGCCAAAGCTTCTGGTGGAGATATCCAGAATTTTACAGTTTTAAAAGTGAATAAGTCTTCGGTGGTGATAGCTGAAGCCTCTGGTGGAGATATTCAGGGTTTTATAATTTTGAAAAATGAAAAATCTTCTTCTGGAGGAGTTACCCAGATTTTTACAATAAGCAAGTATTTGGTGGTGATAGCCGAAGCTTCTAGAGGAGTTACCCAGAATTTTACAATGAGCAAACCTTTGGTGGTGATAGCCAAAGCTTCTAGTGGGGATATCCAGAATTTTACAGTTTTAAAAGTGAACAAGTCTTCGATGGTGGTAGCTGAAGCCTCTGGTGGAGATATCCAGGGTTTTATAATTTTGAAAAATAAGAAATCTTCTTCTGGAGGAGTTACCCAGATTTTTACAATGAACTTCTTTGGTGGTGATAGCCAAAGCTTCTGGAGGAGTTACCAAGAATTTTACAATGAGCAAGTCTTTGGTGGTGATAGCCAAATCTTCTAGAGGAGTTACCTAGAATTTTAAAACATGAGCAAGACTTTGGTGGTGATAGCCAAAGCTTCTAGTGGGGATATCCAGAATTTTACAGTTTTAAAAGTGAACAAGTCTTCGGTGGTGATAGCTGAAGCCTCTGGTGGAGATATCCAGGATTTTATAATTTTGAAAAATGAGAAATCTTCTTCTGGAGGAGTTACCCAGAATTTCATTCAACATGTGCATCTACATCAAGAAGCATTTGCATCAATATAAGTTATTTGAATTTGCAACAAGAAAATTTGCATCAAACCAAGTTATTTACATTTGCATCAAAGACATTTGCACCAGTCTAAGTCATTTGAATCTGCATCAAGAAAGTTTGCATCAAATCAAGTCATTTACATTTGCATCAAAGACATTTGCACCAATCTAAGTCATTTGCATCTACATCAAGAAGCGTTTGCATCAACTAAAGACATTTGCATTTGCATCATGAAGCATTTGCATCAGCTCTTAAAGCTTTCAGGTATAATTGAACTCGTTTTGCTTCTCAAATGAGTCGAGCCCCGAGATCATTGTCGAGGTACTTTCTTTTATTATGAACAAGTCTTCGGTGGTGATAGTTGAAGCCTCTGGTGGAGATATTCAGAGTTTTAAAATCCTTTGAAAAGGTAGAAAGTCTTCGATGGTGATAGCTGAAGCTTCTGGAGGTGATACCCATAATTTTTACAGTTTTAAAAATAAGCAAGACTTTGGTGGTGATAGCCGAAGCTTCTAGAGGAGATACCCAGAATTTTAAACACAGATGAGAACAAGACAGGTTAAGGCCCCGAGACCATCGTCGAGGTCATTTCTTTTCTTGCAAATCGAATTCGTTTCCTTAAGACGGGTCGAGCCTTCACTAGTCAAGGAATTCAATTTAAGGACAAAATCTTCAATTTACTGTTTAAAAAAAAAAAATTGAAAAAGACTGAAAAAGACTGAAAAAAATGAAAAAATGATAAATGAAAAAATGATAAAAAAAAAAACCTCTTTCCTTTTCCTTCACATGTGATTTCACTGACCGTACAAAATTAGTGTCGGTTTATCTTTGCCTGATTCTTGATTCTCAGCAATAGCCAAAGAGGGGCGAGCATTAAAAGTCAAACTTGAAAAAAGTCAACCCCGAAAAAATTCAACCTCGAAAAAGTCAACCCTAGAAAGTCAACTACTGAAAAAATCAACCTACTTTCAAAATCAAGATTTTAAGCTCCATTTAAAAATGGTGAAAGAATTTTGATAATCCAAGGTCTACATCGAAAGATATGGAGTTCGGAAGTTGGGATTTGGAGATTCAGTAGAAAAGAAACCCTAATCCGAGCAATTTAGGGAAAAGTGCTTAAACGATCAAATTGGCCGAAATTGAAGGTTCCAAATGAAATATAAGCACTGAATACGTGTAATGGGGAAGCCACTTGCAAGAAAAACCGAAAGAAAAGTCAATTCGGGAGAAAACCGAGAATTAGAGTTTTTAGTGGATTTCGATGAAATCGGGAAGAATCACAGAAATGGCCCGACTTGGTAAGACCAAAGCCCCCAATGGATGAGGAATGTTTAAAAAAGGATAGCCCAAGGCTCAGTTTGAAGAAAATCTGAAAATCGAACTTGTTTTGAGCAAAACCGAGTTTCGGAGGCAAAAAGGCAAAATTGGAAAATTTGGGAAAAATAGCAAATGGACTCCGAAAATTCTAAAAATTTGCAAATCTCATTTTTGAATCATTTGAAAGAGATTGGAAAAATAAAATCTTGATTCAGAGTTCGTTTGCAAAATGGCCAAATCCGGGGCTTCTTATGTAGTAATTCAAAAAGGAAAATCCCGAAAAAATAGCAAATCTTCTAAAATTTTTCAAATCTCATTTTTAAATTATTTGGAAGAGATTGGCGAAAGAAAATCTTGATTCGGAGTTCGTTTACAAAATGGCCAAATCCCGGGCCTCCTATGCAATAATTCAAGAAGATAAATCCCGAAAAAATAGCAAATGGACTCCAAAAATTCTGAAATTTTGAAAATCTCATTTTAAATTATTTGGAAGATATTGGCGAAAGAAAATCTTGATTCGGAGTTCGTTTGCAAAATGGCCAAATCACGGGCCTCCTATGTAGTAATTCAAGCCGATAAATCCCGAAAAAATACTAAATGAGCTCCAAAAATTATGAAAACTTCCAGATCACACTTTTAAATTATTTGGAAGATATTGGTGAAGAAAAATCTTGATTTGGAGCTCGTTTAAAAAAGGGTAAAATGTGGGGGCATAAAAGGGCATTTTTGGAAGAAAAAATCCAAATAAATAGAAAACGACTCGGATAATTTTGAAAACTTCCAGAACTCAATTTTGTATTATTTTGGAAGTATTAAAAAAATAAAAATTGAATTTGGAGTCCGTTTGATATTTATTTGCATCCGGGGGGCAAAACGGTCATTTCACCCAAGCAACCGAAAAGGGCTACTTTGGGCCTTTCAAAAAATCAGAGTTGGGCTGAAAAAGAGAAGTTCTAGCCTGCCAAGGCCCAAAGGAAAGTGGAAGCATCTGTTTTTTCAATCAAATGGCCAAGAATTAAGAGTTAGTTAGAGATTCTCTTTGATCAAGCCATGGTGATTAAGCCACATAGGCCAAGAGAGATGTCAACATTATTCTTGAACAGCTGTAATTTGGGATATCTGATATGCTAATCTAAAGGTGGTAATTTCATGATTTTTTCACCTTGAATTATTAGCCATTTGATGGAAAATTGGTTACAAATAAATGACAACATCCTTGCATGTTTTAAGGGGGCATTCGGCCAGCACTCAAGGGGGGTTCAGATTTTTCATTTTTACATTTTATTTTGCTGAGTTCTCTTGGGTTTTTACATGGTTTTTCTTTCTTTGGTTGAAAGCAAAAAGAAAAAGTTTAGAAAAGAAAGGAAAGTTTGAAGAGATAAAGCTTGAAATATAGCTTCTTGAGGTTGCTCTTGAGCACCAACTCTTGCATTTTCTTGATTTTCCATTCTTGTTTTTGCTATTTTGATTACTATTTGGTGAGTTTCCATTTTAAATAAATGTTTTTTTTATTGTTCTTCTTAAGTTCTTCCTTCATCTCTTTCTTAAATATTTTTTTTACAATATTCTCACCATGGCCGAATGGCCTACAGTTTTTGTTTAAGTTGTTGTTTTGGTTTATTTTATCATGTTATTGATGTTATTTTCTTTGATCTTGATGTTTTAAATGTTATTTTACTTCATATACTTGAGTTATATTTTAATTTGGTTGCTTTGTTTATTGCCATTTATGATTTAAATATCATGTTTTTGCATTTTTAATTTTCTGTTTTCATGATGTTTAAATTTGAGCATGTTTTAGATTTAGTATATCAAGTGTTTGTGAAAATGCTTGTGTGGTTTTTGCATGATTTGAGTTTTATATTTTAGTTGAGCATGTTTTAGATTTAGTATATCAAGTGTTTGTGAAAATCCTTGTGTGGTTTTTGCATGATTTGAGTTTTATATTTTAGTTGAGCATGTTAGTATATGAAGTGTTTGTGAAAATGCCATGCTTTTTGGAGCTTGAGGCCATTCGGCTACTCCATGTGTTTTGCATTGTGTGTTGCATTTTTGCTATGTTAGTTGGTAGGTTTTTGCATTTGCATGAAATTTAATTTACTTTTGCATGCTAGTATACCAAGTGTTTGTGAAAATGCCATGTTTGCTAGTTACATAGGCCATTCGGCCACTCCTTGAATTTTTGCATTATATGTACATTCTTGCCATGTTAATTGATAGGTTAGAATTTGCATGATATTTGGTTGAGTTTGGTTGAAGCATGCTTTGTGTTTATGAAAATGCCATGCATATTTTAGTTATTAAATTAGGTTTATTTTCCATGCATGTTCATGCATTTTAGGTCTAGGTTGCATTAAATGCCATGCAAGTTCATTTAGGTCTAAATCACTATATGAATGCCATGCATTTTTTCATGACATTTAGGTTTAAACTCATTCATTTCAGGCACTATGTTTGCTATAATTTTTTCATGCATTTCATGTTCATGCCACTTGAATAATGACTTAGGCCAATTAATGGTTCAAAGTCATGCTCTCTTGAGCACACTTGTGGAAAATTAAAGTTTGTCAAATTGATTATTCTACCTTTGTGATTTTTTTTTACTTAACCAATTTTTATCTAACTTTCAAAAAGTCCTAGCTACTGTTTGTGAGCCATTTTATGAGTTTCAAATATTTTTACTTTGATTTGTAAATGATTTTATCAAAGGCAAAAAAATATGTTTTGACAAAACAGTTTTTTTCACCCAGTACTCGTACATTTCCGATTTTTCTGGAATTCATATTTAATCATAAAATTAAGCCGATTTTTTCCCATGTATTTTTACATGTCCTGAGTCTCCAGTATTGTTTTCATAATTTTTTTAATTTTTAAAAATAGGGTAAAAAATCGTGGCTTAAAACTGGACAGTGGAGTCATAATTGAATTTAAAGAAAAATCGTTTTTCTGTTTTAGTTAAGTTACTTCGAGTGGGCTGATTAGGAGAGTTAGCTACTGACTTAGGATAGTTTCTAAGCCTTTTTAAACTCTAAAAATGGTTTTTCAAGTCTTGGTTAAGGGTAGTCAAGTCCGGATTTTTAAACTTAGGAAATTAGAGCCATTTAAAAAAGATTTAGCCTAGTTTTTACTTTTAATTCAAGCTTTTCAAAGTTGTTTTCAAACAATCACAAAGTATTTCGGTTTTAGAATATTTAATTTGACATATTTTCCTAAGGTAGCCGGATATCTTTTTAGATATACGGATTTCCTTAATTAAAGGAAAAAAATACATTTTCATGCATTGCATTTTCCATATTCATGCATTGCATTTTTCAAGACTCGGATAATTTTGAAAAATTCCAAAACTCAATGTTTTATTATTTTGTAAGTATTAAAAAAGGAAAAAATGAATTTGGAGTCCGTTTGATATTTATTTGCATACGGGGGGCAAAATGGTCATTTCACCCAAGCAACCGAAAAGGGCTACTTTGGGCCTTTCAAAAAATCAGAGTTGGGCTGGAAAAGAGAAGTGCTGGCCTGCCAAGGCCCAAAGGAAAGTGGAAGCATCTGATTTTTCAATCAAATGGCCAAGAATTAAGAGTTAGTTAGAGATTCTCTTTGATCAAGCCATGGTGATTAAGCCACATAGGCCAAGAGAGATGTCAACATTATTCTTGAACAGTTGTAATTTGGGATATCTGATATGCTAATCTAAAGGTGGTAATTTCATTATTTTTTCACCTTGAATTATTAGCCATTTGATGGAAAATTGGTTACAAATAAATGACAACATCCTTGCATGTTTTAAGGGGACATTCGGCCAGCACTCAAGGGGGGTTCAGATTTTTCATTTTTACATTTTATTTTGCTGAGTTATCTTCGGTTTTTACTTGGTTTTTCTCTCTTTGGTTGAAAGCAAAAGGAAAAAGTTTAGAAAATAAAGGAAAGTTTGAAGAGATAAAGCTTGAAATATAGCTTCTTGAGGTTGCTCTTGAGCACCAACTCTTGCACTTTCTTGATTTTCCATTCATGTTTTTGCTATTTTGATTACTATTTGGTGAGTTTCCATTTTAAATAAATGTTTTTTTATTGTTCTTCTTAAGTTCTCCCTTCATCTCTTTCTTAAATATTTTTTTTTTTTACAATATTCTCACCATGTCCGAATAGCCTACAGTTTTTGTTTAAGTTGCTGTTTTGGTTTATTTTATCATGTTATTGATGTTATTTTCTTTGATCTTGATGTTTTAAATTTTATTTTACTTCATATACTTGAGTTATATTTTAATTTGGTTGCTTTGTTTGTTGCCATTTATGATTTAAATATCATGTTTTTGCATTTTTAATTTTCTGTTTTCATGATGTTTAAATTTGAGCATGTTTTAGATTTAGTATATCAAGTGTTTGGGAAAATGCTTGTGTGGTTTTTTCATGATTTGAGTTTTATATTTTAGTTGAGCATGTTAGTATATCAAGTGTTTGTGAAAATGCCATGCTTGTTGGAGCTTGAGGCCATTCGGCTACTCCATGTGTTTTGCATTGTGTGTTGCATTTTTGCTATGTTAGTTGGTAGGTTTTTGCATTTGAATGACATTTGATTTAGTTTTGCATGCTAGTATACCAAGTGTTTGTGAAAATGCCATGTTTGCTAGTTATATAGGCCATTCGGCCACTCCTTGAATTTTTGCATTATATGTACATTCTTGCCATGTTAATTGATAGGTTGGCATTTGCATGATATTTGGTTGAGTTTTTGGTTTAAGCATGCTTTGTGTTTGTGAAAATGCCATGCATATTTTAGTTATTAAGTTAGGTTTATTTGCCATGCATGCTCATGCATTTTAGGTCTAGGTTGCATTAAATGTCATGCAAGTTCATTTAGGTCTAAATCACTATATGAATGTCATGCATTTTTTCATGACATTTAGGTTTAAACTCATTCATTTCATGCACTATGTTTGCTGTAATTTTTTCATGCATTTCATGTTCATGCCACTTGAATAATGACTTAGGCCAATTAATGGTTCAAAGTCATGCTCTCTTGAGCACACTTGTGGAAAATTAAAGTTTGTCAAATTGATTATTCTACCTTTGTGATTTTTTTTTACTTAACCAATTTTTATCTAACTTTCAAAAAGTCCGAGCTACTGTTTGTGAGTCATTTTATGAGTTTCAAATATTTTTACTTTGATTTTTAAATGATTTTATCAAAGGAAAAAAATGTGTTTTGACAAAACGGTTTTTTTCACCCAGTACTCGTACATTTTCGATTTTTCTGGGAATTCATATTTAATCATAAAATTAAGCCGATTTTTTCCCGTGTATTTTTACATGTCCTGATTCTCCAGTATTTTTTTCATAATTTTTTGAATTTTAAAAGTAGGGTAAAAAATCGTGGCTTAAAACTGGACAGTGGAGTCATAATTGAATTTAAAGAAAAATCATTTTTCTGTTTTGGTTAAGTTATTAGAGTGGGCTGATTAGGAGGGTCAGCTACTGACTTAGGATAGTTTCTAAGCCTTTTTAAACTCTAAAAATGGTTTTTCAAGTCTCGGGTTAAGGGTAGTCAAGTCCGGATTTTTAAACTTAGGAAATTAGAGCCATTTAAAAAATATTTAACCCAGTTTTTACTTTTAATTCAAGCTTTTCAAAGTTGTTTTCAAACAATCACAAAGTATTTCGGTTTTAGAATATTTAATTTGACATATTTTTCTAAGGTAGCCGGATATCTTTTTAGATATACGGATTTCCTTAATTAAAGGAAAAAATACATTTCATGCATTGCATTTTCCATATTCATGCATTTTATATAATATGTGATTTTTGCTATGATAATTCCTATGGTATTGTTATTATTTTGATTTATATTTTTTTTATGTTATATGATTTATTATATGGTTTTGAATATTTCATGATATCCTATGCTTTTATTTAGTTATTTTTATTTAGCATATACTATGTTCATGCATTATTATTTTTATTTTCATGCATATTATATGATAGCATTATTCTATATTTCATGTCATTTAAATTATTTCATTTCATATAGAATATATTATGTTACTTAGGTCATTTCATTTCATGTAGAATATATTATGTTACCTAGGTTATTTCATTTCATATAGAATATATTATGTTACTTAGGTCATTTCATTTCATTTAGAATATATCATGTGACTTAGATATTTCATTTCATTTAGGATATATTATGTCATTTAGGACATTTCATTTCATATAGAATATATTATGTTACTTAGGTCATTTCATTTCATGTAGAATATATTATGTTACCTAGGTTATTTCATTTCATATAGAATATATTATGTTACTTAGGTCATTTCATTTCATTTAGAATATATCATGTGACTTAGGATATTTCATTTCATTTAGGATATATTATGTCATTTAGGACATTTCATTTCATATAGAATATATTATGTTACTTAGGTCATTTCATTTCATTTTGAATATATCATGTGACTTAGGATATTTCATTTCATTTAGGATATATTATGTCATTTAGGACATTTCATTTCATTTAGAATATATTATGTTACTTAGGTCATTTCATTTCATTTAGAATATATCATTTGACTTAGGATATTTGATTTCATTTAGAATATATTATGTCACTTAGGATATTTCATTTCACTTAGGATATATCATATAACTTAGAATATCTCATTTCATTTAGAATATACTAAGACATTTAAATTATATCATATCATTTAAGATTGCATTATATTATTTAGATTTTGCTATGTCATTTTATTTATGTCATGCATATACATATTCATTTCTTTTAAATGTTTTCAAAAAAGGATAATGATTTTCAATAAAATAAAGATATTCTCGAGTTAAAATAATTCATGAGTTCTCTGCCGGGTTTGCTGGGGAGGATATCATCAATTATTATTAATAACGGAATATCTTCTTTAAAAGGGGAATGATTCGGAAAGTTTTCCAAAACTAATAAAAATTTCTATATTTTGCCACGTTTGTTGGGGAATATAGGAAAATTTTGAATTTATAAATTCCGGATCATTTTCAATTAAAAATGGAATTATTTTTCTTTAAATTGGGAATTAACTTGAAATACTAAATTTAAAACCGATTTTTTTACCAAGACTTGAGATAACACACGATTAATAAGGTACCAATTTATACGGGCATTGTGGGGGTGCGAATCCTTCCCCGCACGTAACCGACTCCCGAACCCGCTTCTTTGATTTCTTTGGTTTAAAACGCAGACTTGAAATTGGTTTTTAAAATGTTTTAATTAATTTTTAAAATATTTTATAAAACCGGTTTTTAATAGGTGGCTGATCACACCTAGCTAAAAACGATTGGTGGCGACTCCATGTCTTTTTCAAGGTCATTTTCAAAACCTTCATTTTTTCTAGAGGAATTAAGTCGACTTTTTCTCGATTTTTTTTAATGTCACGCTTAACGAATAATAAAGTCTTACGATGAGACTCGTTATTTTTTAGGTTACGACATTGGCCTTTCTACATTTAATGCATCTATCACATATGCGAATAACATCCATTTTCATTCTAGGCGAAAAGAAATGTTCATGCAATATCTCTAAGGTTTTCTTGACACCAAAGTGTCCCATTAAACCACCACCATGTGCCTCATGCACTTATAACTCTCTTATAGAACAATTAGGCAGACATAGTTCATCTTCTCTAAACAAAAAGCGATCATGCTGGTAAAATTTACCAAATGCTGCCTTATCACATGCTATGTATACATCATTAAAATCAGCATCATTGGCATATTCATCCTTAATATACTCAAATCCAAGCATTTTAACATTCATAGATGTAAGAAATACATACCTCCTAGATAAAGCATCAGCCACAATATTTTCCTTACCTTGCTTGTATCTAATGACATAAGGAAATGTCTCTATGTATTCCATTCATCTAGCATGTAATTTATTCAACTTACCTTGACCCTTGAGATGTTTCAATGACTCATGATCAGTATGTATCACAAACTCCTTAGGCCATAAGTAATGCTACCATGTCTCCAAAGCTCTAACAAGTGCATAGAGCTCTTTGTCATAAATGGGATAGTTCAAGGACGCCCCACTTAGCTTCTCACTGAAGAATGCAATTGGACCTTTTTCTTGCATCAAAACAGCTCCAATTCCTATTCCTGAGGTATGACATCCAATCTCAAAAGTTTTGTTCAAGTTAGGTAATGCTAAAACAGGTGTTGAAAATAACTTATCTTTTAGATTAGCAAATGTTTTTTCTTGTTCATTGCCCCAATGAAAACCAACATTCTTTTTAATAATTTCAGTAAGTGGTGCAGCAATGGTGCTAAAGTTCTTAACAAAACGCCTATAAAAACTAGCTAAACCATGAAAGGTTCTTACCTCACTTACCCCTTTAGGCGTTGGCCAGTCTTTGATGGCCTTGACTTTCTCCTCATCCATCTCAATACCTTTTGAACTAACAACATATCCAAGAAATATAACTCTATCCATCCAAAAGGTACACTTCTTAATATTAGCATACAACTTTTCAATTTTTAACACATTAAACACAAACCGCAAATGTTCAACATGCTCATCTAATCTTGTTGTACACTAAAATGTCATCAAAGTAGACTACTACAAATTTACCTAGAAACTCAAGCAAAACATGATTCATTAATCTCATGAAAGTACTAGGTGCATTAGTAAGTCCAAATGGCATGACTAACCATTCATATAATCCATACTTAGTCTTAAAAGTTGTTTTACATTCATCACCCTTTTTCATTCGAATCTGATGGTAACCACTCTTAAGATTTATTTTACTAAAAACACAAGATCCATACAATTCATCTAGCATATCATCTAATCTAGGAATGGGATGACGATACTTTATCGTGATATTGTTGATTGCTCTACAATCAACACACATCCTCCAAGTCTCATCCTTCTTTGGTACTAGAAGCACTGGAACTGCACATGGACTCATGCTCTCTCTAATGTACCCCTTACTCATCAAGTCTTCAACTTGCCTTTGAAGTTCCTTTGTCTCCTTCGGATTGCTTCTATAGGCTGGTCGATTTGGAATGACTGCTTCGGGTACAAAATCAATCTGATGCTCAATGCCTTTTATGGAAGGCAACCCACTTGGCATCTCCTCCGGGAACAACTCTTCAAATTCCTATAACAAAGAAACAGCAACACTAGGAAGACCTTGGTTAGATTCATCAATATTAAGATATGATTCATTATAAACAAGGAAGATCATGGGATGATCTTCTAAGAAAGCCTTCTTAACCTCACTCTCTTTTGCATAAAAGCTCATCTTTATTTTTGCTTTTCTTTCTTGTGGCATCACTCTCTTTTTTTAGCCACTTCTCTATTTTTTCCACTTTCTTTTTCCTCTCCTTTTTCGGCCTCTCTCTCATTTTTTTTGTTCTCTCTTTTTTTTCTCATTAGATTTGGCCACACTCAATTCTTTTCTCTCAAAATCAGATTTCAACTTCAATTGGTCCTCATAGACCTGCTTTGGTGTTAAAGGAACAAGGTTGATGGTTTTTCCATCTTTTACAAAGCTGTACCTATTCATAAACCCATCATGTGTAACCCTCCTATCATACTGCCACGGCCTCCCCAACAATAAATGGCCAGCATACATAGGTACTACATCACAAAGCACCTCATCACTATACCTCCCAATAGTAAAAGCTGTCGTCACTTGCCTATTCACCTTAACCTCCCTACATTCATTCAACCATTGTAATTTATAAGGTTTGGGATGTTTAAGCATAGGTTAACCCAACTTTTCTACTAAGGTAGTACTAGCTACATTGGTGCAACTCCCCCCATCAATAATCATACTACACACTTTATTATTTACAGAACATCTAGTATGAAAAATGTTTTCTCTTTGCTACTCTACATCGTCTATTTTAATTTGTGCATTCAAAGTATGCCTAGCAATAAGAGATTTACCTTTCACGGGGTAGTCCAAATCATCATCATCTCCATCACTAGCATCTTCCAATTCTGGCATGTCATCACAATCATCCTCACTTTCTGTCACCACCTCACCATTGGCATGCATGATCATCACCCGTTTGTTTGGACATTGAGATGCAATATGTCCTGAACCCAAACATTTAAAGCATTTAATATCTCTATTCCTTGAAGAATTGGAATTAGAAAATACCTTGGGTTTATCTTTTCTAGTGCTCTCTTCTTTCCCTTTGGTGGTTCGGTTTTTTCTTTGACAACAGCCTGGTCATTTTAGTTCCACTTTGGTTTCCGGAGTGCTAGAAACTGAAGAATACCTTGCTGCCCCTTTTCTCTTTAGTTGTCTCTCCACCTTCATAGCCATGTGCACCATGTCTTCTACCTCCACATAATGCTACAATTCAACTATATTGGCTATGTCTCTATGTAAGCCACTCAAAAATCTAGCCATGGTGGCTTCCCGATCCTCCTCTACATTGGCTCTAATCATAGCCACCTCCATCTCCTTAAGTGATCCTCTACACTCCTAGACCCTTGGGTAAGATTTTGTAGCTTTTGGTAGAGGTCCTTATAGTAGTGGCTAGGTACAAACCTCCTTCTCATGAGAGCTTTCAACTCCCTCCATGTCTCTATAGGTCTCTCATGGTTTCTCCTCCTACTAGTCACTAGTTGATCCCACCAAACAATGGCATAATCGGTGAACTCAATGACTGCCAACTTCACCTCTGAATAATTGTGACAATCAAAGATCAACTCTAGCTTCTTTTCCCACTCCAAATACACCTCAGGATCTGTTCTACCTTGGAATGATGGAATTTTCATTTAAACCCTTTTTTATGAACCCTTTTCCTTCTTTTTTATACATGATTGTTGTACATTATAAGCTTCACAGGTATAAGACAGGTGTATGTTATGTTTATAAGTGTCCAGCAAGTAAAAGTCAAGGTAATATTCGGCATAACAAGAGTATAAAAGCTTTTAAATATTTTTATATTTTATGATGTAATTATTTATATGTTTCCTTAAAGATATCTCAACAATTAAAATTTAATTTGAATGTTTCGAATTTAAATCCAGAAATAGAATAGGTAAGATTTTTTAGTTGAAAAAAATGACCTAATTATGTATCCCAAAGTCCCCCATATCAAGAAAAATATAATTTTATAATAAGTTACTTTTTTTTTTCTTTTTTGTTATTAGCTTTTAAATATAATTGTGTGCAATCTATCTAGATCTGTTCATGGATCGGATCTAAACTTGCTCACGGGTAGGGCGGGCGGCAGGCCCGGCCCGTATTAGGCCTGGCTTGGGTAGGAATGTTTAGGATCCGGACAGGCCCGGCCCGGATCACTGTTCACGTATTAAAATAATAATATTTTTTAAAATTTTAATTATAAAAGTAATTAAAAAATACATTTTTTATTTTTTTATAAAGAAATTACTATTCATTCGGGCCTGCCCAAGGCTGGGCTTGGGTAGAGAAATAAAAAAATTCCAGGCCACGGCCCGGCCCATGAGCAGGTCCGAACTTTTTTTATTTTTTATCTAAGCTCAAATCAGATCAGGCCCGAAAGTCCGTATCACTATTTAAAAAATAATAAAAAATTATTTTTCTTTTGATATTTATAATTAAATTTAAATAAAAATATTTTTTATTGATGAAAAGTAATTCGAACCAGGTCAGACCGGCTCGAATTTGAAAAATTTATGTCCAGACTCGGCCCAATACGAACCAGATTTTTCAGACCGAGTAGGTAATCCGACCCTTGAACAGGTTTAAACCTACATAACCAACTAATTTTAATTCAAAAGATTGGATATCTCCAATGTTTTAGACATAACTCAAATAAGAACAAAATGTTTTAAAGCGATGTTGGATGCTTGTAGAATGCTAAACTAAAATAGCATTAAACTATGCCAGCACATATATAATTGTCAAAAAAGAAAATCTAATTTGAGATCTAAGCCTAACGCTCTATCTTATAACCATCGAGACAAGATCTTCATTATATAGTTAAACGAATTACAAACTACAATTAATCTTTGAACAAGTAAATAAATCTACATACAATTATCATCATAGTGAAAAATATGCAACGACTGCAAAATGGACGTAAATCTTACGTTGAAAGTGAACCGTTTCTATTTTTCTTTACGTTTATTTATTATCGCGTAGGATTAGAAATTCGATCCTAACATAAAGAACTAAAAATTCAATTCTTTATCATAAAATTTTAAATTGATGTACAAAAAAAAAAAATAACACATGTAGTTCTTAAACTTTGAGTTGCATGCCACTTTGGTTTCTATACTTTCAAATATCACTTTTTAGTCCCCAAACTCCTAAAGTCATAGCGTTTTAGTCCTTCTGTCAATCGAATTGAGAAATTGGCTAGAGCAACCTTCGCACAGTTGTTGCAACTCAGTTAAATGGACAAAATGATTATCCCAAAACCTGTCAATTCTCTAAGAAACAAATAAGAACACTAGATGTGGTTTTAACTTCGAGAGCAATCACGAAGAGAACTCTTTCTTCAAGAATCAGTCAATTCTCTAAGAAACAAATAAGAACACTAGATGTGGTTTTAACTTCAAGAGCAATCACCAAGAGAACTCTTTCTTCAAGAATATTCCCTTGCAAATAACTCAAACTCAAGTACCAACTAGAGGTGTTCATGGGCCGAGACTTGAAATTTTTTGAAGATCCTTGCCCAGGCCCGGCCGTGAGCATTGTTCATTATATTTAAAAAATAAAAAAATATATTTTTTATTAATATTTTTATATTTTTATAATTAAAATTAAATAAAATAATATTATTTTAATATCTAAAACACTGTTTCGGACCGGGCCGGAACAAGAATTCCTTGTCCAAGTCCGGCCCAATACGGGTCGGACAGGGGGCAGGTCTAATACCAACTAATACTATCAACAATACATGATTTATTTGTTATTTTTCTTAAAAATATATATATTTTTTAATTACTCAAAGATCATAATACCTTCAATCCAAAAAACGAAATAATATCCTGCTAATTTTATAGTCAGCTTTTTACATTTTTTTGGTCATATGCCTATATGTTTAGCATTTCTTACTTTTTTTTTTTTTTCTTGTTAGTGGTTATAATGGATTTTTTTCACACAAAAGAATGAAAGATGAAAGACTGCACATTTAACACTTAGGAAGATTGGAAATGTCTCCATTGTTATTGGAATTCAGCCATGTAAACATAAACATGAGATGAAAAATAAGGCATTAGTTATTGGAATTAAGCCATGTATAGATAAATATGTTTTACACGCTTCCAAGCCTCTTATTTTATTTATTGAATGGAACCTCTTTTTTTTTTGTTGCTATGCAATATCAAAATTATCCACCACCAACTCCACAAGAAGATCAAGCAGAATCCTCATCCACCACTCTAAACCAGCAAAAGAAACTGTAAGAGAACAATCAAAGGTACCAAAAATATACTCTATAACTACATGGTTTATTTGTTATAGTTCTTATCTTCATTTTTAAATTGTGGTTTTTTGAAAAACTTAGAAAAAGATTGTTCATTTCAAAAATGAAATCTCTTTTACAAAGAAAATTGACAAGAAATAAATATTGCTTTTTTTTTTTTTTTTTTTTTGAAAAATTGAGAAGTTGTTCATTGTAGAAATGAATCACTTTCCTATAAGAATCTATAATTTTCTAGATTACTAGAAATACATTTTTTTCCTATCAAATTTGTTGTCTATTTCATTGCTAAACCTCATAATTCACTCTATGCTATTTATCCTTAATTTTATGTTTTTATCCCTGATACTCAATACAATCATATATTTCTTTCCCTTCGTAAATTTACACGAATAGTTCTTAATTTGAATCCACTTTCATGCAGTGACAAAAGCAAAAAGATGAAGGAAATGCCCAGGACACCTAGCACCAATACTATGCAAATAGAATATTTTATCAATGGTGTTACGAAGGGCACCAAATATATTCAATTGAATAATGTTTGATGTTACTATCATAACAAGCTTTTGAAATTTTGTTCGTGTCCTCACAAAAGTAATAGCTCTTCTTAAGAGTTCTTTACATTAGTTTTAGTAACACTGATAACTCGTATAATTATATAGTTTTTAGTTATGTTTTATTATTGTTTTGTGTCAAATACGAGTTATTATTGTTTAGTCTAATTGTGTTTATGATCTTTTATATTTTTATGTAATTTGGTGTTTTTCACAAGTTTCTTTGAGTGATTTCAGATTACTAGAATTAAGGGCAAATCCAGTTCAGTTCCAGTTCCGACACCTTTTGCCATATCAGCTATATCTGGAGTTTCCCTGAAGCAATAAGGCTGAAATTTTAACCGTGCAAATTTAAGAGGCATATCTATCTTTTTCATGTTTTACACTTCTTGAAACGGAGTCGTTTTCCCTATCGAAATCAACCATCAAGTTGGCTGATGTGCAATGATGTCTGTCCTGAGCAGTTTTCGAATTTTGACCATATCGTCCGATACACATACGCAAATGAGCTGATTCAAACGGCTATGGATCACTATCTGATAGGGGAACATTTGTCTAGAAGACCATGGGATCAGATAAAGCCTCCAATATTGAAGAAATCGACCATCAAGTTGGCTGATGTGCAATGACGTCTATGCTGACCTGTTTTCGTATTTTGCCCATATCTTCTTAACCACATCAGCAAATGAGCTGATTCCAACGGCTATGGATCAGTAACTGATAGGGTAACATTTTTCTAGAAGACCATGTGATCAGATAAGGCCTCTAAAATTGACCAAATCGACCATCAAGTTGGCTGATCAAAATCGTCATGTATGACGAAAATTGTTAGAAAATGCACCCACCTATTATACCTACCTTTGAAATTTGTAAAGCTTGTCTCTTGTCATTTAGCCCTCCAAAATGTGTATAAATAGAGGGCCTTGGATGATTGTAAGGGATCATATTGTACATAGGTAGGATATTAGCCATTTTAATAAAATTCTCTAAGTTTTCTTCTTCTTTCTTTTCTCTAGTTTTCTTTCTTTTCTCTAGTTTTCTTTTTCTTTAGAGAGAGCAAGAGGTTGGATAATTAATATTCTTCCTCTTCTTCTTTCTTTCTTTTATTTTCTTCTTAGATTTTCTTTAATTTTATGTTTATGTTTATAATGCCTATGCTAGGCTAAACTTCTATTTGGTTAAGGGTGATTTCAAAGCCCTAGACATGTTTTGTGATTGATTTTCAGATTCTATCTATCATTAATTTTCTATCAAAGTTGCTTATGTTCTTCTACAAGAATTGTTCATGATGTTGTCTAGATTTATTTAGGTGTACAATTAGATAGATCTTGATAATTATCTATTGCTAGTTTAGGAGTCTTGATCCGTGTAATTGTCTTGATTTCCTATTCATAAGTGCCAATTTGTGATTAATGATTATGGTCAAGTTTTCAATAATTGCAAAGTGGAACATAACCTAAGTTGAACAATCCGAGCTTATGTGTTTGTTGCTTAGATCAACCTATCTTTCTCATCATAAAGCTGCCATTAAATTGAATTTAGAGAGCTTATTCTAGGTTGTTTAATGGTTAGAGATTAAATAGAGAGCTTGTTCTATTTAACGACAAACTAAGGAAAGATTGGGGTAACAGAGCTTGTTGTTATCTACGGTTGTTAACTTTGATAGTTGGTTGATATTGATAGATCTGAAATTGATTCTTAATGATGTCTAGTGGTGGAGAATGAAACCTTAACCATATTTTTCATATTTGATTCTTCTTACTTATTTGTTTTCTTACTTTTAGTTTGCTTATTTTTTTTATTTATTTTTATTGGCTGGTTATACCGCCTAATTTGTATATTAACTTTGTTTTATTTTTATTGGCTGGTTATACCGCCTAATTTAGTATATATATTTTTATTGGCTGGTTATACCGCCTAATTTAGTATATATATTTTTATTGGCTGGTTATACCGCCTTGCATCTTATTCTTATTATTTACTTTAGTTTAAATCTGGCTTCAAAAACCCCTTTTCTTTTATTGTTCTTGAATTTAAGTTTTAAACTATTAACTTATAAACTAAAACCCAATCCCTGAGGACTCGACCCTTGCTAACTACTATACTTACAATTTATCTTTTTAGTGCAAGGTTAAATAAGATACACTCTTTTGGGTGCATCAAATTTTTGGCGCCGTTGCCGGGGATTGTTTTCTTTAGTCTATTTGTTACTTGGTTTATTCTTATTTTCAGTTCTAATTAGTTTTATTTTCTTGTACATACAAGTTTTTCTTATCAAATTTTGAAAAAAAAAAAAAAAAAAAAAAAAAAAACGATGGAGTTGAGCAATCTAACACTTGAAGAGTTGGTGGCATACATGAACATGGAGAATCAACAAGCCAATCTCACTTCCCTAGTTCAACAATTGGCCATGGGAGGATGTCAAGGCCATCAAGTGTTCCAAGACCAACAGTATGATCATTACTCAAACACTTACCATGAGGGATGGTGTGATCATACTACTTATGGCTATTCGGAAAATTACCAAGAAGTAGATCCTTATGCCAATTACACTCATCCATCTAGCTTCAATCAATCATGGTCCCAAGAACCAGATCTTTTTCAACCACCACATATGACTCAAAACTCAGGTACTTCTTTAGAAGATCTTGTCTATTCTCTTGTTACTGATACATTGCAATTTCAACAGGAAACAAGGGCAAGCATCCACAGTTTGGAAAAGCAAATGATCCAATTGACTAGTAGTATGGTGGGATGGGTAGCACAAAGATCTGAAGAACTCCCTGCCCAAACGATGATTAACCCAAAGGAGAATGCTACGATTGTGACCTTGAGGAATGAGGAACAAGATGAGGATGAGACAAAATTAGAGATGGATTCTATTCTTGAGGATAATGAAGCCACAAATCCAAATAAGAGTATTTCGGCACCTGAGGTAACGTTTAAGGTTCCACTTTTTACTAATGTTTCTTCTCCACCTTTTCCTAGTAGATTTGCAAAGTTCATGGAGGAAGAACATGAACAACACATGCCAGAAACCTTAAACAACTTGTTTGTGGATGCCATTCAACAAGTATCAAAATATGCTCCATTCCTCGATGAGATATGCACCACAAAGGATGATGGAATAATACTTCTAATGGAGAATGCATCCACTGTTGTGCAAAGAAAGCTTCCTCTCAAACGCATTAATTTGGAAAATTTCATGTATGAGCCTGACAAGCCTAAAAAGCCAAGAAGGGGTGTTGGTTAGGTTCAAAACATTAACTCAAGTGTTAATTGGGAAGGCAACCCAATTAAAGAAGAAATTGCCAACCTTCCATATTCAGATTTGCTTTCTCTTTCTTTTCCTTTTTCTTTTCTTTTATTATTTTTATTTTTATTGTTTTTATTTTTATTTTTTATGTTTACTTGTTAATTTTTGTTTAGTATTTTAGGATTATTTAGGTTGCATGAGTTTGTTTTGTTTTGAGTCTTAGTTGTTCCTATTCTTATGTTATTAGTTCTTTTCTCTTACACATGATTCTTTCATTTGGGTTAATAGACTTACATTGAGGACAATGTAAGAATTAAGTGTGGGGGGAATGATTTAGGATTTCGTTTATTTTTGTCTACTATTTTTTTTTTTTATGAGTCTTTATTATAATTATTATTATTTTTTTTAGTGTGTTTTAGTTCCTTTTTAATACAATGATGAGATATGAATTGCATAAGTCTAAAACAGATTTATTAGTGAGAAGATTTTCATGAGAATTGAGCTTGATGTCAACCTTTTTATGAGCCAATGTTAATATGATATGTTGATTGAGAAAGAAGCATGTTTAGACTTAATCTGACTTGTATAATCATCCTTGTGAGTTTTTGAGCCTATAATGATTGATGCATTATACAAATCAATCTAATTTCTTTCTTGAGTGCTCTTATGATTACATGATTCTCTAGAACTTGCTTTAAACCGTTTGAGACTATATTGATACATGTGACAACATGAATATGATAGAGGCATTAGGATTATAACCAGAGCCAAACAGCCATCCATTATTAATGTTCTAAGAGAACATCCCCACTAGTGAGCCAATTTGAGCCTACATTAAATATGATGTTTTATTGGTAACCACAACTTACACCTAGCCTAAATATACTTATATCCTTACCCTTGTTCTAAAGATGGATTATATATTTTGAGACATATTGCAAAAAAACAAGGGATATTTTTAGTTAAAAATTTGGGTTAGAAACAAGAAATAAGTGTGGGGGGAAAAGAAAAGAAAAGTCAAGAGAAAAAGAAATGGAATACTGGCAAATACATTCCTATGTAAAAAAAAAAATATGAATCATCTCTTGAATTTGTGGAAAAAGAAAAAGATGTTACAAAGTTGTTTAGAATGAAGAAAAGGCCCAACATGAATATCCGGCCTAGGTGACTATGTACTTGTAAAGAGTTTTGAGAAGTTTCTTTGTATAATCTTTTTATGTCTCTAAACTTTATGAACTCTTTGGAACCTTTGTGATATCTTTATCCTTTTGTTCTTCAACCACATTACAAACCCCTTGGCCCCATTACAAACTTGATTAAAGACCTCTTGATTTATGATGTTGTATGATCTAAATAGGGGAGAATAGGTGGACAAGCAAGAATATGGTAGAACTGTTTTCATGAGATTGATTGAGTGTAAACACTTCACCACTACTTTAAAGAGTGAAAATCATGAGGGTATCCCATGTGAGAAGTTGAGATTAAATTTGAACATGCAATATTTTGATTGAGATATGTTATGCTAATATTGGCTTAACTCAAACAATTTACATTCAAGCATGATTTTTTGTGAAATTCTTTAAGCTATTGATTAGTTTATAAGACTTGTTCAAATATTGTCTCTAATTTGTATTGAAAGGATTAGGAGTAAATATTTTTAGTATATGTAGTTTATTTATATTTTAGTTTTTCAATGTTTGTGGGTATCGTTCTAGTAAACCCTCACGAGACTAAACTCGTCCACTAGGGACACCTAGGGGTTTAAAGGCTTGTGTCACATGCTAAGTGCCACCGTGATTTCCTACGAAAATGGATTAGATTAGATTTTCTTATTTTATTTTTATTGAGTCGTTGCTAGGGACTAGCAACAATCTAAGTGTGGGGGTGTGATAACTCGTATAATTATATAGTTTTTAGTTATGTTTTATTATTGTTTTGTGTCAAATACGAGTTATTATTGTTTAGTCTAATTGTGTTTATGATCTTTTATATTTTTATGTAATTTGGTGTTTTTCACAAGTTTCTTTGAGTGATTTCAGATTACTAGAATTAAGGGCAAATCCAGTTCAGTTCCAGTTCCGACACCTTTTGCCATATCAGCTATATCTGGAGTTTCCCTGAAGCAATAAGGCTGAAATTTTAACCGTGCAAATTTAAGAGGCATATCTATCTTTTTCATGTTTTACACTTCTTGAAACGGAGTCGTTTTCCCTATCGAAATCAACCATCAAGTTGGCTGATGTGCAATGATGTCTGTCCTGAGCAGTTTTCGAATTTTGACCATATCGTCCGATACACATACGCAAATGAGCTGATTCAAACGGCTATGGATCACTAACTGATAGGGGAACATTTGTCTAGAAGACCATGGGATCAGATAAAGCCTCCAATATTGAAGAAATCGACCATCAAGTTGGCTGATGTGCAATGACGTCTATGCTGACCTGTTTTCGTATTTTGCCCATATCTTCTTAACCACATCAGCAAATGAGCTGATTTCAACGGCTATGGATCAGTAACTGATAGGGTAACATTTTTCTAGAAGACCATGTGATCAGATAAGGCCTCTAAAATTGACCAAATCGACCATCAAGTTGGCTGATCAAAATCGTCATGTATGACGAAAATTGTTAGAAAATGCACCCACCTATTATACCTACCTTTGAAATTTGTAAAGCTTGTCTCTTGTCATTTAGCCCTCCAAAATGTGTATAAATAGAGGGCCTTGGATGATTGTAAGGGATCATATTGTACATAGGTAGGATATTAGCCATTTTAATAAAATTCTCTAAGTTTTCTTCTTCTTTCTTTTCTCTAGTTTTCTTTCTTTTCTCTAGTTTTCTTTTTCTTTAGAGAGAGCAAGAGGTTGGATAATTAATATTCTTCCTCTTCTTCTTTCTTTCTTTTATTTTCTTCTTAGATTTTCTTTAATTTTATGTTTATGTTTATAATGCCTATGCTAGGCTAAACTTCTATTTGGTTAAGGGTGATTTCAAAGCCCTAGACATGTTTTGTGATTGATTTTCAGATTCTATCTATCATTAATTTTCTATCAAAGTTGCTTATGTTCTTCTACAAGAATTGTTCATGATGTTGTCTAGATTTATTTAGGTGTACAATTAGATAGATCTTGATAATTATCTATTGCTAGTTTAGGAGTCTTGATCCGTGTAATTGTCTTGATTTCCTATTCATAAGTGGCAATTTGTGATTAATGATTATGGTCAAGTTTTCAATAATTGCAAAGTGGAACATAACCTAAGTTGAACAATCCGAGCTTATGTGTTTGTTGCTTAGATCAACCTATCTTTCTCATCATAAAGCTGCCATTAAATTGAATTTAGAGAGCTTATTCTAGGTTGTTTAATGGTTAGAGATTAAATAGAGAGCTTGTTCTATTTAACGACAAACTAAGGAAAGATTGGGGTAACAGAGCTTGTTGTTATCTACGGTTGTTAACTTTGATAGTTGGTTGATATTGATAGATCTGAAATTGATTCTTAATGATGTCTAGTGGTGGAGAATGAAACCTTAACCATATTTTTCATATTTGATTCTTCTTACTTATTTGTTTTCTTACTTTTAGTTTGCTTATTTTTTTTATTTATTTTTATTGGCTGGTTATACCGCCTAATTTGTATATTAACTTTGTTTTATTTTTATTGGCTGGTTATACCGCCTAATTTAGTATATATATTTTTATTGGCTGGTTATACCGCCTAATTTAGTATATATATTTTTATTGGCTGGTTATACCGCCTTGCATCTTATTCTTATTATTTACTTTAGTTTAAATCTGGCTTCAAAAACCCCTTTTCTTTTATTGTTCTTGAATTTAAGTTTTAAACTATTAACTTATAAACTAAAACCCAATCCCTGAGGACTCGACCCTTGCTAACTACTATACTTACAATTTATCTTTTTAGTGCAAGGTTAAATAAGATACACTCTTTTGGGTGCATCAAACACACTAAATGCAAATATAATAGTGCTTGCATTGCTTTTTTATACAATCCAAATGAAATAGAATGGTGCATCTTCTTGTTCTCTTTAAATCTTCTTCTTGATCTCGTGAAATCATTCTAACTCAATTAGAATCCGACGCAAAGCGCAAGTAACACACTAGTTATTTTTATTTTTAAATTTCATGCTTTCTGATGCACCCAAAAGAGTGTATCTTATTTAATCTTGCACTTAAAAAGAATCAATTGTAGAGTATAGTGATTAGCAAGGGTCGAGTCCTCAGGGATTAGGTTCTAGTTTATAAGTTAATAGTTTATCACTTAAAAACAAGTAAACAAAAGTAAAGGGGATTTTAATGGCAATTATAAAGATTTATCTAGTTGGCCACCCAAACAAATCAAAACATCATCATGAACAATTTTAATGGAAGAACATAAGCAACTTTGATAGAAAACAATGATAGATAGATTCTGAAAATTAATTACATAACATGTCTAGGGCTTTGAAATCACCCTTAACCAAATAAAAGTTTAGCCTAACATAGGCATAGATAATATATACATAAAACTAAAAATAAAATAAAAGAATGGAGAAGAAGAAGAAGAATAATGATGATCCTTGAGTCTCCTCAAAAGATGTCTAGTTTGTGGCTCAAAAGATGGTATTTATAGAGCTTTAAAACCTTGAGAATAAGTCCTTGCCGCACATGTAAGCCTGGAGGTGCAAAAATCACGTTTTTGCCTTTTTTCAGATTTGCGATTAGGATTTTTCTGGCCGCAGGGTTCTTTAGGGAGATCTTCTAGTGCCATTTTGAATGTCCATTTCTTATTCGATTTGGGCCCATAATATATCGTTGAAAAGATAATCAAGTCAACTTCAAAAGTCAAGAAGGAAATTTCTTCAAATAAAGAATCTATATCATGTTTTCCTTATAACAAGATCCGGAGGTCAAATCTGTCTGATTGTTTTTCAACCAGAAATTGATATTTTTGACTCAAGTCTTCTTCCATCTTGTGATTATGATTTTGTAAGCTCTTTACCATCATTATTGACATCTTTTGACTTCATTCTCCTTATTGTACCTAAAATTCAAAAACATATTATAAGTAAACAAGATAAAGATCGAAAACATAACAAAAACTAAAGGTAGAAAGGCATAAAATGTATATTTTATGAGCTTATCAAATACCCCCACACTTAGCTTTTTGCTAGTCCTCGAGCAAAACAAAATAAAAATAAAATAAGAAAATCTAATCTAATCCACTTTCGTAAGAAATCACGGTGGCACTTAGCATGTGACACAAGCCTTTAAACCCCTAGGTGTCCCTAGTGGACGAGTTTAGTCTCGTAAGGGTTTACTAGGACGATACCCACAAACATTGAAGTCATAAGAAAAAATAAAAAAAAATAATAATAATAATAATTACAACTAATCCTTCCAATATAAATTAGAGATAATCATTGGACAAGTCTTATAAACTAATCAATAGCTTAGAAAATTTCACAAAATCTTGCTTGAATGTGAATAGTTTGAGTTAAGCCAATATTAACATAACATATTTCAATCAAAATAGTGCATATTCAAACTTAATCTCAACTTCTCACTAGGATACTCTCATGATTTTCACTCTTTAAAGTAGTGGTAAAGTGTTTACACTCAATCAATCTCATGAAAACAGTTATACCATATGCTTGCTTGTCCACCTATTCTCCACTATTTAGATCATGCAACTTCATAAATCAAGAGGTCTTTAATCAAGGTTGTAATGGGGCCAAAGGGTTGTAATGCGGTTAAAGAATAAAAGATATTACAAAGGTTCCAAAGACTTCATAGAATTTAGAGACAAAATAAGATTTTGCAAATAAAATTTTCTCAATATTCCTTGGAAGTACATAATCACATAGGCTGAATATTTTATGTTGAGCCTTTGCTTCATCCTAACCAACCTTGTAACATTCTTTTTCTTTTCTTTAACTAGAAGTTCAAGAGATGATTCAATTTTTTTTTCATTTTTTTTTTCCATGGGAATGTATTTTTACAATGTTCCCTTTTCTTTTTCTCTTGACTTTTACCTTTCTCCTCCCCCAAACTTATCTTTTGTTCTAACCCAAATTTTCAAAAAGTATCCCTTGTTTTTGCAATATGTCTCAAACATTCTAGTCCATCTTTAGAACAAGGGTAAAGATATAAATGTGTTTAGGCTAGGTGTAAGATGTGGTTACCAAATAAATAGCTTATTTAATGTAGGCTCAAATTGGTTCACTAGGGGGATGTTCTCTTGGAACATCAATAAGGGATGGCTGTTTGGCCCTGGTTAAAAGTCCTAATGCCTCTATCATATTCATGCTGTCACATGCATCAATATAGTCTCAACAAGGTTTAAAGCAAGTTCTAGAGAATCATGTAATCATAAGAGCACTCAAGAAAGAAATTAGATTGATATGTATAATGCATCAATCATATGGGCTCAAAAAACTCACAAGGATGATTATACAAGTCAGATTTAAGTCTAAACATGCTTCTTTCTCAATCAACATATCATATTAACATTGGCTCATAAAAAAATGATATCAAGCTCAATTCTCATGAAAAATCTTCTCACTACTAAACTAGTTTTAGACCTATGCAATTCATATCTCATCATTGTATTAAAAAGGAACTAAAACACACTAAAAATAATAATAATAATATTAAAGACTCATAAAAAAAAAATAGACAAAAATAAAAGAAATCCTAAATCTTTCCCCCCACACTTAATTCTTACATTGTCCTCAATGTAATGCTATTAACCCAAATGAAAGAATCATGTGTAAGAGAAAAGAACTAATAACATAAGAATAGGAACAACTAAGACTCAAAACAAAACAAACACATGCAACCTAAATAATCCTAAAATACTAAACAAAAAATTAACAAATAAACATAAAAAATAAAAATAAAAACAATAAAAATAAAAATAATAAAAGAAAAAGGAAAAGGAAAAGAAAGAGAAAGAGAAAGAGAAAGAGAAAGCAAATCTAAATATGGCAGGTTGGCAATTTCTTCTTTAATTGGGCTGCCTTCCCAATTAACACTTGAGTTAGTGTTTTGAACCTAACAAACACCCCTTCTTGGCTTTTTAGGCTTGTCAGGCTCATACATGAAATTTCCCAAATTTATGCGTTTGATAGGAAGCTTTCTTTGCAAAACAGTGGATGCATTCTCCATTACCAGTATTATTTCATCATCCTTTGTGGTGCATATCTCATCGATAAATAGAGCATATTTTGATACTTGTTGAATGGCATCCACAAACAAGCTATTTAAGATTTCCGGCATGTGTTGTTCATGTTCTTCCTCCTTGAACTTTACAAATCTACTAAGAAAAGGTGGAGAAGAAACATTAGTAAGAAGTGGAACCTTAAACGTTACCTCAGGTGCCAAAGTACTCTCTTTCTGAATTGAAGCTTCATTATCTTCAATAGTTGAATCCATCTTTAGTTCTTTCTCATCTCGGGTTCCCTTGGATTTTCTAATTCATCCTCAAGTTGTGTGGCACTAAAACTCTCCTTTGGATCAATCATCGATTGGGAATGGAGTGCTTGAGATCTTTGTGCTACTAATTCCACCGTACTACTAGCCAATAGGCTCATTTGCCTTTCCAAACTCTGGATACTTGCCTTTGTTTCCCTTGTTTCCTGTTGAAGTTGTAGAGTATTAATAACAAGAAAATTGACAAGTTCTTCTAAAGAATTACCTGAGTTTTGAGGTGGTAGCTCAAAAAGATCTTGTTGTTGATCCCATGGTTGATTGAAGACAAATTGATTAGTGTAATTAGCATAAGGATCTACTTCTTGATGATCTCCCGAGTAGCCATAATGAGTATGATTCCACCATCCCTCATTGTAAGTGTTTGGGAAAGCATCATACTGTTGTCCTTGGAACCCTTGATGGCTTTGGTATTCTCCCACATCATAGGCTGGTTCAAAATTATCTTTTTGGTAGTATGGGCACCAATTGGTTGGATGATCCATCATGAAGCACACTCCACACTGCCTTGATTGTTGAATCTTACTTATGGCCACTTGTTGAACTATGGAGATGAGATTGTCTAGTTGGTTCTGAAGGTTCTGAAGTTTTGATGTAGCACCTGCCATCTCTTCTTGCTTGAAATTTGAAAACAAAAACCTGTATGTACAAGAAAAATAAAATTAATTACAACTGAAAATAAGAATAAACCAATAAACTAATAAACTAAATAAAGCAATCCCCGGCAATGGCGCCAAAAATTTGATGCACCCAAAAGAGTGTATCTTATTTAACCTTACACTTAAAAAGAATCAATTGTAGAGTATAGTGATTAGCAAGGGTCGAGTCCTCAGGGATTGGGTTTTAGTTTATAAGTTAATAGTTTATCACTTAAAAATAAGTAAACAAAAGTAAAAGGGATTTTGAAATCAGATTTAAACTAAAGTTAACAATAAGAATGAGAAAACAAGTAATTAAGAAGAATCAAATATGAAAAATATGGTTAAGGTTTCATTCTCCACCACTAGACACCATTAAAAATCAATTTCATATCTATCAACATTAATTAGCTATCAAAGTTAACAACCGTAGATAACAACAAGCTCTATTACCCCAATCTTTCCTTAGTTCGTCGTTAAATAGAACAAGCTCTCTATTTAATCTCTAACTATCAAACAACCTAGAATAAGCTCTCTAAGTTCAATTTAATAGCAGCTTTATGATGAGAAAGATAGGTTGATCTAAGCAACAAACACATAAGCTCGGATTATTCAACTTAGGTTATGTTCCACGTTGCAATTATTGAAAACTTGACCATAATCATTAATCACAAATTACCACTTATGAATAGGAAATCAAGACAATTACACGGATCAAGACTCCTAAACTAGCATTAGACAATTATAAAGATTTATCTAGTTGGCCACCTAAACAAATCAAAACATCATCATGAACAATTTTAATGGAAGAACATAAGCAACTTTCATAGAAAACAATAATAGATAGATTCTGAAAATTAATTACATAACATGTCTAGGGCTTTGAAATCACCCTTAACCAAATAAAAGTTTAGCCTAACATAGGCATAGATAATATATACATAAAACTAAAAAGAAAATAAAAGAATGGAGAAGAAGAATAATAATTATGATCCTTGAGTCTCCTCAAAAGATGTCTAGTTTATGGCTCAAAAGATGGTATTTATAGAGCTTTAAAACCTTGAGAATAAGTCCTTGCCGCACAAGTAAGCCTGGAGGTTCAAAAATCACGTTTTTGCCTTTTTTTCAGATTTGCGATTAGGGTTTTTCTGGCCACAGGGTTCTTTAGGGAGATCTTCTAGCGCCATTTTGAATGCCCATTTCTTATCCTATTTGGGCCCATAATATATCGTTGAAAAGATAATCAAGTCAACTTAAAAAGTCAAGAGGAAGTTTCTTCAAATAAAGACTCTAACATCATGTTTTCCTTACAACAAGCTCCGGAGGTCAAATCTGCCTGATTGCTTTTCAACTAGAAATTGATATTTTTGACTCAAGTCTTCTTCTATCTTGTGATTATGATTTTGTAAGCTATTTACCATCATTATTGACATCTTTTGACTTCATTCTCCTTATTGTACCTAAAATTCAAAAACATATTATAAGTAAACAAGATAAAGATCGAAAACATAACAAAAACTAAAGGTAGAAAGGCATAAAATGTATATTTTATGAGCTGATCACTTTCCTTATAATATTTGAATTCAAAACTTTCAAATTAAAAGTTGAAGTTCTTAACTAGTCGATTGTCTCATACAAACATATATACTCATGTTGCTTTAAATTATGGGTAAAAAGTAAGAGCTATTCAATATTTTATGATACAAAATTAGAGGTGCTCATGGGCAGGGCCGGACCAGGTCACGGCTCGATTTTTTTTTTTAATTCTTTGCCCAGGCTTGGCCCTGGACGGGCCCTGCCCGTCCCATAAGTCTGAATTCACTGTTTATGATAATAAAATATTTTTATTTTTTATATATTTTTATAATTAAAATTAAATAAATAATATTATTTTAATAAAAAAAATGTTTCAGGCCCTGCCGGTCTGGGTCAAAAATATCCTGTCTAGACCTGATCCAATACGGGTCGGGCCTGTCGGGTCGGGCGGGCTGCCCGACCCATGAGCAAGTCTATACAAAATTAATGTGGATGAAAATGTAGTTATTCACATGATTAACAAATAATCATAATAATTTATCCATTTCAATTTAATCTACATCGTTGAATTGTTTATAAACATGTTCAAGAATTAAAAAGAATTGAATTTTGCTAACGAATTTTAAAAGTAATATAAATTAATAGATTTTCTAAACCTCGTTTATTATTCGATTATAATATAAATAATAATATTATTATTTATATTTTATTTTATTTACTTATAATATAATTAATATTATTTGATTACTTAAATTTAATTACATTTATATTTTATTATTTTATATTTAATAATAATATAAAATTGACTTATTTTTTTATTTGTTTATTATTCATGAACATATTTTTAATTGTTCGCGAATATTAAATGAATATGTTCGATTATATGTTCATGAACATGTTCATTTAATGTTCGCCAATAAGTTCATTTAATTTAAATGAACGAACACGAACACACTCAATTTTAAACAAACAGAGCTTGAACACAATTTTAAAATTTTTAATAAACACGAACAAAATAAAAACAAGCTCAAAAATAAATAAACGAACACGAACAAAAATCTGTTCGTTTAAGTCGGATTCATTTACAAACCTAGTCACAAAAGAACTTGTGGATGAAATTTTTTTTATATGCTGACATGGCATAGTCACCTGATAAAAAACGTAGACTCCACGAGACATCAATGATTACATTTTTTTTTTAGTGCTGTCTATAAAAATTACAAAATAGGGTAAATATAAAAATAATTTATGCTCCATCAATAATAAAAACTATTTCTTACAAAATGATTAAAAAAAACTCTTGTTTTGTTCTTCATTTTAAATTTATATTTTCATGATAAAAAAAAGACTAGGATAAAGATTTTATTTTGAATTTTTGTAGATATTAATAATTAGATTCAAATATTAAATATTAATTTTTAATCAAGTTTAAATAGGGTGGATAGTTAAATTTTAATAGAGTTTAAGTTTGTTTATTTCGAACCATTATCATTCTTAATGTAGTCTTTTTTTTAGCAATTAGCAAGGTCGTATTTTGATTTATGTTATTTTTTATATCATAATCATATTTAAAATATTATATATTTTGACACATTCGTATATTCGTATAATATTTTTTTATTTTTTTATCGTATTTTTTTATTTTTTTAGTATCGTGTTATGTATTCAAAATTTTCAGATTTGACTTTTTTTTTTTATTAAATAGTTGTTTTATTAATACAAACACTAAATACTTTAAGTGCTTTACCTTATTTGGTAATTACTATTTCTATACTAATTCGAACAAACGAATCAGAAATCAAAGAAATGAACAAAGTAAATTCAAAATTGTGTGGAATGAAGGAAGGCACTAAAATTTTCCATCGTAGTATTCAGCTTATACTACAAAACTTTCTCTCTCTAGAAAGTTTTAATTTTTATCCTGTGTTGGCAGAGGATTTAGAGAAAAAAAAAAGGGAGAAAAAAACAGAGGAGAAAACAAAAAATGTCGGAACCAAAAGATCCGGCAATCAAATTACTTGGAAAAACGATTCCTTTGCCTGAGAAATCTCCAAAAGCAGCAGCAGGAGCAGCTAACTTTTGTGCTACTTGTGGTGATGATAACAACAACAATAATAATATTGATCAAGATCAAGATCAATGTTGTTCTACAAATTCTTCACCAGAGGAAAATAAAGGGGAAGAGAAAAAAGCTGAAACGGTAAGGAAATATTATTTTTTATTCTTTTTGGGAATTTGATGCACCCAAAAGAGTGTATCTTATTTAACCTTGCACTTAAAAAGAATCAATTCTAAAGTATAGTGATTAGCAAGGGCCGAGTCCACAGGGATTGGGTTTTAGTTTATAAGTTAATAGTTTAAAACTTAAAAACAAGTAAACAAAAGTAAAGGGGATTTTGAAATCAGATTTAAACTAAAGTTAACAATTAGAATGAGAAAACAAGTAATTAAGAAGAATCAAATATGAAAAATATGGTTAAGGTTTCATTCTCCACCACTAGACATCATTAAGAATCAATTTCATATCTATCAACATTAATTAGCTATCAAAGTTAACAATCGTAGATAACAACAAGCTCTGTTACCCCAATCTTTCCTTAGTTCGTCGTTAAATAGAACAAGCTCTCTATTTAATCTCTAACCATCAAACAACCTAGAATAAGCTCTCTGAATTCAATTTAATGGCAGCTTTATGATGAGAAAGATAGGTTGATCTAAGCAACAAACACATAAGCTCGGATTGTTCAACTTAGTTTATGTTCCACTTTGCAATTATTGAAAACTTGACCATAATCATTAATCACAAATTGCTACTTATGAATAGGAAATCAAGACAATTACACGGATCAAGACTCCTAAACTAGCATTAGACAATTATCAAGATTTATCTAGTTGGCCACCTAAACAAATCAAAACATCACCATGAACAATTTTTATGGAAGAACATAAGCAACTTTGATAGAAAACAATGATAGTTAGATTCTGAAAATTAATTACATAACATGTCTAGGGCTTTGAAATCACCCTTAACCAACTAAAAGTTTAGCCTAGCATAGGCATTGTAAACATAAACATAAAATTAAAGAGAATCTAAGAAGAAAATAAAAGAAAGAAAGAAGAAGAAGAAGAATATTAATTATCCAGCCTCTTGCTCTCTCAAAAACAAAGAAACAAAGAAGAAATCAGAATTTGATGCTTGGGGAAGTGTCAATTTCGTATGCCCCCTTGGTCTCTATTTATAGGCAATAGCTAGGGCATCAAACAAGTGAATTTCAGCTCTCTCCCTTCAATAAATGCTGACTTGTGGCTAAAGTTAAGGAAAAGTGGCTGACTTTTGTGTTTTAAGGAAAGATATAAGCCTTGGCAGCCAAGTTTGAATAAAGTAGGAAAGTTTTAGTCGAAGCACTCTTTAATGAAGAGACATTATATTCTTGCAGCCAAAGTAAGTGTAAGGAAGGAAAGTCTTGGCTGATTTAATTCTCCTACTTTGACTTGGATTAGCTTTAAGGAAAGATACTTGCAATTAATGCAATTAATGCAAGTTGACAGCTGCTAATCCTTCTTTGGCAAGGATAAACTTAAATGTCAACTAGGGTATTAAGAAAAAGTTGTCATTTACGGCTAGGGTTTTTTTTTGCCACTAGGGTTTTTAGGGAGATATTCCAATGCCGATTTGGATGACCATTTCTTATCCGATTTAGGCCCATGACCAGCCGTTGGAAAGGTAATCACGTGATCTTCAAAAGTAAAGAAGGAAGTTTCTTCGAATAAAGAGTCTAACATCATGTTTTCTTAGCAACAAGCTCCGGAGGTCAAATCTGTCTTCTTGCTTTACACCAAGAATTTGATCTTTTTGACTCCCAACTCTTTTTCCATCTTGTGATTGTGATTTTGTAAGGTCTTTAACATCCTAATTGACATGTTTTGACTTCATCTCCTCCAAAATACCTACAAAGCATATAAACCTAGTAAAATGTCAAGGAAGTAAGAATCAAAGCACAAAGTATAAAGAAATTAAATAGGAAAATGTATGAAATTAAGCACTTATCAAATTCCCCCACACTTAATCTTTTGCTAGTCCTCGAGCAAAATCAAATAGACACAAGGTAAGAAAATCGAATCTAGTTCACTTTCAATACAACTTATAGATAATCATTGAACAAGTCTTATAAACTAATCAATAGCTTAAAGAGTTTCACAAAAAATCATGCTTGATAGTAAATGGTTTAAGTTAAGCTAAAATTAACATAACATATCTCAATCAAAATAGTGCATGTTCAAACTTAATCTCAACTTCTCAAATGGGATACCCTCATGATTTTCACTCTTTAAAGTAGTGGTGAAGTGTTTACACTCAATCAATCTCATGAAAACAGTTTCTACCATATGCTTGCTTGTCCACCTATTCTCCACTACTTAGATCATGCAACTTCATGAATCAAGAGGTCTTTATGCAAGGTTATAATGGGGCCAAGGGGTAATAATGTGGCTAAAGAATAAAAGATAAAGGATATTACAAAAGTTCCAAAGATTTTATAGAGTTTAGAGACATAATAAGATTCATACAAAGAAACTTCTCAAAACTCTTTACAAGTACATAATCACGTAGGCCGAATATTCATGTTGGGCCTTTTCTTCATTCTAAACAACTTTCGAACATCTTTTTCTTTTCTTTAACTAGAAGTTGAAGAGATTATTCAATTTTTTTTTCACATGGGACTGTATTTGGCAATATTCCCTCTATTTTTCTCTTGACTTTTGCCTTTCTCCTCCCCCACACTTATTTCTTGTTTCTAACCCAAAATTTGAATAGATCTTCCTTGTCTTTGCAATATGTCTCAAAACATGCTAATTCATCTTTAGAACAAGGGTAAGGATATAAATAAGTATATTTAGGTTAGGGACAAGTTATGGTTACCAAAGAAATAGCTTATTCATTGTAGGCTCAAATTGGTTCACTAAGGGGGATGTTCTCTTGGAACATCAATAAGGGATGGTTGTTTGGCCCTGGTTAAAAATCCTAATGCCTCTATCATATTCATGTTGTCACATGCATCAATATAGTCTCAACAAGGTTTAAAGCAAGTTCTAGAGAATCTTGTAATCATAAGAGCACTCAATAAAGAAATTAGATTGATATGTATAATGCATCAATCATATAGGCTCGAAAACTCACAAGGATTATTATACAAGTCAGATTTAAGTCTAAACATGCTTCTTTCTCAATCAACATATCATATTAAATTGGCTCATAAAAAAGTTGATATCAAGCTCAATTCTCATGAAAATCTTTGATAACTCGTATAATTATATAGTTCTTAGTTATGTTTTATTATTATTTTGTGTCAAATACGAGTTATTATTGCTTAGTCTAATTGTGTTTATGATATTCTATATTTTTATGTAATTTGGTGTTTTTCACAAGTTTCTTTGAGTGATTTCAGATTACTAGGTTAAATCAACAATTAAGGGCAAATCCAGTTCAGTTCCAGTTCCGACACCTTTTGCCATATCCGCTATATCTGGAGTTTCACTGAAGCAATAAGGCTGAATTTTTTACAGTGCAAAGTTAAGAGGCATATCTATCTTTTTCATGTTTTACACTTCTTGAAACGGAGTCGTTTTCCCTAGCGAAATCGACCATCAAGTTGGCTGATGTGCAATGACGTCTGTGCTGACCTGTTTTGGTATTTTGACCATATCTTCCGAGCCACATGATAAAATGATCTGATTCCAACTGCTATGGATCCGTAACTGATAGGGGTATATTTTTCTAGAAGACCATTTGATCAGATCGAGCCTCCAACATTGACAAAATCGACCATCAAGCTTGCTGATCAGAATTGTCATACAATATGACGAAAATTGTTAGAAAAATGCACCCACCTATTATACCTACCTTTGAAATTTATAAAGCTTGTCTCTTGTCATTTAGCTCTCCAAAATGTGTATAAATAGAGGGCCTTGGATGATTGTAAGAGTATCATTAGATTGGTAGGATATTAGCCATTGTAATAAAATTCTCTAAGTTTTCTTCTTCTTTCCTTTCTCTAGTTTTCTTTTTCTTTATTTACTTATGCTTCTTACATTTCTTTTCATTTTATTCATATCTAGTATGTATTGCTAATCATATTGTTGAGGTGATGAGGTGAAGCTCTTGGTAAATGCTAAGGTTAGTCTCTTAAACATGAGCTAAAATGAATCATCATTTATAAACACTAGTATAGATAATATTTTCTTTTGGTTTAAAATCATACTTGCAAAGTAGGGATCTTGATTCATTATTGACAATGAAAATGGCACAGTAAATGCTTGGTTTCATAACCTTGATTTGTTGTAGACATATACCTTGGCATAAGGAATGCTTGGACTCTTTTTGTGAGTTTTGAGGACACCAAATGAACATAATATCATATGCTATGGACGTTGGACAATTTGGACTGAATTGCTAAACCTTCCGATTGGAATCTCCCTTATGTGTGAATTTCAATTGTGTAATAAAACAAGATTAATCTTAGCATAACACCAAGAGTGGATTCTCTAACCTCAACATCTTTTCTTATTGTTTTTATATCTTGTTTAATTTCTTTTATTTTATTTTGTTTATTTTGTTCTCTAATATCTTGTTTATCTTGTTTTGTTGTTGATTCCCTAATATCTTGTTTACTTTATTTTTCTTATATATTTATAAACTTATACTTACTAATACGCTTCCCTGTGGTTCGACCTCGGACACCCGAGAATTTATTACTTGAACATAACCTGCACTTGGGTTTACAACTCTTAATTGAGTCTCCATCAATCTTCTCACTAATAAATCTGTTTTAGACTTATGCAATTCATATCTCATCATAGTATTGAAAGTAACTAAAACACACTAAAAACAATATAAAAAGAATAAAAAAACAAAACACACTAAAGAAAATCCTATATTTTTCCCCCCACACTTAATTTTTACATTGTCCTCAATGTAATGCTATTATCCCCAATGCAATAATTATATGTAAGAGAAAAGAACTACTAAACAAAACAAAAGAAAAACAATAAAAGATAGAATGATGGAGAGTAAGGAATGCAAATCTGATATAATAAATGCTCTCCATCCTTTTGGGTTGCCTCCCAAGAAGCGCTTGGTTTATTGTCTCCAGCCTGACTTAGACCCATGCCATTATTATTCAACATAATTCGGCTCAAAAAGTGGTAACTCCTCCACATCTTGTATTGGAAAGTTCTCATAGTAAGGCTTCAATCTATGACCATTCACTTTGAATGCCTTATCTGTTTTTGGGCTTTGGATTTCAACTGCACCATGAGTAAATACATTAGTAATAACAAAAGGTCCAACCCAACGAGAACGTAACTTACCTGGAAATAACTTAAGGCGTGATTGGAAGAGAAAAACTTTTTGTCCAACAACAAAGTCCTTTCTTGATATCATCTTGTCATGGAATGCCTTAGTATTTTCCTTGTAAATCCTAGAATTCTCATAGGCATCATTCCTTATCTCCTCTAATTCTTGTAGGTCAAGTTTTCTTTGCTTAGCTGTCTCATCCATCTCCATGTTACATTGTTTGATAGCCCAATATGATTTATGTTCTAACTCAACCGGAAGATGACAAGGCTTACCATAAACAAGTCGATAAGGAGACATACCAATGGGTGTCTTATATGCTGTCCTATAAGCCCAAAGTGCATCATCAAGTCGTGAACTCCAATCCTTCCTATCTGGATTAACTGTCTTTTCAAGGATGGACTTAACTTCTCGGTTTGACACTTCAGCTTGCCCACTAGTTTGAGGATGATATGAGGTGGAGACCTTGTGTGTGATGTTATACTTCCTCAAAAGTGCTTCCATAGTCCTATTGCAAAAGTGAGTACCTCTATCGCTGATTATGGCCTTTGGCGTTCCAAACCTAGCAAAGATGTTAGTCTTGACAAAATCTGAAACAACTTTAGAGTCATTAGTCCTAGTGGATTTTGCTTCCATCCACTTTGAAACATAATCAACGGCAAGTAAAATATAAAGATTACCAAAAGAAGAAGGAAAAGGTCCCATGAAATCCATGCCCCATACATCAAAAATTTCAACAATAAGTATTGGAGTTTGAGGCATTTGATTTCTAGCACCTAAGTTACCTGTTCTTTGGCAACGATCACATGACTTGCAAAAGAGGTATGCATCTTTGAATATAGTAGGCCAATAAAATCCAGAATCAAGAACTTTCATGGTTGTTCTTTTGGATCCAAAGTGTCCTCCACATGCATAAGAGTGACAGAAGGTGAGAATAGATTGAAATTCAGATTCGAGTACACACATTCTTATAATCTGATCGGAGCAATGCTTCCAAAGGTAAGGATCATCCCATTTGTAGTATTTGGCATCACTCTTGATCTTATTTCTTTGAGCTTGTGTCAACTCTCGTGGCAACTTCTTGGTAACTAAGTAATTAACAATATCGGCATACCAAGGAGTTGTTGTACTTATAAAAAGAAGTTGCTCATCCGGAAAGTTCTCATTCAAAGGTAGTGCATCCTCTTCATGAACTAAACGGTTAAGATGGTCCGCAACCAGGTTGTCACTACCTCTCTTATCTTTTATCTCCAAATCAAACTCTTGTAAGAGAAGTATCCATCTAATCAACCTTGGTTTGGCTTCCTTCTTAGTGAGTAAGTACCTAAGGGCTGCATGCAGAATATACAATTACTTTAGTACCAATTAAATAAGATCAAAATTTTTCTAAAGCAAATACAACAGCCAAAAGTTCTTTTTCAATAGTGGAATAGTTCAATTGAGCATCATTAAGAGTTCGGGAGGCATAATAAATGGCATGTGAGGCTTTGCCAACCCGTTGGCCCAAAACAGCTCCAATGGCATAGTCACTAGCATCACACATGATTTCAAAAGGTACATTCCAATCTGGTGGTTGCATGATAGGAGCTGATGTCAAGAGTCCCTTCAATGTTTCAAACGCCTCTTTGCATTTGTCATCAAAGTGGAAAACCACATCTTTTTGTAGTAGCTTGTAAAGAGGTAATGTGATCTTTGAGAAGTCTTTGATAAATCTCCTATAGAAACCTGCATGTCCAAGAAAAGAACGAACCTCTCTCACATTTGTGGGAGGTGGTAAAGAATACATAATATCTATTTTAGATTTATCAACCTCTATCCCTCTAGAAGAAATAACATGGCCTAAAACTATTCCTTGTTCTACCATAAAGTGACATTTTTCCCAATTCAAAACAAGGTTAGTTTCCATGCATCTATCAAGTACAAGTGTAAGGTTCTCTAGACATCTATCAAAAGAATCACCATAGACACTAAAATCATCCATAAACACTTCTATGATGTTCTCTACATAATCTGAAAATATGCTAACCATACACCTTTGGAATGTAGCTGGTGCATTACAAAGACCAAATGGCATACGCCGGTATGCAAAAGTACCAAATGGACAAGTGAATGTTGTTTTCTCTTGGTCCTCCAGAGCAATGGCAATCTGATTATAACCTGAAAAACCATCAAGAAAACAATAATGAGAATGGCCAGCTAACCTTTCAAGCATTTGATCAATAAAAGGTAAAGGAAAGTGGTATTTGCGAGTTGTGGAATTAAGTTTTCGATAATCAATACAAACTCGCCACCCTGTTTGAATTTTAGTAGGAACAAGTTCATTCTCATTATTTGTTACCACCGTTCACTTGATTTCTTTGGAACCACTTGGACCGGGCTCACCCATTTGCTATCCGAGATAGGATAGATCACTCCAACATCTAGGAGCTTCAGTATCTCCTTTTTCACAACCTCCATCATAGGAGGGTTCAATCTTCTTTGTGCTTCTCTTGTTGGTTTGGACGCCTCCTCTAACAAAATCCGGTGCATGCACATAGATGGGCTTATTCCCTTGATATCGGCAATTGTCCAACCAATTGCTGTTTTATGCTCTCTAAGCACCCGGATAACTCGCTCTTCTTGCAAAGGTGTGAGCTCTTTGGCAATGATGACCGGTAGTGTGTCCTTTTCACCTAAGAACACATATTTCAAGTGGTTCGGTTGTGGTTTCAACTCTAAAGTTGGTGCCTGCAAAATGGAAGGTAGAAGTTTCTCATTAGATAAAGGCAAATCAATAAATGAAACATCAAACCTTGCATCTTTAGGTGGCAGCGAGTGTAAAGATTCTAGTGCCCCTTCCACATGGTCACTCAAGGCTAGTTCCCCTTTAGCATTCCCCATTCCGAGATGTTTGCTAAGGACTATTTCCACACTATCTTCACCATCTAGCTCATAAGCTTACTGCACTAGTGAGTCAATTATATCAATATTAAAAACAGAATGCACATCACTAGGATATCTCATGGCCTCAAAAATGTTAAAGCGAATTATTTCACCATCAAATTCCATAGTTAAAGTGCCATCATGTACATCTATTTTAGTTCTTGCTGTTTTCAAGAATGGTCTCCCTAATAGAATAGGTGTGGGATTAGAAGACATCTCATCTTCCATCTCAATAACATAAAAGTCAGCGGGAAAAACCAATTCATTAACCTGTACAAGAACTTCTTCTACAACTCCTCTTGGGTAAGTGTTAGAACGGTCAGCAAGTTGTATTATAACACCGGTTTCCTCTAATGGTCCTAGATTCAATGAAGCATAAATTGAATATGGCATGACATTAATAGATGCCCCTAGATCTAGCATAGCACGCTCAAACCTGGTGTTGCCTATCTTACAAGGAATGGTAAACATACCTGGATCCTTGCATTTAGGTGGGAGTTTCTTTTGAAGAATAGCTGACACATTCTCCCCTACACTTACCTTTTCATTCCACTTCAACTTTCGTTTAGATGTGCACAACTCTTTTAGGAACTTGGCATATCTTGGCACTTGCTTGATGGCATCTAGTAAAGGAATGTTCACCTCTACTTTCCGGAAGGTTTCCAATCCTTCTCTTGCTCCTCCTTCTTGGACTTTGCTAACCTGCTAGGAAAAGGTGGAGGAGTTATATAAGAAGGAAAGGATGGTTTAGGAATTACCTTTTTTAGTGGCTCGTTGGGATGTGAAGAGGATGCCATTGTGTTGTTTTCCCCTTGAGCACTATCATTTTGTGGTGTCTCTAGCTGTTTCCCACTTCTTAAAGTTATAGCATTGGCATTCTCTCTTGGATTCACTATGGTTTGGGAAGGTAATTTCCCAGAATCCCTTGCTTGCATTTGACTCATGGTTGTTGCCAATTGCCCAATTTGAGTCTCCAAATTTCGAATACTTGTCTTTGTTTCCTGTTGAAATTGAATTGTATTAGTAGAAAGAGCTTTAACAAGATCTTCAAGAGAAGTACCTGAATTTTGGGTGGGTGGCAGTTGTTGTCGGGTTTGGTATGGTTGTTGCACTCTTTGCTGAAAACCCGGTGGCCTGTTGTCAAATGGTGGAGGAATAGTTTGTGATTGGTTCCCTCCATAATTGAAGTTTGGATGATCCCTCCATCCTGGATTGTAAGTGTTTGAGTAGGGATCATATTTCCTTGATTGGTCCTGAAATCCACCCATGGCATTCACATGTTCATTGGTGTCCTCTTGAAGTGTTGGACACATATCAGTTTGGTGCCCCATGTTTGAACATATGCCACAAGCCTTTATTTGCTGTATATTACCTACAGCCAATTGTTGAACAAGAGACGTCAGTTTATCAAATTTTTGTTCAAGGGATGATATACTTACCTCATTAACTCTCTTGGGTTGTGGTGGTGGATCTTGTCTCATTGAGAATTGTTGAGAATTGGCTGCCATGTTGGAGATTAGAGTTCTAGCAGCCCCAGGAGTCTTATCAACTAGAGCTCCCCCACTAGCGGCATCTATCATACTTCTCTCCATGGGCATGAGACCTTCATAGAAGTATTGGATGAGAAGTTGTTCACTTATCTGATGGTGTGGACATGATGCATAGAGTTTCTTGAACCTCTCCCAATATTCATATAAGGACTCTCCATTGTATTGCCGAATCCCACATATCTCTTTTCTAATGTTGGCAGCCTTAGATGCTGGGAAATACCTTTCCAAGAATGCTTTCTTCATATCATTCCATGTAGTGATGGTCCCGGATGGTAGATAGTAGAGCCTTTCCTTTGCTGAATCAGCTAGAAAGAATGGGAAGGCTCTCAACTTAACTTGCTCTTCTGTGACTCCTGTTGGTCTCATGCTTGAGCAAACTACATGGAATTCCTTGAGGTGCTTATTTGGATCCTCTCCTGCAAAACCATGAAAAGTTGGGAGAAGATGAATCAAACCAGATTTTAATTCAAAAGCTACCTCAAGATTAGCATATTCAATGCATAATGGTTGTTGATCCAAGTCCGGAGCGGCTAGCTCCTTGAGAGTTCGGTTGTCAGCTGCTGCCATCTCTCCTTGCTCCTCTTGGATGTTTTGGATCAACTCCTCGATTGGTTGTTGGTGAGAAGTTATAAATTCCCGAATTCTCCTAAGTCTTACGTCTTCTTCAGGAGCTTGGAACATTCACTAATAAAAAAAATAAAAATAATAAGAAAGTAAATAATTAGAACTGAAAATATGAATAAACCAATAAACTAATAAACGAAAGAAAGCAATCCTCGGCAACGGCGCCAAAAACTTGATGCACCCAAAAGAGTGTATCTTATTTAACCTTGCACTTAAAAAGAATCAATTGTAAAGTATAGTGATTAGCAAGGGTCGAGTCCACAGGAATTGGGTTTTAGTTTATAAGTTAATAGTTTAAAACTTAAAAACAAGTAAACAAAAGTAAAGGGGATTTTGAAATCAGATTTAAACTAAAGTTAACAATAAGAATGAGAAAACAAGTAATTAAGAAGAATCAAATATGAAAAATATGGTTAAGGTTTCATTCTCCACCACTAGACATCATTAAGAATCAATTTCATATCTATCAACATTAATTAGCTATCAAAGTTAACAACCGTAGATAACAATAAGCTCTGTTACCCCAATCTTTCCTTAGTTCGTCGTTAAATAGAACAAGCTCTCTATTTAATCTCTAACTATCAAACAACCTAGAATAAGCTCTCTAAATTCAATTTAATGGCAGCTTTATGATGAGAAAGATAGGTTGATCTAAGCAACAAACACATAAGCTCGGATTGTTCAACTTAGGTTATGTTCCACTTTGCAATTATTGAAAACTTGACCATAATCATTAATCACAAATTGCTACTTATGAATAGGAAATCAAGACAATTACACGGATCAAGACTCCTAAACTAGCATTAGACAATTATCAAGATTTATCTAGTTGGCCACCTAAACAAATCAAAACATCACCATGAACAATTTTTATGGAAGAACATAAACAACTTTGATAGAAAACAATGATAGATAGATTCTGAAAATTAATTACATAACATGTCTAGGGCTTTGAAATCACCCTTAACCAACTAAAAGTTTAGCCTAGCATAGGCATTGTAAACATAAACATAAAATTAAAGAGAATCTAAGAAGAAAATAAAAGAAAGAAAGAAGAAGAAGAAGAAGAATATTAATTATCCAACCTCTTGCTCTCTCAAAAACAAAGAAACAAAGAAGAAATCAGAATTTGATGCTTGGGGAAGTGTCAATTTCGTATGCCCCCTTGGTCTCTATTTATAGGCAATAGCTAGGGCATCAAACAAGTGAATTTCAGCTCTCTCCTTTCAATAAATGCTGACTTGTGGCTAAAGTTAAGGAAAAGTGGCTGACTTTTGTGTTTTAAGGAAAGATATAAGCCTTGGCAGCCAAGTTTGAATAAAGTAGGAAAGTTTTAGTCGAAGCACTCTTTAATGAAGAGACATTATATTCTTGCAGCCAAAGTAAGTGTAAGGAAGGAAAGTCTTGGCTGATTTAATTCTCCTACTTTGACTAGGATTAGCTTTAAGGAAAGATACTTGCAATTAATGCAATTAATGCAAGTTGACAGCTGCTAATCCTTCTTTGGCAAGGATAAACTTAAATGTCAACTAGGGTATTAAGAAAAAGTTGTCATTTACGGCTAGGGTTTTTTTCTGCCACTAGAGTTTTTAGGGAGATATTCCAATGCCGATTTGGATGACCATTTCTTATCTGATTTAGGCCCATGACTAGCCGTTGGAAAGGTAATCAAGTGATCTTCAAAAATAAAGAAGGAAGTTTCTTCGAATAAAGAGTCTAACATCATGTTTTCTTAGCAACAAGCTCCGGAGGTCAAATCTGTCTTCTTGCTTTGCACCAAGAATTTGATCTTTTTGACTCCCAACTCTTTTTCCATCTTGTGATTGTGATTTTTTAAGGTCTTTAACATCCTAATTGACATGTTTTGACTTCATCTCCTCCAAAATACCTACAAAGCATACAAACCTAGTAAAATGACAAGGAAGTAAGAATCAAAGCACAAAGTATAAAGAAATTAAATAGGAAAATGTATGAAATTAAGCACTTATCAGAATTTCAAAGAATACCCATTGTTTAGAATATGGAAATGAAAAATGGGTTGGTTTTTGATTCTTAGTTTTTGCTATAAAAATGGTTGTCTTTTGAATGTAAATGATGTTTGATTATTAGGGGATTGGTTAAATTTTGGTTTCTGGTTTAAGTAAAGTTGAGGTTTTTGGAAGTTAAGATTCGTTTTCTAAATGTGTTTTCTTAAGCATAATTCAATTATTCATAATAAAATTTTGGCTAATTGCTTTTAGATTGGTTTTGGTTAATTGTGTTCATAGATTGGCATAATTAAAAAAGTTAGTACTTAGTAGTAGCTTGCTGCCTGACTGCTAGATTATAGTTTTTCATATTTTTGGCATTTAATAGGGTACTTTTCTTGTATAGTTTTGGATAAGGTTTTGGGATCTTATTCATGGTTTCACCACTTTTCATTTTTCTAGGGAAAATTTCTGGTTAGCTTCTTTGAAAGTGGTAGTTTAGCTTTATAGCCACCTTCCTTTTTCTCTTTTAGTTGAATTACATGTCATATGGCGTTTTGCCGGTTATTTAATCTAGTTGACTGCTTTTATAGCTTGTGAGAAATGTTATCTGGATATCTTTTCATTGAATTTCACGAGGAGTATCTGCTCTGATTAGGATCTCCGCAATGAAAGTCTAAACAGAAATCATAGTCTGTCCCTTGCCACTGTTTTCTTTTGTTTCCAATACTTTTGCCTTCCTTACCATGCCAAATGAATATTTTATGTTATGCTAGCTTTCTAATCTAGTAAAAGCTCGATCTTTCAGGAATCAGACATCTACTCTTCATTCCTGAAGAAAGTTACTACCAGTTTTAACTGCTTCTTAGCCCTACTAAATTTTCTGTGTTTCTATAGTAATCATGTTGGTTACCGAAAAATCATAGATACAAATTTAAATAAAATTTCTAGTTTCTTTGCAGCCATTGTGATCCTAATTTTTGTTGAAAGATATCTTTTGAGGATTCTTTTTCCCTTTATCTTGGATTTTTTGCCAGTTCCCTTTATCTTGGTTACGTAGCCATATACATAGGGAATATTTGAATTCTAGCATTGATAAAGTTAGTATAAAAGCTTTGAGTCTTGCCTAACAGTCTATGAATTCCGAAGTTCTTAAGAAAATTTTCTGCTGTAATTTCTATTATAGTTGTCAGAATATGGTGGTTGCTATTGGTGTCAAACTGGTTCTCCACGTAGCAAACACAAGAAATGGAAACAAAATGCAGTTAGTTCTGATATGATTTGTACTTTCTAGTTGTCTAAAACTTACTTTATATTGTTAAGTACAATGATAATTTTCTTTCTACTCCTTTTAGTTCTCATGCTTATTTTTTCCCCTATGAATTATTCAGGACACTGGGGGAGATAAAACAACAAACATTGAACAGGAAGTTGGAGATAGAAAGGAGGATGGATCTAAACAGGATGATGGTGCTCCTCCAGTTACTTCTAGAGAGTCTACAAATTTGGAGGCAATCTCTGGAGCAAGTGACAATCGTAAAACACCTTCTGTTGAGAAGGAGAGCACTGCTTTAAAAACTTCAAAAACAGAAGAATATCAAAGTGAGACAAGTAATCCACAAGAAAAAACCTTGAAGAAACCTGACAAAATTATTCCATGCCCCCGCTGCAACAGCATGGATACCAAGTTTTGTTACTACAACAATTACAATGTCAATCAACCCCGACACTTTTGCAAGAGCTGCCAGAGATACTGGACAGCTGGTGGGACCATGAGGAATGTACCTGTGGACGCTGGACGTCGCAAGAACAAGAATTTAGCTTCTCACTACCATCACGTAACTATCTTTGAAGCTTCGCGGAATGCTCGTACTGACATTCCTAATGGAGTCCACCATCCGGCACTGATGGTACTGTTCTCACCTTTGGCTCAGACACACCCCTTTGTGAATCAATGGCTTCTGTTTTGGACCTTGCAGATAAAACAATGCATAATACCACACGAAACGGGTTTCATAGGACTGAGGAGTTAAAAATTCATGTTTCTTATAGAGGTGGAGAAAATGGGGTTGAGTGTTCAAATGGATCATATGTCCCAACTTCAAAGGATGAGGAAGGTAAAGTTGGGTCACAAGATCAAATAATGCAGAATTGTCAGGGTTTTCCACCTCAGATGCCATGCTTTCCTGGGGCTGTTTGGCCTTACCCGTGGAATTCAGCTCAATGGAGCTCTCCTGTACCTCCACCTGCTTTCTGCCATCCAGGCTTCTTTCCTATGCCTTTCTATCCTATGGCTGCTTACTGGGGTTGTACTGTATCAGGCACATGGAATGTCCTTTGGTTTCCTCAGCCTTCCTCTCCAAAGCAAACAGCCCCAAATTCTGGTCCTAATTCCCCTACCTTGGGAAAACATTCAAGAGATGAGAACATGGGCAAACCAAGCAACTTTGGAGAAGAGGAGCCAGTAAAGGAAAATAATGCTGAGAGATGCCTTTGGATTCCAAAAACATTGAGGATCGATGATCCGGGAGAAGCAGCAAGGAGTTCTATATGGGCAACACTTGGCATTAAGAATGATAAATCCGATTCAATAGGTGGTGGAGGACTCTTCAAAGCATTTGAATCAAAGGGTGATGAAAGGAATCAAGTTCCTGAAACCTCTCAAGTCTTGCAGGCAAATCCTGCAGCGTTGTCTAGGTCAATAAACTTCCATGAGAGCTCATAATCGTGTAAATTATGACTTTTAATTGGTTTATGGTGCTGCATACAGCTTGGTGGTGTTAATTATTTGATACAAATTCAATCCAACTTCGTTGGCCGCTTGGTCATATTCATTCACCATCCCCTCCTTATAACCAACTCTCAAAGCATGCCAATTGAGGATAATAGAAGAAAAGTCCTGTCATATGCTTTGAAGGCAGAGTGTTTAGCTGAATTAGAAACTGATTTTTCTTTTTTTGTTGTTTATTTTTGTTTTTGGGATTCCTTTTTTTTTCCAATGATGGAATGAGCAGGTGTTTTTTGTCTTCAGTTAGATGGTTTGCGAGTTCTGTACATAAATATATATGAAATGGTGAGAGGTAGGACAAAGTAAGTTTCTGTACCATAAATCCCAGTTCTATTTAAATAAAATTGAGAACTGAAGTCAATCTTCTTATTCTCTTCAAGTCTTTTTGGTAATGTTTGCTCAATCTAACCTTAAACTGCCATGATAAGCATCTTCTTTACTTTCTTTTTTTAAAGATCTAGAAAGCAGATTCTCTGATTCTCACTGCCACTATGCTATTTCTCTGTAGTTGGAAAGAAAGATATTCAAGCACAACATGCATCAATATCAAACAATTGGATCAAAGTTTGTTGTCTATTTGTGTGTAAAAATCCAGCAGTACAGTTAAACAGAATTGAATGAAGCCAAAAGAGCAAGTATCATCATCTGCTACAGCTTCACATAAATAAGTTTGGATGGGGTTTGGTTGAGGGAGGGGTTGCAAGGTAGTATAGAAATAGTGTGCAACTTGGGAAAACAGAAAAGTCTATTGTAGGCCCTTCTTTGGCAGATAGACTTGAATTCTAATCAGAAAAGGCCGAGTACCTTTCCCTTTCCATAACCATAGAATCCAAACAACTAGCACCAAGTTTTCCTTTCCTTTCTTATCTGTTGTTGCTTCTCTCTTTTTGTTTTCCTCTAATCAGTAATATAATACTTTAGTTCAGATAAAGCACAAGCAAAAGAAAAGTCAGATCAAATACTATATAGCCCTTTATAGTTCATCAAGAGACAATGAAGGAAAGAAAAGAACCCTCTACCTTATTCTTAACTTTAGATTGTATCAACATTTAGTCTATTAAACTGGAAATCTGCTGGTTTGTGTGAAAGATCTACCAAAATCAAACTAATACAAATAACTATGTTTTAATAGATTAGACCAGCAAAAAAAACATGGAGATATTTTGTTATTTCCCGAAAATTTTGGCTATCATATGAGCCATGAGCTGGTTATGGGACCCAAAGCATGTGATGCTATTAATACTCTTGACTGCTGTCTTGTTTCCCTTTCCTTTCTGTCTCTTTGCCTCCTTCTTGTTAAGTAAATCTGGTAATTTTTTTTTTCCCTCCCCGTTTTGCTATTTTTTTTAGTACAAAGTAAGGAATAAAAAAATCCTTCATAGATTTTACATCGATCCATTCCGAATGGGGAGATTCTTTTTTTAAAAAAAAGTGGAGGTGGGGTGGAGCGGGACGGTTTTGATAAATGCTTATTCCGTTCCGTCCCATCCCGCTTTTTAAAATTACTATTTTACGCTTTAAAATATTTTATATATCTCTTTTATGTTTTTAATATATATATACTAAAATCGTATAAATATAATATTTAATATTATATATATACTAAAACTATGTTTATGAATAAATTATAATATATATTTTTATAATATTAAATTAAAAATAATTAATAAAAAAGTAGATAGAGTATTGTGGAGCACTTATGGATGTAACAGACATCCATGGAGGCGAATGTTTTTAACATCCATGCAAGAGTGGGACGGAGGTGGTTAAAACAATCCCCCCTCCAGCCCTGCTCCGCTCCATTGCCATCCCTAGTACAAAAGAGGCCGTAATCTGAGAATATGATAAGGGGTTGCAGATGCTAAGATCCGAACTCCAAACCTGTTAAATGTCATATCTTAAAGATAATTGCATAAACCAATTGAGTTAAGCCCTTTTCCTTATTTTGCTATTTCATTTTGGGTCATAAATCTGATGCTGATGAACTTGAATCTGATACATTGCAAGGAAAGTTTGTTCTGGTAATGCAATTGTTGAATTGTAGCCACTTTCAATATCTGCCAATAGATATTTGGCTTTTGATTCTGATATCTGCTATTTACAAGATTTGTACCTCACATTGCCACATGGAATCATCATCAATCCCACTTAACCAAATCATGTGGTTCATTTCCCTCATGGATTTAGATCCATCTAATTATACCTTGTGGGAAAGGGCAACTATCTCCTAGAATCACCATTTTCCATTAGTCTCGAGTCCTCAGTCCTGGTTTAGAGTTTGAAAACACTTGCTATGTTTCATGATTCTTCTAGCTAATCGTTATCAAGCGGCAAATTTATTTCAATATTGTTTTTTTTTTTTAATTTCCAAAATATCGATATTTTGAAATGATGTATAAAAATACGTTTATTTTAAAAAAGTTAGAAAGTGAACATATGAAATGGCGACTTCCCAATTAAATTTTTTTTTTATAAATAAAGCAAAAAAATCGTCATCTGATATAGCGACTTCTATACTATATTTTTTTATAAAAAAATTACTAAATACCAAAAAAAAAAAAAATCACTATCATGTAAATTTTTTATTTTTTTATTTTTAAATGAAGGGAAGTCGCCACCTGACTTCCCCCAGGGTGGCGACTTCTCTTCATTAATGTTGTTCTTCATGAAATGAAGAACAACATTTTTTTTAATATTAAAATAAAAAATATTTAATTTTAAAATTAAAAAAAATAAAAAAAAATTACAAATTAAAATTTTAAATAAAAAAAATAACAATTTATAAACTTTTTAAAAAATATTAATGATTTATCTAATATCAATCGGATTCTTTCAATTCGTATTCGTAGTGAAATGGATCTTCGGGAGAAAGACCAACCAACTCGTATTGGACCGGGCTTAGACAATTATTTTTTTAATTCGGGCAGGCCCGGCCTAGCCCGAATTACTATTTATTAAATAAAAAATATTTTTTATTTAAATTTAATTATAAAATATATAAAAATAAATATATATTTTTAATATTTTAATATTTTTGAATAGTGAAACGAGCTTTCAGGTCGATTGGGCAAGGGAAATAAAAAAAATATTTGGGACTCGACTGGGCCCGGCCCATGGACACCTCTAGTTATAGCCGTCGAAAAATGTCCTTATCAATCTTGTATATCGAGAGAGAGTTCGCATCAACAATATATATATATATTTTTTTAATATTTAAACAATAAAATTTAAATAAAAAATATATAATTTTTAATTTTTAAAAATTAAAAATTAAAAAATAAAAAATAAAAAAATAAAAAATAACAATTTACAAAAATTATATATATATTTTTTATATAGAATTTGTTTATACAATTTCTATATTTTTTTACTGTATGTATACAATTTATATATTTTTAACGGTGTGTATACAAAAACTGTATGTATAATGATATGATTGTTGATGCGAACTCTCTCCCGATGTACCAAATTGATAATGACATTTTCGACGGCTATGACCTTCATTCCTGAATAATCCACAACGTTTTGGTTGGTCTTTTTTCCGGAGGTCCATTTCATTACGAATAAGAGTTGAAAGAATCCCATTAATATTACGATAAATCATCAATATCATTTAAAATTTTTTTAAATTGTTATTTTTTTAAATATAATTTATTATTTATTTTTTAAAATTTATTATTTAATATTAAAAAAATATTGTTCTTCATTTCATGAAGAACAACATTAATGAAGGGAACTCGCCACTCAGGGTGGCGACTTCCCTTCATTTACAAAAAAAAAAAAAAATTACACGAGGAAGTCGTCATCTGGGATGGCGACTTTCTGTGTTTTAACAAATTTTTTTAAAAAATATAGCACGAAAATAGTCATATCATATGGCAACTCTCGTGCTTTAAAAAAATCTAGTTGGGAAGTCGTCATTTCATATGATTAGAGATGAGCATTCGATCAATTCGGTCGGTTTAATTTTAAGATACCTATAATCGATTAAACCGACTAAATCCATAGAACTGACCGACAAAGAAGTTTCAAATCGAATCGACCGAACCGAACTTAATCGATTCGGTTCGATCGATTATTTCGGTTTTGCTGTTGATGGTTCCAGACTTCCAGTTGCCTCCAGTTCCTAAGGTTTTAGCTTCTTCAATGGCAGAGAAAGAGGCATCGACAGAGCCCACCGAGACCAACCCACCAACTAAAGACATGGATCTCGAAACCTTGGCTCGCCCGACCAAAACCCCGATGAAGGAGACGACACCATGGGGTCAACAACGGTGACTCAGACTCGAAGTGCGGGAGAGAAAAAGACGGAGAAGAAAGCGACGAGGTATCTAAAAAACAAAAAATGGAGAAGTTCGTAGAGGAAGAAAGTTTGGAGAAGAAGTCGGAGTCGTTCGAGTCTGGCTCGGCCTGAAGGGGTTTGGGTCGTCAATGGAGATGTTTGATTACTTTTACAATTTGCTTCATTGTTGGCCTACTGTTGCTGGTTCATATTGCTGGTTACTATAGAAAGGGGATTGAAAGAGTGAAGAAGAAAGGCTGAAAGGGAACAAGAATTTGGCGTTTGGGTTTGTTGGGTTGGATTTGGCCATTGGATGGGCTGGGTTCTATTATATTTATGGATAAGGGTTTGGGTTGGGTTTAAATATTATGGGTTTATGGATAAAGGTTTGGGTTGGGTTTAAATATTATTATTTATTTGTTGTCAATTTAATCGATCGGTTCGGTTTTCAAATTTTAAACCGTAAATCGACCGATTAAACATTTTTTAATTGAATAAGCAAACCGACATTACCGAAAATCGAAAAAATCGAACTAGAAACCCAAATTGTGTCGGTTTAGTCGGTATTCCGACTTTTTTACACACCCCTACATATGGCGACTTCCCAATATTTTTAAAAGCAAGCGCATTTTGATACACAATTTTAAAATATCGGTATTTTAAAAATTAAAAAAAAATCAACATTAGAATAAATTTGCCTTTCCAAACACCATGACGGAAAAGTAAGACTTGCTATATTCACTTGAGCTTTTGCCTACTTGAATCTAGACATGTAAGGGCTAGGTAGCTCGCTCGCTCGGCAAGTCCGACCCGTATTGGATCGGGTTTAGGTAAAATTTTTAGTGATCCGGCCCGGTTCGGATTATTGTTCAAATAATAAAAAAATTAATTTTTTATTTAAATCTAATTATAAAAATATATAAAATATTAATATAAAAATAATTTTTAAATTTCTTTAATATTATTTGAATAATAATATGGGCCGGTCTGAATCCGCCCAGGGCCGAACCTGAGTAAGGTGAAAAAATATCATGGCCACAGTCCGATCCAACCCGACCCATGAGCAGGTCTACTTGAATCAGTGTTTTTTTTATAATACAAAAAGTATCCTTAGGTTTTTTTTTAAAGTTCCTTTCTTCCTTTGTGTTTATGATTCTAATATACTAAAAATCTAGCTTGACAATTTACTTTATTATGTTTTAATTTAATTAAGGGTTATTTAAGAAAAAACTTTGTATTTAATACACGATTTTCACTAAATTAAAAACAATATATTTATTACATATTTATTTTTTAAAATATTTTTTTAATTAGTATCATTAAATATCAATTACCATTTTTTAATAAAGGCTCTAATTAATTAATTATTTATTTATTTAAGATTCCTTAGAAAGTACAGCTAATTAATCTTTGGAATTTGGGATTGTAAAGTCAACCCTAAGCTTATAATATTATTCTCTTTATGGTAGTTTCCATGTAAAGAAGATCACTTCTCTAAGTTAATTATCCAAACTAGAACAAGTGTTTGATGACTACCCTTTAATGTGATTTAATTATAATGATAATATTTTATTTTATTTTATATTAAATAAATAAATTTGAAATTAAAATTTTGTGATTATGATTAAGGGTCCATTTGGATCAGTGGTGAGATTGATTTCGCTGAGATTAAAAACAGCGGTAGCGATGAGATTAATTACCATAGCGATGAAATTGGATACTGTAGCGGTGAGATTAAAATTAGTGGTGGGATATGTGTTTGGATGCAAAAGTAGCGGTAGTAGTGAGATGAGAATGAAAATGACCATTAAAGACATTAATGTAAGAGTGTATTGATAAATTATTTATATATATATATATTTTAATAATATTTAATGTTTAAATTTATTTTTAAAATATTATTTTATATATTTATTTAAATATTTTAAATAATTAACTAATTGTTATATAATTTATTTATTATATTAATTGATTAAATAATGTAAAAATATTTAAATAAAAAATAAACTAAAAAAATGAATAATTAACAAAATAAATAATTTTTAAAAAATTATAAAAAAATATAAAAAATTGTTGAAAAAAAAATTAAGGACATGATAGTAATTATAATTTTCACCGGAGGGTCGAGTTTTTCACTGGACCCTCTCCCCTCCAATGCCCCACTGGAGAGGAAATGCTTCAACTGCACCGTGGGGTGCAGTTGAGAAATGATTTACTCTTGGATCCCATTGAACTGGAGCATCAGTAAAATCCAAATGAAACCCAAATCACATTAAAATTTTATAAAAACTCTACAAAATTAAATCCATGAAAAAAATGTTAAAAGATTAATTCAATCATCAGATCAGATGAAATATTTTTTTTTATATTTTGTTCCAATAATCTATTTTCCTTCTAACTTTTTTGTATTAAAAGAGAACTTTTTATATTAGTATTCAATTTTTTTAAAATGAAAATGTACATTGAATATGTTCTTGGTTCCATCATTTACATGTTGGTTTTATCTAACCAAAAACAATAATTAAATAAAGAGAAGTCCGTTTATAACATTCTTAAGTGGAGATTGAAAGCTTTACTTTGCCTGAAAAGCAAGATTTCCCACAAAGCCAACTTGTCTGCCAACCCATCCCTTAGTGGGATGAAACCCAACCTAACAAAATACATATAAGGGATGTAAAATTAAATTAGTTTTACATATTTTTATAATTTTTTATACGATTTATATTTTAATAAATCAACCGTTGGATTTAATAATGTAATTGTACTCGTCGTACACGTAAATTTCGAATCGATCCGATATCTTTATCATATCAATCGAGAATGCTGTCTTTTTCAATATATATTCAACGATTAAAAGTTTTTTACATCGAATAAATAGTTAGACATTTTTAATTTACTTGAAACTCGACGTGCATGATCTACGTGAATAGAACATAAAATACGACGATCGGATTAAACAAATATAAATCGTATAAAAGTTACAAAAGTATGTAAAACTAATTTAATTTTACATTAGTGTAAGTGAATCCCTAGTGTGTATATATATATATATATATATATATATATATAATTGGGTAAATTTGAAAAACATGTCTTTAATAATAACATAATTGTTCAATGGTATAATGACCAAGAATAATTTGTTAAAAGGAAATTAGGAAAGAACAAATTATTGTTAAGAAAAATAACAAAAATAATATTTCCAAAAATTATTTTTTTAATTGAAAAAATAAAAATAAAAATAAAAATTAATTTTTTAATTTTTAATTTACTTTTTTATTAAAAAATAAAAATAATATTTCTAGAATTTTTTTATTTTTTTGAATTAAAAAAAATAAAATATTATTTTTAAATGCTGACATATCAAAATTGCCACGTGTCACATTTTTATTGATAAAAAAATGACATGTCATCAAACCGTTAAGCATAAGGACTAACGTGTCAAAGTTGTCACGTGTTACGTTTTTATTAGATTTTTTTTTCTTTTTAACTCTAAATAATTCAATAAGGGTAAAAATGTCTTTACACTTTTTTAACAACAATTTCTTTTTTTTTCATTTCTTTTTTTACAAATTATTATTAGTTATTATACCATTGAACAATTATGCTACTATTGAAGACATTTTTTTCGAATTTACCCTATAAAAATTTTTAGTGCCGAGTGGCTTTAAGATATTTTTAATATTAGTTTATATATTATTTATAGTAAAAAATATATTAATCAGTATCTAGTAGCACTGATTAAAGTGATATTTATATTAAAAAAATATAACTAATGCATTATTTTTTTAAAATTTAATAAAATAATGTATTAAATACAAAAAAATAAATAATTCTTAACTGAAACCTATAGACACCCGTTAATCAGATCCTTATAATAATAATATTATATTAAATCCAAGTTGACACCTTTTATTCATATTTTTAATATCTTGTATGATTATATTATTATATATAATAATTTTTAAAATTTCTTTAGAGCATTTATTAATAAAATTATTATATATATATATATATTTATCTAATCATACATTTATATTTTTCAATTTTTCATTTGTTAGATAAAAGAAAATTAAGTAAAAAAAAGCTAAACCTAATTGAACTTTCACTTTTTTAACTCATGTCTTCATAAAGTTCAGCTTAGAATCTACTTAATTTAAAGAAGCTAAGGAAATGAAGATGAAATTTGTATCTTGAATTTGATCACAAAACCTTATAAAAATATATAAAACAAAAAATATATAAAAAATTACTTTAAGTTTTCCTTGGCCCTTAATGGGGGACATGTGGTACTTCTATTTCACTTCACATGGCAGGCGTTCATGGAGTTTTCACGTGTGTAAACTAAACACACATTCACCGCCATAGATATAAAAATTATACACGAAAACCTATAATTACTCTAAATTAGATTATATTAAATTTAATTAAATAGTTAATTGTTCATATTAAATTTAATAATTTTGGACACAATACGAAATATATTATACATGAATTTTATAGATTAATGTATATGGTAGATGACTAGATTAGGATGAATATATGTGGTGAATGAATTAGATTAATTATTATGTACATAATAATTATGGTACATTATATTGAGAAATGTATTCTTCGCTCGCTAATGATTCTTGAAGTCCTATATAAGGATGTGTTTATATCCAAGAAGAAGTAATAGAAAAAGGCTCGGTAACATAGCTACTTTATGAAGAACTAGACTTTAAAAGTTCATATTTCCTTTGTCTTGATTTCTCTTTATTTACTCATTTAATTTTATTTATAACACGTTATCAGCATGATCAAGTCTCTAACGGTAGTAAAGTCCCTTAAGTTTCCTTTCATTATATCAAGGTCTTATCTTGCTTTCTCTAACATGTGTTATCTAAAAATCTAGTATACATTATTTGCAAAAGTATATATCTTTACATATTCTATAATATGATATATGTGAGATGAATAATTTTTTAGATTCTTAATGTCCACCTGATTTTGGACTTTTTATTTATTATATCAAGTATCTTTACAATGACAAATCTTACGAGATTTGAATTTATTGCTCTTGATATTCCTGGAAGAAATTATTTGTCATGATAGTGAGATTCATCATAAAGCTATAAATCTTTAAAATACTATTGAAGAAGAAAACCTAGCATCCCTACAGGATCGCACAAAAGTAATGTTTTTCTTCGATATCATTTATACGAAGAATTGAAAACTAAGTACCTTACTATTAAAGATCTATTAGCCCTTTGGAATAACTTAAAGGAAAGATATGAACACCAAAAACGGTGATTCTTCCAAAAACTCAATATAAGTGGATACACTTACGACAACAAGATTTCAAAACCGTAAGTGAATATGATTCAGCCTTGTTTAAGATTAAGCTCTCAATTAAAATTATGTGGAGAGAATATTACTGATGAAAATATGTTGGAAAAAATATATTCAATTTTTCATGTCTCGGATGTACTCTTGAAGAAGCAATATCGAGTGCGTAGATGCACAAAATATTCTGAGCAAATTCTTGTTTATTTGTGACTGAACTAAACAATGAGTTTTTGATGAAAAACCATCAATCTTGTCCTACTGGCTCAACACCATTCCCTGAAGTGAATGTGGTATTTTCTCAAAGTCATGGACGAGGCCGTGGTTTTAAAAAAGGGTCACGTGGAAAAAATCATTGAACCCGTGATAATCATCATTCAAGTTCTGAAAGCAAATGTGTTAAATGAAATTAAAAGAAGTGGGTCAAAAATAGAAAATTCTGGAAAAGAATAATAAAGTGCAAAACAATGATAATATTTGTTATAGGTGTGGAACAAAAGGTCATTTTTAAAATATTATAAAAGAATAAAGAAAAAATACTGAAGTAAATTTATCTGAACCTATTGATCATACTTATGATAATGAGTATTCACTAAATATTGATCTTGATGTTTCTAATTTTTTTTCGAAGACCCTAATAGCAAAATTGGTCATTTAAATGGGGATGAAAATGTCTACTAATAAGATATATTTATGGTTATCATATGTTTAGTGGATAGTGGTACAACTCACAATTTTTCGTGATAGAAAATATTTCTTGCAATTAACATTAGCTGAAATTAATGTTAATATAATATTTGGTTCTGCAAATATAATAAATGGCTCTGGAAGAGTTGACATTATGTTTCCAAATGAAACAAAATTATATATTGATGATGGGTTATATTCTAGTAGGTCCCGAAAAAATTTACTAAGTTTTTAAGATATATGTCGCAATGGGTATCATGTTGAAACAAAAATGAGGGAGATGTAGATATATTAACTCTACAATTTCGAACCAGAAGTTCATATTAGAGAAACTTTCGAGTTTCTCATCTAGCTTATATTTCACAAAAATAAGAATGGTTAAATCAAATTTTATGCACCGGAAGTGCTTAGATCCTAAAACTTTTATATTTTGACATGATCGTCTTGGCCATCCAAGTTCAACCATAATGCAATGTATCATTGAAAATACACATGGACACCCATTAAAGGATCAGAAATCCTTTTACTTGATGATTTTTTTTTTTGTTATTCTTGTGCTCAAGTTAAATTAATTGTTAAACCTTCTCCATCTATATTATCTTTTGAGTCTCTCACTTTTTTACAAAGAATATAAGGAGATATTTGTGGCCTAATTCATCCATATTGCGGACCATTTCGGTATTTCATGGTTTTAATTAATGCTTCCTCACGATGGTCACATTTTTGTTTGCTTTCAACTCTTAATATTGTTTTTGCTAGATTCCTTGCTCAAATTATAAAGTTAAGATCAAGTTTTCCTTGCTCAAATTAGATTAATTATTATGTACATAATAATTATGATACATTGTATTGAGAAATGTATTCTCCCCTCTCTAATGATTCTTGGAGTCCTATATAAGGATGGGTTTATATCCAAGAAGAAGTAATAGAAAAAAGCTCAGTAACATAGTTAGTTCATGAAGAACTAAACTTTGAAAGTTCATATTTCCTTTGTCTTGATCTCTCTTTATTTACTCATTTAATTTTATTTATAACAAAATACAATATATTTAATAAATATAAAAATAATGTAATAAACACGACATGGTATGACACATTTAAATACGATTAATACGATATGTTTAATACATGTATTATATTTTTATTTAAGATTTTTGACATATTTAATAATCTAAATTTTATTTATATTTACACGATTGATATTTAAAAAACATAAAACATGATATTTATACACGAATTATTAAATCTAATTCATGTGATACACTATATTATATTATGTTATATGGTTGATTAGATTTTCTTAGACCTATTATTACATATTTTACTAACGATCTTATTGATTTAACGTACTGTCATGGAAGAAAAAATAGATTAGATTATGCATACATATGTTTAAACTTAATAATTTGATACTAAAAAAGACAAAAAGTATCGACTCAATATACTGTTATCTTTATCACAGATTGATACATATATTTAAAAATTTATTTATGAAAACAAAATTTATTAGTGAAAAAAAAAAATCAAAGATACAAAGTACGTAATTTAAATCAATATAATGTATTTTTTTTTTTTTCAAAACTTGGAGTTCAAATCTTTAAAAATGTTAAATGTTAATTATCAAAATTGCTTTTACTTATCATTATATAATAATTTTTTTAAAGAAAAGTGATACTATTTATGTTTTCAAAATTTTTTCTTCACTCTTCCCTCATTTGCAGCCGCCATTAGTTTCTTTTTAGCAAAGTACAATAGCAGATAAAAAAGTGAAAAATTCGAAGTGATTGCCAACGATGAAAGTCTAATTTTTTTTTTTCTTTTCATTTGTCCTTTTTACATTAAAAAAATTCTTCTAAAATAATCTCAAAATCTGTTAGATAAAAATCCTTTATTAATAGTAATAAAATAAGAAAAACTCCATAACGCACACCAACTTGATTCCTGTCCAGTGGTAACTATCTGCAAAATCTAAACCCAACAAAAAAAAAATTGCAAAAAAAAAAAAAGCAATAAAAAGACATCTGACTAATTTAATAACTACAATCTTGACTAAAATTATTACTAAAAAAGCTTACAAACTTAGATGCAAGATTCTCCCAACCACCTTGACATAAGGTTTTGAAAAACAGTAAAAAGAAATAGAAAACAAAAATCAAATTTTATTTCAATTAATTTATACAATGGTCAAAAAATAACATATAATCGATTTAAAATTCAAATTCCAACCATTATAATCTTTTTTTATCTCTTATGACCTTCTTTATTAAAAAAAAATACAAAACAGAAACCTCGTTTTCTTGCAGAAAAACTAAAGCAGTTTCCATTTTTTTCAAGTGCAAAGCCAAAACCTTAAAAAATAAAGCAGGATCAGAAAAAAGTGGTCCTTTAGACTTTATTATTTCGCACTCATTCTGTATATATTGAAGTAAATAATATGCTTTTAAAGTCCTTTCATTGGATCTGAAGAAGCTGAAAATTAAAAGCCTGAAAGCTGAAGCTTAGCAGTTTCGTAGAAACACTCAACAAAAGCCTGTTGTTAAATTATCTTTTCTTTTCTTCATGTCTTTATAAAATCTGAGAACTACCCATTTCTCAGGATTGTTCAAGAAATAATGGGTCGTTCTTGGTTTCTCAAACTACTTCTTCTTTCAATGCTTTTGATTCTCTCTTTCTCTCAAGGTATTACTTTGTTTTTTTTTTCTTCTTTTTTTTTTTTTTTTTGCCTATTTGTATTGCAGGAATCTGTTTTTATCTGATGTTTTCTTTTTTTCTTTGTTTTTTAGTCTTATATACTTTCTTTTTTGTTGTTGTCAAAATTCTTAGGATTCGGTCGAAAAGTGATGGAGACTGTTGAGTTTGAAGAATCCACTGCTCAATTGGAGGTTGGTTTTTCCGATTAATTTTCTCTCTTTTCTTTGATTTTTCTAGTCTTTATTTACAATTTTTAGGAGCTAAAATTGGTGTTTTTTTAATGCTTGGTGAGCAGGAATTTGCAGATACATCTAGGGAAATGATTGAAATAATGGATTATAAAGAACCAGGGCCAAATATTAACCCCAAAACTGGTTACATTTTTGGACCTCCTCCACAAGGCTAGTTGAGACTTGAGAGTAATCTGAACACCAGCAGTGTTACTATTTTTTTTTGTTTTCTTACCTTAATTATGTTTGAATGAAGCAGAAGAACAGATGATTTGAGAAGTTAGGATTTCACTATGTTGATTTGTTTATGTCTTTCTTTTCTTATAAAACTATGGGTTTTCCCTTACATGTTAATGTGACATATGTAAGAAATGGTTATGCTTTCTTATAAAACTATGGGTTTTCCCTTACATGTTAATGTGACATATGTAAGAAATGGTTATGCTCTCTGTCTATGAGCAATAGGCATGAAAATGACAGCTTGTTCTTTTATTAGAGCTACTCTAGTCATGAAAAGGAATTTATTTTACACTCGAGTTTTTGGTTCAGTAGTTGGTGCATGCTATCCTGTTAAAAAAGAATAGGGTTCGAATCCTCATCCCCAAACTATCAAAAATAAAAGTTTATATATATATATATATACACATATATATAAAAGAAATATTCATTTATATTAGTGAAAATTTAAATTAATTTTACATATTTTTATAAATTTTTATACGATTTATATTTGTTTAATTCGACCTTCGTATTTCATGTTCTATTCACGTGGATTATATAATTCGAATTTCGAGTAAATTAAAAATGTCTAACTATTTGTTCGATATAAAAAAAAATTCAACCGTTAAATATATATTGAAAAAGACAGTATTCTCAATCGATATGATAGAGATATCGGATTGATTCGAAACTTTACATGCAAGACGAGTACGATTATATTGCTAAATTCAACTGTCGAATTGTTAAAATATTAATCGTATAAGAAATTATAAAAACATGTAAAATTAATTAATTTTATATTAATGTAAGTGAATTTATATATATATAAGTGAATATATATATATATATTATGTATGTTGAATTCTTGATTGTAAGGGAATATAAGTGACACGAATCGAAATCCCTTAGACTGTAATTGCAAATTTCAATTCTGGTTTACCTGAATTTTTACTTTAAGAAATGTCACAGTGGAAGATCTAAGAAATTTGACATAAAAGAGAGTCACTACAAACAAATGGCCATATAGTGACGGTCCAAAAAGCGTTGGTAAAACTCCAAAATCCGTCGCTAAAAGTCCTAAAACTCTATACCGCCGGTCAAAATAACTATTCTGACAAAAAATTAAGTGACGGTAAAACCCTCGTCGGTATAGACCTATACCGACGGAAAAGGTGACCGTCGGAATAGAATGTATAACCGATACCGACGGTTTTAGGCGTCACTAATGTTACTACCGTCGGTATAGCCTATGTTGGGATAACCCGTTTTGCTTTTACCTATACCGACGGATTTTGTATCCGTTGGTATAGATACCGCATCTATACCGACGGCTTTTGTATCCGTCAATATAGATATCGTATCTATACCGACGGGTTTTTCAACCGTCGGTATTGATATCGTATCTATACGGACGGATTTTGTAGCCGTAGGTATAGATATCGTATCTATACCGACGGATTTTTGTTTCCGTCGGTATAGATACCATATCTATGCCGACGAATTTTGTTTCCGTCGGTACAGATACGGTGTCTATACCGACGGATTTTGTTTCCGTCGGTATAGACACCATTGATATTATACCGACGATTTTTTTTTTTTTGCGTCCGTCGGTATAGATTAAAATGTAAAATATACCTATAACGACAGTTTGTCATAATTTTACTGACGATTTAATCGATCAGTATACTATACATTTTTTGTTGTTATATGAACTGTCAGTATAGAGGTGAGTAAAAATAAATTTTGATATATTTATAATTTAATCCAAGATAAGAAACCCATTATAAGAAAGTACAAAATCCATTATAAGAAACTACAAAATATTTCATAATATTAAAAAAAAAATTACAAATAAATTGTCTTAGTTATATAACTTTTACAAGGTAAATAGAAGTCGCAAGCTAAAGTCATAATACAGTGAAATAAGCAATCCAAATCTCATTCCTATAGAGCAGCATCTGCATAAAATTGACAAATATTAACCAATGTGCAGCAATTAAGTAATGAAGTCAATATAGAAGAATAAAATAATCAAGTAGTTTACCATCTTCATTTTCATTAACTTGATGACTAGAAGTTGAAGACCTTATTATTGGTGACAAATTTGGAGCACTACTAGCATCAGGTACCTAAAAAGTATATGTTCTGTTAATATATATTTATTGAATTAAGCTCAAAAGGTAAGAAATAGAACAGGGACAAAATAAGAACAGAACAAACGAAGAAAAAACAGATATTACAAGATATATAGCAGCAGAGAGCTATGCAGTGAAAACAAAAAACATATTGACGCCAAAACTAAAGCTGGAAAGTCAAATGACATCTAAAACCGTAAAGAAGCAACTAGTTTCAACCTTCAAGTTGTTCCTCCAACAATATCCTTACTTCATCCGACAATAAAATGCCCAAAAAATTCCCAAATCCAAAAAACTTCTCAGTTGTTGCAACAATCCATTCCAAATACTTGTTTTCTTGCTTCATTCTCGACCAACAAAGTATGTTTTTAACAATGCAGAGAACAATCAAACAACAAAAAATATTTTTCAGAGAATCATCCATGAAAGATTCTTCTAGTTATCAAAGAAAAAAGAAAACAAAGCTGAGGGAAATGCTCCTCACAAACAAAACTCAAACTTATTCTACAGACAATTGAGAGTTAGATCAAAACATGATGCAATTCATCTGACAGGTCACAGCTAGACAAAAAACTAATAATCTTCTTAAGCATGCAAATTCGTGGTTAACTTTATAGAATTGGAAGGAGTATTATATCACAAAGGCTCTTAACAATAGAAACCTAAGAAGGCACGATGTCCTCTAGTGGTTGCCAAATATCCAGGATGCAAAAATGGTAAGTCGGTACTATGAATGTAGTCAAGCAATGTTCTATAACTCACTAACACTTATGTTAGTTAGTTCACAAATACGGAAAGTAGGCGCCAGACTGCGAAAACAGGCAGCAACTCATGTATAAGCGAGCGCAAACCCTGACACGATATATGCGAAAATGAACTCAATTTTACATTTTTCAATTGCTAACCGTTATAAGTTTCATAGGTATCTCTCTTAGCACAAACCTGAATTGGAAAATACATTAAAACACAAGCAAACAAACTAAAATAAAAATCTTAAAAAATCCCAAATAATTCTTGTAGAATATTTCCCTTCCCTTCCAACGAACAATGCAAATTCCTAATTTCCCAAACTTATAATAATGAAAAAATAGAAGAAGATTTCTTAATTACAATAATCAATATAATTGCGGTCCTTGATCCACGATTGTGACCAAACAACAAATATTTGGACCCATTTTCTGCTATACCTGGTAATCATAACTTGATAAAGCTAATGTTAGAACATGAGGCTTTCTTCACAAATTTAAAATTATTCAGCCTAATATTAATAATAAGCCAAAGGCATAAAATTTTGTGCTTATAGAAGGAAACATCCGACTAGAGAACATATATTTGCTTACAAATTTTAGCTTGAAATCCAGATTCCCAAAGCGTTGTGTCACTTCATACTCCTCCCGAAGGTACTCGTATATTTCAGCATATTTTGCTTCTCTCCAAGCAATTTCTGATCTGGATAATGAAAAAAAATCAACAAATATCAGGTGCTGTTGGACATTTGCTTACAAATCCAACTCATGCATCTAGTTCTCAGTTATTCAAATGCATTCATTATTAAGAAATTAACAAGAAATGAAAGTTGCCTGTTCTATTCTTGACATACTGGAGACAAGAAAACTCCGAATGACGCTAGAGTCAAGAAGTGACATTTGGCAAAAACAACCATTTTCAAGCCTACTGAGCCAACTAAGCCTTCAGGCAAGCTTATCTCACAAATAGGCTGCAGATGTAACTTCAGAATAAAGCCTTGAACTTTTTTATTATACTTTTTCAAGTAAGAGCTCTTGCAGACCCAAAATTCCAGACCTATTAGGTTCCATTTGAACGAATATTACTAAATGGTTTTATTCAAATACAGCTCACTAAAATGAGTTTCTAGAAGACATACCTACACAAGATCCTACTCTTTAACAGATTTCCACAAGCTGCTACTCTAATTATTTGAACCAACACAATCTCACAGTCATCAGCCCAAGACATTTTATCATTACTCTAGACAATTGTTCATGCTATTGCAAGTTTAACATGCAAAGAATCTCGCAATCACAAAATTACACATGTACATCCAGTAATATTCAGATAAAGGAAAAGTATAGAGAGAATGATAAACGACATTAGTCCAAAAGAATATCTCCATCAGCCTTTTCTATGCCCTGACCTAACACAATCGGAAGAGCAGAACAAAACATTGAAAATCGTAGATGGCAAAACCTAACACAATCGGTTACTGCCACTTGCAGATTGGGAACCATAATGGAAGGAGAATTGAAAATCGCAGATGGGTAGATTGAAAATCGCAGATTGAAGATAAGCAGATTAGTAAATTAGATAAAGAGAAAGAGAACATACCTGTGGTTGATGGGTCGACTGAGGTTTGGGAAACAAAATAGATGATTTGAACTGAAGAAACAAACGAAATAAATGATCTGAACTCAAGAAACAAACGATCTGAACTCAAGAAACAATTGATCTGGAATGAAGAAACAAACCGATGAAACAAATGAAACAAACCCTAAATTTCTATGCTCGATCGGTAAGCAAATGAAACAAATGAAACCCAACCCTTTCTATGCTCGATCGGTAAGAAAAAACGACGTCGTATAGTCTTAAAAAATTGAAATTCCCCGACTTTTACTGACGGAAAAAAAAAAACCGTTGGTAAAAGATAGCCCTATACCAACGGTTTTTCATTAACCGTCAGTATAGATATATCTATAGCAACGGAGATTTTGTGCGTCGGTATATGGTCTGTATATTCTGACGGTGACAAAAATCCGTCGGAATAGACACTTTTTACCTACGGAACCGACCGTCGGTATATATGAGTGTCAGTATAAACCCTAAATTTGCTTGTGGTGTATATACCAACGGTTTTCTACTGACCGTCGGTATAGGTATACCTATAGCAACGGATAATTTGGGCGTCGGTATATGTTATGTATATTCTGACGGTTAAAAGAATCCGTCGAATAGAAATTTTTTACCTACGGATTGCGATCGTTGGTATAGATGAGTGTTAATATTTTACCATTTGTTTGTAGTATATACCAACGGTTTTTCATTGACCGTCGGTATAGGTATACCTATAGCAACGGACTAGTGGGGCGTCGGTATATGTTATGTATATTCTGACGGTTAAAAAAATCCGTCGAAATAGATACTTTTTACCGACGGATTTCGACCGTCGGTATAGGTAACCGTCAGTTTATGGCAATTTGTTTGTAGTGAGTTTAACTATGAGATTATGGCTTTATATATATATATATATATATATATATATATATATATATATATATATATATATATATATATATATATATATAAGAGGAGAGATTCACTTACACTAGTGTAAAACTAAATTAGTTTTACACACTTTCGTAACTTTTTATACGATTTATATTTTCACAAACCGACCGTTGGATTTCATGTCTAATCACGTAGATCATGCATGTCGAGTTTCAAGTAAATTAAAAATATCTAATTATTTGTTCAATGTAAAAAATTTTCAACCGTTAAATATATATTGAAAAAGACAGTATTCCCGATCAATATGATAGAGATATCAGATCGATTCGAAACTTTACGTGCACGATGAGTACAATTATATTGTTAAATCCAACGGTCGATTTGTGAAAATATAAATTGTATAAAAAGCTACGAAAGTGTGTAAAACTAATTTAGTTTTACACTAGTGTAAGTGGATCCCTCCTTTATATATATATATATATATATATATATATAAGTTATGAGATTATGGCTACAGTTCGCGGAAGACGGATTGCTTTTAAATTTAACTAAACGATTTTGGTTCGAGGAAGACTTGCTCTACATCAAGGGACACCACCTTTATGTGCCATAGTATGGGAAGTTGTGCAAACAAATCATGCAGGAGTACCATGATTCAAGATGTGCTGGCCTGTGTGCACTGCACCTTAGCACTTTTGGAGGACCGTTACTACTAGCCACACATGGACGATGATGGCCTATGTGAAAACTTGTCTAGTGTGCCAACAAGATAAGGTGGAGCTGAAGACACCAGTCGGACTCTTGCAACCTTTGTCCATACCGGAGCGTAAAGGGAAAGCGTCTCCATGGATATCATTGTAGGTTTGCGTAAGGTGGATAGCCACCAGTTTGCATGATGCGCAAACGAGAGAGTGAATGCTTTATTGGAGGTATATCTCAGGCACTATGTGAATGCAACGCAACGAGACTGGCCAAAGTTGTTAGATGTGGTGCAGTTTCTTACAACTTGCAGCGGAGTGAGGCCACAAACAAAAATTCGTCTGAGATGTTGACCGGGCAGCAGTCACTTACACCAGTGCTGTTGCAGTAGGCTACACAAGACTGAATTCAACAACATACAAGTTTGTAAAGTCTTGACAGGAGTAGACTGACTTATCCAGGGCTTGTCTACATAAGGCAAGGAAGCGCACCAAGAAGTGGGTAGATCGAAAGTGCAGAAACATGCAGTTTCAGGTTAGAGAGTTAGTTCTTGTCAAATTGCACTTAGTGTTGCATCACCTAAGCATGCACAAGGGGCTTGTGCGGACATACGAGTGACCTTTCAGAGTTTTGAAATGGGTACAAGGTGGCCTACAAACTTGAGCTGCCAACAAAACTCAAGGTGCACCCAGTTTTTTCATGTCAGCATGCTTAAGCCATTCCATGAGGATCAGGAGGATACAGCCAGAGGCGAGTCGCAGCGCACACCAGTAAGGGTGAAGGCCTCATACGACAGAGATATACAGTGTATACTTGCTGATCGAGTTGTATGGTGAAAGAACTATAGGTCAAGGCATGAGTACTTTGTCCCGTGGAAGGAACTACCCAACAGTGAGGCAAGTTGGGAACCAGCCCAGGCATTGTGGCAGTTCAAGGATAAGATTGACTAGTTCCACTCAGAGGACGCGATGAGGGCATTGCTAGAATAGGTGGGGAAGAATGTCACAGTCTGCATGGGCCCGTCCAGGCCCGAGACGTACACAACAGGCCCAGGACGGGATCTGAGTTATAGGGAACATCTTGACCCACCAGGATAGGGTCAATACTTGGAACATTCTAGAAGACCCTAGAAGATAAAATCTGCCTGAAATTTCTAGAAGCTTGGAGATCAAGTCAAACACAGCAACAGCCATAGTTTTCAACTTCCTAAGGAGTCGAGTACAAGTTTCAACATACTTAGGACTCTAGATATTTTGTAAACATTGTATCTTAGTCGTACTTTGTCAATAGATGAGAGAATTGTGTAAGAGTGATTCAACTATAAATAGAGGTCTCCACAGCCTCATTTGTATCATCCAACACTTGAGTATCAATCTACACTGAGCACTCTGTAATTTTAAATTTTCAATGTCGTGGCGTGTTCATCTCAATCATAGTAGGATAACTTAGGCACACAATGAATCAATTTCCAATCTAAGCCCGCACAATTTGCTAGGCTAAAATTCTGAGCCCGTGATACGTACACATTTTAGACATTAGAATTTAGATTAGATAGAAAGATAGACTCTCAGAAGTAAAAAAAAAAAAAAAGAGGATGCGTGTGTACTACGTAACTTTGTGCGCGTGTAAAAGTATACCTTCTCTCAAATTTCAAAATCTTAATTAATCACTTCAAAAACTAAATTAAGAAATGAGAAAAATATTTTGTTAACAATCACAAGATATTTTTTAAAATTAATTAAATATAATAATTGACGGTTAATATGAGGTTTGATTTCCAACCTCTTAACTCTTTTCCTTATTCTAAATTGCAATTTTCTTTGTAAAAAAAAAAAAATTGATTGCTAACGTGGTCTTCTGATGTTAGAATTTAGATTAGATAGAAAGATAGACTCTCAAAAGTAAGTAAGAAAAAAATAGAAAAAGAGAATGCGTGTCTGCTACATAATTTTGTGTGCGCATAAAAAGTATATCTTCTCTCAAATTTCAAAATCTTAATTAATCACTTAAAAAACTAAATTAAGATATGAGAAAATATTTTGTTAACAATCACAAGATATTTTTTAAAATTAATTAAATATAATAATTGACGATTAATATGAGGATTGATTTCTAACATGTAACTCTTTTTCCTATCCTAGGTTGTAATCTCCTTTGAAAAAAAAAAGTTTGACTGCTAACGTAGTCTTCTGATGTTATTGTTTGTATAAGGTTTACTCGAGATAGGTTGGCAGCTAAAGATATAGGTAAGTAAGACGCAACTCTGAAATCGAATAGGAATGTAAAACTACTCTAAAGATCATAACAATATATGAAAATACAAATAAATATTCTCTCTAAACTTTTGCCACCTACAAAGGGGTGATAGATTAGCACTTAGCACCAAATTTTGCGAAGCATCAACCACAATTTTCAACATTAAGAATCTTTCAATATAATATCTCAACTGGTTATAATTGTTCAAAAAACCAGCTTTTAGTATATGATGTTTCTCAAATTCACAAACAATTTCTTTAGCGACATTGCCAAGTTCATTAGACACTCCGTTTGCTTGAACTATAATAGCTTGGGCTACATTGCCAAGTTCATTAGACACTCCGTTTGTTTGAACTATACTAGCTTTGGTATTGGGGCTAGCGTTGTGGGAAAAAAATTAAGATTTTTATGATCAAATCGATTGGATCAGGTTCTAATTCAAACGAGTTGGATGAATTTTTTAAATTGGGTCAAAATTGATGCATTTAGCAAAACACAGTAGGAGTTCAATTGAAGAATCCACAATACTAGAAAATGGGAAGAAAATGCAAAAGAAAAAGAGCCCATCACTCAAAGACATATCAATCTAATAATGTTTCCATAATCAACATTGAGTCTTAGGATCACTTTTGGCTTTTATTATTTTTTCGTCTAAATTTAATTATGAATTATGAGTGCATACATATAATGATAAATAAAAAGAAGTCGAACACCTTATTTTCGTGATTGAAATGAGTAAATTACACACTACCGTTAACATTTTAAGGGCATGAATCCAACATTTTTTTTGTTTGTTCATAAATAGACTTTTTTTTTTAATTTTTAATGAATAAAAGTTCATATTTTGAATTGAAAAATTAAGAACTATTCTTGTGTGAATATTCTATCTCAAGTCTGGCCCTAGTTTATGAACAGATTTAGAGCATCACCATTAGATTTTTAATAGATTTTTAAAGTTGAGAGGCCTGGCTGGGCCTGACCCAAACCAAACCATGGAATGAGATGGAACTGTAAGAATGAATGAACGTCCACTTACCATTTAGTCATTTACCAAGACCATTGAAGTAAGCCAGGAAAGGGGCTTGACCCAATGAAACTCAGTTGAACCATCATATTTTCACTCACCCATCGTCCCTTCTTTTACGTCCAACAAAAGCAAGCACTACGTGCCCGAAAAGATTGTTGAAAATCTAAAAGAAAAGGAATGGTAATATTCTGACACGATATGATATGAATGATGAATGTCTCAAAATTTATATAATATAAATTATTAATGTATCCAATTTTATATAAATATAAAATAATTTAAACATGATTAGAACACGATAAAATACACGAACACAATACGAATACACAAATTGTCAGATTTACCTTTCATGTTCCATCCACAAAATTGACTCAATTTTGACAACTTCCAATAAAAAATTGACTCTTCCATGCCTTAAAAGAAAGTCATAAAGTAAAATTAGATTTGATAATTCATATATTTATATCACGTTTGTATATTTTCTTTTTGTTATAATCGTGTTTAAAATTTATATATATTTATATAAATTTTGATACATTAATAATTCATATTATAAAAATTTTAAAACACTCATATATTTATATTATATTTGTCGCAACCTAAAAAAAATAACGACGAGTCTCATCGCAAGACTTTATTATTCGTTAGGCATGACATTAAAAAAAACCGAGGAAAAGTCGACTTAATTCCTCTAAAAAAAATGAAGGTTTTGAAAATGACCTTAAAAGACATGGAGTCGCCACCAATCTTTTTTAGCTAGGTGTGATCGGCCACCTATTAAAACCGGTTTTATAAAATATTTTAAAAATTAATTAAAACATTTTAAAAACCAATTTCAAGTCTGCGTTTTAAACCAGAGAAATCAAAGAAGCGGGTTCGGGAGTCGGTTACGTGCGGGGAAGGATTAGCACCCCCACAACGCCCGTATAAATCGGTACCTTATTAATCGTGTGTTATCTCAAGTCTCGGTAAAAGTTGGTTTTAAATTTAGTATTTCAAATTAATTCCCAATTTAAAGAAAAATAATTCCATTTTTTTTATTGAAAATGATCCGGAATTTATAAATTCAAAATTTTCCTATATTCCCCAACAAACGTGGCAAAATATAGAAATTTTTATTAGTTTTGGAAAACTTTCCGAATCATTCTCTTTTTTTGAAAGAAAGATATTCATTTATTAATAATAATTGATGATATTCCCTCCAGCAAACCCGGTAGAGAACTCATGAATTATTTTAACTCGGGAATATCTTTATTTTTATTGAAAATCATTATCTTTTTTTAAATCATTTAAAAGAAATGAATATGTATAGGCATGACATAAATAAAATGACATAGCAAAATCTAAATAACATAATGCAACCTAAATGTCATGACACATAGAAATTATTATGGCAAGAATCACATATTATATAAAATGCATGAATATAAAAATGCAATGCATGAGATGTATTTTTTCCTTTAATTAAGGAAATCCGTATATCTAAAAAGATATCCGGCTACCTTAGGAAAATATGTCAAATTAAATATTCTAAAACCAAAATACTTTGTGATTGTATGAAAACAATTTTGAAAAGCTTGAATTAAAAATAAAAACTGGGCTAAAATTTTTTAAATGGCTCTAATTTCCTAAGTTTAAAAAATCCGGACTTGACTACCCTTAACCCGGGATTTGAAAAACCATTTTTAGAGTTTAAAAGGCTTAGAAATCACCCTAAGTCAGTAGCTAACCCTCCTAATCAGCCCACTCTAAGTAGATTAACCAAAACAGAAAATTGGTTTTTCTTTAAATTCAATTCTGACTCCACTGTCCAGTTTTAATCCACGATTTTTTACCCTATTTTCAAAAATTACAAAAATTCTAAAAAAAATACTGGAGACTCAGGACATGTAAAACTATACGAGAAAAAATCGGCTTAATTTTTTGATCAAAGATGAATTCCCAGAAAAATCATAGATGTACGAGTTTTTGGAGGAGAAAAAAAAAACTGTTTTGTTTTTCTTTAAATTCAATTCTGACTCCACTGTCCAGTTTTAATCCACGATTTTTTACCCAATTTTTAAAACTTCCAAAAATTCTAAAAAAAATACTGAAGACTCAGGACATGTAAAACTACATGAAAACAAATCGGCTTAATTTTCTGATCAAAGATGAATTCCCAGAAAAATCATAGATGTACGAGTTTTTGGAGGAGAGAAAAAAAAAACTGCTTTGCCAACACATTTTTGCTTTTGATAAAATCATTTAAAAACCAAAGTAAAAATATTTGAAACTCATAAAATGACTTGAAAGCAGTAGCTAGGACTCTTTGAAAGTTAGATAAAAATTGGCTAAATAAAAAAAATCACAAAGGTAGAGTAATCAATTTGACAAACTTAATTTTCCACAAGTGTGCTCAAGAGAGCATGATCTTGAACCATTAATTGGCTCAAGTCATTATTCAAGTGGCATGAACATGAAATGCATGAAACAATGCAGCAAACATAATGCATGAAATGCATGGATCTAAACCTAAATGTAAGGAAAATGCATGACACAAATAATATGGCCTAGACCTAACATGAACTTGCATGGCATTTAATGTAACCTAGACCTAAGACATGCATGGCATTTTCACAAACACAAGGCATGCTTAATTCAAAATTCCAACCAAATATCATGCAAATGCAAAAACCTAACAACTAGCATGACAAAAATGCAACACACAATGCAAAACACATGGAGTAGCCAAATGGCCCCAAGCTCCAACAAGCATGGCATTTTCACAAACACTTGGCATGCTAGCATGAAAAACTAAGTCATAACACAAAAATCACACAAGCATTTTCACAAACACCTAATATACTAAATCTGAAACATGCTCACTAAGATATAAAACAAGAATCATGCAAAGAATCACACAAGCATTTTCACAAACACTTAATATGCTAACTCTAAAACATGCTCAAATTTAAACAACATAAAAACAGAAAATTAAAAATATAAAAAACATGATATCTAAGACATAAATGGCAATAAACAAGGCAACCAAATTAAATATAACTTAAGAACATGAAATAACATAACATTTAAAACATCAAAAACAAAGAAAATAGCATAAACAATATGGTAAAATGAATCAAAAACAACAACTTAAAATAAATAATGTAGGCCATTTGGCCATGGTGAGTTTATTGTAAAAACAAAATGTAAAAAAAAAAAAAAAAATACTTAAGAAAGGAAATGAAGGAAGAACAAGAAACATTATTTTAAAATGAAAACTAACCAAGTAGAGATTAAAATAGCAAAAAATAAGAATAGAAAATGAAAGTGCAAGAGTTGGTGCTCAAGAGCAACCTCAAGAAGCTAATATTTCAAGCTTTTCTCTTCAAACTTTCCTTTTTTTCTAAACTTTTCATTTTTTGCTCTCAACCAAGAAGATAAAAACTAAGAAAAACTAATAGAAATCAGCCAAAATGGAAAAGAAAAAACAAAATCTGCCTCCCCCCCCCCTTAGGGCTGGCAGAAAATGATGCTTATATGGACTCCAAGATGTTGTCATTTTTGTGTAACCTAATTTCCATCAAATGGCCAATAATTCAAGATGAAAAGTCATGAAATTACCACCCTTAGATTAGCATCTCAGCCCTCTCAAATTACAGCTGTCCAAGAAAAATGTTGACATCTTTTTTCCAGCCCAACTCTGATTTTTTGAAGGGCCCAAAAAGCCCTTTTCGGTTGCTTGGGTGAAATGACCATTTTGCCCTCCCGGATGCAAAATAAATATCAAACGGGCTCCAAATTCAATTTTTAGTTTTTTAATACTTCCAAAATAATAAAATATTGAGTTCTGGAAGTTTTCAAAATTATCCGAGTCCGTTTGCTATTTATTTGGATTTTTTCTTCCCAAAATGTCCTTTTATGCCCCTACTTTTTACCATTTTTTAAACGAGCTCCAAATCAAGATTTTTCTTCACCAATCTCTTCAAAATAATTAAAAAGTGTGATCTGGAAGTTTTCGTAATTTTTGGAGCTCATTTGGTATTTTTTCGGGATTTATCGGCTTGAATTACTGCATAGGAAGCTCGGGATTTAGCCATTTTGCAAATGAACTCGGAATCAAGATTTTCTTTCGCCAATCTCTTCCAAATAATTTAAAAATGAAATTTACCAAATTTCAGAATTTTTGGAGTCCATTTGCTATTTTTCCGGGATTTATCTTTTTGAATTACTGCATAAGAAGCCCGAGATTTGGCCATTTTGCAAACGAACTCGGAATCAAGATTTTCTTTTACCAATCTCTTTCAAATGATTTAAGAATGAGATTGACAAATTTTCCATAATTTTCGGAGTCCATTTGCTATTTTTCCCAAAATTTTCCAATTTTGCCCTTTAACCTCCGAAACCCGGTTTTGCTCAAAACAAGTCCGATTTTCAGATTTTCTTCAATCTGAGCCTTGGTCCATCCTTTTTAATCATTCCTCATCCATTGGGGGCTTTGGTCTTACCAAGTCGGGCCATTTCTGTGATTCTTCCCGATTTCACCGAAATCCACTAAAAACCCTAATTCTCGGTTTTCTCCCGGATTGCCTTTTCTTTCGGTTTTTCTTGCAAGTGACTTCTCCATTACCCGTAGTCAGTGCTTATCTTTCATTTGGAACCTTCAATTTCGACCAGTTTGATCGTTTAAGCACTTTTCCCCAAATTTCTCGGATTAGGGTTTCTTTTCTACTGAATCTCCAAATCCCAACTTCCGAACTCCATATCTTTCAATGTAGACCTCGGATTATCAAAATTCTTTCTCCATTTTTCAATTGAACTTAAAATCTTGATTTTGAAAGTGGGTTGACTTTTTCAGTAGTTGACTTTCTGGGGTTGACTTTTTCGGGGTTGACTTTTTCGGGGTTGACTTTTTTCAAGTTTGACTTTTTATGCTCGCCCTCTTAAACTAAGTCTCGGAGTACCACCTGCAGGATGAAAACAGTCTTTTTATACTCGGAAACATCAATATGGGAAGAAAACATACCTGTTTAGTGGCCCGGACAAAATTAGGTGTCTACAATATTCGTATTATTTTTTTCGTATTATACGTATTTTATATTTATTTTTTGTGTTATCGGATATAAATAGAATAATCCCATAACTACTCAATGGGTAGTGGAAAAGGCAAAAGTAACAACCGCCTATAATATATATTCACTTCCAAGAAACTTCATTATCCAAAAAAACAACAAACAAAAAGTCATTTGACAAATTCCACTCCAACAAGATTCATATCAGCAGGTTCCAAGCAAAGAAACCAGACACATTCATCCATGTAAATGTAAATAAAGACAAGAAAAAGGTAGCTAGGTGGCCAAGCTGACCAAGTTTCCTAGCTACTCCAAACAAACAGGAGAAGAGAAGTTTCTTCTTTAACAAAAGAAGAAAAATGACTTGTTATTTCTTTTTTTCTTCCTGGTGGTCTCTTGACAGGCAATTTCTCCTCTCAATCCGCCTTTGAAAACCTGACCAGGTCTGACTTCTGATGCCTTAAAATACCCACCCCCAAACCTCTCCATTTCATCAAATTCATGAAGCAGATTATTCTTTTTTGTTCCTTCTGAATATCATTCTCTCAAAACCCTGGCTAACACTTTTTCACTTTCTTTTACATACCAGAAAAGCAAACCAATTATATTGCTATATACATCAATGGAGACACCATCAGCAAACTCAAATTCTAGCCAGTTTGCATTGTTTGATATGAATATGATCTTGTTGTTTCTTAGTTTGACATATTATAACAGCGTTAAAAGTTTTTTCTCAAGTTATTGGTTTTTTTTCCCACAATCCAATCATGGTTCAAAGACATCAGCTATGAAGCATGGGTACGGCTCTGAAGCATGAGTACCCGTACCGGGTACGTATCAATTTTTTTTTAAAAAAAAAAAATAAGAATGGGTACAGCTTGGGTACGGCTTGGCCAAATTTTACACTAAAACTCAACATTTTAATGCCCTAAAGCATATTTCCCTTCCCTTCCCTTCATTTCATTATCAATAGCATTAGTATGTCCTAAAACATATTTTTGGAGACTGTTCTTTTCACTGAAGATGGGCAAGGAAATAATGAGATAAACACTGTTAGAGTTTGATTTTCATAGTCATGTTTAGATGTTGTCATGTTGAACAATTTAAGTACTGTAGTTTCTTATTTTGAGATGTTGTCATGTTGAAATTTGTGTGTTTTATCTTTTATATTATGTTGTGTCATATTTTATCATGTGAAATTTCAGTTTTTTTTATAAAAAATATATATATAATATTAACGTACCCGTACTTTAGTTTTTAAAAAATTACCGTATCTCGTACCCGTATCCGTACCGGGTACCGATACCGTACCCGTATCCATGCAACGTAGGACATCAGGTTGCTGGGAGTGTTAGTAGTTTGCAATGTTGATGGATACTATCCCATATCACTTAGAAAAGTCAAGAGAAAAGAATATATAATAAGCTATTCTTCTAAGCTTAGACAATTGCACTAAGTGCCAAAAGCCCAAGGTGGTAGTGGGCTCACCTAGTGGGCTCACCTAGTAGGCTTACCTAGTGGGCTACTACTTATTTAATGTCAAAGATGGGCACTTGGGCAGTTGGGGCACTTGGGCTTAAAATTGTTAATACAATTGATTTTTTGTTTTATTTTTTGATTTTTGGAATAAATTAATTTATTAATTAAACCGAAAAAATTATATTAAAAGTCAGTTGTATTGAATGGTTGTGAATGGTTGTGTTTCTTAACAATACTATTATGTAAAGACATAACACTTAACTAAACAATTGTTGTGTAAGAACACAACCTAAGCCAACAGACATTTGTTGTGTAAAAACATAACTTATGCCAACAGACAAGTTACTAAAAAATGTAACTTTACAGTGTCTATAAAAGAGACTTTTCTATTCTGCCATTTTCACTATTCTGCTTGGAACGTTTATGACTTTGTTGTATCCTGGAGGCATTATAAAGCCTTAAGGAAAGTGTTTCTCACGCCTCAAAGTCCGCATTTAAATCTTTATATCTGTTATTTTTTCTAACAATCTTAAGGCTTTATAATATGGAGACCGAATTAAGTTCAAGTGTGAAGGTTCATTTCCAAAATCAAGATATTATCAAGCTGGACAGGTTCAATGGAACCAACTACACAAGATGGAAAGACAAGATGGTGTTTTTGTTAACCACATTGAAGATTTTTTATGTTCTTGATACACCCAAAAGAGTTTATCTTATTTAACCTTGCACTAAAAAGATCAATTGTAAGTATAGTAGTTAGCAAGGGTCGAGTCCTCAGGGATTGGGTTTTAGTTTATAAGTTAATAGTTTAAAACTTAAATTCAAGAACAATAAAAGAAAAGGGGTTTTTGAAATCAGATTTAAACTAAAGTAAATAAAAAGAATGAGAAAACAAGTAATTAAGAATAAATCAAATATGAGAGAAATATGGTTAAGGTTTCATTCTCCACCACTAGACATCATTAAGAATCAATTTCAGATCTATCAATATCAACCAACTATCAAAGTTAACAACCGTAGATAACAACAAGCTCTGTTATCCCAATCTTTCCTTAGTTTGTCGTTAAATAGAACAAGCTCTCTATTTAATCTCTAACCATCAAACAACCTAGAATAAGCTCTCTAAATTCAATTTAATGGCAGCTTTATGATGAGAAAGATAGGTTGATCTAAGCAACAAACACATAAGCTCGGATTGTTCAACTTAGGTTATGTTCCACTTTGCAATTATCGAAAACTTGACCATAATCATTAATCACAAATTGCCACTTATGAATAGGAAATCAAGACAATTACACGGATCAAGACTCCTAAACTAGCAATAGATAATTATCAAGATCTATCTAGTTGTACACCTAAACAAATCAAGGCAACATCATGAACAATTCTTGTAGAAGAACATAAGCAACTTTGATAGAAAATTAATGATAGATAGAATCTGAAAATCAATTATAAGACATGTCTAGGGCTTTGAAATCACCCTTAACCAAATAAAAGTTTAGCCTAGCATAGGTATTGTAAACATAAACATAAAATTAAAGAGAATCTAAGAAGGAAATAAAAGAAAGAAAGAAGAAGAAGAAAATAAAGAAAAAGAAAACTAGAGAAAGGAAAGTAGAAGAAAACTTAGAGAATTTTATTATAATGGCTAATATCCTACCAATCTACCATGTCTCATACAATCAACCAAGGCCCTCTATTTATACACATTTTGGAGAGCTAAATGACAAGAGACAAGCTTTATAAATTTCAAAGGTAGGTATAATAGGTGGGTGCATTTTTCTAACAATTTTCGTCATATTGTATGACAATTTTGATCAGCCAGCTTGATGGTCGATTTTTTCAATATTGGAGGCTTGATCTGATAAAATTGTCTTCTAGAAAAATCTTCCCCTATCAGTTTGTGATCCATAGCCGTTCGAATCAGATCATTTGCTGATGTGGATCAGAAGATATGATCAAAATACCAAAACTGGTCAGCACAGACATCATTGCACATCAGCCAACTTGATGGTTGATTTCGCTAGGGAAAACGACTCCGTTTCAAGAAGTGTAAAGCATGAAAAAGATAGATATGCCTCTTAACTTTGCACTGTAAATATTTCAGCCTTAATGCTTCAGTGAAACTCCAGATATAGCTGATATGGCAAAAGGTGTCGGAACTGGAACTGAACTGGATTTGCCCTTAATTCTTGATTTAACCTAGTAATCTGAAATCACTCAAAGAAACTCGTGAAAAACACCAAATTACATAAAAATATAAAAGATCATAAACACAATTAGACTAAGCAATAATAACTCGTATTTGACACAAAACAATAATAAAACATAACTAAGAACTATATAATTATACAAGTTATCACACCCCCACACTTAGATTGTTGCTAGTCCTCGAGCAAAAACAAATAAAAATAAAATAAGAAAATCTAATCTAATCCACTTTCGTAGGAAATCACGGTGGCACTTAGCATGTGACACAAGCCTTTAAACCCCTAGGTGTCCCTAGTGGACGAGTTTAGTCTCGTGAGGGTTTACTAGAACGATACCCACAGACATTGAAAAACTAAAATATAAATAAACTACGTATAAAAAATATTTACTCCTAATCCTTTCAATACAAATTAGAGACAATCTTTGAACAAGTCTTATAAACTAATCAATAGCTTAAAGAATTTCACAAAAAATCATGCTTGAATGTAAATTGTTTGAGTTAAGCCAATATTAACATAACATATTTCAATCAAAATAGTGCACATTCAAACTTATTCTCAACTACTCACATGGGATACTCTCATGATTTTCATTCTTTAAAGTAGTGGTAAAGTGTTTACACTCAATCAATCTCATGAAAACAGTTCTACCATATGCTTGCTTGTCCACCTATTCTCCACTATTTAGATCATACAACTTCATAAATCAAGAGGTCTTTATTCAAGGCTGTAATGGGGCCAAATGGTTATAATGTGGTTAAAGAACAAAAGGATAAAGATATCACAAAGGTTCCAAAGAGTTCATAAAGTTTAGAGACATAATAAGATCATACAAGTAAAACTTCTCAATATTCTTTAGAAGTACATAACCACATAGGCTGAATATTTCATGTTGAGCCTTTACTTCATTCTAACGAACCTTGTAACATTCTTTTTCTTTTCTTTAACTAGAAGTTCAAGAGATGATTCATTATATATATATATATATTTCATAATATTCCCTTTATTTTTCTCTTGACTTTTCTTTTCTTTTCCCCCACACTTATTTCTTGTTTCTAACCCAAATTTTCAATAGATCTTCCTTGTCTTTGCAACATGTCTCAAAACATGCTAATTCATCTTTGGAACAAAGGTAAAGATATAAGTATATTTAGGTTAGGGACAAGTTATGGTTACCAAAGAGATAGCTTATTCAATGTAGGCTCAAATTGGTTCACTAAGGGTGTGTTCTCTTGGAACATCAATAAGGGATGGCTGTTTGGCCCTGGCTAAAAATCCTAATGCCTCTATCATATTCATGTTGTCACATGCATCAATATAGTCTCAACAAGGTCTAAAGCAAGTTCTAGAGAATCATATAATCATAAGAGCACTCAAGAAAGAAATTAGATTGATTTGTATAATGCATCAATCATATAGGCTCAAAACTCACAAGGATGTTTATACAAGTCAATTTTAAGTCTAAACATGCTTCTTTCTCAATCAACATATCATATTAACATTGGCTCCATGAAAGTGATATCAAGCTTAATTCTCATGAAAAATCTTCTCACTACTAGACTAGTTTTAGACCTATGCAATTCATATCTCATCATAGTATAGAAAAGAACTAAAACACACTAAATTTTTTAATAATAATAATAATATTAAAGACTCATAAAAAAAATAATAATAATAGGCAAAAATAAAAGAAATCCTAAATCCTTCCCCCCACACTTAATTCTTACATTGTCCTCAATGTAATGCTATTAACCCAAATGAAAGAATCATGTGTAAGAGAAAAGAACTAATAACATAAGAATAGAAATAACTAAGACTCAGAACAAAACAAATTCATGCAACCTAAATAATCCTAAAATACTAAACAAATAATTAACAAATAAACATAAAAATAAAAATAATAAAAGAAAAGAAAAGAAAAACACATGCAGATAATAAACGGACCAGATAGTTTTTTTTTTGTTTTGAAAAGATTAAATCAAACTGACAATGTATGTCTCAAGTCTCCCTTACTCAGACCTTGTTCAGAATGAATGCTTCTAAATGGCTTAAAACACAACAATATTTTTTTTTTTTTTGAAAATATTAAATCAAACTGACAAGGTATGTCTCAAGTCTCCCTTACTCAGACCTTGTTCAGAATGAATACTTCTAAATGGCTTAAAACACAACAATATATTTTTTTTTTGAAAAGATTAAATCAAACTGACAAGGTATGTCTCAAGTCTCCCTTACTCAGACCTTGTTCAGAATGAATACTTCTAAATGGCTTAAAACACAACAATATTATTATTATTTTTTTTTTTTTTACAAATTAGCAAAATATGTCCCTTACCCCTACTAAAATATGACATTGTCCCCAATGTCAAATTTTAAAGGTAGAATTTAGGAGATATTACCTGCAGAGGTTGCTAACCACTTATTATAACTGAGACACAACAAACAAAATGTTAGATAATGTCACAAAGACAAAGTGCAATCCACTCCTTGCTTGTCTATATCTCTTTTTCTTTTTCCGAGCGTTTGCGAAACAACCGTAGCAGGTAAATACTCATAAGCTTGGAGCTTTTTGAGTAAATCTTCAATGGTTGTAGCAGAAATTATGGTTCTCCTTGCCTCTGAAAACATGAATCCATTTTCCACAGCATTATCTAAATATGAAAGCAAATTACTAAAATAACCATTAATATTAAGCAAACCAATGGGTTTCTTTTTTGTGACCAAAGATGACCAAGAAGCCACGCAAGCTATTTCTTCCAATGTACCCAGACCTCCTGGTAAAGCAATGAATGCATCGGCACAATGGTACATGATTGTCATCCGTTCAGGGATACTCCAGACTTGTATTTCCTTACCCACGGTAGGTCCACAAAAACCTGTGAATAATTTTGGAACGATTCCTAGAACTGGACTTCCTCCGGCGTGTGCTGCTGTAGCGACTGCTCCCATTAAACCCGTACTACCGCCTCCATAAATCAACTGGATCTTTTTTTGGGCAAGTATTACTCCAACTCTTATGGCTTCATCAGCTAATATTTTATTTTTCCCTGGATAAGCACCTCCAAAGACACAAATTTTTTCAATGCGCTGGGATGAAGTACTTTCCATTTTTTTTTTTGAGTGCCTGAAAGAGAATGAGTACATGGTGTAATATATAGAGGACTGAGTAGTGAATCAGACAAGAGTAATAATGTCGCCGAAAGTGTATTTGACCTGTCAGAAGAAAATGTTAACCTACCTAACAAAAGATTTTTGCGTGATTTCAGGAAGAAAATCAAAAAGAGAAGAAAAATCAACCGTAAAAGACCAATAAAAAAAATGAGAATAATTACACAAATCGAACAACACGTAAATTAAACCGAAATGAAGTTATTGCAAATCAAACCAAAAGCTGAGAAGTCATTTATTGTAGTTGTGATTGTGGCTCACATCTTCCTCTGGTTTTACGTCCAGAAACGGCTTAAACGCCTTCTATGAGTCGAGGATATGCTTCCCATCCAGTTTTCTTACAAGCTGGCAAACAGGATCTTTTAACATCAGATTCCCAAGATGTTGCCATTCCCTTTGGAATTGCGGCCATAAATCAAGAATTTCTCTTTGTACGTCTCCACTAGGATGCGTCTCAAGAGAAAGTTGGATATTACCCAAATTCTCCTTACTCAGTCCATCCTTAATGAATTCAATTTTATCATCTCGATTAGAGGACGGAATCCCAATAGAACGACATTTACCGTTACACGTCCATCGTGCACATTTGTGGCAATTTGAACTCATGCGCTTTGCTCGTCGCTTCTTTGCAAAAGTGCTTCTACCTGTACCTGGTAAATGCAAAACAGGAAGATATTCATCTTCACGTACCTTGGCTTCAATTATCCAACGTATGTCTTCAGGAATCCCTTTGTGCATAAGCATTCTTAATCTTTCAAATCGAACTTGGTAAAGCTTCAGTATTTCGAGGAAAAGGAGGAAATCGTTTCTGCAATCTTGTGAGAATATCATCCATCCTGAAAAAAAAATGAAAGAGAAATTGAAAGAGAAATTTATATACAATATCAGTTTTGTGGGTAGCTGATGGAACCGACTTAAATAATCACGGAGTACCGTTATCCGCCATTTAACCGGGGTTAAAAAAAAAGTAATAAAAATTATATTTACATCTAGTTATTTTCAAAACAAGGATCAGAAAGAAAAACAACCTAAAAAGACTCAAAAACAAAAAACTCTAAATAAAATCCTAAATTCTTCCCCCCACACATAATTTTTACATTGTCCTCAATGTAATGCTATTATCCCCCAATGCAAGAATTATATGTAAGAGAAAAGAACTATTAAACAAAAGAAAAGAAAAACAATAAAAGATAGAATGATGGAGAGTAAGGAATATGCAAATCTGATATAATAGATGCTCTCCATCCTTTTGGGTTGCCTCCCAAGAAGCGCTTGGTTTATTGTCCTCAGCCTGACTTAGACCCATGCCATTATTATTCAACATAATTTGGCTCAAAAAGTGGAAACTCCTCTACATCTTGTATTGAAAAGTTCTCATAGTAAGGCTTCAATCTATGACCATTCACTTTGAATGCCTTATCTGTTTTTGGGCTTTGGATTTCAACTGCACCATGAGTAAATACATTAGTAATAACAAAGGGTCCAACCCAACGAGAACGTAACTTACCTGGAAATAACTTAAGGCGTGAATGGAAGAGAAGAACTTTTTGTCCAACAACAAATTCCTTTCTTGATATCATCTTGTCATGGAATGCCTTAGTCTTTTCCTTGTAAATCCTAGAATTCTGATAGGCATCATTCCTTATCTCCTCTAATTCTTGTAGATCAAGTTTTCTTTTCTTTCCTGTCTCATCCATCTCCATGTTGCATTGTTTGATAGCCCAATATGATTTATGTTCCAATTCAACCGGAAGATGACAAGGCTTACCATAAACAAGTCGATAAGGAGACATACCAATGGGTGTCTTATATGCTGTCCTATAAGCCCGAAGTGCATCATCAAGTCGTGAACTCCAATCCTTCCTATTTGGATTAACTGTCTTTTCAAGGATGGACTTAACTTCTCGGTTTGACACTTCAGCTTGCCCACTAGTTTGAGGATGATATGAGGTGGAGACCTTGTGTGTGATGTTATACTTCCTCAAAAGTGCTTCCATAGTCCTATTGCAAAAGTGAGTACCTCTATCGCTGATTATGGCCTTTGGCGTTCCAAACCTAGCAAAGATGTTAGTCTTGACAAAATCTGAAACAACTTTAGAGTCATTAGTCCTAGTGGATTTTGCTTCCACCCACTTTGAAACATAATCAACGGCAAGTAAAATATAAAGATTACCAAAAGAAGAAGGAAAAGGTCCCAAGAAATCCATGCCCCATACATCAAAATTTTCAACAATAAGTATTGGAGTTTGAGGCATTTGATTTCTAGCACCTAAGTTACCTGTTCTTTGGCAACGATCACATGACTTGCAAAAGAGGTATGCATCTTTGAATATGGTAGGCCAATAAAATCCAGAATCAAGAACTTTCATGGCTGTTCTTTTGGATCCAAAGTGTCCTCCACATGCATAAGAGTGACAAAAGGTGAGAATAGATTGAAATTCAGTTTCGAGTACACACCTTCTTATAATCTGATCGGAGCAATGCTTCCAAAGGTAAGGATCATCCCATATGTAGTATTTGGCATCACTCTTGATCTTATTTCTTTGAGCTTGTGTCAACTCTTGTGGCAACTTCTTGGTAACTACGTAATTAACAATATCAGCATACCAAGGAGTTGTTGTACTTATAAAAAGAAGTTGCTCATCCGGAAAGTTCTCATTCAAGGGTAGTGCATCCTCTTCATGAACTAAACGGCTAAGATGGTCCGCAACCAAGTTGTCACTACCTCTCTTATCTTTTATCTCCAAATCAAACTCTTGTAAGAGAAGTATCCATCTGATCAACCTTGGTTTGGCCTCCTTCTTAGTGAGTAAGTACCTAAGGGCTGCATGGTCAGAAAATACAATTACTTTAGTACCAATTAAATAAGATCGAAATTTTTCTAAAGCAAATACAACAGCCAAAAGTTCTTTTTTAGTAGTGGAATAGTTCAATTGAGCATCATTAAGAGTTCGGAAGGCATAATAAATGGCATGTGAGGCTTTGCCAACCCGTTGGCCCAAAACAGCTCCAATGGCATAGTCACTAGCATCACACATGATTTCAAAAGGTACATTCCAATCTGGTGGTTGGATGATAGGAGCTGATGTCAAGAGTCCCTTCAATGTTTCAAACGCCTCTTTGCATTTGTCATCAAAGTGGAAAACCACATCTTTTTGTAGTAGCTTGCAAAGAGGTAATGTGATCTTTGAGAAGTCTTTGATAAATCTCTTATAGAAACCTGCATGTCCAAGAAAAGAACGAACCTCTCTCACATTTGTGGGAGGTGGTAAAGAATGCATAATATCTATTTTAGACTTATCAACCTCTATCCCTCTAGAAGAAATAACATGGCCCAAAACTATTCCTTGTTCTACCAAAAAGTGACATTTTTCCCAATTCAAAACAAAGTTAGTTTCCATGCATCTTTCAAGTACAAGTGTAAGGTTCTCTAGACATCTATCAAAAGAATCACCATAGACACTAAAATCATCCATAAACACTTCTATGATGTTCTCTACATAATCTGAAAATATGCTAACCATACACCTTTGGAATGTAGCTGGTGCATTACAAAGACCAAATGGCATACGCCGGTATGCAAAAGTACCAAATGGACATGTGAATGTTGTTTTCTCTTGGTCCTCCGGAGCAATGGCTATCTGATTATAACCTGAAAAACCATCAAGAAAACAATAATGAGAATGGCCAGCTAACCTTTCAATCATTTGATCAATAAAAGGTAAAGGAAAGTGGTCTTTGCGAGTTGTGGAATTAAGTTTACGATAATCAATACAAACTCGCCATCCTGTTTGAATCCTAGTAGGAACAAGTTCATTCTCATTATTTGTTACCACCGTTACACCTGATTTCTTTGGAACCACTTGGACCGGGCTCACCCATTTGCTATCCGAGATAGGATAGATCACTCCAACATCTAGGAGCTTCAGTATCTCTTTTTTCACAACCTCCATCATAGGAGGGTTCAATCTTCTTTGTGCTTCTCTTGTTGGTTTGGACGCCTCCTCTAACAAAATCCGGTGCATGCACATAGATGGGCTTATTCCCTTGATATCGGCAATTGTCCAACCAATTGCTGTTTTATGCTCTCTAAGAACCCGGATAAGCCGCTCTTCTTGCAAAGGTGTGAGCTCTTTGGCAATGATGATCGGTAGTGTGTCCTTTTTACCTAAGAACACATATTTCAAGTGGTTCGGTAGTGGTTTCAACTCTAAAGTTGGTGCCTGCAAAATGGAAGGTAGAAGTTTCTCATTAGATAAAGGCAAATCAATAAATGAAACATCAAACCTTGCATCTTTAGGTGGCAGCGAGTGTAAAGATTCTAGTGCCCCTTCCACATGGTCACTCAAGGCTAGTTTAGCATTCCCTATTCCGAGATGGTTGCTAAGGACTATTTCCACACTATCTTCACCATCTAGCTCATAAGCTTGCTGCACTAGTGAGTCAATTATATCAATATTAAAAATAGAATGCACATCACTAGGATATCTCATGGCCTCAAAAATGTTAAAGCGAATTATTTCACCATTAAATTCCATAGTTAAAGTGCCCTCATGTACATCTATTTTAGTTCTTGCTGTTTTCAAGAATGGTCTCCCTAATAGAATAGGTGTGGGATTAGAAGACATCTCATCTTCCATCTCAATAACATAAAAGTCAGCGGGAAAAACCAATTCATTAACCTGTACAAGAACGTCTTCTACAACTCCTCTTGGATAAGTGTTAGAACGGTCAGTGATGCACCCAAAAGAGTGTATCTTATTTAACCTTGCACTAAAAAGATAAATTGTAAGTATAGTAGTTAGCAAGGGTCGAGTCCTCAGGGATTGGGTTTTAGTTTATAAGTTAATAGTTTAAAACTTAAATTCAAGAACAATAAAAGAAAAGGGGTTTTTGAAGCCAGATTTAAACTAAAGTAAATAATAAGAAGAAGATGCAAGGCGGTATAACCAGCCAATAAAAATATATATACTAAATTAGGCGGTATAACCAGCCAATAAAAATATATATACTAAATTAGGCGGTATAACCAGCCAATAAAAGTAAAACAAAGTTAATATACAAATTAGGCGGTATAACCAGCCAATAAAAATAAATATACTTTTTAAAAATAAGCAAACTAGAAAAGTAAGAAAACAAGTAAGTAAGAAGAATCAAATATGAAAAATATGGTTAAGGTTTCATTCTCCACCACTAGACATCATTAAGAATCAATTTCAGATCTATCAATATCAACCAACTATCAAAGTTAACAACCGTAGATAACAACAAGCTCTGTTATCCCAATCTTTCCTTAGTTTGTCGTTAAATAGAACAAGCTCTCTATTTAATCTCTAACCATCAAACAACCTAGAATAAGCTCTCTAGATTCAATTTAATGGCAGCTTTATGATGAGAAAGATAGGTTGATCTAAGCAACAAACACATAAGCTCGGATTGTTCAACTTAGGTTATGTTCCACTTTGCAATTATTGAAAACTTGACCATAATCATTAATCACAAATTGCCACTTATGAATAGGAAATCAAGACAATTACACGGATCAAGACTCCTAAACTAGCAATAGATAATTTTCAAGATCTATCTAGTTGTACACCTAAACAAATCAAGACAACATCATGAACAATTCTTGTAGAAGAACATAAGCAACTTTGATAGAAAATTAATGATAGATAGAATCTGAAAATCAATTATAAAACATGTCTAGGGCTTTGAAATCACCCTTAACCAAATAGAAGTTTAGCCTAGCATAGGCATTGTAAACATAAACATAAAATTAAAGAAAATCTAAGAAGAAAATAAAAGAAAGAAAGAAGAAGAGGAAGAATATTAATTATCCAACCTCTTGCTCTCTCTAAAGAAAAAGAAAACTAGAGAAAAGAAAGAAGAAGAAAACTTAGAGAATTTTATTAAAATGGCTAATATCCTACCTATGTACAATATGATCCTCTACAATCATCCAAGGCCCTCTATTTATACACATTTTGGAGGGCTAAATGACAAGAGACAAGCTTTACAAATTTCAAAGGTAGGTATAATAGGTGGGTGAATTTTTCTAACAATTTTCGTCATATTGTATGACAATTTTGATCAGCCAACTTGATGGTCGATTTCGTCAATGTTGGAGGCCTGATCTGATCACATGGTCTTCTAGAAAAAGGTTCCCCTATCAGTGACGGATCCATAGCCGTTGGAATCAGCTCATTTGCTGATGTGGATAAGCAGATATGGGCAAAATACGAAAACAGGTCAGCACAGACGTCATTGCACATCAGCCAACTTGATGGTCGATTTCGTCAATATTAGAAGCCTGATCTGATCATATGGTCTTCTAGACAAAGGTTCCCGTATCAGTTACGGATCCATAGCCATTGGAATCAGCTCATTTGCTGATGTGGATAAGCAGATATGGGCAAAATACGAAAACAGGTCAGCACAGACGTCATTGCACATCAGCCAACTTGATGGTCGATTTCTTCAATATTGGAGGCTTTATCTGATCACATGGTCTTCTAGACAAATGTTCCCCTATCAGTTATTGATCCATAGCCGTTGGAATCAGCTCATTTGCTGATGTGTATCGGACGATATGGTCAAAATGCGAAAACTACTCAGGACAGACGTCATTGCACATCAGCCAACTTGATGGTCGATTTCGCTAGGGAAAACGACTCCGTTTCAAGAAGTGTAAAACATGAAAAAGATAGATGTGCCTCTTAACTTTGCACGGTTAAAATTTCAGCCTTATTGCTTCAGTGAAACTCCAGATATAGCTGATATGGCAAAAGGTGTCGGAACTGGAACTGAACTGGATTTGCCCTTAATTCTAGTAATCTGAAATCACTCAAAGAAACTTGTGAAAAACACCAAATTACATAAAAATATAAAAGATCATAAACACAATTAGACTAAACAATAATAACTCGTATTTGACACAAAACAATAATAAAACATACCTAAAAACTATATAATTATACGAGTTATCACACCCCCACACTTAGATTGTTGCTAGTCCCTAGCAACGACTCAATAAAAATAAAATAAGAAAATCTAATCTAATCCATTTTCGTAGGAAATCACGGTGGCACTTAGCATGTGACACAAGCCTTTAAACCCCTAGGTGTCCCTAGTGGACGAGTTTAGTCTCGTGAGGGTTTACTAGAACGATACCCACAAACATTGAAAAACTAAAATATAAATAAACTACATATACTGAAAATATTTACTCCTATTCCTTTCAATATAAATTAGAGACAATCTTTGAACAAGTCTTATAAACTAATCAATAGCTTAAAGAATTTCACAAAAAATCATGCTTGAATGTAAATTGTTTGAGTTAAGCCAATATTAACATAACATATTTTAATCAAAATAGTGCACATTCAAACTTAATCTCAACTTCTCACATGGGATACTCTCATGATTTTCACTCTTTAAAGTAGTGGTAAAGTGTTTACACTCAATCAATCTCATGAAAATAGTTCTACCATATGCTTGCTTGTCTACCTATTCTCCACTAAAAGATCATGCAACTTCATAAATCAAGAGGTCTTTAATCAAGGTTGTAATGGGGCCAAGAGGTAATAATGTGGTTAAAGAATAAAAAGGAAAAGATATCACAAACATTCCAAAGACTTCATAGAATTTAGAGACAAAATAAGATTTTGCAAATAAAACTTTCTCAATATTCTTTAGAAGTACATAATCACATAGGCTGAATATTTCATGTTGAGCCTTTACTTCATTCTAACCAACTTTCGAACATCTTTTTCTTTTCTTTAACTAGAAGTTCAAGAGATTATTCAAATTTTTTTTTTTTTTTTTTTTTTCACATGGGAATGTATTTGGCAATATTCCCTCTATTTTTCTCTTGACTTTTGCCTTTCTCCTCCCCCACACTTATCTTTTGTTCTAACCCAAATTTTCAAAAAATATCCCTTGTTTTTGCAATATGTCTCAAACATTCTAGTCCATCTTTAGAACAAGGGTAAAGATATAAATGTGTTTAGGCTAGGTGTAAGATGTGGTTACCAAATAAATAGCTTATTCAATGTAGGCTCAAATTGGTTCATTAGAGGGATGTTCTCTTGGAACATCAATAAGGGATGGCTGTTTGGCCCTAGTTAAAAAGTCCTAATGCCTCTATCATATTCATGTTGTTACATGCATCAATATAGTCTCAAAATGGTTTAAAGCAAGTTCTAGAGAATCATGTAATCATAAGAGCACTCAAGAAAGAAATTAGATTGATTTGTATAATGCATCAATCATTATAGGCTCAAAAACTCACAAGGATGATTATACAAGTCAGATTAAGTCTAAACATGCTTCTTTCTCAATCAACATATCATATTAACATTGGCTCATAAAAAGATTGATATCAAGTTCAATTCTCATGAAAATCTTCTCACTAATAAATCTGTTTTAGACTTATGCAATTCATATCTCATCATTGTATTAAAAAGGAACTAAAACACACTAAAAATAATAATAATAAAGACTCATAAAAAAAATAATAGACAAAAATAAAAGAAATCCTAAATCATTCCCCCCACACTTAATTCTTACATTGTCCTCAATGTAAGTCTATTAACCCAAATGAAAGAATCATGTGTAAGAGAAAAGAACTAATAACATAAGAATAGGAACAACTAAGACTCAAAACAAAACAAACTCATGCAACCTAAATAATCCTAAAATACTAAACAAAAATTAACAAGTAAACATAAAAAATAAAAATAAAAACAATAAAAATAAAAATAATAAAAGAAAAGAAAAGGAAAAGGAAAAGAAAGAGAAAGCAAATCTGAATATGGAAGGTTGGCAATTTCTTCTTTAATTGGGTTGCCTTCCCAATTAACACTTGAGTTAGTGTTTTGAACCTAACCAACACCCCTTCTGGGCTTTTTAGGCTTGTCAGGCTCATACATGAAATTTTCCAAATTTATGCGTTTGAGAGTAAGCTTTCTTTGCACAACAGTGGATGCATTCTCCATTACAAGTATTATTCCATCATCCTTTGTGGTGCATATCTCTTCGAGGAATGGAGCATATTTTGATACTTGTTGAATGGCATCCACAAACAAGTTGTTTAAGGTTTTTGGCATGTGTTGTTCATGTTCTTCCTCCATGAACTTTGCAAATCTACTAGGAAAAGGTGGAGAAGAAACATTAGTAAAAAGTGGAACCTTAAACGTTACCTCAGGTGCCGAAATACACTTATTTGGATTTGTGGCTTCATTATCCTCAAGAATAGAATCCATCTCTAATTTTGTTTCATCCTCATCTTGTTCCTCATTCTTCAAGGTCACAATAGTAGCATTCTCCTTTGGGTTAACCATCGTTTGGGCTGGGAGTTCTTCAGATCTTTGTGCTACCCATCCCACCATACTACTAGCCAATTGGCTCATTTGCTTTTCCAAACTCTGGATGCTTGCCCTTGTTTCCTGTTGAAATTGCAAAGAATCAGTAACAAGAGAATAGACAAGGTCTTTTAAAGAAGTACCTGAGTTTTGAGTCATATGTGGTGGTTGAAAAAGATCTGGTTCTTGAGACCATGATTGATTGAAGCTAGATGGATGAGTGTAATTGGCATAAGGATCTACTTCTTGGTAATTTTTCGAGTAGCCATAATTAGTATGATCCCACCATCCCTCATGGTAAGTGTTTGAGTAATGATTATACTGTTGGTCTTGGAACACTTGATGGTCTTGACATCCTCCCATGGCCAATTGTTGAACTGGGGAGGTGAGATTGGCTTGTTGATTCTCCATGTTCATGTATGCCACCAACTCTTCAAGTGTTAGATTGCTCAATTCCATTGTTTTTTTTTTTTTTTTTTTTTTTTTTTTAATTTGAAAAGAAAAACTTGTATGTACAAGAAAATAAAACTAATTAGAACTGAAAATAAGAATAAACCAAGTAACAAATAAACTAAAGAAAACAATCCCCGGCAACGGCGCCAAAAATTTGATGCACCCAAAAGAGTGTATCTTATTTAACCTTGCACTAAAAAGATAAATTGTAAGTATAGTAGTTAGCAAGGGTCGAGTCCTCAGGGATTGGGTTTTAGTTTATAAGTTAATAGTTTAAAACTTAAATTCAAGAACAATAAAAGAAAAGGGGTTTTTGAAGCCAGATTTAAACTAAAGTAAATAATAAGAAGAAGATGCAAGGCGGTATAACCAGCCAATAAAAATATATATACTAAATTAGGCGGTATAACCAGCCAATAAAAATATATATACTAAATTAGGCGGTATAACCAGCCAATAAAAGTAAAACAAAGTTAATATACAAATTAGGCGGTATAACCAGCCAATAAAAATAAATATACTTTTTAAAAATAAGCAAACTAGAAAAGTAAGAAAACAAGTAAGTAAGAAGAATCAAATATGAAAAATATGGTTAAGGTTTCATTCTCCACCACTAGACATCATTAAGAATCAATTTCAGATCTATCAATATCAACCAACTATCAAAGTTAACAACCGTAGATAACAACAAGCTCTGTTATCCCAATCTTTCCTTAGTTTGTCGTTAAATAGAACAAGCTCTCTATTTAATCTCTAACCATCAAACAACCTAGAATAAGCTCTCTAGATTCAATTTAATGGCAGCTTTATGATGAGAAAGATAGGTTGATCTAAGCAACAAACACATAAGCTCGGATTGTTCAACTTAGGTTATGTTCCACTTTGCAATTATTGAAAACTTGACCATAATCATTAATCACAAATTGCCACTTATGAATAGGAAATCAAGACAATTACACGGATCAAGACTCCTAAACTAGCAATAGATAATTTTCAAGATCTATCTAGTTGTACACCTAAACAAATCAAGACAACATCATGAACAATTCTTGTAGAAGAACATAAGCAACTTTGATAGAAAATTAATGATAGATAGAATCTGAAAATCAATTATAAAACATGTCTAGGGCTTTGAAATCACCCTTAACCAAATAGAAGTTTAGCCTAGCATAGGCATTGTAAACATAAACATAAAATTAAAGAAAATCTAAGAAGAAAATAAAAGAAAGAAAGAAGAAGAGGAAGAATATTAATTATCCAACCTCTTGCTCTCTCTAAAGAAAAAGAAAACTAGAGAAAAGAAAGAAGAAGAAAACTTAGAGAATTTTATTAAAATGGCTAATATCCTACCTATGTACAATATGATCCTCTACAATCATCCAAGGCCCTCTATTTATACACATTTTGGAGGGCTAAATGACAAGAGACAAGCTTTACAAATTTCAAAGGTAGGTATAATAGGTGGGTGAATTTTTCTAACAATTTTCGTCATATTGTATGACAATTTTGATCAGCCAACTTGATGGTCGATTTCGTCAATGTTGGAGGCCTGATCTGATCACATGGTCTTCTAGAAAAAGGTTCCCCTATCAGTTACGGATCCATAGCCGTTGGAATCAGCTCATTTGCTGATGTGGATAAGCAGATATGGGCAAAATACGAAAACAGGTCAGCACAGACGTCATTGCACATCAGCCAACTTGATGGTCGATTTCGTCAATATTAGAAGCCTGATCTGATCATATGGTCTTCTAGACAAAGGTTCCCGTATCAGTTACGGATCCATAGCCATTGGAATCAGCTCATTTGCTGATGTGGATAAGCAGATATGGGCAAAATACGAAAACAGGTCAGCACAGACGTCATTGCACATCAGCCAACTTGATGGTCGATTTCTTCAATATTGGAGGCTTTATCTGATCACATGGTCTTCTAGACAAATGTTCCCCTATCAGTTATTGATCCATAGCCGTTGGAATCAGCTCATTTGCTGATGTGTATCGGACGATATGGTCAAAATGCGAAAACTACTCAGGACAGACGTCATTGCACATCAGCCAACTTGATGGTCGATTTCGCTAGGGAAAACGACTCCGTTTCAAGAAGTGTAAAACATGAAAAAGATAGATATGCCTCTTAACTTTGCACGGTTAAAATTTCAGCCTTATTGCTTCAGTGAAACTCCAGATATAGCTGATATGGCAAAAGGTGTCGGAACTGGAACTGAACTGGATTTGCCCTTAATTCTAGTAATCTGAAATCACTCAAAGAAACTTGTGAAAAACACCAAATTACATAAAAATATAAAAGATCATAAACACAATTAGACTAAACAATAATAACTCGTATTTGACACAAAACAATAATAAAACATACCTAAAAACTATATAATTATACGAGTTATCAGTCAGCAAGTTGTATTATAACACCGGTTTCCTCTAATGGTCCTAGATTCAATGAAGCATAAATTGAATATGGCATGACATTAATAGATGCCCCTAGATCTAGCATAGCACGCTCAAACCTGGTGTTGCCTATCTTACAAGGAATGGTAAACATACCTGGATCCTTGCATTTAGGTGGGAGTTTCTTTTGAAGAACAGCTGACACATTCTCCCCCACACTTACCTTTTCATTCCATTTCAACTTCCGTTTAGATGCGCACAACTCTTTTAGGAACTTGGCATATCTTGGCACTTGCTTGATAGCATCTAGTAAAGGAATGTTCACCTCTACTTTCCGGAAGGTTTCCAAAATTTCCTTCTCTTGCTCCTCCTTCTTGGACTTTGCTAACCTGCTAGGAAAAGGTGGAGGAGTTATATAAGAAGGAAATGATGGTTTAGGAATTACCTTTTTTAGTGGCTCGTTGGGATGTGAAGAGGATGCCATGGTGTTGTTTTCCCCTTGAGCACTATCATTTTGTGGTGTCTCTAGCTGTTTCCCACTTCTTAAAGTTATAGCATTGGCATTCTCTCTTGGATTCACTATGGTTTGGGAAGGTAATTTCCCAGAATCCCTTGCTTGCATTTGACTCATGGTTGTTGCCAATTGCCCTATTTGAGTCTCCAAATTTCGAATACTTGTCTTTGTTTCCTGTTGAAATTGAATTGTATTAGTAGAAAGAGCTTTAACAAGATCTTCAAGAGAAGTACCTGAATTTTGGGTGGGTGGCAGTTGTTGTCGGGTTTGGTATGGTTGTTGCACTCTTTGCTGAAAACTCGGTGGCCTGTTGTCAAATGGTGGAGGAATAGTTTGTGATTGGTTTCCTCCATAATTGAAGTTTGGATGATCCCTCCATCCTGGATTGTAAGTGTTTGAGTAGGGATCATATTTCCTTGATTGGTTCTGAAATCCACCCATGGCATTCGCATGTTCATTGGTATCCTCTTGAAGTGTTGGACACATATCAGTTTGGTGCCCTATGTTTGAACATATGCCACAAGCCTTTATTTGTTGTATTTTACCTACAGCCAATTGTTGAACAAGGGAAGTCAGTTTATCAAATTTTTGTTCAAGGGATGATATACTTACCTCATTAACTCTCTTGGGTTGTGATGGTGGATCTTGTCTCATTGAGAACTGTTGAGAATTGGCTGCCATGTTGGAGATTAATGTTCTAGCAGCCCTGGGAGTCTTATCAACTAGAGCTCCCCCACTAGCGGCATCTATCATACTTCTCTCCATGGGCATGAGACCTTCATAGAAGTATTGGATGAGAAGTTGTTCACTTATCTGATGGTGTGGACATGATGCACAAAGTTTCTTGAACCTCTCCCTATATTCATATAAGGACTCTCCGTTGTATTGCTGAATCCCACATATCTCTTTCCTAATGTTGGCAGCCTTAGATGCTGGGAAATACCTTTCCAAGAATGCTTTCTTCAAATCATTCCATGTAGTGATGGTCCCGGATGGTAGATAGTGGAGCCATTCCTTTGCTGAATCAGCTAGAGAGAATGGGAAGGCTCTCAACTTAACTTGCTCTTCCGTGACCCCTGTTGGTCTCATGCTTGAGCAAACTAAATGGAATTCCTTGAGGTGCTTATTTGGATACTCTCCTGCAAAACCATGAAAAGTTGGGAGAAGATGAATCAAACCAGATTTTAATTCAAAAGCTACCTCAAGATTAGCATATTCAATGCATAATGGTTGTTGACCCAAGTCCGGAGCGGCAAGCTCCTTGAGAGTTCGGTTGTCAGCTGCTGCCATCTCTCTTTGCTCCTCTTGGATGTTTTGGATCAACTCCTCGATTGGTTGTTGGTGAGAAGTTATAAATTCCCGAATTCTCCTAAGTTTTAAGTCTTCTTCAGGAGCTTGGAACATTCACAAAAAAAAATAAAAAAAAAATAAAAAATAATAAGAAAGTAAATAATTAGAACAGAAAATAAGAATAAACCAATAAACTAATAAAATAAAGAAAGCAATCCCCGGAAACGGCACCAAAAATTTGATACACCAAAAAGAGTTTATCTTATTTAACCTTGCACTAAAAAGATCAATTGTAAGTATAGTAGTTAGCAAGGGTCGAGTCCTCAGGGATTGGGTTTTAGTTTATAAGTTAATAGTTTAAAACTTAAATTCAAGAACAATAAAAGAAAAGGGGTTTTTGAAATCAGATTTAAACTAAAGTAAATAATAAGAATGAGAAAACAAGTAATTAAGAATAAATCAAATATGAGAGAAATATGGTTAAGGTTTCATTCTCCACCACTAGACATCATTAAGAATCAATTTCAGATCTATCAATATCAACCAACTATCAAAGTTAACAACCGTAGATAACAACAAGCTCTGTTATCCCAATCTTTCCTTAGTTTGTCGTTAAATAGAACAAGCTCTCTATTTAATCTCTAACCATCAAACAACCTAGAATAAGCTCTCTAAATTCAATTTAATGGCAGCTTTATGATGAGAAAGATAGGTTGATCTAAGCAACAAACACATAAGCTCGGATTGTTCAACTTAGGTTATGTTCCACTTTGCAATTATCGAAAACTTGACCATAATCATTAATCACAAATTGCCACTTATGAATAGGAAATCAAGACAATTACACGGATCAAGACTCCTAAACTAGCAATAGATAATTATCAAGATCTATCTAGTTGTACACCTAAACAAATCAAGACAACATCATGAACAATTCTTGTAGAAGAACATAAGCAACTTTGATAGAAAATTAATGATAGATAGAATCTGAAAATCAATTATAAGACATGTCTAGGGCTTTGAAATCACCCTTAACCAAATAAAAGTTTAGCCTAGCATAGGTATTGTAAACATAAACATAAAATTAAAGAGAATCTAAGAAGGAAATAAAAGAAAGAAAGAAGAACAAGAAAATAAAGAAAAAGAAAACTAGAGAAAGGAAAGTAGAAGAAAACTTAGAGAATTTTATTATAATGGCTAATATCCTACCAATCTACCATGTCTCATACAATCAACCAAGGCCCTCTATTTATACACATTTTGGAGAGCTAAATGACAAGAGACAAGCTTTATAAATTTCAAAGGTAGGTATAATAGGTGGGTGCATTTTTCTAACAATTTTCGTCATATTGTATGACAATTTTGATCAGCCAGCTTGATGGTCGATTTTGTCAATATTGGAGGCTTGATCTGATCAAATTGTCTTCTAGAAAACTCTTGCCCTATCAGTTTGTGATCCATAGCCATTGGAATCAGCTCATTTGCTGATGTGGATCAGAAGATATGGTCAAAATACCAAAACTGGTCAGCACAGACGTCATTGCACATCAGCCAACTTGATGGTTGATTTCGCTAGGGAAAACGACTCCGTTTCAAGAAGTGTAAAGCATGAAAAAGATAGATATGCCTCTTAACTTTGCACTGTAAAAATTTCAGCCTTAATGCTTCAGTGAAACTCCAGATATAGCTGATATGGCAAAAGGTGTCGGAACTGGAACTGAACTGGATTTGCCCTTAATTCTTGATTTAACCTAGTAATCTGAAATCACTCAAAGAAACTCGTGAAAAAACACCAAATTACATAAAAATATAAAAGATCATAAACACAATTAGACTAAGCAATAATAACTCGTATTTGACACAAAACAATAATAAAACATAACTAAAAACTATATAATTATACAAGTTATCAGTTCTTGATCCGAGTCTGCAACCATTACCAGAAGAAACAACTTCAGATTCTGATGCTATTACAAAGGAGAGAAGGAAACGTCAAGAGGACGAGTTCATCTGCCGTGGATATATTCTGAACTCTCTTACTGATCGATTATATGACCTCTACAGAAATATGTCTTCACCACAAGCAATCTGGACTGCACTTGAGAACACATACAGAAATGAAAAGAAAGGCACAAATAAGTTTCTTGCTTTGAGATATTTTGAATTTACCATGACTGATACCAAACCTATAATTGAGCAAGTGCATGAATTGCAAATTCTGGCCTCTAAGTTAAGTGAACTGGAAATCAAAATTCTTGATTCACTTCAAGTGGGAGCAATTTTATCTAAATTGCCTCATTCTTGGAATGGATATAGAAAGAAGATACTGCATTCTCCAGAATCTTATACTATTCAGGAGTTTCAAACTCATTTACAAATAGAGGCTGAAAATCGCATTCGAGATAAAATTATTCTTGATTCAAATGTGAATTTTGTAAGTGAGAAAAATTCTGGTAAAACTCAAAAACGATCTCGAGTCCAGAAAAGAGAATTCAAAAAGATTAAGAAATATAAGACTGACAAAATGTGCTTCCATTGTGGAAAGAAAGGGCATTTTATCAAGGACTGCAGATTCAGAAAATCTGGAAACAAGGCCGCTGGAAACAAGACTGCTTCTGGTTCTGAAAACACAAACACAGCAAATCTTGTTGAACAAGATATGAAAGAACTTGTTGCTATGATAACTGAAATACAGATTGGCATGGTTACTGAAGTTCATATGGCTACTGCAACTAAATCTTCGGAATGGTGGTTGGATTCTGGAGCTACTATTCATGTGTGCAATAATAAAGGGCAGTTCAAGACATATGAAAAATGTGGAAAACCAGAAGAGATCCTAATGGGAAACTACAATGCTGCTAAGGTCCTTGGAAAAGGAACTGTTGAGTTAAAGTTTACTTCAGGACAGAAATTAAAATTACTCAATGTATTTCATGTTCCCGAAATTAGGAAAAATCTTGTATCTGCACATCTATTGTGCAAAAATGGGTTTAAGATTGTACTAGAATCTGATAAGGTTATAGTATCCAGAAATTCTGTATTTGTTGGGAAAGGTTACTCTAGTGATGGTATGTTCAAACTTAGTATTAATGAAATAAATGTTGCTTCTGTTTATACAGTTGAGCATACTTCTACTTTATGACATGCTAGGCTAGGTCATTTAAATTATCAATCTTTAAATTATATGTCTAAGCATGGTTACATTTCTTATCAAAAGGACAATAAAGATAAATGTGAAATATGTGTGGAAGCAAAAATGACTAAGAAACCTTTTCCAAAAGTTGAAAGAAATTCAAAATTATTAGAACTTATTCATTCTGATATTTGTGAATTAAATGGTTTGTTAACAAGAGGAGGGAAAAGGTATTTTATAACTTTTATTGATGATTATTCTCGTTTCACTTATGTCTTCTTACTTAAAACAAAGGATGAAGCATTTGAGAAATTCAAAGAATTCAAATCAATGGTTGAAAATCAAAAGGAAAAGAATATTAAAATTCTTCGAAGTGATAGAGGAGGTGAATATTTTCCAGATTCGTTTTCTTTGTTCTGTGAAGAAAATGGAATAATTCATCAAAGAACCGCACCATATGCACCCCAACAGAATGGTTTAGCCGAAAGGAAAAATAGAACATTAGTAAATATGGTCAATAGCATGTTGTTAAATGCTAAGCTATCTCATAATCTATGGGGAGAAGCTTTATTAACAGCATGTCATATTACTAATAGAGTTCCATTGAAAAAGTTACGTGTCTCACCATATGAATTATGGAACAATGGCAGAAAACCAAGTTTAAATTACTTTAAAGTATGGGGGTGTGTAGCTTTTTATAAAGTACCTGAACCTCATAAAACAAAATTAGGTCCTAGAGGTATTAAAAGTATATTTGTTGGTTATGCGAAAAATTCAAAAGCATATAGATTACTTGATTTAAGTTCCAATGTTATTGTTGAATCTATACATGTTGAATTTTTTGAAAACAAATTTATTTTTAATACTATTGATTATGAAAAGGAAAATGAGAAACAAATGAGCTTGGCTCCTATAATTGGTGAGAAAAGAAAAGATAATAAAGATCCAATTGAGCTAAGAAGAAGTCAAAGAATGAGAAAAGAACATTTTTTACATTCTGATTTTGTTTCTCCAGATTCAATAATTTTCCTAGTTGAAGGAAATAGAACCAAAGTACTAAATAAAACACCAATGCTTCTAAATGTAGAAGAAGATCCTAAGACTTATATTGAAGCAATGACTTCAAGAGATGCAGCTTTCTGGAAAGAAGCTGTAAATGATGAAATGGATTCAATAATGTCCAATAATACATGGGTCTTAGTTGATTTACCTATAGGTTCAAAACCTATTGGATGTAAATGGGTGTTTAGAAAAAAGTACAATTCTAATGGTTCAATACAAACCTTTAAGGCAAGACTAGTTGCTAAGGGTTTCAAGCAAAAAGAAGGCATAGACTATTTCGATACATATGCTCCGGTAGCAAGAATTACATCCATTAGAGCTCTTATGGCTCTAGCTTCAATTTTCAAGTTACATGTACATCAAATGGATGTTAAAACAGCCTTTCTAAATGGTGACTTAAAGGAAGAAGTATATATGGAACAACCAGAAGGTTTTATACTTCCCGGAAATGAGAAAAAAGTTTGTAAATTGATTAAGTCACTATACGGACTAAAGCAAGCCCCTAAGCAATGGCATGAGAAATTTGACTCAACCATATTATCAAATGGTTTCAGACATAATGGGGCTGATAAGTGCATTTACTCAAAATTCACCAAAGAATATGGAGCAATAATATGTCTCTATGTCGATGATATGCTTATTTTTAGCAATAATATGGTTGGCATAAATGAGACAAAGAGTTATCTAACCTCTGTTTTTAAGATGAAAGACTTAAATGAGGTTGATACAATCTTGGGTATTAAAGTTAAGAAGCATAGTAATGGTTATGTTCTTAACCAAAGTCATTATATTGAAAAATTGGTTGCAAAATTTAAATATCTCAATATAAAAGACTTTAATACTCCATATGACTCAAGCATGAAGCTGATTGAGAATCATGATCAAGTAATTGCACAACTTGAATATGCTAGTGCTATTGGAAGTATAATGTATGCCATGCATTGTACTAGACCGGATATAGCATTTGCAGTTTGCAAATTGTCAAGATATACAAGTAAACCTAGTACAATTCATTGGAAAGCTATTGGAAGAGTTCTTGGATATCTTAATAGAACTAAAAGTTTTAGCTTATATTATTCAGATTACCCTGCAGTGTTGGAAGGTTATTCTGATGCAAGTTGGATAACTAGTGCAAATGATAATAAATCCACATCAGGTTGGATATTTACACTAGGAGGAGGTGCTATTAGTTGGGCATCTAAAAAACAAACTTGCATCTCTCATTCAACCATGGAATCTGAATTTATAGCTTTAGCTGCTGCGGGCAAGGAAGCGGAATGGCTAAGAAATATGTTACTGGATATAGAGTTGTGGCCACAACCAATGCCAGCCATTTCCCTGTATTGCGATAGTGCAGCTACAATGTCTAGAGCATATAATGATGTATATAATGGAAAATCTAGACATATTAGCATAAGACATGATTATATTAGAGAACTGATCTCTAATGGGGTAATTACCATAACATATGTGAAATCTACCCGTAATTTGGCAGATCCCTTAACTAAAGGATTACCAAAGGATTTGGTAAGTAGTACTACAAAAGGAATGGGTTTAAAACCCTTAATATTAGACACCGATAATGGGAACCCAACTTTTAATTAGTAACCTCTAATTATAAAGTTCAAAGGGTAAAAACAAGTTATTGTTATGTGTCTGTGATGCACTAGTAAAAACTCATTCCAAAGAAAAAAAAATTATGAAGACTAGTGCGGTCCATTGCGTATAGAGGATGAGCTTTAATACTCTTAATGGAGTTCAATATCTATTGTTTAAATGTCCGAAGCAATGCGGATATTAAAGGAACTCTACCTATATAAACATAAGAAGTGGTGCCGCTTCAACAAGAAGAGTTAAGGGTTCTCTTGTAAACGTTTATTAAGAACAGGATAAGCACATGGCCATTTAGTGCTAAAGGTGAAAAACTTCTGAGAGAAATATGAATAAATATTATGTGTGTTGTATCTTCAATTTTAATACAAGGAGTTGTGGTTCAATCTGCGGACACCAACAACTTCATTAAAATTCTAAGATACATTCGCTAATTGATGGTTCAAATCGAGAGATACCTTCTTGTATGCATAATATTTATTTGTGTGAAAGGCTACTAAATCAAATTACCAACATTCCAAACTAATGGGGGATTGTTAGTAGTTTGCAATGTTGATGGATACTATCCTATATCACTTAGAAAAGTCAAGAGAAAAGAATATATAATAAGCTATTCTTCTTAGCTTAGACAATTGCACTAAGTGCCAAAAGCCCAAGGTGGTAGTGGGCTCACCTAGTGGGCTCACCTAGTAGGCTTACCTAGTGGGCTACTACTTATTTAATGTCAAAGATGGGCACTTGGGCACTTGGGGCACTTGGGCTTAAAATTGTTAATACAATTGATTTTTTGTTTTATTTTTTGATTTTCGGAATAAATTAATTTATTAATTAAACCGAAAAAATTATATTAAAAGTCAGTTGTATTGAATGGTTGTGAATGGTTGTGTTTCTTAACAATACTGTTATGTAAAGACATAACACTTAACTAAACAATTGTTGTGTAAGAACACAACCTAAGCCAACAGACATTTGTTGTGTAAAAACATAACTTATGCCAACAGACAAGTTACTAAAATGTAACTTTACAGTGTCTATAAAAGAGACTTTTCTATTCTGCCATTTTCACTATTCTGCTTGGAACGTTTATGACTTTGTTGTATCCTGGAGGCATTATAAAGCCTTAAGGAAAGTGTTTCTCACGCCTCAAAGTCCGCATTTAAATCTTTTATATCTGTTATTTTTTCTAACAGGGAGAACAACCAGAATTTTGAGTGTTCAAGCAAACAATTTTCATCTACTGAGAAGAAGGAAGATGGTGGGATAGTTTGTAGAAAAGATGTGGAGAAAGTGATGGGAAATCTGGGACTTTTTTGCTGCCAAGAAAGTGAGGAGCTAAATGAATCATTTGGTTCTGATGAACTTGCCAGGCTGTTTGAGGAGGAGCCAAGCTTCGAAGAGGTTAAGCAAGCTTTTGATGTTTTTGATGTGAATAAAGATGGGTTTATTGATGCAGAGGAGTTGCAGAGAGTTCTTTGTATTTTGGGATTGAAGGAAGGTTTAAAGCTTGAGAACTGCAACAAAATGATCAAAACCTTTGATGAAGATAGAGATGGCAAAATAGATTTTCAAGAATTTATAAAATCCATGGAGAACAGTTTTTACTGAATCAGTCCTTTTTTTTTTCTTTCTATGTTACTCGGATTTGAGTGTGGGTGTCGAATACAGGTATGTGTCCGATACGAGTATATTTAATTTATTTTTTGGTTTTTTCTCATACTCATGTCCAGATATGTGTCTGACACGAGTGTTGGACATAAATACTTTAAAAAAATAAAGAATTGGAACAATATATATATATATATATTTTTTTTTTGGAAAATTAATAAATATCAAGTCTCATAATATTCAGATATATATTGATTATTTTGACCTCTATTTCTCATTATATGGTTTATTTGATTTTTTTTTTTTTTTGGGTTGTAATTGTGATTATGAATTTGTGATTGCAAAGTGAAACTAAAAGCCTGAAATCAAAATCTCAGAAAATTAGGAAGAATTTTAGGGAAACTTTATCACCAAAGGAAAATTTTGAGTCTATTTTAGGGAAACTTTGTAGTATAAAGATCCCCCAAATAATATAGAAAGAACATCCTGCTTACTAATCTTCTCTAAGAAATTTGCACTGATGCCAAAGGAGGATGTAAAGGATATAAAGGAGAATTCAAGCAAACCAACAAACAGCAGATCAGCAGCAAATAAGCAACAATATCAGCACACAAAATCATAACTGAATCTGCAACAAATCCTCACAACTAATAGGATAAGCATAATCAACTCAGTTGATATTTAAATTTTTTGTAACAAACATACAAGTTCAAATATCTTAGGCAACTTACACTTGTATATATTGAAGTTAGTAATGAATAAAACACAACTTGTCATTGCTGTAAACTAACAAAGTTTTACAGAGGAAACAACAGATTCTATTTTATTTGTATTACAAGATATAACAGAGGAAGAAAAAGACGATCAAAATTTCTAGAAAAACATGATTCTATGGTTCAATAAGATTAAAAACCCATCCGTGCTCTCAGATTTTTCTGTACTACAAAGTGAAAAGATTGTTCGGTATATATATATATATATATATGGAAATGTTAACCCGTGCCTAATGGTATTGGTTAAAATGATATTTATAGAAGAAAAAAAATGTAATTGATGCATTACTTTTTTTTGAATTCAGTAAAAATAATGTATTAAATGCAAAGAAAACTTTTCTAAAATGATAATTAAATAATGTTTAACCGATACCTAGACACCCGTTAAGCGAATCCGTATACAAAAACAAGACTGATGACTATACAAATTTGCACCCCCTCTCTGAATTCATTCTTTCTACAGAGAACAACAATAGGGGGGAAATGAAAAGGAAGCAAACAGATGAATGTTCTAAAAAGTTTATAGAACAATTTTGTTTCCCAAAGCAAGAATCAAAATCCATTGAAGAAGAAAGGAACATTTTGCATCTCACTTAGTCTGGCATATGGTAAAAGGCTGGTTATCGTTCTCTAGTTCCTGAAATATTGGAATAATTGTTGGTTCTTGCATTCATAAATGTACTTTAACATTTCACATCAATATCTAAGAGGACCGTGGCTTTAAGGATATAGCAGCATGGGCAGTAAGGATCAGGGCATTAGTCAATTGGATATAGACCCTGACATTGGAATCCATGACCTAAAAGTAGAGGTGTCAAAATGAACCTGAAAATTCGTCCAGAAAAATTCGAACTGAACCCGCCCAAATTCGATTTGACCAAAAAGTCAAAAACCCGAACTTGAACCCGAGCCCGACCCGAACCCGAATTTAATACTAAAAATAAAAATTATCAAATTATAATTAAATAATTTTTTTATAAAGCAAGAACTTTATTTATCAATTTTATTCTAATCTCTTTTTTAATAATTTAATTAAATTTTAAATTTTAAATTATATTTTATATATTTATATATATATATGATAAAATAATAATTTTATCAAAAATAAAATTATATTTTGCATTTATAACTTTAATGTCCATATCTTGATGAATCCGCTATCTAAAGATTCTAAACTAATGAAAATTTTAGAAATGTGAAATTTTTTTGACATAAAATATTACTTGTCTTTTGTTTATGTTATTTTAAGAGTACCCTTATAATAGTATAATAGTATTTTCTATATATAAAAATTAATTAATAGCAATTTATTTATTTTAACTTATCTCTATTATAATAGTATTTCTTATACTAAAAAATAGATAAAAACAATTTTTTTTTAAAATGTGTTGCTCTTTGCAACATATATATAGTTTTCTTAGGCACATTATTAAATTAACTCATCAAATATTGATTTATAAAGTATTGTGTTTTTTTAGAATTTAAAAGTATTTAACATAGTTATCTAATTTAATTTTGTAATTAATTTATTATTTATTTTATTTTGTATAAGTATTTTTTAACTTATTATTATTTTATTACATTTGATATAATTTAAGATATAATTTACTTTTAGTAACATATCATATCAAAATTCAAGATTGGTTCACTTGGTATAGAGGTGCTCATGGGCCGAGTCAGGTCGAGTTCGAGCCGAGTTTAGGTATAGTATCAACACCATATTTACTTGCCCAAGCTCGGACCAACCCTAAATATAGACCTCAAATTCTACCCAAACCCGCCCATATTTGTAAATGAGTAGTTCAAGCCCGTTTAGGCCTTAAAGTTAAATGTCATGGTTCATCCCTAAAAATCTCTTATTTTGTAGTGAATATAAATTATAATGTATTTACATGTTGAAATTCGAGTTCATCAAATCAATTATTTTAAATATTAATATGATTAATATATAATATATCATAGTTTTTATAATAAAATTTTATTTTATATAAAAATTAATTTTATATTCTTTTTGTGCTAACAAATATTGATTTTAATAAATAAATATAATCAAAAATATCATATTATAATAAAAGATTATTTTTAAAAAATAAAATATTTAATTTATTCTTAAAAGTAAATATTTAAATTATGTAAAAATAATTACATCTAACATAAAATAAAAATGATATAAAACAAACCCGAATCTGACCCGAACCAGAACAAACCCGAACCCAAATGAACCCGATCCGAACCCGCCCAATTGCCACCTCTACCTAAAAGAAAGAAATCCGTTCATAAATCCTTTTTTATTATAAATTATAATAAAGGCAGGATATAAGCTGTTTTAAGATCATCCATTTAAATACTTACACAGTATCCATGTAAAAAGAATGAGGATTAGTGATCCCTGGCTGTCTTGGAAATAGATGTGGAATCCATGGTCCTCTGAGCTCCAGAACATACAATTTTGTTCTCCATTCATCCAGAAGCAAATAGTCAATGACTATGTTGCTCCGAATCTTCATTTTTCTTGAGGTATCCGTATCCGACACCCGTGTCCGACGCATATCTGGACATGGGTATGAGGATATGATCCTCCAAGAACCCTTCAAATATATGAAAATCTTGGAAAAAATTAAACATACCCGTGTCCGACACTCACACCCGAGTCTGAGTAACATAGGTCAGAATCTATTACCAGTAATCTGTTGCACATGAATAGCATCCATTTTGAAAACTATTGAAGCGATTTGCATCTCTCGCAATGATCATCCTGTTTGTGACCTTTGAAATAAGTTTCACAGCTGAGTGGCAATCATCGCACATTCTAAGGTTTTTAAATACACGAATAGGTGCCTCTAAGGGAGCTTGCATGAGGCCATATGCAATGGCCAATTTCTCGCTGTGATAACTAAGATAGTCTTCCTTCTGCTCTTCCTCCACATCATGCAACACAGCAGCAACATCTGGTATATATCCCAATGGCTTAATCCTAGCTGAAAGTTCTTTTACTTTCTGATAGATTTGACTTGACTCTGGGTATTGACAGTCCTCTGACACAAAAACATGGGTAACATTTCTTATCTCTATCCAGCTCACACCAGGTTCTTTCTTGATATTTCTATCTCTCATCAATTTTCGGATCTTCACTACTCCATCCCACCTCTTTTCTTTTGCATAAATATTAGATAATAGTGTACATGTTCCCACATCATTAGGGTCCTCTCTAAAACAAATTCTGCTATGCGCCTCCCAAAACCATAATTCCGATGTACATGACAAGCACTGAGCAATGTTCGCCATGCAATAACATCCCATTTTACTGGTATAGACCTCAAAAATTTCTCAGCCTCATCAAGAAGTCCAGCCTTGCTCAGGAGTCCAACAACACAGGTGTAGTGCTCCAACCCAGGTTCTACTCCAACCTGTCTCATGAATTGGTTCAAGTAGTATAAACCTTCTTTTACTAGACCAAGATGGCTACAAGCAGAAAGAACCCCCACAAAAGTAACATAGTTAGGACATTCTCCTACAGCCAGCATGTCTTGAAACACAGCCATAGCCTCCTTTCCTAACCCATGATGAGAATACCCGCATATCATCACATTCCAAGTAATGCTGTCTCGATACATCATATCTGAAAAAACTTTACCTGCTGCTTCAATGTTGCCACACTTTGCATACATATTAATCAAAGCATTTCCAACAATAACATGGTCCTTAAAACCTGACTTTGCAATTTCTCCATATAGTACGTCTCCATGTCTTAGTGCAGACAATCCTGCAGTAGAGTTTAACATAACCGCAAAAAGTAAACCCATTAGGTGAAATATCATCAAGTTTCATCTCAGAAAACAGATTTACTGCTTCCTCAAAGCATCCATTTTGGAAGTACGCAGCCATGATTCCAGTCCATACAACCACATTCCTAACTTGCAACCCATCAAAAGCTTTCCTAGCATTGAAAACTTTCCTGCATTTCCCATACATATTTAATGATTGCACTATTAACAAAAACATCCAACTCAACATCACTTTTCAGAATCCTACTATGAACTTGTAAACCCAACTTCAAATCCTTAAGACAAGCACACAGTCCAAAGACAGTAACATAAGTTACACCATCCCACTCCACACTCTCTCCAATCATCCTTTCCAAAACTTCAACCCCTTCATTCAATAACCCTTGTTCCAAGAGTCCATTTAAAACTGAATTATAGGAAAAAACATCATAACCAGGCACTAAACTAAAAACCCTCATAGCTCCTTCAACATCAAAAAACTTTTAATACATATTTATCAACGCATTCTTAACATACTGATGAAAAACCAATCCTGACTTAAACACATAACCATGACACTGTCTACCCTCTAAAGCCTTCCCACTGTCAGAACAAGCTGAAAAAACTACCGCAAAAATATACTCATTAGGCCTCAAACTATCCAACAAAGTCATATTTTTTAACAACTTTAACACTTCCAATGAAAACCCAGTTTGCAAATACCCTGCCATTAAGGAACACCAAGAAACCAAGTTTCTTTCAGGCATTCTCTCAAACACTTTCTGGGCAATTGAAATTTGGTTACGTTTTGCTTAGAGATTGATTAAAGAGTTTAACGCGCTTATGTTAGTTCCTATGGAGGTTTGACTGGTTACTAGTAAATGGGTATGGATTATTTTGCCTAATCTTAAGTTTTTTGTATCAGCTGAGACTTTTAGGAGCTTAATTATGTGGTTAAGGAGGATAGAGCTCGTTGGTTTGAATAAAAATGGCGCCAGTTGGGTCCTTGGTGGTTTTAGACCGGGCATTTTTTTTTTGGGGCTGGGTTTTCAAGGCAGGTCCTTAATAAAGAGTTTTTTTATTTATTTATTATTTCATTGTTATTATTATTTTCTGAAGTTTACAAGTCAAAGTTATTATGACGTAAATAAAAGAAGGAATTTATGTCTTTAGAGTATTTTTAAGATTATTATCTTTATTATCATAAAATCTCTAATTAAGTTTGGTTTTATTAGTTAAATATCACATTAACTCGTCAAAAAAATTTTTCAAAAAATTAAAAATATAAGAATATGGTATTTATATATTTTTAATTTTTTATTATTTAAAAAATTACAAAAACTATCCACTTCTACTATAAAACTACCTCAATAACTTTTTTTCTTTTTAAAAATCACTAACATCGTAAATATATCATAGTATAAAATAATATCTTCATTTAATATATTAAAAATCATTAATAAAGTTACCAATAAATGAATTTAGTATAAAATTATTGCTATAAATAATAGGATTTTACTGTATTGATTAAGCAGTCAATATTGAGAATGGAATAAAACTATAAATGTCAATATTGAAAATCCTAGTCAAATGGTAAATGAATCCACATTCTTTCAGTTTTAGATTCAATAGATTGTCTCTTGACAAGAAATAAAGTTGTTTAGCTATATTATTTGGATTTTTTATTTTTTTTTAAATATTCGTATTTGATACATGTATCCAAACATATATTATGAATATAGGTACGGGATATGATCTTTTAAATATATTAAAAAAAATTAAAAATTGAATATACTCGTGCCAGACACATACCATATCCAACAATTGTCCAAGTCCAAATAACATAGGCCTAAAATACACCAAACTAAATAATATATTTTCCGTAGGTTCACTTTGAACCAAGAGTTTAACCCAATTGATTCATACAACTATTCTTAAAATGTGATATCCAATAAGTCTAAAGTTTGAATCTCACCATCTATAATCCTTTCTCTTATTTTCAAATTCCGACCTCTTTTATACTAAAAAAAAAGTTAGGTAAAAAAAACTTAGGTTCACTATTTGTTTTTCATGCATGTGCTCTTAGAAAGCAGTGAGGGATGGAAGAAATGATAAAGAAATTGGGGCACAGTTTGCAATACGATCTCAGTCATGCAGTAGTTAATCACTTGGCCCAGTTGTTTTTTTTTTTCAAGATTCCTTTTTATAGAATCCCCTTAGAACATAGGAAAAGGACCTTAATTAACCCTTAATTTTTTTTTTTTTAAAGTTTTTTTTTTACTAAAAGGTAAACATGTATAGCAATTTTTCTTTAAATTTCTACATTAAATCATTTCTGCCTATAAAAAGAGAAGGAAATAGCAATAATAATGAAATAATGAAAGAAAGACAAAGATGCAGATGATAATAAATGGCTACTTCTGAGATTTCTGATTCATCTAGAAAAACATAAATCCTTTCTCTTTGCCTTCCAATGCAATAATGTCTGAGCTAGTCTTTGGACACTCTTTTCAATTCTAACCTGGTTTGGAAATCCTTGTTCTTCATTAAGCTCCTACTCCAAGAAATCTATGAAGGGTGGTGATGATGGGGTAGTAGTCTCAAAATGGCTTGCTACTGTGTTCTTTGCAGCTGATGGTGATGAACCAATTGGGTTAAATTTCAGATTCACTTTCCTTTCTTTTTTTTCCCTTTTATTGTGCAGATGAAGTGAGACACTCAACATGGACTGTCTCAAAGCACCAAATTCCTATGTGGCTCCGGTTCTTCATTGTTCTTGAAGTACCCATATCCGACACCCGTGTTCAATGCATATCCGGACATGGGTATGAAGATATGATCCTCCAAGGGTCCTCCAAATACATGAAAATCTTAGAAAAAATTGAACATACCCGTGTCCGACACACCCGAATCCGAGTAACATAGCCAAATTCAGTTTATTCTTGCAGGCGTATCTCAGAGGAGAATGGCTGATGATCATCCAGAATTAATATGTTCTTACTCGGCTAGATTTTGATAAGCAAACAAACATGTACTGTTCTAACAAGAGTTTGTGTCATCAGATTGGTAGAACCTTAAAAGACTATATACACAAGAAAAAGAAAAATTGGGGACTGAGGATGTTTGGACTTGGGAGGACCAACAACATTTCACAATCAAAATTAACAAAGCATTCATTTACAGAGGGGTCTAAAGGCAAAAATTGCTGCAGGATAATATAGCATGAAAGCATGTTTTTTACATTTATTTACCAATTCATTTTGAATGTAAGCTCCTTTTACATCTTTGACGGAGATGGTTTCGGAAAAGGAAAAAAAAAAAAACACTTCCAAGCCAATAAAAATTATAACTTCAATCATAAAGGCTCAGAGTTCTGCGCACCAAAAGATCCAATTGGCGAATCTTTACCAGAAATATATGATGGAAAGACCAGGGGGCTCATTTGAATTCATGAGAGGAAAAGACACAGGTAATTGACCATAATAAGGATGCTGACCTGGCACCGGTGCACCACCTGGTCTAATATTAACCCCTGGCTGCGGCATTCTCATGGAAGACACACCAGGTTGCGAAAGGGGTGATGAACCAGCAGGTGTTGCAGCGTTAATATATGTAGGGACTGAGAATGCTCGATATGTTTGACCAGGAACAGCCCCAGGAACTGATCCGTACGGTGGTCTAGCCTGTAAATTTGGATCCCAACCCGGAACTTGTCGAGCAGAGGGTTGAGCCTGCATTGCAGCTGAAGCTGCATAGTCAGTCCCAGGGTACAAGGGAGCACCCTGAGGATTCTGCCAAAACTTTGGAGCAGCAGGCATACCAGGAACTTGTGGTGCAAGCATACTTGGGTCTGAGATTGTGTAATCTCTACTTTTATCACTGTAAGCCTGTGGCCAAAAATGAACTAAGCAGAATCACTGCATATCTGTCAAGACAAATAATAGAACTAATTTAGCAGGTAAGGGTGGTAATCAAGTGTCAAGAAGCATACATTTTAAGGTCCAACTCTTTTATCCATCAGGAACATATTGCCTTTATCTTCTAATGACGTCTTTAATTTATTTTTTCTGTCTTTTTTTTTTCTCTTTCTCATGAACATTAACTCAAAAGCACATTTTTATACCTTTACATTGAGATCAGTATGACGAGAGTATGATAGATGAAGCTTACAATAGCCACCATCATATATGCAGTGTCCCTCTAAGGATTCTTTGGCGACAGCTACGGTTGTGACATCTGAATGCAACAACTTCTCCATCAGTAAAGCCTTTCAAAATATCTCTAACAAAATTGAACATGCATTGACAAAATATAAATTTGCAGATCGTAAGATAGATGTCCATCAGTCCCCAATGGAAACCCCATAAACCCAGAGACTTTCAACTTAAGGGTCTCGAGTTCAAATCTTTGAAGAGCAGGTGGAAAAAAAAAAAAAAAAAAAAAAACAAATATCCCACAATCATCAGAAATGGAACAAATTTGAAATGAAAAAGAAACAAAGCCTAGCAAATAGAAAGGTACTATAATTCTATACATAATGATAATATAGACAACACACTTTCACACGAAAAATAAGAAAAAGGAACAAATATTTGCATCAAACATAAAATACATAGTAAATTAGATCTGATTTGCTTTTGCATATGGTCTCAGCCACCAGGCTCAAAATTAGAGCAGCTTCTGTTTGTGTGGAAAACTTAACACTACAATTAACAGCAACTCCATCTCCAACGACCATTTTTTATTCTTAGAGAACGACATATATTGTCATCTTCAAATTAAAGAACAGCTAAGAAATTTTTTTTTTTAAATAGCATTGAAACAAAACAAACCAGCACTTCAGTGAGGTATGCCTTCTGGATTTCTACTCTTTCAGAAAAGAGCACCAAGGTGCCAAAAGTGTGCATCTTAACAAAGTCACCTCACAAAGAGGTGGCAAGGCATTTGCAATGTCTGACCTTTCATTAGTGCCTAGGTGCTGACCTCGATAACGAAATAAAAATAACAAAAACAGAATATGTACATTCAACAAAGTATCTTATGGAGGTGAGGTTCTTGAAGCAGGGAAAAAAATGACCAAAAAAGAGAACCACTCCAAATCTCCAAGTGTCTCCTTGCATTGAAGGATAATAGGGTATAAATAGATAAGGTAAGGATCACCAAAAACATACATAAAACAACTTAAAAGTTAATATCATGAAAGCATACCAGGATATTGAACTAGTGCCTGTGTTCCACCATTCTTCTCAAATATTGCAATCTTTTGGACAGTGCCAAATGCAGAGAATACCTACAATAAGCAACCAGTAGAATAATAAAAGAAAATTTTGAATCAATGAACCACTATTTTCAAGTCAATGAAGTAGCAACACAATGTCCTACCATGTGAAGGACATCAACTGTCACAGCATACTGCATATTTTCAATTGAAGCAAGTAGCACACTACTCTGAGGTTCTTGCTTTTTTCCATCCGGGCCAACTACAGGCTGGAGATTACAGCATATTAGTGACACCCAACATTAAAAAATAAGTCCAATGTTTGTAAATGAAAAGGCTACCTGCGTAAGTCCCTCCATCGCAGTGGGATTCACAGGAAGGTAAGTATTGGTATAGTCCCTACATAAGTGTGAAAACAGAACCAGAATGTCTAATATAAACATTACACATAAAGTAAAAATGCATAGCCCAATGTCAAATAGAAATTTGCATTTAGTCAGGATACAAAACATATAAGGGTAACAAAGTGATGCTATTGCAAATGGGTATACAAGACGACATAAAAGATTATGGGTTCAAATCCAGAACCATCCTGTTTGACAGCAATAGCAGATCAAGCTATATATGGGCATCCAGTCCAATTATATAGCAAAGAGCAACTCAAAAGCTTTCAAAGATATGCCAATAGAAGACTCTCGCTTAATTACAACCAACTCTCTGGATGCTAAGGTCTTGAATTCAGCCAATGCTTCCATGAAACAATTCCATAAATGTTCTAAGAGAAGCAAGGACAAACACATTTTTATGAAGTACCATTCAAATTAAAACAATGAGCATTAAATCGATAAAAATTACATTTATATACACATTGCCCTTTCCCCCGTAATCAACTAGCTCCTCATGCCAATTTGCAATATGCTCACCCACTCTCATTACATAAGATAAACAAACCTCATAGTAGAGAATTGTTATAACTTCAAAATACTATGAAACAACTGACATTCTACAATGACTAATTGTTCAGCTAATAGAATAAATAATTTGCAAATAAAAAACAGTTGGCAGAAGTATCTACTCCAAATACAAAGTTCACAATGGCATTCACTAAACAAGCTTAAAAGCAATATTAAACCTGAAATCAGATTAATATTACCCTACTAGCATGTTACAGGATATGCTCCAATGTTCCAGTCAATTACTAAAAGCTTATGTATTTGTATGAAAGGAGCTGCTTCATTTGAATGCAGAAAAAGGGGAGATCCCCACTCATGGTACCACCAAAGTGGTAATTCCACAACCAACATATAAACAATTGCAAGTTTGCAACTATACTGAGATTTGCAAATGCATGGAACTGTGGTCAAAAGATTAAGAAAATTACTAAGCGGCCATGACAACACATCTGTGTGCTGACTACCAGGCTTCACTAACAACCTAGATGGCAAAAAGCACACACATTAATTAGCAACATATCAGATGCCAAAATAAATATTTAGAAGGAATATTACTTAAGAGTTACGATTTCAGGAATGAATATGACCAAAAATTCATGAACTTCGAATAACAAATAACTTGATGTTTTGGGTCCACTTTTACCTGCTCCGATGAGACTGAAACTTGATATTCAGATCAGTGTGTGCAGAATACGAGGTTCGCAGGTGACAAGTAACATGATCTGGAAGCAAGAACCTAAATTCAAAATATCATGAAAAAAGATTACAACACAACCACATTGTTATGCAATTCCCAAACTATATAAGTATAATCAATATGAAGAAGAGAATTAAGTGATGCTAGAGAGATGAGAAAATGAGTATGTGATAACTCGTATAATTATATAGTTCTTAGTTATGTTTTATTATTGTTTTGTGTCAAATACGAGTTATTATTGCTTAGTCTAATTGTGTTTATGATCTTTTATATTTTTATGTAATTTGGTGTTTTTCACGAGTTTCTTTGAGTGATTTCATATTACTAGGTTAAATCAAGAATTAAGGGCAAATCCAATTCAGTTCCAGTTCCGACACCTTTTGCCATATCAGCTATATCTGGAGTTTCACTGAAGCAATAAGGCTGAATTGTTTACAGTGCATAGTTAAGAGGCATATCTATCTTTTTCATGTTTTACACTTCTTGAAACGGAGTCGTTTTCCCTAGCGAAATCGACCATCAAGTTGGCTGATGTGCAATGACGTATGTGCTGACCTGTTTTGGTATTTTGACCATATCTTCCGATCCACATGAGCAAATGATCTGATTCCAACGGCTATGGATCCGTAACTGATAGGGGTATATTTTTCTAGAAGACCATTTGATCAGATCGAGCCTCCAACATTGACAAAATCGACCATCAAGCTGGCTGATCAGAATTGTCATACAATATGACGAAAATTGTTAGAAAAATGCACCCACCTATTATACCTACCTTTGAAATTTATAAAGCTTGTCTCTTGTCATTTAGCTCTCCAAAATGTGTATAAATAGAGGGCCTTGGATGATTGTAAGAGTATCATTAGATTGGTAGGATATTAGCCATTGTAATAAAATTCTCTAAGTTTTCTTCTTCTTTCCTTTCTCTAGTTTTCTTTTTTTATTTACTTATGCTTCTTACATTTCTTTTCATTTTATTCATATCTAGTATGTGTTGCTAATCATATTGTTGAGGTGATGAGGTGAAGCTCTTGGTAAATGCTAAGGTTAGTCTCTTAAACATGAGCTAAAATGAATCATCATTTATAAACACTAGTATAGATAATATTTTCTTTTGGTTTAAAATCATACTTACAAAGTAGGGATCTTGATTCATTATTGACAAGGAAAATGGCACAGTAAATGCTTGGTTTCATAACCTTGATTTGTTGTAGACATATACCTTGGCATAAGGAATGCTTGGACTCTTTTTATGAGTTTTGAGGACACCAAATGAACATAATATCATATGCTATGGACGTTGGACAATTTGGACTGAATTGCTAAACCTTCCGATTGGAACCTCCCTTATGTGTGGATTTCAATTGTGTAATAAAACAAGATTAATCTTAGCATAACACCAAGAGTGGATTCTCTAACCTCAACATCTTTTCTTATTGTTTTTTATATCTTGTTTAATTTCTTTTATATTTTGTTTATTTTGTTCTCTAATATCTTGTTTATCTTATTTTGTTGTTGATTCCCTAATATATTGTTTACTTTCTTTGTCTTATATATTTATGAACTTATACTTACTAATACGCTTCCCTGTGGTTCGACCTCGGACACCCGAGAATTTATTACTTGAACATAACCTGCACTTGGGTTTACAACTCTTAATTGAGTCTCCATCAAGTTTTTGGCGCCGTTGCCGGGGAGGCAATACTAAGTATATAAGTTTATAAGTATATTTATTTTTATTGGCTGGTTATACCGCCTAATTTGTATATATTTATTTTTATTGGCTGGTTATACCGCCTAATTTTGTTTTTATTGGCTGGTTATACCGCCTAATTTTGTATATTAACTTTGTTTTATGCTTGTTTGGCGACGTGATTTTAGATCTCGTCGTTTAGTTAGATTTTATTGTGAAACTTTTTCAGGTAATCTTTCTAATACAACTCCTACCATGGCTGACAATGAAAGTGTTCATGCTGAAGATGAGAACAGACAAGTACGCACCATGCGTGACTACTTGCAACCAACTCGAAGCTCATCACCCTCTTGTTTTATTTTTCCTCTCAATGCAAACAACTTTCGTTTTAAACCAGGTATGATAGCTTTGCTTCCAAATTTCCATGGGTTAGAATCGGAAAGTGCTTACTCGTTTCTAAAAGACTTCGAAGATGTATGTGTCACCTTTAATGACCAACAATGTACAAATGAAATTGTCAAGCTAAAATTATTTCCTTTTTCTTTAAAAGATAAAGCAAAAATTTGGCTTCATAATTTAAAACTAAGGTCAATTGGCACATGGCAAGAATTACAAACTGAGTTTCTAAAGAAATTTTTCCCAGCACATAAAACTACTACTTTGAAAAGACAGATTCAAAATTTCAATCAAAATCAAAATGAAGCATTTTTTCAGTGCTGAGAGCGTTTTAAAGATTTGTTAAGTTCTTGTCCACATCATGGTTTTGAAAAATGGCGTCTTATTAGTTTCTTTTATGAAAGTTTAACTCCCGAAACTAAACAATTTGTTGAAACAATGTGTAACGGTGAGTTTCTAGAAAAAGAACCTGAAGAAGCCTTTGACTACCTAGACCATTTGGCAGATAACTCTCAAGCCTGGCACACAGATAATTCCTCTGAAAGTTCCAATAGATCTAATGTTATTTCTAACAGAGGAAAATATCATTTTAGTCAAGAAGATGAGATAAAAGCTAAAGTAGCTAATTTGGCTAGAAAGATTGAAGCCATGGAACTTAGAGAAGTAAAAGAAGTCAAAACGGTTAAAAATGAAGAAAGTTGTGGAATTTGTGAAATCATGGGACACCCCACTTCTGAATGTCCAAACATTCCCATTCTTAAAGAAGCGTTGTATGATCAAGTAAATTCCATAAACACATTTAAAAAGCCTTTTCCTTCTCCTTACTCTGAAACGTATAACCCTGAATGGAGAAATCATCCCAACTTCAGTTGGCGGAATAATAATCATGTTCAGGTACCACAATCTCAAAAGCCGGGCAACACTTTTTCCTATCAACCTTCACGTGTACAAACCTTGGAAGAGACATTGCAAGCATTCATGCAAACACAAGCAAATGTGAATAACCGGACTTCACAGGACATCAATGAGATCAAAAACACCTTGTCCACATTGACAGCTTCATTACGCACTCAAGAAAAAGGTAAGTTTCATGCTCAACCTCAGCCTAACCCTTCTACTCAATGTCTTGTTTCTTGCTCCAATGAAACTCAACAGGAAAATGCCAGTTCTATCACAACTCTTCGAAGTGGAAAGGCAATTGACAAAAACATTCCATCAAAAGACCAAGATCCTCCTTCCCCTCCGAAAAGTAATGGTAAGGATGATGGTAAGTCTGAACTTCTTGAAAATTTGGACAAAGAAAAAGGTATGCATCCTGCTCCTTTTCCTCAAAGGTTGCAAACAATAAAGAATTTGAATCAAAATGCAGAAATATATGAACTTTTCAAACAAGTTAAGATTAACATTCCTTTATTGGATGCAATCAAACAAGTTCCATCTTATGCTAAATTTTTGAAGGACATGTGCACAGTTAAAAGGAAACATAATGTACAAAAGAAAGCATTTCTGACGGAAAGTGTGAGCTCAATCATTCAGCACCTTACTCCACCAAAATTCAAAGATCCTGGATGTCCAACAATCTCATGCATCATTGGAAACACTAGAATAGAACGTGCATTGCTTGATCTTGGTGCTAGTGTTAATCTTTTGCCTTTTTCTGTTTATCAACAGTTAGGTTTAGGTGAACTCAAGGAAACACCTGTTACACTTCAACTAGCTGATCGTTCTGTAAAAATTCCTCGAGGGATAGTTGAAGATGTTTTGGTTCAAATTGATAATTTTTACTTCCCTGTTGATTTTATTGTTTTGGACACACATTGATGCACCCAAAAGAGTGTATCTTATTTAACCTTGCACTAAAAAGATCAATTGTAAGTATAGTAGTTAGCAAGGGTCGAGTCCTCAGGGATTGGGTTTTAGTTTATAAGTTGATAGTTTAAAACTTAAATTCAAGAACAATAAAAGAAAAGGGGTTTTTGAAGCCAGATTTAAACTAAAGTAAATAATAAGAATAAGATGCAAGGCGGTATAACCAGCCAATAAAAATATATATACTAAGCAAGGCGGTATAACCAGCCAATAAAAATATATATACTAAATTAGGCGGTATAACCAGCCAATAAAAATAAAACAAAATTAATATACAAATTAGGCGGTATAACCAGCCAATAAAAATAAATATACTTTTAAAAATAAGCAAACTAGAAAAGTAAGAAAACAAGTAAGAAGAATCAAAAATGAAAAATATGGTTAAGGTTTCATTCTCCACCACTAGACATCATTAAGAATCAATTTCAGATCTATCAATATCAACCAACTATCAAAGTTAACAACCGTAGATAACAACAAGCTCTGTTATCCCAATCTTTCCTTAGTTTGTCGTTAAATAGAACAAGCTCTCTATTTAATCTCTAACCATCAAACAACCTAGAATAAGCTCTCTAGATTCAATTTAATGGCAGCTTTATGATGAGAAAGATAGGTTGATCTAAGCAACAAACACATAAGCTCGGATTGTTCAACTTAGGTTATGTTCCACTTTGCAATTATTGAAAACTTGACCATAATCATTAATCACAAATTGCCACTTATGAATAGGAAATCAAGACAATTACACGGATCAAGACTCCTAAACTAGCAATAGATAATTATCAAGATCTATCTAGTTGTACACCTAAACAAATCAAGACAACATCATGAACAATTCTTGTAGAAGAACATACGCAACTTTGATAGAAAATTAATGATAGATAGAATCTGAAAATCAATCACAAAACATGTCTAGGGCTTTGAAATCACCCTTAACCAAATAGAAGTTTAGCCTAGCATAGGCATTATAAACATAAAATTAAATAGAATCTAAGAAGAAAATAAAAGAAAGAAAGAAGAAGAAGAAGAATATTAATTATCCAACCTCTTGCTCTTTCTAAAGAAAAAGAAAACTAGAGAAAAGAAAGAAGAAAAAAACTTAGAGAATTTTGTTAAAATGGCTAATATCCTACCAATCTCCAATATGATCCCTTACAATCATCCAAGGCCCTCTATTTATACACATTTTGGAGGGCTAAATGATAAGAGACAAGCTTTACAAATTTCAAAGGTAGGTATAATAGGTGGGTGCATTTTCTAACAATTTTCGTCATGTATAACGATTTTGATCAGCCAACTTGATGGTCGATTTTGTCAATTGTGGAGGCCTTATCTGATCACATGGTCTTCTAGACAAATGTTACCCTATCAGTTACTGATCCATAGCCGTTGGAATCAGCTCATTTGCTGATGTGGATAAGAAGATATGGGCATAATACGAAAACATGTCAGCACAGACGTCATTGCACATCAGCCAACTTGATGGTCGATTTCGCTAGGGAAAACGACTCCGTTTCAAGAAGTGTAAAACATCAAAAAGATAGATATGCCTCTTAGCTTTGCATGGCCACAAATTTCAGCCTTATTGCTTCAGTGAAACTCGAGATATAGCGGATATGGCAAAAGGTGTCGGAACTGGAACTGAACTGGATTTGCCCTTAATTCTAGTAATCTGAAATCACTCAAAGAAACTTGTGAAAAACACCAAAATACATAAAAATATAAAAGATCATAAACACAATTAGACTAAACAATAATAACTCGTATTTGACACAAAACAATAATAAAATATAACTAAAAACTATATAATTATACGAGTTATCACACCCCCACACTTAGATTGTTGCTAGTCCCTAGCAACGACTCAATAAAAATAAAATAAGAAAATCTAATCTAATCCATTTTCGTAGGAAATCACGGTGGCACTTAGCATGTGACACAAGCCTTTAAACCCCTAGGTGTCCCTAGTGGACGAGTTTAGTCTCGTGAGGGTTTACTAGAACGATACCCACAAACATTGAAAAACTAAAATATAAATAAACTACATATACTAAAAATATTTACTCCTAATCCTTTCAATACAAATTAGAGACAATCTTTGAACAAGTCTTATAAACTAATCAATAGCTTAAAGAATTTCACAAAAAATCAAGCTTGAATGTAAATTGTTTGAGTTAAGCCAATATTAGCATAACATATCTCAATCAAAATATTGCATGTTCAAATTTAATCTCAACTTCTCACATGGGATACCCTCATGATTTTCACTCTTTAAAGTAGTGGTGAAGTGTTTACACTCAATCAATCTCATGAAAACAGTTCTACCATATTCTTGCTTGTCCACCTATTCTCCCCTATTTAGATCATACAACATCATGAATCAAGAGGTCTTTAATCAAGGTTGTAATGGGGCCAAGGGGTTTGTAATGTGGTTGAAGAACAAAAGGATAAAGATATCACAAAGGTTCCAAAGAGTTCATAAAGTTTAGAGACATAAAAAGATTATACAAAGAAACTTCTCAAAACTCTTTACAAGTACATAGTCACCTAGGCCGAATATTCATGTTGGGCCTTTTCTTCATTCTAAACAACTTTGTAGCATCTTTTTCTTTTTCCACAAATTCAAGAGATGGTTCATATTTTTTTACTTAGGAATGTATTTGCCAGTATTCCATTTCTTTTTCTCTTGACTTTTCTTTTCTTTTCCCCCCACACTTATTTCTTGTTTCTAACCCAAATTTTCAACTAAAAATATCCCTTGTTTTTTGCAATATGTCTCAAAATATATAATCCATCTTTAGAACAAGGGTAAGGATATACGTATATTTAGGCTAGGTGTAAGTTGTGGTTACCAATAAAACAGCATATTTAATGTAGGCTCAAATTGGCTCACTAGTGGGGATGTTCTCTTAGAACATTAATAATGGATGGCTGTTTGGCTCTGGTTATAATCCTAATGCCTCTATCATATTCATGTTGTCACATGTATCAATATAGTCTCAAACGGTTCAAAGCAAGTTCTAGAGAATCATGTAATCATAAGAGTACTCAAGAAAGAAATTAGATCGATTTGTATAATGCATCAATCATTATAGGCTCAAAAACTCACAATGATGATTATACAAGTCAGATTAAGTCTAAACATGCTTCTTTCTCAATCAACATATCATATTAACATTGGCTCATAAAAAGGTTGACATCAAGCTCAATTCTCATGAAAATCTTCTCACTAATAAATCTGTTTTAGACTTATGCAATTCATATCTCATCATTGTATTAAAAAGGAACTAAAACTCACAAAAAAAAAATAATAATAATAAAGAAAAAAAAAAAGTAGACAAAAATAAAAGAAATCCTAAATCATTCCCCCCCACACTTAATTCTTACATTGTCCTCAATGTAAGTCTATTAACTCAAATGAAAGAATCATGTGTAAGAGAAAAGAACTAATAACATAAGAATAGGAACAAGTAAGACTCAAAACAAAACAAAACCATGCAACCTAAATAATCCTAAAATACTAAACAAAAATTAACAAGTAAACATAAAAAGATTAAAATCAAACTGACAAGGTATGTCTCAAGTCTCCCTTACTCAGACCTTGTTCAGAATGAATACTTCTAAATTGCTTAAAACACAACAAACTCTTTTTTTTTTTTTTTTTTTTTTTTGAAAAGAAGAAATCAAACTGACAAGGTATGTCTCAAGTCTCCCTTACTCAGACCTTGTTCAGAATGAATACTTCTTAAGTTTTTTTTTTTTTTTTTAGATTAGCAAAATATGTCCCTTACCCCTACTAAAATATGACATTGTCCCCAATGTCAAATTTTAAAGGTAGAATTTAGGAGATATTACCTGCAGAGGTTGCTAACCACTTATTATAACTGAGACACAACAAGCAAAATGTTAGATAATGTCACAAAGACAAAGTGCAATCCACTCCTTGCTCGTCCATATCTCTTTTTCTTTTTCCGAGCGTTTGCGAAACAACCGTAGCAGATAAACACTCATAAGCTTGGAGCTTTTTAAGTAAATCTTCAATGGTTGTAGCAGAAATTATGGTTCTCCTTGCCTCTGAAAACATGAATCCATTATCCACAGCATTATCTAAATATAAAAGCAAATTACTAAAATAACCATTAATATTAAGCAAACCAATGGGTTTCTTATTTGTGACCAAAGATGACCAAGAAGCCACGCAAGCTATTTCTTCCAATGTACCAGACCTCCTGGTAAAGCAATGAATGCATCGGCAGAATGGTACATGATTGTTATCCGTTCAGGGACACTCCAGACTTGTATTTCCTTACCCACGGTAGGTCCACAAAAACTTGTGAATAGTTTTGGCACGATTCCTAGAACTGGACTTCCTCCGGCGTGTGCTGCTGTAGCGACTGCTCCCATTAAACCCGTACTACCGCCTCCATAAATCAAGTGGATCTTTTGTTGGGCAAGTATTACTCCAACTCTTATGGCTTCATCAACGAATATGTTATTTTTCCCTGGATAAGCACCTCCAAAGACACAAATTTTTTTAATGCGCTGGGATGAAGTACTTTCCATTTTTTTTTTCGAGTGCCTGAAAGAGAATGAGTACATGGTGTAATATATAGAGGACTGAGTAGTGAATCAGACAAGAGTAATAATGTCGCCGAAAGTGTATCTGACCTGTCAGAAGAAAATGTTAACCTAACAAAAGATTTTTGCGTGATTTCAGGAAGAAAATCGAAAAGAGAAGAAAAAATCAACCGTAAAAGACAAATAAAAAAAAAATAAAAAAAACGAGAATAGTTACACAAATCGAACAACACGTAAATTAAAACAAAATAAAGTTATTGCAAATCAAACCAAAAGCTGAGAAGTCATTTATTGTAGTTGTGATTGTGGCTCACATCTTCCTCTGGTTTTACGTCCAGAAACGGCTTAAACGCCTTCTATGAGTCGAGGATATGCTTCCCATCCAGTTTTCTTACAAGCTGGCAAACAGGGTCTTTTAACATCAGATTCCCAAGATGTTGCCATTCCCTTTGGAATTGCGGCCATAAATCAAGAATTTCTCTTTGTACGTCTCCACTAGGATGCGTCTCAAGAGAAAGTTGGATATTACCCAAATTCTCCTTACTCAGTCCATCCTTAATGAATTCAATTTTATCATCTCGATTAGAGGACGGAATCCCAATAGAACGACATTTACCGTTACACGTCCATCGTGCACATTTGTGGCAATTTGAACTCATGCGCTTTGCTCGTCGCTTCTTTGCAAAAGTGCTTCTACCTGTACCTGGTAAATGCAAAACAGGAAGATATTCATCTTCACGTACCTTGGCTTCAATTATCCAACGTATGTCGTCAGGAATCCCTTTGTGCATAAGCATTCTTAATCTCTCAAGTCGAACTTGGTAAAGCTTCAGTAAAATATTTCGAGGAAAAGGAGGAAATCGTTTCTGCAATCTTGTGAGAATATCATCCATCCTGAAAAAAAAGAATGAAAAAAAATTGGAAGAGAAATTGGAAGAGAAATTTATATACAATATCAGTTTTGTGGGTAGCTGATGGAACCGATTTAAATAATCACGGAGTACCGTTATCCGCCATTTAACCGGGGTTAAAAAAAATAAATTAAAAATTATATTTACATCTTGTAAGAGAAAAGAACTATTAAACAAAAGAAAAGAAAAACAATAAAAGATAGAATGATGGAGAGTAAGGAATATGCAAATCTGATATAATAGATGCTCTCCATCCTTTTGGGTTGCCTCCCAAGAAGCGTTTGGTTTATTGTCCTCAGCCTAACTTAGACCCATGCCATTATTATTCAACATACTTTGGCTCAAAAAGTGGAAACTCCTCCACATCTTGTATTGGAAAGTTCTCATAGTAAGGCTTCAATCTATGACCATTCACTTTGAATGCCTTATCTGTTTTTGGGCTTTGGATTTCAACTGCACCATGAGTAAATACATTAGTAATAACAAAAGGTCCAACCCAACGAGAACGTAACTTACCTGGATATAACTTAAGGCGTGAATGGAAGAGAAGAACTTTTTGTCCAACAACAATTTCTTTTCTTGATATCATCTTGTCATGGAATGCCTTAGTCTTTTCCTTGTAAATCCTAGAATTCTGATAGGCATCATTCCTTATCTCCTCTAATTCTTGTAGGTCAAGTTTTCTTTTCTTTCCTATCTCATCCATCTCCATGTTGCATTGTTTGATAGCCCAATATGATTTATGTTCCAATTCAACCGGAAGATGACAAGGCTTACCATAAACAAGTCGATAAGGAGACATACCAATGGGTGTCTTATATGCTGTCCTATAAGCCCAAAGTGCATCATCAAGTCGTGAACTCCAATCCTTCCTATTTGGATTAACTGTCTTTTCAAGGATGGACTTAACTTCTCGGTTTGACACTTCAGCTTGCCCACTAGTTTGAGGATGATATGAGGTGGAGACCTTGTGTGTGATGTTATACTTCCTCAAAAGTGCTTCCATAGTCCTATTGCAAAAGTGAGTACCTCTATCGCTGATTATGGCCTTTGGCGTTCCAAACCTAGCCAAGATGTTAGTCTTGACAAAATCTGAAACAACTTTAGAGTCATTAGTCCTAGTGGATTTTGCTTCCACCCACTTTGAAACATAATCAACGGCAAGTAAAATATAAAGATTACCAAAAGAAGGAGGAAAAGGTCCCATGAAATCCATGCCCCATACATCAAAAATTTCAACAATAAGTATTGGAGTTTGAGGCATTTGATTTCTAGCACCTAAGTTACCAGTTCTTTGGCAACGATCACATGACTTGCAAAAGAGGTATGCATCTTTGAATATGGTAGGCCAATAAAATCCAGAATCAAGAACTTTCATGGCTGTTCTTTTGGATCCAAAGTGTCCTCCACATGCATAAGAGTGACAAAAGGTGAGAATAGATTGAAATTCAGTTTCGAGTACACACCTTCTTATAATCTGATCGGAGCAATGCTTCCAAAGGTAAGGATCATCCCATATGTAGTATTTGGCATCACTCTTGATCTTATTTCTTTGAGCTTGTGTCAACTCTTGTGGCAACTTCTTGGTAACTAAGTAATTAACAATATCAGCATACCAAGGAGTTGTTGTACTTATAAAAAGAAGTTGCTCATCCGGAAAGTTCTCATTCAAGGGTAGTGCATCCTCTTCATGAACTAAACGGCTAAGATGGTCCGCAACCAGGTTGTCACTACCTCTCTTATCTTTTATCTCCAAATCAAACTCTTGTAAGAGAAGTATCCATCTAATCAACCTTGGTTTGGCCTCCTTTTTAGTGAGTAAGTACTTAAGGGCTGCATGGTCAGAATATACAATTACTTTAGTACCAATTAAATAAGATCGAAATTTTTCTAAAGCAAATACAACAGCCAAAAGTTCTTTTTCAGTAGTGGAATAGTTCAATTGAGCATCATTAAGAGTTCGGGAGGCATAATAAATGGCATGTGAGGCTTTGCCAACCCGTTGGCCCAAAACAGCTCCAATGGCATAGTCACTAGCATCGCACATGATTTCAAAAGGTACATTCCAATCTGGTGGTTGGATGATAGGAGCTGATGTCAAGAGTCCCTTCAATGTTTCAAACGCCTCTTTGCATTTATCATCAAAGTGGAAAACCACATCTTTTTGTAGTAGCTTGCAAAGAGGTAATGTGATCTTTGAGAAGTCTTTGATAAATCTCCTATAGAAACCTGCATGTCCAAGAAAAGAACGAACCTCTCTCACATTTGTGGGAGGTGGTAAAGAATGCATAATATCTATTTTAGACTTATCAACCTCTATCCCTCTAGAAGAAATAACATGGCCCAAAACTATTCCTTGTTCTACCATAAAGTGACATTTTTCCCAATTCAAAACAAGGTTAGTTTCCATGCATCTTTCAAGTACAAGTGTAAGGTTCTCTAGACATCTATCAAAAGAATCACCATAGACACTAAAATCATCCATAAACACTTCTATGATATTCTCTACATAATCTGAAAATATGCTAACCATACACCTTTGGAATGTAGCTGGTGCATTACAAAGACCAAATGGCATACGCCGGTATGCAAAAGTACCAAATGGACATGTGAATGTTGTTTTCTCTTGGTCCTCCGGAGCAATGGCTATCTGATTATAACCTGAAAAACCATCAAGAAAACAATAATGAGAATGGCCAGCTAACCTTTCAAGCATTTGATCAATAAAAGGTAAAGGAAAGTGGTCTTTGCGAGTTGTGGAATTAAGTTTACGATAATCAATACAAACTCGCCATCCTGTTTGAATCCTAGTAGGAACAAGTTCATTCTCATTATTTGTTACCACCGTTACACCTGATTTCTTTGGAACCACTTGGACTGGGCTCACCCATTTGCTATCCGAGATAGGATAGATCACTCCAACATCTAGGAGCTTCAGTATCTCCTTTTTCACAACCTCCATCATAGGAGGGTTCAATCTTCTTTGTGCTTCTCTTGTTGGTTTAGACCCTTCCTCTAACAAAATCCGGTGCATGCACATGGATGGGCTTATTCCCTTCATATCGGCAATTGTCCAACCAATTGCTGTTTTATGCTCTCTAAGCACCCGGATAAGTCGCTCTTCTTGCAAAGGTGTGAGCTCTTTGGCAATGATGACAGGCAGTGTGTCCTTTTCCCCTAAGAACAAATATTTCAAGTGGTTCGGTAGTGGTTTCAATTCTAAAGTTGGTGCCTGCAAAATGGAAGGTAGAAGTTTCTCATTAGATAAAGGCAAATCAATAAATGAAACATCAAACCTTGCATCTTTAGGTTGCAGCGAGTGTAAAGATTCTAGTGCCCCTTCCACATGGTCACTCAAGGCTAGTTTAGCATTCCCCATTCCGAGATGGTTGCTAAGGACTATTTCCACACTATCTTCACCATCTAGCTCATAAGCTTGCTGCACTAGTGAGTCAATTATATCAATATTAAAAATAGAATGCACATCACTAGGATATCTCATGGCCTCAAAAATGTTAAAGCGAATTATTTCACCATCAAATTCCATAGTTAAAGTGCCATCATGTACATCTATTTTAGTTCTTGCTGTTTTCAAGAATGGTCTCCCTAATAGAATAGGTGTGGGATTAGAAGACATCTCATCTTCCATCTCAATAACATAAAAGTCAGCGGGAAAAACCAATTCATTAACCTGTACAAGAACGTCTTCTACAACTCCTCTTGGATAAGTGTTAGAACGGTCAGCAAGTTGTATTATAACACCGGTTTCCTCTAATGGTCCTAGATTCAATGAAGCATAAATTGAATATGGCATGACATTAATAGATGCCCCTAGATCTAGCATAGCACGCTCAAACCTGGTGTTGCCTATCTTACAAGGAATGGTAAACATACCTGGATCCTTGCATTTAGGTGGGAGTTTCTTTTGAAGAACAGCTGACACATTCTCCCCCACACTTACCTTTTCATTCCATTTCAACTTCCGTTTAGATGTGCACAACTCTTTTAGGAACTTGGCATATCTTGGCACTTGCTTGATAGCATCTAGTAAAGGAATGTTCACCTCTACTTTCCGGAAGGTTTCCAAAATTTCCTTCTCTTGCTCCTCCTTCTTGGACTTTGCTAACCTGCTAGGAAAAGGTGGAGGAGTTATATAAGAGGGAAAGGATGGTTTAGGAATTACCTTTTTTAGTGGCTCGTTGGGATGTGAAGAGGATGCCATGGTATTGTTCTCCCCTTGAGCACTATCATTTTGTGGTGTCTCTAGCTGTTTCCCACTTCTTAAATTTATAGCATTGGCATTCTCTCTTGGATTTACTATGGTTTGGGAAGGTAATTTCCCAGAATCCCTTGCTTGCATTTGACTCATGGTTGTTGCCAATTGCCCTATTTGAGTCTCCAAATTTCGAATACTTGTCTTTGTTTCCTGTTGAAATTGAATTGTATTAGTAGAAAGAGCTTTAACAAGATCTTCAAGAGAAGTACCTGAATTTTGGGTGGGTGGTAGTTGTTGTCGGGTTTGGTATGGTTGTTGCACTCTTTGCTGAAAACCCGGTGGCCTGTGGTCAAATGGTGGAGGAATAGTTTGTGATTGGTTCCCTCCATAATTGAAGTTTGGATGATCCCTCCATCCTGGATTGTATGTGTTTGAGTAGGGATCATATTTCCTTGATTGGTTCTGAAATCCACCCATGGCATTCACATGTTCATTGGTATCCTCTTGAAGTGTTGGACACATATCAGTTTGGTGCCCTATGTTTGAACATATGCCACAAGCCTTTATTTGTTGTATTTTACCTACAGCCAATTGTTGAACAAGAGAAGTTAGTTTATCAAATTTTTGTTCAAGGGATAATATACTTACCTCATTAACTCTCTTGGATTGTGGTGGTGGATCTTGTCTCATTGAGAACTGTTGAGAATTGGCTGCCATGTTGGAGATTAATGTTCTAGCAGCCCTGGGAGTCTTATCAACTAGAGCTCCCCCACTAGCGGCATCTATCATACTTCTCTCCATGGGCATGAGACCTTCATAGAAGTATTGGATGAGAAGTTGTTCACTTATTTGATGGTGTGGACATGATGCACAAAGTTTCTTGAACCTCTCCCAATATTCATATAAGGACTCTCCGTTGTATTGCCGAATCCCACATATCTCTTTCCTAATGTTGGCAGCCTTAGATGCTGGGAAATACCTTTCCAAGAATGCTTTCTTCAAATCATTCCATGTAGTGATGGTCCCGGATGGTAGATAGTAGAGCCATTCCTTTGCTGAATCAGCTAGAGAGAATGGGAAGGCTCTCAACTTAACTTGCTCTTCCGTGACCCCTGTTGGTCTCATGCTTGAGCAAACTACATGGAATTCCTTGAGGTGCTTATTTGGATCCTCTCCTGCAAAACCATGAAAAGTTGGGAGAAGATGAATCAAACCAGATTTTAATTCAAAAGCTACCTCAAGATTAGCATATTCAATGCATAATGGTTGTTGACCCAAGTCCGGAGCGGCTAGCTCCTTGAGAGTTCGGTTGTCAGCTGCTGCCATCTCTCCTTGCTCCTCTTGGATGTTTTGGATCAACTCCTCGATTGGTTGTTGGTGAGAAGTTATAAATTCCCGAATTTTCCTAAGTCGTAAGTCTTCTTCGGGAGCTTGGAACATTCACTAATAAAAAAAAATAAGAAAGTAAATAATTAGAACAGAAAATAAGAATAAACCAATAAACTAATAAACTAAAGAAAGCAATCCCCGGCAACGGCGCCAAAAATTTGATGCACCCAAAAGAGTGTATCTTATTTAACCTTGCACTAAAAAGATCAATTGTAAGTATAGTAGTTAGCAAGGGTCGAGTCCTCAGGGATTGGGTTTTAGTTTATAAGTTGATAGTTTAAAACTTAAATTCAAGAACAATAAAAGAAAAGGGGTTTTTGAAGCCAGATTTAAACTAAAGTAAATAATAAGAATAAGATGCAAGGCGGTATAACCAGCCAATAAAAATATATATACTAAGCAAGGCGGTATAACCAGCCAATAAAAATATATATACTAAATTAGGCGGTATAACCAGCCAATAAAAATAAAACAAAATTAATATACAAATTAGGCGGTATAACCAGCCAATAAAAATAAATATACTTTTAAAAATAAGCAAACTAGAAAAGTAAGAAAACAAGTAAGAAGAATCAAAAATGAAAAATATGGTTAAGGTTTCATTCTCCACCACTAGACATCATTAAGAATCAATTTCAGATCTATCAATATCAACCAACTATCAAAGTTAACAACCGTAGATAACAACAAGCTCTGTTATCCCAATCTTTCCTTAGTTTGTCGTTAAATAGAACAAGCTCTCTATTTAATCTCTAACCATCAAACAACCTAGAATAAGCTCTCTAGATTCAATTTAATGGCAGCTTTATGATGAGAAAGATAGGTTGATCTAAGCAACAAACACATAAGCTTGGATTGTTCAACTTAGGTTATGTTCCACTTTGCAATTATTGAAAACTTGACCATAATCATTAATCACAAATTGCCACTTATGAATAGGAAATCAAGACAATTACACGGATCAAGACTCCTAAACTAGCAATAGATAATTATCAAGATCTATCTAGTTGTACACCTAAACAAATCAAGACAACATCATGAACAATTCTTGTAGAAGAACATACGCAACTTTGATAGAAAATTAATGATAGATAGAATCTGAAAATCAATCACAAAACATGTCTAGGGCTTTGAAATCACCCTTAACCAAATAGAAGTTTAGCCTAGCATAGGCATTATAAACATAAAATTAAATAGAATCTAAGAAGAAAATAAAAGAAAGAAAGAAGAAGAAGAAGAAGAATATTAATTATCCAACCTCTTGCTCTTTCTAAAGAAAAAGAAAACTAGAGAAAAGAAAGAAGAAAAAAACTTAGAGAATTTTGTTAAAATGGCTAATATCCTACCAATCTCCAATATGATCCCTTACAATCATCCAAGGCCCTCTATTTATACACATTTTGGAGGGCTAAATGATAAGAGACAAGCTTTACAAATTTCAAAGGTAGGTATAATAGGTGGGTGCATTTTCTAACAATTTTCGTCATGTATGACGATTTTGATCAGCCAACTTGATGGTCGATTTTGTCAATTGTGGAGGCCTTATCTGATCACATGGTCTTCTAGACAAATGTTACCCTATCCGTTACTGATCCATAGCCGTTGGAATCAGCTCATTTGCTGATGTGGATAAGAAGATATGGGCATAATACGAAAACATGTCAGCACAGACGTCATTGCACATCAGCCAACTTGATGGTCGATTTCGCTAGGGAAAACGACTCCGTTTCAAGAAGTGTAAAACATCAAAAAGATAGATATGCCTCTTAGCTTTGCATGGCCACAAATTTCAGCCTTATTGCTTCAGTGAAACTCGAGATATAGCTGATATGGCAAAAGGTGTCGGAACTGGAACTGAACTGGATTTGCCCTTAATTCTAGTAATCTGAAATCACTCAAAGAAACTTGTGAAAAACACCAAAATACATAAAAATATAAAAGATCATAAACACAATTAGACTAAACAATAATAACTCGTATTTGACACAAAACAATAATAAAATATAACTAAAAACTATATAATTATACGAGTTATCACACATCCTGTTTCAAATCCAAATGTTCAAATTCCTGTTATATTAGGCCGTCCATTTCTTGCAACTTCTAATGCTCTGATAAATTGCAGGAATGGTATGTTGAACATTTCTTTTGGAAATATGACTTTAGAATTAAATGTGTTCAACACTTGCAAGCAACCTGGTGATGATTCAGAAGTACATGAAGTGGATTTCATTGAAGAACTTGTTCATGAACATCTCACCACTACCACATTCCATGATCCTTTAGAAGCTTATTTAATTGAATGTGAGTTTGATAATGCTTCAGAAATTTCACACACTGATTCTTTGTTAAATTCTTTTCAGGATAAGCATCGTTGGAAACAAAAGTTTGAGGAACTTCCATCACTCACAAATGTCATTGTACCATCAACTATTGAACCGCCCAAGCTGGATTTAAAACCATTGCCTTCCGAGCTAAAATATTCCTTTTTGGGAAAAATTCCTTCTCAATGGAGCCCCCAAGATAAAAGGAACTTTCTGAATGAGGTAAAGAAGTTCTACTGGGATGACCCTTACTTGTTCAAATATTGTCCTGATCAGATTTTTCGAAGATGCATTCCTGACAATGAGGTAAGTAGTGTAATTAAGTTTTGTCATTCCGAGGCATGTGGTGGTCATTCTTCATCAAAGAAAACTACTGCAAAAATTTTACAGTGTGGATTTTACTGGCCAACTTTACCCCGGTTAAATGGCGGATAACGGTACTCCGTGATTATTTAAGTCGGTTCCATCAGCTACCCACAAAACTGATATTGTATATAAATTTCTCTTTCAATTTCTTTTTCATTTTTTTTCAAGATGGATGATATTCTCACAAGATTGCAGAAACGATTTCCTCCTTTTCCTCGGAATATTTTACTGAAGCTTTACCAAGTTCGATTTGAAAGATTAAGAATGCTTATGCACAAAGGGATTCCTGAAGACATACATTGGATAATTGAAGCCAAGGTACGTGAAGATGAATATCTTCCTGTTTTGCATTTACCAGGTACAGGTAGAAGCACTTTTGCAAAGAAGCGACGAGCAAAGTGCATGAGTTCAAATTGCCACAAATGTGCACGATGGACGTGTAACGGTAAATGTCGTTCTATTGGGATTCCGTCCTCTAATCGAGATGATAAAATTGAATTCATTAAGGATGGACTGAGTAAGGAGAATTTGGGTAATATCCAACTTTCTCTTGAGACGCATCCTAGTGGAGACGTACAAAGAGAAATTCTTGATTTATGGCCGCAATTCCAAAGGGAATGGCAACATCTTGGGAATCTGATGTTAAAAGACCCTGTTTGCCAGCTTGTAAGAAAACTGGATAGGAAGCATATCCTCGACTCATAGAAGGCGTTTAAGCCGTTTCTGGACGTAAAACCAGAGGAAGATGTGAGCCACAATCACAACTACAATAAATGACTTCTCAGCTTTTGGTTTGATTTGCAATAATTTCATTTCGGTTTAATTTACGTGTTGTTCGATTTGTGTAATTATTCTCGTATTTTTTGCATTGGACTTTTACTGTTGCTTTTTCTTCTCTTTTTGATTTTCTTCCTGAAATCACGCAAAAATCTTTTTTTAGGTTAACATTTTCTTCTGACAGGTCAAATACACTTTTGGTGACATTATTACTCTTGTCTGATTCACTACTCAGTCCTCTATATATTACACCATGTACTCATTCTCTTTCAGGCACTCGAAAAAAAAAATGGAAAGCACTTCGTCCCAGCGCATTAAAAAAATTTGTGTCTTTGGAGGTGCTTATCTAGGGAAAAATAACATATTCGCTGATGAAGCCATAAGAGTTGGAGTAATACTTGCCCAACAAAAGATCCAGTTGATTTATGGAGGCGGTAGTACGGGTCTAATGGGAGCAGTCGCTACAGCAGCACATGCCGGAGGTAGTTCAGTTCTAGGAATCGTGCCAAAACTATTCACAGATTTTTGTGGACCTACCGTGGGTAAAGAAATACAAGTCTGGAGTATCCCTGAACGGATGACAATCATGTACCATTCTGCCGATGCATTCATTGCTTTACCAGGAGGTCTGGGTACATTGGAGGAAATAGCTTGCGTGGCTTCTTGGTCATCTTTGGTCACAAATAAGAAACCCATTGGTTTGCTTAATATTAATGGTTATTTTAGTAATTTGCTTTCATATTTAGATAATGCTGTGGATAATGGATTCATGTTTTCAGAGGCAAGGAGAACCATAATTTCTGCTACAACCATTGAAGATTTACTCAAAAAGCTACAAGCTTATGAGTGTTTATCTCCTACGGTTGTTTCGCAAACGCTCGGAAAAAGAAAAAGAGATATGGACGAGCAAGGAGTGGATTGCACTTTGTCTTTGTGACATTATCTAACATTTTGCTTGTTGTGTCTCAGTTATAATAAGTGGTTAGCAACCTCTGCAGGTAATATCTCCTAAATTCTACCTTTAAAATTTGACATTGGGGACAATGTCATATTTTAGTAGGGGGTAAGGGACATATTTTGCTAAAAAAAAAAAAAAAATTGTTGTGTTTTAAGACATTTAGAAGTATTCATTCTGGACAAGGTCTGAGTAAGGGAGACTTGAGACATACCTTGTCCGTTTGATTTAATCTTCTTCTTCTTCAAAAAAAAAAAAGCATGTTTAGACTTAGTGTGTTTTTTTAGTTACTTTCAATACAATGATGAGATATGAATTGCATAAGTCTAAAACAGATTTATTAGTGATAAGATTTTCATGAGAATTGAGCTTGATGTCAACCTTTTTATGAGCCAATGTTAATATGATATGTTGATTGAGAAAGAAGCATGTTTAGACTTAATCTGACTTGTATAATCATCCTTGTGAGTTTTTGAGCCTATAATGATTGATGCATTATACAAATCAATCTAATTTCTTTCTTGAGTGCTCTTATGATTACATGATTCTCTAGAACTTGCTTTAAACCGTTTGATACTATATTGATACATGTGACAACATGAATATGATAGAGGCATTAGGATTATAACCAGAGCCAAACAGCCATCCCTTATTAATGTTCTAAGAGAACATCCCCACTAGTGAACCAATTTGAGCCTACATTAAATATGCTGTTTTATTGGTAACCACAACTTACACCTAGCCTAAATATACTTATATCCTTACCCTTGTTCTAAAGATGGATTTTTATATTTTGAGACATATTAAAAAAAAATATATATATAAGGGATATTTTTAGTTGAAAATTTGGGTTAGAAACAAAAGATAAGTGTGGGGGAAGAAAAGAAAAGAAAAAGTCAAGAGAAAAAGAAAGGGATCATTGTCAAATACATTCCCATATTTAAAAAAAAAAAAAGAATATTCTCTTGAACTTCTAGAAAAAGATGTTACAAAGTTGGTTAGAATGATGCAAAGGCTCAACATGAATATTTAGCCTATGTTATTATGTGCTTTATAAGAGTTTTGAGAAGTTTTATTTGTATGATCTTATTATGTCTCTAAAATCTATGAACTCTTTGGAACCTTTGTGATATCTTTATCCTTTTGTTCTTTAACCACATTATAACCCTTTGGCCCCATTACAACCTTGAATAAAGACCTCTTGATTTATGAAGTTGTATGATCTAAATAGTGGAGAATAGGTGGACAAGCAAGCATATGGTAGAAGTGTTTTCATGAGATTGATTGAGTGTAAATACTTTACCACTACTTTAAAGAGTAAAAATCAAGAGAGTATCCCATGTGAGAAGTTGAGATTAAGTTTGAATATGCACTATTTTGATTGAAATATGTTATGTTAATATTGGTTTAACTCATTTATTTACATTCAAGCAAGATTTTTTGTGAATTTCTTTAAGCTATTGATTAGTTTTTAAGACTTGTCCAATGATTATCTCTAATTTATATTGGAAGGATTAGTTATAATTATTATTTTTAGTTTTTCTTATGTTTTCAATGTTTGTGGGTATCGTTCTAGCAAACCCTCACGAGACTAAACTCGTCCACTAGGGACACCTAGGGGTTTAAAGGCTTGTGTCACATGCTAAGTGCCACCGTGATTTCCAACGAAAATGGATTAGATTAGATTTTCTTATTTTATTTTTATTGAGTCGTTGCTAGGGACTAGCAACAATCTAAGTGTGGGGGTGTGATAACTCGTATAATTATATAGTTCTTAGTTATGTTTTATTATTGTTTTGTGTCAAATACGAGTTATTATTGCTTAGTCTAATTGTGTTTATGATCTTTTATATTTTTATGTAATTTGGTGTTTTTCACGAGTTTCTTTGAGTGATTTCATATTACTAGGTTAAATCAAGAATTAAGGGCAAATCCAATTCAGTTCCAGTTCCAACACCTTTTGCCATATCAGCTATATCTGGAGTTTCACTAAAGCAATAAGGCTGAATTGTTTACAGTGCATAGTTAAGAGGCATATCTATCTTTTTCATGTTTTACACTTCTTGAAACGGAGTCGTTTTCCCTAGCGAAATCGACCATCAAGTTGGCTGATGTGCAATGACGTCTGTGCTGACCTGTTTTGGTATTTTGACCATATCTTCCGATCCACATGAGCAAATGATCTGATTCCAACGGCTATGGATCCGTAACTGATAGGGGTATATTTTTCTAGAAGACCATTTGATCAGATCGAGCCTCCAACATTGACAAAATCGACCATCAAGCTGGCTGATCAGAATTGTCATACAATATGACGAAAATTGTTAGAAAAATGCACCCACCTATTATACCTACCTTTGAAATTTATAAAGCTTGTCTCTTGTCATTTAGCTCTCCAAAATGTGTATAAATAGAGGGCCTTGGATGATTGTAAGAGTATCATTAGATTGGTAGGATATTAGCCATTGTAATAAAATTCTCTAAGTTTTCTTCTTCTTTCCTTTCTCTAGTTTTCTTTTTTTATTTACTTATGCTTCTTACATTTCTTTTCATTTTATTCATATCTAGTATGTGTTGCTAATCATATTGTTGAGGTGATGAGGTGAAGCTCTTGGTAAATGCTAAGGTTAGTCTCTTAAACATGAGCTAAAATGAATCATCATTTATAAACACTAGTATAGATAATATTTTCTTTTGGTTTAAAATCATACTTACAAAGTAGGGATCTTGATTCATTATTGACAAGGAAAATGGCACAGTAAATGCTTGGTTTCATAACCTTGATTTGTTGTAGACATATACCTTGGCATAAGGAATGCTTGGACTCTTTTTATGAGTTTTGAGGACACCAAATGAACATAATATCATATGCTATGGACGTTGGACAATTTGGACTGAATTGCTAAACCTTCCGATTGGAACCTCCCTTATGTGTGGATTTCAATTGTGTAATAAAACAAGATTAATCTTAGCATAACACCAAGAGTGGATTCTCTAACCTCAACATCTTTTCTTATTGTTTTTTATATCTTGTTTAATTTCTTTTATATTTTGTTTATTTTGTTCTCTAATATCTTGTTTATCTTATTTTGTTGTTGATTCCCTAATATATTGTTTACTTTCTTTGTCTTATATATTTATGAACTTATGCTTACTAATACGCTTCCCTGTGGTTCGACCTCGGACACCCGAGAATTTATTACTTGAACATAACCTGCACTTGGGTTTACAACTCTTAATTGAGTCTCCATCAGTATGCATGTGAATTTATGACTGCAGAGGTGGAGGAAGGTATCAGTACATACCTGGGAATACTTCTCCCATCCAAGGCATTCCTTGCTGAAGATGCAGTTTCAGCATCAGTGAATTTAATGCCTACCAACATTTGTCCGAAAATGAGCACGATATTGAAAGACACACAATCTCCAAAGATCCAAATACAATTGTAACATCTCACCTGGAATCCAGCAGCCTTCTCAAAAGTAGCAATTTTGTGCACAAAACCAAATGCAGAAACAACCTGAAACAAAATTCAATCAGATATAATTACAAATCACAAATATAAACAAAAAAAAAAAGAACATTAGAAACCATCACAAATATTGGTATAACGGGAAAATCTTTGTTAGCAAATCCAAACGGAAGAGAAATAAGTGCAGAATGACACCTGTGCATACATGCCTCTAAATAGACCTTAGAAAGGAGTATGACGTACATGACAATATTTCCAAACTGTCTCCAACAAAGGAATCTAAAGAAGAGGCATAACCATCTGTGATTCAACTGATTTCAATTAAAATGCTGCCATCTTTATATATGTAAAAGAACAAGAAAAGATAACAGTTTAATTCATTTCAGATCTATGAGAAATGGGCTGTAATGTCTAATTGAAAACCATACTCTTTAAGAAAGGTCTAAGTTTCTGTTGATGGGCCCAAAAAAAAAAACAAGGGGCCAAGAATATCAAGCATCCGTCAGTCATTTAAGAAATAACACAAGGCTAGATAATATTTCCAAACTGTCTCCAACAAAGGAATCTAAATAAGAGGCATAACCATCTGTAATTCAACTGATTTCAATCAAAATGCTGCCATCTTTATATATGTAAAAGAACAAGAAAAGATAACAGTTTAATTCATTTCACATCTATAAGAAATGGCCTGTAATCTCTAATTGAAAACCATACTCCTTAAAAAAAAAGGGTCTAAGTTTCTGTTGATGGGCCAAAAAAAAAAGAAAAAAAAAAAACAAGGGCCCAAGAACATCAAGCATCCGTCAGTCATATAAGAAATAACACAAGGCTAGATAAAACTGATACTTTCACCACATGATACCTTTAACTTCAGAGGTCTATACCTAATAAGACCAGTTTCTAAATCAACCTGCTGAATGGATGATATTTCTTCAAGTCTCTATATAATAGTTGGCAATTCCTTAACAAGTATACTCATTATTAACAAAAGTTAACAAGATTTTAACGCAACTAAAATAGGCCACTTTTAGAAGTAGAAATACAAGATATATTCATTTAATGATACAAATATGCTCCTTATTCTGGACCAACAATAATCCAAAACTCAAGCTCCTTATACAAATATCAAAAGCCCCAAAGTGTAAACAGGCTTTAACACTCTTAGACTACCTATTTTCTTAGCAGCAATGTAATAGAGAATCTGTAACAACTCATAGCATTTAATGGAAGAAATGCATACACTAGCAATAAGCACTTACTAAGTGAATGGTCTCAATGGTCACACCCTCAATGGTAACCAGCAACACATTTCCCGGGGTATCTCCAGGACTCTTGTTGTTGACAATTTCATGTCTGTTTGAATATTGACTATACACAGTTTTTCCGCGAACCTGTGCTGGCTCCGACTATGAAGAATAGTATGAAACCATCGAAATAGCCTGATTTAAGTCCGTCTGCAAATAAAAGTAACACCTTTTGTTAACAGAAAACCATCACTAATCACACTCTAAAAAATTTTCAAAATTTCACTATTCGAAATTAACCCATCAAAATTTACCCTAAAATTCAGATTTTTACCATGAGCACATGATTAATTAACCTTAATGAACACAATGAAACAAAACCATCACCACCACCCAAAAAAAAAAAAAATTGCAAATTCTTCAATTAACCCATCAAAATTTACATAGCAAAGTAACAAAAGCAGCAAAAATAAAATCAGATTTTTACCATGCCAATCAAAGAAAACAAATCATCACCAAAGGAACTCAAAATTTTCCAATTTGCAATTAACCTATTGAATTTTACACTTGCGAAATACCAAAACAGCGAACCATCACTAACTAATTGACCTTAATCTAACACAAAGCAATCTATAAATTATTAAAAAAAAAACTAAAAAAAAAAACTTTTGATGGATAAAGCTTACAAATTCAACAAAAGATTGGTTTCGATTGGCGCCAACATTACACTTAGTGTTAACGATCTTCCCAAAGGGTTTACAAAGCTCGAAGAGTTCCTCTTCCGCACACTCCCACGGGAGATTACGAAGATGGAGGACCTTCGATGGCGTCTGGGTATAACGGAACTGGGGTTGGCTTGACGTTGACATCTAGGGTTTCTGAAAGGAGGGGTGCTTGTTTGGATAGAAAATACAGGAATTTTCTCGAAATCTTTTTATATTGAGATTTTATTTTGGTTTTGTTTAGCATTGTTTTTCGAATTAGCGTGAACGCAATGTTAAACAGATAAAAAAATAATTTTTGTTATTAAAATTATGGTTTAAAAAATCAAACCAAAAAAAAAAAAAAAACTTTTGAACTTTAAAAACTAGCTTTTAGATAAAATGATTATATTATCCTCACATCTCTATATTTTTATTATTTTAAACATTTTTTTTTGACATTTCAATTTTTCACAACACTTTTTCACAGTAATGTAAACACTTAAAAGTTTTCAAAGTACAGTTTTTTACTATACTTTTTAAACACACTTCTTTCAACTCAAGTTTTTTTCAACCAAAATTTTTTCAACAGTAATGTTAAACTAACTCTTTGTCAGTTTTGGGGGATTTTGTTAGATTGTGTTGCAGGTCAAGTCCAATGATGGAAGACGCAACAGGCCAAACCTTTTATTTAGTGTTAGTTAGACTTAAAAGTTAGTTAAATGAAAATTAATTGTAATTAAAAAAATTGTAATGTTGATAACGTCAGCACAGATGTAAGGCACATTTAATCATGATACATGATACAAATTTACAACTAATTCTCTTTCTTTTTCTACAATTACAGATTTTTACTCTCTCTCTCTCTCCCTCTTTCTCTATTTTTTTTTTCTTTCTCTCTTATGATTTCTTATTCCGGAGATATTTGTTGGCCTGCACTAATGGTATCAGAGCCAGATTTTGGTAATGACTGACAGTACTGTTAATCAATTTCGCAATGAACTCAAAGTTGAGATGTACACTAGGTTGGAAAAACTGAAAACATAATTGCAAGTAATAATTGAACATATGATATTGAAAATCGATGTGGTGGTATCGGGTGAGAAGACTATTGATTCGATAGAACTTGGGTCATCAGAGACACACCAAAGTTTTATCACCAACGTCAGAGAACCTCGATAAACCACAACACTTGTCGATGATTCAGGAGCTTAATGGCCAAGCCACCATTGGAGAATCTTTCATAACAAATGAGTATATTGCTTCCATGTCTGAATTGGTGAATCTGAAGCAGACAGGGATTGTGGAGGAGTATTATGTAAATTTTGAAAGTCTCTTAAATCTCCTGTAGCTAAAGGATGAAGATGTTCTCAACATTTTCATCAGCAATATGAAGCCGGACATCTTGAATCTAGTAAGATTCTTTTACCCAAAAACATTAACACATGCTTTGAATTTAGCTAAACAATTAGAGTCTTTGTTTTATGGTTTGCCTAGAAAGCCTTCTATACCACATAGAAATCCAAACAATGCCCCTACCATTCAAACAATTATCCAGCCTCCACATAAACCTTATCACCATTCCTTTTTGAACCCATCCATGATAACCACCATCAACCTCTTTCCTCTGCCTTCTTCATCAACTCTCTGCAAACCATCTCTAACTTCTTTTCAACAAACAAAAATGACTTAGAGGACAATTTTGTCACTTTATTTTGTCACTCAGAAGACAATAAGCCTCAAGAAGAATGTGCTTTTGTAGGTATCTTTGGTGACCCTGAAGCTTCACGTCTCTACCATTTGACCCTCCATGCTCTTCAGCATCAGGGACAAGAAGGTGTAGGTATTGTAATAGTGGATAACAATGTTCTTCAATCAATTACTAGGGTTGGTTTAGTATCTAAAGTGTTTAAAGAGTTGAATATTGATGAATTACCTAGTGAAAGGGTTATTGAACATGTTAAATACTCAATTGTTGGCTCTTTGATGTTAAAATATGTGTAGCCTTGTGTTGATGGATACATGTTTGGGTTTGTTGGGGTTGCATACAATTGAACTCTGCCAGGCCTTTCTTGTTGAGGATTGTTGATAATTGTGAGAAGCTTGAAGGGGCTTATTCAATGGTGTTTGTGATTGAGGATAAGCTTGTTGTAGTCCGTGACCCCTATAGGTTTAGACTTTTGGTAATGGGGAGGAGTAATGGTGTTTTCCGTGGTTCAGTAGAGGATTGCAACAAAAAGAGCCAACCTTGCAAGTATGACCAATCTAAATGTGTAAGCCTACTTTTGCCATTATTGTATTCAACATCATATCTTTCTTGCTCAATGATGTCACTATAGTTGTTTCTGGTTTTCTTGTGATGAAAATCACCTATGCAAATGCTAGAACCATCTTGGAGGCAAGAAAGAAGTTGGAAAGGCATTTACAATTGCATTTAGAATTGGAGTTGTAATGGGCTTCCTTCTTGTTGCAAATGATTTTATGGTGCTTAGCATCACCATCAACTTATTCAAGCTTTAATATGGTGATGACTGGGGTGACCTTTTTGAGGCAAGCATCGGTTATGAGCTTGGAGGTTCATCTATGGGTTTTTTCAGCTGAGTTGCTAGAGGATAATTTTGTAGGCAAGGTGGAAAGGGACATTCTTGAGGATGATCCTAGAAACTCACCTATGGTTGCTGACAATGTTGGGGATAATGTTTCTGATTGAGCTGGAATGAGATCTTCTCTTTTTGGATCCTATTTTGAATCATCTTGTGTTGCACTTTTTGTTGCTTCCATCTCTTCTTTTGGCATCAAGCATGAGTTGACTCCAATGTATAATTCTCTCATCATCAATTTTGTCGGTATCACTGTTTGTTTTATCACTACCTTATTTGCATCTGATTTCTTTGAGATGAAGATTGTTAAAGAAATTGAGCAATCATTTAAGAGGCAACTTATCATCTTCACTGTTCTCATGACTATTGGAATTGAGTTTGTTAGCTGGATAACTTTTTCATCTTTTTTTACCATTTTCAATTCTAGAGAACAAAAGGCTATGAAGAACTGGCAACTATTCTTATATGTTAAGCTGGTCTTTGGGTTAGCCTAGTTATTGGTTTTGTAACTGAGTACTATCCTAGCAATGCCTACAACCTTGTATAAAACATTGAAGATTCCTGCAGGATTGGAGTTGTGACTAATGTTATTTTTAGCCTTGCATTAGGCTACAAGTCTTGGATTATTCCTATTTTTTCTATTGCAGCCAACATTTCTGTTAGTTTTAGATTTACTGCTATATACGACATTGTTATTATTGCCTTTGAAATGCTGAGCACTATTGGATTGGTCATTGATGGTTATGGTCCATTCAATGATAATGTTGGAGGCACTGTTGAAATGGTTGGCATGAGTCACTGAATACGAGAGAGAACTGATGCTCCTGATGCTGTAAGAAACACCACTACTACTATAGAGAAGGGTTTTTCCATTAGTACAAGAGAAATATCCATTTTTTCATCATTGAGGACAAGGATGTTTTGAAGGGGAAAATATTGTTGCAAGTCAAGTCTGGTGATGGAAGACGCAACAAGGCCTATCCTTTTATTTAGTGTTAACTAGATCTAAAAGTTAGTTAAATGTAAGTTAATTATAGTTAAGAATTTTGTAATGTTGATAGCGTCAGGAGAGTCTAGACAAACTATATGTAAGGCACATCTAGCTATGGTACACACATGACAAAATTGTACAACTAATTCTCCTTCTTTCTTTACGGTTACAGATTCTTCCTCTCTCCCTCTATCTCTATGTTCTTCTTATTTTCTCTTCTTATTTCCTATTCTAGACAAACCAATTTGATGTGATGCTGATGGAGTATTGGTGAGACTAAGAAAGACCGTGATCTTGCATTTACTGATTTGCCATTGTTTGGATTCGAAATATTTATAAATATTTTTTATGCAAGGGTATTATTGATAATCAATAAAGTGTATACTTGTAGTAATGAAAAATACTCAAAAAATTAAATTTTTTTATTAACCGAATATTTGATTCTATAACTGATGTATGTTTTTCTTTATCAAGGTGATAAATACGAACCAACAAATTAGTATCTACCTTATAATTGTGCTAGTGCATAACATATGGTTGTGCTTAGGGCTTAGCAATCGGTTAATTTGATTAAAAACTTTTAAAAATTGAATTAACTGAAATTATATAAATGATTAACCAAATCGACCCAATATCTTGGATTAATCGAAATATGTCGATTAATTCAACTAGTTAACTAATTAACCGAGATTTAACAAATTTTTTTTTTTTTTAAAAGAAAAACTTTAAATCTAAATGTCATTAAATCAATGCTTCATATCTTAAAAACAAATACCGAGAACATGTTATAGTGATAAGCAAAGAATGCATCTTCTCCCTTTTCCTGATCATAATTATCTAAAATCGACTAACTATTTTTAAAATAAAACAAATTACTTCCAGATATTCTACACCTACATTACTTTTAGAATAAATGAACAATACAAAATAACAACCTTATAAAAAGAAACAATCCCACAATAATATAAAATTTTAAATTAAAATGCAATAATTAAGGCGTGAATCGCGTGAAAGAAAAAAAAAAGGGAAAATGGAGAGAAAGATATGGGTTGTGAGAAACTATGAGTTAGAGTACGGATATTTTGGTGAAAGCAACAAAGGATAATAGTGAATTTGATGGTCTCTGAAGCTTGGTGTGAGCAATAGTGTCGGCGAGGACAAATCTCAAGGACCAAATGATAAGTGCTTAATTTCATACATTTTCATATATTATTTCCTTATACTTTGTGCTTTAATTCTTAAGTTCCTTGACATATTATTATGGTTTTGTGAATTATAGTTATTTTGGAATAGATGAAGTCAAAACATGTCAAATATGATGTTAAAAAGCTTATAAAGCCACAATTATAAGATGAAAAAAGACTTGGGAGTCAAATTCTTAGTGCAAAGCGATTAGGCAGATTTGACCTCTGGAGCTTGTTGCTAAGAAATCATTATGTTAAATTCTTTATTTGAAGAAACTTCCTCTTGACTTTTGAAGATGACTTAAATACCTTTTCAACGGTAGTTTACACGCCCAAATCGGATAAGAAATGGTTATCCAAATCAGCCAATGAAGTACAAGAAGATGCAGTAGCCAAGAAATCAAAAACAGGGAGTTCGGTGAGCAGCGGCCCAACAAGTCAGAAAGGTTGGCACCGCGGTGTCGACCCTACTGCCTCCAAAATCGAGAAAATCGCAAAAGTGCCAAAAATTGCACTATTTTGCCTCCTAGCTTCCTTGATCATCAAGAAAGGGTTTCTAAGGCTTTAAAGCTCTATAAATACCATCTTTTGAGCCACCAACTAGGACATGCTTTCGATTATTTATAAATCTTCTTCTTCTTCTTCTTTAATATCTTAGTTTTATTTTAGTTTTATTATTTTATTTTTCTAATATTCATGTTTATGTTAACTATGTCTATGCTAGGCTAAACTTCTCTTTGGTTAAGGGTGATTTCAAAACCCTAGACATGTTATGTAATTAATTTTTAGATTCTATCATATATTAGTTTTCTATAAAAGTCGTTTATGTTCTTCTATAAGAATTGTTCATGATCGTTGTCTTGATTTGTTTAGGTCACGAACTAGCTATATCTTGATAATTATCTAATGCTAGTTTAAGAAACTTCATACGTAGTTTGTCTTGATTTCTTATTCAATAGTAGCAATTTGTAATAAATGATTATGTTGGGTTTTCAGGAATTATGAAGTGGAACTTAACATAAGTTGAACAAATCCATGTTTGTGTGTTTATTGCTTAGATCAATCTATTTTTCTCATCTTAAGGCTGCTATCACTTTGAATATATAGATGTTTATCGTAGGTTATTTGATAGTTAGAAATTAAGTAGTGGCATTCATCCTGCTTAACGACGAACTAAGGAAAGATTGGGGTAACACGGGAGGTTGTTATCAACGGTTGTTAACTTTGATAGCTAATTGATGTTGATAGATCTGAATTTGATTCTTAATGATGTCTAGTGGTGGAGAATGAAATCTTAACCATACCTTTCTCATATTTGATTACTTTTTATTTACTTGCTTTCTTACTTTTATTGTTTGTTTTAGTTTAAACTGATTTCAAAAACCCCCCTTTTTATTTTGTTTTCCTTGAATTTAAGTTTTAAACTAGTAATTTATAAACTAGACACCAATCCCTGTGGATTCGATCCTTGCTTCTACTATACTTTACAATTGATCTTTTTAGTTCAAGGTTTTAATTAAGATATACTTTTTAGAGTGCATCAAGTTTTGGACGTTGTTGCCGGGGATTGCTTTATTTAGTTTATTAGTTATTTGGTTTAATCTTATTTTCTGTTTTAATTAGCTTATTTTCTTATTTTCTTTTTCAGTGAATGTCCCAATCTCCCAAAGAAGAAGAACCCCACTTAGGACTTAGGAGAATTCGAGAATCATAGCTTTCCACCACAGAACAAACGAAGAGTTGATCCAAACCATCCAAGAGGAACAATGAGAAATGGCTGCTGACAACCAAACTCTAAAGGAGCTAGCCGCTCCAGATTTGGATCAACAACCATTATGCATTGAATATGCTAATCTTGAGGTAGCTTTTGAATTAAAATCTAGTTTGATTCATCTTCTCCCAACTTTTCATATTTTTGCAGGAGAGGATCCAAATAAGCACCTCAAGGAATTCCATGTAGTTTGCTCAAGTATGAGACCAACCGGGGTCACAGAAGAGCAAACTAAGTTGAGAGCCTTCCTATTCTCTCTAGCTAATTCGGCAAAGGAATGGCTCTACTACATACCATCTGGGACCATCACTACATGGAATGGGATGAAGAAAGCATTCATGGAAAGATATTTCCCAGCATCTAAGGCTGCTAACATTAGAAAAGAAATATGTGGGATTCGACAATACAACGGAGAGTCCTTGTATGAATATTGGGAGAGGTTCAAGAAACTTTGTGCATCATGTCCACACCATCAGATAAGTGAACAACTGGTCATCCAATATTTATATGAAGGTCTCTTGCTCATGGAGAGACGCATGATAGACGTAGCAAGTGGGGGAGTACTAGTTGATAAAACTCCTGAAGCTGCTAGACTTCTCATCTCCAACATGGTAGCCAACTCACAACAGTTCACCATAAGAGATGAACTACCACCACAACCAAAGAAAGTGAATGAGGTAAGTATATCATCCCTTGAACAAAATTTTGATAAACTGGCTTCTCTTGTGGAACAAATAGCTGTAGGTCGAATGCAACAAATTAAGGCTTGTGGTATATGTTCAAACATGGGGCACCAAATTAAATTTGTCCAACACTTCAAGATGTCCAAATGAACCTATTAGTGCTGTTGGTGGATTTCCAGGCCAACCAAGGAAGTATGATCCCTACTCAAACACTTACAATTCAGGATGGAGGGGTCATCCAAACTTTAATTATGGAGGGAACCAATCACAAGTTGCTCATCCACAATTTGATAATTGACAACCGGGTTTTCAGCAAAGAACACAACAACCATATCAAACCCTAGAGCAAGTGCCATCACCAAAACATTCAGGTGAGTCTCTAACAGATCTTGTTAAATCCCTTACTACTAACCAATTGCAAATGCAACAAGATATAAAGGAAACAAACAGACAAATGACAACAAGGATAAGCGAATTAGAGATTCAAATGGGACAAATGGCAACAACAATAAGTCAAATCCAAGCAAGGGATTCTAAAAAATTACCTTCCCAAACCATAGTGAATCCCAAAGAAAATGCCAATGTCGTAACTTTAAGAAGTGGGAAACAGCTTGAGACACCACAAAAGGATAGTGCTCAAAGGGAGGACAACCTCATGGCATCATCTTCATATCCTAATGAGCCACTATAAAAGGTAACTCCTAAACCATATTTTTCTTCTTATATAACTCCTCCACTTTTTCCTAGTAGGTTAGCAAATCCAAGAAGGAAGAGCAAGAGAAGGAAATTTTGGAAACCTTCCGAAAGTAGAGGTGAACATTCCTTTACTAGATGCTATCAAGCAAGTGCCAAGATATACCAAGTTTTAAAAAGATTTTTGCACTTCTAAATGGAAGTTGAAAGGGAATGAAAAGGTAAGTGTGGGGGAGAATGTGTCAGCTGTTCTTCAAAAGAAACTCCCACCTAAATGCAAGGATCTAGGTATGTTTACCATTCCTTGTAAGATAAGCAACACCAGGTTTGAGAGTGCTATGCTAGATCTAGGAGCATCCATTAATGTAATGCCATATTCAATATATGCTTCATTGAATCTAGGACCATTAGAGGAAACCGGTGTTATAATAAACTTGCTGACCATTCTAACACTTATGCTAGAGGAGTTATAGAAGATGTCCTAGTGCAAGTTAATGAATTGGTTTTTCCTGCTGATTTCTATGTTCTTGAGATGTAAGATGAGATGTCTTCTAATCCAACACCCATTCTTTTAGGGAGGTCATTCTTAAAAACAGCTAGGACTAAAATAGATGTGCATGATGAAACTTTAACTATGGAATTTGAGGGTGAGATAATTCGCTTTAATATTTTTGAGGCCATAAGATACCCTAGTTATGTACACTCTATTTTTACTATTGATATAATTAACTCTTTGGTACAGAAAGCTTTTGAATTAGATGGTGAAGGCAGTTTGGAAGTAGCCATTAATAGGTACCTTGGCTTGGAAAATTCTAAAGGAGAAGGAAGACTCGCTTTGAGTGAACAAGTGGAAGAGGCATAAGACAACAATTGGTTGGACAATTGCCGATATCAAGGGAATAAGCTCATTTATGTACATGCACCGGATTTTGTTAGAGGAAGGGTCCAAACCAACAAGAGAAGCACAACGTAGATTGAATCCTCCTATGATAATGATGAAAATCAAGTTGGTATTGGACTTCAAGATCCATTGTATGTTCCAATTGGGCCTATTACAAGGTCAAGATCCAAGAAGCTCAAGGAAGCTATGCAAGGATTGGTGCAAAGGACTTGGGAAGAATCTACAAGTCTTTTAAGCAATGTCAAGCCATTCAAGTTGGACTGCTTGAATGAGGAAGACCAAAATTGGTCCATGTGATCTAAGCTTCACATGATGGGCCATAGAGGAATTCAAGGGGGCGGCAATATTAATGAATTAGTGGGCCTGTTTTTAGTTCATTATTTAATATGAAGTGGGGACCAATTCATTAATGATGTGGCACCTAAATTAGAAGCTTTAGTTGGGTCTTGTAATTACTTAGGCTTTTGGGCCTGATTTATGTATTATGTCCATAAAGCTTGTGGGGTCTATCTTCATTAAACTAGGTGGACATCTTTTAATTTATTAGGATTGGGTTTGAGCTTGTTCAGCCCAAATTAAGTATTCTTTCTTATTGTTTTAGGTCTGGCCGATTATAGGGATTACAAGGGAAGAGGTTGTCTTGGCCGAATTCATCATGTAACTAGCTATTATTGTTAGGTTAATAGGGAGGCTATAAATTCATGCTCTAGCCACCTATTCATTTTACAATTCTGAATTTAGTGAGTTTGAATTTATTCAAAGTGAGTGTTTCACTTTTTTTAGTTCTTGATAGAACTAGCGAACTTATCAAAGAATTCCTTTCTTTGTGGCGTTCTTTCTATCAAACTTAGGTTCTAGAAACAAGTGTTCTTGGGCTTTAATTAGCTTAGCTAATCTAGGTTCTTTGATCCAAGATTTCTACGGGTTTAAGTTCTATTGCCTGAATCTTGGCTTTCTTGGGGTTAGGGTATTTCAATTTGTTAGTGGGTTCAAAGGGTTTAACCTCATGGGTTCACATCAATTGGTATTCAGAGCTCAGGTTCCAATCAAGCTTTTTGTTTGGATTGTCACTGACAAGATTTTTGGGGTTTCAAACAAATTTGTCTTGGGGTTATAGCTTTAGGCATTTTTTCTAGGGTTATAATTTTTAGGCAGTTTAGTTTTGGGGTTTCAGTCTTGAAAAGTAATTTTTCCAAGTAGGGTTTTCCTCTGATCTATCTCCGACAAGGTTTTGGGGTTTTAAACAAACTTGTCTTCGGGTTTAGCTTTAGGCATTTTTCCTAGGGTTATAGTTTTTAGGCAGTCTAAGTTTGGGGTTTCAATCTTGAAAAGTAGTTTAGATCAAGATTTCGTTTCTTGAATTCTTGATCTATTAAAATTTCTTCTTGTTGATTCTTGATCCGAATCTTGAAAAAAAAAATCAAGAATTCAGAGGGGCATTCGAACAGTCTCAAGAAAGAAAAAAGAAGTTCATCCGAGATTTCAAGAAAATCAAGAAGTTTGGGGGTTTCAATCTTGAAAAATGGTTTAGATCAAGATTTCGTTTCTTGAATTCTTGATCTATTAAAATTTCTTCTTGTTGATTCTTGATCCGAATCTTGAAAAAAAAATCAAGAATTCAGAGGGGCATTCGTACAGTCTCAAGAAAGAAAAAAGAAGTTCATCCGAGATTTCAAGAAAATCAAGAAGTCTCGTTCTTGAAAAAAAATAAGAAAAGTGTTCGAACAACAAGAAAAAGAAAGAAAGATTCGAAAAAGATAAAGGGAAATAGGAAAGATTTGAATTCTTGGTAATCATGTTCTTGTTTTTATTTGTTTTACCTTCTTACTAATTGTTTCTTGTTTCTTGAGTCTTTTGCTAGGTAGAATTAAGCAAGTGGAGCTCTTGAAAAGTTATTCTAGTTCCTAAAGAACCTGAAATAGGAAATAGAATGGTAAAAGGCAAGAGTAAGTAAGATTATTAAAGAAAAATCCTAAAAGAGTGCAAAGAAGAGTTGGAGTGATATCATATTTGAGTGTAAACACTAAGGGAGTGTGTGAGTTTAAATTTTTATTATCACTAACATTTGTTTTGCAACAATCTTAAGATGTCTCAAAGAGTAGTTCATCACACCAGGGGGATGAAAATCCATTCTTTACGTGGAAAGCCATGCAACAATCGTTTGAGCATATAAATCTTGTGATGGCGGATATGTCAGATAAGTTAGAGAGACAATCGACAGCCATTATCAACCTATAAGATGGGCAACGTAGGGGAGCTAGGCATGAGCCTAGTGTGGTTGATGAGCATGACTTTGATGAGGAGGACGATGAGGAGGTTGCTATGGGTAGACCTAGAGGAGTTAGGCATGGAGTAGCACCTAGGGGAAACACTAGGGGTCATGATTGGGAAAATAGAGAAGATAGGAACCTTGGGAATATTGAAATGAAAATTCCACCATTCCAAGGTAGAACTGATCCTGAGGTGTATTTGGAGTGGAAGAAGAAAATAAAGTTGATCTTTGATTGTCACAACTATTCGAAGGAGAAGAAGGTGAAGTTGGTAGTCATTGAATTTACTGATTATGCCATAGTTTGGTGGGATCAACTAGTAACCAGTAGGAGGAGAAACCTTGAGAGACCTATAGAGACATGGGGGGAATTGAAAGCTCTTATGAAAATGAGGTTTGTACCTAGCCACTATTATAGGGACCTTTACCAAAAACTTCAAAACCTTACCCAAGGGTCTAGGAGTGTAGAGGATTACTATAAGGAGATAGAGGTGGTTATGATTAGAGCCAATGTAGAGGAGCATCAGGAAGCCACCATGGCTAGATTTTTGAGTGGCTTACATAGAGACATAGCCAATGTTGTGGAGTTGCAGCATTATGTGTAGGTAGAAGACATGGTACAAATGGCTGTGAAGGTGGAGAGGCAATTGGAAAAAAATGGGGTAGCAAGGTATTCTTCGATTTCTAGCACTCCTTGGAAACCAAAATGGGACAAAGACAAGCTGTTGTCAAGGGCAAAATCGAACCACCAAAGGGGAAAGAAGAGAGCACTAGCAAAGATAAACCCAAGGTAGTTTTGAATTCCAATTCTTCAAGGAATAGAGATATAAAATGCTTTAAATGTTTGGGTATAGGCCATATTGCATCTCAATGTCCAAACAAAAGGGTGATGATCATGCATGCTAATGGTGAAGTCATGACCGAAAGTGAGGATAATTGTGATGACATGCTAGAATTGGAAGATGCTAGTGGTTGTGATGGTGATGATGCTGAATTGGACTACCCCATTGATGGTAAATCTCTTGTTGCTAGGCATGCTTTGAATGCACAAATTAAAATAGATGATGTAGAGCAACAAAGGGAAAATATTTTTCATACTAGATGTTTTGTGAACAATAAAGTATGTAGTATGATTGTTGATGGGTGAGTTGCACCAATGTAGCTAGGACTACCTTAGTAGAAAAGTTGGGTTTACCTATGCTTAAACATCCTAAGCCTTACAAATTGCAATGGTTGAATGATTGTGGGGAGGTTAAGGTAAATAGGCAAGTAAGGGTAGCTTTTACTATTGGGAGGTATGGTGATGAGGTGCTTTGTGATGTAGTGTCTATGCATGCTGGCCATCTATTGTTGGGGAGGCCATGACAGTATAATAGGAGGGTTACACATGATGGGTTTAGGAGTAGGTACAGCTTTATAAAAGATGGCAAAACCATCAACCTTGTTCCTTTAACACCAAAGCAGGTCTATAAAGACCAATTGAAATTGAAATCTGTTTTTGAGAAAAAAGAATTGAGTGTGGCCTAATCTAATGAGGAAAAAATGAGAGAACAAAAAAAAAAGAGATTGACCGAAAAAAGGGAGAAAAAAGAAAGTGAAAAAAAATAGAGAAGTGGCTGAAAAAAATAAAATAAAGTGATGCCGCAAGAAAGAAAAGCAAAAACAAAGATGAGCTTTTATGCAAAAGAGAGTGAGGTTAAGAAGGCTTTTTTAGAATATCAGCCCATGATCTTCCTTGTTTATAAAGAATCATATCTTAATCATGATGAATCTAACCAAGCTCTTCCTAGTGTTGCTGTTTCTTTGTTACAGGAATTTGAAGAGTTATTCCCGGAGGAGATGCCAAGTGGGTTGCCTTCCATAAGAGGCATTAAGCATCAGATTGATTTTGTACCCGGAGCAGTCATTCCAAACTGACCAGCCTATAGAAGTAATCCAGAGGAGACAAAGGAACTTCAAAGGCAAGTTGAAGACTTGATGAGTAAGGGGTACATAAGAGAAAGCATGAGTCCATGTGCTGTTCCAGTTCTTCTAGTGCCAAAGAAGGATGGGTCTTGGAGGATGAGTGTTGATTGTAGAGCAGTCAACAATATCATGGTAAAGTTTCGTCATCCCATTCCTAGATGATATGCTAGATAAATTGTATGGATCTTGTGTTTTTAGTAAGATAGGTCTTAAAAGTGGTTACCATCAGATTAGAATGAAAGAAGGTGATGAATGGAAAACAACTTTTAAGACTAAGTATGGGTTATATGAATGGTTAGTCATGCCATTTGGACTTACTAATGCACCTAGTACTTTCATGAGATTAATGAATCATATTTTGCATGAGTTTCTAGGTAAATTTGTAGTAGTCTACTTTGATGACATTTTAGTGTACAGCAAAAGCTTAGAGAATGTTGAACATTTGCGGTTTGTGTTTAATGTGTTGAAAACTGAAAAGTTGTATGCTAATTTTAAGAAGTGTACCTTTTTCATGGATAGAGTTATATTTCTTGGATATGTTGTTAGCTCAAAAGGTATTGAGATAGATGAAGATAAAGTCAAGGCCATCAAGGACTGGCCGACGCCTAAAGGGGTAAGCGAGGTAAGAAGCTTTCATGATTTAGCTAGTTTTTATAGGCGTTTTGTTAAAGACTTTAGCACTATTGCTGCACCACTCACTAAAATTGTTAAAAAGAATGTTGGTTTTCATTGGGGCAATGAACAAGAGAAAGCATTTGTTAATCTTAAAGATAGGTTATATTCATCACCTGTTTTAACATTACCTAACTTTGACAAAGCTTTTGAGATTGAATGTGATGCCTCAGGAATAGGAATTGGAGCTGTTTTAATGTAGGAAAAGCGTCCAATCGCATTCTTCAGTGAGAAGCTTAGTGGAGCGGCCTTGAACTATCCAACTTATGACAAGGAGCTCTATGCGCTTGTTAGAGCCTTGGAGACATGGCAGCATTACTTATGGCCTAAGGAGTTCATGATACATACTGATCATGAATCATTGAAACATCTCAAGGGTCAAGGTAAGTTAAATAAAAGACATGCTAGGTGGATGGAATACATAGAGACCTTTCCTTATGTCATTAGATACAAGCAAGGTAAGGAAAATATTGTGGCTGATGCTTTATCTAGGAGGTATGTATTTCTCACATCTATGAATGCTAAGATGCTTGGATTTGAATATATAAAGGATGAATACGCCAATGATACTGATTTTAATGATGTATACATAGCATGTGATAAGGCAGCATTTGGTAAATTTTACAAGCATTATGGTTTTTTGTTTAGAGAATATAAACTTGTTGGTTAATACTACGCGCTACCTCGGGCTCATGCAAAAACATGATAATCAAAGTGCAGCAAAAATAAAACAAAGAAGCACCCGAAGTACAACAGGATCTTAGGCTTGTGTTTGCATAGGTTTATAACATTCAAAAACAATTAAATCACCCATATAATTTATAAGTTACCTACTTAAGATATCGTAACCTTAAGTTGTAGATCCTAATCTCAAATCCAAGATCTACAAAACTTCAAACTCGTTCAAGACCACAAGAAGCACAATTGTCCTTTCTCTCTAGCTAGTCCACACGAACAGCTGATGGATCTTTCTCTAAGGTATGGCGATTCACTTGTGCTTGCAAGTTGATCCTAAGATCACAATCAAAAGATCTATATTCTTGTGTCCTTCTCCCTTAATCAATCTCACTCAACTAGGTGAAGAAGCAGGAAGGAGAACACCAAGGTAGGAGGAATTACAGCAAGCCTTAGGGAGCTTAGGGAGGCTGCGATTTCACTGTTTTGCTAGGTTAGAGTTCTCTTCTTGAAACCAAACTTTTTCTTAAGTAAAATCACAATATCACATATAGAATAGAGCTAGCATGGGCGGCTACAACCTCTAAAATATATTATATAGTGGCGCACACCCTAATCCCTATCTCCTTATGCTTGGCCGGCCACCTGTAACTTGTTGCACAAGATTTTCATTAATGCACTTGGACTTAAACTATTTAATTCTAAGATGGATCAATAGGCCCATTATATTATCTAATAATGATAATGGTCCAACAATATTAATGCCTTAAGTTGGGCCAACCATCCTTAATGGACAGTCCTACATTAGAATAGTCGCTTTGGACCCTTTCTAATTTTGTCATGCTTATTTATTGGATAGATTAATTTCTAAACGAAAGTAATTTAATTCTCAATTAAATTTTCTTTCTCCTCATGAAACAATTCATTTCATTAATCTATTAATATCATCTCATGATATTATTCCAATATAGTATAGTCAATCGCAATTCACTTTGCACATCTATATGTCAAAGTCGACTATTACACTAGATAAGACTTCTTGATTCCTCTTATCTTATTAAGATATTGTCCTTGGATTTCTCAATCTCAATTATGTCTTAATCCATCTCAATTGAACTTCTTCAATTGAGTCCTTAATATAGATCTTTTATTACATTAAGTTTTACCTTAATAGAATACCATGTTTAATCCATACATATCTGTTCTTATGTGTGTGACCCTCTAGGTTCTCAATATGTTGGCAACGATTATCAGTTAATCATATTAACTTGTTATTATAGATCAAGAGCGGGATCTAGCAACCCATCATGACCACCCCAAATATTGTGAAGTCAGCGTGACCTTTTAGAACCTTTCAGCAACTAGCTTGTCAGTGTAATACGGTTCTTTCACCATATATCCCGGATAACGCATGAGCATGGTGCAGTGCCTACTCATGATTAATCCATATTAGTTCTTCGCAACTTATGATTAACCTTATGAATTCAGAGAAACAACTTTCTCCTAAATCCATTATGCTTTGGCCAAAGACTTAATCAAGTTAATCATAGTCAAGAACAAATGAGATATGTCTCCAATATCATAAGGAGTGGTGAATCCTCTCTGGATCACTCATTCATCTTCGTATGGTTCATGTCATACCCAATAACACCCTACTTTAAGCATCCTCGTGATTGGGACCCGTTCGTGATGAAATCTAAGTATGACACTCTCCATACAAGATGACCTGGTACCACAAGTCTGAGGACAAATTTACAAGACTGGTACTAAGAGAACATTATCATAAACACTAGAGTGATATATTACCAAATGAAGTTCTCTTGGCGGACCATGTTCAGTGAACTTGTTCAACAGACAAGCACCTATATGTTATCCCAAGTATCCCATACTTCAACTTGTATGAGATCGGTTGCTTACTTCATAAGTAAGAAGGCTAAACATATACTAGTCTTTGAGCATTGGCAATGCCCCATCTTGGCAATACGATGACCAAGAACAGTTTGAGGAATAAGGCTTTAATGCATAAGGATCTCATAATTATAACTCTGTATAATTCCTTTGCAAGGCCATTATGTTCCATGGGCTTCATCCGATTAGTACTTAATAAATCCTTATTATTGTACTAACATGAAGGAAAACCTTGTATCACTATAATCATAGCGAAAGGTATGCATTATTGACTGTGTATCCCAAGCTCAATCTGATTGGCTCTAAGGCATACACTAATAATTTCCCACTTGCACTAAGCCAATCACTAACGCATTTAATGCCGAACTCTTTCTATTAGTAATTGTGTCTCTACAAGGACATTGCTTAAGTACATCGAGAATATGCTTTGTCATATACATGATAATCTTATTATCAAGGTTAATAATTCGGATCACAATGAGACCTAGATTCCATTCATATGGCTCAGTAGTATCTTAAACAACTATTGGAATCTATTTGTTAGCTAGTAGCTAATGATCCAAATATAACTCCTTTTGCAAGCCAAAACAAAAGAGTTAGTCTTAAAAACTTTTAATATAATCGTGCAATCTTTTCAAGTATGGAACGTTTCCTACTAATTGCATTTTTTCAAAAATGACAATTTATCATAACATTTTATCATTCAAAAAGTTATTAATAGCTCCCACTAAATCCTACATATATAGATGTTAAGGGATTAATTCAATAACTATTCGAATTCCATATCACTAAGCTAAATGGTATTCAAAATACTTTGCAAGTTGTATACCATATAAGGCTAAGTTATAAAACTATTCTATAACTGATTTATTTAAGAGGAAATTAAATAAGCATGGCATCCTATGCCAGCAAAACAATATGTTTCGAAAACATAAATAAAATATCCTCAACATTGGCCTATAATGCCAATGAAAACATCAAATGTTTCTAAATAAATCCTAACTAAATAGTCTTATTAATAAATCCATAAGATCGACAAGTTCTGATGTAGCATCAAACTCGGTTGCCATCTTCATGGTCCAGCTTCACTACTCTTTCCTTTGGTCCCTACAATATGTCATACATATTTAGTACCAAATGATAGGTATCATATACCAAGAGGGGTGAATCAGATTATACCTGAAGTTGAAACTCCTTTCAGCTTCTTTCCCTTGTTAGATTCAAGGTACTCCTTGCAATTGCGCCTCCAATGACCAGTTTTCCCACAATGAAAGCAAGCTTTGTTAGCATTGTCCTTATCCTTTGCTTCTTTTGCAACACCATCATTAGGCTTCAAACTCTTTGAAGCAGGAGGTACATCCTATCTAGTCTTCCTTTTCTTCTTACCTTTTGGTTTAGAGGAAGAGACTAAATGGACAGATGACTTGTCCTTAACAATGGTTTGCTCGGCCTGTGTGAGCATACTCAATAACCCGGAAAGGGTTGCCTCCAAGTGGTTCATGTTGAAGTTCAACACAAACTGCGAATAGCTCTCAGGCAGTGAAGAAAGAATTAGATCAATGCTTAGATCATGATCCATAACCCATCCTATCTGCTCCAATCGGGTAATATACCCTATCATCTTAAGCACATGAGGCCTCACTGGGCTTCCCTCTGACATCTTTGTTTGGAACAATTCCTTTGAGATGTCAAATCTCTCAGTGCGATTCTCCTTAGCGAACAGTTCTCTAAGGTTAAGGATGGGCTCATCAAGAACATAAGCTTTCTTTTCCTGTGTCAAGACAATCTTAACATTGCGAAACTAATCAACGAAGTTCGGTCCAGTTAACTTATTAGCATCAAGTATGCTTCTCAGTGATAATGCATTTATCATTTTAACGTTTATATCCTATATGAATCAAAACAATTAACAATCAATAAATAGCAAGTAGTAATCATTTATGTCAGGCTTTAATACTTAAATGATTATTCTCATTATTTTAACAAAATAATAGCCCTCTACTACTATTTAGAGAAATTTAACTCTTAAACTTTTTAATAAGCTAGGACCCCTTTTCATTCCAGCATAACCTTGAGTGACTCAACAAGCTATGTTAAAACTAATTGAGTAGGTAACTTAGTTTACCAATTACATCTCTATGCAACTCCTAGATCCAGTTAGGTGACAACTCGTTGTCTAAATACATCATATGCATTTCGCCTAACTTTGCCTCTAAATGTCATGTGATCAAGTTTGACGCATCCGGATTACATAACACTTATTGAGTAAGACCCATCTTCAATAACTCAAACATGTTCGTACATAAGTTTGACCTTGAGTGACTCAACAAGCCTCCGAATGGAAGAACTCTTGTTATCTTGTTATGATGGTGGAAGGCAACTTATCATGCATAACATGGACTCAATATAATTTAATGAGGGATTTCATTTAACTTTTATATAGGTCTCATTGATTTCATACTTGATTGACATGCATAGCATTCATTCAATTACATACATCGCATATACATAATTCAAAATAAATCTATCACATGCAATCTACTAGGATGATTATGGACTTTATACTAATCTAGTTTTCTTGAGCCATTAGGAAACTAGTTGGTCGAAATCCTAGGGGATACCATACATAGTCTTCGAAAGCTTTGTTGGTAATCTCCTTGTTCACTTCTTCTTGGCGCCTCATCTCCTTACAAACTTGGAATTTACATAAATTCTACTTCTTATCCCAAATCTAAATCTATAAAGAATATAACAGTTACATTGCTTTATCAGAAACCTCGAGTTACATTCGAGGGGAGTTAGATGAGAAGAGAATTTACAACTCCGGAATGAAAAAGAGAAGGGAGGGTGCGCAGGCCCTATTTATATAATACCAATAAGAAAATTCAACCATACATTCCCTAGTTATACTAAGGTCTAGTCCATAACCATCCTTCATGCATACATAATCATATTATAAGCATGAAATAAAAACATGCATAGTCAATATCACCTGGTGATCTTGTGTACTATTTGCATAAAATATCACCAAACAAATTTGAGACAATTTATCAAATCATTCTAGCAATTTCGGTTCCAACTATTAAAACACTTTTAATAACATCTTAACAATTACGAAAGCTATTTTGAAATCGGACTTTATCTAACTTTTAGGTTGCTTGTCTTAATTAGGACAAAACATTCTAGCATGCTCAAAATCCTAAACCTTTTAGGACTTCTATTTTTTGTCTTATACCAGATCTTTAAGTTTGCAATCATCCTAACTCTTTAGGAACTTAAAGTCTCATTAGGTAATTCTTACCTAATCATACTACATGTTTCTCTTAACCTTTACGATTCACACTCCACTAGGAAACAGTTTCCTTGTTGGAGTAGGACTTTAACTCTTAGTGTCCTAGGCGCAGGCAATCTCTTTGGCCATCGAATGGCTAAGCTAGCCTGTGATCAGACTATTGTATGCCATCTACAGTGGCTACTGAATTCCCTAAAAGAGCTTAATGGCCGCCTCTTTCAGCTGCACACAATTCGGCAATAATTGCCTCCTTGGTGTGACGGTTCGGCCAACTTGTTTGCAGCAACAATTGCCGCTTTGTCCAGTCATGTTCCATGCCTAAACCAGCCATCATAGATGAATCATATTCACCTTAGATGCTGTCCAAAACTCCAAGAAAACATGTGGAACATTTCCACACTCATGCTTGAATTTTATGGCATGCAAACACCTATAAAATAGTCCAGAAAATTTCAGCATTGTAGTATCAACGTTTCATGTCCAAAAACAACTTTGCTTAAACGTTTTAAGCTCAAACCAATTTTGTAACTTCAATGGCAGCATATAATATAAAATTTTCAGATCTAAAACATCTATAAAAATCAATTTTATATTATATCCAAATCAGCTTACAAAACTTGACTCAAAACTATGTTTTTGACATCAAAAACTTGTCGGGTTTACTAAGACATGTCATGGCTTTAATCCTTGTTGATTAAAACAATTTTAATCTATCGTTTAAACAATTTTACACATGATTAAAGTTATTATATAGCTGTTGTCCAGATTTAACAAAATAAAGAAACTAATATTTCTTTTAAACATAAGAACCAAACTCATGCCAAAATCAATACACAACACTCTAACTTGTATATCACCAAGAATTGACATTCATAAACCTCATGTAAACAACATAACCTTGGCTCTGATACCAGTGTTGGTTAATACTACTATAAGACCCTCGTAAGTACTAGATCAATTCGAGACAATTATAACATGCGGATGGCTCGAGATTAAACCTTGAAATGCCTACAGAAAGGATGGACTACCATGTGGTACACATGTTGTATGATAAATTGTAGATTTGGGGGTTTAATCAAGTGATTAAGTGATTTAACCCCAAATTAACTAAAAGTCGGGATAGGAGAAAGTCCGTAAAATGTGATAAGTTGAAAGTCCGTAAAATGTGATAAGTTAACTTCACATAGTGTTGATATGTGATATCACATTATTTGGAAGTGTTAAAACATGAATCGGCAAAAAAATCGATAAAATATGAACAGGGCTATTTTGGTAATTTTACCCAAAATTTTCTTTTTTAGTCCGTAAATGGTACCAATGGACTAAGTCATCATATAGGATCATAATATGATGTTTAGATCAAAAATTGGACATTAAAATCAAATCCGATAGCTAAAATTGTCTAATTCGTCATTTAGTGACGTTGGCGTAAATTACCGTAAAAACATGGTTCGGGATTTTTTGAAACTGATCTGAACACATGGATATATGTTATAACATATGAGGATTATGAATATGACAAGAAAAATCAAAAACAGAGTTGAAACCGGATTAGTCCTTAAGTAACCTAAAAGAATGAAAATTGAAAACTCACCGCGGGAAGGTCCGAAAAAGGTTTAAAATGGATCAATAGATTAATATAGACATAAAATGATGTTAGCAAGCTACTGGTGAAATCAAAAAAAAAAAATCGGAGCTAAAATCGAAAAAGTCAAAATATTGACTTGTTGGCGCTCCGAGGCCCGGATTTGGGTTTCGAGATATCAAAAAAATTATCCGAACATGCAGATCAGTATATTATCATATTTGGAACATATCCGTGTCAAAAAAAAGTGAAAAACGGGCTTCCGAACGTTAAAATTTCATGTTGGCCTCCTAAGGTACTAAAAGACAAAATAGGGGCAAAATGGTCATTTGACCATAGCCCACTTATTAAGTCTGAAAATCAGACTTCTTCCTCCCCCAATTTCACGTGAGAAACCAGAAAAATGAGAAAGCAAAAGGGGAAGCCATGGAAGCTTGCTTCCAAGCTTTCTCTCTCCTCCGTTTACTAGGCAGGTCACCAAAATTTTCACAGATTTCACAAACCCAAAGGTAACTTCATGTTCTAAGCTTGATTTTGATGTTATATTTTGAAGATTTTGCCTTTAGCTATGAGAAACCATGTGGGCTAAAAATTGGTGGTGGTGAACCACCATGTTGCCACCATTTTTTCTGCCACGGGAGGTGTTCCTCCGCCTCTTTAAACCATAAATTAGTATCGGATAGCTTTGAATCAAAATTTAGAGGCTAAAATGAGTTTGGCTGAAACCCTAGCTTGCCCATGAGGTGGTGCCGCCACCTTCCTTGGTTGTTCGCAAGGCCACCGTTAGCTTTGCTATCATCGTGTGAGCAACCTTCTAGTTGATTGTTGCTCCAAATTTTAATCCGAGCTAAGTGTAAAAATTTATTTGTAAAAAAATTCTTAAGCTGAAAATTTTTGGATAGCAGCTAACTATTATAAATAATGGGAATTTGAGTGTCCCGTAGTTGTAAAATATTTACAGAATATCTTGACGATGTCGTAGGTACCCATATCGTGGAGTTCGCCTGGGATCGCGACAAAGTCACGAAAGTGCCTCTTTAATACTCGAAATAACAATGTGAGTATTTAGGTTAATCTAGGAGGTAGTTGTTGTTTTATATGCATTGTTGATTGATATGGATTTTGAAACACGAAAGATTGCTCGAATTACGAAAATGGTAAGTTTCGAACTTTACGCGGATCAAAGGCGTAAGTGTGGTGTTAATATGGTTACATGAGGTAAGTGTTGTGGAGTTGAATAATAATGAATGTTAGCTATTTGAAATGCTCGGATATGCTTAATTGAGATGTTGGGCAAGATACGGATTATGGTTGTACTTGTCGGATTAAAGAAACAATAGTATGAAATTGTGTTTGAGGCATTATGGTTACTAATTTGTGAAATTGGTTGATGAATGATATTGTATAGGATGGTTGAGTATTTAAGGATAGTTAGATATTTTAGATTAAAAGGTTATGCACATAAGTTGTTTGATAAAAAAAATCTAAGTGAAATTGTAATGCTTTGAAAAACATAAGTAGAAATATGTTAGTGTAGAGATTGTTTCCTAGCATAGTGTATATATATATATATATATTATTACTCCATGATATAAGAGAATTAATATATCATGTTGATATTATTGTACGGACAGGGTGATCTCCGGGATGCTATTATTATACGGACAGGGTGATGTCCGGGTTGCTATTATTATACGGACAGGGTGATGTCCGGGCTGCTATTGTTGTACGGACAAGATGATGTCCGGGATGCTATTATTGTACAGACAAGGTGAAGTCCGGGATGCTATCATTGTACGGACAAGGTGATGTCCGGGATGCTATTATTATACGGACAGGGTGATGTCCGGGGTGCTATTGTTGTACGGACAAGATGATGTCCAGGATGCTATTGTTTTGCGGACAGGATGATGTCCGGGATGCTATTGTGGTAAGGACAAGATGAGTTCGGGATGGTGCGGACAGGATGAAGTCCGGGATGATATGGACAAGATAGTCCGGGATGACAAAAATTACGGACTGATATAAGTCCGGGATGTTTTGATGTTATAGTCATGAAAAATTGCTAAATGATAATTATAGAGGTATACACGTAAAATCAATTGTTAAATATTTTTGGCTACCGATTTTGGCTTGCCAATGGCCTATTTATATTCAGCACTCAGCATAAAAGATTTCATAAGGGACAAATAATTTTTATAAGTCCCGAAACAATTTTTAAATATTACTTTTCGGTTAATTAGTCATACTTGATAAGTCATGTTTATGCTTTAATAGTTAAGAACTGAAACACAAAACTTCCAAGTACTCTTCCTAGTAACCTTATGCTCACTGAGTCTTTCGGCTCACTATGTTTATTTTCATTCTTTTTCAGATCTTGATAGACCCAGCTCTTCCCAGGTTTCGGATAGCTAGCCGCTCATAAAATTGTGGTAAGCGGATTGACCCAGGACGTGGTAAGCAGTGGCGATGGTGGGATACATTTTGCAGTCACTAGGGTATCATGGGTCCTACGCATTTTGTGTATGAAATATATGTACTTTATATTTTGTAAACTGGTGTATCTAAGTGATGTATGATGTATAACGGCCACGGAGGCCTAGTATTATGATCTGGTGATGCTTATGCCATTATGATATAATATGACTGTATGTGTGTATATAAGATTTTATAAAGATTGAGTCTGCTACGGGGCATCTTGGTTACTCCCTATCGGAGGTGTCCAAACCGAGATGTCATGTGTTGATGATTATTACATTGATGGTTGAGCGGCAAACCCCCATGTAGGGCGAGATTATGTCGAAATTTTGTTTGATTTGCTTTCGTGGGTATAGTCAGGCTTCGGTGGCAGGGGCATACCTTGTCTCTGGCCGGTCACATGCCCTGAATTTGGGGTGTGACAAAGGTGATATCAGAGCATGGGGTAGAGGTCAGTGACTGCAGAAAGGGTAGGGTAGTAGTGCATTGCTTACAGGTAATCTTAGGGTATCGGTAAGTAGTGTACTACCCCTATAGATGTCCATCGTTACATGCGGTTACGTCGGGTAATTTATAAGGCAGCTAGTACATATAGAATTGCGTCGAGAATATTGTGGAATTACTGACAGTATATTTATTTTCTAAATACAATGCTATCACGATCACGATCTCATAGATATGGAGACGTATTGGGGGACCGAGAGCCTGAGGTCCTGGATAATATTTTTATTGGCCTTGAGGTTAGAGGCCAAAGTGAGGATAGTAGTAGGTCTACTACTAGGGAAATAGATAGGATTGCTGGAGTAGTATTAGATGACGACACATATGAATAGTTGTTGGATATGGTAAACAGAAGATATTAATATATTCAGGCCCTGGTAGGGCTGGTAATAGAACAATGACAGCCAAAATTGTTCGACCAAATTCCTTGAACCAGGTGTTGTTAGTAATGAGTAGTTGTTGGGACAACATACACCCTATCAGCATATAACCTTACTTACTTTGGAGGAAAGTTACCACCTAGTTTTGCAGGGGTGGAATCCGATTTTGATCCTAGAAGGTTTTTAGAAAAGTGCGGCCAACGGTGTGTAGGCTTAGGGTGCTCGCCGACTAGAGCCATACAATTAGTGAGATTTCAGCTGTATGGTAGGGCACATGCATGGTATATTTCTTTAGTAGCCAAAAGGCATATTGATGACCCTCCCCTCGAGTGATCAGAATTTAGTGTTGAGCTTCTTCGAGAATTTTTACCAGAAAATGAAAGGGATTTAGGAATTCATGAATACGAGAGGTTAAGACGATTCGAGGATAGGTCACGGGAGAGAGTGAGATATGAAAGACAAACATCTAGGCAAACAAGGCCATATGGACTAATGGTTAGAACAACCCTATAATCATGGATGTTGAGGGATAGAGAAGTCAGTAGTCGGAGGAGGAGATCGACTAGTGTATGTTATAGATGTGGTAGGCCAGGGCATTTCAGGAGAGATTGCCCATTAGGTCCAGGTTCATCCCCATCAGTGCGAGCTCCACATCCAGCTATAGCATATCCAAGGCAATTTATAGGGTTAGTAGCATTACAGACGGGTCAGGGTTCCTAGGGTAGGGAACAACAGTCTGTGGGCAGAGAACATACTATGGGCAATAGAGGACAAGCCCGTGATTTTGCATCTACTGCCATGGTGACAGGTATAACCTTAGTCTGGTTTTGGCAAACTGATTTCATTTAATTTGAGCACTATATATTCAGTTGTATTTCAAGAAACTTTGAAGTATTTTGACCTAGTTCCGAGATTTGTTATTGATGTTGAGGATGTTGTAAAATGGTGGTGGTTGGATATTAAACTGAACTTGTAGGCTGGGTAATATTTGAGTGCTAAAGGATATATTTTAAGTTGGATTATAAATCACACACAAGGTGCTTGTGAAAATGCCTAGGAGGAAGGCGATTATCATGCCTACAAGGTTTTTGATTTAATGCTTGAATGAAAATATATAGCCTTGGAAGATCCTAAGTAACCAAGATAAGAATATGATTTGGCATGGATGCCAATGTCGTAAGATTGATGTATATTTATTGTGGCTAGCCTAGTAGCGTACCTAGGCAGATAAAACTGATGGTATAGTCATGATAGCCTAGTATAGTTTCTAAGTGGGTTATATTGATTATATGGTTTTTGTTGCCTAGTGGTAATCTAGAAGGATAAATATACGGATGTGGATGTTTATGTTTTCCTTGTGCACCAGGGAGATTTGAGATTTCATTCTCGCACTAGTTCCCGAGTTTAAGATGATGGGCCTTAATAGGTGGAGATCATCATATATCTTAGATGACTTGAGGGGCTATGCCTGGCAGATCATCACCACACGAACTTTGTCCGGGTTATGTGCTAGCACATGGAACTAGATGCGAGGGATTTGATCATGAATTATTACATTAATCTCGCGACTATGTGAAATATGGAGTTTTTTGGTTATTGTACGTGATTGAGACATATTGCCATAGTACTGGTTATTTAATATTTGGATTGTATTCAAAATATTATGGGCTATGCCCGGGAGAGGTGTTGATATCGCAAACTGTATGCAAATTTATACAGATACTATAGACTTTGTCTAAAATTGTATAGTATACGGGACTCGGTGCAGGGCATACTTGAGTATAATTTGATGATAGTGTTGGTCTGAAGTTACATCTATTGATATGGTATAAATGAATGGTTTATTGAACGAATGTAGTGAACATACGAGACACAATGTTATTTATTAAGCATGTATAGTTGAAAGAATGAGTCAAAGTTGTGTAGCGGAAGTGTAGTGTGATCAGAGGAAAAAAAAATTGATTGAAACAGGATTGATTTTGAAAATATTAAAAGACTATGAGTGTATTATTTTTCTATCATTGGATAAAGCCAATATTGTGGCAATGTTTTAAAATATTACTGATAGTTAATAGTAAGGGAAACCCCCCATTTATATAATTGATTAGTAGTCCTCGAGATAGAAGGTGTTCGAGGTAAAATCCTCGAAGTGGCACCCAATTTTTCTTATGTGTTGTACCTCGATAAAGTTATGATTTATCGTGAGTTCAAATAGTTCTAATATTGACAGAGTATGGAACACATTGTTACGGAGTGGTGATTAAATGTTTACTGTGCTAGCAGGTTTAAGCTGAGCATCAGAAGCCAGCAGTAATGCTACAAAGTTTAATATACAATAACGAGATTCAAATAGGTTATAAAGTTGAATACATAATAATGGGATTGAGATAAAGTCATTATGGGGCCTAGATATAGGCTTGCCTAAGGTAGGCAAGGAATGTGATTTTATTTGAGTGATTGTTGATAGACTGACTAAATTAGCACACTTGATTATGGGTAAATTACGTATAACATAAGTCAGTGTGCTAGGCTCCATTTAGACCAAATTGGGTCTTTATGAAGTTTTCGTGTTTATTGTACTTGATTGAGACATCAATTTTATAGTTAAATTCTGGAGATCATTCCAGGTAGCTTCTGAAATATAGTTGCGATTTAGTACCGTATTTCATTTACGGATAGATGAACAGTCCTTGAGGACATGTTATGTGTTAATATACTAGATTCCGAGGAGAATCGAGATCGATACCTATCATTGATTGAGTTTGTATATATTAACAATTTTCAGTAGAGTATGCAAATGATACCATTTCTGGTATTTTGGTCTAGTTTCAGGCTTATCTTATTGATTATTTGGGATTGCTTTCCGAGTTTATTTATTGTTGATCATTGCAAAACTAGGACCGAGACATTGTATGGCCGGATATGCCAATATCCTGTCAGTTAATTTAAGACAGGAGGATATCAGTTGTTCAATTCAGATATGGTACGGTACACCTAGAAAAAGGTGTAGTTAATCAAAGATATATTAGTAACTGCTAGAGTAGGCAGAAGTCGTATGCCGATAGCATGTGACTAAGTATTCTTGAAAGTTTCACCTTTCAAGAGTGTTATGAGCTTTGGCGGATGGGCCAAGCTGAGTCCAAGGTATACCGGACCATTTCAGATATTGAGTGAGACCTATCACCTGAGATGAGTGGTGTACACTCTGTGTTTCATGTACTTATGATGTGGAGATTCATGTCAGACGATTTTCATGTGATACAGCCAAAGATAGTACCTGTACTTTTATATAAGTTGACTTTATGCAAAATTCGAGGATGAATTTTATTAAGGGGGGAAGAATTGTAAGACCCTCGTAAGTACGAGATCAATTCGAGACAATTATAACATGGGGATGGCTCGATATTAAACTTTGAAATGCCTACAGAAAGGATGGGCTACCATGTGGTACACATGTTATATGATAAATTGTAGAGTTGGGGGTTTAATCGAGTGATTAAGTGATTTAATCCCAAATTAACTAAAAGTCGGGATAGGAGAAAGTCCGTAAAATGTGATAAGTTAACTTCACATAGTGTTGATATGTGATATAACATTATTTGGGAGTGTTAGAACATGAATCGGCAAAAAAATCGATAAAATGTGAACAGGGGTATTTTGGTAATTTTACCCAAAATTTTGTTTTTAGTTCGTAAATGGTACCAATGGACTAAGTGATCATATAGGATCATAATATGATGTTTAGATAAAAAAATTGGACATTAAAATCAAATCCGATAGCTAAAATCGTCTAATTCGTCATTTAGTGACGCTAGCGTAAATTGCCATAAAAGCATGGTTCGGGATTTTTTGAAACTGATCCGAACACATGGACATATGTTATAACATATGAGGATTATGAATATGACAAGAAAAATAAAAAACAGAGTTGAAACCGGATTAGTCCTTAAGTAACCTAAAAGAATGAAAACCGAAAACTGACCACGGGAAGGTCCGAAAAAGGTTTTAAATGGATCAATAGATTAATATAGACATAAAGTGATGTTAGCAAGCTACTGGTGAAATCAGAACAAAAATCGGAGCTAAAATCGAAAAAGTTAAAATATTGACCTGTTGGCGCTCCGAGGCCCGAATTTGGGTTTCGGGATATCAAAAAAATTATCCGAACATGCAGATCATTATATTATCATATTTGGAACATATCCGTGTCAAGAAAAGTGAAAAATAGGCTTCCGAACGTTAAAATTTCATGTTGGCCTGCTAAGGTACTAAAAGACAAAATAGGGGCAAAATGGTCATTTGACCATAGCCCACTTATTAAGTCTGAAAATCAGACTTCTTCCTCCCCCAATTTCACGTGAGAAACCAGAAAAATGAGAAAGAAAAAGGGGAAGCCATGGAAGCTTGCTTTCAAGCTTTCTCTCTCCTCCGTTTACTAGGCAGATCACCAAAATTTTCACAGATTTCACAAACCCAAAGGTAACTTCATGTTCTAAGCTTGATTTTGATGTTATATTTTGAAGATTTTGCCTTTAGCTATGAGAAACCATGTGGGCTAAAAATTGGTGGTGGTGAACCACCATGTTGCCACCATTTTTTCCGCCACACGAGGTGTTCCTCTGCCTCTTTAAACCATAAATTGTATCGAATAGCTTTGAATCAAAATTTAGAGGCTAAAACGAGTTTGGCTGAAATCCTAGCTTGCCCATGAGGTGGTGCTGCCACCTTCCTTGGTTGTTCGAGGCCACCGTTAGCTTTGCTATCATCGTGTGAGCAACCTTCTAGTTGATTGTTGCTCCAAATTTTAATCCGAACTAAGTGTAAAAATTTATTTGTAAAAAAATTCTTAAGCTGAAAATTTTTGGATAGCAGATAACTATTATAAATAATGGGAATTTGAGTGTCCCGTAGTTGTAAAATATTTACAGAATATCCTGACGATGTCGTAGGTACTCGTATCATGGAGTTCGCCTGGGATCGCGATAAAGTCACGAAAGTGCCGCTTTAATACTCGAAATAACACTGTGAGTACTTAGGTTAATCTAGGAGGTAGTTGTTGTTTTATGTGCATTGTTGATTGATATGGATATTGAAACACGAAAGATTGCTCGAATTACGAAAATGGTAAGTTTCGAACCTTATGCGGATCAAAGGCGTAAGTGTGGTGTTAATATGGTTACATGAGGTAAGTGTTGTGGAGTTGAATAATAATGAATGTTAGTTATTTGAAATGCTCGGATATACTTAATTGAGATGTTGGGCAAGATACGGATTATGGTTGTACTTGTCGGATTAAAGAAACAATAGTATGAAATTGTGTTTGAGGCATTATGGTTACTAATTTGTGAAATTGGTTGATGAATGATATTGTATAGGATGGTTGAGTATTAAAGGATAGTTAGATATTGTAGATTAAAAGGTTATGCACATAAGTTGTTTGATAAAAAAAATCTAAGTGAAATTGTAATGCTTTGAAAAACATAAGTAGAAATATGTTAGTGTAGAGATTGTTTCCTAGCATAGTGTATATATATATATTATTACTCCATGATATAAGAGAATTAATATATCATGTTGATATTATTGTATGGACAGGGTGATGACCGGGATGCTATTATTATACAGACAGGGTGATGTCCGGGGTGCTATTGTTGTACGGACAAGGTGAAGTCCGGGATGCTATTATTGTATGGACAGGGTGATGTCCGGGGTGCTATTGTTGTACGGACAAGATGATGTCCAGGATGCTATTGTTTTACGGACAGGATGATGTCCGGGATGCTATTGTGGTACGGACAAGATGAGTCCGGTATGGTACGGACAGGATGAAGTCCGGGATGATATGGACAAGATAGTCCGGGATGACAAATATTACGGACTGATATAAGTCCGGGATGTTTTGATGTTATAGTCATGAAAATTTTCTAAATGATAATTATAGAGGTATACACGTAAAATCAATTGTTAAATATTTTTGGCTATCGATTTTGGCTGGCCAATGGCCTATTTATATTCAGCACTCAGCATAGAAGATTTCATAAGGGACAAATAATTTTTATAAGTCCCGGAACAATTTTTAAATATTACTTTTCAGTTAATTAGTCATTTTTGATATGTCATGTTTATGATTTAATAGTTAAGAAATGAAACACAAAACTTCCAAGTACTCTTCCTAGTAACCTTATGCTCACTGAGTCTTTCGGCTCACTATGTTTATTTTCATTCTTTTTCAGATCTTGATAGACCCAGCCAGGTTTCGGATAGCTAGCCGCTCATATAATTGTGGTAAGCGGATTGACCCAGGACGTGGTAAGCAGTGGTGATGGTGAGATACATTTTGCAGTCACTAGGGTATCATGGATCCTACGCATTTTGTGTATGATGTATATGTACTTTATATTTTGTAAACTGGTGTATCTAAGTGATGTATGATGTATAACGGCCATGGAGGCCTAGTATTATGATCTGGTGATGCTTATGCCATTATGATATAATATGACTGTATGTGTGTATATAAGATTTTATAAAGGTTGAGTCTGCTACGGGGCATCTTGGTTACTCCCTATCGGAGGTATCCAAACCAAGATGTCATGTGTTGATGATTATTACATTGCAAATGTTGATGATTGAGCGGCAAACCCCCATGTAGGGCGAGATTATGTCGAAATTTTGTTTGATTTGGTTTCCTGGGTATAGTTAGGCTTCGGAGGCAGGGGCATACCTTGTCTCTGGCCGGTCACATGCCCTGAATTTGGGGTGTGACAACTACGCTACCTCGGGCTCATGCAAAAACATGATAATCAAAGTGCAACGGAAATAAAACAAAGAAGCACGTGAAGTACAACAGGATCTTAGGCTTGTATTTGCATAGGTTTATAACATTCAAAAACAATTAAATCACCCATATGATTTAGAAGTTACCTACTTAAGATATCATAACCTTAAGTTGCAGATCCTAATCTCGAATCCAATATCTACAAAACTTCAAACTCGTTCAAGAACACAAGAAGCACAATTGTCCTTCCTCTAGAGCTAGTCTACACGAACAGCTGATGGATCCTTCTCTAAGGTATGGCGATTCACTTGTGCTAGCAAGTTGATCCTAAGATCACAATCGAAAGATCTATATTCTTGTGTCTTTCTCCTTTAATCAATCTCACTCAACTAGGTGAAGAAGCGGCAAGGAGAACACCAAGGTCGGAGGAATTGCGGCAAGCCTTAGAGAGCTTAGGGAGGCTGCGATTTCACTGTTTTGCTAAGTTAGAGTTCTCTTCTTGAAACCAAACTTTTTATTAAACAAAATCAGAATATCACAAATAGAATAGAGCTAGCTTGGGTGGCTACAACCTCTAAAATAGATTATATAGTGGCGTACACCCTATTCCCTATCTCCCTATGCTTGGCCGGCCACCTGTAACTTGTTGCACAAGATTTTCATTAATCCACTTGGACTTAAACTATTTAATTCTAAGATGGATCAATAGGCCCATTATATTATCTAATAATGATAATGGTCCAACAATCTTAATGCCTTAAGTTGGGCCAGCCATCCTTAGTGGACAATCCTACATTAGAATAGTCGCTTTGGACCCTTTCTAATTTTGTCATGCTTATTTATTGGATAGATTAATTTCTAAACAAAAGTAATTTAATTCTCAATTAAATTTTCTTTCCCTTCTTGAAAAAATTCATGTCATTAATCTATTAATATCATCTCATGATCTTATTCCAATATAGTATAGTCAATCGCAATTCACTTTGCACATCTATATGTCAAAGTCAACTACTACACTAGATAAGACTTCTTGATTCCTCTTATCTTATTAAGACATTGTCCTTGGATTTCTCAATCTCAATTATGTCTTAATCCATCTCAATTGAACTTCTTCAATTGAGTCCTTAATATAGATATTTTATTCCATTAAGTTTTACCTTAATAGAATACCATGTTTAATCCATACATATATGTTCTTATGTGTGTGACCTTCTAGGTTCCCAATTGTTGGCAATGATTATAAGTTAATCATATTAACTTATTATCATAAATCAAGAGCGGGATCTAGCAACCCATCATGACCACTCCAAATATTGTGAAGTCAGCGTGACCTTTTAGAACCTTTCAGCAACCAGCTTGTCAATGTAATACGGTCCTATCACCATATATCCCGGATAGCGCATGAGCATGGTGCAGTGTTTACTCATGATCAATCCATATTAGTTCTTCGCAACTTATGATTAACCTTATGAATTCAGAGAAACAACTTTCTCCTAAATCCATTATGCTTTGGCCAAAGACTTAATCAAGTTAATCATAGTCAAGAACAAATGAGATATGTCTCCAATATCACAGGGAGTGATGAATCCTCTCTGGATCACTCATTCATCTTCGTATGGTTCATGTCATACCCAATAACACCCTACTTTAAGCATCCTCGTGATTGGGACCCGTTCGTGATGAAATCTAAGTATGACACTCTCCATACAAGATGACCTGGTATCACAAGTCTGAGGACTAATTTACAAGACTGGTATTAAGAGAACATTATCATAGACACTAGAGTGATATATTACCAAATGAAGTTCTCTTGGCGGGCCATGTTCAGTGAACTTGTTCAACAGACAAGCACCTATATGTTATCCCAAGTATCCCATACTTCAACCTGTATGAGATCGGTTGCTTACTTCATAAGTAAGAAGGCTTAATGTATACTAGTCTTTGAGCATTGCCAATGCCCCGTCTTGGCAATACGATGACCAAGAATAGTTTGAGGAACAAGGCTTTAATGCATAAGGATCTTATAATTATAACTCTTTATAATTCCTTTGCAAGGCCATTATGTTCCATGGGCTTCATCCGATTAGTACTTAATAAATCCTTATTATTGTACTAACATGAAGGAAAACCTTTTATCACTATAATCATAGCGAAAGATATGCATTATTGACCATGTATCCCAAGCTCAATGATAACTCGTATAATTATATAGTTTTTAGTTATGTTTTATTATTGTTTTGTGTCAAATACGAGTTATTATTGTTTAGTCTAATTGTGTTTATGATCTTTTATATTTTTATGTAATTTGGTGTTTTTCACAAGTTTCTTTGAGTGATTTCAGATTACTAGAATTAAGGGCAAATCCAGTTCAGTTCCAGTTCCGACACCTTTTGCCATATCAGCTATATCTGGAGTTTCACTGAAGCAATAAGGCTGAAATTTTAACCGTGCAAAGCTAAGAGGCATATCTATCTTTTTCATGTTTTACACTTCTTGAAATGGAGTCGTTTTCCCTAGAGAAATCGACCATCAAGTTGGCTGATGTGCAATGACGTCTTTGCTGACCTATTTTCGTATTTTGCCCATATCTTCTTATCCACATCAGCAAATGAGGTGATTCCAACGGCTATGGATCAGTAACTGACAGGGGAACATTTTTCTAGAAGACCATGTGATCAGATCAGGCCTCCAATATTGACAAAATCGACCATCAAGTTGGCTGATCAAAATTGTCATACAATATGACGAAAATTGTTAGAAAAATGCACCCACCTATTATACCTACCTTTGAAATTTGTAAAGCTTGTCTCTTGTCATTTAGCCCTCCAAAATGTGTATAAATAGAGGGCCTTGGATGATTGTAGAGGATGATATTGTACATTGGTAGGATATTAGCCATAATAAATAAATTCTCTAAGTTTTCTTCTTCTTTCCTTTCTCTAGTTTTCTTTTTCTTTATTTTCTTCTTCTTCTTTCTTTCTTTTATTTCCTTCTTAGATTCTATTTAATTTTATGTTTATAATGCCTATGCTAGGCTAAACTTCTATTTGGTTAAGGGTGATTTCAAAGCCCTAAACATGTTTTGTGATTGATTTTCAGATTCTATCTATCATTAATTTTCTATCAAAGTTGCTTATGTTCTTCTACAAGAATTGTTCATGATGTTGTCTTGATTTATTTAGGTGTACAACTAGATAGATCTTGATAATTATCTATTGCTAGTCTAGGAGTCTTGATCCGTGTAATTGTCTTGATTTCCTATTCATAAGTGGCAATTTGTGATTAATGATTATGGTCAAGTTTTCAATAATTGCAAAGTGGAACATAACCTAAGTTGAACAATCCGAGCTTATGTGTTTGTTGCTTAGATCAACCTATCTTTCTCATCATAAAGCTGCCATTAAATTGAATTTAGAGAGCTTATTCTAGGTTGTTTAATGGTTAGAGATTAAATAGAGAGCTTGTTCTATTTAACGACAAACTAAGGAAAGATTGGGATAACAGAGCTTGTTGTTATCTACGGTTGTTAACTTTGATAGTTGGTTGATATTGATAGATCTGAAATTGATTCTTAATGATGTCTAGTAGTGGAGAATGAAACCTTAACCATATTTTTCATATTTGATTCTTCTTACTTACTTGTTTTCTTACTTTTCTAGTTTGCTTATTTTTAAAAGTATATTTATTTTTATTGGCTGGTTATACCGCCTAATTTGTATATTAACTTTGTTTTATTTTTATTGGCTGGTTATACCGCCTAATTTAGTATATATATTTTTATTGGCTGGTTATACCGCCTTGCATCTTATTCTTATTATTTACTTTAGTTTAAATCTGGCTTCAAAAAAACCCTTTTCTTTTATTGTTTTCTTTGAACGTAAGTTATAAACTAATAACTCATAGATTAAAACTCAATCCCTGAGGACTCGACCCTTGCTAACTACTATACTTACAATTGATCTTTTTAGTGCAAGGTTAAATAAGATACACTCTTTTGGGTGCATCAAATTTTTGGCGCCGTTGTCGGGGATTGCTTTCTTTAGTTTATTTGTTACTTGGTTTATTCTTATTTTCAGTTCTAATTAGTTTTATTTTCTTGTACATACAAGTTTTTCTTTTCAAATTTAAAAAAAAAAAAAACAATGGAATTGAGCAAACTAACACTTGAAGAGTTGGTGGCATACATGAACATGGAGAATCAACAAGCCAATCTCACCTCCCCAGTTCAACAATTGGCCATGGGAGGATGTCAAGGCCATCAAGTGTTCCAAGACCAACAGTATGATCATTACTCAAACACTTACCATGAGGGATGGTGGGATCATACTAATTATGGCTACTCGAAAAATTACCAAGAAGTAGATCCTTATGCCAATTACACTCATTCATCTAGCTTCAATCAATCATGGTCTCAAGAACCAGATCTTTTTCAACCACCACATATGACTCAAAACTCAGGTACTTCTTTAGAAGATCTTGTCTATTTTCTTGTTACTGATTCTTTGCAATTTCAACAGGAAACAAGGGCAAGCATCCAGAGTTTGGAAAAGCAAATGAGCCAATTGGCTAGTAGTATGGTGGGATGGGTAGCACAAAGATCTGAAGAACTCCCAGCCCAAACGATGGTTAACCCAAAGGAGAATGCTACTATTGTGACCTTGAAGAATGAGGAACAAGATGAGGATGAAACAAAATTAGAGATGGATTCTATTCTTGAGGATAATGAAGCCAAAGATCCAAATAAGAGTATTTCGGCACCTGAGGTAACGTTTAAGGTTTCACTTTTTACTAATGTTTCTTCTCCACCTTTTCCTAGTAGATTTGCAAAGTTCAAGGAGGAAGAACATGAACAACACATGCCGGAAACCTTAAACAACTTGTTTGTGGAGGTCATTCAACAAGTATCAAAATATGCTCCATTCCTCGATGACATATGCACCACAAAGGATGATGGAATAATACTTGTAATGGAGAATGCATCCACTGTTGTGCAAAGAAAGCTTCCTCTCAAACGCATAAATTTGGGAAATTTCATGCATGAGCCTGACAAGCCTAAAATGCCAAGAAGGGGTGTTGGTTAGGTTCAAAACACTAAATCAAGTGCTAATTGGGGGAGGCAGCCTAATTAGTGAAAGCATTGCCAAACTGCCATCCTCAGATTTGCTCTCTTTTTCTTTGTCTTTTTATTATGTTTCTTTGCTAATTGTGTTTAGTGTTTCTAAGTTCATTTAGGCTGCATAAGTTTATTTTGTTTATTAGTTCTTTTCACTTACACATGATTCTTTCATTTGGGATTAATAGCATTACATTAATGACAATGTAAGAATTATGTGTGGGGGGAAGAATTTAGGATTTTATTTAGAGTGTTTTGTTTTTGAGTCTTTTTATGTTGTTTTTCTTTCTGATCCTTGTTTTGAAAATAACTAGATGTAAATATAATTTTTTAACCCCGGTTAAACGGCGGATAACGGTACTCCGTGATTATTTAAGTCGGTTCCATCAGCTACCCACAAAACTGATATTGTATATAAATTTCTCTTTCAATTTCTCTTTCAATTTTTTCAGGATGGATGATATTCTCACAAGATTGCAGAAACGATTTCCTCCTTTTCCTCGAAATATTTTACTGAAGCTTTACCAAGTTCGATTTGAAAGATTAAGAATGCTTATGCACAAAGGGATTCCTGACGACATACGTTGGATAATTGAAGCCAAGGTACGTGAAGATGAATATCTTCCTATTTTGCATTTACCAGGTACAGGTAGAAGCACTTTTGCAAAGAAGCGACGAGCAAAGCGCATGAGTTCAAATTGCCACAAATGTGCACGATGGACGTGTAACGGTAAATGTCGTTCTATTGGGATTCCGTCCTCTAGTCGAGATGATAAAATTGAATTCATTAAGGATGGACTGAGTAAGGAGAATTTGGGTAATATCCAACTTTCTCTTGAGACGCATCCTAGTGGAGACGTACAAAGAGAAATTCTTGATTTATGGCCGCAATTCCAAAGGGAATGGCAACATCTTGGGAATCTGATGTTAAAAGACCCTGTTTGCCAGCTTGTAAGAAAACTGGATGGGAAGCATATCCTCGACTCATAGAAGGCGTTTAAGCCGTTTCTGGACGTAAAACCAGAAGAAGATGTGAGCCACAATCACAACTACAATAAATGACTTCTCAGCTTTTGGTTTGATTTGCAATAACTTTATTTTGGTTTAATTTACGTGTTGTTTGATTTGTGTAATTATTCTCATTTTGTTTTTTTTTTTTGCATTTGTCTTTTACGGTTGATTTTTCTTCTCTTTTTGATTTTCTTCCTGCAATCACGCAAAAATCTTTTGTTAGGTTAACATTTTCTTCTGACAGGTCAGATACACTTTCGGCGACATTATTACTCTTGTCTTATTCACTACTCAGTCCTCTATATATTACACCATGTACTCATTCTCTTTCAGGCACTCAAAAAAAAATGGAAAGTACTTCGTCCCAGCGCATTAAAAAAATTTGTGTCTTTGGAGGTGCTTATCCAGGGAAAAATAACATATTCGCTGATGAAGCCATAAGAGTTGGAGTAATACTTGCCCAACAAAAGATCCACTTGATTTATGGAGGCGGTAGTACGGGTTTAATGGGAGCAGTCGCTACAGCAGCACACGCGGGAGGAAGTCCAGTTCTAGGAATCGTGCCAAAACTATTCACAAGTTTTTGTGGACCTACCGTGGGTAAGGAAATACAAGTCTGGAGTGTCCCTGAACGGATAACAATCATGTACCATTCTGCCGATGCATTCATTGCTTTACCAGGAGGTCTCGGTACATTGGAAGAAATAGCTTGCGTGGCTTCTTGGTCATCTTTGGTCACAAATAAGAAACCCATTGGTTTGCTTAATATTAATGGTTATTTTAGTAATTTGCTTTCATATTTAGATAATGCTGTGGATAATGGATTCATGTTTTCAGAGGCAAGGAGAACCATAATTTCTGCTACAACCATTGAAGATTTACTCAAAAAGCTCCAAGCTTATGAGTGTTTATCTGCTACTGTTGTTTCGCAAACGCTCGGAAAAAGAAAAAGAGATATGGACGAGCAAGGAGTGGATTGCACTTTGTCTTTGTGACATTATCTAACATTTTGCTTGTTGTGTCTCAGTTATAATAAGTGGTTAGCAACCTCTGCAGGTAATATCTCCTAAATTCTACCTTTAAAATTTGACATTGGGGACAATGTCATATTTTAGTAGGGGGGTAAGGGACATATTTTGCTAATTTAAAAAATTAAAAAAAAAAAAGTTTGTTGTGTTTTAAGCAATTTAGAAGTATTCATTCTGAACAAGGTCTGAGTAAGGGAGACTTGAGACATACCTTGTCAGTTTGATTTTAATCTTTTTATGTTTACTTGTTAATTTTTGTTTAGTATTTTAGGATTATTTAGGTTGCATGAGTTTGTTTTGTTTTGAGTCTTAGTTGTTCCTATTCTTATGTTATTAGTTCTTTTCTCCTACACATGATTCTTTCTTTTGGGTTAATAGACTTACATTGAGGACAATGTAAGAATTAAGTGTGGGGGGAATGATTTAGGATTTCTTTTATTTTTGTCTACTATTTTTTTTATGAGTCTTTATTATTATTATTATTATTATTTTTAGTGTGTTTTAGTTCCTTTTTAATACAATGATGAGATATGAATTGCATAAGTCTAAAACAGATTTATTAGTGAGAAGATTTTCATGAGAATTGAGCTTGATGTCAACCTTTTTATGAGCCAATGTTAATATGATATGTTGATTGAGAAAGAAGCATGTTTAGACTTAATCTGACTTGTATAATCATCCTTGTGAGTTTTTGAGCCTATAATGATTGATGCATTATACAAATCAATCTAATTTCTTTCTTGAGTGCTCTTATGATTACATGATTCTCTAGAACTTGCTTTAAACCGTTTGAGACTATATTGATACATGTGACAACATGAATATGATAGAGGCATTAGGATTATAACCAGAGCCAAACAGCCATCCATTATTAATGTTCTAAGAGAACATCCCCACTAGTGAGCCAATTTGAGCCTACATTAAATATGCTGTTTTATTGGTAACCACAACTTACACCTAGCCTAAATATACTTATATCCTTACCCTTGTTCTAAAGATGGATTATATATTTTGAGACATATTGCAAAAAACAAGGGATATTTTTAGTTGAAAATTTGGGTTAGAAACAAGAAATAAGTGTGGGGGGAAAAGAAAAGAAAAGAAAAGTCAAGAGAAAAAGAAATGGAATACTGGCAAATACATTCCTAAGTAAAAAATATGAATCATCTCTTGAATTTGTGGAAAAAGAAAAAGATGTTACAAAGTTGTTTAGAATGAAGAAAAGGCCCAACATGAATATTCGGCCTAGGTGACTATGTACTTGTAAAGAGTTTTGAGAAGTTTCTTTGTATGATCTTATTATGTCTCTAAACTTTATGAACTCTTTGGAGCCTTTGTGATATCTTTATCCTTTTGTTATTCAACCACATTACAAACCCCTTGGCCCCATTACAACCTTGATTAAAGACCTCTTGATTCATGAAGTTGTATGATCTAAATAGTGGAGAATAGGTGGACAAGCAAGAATATGGTAGAACTGTTTTCATGAGATTGATTGAGTGTAAACACTTCACCACTACTTTAAAGAGTGAAAATCATGAGGGTATATCATGTGAGAAGTTGAGATTAAATTTAAACATGCACTATTTTGATTGAAATATGTTATGTTAATATTGGCTTAACTCAAACAATTTACATTCAAGCATGATTTTTTGTGAAATTCTTTAAGCTATTGATTAGTTTATAAGACTTGTTCAAAGATTGTCTCTAATGTGTATTGAAAGGATTAGGAGTAAATATTTTTAGTATATGTAGTTTATTTATATTTTAGTTTTTCAATGTTTGTGGGTATCGTTCTAGTAAACCCTCACGAGACTAAACTCGTCCACTAGGGACACCTAGGGGTTTAAAGGCTTGTGTCACATGCTAAGTGCCACCGTGATTTCCTACGAAAATGGATTAGATTAGATTTTCTTATTTTATTTTTATTGAGTCGATGCTAGGGACTAGCAACAATCTAAGTGTGGGGGTGTGATAACTCGTATAATTATATAGTTTTTAGTTATGTTTTATTATTGTTTTGTGTCAAATACGAGTTATTATTGTTTAGTCTAATTGTGTTTATGATCTTTTATATTTTTATGTAATTTGGTGTTTTTCACAAGTTTCTTTGAGTGATTTCAGATTACTAGAATTAAGGGCAAATCCAGTTCAGTTCCAGTTCCGACACCTTTTGCCATATCAGATATATCTGGAGTTTCACTGAAGCAATAAGGCTGAAATTTTAACCGTGCAAAGCTAAGAGGCATATCTATCTTTTTCATGTTTTACACTTCTTGAAACGGAGTCGTTTTCCCTAGCGAAATCGACCATCAAGTTGGCTGATGTGCAATGACGTCTGTGCTGACCTGTTTTTGTATTTTGCCCATATCTTCTTATCCACATCAGCAAATGAGGTGATTCCAACGGCTATGGATCAGTAACTGACAGGGGAACATTTTTCTAGAAGACCATGTGATCAGATCAGGCCTCCAATATTGACAAAATCGACCATCAAGTTGGCTGATCAAAATTGTCATACAATATGACGAAAATTGTTAGAAAAATGCACCCACCTATTATACCTACCTTTGAAATTTGTAAAGCTTGTCTCTTGTCATTTAGCCCTCCAAAATGTGTATAAATAGAGGGCCTTGGATGATTGTAGAGGATGATATTGTACATTGGTAGGATATTAGCCATAATAAATAAATTCTAAGTTTTCTTCTTCTTTCCTTTCTCTAGTTTTCTTTTTCTTTATTTTCTTCTTCTTCTTTCTTTCTTTTATTTCCTTATTAGATTCTATTTAATTTTATGTTTATAATGCCTATGCTAGGCTAAACTTCTATTTGGTTAAGGGTGATTTCAAAGCCCTAAACATGTTTTGTGATTGATTTTCAGATTCTATCTATCATTAATTTTCTATCAAAGTTGCTTATGTTCTTCTACAAGAATTGTTCATGATGTTGTCTTGATTTATTTAGGTGTACAACTAGATAGATCTTGATAATTATCTATTGCTAGTCTAGGAGTCTTGATCCGTGTAATTGTCTTGATTTCCTATTCATAAGTGGCAATTTGTGATTAATGATTATGGTCAAGTTTTCAATAATTGCAAAGTGGAACATAACCTAAGTTGAACAATCCGAGCTTATGTGTTTGTTGCTTAGATCAACCTATCTTTCTCATCATAAAGCTGCCATTAAATTGAATTTAGAGAGCTTATTCTAGGTTGTTTAATGGTTAGAGATTAAATAGAGAGCTTGTTCTATTTAACGACAAACTAAGGAAAGATTGGGATAACAGAGCTTGTTGTTATCTACGGTTGTTAACTTTGATAGTTGGTTGATATTGATAGATCTGAAATTGATTCTTAATGATGTCTAGTAGTGGAGAATGAAACCTTAACCATATTTTTCATATTTGATTCTTCTTACTTACTTGTTTTCTTACTTTTCTAGTTTGCTTATTTTTAAAAGTATATTTATTTTTATTGGCTGGTTATACCGCCTAATTTGTATATTAACTTTGTTTTATTTTTATTGGCTGGTTATACCGCCTAATTTAGTATATATATTTTTATTGGCTGGTTATACCGCCTTGCATCTTATTCTTATTATTTACTTTAGTTTAAATCTGGCTTCAAAAAAACCCTTTTCTTTTATTGTTTTCTTTGAACGTAAGTTATAAACTAATAACTCATAGATTAAAACCCAATCCCTGAGGACTCGACCCTTGCTAACTACTATACTTACAATTGATCTTTTTAGTGCAAGGTTAAATAAGATACACTCTTTTGGGTGCATCACTCAATCTGATTGGCTCTAGGGCATACACCAACAAAACTATGTGTGTCTAGTTGTTTTATGAGATAGTTATTTGTACGAGAGGCACATGGAGGTGGTTTAATGGGACACTTTGGTGTCAAGAAAACCTTAGAAATATTGCATGAACATTTCTTTTGGCCTAAAATGAAAAAGGATGTTATTCGCATATGTGATAGATGCATTACATGTAGAAATGCCAAACCTTAGGTTTTACCTCATGGGTTTTATACACCCTTACCAGTTCCTAGTGAACCATGGGTAGACATATCTATGGACTTTGTATTGGGTTTACCTAGGACAAAAAAGGGTAGAGATTCAATTTATGTGGTAGTGGATAGGTTTAGCAAGATGGCACATTTTATTCCATGCCATAAAACTAATGATGCAACTAACACTGCTGAATTGTTCTTTAGAGAGATATTGCGCTTACATGGTGTTCCTAGAAGCATTGTGTCTGATAGAGATGTTAAGTTTCTTAGTTACTTTTGGAAGGTTTTGTGGGGGAAATTGGGTACTAAACTTTTGTTTTCTACTACTTGTCATCCACAAACTGATGGGCAAACTGAAGTAGTTAATAGGACTTTAACACAACTTTTGCGAACTGTTATACAAAAGAACTTGAAAATTTGGGAAGACTGTTTGCCATTCATAGAGTTTGCATATAATTGGATTGTGCATTCTACTACTTCTTATTCTCCATTTAAGATTGTTTATGGTTTTAATCCATTAACTCTTTTAGATTTAATGCCTTTACCTGTTGATGCAAGGAATAGTTTGAATGGGAGTAAGAAAGCTGAATTGGTGAAGTTTCTTCATGAGAAAGTAAAGCTCCAAATTGAGAAAAAGAATGCAAAAGTTGCTTCACAAGCAAACAAATGGAGGAGGCGAGTTACTTTCGAACCAGGTGATTGGGTCTGGGTTCATATGCACAAGTAAAGATTTCCAGCCCATTAAAAGAACCAAGTTGCATCCTCGAGGAGATGGGCCTTTCCAAATCCTTGAGAAAATTAATGACAATGCTTACAAAGTGGACTTACCAGGTGAGTATAACGTTTCTGCTTCATTTAACGTTTTTGATCTTTCCCTTTATGATGTAGCTGATGATTCAAGGTCAAATCCTTTTGAGGAAATGAGGAATGATGAGAACCAAGCTGGTATTAGACTTCAAGATCCATTGTATGTTCCAATTGGGCCTATTACAAGGTTAAGATCCAAGAAGCTCAAGGAAGCTATGCAAGGATTGGTGCAAAGGACTTGGGAAGAATCTACAAGTCTTTTAAGCAATGTCAAGCCATTCAAGTTGGGCTACTTGAATAAGGAAAACCAAGAATTGGTCCATGTAATCCAAGCTTCACATGATGGGCCATAGAGGAATTCAAGGGGGCGGCAATATTATTGAATTAGTGAGCTTGTTTTTAGTTTATTATTTAATATGAAGTGGGGACCAATTCATTAATGATGTGGCACCTAAATTAGAAGCTTTAGTTGGGTCTTATAATTACTTAGGCTTTTGGGCCTGATTTATGTATTATGTCCATTAGGCTTGTGGGGTCTATCTTCATTAAACTAGGTGGACATCTTTTAATTTATTAGGATTGGGTTTGAGCTTGTTCAGCCCAAATTAAGTATTCTTTCTTATTTTTTTAGGTCTAGCCGATTATAAGGATTCCAAGGGAAGAGGTTGTCTTGGCCGAATTCATCATGTAACTAGCAATTAGGGTTAGGTTAATAGGGAGGCTATAAATTCATATTCTAGCCGCATATTCATTTTACAATTCTGAATTTAGTGAGTTTGAATTTATTCAAATTGAGTGTTTCACTTTTTTTAGTTCTTGACAGAACTAGCGAACTTATCAAAGAATTCCTTTCTTTGTGGCGTTCTTCCTATCAAACTTAGGTTCTAGAAACAAGTGTTCTTGGGGTTTAGTTAGCTTAGCTAATCTAGGTTATTTTATCCAAGATTTCAACGGGTTTAAGTTCAATTGTCTGAATCTTGGCTTTCTTGGGGTTAGGGTATTTCAATTTGTTAGTGGATTCAAAGGATTTAACCCAACGGGTTCACATTAATGGAGGTGGTGAAAAAGGAGATACTGAAGCTCCTAGATGTTGGAGTGATCTATCCAATCTCAGATAGCAAATGGTTGAGTCCGGTCCAAGTAGTTCCTAAAAAATCCGATGTAATTGTTCTAAAAAATAATGACAATGAACTTGTTCCTACTAGAATTCAAACAGGGTGGCGAGTTTGTATTGACTATCGCAAACTTAATTCAACAACTCACAAAGATCACTTTCCTTTACCGTTTATTGATCAAATGCTTGAAAGGTTAGCTGGTTCATTCTTATTATTGTTTTCTTGATGGATTTTCATGTTACAATCAGATTGCAATTGCTCCGGATGACTAAGAGAAAACCACCTTCACATGTGCATTTGGTACCTTTGCATAGGCGTATGCCATTTGGTCTTTGTAATGCACCAGCTACATTCCAAAGGTGTATGGTTAGCATCTTTTCAAATTATGTAGAAAACATCATAGAGGTTTTTATGGATGATTTTAGTGTCTACGGTGATTCTTTTGATAGATGCCTAAAGAAACTTATCCTTGTACTTAAAAGATGCATGGAAACTAACCTTGTATTGAATTGGGAAAAATGTCACTTTATGGTAGAACAAGGAATTGTTTTGGGCCATGTTATTTCTTTTAAGGGAATAGAAGTAGATAAATCTAAAATAGATATTATGATTCTTTACCACCTCCAACAAAGGTAAGAGAGGTTCGCTATTTTCTTGGACATGCAAGTTTCTATAGAAGATTTATCAAAAACTTCTCAAAGATAACACTACATCTTTGCAAGCTGTTACAAAAAGATGTGGATTTCCACTTTGATGATAAATGCAAAGAGGAGTTTGAAACTTTGAAGGGACTTTTGACATCAGCTCCTATCATGCAACCACCAGATTGGAATGTACCTTTTGAAATCATATGTGATGCTAGTGACTATACCATTGAAGCTGTTTTGGGTCAACGGGTTGGCAAAGCCTCACATGCCATATATTATGCCTTTCGAACTCTTAATGATGCTCAATTAAACTATTCCACTACTGAAAAAGAACTTTTGGCTTTTGTATTTGCTTTAGAGAAATTTTGTTCTTATTTAATTTGTACTAAAGTAATTGTATTTTCTGACCATGCAGCTTTAGGTACTTGCTCACTAAGAAGGAGGCCAAACCAAGGTTGATTAAATGGATACTTCTCTTAAAAGAGTTTGATTTGGAAATAAGAGATAAGAGAGGTAGTGACAACCTGGTTGCGAACCATCTTAGCCGTTTAGTTCATGAAGAGGATGCACTACCGTTGCATGAGAGCAACTTTTTTCCATGAGCACAATAACCCCTTGGTATGCTGATATTGTTAATTACTTAGTCACCAAGTAGTTGCCACAAGAGTTGACAATAGCCCAAAGAAATAAGATCAAGAGTGATGCCAAATACTACATTTGGGATGATCCTTACCTTTGGAAGCATTGCTCTGATCAGATTATAAGAAGCGTACTTGAATCTGAATTTCATTCTATTCTGACCTTTTGTCACTCTTATGCGTGTGAGGGGCACTTTGGACCCAAAAGAACAGCCATGAAAGTGCTTGATAGTGGATTTTATTGGCCTACCTTATTGAAAGATGCATACCTCTTTTGCAAGTCATGTGATAGGTGCCAAAGAACAGGTAACTTAAGTGCTAGAAATCAAATGCCTCAAACTCCCATACTAATTGTTGAAAATTTTGACATATGGAGCATGGATTTTATGGGACCTTTTCCTTCTTCTTATGGCAATCTTTATATATTACTTGCTGTTGATTATGTTTCAAAATGGGTGCAAGCAACTCGGACTAATGATTCTAAAGTTGTTTCAGATTTTGTGAAGACTAACATTTTTGCAAGGTTTGGAACACCAAAGGCCATAATCAGCAATCGAGGTACTCACTTTTGTAATGGGTCCATGGAAGCACTTTTAAGAAGATATAACATCACACATAAGGTTTCCACGTCCTATCATCCTCAAACTAGTGGGCAAGATGAAGTGTCAAATCGAGAGGTAAAATCCATCCTTGAAAAGACTGTCAATCCAAATCAGAAAGATTGGAGTTTACGTCTAGATTATGCGCTTTGGGCTTATAGAACAGCATACAAGACACCCATTGGTATGTCTCCTTATCGTCTTGTTTATGGTAAGCCTTGTCATCTTCCAGTTGAATTAGAACATAAAGCATATTGGGCTATCAAACAATGCAACATGGAAATGGATGAGGCAGGTAAGCAACGAAAACTTGACCTACAAGAATTAGAGGAGATAAGGAATGATACTTATGAGAATTCTAGAATTTACAAGGAAAAAACTAAGGCTTTTCATGATAAGATGATTTTAAGAAAGAATTTTGTTGTTGGACAAAAAGTTCTTCTTTTCTATTCTCGCCTTAAGTTATTTCCTGGTAAGCTGCATTCTAGATGGATGGGACCTTTTGTTATTACTAATGTTTTTACTCATGGTGCAGTTGAAATTAAGAATCTAAAAACAGATAATGCTTTAAAGGTGAATGGACATAGGCTGAAGTCTTATTATGAGAACTTTCCAATACAAGATGTAGAGGAGTTACCACTTTATGAGCCGAATTATGTTGAAGAATGATGGCATCCAAGTCAGGCTGAGGACAATAAACCAAGTGCTTCTTGGGAGGCAACCCAAAAGGATGGAGAGCACATATTATAATCAGATTTGCTATTCCTTACTCTCCATCATTCTATCTTTTATTATTATTTTTTTAGTTTGTTTTGATTTAGTTATTCTTTTTCTTTTACACATGATTCTTATATTTGGGGATAATATAATTACATTGAGGACAATGTAAGAATTAAGTGTGGGGGAGAGAATTTAGGATTTCTTTTAATTTTGTTTTGTTTTTAGTGTGTTTTAGTTACTTTCAATATTATGATGAGATATGAATTGCATTGGGTCTAAAACTAATCAATAGTGATAAGATGTTCATGAGAATTAAGCTTGATATCACTATTTTTCATGAGCCAATGTTAATATGATATGTTGATTGAGAAAGAAGCATGTTTAAACTTAAAATTGACTTGTATAATCATCCTTGTGAGTTTTGAGCCTATATGATTGACGCATTATACATATCAATCTAATTTCTTTCTTGTGTGCTCTCATGATTACATGATTCTCTAGAACTTGCTTTAAATCTTTTGAGGCTATATTAATGCATGTAATAACATGAATATGATAGAGGCATTAAGATTATAACCAGGGCCAAACAACCATTCCTTATTGATGTTCCAAGAGAACATCCCCCTTAGTGAACCAATATTGAGCCTATACTGAATAAGCTATTTATTTGGTAACCAAATATTGTCCCTAACCTAAATATAATTATTTATATCCTTACCCTTGTTCTAAAGATGAATTAGCATGTTTTGAGACATTTTGCAAAGACAAGGAAGATCTATTGTTAATTTTGGTTAGAAACAAGAAATAAGTGTGGGGGAGGAGAAAGGCAAAAGTCAAGAGAAAAAGAGAGGGAATATTGCCAAATACATTCTCATATAAAAAAAAATATGAATCATCTCTTGAACTTGTGGAAAAGAAAAAGATGTTACAAAGTTGTTTAGAATGAAGAAAGGCCCAACATGAATATTCGGCCTATGTATTATATGCATTGTAAAGAGTTTTGAGAAGTTTTCTTTGTATGAATCTTATTATGTCTCTAAACTCTATGAAATCTTTGGAACCTTTGTAATATCCTTTTCTTTTTTATTCTTTAACCACATTACAACCCATTGGCCCCATTACAACCTTGAATAAAGACCTCTTGATTCATGAAGTTGCATGATCTAAGTGGTGGAGAATAGGTGGACAAGCAAGCATATGGTAGAACTATTTTCATGAGATTGATTGAGTGTAAACACTTTACCACTACTTTAAAGAGTGAAAATTATGAGAGTATCCCATGTGAGAAGTTGAGGTTAAGTTTGAACATGCACTATGTGCTTTAATTCTTAAATTCCTTGACATTTTGTTATGGTTTTGTGAATTATAGGTATTTTGGAAGAGATGAAGCCAAAACATGTCAAATATGATGTTAAAGAGCTTATAAAGTCACAATCATAAGATGGAAAATGACTTGGGAGTCAAAAAGATCAAATTCTTAGTGCAAAGGGATCAGGCAGATTTGACCTCCGAATCTTGTTGCTAAGAAATCATTATGTTAAATTATATATTTGAAGAAACTTCATTCTTGACTTTTGAAGCTGACTTAAATACCTTTCCAACAGTAGTTTACATGCCCAAATCGGACAAGAAATGATCATTCAAATTAGCCAACAAAGTGAGATAAAATGCAGCATCCAAGAAACCGAAGACAGAGAGTTTGGTGAGCAGCGGCCCAACAAGTCAGCAAGGTTGGCGCCGCGGCGCCGACCCTACTGCCTCCAAAATCGAGAAAACCGGAAAAGTTCCAAAAGTTGCACTTTTTTGCCTCCTAGCTTCCTTGATCAGCAAGAAAAAGTTTCCAAGGCTTTAAAGCTCTATGAATACCAAACCATCTTTTGAGCCACCAACTAGGACATGCTTTTGATTATTTATCAATCTTCTTCTTCTTCTTTAATATCTTAGTTTTATTTTAGTTTTCTTATTAGTTTTCTCTAATATTCATGTTTATGTTAACTATGCCTATGCTAAGCTAAACTTCTCTTTGGTTAAGGGTGATTTCAAAGCCCTAGACATGTTATGTAATTAATTTTCAGATTCTATCATATATTAGTTTTCTATAAAGTTGGTTATGTTCTTCTACAAGAATTGTTCATGATCGTTGTCTTGATTTGTTTAGGTCACGAACTAGATATATCTTGATAATTGTCTAATGCTAGTTTAAGAAACTTGATACGTAGCTTGTCTTGATTTTTATTCAATAGTAGCAAATTGTAATTCATGATTATGTTGGATTTTCAGGAATTATGAAGTGGAACATAGCATAAGTTGAATAAATCCATGTTTGTGTGTTTATTGCTTAGATCAATCTATCTTTCTCATCTTAAGGTTGCTATCACTTTGAATCTATAGATGTTTATCTTAGGTTATTTGATAGTTAGAGATTAAGTACTGGCGTTCGTCCTGCTTAACGACGAACTAAGGAAAGATTGGGGTAACACGGAGGTTGTTATCTACGGTTGTTAACTTTGATAGCTAATGGATGTTGATAGATCTGAATTTGATTCTTAATGATGTCTAGTGGTGGAGACTGAAACCTTAACCATACCTTTCTCATATTTGATTACTTCTTATTTACTTGCTTTCTTACTTTTATTGTTTGCTTTAGTTTAAACTGATTTCAAGAACCCCCTTTTTATTTTGTTTTCCTTGAATTTAAGTTTTAAACTAGTAATTTATAAACTAGACACCAATCCCTATGGATTCGACCCTTACTTCTACTATACTTTACAATTGATCATTTTAGTGCAAGGTTTTAATTAAGATATACTCTTTGGAGTGCATCACCAAAGGAAAAAAGAAACAAGAAAATAATAGGGTTGTGTGGGGTCAAAGTGCTTAAAGAGTCTCTACTATAGAAATTAGTAATTTAATCATTGTACGTTTGAAATTGGTGCAAAGAAGTAAAATTGGTAACAGTGTTAATGTGAAACCGTCTAAATACTGACATGGACATGTAAAACTGATAGAAAAGTTGATTTGAAAAAAAATGACGACGTGTCAAATTTTTTTACTCAAGTAGAATTTAGAAAAATATAATTTTTTTTTTACCCAAATCCCTTTCTTACCTGTAAAAATATGTCATCATTTTTTTTTTCGAAGTTATCTATTCTCTCAGTTGCTAAATTCCACTTGAGCAAAAAAATTTAACACATTATTTTTTTTCAAGTCATTTATTTGTCAGTTTCACATGTACACGTCAGTATTTAGACGATTTTTCATTAACCAATTTTATTTTTTTATACCAATTTCAAACATAGGACTATAGTATAAGGAGTATCTAAATAGTTTAACCGAGTGTGACTTAGACATATGGGCTTTTAATTTTAACAAATGAATTTTAAATTTATTTGAAAGATTTGTCCAACTGGATAAAGCAAGAAAATTGCTTTTAACAAATGGGCTTAGACATATGATTACATAAATACGCTTTTAACAAATGGGCTTGTGCATATTGGCATCATCCTTTATGGACTATAAAATCTTTATGGATTATAGAAATTTAAATTATTAAATCTGTTAATCGATAAAAAATTTTAAAAATCATAATCGATCGAATTAATCGAATTGATCGAGAGCACATTCGACATTAATCGATTAATAGAACTAAATTAATCAAATTATACCATTAATTTGATTAATTCGATTTTAACTGAAAATTGTTCACCACTATTTATATACGAAAGCGGGCAATTAAGCAAGTTAAGTCAAATTTAAATTATCATTTTTAATTCAAATTATAAAAAACATTAAATGAAAAATATAAATAAATAACCAATAAACTAAGTTGAGTCAATTTGAATTGAATCAATTCGAAACAAAAAAAATTATTATTTTAAATTTGAATTATAAAAAATATTAGATAGAAAATCTATACCATCTATTAAAAGGAATCCCCAGTTACTTCAAATTGGCTTGCCACGTCGACAAGTTTAAGTTTTTACTTTTTTAAAAGGAAAAAAAAAAAGAAAAAGAGAAAGTGAAAAAATTTTGTACGTTCGTATCGTATTCGTATTATTTTTTATGTTCTTATTTTTTTGTGTGTGTTCAAAGTATTATATTATTATATAAATTTTTATATATTAATAATTTATTTTATATAAATTTTTACACGTTCGTATATTTATGTTGTATTCATGTTATTTTTGTGTCGGGTCGTATTTTAATTTTTTTATGTGTTCGTGTTGTATTTCAATTTATTCAAATATTTTGCATAATTTGTTATGGTGATCCAATTAAGAAAAAATTTTGTATGTCTGTGTCGTGTCTCAATTCATCCCATATTTTATATAATTTGTTATAATGATTCAATTTTGTGTGTTCGTGTTATTTTATTGTGTGTTTAAAATATTATAAACTTATATAAATTTTTACTCATTAATAATTCGTTTAATTCGATTTTGACACGTTCGTGTATTTGTGTCGTGTTCATGTTATTTTTCATGTCATGTTTTAATTACTTTTTCCATGTTGTGTTTGAGTAGTATAATCATGTTGTGTCCGAAATTGCCGAGTCTAATTGACATTATTCAAATAACTCACAAATTTGTGTCGCGCGTCATCATGTTCGTGTTATTTTTTCTGTTATAATTGTATTCAAGGTATTATATATTTATATAAAATTTGACACCTTAATAATTTGTTTTATGTAAATTTGGACACGTTCGTGTATTTGTATCGTATTCATGTTATTTTTTGTGTTATGTCGTGTTTTAATTATTTTTTTTCATGTTATATTCGTATTGTATAATTATGTTGTATCTGAAATTACCGGATGTAATTGATCATATTGAAATAACTCTCAATTTTATACCATATGTTATATAAGAATAAGAATAAGAATTATTATTTTTCTAAATTATTATCTTTACTACTCTTACTTTTTCATCTTTCAAATTTATTACAAAATATTAATTTAAAATATTAATATCACAAAATATTAATTTATTACAAATTATTATCAAAATATCTTTTTATTAACGTTCATATATTCGTATCATGTTCATTTTATTTTTCGTGTTGTATCGTATTTTAATTATTTTATCATGTTATATTTGTATCGTATAATTATGTTTTATCCAAAATTACCAAATCTAATTGATCATATCAAATAATTCTCAATTTTATAGCAGGTGTCATATAATAATAGAAGTTATTATTTTTTTAAATTATCTTCACTTCTCTTGCTTTTTTATCTTTCAAATTTATTACAAAATATCAATTCAAATTCGATAACATATCCGCAGCGAAGCGCGGGCATTTTTCTAATATAAATAAATAAACTAACAAATTAATGCCAATCTTATATACGAGGTGTGACAATTAAGCAAGTTAAGTAAAGTTTGGATTGAAAGAAAAAAGTTTCGAATCAGTTTTCTTAACTCTACTCATATTTAATATCTAATTGAATCGGAGTATACCTAAAAACTAAAAGTAAATAAGTATAATTTGAGATATTCGAGGATATATAAGATAAGATATGATAATTTTATATACAATATAAAAAAAATAATTAAAAATAATATAAAATATGATATGATATCATATCATATAAAATAACACATAAATAAGACGAATATATTAATATGTTAAAATTTATTTAATATAAATTATTAATATATCAATTTATATAAATAAAAATTTTTTAAATATAATTATAATTAAAAAATAATATAAACATCACATAGGTAAATTTTCAAAAACATTGGAAACCATAGTACAATATTACCACCAAAAACTCGTAACAAGAAAAAAAAAAAAATATATATAAATATATGAAAAAACAGAATAGTCGAACAAAACCCCAAATAAAAAATCGCGAAAACCTCAGCAAAACGAAACAAAATAGTTTTTTTCCCCCAAATTCTCTTTTTCTTTTTTCTGTATCTAAACTCTCAGCGTATTCTCACTGAGAATCAATTTCAACACTCAGGTAAAACTCCATCTTCTTTTGCCCATTATTTCCCTTTTTACACTCTTGAGAAATTATAGTTTTTTTAATCCAAAATTTGTTTTGTCTAATTTTTGAGAGATTATTTATGTGTATGCTGTTTAAATTTGTGGGTTTGATTTGAAATTTTAATTCTTTTTCTGTTATTGAATCTTTCAAATATTGGGTTTCCCTTGATTATCTGTTATATTAATTTTGGGTGCGTGATTTGAAGTGGAATTTTAGTTTGTTATGGAAGATAAATTTGTTGAGATGCAATTAGTAGTTTATCATTGAATTTTTGTAATTGAAATGCTGAGCTATGGATTGTTAAGGATTTATATAACTGTGTTGTTTTCAATGTTGTTACTGATAGTTTTGCTATTTGCTTTACACTTTCTTGAAATTGCTAAAAAAGTATGATTTTATTTGACTAAAAACTGAATAAATGGTTGTAATCTAGTGTTTATTGAAACATAATGTTTTTTTTTTTTTTTAATTTATATAAAAGTAATTTCAGACATTTTGCTGTTCACTAGTACTTTTAATTTTTCCAAAAAATGTAATTTTTTTTTCTGTATCTGAACACATCTTTTGCTTTTTGTTTGTAGAACTAAGAAGTAAATAGTAAAACCAACAATCAAGTGGAACTTTGATCTACATTATTTTTGATGATTGGAAATATGCCACTTTTCTTATTGATTTGGACTCTTGATGAGCTTTATGCTGGTGCTATACATTGTGAGTGGTTTGGTCCTTGAGATTGGTTCAGTTAGTAAGTGTTTGAAATGTTTATGATTGACTTGGAAACAGGTATTTATTTTGCTGATAATAATGGCGGGTCAGAGGAATAGCTATGGGAAGCGGGCTCATTCTCAGTCTGACTATTCTGAGAATGGATCAAATAAGAGGAGAAATCCAGGTGATGGCAGGGAACAATTTGTTATTGATTCAGAAGATACTGTATATCGGTATTTGTGCCCCGTAAGAAAGATAGGAAGCATTATTGGAAGGGGAGGGGAGATTGTTAAGCAATTAAGAGCAGACACTAAATCAAAGATTAGAATTGGTGAGACAGTTCATGATTCTGAGGAGCGTGTTGTTACTATCTACAGCTCTAGGGATGATACAAATGCCCTTGAAGATGGTGACAAATTTGTTTCTCCTGCTCAAGATGCTCTATTCAGGGTGCATGACAAAGTTGTTGCAGAAGATTCGTACGGTGATGAAGAATCTGAAGGCCACCAAATTACTGCTAGGTTTCTTGTATCTTCTGATCAGATTGGATGTGTTATAGGAAAGGGTGGACATATAGTTCAGAACATACGTAGTGAAACTGGTGCTAAGATTCGCATTATTAAGGATGAGTTACCTTCTTGTGCCTTGGCCACAGATGAACTTGTACAGGTAATTTGACTATTTGATAGTTGTGGTAGTATGCTATCCTGTCCCTCCTCTAAAACATGGTTTAGGAAATACATGGATATGGAAAAGACTCGTGCTGAGAAGAGTTTTAATTTATTGAAAGCATTGGCAAGATGTTTTTCTTGTTGTTAGAGTCAACATTTTTGTCAAAGATTTTGCTGTTTTTTTATCACTGGAGTTAACTAAATGCAGCACTTAATTTTTCAGCCTCGAGTTCTTCAATGTATGAAACAATACTCAAGTCTTCTGCCTCTATTTTGGGCATGCATCTAATATGATCTATTTTTGTCTTCTTTTTTTTTGAAATCTTCATTTTCTTTGTTTGGTACCTGTAACATTTATTGTTTTTTTTTTTTTTTGGTTTTACTTTTTATGATCTCTGACAGTTGGCTTGTTTATATTTAATTTATTTTTGGCTTTAGATATCTGGGGAAGCTGCAGTTGTGAAAAAGGCTCTGCATCAAATTGCTTATCGCCTTCATGAGAATCCTTCACGATCTCAGCACTTGCTTGCTTCTGCCATGTCAAATGAGTATCCTGCTGGTGGTGCACTGCGTGGTCCTGCTGCTGGTGCCCAGATCGTAGGGATAGCTTCATTGATGGGTCCTTATGGAGGATACAAAGGTGACACTGGACAATGGTCACGCTCCTTGTACTCGGCTCCAAGGGATGAGATGTCATCAAAAGAATTTTCTCTATGTTTGGTTTGTCCAACTGCTAATATTGGAGGTGTCATCGGCAAAGGTGGTGCTATAATCAACCAGATCAGGCAGGAATCAGGTGCAGTCGTCAAAGTTGATAGCTCAGCTATTGAAGGAGATGATTGCTTAATAATTGTTTCAGCTAAGGAGGTCAGCTTTTAATCTTTGCTATGTTTATATTTCTTGTGGAAATATCTGTGTTCTGCCTTGTGCTAGGCTTTTGAATTTTGATGGTGTTCCAAATCTTGTGCTGTATTAGTTCTTTGAGGATACATATTCACCTACCATTGAAGCTGCTGCACGATTGCAACCTAGATGCAGTGAGAAGGTTGAAAGAGACTCTGAAATTATATCATTCACAACCCGCTTACTTGTGCCAACGTCGCGTATTGGCTGCCTTATTGGTAAAGGAGGAGCTATTATAACTGAGATGAGGAGGATTACGAAAGCTAATATTCGTATATTGTCAAAGGAAAACCTTCCAAAAATTGCATCTGAAGATGATGAGATGGTCCAGGTGAAGTACCATTAGTGTTTTTATAGGATTTTCTTAATCATTGCTTTGTATTTGTTGGTTCAAAGTTGTTTTAATTAATATGAACAGAAAATTTCGTTGATTTTTGATTATCAGATTTCTGGAGACCTTAATGTTGCAAAGGATGCCCTTGTTCAAGTAACAACACGGTTAAGAGCAAATCTTTTTGATAGGGAAGGTGCTGTTTCTGCATTAGTGCCAGTTCTGCCATACCTTCCTGTGCCAAGAGAGGGAACTGACAGTTTGAGTTATGCAAGTAGAGAGAGCAAGAGGCATGGACGTGGCCATTCTTATTCTGGTGGTTATGGTTCCAGTGATTTAGCTGCTAATGACAGCTATGGAAGTTATGGTGGTCCCCAGGTATTTCTTTTGACAACTTTACTGTTTTACAGGTACCTTATGCAGATTAAGCGTAAAAAATTCATTTGTTTTGACTTTTTTATCCCATTTATCGAGTGAAAATGTTTTTAGGGCCTTAAAACCTTGTTCTCTTCTATATTTATATCTTATTTTAATTAGTTCTCTTTTAGCCACTCTGTCGCTCTCTCATCGCACTGATGATGAATAATGATGATTCTTCATATAGGTTGGTGGTAGTAGCAGTGCTTATGGAGCTTATGGAGGTTATTCTTCAGGACGTGGTGGTCCTTCTGGGTGAGAATTAATTTTTTCTTGAAAGAACATCTTTGTTGTCCGTATTACTATCATGATTATCATCGACTGCAGCAGAAATGCTTTGAGCTGAGGGAGTGATTGCACTATTATAAACATTATATTTAAATATTTGAACTACATGACGTAGAGTTTTCTTCAAGGGTAACAATGCTTGACTACAATTTATCCTTTCCCAAGCATTCCATGAGGCTTTTAGTTTCGATTAGGTTAGTATATGCATACTCTCTTAGGATTCTTCAATATTCATCATTAACTTCTCTTACCAGGTTATCCAGCCATAACCCTGTTTCACGACGCAAAAACTATGGTTTCTAAAATTTGGTGATTGGTACGTGCAGATAGACTATAGTTTTCCTTTTGTATTCTTATATCTATTGTTACAACTGGCAATTCTCTCTGATTTTGGTCAGTACATACTAGTGTATGACAGTTTGATAACATAGCCTATCCAATCTCCGTATTTAGGGTTCTGATGTTCTTGTTTTCCCTTTGTTGCCTTTCCGTTCCCATTAAAACAGCTGAGATTTATGAAGCCTGAAGCCAGCCTACTGCCTGCCTAAACCGGAAGACCAGATGAACCAGGGTTTGACATACTCATGGCCCACCCTGATGCTACTACCTAGACGGACCAAATATATATGGAGATCTTATTATTCCCTTTGAAATTTGCCATGTCCATCACACCAAAAATTCCAAGCTCTATTATATGTGCTCCCAAGAACCTAGCTAGCCGGCATGCCTGTTGCTGCCTTTTGTTTCCTTATTTTGCTGTCTTTTCTGCTTCCTAGTTTGCATTTTTTAGGGGTTCAAAACCTTGTACCTTCTTCCATCCACTGGCAGTTGTATTGAGTGTGCTGGTTTTATTATCTAACATTTGCCTTCTGTGTTTTCTTAATTTGCCCGTTGTCTCAGTTTAACCAATTTAACCTGAAAAGTAGTGCACCTGAAATATAATCTAGAATGCTGCCTTTTTTATTCTATTTTATTAACATCTAATGCAGCTAAATGGTCCTTCAGTCCTTGTAAATTGTAATGTCCCTTAATCAAGAAGTCCATTGGTATCTACCAAAATTTATGGAGGAATAGCTTCTTGAAAACATGTTTACTCAAAAACTTAAAAAGTAATACCAATTGTTTTCCTCAGCTTAAACCGATCACCTGAGAGAAATGGACAGCCAGTAATAGCATTTCCTTTGAGCATGTAATATACATTATGGTATAATAATGTAGAATTGGTGGTGGTACACTCTCTAACACCATGTTTGATAGGAGGGAAAGAGGCATGAAGGAAAGGGAGTGGAAAGAAAACAGTGTTTCTTTCTTTCCCTTCGTTTGGTAAGAGGGAAAAAGTAGGTAAGGAAAACGGATGGATTTGCATCTTTCTTTTCCCTCCAAATCTAATCCTTTCAAATTGGAAGGAAAACATTCTATTTAAATTAAACATTTTATTTACAATTTTACCCTTATTCTCTTTTTTTCCCTCTTTCGTACCAAACACAAGAAAGGAAAAACAACTTTCCTTATTTTTTTTCTCTTGCCTTTTTTCTTTCTCTTTATTTTCTTTCCTTTTTACCAAACATAGTGTTAATCTATGTTGTTCCGACTTTTCATTTTTCTTGAAGTACCGTGTTCGACACATATGCGGATATGGGTATGGAGATATGATCTTCCAAATATATCGGAAAAACTTAAAAAAAAATTGAACATAACCGTGTCGGATACATACTCGTATTCGATACTCACACTCGAGTCCGAGTAACATAGGTGTTAATGATGCAAAAAATGATGTATTATGGCATCTAGTCATCTACTGTTAGGGTTCGACTCCTCAACAGTGGTTATCGGTGATGTATGCATGTTGCGTTGTTTTAGGAAAATTGCTGGTTTCGGCAGTTGCACAGTTAGATGTACAATGCTACCAATCGATTTCTTACTTAAAGGGCATTATAAGCATGGGAAAGTACAATGTGTTGGTGTCTTCTGCATTGGTGGAGTAAGTTTTTGGATTTTGTCCTGCACAAAGACCTGAAATGAAAGGTAAGATCTTATTGTTTTTGATGGTTGCCTGTAACTTGACTTGAGAGAATGAAGGAGCTCATCGAGGTGTTTGAAACACACTAGTAAGTGATTGCTTAATCTCAAAATAGTATTGTGTATTATTTTGTCAATATTGTTAGACTGCTTAGAATGTTTTATGAGCAATTGATTTGGTTGCAGGTTCGGAATACCCTTGGTGTAAAAACTGGTGTAGGTTTTTTTCCGGGTACATGCGTGTTACATCGGGGAGTTGAAGAATATGAGTATCTTATATATAAAATCTTTTTATTTTTAATTTTCCTGAAGAGTGATTCTAATCCGTGTGTCGAGTGTAGGAATACATACACTTACTGATAACTCTATAAAATAGAGTAATTTTATTTTATTTTGTGCTTTTAAAAATAGTTAAGTCTTTGTAGTTTAAAGTGTTAATTTACTATTTTTAGTTATTTATTTATTTCTTATTTAATTTAATTTAATTAATTAATTTTATATTTTATTTTAGTTATTAATTAATGTGTTTTGTAGTTTTGTAAAGTCCTAAAGCTAGAACGAAAAGCTCAACTCATATATGGAAAGTCCAAGCTGGAGGCAATTATTTGACTACAAAGTTTCCCTTCAGGCTTTCAAGGCTCTATAAATAGGAACCCTTAGGTTTTATTTTAGGACTTCTTAGTTAGTTTTTGCTTTAGTTTTCAAAATAGGAGAGCAGCTACCATTATTTTGCAAGAAGCCAAGAACAGTTTTGGAGATTAGAAGACTGAAGAACTGACAACCTTTAGGTTTTTCTTCTTCTTTAATCTTCTTTTATTTTCTTGTAATTTGATGTTGGTGAAACTTCTTTGGTTATTGTTTTCAATGTCAAGCATGAACTAAATTTCTTTTCTAGGATTGCAATGGAACTTAACACATAATTTGGATTATTTTATTCTCTAATTTGATTTAATGATATTTGAGTTGTTTATGCATTCTTGTACTTAATGCTTTTAATTGCTTGATCACCAATTAAATTGATTTGTTAACCTAAATATAACTTGGAAAAGGGAGTTTAGTGTTAGACATGGATTGCATAACACATGTTTCATATTCATTTATTAAGATGAATTGATCTGCAGGTAGGGTAGGAATATACTTACTAATTGTCATGTGTAACCATTGTTAGAGTTTAAACTTAATGAGTTCTTCTTTAATTCAATTAACATAGAAATATAGTTAATTGGTTAATAAGGATATTTTTATAAGACTATCGGAAGATCCTTATAAATAGATTAGAACTCTAGGTTAACAACTCAAGATCATTAATCAAGTGAAGAGAGTAGGAGACGTTCAAGCGAAGTGTTGAAAAAAATTGTAATTCTAGGCTTTTCTCCATTGATTTTAATCCAATTTTTATTTGCTTTCTTTATTTTATTGTTTTCTTTAATTCAGTTTTAATTTACACACCTTTTAATTAATTGTTTCGATAAGATTAAGTTGTTTTAATTTTAGTATTTAAAGAAATTAATAACAATTCCTCGTGGGTACGACACTCCACTTCCACTTTATTACTTGTTTGCGATAGCGTGCACTTGTGTATTGAAAGTCGACAACAAGTTTTTGACGCCGTTGCTGGGGAATTGTTTTATTATTATTATTATTTTTTAAATTAATACCAAGTGTCGCAACTTAAAAAATAACGAGTCTCATCGCAAGACTTTATTATTCGTTAAGCGTGACATTAAAAAAAAACCGAGAAAAAGTCGACTTAATTCCTCTAGAAAAATGAAGGTTTTGAAAATGACCTTGAAAAATACATGGAGCCGTCACCAATCTTTCTTAGCTAGGTGTGATGGGCCACCTATTAAAATCGGTTTTATAAAATATTTTAAAAATTAATTAAAACATTTTTACCAATTTCAAGTCTGCGTTAAAACCAGAGAAATCAAAGAAACGGGTTCGGGAGTCGGTTACGTGCGGGGAAGGATTAGCACCCCCACAACGTCCGTATAAATCGGTACCTTATTAATCGTGTATTATCTCAAATCTTGGTGTAAAGTTGGTTTTAAATTTAGTATTTCAAGTTAATTCCCAATTTAAAGAAAAATAATTTCATTTTTAATTCAAAATGATTCGGAATTTATAAATTTAAAATTTTCCTATATTCCCCAACAAACGTGGCAAAATATAGAAATTTTTATTAATTTTAGAAAACTTTCCAAATCATTCTCCTTTTAAAGAAGATATTCCGTTATTAATAATAATTGATGATATCCTCCCCAGCAAACCCGGCAGAGAACTCATGAATTATTTTAACTCGGGAATATCTTTATTTTATTAAAAATCATTACCTTTTTGAAAATATTTTAAAAGATATGAATATGTATATGCATGACATAAATAAAATGACATAGCAAAATCTAAATAATATAATGCACCCTAAATGATATGATATGATTTAAATGTCTTAGCATATTCTAAATAAAATGAAATATCCTAAGTTATATGATATATTCTAAATGAAATGAAATGACCTAGGTAACATAATACATTCTATATGAAATGCAATATTCTAAGTCATATGATATAATCTAAATGAAATAAAATATCCTAGATGACATAATATATCCTAAATGAAATGAAATGACCTATGTAATATAATATATTCTACATGAAATGATCTAAGTAACATACATATTCTATATGAAATGAAATGATTTAAATGACATGACAAATATGAATGATATGGCATATAATTTAAATGACATGGAATATAAAATAATGCTATCATATAATATGCATGAAAATAAAAATAAAAATAATAATGCATGAACATAGCATATGCTAAATAATATAAAAAATAACTAAATAAAAAGCATAGGATATCATGAAATATTCAAAACTATAGAATAAACCATATAACATCAAAAAAATATAAATCAAAATAATAACAATACCATAGGAATTATCATAGCAAAAATCACATATTATATAAAATGCATGAATATGGAAAATGCAATGCATGAAATGTATTTTTTCCTTTAATTAAGGAAATCCGTATATCTAAAAAGATATCCGGCTACCTTAGAAAAATATGTCAAATTAAATATTCTAAAACCGAAATACTTTGTGATTGTTTGAAAACAACTTTGAAAAGCTTGAATTAAAAGTAAAAACTGGGCTAAATCTTTTTTTAATGGCTCTAATTTCCTAAGTTTAAAAATCCGGACTTGATTACACTTAACCCGAGACTTGAAAAACCATTTTTAGAGTTTAAAAGGGCTTAGAAACTACCCTAAGTCAGCAGCTAACCCTCCTAATCAGCCCACTCTAAGTAACTTAACCAAAACAGAAAAATGATTTTTCTTTAAATTCAATTCTGACTCCACTGTCCAGTTTTAAGCCACGATATTTTACCCTATTTTTAAAAATTCAAAAAATTCTAAAAAAATACTGGAGACTCAGGACATGTAAAACTACACGAGAAAAAATCTGCTTAATTTTTTGATTAAAGATGAATTCCCAGAAAAATCGGAAATGTACGAGTACTGGGTGAAAAAACTGTTTTGTCAAAACACATTTTTGCCTTTGATAAAATCATTTAAAAATCAAAGTAAAAATATTTAAGACTCATAAAATGACTCACAAACAGTAGCTAGGACTTTTTGAAAGTTAGATAAAAATGGGCTAAGTAAAAAAAATAAAATCACAAAGGTAGAACAATCAATTTGACAAAATTTAATTTTCCACAAGTGTGCTCAAGAGAGCATGACTTTGAACCATTAATTGGCCTAAGTCATTATTCAAGTGGCATGAACATGAAATGCATGAAAAATTACAACAAACATAGTGCATGAAATGCATGAGCTTAAACCTAAATGTCATGAAAAAATGCATGGCATTCATAAAGTGACCTAGACCTAAATGAATTTGCATGACATTTAATGCAACCTAGACCTAAAATGCATGAACATGCATGGCAAATAAACCTAACTTAATAACTAAAATATGCATGGCATTTTCACAAACACAAGGCATGCTTAAACAAAAAACTCAACCAAATATCATGCAAATGCTAAGCTATCAACTAACATAGCAAAAATGCACATACAATGCAAAGATTCAAGGAGTGGCCGAATGGCCTATGTAACTAGCAAACATGGCATTTTCACAAACACTTGGTATACTAGCATGCAAAACTAAATCAAATGCCATGCAAATGCAAAAACCTACCAACTAACATGGCAAAAATGCAACACACAATGCAAAACACATGGAGTAGCCAAATGGCCTCAAGCTCCAACAAGCATGGCATTTTCACAAACACTTGATATACTAACATGCTCAACTAAAATATAACACTCAAATCATGCAAAAACAACACAAGCATTTTCACAAACACTTAATATACTAAATCTAAAACATGCTCAACTAAGATATAAAATCCAAATCATGCAAAAACCACACAAGCATTTTCACAAACACTTGATATACTAAATCTAAAACATGCTCAAATTTAAACATCATGAAAACAGAAAATTAAAAATGCAAGAACATGATATTTAAATCATAAATGACAACAAACAAAGCAACCAAATTAAAATATAACTCAAGTATATGAAGTAACATAACATTTAAAACATCAAGATCAAAGAAAATAACATCAATAACATGATAAAATAAACCAAAACAACAACTTAAACAAAAACGGTAGGCCATTCGGCCATGGTGAGAATATTGTAAAAAAAATTGTAAAAAAAATATATCTAAGAAAGAGATGAAGGAAGAACTTAAGAAGAACAATAAAAAAAAACATTTATTTAAAAAGGAAACTCACCAAATAGTAATCAAAATAGCAAAAACAAGAATGGAAAATCAAGAAAGTGCAAGAGTTGGTGCTCAAGAGCAACCTCAAGAAGCTATATTTCAAGCTTTATCTCTTCAAACTTTCCTTTTTTTTTTTCTAAACTTTTTCTTTTTGCTTTCAACCAAAGAGAGAAAAACCAAGTAAAAAACAAGAGAAATCAGCAAAATAAAGTGTAAAAAATGAAATTCTGAACCTCTCCTACATGCTGGTCGAAACCCCCTCTAAATGCTCAAGGATGTTGTCATTTTTTTTATAACCAATTTTTCATCAAATAGCTAATAATTCAAGGTGAAAAAATCATGAAATTATCACCCTTAGATTAGCATCTCAGCTGTCCCAAATTACAGCTATTCAATAATAATGTTGACACTCTCTCTTGGCCTATGTGGCTTAATCACAATGGCTTGATCAAAAGGAATCTCTAAGTAAATTGAAAAATCAGAAGCTTCCTCTTTCCTTTGGGCCTTTGCAGGCCAGCACTTCTCTTTTCCAGCCCAAGTCTGATTTTTTGAAAGCCCCAAAGAAGCCCTTTTCGGTTGCTTGGGTGAAATAACCGTTTTGACCCCGGATGCCTAAATATCAAACGGACTCCAAATTCAATTTTTATTTTTTTAATAATTCCAAAATAATAAAACATTGAGTTCTGGAAGTTTTCAAAATTATCCGAGTCCGTTTACTATTTATTTGGATTTTTTCTTCCAAAAATGCCCTTTTATGCCCTTACATTTTACCATTTTTTAAACGAGCTCCAAATCAAGATTTTTCTTCACCAATCTCTTCAAAATAATTTAAAAGTGTGATCTGGAAGTTTTCATAGTTTTTGGAGCTCATTTGGTATTTTTTCGGGATTTATCGGCTTGAATTACTACATAGGAGGCCCGGGATTTGGCCATTTTGCAAACGAACTCCAAATCAAGATTTTCTTTCGTCAATCTCTTCCAAATAATTTAAAAATGAGATTTGAAAAATTTCAGAATTTTTGGAGTCCATTTGCTATTTTTTCGGGATTTATCTTCTTCAATTATTGCATAGGAGGCCCGGGATTTGGCCATTTTGCAAACGAACTGCGAATCAAGATTTTATTTCTCCAATCTCTTTCAAATAATTTAAAAATGAGATTTGCAAAATTTCAGAAGATTTGGAGCTCATTTGCTATTTTTCGAGATTTTCCTTTTTGAATTACTACATAAGAAGCCCGAGATTTGGCCATTTTGCAAACGAATTCTGAATCAAGATTTTCTTTTTCCAATCTATTTAAAATGATTTAAAAATGAGATTTGAAAATTTTTAGAATTTTTGGAGTCTATTTGCTATTTTTTCCAAATTTTCCAATTTTGCCCTTTTGCCTCCGAAACTCGGTTTTGCTCAAAACAAGTCCAATTTTTAGATTTTCTTCAAACTGAGCCTTGGGATATCTTTTTTTAATCATTCCTCATCCATTGGGGGTTTTGGTCTTACCAAGTCGGGCCATTTATGTGATTCTTCCCGATTTCACCGAAATCCATTAAAAACCCTAATTCTCGGTTTTCTCCCAGATTGACTTTTCTTTCGGTGTTTCTTGCAAGTGACTTCTCCATTACTCGTAGTCAGTGCTTATCTTTCATTTGGAACCTTCAATTTCGACCAATTTGATCGTTTAAGCACTTTTCCCCAAATTTCTCGGGTTAGAGTTTTCTTTCTACTAAATCTCCAAATCCCATCTCCCGAACTCCGTATCTTTCAATGTAGACCTCAGATTATCAAAATTCTTTTGCCATTTTTCAATTGAACTTAAAATTTTGATTTTGAAAGTGAGTTGACTTTTTCAGTAGTTGACTTTCTAGGGTTGACTTTTTCGAAGTTGACTTTTTTTTCTAGGTTGACTTTTTCAAGTTTGACTTTTTATGCTCGCCCTCTTAAACTAAGTTTTGGAGTACCACCTGCAGGATGAAAAAAAATCTTTGTACATTCGAAAACCTCAATTTAAGAAGAAAACATACCTATTTTAGTGGTTCGGACAAAATTAGGTGTCTACAGCTGCCCCTCTTTGGCTATTGCTGAGAATCAGGAATCAGGCAAAGATAAACAAACACTAATTTTGTACGGTCAGTGAAATCACATGTGAAGGAAAGGGAAAGGGGTTTCTTTTTCATTCTTCTATCATTTTTTCACACTTTTTTTTTTGAAAAAGCTGTAAATTGAAGATTTGTCTTTAAATTGAATTCCCTGACTAATCAAGGCTCGACCCGTCTTAAGGAAACGGATTCGATTTTCAAAAAGAAAAATTGCTGTAAATTGAAAATTTGTCCTTAAATTGAATTCCCTGACTAATCAAGGCTCGACCCGTCTTAAGGAAACGGATTCGATTTTCAAAACGAAAAATTGGGCCCGAAGGTCTTAAGAATAGTGCCCGAAGGTCTTTAAAATGGTGCCCGGAGGTCTTAAAAATAGGTGCCCGAAGGTCTTTAAAATGGTGCCCGAAGGTCTTTAAAATTGGTGCCCGAAGGTCTTAAAAATTGGTGCCCGGAGGTCTTTAAAATGGTGCCCGGAGGTCTTTAAAATGATGCCCGGAGGTCTTTAAAATTGGTGACCGAAGGTCTTTAAAATCGGTGCCTGAGGGTCTTTAAAACTGGTGCCCGAAGGTCTTTAAAATTAGTGCCCGAAGGTCTTTAAAACTGGTGCCCGAGGGTCTTTAAAATTGGTGCTCGAAGGTTTTTAAAACTGGTGCCCGAAGGTCTTTAAAACTGGTGCCCGAAGGTCTTTAAAACTGGGATTTGAAAATACCTTGACGACAGTCTCAAGGTTCAACTCGTCTGATAAACAAAATGAATTTGATTTAAAACAGAAGGAAATACCTCGATGGCGGTCTCGGAGTCTGAATCTTTTGAGAAGCAAAACGAGTTCTCTTTGAGGAAGTCCAAGTTTCCCTGATTTCTGCACTGTTAGCTAAATGCAATGATGAGAATGTCATGCTTTGCAAATGCTTGTATGTTTCCTAAAATAAATGCAATCAAATGATTGTGCCATAATTTCTAATCTATGGTTTCTTTGAGGTTCACAGATTATATGACTTCAGGACAGAGTCTTCAATGAACTTCAATTGTTCATTGATGCCCCACTTAAGGATTCTTCACTCAAGATATCTTGTCAAACAGTCTCAGTTTCTGTCTTTCACTGAAATTCACAGATTTTTTGATTTCGTGATGGAGTTTCCAACACGTTCGCTGTTTCCTTTTCTTTGGTGATCTTTCCAAACCTTTCCCAAGATTTAAATCTATTCCTTAGTAATACTTCGAAATCTTTTTTATTTAAAGATTTTTATTACTAATCATCTTTCAATTTAATAACAAACATAATGCATCTCAAAAGTATATGAAAGAAAGTATGAATCAGGCAAAAATTGTCATGAAAAGGATAACAAAAATTTATTGCAAGAAATGTTTTAAAATGGTAAAAATAAATATCAAGGATATAAGAAACAAATATAAGGTTATAGGTTGTAGATGCCCCGGATGCGGAATATCTTGGACCCCTCCTTTTTCAAATCATCTGAAATTTCTCTTGAACGAGCAATTCACTTGGGTAATCTCTTAGCTTCTATAGTTACATCAGACTGAGTTGTTCCCCTTTCCTCTGATTGTCAAATACTTTCTCCCCCTTTACAGGAAGCATTGATTCAAACTTTGATTAGTATTTGAGCCGCCTTTTTTAGGTTTTCAACTCAAGTGTCTTCCGTTCGGTATCAAGTCGCCCTTTGCGGGTTTTCGGCTTAAACCTCTCATTTTACATTCTTTTTTCATTTCCATTTTTTTTATTCTACCATGCATCTGAGAATTCTAAATGCTTCCAAGGTAAAAATATCAATTCAAAAGATGAGATGAATTCTGAGAATAACCTTTCAAATTAAATATCCATGCTTGATCAAAATGGGCTTTTAAAACATGTAATGTAGGCCAAGGTTTAGGTTTAGAAAGAAAGGATAAATAGGCCCAAAATGTGTTTAAGGGTGATTGGATCAAGGACACTTCTTGAGGAGAACTCAATCTTGAAACATTTGTCCCCTTTTTGGACTTTTTTCTTTTTTTTTTGTTGCTTTGTTGGCTTTCATTTGCCACATTTTCTGATGGCTTTTTTTTTTTGTCATGATTTTTGATTATTTTTCCTCTTATTTGCCCTCTAGTGTAGAGGGTGATCCTTGATCAAGATTTAAAGAAAGAAATAATTCCTAAGGCTCAAAGGGGTGACTAAGGAGAATTTCTTCTTAGTGAAAGGAATATGAAAAACGGCCATTCATCATATCAAGCATGACTATTCTCTTTGAAAAGCAATTCTCAGGGGAAATAGATATATAGAATTTCTATTTTTACACTTGGAATCATTCGAATTTCCTTGTGCACAGCATCACACATTTTTTTTTCAAGCATAATACTTCTTCAGTTCATCAGCATTCACGGGATTTCTAAAATCATCTCCGTCCATCCGAGTTAGAATCAATGCTCCTCCAGAAAAAGCTCTCTTTACCACATAGGGTCCTTCCCAATTCGGAGCCCATTTTCCTCTCGGGTCCTTCATTATAGGGAGAATTTTCCTCAATACCAACTCCCCCTCTCGGAATTGTCTGGGATAAACTTTCTTGTTGTGGGCTCGACTCATCCTTTTCTGATACAACTGCCCGTGACAAATTGCTTTCAGTCTTTTCTCCTCGATGAGATTCAACTGTTCATAACGAGCTCTAACCCATTCTGCTTCCTCTAGGCCAACTTCCATCAAAACCCGAAGTGAAAGGATCTCAACTTCAATGGGTAGCACTGCTTCCATCCCGTACACCAAAGAAAACGGTGTTGCCCCTGTAGATGTACGGACTGAAGTACGATATGCATGAAGAGCAAAAGGCAAGATCTCATGCCAATCTTTGTATACATTGGTCATCTTCTCGACAATCTTCTTGATGTTCTTGTTAGCTGCTTCTACTGTGCCATTCATCTTCGGACGGTAAGGTGCCGAATTATGATGTGTGATCTTGAATTGAGTACACACTTCTCTCATCATCTTATTGTTCAAATTAAGAGCATTATCCGAAATAATTCTTGCTGGAAACCCGTAACGGCATATGATTTCTTTCTTAACGAATCTGCATACCACCGACTTTGTTACATTCGTATAGGACGCAGCTTCTACCCACTTTGTGAAATAATCTATGGCCACCAAGATGAAACGATGTCCATTTGAAGCTTTCAGGGTAATAGGCCCGATCATATCCATTCCCCACATTGAAAAAGGCCATGGTACAGTCATGACATGTAACGGCGATGGCGACACATGAATCTTATCTGCGTATATCTGGCATTTATGGCACTTCCGGGAATAACTGATACAATCTCCTTCCATCGTCAGCCAATAGTACCCTGCCCTCATAATCTGTTTAGCAAGCATGTGACCATTAGCATGGGTGCCACATATCCCTTCATGGACCTCTTCTATGATTCTTCGAGCTTCGACAGACCCGACACATCTCAACAGGACTTGATCTTTCCCTTTCTTGTAGAGAATCTCCCTGTCTAGAACGAAACCCATTGCTAGCCTTCTCAGAGTCCTCTTGTCATTCTCTGTTGCTTGTTCTGGGTATTGTTGATTCTTAATATACTGCAAGATGTCATTATACCAAGGAAAGCCATCTGTTTCTTCTTCAATACTCAAACAGTGGGCAGGAGACTCATATATGTTCATCTTAATCGACACAACTTCCGCCCCTTCATTCACTTTAAACATTGATGACAAAGTAGCCAGAGCATCTGCCATCCGGTTTTCTTCTCGAGGAAAGTAATTGAAATTCACTTCTTTGAACTCCTCCAATAGACTCTTCTCGGTATCGGATTAGCTTTGTATCTCGGGTTTCCCATTCTCCTCGTAGCTGGTAAATCACTAAGGTTGAATCTCCGAAAACTTCCAATACTTTGATCTTTCTGTCCACTGCAGCATGAAGGCCCATAGTACATGCTTCATACTCGGCAATATTGTTTGTACAATCAAAATCCAATCTAACAGTGAAATGATAACAATCTTCTTCTGGGGATATAAGCACTGCACCGATTCCATGCCCCATGGCATTAGATGCGCCATCGAAGTACATTTTCCATACTTTCTTCTTCAAGGGAATATCATCTGCTTGCGATACATACATCAAATCCTCATCTGTAAAGTCAAAGTTCAATGGCTCATAATCTTCCACTGCCCGACTTGCTAAGAATTCAGCCACTGCACTGCCCTTGATAGCTTTTTGACTTACATATACAATATCGTATTCTGACAATGAAACCTGCCATCTTGCTATCCTCCCTGACAAAGAAGGTGCTTCCAACATGTATTTGACTGGATGCAACTTAGCAATCAACCACGTTGTGTGATACAACATATACTATCTGAGTCTTCGAGCAGTCCAACCTAAGGCGCAGCACAACTTTTCTACCGACGAATATTTCAACTCATAATCTGTGAACTTCTTGCTGAGGTAGTAAACTGCCTGTTTTTTCTTTCCAGTTTCATCAAGCTGCCCCAAAACACAACCCATGGATCTTTCAAATACTGATAAATACAGTATCATTGGTTTATCCAGAATAGGTGGCATTAATACTAGTGGGTTTGATAGATACTGCTTAACCTTTTCGAAAGCAATCTGACACCCTTCATCCCATTCTCCTGGATCACGTTTTCGAAGTAACTTAAATATTGGATCACATTTTTCGGTTAACTGTGAAATAAACTGAGCAATGTAATTCAATCTCTCCAGAAAGCCTCTTACTTCCTTTTGAGTGCGAGGTGGTGACAGATTCTGAATGGCCTTCACTTTATCTAGGTCAATCTCAATTCCTCTTTTGCTTACGACAAAACCCAACAACTTCCCCGAGGTGACTCCAAAAGTGCATTTTGCCGGATTTAGCTTGAGTCTAAACTTCCTTAGTCGTTCAAAGAGCTTCTTAAGATTCGCAATATGCTCCTCTTCTCCCTGTGACTTTGAGATCATATCATCAACGTAGACCTCAATTCCGTTATGCATCATATCATGAAACAAGGTCACCATGGCTCTCTGGTATGTTGCCCCAGCATTCTTCAATCCAAATGGCATTACTTTGTAGCAGAAGGTTCCCCACATTGTAATAAATGTGGTTTTCTCCATATCTTCTGGTGCCATCTTGATCTGATTGTATCCTGAGAATCCGTCCATGAAAGAAAATAAAGAACTCTTCGCTGTATTATCCACCAGAGTATCAATATGGGGCAAAGGGAAATTATCTTTAGGGTTGGCCTTGTTCAAGTCTCGGTAATCAACGCACATCCGTACCTTGCCATCCTTCTTTGGTACTGGAACAATATTTGTCACCCATTCTGGATATTTTGCCACCTCTAGGAATCCAGCATCAAATTGTTTCTTCACCTCCTCTTTTATCTTTAACAGCATATCAGGCCTCATTCTTCTCAACTTTTGTTGAATTGGCTTGCATTCTGGCCTTAAAGGGAGCTTATGAACCACAATATCGGGATCTAACCCTGGCATATCTTGGTAAGACCATGCAAATACATTCGCATACTCCTGGATCAAAGCTATTAATTCACTTTTTATTGATGGTGACAATGAAGTTCCAATTTTGACTTCTTTTATCTCTTCACCATTTCCTAGATTTATTGTTTCCAATAACTCCTTATGAGGAAGTACTTGTTTCTCCTCTTGTTCTATTTTCCTTAATAGATCTGGAGGTAGACCATAATCCTCAGTATCTTCATTAGCCTCAAAATCACCCGTGCAAATGGGTCTTTCAAAATCAATTTCAGAATTACTGACAGGAAGTTCCTCATATTCCGCATCCGTACACCTGTAAATAGGTGGAGAAGAAACAATATGGGAAAATATATAAAATAAATAACAAAAATGAAAGAATATGGACACATCAATATGGATAATGCATTGTGCTTGTTATTTATTGAATAAAAATAGTTAAAAAAGCCCATTACAGAAAAAAAAACTCTTAATATCTCTAGGTAAAGATATTAAGATTGTTTTTTTTTTTTTTTAAAGTATTACTTTGGAATAGACTTAAAGACTATGGGCAACTCAGACGCACTCCAGTTGGTTAGTCTATATCTTGGTGGACAAGGTCGCACCATCCAGCTAGCACATTCTCTTTCAATTCTGTCTTTCTCAGTCGTGTAGATCTCCACGTCATACATCTGCTCATCCCTATTCACCTGGAATCTCTCGAAGGCTTTCTCTATCATTATGAGCACATCATCAGAATTCTTTTCTTCGAACAAAGAACCGACTGAACGAAAGCTGTGAAGGATAGGTGGGAATGTCATAGGCTCCCACTCAATATCCATACCCGTAAGACGGGCCATCCTCCTTTGTTGGTTCCTTTCAACTTGTTTCCTTTTCTCATGGGCCTTCGGAAGATACCCTAGGCCAAACCGGTCTCTCTTTCTTTTTACTTCTATGGCTCGAGCCATCCCCTGAAGATATTTCCCGAGTCCTTTTCCAGCCCTGCAGCCTTTTCCTACGATGGTCCTTACCCCCAGCCTTGTGTTCTTGGACAACCTCGGTTTCAAAATTTTCCGTCCTTCAGCTACGAAAGCTGCATTTACAAATTCCAAAGATCAGAAAGAACACTCCACAGCATCTTCATTGGGCTCCACTAAGGAGATTAGTTGATGCGGAGGCTATTATGTCTTTCTCCCCTGATACCGTAATCAACCGGCCCTCCATCACAAATTTCAGCTTTTGGTGGAGAGACGAGGGTACAGCCCCAGCTAAATGTATCCATGGCCTTCCCAACAAGCAATTATAAGATGGATTAATATCCATGACCTGGAAGTTCACCGTATAAATGCACGGGCCTATCTCCAGAGAAACTTCAATGGTTCCCATAACCTCTCTCCTAGTTCCATCAAAAACTCTGACCACCGTGCAACTTGGTATCATATGGGATATATCCACTGGCAATTTGGATAGGGTTGCTAAAGGCATCACATTTAGTGAAGAACCATTATCCAAAAGGACCCTCGATAATATGTGCCTCTTATAAGTGGTAGTTATATGGAGAGCTTTCGTCGATCCAATACCGTTGGATGGTATCTTCTCATAGCTGAAAAACATGTGGTCATCTGCTGCGATATTTCCCACCAACCTATCTAGCTTTTTCACTGATATATTATTAGCCACGTATGCTTGATTTAATACTCTTAACAAAGCATTTCTGTGTGGTTCTGAATTTAAAAGCAAGGATAAGATTGAGATCCTAGCTGGTTGACGTTGCAGTTCTTCAACCACGCTATACTCACTATGCTTTATAAATTTCAAAAACTCACAAGCTTCATTCTCACATACTGGCTCTTTCATTATGTTAACCGGGGCTGATCCCCTCTTTGTTTCCTTTGGCAAATCCATCTCAATATGGATTGGCTCGACGACCTTCTTCCCTTTATCAATTCCTCTGTCTTTCCCTGCTACCCCTTGTTCAACGGCCTCCGGAGCATAACACCTCCCGCTTCGGTTAAATGCCCCACACCTGTAATATCCTGCTGGCCAGAAGACCCGGGCATAACCATGCTGCAGTCATATTTCCATGGTGTAGCCTTGTTTTCCTTGTATGGAAAGGAAACAGGTAAATCAATGATTAATTTGGGCGCATTTTCTTCCATGACTGACATAACTTTTTCCTCCGGTTCATCATAGTAGATGATTAGGGGTCTCCCTATCCCATAGCCACCTGTATTTTCAATGACTTCTATTTCCCCTTCTATCTCCTCGTAGAATTGGGCTACCCCACTATCCATCATCTTTTGGACTTTAACCCGAAAGTCCCCGCAGTTCTGTATGTCATGGCCAACACCCTTATGGAACGGGCACCAATTATGCACCCTTCTTGCAACTATTTTCAGACCTTCTGTACCTTCCACCAATCCTGCCTTGACCATTTCAACCCATACTGTCATCATCGGAGTCTTAACCTTCCCAATATCCCTTTTGAATCTTCTGCCCTCTCCGGTCAATATTGCATTTAACTGATTCCCAACATGATTGGGCAATGGGTTTCCAGCTACGTTTGGCCCATTTTTTGATCCAAACTTCACTACCCCAACATTAATCAGGCTTTGGAATTTCTTTTTGAAGGCCAGGCAATCTTCAATTGAATGTCCTTGGATTCCCGCATGGTATGCACAGTTGGTGTTTGCATTGTACCATCTTGGATATGGAGGTGTCAAAGGTTTTAGGTACACGGGTGCAACAAGTTGACCCTGCAACAGTTTTGGATATAGCTCACCATAGGTAGTGGGAATCGGATTAAATTGGGCTTTTTGATAGTTCCTTGGTGAAAGTTGGTCATCACGCGCAGGCCCTTATGTGTTTAGAACAGCATTTCTAGGAAGGGTGATTTGAGGGGATATGCCAGTTGGAAATGGCTGTTGTGGTATATTGGTGTAGGGGAAAGGGTTTTGGGTAAGGTGGTTGATATTGGGGTAATAAGGATTATACCCCTGGTATGGTGTGTAAGGTGTCGGAGATGCATAAGGTATGGTAGGGGTATAAGGCCTCGGTGGTGTGTATGATGTAGGAGGTGTATAAGGGTATTGGTTGAAGCTTACTGCATGAGTTTCCTCCTTTTTCTTTGTAGGAAGAGCTCTCTTCGGGGTTGCAGACTCACCCCCTTCCATCTTTCCATTCTTAATAGCTGACTCAATCATTTCTCCAGATATTACCATATCCGCAAAATCTTTGGTAGCGTTTCCCACCAATCTCTCGTAATAGGGTGCTTTCAATGTGTTCATGAAAAGCACCATGGTTTCTTTGTTGGTTAAAGGGGGTTGCACTTGTGTGGCCAGATCCCTCCACCTCTGTGAATACTCCTTGAAGGTCTCATTGGACCTCTTTCCCATGTTCTGTAATGACAGCCTATCCGGTACCATGTCAGAAACGTGCTTATAGTATTCCATAAAAGCCCTGGCCAAATCCGTCCATGAACGAATCTTGGTACGACTGAGTTGGTTGTACCATCGGGTGGCTGATCCTGTTAAGCTATCCTGGAAGTAATATATAAGCAATTTCTCATTATCCTCATGCCCTGTCATCCTTCTACAATACATAATCAAATGAGCTGATGGGTTGGTGGTCCCATTATACTTTTCAAAGTCTGGTACTTTGAACTTCGGTGGAATTATTAGATCATGTACCAAGCTCATCTCTTTGACATCTAGACTGCCAAACAACTCTGCTCCTTCCACTGCTCTTAGCCTTTCTTCCAACAACTGATATTTCTTCTCAGATTCAGCAGTTTCGACCCTCTTTAGTTCAATCATTTTGGCCCTTTCCTTCTCTGCCATTTCTTCAAAGTCTGGAACCTCAACCTCAATTGGATCAACTCCGATGTTACCCCTTTTTGGACCAAAATTCTGTGCTTCGGCCGCCGGTTGGATGTAGATGTAGGATGCTGCCCCAGTTGGAATTTCATTTCCCACAGGTTTGGATGTCTGGCTATTTCTCTGTACCACTTCTGGTCTATCCTCCTGATTCACTGCCCCCATTCCAGCAACTGAATTCTCTCCGGGCCACTTCTGCTTCATCATAGTGCTCATCATCTCCATGAGCTTTGTCATCTGTTCTCGTGTCTCCTTGATAAGCTCATAAAATATACATTTTATGCCTTTCTACCTTTAGTTTTTGTTATGTTGTCGATCTTTATCTTGTTTACTTATAATATGTTTTTTAATTTTAGGTAAAATAAGGAGAATGAAGTCAAAATATGTCAATAATGATGGTAAAGAGCTTACAAAATCATAATCACAAGATGGAAGAAGACTTGGGAGTCAAAAATATCAATTTCTGGTTGAAAAGCAATGAGGCAGATTTGACCTCCGGAGCTTGTTGTAAGGAAAACATGATGTTATATTCTTTATTTGAAGAAACTTCCTTCTTTACTTTTGAAGCTGACTTGATTATCTTTCCAAAGATATATTATGGGCCCAAATCGGATAAGAAATGGGCATTCAAAATGGCACTAGAAGATCTCCCTAAAGAACCCTACGACCAGAAAAATCCTAATCGCAAATCTGAAAAAGGCAAAAACTTGATTTTTGCACCTCCAGGCTTACTTGTGCGGCAAGGACTCATTCTCAGGGTTTTAAAGCTCTATGAATACCATCTTTTGAGCCACAAACTAGACATCTTTTGAGGAGACTCAAAGATCATCATTCTTCTTCTTCTTCTTCTTCTTCTTCATTCTTTTATTTTCTTTTTAGTTTTATGTATATATTGTCTATGCCTATGCTAGGCTAAACTTTTATTTGGTTAAGGTTGATTTCAAAGTCCTAGACATGTTATGTAATTAATTTTCATAATCTATCTATCATTGTTTTCTATCAAAGTTGCTTATGTTCTTCCATTAAAATTGTTCATGATGATGTTTTGATTTGTTTAGGTGGCCAACTAGATAAATCTTTATAATTGTCTAATGCTAGTTTAGGAGTCTTGATCCGTGTAATTGTCTTGATTTTCTATTCATAAGTGGCAATTTGTGATTAATGATTATGGTCAAGTTTTCAATAATTGCAAAGTGGAACATAACCTAAGTTGAACAATCCGAGCTTATGTGTTTGTTGCTTAGTTCAACCTATCTTTCTCATCATAAAGCTGCTATTAAATTGAACTTAGAGAGCTTATTCTAGGTTTTTTGATAGTTAGAGATTAAATAGAGAGCTTGTTCTATTTAATGACAAACTAAGGAAAGATTGGGGTAACAGAGCTTGTTGTTATCTACGGTTGTTAACTTTGATAGCTAATTAATGTTGATAGATATGAAATTGATTCTTAATGATGTCTAGTGGTGGAGAATGAAACCTTAACCATATTTTTCATATTTGATTCTTCTTAATTACTTGTTTTCTCATTCTTATTGTTAACTTTAGTTTAAATCTGATTTCAAAATCCCCTTTACTTTTGTTTACTTGTTTTTAAGTGATAAACTATTAACTTATAAACTAAAACCCAATCCCTGAGGACTCGACCCTTGCTAATCACTATACTCTACAATTGATTTTTTTTAAGTGCAAGGTTAAATAAGATACACTCTTTTGGGTGCATCAAGTTTTTGGCACCGTTGCCGGGGATTGTTTTCTTTAGTTTATTTGTTACTTGGTTTATTCTTATTTTCATTTCTAATTAGTTTTATTTTCTTGTACATACAGGTTTTTCTTATCAAATTTTGAAAAAAAGAAAAAGAAAATGATGGAATTGAGCAATCTAACACTTGAAGAGTTGGTGGCATACATGAACTTGGAGAATCAGCAAGCCAATCTCACCTCCCCAGTTCAACAATTGGCCATGGGAGGATGTCAAGGCCATAAAGGGTTCCAAGACCAATAGCATGATCATTACTCAAACACTTACCATGAGGGATGGTGGGATCATACTAATTATGGCTACTCGAAAAATTACCAAGAAGTAGATCCTTATGCCAATTACACTCATCCATCTAGCTTCAATCAATCATGGTCTCAAGAACCAGATCTTTTTCAACCACCACATATGACTCAAAACTCAGGTACTTCTTTAGAAGATCTTGTCTATTCTCTTGTTACTGATACTTTGCAATTTCAACAGGAAACAAGAGCAAGCATCCAGAGTTTGGAAAAGCAAATGAGCCAATTAGCTAGTAGTATGGTGGGATGGGTAGCACAAAGATCTGAAGAACTCCCTGCCCAAACGATGATTAACCCAAAGGAGAATGCTACTATTGTGACCTTGAGGAATGAGGAACAAGATGAGGATGAGACAAAATTAGAGATGGATTTTATTCTTGAGGATAATGAAGCCACAGATCCAAATAAGAGTATTTCGGCACTTGAGGTAACGTTTAACATTCCAATTTTTACTAATGTTTCTTCTCCACCTTTTCCGAGTAGATTCGCAAAGTTCAAGGAGGAGGAACATGAACAAGACACGCTGGAAACCTTAAACAGTTTGTTTGTGGATGCCATTCAACAAGTACTAAAAGATGCACCATTCCTCGATGAGCAATGCACTACAAAGTATGATGAATAATACTTGTAATGGAGAATGCATCCACTTTTGTGCAAAGAAAGCTTCCTATCAAAAGCTCAAATTTGAGAAGTTTCATGTATGAGCCTAACAGCCTAAAAAGCCAAGAAGGGTGTTGGTTAGGTTGGACAACTTAAATCAAGTACTAATTGGGAAGGCAGCCCAATTAATGAAGAAATTACCAACCTACCATACTCAGATTTGCTTTCTTTTCCTTTTATTATTTTTATTGCTTTTCTTTATTTATTTTTATGCTTATTTGTTAATTATTTGTTTAGTATTTTAAGATTATTTAGGTTGCATGAATTTATTTTGTTTTGAGTCTTAGTTATTTATATTCTTATGTTATTAGTTCTTTTCTCTTACACATGATTCTTTCATTTGGGTTAATAGCATTACATTAAAGACAATGTAAGAATTAAGTGTGGGGGGAAGGATTTAGGATTTCTTTTATTTTATTTTTGGCTATTATTTTTTTTATGAGTCATTATTATTATTATTATTATTTTTAGTGTGTTTTAGTTCCTTTAAATACTATGATGAGATATGAATTGAATAGGTCTGAAACTGATAATTAGTGGTAAGATTTTCATGAGAATTAAGCTTGATATCACTATTTTTCATGAGCCAATGTTAATATGATATGTTGATTGAGAAAGAAACATGTTTAGACTTGATATTGACTTGTATAATCTTCCTTGTGAGTATTGAGCCTATATGATTGATGCATTATACATTTCAATCTAATTTCTTTCTTGTGTGCTCTTATGATTACATGTTTCTCTAGAACTTGCTTTAAACCTTTCTGAGACTATATTGATGCATGTAACAACATGAAAATGATAGAGGCATTAGAATTATAACCAGGGCCAAACAGCCATTCCTTATTGATGTTCCAAGAGAACATCCCCCTAGTGAGCCAATTTGAGCCTACATTGAATAAGCTATTTCTTTGGTAACCATATCCTACACCTAGCCTAAATACATTTATATCTTTACCCTTGTTCTAAAGATGGACTAGAATGCTTGAGACATATTGCAAAAACAAGGGATACTTTTTGAAAATTGGGTTAGAACAAAAGATAAGTGTGGGGGAAGAGAGAGGCAAAAGTCAAGAGAAAAAGAAAAATGAACATTATAAAAATACATTCCCATGAAAAAAAAAGAAAAAAAAATTGAACCATCTCTTGAACTTTTGGTTAAAGAAAAGAAAAAGAATGTTACAACGTTGGTTAGAATGAAGCAAAGCCTCAACATGAAATATTCAACCTATGTGATTATGTACTTCTAAAGAATATTGAGAAAGTTTTATTTGCAAAATCTTATTTTGCCTCTAAATTCTATGAAGTCTTTGGAACCTTTGTGATATCTTTTCCTTTTTATTCTTTAACCACATTATTACCCCTTGGCCCCATTACAACCTTGATTAAAGACCTCTTGATTTATGAAGTTGCATGATCTAAATAGTGGAGAATAGGTGGACAAGCAAGCATATGGTAGAACTCTTTTCATGAGATTGATTGAGTGTAAACACTTTACCACTACTTTAAAGAGTGAAAATCATGAGAGTATCCTATGTGAGAAGTTGAGATTAAGTTTGACTATGCACTATTTTGATTGAAATATGTTATGTTAATATTGGCTTAACTCAAAAAATTTACATTCAAGCATGATTTTTTTGTGAAATTCTTTGAGCTATTGATTAGTTTATAAGACTTGTTTAAAGATTGTCTCTAATTTATATTGAAAAGATTAGGAGTAAATATTTTTAGTATATGTAGTTTATTTATATTTTAGTTTTTCAATGTTTTTGGGTATCATTCTAGTAAACCCTCACGAGACTAAACTCGTCCACTAGGGACACCTAGGGGTTTAAAGGCTTGTGTCACATGCTAAGTGCCACTGTGATTTTCTACGAAAGTGGATTAGATTAGATTTTCTTATTTTATTTTTATTTAGTTTTGCTCGAGGACTAGCAAAAAGCTAAGTGTGGGGGTATTTGATAAGCTCATAATATATACATTTTATGCCTTTCTACCTTTAGTTTTTGTTATGTTTTCGATCTTTATCTTGTTTACTTATAATATGTTTTTTAATTTTAGGTAAAATAAGGAGAATGAAGTCAAAATATGTCAATAATAATGGTAAAGAGCTTACAAAATCATAATCACAAGATGGAAGAAGACTTGGGAGTCAAAAATATCAATTTCTGGTTGAAAAGCAATGAGGTAGATTTGACCTCCGAATCTTGTTGTAAGGAAAACAAGATGTTATATTCTTTATTTTAAGAAACTTTCTTCTTTACTTTTTAAGCTTACTTGATTATCTTTCCAACGATATATTATGGGCCCAAATCGGATAAGAAATGGGCATTCAAAATGGCACTAGAAGATCTCCCTAAAGAACCCTACGACCAGAAAAATCCTAATCGCAAATCTGAAAAAAGGCAAAAACTTGATTTTTGCACCTCCAGGCTTACTTGTGCGGCAAGGACTCATTCTCAGGGTTTTAAAGCTCTATGAATACCATCTTTTGAGCCACAAACTAGACATCTTTTGAGGAGACTCAAAGATCATCATTCTTCTTATTCTTCTTCTTCTTCTTCATTCTTTTATTTTCTTTTTAGTTTTATGTATATATTGTCTATGCCTATGCTAGGCTAAACTTTTATTTGGTTAAGGTTGATTTCAAAGTCCTAGACATGTTATGTAATTAATTTTCATAATCTATCTATCATTGTTTTCTATCAAAGTTGCTTATGTTCTTCCATTAAAATTGTTCATGATGATGTTTTGATTTGTTTAGGTGGCCAACTAGATAAATCTTTATAATTGTCTAATGCTAGTTTAGGAGTCTTGATCCGTGTAATTGTCTTGATTTCCTATTCATAAGTGGCAATTTGTGATTAATGATTATGGTCAAGTTTTCAATATTTGCAAAGTGGAACATAACCTAAGTTGAACAATCCGAGCTTATGTGTTTGTTGCTTAGATCAACCTATCTTTCTCATCATAAAGCTGCTATTAAATTGAACTTAGAGAGCTTATTCTAGGTTGTTTGATAGTTAGAGATTATATAGAGAGCTTGTTCTATTTAACGACAAACTAAGGAAAGATTGGGGTAACAGAGCTTGTTGTTATCTACGGTTGTTAACTTTGATAGCTAATTAATGTTGATGGATATGAAATTGATTCTTAATGATGTCTAGTGGTGGAGAATGAAACCTTAACCATATTTTTCATATTTGATTCTTCTTAATTACTTGTTTTCTCATTCTTATTCCTAACTTTAGTTTAAATCTGATTTCAAAATCCCCTTTACTTTTGTTTACTTGTTTTTAAGTGATAAACTATTAACTTATAAACTAAAACCCAATCCCTGAGGACTCGACCCTTGCTAATCACTATACTCTACAATTGATTTTTTTTAAGTGCAAGGTTAAATAAGATACACTCTTTTGGGTGAATCACTCCTCTTGAGACTTAGTCAACTGTTCTTGTAGTTCTTTCTGGATTCTTTCCATTCGCTCAATTCTGGCAAGCTGATCGTTTTCCATGGCTTTTGTTCGAGATCGAGTATTGTAAGGGTGTTGGAAGTCTGGTTCTTTCTGAGTGCGACCAATTGTACCTTTAGTTTTAAAAACCATGGATTTGAAATTATTGACACATTTCTGATTTTTATTTTATAAAAATGAATAAATGAATGAATGAATGAATCAGTGTTAATGAATGAACAACTAAGTAAACAACTAAGTGTATGAACTTAGATAACTAATTATAAAGAATAAATGAATGAACAAATAAATAGGTGGCTAAGTGTATGAACAATTTATAAAGAATAAATGAATGCATGATTATGAATATAAATATAAATGAATGAACAAATAAAATATATAAAATAAAAAACTAGTGAATGATGAATGTATTTAAAGTATTGGCCCCGGGATAATTCCAACCAAACGGTTTTTCATTGATTTCCTGGAACTAAATACATCAAAGAAAAGATCCCTACTTAAGGCAACATGATAATCTGTCTCTCCTAAAAAACTATTACAAGATACTAGTCCTATAATAACTCCTTCGGATCCTGGACCTTCTTCAATGTCCTCTTTTAACTGCCTTGCTCTTCTATCTGATCCCTACTTATTCACGACCCTTTGACGTGTCAACAGAAGCATCGTCGTGTAAGCTTTCCCTAGCTTGTTTCTCCAATTGATTGGCTCGGGCTTCCTCGTGTTTTGGTTTCTCTGCCCAATAGTCTTCTCCTTCTTGAGGTTTTTGACTTCTTGTTCCCATTCTCAGGAAGTCTTGAGAGTCCCCTCGAATTTGAGCTTGAAGCGGTACCTCTTGTTCTCCAAGTGTAATTCCTGAAGATCACTTTGAACTGTGTCCCACTCTCTCTTGATCTTTTCGTTTTCTTTTTCTTGGGCTACCTCCCGATCTTTCATGTCTTCAAGCTCTTCTTGCAGTCGAGCAATCTCCTTGTTCATCCGAGCCTTTTCTTTTTCAAATTTTGCCCTTGCAATTTCTAATTCTGATGGCGCTTCCTTGGGAGACGAACTCAAATGCCGAACTTCTTCCCCATCCGATGTCAACAACCTATCATTTACTCTTGATTTCCTCCATGTCAGGTAGCCAGGTGTGATGATATCAGCATATCTAGCTACTTCAACCCGATGAGTTTCCTTCCATGCCATCACAATCTCACAAACCTTTCCCGAATATCCATCTTCTCTGTAAGCAAATTCCAAATTACCAAGGTCATGGGTCATTGGAGTAAACTGACGAGATTCTGATTGCCTCAGTACTAGCAGTGGTGCATAGCTCACTCCTCCCCATACTCCCAATAATAGAACAGAGGCTTTATCTCCGCATTTATACAATGTCGGTATAGGAGCTACCCATGGAGCTTTCCAAACTATCATCTCAGCCCTGATATTCCGGAATATATTGATCCATTGCTCCTCAGTCCTATTTTCAAGCCAATCCCTATTAAGAAATTCACCAATTGGTGCAAAAGATTTCCAATATGAAAGAAGAGGGAAATTCTCTTGTTTACAGAAATGGCTCTGAACCCATATGTAGAGGAGCTGTATACATCCTAGAAAATGACCTTTCCCTTCCCGTGTACAGAAATTCAGGGATCGGATTTTTTCTGCTATGATTGCAGGGGCTGGGTTTATCCTTTGCTCAAGCCTCTCGAAAACATCAAATATCGCCACATCTACATACCCTAATATTTTCGGGAAGATAACTAAACCATAGATAGCCAAAGCAAAAATATTCCTAACTGTCTCCTTGCTTGAATGGCTATGAATTAAAGCCCGTAAAATGTCCCATGATATGAAATAGCTTACTCCTTTTCGGACAACATGGCTTTCTACCCAATTTCTTTCCACTCCCAAAATCTTTGACACCTTTTTCTTGAAACCCGGCGTCTTTGTATCCTTCAAATAAATACGATCGGGAATAACATTCTCAATATGTAGCAAGGTCGAATACTCCTCTATTGTTGGAGTCATATCCTCTCGGTTGAAAGTAAAACACCGATAAGCGGGATTCCAGAATTGTACCACAGCCCGGATCACCTCGCCACTGACCTTAACCTGAGCTAACAGAGCTATGTCCCCATATGTCTGAGTGAAGGCTTCTTTTTCCGATATATTCCACTGATTCCATATATCAATCAAATCCCGGAGATCATTTTGCTTGATAATAAGATCAACCTCGGCTGGCAATGCTGACACATATCCTATCTTCAAACAATCCCCATTATCCTGCTGAACTTTCTCGGACTGTTTCCTAACCTCTAAATGTTTCTCGACCACTGAGACACTCTGACCCTCCATGAAAGCCCTTTTGGTCGAATAATATCCCGAGACCAATAACCTTCAAATGTGCAGAAATGATGGCAAGAATGCAAAAAAAAAAAAAAAGAAACAAAAAACAACAACAAAAAGAAAATGAATTAGTAACGGGAATAAATATGAATAAAACAAAAAAAAATATTATAATTCAAAGCAATAGTTATCCCTGAGGATGCCAACAAAATTTTGGCATTATAACACCCCGAGGATGAAATATCAACATTTATTACGGGCATTGTGATGTACGTTCATCATTGTCCGAAAAAATAAACTTATTCGGAAAGTAGAATAGAAGGTAAAATGATTGGAAATATTTCTCCATGTGTTTTTAACTTCGGGATATCTAATTGGAAATCCGACATGGCTTCGCCTAGGTTTACTATATGAAGGTGAATGAATTCTAAAAAGCCCCGAATTGTTCCTCACTGTCGCCGGTGAAGGCTAGTAAGGCACCCCGATAAAAGCGGGTTCAATTCGTTAGAGTCTATTTCCCTAGCCCATGCGAATTGTTAATCACGAAGGCTTAGGTAATTTAGTACTCCGGAAGTGTTTCACTAGCCCATGCGGATTGTTAATCACGAAGGCTTAGTTACTTTGCTCCCACCTAAAAGGAAGGAACCCGGGTATAGGATTTATGATATGCAAATGCACGTGTAGTGTGTAAGGAGAAATAACAAACTTTTCACCACCTATTCTATATCCCTTATTCTAAATGCCCCAACAAGACTAAACAACATAAATCATTAATTAATTAATCAATCAATAAATATATGCACCAAAATAACCAGAGAACAATTTTAATATGTATGCACATGAATATGGACATATTTAAAAACATTTTATTATTTTTTTGAAATTACTCTTATTTTTTTTAAAAATGTGGGAATTAAAATTAAATACCAATTAAACCAACCAAACCGAGGCTTTGATAACACACGACTAATTCTAGGCCTGACACTCTAATTATCCCCAGCGGAGTCGCCAGTCTGTCGCAACCTAAAAAATAACGAGTCTCATTGCAAGACTTTATTATTCGTTAAGCGTGACCTTAAAAAAAACTGAGGAAAAGTCGGCTTAATTCCTCTAGAAAAATGAAGGTTTTGAAAATGACCTTGAAAAATACATGGAGTCGCCACCAATTTTTTTTTAGCTAGGTGTGATCGGCCACCTATTAAAACTGGTTTTATAAAATATTTTAAAATTTAATTAAAACATTTTTAGAACCAATTTCAAGTCTGCGTTAAAACCAGAGAAATCAAAGAAACGGGTTCGGGAGTCGGTTACGTGTGGGGAAGGATTAGCACCCCCACAACGCCCGTATAAATCGGTACTTTATTAATCGTATATTATCTCAAATCTCAGTGTAAAGTTGGTTTTAAATTTAGTATTTCAAGTTAATTCCCAATTTAAAGAAAAATAATTCCATTTTTAATTGAAAATGATCCGGAATTTATAAATTTAAAATTTTCCTATATTCCCCAACAAACGTGGCAAAATATAGAAATTTTTATTAATTTTGGAAAACTTTCCGAATCATTCTCTTTTTAAAGAAGATATTCCGTTATTAATAATAATTGATGATATCCTCCCTAGCAAATCCGGCAGAGAACTCATGAATTATTTTAACTCGGGATATCTTTATTTTATTAAAAATCATTACCTTTTTGAAAATATTTTAAAAGATATGAATATGTATATGCATGACATAAATAAAATGACATAGCAAAATCTAAATAATATAATGCACCCTAAATGATATGATATGATTTAAATGTCTTAGCATATTCTAAATAAAATGAAATATCCTAAGTTATATGATATATTCTACATGAAATGAAATGACCTAGGTAACATAATACATTCTATATGAAATGCAATATCCTAAGTCATATGATATAATCTAAATGAAATAAAATATCCTAGATGACATAATATATCCTAAATGACATGAAATGACCTATGTAATATAATATATTCTACATGAAATGAAATGACCTAAGTAACATACATATTTTATATGAAATGAAATGATTTAAATGACATGACAAATATGAATGATATGGCATATAATTTAAATGACATGGAATATAAAATAATGCTATCATATAATATGCATGAAAATAAAAATAAAAATAATAATGCAGGAACATAGCATATGCTAAATAATATAAAAAAAAAATAAATAAAAAGCATAGGATATCATGAAATATTCAAAACCATAGAATAAACCATATAACATCAAAAAAATATAAATCGAAATAATAACAATACCATAGGAATTATCATAGCAAAAATCACAAATTATATAAAATGCATGAATATAGAAAATGCAATGCATGAAATGTATTTTTTCCTTTAATTAAGGAAATCTGTATATCTAAAAAGTATCCGGCTACCTTAGGAAAATATGTCAAATTAAATATTCTAAAACCGAAATACTTTGTGATTGTTTGAAAACAACTTTGAAAAGCTTGAATTAAAAGTAAAAATTGGGCTAAATCTTTTTTTAATGGCTCTAATTTCCTAAGTTTAAAAATCCGGACTTGACTACCCTTAACCCGAGACTTGAAAAACCAATTTTAGAGTTTAAAAAGGCTTAGAAACTACCCTAAGTCAGTAGCTAACCCTCCTAATCAGCCCACTCTAAGTAACTTAACCAAAACAGAAAAATGATTTTTCTTTAAATTCAATTCTGACTCCACTATCCAGTTTTAAGCCACGATTTTTTACCCTATTTTTAAAAATTCAAAAAATTCTAAAAAAATACTGGAGACTCAGGACATGTAAAACTACACGGGAAAAAATTGGCTTACTTTTTTTATTAAAGATGAATTCCCAGAAAAATCAGAAATGTACGAGTACTGGGTGAAAAAACTGTTTTGTCAAAACACATTTTTTCCTTTGATAAAATCATTTAAAAACCAAAGTAAAAATATTTAAGACTCATAAAATGACTCACAAACAGTAGCTAGGACTTTTTGAAAGTTAGATAAAAATGGGATAAGTAAAAGAAAAATCACAAAGGTAGAATAATCAATTTGACAAAACTTAATTTTCCACAAGTGTGCTCAAGAGAGCATGACTTTGAACCATTAATTGGCCTAAGTCATTATTCAAGTGGCATGAACATGAAATGCATGAAAAATTACAGCAAACATAGTGCATGAAATGCATGAGCTTAAACCTAAATGTCATGAAAAAATGCATGGCATTCATAAAGTGACCTAGACCTAAATGAACTTGCATGGCATTTAATGCAACCTAGACCTAAAATGCATGAACATGCATGGCAAATAAACCTAACTTAATAACTAAAATATGCATGGCATTTTCACAAACACAAGGCATGCTTAAACAAAAAACTCAACCAAATATCATGCAAATGCTAACCTATCAACTAACATAGCAAAAATGCACATACAATGCAAAGATTCAAGGAGTGGCCGAATGGCTTATGTAACTAGCAAACATGGCATTTTGACAAACACTTGGTATACTAGCATGCAAAACTAAATCAAATGTCATGCAAATGCAAAAACCTACCAACTAACAAGGCAAAAATGCAACACACAATGCAAAACACATGGAGTAGCCAAATGGCCTCAAGCTCCAACAAGCATGGCATTTTCACAAACACTTGATATACTAACATGATCAACTAAAATATAACACTCAAATCATGCAAAAACCACACAAGCATTTTCACAAACACTTAATATACTAAATCTAAAACATGCTCAACTAAGATATAAAACCCAAATCATGCAAAAACCACACAAGCATTTTCACAAACACTTGATATACTAAATCTAAAACATGCTCAAATTTAAACATCATGAAAACAGAAAATTGAAAATGCAAGAACATGATATTTAAATCATAAATGACAACAAACAAAGCAACCAAATTAAAATATAACTCAAGTATATGAAGTAACATAACATTTAAAACATCAAGATCAAAGAAAATAACATCAATAACATGATAAAATAAACCAAAACAGCAACTTAAACAAAAACTGTAGGCCATTCGGCCATGGTGAGAATATTGTAAAAAAAAATATATTTAAGAAAGAGATGAAGGAAGAACTTAAGAAGAACAATAAAAAAACATTTATTTAAAAAGGAAACTCATCAAATAGTAATAAAAATAGCAAAAACAAGAATGGAAAGTCAAGAAAGTGCAAGAGTTGGTGCTCAAGAGCAATCTCAAGAAGCTATATTTCAAGCTTTATCTCTTCAAACTTTCCTTTCTTTTCTAAACTTTTTCTTTTTGCTTTCATCCAAAGAGAGAAAAACCAAGTAAAAACCAAGAGAACTCAGCAAAATAAAGTGTAAAAAATGAAATTTTGAACCTCTCCTACATGCTAGCCGAAACCCCCTCTAAATGCTCAAGGATGTTGTCATTTTTTTTGTAACCAATTTTTCATCAAATGGCTAATAATTTAAGGTGAAAAAATCATGAAATTATCACCCTTAGATTAGCATCTCAGCTGTCCCAAATTACAGCTATTCAAGAATAATGTTGACACTCTCTCTTGGCCTATGTGGCTTAATCACAATGGCATGATCAAAAGGAATCTCTAACTAACTTTTAATTCTTGGCCATTTGATTGAGAAATCAGAAACTTCCTCCTTCCTTTGGGCCTTGGCAGGCCAGCACTTCTCTTTTCCAGCCCATGTCTGATTTTTTGAAAGGCCCAAAGAAGCCCTTTTCGGTTGCTTGGGTGAAATGACCGTTTTGCCCCCCGGATGCAAATAAATATCAAACGGACTCCAAATTTAATTTTTATTTTTTTTAATACTTCCAAAATAATAAAACATTGAGTTCTGGAGGTTTTCAAAATTATCCGAGTCCGTTTGCTATTTATTTGGATTTTGCTTCCAAAAATGCCCTTTTATGCCCCTATATTTTACCATTTTTTAAACGAGCTCCAAATCAAGATTTTTCTTCACCAATATCTTCCAAATAATTTAAAAGTGTGATCTGGAAGTTTTGATATTTTGTGGAGCTCATTTGGTATTTTTTCGGGATTTATCGGCTTGAATTACTGCATAGGAGGCCCGGGATTTGGCCATTTTGCAAACGAACTCCAAATCAAGATTTTCTTTCACCAATATCTTCCAAATAATTTAAAAAATCATATTTGAAAATTTTCAGAATTGTTGGAGTCCATTTGCTATTTTTTCGGGATTTATCTTTTTGAATTATTGCATTGGAGGCTTGGGATTTGGCCATTTTGCAAACGAACTCCGAATCAATATTTTCTTTCGCCAATCTCTTAAAAATAATTTAAAAATGTGATTTGCAAAATTTTAGAAGATTTGGAGCTCATTTGCTATTTTTTCGGGATTTTCCTTTTTAAATTACTATATAAGAAGCCCGGGATTTGGCCATTTTGCAAACGAACTCTGAATCAAGATTTTCTTTTGGCAATGTCTTTCAAATGATTTAAAAATGAGATTTGCAAATTTTCAGAATTTTTGGAGTCCATTTGCTAATTTTCCAAAATTTTCCAATTTTGCTATTTTGCCTTCGAAATCCGGTTTTGTTCAAAACAAGTCCGATTTTCAGATTTTCTTCAAACTGAGCCTTGGGCTATCCTTTTTTAATCATTCCTCATCCATTGGGGGCTTTGGTCTTACCAAGTCGGGCCATTTCTGTGATTCTTCCCGATTTCACCGAAATTCACTAAAAACCCTAATTCTCGGTTTTCTCCCGGACTGACTTTTCTTTCGGTTTGTCTTGCAAGTGACTTCTCCATTACCCGTAGTCAGTGCTTATCTTTCATTTGGAACCCTTAATTTCGACCAATTTGATCGTTTAAGCACTTTTCCCCAAATTTCTCGGATTAGGGTTTTCTTTCTACTGAATCTCCAAATTCCATCTTCCGAATTCCATATCTTTCAATGTAGACCTCGGATTATCAAAATTCTTTCGCCATTTTTCAATTGAACTTAAAATCTTGATTTTTAAAGTGGGTTGACTTTTTTAGTAGTTGACTTTCTGGGGTTGACTTTTTTCAGGGTTGACTTTTTTCATGTTTGACTTTTTATGCTCGCCCTCTTAAACTAAGTCTTGGAGTACCACCTGCAGGATGAAAAAAAATCTTTTTACATTCGGAAACCTCAATTTAAGAAGAAAACATACCTGTTTTAGTGGTCCGGACAAAATTAGGTGTCTACACCAAGCATGCTTAGTCTTAATTCAAAATTTCTTTTTCTTATTCCCAGGTACTTTTGGTTGTTGAATGCGGAGATTTAGAAGTTTCGAACTTGTCCCTTTTGATCTAGAACCAGAAAAAACTTTTCATCGACATCGAAGGAAAAATTTACAAGTCGCAACTAACAACCATACAATGGCTGAAGCTAGACAAAATCTTTGCGAGAGTATGGGATTCCTCTCATGCAAGACCTTCAGACTAGTATTCAGAGGCCAACCATCCAGGCAAATACTTTTGAGATAGAGCCAGCATCCTTCAGATGATCCAAACTTCAGTTAAGTTCGCTGGCTTACCGTGCAATGATCCGAATTCTCACATCGTGAATTTCTGGAGGTTTGCAATCTTTTCAAACAAAATGGTGTTACTGATGATGCTATTAGATTGAGACTCTTTCCTTTCTCACTTCGAGATAAGGCCAAGAGTTGGTTAAACTCTCTTCCTGCTGGCTCCATTACCACTTGGGCTGATCTGGCCCAGAAATTGCTTGCCAAATATTTTCCTCCTGCCAAGACAGCTAAGATACGGAATTATATCACATCTTTTATGCAGTATGACTTAGAATCATTATATAGAGCTTGGGAAAGGTATAAAGATCTGTTTCGACGATGTCCTCATCATGGATACCTAACTGGCTTCAGGTAAATATCTTCTACAATGGGTTAATGGATCATACTAGAAGTTCTATAGATGCTGCAGCAGGTGGATCACTCATGGGGAAAGAAAATTGATGAGGCTTATAATTTAATTGAGGTGATGGCGTCTAATAATTATCAATGGTCCACTGAAAGAATTTTTCGAAAGAAAGTTCCAGGTAGTTATCGGTTGAATGAGATCAGTGCCTTATCGGCACAGATGGCTGCTTTGTCCAAGAAAATTGACACTATGAGTGTGCATTCAGTCCAGAACCCATTAGTAACTTGTGAATTATGTGGAGAAGGACACACCAGTAATAGCTGCCCAACCAATACCAAGTCAGTGCAATATGTTGGAAACTATAATAGACAACAAAACAATCCTTATTCCAACAATTACAATCCGATTTGGAGAAATCACCCAAACTTTTCCTGGAATAACAATCAAGGGGCTTCATCCTCTACTAAACCAGGAAACCCTCCTGGTTTTCCATCACAAGCCCATGCTCCTGTTCCAGAAAAGAAGATATCATTGGAAGATATGTTTACAAAGTTCATGGCTAATCAAGAAGTGACAAATCAGACTCAAGTAGCGACACTTCGTAATCTTGAGACACAAGTAGGCCAGCTTGCTAATGCAATTAACAATCGTCCTAGGGGATCTTTTTCGAGTGATACTGAAACCAATCCTAGGGGAGATGGAAAAGAACATTGCAAAGCCATCACACTTAGGAATGGAAGGGAGTTAGAAGAGGAGAGCAAGAAGCCAGAATTGCCTCCTAGGCCTATTGAAGAAAAAGAATCTGAAAAGACTTAAGAAGAAAAGAAGCAATGTTATCCACCACCACCCTTTCCTCAACGCCTTCAAAAGAACAAGCTTGACAAACAGTTCCAGAAATTTTTTGAGGTATTTAAAAAGCTTCATAGTAATATACCTTTTGCTGAAGCTTTGGAACAAATGCCAAAATATGTCAAGTTTATGAAAGACATATTGTCTAAGAAAAAGGAAGTTTGGTGAATTTGAGACTGTTGCAGTTATTGAGAAGCGCAGTGCTATCCTCCAAAAGAAACATCCACCAAAGCTTAAAGATCCGGGAAGTTTCACCATTCCATGCACAATTGGAAATCAGTTCATTAGTAAAGCTTTATGTGATTTGGGAGCAAGCATTAATCTTATGCCTTTATCAATCTATCGAAAAATGGGTTTGGGGGAAGTTAAGCCTACTACAGTCACACTACAATTGGCAGATAGATCTTACACATATCGAAGAGGCATTGTTGAAGATGTATTAGCCAAAGTAGATAAATTTATCTTCCCAGCTGATTTCATTGTATTGGATATGGAGGAGGATCGCGAAATACCAATTATTCTTGGGAGACCTTTCTTAGCTACCGGTAGAACTCTCATCGATGTGCAAAAAGGTGAACTTACCATGAGAGTTCAAGATCAAGAGGTAACTTTTAATGTTTTTAAAGCTATGAAATTTTCTAATGAATCTGATAAGTGTTTTGCAGTTAAAATGGTGGATGGTGCTACAACTAAGATTTTAGATAATAGCTATCCGGTTGATCCACTTGAGGCATCCTTGATAAGTACTTCAGAAAGAGATGATGATGACTTTATTGAATGTGTAAATTTGTTGAATGCTCATCCACGTATTGGAAGATCCATTCATCAATTTGAACCATTGGGACTTAAGAGAAGCGAAACATCATCTACCAAGCCATCTATTGAAGATCCACCATCCCTGGAGCTTAAGTAGTTACCTTCACATTTGCAGTATGCTTTTCTTGGTAAAAAATCTGAATTACCTGTTATTATCTCATCTTTTCTTAATGCTGAGTAGGAAAATAAACTCCTTAGAGTACTTAGAGAACACAAGAGGGCATTGGGTTGGTCGATTGTCGACATCAAGGGGATTAGTCCTTCAATTTGCATGCATAAAATCCTTCTTGAAGATAATCACAAGGCTACCATAGAGCATCAACAAAGACTTAATCTCATCATGAAAGAAGTGGTAAAAAAGGAGATTATTAAGTGGTTGGATGCAGGCATCAATATCCTATCTCCAACAGTTCATGGGTAAGTCTAGTTCAATGTGTGCCCAAGAAAGGAGGAATGACAGTGGTTGCCAATGCTAATAATGAGCTCATTCCAACTAGAACAGTGACTGGTTAGCGGATTTGCATGGATTATCGAAAGCTTAACAAAGCCACTAGGAAAAATCACTTTCCTTTGCCATTCATTGCTTAGATGCTAGACAGATTGGATGGTAAGGAGTTTTATTGTTTCTTGGATGGATATTCGGGATATAACAAAATTACAATAGCTCTTGAAGATCAAGAAAATACTACCTTCACTTGCCCCTATGGAACTTTTGTTTTTCGAAGAATGCCATTCGGACTTTGCAACACTCTTGCTACCTTTCAGAGATGCATGATGGCCATATTCTCTAACATGGTCAAGCAATGTTTAGAGGTATTTATGGATGACTTTTCAATTTTTGGAGATTCATTTGATGAATGTCTACATTACCTTGCTAGAGTGCTTAAAAGATGTGAAGAAACAAACTTGGTGTTAAACTAGGAAAAATGCCACTTCATGGTTCAAGAAGATAGGACATCAAGTTTCTAGTAGAGGGATAGAAGTAGATAAATCAAAGATTGAAACTATTGAGAATATCCCACCTCCAACCTCTGTCAAAGGCATTCGGAGTTTCCTTGGTCATGCCGGATTCTATAGGAGGTTCATTAAAGACTTTTCCAAGATCTCAAAGCCACTTTGCAATCTCCTTGAAAAAGATGTCCCTTTCAAGTATGATGATGCATGTCTAACAGCTTTTAAGACATTGAAAGAGAGACTGATTTTAGCACCTATCATTATAGTTCCAGATTGGAACCTGCCATTCGAACTCATGTGTGATGCTAGTGACTTTGCAGTTGGCGCAATCTTAGGCCAACGAAAAGATAAGATAAATCATTCTATCTACTATGCAAGCAAAACTTTGACCGTTGCTTAGTTGAATTACACCACCACTGAAAAAGAATTGCTTGCAGTAGTATTTGCTTTTGATAAATTCTGATCTTATCTTGTGGGCACCAAAGTCATTGTCTACACCGTTCATTCAGCTATCAAGTACTTGATTGACAAGAAGGATGCAAAACCTTGCTTGATCCGTTGGATACTTCTTTTACAAGAGTTTGATTTAGAGATCCGAGACAGAAAAGGAACAGAAAATCAAGTGGCAGATCATTTATCAAGATTGGATGATAGGGCACAAGTTGGCGATGCAATCCAAATCAATGAGACTTTTCCTGATGAGCAACTCTTTCTAGTTCTTCAACAGGAATCACCATGGTATGCCGACTATGTGAACTATATTGCGAGTAGAATCTTTCCACCTGATTTAAATTCTCAACAAAAGAAGAAGTTCTTGCATAATGTGAAGTACTATTTATTGGGATGAACCTTTCCTGTTTAAGCAATGCAAGGATCAGATTCTTAGAAAATGTGTGCCCAAGAAAGAAGTTGAAGATATTTTGCAACATTGTCACTCTTCGGACTATGGAGGGCATTTTGGAGGAGAACGGACTGCGGCAAAAGTGCTACAATCAGGTTTTTATTGGCCCACTCTATTTAAAGATTCTCACCAGTTTGTTGCCAGATGTGATAGATGTCAAAGAGTGGGCAACATCTCAAGGAGAAACGAGATGCCTCTCAACAGCATTCTCGAAGTAGAGATTTTTGATGTATGGGGAATTGATTTCATGGGTCCATTTATTTCCTCTTACAACAATCTTTACATTCTAGTTGCGGTTGATTATGTATCTAAGTGGGTGAAAGCAACAGCCTTGCCAACCAATGATTCCAAGGTTGTTCTAAACTTCTTGAAAAAGAATATCTTCACCTGCTTTGGCACTCCAAGAGCAATCATTAGTGATGAGAGGTCTCATGCATAAGATTGCCACTGCCTACCATCCACAAACAAGTGGTCAAGCCGAAGTCTCGAATAGAGAAATCAAGAGGATTTTGGAGATGACTGTCAGCCCAACTAGAAAAGATTGGTCCAAGAGATTGGATGATGCATTATGGGCATATCGAACTGCTTATAAAACTCCGATTGGGATGTCTCCATACAAATTGGTATTCGAAAAAGCATGTCATCTTCCGGTAGAGTTGGAACACAATGCATATTGGGCCATCAAGAAGTTGAATTTCGATCTTCAAGTAGCAGGAGAGAGGCGTCTATTGCAACTCAATGAGATAGATGAATTCCGTCTTCAAGCCTATGAAAATACCAAGCTGTATAAAGAAAAGACCAAGAGATGGCATGATAAAAAGATCATTGACCGACAATTTGAGCCAGGCCAATATCTTTTACTCTACAACTCCCGTCTAAAGCTATTTCGAGGAAAACTCAAGTCTCGATGGTCTGGACCTTTCAAAATACTAAAGTTTTTCCTCATAGAGCAGTTAAGGTGGTTGAAAAGAGTTCCAATTAAATATTCAAAGTGAATGGCCAACGGCTCAAGCATTATTGGGGAGGCGATTTTGAACGCCAAAAGTCTTCAATCATCTTAGCCGACCCAGAATGAGCTCGAGATAGTCAAGTCGACGACTATAAATCAAGCGCTTCTTGGGAGGCAACCCAAGTTCTAATCTTTACTCTTTGATTTTTCTTATTTGTTTTTTTTTTTAATTTAATTTAATTTAATTTTTGATTTCAACTTTATTTTACTAATTTCATTTTATTTTTATTATTTTTTTTTGCAAGTTAAAAAAAAAAAAAATTGGCGCCTCGGCTCTGTCAACTTTCTGCCTAGAGGCAGAAAGTTGGCGTAGCGGTATAGATCTGTAACGTAAAAAAAAAAGTGTTTTAGAAACAGAAACTTGGCGTCGCGACGCCCTGAACTTTTTTGGTCCGTAATATGGCACCGCGGCACCGCTAGAAACAGAAATTCGGCGCCGCGATGCCGAACCTAAATTTAAAAAAGAAATGTTTTAAAACCCTAACACCCATCAACCCCATTCTTTTGTTGGCAGCCACTATTTTTTTTTTGAAAAAAAAAAAACCCAAAATCTCTCAACTCTTCTTCTTCTCTAACTCTTCATCTCTCTCTACAATCTCATCTCTCCCAACTCTTTTCCAACACAATTACCCATTCTTATGCACAACCCATTCACCCAATCTCACACCTCTTATCTTTTCCAACCTTCTTTTTCTCCATAACTCTTTCTCTCAATTTCTTTCACAACAACAAATTCACATCACTCATCTTCAAGCAAAAGAATTTCTCACCCAAGTTTTAATTTCTTCAAGTAAGTTTCTACTTTTTCGTGAAGTTTCTTCATATTGGTTGATTCTTGGTTGAGATTTGGTGTTGAAGATTATTTTTTGCATCACATTGAGGATTGGGTTGATATTTGTTGGTTGTTGTGGGTTGATATTCAAAATTGGTAGTTATTGTTGATTGGTTTATTTTTTAGTATTGTGAAAAATTATGGAAATTGTGGAGACAAATTCAAAATTTTGGAGTGGGTTTTGTTGAATTTTATTGAGGATTGAAGAAATTGATAGTAATTAAATTGGGTTGTGTTGTTTTTTTTATTTATTTTATTTGGTGGTGGTGATTCGTCTAGCATTATAAATTGGTTGAGTGGATAATTTTGGTGGGAAATTGTAGAAGAATTTAATTCTTGCTTTAGAAGTGTTAGCTTGGTTGATATTAACGAATTTAGAACTAGTGTCATGGGACTCAAGAAGAAACTCAAGGCTAGCATTAGTAATCCGACTTTTGATAGTAGCAAGTTCGTGTTTGAAGCGGCAGTGTTATGACATACCCAATCTCTCCTACAAAAAAGCCCTATTTCGGAGAGGGGGTTGAACTTGATCCGCGTCATCGTGAGTATCAACAAGTAATTAATTCGGGCAATTGGTAGAGATTTTGTGCTCCACCGTAATCCGCCGTGCTATCGGTGGTTAGAGAATTTTATGCTATTGCGGCCGAACCAAGTGGTGATATATGATTTTTGTCCGAGGATGTCAAGTACCGTTTGATCCCCAGACAATTAATCAATATTACCAGACACCGAATATTGTGGATGATGACTTTAGTCGGTATTTGAATGGGCACATTGACATGACTACAGTCACAACACATTTATGCCCACAGGGGACTACTTGGAAAATATCCAAGGGGAGCTTGTATCGTTCAAGGCCAACATACTAGATAAAGAGGTTAAGGTGTGGATGCATTTTCTAGCGGCCAATATGCTTCCACGTAAGCATGTTAGCGATGTCACCAAAGATAGAGCAATCCTGCTCTATGCTATTACTACAGACAAATCGATTGACATCGACCAGCTTATCTACAGGACCGTAATGCATAGTGTCAGAACACCACGGGAGGGCCTATGGTTCCCCTCCTTAATCACTCGGCTGTGTGACCAGGCTAGTGTCCGATGGGATAATGGTGAATAATTGCTACATCCTAAGGGTCCCATTGAAGACACCATTATGTATCGTTTGACCTGAGAAATTGATCGTCCTTCACCCAGACCTGGTGCGAGTTCATCCTCAACTTCACAACCGAAAGAGTTAAACATGGCAGAGCGCATAACCAGACATGAACTTCAAAATGTCCGACTTGAACTTCAAAATGCGCACCACCTTGCATATCATGCCCATCAAACTAAATGCTTCAAAACTATTGAGCAACTGATCCATCTTTGTGCTCGTCATATGGGTGCTGACAAGACCCAATATCCCACTATGTCACCACCACCAACACCTTTGGCTACCCAAAAAGCGGAGGAAGAAGAGGAAGAAGACGAGGAAGATTAGAGCTCTCTCGGATTTTTTTCAATTACAGGGGAGTTTTCTCCTTCTTACTCTTTTATTTTTTCAACATTGAGGGCAATGTTTGATTTAAGTTTGGAGGGGTATTTATTTGTTTTTAGTTTTATTATGTTTTGTGTGTCTTTTTATTTCTCTGGTTTATTATGCTTTATTTATTTATTTATTTTTGTTTATTTGCATATTTATGTTTAGGAGTCCTATAAAAAAAAAAATATATATATATATATATATGATGCACTTTGACATGATGAAATCCTTATCCAATGATGAAATTTTAGTTATTGATTTATCTTGATTCTTGGGAACAACATAAGCGTGAGAAGAATTTGTGTTAAATTCTTTTGTTAGTTTCATGTTAGGATGTGATTTTCAATAATTTGAGCACATTATCTCTTGCTTAGATTTGCATTGCTTATTTAAAGACTGTTATGTTTATGTGAATTGCAATTATGTCTAGAACCTAGAATTTGTTTGATTCTCTCTCGAGGAGAAATCCTAGACAACACTAATTTAAGGAAGTGATTTAGGCCATCTTTGGATCTTTTGAGCTTTTCGAGCCTACCTTTATACATTAATATCCTTAGTCTACCTCTTTGTGCCTATTGATATATCTCTTTTCTTTGATTGCCACATCTTTTAGGCTAGCCAAATAAGAAAAACCATGATTAACCTTCACTACATAGGCATGTGATGATATTACAGAAAACAATTATGAGCCATGTCAAATTTGGGTGAAATTGAGTTGTTTAAAAAAAATAAATATATAGAAAAGATTATGGTTCTTCGAAAACGAAGAACAGAAAAAAAAAAAAAAGAGAAAGAATAAATTGGTGAAGCAAAAAGGAAGTCTATTCAAAGAATAGAGAATGTAATTTGAGGAAAAGACTATGGCTCTCAAAAATCCTGAAAAAAAATGTAAAGTGTTTATAGGTGAATTTAACCGAACTATATCCTTTATCATACCTTGACCCTAGCCTTACATTACAAGCTTAATAAAGACCTACTTGATCCTTGACGAAGTGTTAGTCTACATTAGTGGAGAGAGAGATGAAAAGCAAACATATGAGAATCTAGTATTATAACTCGTATTTTGCATTGACATAAACTTATTCGGATTGCATGCAATGATTTGTCAAGAGATTATTCACACACACTGGAAATCCATTCAAGCATGAAACATACGATTGAATTGAATCATAAAGTTGGATTATGTTTGCGTTTAACTTTGAATTGAGATTTTGAGATAGCTTTTGAGGAAAATTAAGGAAATCATTAGTTAAGTGCATTCATATTTAGCTTTGCTTTGCTTTGCTTTGCTTTTCTTCATTTCATTTCGTTTTGTTTTGTTTTATTTAGTTTGTTTTGTTTAGTTTAGTTTTGCTCGAGGACTAGCAAAATCTTAAGTTTGGGGATATGATAACTCTATAAAATAGAGTTATTTAATCCTATTTTGTGCTTTTAAAATAGCTAAGTCCTTGTAGTTTAAACTATTAATTTACTATTTTAGTTATTTTTATTTTTATTTATTTCTTATTTAGTTTTATTTATTTATTTTATGTTTTATTTTAGTTATTAATTAATGTCTTTTGTAGTTTTGTAGAGTTCTAAAGCTAGAAGAAAAAGCTCAACTCATATATGGAAAGTCCAACCTGGAGGCAGTTAGTTGGCCACTAAATTTCCCTTATTCAGGCTTTCAAGGCTCTATAAATAGGAACCCTTAGGCTTTATTTTAGGACTTCTTAGTTAGTTTTTGCTTTAGTTTTCAAAAGAGGAGAGCAGCCACCACCATCTTGAAAGAAGCCAAGAACAGTTTTGGAGACTAGAAGACTGAAGAACTGACAACGTTTAGTTTTTTCTTCTTCCTTAATCTTCTTTTATTTTCTTGTAATTTGATGTTGGTGAAACTCCTTTGGTTATTGTTTTCAATGTCAAGCATGAACTCAATTTCTTTCCTAGGATTGCAATGGAACTAACACATAGTTTGGATTATTTTATTCTCTAATTTGGTTTAATGATATTTGAGTTGTTTATGCATTCTTGTACTTAATGCTTTTAATTGCTTGATTACCAATTAAACTGATTTGTTAACCTAAATATAACTTGGAAAAGGGAGTTTAGTGTTAGACATTGATTGCATAACACGTGTTTCATATTCATTTATCAGGATGAATTGATCTGCAGGTAGGGTAGGAATACACTTACTAATTGTCATGTGTAACCATTGTTAGAGTCTAAGCTTAATAAGTTCTTCTTTAATTCAATTAACATAAGAATATAGTTAATTGGTTAAGAAGGATATTTTTATAAGACCATCGGAAGATCCTTATAAATAGATTAGAACTCTAGGTTAACAACTCAAGATCATTAATCAAGTGAAGAGAATAGGAGACGTTCAAGCGAAGTGTTGAGGGAAATTGTAATCCTAGGCTTTTCTCCATTGATTTTAATCCAATTTTTATTTGCTTTCTTTATTTTATTGTTTTCTTTAATTCAGTTTTAATTTACACACCTTTTAATTAATTATTTGGATAAGATTAAGTTGTTTTAATTTTAGTATTTAACGAAATTAATAACAATTCCTCGTGGGTACGACACTTCACTTCCACTTTATTACTTGTTTGCGATAGCGTACACTTGCTTATTGAAATTCGACAACACTTACCATCGAGCTAAATGCTGAGGTGCGTAAATCTTGGTTGTGGTGGAAGCATGCATTGTGTTTTAATCTGCTTTGTATATAACAATTTGATGGAGGTGTTTAATCTAAACTCTTACAGTCTTATTGCTGCTATTACAGTCTTGATTATTCACCATGCCTTTTTTTTTTAATAATGTCAAAGTTGAATCGATGGTAAGGTTGGAAATGAAAGAAATCTAATTGGATTTTACTCTAACTAGTTGGAAAATATTTGGGAGGATCAAAAACAGTGATGAACTAATCTAGCTGGCACTTCTATGCTATGCTACTCGGATTCGGATGTAAGTGTCGGATACGGGTACATGTACGACGTAGGTATGTTCAATTTTTTCTACGTTTTTTCATGTATTTGGAGGATCCTTGGAGGGTCATATCCTCATACCTATGTCCGAATATATGTCGGACACTGTATTTTAAAAAAAAATAAGAGTCGAAGCAACATAGCTTCTATTGATGATTCAATTATTGTTTTCGATACATATTGTTTGTGCTGTTGATGTATTAATGTCTTTGCTTTTTGTTTCATTGGTCAAGTTGAATGAAAGTACATGGTGGTTCAGTTAATTTAGAGGGTATGGGTTTTTGGGGATTGTGCATTCTAACTCAGGCTGTTAATTTTTCCGACCATAATCTAAGGACAAAATCATGGTAAAAACAACTGATGCAACAGGATATGGCCTTATTGAAACTAGAGGAGGCAGACAGGGTAGGTTTGAGTATTTTGAGTTTGGATCATTTTTGAGTTTGGATTGTGTCGTATTTGAATTTTTTAGGATTTAGGTCCTTTCAGGGTTGGGCCTTTTTGGGGTTCGTGTCCTTTTGGGATTGAGTCAAGTTTGGGTATAGTTAGTTAGGTATTTTTTAGATTTTATGAAAGATATAATCATTTTAGTAAATTTTTTGAGTTCGAGTTTTTCGAGTTTGAATTATTTCAAATTTGGGTTTTTGACTTTTTTTAGTAAAATTGAATTTAAACAAGTTCGGATTTTCTCGAACGAGTTTTATAAGTTTGGGTTCATTTTGTAGCATTGGCCATTCTAAATTCTAAATTATTTACAGTGATAGAAAAAAAAAATTAGCACATAAGAAAAGCTCAGCTATAGGTGTTTTAGGCTATTAAATGTATTTCATTAAGAGAACTGAAGCAGTAAAGTAGGGAAACTGAGACTAATAATAATAGCTGTGTTCCACCATAGTTTAGTCAGACTAATAATCTTTCATTCCATCACTGCAAAAATCTTTTCACTGTTTTCTCTTTTTAGTACAAAAGTTTGCCCTGATCAAGAACTCAAAGGCCTGCAGTCCTGCATTCAGAATTTTGATCTCTCTTTTCTAATATAGAGTCTGAGCTTGCAGAAACAATATGTACAAACATTGAAAAAAAAAAGCTGCAATCCAGGCAATCAAGAACTGTGTGTTTTTTTAGTTTAATTCATATGATTTATGCAATTATTTTTAAACGATTACATTTAACAGATCTCGAGTTAAAATCTTAACATTTAAAATTCCTTTTTTTATTTCCAAGCTAATCAAGTTATGATTTTCTTTGTAAAAAAAAAACTGTATTTTTCCTATCTAATGACATAATTAGACAAGAAAAACATCTTCATCTTTGTGAAAGAGAACTCTTAAATGATGTATTGATATATTTTTGATATAAAGGAGATTGCAGCTTGAGAATAAAAAAAAAATTGAAAATATTGAGATTCAAACATTAAATTTATTAGATACTACTTTTTAATGATGGTTACATGAGTCAATTGGACTAATTTGGACTCTCAAATGAATGATGTTGATTCAATCCTCCTTGTAACAGAAAATAAAAAAGTTTTCCCTCTTTTTTGCTTTAGCAAATGACTGAATGAGGAATTAAACCTTTGAATCATACCTAACCCTTGCAAGATTTCTTCAACTCAAGGAAGGAACAGATATAAAGACATGAACCATTGGGCATCCATAAAATTACCTTTAATTATACAAAGGGGACAAGAAACTATAAACATGGGAAAGTGTTGGAAGTGTTTGACGGAAACATCTTAGTATGATTTTTTCAATTTATGATTAAATCAATAAAATAGGTTTTATAGGAACATGTATGAAATGAATTGTACTCCCTTGTCCAACAAGTAATTAAACTGATGGAACATGTAGGGGACCCTTGATACGAATATATATCATAATAAAGATGCCCACGGAGTGTTCAGATTCTGAGGTTCTGTTATTAGTCGGTTAAATGAAGTAAATTCACTCACCTAACTCAACTTCCACAGTCAATTAGTACAGATTTTGGACAGGCACTCCATTACTACAAAGCAGGTTAAGAAATGGAGTGTGGTTAGACATGTTGGACGATGGTTAGACATGTTGGACCACTCGGGTTAAATTTGGATTGGATCAATTCGAATTTTAGAAAATTTCGGTTATTTTTGAGTTCAAATCTTTTGTGATTTGAATTGTTTTTGGTTTGGGTTACTTTAGATTTGGGTTGTTTCGGGTTTGAGTTATTTTGGTTTCAGATCATTTCGAGTTCGGATAATTTAGGTTATTTGGATTCGGGTCATTTCGAGTTCATTTTATTAATTTTTAGTATCAAATTAGATTAAATTTAAATTGATTATTTGATCGAATCAAATTTTATTCAAAAATAAAATAAAAAATCATATTTAAGAATAAATGGGTATCGTATTCCTAAAAAGTAAAACCGTTATACGAATCTATTTATCTATTTGTAAAAGAGAATACGTAAAATCTTATACTTGTGAAAAAGTTCAAACCTTGATGAGCAACTCTTAATACTAAGAGTTTTATAGAGTGAACCGATTTTAGAACTTGAAATGATTTGCTACTAAAATTAAATTATATCTAAAAATTTTACTTAAAATTTTAATTATAAAGTATAATAATACATGCTTATCTAAAATAAAAATATAATAATAAATTAATTATGAATTAAATTAATTAATTATGCTTAATATTTCTAAATACTAAGCATAATGTATGAAATTAAATTAATAAAAAATTCATTAGTAAGTAAATATACAATTCTTAACACATTGACATGCATGATACTTTTTTATAATGTATAAATTTTATCATATTATAATATATACATATATGATTATATGTATATATATTTTTCTCTTTGTAAGTCTTTACAATAAAATAAAAAAATTATTTATTTTTTTTTTTATAAATTTAGTAGCAATTATCGTCCAATGAACCAACATTATGGTCATAACTAAGCTAATCTAAATCATATGATAAAAAATTATCAAATTAAAATTAATATATCTATTCTAAATAACATGTATAACCATAAGAGATTAATTTATTATATATTATATTATAAGGTATTATTATAATGTAAGATACAAATGATTATAATAAGATACACATATCTAATTTTTGCTCGATTTGTAATTTGAAGTCTAAGAAATTTTAATATTTTGGTTATATATAACTGTAAGTATGCATGATTTACAATCTAATTTTTACTTGATCTTTAAGTAGATTTCTTTTTAACTATTTTTAAAAGTAATGATTTTGTCATATGAAGTTTATAGTAAAATATTTAAAAGTAAGTGTTATAATAAATTAATTGAATTATTATTAATTATTTTTTGTTTTAAAATATTTATTATTGGCTTATTTAATTATTTTATCAAAGTAAAAAAGAGAAAATAAAAAACTTTATTTATAATATATACTAATAAATAAATAAAATTAAAATTTAATTATAATAATAGATTTTTTTAATCATAATTAAGAAAGATAATAGTTAAAATATATAAACTGTAATAACAAATAAAAAAGATTTTAAAAATAATTTAAAATTATAAAATTAAATAAATTAATAATTTAAGTTAAATTTTTTAGAATAAAATTATACTTAATTTAAATTAGAATTATTTTAGATTCGATCAATTTGAGTTCAAGTCAATTTAGATTTGAATTATTTTAAATAGAAATTATTTTATGATTCGAGTTAGAAAAATTCAAATTATTAATTTTTATAATCAAATTTAATTAAATTGAATTTTGATTAAGATGAATTGAATAAATTTTCAATTTTGAATAAAAATTTACAAGTATATATGTGATAATATATCTTTCTTAAATGACTGTTGATAACAAAAAGAAAAAAATCAGAAGCTAGTCAGACTTTTGATGATAGGAATAGATCTTAGGCTTAATATGTCTTGGTTTTATCACCCATGCAAAGTCACATCTAAACCCCATGAGCCCTCTCAGTTACTCACTTTTTCTATTACTCTAATGGACAAGGAACACCTAGCACTCAGTTCTAGAACTGCTTTCCTTGTGTAAAAGGTAGCTTCATTATTACTTTAGATCGCACATGCCATCACTGTGGGCTGAAAGTTTCTTTATAAGCAAACTCTCACTCAATTTGCTGTAAAACCCTAATTCGTCCAAGCCCTGCCAAGAGAGTTTTCTTGTCCAATCCACTTCTTCTTCTCTGCCTGTTTTTTCAGACCCCTTTTTCTTTGAATAATAATGGTAGTTTCTTTGTTCAAATAAATAAATAAGAATGTCTTATCCCTCTCGATCTCCTTTGGGAGCGTTCCTATCTCTTCATCTCTGAGTTTATGGCATTGTGGGTTCTAAGTCATTGGTTTAGGCTGTTTGGGATGTTGTACTTCTTTGCTTGTGGAAAGTTCCATTTCAATTATTGGCAATGGCAGTATTTTTTATCTTAAGTCTTGCATGTGGAAACGAGGCTATCTGGTGCAGCCAAGAATGACTTGCCGGCAAAGCTATATATATTTAACATTACAATGTAAATCATGGTCTCTCTCTCTCTCTCTCTATATATATATATATATATATATGCACCAAGGATGACTTGCCGGCAAAGCTATATATATTTAACATGATCATGTAAATCATGGTCTATATCTATATCTATATATATATATATATATATATATGCTTTTATATCAATTTTAAGTGTACATTAGAGTTTATCGGCAAGTCGTTTCTGGCTATATCATTATCTCATTTTCTCATGCTAGATTTATGATGAAAATAGTAGAGAAAATAGTACTCAATTCTTTGGTGGTGACATTGTTTGGATATATATATATATATATGCATGTGCTGAACTACTCAAGAAATGGAAAATAACCCTAGCTTAAAGGTAAAAGAGAAGGTCTATTATCATGCAAATATATATAATTGAGATCAGTTTCTTTTGTCTATAACCCTTTGTTGGGCCATAGTTTTGTTGCATGCTTCCTTTGGCTATATATGTTGCAATCCCTTTTACTTTAGCTTTTATTGTTATTACATATACTGTCTGCAACCAACTTCACTACTCTTTTAACCTTTCTCTCTTACAGGTTTCTATTTGATCAAATTAACTTTTTTGCTTGGTGAAGCTCATGTATTCCAGCCAAGGCTTCTTCTTCCATGAAACTCGGCATTTTCTTTAGTAAAATTTGATTCCTATGCTAAAGTATTACCTGTCTTTTGTCAGTGTCTTAGGATCTGATGATCATTTGAAAAACATACAGGTATATGGACAAAACAATGAGGTACCCATAGTTTTAAAATCCGGCCGTTATGCCATGTAACGGTCTTGATGTAACGAAAATTGAAACTTCCGTATCATATTTTACACGTTATTTAATGCTCGCAATACTATTAAATTCCTTGAAATACTAGAAAATTTACATCCGCAACAATTGCGGCATGTTATATAACGCCTACAACATCGCAACCATATTCGCAACGAAAATTGCAACCACGATTTAAAACTATGGAAGTACCAGATGAATATATTAACAACCACAAAACTAGGATAATTTCATCTCAGACTCCAATCTTTATCTCAATTTTCACATGCATGGCTTTTGGATGGAGAGCAGAGATTTAAATAACGGTCGCAATGTGAAATTGTGGTCGTTATTTTGCGGTTTCGATTTTCCGTCATCTATATTCATCGCAATTGATCGAGATAATATTCGTTATTTCTGCAACTACGATAAACATAACATGACGTGATCAAAAATATATTTGCAACCGCAATTTAAATCTTGACTAAGAAAAACATATCTTTATGTATCAAACAAGTAGGGCGATGGCCATGCTGCAGCCAGCAGTCATTGTACTTAGTACACAGAGAAAACCTATAGTTTGGCATAGGAAAAGGACTTAAATGTTTCAAACTATGTCCTTGTCTTCTAAGTTAAGATCATAGTTGTGTCGATGTCTACTGTTTTAAATGTTAGGAAGTCTAACTTCATAGCAGTGGGGCAAAACAAAGGCAATTATATTGATTTTAAGTTTTTAACATTTTGCACATTTTCACATCACTAATTAATACTTCTATCCTAAAGGGTCCAAACATTGTCCTTGGTTTCTAAGTTAGATCATGGATGTGTCACTGTCATATAGATCCAATAATCCGTATATTCGTATCGTGTTTGTGTTATAATCATGTCTAAGGTACTATATATTTATATAAATTTTGACACGTTAATAATTTGTGTTATATAAATTTTGACACGTTCATTTATTCATTTCGTATTCGTATTATTTTTCGTATCATGTTAGTGTCGTGTAATAGTATTGTGTCCAATGTTATCAGGTCTACTCTCATAAATGGTCTTTAGCTTTTGACATTTTGTAATTACACATCAACATTTTTTATTAAGTTTTGGAAAGGAAAAGGAATTTAGAGAAATATATATACATGCTCCATCTTAAAATTGATCTTCGCTATCAATGTATAGGATAATTCTTATTGACAATAACTTGAATTGTTCTATATTTTTGGAGCAATTTTTTTTCCTTGACAGACATATATGAGCCCTCTTAGCTTTAATTTTGCAAAAAATAATTTCTCCTTGCTTGAGAGATTCTTAAATTTTGTTCTTTATTTTGACTGGTAATTAAGCAGATGGCTGTGGGGAGAGTAATAAGGAGTTGTTGGCTCTTAAAAAGTTTTATGTAATTTTATGCCATTTTCTCACTGAGAAGGAATATTTTTTTAGTCATATTTTAGAATGAATCTTAGAAGCTAAGATATATATTTCATGGGCATAAATACAAATTTAGTCTTCAAACTATACAACTTAAGTCATTTTGCTTTTTATTATTTTATTTGAATCAATTTAGCTCTCATTCTATTATTTTTGTCAATATCATATAAATTTAACAAAAAATTGTTAGGTGCGAGCATATGATTAACAGTTTTGTTAAATTTAGACGAATTTTACCAAAAAATAATAAAAATAGACCAAAAATTAACAAAACAAATTGATAAAAAAATATAACATTTTCATTAAATTTAGGCTAAATTGATAAAAAATAATAGCATGATAGTTAAATTGACCAGAATTAATAACATGGGGGCCAAATTGATCTAAATAAAAGAATAAGAGCCAAAATGATTTAATTTGTATAACTCAAGGATCAAATTTATATTAAGTTGAAACTTTAACAAACTAATACATTGACATGCTATATTAGGTTCTCTGGATTGTTGTGGCAGCTTATGTTGCTCCGACTCTTCATTTTTTTTTTGAAGTATTCGTGTTTGACACCCGTGTTCGACGTATATTCGGATATGAGTATGAGAATATGATCCCCCAAGAACTCTCCAAATACATGAAAAAAACTTAGAATAAATCAAACATTCCCGTATTCGACACTCACACTCGAATTCAAATAAGGCAGCAATAAGGTAATACATATTTTAAGACTTCAATGCTATTGTAGCAAATGAAAATCAACAAAATTTATTGAGGAAAATGGATTATAAAACTGGGAATTGCCCTGCTGCTCAATATTTATAGGGTAGCTCTGCCTTAAACTTTATTTGCTATCTCATTCTAACCTTTTCTTGATCCTAAATGTAATCATGCTCCCAATCACCCTCCAGGTGCTCTTAAGCTCATTGACCATGCATGCCTTTCCTGGAAAAGGCAATGAAACTACTATGACAGATCATAGATTAGCTAATATTTTGGCTTGTTGGGCCAGATAAGGGTTTTGTCACTGTTAAGGGTTGTATTACAGTGGTTATAATAGCTAGCCTGCAACCAACAATGCTTCCGGGGTTAGGCTTGGCTTGGTTTTGATTCATTACCATTTCAGCCCGGCAGAGGAGTTTTTCTATTTAGCTTTGAGTTTTGTGATTTAGTGTAAATACACATAGAAACCGAGTAGTATGTCCCTAGCACCTAGCGCTTAGGAGGGTAGGATTGGTATGATCAGCAATAAAATTATTATATAATGATACTTTATATTATATATATATATCTTTATATTTGGTTTTTATTTTTTATTTTTTATAATTTGTGTTGTTTGTGTATTGTTGAATAATTTTTTAAATAATGTTGCAGGTATTATTGATAAATATAATTATTTAAATAAAATAAATAGTATATAAAAAATTATTCTGTTTATATAGTGGCGTTTAAAAAAAAACGCCGCTAAATCTCTAATTTCCAAAATGAATATATGCATAATTTAGCGGTGTTTTATGAACAAAATGCCATTAAAACATGCCTACTAGCGGCATTTGTGTGCCATAAAACGCCGCTAAGCATTTTTAATTAACGGCATTTTGAAATCCAAACGTCGGTAAAGTTTTGCAAAACACCGCTAAAAGACATCGAATACCGCATTTCTACATTCTATTATGGCGTTTCGAAACATCAGGGATATAGATACAAACGCCGTTAATTTACCGGCGTTTCTGGTCCAAGCGTCGTTAAAGTCCTCGGCGCGTTTTCTAGTGGCACTTTTGGCGACGTTTTTTCCAAACACCGCTACTTATTTAGCGGCGTTTATAAACGCCCCTAAAGTAAAAAAAAAAAAAAAAAGCCCGTTATAACACTCATTTGCTATAGTGCTAAGAAAAAACTGATCAAAGCTGCATTATTTGTGATATCTATTGATGTCTTTTAAGGTTAAAAGATTTGACTAGATGAAGGTAGGAGTGTGTTGTAGGTAGAATCTTATATATATATATATATATTTTATAATTTAGAGTTATTTTTGATTGGCCTATGAATCCAACTTCACTTCTACATATGTTTTTTTTTTCTTGGAGATGGTGACTTTTTGGTGATGGGTCTCATGGTCATAGTTCTATTTTGAGCCTTAAACTTTGGATGATATCAGGTCAAACAATTGAGAAAAGTTATAAAATGATTAACCTTAGATCTGAAATCTCAAGAGAACTAATAGAATTTATTGGGGCGAGCATGTGGCGATTAGGAGCATGTTGTATGGTGGATTGACGATATTTGACCGACTAATTGTTTGGAGACAAATTGATCACCCTTAGTGTGGTATGATCTCTTGACATTTATGAAAAGATTGCTCTTTTGTACTCCTAACTTTGATAGTGAAATTTTTTTCTGTTCGCATAGGCTTTTTTTTTAGAGAATTCATCTGCTCATCCTTGGATTTTTTGGAGAAATTTTCTATAGCATTTATCACACTATTTGTTAACTATGATTTGCAAGGGACTAAGGCCAAGCAGTCGCAGCTTGATAATAGTAATAAGCCACCTGTGTGATCCTGGGGTTCTTGAAAAAGCCTTGGAGTTGAGTCGAGAAACGGAATCGAGAGGCGGGGGTCTCCTGTTGACGGTCTCTTGTCTCATGGTAAACCTAAAAAAGTGGAAAGTTTTCTGCAAAGTATGGTAGATAAAGGTCTTATACATAATACAATCGATTATGATAATCTAATATTTAAGAATTTTTGTTTTTATGGGTGACTGAACAAGGCTGTTGATCTTCTGAACATAATGTTGAAGAAGGGAAATCTTCCAGATTCCATCAGTTATGATTCTGTTATCCATGGTTTTTGTGCATGCAACAAATTGAACCGAGCCATGAACTTCCACAATGAGATGCTTGATTGGGATCTCAAGCCAAGTATTAATACATGGGACATGCTTGTCTGTAAAATTTCCCAAGATGGACATCTTGTAGAACTATATATATATTGCTCCAACTCTTTATTTTTCTTGAAGTATCCGTGTCTGACACATATCCGGACATGAGTATGGAGATATGATCCTCCAAGGACCCTCAAAATACATAAAAATCTTGGAAAAAAATTGAACATACCCGTGTCGAGCACATACCCGTGTTCGACACTCACACCCCGGATTAAGACGCAGAAAGGCTTATGATTTCTATGGTTTGATTAGGCCAAACTCAAACCAAAGAGATGTACAACTCTGTAATTGATAGGTATCGCTCCAAAAACAATCTCAAGAAAGCATTAGAGCTAATGCAAATGATGCAACGAAGCGATTATCAGCTAGACTTTAACATACACTAGTCTCTTATAAGCAATTTAAGCAATTCTAAGGACAATAAAAACAACAGCCAGGATTTGCTATCAAGGCTTTTCTCAGAAAGTGGGTTTACTTAGAAGAATCATTTCAAAACCAGAAAACAATAAGGCAGCAATATAAAGATCCTTTTGTACTAATGTAAATGAAAGGTTTGTACCTTTGCATACTCAATAGTTCCTGGTTTAGTTATTTTTAACTTGTTTATTATATACCTTGAAGTTAGAAGAATACCCAAATGAGAAAAAGAGGGAAAAAAATGAGATTCCTATAGATATTCATTTTTTTTGGATAAATTGTTTTGCATTATCCAAGAAGCAGGAATTCTGCTACAATAGTACATTGTTCACAGCTTACAACTTGCAAAAAGAACTAGCCAGTACATCATATCAGCTAGCCTAAGCTAACAATACAGGCAACAGATGAAAAACCTTTAACTAGTCAGACAAAGGAATAGTTATCCCCCAAGCTGAGCATAGTCTTACATTAACAGAGTCAGCCACTACTGCCTTTGCATTTGAGAGCCTTGAGATTACTGCCTCCTTGATGCTTCCAATGATCTCCTGCTTATTGTTTTAAAGCTCCTGAATTGCCTGTTGTTCCTTTCTCTCCAAATTGTGTAAATAAAAGCATTCCATGATAACCTTATCACGATAGAAATCAAAGCCTTCCCTTTAAGCTTGGTAGTTGCCTAATTTAGCTCTGTGTTCCAGTCTCCTACTGGCCTTTGCATTTGACAGAGCTGAAGAATCTCTCCCCATATATCCTTGGATAGCCCACATTAAAAAAACAGGTGATTCCTTATCTCCTGTTCTCCATAGCAGAAGACACAACTCCCCTCAATATCCATACCCCTCTTGATGAGCCTGTCCTTCGTAGGCAATCTGTTGAGAATTGCCATCCAAGAGATTAAGGAATGCTTAAGGATATGAAAAGGATACCAGATCAATCTGTGCGAGCAAACTTTTTCATGCTTCACCCTCAACTCATTCCATACTCGTGTTACTTGATATTTCTGCCCTCCCAAGGACCAGACTAGTTCACCATTTTGTTGCTTGGTGAACAGCAAGGCTATGTTCCTCATTTTCAACAGTTTTCTCAAACTTCAACTACAACTTTGATTTATTTAGATTTTACCATAGAGGTCTCTCGTTTAGCACATAGGCTTCAATCCATGCCATCCACAATGATCCTGCTTGGACCAGGATAGACCAAATGTGCTGCAGTATGCAGGCTTGGTTCCAGACAAGTGAATCCCTTAGCCCCAATCCCCCTTCTGATTTTGAACTGCAAATGTTACTCCAACTGACTCGAGCCCTCTTTGATGAGCTTTCTTGCCCTTTCCAAAAGAAGCTGGAACACAGTTGATTAACTTTCCTTATGACAACCTTTGGTAACACAAAGTGCCTACACCAGTAGTTCTACACCTGAAAAAGAACCTACTGGATCAGCTGCAACCTTCCTGCATATGAAAGAGTCTTGACTGCCCAACCATTTATCCGAGCTACAATCTTCTCAAGAAGAGGGGAGTAATCTCTCTTAGATAGCCTCTTTGTGATTAGGGGAACTCCTAAGTACCTCACTGGGAGCTTCCCTATCTTGAATCCTGTCAACTCTTGAATCTCCTTGAGCTTGGAAGTGGTGATACCAGTAGAAAAGATTTCACTTTTCTTTGAGTTCAACTGCAGTCCTGACAAAGTATAAAACTGCCGAAGAACACACTACAGGCCTACAATAGATTCCAAGTTGCCTTTGGTGAAAATTAATAGGTAATCTGCAAAACACAAGTGTGTAAGTTGTATTCTATGGCATTTTGGGTGAAAGTTGAACAATCCATGACTAACACCAACATCAAGCAGTTTGGAAAGGACATTCATAGCAATGACAAGTAGGTAAGGGGATAAGGGGTCCCCTTATCTAATTCCTCGAGCTCCTTTAAAATATCCTACTAGTCCTCCATTGAGAGAGATGGAGAACCTAAGAGTAACAATGCAGCTTTCAATCCAGCTCACAAACTATTCAGGAATCCCCAAAGCTATAAGAGTTCCAAGAATGAATTCCCAATTCAAGGAATCAAAAGCTTTTTGGAGGTAGATCTTCAGTGCACACCTGGGTGATAAGGTAATTCTCCCATAACCTTTAACAAGCTCCTGTGCCATTAAAATATTGTCTGTTATGCTCCTCCCCTATACAAAAGCACTTTGGTTTTTGCTTATCAAGCCTGAAAGATGTTTAGTTAACCTGCTAGCAAGAATTCTGGTTATGCACTTGTAGATCACAGAACAACAGGAGAACAACAGGAAATTGGCCTGTAATCTTTGATGCTGTTTGGGCTTTGGAATTTTGGAACCAGAGTAACTGTTGTTGAATTAAAAGCTGGAAGCAGGTCCTTTGTCTCAAAGAAGTACACCACAACATCTGTAACCTTAGTCCCTACCACTTCCCAGATAGTTTTGAAGAAATGAGCAATAAATCCATCTAGTTCAGGGGCTTTCTCTCTATTCTGCCCAAACATTGAGATCCTGACTTCTTCCCTAGTGATAGGTTTGATTAGTTCTGCCTGTACCTCAACAGGTAGAGTGGTCTGAAGAAATTCCTTGAGAAGGTCTTGTGAGCATCCTGAAACTTTGGGGTCAGAAGTGCCTATTAACTTTTGAAAGAAAAACATAGCCTCATTAGAAATCTGATCAAAAGATTCCAGCCTATTCCCATCTGCATCAATCAGTACTCTAATAGAATTCCTGCTATGCCCAGCAGCAACCATTCTGTGAAAAAATCTGGTGTTCTGATCCCCCTCTTGTATCCATCTGATCCTTGATTTCTGCCTGTAGTAGCTCTCCTCAGCTAACTTCAACTCTTGTAATTCTGATCCCAAATACCTTTCTCTTTCTACCATAGCTTGTAGTTGTCTGGGATAAATTGCAGGCTTGAACAACTTCCAATTCTTTCTTTTTTTCCTGCACTTTAGCTGAGATATCTCCATAATGAGAAAAATTGAATTGCTTCAGTCTCGCCTTACGTTTTTTAAGTTTTTGAAATAGCCTAGACATGGGATTTCCTGTAACAGGCTCTCTTCAAGAGCTCTCAACCAGATCCATGAACTCTTGGTTCCTTGTCTAGTAATTAAAAAAACCTAAAGGGCTTTGGTGGAGAACAATCTGATCTATTCAGCTTCAAGACTACAGGGCAGTGATTTAATACTTTAGGGAGTAGAAACTCAACACTAGACTTTGCAAAACTAAGGTTCCAATACTCATTTACAATCACCCTATCCGATTTCCTAGCAAGATACTCATCAGGTTGATGATTAGACCAGGTATAGACTGGTCCAGAAATAGCATGGTCATACACAGTTAAGCGTTGAAGACATTCTTGAAATTCTCTCATGTCAGAGCTGAGGGATTGTGATCCATTGAAATCAGAACTCTCTGAGGGGTGGATCATGACATTAAAATCACCAGCAATTATCCATGGTTCATCTGCCAATGTTTGTTGGACTTGCTCAAGATGTTGCCAGAGTCTCCTCCTATCATTCCCATCATTACAACCATAAATTGCAATGATGTGAAGCTTCAGCCCATTTAACTTGATATTACAAGTAATGCTCTGATCTGTAACTGAATCCAGTTCAATTTGCATATGGTTCTTCCATAAAAACCATATTTTTCCATTGTAAGCTACTATATAATTGTGGTGCACTCCCCATCCTTGGAAATGCTTATTCAGTATAGCTGTCATGTTATGTTGTTTCACTCTAGTTTCTATCAAACATACTATCTCTATATTAAGTTTTCTTATTCTATCCACTACACTTTTTTTGTTTTAGGGGATTACTAAACCCCCTAACATTCCAAAAAAGGCAATTCATGAATTCTTAATAGATGAACCACCACCTAAGGTAGGTAAAACTACCTTGATGTTTTTCCTACATTTATCAATCTGACATTTCCTCTTATTTCTGAGTGTCTTCATCAATTTAGCAACTCATGCTGATGCTGCCCGTGGCTTCTTGGGAGAGTTTGGGATAAGTTCTTCTGATTGCTCCCCACATTCTGTTTCTTGGTAATCTTCTGTGTCTTCCATGGTTACTGTGTTGAGTATCTCAAATCTGTTGACTGATCTAGCTAAAACTGGCCCTTCAATTTGTTTGTTTTTCCTACTTCCTCCTGACTGGTTAGCAGGTTTTTCCTTCCTCTCCTGTTTGCTCCCATTTGGATCATCCAGACATGATTCCTCTTCCCGAGGCATTGTATCATTATCCTTGCCACTCCTTCTTTATTGGGAATGCTCCCTTTAGGGACCCAGACTTTTCTCTCCTCTGATCTGGAAGGGCAGTTCTTGTCAGTGTGACTAAAAATGCAGCAACGTGAGCAACTTTGTGGAATCCGAGAAACTTCTCCTGAAATCGAAACTAGAACTCCATCCCTTAACTCTATATTTATAAACTGAGGGATTGTTTGATTAGCTGCAACCTCCACACAAACTTTGGCAAAGGCCAATCTCTGTTGATTGGTAGTGATGCTATCCATATACAGGGGATTACCTAGGGCAATAGCTATATAGCTGAGACCCCTCTTGGTGTACAGTTCCAAATGAATGTGTCCCAAATGGATCCAAACTGGAATCTTTTGCATATTAAACTCCAACATTTTCAAGCCTGGCTCCCATTAGCGAACAATTATAGGTTTGTTTTGGATGTGCCAGGGACCATGCTCCAGAACCCAGTCCCTAGCATTAGAGCTTGCAAATTGAACAATGAACAGATTAGGTCCTGCATGTTTTATTTCAATCGTGTTGCTTCTTGCCCAAAGCAAAGTAGCCATTCTTTGGAAAAGACTAAAATTAGGACCCCTTCCAAGGAATTGAACTACTATAGAATGCTGCCAGACCTGAACCCCTTCGTCAAATACATCGTCGGGAGGTTTGACAGTGATGGATCCATTTTCAACTTGAGGGGGAAAAAACTGGAGAGTTTCGTCTCAGCTCGTTGCAAAGAGCTTCCTCCAATCTGCTGCAGTAGAGACAGTTATAACAAACTCTTTCTTCTTCAACTCCTCCAAGTTTTCGTCAAAATCCCTATTCATCGAGGCTATGTTGATATGATTTTGAAATTCATCAGTACCAATGTTACTACTTCCTCTAATCCCCCATGCTCTGATTGATCCTTCCATTGAAGTCGAGTTCTTCACGTTCAGAGGGAAAATAGAGGTTGCCAAAGAGAAAGCTTCCATCCAGTAGTATTCAGATAATCGATCACCATCGAGTTAGAAAAGTATGGAATATTTACAAGATATCAACAAAATCAAGTAAATTGAGCAAGATTAGAACAATAAAGGATGAATTTGGTGAAAAAATAAGCAAGAAATGAGGAAAACCGTGAAAAATCCTTAGCACCCAAGAGACCTGCTATTGTGCGCTGAGTTATTTCCCAAAAAATGGTTTTTTGAAAAAAAACATTGACTATATCCCAGCGTTATAGATATTCATTTGACCCTTGCCTAAACTCAATTCTTCTTCAATGTGCTTCATAGAGCATTTGGAATTCCTATTTCAGTCTATCCATCACCACATTCAGTTATCACAAGTAAACGACATGGAAAAAGAGTATTTAACCTCTTTTATTTTTCTTACTCAAATTAAAAAAATCTCTGTCCAAAACCGACCCAATACAAGTCGAACCGAATGAATAATGCGGTCCTTGAACAAGTCTATGAGTATATATACTCCTATGTTATTGGATTCTTTGTCTGGTTTTGTGCTTAAAGGTGATGGTTAGAATTGATCTTGTGAAGTGGGCTTTAGTTGGGCTAACTTAAGCTTTCTTAGGCTAACTTTTTTTTTCCTTTTTGGGTTGACGCTGGTTGCTTTATTATTCAACTCAGTCCACCTTAAAAGACCTTCTCTCAAAGAACACTCCCTTAACTCACCTCCTTTTTTCCCCCTCTTTGATAAGAAGTTGGAAATTGTAGAAGGCATATGCTTCAAGCCTATGCTTTTCATTTACATAACAAAATTAAAAGTGACTCTCTTTAATTTAATTTAATTATCTTATCTTATTTTATTTCATTTTTAAGTCTGAACAAAAGTTTCAAATATTCTTTAACCAAAAGGAAATATTATATGTAACACATGGCATACAATTAACATATGCATACATCACAATAAACATGCTTGAATCTTTTTCCTTTTTTTTTTTTTTATAACCAAGAAAAGTCGAAAGATTGACAGAAAAATGAAGAAAAAAGGCGAAAATGTATTCATCAATTATAGTAGTACTCTAGACATAATTACTATCTTGATTATCCACAAAAGAAAAACCCAACCAAAAAGGAAGCTCCTATCTCTTTTGGATTCGCTCATGGTTGGGCTGGGTTGTGACTCGAAAATTTTCTATTTCTTTTATCTAGGCTCGGTCTTGGACTGGTCCGGGATGGAGTCGGCTCGGTTTACTATTTAAATAATATTAAAAATTTATTTCTATTTCTATTTTTATATTACTATATTTTTATAATTAAATTTAAATAAAAATATTTTTTTATTATTTAAATAGTAATTTGGGCTGAATCGAGTCGGCCTAAATCGAAAAAACTCTATCCAAGATCGACATAATAAGGGTCGGATGGGCTACCCGACCCTTGATCAGGTCTAATCTCTTTGTAGCTTGATAATTTTATAAAAGGGGAAAGAAAGAAGTGGATTGGTTCAATTATACAACACCAACTTAACACCCCTTACTCTCACATTGATGTTTAATTTAGTTTCAACTGCCCCAAAAGATCCTGCAGGGTTATTCCCCTCTCTCCTTATCGGGGTAAGGAGATTCTTTCAATGTTTTTCTTCTGACAGTCTCTTTTCCATTTGGGGCATGTGGTTTGGTTGAGTTTGATAGAGGCAACGACCTAACAATTTGATATTAGCTAGTACGAAAGGTGGTGCTTAAGAAATCCTATCCCTTTAGCCTTGATGATGGCACCACTTTTATCAGAATTAATTCTCTTTGACTATTTTGCATGGTGCTGCTATATTTTCAAGATACATGCATGTACAAATACCCTAGCTTATGTCCATATTCATCAACTTTATTACTTAATTACAACTCAAAAAAAATACTTTTAAATCTCAAAGTTGATAGCTAGTTATTTCCAAGAAAAAATAAATAAAAGCAGGAGCAATTGAGCTATTGAAGAGGGGGGAAGAGTAGTTCTACCCATAATTCTAAATCGCAGTCGGGATTTACGAAATGCGTTGCGGTTGTCATGAACGTGAATTTGGTAGTATTTCAAAAAATTTGATAATATCACGAGTGTTATGTAACGGGTAAAACATAGTGCGAAAGTTTCAATTTCCATTATGTGGCGGCCGTTATTTTGCGTAATGAGTCTAACAGCCACATTTTAGAACTATGGTTCTATCTCAAGAGGTGGAGTGAACAAAGGTGAATCTATAGTTCTATAATGGGCTTCGTTTTCAAGATACTGGGCATTTATTGGTTCCCTGGGGCTGGGGAGTGCAATTGCCATGGTACAACTAACAAAAACTACCAATACGTACCATTGATCTTTATGTTGTTTCTTCGATTTAGGGCAGAAGTACTATGATCACCTACCAACGTTCACATAGGTTTTCTTTCATCAATACATGTTTGTTTATATAATTTTGTTGGAAATATATTAAATTTCTGCCTCTCTTATGATAGTTTATTTGTGGTTGCCAAAACCATTATAAAGCAATTATCTGCTGTTTTCTCTTCCTTTCTCAATCTTCCACATTGGAAGGAGCAATACACAAAGGACTAGGATGATCTTGATGTTCTTTGACATGGTAGTAATTTTCAGATTCAGGAATATAAGTTTTCTTTCTGTTGCATGTTTAAATAACTATCGTACGTACAATTATATGAAAAGATAGGCAGCATTTAAGTTTGAATTAGTCAAGTTGAATATATATACCATAATTTTAATGGAAAGAAATTTACTGTCATGCAGGTAATGCTGCAGCAACAGCAATTGTGTACTTAGTACATAAGGGAAATACCAGGGTGTTACGCCCGTTTATAACCGCTACACCTTGCAGGCCCAATATGGTCCAGGTCCATCCAAGCTCACACAAGCCTAGTGATAACTCGTATAATTATATAGTTTTTAGTTATGTTTTATTATTGTTTTGTGTCAAATACGAGTTATTATTGTTTAGTCTAATTGTGTTTATGATCTTTTATATTTTTATGTAATTTGGTGTTTTTCACAAGTTTCTTTGAGTGATTTCAGATTACTAGAATTAAGGGCAAATCCAGTTCAGTTCCAGTTCCGACACCTTTTGCCATATCAGCTATATCTCGAGTTTCACTGAAGCAATAAGGCTGAACTTTGTATCCCTGCAAAGCTAAGAGGCATATCTATCTTTTTCATGTTTTACACTTCTTGAAACGGAGTCGTTTTCCCTAGCGAAATCGACCATCAAGTTGGCTGATGTGCAATGACGTCTGTTCTGCACCGTTTTGGTATTTTGACCATATATCCCGATCCACGTGCGCAAATGATCTGATTCCAACGGCTATGGATCCGTAACTGATAGGGGTATATTTTTCTAGAAGACCATTTTATCAGATCGAGCCTCCAACATTGACAAAATCGACCATCAAGCTGGCTGATCAGAATTGTCATACAATATGACGAAAATTGTTAGAAAAATGCACCCACCTATTATACCTACCTTTGAAATTTGTAAAGCTTGTCTCTTGTCATTTAGCCCTCCAAAATGTGTATAAATAGAGGGCCTTGGATGAGTATTGGGATACATTGATACATTGGTAGGATAGCCATTGTAATAAAATTCTCTAAGTTTTCTTTTTCTTTCCTTTCTCTAGTTTTCTTTTTCTTCTTACATTTCTTTTCATTTTATTCATATCTAGTATGTGTTTCTAATCATATTGTTGAGGTGATGAGGTGAAGCTCTTGGTAAATGCTAAGGTTAGTCTCTTAAACATGAGCTAAAATGAATCATCATTTATAAGCACTAGCATAGATAATATTTTCTTTTGGTTTAAAATCATACTTGCAAAGTAGAGATCTTGATTCATTATTGACAATGAAAATGGCACAGTAAATGCTTGGTTTCATAACCTTGATTTGTTGTAGACATATACCTTGGCATAAGGAATGCTTGGACTCTTTTTATGAGTTTTGAGGACACCAAATGAACATAATATCATATGCTATGGACGTTGGACAATTTGGACTGAATTGCTAAACCTTCCGATTGGAACCTCCCTTATGTGTGGATTTCAATTGTGTAATAAAACAAGATTAATCTTAGCATAACACCAAGAGTGGATTCTCTAACCTCAACATCCTTTCTTATTGTTTTTTATATTTTGTTTAATTTCTTTTATGTTATTTTATTTATTTTGTTCTCTAATATCTTGTTTATTTTGTTTTGTTGTTGATTCCCTAATATCTTGTTTACTTTCTTTTTCTTATATATTTATAAACTTATACTTACTAATACGCTTCCCTGTGGTTCGACCTCGGACACCCGAGAATTTATTACTTGAACATAACCTGCACTTGGGTTTACAACTCTTAATTGAGTTTCCATCAAGTTTTTGGCGCCGTTGCCGGGGAAGCAATACTAAGTATATAAGTTTATAAGTATATTTATTTTTTTTTGGCTGGTTAAACCGCCTAATTTGTTTATATTTATTTTTATTGGCTGGTTATACCGCCTAATTTATTTTTATTGGCTGGTTATACCGCCTAATTTTGTATATTAACTTTGTTTTATGCTTGTTTGGCGACGTGATTTTAGATCTCGTCGTTTAGTTAGATTTTATTGTGAAACTTTTTCAGGTAATCTTTCTAATACAACTCCTACCATGGCTGACAATGAAAGTGTTAATGCTGAAGATGAGAACAGACAAGTACGCACCATGCGTGACTACTTGCAACCAACTCGAAGCTCATCACCCTCTTGTTTTATTTTTTCTCTCAATGCAAACAACTTTCGTTTTAAACCAGGTATGATAGCTTTGCTTCCAAATTTCTATGGGTTGGAATCGGAAAGTGCTTACTCGTTTCTAAAAGACTTCGAAGATGTATGTGTCACCTTTAATGACCAACAATGTACAAATGAAATTGTCAAGCTAAAATTATTTCCTTTTTCTTTAAAAGATAAAGCAAAAATTTGGCTTCATAATTTAAAACCAAGGTCAATTGGCACATGGCAAGAATTACAAACTGAGTTTCTAAAGAAATTTTTCCCAGCACATAAAACTACTGCTTTGAAAAGACAGATTCAAAATTTCAATCAAAATCAAAATGAAGCATTTTTTCAGTGCTGGGATCGTTTTAAAGATTTGTTAAGTTCTTGTCCACATCATGGTTTTGAAAAATGGCGTCTTATTAGTTTCTTTTATGAAAGTTTAACTCCCGAAACTAAACAATTTGTTGAAACAATGTGTAACGGTGAGTTTCTAGAAAAAGAACCTGAAGAAGCCTTTGACTACCTAGACCATTTGGCAGATAACTCTCAAGCCTGGCACACAGATAATTCCTCTGAAAGTTCCAATAGATCTAATCTTTTTTCTAACAGAGGTAAATATCATTTTAGTCAAGAAGATGAAATAAAAGCTGAAGTAGCTAATTTGGCTAGAAAGATTGAAGCCATGGAACTTAGAGAAGTAAAAGAAGTCAAAACGGTTAAAAATGAAGAAAGTTGTGGAATTTGTGAAATCATGGGACACCCCACTTCTGAATGTCCAAACATTCCCATTCTTAAAGAAGCGTTGCATGATCAAGTAAATTCCATAAACACATTTAAAAAGCCTTTTCCTTCTCCTTACTCTGAAACGTATAACCCTGAATGGAGAAATCATCCCAACTTCAGTTGGCGGAATAATAATCATGTTCAGGTACCACAATCTCAAAAGCCGGGCAACACTTTTTCCTATCAACCTTCACGTGTACAAACCTTGGAAGAGACATTGCAAGCATTCATGCAAACACAAGCAAAGGTGAATAACCAAACTTCACAGGACATCAATGAGATCAAAAACACCTTGTCCACATTGACAGCTTCATTACGCACTCAAGAAAAAGGTAAGTTTCCTGCTCAACCTCAGCCTAACCCTTCTACTCAATGTCTTGTTTCTTGCTCCAATGAAACTCAACAGGAAAATGCCAGTTCTATCACAACTCTTCGAAGTGGAAAGGCAATTGACAAAAAGATTCCATCAAAAGACCAAGATCCTCTTTCCCCTCCGAAAAGTAATGGTAAGGATGATGGTAAGTCTGAACTTCTTGAAAATTTGGACAAAGAAAAAGGTATGCATCCTGCTCATTTTCCTCAAAGGTTGCAAACAATAAAGAATTTGAATCAAAATGCAGAAATTTATGAACTTTTCAAACAAGTTAAGATTAACATTCCTTTATTGGATGCAATCAAACAAGTTCCATCTTATGCTAAATTTTTGAAGGACATGTGCACAGTTAAAAGGAAACATAATGTACAAAAGAAAGCATTTCTGACGGAAAGTGTGAGCTCAATCATTCAGCACCTTACTCCACCAAAATTCAAAGATCCTGGATGTCCAACAATCTCATGCATCATTGGAAACACTAGAATAGAACGTGCATTGCTTGATCTTGGTGCTAGTGTTAATCTTTTGCCTTTTTCTGTTTATCAACAGTTAGGTTTAGGTGAACTCAAGGAAACACCTGTTACACTTCAACTAGCTGATCGTTCTGTAAAAATTCCTCGAGGGATAGTTGAAGATGTTTTGGTTCAAATTGATAATTTTTACTTCCCTGTTGATTTTATTGTTTTGGACACACATCCTATTTCAAATCCAAATGTTCAAATTCCTGTTATATTAGGCCGTCCATTTCTTGCAACTTCTAATGCTCTGATAAATTGCAGGAATGGTATGTTGAACATTTCTTTTGGAAATATGACTTTAGAATTAAATGTGTTCAACACTTGCAAGCAACCTGGTGATGATTCAGAAGTACATGAAGTGGATTTCATTGAAGAACTTGTTCATGAACATCTCACCACTACCACATTCCATGATCATTTAGAAGCTTATTTAATTGAATGTGAGTTTGATAATGCTTCAGAAATTTCACACACTGATTCTTTGTTAAATTCTTTTCAGGTTAAGCATTGTTGGAAACAAAAGTTTGAGGAACTTCCATCACTCACAAATGTCACTGTACCATCAACTATTGAACCGCCCAAGCTGGATTTAAAACCATTGCCATCCGAGCTAAAATATTCCTTTTTGGGAAAAATTCCTTCTCAATGGAGCTCCCAAGATAAAAGGAAGTTTCTGAATGAGGTAAAGAAGTTCTACTGGGATGACCCTTACTTGTTCAAATATTGTCCTGATCAAATTTTTCGAAGATGCATTCCCGACAATGAGGTAAGTAGTGTAATTAAGTTTTGTCATTCCGAGGCATGTGGTGGTCATTTTTCATCAAAGAAAACTGCTGCAAAAATTTTACAGTGTGGATTTTACTGGCCAACTTTATTCAAAGATGCATATGAGAATTCTAAAATTCATAAAGAAAGAACTAAAGCCTTTCATGACAAGTTAATTCCAAGAAAAACATTTGATGTTGGGCAAAAAGTTCTACTTTATAATTCTAGACTTCACATATTTCCTGGTAAGTTGAGATCAAGATAGACTGGCCCATTTGTGGTTAAGCATGTGTATCATTATGGAGCAGTTGACATGGAGAATCCTCAAAATGGTAACGTATTCAAGGTAAATGGACAAAGACTCAAACTCTTTTTGGAAAATCATGTTACTCAAGAAGAGGTTGTTTTTCTTTCTGATCCTTGTTTTGAAAATAACTAGATGTAAATATAATTTTTACTAATCTTCAAAAAAAAAAAAATCATTTTTTTCCCGGTTAAATGGCGGATAACGGTACTCCGTGATTATTTAAGTCGGTTCCATCAGCTACCCACAAAACTGATATTGTATATAAATTTCTCTTTCATTTTATTTTATTTCATTTTTTTTCAGGATGGATGATATTCTCAAAAGATTGCAGAAACGATTTCCTCCTTTTCCTCGGAATATTTTACTGAAGCTTTACCAAGTTCGATTAGAAAGATTAAGAATGCTTATGAACAAAGGGATTCCTGAAGACATACGTTGGATAATTGAAGCCAAGGTACGTGAAGATGAATATCTTCCTGTTTTGCATTTACCAGGTACAGGTAGAAGCACTTATGCAAAGAAGCGACGAGCAAAGCGCATGAGTTCAAATTGCCACAAGTGTGCACGATGGACGTGTAACGGTAAATGTCGTTCTATTGGGATTCCGTCCTCTAATCGAGATGATAAAATTGAATTCATTAAGGATGGACTGAGTAAGGAGAATTTGGGTAATATCCAACTTTCTCTTGAGACGCATCCTAGTGGAGACGTACAAAGAGAAATTCTTGATTTATGGCCGCAATTCCAAAGGGAATGGCAACATCTTGGGAATCTGATGTTAAAAGACCCTGTTTGCCAGCTTGTAAGAAAACTGGATGGGAAGCATATCCTCGACTCATAGAAGGCGTTTAAGCCGTTTCTGGACGTAAAACCAGAGGAAGATGCCAAGTACACTTTCGGCGACATTATTACTTTTGACTTTTACGGTTGATTTTTCTTCTCTTTTTGATTTTCTTCCTGAAATCACGCAAAAATCTTTTGTTAGGTTAACATTTTCTTCTGACAGGTCAAATACACTTTCGGCGACATTATTACTCTTGTCTGATTCACTACTCAGTCCTCTATATATTACACCATGTACTCATTCTCTTTCAGGCACTCGAAAAAGAAAAAAAAAATGGAAAGCACTTCGTCCCAGCGCATTAAAAAAATTTGTGTCTTTGGAGGTGCTTATCCAGGGAAAAATAACATATTCGCTGATGAAGCTATAAGAGTTGGAGTAATACTTGCCCAACAAAAGATCCACTTGATTTATGGAGGCGGTAGTACGGGTTTAATGGGAGCAGTCGCTACAGCAGCACACGCCGGAGGAAGTCCAGTTCTAGGAATCGTGCCAAAACTATTCACAGATTTTTGTGGACCTACCGTGGGTAAGGAAATACAAGTCTGGAGTATCCCTGAACGGATAACAATCATGTACCATTCTGCCGATGCATTCATTGCCTTACCAGGAGGTCTGGGTACATTGGAAGAAATAGCTTGCGTGGCTTCTTGGTCATCTTTGGTCACAAATAAGAAACCCATTGGTTTGCTTAATATTAATGGTTATTTTAGTAATTTACTTTCATATTTAGATAATGCTGTGGATAATGGATTCATGTTTTCAGAGGCAAGGAGAACCATAATTTCTGCTACAACCATTGAAGATTTACTCAAAAAGCTACAAGCTTATGAGTGTTTATCTGCTACGGTTGTTTCGCAAACGCTCGGAAAAAGAAAAAGAGATATGGACGAGCAAGGAGTGGATTGCACTTTGTCTTTGTGACATTATCTAACATTTTGCTTGTTGTGTCTCAGTTATAATAAGTGGTTAGCAACCTCTGCAGGTAATATCTCCTAAATTCTACCTTTAAAATTTGACATTGGGGACAATGTCATATTTTAGTAGGGGGTAAGGGACATATTTTGCTAAAAAAAAAAAAAATTTGTTGTGTTTTAAGACATTTAGAAGTATTCATTCTGAACAAGGTCTGAGTAAGGGAGACTTGAGACATACCTTGTCAGTTTGATTTAATCTTCTTCTTCAAAAAAAAACAAAAAAAAAAAACAAAAAAAAAACAAAAAAAATGACAAAAAAAAAAACAAAAAAAAAACAAAAAAACAAAAAAAAAAAAAGCATGTTTAGACTTAGTGTGTTTTTTTTTTTTAGTTACTTTCAATACAATGATGAGATATGAATTGCATAAGTCTAAAACAGATTTATTAGTGAGAAGATTTTCATGAGAATTGAGCTTGATGTCAACCTTTTTATGAGCCAATGTTAATATGATATGTTGATTGAGAAAGAAGCATGTTTAGACTTAATCTGACTTGTATAATCATCTTTGTGAGTTTTTGAGCCTATAATGATTGATGCATTATACAAATCAATCTAATTTCTTTCTTGAGTGCTCTTATGATTACATGATTCTCTAGAACTTGCTTTAAACCGTTTGAGACTATATTGATACATGTGACAACATGAATATGATAGAGGCATTAGGATTATAACCAGAGCCAAACAGCCATCCATTATTAATGTTCTACGAGAACATCCCCACTAGTGAGCCAATTTGAGCCTACATTAAATATGATGTTTTATTGGTAACCACAACTTACACCTAGCCTAAATATGCTTATATCCTTACCCTTGTTCTAAAGATGAATTTTATATTTTGAGACATATTGCAAAAAAACAAGGGATATTTTTATTTGAAAATTTGGGTTAGAAACAAAAGATAAGTGTGGGGGAAAGAAAAGAAAAGAAAAAGTCAAGAGAAAAAGAAAGGGATCATTGTCAAATACATTCCCATATTAAAAAAAAAAAAAAAAAAAAAAAATCTTCTCTTGAACTTCTAGAAAAAGATGTTACAAAGTTGGTTAGAATGATGCAAAGGCTCAACATGAATATTTAGCCTATGTTATTATGTGCTTTATAAGAGTTTTGAGAAGTTTTATTTGTATGATCTTATTATGTCTCTAAAATCTATGAACTCTTTGGAACCTTTGTGATATCTTTATCCTTTTGTTCTTTAACCACATTATAACCCTTTGGCCCCATTACAACCTTGAATAAAGACCTCTTGATTTATGAAGTTGTATGATCTAAATAGTGGAGAATAGGTGGACAAGCAAGCATATGGTAGAAGTGTTTTCATAAGATTGATTGAGTGTAAACACTTTACCACTACTTTAAAGAGTGAAAATCAAGAGAGTATCCCATGTGAGAAGTTGAGATTAAGTTTGAATATACACTATTTTGATTGAAATATGTTATGTTATTATTGGCTTAACTCAAACTATTTACATTCAAGCAAGATTTTTTGTGAATTTCTTTAAGCTATTGATTAGTTTTTAAGACTTGTCCAATGATTATCTCTAATTTATATTGGAAGGATTAGTTATAATTATTATTTTTAGTTTTTCTTATTCTTCAATGTTTGTGGGTATCGTCCTAGTAAACCCTCACGAGACTAAACTCGTCCACTAGGGACACCTAGGGGTTTAAAGGCTTGTGTCACATGCTAAGTGCCACCGTGATTTCCTACGAAAATGGATTAGATTAGATTTTCTTATTTTATTTTTATTGAGTCGTTGCTAGGGACTAGCAACAATCTAAGTATGGGGGTGTGATAACTCGTATAATTATATAGTTTTTAGTTATGTTTTATTATTGTTTTGTGTCAAATACGAGTTATTATTGTTTAGTCTAATTGTGTTTATGATCTTTTATATTTTTATGTAATTTGGTGTTTTTCACAAGTTTCTTTGAGTGATTTCAGATTACTAGAATTAAGGGCAAATCCAGTTCAGTTCCAGTTCCGACACCTTTTGCCATATCAGCTATATCTCGAGTTTCACTGAAGCAATAAGGCTGAACTTTGTATCCCTGCAAAGCTAAGAGGCATATCTATCTTTTTCATGTTTTACACGTCTTGAAACGGAGTCGTTTTCCCTAGCGAAATCGACCATCAAGTTGGCTGATGTGCAATGACGTCTGTTCTGCACCGTTTTGGTATTTTGACCATATATCCCGATCCACGTGCGCAAATGATCTGATTCCAACGGCTATGGATCCGTAACTGATAGGGGTATATTTTTCTAGAAGACCATTTTATCAGATCGAGCCTCCAACATTGACAAAATCGACCATCAAGCTGGCTGATCAGAATTGTCATACAATATGACGAAAATTGTTAGAAAAATGCACCCACCTATTATACCTACCTTTGAAATTTGTAAAGCTTGTCTCTTGTCATTTAGCCCTCCAAAATGTGTATAAATAGAGGGCCTTGGATGAGTATTGGGATACATTGATACATTGGTAGGATAGCCATTGTAATAAAATTCTCTAAGTTTTCTTTTTCTTTCCTTTCTCTAGTTTTCTTTTTCTTCTTACATTTCTTTTCATTTTATTCATATCTAGTATGTGTTTCTAATCATATTGTTGAGGTGATGAGGTGAAGCTCTTGGTAAATGCTAAGGTTAGTCTCTTAAACATGAGCTAAAATGAATCATCATTTATAAGCACTAGCATAGATAATATTTTCTTTTGGTTTAAAATCATACTTGCAAAGTAGAGATCTTGATTCATTATTGACAATGAAAATGGCACAGTAAATGCTTGGTTTCATAACCTTGATTTGTTGTAGACATATACCTTGGCATAAGGAATGCTTGGACTCTTTTTATGAGTTTTGAGGACACCAAATGAACATAATATCATATGCTATGGACGTTGGACAATTTGGACTGAATTGCTAAACCTTCCGATTGGAACCTCCCTTATGTGTGGATTTCAATTGTGTAATAAAACAAGATTAATCTTAGCATAACACCAAGAGTGGATTCTCTAACCTCAACATCCTTTCTTATTGTTTTTTATATTTTGTTTAATTTCTTTTATGTTATTTTATTTATTTTGTTCTCTAATATCTTGTTTATTTTGTTTTGTTGTTGATTCCCTAATATCTTGTTTACTTTCTTTTTCTTATATATTTATAAACTTATACTTACTAATACGCTTCCCTGTGGTTCGACCTCGGACACCCGAGAATTTATTACTTGAACATAACCTGCACTTGGGTTTACAACTCTTAATTGAGTTTCCATCACCTAGCAACTCAACCCAAAGTCAAGGACCAGTCCGGCAAAACCAATAACCCCATACCAACGTCTGGGACACGTGGACGCCTCCCGTCCTCCCAGCGGTCACGTCATCGGTCACCTCGACACCCGCCTGGGACAGTGTAGGGCATTAAATACCGCAGCCTCTCCTCGATGGGCATTAAATGCAGCAGCCTCCCTGACGAGGCTCCCAGACCGTTTACTCTCAATGTCCAATAGGAGTTGGACACGTGGAACTGGGCAGGTCGCCTACATGGGTATAAATGGCCCTCTCGAGGACTGCCCAAGGGTGCTCTCTCTCTAAACTCTCTCTATATTCTCTCTCTCGGACCGTCTCCTCCAAACACTGACTTAGGTATCGGAGCGTATCTCGAAGCTCAACCTTCGACGCCCTCTGATCCTTTTCCTTTGCTCGCAGGGTCTCAAACTACCAAGATCACCTCCTCAACGAAAAGAGACATCAACATAGGGTAAATTGGCTTGCCATCTGCCAACATTTCAACTCCTTTTATGAGCATACTTCTGACTCTTTGATTGGATATCCTTTGCAGGAATCGTCCTCGCCTTGCACTTCTGATTATGTTATCGGGTTTTGCATGCCCTTACTCGATCAACATCCTTAGATCACTGTACATTTTGATCGATGATGCACTTATCTTGGCTAGAATATGCATATGTTTGTTTTCTGTTGTCTTGTGCTTGCAAGTGTGAATGAATATATGATCCGTGTATCATCTTAATTATCTGTATCTAACCTTCGGTTTTCTTGGTTTTACATGCAATGCAATGGATTGGATTGTTTTGTTATTAAAACCCTTTTAATCACTAAAAATCTTTTAATCATTCTGGATTGCTTAATTGTTTTTCTCCAAGTACAGAACATTAGGAATATTCTAATCAGTTTGAGGTTATGTTATTTGAATTCGGATTGAGTATCACATATGGATATGTGTTCGACACGAATATATATATATTTTTAAAGTTTTTTCTTATATATATTTGGAAGATCGTATTGCCATATTCATATATATCCGAATATATATCGAACACAAATATTGAACACAAATATTTAAAAAAAAAAATGAAGAATCCGAATAACATAAGTTTGAGATGATGAGAATATTGCACTCATATAATATTAGTTGTTGCTTGTTTGTTATAAGATTACTGCTCGTAACTTTTTATTATAACGCAAGTAATATCAACTAATTAAACTTCCTGTCCAGCAAATTGTACAATACTTTCTAATTATTTACATGTCGTTTTGGAAGTTAAAGCATGAAATGTTCTTATTTTAAAATTCGACCCAATAAATTAAAATAAATTTTATATTTATAAATTTATAAATATATATAATTTTTTGAGTAGGTGTCTATAAGAACATATTAATGATTATTTAATGATTATTCTTTTTTGTTGTTGCATTTAATGTATTATTTTTATTAAATTTAAGAAAAAGTAATTCACTAATTGCATTTTTTCTTAAAAATTCCTTAATCAATATTACTAAACACCGATTAATACTTTTCTAATTTTTTATACAAAATTTAATATAATAATTTTTTAAATTTATAAGTCTCATAACTTTTTTTTTTAACCATAAATCTAATAATTTATATTAGATCATGACACATCCACTTTGTAGATGAAAGAAAAAAAAATAAAAAAGTACGGAAAAAATAGAGGTTACTTAACTACATGTAATGTTTTTTTTTTTTTTTTTTCAAAAAGATTAAATTATTTATATAACCTTATTAATATATTAATTTTATTTTATAGTTTTTTTTTTGCCTATTTTTTAATTGAGTTATTATAACTTGACTGGTGACACCAACTCGAAATCTATAATAGTATAGATTTTTAATGTAGGACTTTTAATTTATTTGTACTAGTATTATATTAAACGTTAGCACCACATCACATCATTTGTAGTATTTTTAGTAATAATCTATGATGTCCTAATTTGTTAGACTTGGGTTTGGATTATATTTTTTCATGTTTATTTGATTACCACTCCTTATTCTTAAACATGTAAATGAATTAATATTCTCATCGAATGTACGTATTATTTTCTTCCCTTTTGATTTAAAATTTTCTCTCCTCTCCTTTCGATACACACACCAATAGTCTCCTATTTTATGGATTTACTCTTTTTCTTTCATTAAAATACTAAATAAGCTTTGAACTTTCACTCTGTTTTTTTTTCTAAATAAGTTCATATTTTTATTACGTTTTTATTTTATAATTTACTAGAATTTCTGACACTAACTTTGTGAGTGAAAATATATTTTAAAAATAAATAAATAAATTGTGTTTAAAAATTAAATATAAAAAATAAGTAATCTTTTAAGTGGGTAAAAATGTGATAATTTTTTTAAGTAGGTAGTTTTTAAAAGATTAAGTGATTTTAAAAAAATAAATAAATAACTTTTTTTACTAAAGATATTATATAAAATATTAAAAGACATAATTATTTTTATTTAATTTTTAATTTAATTTAATTATTTTATATTTTCATCAATTGAGTTAGTATGGCTCGTGATACCAAATTCGTCATTTTTTTAATTTTTTTTATAATAATATAGATATTCAAATAAACCTTTATAGTGATGAAAATATGTCACATGCATTACGTTTATTTTGACTTTAACGAATAATAGGTCTATGGTCAAACGACATCTTCTGTAAATATAGACGTTGACAAAATTGATTGAATGAAAAAATTTACTCCTTTTTTTGTTAAAATACTAAATAAGGGTTGAACTTTCACTTTTTTCTAAATAAGCTAATTTTTTTTTTATTATTATATCTAGATAAATTTTTATTCTATAATTTACTCCTTTTTTTTTTTGTTAAAATACAAGAACGTTTCTCCGTTAGGGATTTGAATTTTTTTATACAATTCTAATTATGTTAACAGTAATTATTTATTTAAATATTTTAACATATTAAAATAATTATATTTTTAATATAAAAATTAAATATTTCAAATTATATCTTCCTCACAAATAAAAAAAATTATTACTAAATCAATTTTAAATAAAAATTATAAAACTATAAAATATAACCTTTTAAAAAATCAAGTGACAAATTCATCAAAAAACAAAATTTAAATCGATTTTTTTACCAATAAGATTTCACTTTCTTTAGTTGTGGGAGTCCAAACCATTAATTACTCCTACTAGTATTTCTTTTTCTCTCCTCAAAGGATAAAAAATAATTACAAATTTTTTTTTTCACATAAATTTTTTCCAATTTCCTTATTAATAATTATTTATTGTAAAAATAGTAGATAATAAATTTTTATAGTTTTTAATATAAAAATTAAATATTTTAAATTACATCCTCCACACAAATAAAAAAAATTATTACTAAATCAATTTTATATAAAAAACATAAAACTATAATATTTAACTTTTTTTGTTTTTAAAATCAAGAGGCAAATTCATCAAAAAATAAAATTTAAATCGATTTTTTTACCAATAAGATTTCACTTCCTTTAGTTGTGGGAGTCCAAGCCGACTAATTACTCTTGCTGGTATTTCTTTTTCTCTTCTCAAAGGATAAAAAATAATTACAAAATCTTTTTTTCACATAAATTTTTTCCAATTTTCTTATTAATAATTATTTATTGTAATAATAGTAGATAATCAATTTTTTAGAAGAAAAAATTATTCTCTTTCCTTACTAAAAATTATTTATTATAATGATAATAAATAATATTTATTAATTAATTTTGTCATTTTTCCAAAATTTTTTATCGCAATTTTTTTTTATTTTCTTATTAATAATCATTTATTGTAATGATTATAAATTATAAATATTTTTAATTGATCAACTTATTTTATAATTTTCCAAAACACTGAAAAAAATATAACTGTCACTGTTTTATTTCACTTTGCTACAATACCCTTCGGAAAATTCTTTTAATATATAGGTATAGATAAACTTTGACAAAATTGATTGAATGAAAAAATTTCTGGCATGATACAAATTAAGACACTTGTGTCACGATGACAATTTTTTGTCAATATAAAGATTTATTTAAATAAAAAATCATAAAATAAAAATAGGGATTTATTTGTATAAAATGAAAGGATGTGAATTTTTTTTTTTTTAAATTTTGAAATAGTTCATAAACTTATTTAATATTTTAGCCTTTTATATTAAAAATAACATTTTCAATTTATCTTTTAGCAATAATTTTCCTCCTTAGACTACTCTTAGGTTCTAAAGGGAGTAGAGTAATAATTTATCAAATTAAAAACAAAAATAGACATGCTGATTGGCAAATGAAATGTTATGTAATAGGCCTCATATTAGCCCCCCTTGCTACACATTAGATGGAGGCTTAGAGGATAAAGTCAAACTTAGATGTCTAAGATGTTAGACTCTAGAGCCCTACAAAATTAACTTTTGATGACCACAACCACACTGGGACCAAAGAAAATATACCTTAAAATATTAAATTTAATAATTTTAAATACGATATTAAAATGTAAATATAATATTAAATATTTAATAAATATAAAAATAATATAATAATATAATATATTTAAATATAATTAACATAATTAACAGATATATTTTATTAAGACAAGAGATACAGAGAAGCAACAACTTGCGGATCACCAACAGAAAGCTATTACTAGGAGATCACTGTCATCAACAAAATCGGGTAAAGCTCAGCCAATCACTTTGGCTAAGCTTATCTGTAATTCAAACTCAAACTCATGTAATCTGTAATTTAAATATTTCAAATAGGATTAGATAAGGCTAACTGATAAGCTTAGCTTATCACTCAGAAACTTTATATATGTCAAGACAAAATACATTAATAATAGCTTTGATTTTTATCAGTCGTTCAACCTTTACATGGTATTAGAGCTTTTTGCTTGCTTAATAGCCCAGAAAAATGTCAACCACTGCATCCTCAAATACCACCAGTTAAACCAGAAACATATCCTCATTGGATGTCATCCAAATTAATGCCACAACCCAGCTTCCACTCAAATTAAATTCCAGCCATTTTCCCTCTTGGTATATGCAATTCGGCACTCTACTTACTGGCCTTGATCTCATTGAGTATGTCAATGGGACACTTCCTTGTCCAACTCAACACATTACCATTCAAGAAACACCAACTATAAACCCTGAATACTTTGAGTGGATCAGACAAGATAAGTTGATCCTCCATTCCATTGTTGCATTAGTTATAGAAACTGTAATACCAATGATAGCCACATCAAAAACCTCTCATGAGGCAATGACCAAGCTTACAAAACTTTTTGCAAGCAAAACTAGATCAAGGGTAATGTCCCTTAAGAAAAAGTTATCCCTTAGCACACAAGGGAACAAATCTTTGGCAGATTTTTTACAATCCATGAAGAGCATTACAGATGAACTAGCACTTGCTCAAGCACCAGTAGCTGAAGATGATCTGATCATCTTTATTCTAAATGGACTCGGACCAGAATTCAGAGAGATGTACACTGCAATAAGAGCCAGAGAGAGTGCAATATCTCTAGAAGAATTGTATGACAAACTAATTGATTTTGAACCAGTCACTAAACAAGATGAACTTGTGCTTACATCTGCTATTATAGCCAACTTTACAAAGAGAGAAAGAGGACCAGCCTTTCAGAATCATAGAGATGTCAGTTACAAAGGTTATGCTCACAAAGATGCCAGCTACAAAGGTAATGCTTACAGAGATGCCAGCTACAAAGGTAATGTTTCAAATAACTATCCATCTCGAAATAGTGACAACACTGGAAGAAGGCCAAGTCAGTTTAATACAAGCACTAACAGCAGCAAACCAACCTGTCAACTGTGTGGGAAGTTTGGCCATAGTGCCAAAACCTGCAGACAGTATAAAACGTAACTTATGCAGGATCATGTTGTCAACTTTGTTCATGTTTTAGATGCAACAGCAAATCAAAACTGGGTGATGGACTCAGGAGCATTTTATCATGTTACCACTGACCTCAATAATCTGTCTATTTACTCAGACTATGGTGGCTCTGATGAGATTCTAGTTGGAGATGGCTTAGGTTTGGACATTCAGCATACTCGTTCTGCCACAATCACCACTGCACACAAACCATTATTGCTTTCTAATGTTTTGCACGTTCCCAGAATGCAAAGAGAACTTATTTCTGTTTCAAAACTATGCAAAACTAACCAAGTCTCTGTTGAATTTTTTTTCGGATCATCTACTTGTGAAGGATCTCATCACGGGGGCACTACTGGTGACAAGGCACAACAAAAATAACATCTATGAACTTCCCAAAGTAAACAACTTACAAGTTTCTGCTACATCAAATAAATCACCATCAGTGTGTCTGAGTACCAAAACAACTGTTCACACATGGCACAGAAGATTAGGACACCCCTCTGCTAGGATTCTAAATTTAATGCTTAAATGTTTTAGCTTAGATTGTGATTCCACAAAAAAAGGCTTAGATTGTAACTCTTGTTCCTGTAATAAAAGTCACAAACTGCCTTTTCATGCTTCAAGTCTATCTAGCTCCAAACCTTTAGAGTTATTATATACAGATGTTTGGGGAAGCCCACGAATCACCTCCCATGATGGATACCACTACTATGTCATTTTCATAGATCACTTGTCCCAATTTACCTAGCTATTCCCTATCAAAAACAAATCTGATGTCCTGCATATCTTTCCAGTATTTAAAGCACAAGTTGAAAAGCAATTTAATACCCCAATCCTCTCCATATACTCTGATAACGATGGTGAGTATCAATCCTTGTCCTCTTTGCTAGCCACTGATGGTAACAAACACCTCACTACACCACCACATACCCCAGAACATAATGGACTTTTTGAAAGAAAACACAGACACATTGTTGAAACTGGTCTAACTCTTCTACATCAAGTTTCCATGCCCAAATGTTACTGGTCACATGCCTTTTAGGCATCTGTTTACCTCATTAACAGAATGCCTACACCAAACCTTCAAAAAAAAACTCCATATGAAGTGCTATTTCACACCACACCAAACTATTCGAAACTGAAGGTTTTTGGATGTGTGTGTTACCCCTGGCTCAAACCATATACAGACAACAAACTTCAACCAAAATCCAAACCCTGTGTTTCTTGGCTACTCACCAACTCAAAGTGCCTATAAATGCTTGGACCCTTCCAGTAACAGAATATTCATATCAAGACTGTAGACACCTAATTTTGTCCGGATCACAAAATCAAGTATGTTTTCTTCCTAAAGTGATGTTTCAGAATGCAAAAAGGCTTTTCTCATCCTACAGGTGGTACTCCGAGACTTAGTTCAAGAAAGCAGGCATAAAAAGTCAATCTTGAAAAAGTCAACCCTAAAAAAGTCAACTCCAAAAAGTTAACCACTGAAAAAAGTCAATCCACTTTCAAAATCAAGATTCAAAGTTCAATTAAACAATGGTGAAAGAATTTTGATAATCCGAGGTCTACAATGAAAGATATGGAGTTCGAAAGTTGGGTTACGAAGATTCAGTGAAAAGGAAACCCTAGTTCGAAAAATTTGGGGAAAAGTGCTTAAACGATCAAATTGGTCAAAATTGGAGGTTCCAAATGGAAGATAAGTAATGACTATTGGTAATGGAAAGGCCATTTGGGAGCAAAACTGAAGGAAAAGTCAATTTGGAAGAAAACCGAGAATTAGGGTTTTTTGGTGGATTTTGGCGAAATTGGGAAAAATTGCATGAATGACCCGATTCGGTAAAACTAAAGCCCCTAATTGATGAGGAGTGATTAAACAAGGATAGCCCAAGGCTTAATTTGAAGAAATTTCGAGAAAAGAGCCGATTTGAGGAAAAACGAAAAAACGAGGAAATTCCCGATAGTAAAAAAAAGGAAAAATCAAATCAGAAGGGAATTTGATCGTAAAAATTGGGCGTTTTCGGACCAACTCCAATTCAATATATGAAAAAGGCCCAGAAAAAGAAAATCTGAAAATCGAACTTGTATTGAGCAAAACCGGGCTCTAGAGACAAAAGGGCAAAATTGGAAAATTTGGGAAAAATAGAAAATGAACTCCAAAAATTTTAAAAATTTTCAGATCTCATTCTTAAATCATTTCAAAGAGATTGGCGAAAGAAAATCTGGATTCGGAGTTCGTTTTCAAAATGGCCAAATCCCGGGCCCACTATGCAAAAATTCAAAAGGATAAATCTCCAAAAAATAGCAAATGAGCTCCAAAAATTATGAAAATTTTTAGATCACACTTTTAATTTATTTGGAAGATATTGGTGAAGAAAAATCTAGATTCGGAGCTCGTTTAAAAAATGGTAAAAGTTTGGGTACACAAAAGGGCAATCTTAGAAGAAAAAATCCAAAAACTAGCAAATGAACTCGAAAATTTTTAAAAAATTCCATAATTAAATTTTTTATTATTTCAGAAGTATTGAAAAAATAAAATTTGAATTTGGAGTCCGTTTGCTATTTATTTAGGTTCGGGGGTCAAAAAAGGTCATTTTATCGAAAAAATCAAAAAGGGCTTTTCTTGCAATGGAATTGGGCTGGATTTTAAATGGGCAATCAGTAAAGCCTATGATGGAGATTAATTTTGCTGAGTCATTTCATTTAAGGTCCAAGAGAGAAGAGGAAGTTAGTTATTTTTGTGATCAAGCCTTTGAATTTGCAACACTTGGACCAATGGTTGGAGAGGGATGATGTCATATTTATGATCCTATTATGACATCATCTCCATGACATCATATATTTAGGGACTGATTATTCCAATCTAATGGTGGGATGTTTACATAGAAGGCATCTTGAAGTAATAGCCATTGGATGAAAAAATAACCAACTTTCTTCTAGAAGGAAAGACCATTCGGCCAAGGGGAATTTAGAGAGGCCTGAACAGATTTTTTTCACAAGTTTGGAGGCTGAAAGGAGGTAGTAGCTAAGGAGAAAAAGAAAAAAAAATAAAAGAAAAAGAGAGGAGAAAAGAAAGAGAAAAAAAAGAAGGGTTTTGGCTTGTTTTTTCTTGATTTCGAAAGATAGAGCAAGGTAGCTATGCTCTTTCATGGTTATTTTTCATATTTTATTGACATGATCTTGCTTTTTTGATTGATATTTTTTTCCTTTTTATTAAATAAACTTGTTTCTAAAGAGCTACTATTTTGTTTCTTAAAAAGAAAATAAAAAAACAAATTTTCATCATTGTTTTTACAATGGCCGAATGGTTTTCTTGTTTTTAGATGATTTTCTTTTGGATTTTGTTCATGAGTTTTGTTGTGGTAGGTTAGCTTACTTGTGTTAGATTAGCTTGATTGTGGTAGTTTAGCAATATACCATGCTATGTGTTTGTGGAAATACCATGCTAAGTCTATAAGACCATTCGGCCATGACATGTAGAAATTACCATGTTTGCATTTTTTTGTGTGTTAACTTGCTTATTATGCTTCCATTTATGTTTACATATTTAGACCATGCCATGTGTTTGTTATATTGTCATTAATATGTTAATGAGTTATATTAGTCACTATATTTGCATTATTATCATGTTTGCTACCATGTGTTTGTGTTATTTGGTACCTAGGATTATACCATGATTTTTTAGGACCATTCAGCCAACATGACCCCTTTTGCTTTGTGGATGCATTTTCAATTTGTTTAGTTGATAGGTTAGCATTTCATGCCATAACATTGTGTATTTTGATTTGGTTTGCCATGTGTTTGTGTTATTGGCTGGATAGGATTGCATTAGGTTATTTAGTGGCCATTCGGCCTTTGCATATGCTTCTTCCTTGTGTGTGCATTTGCATTTTGTTTAGGTACCATTGCTTTGCATTACTATGCCATGAGATTGTATATTAGTTGTTGTTTGTTCATGCATTAGTATTAGGTTTATTGGTCATTTAGACACCTAATTTTGTCCGGACAACTAAAACAGGTATGTTTTCTTCCTAAATTGATGTTTCAGAATGCAAAAAGACTTTTCTCATCCTACAGGTGGTACTCTGTGACTTAGTCTAAGAAAGCAGACAGAAAAAGTCAAACTTAAAAAAGTCAACCTTAAAAAAGTCAACCTCAAAAAGTCAACTACTAAAAAAGTCAACCCACTTTCAAAATCAAGATTTGAAGTTCAATTGAAAGATGGTGAAAGAATTTTGATAATCCGAGGTCTACTTCAAGATATTGAGTTTGAAAGTTGGGTTACGAAATTTCAGTAGAAAGGAAACCCTAGTTCGGGAAATTTTGGGAGAAGTGCTTAAACGATCAAATTGGTCGGAATTGAAGGTTCCAAATGAAAGATAAGCATTGACTATAGGTAATGGAGAAGCTACTTGGAAGAAAAATTGAAGGAAAAGTCAATTCGGAAGAAAACCGAGAATTAGGGTTTTTGGTAGATTTTGGTGAAATTTGGGAAAATTACAGAATTGGCCTAATTCGGTAAAACTAAAGCCCTTAATTGATGAGGAGTGATTAAACAAGGATAGCTTAAGGCTCAGTTTGAAAAAATTCCGAGGAAATACCCGATTGGAGAAAAAAATGGGAAAACGAGAAAGTTCCCGATACTAAAAAGAGGGAAAATCAAAACGGAAGGGAATTTGATCGTAAAAATTGGGCATTTTCGGACCAACTCCAATTCAATATATGACAAAGGCCCAGAAAAAGAAAACCTGAAAATCGGGCTTTGGAGGCAAAAAGGGCAAAATTGGAAAATTTGGAAAAAATAGCAAGTGAGCTCCAAAAATTCTAAAAATTTTCAGATCTCATTCTTAAATCATTTGGAAGAGATTGGCAAAAGAAAATCTGGATTCGGAGTTTGTATGCAAAATGGCCAAATCCCGGGTCCACTATGCAGAAATTCAAGCAAATAAATCTCGAAAAAAATAGCAAATGAGCTCCAAAAATTACCAAAACTTCCAGATCACAGTTTTAATTTATTTGGAAGATATTGGTGAAGAAAAATCTAGATTCAGAGCTCGTTTACAAAATGGCAAATGTTCGGGTGCATTAAGGGGCAATTTTGGAAATAAATCCAAAAAAAATAGTAAATGGACTCAAATTTTTTTGAAAACTTCTAGAATTCAATTTTTTTTTATTATTTCGGAAATATTTAAAAAAGAAAATTTGAATTTGGAGTCCGTTTGCTATTTATTTAGGTTCGGGGGTCAAAAAGGTTATTTTACCAAAGAAACCGAAATGGGCCAATTTGTAATTAAGAAAAATATGAAAGATGAAGGAATTTCTGAGATAATTCCTGCCTTGGTCAGTTAGCATAGTGGAGAAGAAGGAAGCTTGATCAATTTAATTCCTTAGTCACTATCAAGCTCAAAATGCTTCCACTAGTACCTTGCAAATGGTCCCCCATTCATCCAAGGGCTTAGGTGCCTTATAGAAAAGTTGAATGCACATTTTAAGGGCTGGGATTAAATGCCAAGATGACATTTTTATGTTTTCATGAAAGAATCCTCATCCAATGGCCAAGACTGGAAGAAGAAAGATGAGCACAATCATCCAAGGGTTGGCATTTATTCGGCCTAGCAAGGGAGTGCATGGGATTGTATCCCTATTTCATCTAAAGGCTGAGGTTATTAGAGAGCCTGAGTACACATCTTAAAGGATGCTATCAATTGGCAAGATGACATTTTTATGTTTTCATGAACGAATCCTAATCTAAGGGCCAAAATTGGAGGAGAAAAAGTGCAAAAATCATCCAAGGGTAAGGATGCCAATAGACCAAGAGGAAAGGAAAGGGGGAATTTTTGTTTTCTCCATATAGGCTAGGACATTTGATGAAGAAGGGCAGTAGCTAATTTAGCAAAGAAGAGGTTTTTGAAAGAAAAGAAAGAAAGGTTTCCTAAGAAGAGCTTGAAGATAGTCATTTCTACCTAGCTCTAGCATGGTTTTATTTCTTGTTTTTCATGTTGATTTCTTGATTTTCCATTTTGTTTTCCTACTACATTTCTCATAGAAATCAAAGTTTTAAAAGGTTTGCTTAAGCTTTCATCTTTTCTTCTTCATCAAAAATGGTTGAAAGCAATTTTTTTATAAGGTTCTTGCTTGGCCGAATTTGACATGGTTGCTTGCCTTGATTTTTTTTTTCTTCTTTGCATGTTGTTGTGGGAAACATGATTTTGGAAGGTTTATTTCAGTATTTAAGGTTCTGATTTTTTATAAAAAAATGAAGCAAAAGAGGTTGAAATGGCTGATCTTGATACATATCAAGTGACCATGGTTAGGGGAGAGGCTATGCCCATTTTTACCAACCATGAAGCTCACCTCTATTTTGTTGATTAGCATGGTTTATTTTCTAATTTTTTTGAAATGGAAAGGCTTCATGATCTTGACAATATCAAGTGATTATGGTTAGGGGAGAGGCTATGCCCATTTTGTACCAACCATGGAGCTTAACTTTCCTTGCTTTGTCTACTAGTTTTTCTTGTTATTTTCTTTGCATGTCTATGATTATTTTGATCATGTTCTTTACATTTTTGTGCTATATTTTCTTTTATATTTATTTTTTTCTTCATGATATTTCCTTGTAAGTTTCAGCGATTGTGTTTTTCTTGACAATATTTTGCATTTTCTCATGTATCATACCTTGTATGTTGTCATGTTTGCATTTGATATTCTGTCACAGGAGCATTCGGCCTCCTCCACTTCCTATGCTTTGTATGTGCATTTTCATCATGTTAGTTCATTGGTTTGCATTTTCATCCATAAGTTTATATATCTTGCATGTTAGTATGTTAGATGCTTGTGAAAATGCCATGCTCATTTAGGTTTAGGACCATTCAGCCTTTTCATGTATTCCATTCCTTGTATGTGCATTTTCATCATTTTAGTTGATAGGTTAGCATTTCATGCCATGATATTATGTATTTTGATTTGGTTTGCCATGTGTTTGTGTTATTTGCTACATAGGATTGCCTTAGGTTATTTAGTGACCATTCGGCCTCTTCATGCATTCCATACCTTGTATGTGCATTTTCATCATTTTAGTTGATAGGTTAGCATTTCATGCCATGACATTATGTATTTTGATTTGGTTTGCCATGTGTTTGTGTTATTTGCTACATAGGATTGCCTTAGGTTATCTAGTGGCCATTCGGCCTCTTCATGCATTCCATACCTTGTATGTGCATTTTCATCATTTTAGTTGATAGGTTAGCATTTCATGCCATGTGATTATGTATTTTGATTTGGTTTTCCAAGTGTTTGTGTTATTTGCTACATAGGATTGCCTTAGGTTATCTAGTGGCCATTCGACCTCTTCATGCATTCCTTGCCTTGTCACGCATTTGCATTTTGTTTAGGTACCATGCTTTGCATTATTATGCCTTGAGATTGTGTATTAGTTGCTGTTTGTTCATGCATTAGTATTAGGTTTATTGGTCATTATATGTTCATGACATTCCCATGCATTCTTATCACATTTTAGGTCTAGGCCATCTTTGTATTGCCATGCATATTAGGTCTTAGATCATGTGTGTACTGCCATACATTGCTATGCTATTTAGGTCTTAGGTCACATTGGTATTGTCATGCATATTCATAATACATTAGGTCTAACTCACATTTGCATTATCAAACATTTCATGCATGCTAAGTTAGGATAGCATTTATTGCCATGCAAATTCATGCTAGGCATTTAGGTTATTTATGCCATGCATTTTCCATATCACTTAGGCTTTAAACCATGCATTTCATGCATTCACTTTGCTGTATTTTCATGAGTTTCATGTCATACCACATGATTTATGACTTAGGCCAATCAATGGCTCAAAGTCATGCTCACTTGAGCATACTTGTGGAAAATGAAAGGGCTATCAAATTGATTATTCTACCTTTGTGATTTTTTTTTACTTAGCCAATTTTTGTTTAACTTTTTAAAAGTGTTAGCTACTGATGGAAACTCAATTAAGAGTTGTAAACCCAAGTGCAGGTTATGTTCAAGTAATAAATTCTCGGGTGTCCGAGGTCGAACCACAGGGAAGCGTATTAATAAGTATAAGTTTATAAATATATAAGACAAAGAAAGTAAACAAGATATTAGGGAATCAACAACAAAATAAGATAAACAAGATATTAGAGAACAAAATAAACAAAATAACATAAAAACAATTAAACAAGATATAAAAAACAATAAGAAATGATGTTGAGGTTAGAGAATCCACTCTTGGTGTTATGCTAAGATTAATCTTGTTTTATTACACAATTGAAATCCACACATAAGGGAGGTTCCAATCGGAAGGTTTAGCAATTCAGTCCAACGTCCATAGCATATGATATTATGTTCATTTGGTGTCCTCAAAACTCATAAAAAGAGTCCAAGCATTCCTTATGCCAAGGTATATGTCTACAACAAATCAAGGTTATGAAACCAAGCATTTACTGTGCCATTTTCATTGTCAATAATGAATCAAGATCTCTACTTTGCAAGTATGATTTTAAACCAAAAGAAAATATTATCTATACTAGTGTTTATAAATGATGATTCATTTTAGCTCATGTTTAAGAGACTAACCTTAGCATTTACCAAGAGCTTCACCTCATCACCTCAACAATATGATTAGCAACACATACTAGATATGTATAAAATGAAAAGAAATGTAAGAAGCATAAGTAAATAAAAAAGAAAACTAGAGAAAGGAAAGAAGAAGAAAACTTAGAGAATTTTACTACAAAGGCTAATATCCTACCAATGTATAATGTATCCCAATACTCATCCAAGGCCCTCTATTTATACACATTTTGGAGGGCTAAATGACAAGAGACAAGCTTTACAAATTTCAAAGGTAGGTATAATAGGTGGGTGCATTTTTCTAACAATTTTCGTCATATTGTATGACAATTCTGATCAGCCAGCTTGATGGTCGATTTTGTCAATGTTGGAGGCTCGATCTGATAAAATGGTCTTCTAGAAAAATATACCCCTATCAGTTACGGATCCATAGCCGTTGGAATCAGATCATTTGCGCACGTGGATCGGAAGATATGGTCAAAATACCAAAACGGTGCAGAACAGACGTCATTGCACATCAGCCAACTTGATGGTCGATTTCGCTAGGGAAAACGACTCCGTTTCAAGAAGTGTAAAACATTAAAAAGATAGATATGCCTCTTAGCTTTGCAGGGATACAAAGTTCAGCCTTATTGCTTCAGTGAAACTCGAGATATAGCTGATATGGCAAAAGGTGTCGGAACTGGAACTGAACTGGATTTGCCCTTAATTCTAGTAATCTGAAATCACTCAAAGAAACTTGTGAAAAACACCAAATTACATAAAAATATAAAAGATCATAAACACAATTAGACTAAACAATAATAACTCGTATTTGACACAAAACAATAATAAAACATAACTAAAAACTATATAATTATACGAGTTATCACACCCCCATACTTAGATTGTTGCTAGTCCCTAGCAACGACTCAATAAAATAAGAAAATCTAATCTAGTCCATTTTCGTAGGAAATCACGGTGGCACTTAGCATGTGACACAAGCCTTTAAACCCCTAGGTGTCCCTAGTGGACGAGTTTAGTCTCGTGAGGGTTTACTAGGACGATACCCACAAACATTGAAGACATAAGAAAAACTAAAAATAATAATTATAACTAATCCTTCCAATATAAATTAGAGATAATCATTGGACAAGTCTTAAAAACTAATCAATAGCTTAAAGAAATTCACAAAAAAATCTTGCTTGAATGTAAATAGTTTGAGTTAAGCCAATATTAACATAACATATTTCAATCAAAATAGTGCATATTCAAACTTAATCTCAACTTCTCACATGGGATACTCTCTTGATTTTCACTCTTTAAAGTAGTGGTAAAGTGTTTACACTCAATCAATCTCATGAAAACACTTCTACCATATGCTTGCTTGTCCACCTATTCTCCACTATTTAGATCATACAACTTCATAAATCAAGAGGTCTTTATTCAAGGTTGTAATGGGGCCAAAGGGTTATAATGTGGTTAAAGAACAAAAGGATAAAGATATCACAAAGGTTCCAAAGAGTTCATAGATTTTAGAGACATAATAAGATCATACAAATAAAACTTCTCAAAACTCTTATAAAGCACATAATAACATAGGCTAAATATTCATGTTGAGCCTTTGCATCATTCTAACCAACTTTGTAACATCTTTTTCTAGAAGTTCAAGAGAAGATTTTTTTTTTTTTTTTTTAATATGGGAATGTATTTGACAATGATCCCTTTCTTTTTCTCTTGACTTTTTCTTTTCTTTTCTTCCCCCACACTTATCTTTTGTTTCTAACCCAAATTTTCAACTAAAAATATCCCTTGTTTTTTTGCAATATGTCTCAAAATATATAATCCATCTTTAGAACAAGGGTAAGGATATAAGTATATTTAGGCTAGGTGTAAGTTGTGGTTACCAATAAAACAGCATATTTAATGTAGGCTCAAATTGGCTCACTAGTGGGGATGTTCTCTTAGAACATTAATAATGGATGGCTGTTTGGCTCTGGTTATAATCCTAATGCCTCTATCATATTCATGTTGTCACATGTATCAATATAGTCTCAAACGGTTTAAAGCAAGTTCTAGAGAATCATGTAATCATAAGAGCACTCAAGAAAGAAATTAGATTGATTTGTATAATGCATCAATCATTATAGGCTCAAAAACTCACAAAGATGATTATACAAGTCAGATTAAGTCTAAACATGCTTCTTTCTCAATCAACATATCATATTAACATTGGCTCATAAAAAGGTTGACATCAAGCTCAATTCTCATGAAAATCTTCTCACTAATAAATCTGTTTTAGACTTATGCAATTCATATCTCATCATTGTATTGAAAGTAACTAAAAAAAAACACATTTTTTTTTTTTTTGTTTTTTTTTTTTTGTTTTTTTTTTTTTGTTTTTTTTGTTTTTTTGAAGAAGAAGATTAAATCAAAGTGACAAGGTATGTCTCAAGTCTCCCTTACTCAGACCTTGTTCAGAATGAATACTTCTAAATGTCTTAAAACACAACAATTTTTTTTTTTTTTTTTTTAGCAAAATATGTCCCTTACCCCCTACTAAAATATGACATTGTCCCCAATGTCAAATTTTAAAGGTAGAATTTAGGAGATATTACCTGCAGAGGTTGCTAACCACTTATTATAACTGAGACACAACAAGCAAAATGTTAGATAATGTCACAAAGACAAAGTGCAATCCACTCCTTGCTCGTCCATATCTCTTTTTCTTTTTCCGAGCGTTTGCGAAACAACCGTAGCAGATAAACACTCATAAGCTTGTAGCTTTTTGAGTAAATCTTCAATGGTTGTAGCAGAAATTATGGTTCTCCTTGCCTCTGAAAACATGAATCCGTTATCCACAGCATTATCTAAATATGAAAGTAAATTACTAAAATAACCATTAATATTAAGCAAACCAATGGGTTTCTTATTTGTGACCAAAGATGACCAAGAAGCCACGCAAGCTATTTCTTCCAATGTACCCAGACCTCATGGTAAAGCAATGAATGCATCGGCAGAATGGTACATGATTGTTATCCGTTCAGGGATACTCCAGACTTGTATTTCCTTACCCACGGTAGGTCCACAAAAATCTGTGAATAGTTTTGGCACGATTCCTAGAACTGGACTTCCTCCGGCGTGTGCTGCTGTAGCGACTGCTCCCATTAAACCCGTACTACCGCCTCCATAAATCAAGTGGATCTTTTGTTGGGCAAGTATTACTCCAACTCTTATGGCTTCATCAGCGAATATGTTATTTTTCCCTGGATAAGCACCTCCAAAGACACAAATTTTTTTAATGCGCTGGGACGAAGTGCTTTCCATTTTTTTTTCTTTTTCGAGTGCCTGAAAGAGAATGAGTACATGGTGTAATATATAGAGGACTGAGTAGTGAATCAGACAAGAGTAATAATGTCGCCGAAAGTGTATTTGACCTGTCAGAAGAAAATGTTAACCTAACAAAAGATTTTTGCGTGATTTCAGGAAGAAAATCAAAAAGAGAAGAAAAATCAACCGTAAAAGTCAAAAGTAATAATGTCGCCGAAAGTGTATTTGTCATCTTCCTCTGGTTTTACGTCCAGAAACGGCTTAAACGCCTTCTATGAGTCGAGGATATGCTTCCCATCCAGTTTTCTTACAAGCTGGCAAACAGGGTCTTTTATCATCAGATTCCCAAGATGTTGCCATTCCCTTTGGAATTGCGGCCATAAATCAAGAATTTCTCTTTGTACGTCTCCACTAGGATGCGTCTCAAGAGAAAGTTGGATATTACCCAAATTCTCCTTACTCAGTCCATCCTTAATGAATTCAATTTTATCATCTCGATTAGAGGACGGAATCCCAATAGAACGACATTTACCGTTACACGTCCATCGTGCACACTTGTGGCAATTTGAACTCATGCGCTTTGCTCGTCGCTTCTTTGCATAAGTGCTTCTACCTGTACCTGGTAAATGCAAAACAGGAAGATATTCATCTTCACGTACCTTGGCTTCAATTATCCAACGTATGTCTTCAGGAATCCTTTTGTTCATAAGCATTCTTAATCTTTCTAATCGAACTTGGTAAAGCTTCAGTAAAATATTCCGAGGAAAAGGAGGAAATCGTTTCTGCAATCTTTTGAGAATATCATCCATCCTGAAAAAAAATGAAACAAAATAAAATGAAAGAGAAATTTATATACAATATCAGTTTTGTGGGTAGCTGATGGAACCGACTTAAATAATCACGGAGTACCGTTATCCGCCATTTAACCGGGGTTAAAAAAAAATTATATTTACATCTAGTTATTTTCAAAACAAGGATCAGAAAGAAAAACAACCTCTTCTTGAGTAACATGATTTTCCAAAAAGAGTTTGAGTCTTTGTCCATTTACCTTGAATACGTTACCATTTTGAGGATTCTCAATGTCAACTGCTCCATAATGATACACATGCTTAACCACAAATGGGCCAGTCCATCTTGATCTCAACTTACCAGGAAATATGTGAAGTCTAGAATTATAAAGTAGAACTTTTTGCCCAACATTAAATGTTTTTCTTGAAATTAACTTGTCATGAAAGGCTTTAGTTCTTTCTTTATGAATTTTAGAATTCTCATATGCATCATTTTTGAGTTCCTCAAGTTCATTGATTTGTAATTTTCGTAAATTAGAAGCGTCATCAAGGTTTGAGTTGAACATTTTAATGGCCCAATATGCTTTATGCTCAAGTTCCACAGGTAAATGACAAGGTTTTCCATAAACTAGCCTATAAGGAGACATGCCCAATGCTGTTTTAAAAGCTGTTCGATAGGCCCATAATGCATCGTTAAGTCTAAGAGACCAATCTTTGCGATTTGGATTAACTGTCTTTTCCAAAATTTGTTTAATCTCCCTATTTGCTAATTCTACCTGTCCATTTGTCTGCGGGTGATAAGGGGTTGCAACTTTGTGTGTAATGGCATATTTCTTCATTAATGTTTCAAAAACCTTGTTGCAAAAATGTGTTCCCCCATCGCTTATGATAGATCGAGGAATTCCAAATCGACTCAAAATATTTTCTTTTAAAAATTTAATCACTGTTTTGTGATCATTATTTCGACATGGAATTGCCTCTATCCACTTTGAAACATAATCTATTGCAACTAAAATGTATAAGAAACCAAAAGATGGTGGAAATGGTCCCATGAAATCAATACCCCAACAGTCAAAAATTTCAATTACAAGAATTGGGTTCAAAGGCATCATGTTTCTTTTCGAAATGGAACCTAATTTTTGACAACTTTCACATGACTTGCAAAAATTATGTGCATCTTTGAACAAAGTTGGCCAGTAAAATCCACACTGTAAAATTTTTGCAGCAGTTTTCTTTGATGAAAAATGACCACCACATGCCTCGGAATGACAAAACTTAATTACACTACTTACCTCATTGTCGGGAATGCATCTTCGAAAAATCTGATCAGGACAATATTTGAACAAGTAAGGGTCATCCCAATAGAACTTCTTTACCTCATTCAGAAACTTCCTTTTATCTTGGGTGCTCCATTGAGAAGGAATTTTTCCTGTAGCAAGAAAATTAGCAATGTCAGCAAACCAAGGTGTCGTGGAGACAATTAGAAGTTGTTCATCAGGAAAAGTATCATTTATTGGTGAGGTTCCAAAAGATTCATCACAAACAAGTCTTGATAAATGATCAGCCACCACATTTTCTACTCCTTTTTTATCTCGAATGGTGATGTCAAATTCTTGCAGCAAAAGGATCCACCTCAGCAACCTAGGTTTTGCATCCTTCTTAGAGAGAAGATATTTTAAAGCTGCATGATCACTAAAGACAACAATTGATGATCCAACAAGGTAAGATCTGAATTTATCCAATGCAAAAACAACTGCAAGTAATTCCTTTTCTGTAGTGGAATAATTCATTTGGGCTCTATTTAAAGTTTTACTTGCATAGTAAATTACATGTGGTTTATTATCTTTCCTTTGTCCTAACACAGCACCAACAGCATAGTCACTAGCATCACACATTATTTCAAATGGTAAAGACCAATCAGGAGATCTCATAATAGGAGCAGTAGTGAGCATATTTTTGAGTTTTTCAAAAGCATCTTCACAATCTTTAGTCCATTCAAATGCAGTGTCTTTCATTAAAAGATTACATAGAGGTTTAGATATCGTGCTAAAATCTTTTATGAATCTTCTATAAAAACCTGCATGTCCCAAGAATGACCTAATGTCCTTTACTGTCTTTGGTGTGGGTAGATTAGCAATCAATTCAAGTTTTGACTTGTCTACCTCAATCCCTTTTGCAGAAACAATGTGACCTAGTACAATACCTTTAGTGACCATGAAATGACATTTTTCCCAATTAAGAACAAGATTTTTTTCTTCACACCTAATCAATACATTTTTCAAATTGGCTAAGCAATCATCAAATGAATCACCAGAAACAGAAAAATCATCCATGAAAATCTCAAGATTACGTTCAATCATGTCACTAAAAATGCTAAGCATGCATCTTTGAAATGTGGCAGGGGCGTTACATAATCCAAATGGCATTCTACGATATGCAAAAGTACCAAAAGGACATGTAAAAGTGGTTTTCTCTTGGTCCTCAAGTGCAATGGCAATTTGATTATACCCAGAATATCCATCTAGAAAACAATAAAACTCATGCCCTGCAACTCTTTCTAAGATTTGATCCATGAAAGGCAAAGGGAAATGATCTTTCCTCGTCACTGAGTTAAGTTTCCTATAGTCAATGCACATGCGCCAACCAGTAACAGTCCTAGCTGGAATTAATTCATTGTTTTCATTTTTAACTACAGTAACTCCAGATTTCTTAGGTACGACTTGAGTAGGACTTACCCATTTGCTATCAGAGATAGGATAAATGATTCCATTATCTAGAAGTTTAATGACTTCATTTCTCACTACTTCTTTCATATTAGGATTAAGCCTTCGTTGCATTTGTCTAGAGGATTTAGCATTTTCCTCTAAATAAATATTATGTGTGCAGATTAATGGGCTTATTCCCTTTATGTCAGCTAAGGTCCATCCTAATGCATTTTTGTGCATCTTCAAAAGTTGTAACAACTTACCTTCTTGTAGTTCATCAAGATGTGAAGAAATTATGACTGGAAAAGTTTCACTCTCACCCAAAAAGGAATATTTTAGCTCGGATGGCAATGGTTTTAACTCCAGCTTGGGTGGTTCAATAGTTGATGGTACAGTGACATTTGTAAGTGATGGAAGTTCCTCAAACTTTTGTTTCCAACAATGCTTATCCTGAAAAGATTTTAACAAAGAATCAGTGTGTGAAATTTCTGAAGCATTATCAAACTCATATTCAATTAAATAAGCTTCTAAAGGATCATGGAATGTGGTAGTGGTGAGATGTTCATGAACAAGTTCTTCAATGAAATCCACTTCATGTACTTCTGAATTATCACCAGGTTGCTTGCAAATGTTGAACACATTTAATTCTAAAGTCATATTTCCAAAAGAAATGTTCAACATACCATTCCTGCAATTTATCAAAGCATTAGAAGTTGCAAGAAATGGATGGCCTAATATAACAGGAATTTGAACATTTGGATTTGAAATAGGATGTGTGTCCAAAACAATAAAATCAACAGGGAAGTAAAAATTATCAATTTGAACCAAAACATCTTCAACTATCCCTCGAGGAATTTTTACAGAACGATCAGCTAGTTGAAGTGTAACAGGTGTTTCCTTGAGTTCACCTAAACCTAACTGTTGATAAACAGAAAAAGGCAAAAGATTAACACTAGCACCAAGATCAAGCAATGCACGTTCTATTCTAGTGTTTCCAATGATGCATGAGATTGTTGGACATCCAGGATCTTTGAATTTTGGTGGAGTAAGGTGCTGAATGATTGAGCTCACACTTTCCGTCAAAAATGCTTTCTTTTGTACATTATGTTTCCTTTTAACTGTGCACATGTCCTTCAAAAATTTAGCATAAGATGGAACTTGTTTGATTGCATCCAATAAAGGAATGTTAATCTTAACTTGTTTGAAAAGTTCATAAATTTCTGCATTTTGATTCAAATTCTTTATTGTTTGCAACCTTTGAGGAAAAGGAGCAGGATGCATACCTTTTTCTTTGTCCAAATTTTCAAGAAGTTCAGACTTACCATCATCCTTACCATTACTTTTCGGAGGGGAACGAGGATCTTGGTCTTTTGATGGAATGTTTTTGTCAATTGCCTTTCCACTTCGAAGAGTTGTGATAGAACTGGCATTTTCCTGTTGAGTTTCATTGGAGCAAGAAACAAGACATTGAGTAGAAGGGTTAGGCTGAGGTTGAGCAGGAAACTTACCTTTTTCTTGAGTGCGTAATGAAGCTGTCAATGTGGACAAGGTGTTTTTGATCTCATTGATGTCCTGTGAAGTCCGGCTATTCACATTTGCTTGTGTTTGCATGAATGCTTGCAATGTCTCTTCCAAGGTTTGTACACGTGAAGGTTGATAGGAAAAAGTGTTGCCCGGCTTTTGAGATTGTGGTACCTGAACATGATTATTATTCCGCCAACTGAAGTTGGGATGATTTCTCCATTCAGGGTTATACGTTTCAGAGTAAGGAGAAGGAAAAGGCTTTTTAAATGTGTTTATGGAATTTACTTGATCATGCAACGCTTCTTTAAGAATGGGAATGTTTGGACATTCAGAAGTGGGGTGTCCCATGATTTCACAAATTCCACAACTTTCTTCATTTTTAACCGTTTTGACTTCTTTTACTTCTCTAAGTTCCATGGCTTCAATCTTTCTAGCCAAATTAGCTACTTTAGCTTTTATCTCATCTTCTTGACTAAAATGATATTTACCTCTGTTAGAAAAAAGATTAGATCTATTGGAACTTTCAGAGGAATTATCTGTGTGCCAGGCTTGAGAGTTATCTGCCAAATGGTCTAGGTAGTCAAAGGCTTCTTCAGGTTCTTTTTCTAGAAACTCACCGTTACACATTGTTTCAACAAATTGTTTAGTTTCGGGAGTTAAACTTTCATAAAAGAAACTAATAAGACGCCATTTTTCAAAACCATGATGTGGACAAGAACTTAACAAATCTTTAAAACGCTCCCAGCACTGAAAAAATGCTTCATTTTGATTTTGATTGAAATTTTGAATCTGTCTTTTCAAAGCAGTAGTTTTATGTGCTGGGAAAAATTTCTTTAGAAACTCAGTTTGTAATTCTTGCCATGTGCCAATTGACCTTGGTTTTAAATTATGAAGCCAAATTTTTGCTTTATCTTTTAAAGAAAAAGGAAATAATTTTAGCTTGACAATTTCATTTGTACATTGTTGGTCATTAAAGGTGACACATACATCTTCGAAGTCTTTTAGAAACGAGTAAGCACTTTCCGATTCTAACCCATGGAAATTTGGAAGCAAAGCTATCATACCTGGTTTAAAACGAAAGTTGTTTGCATTGAGAGGAAAAATAAAACAAGAGGGTGATGAGCTTCGAGTTGGTTGCAAGTAGTCACGCATGGTGCGTACTTGTCTGTTCTCATCTTCAGCATGAACACTTTCATTGTCAGCCATGGTAGGAGTTGTATTAGAAAGATTACCTGAAAAAGTTTCACAATAAAATCTAACTAAACGACGAGATCTAAAATCACGTCGCCAAACAAGCATAAAACAAAGTTAATAAACAAAATTAGGCGGTATAACCAGCCAATAAAAATAAATATATACAAATTAGGCGGTATAACCAGCCAATAAAAATAAATATACTTATAAACTTATATACTTAGTATTGCTTCCCCGGCAACGGCGCCAAAAACTTGATGGAAACTCAATTAAGAGTTGTAAACCCAAGTGCAGGTTATGTTCAAGTAATAAATTCTCGGGTGTCCGAGGTCGAACCACAGGGAAGCGTATTAATAAGTATAAGTTTATAAATATATAAGACAAAGAAAGTAAACAAGATATTAGGGAATCAACAACAAAATAAGATAAACAAGATATTAGAGAACAAAATAAACAAAATAACATAAAAACAATTAAACAAGATATAAAAAACAATAAGAAATGATGTTGAGGTTAGAGAATCCACTCTTGGTGTTATGCTAAGATTAATCTTGTTTTATTACACAATTGAAATCCACACATAAGGGAGGTTCCAATCGGAAGGTTTAGCAATTCAGTCCAACGTCCATAGCATATGATATTATGTTCATTTGGTGTCCTCAAAACTCATAAAAAGAGTCCAAGCATTCCTTATGCCAAGGTATATGTCTACAACAAATCAAGGTTATGAAACCAAGCATTTACTGTGCCATTTTCATTGTCAATAATGAATCAAGATCTCTACTTTGCAAGTATGATTTTAAACCAAAAGAAAATATTATCTATACTAGTGTTTATAAATGATGATTCATTTTAGCTCATGTTTAAGAGACTAACCTTAGCATTTACCAAGAGCTTCACCTCATCACCTCAACAATATGATTAGCAACACATACTAGATATGAATAAAATGAAAAGAAATGTAAGAAGCATAAGTAAATAAAAAAGAAAACTAGAGAAAGGAAAGAAGAAGAAAACTTAGAGAATTTTACTACAAAGGCTAATATCCTACCAATGTATAATGTATCCCAATACTCATCCAAGGCCCTCTATTTATACACATTTTGGAGGGCTAAATGACAAGAGACAAGCTTTACAAATTTCAAAGGTAGGTATAATAGGTGGGTGCATTTTTCTAACAATTTTCGTCATATTGTATGACAATTCTGATCAGCCAGCTTGATGGTCGATTTTCTCAATGTTGGAGGCTCGATCTGATAAAATGGTCTTCTAGAAAAATATACCCCTATCAGTTACGGATCCATAGCCGTTGGAATCAGATCATTTGCGCACGTGGATCGGAAGATATGGTCAAAATACCAAAACGGTGCAGAACAGACGTCATTGCACATCAGCCAACTTGATGGTCGATTTCGCTAGGGAAAACGACTCCGTTTCAAGAAGTGTAAAACATTAAAACGATAGATATGCCTCTTAGCTTTGCAGGGATACAAAGTTCAGCCTTATTGCTTCAGTGAAACTCGAGATATAGCTGATATGGCAAAAGGTGTCGGAACTGGAACTGAACTGGATTTGCCCTTAATTCTAGTAATCTGAAATCACTCAAAGAAACTTGTGAAAAACACCAAATTACATAAAAATATAAAAGATCATAAACACAATTAGACTAAACAATAATAACTCGTATTTGACACAAAACAATAATAAAACATAACTAAAAACTATATAATTATACGAGTTATCAGCTACTGCTTGTGGGTCTTTAGGAGAGTCTCTAACATTTTTAGTTTGATTTTTAAATGATTTTATCAAAGGCAAAAAAATGTGTTTTGGCAAAACAGTTTTTCACCCAGTACTCGTACTTTCCTGATTTGTCTGGACCATCATCTTTAATTATAAAATTAAGCCAATTTTTTATCGTGTAGTTTTACATGTTCTAAGTCTCTAGTAATTTTTTTTTAGATTTTTTTGAATTTTTAAAAATAGGTAAAAAAAAAATAGTGTATTAAAACTGGATAGTAGAGGCAGATCTGAATTAAAAAAAAAACAATTGTTGAATTTTGCTAAGGCATTTAGAGGGGGGTTGGTTAGAATCTTTGGCTACTGTTTTAGGATAGTTTCTAAACCTTTTTAAACTTTAAAAATGATTTTATAAATCTCAGATTAAGAGTGGTCAAGTTCGAGATTTTAAACTTAGGAAATTAGAGTCATTTTTTAAAGGGTTTGGTTAAGGTTTTAATCTTCATTCAAGTATTTTAAAAAAAAAAAAGTTGTTTTCAAACCATCACAAAGTATTTTGATTTTAGAAAATTTAATTTGATATATTTTTCTAAGGTAGCCGGATATCCTTTTAGATATACGGATTTCCTTAATTAAAGTAAAAAAATACATTTTCATGCATTACATTTTTCATGTTCATGCATACTATATCATATGTGATTTTTGATAATTTTCATGATATTGTTATTATTTTGATTTATTTTATGGTGTTATGTTGTTTGTTATATGTTTTTGAATATTATATGTTATTCTATGCTTTTATTTAATTATCCATTTCTGTTACATTACTTAGCATATACTATGTTCATGCATTATTATTTTTCATGCATATTATATGATAGCATTATTTGATGTTTCATGTCATTTCATGTCATTTAGATTATATTCAATATTATTTAGATTATATTATTTAGCATTCACCATGTCATTTAAAATATGTCATATCATTTAAACATGTCATGTCATTTAAAATAGCTTAATTTTGCCATGTCATTTAAATATTTTATTTCATTTAGAATATATCATGTTACTTAGGATATTTCATTTCATTTAAAATATGCTATGCCATCTAAATTATATCATCCCATTTAGGTTGCATTATAGTATCTAGACTTTATTATATCATCTTTACTATGTCACACATATTCATGTTCATATCTTTAAAATGTTTTGAAAAAGATAATGATTTTCAATAAAAATAAAGATATTCTCGAGTTAAAATAATTCATGAGTTCTCTACCGGGTTTGCTGGGGGGGATATCATCAATTATCATTAATAAAGGAATATCTTTCTTTCAAAAAATGAGAATGATTCGGAATTTTTTTTTTAGAATAAATAAAAATATCTATATTTTGGCCATTTTGTCAGGGAATATAGGAAAATTTCGAATTAATAAATTTCGAATCATTTTCAATTAAAATGGAATTATTTTTCTTTAAATTTGGAATTAACTTGAAATACTAAATTAAAAATTGACTTTTCACCAAGACTTGAGATAACACACGATTAATAAGGTACCGTTTTATACGGGCATTGTGCGGGTCCTAATCCTTCCCCGCACGTAACCAAGTCCCGAACATGATTCTTCGATTTTCTCTGGTTTATAACGCAGACTTGAAATTGGTTTTAGAAATATTTTAATTAATTTTAAAATATTTTACAAAAACGATTTTAATAGGTGGCCGATCACACCTAGTTAAAAAAGATTGGTGGTGACTCCATGTCTTTTTCAAGGTCATTGTCAAAACCTTCATTTTTTCAAGAGGAATTAAGTCGACTTTTCCTCGGGTTTTTTTTAATGTCACGCTTAACGAATGATAAAGTCTTTCGATGAGACTTGTTATGTTATTTTTTCAGGTTGCGACAGTGATGGAGACTCAATTAAGAGTGGTAAACCCAAGTGCAGGTTATGTTCAAGTAATAAATTCTCGGGTGTCCGAGGTCGAACCACAGGGAAGCGTATTAGTAAGTATAAGTTTATAAATATATAAGAAAAAGAAAATAAACAAGATATTAGAGAACAAAATAAACAAAATAACATAAAAGCAATTAAACAAGATATAAAAAAAACAATAAGAAAAGATGTTGAGGTTAGAGAATCCACTCTTGGTGTTATGCTAAGATTAATCTTGTTTTATTACACAATTGAAATCCACACATAAGAGAGGTTCCAACCGGAAGGTTTAGCAATTCAGTCCAAATTGTCCAACGTCCATAGCATATGATATTATGTTCATTTGGTGTCCTCAAAACTCACAAAAAGAGTCCAAGCATTCCTTATGCCAAGGTATATGTCTACAACAAATCAAGGTTATGAAACCAAGCATTTACTGTGCCATTTTCATTGTCAATAATGAATCAAGATCTCTACTTTGCAAGTATGATTTTAAACCAAAAGAAAATATTATCTACACTAGTGTTTATAAATGATGATTCATTTTAGCTCATGTTGAAGAGACTAACCTTAGCATTTACCAAGAGCTTCACCTCATCACCTCAACAATATGATTAGCAACACATACTAGATATGAATAAAATGAAAAGAAATGTAAGAAACATAAGTAAAGAAAAAGAAAACTAGAGAAAGGAAAGAAGAAGAAAACTTAGAGAATTTTATTACAATGGCAAATATCCTACCAATGTATAATGTATCCCAATACTCATCCAAGGCCCTCTATTTATACACATTTTGGAGGGCTAAATGACAAGAGACAAGCTTTACAAATTTCAAAGGTAGGTATAATAGGTGGGTGCATTTTTCTAACAATTTTCGTCATATTGTATGACAATTCTGATCAGCCAGCTTGATGGTCGATTTTGTCAATGTTGGAGGCTCGATCTGATAAAATGGTCTTCTAGAAAAATATACCCCTATCCGTTACGGATCCATAGCCGTTGGAATCAGATCATTTGCGTACGTGGATCGGAAGATATGGTCAAAATACCAAAACGGTGCAGAACAGACGTCATTGCACATCAGCCAACTTGATGGTCGATTTCGCTAGGGAAAACGACTCCGTTTCAAGAAGTGTAAAACATGAAAAAGATAGATATGCCTCTTAGCTTTGCAGGGATACAAAGTTCAGCCTTATTGCTTCAGTGAAACTCGAGATATAGCTGATATGGCAAAAGGTGTCGGAACTGGAACTGAACTGGATTTGCCCTTAATTCTAGTAATCTGAAATCACTCAAAGAAACTTGTGAAAAACACCAAATTACATAAAAATATAAAAGATCATAAACACAATTAGACTAAACAATAATAACTCGTATTTGACACAAAACAATAATAAAACATAACTAAAAACTATATAATTATACGAGTTATCACACCCCCATACTTAGATTGTTGCTAGTCCCTAGCAACGACTCAATAAAATAAGAAAATCTAATCTAATCCATTTTCATAGGAAATCACGGTGGCACTTAGCATGTGACACAAGCCTTTAAACCCCTAGGTGTCCCTAGTGGACGAGTTTAGTCTCGTGAGGGTTTACTAGGACGATACCCACAAACATTGAAGACATAAGAAAAACTAAAAATAATAATTATAACTAATCCTTCCAATATAAATTAGAGATAATCATTGGACAAGTCTTAAAAACTAATCAATAGCTTAAAGAAATTCACAAAAAAATCTTGCTTGAATGTAAATAGTTTGAGTTAAGCCAATAATAACATAACATATTTCAATCAAAATAGTGTATATTCAAACTTAATCTCAACTTCTCACATGGGATACTCTCTTGATTTTCACTCTTTAAAGTAGTGGTAAAGTGTTTACACTCAATCAATCTCATGAAAACACTTCTACCATATGCTTGCTTGTCCACCTATTCTCCACTATTTAGATCATACAACTTCATAAATCAAGAGGTCTTTATTCAAGGTTGTAATGGGGCCAAAGGGTTATAATGTGGTTAAAGAACAAAAGGATAAAGATATCACAAAGGTTCCAAAGAGTTCATAGATTTTAGAGACATAATAAGATCATACAAATAAAACTTCTCAAAACTCTTATAAAGCACATAATAACATAGGCTAAATATTCATGTTGAGCCTTTGCATCATTCTAACCAACTTTGTAACATCTTTTTCTAGAAGTTCAAGAGAAGATTTTTTTTTTTTTTTTTTTTTTTAATATGGGAATGTATTTGACAATGATCCCTTTCTTTTTCTCTTGACTTTTTCTTCTCTCCTCTTCCCCCACACTTATCTTTTGTTTCTAACCCATATTTTCAAATAAAAATATCCCTTGTTTTTTTGCAATATGTCTCAAAATATAAAATTCATCTTTAGAACAAGGGTAAGGATATAAGCATATTTAGGCTAGGTGTAAGTTGTGGTTACCAATAAAACATCATATTTAATGTAGGCTCAAATTGGCTCACTAGTGGGGATGTTCTCGTAGAACATTAATAAGGGATGGCTGTTTGGCTCTGGTTATAATCCTAATGCCTCTATCATATTCATGTTGTCACATGTATCAATATAGTCTCAAACGGTTTAAAGCAAGTTCTAGAGAATCATGTAATCATAAGAGCACTCAAGAAAGAAATTAGATTGATTTGTATAATGCATCAATCATTATAGGCTCAAAAACTCACAAAGATGATTATACAAGTCAGATTAAGTCTAAACATGCTTCTTTCTCAATCAACATATCATATTAACATTGGCTCATAAAAAGGTTGACATCAAGCTCAATTCTCATGAAAATCTTCTCACTAATAAATCTGTTTTAGACTTATGCAATTCATATCTCATCATTGTATTGAAAGTAACTAAAAAAAAAACACACTAAGTCTAAACATGCTTTTTTTTTTTTTTTTTTTTTTTTTTTTTTTTTTTTTGAAGAAGAAGAAGAAGAAGATTAAATCAAAGTGACAAGGTATGTCTCAAGTCTCCCTTACTCAGACCTTGTTCAGAATGAATACTTCTAAATGTCTTAAAACACAACAATTTTTTTTTTTTAGCAAAATATGTCCCTTACCCCCTACTAAAATATGACATTGTCCCCAATGTCAAATTTTAAAGGTAGAATTTAGGAGATATTACCTGCAGAGGTTGCTAACCACTTATTATAACTGAGACACAACAAACAAAATGTTAGATAATGTCACAAAGACAAAGTGCAATCCACTCCTTGCTCGTCCATATCTCTTTTTCTTTTTCCGAGCGTTTGCGAAACAACCGTAGCAGATAAACACTCATAAGCTTGTAGCTTTTTGAGTAAATCTTCAATGGTTGTAGCAGAAATTATGGTTCTCCTTGCCTCTGAAAACATGAATCCGTTATCCACAGCATTATCTAAATATGAAAGTAAATTACTAAAATAACCATTAATATTAAGCAAACCAATGGGTTTCTTATTTGTGACCAAAGATGACCAAGAAGCCACGCAAGCTATTTCTTCCAATGTACCCAGACCTCCTGGTAAGGCAATGAATGCATCGGCAGAATGGTACATGATTGTTATCCGTTCAGGGATACTCCAGACTTGTATTTCCTTACCCACGGTAGGTCCACAAAAATCTGTGAATAGTTTTGGCACGATTCCTAGAACTGGACTTCCTCCGGCGTGTGCTGCTGTAGCGACTGCTCCCATTAAACCCGTACTACCGCCTCCATAAATCAAGTGGATCTTTTGTTGGGCAAGTATTACTCCAACTCTTATGGCTTCATCAGCGAATATGTTATTTTTCCCTGGATAAGCACCTCCAAAGACACAAATTTTTTTAATGCGCTGGGACGAAGTGCTTTCCATTTTTTTTTTCTTTTTCGAGTGCCTGAAAAAGAATGAGTACATGGTGTAATATATAGAGGACTGAGTAGTGAATCAGACAAGAGTAATAATGTCGCCGAAAGTGTATTTGACCTGTCAGAAGAAAATGTTAACCTAACAAAAGATTTTTGCGTGATTTCAGGAAGAAAATCAAAAAGAGAAGAAAAATCAACCGTAAAAGTCAAAAGTAATAATGTCGCCGAAAGTGTATTTGGCATCTTCCTCTGGTTTTACGTCCAGAAACGGCTTAAACGCCTTCTATGAGTCGAGGATATGCTTCCCATCCAGTTTTCTTACAAGCTGGCAAACAGGGTCTTTTATCATCAGATTCCCAAGATGTTGCCATTCCCTTTGGAATTGCGGCCATAAATCAATAATTTCTCTTTGTACGTCTCCACTAGGATGCGTCTCAAGAGAAAGTTGGATATTACCCAAATTATCCTTACTCAGTCCATCCTTAATGAATTCAATTTTATCATCTCGATTAGAGGACGGAATCCCAATAGAACGACATTTACCGTTACACGTCCATCGTGCACACTTGTGGCAATTTGAACTCATGCGCTTTGCTCGTCGCTTCTTTGCATAAGTGCTTCTACCTGTACCTGGTAAATGCAAAACAGGAAGATATTCATCTTCACGTACCTTGGCTTCAATTATCCAACGTATGTCTTCAGGAATCCTTTTATTCATAAGCATTCTTAATCTTTCTAATCGAACTTGGTAAAGCTTCAGTAAAATATTCCGAGGAAAAGGAGGAAATCGTTTCTGCAATCTTTTGAGAATATCATCCATCCTGAAAAAAAAAATGAAATAAAATAAACTGAAAGAGAAATTTATATACAATATCAGTTTTGTGGGTAGCTGATGGAACCGACTTAAATAATCACGGAGTACCGTTATCCGCCATTTAACCGGGGTTAAAAAAAAAATTATATTTACATCTAGTTATTTTCAAAACAAGGATCAGAAAGAAAAACAACCTCTTCTTGAGTAACATGATTTTCCAAAAAAAGTTTGAGTCTTTGTCCATTTACCTTGAATACGTTACCATTTTGAGGATTCTCAATGTCAACTGCTCCATAATGATACACATGCTTAACCACAAATGGCCAGTCCATCTTGATCTCAACTTACCAGGAAATATGTGAAGTCTAGAATTATAAAGTAGAACTTTTTGCCCAACATTAAATGTTTTTCTTGAAATTAACTTGTCATGAAAGGCTTTAGTTCTTTCTTTATGAATTTTAGAATTCTCATATGCATCATTTCTGAGTTCCTCAAGTTCATTTATTTGTAATTTTCGTAAATTAGAAGCGTCATCAAGGTTTGAGTTGAACATTTTAATGGCCCAATATGCTTTATGCTCAAGTTCCACAGGTAAATGACAAGGTTTTCCATAAACTAGCCTATAAGGAGACATGCCCAATGCTGTTTTAAAAGCTGTTCGATAGGCCCATAATGCATCGTTAAGTCTAAGAGACCAATCTTTGCGATTTGGATTAACTGTCTTTTCCAAAATTTGTTTAATCTCCCTATTTGCTAATTCTACCTGTCCATTTGTCTGCGGGTGATAAGGGGTTGCAACTTTGTGTGTAATGGCATATTTCTTCATTAATGTTTCAAAAACCTTGTTGCAAAAATGTGTTCCCCCATCGCTTATGATAGATCGAGGAATTCCAAATCGACTCAAAATATTTTCTTTTAAAAATTTAATCACTGTTTTGTGATCATTATTTCGACATGGAATTGCCTCTATCCACTTTGAAACATAATCTATTGCAACTAAAATGTATAAGAAACCAAAAGATGGTGGAAATGGTCCCATGAAATCAATACCCCAACAGTCAAAAATTTCAATTACAAGAATTGGGTTCAAAGGCATCATGTTTCTTTTCGAAATGGAACCTAATTTTTGACAACTTTCACATGACTTGCAAAAATTATGTGCATCTTTGAACAAAGTTGGCCAGTAAAATCCACACTGTAAAATTTTTGCAGCAGTTTTCTTTGATGAAAAATGACCACCACATGCCTCGGAATGACAAAACTTAATTACACTACTTACCTCATTGTCGGGAATGCATCTTCGAAAAATCTGATCAGGACAATATTTGAACAAGTAAGGGTCATCCCAATAGAACTTCTTTACCTCATTCAGAAACTTCCTTTTATCTTGTGTGCTCCATTGAGAAGGAATTTTTCCTGTAGCAAGAAAATTAGCAATGTCAGCAAACCAAGGTGTCGTGGAGACAATTAGAAGTTGTTCATCAGGAAAAGTATCATTTATTGGTGAGGTTCCAAAAGATTCATCACAAACAAGTCTTGATAAATGATCAGCCACCACATTTTCTACTCCTTTTTTATCTCGAATGGTGATGTCAAATTCTTGCAGCAAAAGGATCCACCTCAGCAACCTAGGTTTTGCATCCTTCTTAGAGAGAAGATATTTTAAAGCTGCATGATCACTAAAGACAACAATTGATGATCCAACAAGGTAAGATCTGAATTTATCCAATGCAAAAACAACTGCAAGTAATTCCTTTTCTGTAGTGGAATAATTCATTTGGGCTCTATTTAAAGTTTTACTTGCATAGTAAATTACATGTGGTTTATTATCTTTCCTTTGTCCTAACACAGCACCAACAGCATAGTCACTAGCATCACACATTATTTCAAATGGTAAAGACCAATCAGGAGATCTCATAATAGGAGCAGTAGTGAGCATATTTTTGAGTTTTTCAAAAGCATCTTCACAATCTTTAGTCCATTCAAATGCAGTGTCTTTCATTAAAAGATTACATAGAGGTTTAGATATCGTGCTAAAATCTTTTATGAATCTTCTATAAAAACCTGCATGTCCCAAGAATGACCTAATGTCCTTTACTGTCTTTGGTGTGGGTAGATTAGCAATCAATTCAAGTTTTGACTTGTCTACCTCAATCCCTTTTGCAGAAACAATGTGACCTAGTACAATACCTTTAGTGACCATGAAATGACATTTTTCCCAATTAAGAACAAGATTTTTTTCTTCACACCTAATCAATACATTTTTCAAATTGGCTAAGCAATCATCAAATGAATCACCAGAAACAGAAAAATCATCCATGAAAATCTCAAGATTACGTTCAATCATGTCACTAAAAATGCTAAGCATGCATCTTTGAAATGTGGCAGGGGCGTTACATAATCCAAATGGCATTCTACGATATGCAAAAGTACCAAAAGGACATGTAAAAGTGGTTTTCTCTTGGTCCTCAAGTGCAATGGCAATTTGATTATACCCAGAATATCCATCTAGAAAACAATAAAACTCATGCCCTGCAACTCTTTCTAAGATTTGATCCATGAAAGGCAAAGGGAAATGATCTTTCCTCGTCACTGAGTTAAGTTTCCTATAGTCAATGCACATGCGCCAACCAGTAACAGTCCTAGCTGGAATTAATTCATTGTTTTCATTTTTAACTACAGTAACTCCAGATTTCTTAGGTACGACTTGAGTAGGACTTACCCATTTGCTATCAGAGATAGGATAAATGATTCCATTATCTAGAAGTTTAATGACTTCATTTCTCACTACTTCTTTCATATTAGGATTAAGCCTTCGTTGCATTTGTCTAGAGGGTTTAGCATTTTCCTCTAAATAAATATTATGTGTGCAGATTAATGGGCTTATTCCCTTTATGTCAGCTAAGGTCCATCCTAATGCATTTTTGTGCATCTTCAAAAGTTGTAACAACTTACCTTCTTGTAGTTCATCAAGATGTGAAGAAATTATGACTGGAAAAGTTTCACTCTCACCCAAAAAGGAATATTTTAGCTCGGATGGCAATGGTTTTAACTCCAGCTTGGGTGGTTCAATAGTTGATGGTACAGTGACATTTGTAAGTGATGGAAGTTCCTCAAACTTTTGTTTCCAACAATGCTTATCCTGAAAAGATTTTAACAAAGAATCAGTGTGTGAAATTTCTGAAGCATTATCAAACTCATATTCAATTAAATAAGCTTCTAAAGGATCATGGAATGTGGTAGTGGTGAGATGTTCATGAACAAGTTCTTCAATGAAATCCACTTCATGTACTTCTGAATTATCACCAGGTTGCTTGCAAATGTTGAACACATTTAATTCTAAAGTCATATTTCCAAAAGAAATGTTCAACATACCATTCCTGCAATTTATCAGAGCATTAGAAGTTGCAAGAAATGGACGGCCTAATATAACAGGAATTTGAACATTTGGATTTGAAACAGGATGTGTGTCCAAAACAATAAAATCAACAGGGAAGTAAAAATTATCAATTTGAACCAAAACATCTTCAACTATCCCTCGAGGAATTTTTACAGAACGATCAGCTAGTTGAAGTGTAACAGGTGTTTCCTTGAGTTCACCTAAACCTAACTGTTGATAAACAGAAAAAGGCAAAAGATTAACACTAGCACCAAGATCAAGCAATGCACGTTCTATTCTAGTGTTTCCAATGATGCATGAGATTGTTGGACATCCAGGATCTTTGAATTTTGGTGGAGTAATGTGCTGAATGATTGAGCTCACACTTTCCGTCAAAAATGCTTTCTTTTGTACATTATGTTTCCTTTTAACTGTGCACATGTCCTTCAAAAATTTAGCATAAGATGGAACTTGTTTGATTGCATCCAATAAAGGAATGTTAATCTTAACTTGTTTGAAAAGTTCATAAATTTCTGCATTTTGATTCAAATTCTTTATTGTTTGCAACCTTTGAGGAAAAGGAGCAGGATGCATACCTTTTTCTTTGTCCAAATTTTCAAGAAGTTCAGACTTACCATCATCCTTACCATTACTTTTCGGAGGGGAAAGAGGATCTTGGTCTTTTGATGGAATCTTTTTGTCAATTGCCTTTCCACTTCGAAGAGTTGTGATAGAACTGGCATTTTCCTGTTGAGTTTCATTGGAGCAAGAAACAAGACATTGAGTAGAAGGGTTAGGCTGAGGTTGAGCAGGAAACTTACCTTTTTCTTGAGTGCGTAATGAAGCTGTCAATGTGGACAAGGTGTTTTTGATCTCATTGATGTCCTGTGAAGTCCGGCTATTCACATTTGCTTGTGTTTGCATGAATGCTTGCAATGTCTCTTCCAAGGTTTGTACACGTGAAGGTTGATAGGAAAAAGTGTTGCCCGACTTTTGAGATTGTGGTACCTGAACATGATTATTATTCCGCCAACTGAAGTTGGGATGATTTCTCCATTCAGGGTTATACGTTTCAGAGTAAGGAGAAGGAAAAGGTTTTTTAAATGTGTTTATGGAATTTACTTGATCATGCAACGCTTCTTTAAGAATGGGAATGTTTGGACATTCAGAAGTGGGGTGTCCCATGATTTCACAAATTCCACAACTTTCTTCATTTTTAACCGTTTTGACTTCTTTTACTTCTCTAAGTTCCATGGCTTCAATCTTTCTAGCCAAATTAGCTACTTTAGCTTTTATCTCATCTTCTTGACTAAAATGATATTTTCCTCTGTTAGAAACAACATTAGATCTATTGGAACTTTCAGAGGAATTATCTGTGTGCCAGGCTTGAGAGTTATCTGCCAAATGGTCTAAGTAGTCAAAGGCTTCTTCAGGTTCTTTTTCTAGAAACTCACCGTTACACATTGTTTCAACAAATTGTTTAGTTTCGGGAGTTAAACTTTCATAAAAGAAACTAATAAGACGCCATTTTTCAAAACCATGATGTGGACAAGAACTTAACAAATCTTTAAAACGATCCCAGCACTGAAAAAATGCTTCATTTTGATTTTGATTGAAATTTTGAATCTGTCTTTTCAAAGCAGTAGTTTTATGTGCTGGGAAAAATTTCTTTAGAAACTCAGTTTGTAATTCTTGCCATGTGCCAATTGACCTTGGTTTTAAATTATGAAGCCAAATTTTTGCTTTATCTTTTAAAGAAAAAGGAAATAATTTTAGCTTGACAATTTCATTTGTACATTGTTGGTCATTAAAGGTGACACATACATCTTCGAAGTCTTTTAGAAACGAGTAAGCACTTTCCGATTCCAACCCATAGAAATTTGGAAGCAAAGCTATCATACCTGGTTTAAAACGAAAGTTGTTTGCATTGAGAGGAAAAATAAAACAAGAGGGTGATGAGCTTCGAGTTGGTTGCAAGTAGTCACGCATGGTGCGTACTTGTCTGTTCTCATCTTCAGCATGAACACTTTCATTGTCAGCCATGGTAGGAGTTGTATTAGAAAGATTACCTGAAAAAGTTTCACAATAAAATCTAACTAAACGACGAGATCTAAAATCACGTCGCCAAACAAGCATAAAACAAAGTTAATATATAAATTAGGCGGTATAACCAGCCAAACAAAATAAATATACTAAATTAGGCGGTATAACCAGCCAAACAAAATAAATATATACAAAATTAGGCGGTATAACCAGCCAATAAAAATAAATATACTTATAAACTTATATACTTAGTATTGCTTCCCCGGCAACGGCGCCAAAAACTTGATGGAGACTCAATTAAGAGTTGTAAACCCAAGTGCAGGTTATGTTCAAGTAATAAATTCTCGGGTGTCCGAGGTCGAACCACAGGGAAGCGTATTAGTAAGTATAAGTTTATAAATATATAAGAAAAAGAAAATAAACAAGATATTAGAGAACAAAATAAACAAAATAACATAAAAGCAATTAAACAAGATATAAAAAAAACAATAAGAAAAGATGTTGAGGTTAGAGAATCCACTCTTGGTGTTATGCTAAGATTAATCTTGTTTTATTACACAATTGAAATCCACACATAAGGGAGGTTCCAACCGGAAGGTTTAGCAATTCAGTCCAAATTGTCCAACGTCCATAGCATATGATATTATGTTCATTTGGTGTCCTCAAAACTCACAAAAAGAGTCCAAGCATTCCTTATGCCAAGGTATATGTCTACAACAAATCAAGGTTATGAAACCAAGCATTTACTGTGCCATTTTCATTGTCAATAATGAATCAAGATCTCTACTTTGCAAGTATGATTTTAAACCAAAAGAAAATATTATCTACACTAGTGTTTATAAATGATGATTCATTTTAGCTCATGTTGAAGAGACTAACCTTAGCATTTACCAAGAGCTTCACCTCATCACCTCAACAATATGATTAGCAACACATACTAGACATGAATAAAATGAAAAGAAATGTAAGAAACATAAGTAAAGAAAAAGAAAACTAGAGAAAGGAAAGAAGAAGAAAACTTAGAGAATTTTATTACAATGGCAAATATCCTACCAATGTATAATGTATCCCAATACTCATCCAAGGCCCTCTATTTATACACATTTTGGAGGGCTAAATGACAAGAGACAAGCTTTACAAATTTCAAAGGTAGGTATAATAGGTGGGTGCATTTTTCTAACAATTTTCGTCATATTGTATGACAATTCTGATCAGCCAGCTTGATGGTCGATTTTGTCAATGTTGGAGGCTCGATCTGATAAAATGGTCTTCTAGAAAAATATACCCCTATCAGTTACGGATCCATAGCCGTTGGAATCAGATCATTTGCGTACGTGGATCGGAAGATATGGTCAAAATACCAAAACGGTGCAGAACAGACGTCATTGCACATCAGCCAACTTGATGGTCGATGTCGCTAGGGAAAACGACTCCGTTTCAAGAAGTGTAAAACATGAAAAAGATAGATATGCCTCTTAGCTTTGCAGGGATACAAAGTTCAGCCTTATTGCTTCAGTGAAACTCGAGATATAGCTGATATGGCAAAAGGTGTCGGAACTGGAACTGAACTGGATTTGCCCTTAATTCTAGTAATCTGAAATCACTCAAAGAAACTTGTGAAAAACACCAAATTACATAAAAATATAAAAAATCATAAACACAATTAGACTAAACAATAATAACTCGTATTTGACACAAAACAATAATAAAACATAACTAAAAACTATATAATTATACGAGTTATCAGACAGCTTGGCGACTCCACTGAGGATTATTAGAGAGTTAGGCCTAGAATTAGTCGTGTGTTATCGAAGTCTCAGTTTTGTTGGTTTTAACTCAGTATTTAATTTTAATTCCCATTTTTTCAAAATAATAAAGAGAATTTTGAAAATAATAAAATGTTTTAAATATGTTCATTTGTCATGTGCATGCATATTATTATTTGTTCCCTGGTTATTTTGTTGCGTATATTTATATGTCCGCTTAACTGATGCTTTACATTGTTTGATTTTAGTGGGGTATTTAGAATAAGGGGTGTAGAATAGGTGGTGACAGGTTTGTTTTGTTCCTCCGCACACACTACATTTGCATTTGTATAACATGAACTCTCTACCCGGGTTCCATGCTTTTAAGTGGGAGTAAAGTAACTACGCCTTCGTGATGATCCTCCATATGGGCTAGTGAAACACTTCCGGAGTATAAAGTACCTAATGCCTTCGTGATGATCCTCCGTATGGGCATAGGAAAATATACTCTAGCGAATTGAACCCGCTTTTATCGGGGTGCCTTACTAGCCTTCACAGGCGACAGTGAGAAACAATTTTGGGCCTTAGAACCAATTCACCTTCATATAGTGAAGGTAAACGACGCCATGCCAGATTTCTGTTAGATACCCGAAGTTAAGAACTCATGGAGGAAAATTTCCAACCTTTTACCATCTTTCTATATGTTAGTTTTTACAATTTGAGGTGATGATGAACGAACATCATATCACTCATAATAAGTTTGTTATTTCATCCCAAAGGCGTGTTAATGCCGAAATCCTGTTAAAATTTTCGGGACTTTTTTTTAAGCATGTTGTTATTTACGTTATACTTGTGAATTCATTTCTTTTTGTTTTCTTTTCTTTGACATGCATCATAGACACCATCATACACTTGAATTTTATTGGTCTCGGGATAGTCATCAAGCCAAAGGACTTTCATGGAGTGTCAGGTTGTTTCAGTGATAAAAGATCATGCAGTAGTTAGGGCACGGTCGAAAAAAGATCAGAGGGAGGATGATGATTGCCTAAAAAAGGGGTATGTGTCATTGTTGTCGGAAATGGTAAAAATGGATGTGAGACAGAATAATATCCGAGAGTTATCCGACATTTGGAATCAGTGGAATGTATCAGAAAAAGAAGCCTTCACTAAAAAATATGGAGATATAGCACTTTTAATTTCGATTAGGGTCAATAGTGGGTTGATTCAGGCTATGGTACAGTTTTGGAATCCTACTTATAGATGTTTCAATTTTAACAAGGAGGATATGAACCCACTTATTGAAGAATATTCAACATTGTTACGCATTGAGTGTCCTAATCCTGATTGGGTACATTTAAAAGAAGTGAAACCTTCAGGTTTTAAGAAGCAAGTGGCTAGGATTACGGGAATGGATACAATTTAGGTTGAGAGGCATGTGGATACAAAGCAGAAAAATGGATGCATTCCATGGGAAAACTCTCCGACAATTGATATTGGGTCATTCCGATAAAGAAAAAGCCAGTCACATCTTTGCTTTAGCCATCTACGGATTAATCATATTTCCAAAGGTATTTGGTTGGCCTATAAATTGGAGGGGGTTTTCATTTTTTTTAGGGAGGAGGAGAGATCAGATTTTTTGCAAGGGTTGTAGCTATTCTTGAGAGAAAAGAGAAGGGAAAAAGAAAAAAGAAAAAATAAGGGATTTTTTTTACTATTCTTTGATTTGGAATGCTAAAGCAAGGTAGATATTTTCTTTCATGCTCTCCTCCATGTTTTGTTCTTATGATTTTGTTATTTTCATTTTTATTTTATTTTATTTTCTTTCATGAAATTTCCATCTTGCTGTTTGTTCATGCATTTCATTTCATTCCCACTTGATTTTTGACTTAAGCCAATCAATGGCTCAAAGACAAACTCTCTTGAGCATGCTTGTGGAAAATTAAAATTTGTTCAAGTTGGATTTTCTAACTTTTTGATTTTCTTTTCATTAGGCAACCCTTGTCCAAATTCTCAAAAAAAAATTACCACTGATTGTAAGACCTTAGAGGAGTCTATAATATTTTTATTCTGATTTTTGGATTTTTTCTTAAAGGTTTAAAAATGTTTTTTATTTAAGCAATCTTTCACCCAATATTCTATCTTTCATGAATTATCGGGTAGGTAATCGTTTGTCCAAAAATTAACCTGATTTTTTACCATATAGGTATACATGTTATAAGTCTCTAATAATTGTTTCAGATTTTTGTGAAATTTTTTAGAAGGGGAAAAAAAAGGTTTTCAATAATGCTTGAGAGAGTCAGAGCTATTTTTTTTAGAATTTATAACTTGCCGTTTTGGTGAATTTGATTATAGTTCCCATGCTCTAAAACTCGAGATGATTTTTTCCCATAGAGGTCAACATGTTCTAAGTATATCATCCCTTGAACAAAAATTTGATAAACTAACTTCTCTTGTTCAACAATTGGCTGTAGGTAATATACAGCAAATAAAGGCTTGTGGCATATGTTCAAACAAGGGGCACCAAACTGATATGTGTCCAACACTTCAAGAAGACACCAATGAACATGTGAATGCCATTGATGGATTTCAGACCCAACCAAGGAAATATGATCCCTACTCAAACACATACAGTCCAGGATGGAGGGATCATCCAAACTTCAATTATGGAGGGAACCAATCACAAGTTGTTCCTCCACCATTTGACAACAGGCCACCGGGTTTTCAGCAAAGAGTGCAATAACCATATCAAACCCGACAACAAGTGCCACCACAAAAAAATTAAGGTAAGACTCTTGAAGATCTTGTCAAAACCCTTACTACTAATACAATTCAACTTCAACAGGAATCAAGGGAGACAAAGGTAAGTATTCGAAACTTAGAGGCTCAGATGGGGCAATTGGCAACAACCATGAGTCAAATACAAGCAAGGGATTCTGGGAAATTACCTTCCCAAACCATAGTGAATCCAAGAGAGAATGCCAATGCTATAACTTTAAGAAGTGGGAAACAGCTAGAGACACCACAAAAGGATAGTGCTCAAGGGGAGAACAACACCATGGCATCCTCTTCACATCCCAACGAGCCACTAAAAAAGGTAATTCCTAAACCATCATTTCCTTCTTATATAACTCCTCCACCTTTTCCTAGTAGGTTAGCAAAGTCCAAGAAGGAGGAGCAAGAGAAGGAAATTTTGGAGACCTTTCGGAAAGTAGAGGTGAACATTTCTTTACTAGATGCTATCAAGCAAGTAAAAGAGTTGTGCACATCTAAACGGAAGTTGAAATGGAATGAAAAGGTAAGTGTGGGGGAGAATGTGTCAGCTATTCTTCAAAAGAAACTCCCATCTAAATGCAAGGATCCAGGTATGTTTACCATTCCTTGTAAGATAGGCAACACCAGGTTTGAGCGTGCTATGCTAGATCTAGAGGCACCTATTAATGTCATGCCATATTCTATTTATGCTTCATTGAATCTAGGACCATTAGAGGAAACCGGTGTTATAATACAACTTGTTGACCATTCTAATACTTATCCAAGAGGAGTTGTAGAAGACGTTCTTGTAAGGTTAATGAATTTGTTTTCCCACTGACTTTTATGTTATTGAGATGGAAGATGAGATGTCTTCTAATCCCACACCTATTCTATTAGGGAGACCATTCTTGAAACAGCAAGAACTAAAATAGATATACATGATGGCTCTTTAACTATGGAATTTGATGGTGAAATAATTCGCTTTAACATTTTTGAGGCCATGAGATATCCTAGTGATGTGCATTCTGTTTTTAATATTGATATAATTGACTCACTAGTGCAGCAAGCTTATGAGCTAGATGGTGACGATAGTGTGGAGATAGTCCTTAGTAAACATCTCGGAATGGGAAATGCTAAAGGGGAACTAGCCTTGAGTGACCATGTGGAAGGGGCACTAGAATCTTTACACTCGCTGCCACCTAAAGATGCAAGGTTTGATGTTTCATTTATTGATTTGCCTTTATCTAATGAGAAACTTCTACCTTCCATTTTGTAGGAACCAATTTTAGAGTTGAAACCACTACCGAACCACTTGAAATATGTGTTCTTATGTCAAAAGGACACGCTACCGGTCATCTTTGCCAAAGAGCTCTCACATTTGCAAGAAAAGTGACTTATCCGGGTGCATAGAGAGCATAAAACAACAAGTGGTTGGACAATTGCCGATATCAAGGGAATAAGCCCATCCATGTGCATGCACCGGATTTTGTTAGAGGAGGCGTCCAAAGCAACAAGAGAAGCACAAAGAAGATTGAACCCTCCTATGATGGAGGTTGTGAAAAAGGAGATAATGAAGCTCCTAGATGTTGGAGTGATCTATCCTATCTCGGATAGCAAATGGGTGAGCCCGGTCCAAGTGGTTCCAAAGAAATCAGGTGTAACGGTGGTAACAAATAATGAGAATGAACTTGTTCCTACTAGGATTCAAACAGGGTGGCAAGTTTGTATTGATTATCGTAAACTTAATTCCACAACTCGTAAAAACCACTTTCCTTTACCTCTTATTGATCAAATGCTTGAAAGGTTAGCTGGCCATTCTCATTATTGTTTTCTTGATGGTTTTTTCAGGTTATAGTCAGATTGCCATTGCTCCGGAGGACCAAGGGAAAACAACATTCACATGTCCATTTGGTACTTTTGCATACCGGCATATGCCATTTGGTCTTTGTAATGCACCAGCTACATTCCAAAGGTGTATGGTTAGCATATTTTCAGATTATGTAGAGAACATCATAGAAGTGTTTATGGATGATTTTAGTGTCAATAGTGATTCTTTTGATAGATGTCTAGAGAACCTTACACTTGTACTTGAAAGATTCATGGAAACTAACCATGTTTTGAATTGGGAAAAATGTCACTTTATGGTAGAACAAGGAATAGTTTTGGGCCATGTTGTTTCTTCTAGAGGGTTAGAGGTTGATAAATCTAAAATAGATATTATGCATTCTTTACCACCTCCCACAAATGTGAGAGAGGTTCGTTCTTTTCTTGGACATGTAGGTTTTTATAGGAGATTTATCAAAGACTTCTCAAAGATCACATTATCTCTTTGCAAGCTACTACAAAAAGATATGGTTTTCCACTTTGATGATAAATGCAAAGAGGTGTTTGAAACATTGAAGGGACTCTTGACACCAGCTCTTATCATGCAACCACCAGATTGGAATGTACCTTTTGAAATCATGTATGATGCTAGTGACTATGCCATTGGAGCTGTTTTGGGCCAACGGGTTGGCAAAGCCTCACATGCCATTTATTATGCCTCTCGAACTCTTAATGATGCTCAATTAAACTATTCCACTACTGAAAAAGAACTTTTGGCTGCTATATTTGCTTTAGAAAAATTTCTATCTTATTTAATTGGTACTAAAGTAATCGTATTTTCTGACCATGAACTCTTAGGTACTTACTCACTAAGAAAAAGGCCAAACCAAGGTTGATTAGATGGATACTTCTTGTACAAGAGTTTGATTTGGAGATAAAAGATAAGAGAGGTAGTGACAACCTCGTTGCGGACCATTTTAGCTGTTTAGTTCATGAAAAGGATGCACTACCCTTGAATGAGAACTTTCTTGATGAGCAACTTGTTTTTATAAGTACAACAACTCCTTGGTATGCCGATATTGTTAATTACTTAGTTACCAAGAAGTTGCCACAAGATTTGACACAAGCTCAAAGAAATAAGATTAAGAGTGATGCCAAATACTACATATGGGATGATCCTTACCTTTGGAAGCATTGCTCCGATCAGATTATAAGGTGTGTACTCGAATCTGAATTTCAATCTATTCTCACCTTTTGTCACTCTTATGCATGTGGAGGACACTTTGGATCCAAATGAACAGCCATGAAAGTTCTTGATTCTGGATTTTATTGGCCTACTATATTCAAAGATGCATACCTCTTTTGCAAGTCATGTGATCGTTGCCAAAGAACAGGTAACTTGGGTGCTAGAAATCAAATGCCTCAAACTCCAATACTTATTGTTCAAATTTTTGATGTATGGGGCATGGATTTCATGTGACCTTTTCCTTCTTCTTTTGGTAATATTTATATTTTACTTGCCGTTGATTATGTTTCAAAGTGGGTGAAAGCAAAATCCACTAGGACTAATGATTCTAAAGTTGTTTCAGATTTTTCAAGACTAACATCTTTGCTAGGTTTGGAACACCAAAGGCCATAATCAGCGATAGAGGCACTCACTTTTGCAATAGGAGTATGGAAGCACTTTTGAGGAAGTATAACATCACACACAAGGTATCCACCTCATATCATCCTCAAACTAGTGGGCAAGATGAAGTGTCAAACCAAGAAGTTAAGTCCATCCTTGAAAACACATTTAATCCAAATAGGAAGGATTGGAGTTCACGACTTGATGATGCACTTTGGGCTTATAGGACAGCATATAAGACACCCATTGGTATGTCTCCTTATCGACTTATTTATGGTAAGCCTTGTCATCTTCCTGTTGAATTGGAACATAAATCATATTGGGCTATCAAACAATGCAACATGGAGATGGATGAGGCAGGTAAGCAAAGAAAACTTGACCTACAAGAATTAGAGGAGATAAGGAATGATGCCTATGAGAATTCTAGGATTTACAAGGAAAAGACTAAAGCAGTCCATGACAAGATGATATCAAGAATAGACTCTGTTGTTGGACAAAAGGTTCTTCTCTTCCATTCACGTCTTAAGTTATTTCCAGGTAAGTTATGTTCTCGTTGGGTTGGACCTTTTGTTATTACTAATGTATTTACTCATGGTGTAGTTGAAATCTAAAGTCCAAAAATAGATAAGGCATTCAAAGTGAATGGTCATAGATTGAGGCCTTACTATGAGAACTTTCCAATACAAGATGTGGAGGAGTTACAACTTTTTGAGCCAAATTATGTTGAATAATAATGGCATGGGTCTAAGTCAGGCTGAGGACAATAAACCAAGCGCTTCTTGGGAGGCAACCCAAAAGGATGGAGAGCATCCATTATAATCAGATTTGCATATTCCATACTCTCCATCATTCTATCTTTTATTGTTTTTCTTTAGTTTGTTTTGTTTAGTAGTTCTTTTCTCTTACATATAATTCTTGCATTGGGGATAATAGCATTACATTGAGGACAATGTAAAAATTAAGTGTGGGGGGAAGAATTTAGGATTTTCTTTAGTGTGTTTTATTTTTTATTCTTTTTATGTTGTTTTAGTGTGTTTTAGTTACTTTCAATACTATGATGAGATATGAATTGCATAAGTATAAAACTGATTTATTAGTTAGAAGATTTTCGTGAGAATTGAGCTTGATATCATTTTTTTTAGCCAATGTTAATATGATATGTTGATTGAGAAAGAAGCATGTTTAGACTTAAATCTGACTTGTATAATCATCCTTGTGAGTTTTTGAGCCTATATGATTGATGCATTATACATATCAATTTAATTTCTTTCTTGATTGCTCTTATGATTACATGATTCTCTAGAACTTGCTTTAAACCTTGTTGAGACTATATTGATACATGTGATAACATGAATATGATAGAGGCATTAGGATTATAACCAGAGCCAAACAGGCATCCATTATTAATGTTCCAAGAGAGCATCCCCACTAGTGAGCCAATTTGAGCCTACATTAAATATGCTATTTTATTGGTAACCACAACTTACACCTACCCTAAATATACTTATATCCTTACCCTTGTTCTAAAGATGGATTATATATTTTGAGACATATGGCAAAAAACAAGGGATATTTTTAGTTGAAAATTTGGGTTGGAGACAAAAGATAAGTGTGGGGGAAGAAAAGAAAAGAAAAAGTCAAGAAAAAGAAAGGGATCATTGTCAAATACATTCCCATATTGAAAAAAAAATCATCTCTTGAACTTCTAGTTAAAGTAAAGAAAAAGATGTTACAAAGTTGGTTAGAATGAAACAAAGGCTCAACATGAATATTTAGCCTATGTTATTATGTGCTTTTTAAGAGTTTTGAGAATTTTTCTTTGTATGAATCTTATTATGTCTCTAAACTCTATGAAATCTTTGGAACCTTTGTAATATCCTTTTCCTTTTATTCTTTAACCACATTTATTACCCCTTGGCCCCATTACAATCTTGAATAAAGACCTCTTGATTTATGAAGTTGCATGATCTAAATAGTGGATAATAGGTGGACAAGCAAGCATATGGTAGAACTGTTTTCATGAGATTGATTGAGTGTAAACACTTTACCACTACTTTAAAAAGTGAAAATCATGAGAGTATCCCATGTGAGAAGTTGAGATTAAGTTTAAACATGCACTATTTTGATTGAGATATGCTATGTTAACTTAACTCAAACCCTTTACTATCAAGCATGATTCTTCGTAAAACTCTTTAAGCTATTGATTAGTTTGTAAGACATGTTCAATGATTATCTAAAGTTGTATTGAAAGTGAACTAGATTCGGTTTTCTTACCTTGTTTCTATTTGATTTTGCTCGAGGACTAGCAAAAGATTAAGTGTGGGGGAATTTGATAAGTGCTTAATTTCATACATTTTTCTATTTAATTTCCTTATACTTTGTGCTTTGATTCTTACTTCCTTGACGTTTTACTAGGTTTTTATGCTTTGTAGGTATTTTGGAGGAAATGAAGTCAAAACATGTCAATTAGGATATTAAAGAGCTTACAAAATCACAATCACAAGATGGAAAAAGACTTGGTAGTCAAAAATATCAAATTTTGGTTGAAAAGCAATCAGGCAGATTTGACCTCTGAAGCTTGTTGTAAGGAAAAAATGATGTTAGAATCTTTATTTGAAGAAACTTCCTTCTTAACTTTTGAAGTTGACTTGATTATCTTTCCAAAGTTATATTATAGGCCCAAATTGGATAAGAAATGAGAATTCAAAATGGCGCTAGAAGATCTCCCTAAAGAACCCTGCGGCCGCAAATCTTAAAAAAAGGTAAAAACGTGATTTTTGCACCTCCAAGCTTACTTGTGTGGCAATGACTTATTCTCAGGGTTTTAAAGCTCTATAAATTCCATCTTTTAAGCCACAAACAAGACATCTTTTGAGGAGACTCAAGGGATCATCATTATTCTTCTTATTCTCCATTCTTTTATTTTTCTTTTTCTTTTTAGTTTTATGTATATATTATCCATGCTTATGTTAGGCTAAACTTCTTTGGTTAAGGATAAATTCAAAGTCCTAGACAAGTTTTGTAATTAATTTTCAGATTTATGTATCATTAGTTTTCTATCAAAGTTGATTGTGTTCTTCCATTAAAATTGTTCATGATGATGTTTTGATTTATTTAGGGTGATCAACTAGATAGATCTTGATAATTATCTATTGCTAGTTTAGGAGTCTTGATCCGTGTAATTGTCTTGATTTCCTATTCATAAGTGGAAATTTTTTATTAATGATTATGGTCAAGTTTTCGCTAATTGCAAAGTGGAACATAACCTAAGTTGAACAATCCGAGCTTATGTGTTTGTTGCTTAGATCAACCTATCTTTCTCATCATAAAGCTGCTATTAAATTGAACTTAGAGAGCTTATTCTAGGTTGTTTGATAGTTAAAGATTAAATAGAGAGCTTGTTCTATTTAACGACGAACTAATGAAAGATTGGGGTAACAGATCTTGTTATTATCTACGGTTGTTAACTTTGATAGCTAATTGATGTTGATAGATCTGATTATTGATTCTCAATGATGTCTAGTGGTGGAGAATGAAACCTTAACCATATTTTTCTCATATTTGATTACTTCTTATTTACTTGCTTTCTTCTTTGATTATAAGTCTTTAGTTTAAATTGTTTTAAAAACCTTCCCTTTTATTTTGTTTTCTTTGAATTTAGGTTTTAGACTAATAATTCTTAAACTAAAACCCAATCCCTGAGGACTCGACCCTTGCTAACTACTATACTTACAATTGACTTTTTTTTAGTGCAAGGTTAAATAAGATACACTCTTTTGAGTGCATCAAAGATTTAGTTCAATCACAAACATAGTCAACCCAGAAACTTCTATAAGTTCTTCTTGACTTGTCAAGTGATCAACCTTCCTTTCATTGAGAACGCTTCTCAATCTCGTGTACCAATACAAACATTTTGGACTAATGGCATTCATAATGCCGCACAGTACAGTTAAAGTATTAACCATTTTCAACAACCTAAGATGGAAAAAGTATATATCAGTTATATTCATGCATTTATACTAATTCAAGATGAGGTGTTAAATCTCTTATTGGTTCTCCCACTAATTTTTTCGAGATAATAGCCCTCACTATTATTCGCAAATATCATCAAGGTATTTCTAGTGGGCTGGGATCCCTTTTACGACAAGCCTAGTTGGGTAGATAACATAGCTTATCAATTGCATCTGTATGCAACTCCCAGATCAGTTAGGTGACAACTCTTTGTCTAAACACATCATACGTACTTCGCCTAACTTTCCCTCTAACACTATGCGGTCAAGTTTGTAAGCATCCGGACAACATAGCGTTAGTTGAGTAAGACCCAACTTCATAACTGAAACATATTCGTACAGTAGTTTTACCATGTGTGACTCAACAAGCCTTCTACTGGAAGAACTCTGGTTATCTTGTTATAATGATGGAAGGCAACTTTATCATGCGAAACATGTGACTCAATATTATAAAAAGGGATTTCCTTTTCTTTAAGTCTCATCATAATAAACATTCATAGCATTTATAATATTGCATAAAATAAATCTATAACATGCTTTCTACTTGGATGATTATGGACTTTCTAATCTAATTTCCTTGAGCCATCAAAGGAAATTAGTTGGTCAAATTCCTAGGGGATTACATACATAGTCTTCAAAGCTTCCTTGTAATCTCCTTTTCTTCATGACGCCTTTCTTCATCTTCAAGTTACAAAAATTATTTCTAACTAATCCTAATTTTACAGTATAATGTAACTAATTACATTTGTAATAAAGAAACCTCAAGTTACATTTGAGGGGAGTTAGGCGAGGAAAGAATTTTTACAACTCCAGAAAATGAGAGATAAGGAAAGGCATGCAGTCCCTATTTAATTTAATAAAAAGCATAAAATTAAATTCAACCATCCACAATCATATTGGGTCTAAGTCCATAATCATTCCATACATTCAAAAACAATTTATGAACATATAAATCATGCTTTAATCTCTAATTACCATCATTGATTATATTGATCCATAATTTAATTCAAAGAAAATAATAAACATTTATTCTAATCTCATTAGAATAAATCCTAATATAATTAGGATTATTTCCTTTAATTAAATTATTATCCAATTAAATAATTTAATTGAATATTCATGTAAATTCTTATTTTAGTGATTTATATAATTTAACAATATTACCATAATTACTAATTTTAGTGTTGTATCTCTACTAGGATACTACAACATTAGTAACTTAATATTGCTAAAATTCATAAGCTGTGAGAATCTGATAGAACCAAAAAACCCTAGCAAGGGAGGCGCAGGCTTTGGATACTAAGAGTAGCCGCCGCCCCTTATCTCCCTACAGGCTGTCTATCCGCTTTTCAATGCTAAATCAGTTTTATGATTTTTCAGGCTTGCCAAGAACAATTCTAAGCAATTTTAAATCCTAAAAACCATTAAAACATGCATTAAAAATCAGCTAAGAAAAATCTACAAGTTTTTCTCACTAAAATCACCAAATTTGCGCAAAGCAGGCTTAACAGTTTTCAATCACTACCAAACTTTCACCAGTTACATTAATCAGTTTAAAACAATTTAAAACCAGTTAATCAACAAAAATTCACCAAGATTAACTGCAGCCTTCACCGAAACACTACAAGTGCAATTTCTAACAAATTCGATTAGTGACAATCGGATTAGAATAACTCAAAGAGCAAAACAATTTTGTTAAAGGTAACAATCAAAGCATAGATCGTAAAGGAATAACATAAGCGAGGCTCTGATATCACTGTTGGGATTCGGCTCATGCTCAAACAGAGATAATGTATAATTTAATCAACAAGTTAAATATACAACGCAGCGGAATAAAATAAAACAAAGAGACACCGAATCCCTCCATGGATCTGCCTATGAATTCAAAACGATCAAGCTGTCAAGAATAGATAACAACCAAAAATCTCATGCCTCTGTAATGGAGATTGTCGAAACCACATCATAGATTCTTGATGTTCTTGCTCTTGTACACAATGCTAGCTTGTCGAAGACCAAAGTCGTCCAATTATCCGACCTCTAATGGTAATCCACACAGGTGATCTAAAAGCCTTCACAAGGTTGAGATTATGTTTTGCCAAGACGATGCTAGTGGTCTAGGTTGTAAGAAACCTTTCTCCTCTTACTCTAGTTAACCGAAAAGAAGCAGGCCAGAAGAAAACTGATTCCTCCTTTTGTTTCTCTATGCGTCGATTCTCACAGGTAGGTGAGAGAATGCAACTACCAGGGTTTTTCTTCCTTAGGGGGAGTGGCAACAACATAAGGCATATATATATTATCAGGTTTAGTGTATGCCAACTCTTGGACTTATTGCACTAAAGCCTTTACATATATATTATTAAATATTCACAATAAGCCCATAACACTTAATGAATATTTAATCTGCCCAGTCTCATTTTAATTTCAATAATCACCTTTTGTATGTGACCCATTAGGCCCTTAACATGTTGGCAATAAATATAATAAATTCAATTAAGAATTTCTTCTTTATATTTATAGATAATGAGCGACATCTAGCAATGCATCATGACCACCCAAATGTCAAGAGAGTCATCAAGCTTCGACTAGCCTTTCATGTACAATATGTCTATGTAATTCGATCCCTTCATCAAATATCCCGAGATAGGAAAGAACGTGGTTCAGTGTCAACTCTTAACTCGTTCCATATTAGATCTGTAGCTTTATATTAACTCCTTAAGTATTGCCTTGGCCAAGGACTTCAATAAGTTAATATAAGCCAGATACATGCGAGATATGTCCCTTTAATCACTTGGGGTGATGAATCCTCTCTGGACCACTCATTCATCTTTGTATGCTTCATGTCATACCCAATAACACCCTACTTTAAGCATCCTCATGATTGGGACCCGTTCGTGATGAAATCTAAGTATGACTGTTCACATACAAGATGACCTGGTGTCACAAGTCAAAGGATTACTTACACTATTGACACATGAGAGTATTTACCATAGACACTTGAGTGAAATAGCAAATGGAACTCTCATAGCGGGTCATGTTCAGTGAACTTGTTCAACTAACAAGCACCCATATGTTATCCCCAAGTATCTCTATACTTTCAACCTATGAGATCAGTTGCATGCATCAAGTGCATGAAGGCTTAACATATGCCAGTCTTTGAGCATTGTCAATGCCCTGTCTTGACAATACAATGACCAGGAATAGTTTAGAAACACGGCATTGATGCATAAGGATCCTCATAATTGTAACACCTTACAATTCCTTTGCAATGCCATTGTGTCTCATGGGCTTTATCTTCACAAGTCATTTATAACAATTATAACAATACTTATGGATAAAGAAATACCTCAATTATAATTAATAAACTATAATATGCAATACATGAATATATAAATAGTGTTTTACAAGCCTAACTAGATTGGCTTGTAGGGCTTACACCAATAATCTCCCATTAGCACTAAAGCCAATCGCCTATGTACTTAAGCCCATGTCCTTCCATGTGACGAATGTGTTTCTACTAGGACAGAACCTTAGTAAAAGGATCAGCTATATTGTCCTCTATGGGTACCCTTTCCATACTTATATCACCTCTTTGAATTATGTCTCTAATTAAGTGATATTGTCGTAATACATATTTGGAATTGTGATGAGACCGTGGTTCCTTAGCTTGCACTATGGCTCCATTGCTATCACAGTAAAGTGGTATTGGATCAACAATGCTTGGAACCGTACCAAGTTCAGTGATGAACTTCTTAATCCAAACAGCCTCCTTCGCTGCCTCACACGAGCAGATGTATTCAGCCTCTGTTGTTGAATCTACAGTTGTAGTCTGTTTGGAACTTTTCCAACTGACTGCAGCTCCATTTAAGGTAAATGCGTAACCGCCCTATGATTTACTATCATCCCTATCAGTTTGAAATCCAGCATCTCTATAACCCTTTACTTGGAGTTCAGCTCCTCCATAGACCAAGAAAATATCCTTAGTTCTTCTCAAGTACTTGAGGATATTCTTCAAAGCAGTCCAGTGAATTTCACCAGGATTGCTTTGGTATCAGCTCGTGACACTCAGAGCGTATGATACATCTGGTCTTGTGCATAACATGGCATACATGATAGATCCTATTGTCGAAGCATACAAGATCCTATCCATCCGTGTCTTTTCTTCATAAGTTTTAGGACACTTCTCTTTCGAGAATTGTACACCATGTACCATAGGCAAGTTACCTCTTTTGGAGATATCCATGTTAAATCTCTTTAGCACCTTGTCTATGTAAACAAATTGGGATAGTCCAAGCAGCCTTTTCGATCTATCTCTATAGATTTTAATTCCCAGAATATATGCTGTTTCTCCCAAATCTTTCATGGAGAACTGTTTGGACAGCCAGACTTTGGTGGTCTGAAGCATAGGTACATCGTTTCCTATGAGAAATATGTCGTCGACATATAGCACTAGGAACACAATTGCATGTCTGTTTACCTTATGTAAACACATGGTTCATCAGGATTCTTAATGAAACCAAATTCTTTAATTGTTGAATCTACAGTTGTAGTCTGTTTGGAACTTTTCCAACTGACTGCAGCTCCATTTAAGGTAAATGCGTAACCGCCCTATGATTTACTATCATCCCTATCAGTTTGAAATCCAGCATCTGTATAACCCTTTACTTGGAGTTCAGCTCCTCCATAGACCAAGAAAATATCCTTAGTTCTTCTCAAGTACTTGAGGATATTCTTCAAAGCAGTCCAGTGAATTTCACCAGGATTGCTTTGGTATCAGCTCGTGACACTCAGAGCGTATGATACATCTGGTCTTGTGCATAACATGGCATACATGATAGATCCTATTGTCGAAACATACAAGATCCTATCCATCCATGTCTTTTCTTCATAAGTTTTAGGACACTTCTCTTTCGAGAATTGTACACCATGTACCATAGGCAAGTTACCTCTTTTGGAGATATCCATGTTAAATCTCTTTAGCACCTTGTCTATGTAAACAAATTGGGATAGTCCAAGCAGCCTTTTCGATCTATCTCTATAGATTTTAATTCCCAGAATATATGCTGTTTCTCCCAAATCTTTCATGGAGAACTGTTTGGACAGCCAGACTTTGGTGGTCTGAAGCATAGGTACATCGTTTCCTATGAGAAATATGTCGTCGACATATAGCATTAAGAACACAATTGCATGTCTGTTTACCTTATGTAAACACATGGTTCATCAGAATTCTTAATGAAACCAAATTCTTTAATTGTTGAATCTACAGTTGTAGTCTGTTTGGAACTTTTCCAACTGACTGCAGCTCCATTTAAGGTAAATGCGTAACCGCCCTATGATTTACTATCATCCCTATCAGTTTGAAATCCAGCATCTGTATAACCCTTTACTTGGAGTTCAGCTCCTCCATAGACCAAGAAAATATCCTTAGTTCTTCTCAAGTACTTGAGGATATTCTTCAAAGCAGTCCAGTGAATTTCACCAGGATTGCTTTGGTATCAGCTCGTGACACTCAGAGCGTATGATACATCTGGTCTTGTGCATAACATGGCATACATGATAGATCCTATTGTCGAAGCATACAAGATCCTATCCATCCGTGTCTTTTCTTCATAAGTTTTAGGACACTTCTCTTTCGAGAATTGTACACCATGTACCATAGGCAAGTTACCACTTTTGGAGATATCCATGTTAAATCTCTTTAGCACCTTGTCTATGTAAACAAATTGGGATAGTCCAAGCAGCCTTTTCGATCTATCTCTATAGATTTTAATTCCCAGAATATATGCTGTTTCTCCCAAATCTTTCATGGAGAACTGTTTGGACAGCCAGACTTTGGTGGTCTGAAGCATAGGTACATCGTTTCCTATGAGAAATATGTCGTCGACATATAGCACTAGGAACACAATTGCATGTCTGTTTACCTTATGTAAACACATGGTTCATCAGGATTCTTAATGAAACCAAATTCTTTAATTGTTTCATCAAACCTAATGTTCCAACTTCGAGATGCCTGCCTTAGTCCATAAATGGACTTTTGAAGCTTGCATACCTTATTAGATGTGGCCTTGGATGAAAAACCTTTAGGTTGTGTCATATACACTTCCTCTTGCAAATTCCCGTTAAGGAATACTGTTTTTACATCTATCTGCCATATCTCATAATCATGGTATGCAGCAATAGCAAGCATAATCCTAATGGACTTTACCATGGCAACTGGTGAAAAGGTTTCTCAAAATCAATGCCTTCAACTTGATTATAACCTTTTGCAACCAATCTGGCCTTATACATTTGTATATTGCCATCCATGTCTATGTTTATCTTATAGACCCATTTACACCCTATGGGTTTTATCCCTTGAGGTGGATCACTAAAGACCAAACATGGTTCACTTCCATGGCTTCTATTTTGGATTTCATGGCTTCTAGCCATTTCTTCGAATTGATGTCCAACATCGCTTCCTCATAGTAGCAGGTTCATTATCAATGGGCAAAACATCTCTTTCCAAAAGAAATCCATATCTTATTGGAGTTTGCCTCTCCCTACTAGACCTTCGGAGTACTTGTGTTTCTTGAGCATTAGTCCGAGCATCCAATGCCTCGACCAATGGCTCAGGTTTCGAGGGAATGTTAGGTTGTGGTTCTTGAACTTCTTCAAGATCTATTTTACTCCCACTAAATCCTTCTAGTAGAAACTCTTTCTCTAGAAAAGCAGTGTGTTTTGACACAAACACCTTTTGATCAGTAGGACTGTAAAAGTAATATCTAGCAGTCTCTTTAGGATATCCCACAAACTTACATTTTTCTGATCTAGCTCCCAGCTTATCAGAAGGTACTTGCTTCACATAAATAGTACATCCCCAAATCTTTAAATAAGATAAACATGGCCTCTTGCTGTTCCATATCTCATATGTTACCTTATCTATACCAATTTGCTTGGAACCTTATTTAGAAGGTAAGCTGTAGTTTCTAAGGCATATCCCCAAAAGGATATCGGAAGGTCAGCCTTAGATATCATGGACCGAACCATGTCCAACAAGGTTTGATTTCTCCTCTCGGATACTCCGTTATGTTGAGGAGTTTCAGGTGGAGTCCATTGCGACAGAATTCCATTATTTGTCAAATGATCCAAGAAATCATGGGTTAAATATTCTCCTCCTTGATCCGATCTAAGAGCTAGAATATTTTTCCCACTCTGTTTCTCTACTTCAGCTCTGAACTCTTTGAACTTTTCAAAAGCTTCAGACTTGTATCTCATCAGATACACATAACCATATCTAGAATGATCATCGATAAAGGTTATGAAGTATGAGTAAATACCTCTAGCAGCTGTGTTTAGTGGCCCACAAACATCTGAATGTATTAAGCCCAATAAAACACCAGCTCTTTCACCCTTTCCAGTAAAAGGAGTCTTGATCATCTTACCAAAGAGATAACATTCACAAGTCCCATATGATTCATAATCAACAGGTTCCAAATAACCATGTTTATGTAATTTGGAAATCCTTGTCTCATTGATATGACCAAGTCTACAGTGCCAGATGTAAGTCTTACTTGGATCATCCTTTCTTGCTTTCTTGACATTTATATTGAACATAAGCATCTCTGGATCCAAAACATATAATCCATTATGTAATGTTTTCGATCCATAGTGAATGTCTTTAAGAATGATGGAGCAACTATTGCCCTTCATTCTTATCTCTAAACCATCATTAACAATGAGGTATGAAACCGAAATGATGTTTCTAGACAATACTGGAACAAAGTAACAATCTTTTAGTTTCAATTTCATACCAGACGGCAAGGATAAAGTACATGTTCTAATGGCCAATGCTGCAACTTTTGCACCATTGGGTACTCTAAGAACTACTTCATCTTTGCTCAACTTTCTACTTCCTTTCAACATTCTTATGTCATTACATAGATGTGAACCGCATCCTGAATCAATTATCCAGGAATTGGATTTAATAGTAGAAAGATTCAGTTCAATCACAAACATAGTTAACCCAGAAACTTCTATAAGTTCTTACTGACTTGTCAAGTGAGCAACCTTCCTTTCATTGAGAACGCTTCTCAATCTCGTGTACCAATCCAAACATTTTGGACTAATGGCATTCATAATGCCGCAGAGTATAGTTAAATTATTAACCATTTTCAACAACCTAAGATGGAAAAAGTATATATCAGTTATCTTCATGCATTTATACCAATTCAAGATGAGGTATTGATAACTCGTATAATTATATAGTTTTTAGTTATGTTTTATTATTGTTTTGTGTCAAATACGAGTTATTATTGCTTAGTCTAATTGTGTTTATGATCTTTTATATTTTTATGTAATTTGGTGTTTTTTTACGAGTTTCTTTGAGTGATTTCAGATTACTAGGTTAAATCAACAATTAAGGGCAAATTCAGTTCAGTTCCAGTTCCGACACCTTTTGCCATATCAGCTATATCTAGAGTTTCACTGAAGCAATAAGGCTGAAATTTTAACCGTGCAAAGTTAAGAGGCATATCTAACTTTTTCATGTTTTACACTTCTTGAAACGGAGTCGTTTTCGCTAGTGAAATCGACCATCAAGTTGGCTGATGTGCAATGACGTCTGTGCTGACCTGTTTTGGTATTTTGCCCATATCTTCTGATCCACATCAGCAAATGAGCTGATTCTAACGGCTATGGATCAATAACTGATAGGGGAACATTTTTCTAGAAGACCATGTGATCAGATCAAGCTTCCAATATTGACAAAATCGACCATCAAGTTGGCTGATCAAAATTGTCATACAATATGACGAAAATTGTTAGAAAAATGCACCCACCTATTATACCTACCTTTGAAATTTGTAAAGCTTGTCTCTTGTCATTTAGTCCTCCAAAATGTGTATAAATAGAGGGCCTTGGATGATTGTATGAGACATTGTACATTGGTAGGATATTAGCCATTGTAATAAAATTCTCTAAGTTTTCTTCTTCTTTCTTTTCTCTAGTTTTCTTTTTCTTTATTTTCTTCTTCTTCTTTCTTTCTTTTATTTCCTTCTGAGATTCTCTTTAATTTTATGTTTATGTTTACAATGCCTATGCTAGGCTAAACTTCTATTTGGTTAAGGGTGATTTCAAAGCCCTAGACATGTTTTGTGATTGATTTTCAGATTCTATCTATCATTAATTTTCTATCAAAGTTGCTTATGTTCTTCTACAAGAATTGTTCATGATGTTGTCTTCATTTATTTAGGTGTACAACTAGATAGATCTTGATAATTATCTATTGCTAGTCTAGGAGTCTTCATCCGTGTAATTGTCTTGATTTCCTATTCATAAGTGGCAATTTGTGACTAATGATTATGGCCAAGTTTTCAATAATTGCAAAGTGGAACATAACCTAAGTTGAACAATCCGAGCTTATGTGTTTGTTGCTTAGATCAACCTATCTTTCTCATCATAAAGCTGCCATTAAATTGAATTTAGAGAGCTTCTTCTAGGTTGTTTAATGGTTAGAGATTAAATAGAGAGCTTGTTCTATTTAACGACAAACTAAGGAAAGATTGGGATAACAGAGCTTGTTGTTATCCACGGTTGTTAACTTTGATAGTTGGTTGATATTGATAGATCTGAAATTGATTCTTAATGATGTCTAGTGGTGGAGAATGAAACCTTAACCATATTTTTCATATTTGATTCTTCTTACTTACTTGTTTTCTTACTTTTCTAGTTTGCTTATTTTTAAAAGTATATTTATTTTTATTGGCTGGTTATACCGCCTAATTTGTATATTAACTTTGTTTTATTTTTATTGGCTGGTTATACCGCCTAATTTAGTATATATATTTTTATTGGCTGGTTATACCGCCTTGCATCTTATTCTTATTACTTGCATCTTATTCTTATTATTTACTTTAGTTTAAATCTGGCTTCAAAAACCCCTTTTCTTTTATTGTTTTCTTTGAACGTAAGTTATAAACCAATAACTCATAGATTAAAACCCAATCCCTGAGGACTCGACCCTTGCTAATCATTATACTTACAATTGATCTTTTTAGTGCAAGGTTAAATAAGATACACTCTTTTGGGTGCATCAAATTTTTGGCGCCATTGCCGGGGATTGTTTTCTTTAGTTTATTTGTTACTTGGTTTATTCTTATTTTCAGTTCTAATTAGTTTTATTTTCTTGTACATACAGGTTTTTATTACCAAATTTAAAAAAAAAAAAAGAAAAAAAAAACGATGGAATTGAGCAATCTAACACTTGAAGAGTTGGTGGCATACATGAACATGGAGAATCAACAAGCCAATCTCACCTCCCCAGTTCAACAATTGGCCATGGGAGGATGTCAAGGCCATCAAGGGTTCCAAGACCAACAGTATGATCATTACTCAAAAACTTACCATGAGGGATGGTGGGATCATACTAATTATTGCTACTCGAAAAATTACCAAGAAATAGATCCTTACGCCAATTACACTCATCCATCTAGCTTCAATGAATCATGGTCTCAAGAACCAGATCTTTTTCAACCACCACATATGACTCAAAACTCAGGTACTTCTTTAGAAGATCTTGTCTATTCTCTTGTTACTGATTCTTTGCAATTTCAACAGGAAAAAAGGGCAAGCATCCAGAGTTTGGAAAAGCAAATGAGCCAATTGGCTAGTAGTATGGTGGGATGGGTAGCACAAAGATGTGAAGAACTCCCAGCCCAAACGATGGTTAACCCAAAGGAGAATGCTACTATTGTGACCTTGAAGAATGAGGAACAAGATGAGGATGAAACAAAATTAGAGATGGATTCTATTCTTGAGGATAATGAAGCCAAAGATCCAAATAAGAGTATTTCGGCACCTGAGGTAACGTTTAAGGTTTCACTTTTTACTAATGTTCCTTCTCCACCTTTTCCTAATAGATTTGCAAATTTCAAGGAGGAAGAACATGAACAACAAATGCTGGAAACCTTAAACAACTTGTTTGTGGAGGTCATTCAACAAGTATCAAAATATGCTCCATTCCTCGATGACATATGCACCACAAAGGATGATGGAATAATACTTGTAATGGAGAATGCATCCACTGTTGTGCAAAGAAAGCTTCCTCTCAAACGCATAAATTTAGGAAATTTCATGTATGAGCCTGACAAGCCTAAAATGCCAAGAAGGGGTGTTGGTTAGGTTCAAAACACTAACTCAAGTGCTTCTTGGGAGGCAACCCAAAAGGATGGAGAGCATCTATTATATCAGATTTGCATATTCCTTACTCTACATCATTCTATCTTTTATTGTTTTTCTTTTCTTTTGTTTAATAGTTCTTTTCTCTTACATATAATTCTTGCATTGGGGGATAATAGCATTACATTGAGGACAATGTAAAAATTATGTGTGGGAGGAAGAATTTAGGATTTTATTTAGAGTGTTTTGTTTTTGAGTCTTTTTATGTTGTTTTTCTTTCTGATCCTTGTTTTGAAAATAACTAGATGTAAATATAATTTTTATTTTTTTAACCCCGGTTAAATGGCGGATAACGGTACTCCGTGATTATTTAAATCGGTTCCATCAGCTACCCACAAAACTGATATTGTATATAAATTTCTCTTCCAATTTCCCTTTCAATTTTTTTTCATTTTTTTTTTCAGGATGGATGATATTCTCACAAGATTGCAGAAACGATTTCCTCCTTTTCCTCAAAATATTTTACTGAAGCTTTACCAAGTTCGATTTGAAAGATTAAGAATGCTTATGCACAAAGGGATTCCTGAAGACATACGTTGGATAATTGAAGCCAAGGTACGTGAAGATGAATATCTTCCTATTTTGCATTTACTAGGTACAGGTAGAAGCACTTTTGCAAAGAAACGATGAGCAAAGCGCATGAGTTCAAATTGCCACAAATGTGCACGATGGACGTGCAACGGTAAATGTCGTTCTATTGGGATTTCGTCCTCTAATCGAGATGATAAAATTGAATTCATTAAGGATGGACTGAGTAAGGAGAATTTGGGTAATATCCAACTTTCTCTTGAGACGCATCCTAGTGGAGACGTACAAAGAGAAATTCTTGATTTATGGCCGCAATTCCAAAGGGAATGGCAACATCTTGGGAATCTGATGTTAAAAGACCCTGTTTGCCAGCTTGTAAGAAAACTGGATGGGAAGCATATCCTCGACTCATAGAAGGCGTTTAAGCCGTTTCTGGACGTAAAACCAGAGGAAGATGTGAGCCACAATCACAACTACAATAAATAACTTCTCAGTTTTTGGTTTGATTTGCAATAACTTCATTTCGGTTTAATTTACGTGTTGTTCGATTTGTGTAATTATTCTCGTTTTTTTTTTTTTTTTTTTGGTCTTTTACAGTTGATTTTTCTTCTCTTTTTGATTTTCTTCCTGAAATCACGCAAAAATCTTTTGTTAGGTTAACATTTTCTTCTGACAGGTCAAATACACTTTCGGCGACATTATTACTCTTGTCTGATTCACTACTCAGTCCTCTATATATTACACCATGTACTCATTCTCTTTCAGGCACTCGAAAAAAAAATGGAAAGTACTTCGTCCCAGCGCATTAAAAAAATTTGTGTCTTTGGAGGTGCTTATCCAGGGAAAAATAACATATTTGCTGATGCAGCCATAAGAGTTGGAGTAATACTTGCCCAACAAAAGAACCAGTTGATTTATGGAGGTGGTAGTACGGGTTTAATGGGAGCAGTCGCTACAGCAGCACACGCCGGAGGAAGTCCAGTTCTAGGAATCGTGCCAAAACTATTCACAGATTTTTGTGGACCTACCTTGGGTAAGGAAATACAAGTCTGGAGTATCCCTGAACGGATAACAATCATGTACCATTCTGTCGATGCATTCATTGCTTTACCAGGAGGTCTGGGTACATTGGAAGAAATAGCTTGCGTGGCTTCTTGGTCATCTTTGGTCACAAATAAGAAACCCATTGGTTTGCTTAATATTAATGGTTATTTTAGTAATTTGCTTTCATATTTAGATAATGCTGTGGAAAATGGATTCATGTTTTCAGAGGCAAGGAGAACCATAATTTCTGCTACAACCATTGAAGATTTACTCAAAAAGCTTCAAGCTTATGAGTGTTTATCTGCTACGGTTGTTTCGCAAACGCTCGGAAAAAGAAAAAGAGATATGGACGAGCAAGGAGTGGATTGCACTTTGTCTTTGTGACATTATCTAACATTTTGCTTGTTGTGTCTCAGTTATAATAAGTGGTTAGCAACCTCTGCAGGTTAATCTCCTAAATTCTACCTTTAAAATTTGACATTGGGGACAATGTCATATTTTAGTAGGGGGTAAGGGACATATTTTGCTAATTTAAAAAAAAAAAAAAAAATTTGTTGTGTTTTAAGACATTTAGAAGTATTCATTCTGAACAAGGTCTGAGTAAGGGAGACTTGAGACATACATTGTCAGTTTGATTTAATCTTCTTCAAAAAAAAAAAAAAAAAACATGTTTAGACTTAGTGTGTTTTTAGTGTGTTTTAGTTACTTTCAATACTATGATGAGATATGAATTGCATAAGTCTAAAACAGATTTATTAGTGAGAAGATTTTCATGAGAATTGAGCTTGATATCAACCTTTTTATGAGCCAATGTTAATATGATATGTTGATTGAGAAAGAAGCATGTTTAGACTTAATCTGACTTGTATAATCATCCTTGTGAGTTTTTGAGCCTATAATGATTGATGCATTATATAAATCAATCTAATTTCTTTCTTGAGTGCTCTTATGATTACATGATTCTCTAGAACTTGCTTTAGACCTTGTTGAGACTATATTGATGCATGTGACAACATGAATATGATAGAGGCATTAGGATTTTTAGCCAGGGCCAAACAGCCATCCCTTATTGATGTTCCAAGAGAACACACCCTTAGTGAACCAATTTGAGCCTACATTGAATAAGCTATCTCTTTGGTAACCATAACTTGTCCCTAACCTAAATATACTTATATCCTTACCTTTGTTCCAAAGATGAATTAGCATGTTTTGAGACAAGTTGCAAAGACAAGGAAGATCTATTAAAAATTTGGGTTAGAAACAAGAAATAAGTGTGGGGGGGAAGAAAAGAAAAGTCAAGAGAAAAAAAAAGAAATGGAATACTGGCAAATACATTCCTATGCAAGAAAAAAAAATATGAATTATCTCTTGGATTTGGGGAAAAAGAAAAAGATGTTACAAAGTTGTTTAGAATGAAGAAAAGGCCCAACATGAATATCCGGCCTAGGTGACTATGTACTTGTAAAGAGTTTTGAGAAGTTTCTTTGTATGATCTTATTATGTCTCTAAACTTTATGAACTCTTTGGAACCTTTGTGATATCTTTATCCTTTTGTTCTTCAATCACATTACAAACCCCTTGGCCCCATTACAACCTTGATTAAAGACCTCTTGATTCATGAAGTTGTATGATCTAAATAGTGGAGAATAGGTGGACAAGCAAGAATATGGTAGAACTGTTTTCATGAGATTGATTGAGTGTAAACACTTTACCACTACTTTAAAGAATGAAAATCATGAGAGTATCCCATGTGAGTAGTTGAGATTAAGTTTGAATATGCACTATTTTGATTGAAATATGTTATGTTAATATTGGCTTAACTCAAACAATTTACATTCAAGCATGATTTTTTGTGAAATTCTTTAAGCTATTGATTAGTTTATAAGACTTGTTCAAAGATTGTCTCTAATGTGTATTGAAAGGATTAGGAGTAAATATTTTTAGTATATGTAGTTTATTTATATTTTAGTTTTTCAATGTTTGTGGGTATCGTTCTAGTAAACCCTCACGAGACTAAACTCGTCCACTAGGGACACCTAGGGGTTTAAAGGCTTGTGTCACATGCTAAGTGCCACCGTGATTTCCTACGAAAGTGGATTAGATTAGATTTTCTTATTTTATTTTTATTTGTTTTTGCTCGAGGACTAGCAACAATCTAAGTGTGGGGGTGTGATAACTCGTATAATTATATAGTTTTTAGTTATGTTTTATTATTGTTTTGTGTCAAATACGAGTTATTATTGCTTAGTCTAATTGTGTTTATGATCTTTTATATTTTTATGTAATTTGGTGTTTTTTTACGAGTTTCTTTGAGTGATTTCAGATTACTAGGTTAAATCAACAATTAAGGGCAAATTTAGTTCAGTTCCAGTTCCGACACCTTTTGCCATATCAGCTCTATCTGGAGTTTCACTGAAGCAATAAGGCTGCAATTTTAACCGTGCAAAGTTAAGAGGCATATCTAACTTTTTCATGTTTTACACTTCTTGAAACGTAGTCGTTTTCCCTAGCGAAATCGACCATCAAGTTGGCTGATGTGAAATGACGTCTGTGCTGACCTGTTTTGGTATTTTACCCATATCTTCTGATCCACATCAGCAAATGAGCTGATTCCAACGGCTATGGATCACTTACTGATAGAGGAACATTTTTCTAGAAGACCATCAGATCAAGCTTCCAATATTGACAAAATCGACCATCAAGTTGGCTGATCAAAATTTTCATACAATATGACGAAAATTGTTAGAAAAATGCACCCACCTATTATACCTACCTTTGAAATTTGTAAAGCTTGTCTCTTGTCATTTAGTCCTCCAAAATGTGTATAAATAGAGGGCCTTGGATGATTGTATGAGACATTGTACATTGGTAGGATATTAGCCATTGTAATAAAATTCTCTAAGTTTTCTTCTTCTTTCTTTTCTCTAGTTTTCTTTTTCTTTATTTTCTTCTTCTTCTTTCTTTCTTTTATTTCCTTCTTAGATTCTCTTTAATTTTATGTTTATGTTTACAATGCCTATGCTAGGCTAAACTTCTATTTGGTTAAGGGTGATTTCAAAGCCCTAGACATGTTTTGTGATTGATTTTTAGATTCTATCTATCATTAATTTTCTATCAAAGTTGCTTATGTTCTTCTACAAGAATTGTTCATGATGTTGTCTTCAGTTATTTAGGTGTACAACTAGATAGATCTTGATAATTATCTATTGCTAGTCTAGGAGTCTTGATCCGTGTAATTGTCTTGATTTCCTATTCATAAGTGGCAATTTGTGATTAATGATTATGGTCAAGTTTTCAATAATTGCAAAGTGGAACATAACCTAAGTTGAACAATCCGAGCTTATGTGTTTGTTGCTTAGATCAGCCTATCTTTCTCATCATAAAGCTGCCATTAAATTGAATTTAGAGAGCTTCTTCTAGGTTGTTTAATGGTTAGAGATTAAATAGAGAGCTTGTTCTATTTAACGACAAACTAAGGAAAGATTGGGATAACAGAGCTTGTTGTTATCCACGGTTGTTAACTTTGATAGTTGGTTGATATTGATAGATCTGAAATTGATTCTTAATGATGTCTAGTGGTGGAGAATGAAACCTTAACCATATTTTTCATATTTGATTCTTCTTACTTACTTGTTTTCTTACTTTTCTAGTTTGCTTATTTTTAAAAGTATATTTATTTTTATTGGCTGGTTATACCGCCTAATTTGTATATTAACTTTGTTTTATTTTTATTGGCTGGTTATACCGCCTAATTTAGTATATATATTTTTATTGGCTGGTTATACCGCCTTGCATCTTATTCTTATTACTTGCATCTTATTCTTATTATTTACTTTAGTTTAAATCTGGCTTCAAAAACCCCTTTTCTTTTATTGTTTTCTTTGAACGTAAGTTATAAACCAATAACTCATAGATTAAAACCCAATCCCTGAGGACTCGACCCTTGCTAATCATTATACTTACAATTGATCTTTTTAGTGCAAGGTTAAATAAGATACACTCTTTTGGGTGCATCAGGTATTAAATCTCTTACTGGTTCTCCCACTAATTTTTTCGAGATAATAGCCCTCACTATTATTCGCAAATCTAATCAAGGTATTTCTAGTGGGCTGGAATCCCTTTCAACATGTTGCAACCTTGAGTGACTCAACAAATTACAACAAGCCTAGTTGGGTAGATAACATAGCTTATCAATTGCATCTGTATGCAACTCCCAGATCAGTTAGGTGACAACTCTTTGTCTAAACACATCATACGTACTTCGCCTAACTTTCCCTCTAACACTATGCGGTCAAGTTTGTAAGCATCCGGACAACATAGCGTTAGTTGAGTAAGACCCAACTTCATAACTGAAACATATTCGTACAGTAGTTTTACCATGTGTGACTCAACAAGCCTTCTACTGGAAGAACTCTGGTTATCTTGTTATAATGATGGAAGGCAACTTTATCATGCGAAACATGTGACTCAATATTATAAAAAGGGATTTCCTTTTCTTTAAGTCTCATCATAATAAACATTCATAGCATTTATAATATTGCATAAAATAAATCTATAACATGCTTTCTACTTGGATGATTATGGACTTTCTAATCTAATTTCCTTGAGCCATCAAAGGAAATTAGTTGGTCAAATTCCTAGGGGATTACATACATAGTCTTCAAAGCTTCCTTGTAATCTCCTTTTCTTCATGACGCCTTTCTTCATCTTCAAGTTACAAAAATTATTCCTAACTAATCCTAATTTTACAGTATGATGTAACTAATTACATTTGTAATAAAGAAACCTCAAGTTACATTTGAGGGGAGTTAGGCGAGGAAAGAATTTTTACAACTCCAGAAAATGAGAGATAAGGCAGGGCACGCAGTCCCTATTTAATTTAATAAAAACCATAAAATTAAATTCAACCATCCACAATCATATTGGGTCTAAGTCCATAATCATCCCAAACATTGACAAACAATTTATGAACATATAAATCATGCTTTAATCTCTAATTACCATCATTGATTATATTGATCCATAATTTAATTCAAAGAAAATAATAAACATTTATTCTAATCTCATTAGAATAAATCCTAATCCAATTAGGATTATTTCCTTTAATTAAATTATTATCCAATTAAATAATTTAATTGAATATTCATGTAAATTTTTATTTTGGTGATTTATATAATTTAACAATATTACCATAATTACTAATTTTAGTGTTGTATCTCTACTACGATACTACAACATTAGTAACTTAATATTGCTAAAATTCATAAGCTGCGAGAATCTGATAGAACCAAAAAACCCTAGCAAGGGAGGCGCAAGCTTTGGATACTAAGAGTATCCGCCGCCCCTTATCTCCCTACAGGTTGTCTATCCGCTTTTCACAGCTTCTAACTTTTCAATGCTAACTCAGTTTTATGATTTTTCAAGCTTGCCAAGAACAATTCTAAGAAATTTTAAATCCTAAAAATCATTAAAACATGCATTAAAAATCAGCCAAGAAAAATCTACAAGTTTTTCTCACTAAAATCACCAAATTTGTGCAAAGCAGGCTTAACAGTTTTCAATCGCTGCCAAACTTTCTCCATTTACATTAATCAATTTAAAACAATTTTAAACCAATTAATCAACAAGAATTCACCATGATTAACTGTTGCCTTTACCGAAACACTACAAGTGTAATTTCTCATAAATTCGGTTAGTGACAATCGGATCAGAATAACTCAAAGAGCAAAACAATTTTGTTAAAGGTAACAATCAAAACATATATCGTATAGGAATAACATAAGCAAGACTCTGATACCACTGTTGGGATTTGGCTCATGCTCAAATGGAGATAATGTATAATTTAATCAACAAGTTAAATATACAACGCAGCGGAATAAAATAAAACAAAGAGACACTGAATCCCTCTATGGATCTGCCTATGAATTCAAAACGATCAAGCTGTCAAGAACAGATAACAATAAAAAAATCTCATACCTCTGTAATTTAGATTGTCGAAACCACATCATAGATTTTTGATGTTCTTGCTTTTGTACACAATGCTAGCTTGTCGAATACCAAAGTCGTCCAATTGTCCGACCTCTAACGTAATCCACACAGGTGATTTGAAAGCCTTCACAAGGTTGAGGTTATGTTTTGCCAAGCGATGCTAGTCGTCTAGGTTGTGAGAAACCTTTCTCTTCATACTCTAGTTAGCCGAAAAGAAGTAGGCCAGAAGAAAACTGATTCTTACTCTTTTTTTCTCTATGCGCCGATTCTCAGAGGGAGGTGAGAAAATGCAGCTACCACAATTTTTCTTCCTTAGGGGGAGGCGGCAACAACATAAGGCATATATATATTATCAGGTTTAGTGTATGCCAATTCTTGGACTTATTGCACTAAAGCCTTTACACATATATTATTAAATATTCACAATAAGCCCACAACACTTAATGAATATTTAATCTGGCCCAATCTCAATTTAATTTCAATAATCACCTTTTGTGTGTGACCCATTAGGCACTTAACATGTTGGCAATAAATATAATAAATTCAAGTAAGAATTTCTTCTTTATCTTTATAGATCATGAGCGGCATCTAGCAATGCATCATGACCACCCAAATGTCAAGAGAGTCATCAAGCTTCGACTACCTTTTCGTGTACAATATGTCTGTGTAATTCGATCCCTTCATCAAATATCCCGGGATAAGAAAGAGCATGGTTTAGTGTCTACTCTTAACCCATTCTATATTAGATCTACCGCTTTATATTAACTCCTTAAGTATTGCCTTGGCCAAGGACTTCAATAAGTTAATATAAGCCAGATACATGTGAGATATGTCCCCTTAATCACTTGGTGTGATGAATCCTCTCTGGTCCACTCGTTCATCTTCGTATGCTTCATGTCATACCTAATAACACCCTACTTTAAGCATCCTCGCGATTGGGACCCGTTCGTGATGAAATCTAAGTATGACAGTTCACATACAAGATGACCTGGTGTCACAAGTCAAAAGATTACTTACACTATTGACACATGAGAGTATTTACCATTGACACTTGAGTGAAATAGAAAATGGAACTCTCATAGAGGGTCATGTTCAGTGAACTTGTTCAATTAACAAGCACCCATATACTATCCCAATTATCTCTATACTTTCAACCTATGAGATCAGTTGCATGCATCAACTGCATGAAGGCTTAACATATGTCAGTCTTTGAGCATTGTCAATGCCCTGTCTTGACAATACAATGACCAAGAACAGTTTAGAAACATGGCATTGATGCATAAGGATCCTCATTTGTAACACCTTACAATTCCTTTGCAATGCCATTGTGTCTCATGGGTTTTATCTTCACAAGTCATTTATAACAATTATAACAATACTTATGGATAAAGAAATACCTCAATTATAATTAATAAACTATAATGTGCAATACATGAATATATAAATAGTGTTTTACAAGCCTAACTAAATTGGCTTATAGGGCTTACACCAACACTACTGTGGGAAAAGGCTGCAGGGTCAGAAAATGTCTCAGAAAATATCTTCAAGGAATGGCCCGAGCAATGGAAGTAGTGGGAAAGAAGGATCGGTTTGGCCTAGGATATCTTTCAAAGGCCCATGAGAAGAGGAAACAAGTTGAAAAGAACCGACAAAGGAGGATGGCCCATCTCACGGGTGTGGATATTGAGTGGGAGCCTATGACTTTCCCACCAATCCTTCACAAGCCGATTTTTTTTTTGGAGAAAAGGATTCAGAGGACGTACTCATAATTATCGAGCAAGCTTTTGAAAAGTTCCATGTGAACAAGGGTGGGCAGATGCAGGATATGATGATCTGCATGACCAGGGAGGAAGGAATGGAAAGTGAGAATGCAAACTGGATGGTGCGACCTTGTCCACCAGGATATAGACTGACCAATTGGAGTGCGACCGAGCTGCCCATAGCCTTTAGGTCTATTCCGAAATAATACTTTAAAAACAATCTTAATTATCTTTACCCAAGGATATTAAGAATTTTTTTTTTCTGCAATAGGGCTTTTGTTTAAACATTTTCATTCAATAAATAACAAGCACGATGCATTTTCTTCATATTGATGTGTCCATATTCTTTCATTTATGTTATTTATTTTGCTTTCATTGTATATATGTTTTCCTATATTGTTTCTTCCACACCTATTTACAGGTGTACGGATGTGGAATATGAGGACCTTCCTGTTATGGTCTACCTCCGGACTTATTGAGAAAAATAGAACAAGAGGAGAAACAAGTACTTCCTCATACGGAGTTATTGGAAACGATAAATCTGGAAATGGTGAGAAGATAAAGGAGGTTAAAATTAGGACTACATTGTCATCATCAATAAATGGTGATTTGATAGCCTTGCTCCGAGAATATGCAGATTTATTTGCATGGTCATACCAAGACATGCCAGGGTTGGATCCAGATATTGTGGTTCATAAACTCCCATTAAGGCTAGAGTGCAAACCAATTCAGCAAAAGTTGAGAAGAATGAGACCTGACATGCTATTAAAAATAAAAGAGGAGGTGAGGAAACAGTTTGATGCTAGATTCTTAGAGGTGGCAAAATATCCGGAATGGGTGGCAAAAATTGTTCCAATACCAAAGAAGGATGTCAAGGTACGAATATGCGTCGATTATCGAGATTTGAACAAGGCCAGTCCCAAAGATAATTTCCCTTTACCCCACATTGATACTTTGGTGGATAATACGGTGAAGAGTTCCTTGTTTTCTTTCATGGACGGATTCTTGGGATATAATCAGATTAAGATGGCACTGGAAGATATGGAGTAAACCACTTTTGTTACAATGTGGGGAATATTTTGCTACAAGGTAATGCCGTTTGGGTTGAAGAATGTTGGGGCAACATATCAGAGAGCCATGGCGACCTTGTTCCACGATATAATGCATAAGGGAATTGAGGTCTATGTTGATGATATGATCACAAAGTCACAAGGAAAAGAGAAGCATGTTGCGAATCTTAAGAAGCTCTTTGAACGACTAAGAAAGTTTCAACTCAAGCTAAACCTGGCAAAATGCACTTTTGGAGTCACTTCGGGGAAATTGTTGGGTTTTATTATTAGCAAAAAGAAATTGAGATTGATTTGGATAAAGTGAAGGCCATTCAGAATCTATCGCCACCTCGTACTCAAAAGGAAGTAAGAGGCTTTCTGGGAAGATTGAATTACATTGCTCGATTTATTTCCCAATTAATCGACAAATGTGATCCAATATTTAAGCTACTTCAAAAACGTGATCCAGGAGAATGGGATGAAGGGTGTCAGATCACTTTTGAAAAGGTTAAGCATTATCTATCAAACCCACCAGTATTAATGCCACATGTTTCGAAAAAACCAATGATACTGTATTTATTAGTACTTGAGAGATCTATGGGTTGTGTCTTGGGGCAACATGATGAGACTGGGAAGAAAAAACAAGCAATCTACTACCTCAGCAAGAAGTTTACAGATTATGAGCTGAAATATTCGTCGGTAGAAAAGTTATCCTGTGCCTTAGCTTGGACTACTCAAAGACTCAGACAGTACATGTTGTACCACACGACGTGGTTGATTGCCAAGCTAGATCCAATAAAGTACATGTTGGAAGCACCTTCTTTATCAGGGAGGACGACAAGATGGCAGGTTTTGTTGTCAGAGTACGACATTGCACCTGTAAGTCAGAATGCTAACAAGAGAAGTGTAGTGGCTGAATTATCTTAGCAAGTCGGGCGGTGGAAGATTATGAGCCATTGAACTTTGACTTCCCAGATGAAGATTTGATGTATGTTTCGCAAGCGGACGAGGTTCCCCCGAAGAAGAAAGTATGGAAAATGTACTTTGATGGTGCATCTAATACCATGGGGCACGGAATCGGTGCAGTCCTCATATCCCCAGAAGAAGATTATTATCCTTTCATTGCCAGATTGGACTTTGATTATACAAATAATACTGTTGAGTATGAGGCGTGTACTATGGGCCTTCGTGCTGCCATAGACAAAAAGATAAAAAAAACTAGAGGTTTTTGGAGACTCACCTTTAGTGATATATCAATTACGCAAAGAATGGAAAAATCGAGATACAAAGCTAATCCAATACCGGGAACTCATACTAAATTTGTTAGAAGAATTTGAAGAAGTAAATTTCAATTACTTCCACCAAGAAGAAAACCGAATGGCGGATGCTCTGGCTACTTTGTCATCAATGTTTAAAGTGAATGAAGGGGCTGAAGTTGTCAAGATGAGCATATATGAGTCTCCTACCCACTGCTTGAGTATTGAAGAAGAAGCAGATGGTCTCCCTTGGTATAATGACATCTTACAGTACATCAAGAGTCAACAGTATCTAGAACAAGCAACAGAAAACGACAAGAGAACTCTGAGAAGGGTAGCAATGGGTTTTGTTCTAGATAGTGAGATTCTCTACAAGAAAGGGAAAGACCAAGTCCTATTATGTGTCGGATCTACCGAAGCTCAAAAAATCATAGAGGAAGTCCATGAAGGGATATGTGGCACCCATGCCAATGGTCACATGCTTACTCAGCAGATTATGAGGACAGGAGATTATTGGCTGACAATGGAAGGAGATTATATCAGTTACTCCCGAAAGTGTCATAAATGTCAAATCTATGCAGATAAAATTCATGTGCCTCTATCGCCATTGCATGTCATGACCGCACCATGGCCATTTTTAATGTGGGGAATGGATATGATTGGGCCTACTACCCTTAAAGCTTCAAATAGACATCGGTTCATCCTGGTGGACATAGATTATTTCACAAAATGGGTAGAAGCTACTTTCTATGCAAATGTAACAAAGTCGGTGGTATGCAGATTTGTTAAGAAAGAAATCATATGCCGATATGGATTGCCGACAAGAATTATTTTAGATAATGCTCTTAATCTGAATAATAAGATGATGAGAGAAGTGTGTACTCAGTTCAAGATCACACATCATAATTTGGCACCTTACCATCCGAAGATGAATGAGGCAGTAGAAGCAGCCAACAAAAACATCAAAAAGATTGTCGAGAAGATAACTGATGTGTACAAGGATTGGCATGAGATCTTGCCTTTTGCTCTACGGTTTGCACATCTACAAGGGCAACGCCATTTTGTTTGGTATACGAGATGGAAGCAGTGCTACCTATTGAAGTTGAGAACTCTTCACTTCGGGTTTTAATGGAGGTTGGCCTAGAAGAGGCAGAATGGGTTAGAGCTCGCTATGAATAGCTGAATCACATGAAGGAGAAAAGATTGAAGGCAATTTGTCATGGGAAATTGTATCAAAAAAGGATGATTCAAGCCCACAACAAGAAGGTTTGTCCTAGACAGTTCCGAGAGAGGGAGTTAGTACTGAGAAAAATTCTCCCCATAGTGAAGGATCCGCGAGGAAAATGTGCCCCAAATTGGGAAGGACCCTATTTAGTAAAAGGAGCTTTTTCTGGAGGAGCATTGATTCTAACTCGAATGGACGGGGATGATTTCAGAAATCCCGTGAATGCTGATGAATTGAAGAAGTATTACGCTTGAAGAAAAAAGAAAAAGTGTGATGTTATGTACATGGGAATTCGAATGATTCCAAGTGTAAAAATGGAAATTCTATATATCTACCTCCCCTGAGAATTGCTTTTCAAAAAGAATATTCATGCTTGATATGATGAATGGCCATATTTCATATTCCCTTCACTAAGAAAAAATTATCCCTAGTCACCCCTTTGAGCCTAGGAATTATTTCTTTCTTTGAACCTTGATCAAGGATCACCCTCTACACTAGAGGGCAGATGCGAGGAAAAATAATCAAATCATGGCAAAAAAAGAGAGCCACTGGAAAATGTGAAATCAAAGAATGGCAAATGAAAGCCAGCAATAAAAAAAAAGATTGAAAAAAGAAAAAAAAATTCCAAAAAAAGGGACAAATGTTTCAAGAATGAATTCTCCTCAGGAAATGATCCTTGATCCAATCACCCTTAAACACATTTTGGGCCTATTTTATCCTTTCTTTCTAAACTTGAACATTGGCCTACATTACGTGCTTTTAAAGTCCATTTTGATCAAGCATGGATATTTAATTTGAAAAGTTGTTCTCAAAATTTATCCCACCTTTTGAATTTATATTTTTACCTTGGAAGCATTTAGAATTCTCAGATGCATGGTAGAAAAAAATATATAAAAGGAGAGGTTTAAGCCGAAAACCAGCAAAAGGTGACTTAATACCGAATTGGGACACTTGAGTTGAAAACCCGTAAAGGGCGGCTCAAGTATTGGCTAAAGTTTGAATCAATGCTTTGTGTAAAGGGGGAGAAAGTATTTGAAAATCAGAGAAAATGGGAACAACTCAGTCTGATGTAACTACGAAAACCGAGGGATTACCCAAGTAAATTGTGCGTTCAAAAGAAATTTCAGATGGTTTAAAAAGGAGAGGTCCAAGATTTTCCGCATCTGGGGCATCTACAACCTATAATTTTACATTTTTTTTATATCCTTGATATTCACTTTTACCATTTTAAAACATTTCTTGCAATAAATCCTTGTTATCCTTTTCATGACATTTTGATTGTTTCATATTTTCTTTCATACATTTTTGAGATGCATCTCGAGTGTTATTAAAATTGAATGATGATTAGTAAACATAAAAATCTTTAAATAAAAGGATTTCAGATTATTACTAAGGAATATATTTAAATCTTAGAAAGGGTTTGGAAAGTTCGCCAAGTAAAGGAAAATAGTGAATGTGTTGGAGACTCCGTCATGAAGTTAGAAAACTTGTGAATTTCAGCGAAGTCAAAAACTGGGACTGTTTGACAATTTATCCTGAGTGAAAGGTTCCTTAAGTGGGGCATCAGTGAACAATTGAAGAATCCGTCATGAAATCAGATAATCTGTGAACTTCAAAGAAACCATGGATTAGAAATCATGACACAATCAGTTGATTGCATTAATTCTTAGGAAACATACAAGCATTTGCAAAGCATGTCATTCTTATCATTGCATTTAGCTAACACCGCAGGAATCAGGAAAACTTTGGGCTTCCCCAAATCGAACTCGTTCTGCTTCTCAAATGAGTTGAGCCCCGAGACCGCCGTCGAGGTATGTTCCTTTCATTCTCAAGTTAAATATATTTTTTCCAAATGAATCAAACTTAGGATCATTCTTAGTATGTACCTTTGTTTTAAATCAAATTCATTCTGCTTCTCAAATGAATAGAGCCCCGAGACCATCGCCGAGGTATTTCCTTTTGTTTTTAAAATCGAACTTGTTCTGCTTCTCAAATGAGTCGAGCCCCGAGACCATCGTCGAGGTATATTCCTTTAAGTTTTCAAAATCAAATTGATTTTATAAATGAACCAAATCCAGGCATTCCTTTTGTTTTAAAATTGAATTCATTCTGTTTATCAAATGAGTCGAGCACCGAGACCATCGTCGTGGTATTTTCTTTTGTTTTAAATCGAATTCGTTTTGTTTATCAAATGAGTCGAGCTCCGAGACCATCGTCGGGGTATTTCCTTTTTGTTTTAAATCGAATTCATTCTACTTCTCAAATAAGTCGAGCCTTGGAACTATCGTCAAGGTATTTTCCGTTTAAATTCATGGATAAGACCTCCGGGCACCATTCCTAAGACCTCCGGGCATAATGTTTCTGTTTAAATCATGGATAAGACCTCTGGGCACCAATCCTAAGACCTCCGGGCATAATTTTTCCTTTAAACCATGGATAAGACCTCCGAGAATCTTTCTTAAGACCTCCGGGCATCCTTTTTTTAAAGTCGCATACAATGTATTTTTTCAAATCACGGATAAGGTCTCCGGGCACCATTTTTAAGACCTCCGGGCATAATTTTCTTCTTTTGCAAATCGAACTCGTTTTCTTAAGACGGGTCGAGCCTTGATTAGTCAGGGAACTCAATTTAAGGACAAAATATTCCATTTACAGCTTTTTCCAAAAAAAAAAGAAAGAGAAAGAATGAAAGTGATGAATGAAAACCCTTTTCCCTTCTCTTCACATGTGATTTCACTAAACGGACAAAATTAGTGTTTGTTTATCTTTGCCTGATTCCTGATTCTCAGCAATAGCCAAAGAGAGGCAGCTGTAGACACCTAATTTTGTCCGGACCACTAAAATATGTATGTTTTCTTCATAAGTTGATGTTTCAGAATGCAAAAAGACTTTTATCATCCTACAGGTGGTACTCTGTGACTTAGTCTAAGAAACCAGACAGAAAAAGTCACACTTGAAAAAGTCAACCTAAAAAAGTCAACTACTAAAAAAGTCAACCCACTTTCAAAATCAAGATTTGAAGTTCAATTGAAAGATGGTGAAAGAATTTTGATAATTCGAGGTCTATATTGCAAGATATGATGTTCGAAAGTTGGGTTACGAAATTTCAGTAGAAAAGAAACCCTAGTTTGGGAAATTTGGGGAAAAGTGCTTAAACGATCAAATTGGTCGACATTGAAGGTTCCAAATGAAAGATAAGCACTGACTACGGGTAATGGAGAAGCTACTTGGAAGAAAAATTGAAGGAAAAGTCAATTCGGAAGAAAACCGAGAATTAGGGTTTTTGGCGATTTTTGGTGAAATTGGAAAATTTACAGAATTGGCTTGATTCGGTAAAACTAAAGAAACTAATTAATGAGGAGTGATTAAACAAGGATAGCCCAAGGCTCAATTTGAAGAAATTTCGAGAAAAGAGCCGATTGGAGAAAAAATGGGAAAACGAGGAAGTTCTAGATACTGAAAAGAGGGAAAATCAAAACGGAAGGGAATTTGATCGTAAAAATTAGGCATTTTTGTATCAACTCCAATTGAATATATGAAAAATGCCTAGAAAAAGAAAACCTGAAAATCGAACTTGTTTCGAGCAAAACCGAGCTTTGGAAGCAAAAAGGGCAAAATTGGAAAATTTGGAAAAAATAGCAATTGAGCTCCAAAAATTTTGAAAATTTGCAGATCTCATTCTTAAATCATTTCAAAGAGATTCGCAAAAGAAAATATGGATTCGGAGTTCGTTTGCAAAATGGCCAAATCTCGGGCCCATTATGTAGAAATTCAAAAGGATAAATATCGAAAAAATAGCAAACGAGTTCCACAAATTCTAAAAATTTTCATATCTCATTCTTAAATTATTTGGAAGGGATTAGTGAAAGAAAATCTGGGTTCAGGGTTCGTTTGCAAAATGGCCACATCCCGAGCCCACTATGTAGAAACTCAAGGAGATAAATCCTGAAAAAATAGAAAATGAGCTCCAAAAATTACCAAAACTTCCAAATCACACTTTTAATTTTTTAGAAAGATATTGGTGAAGAAAAATATGGATTCGGAGCTCGTTTACAAAATGGCAAAAGTTTGGGTGCATTAAGGGGCAATTTTGGAAATAAATCTAAAAAATAGTAATGAACTCAAACTTTTTTGAAAACTTTCAGAATTCAATTTTTTTTTATTATTTTGGAAGTATTGCAAAAAGAAAATTTGAAATTGGAGTCTGTTTGCTATTTATTTAGGTTAAGGGGTCAAAAAGGTTATTTTACTGAAGAAACCGAAAAGGGCCAATTTGTAATTAAGAAAAATATGAAAGATGAATAAATTACTGAGATAATTCCTCCTTTGGTCAGTTAGCATAGAGGAGAAGAAGGAAGCTTGATCAATTTAATTCCTTAGTTACTATCAAGCTCAAAATGCTTCCACTAGTACCTTGCAAATGGTCCCTCCTTCATCCAATAGCTTAGGTGCCTTGCAGAAAAGTTGAATGCACATTTTAATGGCTGGGATTAAATGCCAAGATGAAATTTTTATGTTGTCATGAAAGAATCCTCATCCAATGGCCAAGAATGGAAGAAGAAAGATGAGCACAACTCATCTAAGGGTTGGCATTCATTCGGCCAAGCAAGGGAGTGCATGGGATTGTATCCCTATTTCATCTAAGCGCTGAGGTTATTAGAGGGTCTGAGTGCACATCTTAAGGGCTGCTATCAATTGGCAAGATGCCATTTTTATGTTGTCATGAAAAAAATCCTAATCTAAGGGCCAAAATTGGAGGAGAAAAAGTGCAAAAATCATCCAAGGGTAAGGATGCCAACGGGCCAAGAGGAAAGGAAAGGGGGAATTTTTGTTTTTTCCATATAGGCTAGGTCATTTGATGAAGAAGGGCAGTAGATAATTTATCAAAGAAGAGGTTTTTGAAAGAAAAGAAAGAAAGGTTTTCTAAGAAGAGCTTGAAGGTTGTCATTTCTACCTAGCTCTAGCATGGTTTTCTTCTTGTCTTTCATGTTGATTTCTTGATTTTCCATTTTGTTTTCCTACTACATTTCTCATAGTAATCAAAGTTTTAAAATTTTACTTAAGTTTTCATCTTTTCTTCTCCATCAAAAATGGTTGAAAGCAATTTTTTTATAAGGTTCTTGCTTGGCCGAATTTGACATGGATGCTTGCCTTGATTTGTTTTCCTTTTTTTCTTCTTTGCATGTTGTTGTGGGTAACATGATTTTGGAAGGTTTATTTAAGTATTTAAGGTTCTGATTTTTTACAAAAAAATGAAGCAAAAGAGGTTGAAATGGCTACATGATCATGACACATATCAAGTGACCATGATTAGAGGAGAGGCTATGCCCATTTTTACCAACCATAAAGCTCACCTCTATTTTGTTGATTAGCATGGTTTATTTTTTGATTTTTTTGAAATAGAAAGGCTTCATGATCTTGACAAGATCAAGTGATTATGGTTAGAGGAGAGGCTATACCCATTTTGTACCAACCATTTCCTTGCTTTGTTTACTAGCTTTTCTTGTTATTTTCTTGCATGTATATGATTATTTTGATCATGTTCTTTACATTTTTGTGCTATATTTTCTTTTATAGTTCTTTTTTTATTCATGATATTTCCTTGTAGGTTTCGGCCATTGTGTTTTTCTTGACAATATTTTGCATTTTTCTCATGTATCATACCTTGTATGTTGTCATGTTTGCATTTTATATTTTTTCATAGGAGCATTCGGCCTCCTTCACTTCCTATGCTTTGTATGTGCATTTTCATCATATTAGTAGGTTTGCATTTTCATGCCATAAGTTTATATATCTTGCATGTTAGTATGTTAGATGCTTGTGAAAATGCCATGCTCATTTAGGTTTAGGACCATTTGGCCTCTTCATGCATTCTATGCCTTGTATGTGCATTTTCATCATTTTAGTTGATAGGTTAGCATTTCATGCCATGACATTATGTATTTTGATTTGGTTTGCCATGTGTTTGTGTTATTTGCTACATAGGATTGTCTTAGGTTATCTAGTGGCCATTTGGCCTCTTCATGCATTCCATACCTTGTATGTGCACTTCATCATTTTAGTTGATAGGTTAGCTTTTCATGCCATGACATTATGTATTTTGATTTGGTTTGCCATTTGTTTGTGTTATTTGCTACATAGGATTGCCTTAGATAGGGGTGTTCACTATTCGGGTTTAACCGAATTAACCGACCAAAATTTTTTTCGGTTCGATTAATCGGTTAACCGAATAAATTTTGATTCAGTTAACGGTTAATGCTTTTGGAATATTTCGGTTATCGATTAATTCAGTTTGGTTAAGCAAAAATAACCGAATTACACGAATTAACCAAATTATAGTAAATCATGTATGTTTAGTTGTTTAGTATGTTTGATGTTTGGATTTTATAATGGTTTTATTATACTTTGTTTTTGAATTTTTGTAGGTTGGATAGATTATTTGGATATAAAATCATGTATTAAAATAGGTTGCAAAATAAATTAGGTAAGTATTTCGGTTAATTCAAAAACTGACCTAATTAACCGAAATAATTTTGGTTCGGTTAATTAACCGTTTTAACATTTCGGTTAACGATTAATGAAAAAAAAATCGGTTAATTCGGTTAATGGTAATTCGGTTCGGTTATTAACCGAATTAACCGAATGAACATCCCTAGCCTTAGGCTATCTAGTAGCCATTCGACCTCTTCATGCATTCCATACTTTGTATGTGCATTTCATCATTTTAGTTGATAGGTTAGCATTTCATGCCATGACATTATGTTTTTTGATTTGGTTTGCCAAGTGTTTGTGTTATTTGCTACATAGGATTGCCTTAGGTTATCTAGTGGCCATTCGACCTCTTCATGCATTCCTTGCCTTGTCATGCATTTGCATTTTGTTTAGGTACCATGCTTTGCATTATTATGCCTTGAGATTATGTATTAGTTGCTGTTTGTTCATGCATTAGTATTAGGTTTATTGGTCATTATATGTTCATGACATTCCCATGCATTCTCATCACATTTTAGGTCTAGGCCATCTTTTTATTGCCATGCATATTAGGACTTAGATCATGTGGGTATTTCCATGCATTTCCATGCTATTTAGGTCTTAGGTCACATTGGTATTGTCATGCATATTCATAATACATTAGGTCTATGTCACATTTGCATTATCAAACATTTCATGCATGCTAAGCTAGGATAGCATTTATTGCCATGCAAACTCATGCTAGGCATTTAGGTTATTTATGCCATGAATTTTCCATATCACTTAGGCTTTAAACCATGCATTTCATGTCATGCCACATGATTTATGACTTAGGCCAATCAATGGCTCAAAGTCATGCTCACTTGAGCATACTTGTGGAAAATGAAAGGGCTATCAAATTGATTATTCTACCTTTGTGATTTTTTTTACTTTAGCCAACTTTTATCTAACTTTTTAAAAGTATTAGCTACTGTTTGTGGGTCTTTAGGAGAGTCTCTAACATTTTTACTTTGATTTTTAAATGATTTTATCAAAGGCAAAAAAATGTGTTTTGGCAAAACAGTTTTTCACCCAGTACTTGTACTTTCTCAATTTTTCTGGGCAGTCATCTTAATCATAAAATTAAGCCAATTTTTTCTCGTTAGTTTTACATGTTCTGAGACTCCAGTATTTTTTTATATTTTTTTTAATTTTTAAAAATAGGTAAAAAAAACATGAATTAAAACTGGACAATAGAGGCAGATCTGAATTCAAAAGAAAAACAATTGTTGAATTTGGCTAAGGCATTTAGAGGGGGATTGGTTAGAAGCTTTGGCTACTGTCTTCGGATAGTTTCTAAGCCTTTTTAAACTTTAAAAATGATTTTATAAATCTCGGGTTAAGGGTGGTCAAGTCCGGGATTAAACTTAGGAAATTAGAGTCATTTTTTAAAAGGTTTGGTTAGAGTTTTAATTTTCATTCAAGTCTTTTAAAAAAAAAAAAGAAATTTGTTTTCAAACCATCACAAAGTATTTTGATTTTAGAAAATTTAATTTGATATATTTTCCTAAGGCAGCCGGATATCCTTTTAGATATACGGATTACCTTAATTAAAGGAAAAAAAATACATTTTCATGCATTACATTTTTCATGTTCATGCATACTATATAATATGTGATTTTTGATAATTTTCATGATATTGTTATTATTTTGATTTATTTTATGGTGTTATGTTGTTTGTTATATGTTTTCGAATAGTATATGTTATTCTATGCTTTTATTTAATTATCCATTTTTGTCACATTACTTAGCATATACTATGTTCATGCATTATTATTTTTCATGCATATTATATGATAACATTATTTTATGTTTCATGTCATTTAGATTATATTCCATGTTATTTAGATTAATATTATTTAGCATTCGCCATGTCATTTAAAATATGCCATATCATTTAAACATGTCATGTCATTTAAAATATGCTTAATTTTGCCGTGTCATTTAAATATTTTATTTCATTTAAAATATATCATGTTACTTAGGATATTTCATTTCATTTAGAATATGCTATGCCATCTAAATTATATCATCTCATTTAGGTTGCATAATAGTATCTAGACTTTATTGTATCATCTTTACTATGTCACACATATTCATGTTCATATTTTTTAAAATGTTTTGAAAAAGATAATGATTTTCAATAAAAATAAAGATATTCCCGAGTTAAAATAATTCATAAGTTCTCTACCGGGTTTGCTGGAGGGGATATCATCAATTATCATTAATAAAGGAATATTTTTCTTTCAAAAAATGAGAATGATTCGGAAAGTTTTTTTTTTTTAAATAAATAAAAATTGCTATATTTTGCCGATTTTGTCGAGGTATATAGGAAAATTGTAAATAAATAAATTCCAAATAATTTTCAATTAAAAATGGAATTATTTTTCTTTAAATTGGGAATTAACTTGAAATACTAAATTAAAAACCGAATTTTCACCGAGACTTGAGATAACACACGATTAATAAGGTACCATTTTATACGGGCGTTGTAGGGGTGCTAATCCTTCCCCGCATGTAACCGAGTCCCGAACCCGATTCTTCAATTTTCTCTGGTTTATAACGCAGACTTGAAATTGGTTTTAAAAATGTTTTAATTAATTTTAAATATTTTACGAAACCGGTTTTAATAGGTGGCCAATCACACCTAGCTAAAAAAGATTGGTGGCGACTCCATGACTTTTTCAATGTCATTTTCAAAACCTTCATTTTTCAAGAGGAATTAAGTCGACTTTTCCTCGGGTTTTTTTTAATGTCACGCTTAACGAATAATAAAATCTTGCGATGAGACTTGTTATGTTATTTTTTTAGGTTGCGACAGGTCATTATATGTTCATGACATTTTCATGCATTCTCATGACATTTTAAGTCTAGGCCATCTTAATATTGCTATGCATATTCCCATGCATATTAGGTCTAGAATCATATTGGTATTGCCATGCATTGCTATGCTATTTAGGTCTTAGGTCACTTTGTATTGCCATGCATTCCATGTCATTTTAGGTCTAAGTCTCATTTGCATTATTATGGATCTCATACATACTTAGGTTAGGATTACATTTATTGTCATGCAAATTCATGCTAGGTATTAGGTTACTTTAAATTGCCATGCATTTCCCACATCATTTAGGTTTTAAATCATGCATTTCATGCATTCAATTGGATGTATGTTCATGCATCTCATGTCATGCCACATGATTATTGACTTAGGCCAATCAATGGCTCAAAGTCATACTCATTTGAGCATACTTGTGGAAAATTAAAGAGTTGTCAAATTGATTATTCTACCTTTGTGATTTTTTTTTACTTAGCCAATTTTTGTCCAAGTTTTTTAGAGGTTTTAGCTACTGTTTGTAGGTCTTTAGGAGAGTCTCCAACATTTTTACTTTGATTTTTAAATGATTTTATCAAAGGCAAAAAAATGTGTTTTGGCAAAATAAATTTTCACCTAGTACTCGGACTTTCCCGATTTTTATGGGAAGACATCTTTAATTAGAAAATTAAGCCAATTTTTTCTCGTGTAGTTTTACATGTTTTGAGTCTCCAGTATTTTTTTAAAAAATTGGTTAAAAATCGTGTTTTAAAACTGGACAATAGAGGCAGATTTGAATTCAAAAGAAAAACAATTGTTCAATTTGTCTAAGGCATTTAGATGGGGTTGGTTAGAACTTTAGCTACTGTCCTAAGCTTGGTTTCTAAGTCTTTTTAAAACTTTAAAAATGATTTTTTAAAGATCGGATCAAGGGTGGTCAAGTCCGGGTTTTCAAACTTAGGAATTAGAGCCTTTTTCAAAGGGAATTCGGCCATGAATTATTTTTCATCCAAGATTTTCAAAATTGTTTTCAAACAATCACAAAGTATTTTGATTTTAGAAAATTTAATTTGATGTATTTTCCTAAGGTAGCCGGATATCTTTTTAGATATACCGAATTCCTTATTTGAAGGAAAAAATGCACTTTCATGCATTGCATTTTTCATATTCATGCATATTGTATAATATATGATTTTTTGATATGATAATTTCTATGGTATTGTTATTATTTTGATTTATATTTTGAGTGTCATATTGTTTGTTATATGGTTTTGAATATTGCATGCTATCCTATGCTTTTTTATTTAGTCATTTATTTTTGTCACATCATTTAACATATACTATGTTCATGTATTATTATTTTTATTTTCATGCATATTTCATGATAACATTATTTTATGTTTCATATTCACTTCATTTCATTTAGAATATCATGTCACTTAGGATATTTTATTTCATATAAAATATGTTATGTCACTTAGGATATTTCATTTCATTTAGAATATATCATGTTACCTAGGTCATTTCATTTCATATAGAATATACCATGATACTTAGGATATTTCATTTCATCTAGAATATACTATGCCATTTAAATTATATCATATCATTTAGGTTGCATTAAATTATCTAGACTTTGCTATGTCATTTTATTTATGTCACACATATTCATATTTTTCTTTAAAATGTTTTTTAAAAGATAATGATTTTAAATAAAACAAAGTTATTCCCAAATTAAAATAATTCATGTGTTCTCTTCCGGGTTGCTGGGGAGGATATCATCAATTATCATTAATAACGGAATATCTTTCTTAAAACGAGAATGATTTGGAAAATTTTCTAAATAAATAGAAATTTCTATATTTTGCCGAATTTTCAAGGAATGTATAAAAATTTTGAATTAATAAATTTCAAATTATTTTTAATTAAAAATGGAATTATTTTTCTTAAAATTGGGAATTAATTTAAAATGCCAAATCTAAAACCAATTTTTTTTACCGAAACTTGATATAACACATGATTAATAAGGTACCATTTTATACGGGCGTTGTGAGGGTGCTAATCATTCCCCACACGTAACCGAGTCCCGAACCCGTTTCTTTGATTTCTCTGGTTTAAAAGCGCGGACTTGAAATTGGTTTTAAAAATGTTTTAATTAATTTTAAAATGTTTTACAAAACCGGTTTTAATAGGTTGCCAATCACACCTAGCCAAAAAAGATTAGTGGCGACTCCATGTCTTTTTCAAGGTCATTTTCAAACCTTTATTTTCAAGAGGAATTAAGTCGACTTTTTCTCAGTTTTTTGTGTGTCACGCTTAACGAATATAAAGTATTGCGATGAGACTTGTTAAATTTTAGGTTGCGACAGCTTGGCGACTCCACTGGGGACTATTAGAGAGTAAGGCCTAGAATTAGTCGTATGTTATCAAAGTCTCGATTTTTGTTGGTTTATTTAGTATTTAATTTATTTCCTACATTTTTTAAAATAAAGAAAATTTTGAAAATAATAAAATATTTTTAAATATGTTCATATACATGTGCATACATATTATTATTGTTCTCTGGTTATTATTCTTTGCTATTGCTTCACATCATTTAATCTTGCATTCAATATCTTGTTGGGGCATTTAGGATAATGGTTAGGATAGTTGATGAAAGGTTTGATTGTTCCTCTTCACACACTACACGTGCATTTGCATAACATGAGCTCTATGTCTGAGTTCCGTCCCTTTAAGTGGAAGTAAAGTACCTACACTTCGTGTGGCAATAGCCTCCGCATAAGCTAGCGAAACACTTTCGAAGTATCAGATTACCTACGCTTCGTGTGGCAATAGCCTCCGCATAAGCCGGGAAAATGAACTCTAACGAATTGAACCAGCTTTTATCGGGGTGCTTTACTAGCCTTTACAGGCGACAGTGAGATACAATTAGGGCCCTTTTAGAACTTTATTCACCCACATATAATGAACCATAGAGCCAACATAGGCGAAGCCCTACCGAATTTTTGTTAGATACCGAAGATAGGAACACATGGAGGGATACTTCTAACCTTTTGTTACCTATTTTATAGTTTGAATAAGTGTTGTAGATCGGGCAATGATGAACGTACATCGCCCGTAATAAATGTGATAATCTGCCCCAAAGGCACCGTGATGCCTATATAAGTAGATATCATTGGGGCAAGTGTTCACTAGCTTTTTGAAATTCATAATATAAAATTTCTTTTTCAAACATTTTGCATTTTTCATGCATGGGTGAATAGAGCATGTACATTTATGGTTGTATTTTTAATCTCGTTCTTTGCAATAAATGGATGGTGATAATAATCTCATTTGATGATTTCATAAATATTCATTGGTTGAATAAGAATTGTAAAACCGGTAGTGTTGCATGAACATTTGGATATTGTACCAAAGTAGGATCCACTACCCCGAAATTCTTTTGAAAATTATATGATTGGTTTTTCATAGAGAAAACATATTTCAAAAAATCATAGTTTAAATTTGGAGGAATATCTTGCATAATGAGATTTTTTGAATAATCAAAATTTGGTCCCACCAATTTCGTGTAGTCATTGATTTCTTTGTATATACCTTGGTGTTAATTCATTTATTCTTTACATGTACCATTTTGACATCATGTTATAGTTCTAACATTCATGGTCATTCATTGTAGAATACATTTGTGATATACATGGTCATTTTTTGTTTATACCCTTGTGTAAATTTATGAATTCTTTACATGTACCATATGGACATCGTGTTATAGTCATAAGCATGCATGCTCATTCATTGTAGAATACATTCATGACCAGCATGGTTTTTCTGTATATATCCATGCATTAATTTTCTTATTCTTTACATGCATCATGTTGGCATCAGATTGCATCCATGGCATACATAGTCATCATAATTTCTCTGTATATGCTCATCCATCAATCATTAGTATTTTCATGCATATAGGAATAGAGCATGTACATTCATGCATCATGTTGGCATCAGATTGCATCTATGGCATACATAGACATTTTCATTTGCATGAAAGGGGTTCAAGATATGAGGAAAGAACCGAAGGAATTTGGGCATGAAATCAAGAGGAATAGCATGGTAAGGGTATGGACTTGGACACCTTATCATCAATCACTTTATCAAGGGTCCCGTGTCCAAATCCATACACTTACCATGCTATTCCGCCATCTTTCCATGTAAGCACTTCGGTTCGAACCTTAGTGCCACCACCAAGTGCCCCAACTCCTAGGCCATGTGTGACTAAGAATCAACTCAAAAACAAGACTCAAGAGCAGTATGATCCTATTCCAATCAGCTACTGAGAGCTTCTCCCTATACTGATCCAAAATCACATGGTTGCCTGTATCCCGCTGAAACCCCTGTTACCACCATATCCAAAGTGGTATAATCCAAATGCAAGATGTGATTATCATTGTGGAATTTCTAGCCATAGCATTGAAGACTGTATAGCCTTCAAAAAGAAAGTACAATCTCTTATAGAGATCAAGTGGATCGATCCAACGACACTAAATGATAGAGGGCTGGGAAAACGTAATTAAGATTGGGAGATTTACGGCAATGATGTAGAAAGACTTCGGTCTGATAGGATGTAGTAGGATTTCACTTTTTTAGTAGCCGGATCTTATAGCCTTAGGATGCTAGGAAGAATAAAGAGCTTGTAAAGACAGTTTTAACCACTGCTCAAATTTTTGTAAAATATGGTTTATACCATTGTGAACGTTGGATGGGAATGAATTGATTATGCTTCAAATTTATGAGATGTTGATGATTAAGTTCCTTTGATTCTTATTTCCTCCGTGATATCTTCCTCTTTGCATTTTGCATCGGATCAATTATTTGTCATACCATACATTCATACATACATCATGTTAGGATTAGGTCGCATTCATGATACACATGATCACATGATTTTCTTTGTATATACTATGTGTCAATCATTCATTGTTTACATGCATCATAATTGACATCATGTTGCATTCATAGTGTATACGATCATTCATTGGGAAATATGCAAAAATATACATGGTCATTCATTACATATATCCATGTGTTGATTTGTTTATTCTTTGCTTGCAGCATGTTGGCATCATGATTGCATTTTTTACATATATAGTTAGCATGTTTCCATTATACATGTCCATACATCATATTGTTTAGGCTTTACGTGTATCAAATTGCATTCATGACTCTTTCATCATGACATACATTTGGGGAAATAAAACAGAAGTTGGTTTGGCTTTAAGAGTCTTTGAAAGAATTTCTATTTCAAATCAGAGGTATAAGAAGTATAGAGTACCCTTTAATACAGGCTAGTGCTATGGAGAATGAACAAGTTGTCCGAATGGAAAGAATAGAAAGGGTACAAGAAGAATTGTGAGAACAACTGGCAAAGTCTCAAGCAGAATCTAAGGATCAGATGACTAAATTGATGGAGCTGATGTCTGTCGTAATCATTGGAAAAGGATACACTGAAAACTTCGTCGCCAATGAAGGATTAGAGGCACAAAAGGGTCAGAATGAGATCGTAATGATGGATGCCCAGAACACAGTTAATCCTAGCAACACCCTGAACTTAGACGACCCAGCTGAACAGGCAAAGTTGAAAACGATTACAGTAAATGAGGTTGAGTTGGCAGATTCCTAAGGGAGATATCAGTTGTTATATGATAGGCTCCGGGCAGTAGAAAATACAGATGTATTCGGGAGTGTAGATGCAAAAGAACGATGTTGGATCCTCGATTTAGTCATTCCTCTTAAGTTCAAGATCCCTGACTTTGTGAAATATGACGGGACGACTGATCAGTCAGCCAACATCACTATGTTCTGTCGGAAGATGACGAGTCATATAGATAATGATAAGATTTTGATTCACTGCTTTCAGGATAGCCTCAGCATGTCCGCAATTAGGTGGTATAGTCAGTTGAGCAAGGATCAGATTCGCTCTTGGAATGACCTGGCTAGGGCTTTTCTAAACCAGTACAAGCATATGATCGACATGGCGCCTGGCCGTCTCACCTTGCAAAATATGAAGAAAAGAGCTACTGAGAGCTTCAAAGAATATGCGCAGCGGTGGATAGCCTAGCCCAAGTACAACCGCCCTTAACTCAGAAGGAAACCACTGTCTTTTTTGTGAATACACTGCAGGCCCCGTACTATGATAGACTTGTCGGCAATACCACGAAGAACTTTTCGGACATGGTAATTTCAGGGGAGATGATTGAAAATGCTATCAAGGATGGGAAACTTGAAGGAGAAGAAACATCGAATGTAGGGAAATAGGCATCTGAAAAGAAAAAGAAAGATACCCAAGTCGTGGAAGGCTTTGCCCTACCTCCCTAATTCTCCTCGTATTAGCCATTTTACTCTACCTTGAACAATGTCTCTCAAGGTGCTTATACTTACCAACCAATACCTGCAACCACGTCAGCATTTACATCTGTCTATCAATCTAACACCCTTGGGAATAATCGAAGGGGGCATAAAAAGCGAAAAAGAAATCAGGTTGACCCGATTCCTGTGACATATAGTGAGCTACTACCTCAACTCATCCAGAATCACCTTGTGACATCCATGCAGTTAGAGCCTCTGAAGCCCCCTTATTTGAGCTGGTATGATGCTAATGAGTGTTGTGGTTATCATTCTGGCAATCAAGGTCACTCAACAGAGGATTGCCCTACTTTGAAGTACAAGGTCAGGTATCTCATCAAGGCTGGGTCGATAAGTTTTGAAGATGGGAAATCCAAGTGTCATAAGAAACATGGTGCATAATCATATTAGGATTTTTTATGCATATAGTTCTATACAATGTGATGATGAAAGCATTTGTCTCATTTTGACATCTACATGAAATAAATAAATTTTGAATTTAAATGTTTTGTTTTCATTATATTTTAGCATTCATTTGAATTTTCCAAAAAAAAAATGAAACTTCATGAAAATTTTTGGTAAACAATAATAAGGGGTTTTAACGTGAAATAATGGACAGTCTCGAGAATATTGATGATCATTGTGAGAAATGACCCAATACCGTTCCCCCTCTCTTTTGGGCTTTCCTATGCCTAAACCCTTTGAACCGAGATCACTTGAAAAACCTAATGCTTCAAGGAATATGAATGATTGAACTTCATAAAACCATTGTCATTGCAGAATAAGCAAAGATGTAAATCCTAGTCTAGGCTATGAACAAAGGGACGAATTTATTGAAATTTTTTCGAACTCCTTGAAATTCAAACAAATGAGACATTCTTTCAAGAATTTAGTTCTTGGTAATTTGGTGTGTGTCAAGGTTCTGCCAAAACCATTCATGTCATTTCCAACAAATCAAAAAACACAAATTGCCCAAACATCACTTCATGATTGATACCCTGGGGCACAATGATTAAACTAGACCAAGATTGAAACTTATTCTTTTCAGTACAGACCTAGACTTGCGATGTTCCTTGTAATGATACAAATTCTCATGGTTAATGAAATTGGGGCATCATATGTGGAAATGATGGATACATGGTGAAAAAAGGATGGAACTAACGCATGAATCAGTGGAGCTTGCGACACAAAAAAAATACGAGAAAAGAAGGAAAATTTTGTGATATCATGCATATGAGAATTCAGATGATTTTAAGTGCAAAATGAAATTTTGCTTATCTATTTCCCCTGGGGATTGATTTTCAATGAGAATATTCGTCATTGATATGATAAATGGCCATCTTTCATATCCCTCTCACAAAGAGAAAATTATCTATAGTCACCCCTTTTGAGCCAAAAGAATTCTTTCTTCTTTGAACCCTGATCAAGGATCACCCTCTACACTGTGGGGGCAAATGCGAGGAAAGATCTTCTCAAAGATCACGAAAAAAAGAGTCCTAGCTCAAAGACAGATACAAAGCAAATTGAGCCCCAAATAAATACGGGCTCACTCTGTCGAAGAAATGAAAGGACAGGAAATGGAAAAGATGGCGAAATGGAAGCCAAGAACAAAACAAGAAAAAAAAAAGAGAAAAAAAAGTGAGAAAAAGTATGAAAGCCAAAAGCAAGGAAGGAAAAGAGCAAAAGTCAAAAAAGGAATGAAAAGTCCAAAAGGGACAAATGTTTCAAAGAGAATCCTCCTCAAGAAATGATCCTTGATCTGATTACCCTCAAACACATAATTTAGGCCTATTTATCCTTTCTTTCTTTCTGAACCCTGAGCCATGGCCTACATTACGTGATTTAAAAGTCCATTTCGATCAAGCATGAATATTTAATTTGAAGGGTTTTTCCTCAGATTTTATCCCATCTCATTGAATTATCATTTCACTATGGAAGAATTTAGAATTTTCAAGTGCATGGTAAAACAATAAAAAAAAAGAAGAAAAAAAAATGGAAAGAATGGGACTCTAGGGCGAAAACCCAAAAATGGGCAGTCTAGAGTAAAATGGAAATTTTTGATGCCATCTATGATAGTGCCGATACCACAAAAGAGAAGGTCATCTTGAAAAAGTGGTCATAGAGGAACATCTAGGAATTTTTGAACTCCCCAAATTGTCAGCTCTTATTCGGAGGATTGACTTAAAAAACTGAGATTTTTTCCCTCCAAGATTAAACTTTCCCATTTAAACATTCCGGCTAATCTTGACGCTTGTCAAAATGCCTTGATATGGAAACTAAAAGAATGTTGAATTTGTTTGGTTCTCAATGAATTCATGATTTATAAAACCTGTCCAATTTGTGAGCCTAGAAGGGGTATATATTTTTGTTATGAAGTTTTTCCTGGAAAAGCCAGAATCTTGTTATACCAAGCCTTGCCAATCCCAGTTGAAAAAAAAAATCAGATTGACACTTAGAGAAATTTCTAACAGTGATCATCAGTCTTCAAAAGATTTGTACATCACACATTGTGGGGTTAATATTTTTGTTCGAAAGTTTTCAAAATAAGAAAACAAATAAATATATTTTTTGAAATACCCATTTTTGATGTTGACATGAGACAAGGGTTTTTCTAACCCAAAGGTATAGAACTACTAGGATAGGTCTTGACTTCCAGATATGAGATGAATAAATAGAATCCGTTTCAGACCTCCGTTGATAAGAGTTTGAAAACTGTTGGGGCAAGGTGAATAGCCAAAATAAATTGAAGATATACTCTGATTTGAAAAAGAAAAAATGAATTTGAAAGGCTAAGCCAAAGTCTAGAAAAATGATTGGGGGCATTTGCATCATTCATGAACACTCATCTCTTTATTGAGCTTTGCATCTGCATAGTGTCAGCAAGCATTTGCATCATTCATGGGTATTTACATGGGCACTATTCCATAAGCATCTGCATTTTATCTTTACATTAACATCCTTCATGGAATTCGTATTTGCGTCATCTCAAGCAATTGCATCATTTCTAGAACCATTGCATTTTCATTATTGTGTGGTAACTGCAGTTACACCATTCATAGATCACTTACAGGAACATGATTAGTAGGGGCATCTGCATCATTCCATGAAGCAGTTGCATCAATCTAAGAGCATTTGCATCTGCATCAAGAAGCATCTGCATCAATCTAAGAGCATTTGCGTTTGCATCAAGAAGCATCTGCATCAATCAAAGATATCTGCATCTGCATCATGAAGCATTTGCATCAATCCAAGCCATTTACATTTGCACCATGAAGCATGAGCATCTTGTTAAAGATATTTGCATCTGCATCCTCTCTCAAAGCTTTTGGGTATAATTTTCAACACGATTTTTCAAATGAGCAAGTCTTCGATGGTGATAGCTGAAGCCTCTGGAGGAGATACCTAGAATTTTTAAAAAAAAAATTAAAATTGAGTAAGTGTTCAGTGGTGATAGCTAAAGCTGCTAGAGGAGTTACCCAGAATTTTACAAATTTTAAAAGTGAACAAGTCTTCGATGGTGATAGCTGAAGCCTCTGGTGAAGATATCCAGGGTTTTATAATTTTTGAACAATGAGAAATCTTCTTCTGGAGGAGTTACCCAGAGTTTTATAGTTTAAAAAAAAAAAAAAGAAAGCCTTTGGTGATTGTAGACACCTAATTTTGTTCGGACAACGAAAACAGGTATGTTTTCTTCCTAAATTGATGTTTCAGAATGTAAAAAGACCTTTTTCATCCTGCAGGTGGTACTCCGGGACTTAGTCTAAGAAGGCGAACATAAAAAGTCAAACTTGAAAAAGCTAACCCCGAAAAGTCAACCACAAAAAGTCAACTACTAAAAAAGTCAACCCACTTTCAAAATCAAGATTTGAAGTTGAATTGAAAAATGGCGAAAGAATTTTAATAATCCGAGGTCTACATTGAAAGATATGGAGTTCGGAAGTTGGGTTACGGAGATTCAGTAAAAAGGAAACCCTAGCTCAGGAAATTTGGGAAAAAGTGCTTAAACAAACAAATTGGTCAAATGAAGGTTCCAAATGAAAGATAAGCACTGACTACGGGTAATGGAGAAGCTACTTGGAAGAAAAACTGAAAGAAAAGTCAACCCGAAAGAAAATCGAGGATTAGGGTTTTTGGTGGATTTCGGTGAAATTTTGAAGAATTATAGAAATAACCCGATTCGGTAAGACTAAAGCCCCTAATGGATGAGGAGTGATTAAAAAAGGGTAGCCCAAGGCTCAGTTTGAAGGAAATCTGAAAATCAAACTTGTTTTGAGCAAAATCGGGTTTCAGAGACAAAATGGCAAAATTGGAAAATTTGGGAAAAATAGCAAATGAACTCCAAAAATTCTGAAAAATTGCAGATCTCATTCTTAAATCATTTAGAAGAGATTTGCAAAAGAAAATTTTGATTCGGAGTTCGTTTGCAAAATGGCCAAATTTCGGGTCCCTTATGTAGAAATTTAAGAAGATAAATCCCGAAAAAATAGCAAATGAACTCCAAAAATTCTGAAAATTTGCAAATCTCATTTTTAAATTATTTGGAAGAGATTGGGGAAAGAAAATCCAGATTCGGAGTTTGTTTGCAAAATTGCCAAATCTCGGGCCCCCTATGCAGTAATTCAAGTAGATAAATCCCGAAAAAATACCAATTGAGTTCCAAAAAATTATGAAAACTTCCAGATCACACTTTTTAAATTATTTGGAAGATATTGGTGAAGAAAAATCTGGATTTGGAGCTCGTTTAAAAAATGGTAAAGTTTGGGAGCACAAAAGGGTAATTTTGGAAGAAAAATCCAAATAAATAGCAAATGGACTCGGAAAATTTTGAAAACCTCTAGAATTCAATTTATTATTATTTTAAATGTATTGAAAAAATAAAAATTGAATTTGGAGCCCGTTTGCTATTTATTTATGTTCGGGGGGCAAAAAGGTCATTTTACTTAAGAAACAGAAAAAGGGCTTTTCTTGCCTTTTAAAAAAATAAAGATTGGGATGGAAGAAGAGGGGTCAGCCGGATGAAGCCCAAGGATAGGTAGATATTTTTTTATTTTTAATCAAAAGGCCAACAATAAAGAGGAAGGTAGTTATTTTTTTTATCAAGCCTTTGCAAATAAGCCACATGGACCAATGCATGAAGAGGGAGAGTGTCAACATAATAGATTAAGATTCTTGAACAACTATAATTGTGGATAGCTGATGGCCTAATCTAAGGGTGATATTTTCATATTTTAAACATCTTCGATCAATAGCCTTTAGATGAAAATTGGTTGAATGAAAAATGACAACATCCTAGCATTGGGGAGGCATTCGGCCACTACAAGGGGGTCTCTCTCCCTTTTCATTTCCATCTATTCACTCTCTATTCTCTCTTGGTTTTTTCTGATTTTTCTCTCCATTATTGAAAGGCAAAAAGAAAAGTTTAGAAAAGAAAAGAAAGTTAGAAGAGAAAAAGCTTGAAAGATAGCTTCTAGAGGTTGCTTTAAGCACCATACTCTTGCACTTTCTTTGATTTTCCATTCTTGATTTTCTGTTTTCATTTAATATTTGGTGAGTTTCTTTTGATTTTTCTTTTTAAATAAGTGTTTTTAATATTCTTCTTTAAGTTCCTTCTTGATTATTCCTTGTAAAAAGCTTTTGAAACTTTTTTTTTTCTTTTCTTTTTTGAAGTGGCCGAATGGCCTAGTGTTTTTTTAGTTGCTGCTTTGCATTTTTATTTCATGTTATTCTTGATGTTTAACAAGTTTTAATGCTTTAAATCTTCTTTTAATACATAAACATGAAGCTTTTTTTAATTTGGTTGCTTGGTTATTTTCATTTTTGAGTCTATTATCATGTTTATTTTACTTATCTTACATTTTTGATTTTCTGTTTTCAAAATGTTTAAGTTTGTTTATGTTTTATATTTTGTAATCCATGTGTTTGTGAAAATGCCTATTGGTTTTCATGCCTTTACTTTATATTTTCATGATTTGAGTGTTATTCTTTAGCTAAGCATGTTAGTATATCATGTGTTTGTGAAAATGCCATGCTCATTTTAAGCATGGGACCATTCGGCCACCCTCATGTTGTATGCTTTGTGTGTGCATTTTTGTTATGTTTGCATTTTCATAATATTTGGTTGAGTATTTTGTTTAACCATGCCATATGTTTGTGTTATTGCCATGCATTTTTTAGGTTTAGGATTGGTTTGCTTTGCCATGCATATTCATGCATTTTAGACCTAGTTTACATTAAATGCCATGCAAGTTCATTTAGGTCTAGGTCATTTTATTGATGCCATGCATTTTTTGTGTCATTTAGGTTTTAAATTATGCATTTCATGCATCATATTTGCTGTATTTTCCATGCATTTGATGTCCTTTCCACATGATTTATGACTTAGGCCAATCCATGGCTCAAAGTCATGCTCATTTTGAGCATACTTGTGGAAAATTAAAGAGTTGTCAAAATGATTATTCTACCTTTGTGATTTTTTTACTTAGCCAATTTTTGCCTAACTTTTCAAAAGTGTTAGCTACTGTTTTTGAGTCCTTAGGAGAGTCTCTAATATTTTTACTTTGATTTTTAAATGATTTTATCAAAGGCAAAAAAATGTGTTTCGACAAAACAGGTTTTTCACCCAGTACTCGTACTTTCCCGATTTTTTTGGGCAGTCATCTTTAATCAGAAAACTAAGCCGATTTTTTTCCGTGTAGTTTTACGTGTCCTAAGTCTCCAGTATTGTTTTTTGATTTTTTTGAATTTTTAAAATAGGGTAAAGATCATGCTTTAAAACTGGACAATAGAGGCAGAATTGAATTTGAAGGAAAATCATTTTTCTGTTTTGGTTAAGTTACTTAGAGGGGGCTGATTAGGAAGTTTAGCTACTGACTTAGGGTAGTTTCCGGGTTAAGGGTGGTCAAGTTCGGGATTTTAAACTTAGGAAATTAGAGCCATTTAAAAAGGGTTTAGCTAAGTTTTTATTTTTAATCTAAGCTTTTCAAAATTATTTTCAAACAATCACAAAGTATTTTGGTTTTAGAATATTTAATTTGATATATTTTCTAAAGGTAGCCGGATATCTTTTTAGATATACGGATTTCCTTAATTAAAGGAAAAAATTCATTCTCATGCATTGCATTTTCCATATTCATGCATATTATATAATATGTAATTTTTGCTATGTTTAATTTTCATGATGGTGTTATTATCTTGGATTTAAATTTTTGATATTATATTATTTGTTATATGGTTTTGAATATTTCATGATATCCTATGCTTTTTATTTTAGTTATTTTTGTCATGTTATTTAGCATATACTATGTTCATGCATTATTATTTTTATTTTTATTTCCATGCATATTATATGATAGGGTAAAGATCGTGCTTTAAAACTGGACAATAGAGGCAGAATTGAATTTGAAGGAAAATCATTTTTCTGTTTTGGTTAAGTTACTTAGAGGGGGCTGATTAGGAAGTTTAGCTACTGACTTAGGGTAGTTTCTAAGCCTTTTTAAACTCTAAAAATGATTTTTTAGATCTCGGGTTAAGGGTGGTCAAGTTCGGGATTTTAAACTTAGGAAATAAGAGCCATTTAAAAAGGGTTTAGCTAAGTTTTTATTTTTAATCTAAGCTTTTCAAAATTAGTTTCAAACAATCACAAAGTATTTTGGTTTTAGAATATTTAATTTGATATATTTTCTAAAGGTAGCCGGATATCTTTTTAGATATACGGATTTCCTTAATTAAAGGAAAAAATACATTCTCATGCATTGCATTTTCCATATTCATGCATATTATATAATATGTAATTTTTGCTATGTTTAATTTTCATGATGGTGTTATTATCTTTGATTTAAATTTTTGATATTATATTACTTGTTATATGGTTTTGAATATTTCATGATATCCTATGCTTTTTATTTTAGTTATTTTTGTCATGTTATTTAGCATATACTATGTTCATGCATTATTATTTTTATTTTTATTTCCATGCATATTATATGATAGGGTAAAGATCGTGCTTTAAAACTGGACAATAGAGGCAGAATTGAATTTGAAGGAAAATCATTTTTCTGTTTTGGTTAAGTTACTTAGAGGGGGCTGATTAGGAAGTTTAGCTACTGACTTAGGGTAGTTTCTAAGCCTTTTTAAACTCTAAAAATGATTTTTTAGATCTCGGGTTAAGGGTGGTCAAGTTCGGGATTTTAAACTTAGGAAATTAGAGCCATTTAAAAAGGATTTAGCTAAGTTTTTATTTTTAATCTAAGCTTTTCAAAATTATTTTCAAACAATCACAAAGTATTTTGGTTTTAGAATATTTAATTTGATATATTTTCTAAAGGTAGCCGGATATCTTTTTAGATATACGGATTTCCTTAATTAAAGGAAAAAATACATTCTCATGCATTGCATTTTCCATATTCATGCATATTATATAATATGTAATTTTTGCTATGTTTAATTTTCATGATGGTGTTATTATCTTTGATTTAAATTTTTGATATTATATTATTTGTTATATGGTTTTGAATATTTCATGATATCCTATGCTTTTTATTTTAGTTATTTTTGTCATGTTATTTAGCATATACTATGTTCATGCATTATTATTTTTATTTTTATTTCCATGCATATTATATGATAGCATTATTTTATGTTTCATGTCATTTAGATTATATGCCATATCATTTATATTTGCCATGTCATTTAAATTATTTCATTTCATATAGAATATATTATGTTAATTAGGTCATTTCATTTCATGTAGAATATATTATGTTACCTAGGTCATTTCATTTCATTTAGAATATATTATGTCACTTAGGATATTTTATTTCATTTAGAATATATCATATGACTTAGGATATTACATTTCATATAGAATATATCATGTTACCTAGGTCATTTCATTTCATTTAGAATATATCATATAACTTAGGATATTTCATTTCATTTAGAATATGCTAAGACATTTAAATTATGTCATACCATTTAGGTTACATTATATTATTTAGGCTTTGCTATGTCATTTTATTTATGTCATATATATTCATATTCATATTTTTTTTAAAATGTTTTGAAAAAGGTAATGATTTTCACTAAAATAAAGATATTCCCGAGTTAAAATAATTCATGAGTTCTCTGCTGGGTTTGCTGGGGAGGATATCATCAATTATCATTAATAACGGAATATTTTATTTAAAATAAGAATGATTCGGAAAGTTTTCCAAATTAATAAAAATTTCTATATTTTTCCATGTTTGTTGGGGAATATAGGAAAATTTTGAATTTATAAATTTCGGATCATTTTCAATTAAAAATGGAATTATTTTTCTTTAAATTGGGAATTAACTTGAAATATCAAATTAAAAATCGACCTTTTACCGAGACTTGAGATAACACACGATTAATAAGGTACCATTTTATACGGGCGTTGTGGGGGTGCTAATCCTTCCCCACATGTAACCGAGTCCCGAACCCGCTTCTTTGATTTCTCTGGTTTAAAACGCAGACTTGAAATTGGTTTTAAAAAATGTTTTAATTAATTTTAAAATGTTTTATAAAACCGATTTTAATAGGTGGCCGATCACACCTAGCTAAAAAAGATTAGTGGCGACTCCATGTCTTTTTCAAGGTTATTTTCAAAACCTTCATTTTTTCAAGAGGAATTAAGTCGACTTTTCCTGGGTTTTTTTTTGTCACGCTTAACGAATAATAAAGTCTTGCGATGAGACTTGTTATTAATTAGGCTGCGACAGCTTGACGACTCCACTGGGGACATTAGAGAGTCAGGCCTAAAAATAGTCGTGTGTTATCAAAGTGTTGGTTTTGTTGCTTTAATTGGTATTTAATTTTAACCCCATATTTTTTAAATAAAGATAATTTCAAAAATAATAAAATCTTTTTAAATATGTCCATATTCATGTGCATACATATTACAATTGTTCTCTGGTTATTTTGGTGTATATATTCATTTATTGATGACTTATGTTGTTTAATCTTGTTGGGGCATTTAGAATAAGGGATGTAGAATAGGTGGTGAAAGGTTTGTTATTTCTCCTCACACACTACACATGCATTTGCATATCATGAGTCCTATACCCGGGTTCCATCCTTTTAGGTGGGAGCAAAGTAACTAAGCCTTCGTGATTAACAATTCACATGGGCTAGTGAAACACTTCCGGAGTACTAAATTACCTAAATCTTCGTGATTAACAATCCGCATGGACTAGGAAAATAGACTCTAACGAATTGAACTCACTTTTATCGGGTTCCTTACTAGCCTTCATCGGCGACAGTAAGGAACAATTCGAAGCTTTTAGAACTAATTCATCTTCATATAGTAAACCTAGGCGAAGCCATGCCAGATTTCCAATTAGATATCCCGAAGTTAAGAACACATGGAGGAATATTTCCAATCCTTTTACCTTCTATTCTACTTTTCGAATACGTTTATGTTTGAAAATCGGACAATGATGAACGTACATCACAATGCCCGTAATAAGTGTTGGTATTTCATCCCAGGGGTGTTATAATGTCGAAGTTTTGTTGGCATCCTCAGGGATAATTATTGTTTTAAATTATATATATATTGTATTATTCGAGTTTATTCCCGTTACTAATTCATTTTTTTTTTGTTGTTTTTTTTTTTTGTGCATTCTTGTCATCATTTTTTGAACATGGAAGGTTATTGGTCCTAGGATAATATTCAACCAAAAGGTCTTCCATGGAGGGTCAAAATGTCTCAGTGGTCAAGAAGCATTTAGAGGTTAGGAAACAGTCTGAGAAAGGTCAACAGGATAATGGGGATTTTTTGAAGATGGGATATGTGTCAGTATTTCCAGCCAAGGTTGATCTTACTATCAGGCAAAATAATCTCCAGGAATTGATGGATATATGGAATCAATGGAACATATCAGAAAAAGAAGCCTTCACTCAGACTTATGGGTACATAGCACTGTTAGTTCAGGTTAAGGTCAGTGGTGAGGTGATCCGGGCTGTGGTGCAATTCTGGAATCCCGCTTATCGGTGTTTTACCTTCAACCAAGAAGATATGACTCCAACCATAGAGGAATATTCGACCTTGCTGCATATTGAGAACGTTATTCCCAACCGTATTTATTTGAAGGATACAAAGACGTCGGGTTTCAAGAAAAATGTGTCTAAGATTCTGGGAGTGGAAAGAAATTGGGTCAAAATCCATGTTGTCCGAAAAAGGGTAAGCTACTGTATATCATGGATATTTTACGGACCTTAATCCATAGCCATTCAAGTAAGGAGACAGTTATGAATATTTTTCCTTTGGCTATCTATGGTTTAGTTATCTTCCGAAAGACATTAGGGTATATGGATGTGACGATATTTGATGTTTTTAAGAGGCTTGAGCAGAGGATAAACCCAGCCCCGTCAATTATAGCAGAAACAATCCGATCGCTGAATTTCTGTAGATGGGAAGGAAAAGGGCGTTTTATAGGTTGTATGCAGCTTCTTTACATATGGGTTCAGAGCCATTTTTATAAACAGGAGAATTTCCCTCTTCGCTCATATTGGAAGTCTTTTACACCAATTGGTGAATTTCTTAAGAGGGATTGGCTTGAAAATAGGACTGAGGAACAATGGATCAACATATTTCTAAATATCAAGGCTGAGATGATAATTTGGAGAGCTCCATGGATAGCTCCTATGCCGACATTGTACAAGTGCGGAGATAAAGCTTCGGTTCCATTATTGGGAGTACGGAAGGAGTGAGCTATGCACCATTGCTGGTACTAAGACAATCGGAATCCCGTCAGTTTACTCCTATGACACATGACCTTAGTAATTTGGAATTTGCTTATGGAGAAGATGGATACTCGGGAAAGGTACGTGAGATTGTAGTAGCATGGAAGGAAACTCACCGGGTGGAGGTAGCTAGATATGCCGACATCGTCACACCTGATTACCTGGTATGTAGGGAATTAAGGGTCAATGATAGGTTGTTGACATCAGATAGGAAAGAGGTCCAGTTCATGAGTCCACCACCTAAGGAAGCACCATCAGAGTTAGAAATTGCAAGGGCAGGATTCGAAAAAGAAAAAGGCCCAAATGAGCAAGGAAATTGCCCGACTGCAAGAAGAGCTTGAGGATATGAAAAAGAGGGAATCAGCTCGAGAAAGAGAAAAGGAAAAGATCAAGAGAGAAAGGGACACTGCTAAAAGCGATCTTCAGGAATTACACTTGGAGAACAAGAGGTACCGCTTCGAGCTCAGATTTGAGGGGACCCTCAAGACTTCCGGTGAATGGGAGCAAGAAGTCAAAAACCTTAAGAAGGAGAAGAACTATTGGACAGAGAGAGCAAAGCATGAGGAAGCCCGAGCCAATCAACTGGAGAAACAAGCTAAGGAAAGATTACACGGCGATGCTTCTGCTGACATGTCAAAGGGTCGTGAACAAGTAGGGGTCAGACTGAAGAGAAAGGCAATCAAAAGAGGATAGTGAAAGGGTCCAAGATCTGAGGGAGTTACTATAGGACCGATGTTTTGTAATAGCATTTTTAAATTAGGATAGACAGATTATCAGATTGTCTTAAGCAGTGATATCTTTTTTTGATGTATTTAGTTTCAGAAAATCAATGAAATACCATTTGGTTGGAATTATCCCGGGGTCAATACTTTTAAATGCATTCATCATTCATTTGTTCTTTCCTTTATATATTTTGTTTGTTCATTCATTTATTTATATTTATAATCATCCATTCATTTATTCTTTATAAATTGTTCATACACTTAGTCATTTATTTATTTGTCTATTCATTTATTCTTTATAATTAGTCATTCATGTTCATATACTTAGTCATTTACTTATTTGTTCATTCATTAACATTTAGTCATTTATTCTTTCATTCATTTTTATAAAATAAAATAAAAAATGTGTTAATAATTTCTAATCCATGGTTTTTAAAAACTAAAGGTACAATTGGTCGCACTCAGAAAAAATAAAACTTTCGACACCCCTACAATACTCGATCTCAAGCAAGAGCTATGGAGAACGATCAGCTTGCTGGAATTCAAATGATGGAAAGAATTCAAAAAGAACTACAGGAACAATTGGCTAAGTATCAAGAGGAGTCACGGGAACAAATGACCAAACTCATGGAGATGATCAGTACCATAATGAGGCAGAAGTGGCCAGGAGAAAATTCAGTTACAGGAATGGGGCAGTAAACCAGGAAGATCGACCAGAGGTGGTACAAAAGAATGGTCAGACATCCCAGCCTGTGGGAAATGAACTTTCGACTGGGGCAGCATCTTATATTTACATCCAACCAGCGGTCGAAGCACAGAATTTTGGTCCTAAAAGGGGTAATATTGGGGTTGACCCAATCGATGTGGACATTCCAGACTTTGAAGAATTAGCCAAAAAGGAAAGGGCAAAGATAACATAACTGAAGAGGGTTGAAACGGCAGAATCCCATAAAAAATATCAGTTGCTGGAGAAAAGATTGAGGGCAATTGAAGGGGCGGAGCTATTTGGCAGTCTAGATGCCAAAGAAATGAGGAAAAATATAACGGAACTACTAACCCATCAGCACATCTGACCATGTATTGCCGGAAGATGACCGGACATGATGAAGACGAAAAATTGCTCATCCACTATTTTCAAGATAGCTTGATAGGGTCCGCAACTTGGTGGTATAACCAGCTTACCCGTACTAAGATCCGTTCCTGGATGGATCTAGCCAAAGCTTTCATGGAACAATATAAGCATGTGACGGACATGGTGCCTGACCATCTAACTCTGTAAAACATGGAAAAGAGAGCTACTGAAAGCTTTAAAGAATATTCTCAGAGATGGAGAGACCTGGCTACACAAGTGCAACCCCCTTTAACCAACAAGGAAACTACAGTGCTTTTCATCAATACATTGAAAGCACCTTATTATGATAAATTGGTGGGGAGTGCCACCAAGGACTTTGCAGATATGGTGATATCCACAGAGATGATAGAGTCTGCTATTAAGAACGGGAAAATGGAAGGGGGTGAGTCTGCTACCCCGAATAGGGTTTTCCCTGCAAAGAAGAAGGAGGAGACACATGTAGTCAGTTTCAACCAATACCCCTATACACCTCCTACACCATGCACACCTCCCAGGCCCTATACTCCTACTACATCTTATGCACCTCCTACACCTTACACACCTACCCGAGGTATAATCCTTACTACCCCAATGTGAACCACCTTACCCAAAATCCATTCCCTTATACAATATACCACAACAGCCGTTTTCAACTGGTATATCCCCACAGATAACCCTTCCTCGAAACACTATCCCAAACACTCAAGATCTCGAGCGCAATGACTATCGTTCACCAAGGAAAGATCAAAAACCCAAATTTGATCCCATTCCTACCACCTATGGTGAGCTATATCCTAAACTAATGCAAGGCCAACTTGTCGCGCCCATATATCTTAAACCTTTGACCCCCACCATACCCAAGATGGTACAATGCAAATACCAACTGCGCATATCATGCAGGAATTCAGGGGCATTCGATGGAGGATTGCATTGCCTTCAAAAAGAAAGTCCAAAGTTTAATCAATACCGGAGTTGTGAAGTTTGGGTCAAAGAATGGGCCGAATGTAGCAGGAAACCCATTGCCCAATCATGCTGAGAATTGGGTAAATTCAGTATTGACAGAGGAGGTCAGAAGGTTAAAAAGGGATGCTAGGGAAGTCAAGACTCCGATGTTAACAGTATGGGTTGAGATGATTAAGGAAGGAATAGTGGAGGATGTAGACAGTTTAAAAATGGTTGCAAAGAGGGTGCAGAATTGGTGTCTATTCCATAAATGTTCAGGTCATATCGTACATGACTGCGGGGACTTTCTAGCTAAAGTCAAAAAGATGATGGATAATGGAGAGGCCCAGTTTTACGAGGAGACAGAGGAGGAAGTAGAGGTTATTGAGAATGCAGTTGGCTATGGAATAGGAAGACCTTTGATCATCTATTATGATGAACCAGAGAAGACTACTCCGATTTTTGAGGAAATTGCGCCTAAGCTCATCATAGATTTTCCTTCTTCCTTTTCATACAAGGAAAACAAAACTACACCATGGAAATATGACTGTAGTATGGTTATGCCCGGGTCTTCAAGTCAGCAAGATATTACAGGTGTGGGGCACTTAACACGAAGTGGAAGGTGTTATGCCCCTGAGGTTGTTGAACAGGGATCAACAAGAAATGATAGAGGACTGTAGAAAGGGAAAAAAGCAGTTGAACCAATCCATATTGAGATGGATTTGTCAAAAGAAGCAAGAGAGGATCAGCCCCGGTAAACAGGATAAAAGAGCCGGTAAACGAGAAGAAAGCCTGCGAGTTTTTAAAGTTCATAAAACATAGTGAGTATAGTGTGGTTGAGCAATTGCAACGTCAGCCAGCAAGAATCTTCATCTTATCTTTGCTATTAAACTTAGACCACACAGAAATGCCCTGTTAAGAGTGTTGAATCAGGCATACGTGGCTAACAACATATCGGTAGAAAAGTTAGACAAGCTGGTGGGAAACATTGCGGCAGACGACCATATATTTTTCAGTTATGATGAAATACCACCCAATGGTATTGGGTCCACAAAGGCTCTTCACATAACAACCACCTGCAAGGGGCATATACTACCAAGCGTGCTTCTGGATAATAGTTCTTCATTAAATGTAATGCCCTTGGCAACCCTGTCTAAGTTTCTAGTTGATATGTCTTATATGTTACCGAGTTGCACAGTAGTCAGGGCTTTCGATGGTACCAGGAGAGAGGTAATGGGAACTATTGAAGTTCCTTTGGAGATAGGCCCATGCACCTATACGATGAACTTCCAGGTCATGGATATTAATCCATCCTATAATTCGTTGTTGGGAAGGCCGTGGATACATTCAATAGGGGCTGTACCCTTGTCTCTCCACCAAAAGCTAAAATTTGTGATGGAAGGTTGTTTGATCACTTTATCAGGAGAAGAAGACATAATAGCCTCTGTATCTACTGAATCTCCTTATACTGAACCCAATGAAGATGCCTTAGAATATGGTTTTCGGTCTTTGGAATTCGTAAATGCGGTTTTCGTCGCTGAAGGACAAAAAATTCCAAAACCAAGATTGTCCAAGAACACAAGGCTGGGAGTAAGAACCACAGTGGGAAAGAGCTGTAGGGCTGGAAAACGTCTTGAAAACTATCATCAAGGGATGGCCCGAGCAATGGAAGCAATGGGAAAGAAAGACCGGTTTGGCTTAGGGTATCTTCCAAAGGCCCATGAGAGGAGAAAACAAGTTGAAAGAAACCGATAAAAGAGGATGGCCCATCTCGCGGGTATGGATATTGAATAGGAACCCATGACTTGGCCACCAATCCTTCACAACTTCCGCTCTGCTGGTTTTCTATTCGGAGAAAAGAATTCAGAGGATGTACTCATAATGATCGAGAAAGCTTTTGAAAAATTCCATGTGAATAAAAGGGGGCAGATTCATGATATGGTGATTTGCATGACTGGGAAAGAAGAGATGAAAAGTGACAGTGCGAACTGGATGGTGCGACCTTGTCCACCAGGATATAGACTATCCAATTGGAGTGCGACTGAGTTGCCCATAATTTTTAAGTCTATTCCAACGTAATACTTTTGAAAAACAATCTTAATTATCTTTACCCAGAGATATTAAGAGTTTTTTTTTTTTCTGTAATGGGCTTTTTTTGTTTAAACATTTTCATTCAATAAATAACAAGCACAATGCATTTTATTCATATTGATGTGTCCATATTCTTTCATTTTTGTTATTTATTTTGTTTTCATTATACATATTTTCCTATATTGTTTCTTCTTCACCTATTTATAGGTGTACGGATGCGAAATATGAGGACCTTCCTGTCAGTAATTCTGAAATTAATTTTGAATGACCCATTTGCACGGGTGATTTTGAGGCTAACGAAGATACTAAGGATTATGGTCTACCTCCAGATTTATTAAGGAAAATAGAACAAGAGGAGAAACAAGTACTTTCTCATAAGGAATTATTGGAAATGATAAATATAGAAAATGGTGAAGAGATAAAGGAAGTCAAAATCGGGACTTCATTGTCATCATCAATAAAGGGTGAATTGATAGCCTTGCTCCAAGAATATATAGATATATTTGCATGGTCTTACCAAGACATGCCAGGGTTGGATCCGGATATTGTGGTTCATAAGCTCACTTTAAGGCCAGAATGCAAGCCAATTCAGCAAAAGTTGAGAAGAATGAGGCCGGACATGCTGTTAAAGATAAAAGAAGAGATGAAGAAGCAATTTGATGCTCGATTCTTAAAGGTGGCAAAATATCCAGAATGGGAGGCAAATATTGTTCCAGTACCAAAAAAGAATGGCAAGGTGCGGATGTGCGTTGATTATCGAGATTTGAACATGGCCAGTCCTAAAGATAATTTCCCTCTGCCCCATATTGATACTCTGGTGGATAATACGGAAAATAGTTCTTTATTTTCTTTCATGGATGGATTCTCAGGATACAATCAGATTAAGATGGCACCGAAAGATATGGAGAAAACCACATTTGTTACAATATGGGGAACCTTCTGCTATAAGGTAATGCCATTTGGGTTGAAGAATACTGGGGCAACATATCAGAGAGCCATGGTGACCTTGTTTCATGATATGATGCATAAGGGAATTGAGGTCTATGTTGATGATATGATCGCAAAGTCACAAGGAGAAGAGGAGCATATTGCGAATCTTAAGAAGCTCTTCGAACGACTAAGGAAGTTTAGGCTCAACCCAAAAGAAGATTATTATCCTTTCACTGCTATATTGGATTTTGATTGTACAAACAATACTGTCGAGTATGAAGCGTGTACTATGGGCCTTCGTGCTGTAGTGGACAAAAAGATCAAAGTATTGGAAGTTTTCGGAGGCTCAGCCCTAGTGATATACCAGCTACAGGGAGAATGGGACACCCGAGATACAAAGCTAATCCGATACCGATAACTCATACTAAGTTTATTGGAGGAATTTGAAAAAGTGAATTTCAATTACTTTCCTCGAGAAGAAAATCGAATAGTAGATGCTCTGGCTACTTTGTCATCAATGTTTAAAGTGAATGAAGGGGCTGAAGTTGTGCCAATAAAGATGAGTATATATGAGTCTCCTGCCCACTGTTTGAGTATCGAAGAAGAAGCAGATGGCCTCCCTTGGTATAACAATATCTTGCAGTACATCAAGAGTCAACAGTATCCAGAACAAGCAACAGAAAATGACAAGAGGACTTTGAGAAGGCTAGCAATGGGTTTTGTTCTAGACAGTGAGATTCTCTACAAGAAAGAAAAAGACCAAGTCTTATTAAGATGTGTCGAATCTACCAAAGCTCGGAGAATTATAGAAGAGGTCCACAAAGGGATATGTGGCACTCATGCTAATGGTCACATGCTTGCTAAGCAGATTATGAGGGCAGGGTATTATTGGTTGACAATGGAAGGAGATTGTATCAGTTATTCCCGGAAGTGCCATAAATGCCAGATATATGCAGATAAGATTCAGGTGCCGCCATCGCCATTGCATGTCATGACTGCACCATGGCAATTTTCAATGTGGGGAATGGATATGATTGGACCTGTTACCCCAAAAGCTTCAAATGGACATCGTTTCATCTTAGTGGCCATAGATTATTTCACAAAGTGGGTAGAAGCTGCTTCCTATGCGAATGTAACCAAGTTGGTGGTATGCATATTTGTTAAGAAAGAAATCATATGCCATTACGGATTGCGAGCAAGAATTATTTTGGATAATGCTCTCAATTTGAACAATAAGATGATGAAAGAAGTGTGTACTCAGTTCAAGATCACACATCATAATTCGGCACCTTACCGTCCGAAGATGAATGGGGCAGTAGAAGCAACTAACAAGAACATCAAGAAGACTGTTGAGAAGATAACTGATGTGTACAAGGATTGGCATGAGATCTTGCCTTTTGCTCTTCATGCATATCGTACTTCGGTTCGGACATCTACAGGGGCAACGCCATTTTTTTTGGTATACGGGATGGAAGCAGTGCTACCTATTGAAGTTGAAATCCCTTCATTACGAGTTTTGATGGAAGTTGGCCTAGAAAAAACAGAATGGGTTAAAGCTCATTATGAACAGTTGAATCTCATCGACGAGAAAAGATTGAAAGCAATTTGTCATGGGCAGTTGTATCAGAAAAGAATGATTCAAGCCCACAACAAGAAAGTTCGTCCTAGACAGTTTTGAGAAAGAGAGTTGGTACTAAGGAAAATTCTCCCTATAGTGAAGGATCCGCGAGGAAAATGGGCTCCAAATTGGGAAGGACCTTATGTAGTAAAAATAGCTTTTTCTAGAGGAGCATTGATTATAACTAGAATGGACAGGGAGGATTTCAGAAATCCGTGAATGCTGATGAATTGAAGAAGTATTATGCTTAAAAAAAAATGTGTGATGCTGTGCACATGGAAATTCAAATGATTCCAAGCATAAAAATGGAAATTCTATATATCTATTTCCCCTGTAGATTGCTTTTTAATGAGAATATTCATGCTTGATATGATTAATGGCCATCTTTCATATTCCTTTCACTAAGAAGAAATTATCCTTAGTCACCCCTTTGAGCCTTAGGAATTATTTCTTTCTTTAAACCTTGATCAAGGATCACCCTCTACACTAGAGGGAAAATGCGAGAAAAAATAATCAAAAAAACATGGCAAAAAAAAAAAAGCCATTGAAAAATGTGGCAAATGAAAGCCAAAAAAGCAAAAAAAAAAAAAAAAAAAAAAGAAGAAAAGAAAAGAAAGTCCAAAAAAGGGACAAATGTTTCAAGAATGAGTTCTCCTCAGGAAATGATCTTTGATCCAATCACCCTTAAACACACTTTGGGCCTATTTTATCCTTTCTTTCTAAAACTGAACCTTGGCCTACATTACGTGCTTTAAAAGCCCATTTTGGTCAAGCATGGATATTTAATTTGAAAGGTTATTCTCAAAATTCATCCCATCTTTTGAATTGATATTTTTACCTCGGAAGCATTTAGAATTCTTAGATGCATGGTAGAACACAAAAAAATGAAAAGAAAAAAAAATGTAAAAGGAGAGGTTTAAGCCGAAAACCCGCAAAGGGCGACTTAATACTGAATGGAAGACAGTTGAGTTGAAAACCCCCAAAGGGCGGTTCAAGTACTGATTAAAAGTTCGAATCAATGCTCCATGTAAAGGGGGACAAAATATTTGAAAATCAGAGAAAAAAGGAACAACTCAGTTTGACATAATTACGAAAGCCGAGAGGTTACCCAAGTAAATTGCTCATTTAAGAGAAATTTCAGATGGTTTGAAAAAGGAAGGGTCCAAGATATTCCGCATCCGGGGCATCTACAACCAATAACATTACATTTGTTTCTTATATCCACGATATTCATTTAAAAAAAATAAAAAATATTGTTGCAATAAATTCTTGTTATCCATTTCATGACATTTTTGCTTGCTTCATATTTTCTTGCATATATTTTTGAGATGCATTATGGTTGTTATTAAATTGAATGATGTAGACACCTAATTTTGTCCGGACCCCTAAATCAGGTACATTTTCTTCCTAAATTGATGTTTCAGAATGCTAAAAGGCTTTTCTCATCCTACAGGTGGTACCTCGAGACTTAGTCTAAGAAAGCAGACAGAAAAAGTCAAACTCAAAAAAATCAACCCCGAAAAACTCAACCCTAGAAAAGTCAACCCCAAAAAAGTCAACTATTGAAAAAGTCAACCCACTTTCAAAATCAAGATTTGAGGTTCAATTGAAAAACGGTGAAAGAATTTTGATAATCCCAGGTCTACATTGAAAGATATGGAGGTCGGAAGTTGGGTTACGAGATTCAGTAGAAAGAAAACCCTAGTTCTTGAAATTTGGGGAAAAGTGCTTAAACGATCAAATTGGTCAGAATTAAAGGTCTCAAATGAAAGATAAGCTCTGACTACGGGTAATGGAGAAGCTACTTGGAAGAAAAACTGATAGAAAAGTCAATTCGGAAGAAAATCGAGAATTAGGGTTTTTGGTGGATTTCGGTGAAATTTGGAAGAATTACAGAAATGGCCCGATTCGATAGGACTAAAGCCCCTACTTGATGAAGAGTGATTAAACAAGGATAGCCCAAGGCTCAGTTTGAAGAAAATCTGAAAATCGAACTTGTTTTGAGCAAAATCGAGTTTCGAAGGAAAAAAGGCAAAATTGGAAAATATTGGAAAAATAGCAATTGAACTCCAAAAATTCTGAAAATTTGCAAATCTCATTCTTAAATCATTTTGAAGATATTAGCGAAAGAAAATCTTGATCTGGAGTTCGTTTGCAAAATGGCCCAAGTCTCTTATGTAGTAATTCAAGCAGATAAATCCTGAAAAAATAGCAAACGAGTTCCAAAAATTTTGAATATTTGTAAATCTCATTTTTCAATTATTTGGAAGAGATTGGCAAAAGAAAATCTTGATTTCGAGTTCGTTTGCAAAATGGCCAAATCTCGGGTCCCATATGTAGTAATTCAAGCAGATAAATTCCAAAAAATTTAGCAAATGAGCTCCAAAAATTATGAAAACTTTCAGATCAAAATTTTAAATTATTTGGAAGATATTAGTGAAGAAAAATCTGGATTCAGAACTCGTTTAAAAAATGGTAAAGTTCGGGTGCATAAAAGGGGCAATTTCGAAAATAAATCCAAAATAAATAGCAAATGGACTCGAAAAATTTTGAAAACTTTCAGAATTCAAATTTTTATTATTCGGGAAGTACTGAAAAAAGAAATTTTGAATTTGGAGTCTGTTTGCTATTTATTTAGGTTCGGGGGGTAAAAAGGTTATTTCATCGAAGAAACCAAAAAAGGGCAAATTTGTAATTGAGAAAAATATGAAAGAAGAAGGAATTGCTAGGATTTTTCTTTCCTTGGTCAGCCAACATAGATGAGAAGAACGAAGCTTGAACAATTTAATTCCCTAGTCACTATCAAGCCACATCCTACCACTAACACCTTGCAAATGGTCCCCTCTTCATCCAATGGCTTAGATGCCTTGTAGGAAAGTTGAATGCACCATCCAATAGCCAAGTTAAATGCCAAGATGACATTTTTATTTTTCATGAAAGAACCCTCATCTAATGGCCAATAATGGAAGAAAAAAGATGAGCACAATTCATCCGAGGGTGAGCATCCATTCGGTTAAGCAAGGGAGTGCATGGGATTGTCTCTTTTCATCCAATGGCTTAGGCCATCTACAAGGACTGAGTACACATGTTGAGGGCTAGATTTAATCTACCAGATTTCATTTTTATGTTGTCTTCATCCAATGAAGAATGGAAGAGCACAACTCATCCAAGGGTAGGCACTCAAGGGGGCAAGCAAGGGAGTGCATAGGATTGGTCCTCTTTTGCATCTAAGGGCTGAGGTTACTACAAGGGCTGAGTACATATCTTAAGGGCTGCTATCAATTGGAAAGATGACATTTTTATGTTGTCATCAAAAAATCTTAATCTAAAGGCCAAGATTGGAGGAGAAAAAGTGCAATTTCCATCCAAGGGTGAGAGGCCATTCGACCAAGGTTAAAGAGGGGGGGTTGGTTTCATTTTTTCATATGTTTTTTGGCTGAAGTCAGTAGCTAATTTAGCAAAGAAAAGGATTTTGAAAGAAAGAAAAAAAAAGGTTTTCAATAGAGAGCTTGAAGGTAGTCATCTCTACCAAGCTCTAAGATAGCTTTCTTCTTGTTTTCCATGGTGTTTTCTTGATTTTCTATCTTGTTTTCCTACTAAATTTTTCATAGAAATAAAGTTTTTTAATTTTTACTTAAGTTTTCATCTCTTCTTCTGCACCAAATGGTGGAAAACAAATTTTTTTACATGGTTTTATGCTTGGCCGAATATGGCATGTTTGCTTGCCTTAGTTTTCTTTTTCTTTCTTCCTTGCATGTTGTTGTGGAAAATGATTTTTAGAAGGTTTTTTAGAGTATTTTATATTCTGATTTTTTACAAAAAGATGAAGCAAAAAGGTGAAAATGGCTACATGATCTTGGCAAGACCAAGTGACCATGGTTAGGGGAGAGGTTATGCCCATTTTTACCTACCATGAAGCTCACTTAATTTTGCTGTTTAACATGGTTTATTTTTTGATTTTTTGAAATGGAAAGGCTTCATGATCTTGGCAAGACCAATATAATATGGTTAGGCGAGAGGCTATGCCCATTTGGTACCAACCATGGAGCTTAACTTTCCTTGTTTTATTTACTAGTTTTGCTTGTTATTTGCTTTGCATGTCTATATTTAATTTTTTATATGTTCTTTACATTATTTTCTATGCTATATTTGTTTCTATATGTCATTTCCATGCTTGATATTGTGTCCTTGAAGATTCGGCCATTGTGTCATATGCTCATATTGTGCATTTTTTTTATGTATCATGTCTTATATTATAAACATGTTTGGATTTTTCATATATTGTCATATGGTCATTCGGCTACTCCATGTTAGCATGCCTTACATGTGCATTTTCATCTTGCTTCTTAGCTTGTTTGCATCTCTATGCCATGAGTTAGCATATCTTGATATTTAGTATGCCTTGCATGTGCATTTTCATCTTGCTTCTTGGCTTGTTTGCATCTCCATGCCATGAGTTAGCATATCTTGATATTTAGTATGCCTTGCAAGTGCATTTTCATTTGGCTTCTTGACTTGTTTGCATCTCCATGCCATAAGCTTGTACATTTTGATTTTATTATGCCATATGCTTGTGAAAATGATATGACAAAATGCCATCATTTGGGGTATATGACCATTCGGCTATTCCATTTAGTATGCCTTACATGTGTTTTTTTTTTTCATCTTGCCTCTTGACTTGTTTGCATCTCCATGCCATGAGCTTGTGCATTTTGATTTTAGTATGTCATATGCTTATGAAAATGTCATAACATTATGCATCTTAATATTATTTGTCATGTACTTGTGTCATTTACTAGATAGGATTGCATTAGAGTATCATGTAACCACATTCGTCCTTTTCATGCATCCCTTGCCTTGTCATGCATTTGCATTTTGTTTAGGTAACATGCTTTGCATTATCATATCTTGAAATTGTGTATTAGTTGCTGTTTGTTCCAGCATTGACATTAGTTTCATTGGTCATTATATGTTAATAGTATTGCTATACATGTTCATTACATTTTAGGTCTAGGCCATGTTGATATTGCCATGCATATTGGGTCTTAAATCGTATTGGTATTGCCATGCATTGCTATGCTACTTAGGTCTTAGGTTACATTAGCGTTTTCATGCATATTCATAACATATTAGGTCCAAGTCATATTTGAATTACCAAGCATTGCATGCATATTAAGTTAGGATAGCATTTATTGCCATGCAAACTCATGCTAGGCATTTAGGTTATTTTGAATTATCATGCATTTCCTTTACCATTTAGGCTTTATGCCATGCATTTCATACATTTCATTTGTTGTATGTTCATGCATTCCATGCCATTGCCACATGATTTATGACTTAGGCCAACCAATGGCTCAAAGTCATGCTCTCTTGAGCATACTTGTGGAAAATTAAAGAGTTGTCAAATAGATTATTCTACCTTTGTGATTTTTTTTACTTAGCCAATTTTTATCCAAGGTTTCTAAATGTTTTAGCTACTGTCCTTAGGTATTTAGGATGATCTCCAACAATTTCTACTTTGATTTTTGAATGAATTTATCAAATGAAAAAAATGTGTTTTGACAAAACAGTTTTTTTCACCCAGTACTCGAACTTCTCTGATTTTTCTGGGCAGTCATCTTTAATCAAAAAATTAAGCTAATTTTTTTGTGTAGTTTTACATGTTCTGAGTCTCCAATATATTTTTTAGATTTTTTTTTGAATTTTTAAAAATAGGCAAAAAAATCGTGTGATAAAATGGACAGTAGAGGCAAATTTGAAATCAAAAGAGGAATAATGGTTGAATTTGGCTAAGACATTTAGAGGGGGTTGGGTAGAAGCTTTAGCTACTGTCTTAGGGTAGTTTCTAAGCCTTTTTAAACTTTAAAAGTGATTTTATAAATCTTGGGTTAAGGGCGGTCAAGTCCGGAATTTTAAACTTAAGAAATTAGAGCCATTTCAAAAGGGTTTGGTAGGGGTTTTTAATCTTTATTCAAGTTTTTCCTCAAAATTGTTTTCAAACAATCACAAAGTTTTTTTTTTTAGAAAATATAATTTGACATATTTTCCTAAGGTAGCTGGATATCTTTTTAGATATACGAATTTCTTTATTTAGAGGAAAAAAATAAATTTTCATGCATTGCAATTTTCATGTTCATGCATTTTATTTAAATGTGTGATTCTTGCTATGATATTTTACATGGTATTATTATTATTTTGATTCACATTTTATGATCTTATATTGTTTTCCATATGATTTTGAATGTTTCATGATATCCTATATTTTTTTTATTTAGTCATTTATTTTTGTCATATTATTTAGCATATACTATGTTCATGCATATTTTATGATAGCATTATTTTATGTTTCATGTCATTTCATCATATTCCATGTCATTTAGGTTCAATTATCTAGACTTTGCCATGTCATTTTATTTATGTCATGCATGTTCATGTTCATATTTTTAAATGTTTTGAAAAAGATAATGATTTTCAATAAAAATAAAGATATTCCCGAGTTAAAATAATTCATGAGTTCTCTACCGGGTTTGCTGGAGGGAATATCATCAATTATCATTAATAAAGGAATATCTTTCTTTCAAAAAATGAGAATGATTCGGAAAGTTTTCCAATTGAATAAAAATTTCTATATTTTGCCGATTTTGTCAGGGAATATAGGAAAATTTTGAATTAATAAATTTCGGATCATTTTCATTTAAAAATGGAATTATTTTTCTTAAAATTGGGAATTAACTTGAAATACTAAATTAAAAAATAACTTTTTACCGAGACTTGAGATAACACACGATTAATAAGGTACCGATTTATACAGGCGTTGTGGGGGTGCTAATCCTTCCCCGCACGTAACCGACTCCAAAACCCATTTCTTTGATTTCTCTGGTTTATAACACAGACTTGAAAATTGGTTTAAAAAAATGTTTTAATTAATTTTAGAATGTTTTATAAAACAGGTTTTAATAGGTGGCCGATCACATCTAGCTATAAAAGATTGGTGGCGACTCCATGTCTTTTTACGAGGCCGTTTTCATACCCTCGACCGTTTATTTTATTTCTAGAGGAATTAAGTCATTTTTTTCTCTGTTTACCCAATGTCACGCCTAACGAATAATAAAGTCTTGAGATGAGACTTGTTATTGTTATTTTTTTTAGGTTGCGACAGCTTGGCGACTCCACTGGGGACTTTTTAGAGAGTCAGGGCTAGAATTAGTCGTGTGTTATCTAAATTTTGATTTTGGTTGTTTAATTAGTATTTAATTTTAATTCCCATATTTTTAAAATTATAAAGAGAATTTTGAAAATAATAAAATGTTTTAAATATGTCCATCTTCATATGCATTCATACTATTATTGTTCTCTGGTTATCTTGTTGTGTATATTTACATGTTTGCTTGACTGATGCTTTACATTTTTTTATTTTAGTGGGGTATTTAGAATAAAGGGTGTAGAATAGGTGGCGACAGGTTTGTTTTGTTCCTCCGCACACACTATATTTGCATTTGCATAACATGAATTCTCTACCCGGGTTCCGTCCTTTTAAGTGGGAGTAAAGTAACTACGCTTTCGTGATAATCCTCCGTATAGGCTAGTGCAACACTTTTGGGTATAAAGTACCTAATGCCTTCGTGATAATCCTTCATACGGGCATAGGAAAATATACTCTAACGAATTGAACCCGCTTTTATCGGGGTGCCTGACTAGCCTTCATAATCCTCCGTACGGGCATAGCAAAACGGCCAAATCCCGGGTCCCCTATGCAGAAATTAAAGAAGATAAATCCCGAAAAAATAGTAAATGAACTCCAAAAATTCTCAAAATTTGCAAATCTTATTTTTTAGATTATTTGAAAGAGATTGGAGAAAGAAAATCCAGATTCGGAGTTCATTTGCAAAATGGCCAAATCCTAGGCCCCCTATGCAGTAATTCAAGCAGATAAATATCGAAAAAATACCAAATGAGTTCCGAAAATTATGAAAACTTCCAGATCAACTTTTAAATTATTTGGAAGAGATTGGTGAAGAAAAATCTGGATTTGGAGCTTGTCGCAACCTAAAAAAAATAACAAGTCTCATCGTAAGACCTGATTATTCGTTAAGCGTGACATTAAAAAAAACTGAGGAAAATTCGACTTAATTCCTCTTAGAAAAATGAAGGTTTTGTAAATGACTTTGAAAAAGACATGGAGTTGCCACCAATCTTTTTTAGCTATGTGTGATCGGCCACCTACTAAAACCGGTTTTATAAAATATTTTAAAATTAATTAAAACATTTTTAAAACCAATTTCAAGTCTGCGTTTTAAACCAAAGAAATCAAAGAAACGGGTTTAGGACTCGGTTACGTGTGGGGAAGGATTAGCACCCCCACAACGCCCGTATAAAATGGTACCTTATTAATCATGTGTTATCTCAAGTCTCGGTAAAAAAAAGTCGGTTTTAAATTTAGTATTTCAAGTTAATTCCCAATTTAAAGAAAAATAATTTCATTTTTTATTGAAAATGATCCGAAATTTATAAATTCAAAATTTTCCTACATTCCCCAACAAACGTGGAAAAATATAAAAAAATTTATTAATTTGGAAAACTTTCCGAATCATTCCCATTTTAAAGAACATATTCCGTTGTTAATGATAATTGATGATATCCTCCCTAGCAAACTCGGTAGAGAACTCATGAATTATTTTATCTCGGAAATATCTTTATTTTATTGAAAATCATTACCTTTTTGAAAATATTTAAAAAATATCAATATGAATATACATGACATTAATAAAATGACATAGCAAAAACTAAATAATATAATGCAACCTAAACGATATGATATAATTTAAATGTCTTAGCATATTCTAAATGAAATGGAATATCCTAAGTTATATGATATATTCTAAATGAAATGAAATGACCTAGATAATATAATATATTCTATATGAAATGAAATGTCCTAAGTCATATAATATATTCTAAATGAAATGAAATGACCTAAGAAACATAATATATTCTATATGAAATGAAATGTCCTAAGTCATATGATATGAAATAAAATATCCTAAATGACATAGTGTATATCCTAAATGAAATGAAATAACCTAGGTAACAATATATTCTACATGAAATGAAATGTCCTAGGTAACATAACATATTCTATATGAAATGAAATAATTTAAATGACATGGAAAATATGAATGATATGGCATGTAATTTAAATGACATGGAATATAAAATAATGCTATCATATAATATGCATGAAAATAAAAATGAAAATAATAATGCATGAACATAGTATATGCTAAATAATATGACAAAAAATAACTAAATAAAAAACATTGGATATCATGAAATATTCAAAACCATATAATAAACAATATAACATCAAAAAATATAAATCAAAATAATAACAATACCATAGGAATTATCATAGCAAAAATCACATATTATATAACATGCATGAATATGGAAAATGCAATGCATGAAAATGTATTTTTTTCCCTTTAATTAAGGAAATCTGTATATCTAAAAAGATATCCGGCTACCTTAGGAAAATATATCAAATTAAATATTCTAAAACCAAGATACTTTGTGATTGTTTGAAAACAATTTTGAAAAGCTTAGATTAAGAATACAAACTTAGCTAAACCCCTTTTTAAATGGCTCTAATTTCCTAAGTTTAAAATCTCGGACTTGACCACCCATAACCCGAGACTTAAAAAATCAGTTTTAGAGTTTAAAAAGGCTTAGAAAGTACCCTAAGTCAGTAGCTAAATTTCCTAATCAGCCCCCTCTAAGGCCTAGTTTAGCATTGCTGTTGGAAAAAGCTTGGGTTGGAAAAAGCTTGAGTTGAAAAAAGTGTGTTTATAAAGTGTGGTGAAAAAGTGTGGTTTAAAAACTTTTAAGTGTTTAATATTGCTGTGAAAAAATGTTGTAGGAAATTGAAATGTCAAAAAAAAGATATGTTTAAAATAATAAAAGTGTAGAGATGTGAGGATAATAAAGTGATTTTATCCAAAAGCCAGCTTTTAAAGCCCAAAAGCTATATTTTTTGGCTTTTTGGTTTGGCTTTTCAAACCATGGTTTCAACAGCAGAAGCCAAATTTTTTTATCTGTTTAGCATTGCGTTTGCGGTGAAAAGCATCTTTTGAGCTCAAAAGCTGTGCCAGAAGCAATGCTAAACGAGGCCTAAGTAACTTAACCAAAACAGAAAAATGATTTTCTTTTAAATTCAATTTTAAGCCACGATTTTTTATCCTATTTTTAAAAATTCTAAAAAATCTAAAAAAAAATACTGGAGACTCAGGACATGTAAAACTACACGGGACAAAATCAGATTAATTTTTTGATTAAAGATGACTTCCCCGAAAAATCGGGAAAGTACGAGTGCTACGTGAAAAAACTGTTTTGCCAAAACACATTTTTGCCTTTGATAAAATCATTTAAAAATCAAATTCAAAATATTTAAGACTCAAAAAATGACTCAAAAACAGTAGCTAGGACTTTTGAAGAGTTAGACAAAATTTGGCTAAGTAAAAAAATCACAAAGGTAGAATAATCAATTTGACAACTCTTTGATTTTCCACAAGTATGCTCAAGTGAGCATGACTTTGAACCATTGATTGGCCTAAGTCATAAGTCAAGTGGCAATGATATGAGATGCATGAACATGGAGCAACAAATAGGGGGATCTATTCTACCACAACCAATCAAGCAAGGGATATCAAGCAACAACAAGCACAATGAACATAAAAAGAAAAGGAAAGAAACTACCTCTCAAAGCACTTTAAGCTACAGCCTCCATATTAACATGCTAAAACACTTTCTTACATCTTTCCATCTCATTGCAGAAAATATAATTAGATAGAATAATGATAACTCGTATAATTATATAGTTTTCAGTTATGTTTTATTATTGTTTTGCGTCAAATACGAGTTATTATTGCTTAGTCTAATTGTGTTTATGATCTTTTATATTTTTATGTAATTTGGTGTTTTTTCACGAGTTTCTTTGAGTGATTTCAGATTACTAGGTTAAATCAACAATTAAGGGCAAATCCAGTTCAGTTCTAGTTCCGACACCTTTTTCCATATCAGCTATATCTGGAGTTTCACTGAAGCAATAAGGCTGCAATTTTAACCGTGCAAAGCTAAGAGGCATATCTATCTTTTTCATGTTTTACACTTCTTGAAACGGAGTCGTTTTCCCTAGCGAAATCGACCATCAAGTTGGCTGATGTGCAATGACGTCTGTGCTGACCTGTTTTCGTATTTTGCCCATATCTTCTTATCCACATCAGCAAATGAGCTGATTCCAACGGCTATGGATCCGTAACTGATAGGGGTATATTTTTCTAGAAGACAATTTTATCAGATCGAGCCTCCAACATTGACAAAATCGACCATCAAGCTGGCTGATCAGAATTGTCATACAATATGACGAAAATTGTTAGAAAAATGCACCCACCTATTATACCTACCTTTGAAATTTGTAAAGCTTGTCTCTTGTCATTTAGCCCTCCAAAATATGTATAAATAGAGGGCCTTGGATGAGTATGGGTATACATTGATACATTGGTAGGATATTAGCCATTGTAATAAAATTCTCTAAGTTTTCTTCTTCTTTCCTTTCTCTAGTTTTTTTTTTCTTTATTTACTTATGCTTCTTACATTTCTTTTCATTTTATTCATATCTAGCATGTGTTGCTAATCATATTGTTGAGGTGATGAGGTGAAGCTTTTGGTAAATGCTAAGGTTAGTCTCTTAAACATGAGCTAAAATGAAACATCATTTATAAACACTAGTATAGATAATATTTTCTTTTGGTTTAAAATCATACTTGCAAAGTAGAGATCTTGATTCATTATTGACAATGAAAATGGCACAGTAAATGCTTGGTTTCATAACCTTGATTTGTTGTAGACATATACCTTGGCATAAGGAATGCTTGGACTCTTTTTGTGAGTTTTGAGGACACCAAATGAACATAATATCATATGCTATGGACGTTGGACTGAATTGCTAAACCTTCCGATTGGAGTCTCCCTTATGTGTGAATTTCAATTATGTAATAAAACAAGATTAATCTTAGCATAACACCAAGAGTGGATTCTCTAACCTCAACATCTTTTCTTATTGTTTTTATATCTTGTTTAATTTCTTTTATGTTATTTTGTTTATTTTGTTCTCTAATATCTTGTTTATCTTGTTTTGTTGTTGATTCCCTAATATCTTGTTTACTTTCTTTTTCTTATATATTTATAAACTTATACTTACTAATACGCTTCCCTGTGGTTCGACCTCGGACACCCGAGAATTTATTACTTGAACATAACCTGCACTTGGGTTTACAACTCTTAATTGAGTCTCCATCAAGTTTTTGGCGCCGTTGCCGGTGAAGCAATACTAAGTATATAAGTTTATAAGTATATTTATTTTTATTGGCTGGTTATACCGCCTAATTTGTATATTAACTTTGTTTTATTGGCTGGTTATACCGCCTAATTTTGTATATATATTTTTTGGCTGGTTATACCGCCTAATTTTCTATATATTTATATTTATATTGTAAAGTTTATATTTATATATTATCTATTTATTAACTTTGTTTTATGCTTGTTTGGCGACGTGATTTTAGATCTCGTCGTTTAGTTAGATTTTATTGTGAAACTTTTTCAGGTAATCTTTCTAATACAACTCCTACCATGGCTGACAATGAAAGTGTTCATGCTGAAGATGAGAACAGACAAGTACGCACCATGCGTGACTACTTGCAACCAACTCGAAGCTCATCACCCTCTTGTTTTATTTTTCCTCTCAATGCAAACAATTTTCGTTTTAAACCAGGTATGATAGCTTTGCTTCCAAATTTCCATGGGTTAGAATCAGAAAGTGCTTACTCATTTCTAAAAGACTTCGAAGATGTAATTGTCACCTTTAATGACCAACAATGTACAAATGAAATTGTCAAGCTAAAATTATTTCCTTTTTCTTTAAAAGATAAAGCAAAAATTTGGCTTCATAATTTAAAACCAAGGTCAATTGGCACATGGCAAGAATTACAAACTGAGTTTCTAAAGAAATTTTTCCCAGCACATAAAACTACTGCTTTGAAAAGACAGATTCAAAATTTCAATCAAAATCAAAATGAAGCATTTTTTCAGTGCTGGGAGCGTTTTAAAGATTTGTTAAGTTCTTGTCCACATCATGGTTTTGAAAAATGGCGTCTTATTAGTTTCTTTTATGAAAGTTTAACTCCCGAAACTAAACAATTTGTTGAAACAATGTGTAACGGTGAGTTTCTAGAAAAAGAACCTGAAGAAGCCTTTGACTACCTAGACCATTTGGCAGATAACTCTCAAGCCTGGCACACAGATAATTCCTCTGAAAGTTCCAATAGATCTAATCTTGTTTCTAACAGAGGTAAATATCATTGTAGTCAAGAAGATGAGATAAAAGCTAAAGTAGCTAATTTGGCTAGAAAGATTGAAGCCATGGAACTTAGAGAAGTAAAAGAAGCCAAAACGGTTAAAAATGAAGAAAGTTGTGGAATTTGTGAAATCATGGGACACCCCACTTCTGAATGTCCAAACATTCCCATTCTTAAAGAAGTGTTGCATGATCAAGTAAATTCCATAAATACATTTAAAAAGCCTTTTCCTTCTCCTTACTCTGAAACGTATAACCCTGAATGGAGAAATCATCCCAACTTCAGTTGGCGGAATAATAATCATGTTCAGGTACCACAATCTCAAAAGTCGGGCAACACTTTTTCCTATCAACCTTCACGTGTACAAACCTTGGAAGAGACATTGCAAGCATTCATGCAAACACAAGCAAATGTGAATAACCAAACTTCACAGGACATCAATGAGATCAAAAACACCTTGTCCACATTGACAGCTTCATTACGCACTCAAGAAAAAGGTAAGTTTCCTCCTCAACCTCAGCCTAACCCTTCTACTCAATGTCTTGTTTCTTGCTCCAATGAAACTCAACAGGAAAATGCCAGTTCTATCACAACTCTTCGAAGTGGAAAGGCAATTGACAAAAACATTCCATCAAAAGACCAAGATCCTCATTCCTCTCCGAAAAGTAATGGTAAGGATGATGGTAAGTCCGAACTTCTTGAAAATTTGGACAAAGAAAAAGGTATGCATCCTGCTCCTTTTCCTCAAAGGTTGCAAACAATAAAGAATTTGAATCAAAATGCAGAAATTTATGAACTTTTCAAACAAGTTAAGATTAACATTCCTTTATTGGATGCAATCAAACAAGTTCCATCTTATGCTAAATTTTTGAAGGACATGTGCACAGTTAAAAGGAAACATAATGTACAAAAGAAAGCATTTCTGACGGAAAGTGTGAGCTCAATCATTCAGCACCTTACTCCACAAAAATTCAAAGATCCTGGATGTCCAACAATCTCATGCATCATTGGAAACACTAGAATAGAACGTGCATTGCTTGATCTTGGTGCTAGTGTTAATCTTTTGCCTTTTTCTGTTTATCAACAGTTAGGTTTAGGTGAACTCAAGGAAACACCTGTTACACTTCAACTAGCTGATCGTTCTGTAAAAATTCCTCGAGGGATAGTTGAAGATGTTTTGGTTCAAATTGATAATTTTTACTTCCCTGTTGATTTTATTGTTTTGGACACACATCCTGTTTCAAATCCAAATGTTCAAATTCCTGTTATATTAGGCCGTCCATTTCTTGCAACTTCTAATGCTCTGATAAATTGCAGGAATGGTATGTTGAACATTTCTTTTGGAAATATGACTTTAGAATTAAATGTGTTCAACACTTGCAAGCAACCTGGTGATGATTCAGAAGTACATGAAGTGGATTTCATTGAAGAACTTGTTCATGAACATCTCACCACTACCACATTCCATGATCCTTTAGAAGCTTATTTAATTGAATGTGAGTTTGATAATGCTTCAGAAATTTCACACACTGATTCTTTGTTAAATTCTTTTCAGGTTAAGCATTGTTGGAAACAAAAGTTTGAGGAACTTCCATCACTCACAAATGTCACTGTACCATCAACTATTGAACCACCCAAGCTGGATTTAAAACCATTGCCATCCGAGCTAAAATATTCCTTTTTGGGTGAGAATGAAACTTTTCCAGTCATAAATGAACTTGAGGAACTCATAAATGATGCATATGAGAATTCTAAAATTCATAAAGAAAGAACTAAAGCCTTTCATGACAAGTTAATTTCAAGAAAAACATTTGATGTTGGGCAAAAAGTTCTACTTTATAATTCTAGACTTCACATATTTCTTGGTAAGTTGAGATCAAGATGCACTGGCCCATTTGTGGTTAAGCATGTGTATCATTATGGAGCAGTTGACATTGAGAATCCTAAAAATGGTAACGTATTCAAGGTAAATGGACAAAGACTCAAACTCTTTTTGGAAAATCATGTTACTCAAGAAGAGGTTGTTTTTCTTTATGATCCTTGTTTTGAAAATAACTAGATGTAAATATAATTTTTTTTTTAACCCCGGTTAAATGGCGGATAACGGTACTCCGTGATTATTTAAGTCGGTTCCATCAGCTACCCACAAAACTGATATTGTATATAAATTTTTCTTTCTCTTTCAATTTCTCTTTCATTTTATTTTATTTCATTTTTTTTAGGATGGATGATATTCTCAAAAGATTGCAGAAACGATTTCCTCCTTTTCCTCGAAATATTTTACTGAAGCTTTACCAAGTTCGATTTGAAAGATTAAGAATGCTTATGCACAAAGGGATTCCTGAAGACATACGTTGGATAATTGAAGCCAAGGTACGTGAAGATGAATATCTTCCTGTTTTGCATTTACCAGGTACAGGTAGAAGCACTTATGCAAAGAAGCGACGAGCAAAGCGCATGAGTTCAAATTGCCACAAATGTGCACGATGGACGTGTAACGGTAAATGTCGTTCTATTGGGATTCCGTCCTCTAATCGAGATGATAAAATTGAATTCATTAAGGATGGACTGAGTAAGGAGAATTTGGGTAATATCCAACTTTCTCTTGAGACGCATCCTAGTGGAGACGTACAAAGAGAAATTCTTGATTTATGGCCGCAATTCCAAAGGGAATGGCAACATCTTGGGAATCTGATGTTAAAAGACCCTGTTTGCCAGCTTGTAATAAAACTGGATGGGAAGCATATCCTCGACTCATAGAAGGCGTTTAAGCCGTTTCTGAACGTAAAACCAGAGGAAGATGTGAGCCACAATCACAACTACAATAAATGACTTCTCAGCTTTTGGTTTGATTTGCAATAACTTCATTTCGGTTTAATTTACGTGTTGTTAGATTTGTGTAATTATTCTCGTTTATTTTTTTTTTTTAATTTTTTTTTTGCATTGGTCTTTTACGGTTGATTTTTCTTCTCTTTTTGATTTTCTTCCTGAAATCACGCAAAAATCTTTTGTTAGGTTAACATTTTCTTTTGACAGGTCAAATACACTTTCGGCGACATTATTACTCTTGTCTGATTCATTACTCAGTCCTCTATATATTACACCATGTACTCATTCTCTTTCAGGCACTTGAAAAAAAAAATGGAAAGTACTTCGTCCCAGCGCATTAAAAAAATTTGTGTCTTTGGAGGTGCTTATCCAGGGAAAAATAACATATTCGCTGATGAAGCCATAAGAGTTGGAGTAATACTTGCCCAACAAAAGATCCAGTTGATTTATGGAGGCGGTAGTACGGGTTTAATGGGAGCAGTCGCTACATCAGCACACGCCGGAGGAAGTCCAGTTCTAGGAATCGTGCCAAAACTATTCACAGGTTTTTGTGGACCTACCGTGGGTAAGGAAATACAAGTCTGGAGTATCCCTGAACGGATGACAATCATGTACCATTCTGCCGATGCATTCATTGCTTTACCAGGAGATCTGGGTACATTGGAAGAAATAGCTTGCGTGGCTTCTTGGTCATCTTTGGTCACAAATAAGAAACCCATTGGTTTGCTTAATATTAATGGTTATTTTAGTAATTTGCTTTCATATTTAGATAATGCTGTGGATAATGGATTCATGTTTTCAGAGGCAAGGAGAACCATAATTTCTGCTACAACCATTGAAGATTTACTCAAAAAGCTCCCAGCTTATGAGTATTTATCTGCTACGGTTGTTTCGCAAACGCTCGGAAAAAGAAAAAGAGATATGGACGAGCAAGGAGTGGATTGCACTCTGTCTTTGTGACATTATCTAACATTTTGTTTGTTGTGTCTCAGTTATAATAAGTGGTTAGCAACCTCTGCAGGTAATATCTCCTAAATTCTACCTTTAGTAGGGGGTAAGGGACATATTTTGCTAATTTTTAAAAAAAAAAAAAAAAAAAAAAAATTTGATGTGTTTTAAGCCATTTAGAAGTATTCATTCTGAACAAGGTCTGAGTAAGGGAGACTTGAGACATACTTTGTCAGTTTGATTTCTTCTTTCAACAAAAAAAAAAAGTTTGTTGTGTTTTAAGCAATTTAGAAGTATTCATTCTGAACAAGGTCTGAGTAAGGGAGACTTGAGACATACCTTGTCAGTTTGATTTTAATCTTTTTATGTTTACTTGTTAATTTTTGTTTAGTATTTTAGGATTAATTAGGTTGCATGAGTTTGTTTTGTTTTGAGTCTTAGTTATTCCTATTCTTATGTTATTAGTTCTTTTCTCTTACACATGATTCTTTCATTTGGGTTAATAGACTTACATTGAGGACAATGTAAGAATTAAGTGTGGGGGGAACGATTTAGGATTTCTTTTATTTTTGTCTACTATTATTTTTTTATGAGTCTTTATTATTATTATTATTATTTTAATGTGTTCTAGTTCCTTTTTAATACAATGATGAGATATGAATTGCATAAGTCTAAAACAGATTTATTAGTGAGAAGATTTTCATGAGAATTGAGCTTGATGTCAACCTTTTTATGAGCCAATGTTAATATGATATGTTGATTGAGAAAGAAGCATGTTTAGACTTAATCTGACTTGTATAATCATCCTTGTGAGTTTTTGAGCCTATAATGATTGATGCATTATACAAATCAATCTAATTTCTTTCTTGAGTGCTCTTATGATTACATGATTCTCTAGAACTTGCTTTAAACCGTTTGAGACTATATTGATACATGTGACAACATGAATATGATAGAGGCATTAGGATTATAACCAGAGCCAAACAGCCATCCATTATTAATGTTCTAAGAGAACATCCCCACTAGTGAGCCAATTTGAGCCTACATTAAATATGCTATTTTATTGGTAACCAGAACTTACACCTAGCCTAAATATACTTATATCCTTACCCTTGTTCTAAAGATGGATTTTATATTTTGAGACATATTGCAAAAAAACAAGGGATATTTTTAGTTGAAAATTTGGGTTAGAAACAAAAGATAAGTGTGGGGGAAGAAAAGAAAAGAAAAAGTCAAGAGAAAAAGAAAGGGATCATTGTCAAATACATTCCCATATTAAAAAAAAAAAAAAAAAAAAGAAAATCTTCTCTTGAACTTCTAGAAAAAGATGTTACAAAGTTGGTTAGAATGATGCAAAGGCTCAACATGAATATTTAGCCTATGTTATTATGTGCTTTATAAGAGTTTTGAGAAGTTTTATTTGTATGATCTTATTATGTCTCTAAACTCTATGAACTCTTTGGAACCTTTGTGATATCTTTATCCTTTTGTTCTTTAACCACATTATAACCCTTTGGCCCATTACAACCTTGAATAAAGACCTCTTGATTTATGAAATAGTGGAGAATAGGTGGACAAGCAAGCATATGGTAGAAGTGTTTTCATGAGATTGATTGAGTGTAAACACTTTACCACTACTTTAAAGAGTGAAAATCAAGAGAGTATCCCATGTGAGAAGTTGAGATTAAGTTTGAATATACACTATTTTGATTGAAATATGTTATGTTAATATTGGCTTAACTCAAACTATTTACATTCAAGCAAGATTTTTTTGTGAATTTCTTTAAGCTATTTATTAGTTTTTAAGACTTGTCCAATGATTATCTCTAATTTATATTGGAAGGATTAGTTATAATTATTATTTTTAGTTTTTCTTATGTCTTCAATGTTTGTGGGTATCGTCCTAGTAAACCCTCACGAGACTAAACTCGTCCACTAGGGACACCTAGGGGTTTAAAGGCTTGTGTCACATGCTAAGTGCCACCGTGATTTCCTACGAAAATGGATTAGATTAGATTTTCTTATTTTATTTTTATTGAGTCGTTGCTAGGGACTAGCAACAATCTAAGTGTGGGGGTGTGATAACTCGTATAATTATATAGTTTTCAGTTATGTTTTATTATTGTTTTGCGTCAAATACGAGTTATTATTGCTTAGTCTAATTGTGTTTATGATCTTTTATATTTTTATGTAATTTGGTGTTTTTTCACGAGTTTCTTTGAGTGATTTCAGATTACTAGGTTAAATCAACAATTAAGGGCAAATCCAGTTCAGTTCCAGTTCCGACACCTTTTTCCATATCAGCTATATCTGGAGTTTCACTGAAGCAATAAGGCTGCAATTTTAACCGTGCAAAGCTAAGAGGCATATCTATCTTTTTCATGTTTTACACTTCTTGAAACGGAGTCGTTTTCCCTAGCGAAATCGACCATCAAGTTGGCTGATGTGCAATGACGTCTGTGCTGACCTGTTTTCGTATTTTGCCCATATCTTCTTATCCACATCAGCAAATGAGCTGATTCGAACGGCTATGGATCCGTAACGGATAGGGGTATATTTTTCTAGAAGACAATTTTATCAGATCGAGCCTCCAACATTGACAAAATCGACCATCAAGCTGGCTGATCAGAATTGTCATACAATATGACGAAAATTGTTAGAAAAATGCACCTACCTATTATACCTACCTTTGAAATTTGTAAAGCTTGTCTCTTGTCATTTAGCCCTCCAAAATGTGTATAAATAGAGGGCCTTGGATGAGTATGGGTATACATTGATACATTGGTAGGATATTAGCCATTGTAATAAAATTCTCTAAGTTTTCTTCTTCTTTCCTTTCTCTAGTTTTCTTTTTCTTTATTTACTTATGCTTCTTACATTTCTTTTCATTTTATTCATATCTAGCATTTGTTGCTAATCATATTGTTGAGGTGATGAGGTGAAGCTTTTGGTAAATGCTAAGGTTAGTCTCTTAAACATGAGCTAAAATGAAACATCATTTATAAACACTAGTATAGATAATATTTTCTTTTGGTTTAAAATCATACTTGCAAAGTAGAGATCTTGATTCATTATTGACAATGAAAATGGCACAGTAAATGCTTGGTTTCATAACCTTGATTTGTTGTAGACATATACCTTGGCATAAGGAATGCTTGGACTCTTTTTGTGAGTTTTGAGGACACCAAATGAACATAATATCATATGCTATGGACGTTGGACTGAATTGCTAAACCTTCCGATTGGAGTCTCCCTTATGTGTGAATTTCAATTGTGTAATAAAACAAGATTAATCTTAGCATAACACCAAGAGTGGATTCTCTAACCTCAACATCTTTTCTTATTGTTTTTATATCTTGTTTAATTTCTTTTATGTTATTTTGTTTATTTTGTTCTCTAATATCTTGTTTATCTTGTTTTGTTGTTGATTCCCTAATATCTTGTTTACTTTCTTTTTCTTATATATTTATAAACTTATACTTACTAATACGCTTCCCTGTGGTTCGACCTCGGACACCCGAGAATTTATTACTTGAACATAACCTGCACTTGGGTTTACAACTCTTAATTGAGTCTCCATCAAATAACATAGTTCCCAGCATTCTTAGGTCCAATTTATAGTAGACAAACAGCCTACAAATTCACCACTGTCAATGTTCGTGTGAACCCTACAAGCGCCTATAAGTGAACCCTATAAAGAAACAGTTCATTCAAAAGGCATTTTTTTGATAAATTCTCCAACCCCACCCCACATCTTCAATCCCCCCATGGCTCTCTTCGTTCTTTTTTTATTTTTTTTCAAATACCACCTAAGAGTTAAGACCTACTCCCTCCATATTCTATCTCATTCTTTCTTTTTCTGTTTTCTAAGATATTTTAAAAAGATATTAATCAAAGCAAATTTCAGTTTCAGCTTCATTTTTAATACTTCAAACATGAGATCCATAACTAAGCACAAAAACTCAAATAACCTCAAAGAAGTATGACACAACTAATGTAATAATAAACAAGAAAACTACACATTTGAAACAGGTGCCTCCAGAGCAGAATCAGCAAGACCAACCTCAGCAACAATATCGCCACCATAATTTTCACCAACGCCACTTGAAACTGGAGTCCAATCAAGAGGAAGCAGAGGCAAAGGAGCGTAAACAGTGGGCTTCCTCCTTATGTCCCATGGCTAGGTCTTACGTGGCTTGTCTTCATGTGAAGCTTTGTTGTCTTCTCTTGTGGCTTCGATGAACATTCTATCACTAACCCACCATTGGAGATTGTTAAAGATGGAAGACTAGGTGTCTTAAATGAAGGTACATAGGGGATGGAACTGGGAAGAAAGGTGATTTTGGGAGCTGAAGTAATGGAAATTATTGGCATGGCTTTATTTTTTATTTTTATTTTTTCGGATTTGCTTTGCTCATTCTCTTTTAGCTTTTCTTTTTTATTTCAAAACCCAAAACCCCTTGTAGCTCCCCTTTCATTTTTTATTTCTTTTCAACCGCCCCCTGTAGCTTCCCCATGCTTTGTCCCCTTTGAAGAAAATAAAAAATCTCCCTTTTTACTTCCCTTTTTTTTTCTTTAGCCGTCAACCCCTCTTCCAAACAATAATCGAACCCCCTTTATAACTAAATTCCTAACCTAAAAAAATGTGTAATGTCTAAGTTACCTTTCTTTTATTTTTTAAGTCTTTTTTTTTCAAATATTTTCAATTAAAAAATTTATTTTAAAAATCTATTAAAGCTCAAGATTAAACTTTTTCAAATCGGGTTTAAATTGAATTTTAAAATTGGTAATTTTACAGTCCGATTTTATTTGAATAATTAAAGCTAAAAAATGATATATAATTTAGAACATTTTTTTAAAAATCTAAAATCGTGATCGTGACTTTTACAAAAATATTAAACCCGAGAGGAGGACAGATCGAATATCATTTAAAAGGCCCGGACAAAATTAGGTGTCTACAGCTGCCCCTCTTTGGCTATTGCTGAGAATCAGGAATCAGGCAAAGATAAAATAGACAACAATTTTGTCCGGTCAATGAAATCACATGTGGAGAGAAGGAAAAGGGGTTCTCATTCATCATTTTTTCATTTATTCTTTTTTTTTTTTTTATTGAAAAATCTGTAAATAGAAGATTTTGTCCTTAAATTGAGTTCCTTGACTAATCAAGGCTTAGCCCGTCTTAAGGAAACGAGTTCGATTTGCAAAGTGATGATTTGGGCAGAACCAAAAATCGAAAAGTTATCTAAGCGAAACCATAGATAATTTTCAAGGTGATGACTTGGACGAAACCAAAAGTCGAAAAGTTATTTAGGCGAAATAATAGATAACTTTCAAGGTGATGACCTGGGCGAAGCCAGAAGTCGAAAAGTTATCTAGGCGAAATCGTAGAAATTTTTCAAGGTGATGACTTGGGCGAAACCAGAAGTCGAAAAGTTATCTAGGCGAAACCGTAGATAATTTTCAAGGTGATGACTTGGGCGAAGCCAAAAGTCGAAAAGTTATCTAGGTGAAACCGTAGATAATTTTCAAGGTGATGACTTGGGCGAAACCAGTTGTCGACAAGTTATCTAGGCGAAATCGTAGATAATTTTCAAGGTGATGACCTGGGCGAAGCCAAAAGTCGAAAAGTTATCAAGGCGAAACCGTAGATAATTTTCAAGGTGATGACTTGGACGAAACCAGAAGTCGAAAAGTTATCTAGGCGAAGCCGTAGATAATTTTCAAGGTGATGACCTGGGCGAAGCCAGAAGTCGAAAAGTTATCTAGGCGAAACCGTAGATAATTTTCAAGGTGATGACTTGGGCGAAACTAGAAGTCGAAAAGTTATCTAGGCAAAATCGTAGATAATTTTCAAGGTGATGACTTGGGCAAAATCAGAAGTCGAAAAGTTATCTAGGCGAAACCGTAGATAATTTTCAAGGTGATGACTTGGGCGAAACCAGAAGTCGAAAAGAGACCTTTGTGAAACCAGAGGTAATTTCTGAATATTGTGCCTGTAGGTCTTAAAAAACGGTGCCCGTAGGTCTGATCTATGATTTGGAAAATTATGCTGTATGCGACTTTAAAAAAAAAATACCCAATGATGCCCGAAGGACTTATCCATGATTTAGACAGAAAAACACCTTGACGACGGTCTCAAGGCTCGACTCGTTTGATAAAACAGAATGAATTCGATTTAAAACAAAAAGAAATACCTCGACAGTGGTCTCAAGGCTCGACTCATTTGACAAAACAGAATGAATTCGATTCAGAACAAAAGGAAATACCTCGACGGTGGTCTCAAGGTTCGACTCATTCAATAAAACAGGATGAATTCGATTTAAAACAAAAAGGAATACCTTGAGGAGGTCTCAAGGCTCGACTCATTTGATGAAATAGAATGAATTCGATTTAAAACAAAAAGAAATACCTCGACGGAGGTCTCAAGGCTCGACTCATTTGATAAAACAGAATGAATTCGATTTAAAACAAAAGGACATACCTCGACGGTGGTCTCAAGGTTCGACTCATTTGATAAAATAGAATGAATTCGATTTAAAAGAAAAAGGAATACCTTGATGGTGGTCTCAAGGCTCGACTCATTTGATAAAACAGAATGAATTCGATTTAAAACAAAAGGAAATACCTCGACGATAGTCTCAAGGCTCGACTCATTTGATAAAACAGAATGAATTCGATTTAAAAAAAAAATGAAATACCTCGACGGTGGTCTCAAGGTTTGACTCATTTGATAAAACAGAATGAATTCGATTTAAAACAAAAAGAAATACCTCGACGGTGGTCTCAAGCTTCGACTCATTTGATAAAACATAATGAATTCGATTAAAAACAAAAGGAAATACCTCGACGATAGTCTCAAGGCTCGACTCCTTTGATAAAATAGAATGAATTCGATTTAAAACAAAAGGAAATACCTCGACGGTGGTCTCAAGATTCGACTCATTTGATAAAACAGAATGAATTCTATTTAAAACAAAAAGAAATACCTCAACGGAGGTCTCAAGGCTCGACTCGTTTGATGAAACAGAATGAATTCGATTTAAAACAAAAGAAAATACCTCGACAATGGTCTCAGGGTCTTATCCTGTCTTGTGCTAACCTTACTGGCATGGGTGAAACCGAAAATTGAGGAAGATCTGGATGAAGCAAGAGATTGAAATGACATGGGTGAAACCAAAAACTTGAGAAAGATCTAGATGAAACCAGAAATTGAAATGACATGGTTGAAACCAAAAAATTGAGAAAGATCTGGATGATACCAGAAATTGAAATGACATGGTTGAAACCAAAAAGTTGAAAAAGATCTGGATGAAACCAGGGAATTGAAGGCATAGGTAAAACCAGAAATTTGAAAACGATATGGATGGAACCAGAAATTTGAAAAACATGGGTGAAACCATAAAATTGAAAGAGATCTGGATGAAACCAGAGATTAAAGGCATGGGTGAAACCATAAATTTGAAAATGATCTGGATGGAACGAGAGGTTAAAGTCATGGGTGAAACCATAAAATTGAAAGAGATCTAGATGAAATCAGGGAATTGAAGGCATGGGTGAAACTAGAAAGTTGAAAAAGATCTGGATGAAACCAGGGAATTGAAGGCATGGGTGAAACCATAAAATTGAAAGAGATCTAGATGAACCAGAGATTAAAGGCATGGGTGAAACCATAAATTTGAAAATGATCTGGATGGAACCAGAGGTTAAAGTCATGGGTGAAACCATAAATTTGAAAGAGATTTGGATGAAACCAGAGAATTGAAATAACATGGGTGAAACCAAAAAATTGAGAAAGATCTGGATGAAACCAGAGATTAAAAGGCATGTGAAACCAGAAAGTTGAAAAAAATCTGGATGAAACCAGAGATTGCTAAATATTTTGGAAATTAACCTAGAGGATTCGAGAGAGGATGAAAACGCTTGGATTGATGCAAATGCTTCTTGATCAGATGTCTTGGATTGATGCAAATGCTTCTAAATGCAGATACAGATATTGAATAAGATGCAAATGCTTCTAAATGCAGATGCATATATCTTGGATTGGTGCAAGATGCTTCTAATTGATGCAAATGCAAAGATCAATAGTGATGCAACTGCTTCATGATGCAAATGCAAAGATTAGTAATGTGCAAGATGCTTCTAATTGATGCAAATGCAAAGATCAATAGTGATGCAAATGCTTCATGATGCAGATGTTGAATAAGATGCAGCTGCTTCATGGTGCAAATGCAACTGGCTTTTGTTGATGCAAATGCTTCTAATACTTCATTGTGCAAATGCAAATGACTTAGGTTGATGCAAATGATTCTAAATGATGCAAATGCAAAGATCCTCAAATAACGCAACTACTTCATGGAATGATGCAGAATAAGATTAACAATGTGCAAATGCTTCTAAATGATGTAAATGCAAAAATTGGCGCTGACGCAACTACTTCATGGAATGATGCAGATGCCCCTACTAATCGTGTTCATGTAAGTGGTCTATGAATGGTGTAACTGTAGTTGCCACATAATAATGAAAATGCAATGATTCTAAAAAAAAAAATGCAATTGCTTGAGATGACGCAAATGCAAATATCGATGAAGGATGTAAATATAAAGGTAAAATGCCAATGTTCATGGAATATTGCAAATACTCATGAATGATGCAAATGCTTGCTGACACTGTACAGATGCAAAGCCCAATAAAGAGATGATTGCTTATGAGTGATGCACATGCCCCCGGTCATTCTTCTAGACTTTGGCTTAGTCTTTCCAATTCATTTTTCCTCTTCAAATCAGAGTATATCTTCAACTCCTTTCTTCAATCTTTGACTATTCTCTTTGCCCCACCAGTTTTCAAACTCTCATCAATAGAGGTTCTGCTTGCTAGGTTTTATTTCTTCTTCTCCTATTTGGAAGTCAAGGTTATCCCTAATAATTCCAGACCTTTGGGTTATAAAAACCCTTGTCTCATGTCAACATCAAAAATGGATATTTCAAAAATATTTTTATTTTCCCTTTCTGAAAAAACAATTTTGCTTATTTAAGGAAAACTTTTGAGCCAAAAATATTAACTCTACAGTGTGTAATGTATGAATCTTTTGAAGACTGATGATCACTTGTTAGAAATTTCCATAAGTGTCAATTTGGGTTTTTCAATTTGAATTGACAAGGTTTGGTACAACATGTTTTTGGGTTTTTTCAAGAAAACTTTTCAACAAAAATGTATGTCCCTTCTAGGCTCACAAATGGAACAGATTTTATAAATCATGAATTCATTGAGAACCAAACAAATTCATCATTCTTTTAGTTTCCAATATCAAGGTATTTTGACAAGCGTCAAGATTGGCTGGGATGTTTAAACTGGAAAGTTGATTTTGGAGGAAAAAAGTTTCAGTTTTTGAAATCAATCATCCGAATGAGAGTTGACACTTTGGGATGTTCAGGAATTCCTAGATGTTCCTCGATGACCACTTTTTTAAGATGATCTTCTCTTTTATGGTATCAGCACTATCATAGGTGGCATCGAAAATTCCCATCTTACTCTAGACCGCCCATTTTGGGTTTTCACCCTAGAGTCCCATTCTTTTTATTTTTTTTCTTTTTTCATTGTTCTATCATGCACTTGAGAATTCTAAATTCTTCCTTAGTGAAATGATAATTCGATGAGATAGATAAAATCTGAGAAAAACCCTTCAAATTAAATATTCATGCTTGATCAAAATGGACTTTTAAAGCACGTAATGTAGGCCATGGTTCGAGGTTTAGAAAGAAAGGATAAATAGGCCCAAAATCGATGTTTGAGGGTAATCAGATCAAGAATCATTTCTTGAGAAAGATTCCTTTTGAAGCAATTGTCCTTTTTGGACTTTTCTTTCCTTTTTTTTTTTTTTTATTTTGTTCCTTTTCTTCTTTGCTTTTGGCTTTCATTTGCCCCATTTTTTCACACTTCTCTTTTTTGTGTGTTTTTCTTTTCTATTTCTTTTATTTTGTTCTTGGCTTCCATTTTGCCATTTTTTCCTTTTCCTTTTGACAGAATGAGCCCGTATTCATTTGGGAACTCAATTTGCTTTGTATATGTCTTTGAGTTAGAACTCATTTCTCAATGATCTTTGAGAATATCTTTCCTCGCATTTGCCCTCCAGTGTAGAGGGTGATCCTTGATCAAGGTTCAAAGAAGAAGGAATTCTTTTGGCTAAAAAAAAAGGTAACTATGGATAATTTCTTTTTGTGAAAGGGATATGAAAGATGGCCATTTCTCATATCAAGCACAAATATTCTCATTGAAAAGCAATCCCCAGGGGAAAATAGATAATCAAAATTTCATTTTGCACTTTGGAATTATCTGAATTCTCATATGCATGATATCACAAATTTTTCTTTTTTTTTCTTTTTTTTTTTTGCATGCCCCTAATGATTTAGGCATTAGCTCCATCCTTTTTCATCATGTATCCATTATTTCCACATATGATGTCCCAATTTGATCAACCATGAGGAATTGTATCATTGCGAGGAACATCACAAGTCTAGGTTTACACTGAAAATGCTAAGTTTCAATCTTGGGTTTGTTTGAAGTACCTAGGAAAATATTTCCCAAAGACAGGTTTTCTCTAGGACATGAGCTAATCTTGTTTGGTCATGGAGCCCCAAGGTATCAATCATGATGTGATGTTTGAGCAATTGGTGTTTTGTGGTTATTGGAAAGGATGTAAATGGTTTTGACGCAACCTTGACACATACCAACCATGATCTAGATTCTTAAAAGAATGTCTCATTTGTTTGAATTTCAAGGAGTTTGAAAAAATTTCAAAAAGTTTGTTCCTTTGTTCATAGCCTAGACTAGGATCTACATCTTTGCTTATTCTATGATGACAATGGTTTATGAAATTCAATCATTCATATTCCTTGAAGTATTAGGTCTTTCAAGTGGTCTCGGTTCAAGGGATTTAGGCTTAGGAAAGCCTAAAAGAGAGAGGAGAAGGTATTGGGTCATTTGTAACAATGATCATCAATATTCTCGAGACTATCCATTATTAATCCCCTCGATAAACTTAAAGATGGCATGGCACTTGCTGTCTCAAATTCTTTGACCTTGAAAAGGTTAGTTTAAAAAGTGTAACACGTAACAAACAACGGATCCGTATTGCAATGGTTGTTCATGCCTTTCTTAATGCTTGTTTTTGCAAATTCAAATTATTGTTAAAACACAACAAAAACAAAGTATTTAAAATTCAAAATTTATTTAGTTCATATAGATACTGACATGAGACAAGTGTTTTCATCATGAGGTATGAAACTACATGCATCAGAATTTTCCTATTGACATGCCTTCGGAGGTAACAATTCTTATTCTCAAAATTCTTCAAGAGAAAATTGATCTATGGTAAAATAGATTTCCATTGTTCGATAAGCTCTGGAGTCAAAATGCTATCGTGGACAAAATTTTCAATTCTTTCTTTCAGTTGTCTGCATTTTTCAGTCAAATGTCCAATTACCCCAATGTGATACTCGTACTTGCTGTTGGGGTCATAACTTTTAGCTAACGAAGAAAGCTCTTTAAAGCTAAGCCAATTTCTATTTCATCTTATCAATGTGTTTCATGATGAATGAGCTATGAATGTCGTGAATGCAATTTGATGTATGTGAAGAATAAACAAAGTGATGTATGGTCATATATAGTGGAAATATATTGATCATGTAAGTTATAAATGCAACATGATGCTAACATGATGCTTTTAAAGAAGAAGAAAAATCAATGCATGGATATATGCAATGAATGACCATGTATATTTTAGTATATTTCCCAATGAATGATCATATACACTATGAATGCAACACAATGTCAAATATGATGCATGTAAACAATAAATGATTGACACAGAGTATATACAAAGAAAATCATGCTGATCATGTGTGTCATGAATGCATCCTGATGTTAATATGACAGATTAATGCATGAGCATATCATGATGACTATGTATGCCATGAATGCAACCCGATGTCAACATGATTTATAGATACAAATCAATTCATGTAAAGAGTAATCAAATTAATGCATGAACATATACAGAGAAATCATACTGACTATGAATGCATGAATGCAACCTGATGCCAATCATGATGCATGTAAAGAATAAACAAATTAATGCATGGATACTTACAAAAAAAATCATGCTAGTCATGAACGTATTCTACAATGAATGAGCATGCATGTTTATGACTGTAACATGATGTCAAAATGATACATGTAAAGAATTCATAAATTTACACCAGGGTATATACAAAGAATGACCATCTATATCACAAATGTATTTTAAAATGAATAACCATGCATGTTAGGACTATAACATGATGTCAAAATGATACATGTAAAGAATTCATAAATTTACACCAGGGTATATACAAAGAAATTAACCAATGATTACACGAAATTGGTGGGACCTAAATCTTGATTATTCAAAAATCTCAATATGCAAGATTTGCCTCTAAATGCTATGATTTTTTTTGAAACATGTTTTCTCCATGAAAAACCAAACATATTATTTTTCAAAAGAATTTCGGGATAGTGGATCCTACTATGGTATAAGGTCCAAATATTCATTCGTCACTACCAGTCTACAAATTCTACCAATGAATGTTTATGAAAAACATCGAATGAAATTATTATCACCATCCATTTATTGAAAAGAATGAATCAAACATACAACCATGAATATACATGCTCTATTCACATATGCATGAAATGTGCAAAATGCAAAATGTTTTGAAAAAAAAGAATTTTTATTTTTACAACTTCTCAAATAATATGAATGTTATGCAAAAATGCCAAAGAAAATATCAAGGAAAAAAAATCCTAATATCACTCTTTATTCTATTTTTCAAAGAATTTTTTTATATATAAAAACTTTTTCTTTTTTTGGAAATACTTAAAAAGGTAAGGTATAAAGAAGGATTTTCAAAACAACCTAAAATCACTAAGTTTTGGTATTATTACAAATGATGTGTGGAAAAAAAAAAAAAGAAACAAAGCAAGTAAAAGGGTAAAATCATTAATGCAAAGTGAAAAAGTTAATGAACATGTGTTCCAACAATATCAACTTATATAGGCATCACAATGCCTTTAGGGAGGATTATTACATTTATTACGGGCGATGTACATACATCGTTGCCCGATCTATAACACTTATTTAGAGTGTAAAATAGGTAACAAAAGGTTTAAAAATGTCCCTCCATGTGTTCCTGTCTCCTGTATATCTAACAGAAATCCGGCATGGCTTCGCCTAGGTTCACTATATGAGGGTGAATCGGTTCTAAAGGCTTCGAATTGCTCCTCACTGTTGCCGGTGAAGGCTAGTAAGACACCCCGATAAAAGCGGGTTCAATTCGTTAGAGTCTATTTCCCTAGCCCATACGGATTGTTCATCACGAAGGCTTAGGTAATTTAGTACTCCGAAAGTGTTTCACTAGCCCATGCGGATTGTTAATCACGAAGACTTAGTTACTTTGCTCCCACCTAAAAGGACGAAACCCGGGTATAGGGCTCATGATATACGAATGCACGTGTGGTGTGTGTGGAGGAACAACAAACCTTTCACCACCTATTCTACAAATCTTATTCTAAATGCCCTAGCAATTTATAAAAACATTCAAGAATAGTGTAACGCATTAACCAACAAGCAATTATAATATACAATTATTAAATAACTAGAGAACAATAATAAAATGTATGCACATGAATATGGATATATTTAAAATATTTTATTATTTTCAAACTTCTCCTTATTATTTTAAAAAAATGGGGAATTAAAATTAAATACCAATTAAACCAACAAAACCGAGACTTTGATAACACACGACTAATTCTAGGCCTGATTCTCTAAAAGTCCCCAGTGGAGTCGCCAAGTTGTTGCAACCTAAAAAAAATAACAAGTCTCATCGGTAGACCTGATTATTCGTTAAGCGTGACATTAAAAAAAATCGAGAAAAATTCGAATTCCTCTTAGAAAAATGAAGGTTTTTTTCAACTAAAAAATTTATTTTAAAAATCTATTAAAGCTCAAGATTAAACTTTTTCAACTCGGGTTTAAATTGAATTTTAAAATTGGTAATTTTACGGTCCGATTTTATTTGAATAATTAAAGCTAAAAAATGATATATAATTTAGAAAATTTTTTAAAAATCTAAAATTGCGACCATGACTTTTACAAAAATATTAAACCCGAGAGGAGAATAGATCGAAATTGATTTTAAAAGGCCCGAAAAAAAATTAGGTATCTACAGAGCTCGTTTAAAAAATGGTAAAGTTTGGGAGCACAAAAGGGTAATTTTGGAAGAAAAATCCAAATAAATAGAAAATACACTCGAAAAATTTTGAAAACCTCCAGAATTTAATTTTTTATTAGTTTGAAAGTATTGAAAAAATAAAAATTGAATTTGGAGTCCGTTTGCTTTTTATTTATGTTCGGGGGGCGAAAATATCATTTTACCCAAGAAACCGAAAAGGGCATTTCTTGCCTTTTAAAAAAAATGAAGATTGGGTTGGAAGAAGAGGGGTCAGTCGGCCAAAGCTCAAGGATGGGTAGATATTTTCTGATTTTTAATCAAAAGGCCAACAATAAAGAGGAAGGTAGTTATTTTTATAATCAAACCTTTGTAAATAAGCCACATGGACCAATGCATGAAGAGGGAGAGTGTCAACATAATGGCTTAAGATTCTTGAACAGCTATAATTGTGGATAGCAGATGGCCTAATCTAAGGGTGATAATTTCATATTTTAAACATCTTGGATCAATAGCCTTTGAATGAAAATTGGTTGAATGAAAAATGATAACATCCTAGCATTGGAGGGGCATTCGGCCACTACAAGGGGGGTCTCTGTCCCTTTTCATTTTCAGCTATTCACTTGCTATTCTCTCTTGGTTTTTACTGATTTTTCTCTCCATTGTTGAAAGGCAAAACGAAAAGAAAAGAAAGTTATAAGAGAAAAAGCTTGAAAGATAGCTTCTAGAGGTTGCTTTAAGCACCATACTCTTACACTTTCTTTGATTTTCCATTCTTGATTTGCTGTTTTCATTTAATATTTGGTGAGTTTCTTTTGATTTTTCTTTTTAAATAAGTGTTTTTAATATTCTTCTTTAAGTTCCTTCTTGATTCTTCCTTGTAAAAAGCTTTTGAAACTTTTTTTTTCTTTTCTTTTTAGAAGTGGCCGAATGGCCTAGTGTTTTTGTAGTTGCTGTTTTGCATTTTTATTTCATGTTATTCTTGATGTTTAACAAGTTTTAATGCTTTAAAACTTCTTCTAATACATAAACATGAAGCTTGTTTTAATTTGGTTGCTTGCTTATTTCCATTTTTGAGTCTATTATCATGTTTATTTTACTTATCTTCCATTTTTTATTTTCTGTTTTCAAAATGTTTAAGTTTGTTTATGTTTTATATTTTGTAATCCATGTGTTTGTGAAAATGTTTATTGGTTTTCGTGCCTTTACTTTATATTTGCATGATTTGAGTGTTATTCTTTAGCTAATCATGTTAGTATATCATGTGTTTGTGAAAATGCCATGCTCTTTTTAAGCATAGGACCATTCGGCCACCCTCATGTTGTATGCTTTGTGTGTGCATTTTTGTTATGTTTGCATTTTCATGATATTTGGTTGAGTATTTTGTTTAAGCATGCCATATGTTTGTGTTATTTCCATGCATTTTTTAGGTTTAGGATTGGTTTGCTTTGCCATGCATATTCATGCATTTTAGAAGGTTACATTAAATGCCAAGCAAGTTCATTTGGGTCTAGGTCATTTTATTGATGCCCTGCATTTTTCATGTTATTTAGGTTTTAAATCATGCATTTCGTGCATCATATTTGCTGTATTTTTCATGCATTTCATGTCCTTGCCACATGATTTATGACTTAGGCCAATCCATGGCTCAAAGTCATGCTCATTTTGAGCATACTTGTGTAAAATTAAAGAGTTGTCAAATTAATTATTCTACCTTTGTGATTTTTTTTACTTAGCCAATTTTTGCCTAACTTTTCAAAAGTGTTAGCTACTATTTTTGAGTCCTTAGGAGAGTCTCTAATATTTTTATTTTGACTTTTAAATGATTTTATCAAAGGCAAAAAAATGTGTTTTGACAAAACAGTTTTTTCACCCAGTACTCGTACTTTCTCGATTTTTCTGGGCAGTCATCTTTAATCAAAAAATTAAGCCGATTTTTTCTCGTGTAGTTTTACATGTCCTGAGTCTCCATAACTATTTTTATATTTTTTTTTGAATTTTTAAAAATAGGGTAAAAAATCGTGTTTTAAAACTGGACAGTAGAGGCAGAATTGAATTTAAAGGAAAATCATTTTTCTGTTTTGGTTAAGTTGCTTAGAGGGGGTTGATTAGGAAGTTTAGCTACTGACTTAGGGTAGTTTCTATGCCTTTTTAAACTCTAAAAATGATTTTTTAAATCTTGGGTTAAGGGAGGTCAAGTTCGGGAATTTAAACTTAGGAAATTAGAGCCATTTAAAAAGGTTTTAGCTAAGTTTTTATTTTTAATCTAAGCTTTTCAAAATTGTTTTCAAACAATCACAAAGTATTTTGGTTTTAGAATATTTAATTTGATATATTTTCCTAAGGTAGCCGGATATCTTTTTAGATATACGGATTTCCTTAATTAAAGGAAAAAATACATTCTCATGCATTGCATTTTCCATATTCATGCATATTATATAATATGTAATTTTTGCTATGTTTAATTTTCATGATGGTGTTATTATTTTTTATTTAATTTTTTGATATTATATTATTTGTTATATGGTTTTGAATAATTCATGATATCCTATGCTTTTTATTTTAGTTATTTTTGTCATATTATTTAGCATATACTATGTTCATGCATTATTATTTTTATTTTTATTTCTATTTCCATGCATATTATATGATAGCATTATTTTATGTTTCATGTCATTTAGATTATATGCCATATCATTTAAATTATTTCATTTCATATAGAATATATTATGTTATCTAGGTCATTTCATTTCATGTAGAATATATTATGTTACCTAGGTCATTTCATTTCATTTCATTTAGAATATATTATGTCACTTAGGATATTTTATTTCATTTAGAATATATCATATGACTTAGGATATTACATTTCATATAGAATATATCAGGTTACCTAGGTCATTTCATTTCATTTAGAATATATCATATAACTTAGGATATTTCATTTCATTTAGAATATGCTAAGATATTTAAATTATGTCATACCATTTAGGTTGCATTATATTATTTAGGCTTTTCTATGTCATTTTATTTATGTCACACATATTCATATTCATATTTTTTAAAATATTTTGAAAAAGGTAATGATTTTCTATAAAAAAAAAAAAAAGATTTTCCCGAGTTAAAATAATTCATGAGTTCTCTTTCGGGTTTGCTGGGGAGGATATCATCAATTACCATTAATAACGGAATATTTTCTTTAAAATAAGAATGATTCGGAAGGTTTTCCAAATTAATAAAATTTCTATATTTTGCCACGTTTGTTGGGGAATATAGGAAAATTTTGAATTTATAAATTCCCGATCATTTTCAATTAAAAATGGAATTATTTTTCTTTAAATTGGAATTAACTTGAAATATCAAATTAAAATCGACTTCTTACCGAGACTTGAGATAACACACGATTAATAAGGTACCGTTTTATACGGGCGTTGTGGGGGTGCTAATCCTTCCCCACACATAACCGAGTCCCGAACCTGCTTCTTTGATTTCTCTGGTTTAAAACGCAGACTTGAAGTTGGTTTTAAAAAATGTTTTAAATAATTTTAAAATGTTTTATAAAACCGGTTTTAATAGGTGGACGATCACACCTAGCTAAAAGAGATTGGTGGTGACTCCATGTCTTTTTCAAGGTCAATTTCAAAACCTTCATTTTTTCAAGAAGAATTAAGTCGACTTTTCTTCGGGTTTTTTTTCACGCTTAACGAATAATAAAGTCTTGCGATGAGACTTGTTATTTTTTAGGTTGCGACAGTGATGATAGCCAAAGCCTCTAGAGGAGTTACCCAGAGTTTTATAGTTTTAAAAATGAGCAAGTCTTTGGTGGTGATAGCCGAAGTTTCTGGAAGAGATACCCAGAATTTTACTCAACATCTACATCTGCATCAAGAAGCATTTGCATCAGTCTAAGTCATTTGAATCTGCATCAAGAAACATTTGCATCAAATCAAGTCATTTACATTTGCATCAAAGACATTTGCATAACATCTGCATCTGCACCAAGAAACATTTGCATCCCTTCTCAAAGCTTTCAGGTAGAATCTTCAACATGTTTTCAAGAACCGATATCCAAAGTTTTAAAATTTTTTGAAAAGAGAGAAAGTTTTTGGTAGTGATAGCTGAAGCCTCTATGGAGATATCCAGAGTTAAAAAAAAAATTGAAAAGGGAGAAAGTCTTTAGTAGTGATAATCGAAGCCTCTATGGAGATATCCAGAGTTTTAAATTTTTTGAAAAGAGAGAAAGTCTTTGGTAGTGATAGCCGAAGCCTCTGTGGAGATATCAAGAGTTTTAAAATTTTTTGAAAATGGAGAAAGTCTTTGGTAGTGATAGCCGAAGCCTCTGTGGAGATATCCAGAGTTTTAAAAAATTTTGAAAAGTTAGAAAGTCTTTGGTAGTGCTATCCGAATCCTTTGTGGAGATATCCAGAGTTTTAAAATTTTTTGAAAAGTGAGAAAGTCTTTGGTGGTGATAGCCGAAGCTTCTGTAGGAGATACTAGAATTTTTAAACACAGCTGAGAACAGGATAGGTTAAGACCCCGAGACCATCATCGAGGTCATTTCTTCTCTTGCAAATCGAACCCGTTTCCTTAAGACGGGTTGAGCCTTGATTAGTCAGGGAACTCAATTTAAGGACAAAATCTTCAATCTACAACTTTTTTTCATTAAAAAAATGGAAAAATGAAAAAATGAAAACCCCCTTTCCTTGTTCTTCACATATGGTTTCACTAACCGGACAAAATTAGTGTTTGTTTATCTTTGCCTGATTCCTGATTCTCAGTAATAGTCAAAGAGGGGCAGCTGTAGACATCTAATTTTGTCCGAACCACAAAATCAAGTATGTTTTCTTCCTAAAGTGATGTTTCAGAATGCAAAAAGGCTTTTCTCATCCTGCAAGTGGTACTCCGAGACTTAGTTTAAGAAAGAAGGCATAAAAAGTCAATCTTGAAAAAGTCAACCCCAAAAAAGTCAACTCTAAAAAGTCAACCATTGAAAAAGTCAACCCACTTTCAAAATCAAGATTCAAAGTTCAATTGAACAGTGGTGAAAGAATTTTGATAATCCGAGGTCTACAATGAAAGATATCCAGTTCGAAAGTTGGGTTACGGAGATTCAGTGAAAAGGAAACCCTAGTTCGGAAAATTTAGAGAAAGTGCTTAAACGATCAAATTGGTCAGAATTGGAGATTCCAAATGGAAGATAAGTAATAACTACGGGTAATGTAGAGGCCATTTGGGAGCAAAATTGAAGGAAAAGTCAATTTAAAAGAAAACCGAGAATTAGGGGGTTTTCGTGGATTTTGGCGAAATTGGGAAAAATTGCAGGAATGGCCCGATTCGGTAAAACTAAAGCCCCTAATTGATGAAGAGTGATTAAACAAGGATAGCCCAAGGCTCAGTTTGAAGAAATCTCGAGAAAAGAGCCGATTGGAGGAAAAACGAGGAAATTTTCGATAGTAAAAAAGAGGAAAAATCAAATCAGAGGGGAATTTGATCGTAAAAATTGGGCATTTTCGGACCAACTCCAATTCAATATATGAAAAAGGCCCAGGAAAAGAAAATCTAAAAAACAGACTTGTTTTGAGCAAAACCGGGCTTCGAAGACAAAAGGGCAAAATTAGAAAATTTGGAAAAAATAGCAAATGAACTAAAAAAATTCTAAAAATTTGCAGATCTAATTCTTAAATCATTTCAAAGAGATTGGGGGAAGAAAATCTGGATTTGGAGTTCGTTTGCAAAATGGCCAAATCCCGAGCCCACTATGTAGAAATTCAAAAGGATAAATCTCAAAAAAATAGCAAATGAGCTCCAAAAATTATCAAAAATTTCATATCACAATTTTAATTTATTTGGAAGATATTGGTGAAGAAAAATCTGGATTCGGAGCTCGTTTAATAAATGGTAAAAGTTCGGGTACACAAAAGGGCAATCTTGGAAGCAAAAATCCAAAAAAATAGCAAATGAACTCGGAAAAATTTTGAAAACTTCCAGAATTCAATTTTTTATTATTTTGAAAGTATTGAAAAAAGAAAATTTGAATTTGGAGTACGTTTACTATTTATTTAGGTTCAGGGGTCAAAAAAGGTCATTTTACCGAAAAAATCAAAAATGGCTTTTCTTGCAATGGAATTGGGTTGGATTTTAAGAGGGCAATCAGCCAAGCACATGATGGAGATTAATTTTGCTGAGCCATTTCATCTAAGGGCCAAGAGAGAAGAGGAAGATAATTATTTTTGTGATCAAGCCTTTGAATTTGCAATACTTGGACCAATGGATGGAGAGGGATGATGTCATATTTATGATCCTATTTATGACATCATCTCCATGACATCATATATTTAGGGGATGATTATTTCAATCTAATGGTGGGATTTTTATATAGAAGACATCTTAAAGTAATAGCCATTGGATGAAAAAATAACCAACTTTCTTCTAGAAAAAAGAGGCCATTCGGCCAAGGGGAATTTAGAGAGGGCTGAACAGATTTTTTCACAAGTTTGGAGGTTGAAAGGAGGCATTAGCTAAGGAGAAAAAAAAAAGGAAAGGAAAAAGAGAGGAGAAAAAAGGAGAAGGAAAAGAAGGGTTTTGGCTTGTTTCTTCTTGATTTGGAAAGCTAGAGCAAGGTAGCTATGCTCTTTCATGGTTATTTTTCATATTTTATTGACATGGTCTTGCTTTTTTTATTGATATTTTTTTTCCTTTTTATGAAATAAACTTGTTTCTGAAGAGCTACTATTTTTTTTACAAGAAAATAAAAAAACAACAAGTTTTCATCCTTGTTTTTACAATGGCCGAATGGTTTTCTTGTTTTTAGATGATTTTCATTTGGATTTTGTTCATGAGTTTTTTTGTGTTAGGTTAGCTTACTTATGTTAGATTAGCTTGATTTGTTGTAGGTTAGCTTGATTGTGGTATTTTAGCAATATACCATGCTATGTGTTTGTGGAAATACCAAGCTAAGTCTATAAGACCATTCGGCCATGACACGTAGAAATTACCATGTTTGCATTTTTTTTTTTGTGTTAACTTGCTTAGTATGCTTCCATTTATGTTTACATATTTAGACTATGTCATGTGTTTGTTATATTGTCATTGATATGTTCATGAGTCATATTAGTCACTATATTTGCATTATTATCATGTTTGCTACCATGTGTTTGTGTTATTTGCTAGCTAGGATTATACCATGATTTTTTAGGACCATTCGGCCAACATGACCCCTTTTGCTTTGTGGATGCATTTTCGATTTGTTTAGTTGATAGGTTAGCATTTCATGCCATAACATTGTGTATTTTGATTTGGTTTGCCATGTGTTTGTGTTATTGGCTAGATAGAATTGCATTAGGTCATTTAGTGGCCATTCGGCCTTTGCATATGCTTCTTCCTTGTGTGTGCATTTGCATTTTGTTTAGGTACCATTGCTTTGCATTACTATGCCATGAGATTGTGTATTAGTTGATGTTTGTTCATGCATTAGTATTAGGTTTATTGGTCATTATATGTTCATGACATTTTCATGCATTCTCATGACATTTTAAGTCTAGGCCATCATAAATATTGCCATGCATATTCCCATGCATATTAGGTCTAGAATCATATTGGTATTGTCATGCATTGCTATGCTATTTAGGTCTTAGGTCACTTTGTATTGCCATGCATTCCATGTCATTTTAGGTCTAAGTCTCATTTGCATTATTATGGATCTCATACATACTTAGGTTAGGATTATATTTATTGCCATGCAAATTCATGCTAGGCATTAGGTTATTTTAAATTGCCATGCATTTCCCACATTATTTAGGTTTTAAATCATGCATTTCATGCATTCAATTGGATGTATGTTTATGCATCTCATGTCATGCCACATGATTATTGACTTAGGCCAATTAATGGCTCAAAATCATGCTCATTTGAGCATACTTGTGGAAAATTAAATAGTTGTCAAATTGATTATTCTACCTTTGTGATTTTTTTTACTTAGCCAATTTTTGTTCAAGTTTTTTAGAGATTTTAGCTACTGTTTGTTGGTCTTTAGGAGAGTCTCCAACATTTTTACTTTGAACTTTAAATGATTTTATCAAAGGCAAAAAAAATTGTTGGTGAAACAGTTTTTCACCCAGTACTCGGACTTGACCGATTTTTATGGGAAGTCATCTTTAATCATAAAATTAAGCCAATTTTTTTTTTTGTCTATTTTTACATGTTCTGAGTCTCCAATATGTTTTTTAGATTTTTTTGAATTTTTAAAAATTGGTTAAAAATTGTGTTTTAAAACTGGACAGTAGAGACAGATTTGAATTCAAAAGAAAAACAATTGTTGAATTTGTCTAAGGCATTTAGAGGGGGTTGGTTAGAACTTTAGCTACTGTCCTAAGCTTGGTTTCTAAGCCTTTTTAAAACTTTAAAATGATTTTTTAAAGATCGGATCAAGGGTGGTCAAGTCCGGGTTTTCAAACTTAGGAATTAGAGCCTTTTTCAAAGGGAATTCGGCCATGAATTATTTTTCATCCAAGATTTTCAAAATTGTTTTCAAACAATCACAAAATATTTTGATTTTAGAAAATTTAATTTGATGTATTTTCTTAAGGTAGCCGGATATCTTTTTAGATATAGGGAATTCCTTATTTGAAGGAAAAAATACACTTTCATGCATTGCATTTTTCATATTCATGCATATTGTATAATATATGATTTTTTGCAATGATAATTTCTATGGTATTGTTATTATTTTGATTTATATTTTATGGTGTCATGTTGTTTGTTATATGGTTTTGAATATTTCATGCTATCCTATGCTTTTTTATTTAGTCATTTATTTTTGTCACATCATTTAACATATACTATGTTCATGCATTATTATTTTTATTTTCATGCATATTTCATGATAACATTATTTTATGTTTCATATTCACTTCATTTCATTTAGAATATCATGTCACTTAGGATATTTTATTTCATATAGAATATGTTATGTCACTTAGGATATTTCATTTCATTTAGAATATATCATGTTACCTAGGTCATTTCATTTCATATAGAATATACCATGATACTTAGGATATTTCATTTCATCTAGAATAGACTATGCCATTTAAATTATATCATATCATTTAGGTTGCATTATATTATCTAGACTTTGTTATGCCATTTTATTTGTGTCACACATATTCATATTCATATTTTTCTTTAAAATGTTTTGAAAAAGATAATGATTTTAAATAAAACAAAGTTATTCCTGAATTAAAATAATTCATTTGTTCTCTTCCGGGTTGCCGGGGAGGATATCATCAATTATCATTAATAATGGAATATCTTTCTTAAAACGAGAATGATTCGGAAAATTTTCTAAATAAATAAAATTTTTTATATTTTGCCGAATTTTCAAGGAATGTAGGAAAATTTTGAATTAATAAATTTCGAATCATTTTCAATTAAAAATGGAATTATTTTTCTTAAAATTGGGAATTAATTTAAAATGCCAAATCTAAAACCGATTTTTTTTTTTAACGAAACTTGAGATAACACATGATTAATAAGGTACCGTTTTATACGGGCGTTGTGGGGGTGTTAATCCTTCCCTACACGTAACCGAGTCCCGAACCCGCTTCTTTGATTTCTCTGGTTTAAAAGCGCGGACTTGAAATTGGTTTTATAAATATTTTAATTAATTTTAAAATGTTTTACAAAACCGGTTTTAATAGGTTGCCAATCACACCTAGCCAAAAAAGATTGGTGGCGACTCCATGTCTTTTTCAAGGTCATTTTCAAATCTTCATTTTTCAAGAGGAATTAAGTCGACTTTTCCTCGGTTTTTTTTTTGTGTCACGCTTAACGAATATAAAATCTTGCGATGAGACTTGTTATTTTTTAGGTTGCGACAAAGACATGTCAAGTTTGTTGAACTTTCCTTCTATTTTCAAACCATACAGTGCACTAGTCAGGTTTCCCAAAATAAATAAATAAAAAAAAAAATTGAAAATTTACTTGTGCCTATTTCTGATGAAGCAATTACTGTCATTTCAACAGCTAAAGACTCAAGTTCAGCTGCCACTAGTGTTGTGCCCTCATGTACCAGCAATGATGCTCATGCGACTAGTTCCTACTCAGGTAATGATCTCATGCACTCCACTTCTCAATCACAAACTATGATCACTCCAACAAACACAGATCTCTCTCCCACCAGAACCCATCCTATGATCACTCACTCTAGAAACAACATCTTTAAGCCTAAACAAACATACCTTGTGTCAAATCATCCACTTCCTCCAAGCCCAGAACCCACCTCTGTGTCTAAAGCTCTTCAAATACCTGAGTGGAGATAAGCTATGATAACTAAATTCAATGCATTAGTTGCCAATGGCACATGGACTCTGGCTCCACCTTGCTTATCTCAGAATATAGTAGGCAACAAGTGGGTGTATAGAATAAAAAGAAAGGTTCATGATACTATTAACAGATTCAAGGCTCGTCTGGTGGCAAAAGGCTTTCATCAAAGACCTGGTTTGGATTTCACAGAAACATTCAGTCCTGTGATCAAGCCTACTACCATTAGAACTGTTCTGTGTGTTGCTGTCTCATTTGGTTGGACTTTGAAGCAACTCGATGTAAACAATGCCTTTCTCCAAGGCAGTTTGAAAGATTAGGTATACATGGTTCAACCACCTGCTTCATTGGCAAAGATCATCCTCATCATGTATGCAAACTGAATAAGGCCATCTATGGCCTTAAACAGACCCTAAGAGCATGGTACAACGAGCTAAGCAACTTCGTTCATCAACATGGTTTCATCAACTCAACTTCTAATGCCTCTTTATTTATTTATGCTCCCAACTCAGATCTAATATACTTTCTAGTCTACATTGATGATCTTATAGTCACACGGAGCAATCAATAAACTATGGACAGCTTTTCGATGCAGTTAGCCCAAAGATTCTCACTCAAAGATCTTGGCAACCTTCATTTCTTCTTAGGTGTTGAAGTAATTTCTACTGCTTCTGGTTTATTTCTCTCTCAATACAAATATGTTCGTGATCTACTTGATAAGTTTCAGATGTCTAATGCCAAAGACACCAGTACACCAATGGCAACCAGTGCTCAACTAAAACTTCATGATGGTAGTGGCCATGCTAATGCCACTGCATACAGACAACTGATAGGTTCTTTTCAGTATTTGTCCTTAACCAGACCTGATGTAGCTTATGCAATCAAACTATCTCAGTATATGCATTCACCTACCCAACTACATTGGACAGCTCTCAAACGAATTCTACGGTATTTAAAGGGTACTATCAATCATGGTCTCATCATAAGACCAAGCTCTACTCTCAATATCACTGCATTTAGTGATGCTGATTAGGCAGGCAATTTAGATGATAGAACTTTAACTACGGGTTATATCTTGTTCCTTGGTAACAGTCCTATCTCTTGGAAGTCAGTAAAAAAGAAATCAGTTGCAAGGTCATCAACAAAATCTGAGTATCGAGCTATTGCTACACTGCTGCAAAGATTCTTTGGCTAAATAATCTCTTAGCAGAATTGCATCTTCCTATTAAGCAATCACCTCAACTACTGTGTGACAACATTGGTGCCACTTACCTAAGAGCAAATCCTATATTTCATTCAAAAATGAAGCATCTTGCAATAGATTATCACTTTGTTCGACAACATGTTCAAACAGGTGACTTCAAAGTTTCTTACATCTCAACCAAAGATCAGTTAGCTGATGGTCTCACCAAATCCCTTGCCAAGAACAGATTTCTCTTTCTCAGAGACAAGACTGGTGTAGCTAATGGCTCCACAGTCTTGCGGGGGCATATTAAGACAAGAGATACAGAGAAGCAACAACTTGCGGATCACCAACAGAAAGCTGTTACTAGGAGATCACTGTCATCAACAGAATCGGGTAAAGCTTAGCCAATATCTTTAATTCAAACACAAACTCATGTAATCTGTAATTTAAATATTTCAAATAGGATTAGATAAGGTTAACTGCTAAGCTTAGCTTATCACTCAGAAACTGTATATATGTCAAGACAGAATACATTAATAATAGCTTTGATTTTTATCAGTCGCTCAATCTTTACATATTTAATATATATTATATTTGTATTTAAAATTTTAATATATTTAATAATTTTTATTATGTTTATATCCACACATCTGATAGGAATAATTCTTAACTCTATAAATACTATGATAAATTTTCAAATCATAGACTCAAACAAAATCAAAACCACCCCAATAAAATAAATAAATTAATTAATTAATTAAAACCAAATGGCAACCCTTTAACTGCTATATATCCTACTATAATATTATTCTAAACCTATTCCTAGCTCAACTTTTCATATGCTTGAAGAATGTTTGATAAAAAACAATATAGAAACCCCAATCCTATCCATGCCATTCACATTGCAATTAAACAAATGATCAAATCATTATTATAAGGAAAAAAAAAAAAGAGAAGGAATTGGGTTGTTATTAAATAAATTAAACCAACCAAGATCTACCATACGTCTTTAGTTGGTTGCAACTTCCACTTTCTGGGTTTTTTTTTTTTTTTTTAATTCTTAAACCATATGTTGGTATCTTACATCCTTCATAAATAAATTTAGCAATATTATATCTGCACCGATTAGTCTGGTTGGTAAGGAGAGGAAATCTTTTTCTTATCAACCAAAATTTTATCATTTTATGAAGCACCTCGATAATAAAATCATAAAAATACTGGGACGGTATAAGAAAGTGCACCCTTAAAATCGTCTTGAAAAATATTAGATTTCGATAAAACTTGAAGATAATCTCTAATCGTAAAAAAAATAGTAATATTATAACTTAATTATTTATAGGGATAATGTCATTAATGACTCCTGAAGTTTATTAAATTTGTCAATGTAGTACCTCTACTTTAAAAATATCTATTTTGGTACTTAAGGTTTACACTCAGTGTGCTATTGTAGTACCTGTTAGTAACACCGTTAAAAATTGATGATGTGGCTTTTGTATCCAATGAAAACTTAACACGTGGCACCATAAAAAGATGCCACGTGTACTAACTAAAAAGTTATTATTTTAATTTTAAAAATAAAAATAATATTATTTTAAAAATATAATGATGACACGTGGCATCATATAATGATGCCACGTGTACTAACTTAAAATAAATAAATAAATATTTTTTAAAAATTTTAAAATAATTTTAAAATAATTTTAAAATAATTAAAAATAACTATAATAATTTCATATTTAACTTTTGTAATTTTTTGATAAATATATTTTAAAAGAATTAAAATAATTTCATAATTTAATTTTTGTAATTTTCAAAAATAATTTTTTTTTAAATATATTTTTAAAAATTTTAGATACTATAAATTATTTAATATTTAATTTTAAAATATTTTATAATTTAAAAATAATTTTAGTTAAATATTTTAATTTTGTTATTTTTTAAAATTTTGAATTTAAAAAATAAATTTTAATTTTAAAAAATATTATTTAAATATTATTATTATTTTAATATAATTTTTTAAGTTTTTTTAAAAAATTAGATATTAATTTTTAAAATAACTTTTATTTTTAAATATTTTTTTTACTTTTTTATACAAAAATTCATATATTAATTTCTAAAAATCAGGTGCTGCCACATGTCATCACCTGATTGGTCAATGTCACATCATCATCTATATTTAACGATGTTAAGTCAAAGTACCACATTGATACACGGTTTGATAGTGTAGGTACCACATTGAACATTTTTAAAGTACGGGTATCACATTGATAAATTTGATAAAGTTCAAGGACTATTCATGACATTATCTCTTATTTATATTATCAGCATATTGTTTAACAAAATCATCATGGAAAAATTAGATTCCAATAAAACCCGAAGATAACCTCTAATCGTATTACTAACAAAAAACTTAGTAATATTAAAACTTAAATTTAGCAATATTATATCTGCACGGGCTAATCTAGTTGGTAAGGAGAGGAACTCTTTTTCTTGTCAATCAAAATTCTATCTTTTTAGTAGGAGAGTGCACTCCTTAAAATCGTCTTGAAAAAAATTAGGTTTTAATAAAATCTTAAGATAATCCCTAATATTATTACTAACAAAAAATTAGTAATGTTAAAACTTAATTATTTATATTATCAGCATATTCTTTAGTAAAATGAAAAGTAAGGTCATTGCTTTCTTTGCTTTTTAATTAATAGTGTTTGATGTTGCCATTTTCCTAATCATATAATTATTGAGACTAAGATTATTTTTATTTTTATGTATTGTTATTGTTAGATTATGAAATTCTAATCACCTCTATATAATAATTTGCTTCATTTCTGTCAAACAATAGAATAAAGTTAGAATCCCTGAATAATAAAAGTAAGTATTTCCACCTTTGATTAAACACCTCAAAAGGAATCTCCATAAAGCATGCCTAATATGCTTAGTGATTAACCATCTAATCAATGGCATTATCACTTTTTGAACTATCTTTTGAACATGCCAAGTTGAATAATTTAATTTTATTGTCAGACATTAAAAGTTTTAAGAGAAATTACGTGAATTTTTTAAATTACACAAACCGAATTAAAAAAAAAAATACATATTATTTAAGATATATTTATAAATTAAAAAATAATTTAAAAAAGAAATAAAATATATGTTAAAAAACTTCACATGTATGAAAAACAAACTCTAAATTTAAGATTTTACAAATAAAATTAAAAAGTTGATATGTGTTCACTTATTAATTGATTATTTTTAATATATATATATATTATTATGACAAATCAATTTTTTAATCTAATTATTGGACGAGTTTAAGTAAAAACTCCCCCACTACATGAAATAACTTTCTTTCAAACTTAATTAAGATTATTCAGTAAAGGTGTTGATGCAAGAATTGGTAAACTGTGTGTCTGTTATATAGTATTATTATGTTTTAAGGATTTAGGGCTTGTCCTCATGATTTTGTCTTTTGAAAAAAAAATATTTCAATGGATGAAAGGTGACTCTTACTTTATAAAGTCATAATTGAATTCTTATTTATTAGATGTGGGATTATAATTCCTCTCAATAGTGGTATCTTTAATCAAGAGTGTCAGCTGTGTTTTCACTAATGACCAGCACGAATTCGGAGCGAATTCTCATAGATTATGTCATTGTTTATGCAAAAATTATTGGACTGCTTCCGTTATGAAATATTACGTGCTTTGAGAGTCTAAAGACTCACTTTCACGATTTTGTCATTTAAAAAAAATATTTTGATAAAAAAAAATAAATTTTATTTTATAAAATCACAGTTCCATCGTTCCTCCCCCAACCTCCAACAAAGTGTAATGCTTGTTAAACACATAATTAAAATGCTTCTCCTTATACAAGTCGTGAAGTGATTAACCATTGCCAATATTGTGAAAGTAAGAGAGCAAGCTTGCAATGTTGATAGCTACTAACTAGGATAATATATAGGGTAGCCTAACCCTAATAATTAAGACCTTAGTTTTATCTTAAATCTTAAACTAAAATTAACACTTCTCAACCCAAACATGTTTTGCCATGTTTTCTGTCTCCCGTCGAAACCTCGTGTTGGAACAGAGGTAGCAGGGGCCACAATGCCAGCTCAGCACTATGGTTAAGTGTAGGATGAGCACTAATTGGATGAACCGTCTAAATCCATGGAAATCGATTTTAATTGATTTATTTGATTTGATTTAGTCTATTTTGATAAAATTTGATTAAAAAATCAATTTAAATAGATTTATTTGGTCGGTTTATAGTTTTTTATTTTTGAAATTGAATCCACTGAACAAACCGACAACTAATTAAAAAATAAATAAATTATATATTTTTATTTATATTAACCATACCCAACGCAATCTATAATCATATTACCCAATTTCATAGATCCAATTTCATAAGGACAAAACAAAATCCAAACTGACATAATCAATCGAATCGATTAATTTTGATTTCTTATATAGAGTTCAGTTGGTTCGGTCAGTTTTTCAAATTCGATTGATTTATTCGATTTTTATAATTTTAAAACCGAACTAACCATGTGTACTTGTTTTGGGTAATTTTTCATTGATTGTGGTTGTATTTAGATTTGATAATTTTAAATATGATACGAAAATATTATATGAATATAACATTTTTAATAAATACGAAAATAATATAATAATACGTTTAATCATATATCATATTCGTGTTTAAAATTTTAAAATTTGAAAATTTATACCGGGTATATCTGTACTTTCCACTTATTTGTCTAAGATCTTTTGTGGCATATGTCAAACTTTGACTGCCTGATAAAATATCAGTCGTTGGATCTAGCAAGTTCCCAAGATGGATGAAATTCCTCAAAATAGCTATTTCTTTCACGCGTACTTTTGACCACTTTCAAATAATTTAACTTGTTTCCTGAAAAGGAAATAAGTTTGTCCTCATTTGAGAAAAAAAAAAAGTTAATTATTATAATATAAAACTATGTTCCTACTTCCTAGAATGTCCTTGTCAATTTCATGTTTACAAAAATAACACAAGGGTATTTCAGTCTTTTACTGTTGATAACAATCACCAAGGGGTGGACCTCACTTGGAAATAGTTAGGAAGTAAGCATTATTAACTACTAAATGATAGAAAATATCTTAAATTATTTTTTTTTTAAAATAGATTTGTGATCATATGATTTAAAAGGATCTCAGTTTCAAAATAGTCAATGCAATTACATTAAAACACATAAAAAATAATTTGAGAATAATGTTTTCAATAATTGAGAAAAATGTGAATATCTAATATATATAGTCAGGAAATTTTTTAATTTTATTTTGGATTTAATTTTTTACTCTGACGATATTATTTAGACTATTCTCTCATACCGACATGATACATTTAGAATTTTATTCACAATAAATTATCCATAAAGATTAAATCTGATTGACAATTTTTTTTTTCCTTTACATACCAACTAGACTTAACTTTTGTGTTATAATTTTTATAATTATATCTTGAGAAATATTAATTAATATCTAATGACATTGATTATGGTGATATTTATAAATTAAAAAAATGTAATTAATGTATTTTTTTTAATTTAGTAAAAATTTAAATATAAAAAACTTTTTTTAAAATGATTATAAAATAATTCTTAATTGATATTTATAAATATCCGTTAATCGAATACTTATGTCATATATCAAGCATTGATTGATTGTAATTGTACCATAATTTGGTAAAGGAAAAAAAAAAAAAAAACCCCTCTTTTTCAAGATAAAGAGGAAAGTTTGCTTAGTTAGTTCCTTTTGCAATTGGATGGTCATGTCAGAATTTGGAGCTGTTTTCTACTGAACTGTGAGTAGAGTTTATGTTTTAGACGAATCTCTCAATTCCAACCTCGGAATGATACTATTGCCAACCAAACAAAGGGAATAGAAACAGCAAAATTTTCAACTGTTTGGTTTTAACTTATAACAACTAAAATTCAATTTGTTTGGTTCATTCATGACAACTGCCACCCCAAAAAAATACCCAAACCTAATTATTGACTGTATAGAAAAACAAGCATATTTGTAGATCCTTTATCGTATATTTATATCGTATTAGTATTATTTTTTCGTATCATAATCGTATTTAAAATATTATATATTTATATAATTTTGACATTTTAGTAATTCGTATTAAATAAATTTTGATACATTTATATATTCGTATTGTATTCGTATTATTATTTTTATACATATCATATTTTATATCGTATTTTAATTATTATATCGTGTTCATATCGTATACTCCTATCATATTTAAAATTATAAATTTTACACACTTATTCCTGATCCAATGGGAATGTTTCGTATGAACACAACTTTGATAGATAATCTTACATTTGAGGTTATTATTTTTGTCCTTTTCTCTAACAAAAACAAAGCTCTTTCATATGGAAGTTACTAATCAAATTTTGTTTTTGTTTGATGAGTGATGGCAGAAGCCCTTATGAGTAAATATTACATTCATATCATTTTAGGAAAATTAAGGTTTTTCTCAAAATTAGGCTATCCAAGAGTAAACCGAAAATATGGAGCTTTGCATTGCATCTATATCTGTTAATTTTGAACATGATATATAAATACGACATGTATTAACACGATAAGTTTAATAAATATGAAACAAATATAATAAATATGATATGATATATGTAAATACAATTAACACGACAGATTTAAATTTATATACATATTGTATTTGTCTTCAGAATTTTGATACATTTAATAATTTATATTATGTTTATATTTATACAATTAATAAATAAAATAAAATATGTCATATGTACATAAATTACCAAATCTAATTTTACCCCGTGAAACTCATTTTCACCACACAAGCAAGTTTATAGTAATATTCTAATAAAATATAGTTAAACATTAGATATACATTATTAATTAGGAAAGCTAGAGATTCGAATTTGACTCAGCTGCTACTTTTTTATGTATAAATTATATTTATTCAAGATGATGATCAAATTTAATAGTAGTATTTGTGAGTATAATTGTTATCATTATATATTTTTTTAATTTAGCTCAAAATTAATTAAAAGTTAACGATAAAAAAGTTCTCCATCTATCTATAACTATATATATTTGTAACTGCATGAATCTCCCATGTGCCGACACATGGTACTTTGTTTTTTTTTTTTCTTTTGGAAGGAGAGAAGGAAAGAAAATGAAAGAGAAAGAGAAAGAAAAGAAAAAGAGGAAGAAAGGGAAAGAAAGAAAAGAGAAAAAAATGATAAAAATTTGTATGTTTATGTTTATGTTCGTGTACTTTTTATTTTTGTTTAAAATATTATAAATTTATATAAATTTTTACACATTAATAATTTGTTTTATATATATTGTGACACATTCGTGTATTCGTGTAGTGTTCATATTATTTTCGTATTGTGTTTTAATTATTTTTCTTATGTCATGTTCGTGTTGTATCTCAATTCATTTCATATTTTGAATAGTTTGTCCTTGTGATTCAATTTTAAAAAAAAAAAAATTTGTGTTTGTGTCGTGTTTCAATTCATGACATTTGGCATAATTTGTTATAGTGATTCTATAGACACCTAATTTTGTCGGGACTCATAAATCAGGTACATTTTCTTCCTAAATTGATGTTTCAGAATGCAAAAAAGCTTTTCTCATCCTACAGGTGATACTCCGAGGCTTAGTCTAAGAAAGCAGACAAAAAAAGTCAAACTCAAAAAAAAATCAACCCGAAAAATGTCAACCCCGAAAAAGTCAACTATTGAAAAAGTCAACCCACTTTCAAAATCAAGATTCGAGGTTCAACTGAAAAATGGTGAAAGGATTTTGATAATCCGAGGTCTACATTGAAAGATATGGAGCTCAAAAGTTGGGTTACGAGATTCAATAGAAAAGAAACCCTAATTCGAGAAATTTAGGGAAAAATGCTTAAACGATCAAATTGGTTGGAATTGAAGGTCTCAAATGAAAGATAAGAACTAACTAAGGGTAATGGAGAAGCTACCTGGAAGAAATACTGATAGAAAAGTCAATTCGGAAGAAAACCGAGAATTAGGGTTTTTTGGTGGATTTTTTGGTGAAATTTGGAAGAATTATAGAAATGGCCCAATTCGAAAGATCTAAAGCCCTTAATTGATGATAAATGATTAAACAAGGATAGCCTAAGGCTCAGATTGAAGAAAATCGGAAAATCGGAATTGTTTTGAGCAAAACCGGGTTTCGGAGGCAAAAGGGCAAAATTGAAAAATATGGGAAAAAATAGCAAATGAACTCCAAAAATTCTGAAAATTTACAAATCTCATTCTTAAATCATTTCAAAGAGATTGGAGAAAGAAAATCTTGATTCGGAGTTCGTTTGCGAAATGGCCAAATACTGGGTCTCCTATGTAGTAATTCAAGCAGATAAATCCCGAAAAAATAGCAAACGAGTTCCAAAAGTTCTGAAAATTTGCAAATCTCATTTTTAAATTATTTGGAAGAGATTGGCGAAAGAAAAAAAAAGGTTTTTAATAGAGAGCTTGAAGGTAGTCATCTCTACCAAGCTCTAGCCTAGTTTTCAATAGAGAGCTTGGTAGAGATAACTACCTTCAAGCTCTCTATTGAAAACCTTTTTTTTTCTTCTTTCAAAATCTTTTTTTTTTGGCCAAATTAGCTACTGTTTCCAGCCAAAAAAAAAACCCTAAAAAAAAATAAAATCCTCCCCCTCCCTTTATCCTTGGCCGAATGGCCCTCTAGCCCTTGGATGGGAATTGCACCTTTTCTCCTCCAATCTTGGCCTTTATATTAAGATATTCTGATGACAACATAAAAATGTCATCTTTCCAATTGATAGCAGCCTTTAAGATGTGTATTCAGCCCTTGTAGTAACCTTAGCCCTTAGATGCAAAAGAGGACCAATCCCATGCACTCTCTTGCTTGCTCCTCTTAAGTGCCTACCCTTGGATGAGTTGTGCTCTTCCATTCTTGGTCATTGGATGAGGCCAACATAAAAATGACATCTTGTAGATTAAATCCAGCCCTCAACATGTGTACTCATCCCTTGTAGATGGCCTAAGACATTGGATGAAAAGAGATAATCTCATGCACTCCCTTGCTCAACCGAATGGATGCTCACCCTTGGATGAATTGTGCTCATCTTTTTTCTTCCATTCTTGGCCATTAGATGAGGGTTATTTTATGACAAATAAAAATGTCATCTTGGCATTTAAATTTGGCCATTGGATGGTGCATTCAACTTTCCTACAAGGCACCTAAGCCATTGGATGAAGGGGGGACCATTTGCAAGGTGTTAGTGGTAGCATGTGGCTTGATAGTGACTAGGGAATTAAATTGTTCAAGTTTCCTTCTTCTCCTCTATGTTGGCTGACCAAGGGAAGAAAAAATGCCAGCAATTCTTTCTTCTTTCATATTTTCCTCAATTACAAATTTGCCCTTTTTGGTTTCCTTGGTGAAATAACATTTTTGCCCTCCGAACTTAAATACATAGCAAACGAACTCCAAATATGAATTTTCTTTTTTCAATACTTCCAAAATAATAAAAAACTGAATTCTGAAAGTTTTCAAAAAAATTTCGAGTCCATTTGCTATTTATTTCGGATTTATTTCTGAAATTACCCCTTTTATGCACCCGAACTTTACAATTTTTTAAACGAGATCCGAATCCAGATTCTTCTTCACCAATCTCTTCCAAATAATTTTAAAATGTGATCTGGAAGTTTTCATAATTTTTGGAGCTCATTTTCTATTTTTTCGGGATTTATCTGCTTGAATTACTACATAGGGGACCCGGGATTTGGCCATTTTGCAAACGAACTCCGAATCAAGATTTTATTTCCCCAATATCTTCCAAATAATTTAAAAATGATATTTGAAAATTTTCAGAATTTTTGGAACTCGTTTGCTATTTTTTCGGGATTTATCTGCTTGAATTACTACATGAGAGACCCAGTATTTGGCCATTTTGCAAACGAACTCCGAATCAAGATTTTCTTTATCCAATCTCTTTGAAATGATTTAAGAATTAGATTTGCAAATTTTCAGAATTTTTGGAGTTAATTTGCTATTTTTCCCATATTTTCCAATTTTGCCTATTTACCTCCGAAACCTGGTTTTGCTCAAAACAAGTCCGATTTTCGTATTTTCTTCAAACTGAGCCTTGGGCTATCTTTGTTTAATCATTTCTCATCAATTAAGGGCTTTAGATCTTCTGAAATGGGCCATTTCTATAATTCTTCCAAATTTCACCGAAATCCACCAAAAACCCCTAATTCTCGGTTTTCTTCCGAATTGACTTTTCTATCAGTTTTTCTTCCATGTAGTTTCTCCATTACCCATAGTCAGTGCTTATCTTTCATTTAAGACCTTTAATTCTGACCAATTTGATCGTTTAAGCACTTTTCCCCAAATTTCCTGAATTAGGCTTTCCTTTCTACTTAATCTCGTAACCCAACTTTCGAACTTCATATCTTTCAATGTAGACCTCGGATTATCAAAATCCTTTCACCGTTTTTCAATTGAACCTCAAATCTTGATTTTGAATGTGGGTTGACTTTTTCAAAAGTTGACTTTATTGGGGTTGACTTTTTCCATGTTGATTTTTTTTATTGAGTTTGACTTTTTCTATCTGCTTTCTTAGACTAAGCCTCGGAGTACCACCTGCAAGATGAGAAAAGTCTTTTTGCATCTGAAACATCAATTTAGGAAGAAAATGTACCTGGTTTAGGGGTCCGGACAAAATTAGGTGTCTACAGCTGCCCCTCTTTGGCTATTGCTGAGAATCAGGAATCAGACAAAGATAAACAAATACTAATTTTGTACGGTTAGTGAATTCACATGTGAAGGAAAGGGAAAGGGGTTTTCAATCATCATCATTCATCATTATTTATTATTTTTTTTTTTTTTTTGAAAAAGCTATAAATTGAAGATTTTGTCCTTAAATTGAATTCCCTGACTAATCAAGGCTCGACCCGTTTTAAGGAAATAGGTTCGATTTCAAAAGAAAAAATTATGCCCGAAAGTCTTAAAAATGATGCCCGGAGGTCTTAAAAATGGTGCTCTAAGATCTTTAAAATGGTGCTCGGAGGTCTTAAAAATGGTGCCCGAAGGTCTTGAAAAATGGTGCCCGAAGGTCTTTAAAATGGTGCCCGAAGGTCTTTAAAAACCGAAGGTCTTTAAAAATGGTGCCTGAAGGTCTTTAAGTCGGTGTCCGAAGGTCTTTAAAATGGTGCCCGAAGGTCTTTAAAAAATGGTGCCAGAAGATCTTTAAAATGGTGCCCAAAGGTCTTTAAAAATGGTTCCCGAAGGTCTTTCAAAATGGTGCCCGAAGGTCTTTAAAATGGTGCCCGAAGGTCTTTAAAAATGGTGCCCGAAGGTCTTTAAAATGGTGCTCGAAGGTCTTTAAAAATGGTGCCCGAATGTCTTTAAAATAGTGCCCGAAGATCTTTAAAAATAGTGCCCGAAGGTCTTTAAAATGGTGCCTGAAGGTCTTTAAAAATGGTGCCCGAAGGTCTTTAAAATGATGCCCGTAGGTCTTTAAAAATGGTGTCCGAAGGTTTTTAAAAATGGTGCCCAAAGGTCTTTAAAATGGTGCCCGAAGGTCTTTAAAAATGGTGCCCAAAGGTCTTTAAAAATGGTGCCCGAAGGTCTTTAAAAATGGTGCCCAAAGGTCTTTAAAAATGGTGCCCGAAGGTCTTACCCATATGGATGAAACCGAAAATTTAAAAAGATCTGGATGAAACCAGAGATTAAAAAGGCATGGGTGAAACCAAAAAATTGAAAGAGATCTGAATGAAACCAAAAAATTGAGATAACATGGGTGAAACCAGAAATTTGAAAATTATCTGGATGGAACCAGAGATTAAAGGCATGGGTGAAACCAGAAATTTGAAAACGATCTGGATGGAACCAGAAATTAAAGGCATGGGTGAAACCAGAAATTTGAAAACGATCTGGATGGAACCAGAAATTTGAAAAGCATGAAATTAACCTGAAGGATTTGAGAGAGGATGCAAATGCTTCATGGTGTAAATGCAAATATCTTGGATTGATGCAAATGCTTCTTGAAATGATACAGATATCTTGATTGATGCAAATGCTTCTAAATGCAGATGCAAATGTCCCTACAAATCATGTTCATATAAGTTGTTCATGAATAGGGTAATTGTAGCTACAATGAAGATGCAATGTTCCTAGAAATGATGCAGTTGCTTGAGATGATGCGAATGCAAATATCTATGAAGGATGTACTTGTAAAGATAGAATGCAGATGCTCATGGAATAGTGCAAATACAAATACTCATGAATTATGAAATGCTTGCTGACACGGTGCAGATGCAAACTTTAATAAATAGATGAATGCTCATGAGTGATGAAAATACCCCTGATCATTTTTCTCGATTTGGCTTAGCCTTTCCAATTCATTTTTCCTCTTCAAATCAGAGTATATCTTCAATTCATTTTTCAATCTTTGGCTATTCTTTTTGCCCCAACATTTTTCAAACTCTTATTGACAGAAGTCTACTTGTCGAGTTCTATTTCTTCTTCTCGTATTTGGAAGTCACGGTTAACCCTAATATTTCCACACCTTTGAGTTAGAAAAACCCTTATCTCATGTTTAACATAAAAAATGGGTATTTCAAAAATATTTTTATTTTCCTTTTTGAAAAACAATTTTGCTTATTTAATGAAAACTTCCGAGTCAAGAATTTTAACCCCACAGTGTGTTATGTACAAATCTTTTGAAGACTGATGATCACTGTTAGAAATTTTCCTAAGTGTCAATTTGGGTTTTTCAACTTGAATTGACAAGGCTTGGTACAGCATGATTTTGGTTTTTCTAGGAAAGCTTCACAACAAAAATTGTATGTCCCTTCTAGGCTCACAAATGGAACAGATTTTATAAATCATGAATTCAGTGAGAACCAAACAAATTCAACTTTCTTTTAGTTTCCATATCAAGGTATTTTGACAAGCATCAAGATTGCCTGGGATGTTTAAATTGGAAAGTTGATTTTGGAGAAAGAAAGTTTAAGTTTTTGAAATCAATCATCCAAATAAGAGTTGACAATTTGGGAGGTTCGAGAATTCCTAGATGATCTTCTCTTTTGTGGTATCGACACTATCATAGATGGCATCGGAAATTCCCATTTTACTCTAGACCTCCCGTTTTCGGGTTTTCGCCCTAGAGTCCCTTCTCTCTAATTTTTTCTTTTTTTATTATTTTACCATGCATTTGAGAATTCGAAATTATTCCTTAGTGAAATGATAATTCGATGAGATGGGCTAAAATCTGAGGAAAAAACCCTTCAAGTTAAATATTCATGCTTGATCAAAATAGACTTTTAAAGTATGTAATGTAGGCCATGGCTCAGGGTTCAGAAAGAAAGGATAAACAGGCCCAAAATATGTGTTTGAGGGTAATCAGATCAAGGATCATTTCTTGAGGAGGATTCTCTTTGAAACATTTATCCCTTTTGGACTTTTCTTTCCTTTTGACTTTGATCTTTTTCTTCCTTGCTTTTGGCTTTCATTTGCCATCGCTTTTTCACACACCTTTTTTTTTGTGTTTTTCTTTTGTTTTTCTTGGCTTTCATTTTGCCATCTTTTCCTTTTTCTTTGACAGAGTGAGCCCGTAATTATTCGAGGCTCCATTTGCTTTGTATCTGTCTTTGAGCTAGGACTCATTTTTCCGTGATCTTTGACAGAATTCTTTTGGCTTAAAAGGGTTGACTATGGATAATTTTTTTTTGTGACAGGGACATGAAAGATGGCCATTTCTCATGTCAAGCACGAATATTCACATTGAAAAGAAATCCCCATGGGGAATAGATAATCAAAATTTCATTTTGCACTTTGGAATAATCTGAATTCTCATATGCATGATATCACAAAAAATTTTGTTCGCATGCCCCAATGATTCATACGTTAGTCTATCCTTTTTCACCATATAACCATCATTTCCACATATGATGCCCTAGTTTGATTAACCATAAGAATTCGTATCAATGAGGAACATAGCAAGTCTAGGTCTATTTTAAAAAGGCTGAGTTTCAAATATGAGTTCTTTGAAAGGGCAAGGAAAATACGACCCAAAGACGGGTTTTATCTGGGACATGGGATAATCTAAGTTTAATCATTGTGCCCCAGGGTGTCAATCATGAAGTGATGTTTGGGGTAATTAGTGTTTTGTGGTTATTGGTAAAGGTCATGAATGGTTTTGGCACAACCTTGACACACACCAAATTACCATGATCTAAATTCTTAAAAGAATGTCTCATTTGTTTGAATTTCAAGGAGTTCGAAAAATTTCAAAAAAGTTCGTTCCTTTGTTCATAGCCTACACTAAGATCTACATCTTTGCTTATTCTATGATGACAATGGTTTATGAAGTTCAATCATTCATATTCCTTGAAGCATTAGGTCTTTCAAGTGATCTTAGTTTCAGGGATTTAGACATATGGAATCCCCAAAAGAGGGAAGGTATTGGGTCATTTCTAACAATGATTATCAATATTCTCGAGACTATCCATTATTAGAACCTCCTTAATGCTTGTTTTTTCACATTCAGATTATGGACACAACAAACATTAAAACATTAAAAATTCATTTATTTTTATAGGGATGTTAACATAAGACAAGTGTTTTCATCATGAGGTATGAAACTAAATGCATAAAAACTTCCTCTTGACATGTTCTCTCTAATTCAAACTGGCTATTCCTTGGTACTCTTTTCGACCTTTCCATCTTCTTCCCCTATTATGACATCCAAAATGGTCTCATCATTCCCATTCAGTAGATTCTCCCAGCTGTCTGACCTTTGTTTCTTCCCCACATCTAACTGTCCTTTATTGATGAGTGCTTGAACCTTCCGTTTCAGACATAAACAATTTTTTGTGGAATGTCCCCGAATCCCAGAATGATAATCACAATATACATTCTTGTCATACCAGCTCGGATATGGGGGTTTGATAGGCTCCACTAGAACTTTAGTGAGGAGTTGCTCTTCGACCAGCTGGGGTAATAGTTCAGAGTAAGACATGGAGAGTGGCTCAAACTAATCTCTTTTTCGGATATTCTTCGATTTCCTCTAGCTGACAAAAGGTTGAAAATTTACTGGATTCTAAAAGGCCATCGGGTATAAGTAAGAATCCCGGGATACATAGTATGTAGAAGGACAAGGTGGTTGGTATGAAGTAACCGAAATATACAGGGCAAAGTCTCCCACAGCTTGGACATCTTCCTCTTTTTTTGGGCGTTCTGTTTCTCTCTGTATTAAATGTTTTACCTCCTTCGAGCTTCTTAGCCTTGATAGCATTTTCAATCATTTCCCCGGAGATTACCATATCCGAAAAATTCATCGTGGTGTTGCAAACAAGTCTATCGTATTATGGGGCCTGTAGTGTATTCACAGAAAGGACAGTGGTTTCCTTCTGAGTTAAGGGCGGTTGTACTTGGGTGGCCATGTTCCTCCACCTCTAAGCATACTCTTTGAAGCTCTCAATAACCTTTTTCTTCATATTTTGCATGGTGAGACGGTCAGGTGTCATGTCGGTCTTATGCTTGTACTGGTTTAGAAAAGCCCTGGCCAAATTATTCCAAGAGTAAATCTGATCCTTGCTCAACTGACTATACCAGCTAATTGCATACCCGCTGAGGCTATCATGAAAGAAGTGAATCAAAAGCTTATCATTATCTATATGACTTTCCATCTTTCGGCAGAACATGGTGATGTGGGTTGATGGATCGGTCGTCTTGTCATATTTCACAAAGTCAGGGACCTTGAATTTAGGAGGAATGACTAAATTAAGGACCAAGCATCGTTCTTTCGCATCTACACTCCCGATTACGTTTGTATTTTCTACTGCCTAAAGCCTTTCATCTAGCAACTGATATTTCCCTTGGGAATCTGCCAACTCAGCCTCGTTCGACTCAACCATCTTCAACTTTTCCCGTTCAACTGGGTCGTCTCAGTTCAGCGTGTTGATAGGGTTAACTGTGTTCTGGCCATCCATCATTATGACCTCATTTTGACCCTTTTGTGCCTCTAACCCTTCTCTGGCGGCAAAGTTTTCAGTGTATCCTTTTTCCTTGATTACGGCGGACATCAGCTCCATCAATTTAGTCATCTGATCCTTAGATTCTGCTTGAGACTTTGCCAGCTGTTCTTGGAATTCTTCGTGTGCCCTTTCCATTCTTTCCATTCGGGCAACTTGTTCATTCTCCATAGCTCTAGCCTGTATTGGAAAGGTACTCAGTACTTCTTATACCTCTGATTTGAAATGGAAAATCTTTCAAAGACTCTTAAAGCCAAGCCAACTTCTGTTTTATTCCCCCCAAATGTATGTCATGATGAATGAGCAATGATTGTCATTTGATGCATGTGAAGAATAAACAAAATGATGTATGGACATATATAATGGAAACATGCTGACTATAATTGCAATAAATACAATCACGATGCCAACATGCTGCAAGCAAAGAATAAACAAATCAATGCATTGATATATGTAATGAATGACCATGTATATTTCAGTGTATTTCCCAATGAATGATCGTATACATTATGAATGCAACAAGATGTCAATTATGATGCATGTAAACAATGAATGATTGACACAGAGTATATACAACAAAACTCATTCTGACCATGTGTGTTATGAATGCGACCTAATGCTAACATGATGTATGTAATAAGCAAATTAGTGCATGGACATATAGAAAAAATCATGCTGACTATGTTTGTCATGAATACCACCTGATGTTACCAAGATGCATGTATGAATGTATGGTATGACAAATAATTGATCGGATGTAAAATGCAAAGGGGAAGATATCACGGAGGAAATAAGAACCGGAGGAACTTAATCATCAACATCTCATAAATTGAAGCACAACCAATTCATTCCCAAATCAACATTCACAATGGTATAAACCATGTTTACAAAATCATGAGCAATGGTTAAAACTATCTTTACAAGCACTTTATTCTTCCTAGCATCCTAAGGCTATAAGAACCGGCTACTAAAAAAGTGAAATCCTACTACATCCTATAAGATCGAAGTCCTTCCACATCATTAACGTAAATCTCCTAATCCTAATGATGCTTTCCCAGCCCTCTATCAATCAGCGTCATTAGATCGATCCACTTGATATCTATAAGAGATTGCACTTTCTTTTTGAATGCTATACAGCCCTCAATGCTATGGCCGACAATTCCACAGTGATAATCACATCTTGCATTTGGATTATACCACTTTGGATATGGTGCTAATAGGGGTTTCAGCGGGATACATGCAACCATGTGATTTTGGATCAGTATAGGGAGAAGCTCTTGGTAGCTGATTGGAATGGGATCATACTGCTCTTGAGTCTTGTTTTTGGATTGTTTCTTAATCACACATGGCCTAGGAGTTGGGGCACTTGGTGGTGGCACTAAGGTCCGAAACGGAGTGTTTATATAGGGAGATGGCCGAATAACAAGGCAAGGGTATGGATTTCGACACGGGACCCTTAAAGGTTGTACATAATTTGAGGTTCCTATCCTGGATGCTTGATAAGGTGATTGATGAGGGAAATGGTACGAACTGCCAGTTGGTGGTGATGGGGTGGGGTTGAGGGGTTCCGTAGTGATCATCCCAGTGGACAATTGAGCCATAGTAGGGTAGGGATACTGGTTTGGACTTAGAGCAGTTTGCAGGTATGGTACAGGATCCGTGATTTCTGTCTTTGGTATCAGGCTCTCTGGTTTAATCATTTTCATGATTTTGTCCATAATTTCATCAGGATTGCAACCTTTGTGGCATTGACAAGTGCAGGATTCAGCAGGGATTGTATGCTCTAAACCTAATGGTTTTGGTTGATCCGAAGGTGATGAAAAGCCCTGAGAAAGTTTCCCCTTACTCTTACACATACCCTCAAACATTTTCATAAATTTGACAAGTTGTTCCTTCAACTCCTGGAGTTCATATCCAAACTCCTCTTTATTTAGTTCCAAAGCACCCACTCGTTCCTCCAATTCTTTCCTCATATCTCGAACCCCTTTCATGCAAATGAAAATGTCATGAGATTTAAGAATACAATTATGAATGTACATGCTTTATTCCTATATGCATGGATATGCTAATGATTAATGCATGAAGCGTTCAAAGAAATTATGATGACTATGTATGCCATGTGTGCAACCTGATGCCAACATGATGCATGTAAAGAATAAGCAGATTACTGCATGGATATATACAAAAAAAAATTATGCTAACTATGATTGTATTCTACAATGAATGAGCATACATGCTTATGACTGTAACATGATGTCAAAATGTTACATGCAAAGAATAAATGAATTAACACAATGGTATATACAAAGAAATCAATGGCTACACAAAAATGGTGGGACCAAATTTTGATTATTCAAAAATCTCATTATGCAAGATTTGCCTCCACATTTAATCTACAATTTTTTGAAGCATGTTTTCCCTATGAAAAACCACACATATTATTTTCAAGAGAATTTCGGAATAATGGATCCTACTATGGTACAATATGCAAATGTTCATGTAACAGTACCGGTTTATGAAATCATCGAATGAGATTATTACCAACTGTTTATTGCAAAGAATGAGATAAAAAAAAAACCATGAATGTACATGCTCTATTCACATATGTATGAAATGTGCAAAATGCAAAAATGTTTAAAAAAGAATGTTTTGATATTTTCAATTTTAAAAAGCTAGTGAACACTTGCCCCAACAATATCTACTTATATAGGCATCACAGTGCCTTTAAGGTGGAGTATCACATTTATTTACGGGCGATGTACGTACATCGTTGCCCGATCCACAACTCTTATTCAGAGTGTAAAATAGGTAACAAAAGGTTAGAAATGTCTCTCCATGTGTTCCTAACTACGGTGTATCTAACGAAAATCCGGCATAGCTTCGCCTAGGTTCACTATATGAGGGTGAATCGGTTCTAAAGGCCCCGAATTGCTCCTCACAGTCGCCGGTGAAGGCTAGTAAGGCACCCCGATAAAAACGGGTTCAATTCATTAGAGTATATTTTCCTAAGCCCATACGGAGGATCATCGCGAAGGCTTTAGGTACTTTATACTCCGAAAGTGTTTCACTAGCCCATACAGAGGATCATCATGAAGGCGTAGTTACTTTACGCTCACTTAAAAGGACGGAACGCGGGTATAGAGTTCATGTTATGCAAATGCAAGTGAGTGTGTGTGGAGGAACAACAAACCTTTTACCATCCCCACAATGCCCATATAAATCGGTACATTATTAATCGTGTGTTATCTCAAGTCTCGATAAAAAGTTGGTTTTTAATTTAGTATTTCAAGTTAATTCCCAGTTTTAAGAAAAATAATTCCATTTTTAATTGAAAATGATCCGAAATTTATTCATTCAATATTTTCCTACATTAACTGACAAAATCGGCAAAATATAGAAATTTTTATTCATTTGGAAAACTTTCTGAATCATTCTCGTTTTTTGAAAGAAAGATATTCCTTTATTAATGATAATTGATGATATTCCCTCCAGCAAACCCGGTAGAGAATTCATGAATTATTTTAACTCGGGAATATCTTTATTTTTATTGAAAATCATTATCTTTTTTAAAACATTTAAAAATTATGAACATGAACATGTATGACATAAATAAAATGACATGGCAAAGTCTAGATAATATAATGCAACCTAAATGATATGAAATAATTTAAATGACATAGTATATTTTAGATAAAATGAAAAATCGTAAGTATCATGGTATATTCTAAATGAGATAAAATGATTTAAATGATATGGTAATTTTAAATGATATGGCATATTTTAAATGACATGGCATGTTATAAATAAAATACCTAAATGACATGGAATATGATCTAAATGACAAGAAATGACATGAAATAAAAAAAAAAAACTCCTAACATATAATATGCATGAAAATGAAAATAAAAATAATAATGCATGAACATAGTATATGCTAAACAATATGAAAAAAATAACTAAATAAAAAGCATAGGATATAATGAAACATTCAAAATCATATGGCAAACAAATATAAGATCATAAAATGTGAATTAAAATAATAATAATACCATGGAAAATATCATAGCAAAAATCACACATTTAAATAAAATGCATGAACATGGAAAATGCAATGCATGAAAATGTATTTTTTCTCTAAAAAAAGAAATCCGTATATCTAAAAAGATATCCGGCTACCTTAGAAAATATGTAAAATTAGATTTTCTAAAAGAAAAACAAAACTTTGTGATTGTTTAAAAACAATTTTGAGGAAAATTTGAATAAAAATTAAAACCCTTACCAAACCCTTTTAAAATGGTTCTAATTTCCTAAGTTTAAAATCCCGGACTTAACTACCCTTAACCCGAGATTTATAAAATCATTTTTAAAGATTAAAAAGGCTTAGAAACTACCCTAATACAGTAGCTAAAGCTTCTAACCAACCCCCTCTAAATGTCTTAGCCAAATTCAACCATTATTCCTCTTTTGATTTCAAATCTGCCTCTACTATTCGGTTTTTTCACACGATTTTTTAGCCTATTTTTAAAAATTCAAAAAAATCTAAAACAAATACTGGAGACTCAGAACATGAAAATATACACTAGAAAAAAATGGTTTAATTTTCTAATTAAAGATGACTGCCCACAAAAATTGGAGATGTTCGAGTACTGGGTGAAAAAACTGTTTGTCAAAACACATTTTTTGCCTTTGATAAATTCATTCAAAAACCAAAGTAGAAATTGTTGGAAATCATCCTAAAGACCTAAGGACAGTAGCTAAACATTTAAAAACCTTGGAAAAAAATTGGCTAAGTAAAAAAAATACAAAGGTAGAACAATCAATTTGACAATTCCTTAATTTTCCACAAGTATGCTCAAGAGAGCATGACTTTGAGGCATTAATTGTCCTAAGTCACAAATCAAGTGGCAATGACATGGAATGCATGAACATACAGCAAATGAAATGTATGAAATGCATGGTCTAACGGTCTAAATGGTAAAGGAAATGCATGACAATTCAAGACAACCTAAATGCCTAGCATGAATTTGCATGGCAATAAATGCTATCCTAACTCAATATGCATGCAATGCTTGATAATGCAAATATGACTTGGACCTAATATGTTATGAATATGCATGAAAATGCTAATGTGACCTAAGACCTAAATAGCATAGTAATGCATGACAATATCAATGTGATTTAAGACTCAATATGCATGGCAATACCAATATGGCCTAGACCTAGAATGTAATGAATATGCATAGCAATACTATAAACATACAATGACCCATGAAACTAATGTCAATACTGGAACAAACAGCAACTAATACACAATTTCAAGATATGATAATGCAAAGCATGTTACCTAAACAAAATGCAAATGAATGACAAGGCAAGGGATGCATGAAGAGGCCAAATGATCACATGAGACTCTAATGCAATCCTATTTAGTAAATGACATAAGTACATGACAAATCATATTAAGATGCATAATGTCATGACATTTTCATAAGCATATAACATACTAAAATAAAAAATGCACAAGATCATGGCATGGAAATGCAAAAAAGTTAAGACACAAAAGAAAAATGCACATGCAAGGCACATAAAAAGGAGTTGCCGAATGGTCATGAAAAAAAAAAGAATGATGGCATTTTATCATAGCATTCTCATAAGCACATGGCATACTAAAATCAAAATATACAAGTTCATGGCATGGAGATGCAAACAAGTTAAGAAGTAAAAGGAAAATGCACATGCAAGGCATACAAAATGGAGTTGCTGAATGGTCATGAAACAAAACCAAGAAAATGCAAACATGTAAGACATAATACATGAAAAAAATGCACAACATGAGTATATGAACAACAATGGCCGAATATGCAAGGATGCAATATCAAGCATGGAAATGAAATATATAAGTAAATATAGCATAGAAAATAATGTAAAGAACATATATATAAAAGATTAACATAGACATACAAAACAAATAACAAGCAAAACTAGTAAGTAAAACAAGGAAAGTTAAGCTCCATGGTTGGTATCAAATGGGCATAGCCTCTCAGCTAACCATAACCACTTGGTCTTTCCAAGATCATGAAGCCTTTCCATCTCAATAAAACAGAAAATAAACCATGTAAAATAAAAAATAAGGTGAGCTTCATGGTAGGTAAAAATAGGCATAGCCTCTCTCCTAACCATTGTCAGTTGGTCTAGCCAAGATCATGTCGCCATTTAATCCTTTTTTGCTTCATATTTTGTAGAAAATAAGAACCTTAGAATATTCTAAAAACCTTGTAAAAATTATTTTTCACAACCACATACAAGGAAGAAAAAAAAAGAAAATGAAGACAAATAAAATAGACATATTCGGCCATAGCATGAAACCATAAGAAAAAAATTGTTTTCCACCATCTTAAAGAAGAAGAAGAGATGCAAACATAAGTAAACATTAACAAACTTTATTTCTATGAAAAATGTAGTAGGAAAACAAGATAGAAAAATCAAGAAAACACCATGGAAATGAAGAAGAAAGCTAGGCTAGAGCTTGGTAGAGATGACTACCTTTAAGCTCTCTATTGAAAACCTTTTTTTTTTCTTTCAGAACCTTTTTTTGCCAAACTAGCTACTGTTTCCAGCCCAAAAAAAAACCTAAAAAAATGAAATCCTCCCCCTCCCTTTAGCCTTGGCCGAATGGCCCTCTAGCCCTTGGATGGGAATTGCACTTTTTCTCCTCCAATCTTGGCCTTTAGATTAAGATATTTTCATGATAACATAAAAATGTCATCTTGCCAATTGATAGCAGCCTCTAAGATGTGTACTCAGCCCTTGTAGTAACCTTAGCTCTTAGATGCAAAAGAGGACCAATCCCATGCACTCCCTTGCTTGCTCCTTTTGAGTGCCTACCCTTGGATGAGTTGTGCTCTTCCATTCTTGGTCATTGGATGAGGCCAACATAAAAATGAAATCTTGTAGATTAAATCCAGCCCTCAACATGTGTACTCAGCCCTTGTAGATGGCCTAAGCCATTGGATGAAAAAAGATAATCCTATACACTCCCTTGCTCAACCGAATGGATGCTCACCCTTGGATGAATCGTGCTCATCTTTTGTCTTCCATTCTTGGCCATTAGATGAGGGTTCTTTTATGACAAATAAAAATGTCATCTTGGCATTTAAATTTGGCCATTGGATGGTGCATTCAACTTTTCGACAAGGCACCTAAGTCATTGGATGAAGAGGGGACCATTTGCAAGGTGTTAGTGGTAGCATGTGGCTTGATAGTGACTAGGGAATTAAATTTTTCAAGCTTCCTTCTTCTCCTCTATGTTGGCTGACCAAGGGAAAAAAAACTCCCAGCAATTCCTTCTTCTTTCATTTTTTCCTCAATTACAAATTTGCCCTTTTTGGTTTCCTTGGTGAAATAACTTTTTTGTCCCCCGAACTTAAATAAATAGCAAACAGACTCCAAATTTGAATTTTCTTTTTTCAATACTTCCAAAATAATAAAAAATTGAATTCAGAAAGTTTTCAAAATTTTTCGAGTCTATTTGCTATTTATTTTGGATTTATTTCTGAAATTACCCCTTTTATGCACCCGAACTTGACCATTTTTTAAACGAGCTCCGAATCCAGATTTTTCTTCACCAATCTCTTCCAAATAATTTAAAAATGTGATCTGGAAGTTTTCATAATTTTTGGAGCTCATTTTCTATTTTTTCGGGATTTATCTACTTGAATTACTGCATAAGGGACCCGGGATTTGGCCATTTTGCAAACGAACTCCGAATCAAGATTTTATTTCTCTAATATCTTCCAAATAATTTAAAAATGATATTTGCAAATTTTCATAATTTTTGGAACTCGTTTGCTATTTTTTCGGGATTTATATGCTTGAATTACTACATAGAACTCGGTATTTCGCCATTTTGCAAACGAACTCCGAATCAAGATTTTATTTTTCCAATCTCTTCAAAATGATTTAAGAATGAGATTTGCAAAGTTTCATAATTTTTGGAGTTGATTTGCTAATTTTCCCATATTTTCCAATTTTGCCCTTTTGCCTCTGAAATCCGGTTTTGCTTAAAACAAGTCCGATTTGCAGATTTTCTTCAAAATGAGCTTTGGGCTATCCTTTTTTATTCATTTCTCATCAATTAAGGGCTTTAGATCTTCCAAATTGGGCTATTTCTATAATTCTTCCAAATTTCACCGAAATCCACCAAAAAACCCTAATTCTCGGTTTTCTTCCGAATTGACTTTTCTATCAGTTTTTATTCCAAGTAGCTTCTCCATTACCCGTAATCAGTGCTTATCTTTCATTTGAGACCTTCAATTCCGACAAATTTGATCGTTTAAGCATTTTTCCCCAAATTTCTCGAATTAGGGTTTTCTTTCTACTGAATCTCGTAACCCAACTTCCGAACTCTGTATCTTTCAATGTAGATCTCGGATTATCAAAATTATTTCACCGTTTTTCAATTGAACCTCAAATCTTGATTTTGAAAGTGGGTTGACTTTTTTAGTAGTTGACTTTGTCGGGGTTGACTTTTTTTTAGTTTGACTTTTTCTGTCTGCTTTCTTAGACTAAGCCTCGGAGTACCACCTGCAGGATGAGAAAAGCCTTTTTGCATTCTGAAACATCAATTTAGGAAGAAAATGTACCTGATTTAGGGGTCCGGACAAAATTAGGTGCCTACAGGTTCAATTCAGAGAAAATTTTGTATGGTCATGTTATTTTTTGTGTATTTAAAATATTATAAATTTATATAAATTTTACACGTTAATAATTCGTTTTATATAGATTTTGAAACATTTGTGTATTCGTGTCGTATTCATGTTATTTTTCATGTCGTGTCATGTTTTAATTATTTTCTCATGTTCTGTTTGTATCGTACGTATCTCAGTTCATTCCATATTTTGCATAATTTATCATAGTGATTCGATCTTAACTCTAAATTCATTTACTTACTAATTAATACATAAAACTTTATGTAAATAAATGATAATAATTTAATACGATTCAACTTAAATTTATTTATAATTATTAATTTAACTAAAATCTTATAAATATTACAAAAATCCCCTGGCGAAGTTGGGGAAAATTCTAGTACTATAATATATTTTTAACTACACAAAGCTTCTAGAGGTTGACACATGGCACTTTTTTTTTTTTGGGAAGGAAATAAAGGAAAGAAAAAGAAAAAGAAAGAAAGAAAGAAAGAAAGAAAGAAAATGATAAAAATTTGTGTACTCGTTTTCGTATTATTTTTATTGTGTTTAAAGTATTATAAACTTTTACACGTTAATAATTCGTTTTATGTATATTTTGACATGTTCGTGTATTCATATAGTGTTCATGTTATTTATCATGTTGTGTTTTAATTATTTTTTTTATGTTGTGTTCATGTCATGTCTCAATTTATTTTATATTTTGCATAGTTTGTCATTGTGATTCAGTTTAGAAAAAAATTATGTGTTCATGTCGTGTCTCAATTCATGACATATTTTACATAATTTGTTATAGTGATTCAATTTAGAAAAAAAAAAATTATATGTTCGTGACATGTTCATGTTTTTTGTTTGTTTTAAGTTTTATAAATTTTTACACATTAATAATTTGTTTTATATAGATTTTGAAACGTTCGTTTATTTATGTCGTGTTCATGTTATTTTTTGTGTCGTGTCGTTTTTAATTATTTTCTCATGTTATATTTACGTTGTATCTCAATTCATCCCATATTTTGCATAATTTATCATAGTGATTCGATTTTAACTCTAAATTCATTTACTTACGATATTAAACCATAAAAAAATTAAATAAATAATAATTATTAAATATGATTCAATTTATATTTATTTATAATTTTAATTTAATTAAAATTTTATAATTATTTAAAAAAAAAATCCCAAGCGAGGTGGAGAAAGATTTCTAGTAAGGAATAAAAAATTATTTTAAACTTTTTATTATTTTTTAATCAAATTAAAAATACATTGATAAAATTACACCGGTTCATAAATTATTGGTAAAGAAAATAAGACTTAAGCCAAGTTCTAATCCCCTCCCTAAATAAAAAATAGGATAGAGCTACGAACACTTTTAAAAATACATAAATTTTGCAGCAATTTAAAAAAATTCATCACATGATTTTAAATTTTCAAAATATTAGTTAAATTTTATTATGTATTTTAAAGAGTGTATTTTTTTTTAAAATGTTAACAAATGTTTAATGACATTGGTTAAAATGATATTATAAAAAGAAAAATATAATTAATGCATTAAATTTTTTTTTTTTAATTCAGTAAAAATAATGTATTAAATATAAAAAAAAAAAAAGCTTGCCTAAAATGGTAATTAAATAATTCTTAACTGATGCATATAAGCATAGGCCTATAAATGAACTAAGCATTCGATAAACGGTTCGTAAACAATACGATTTCTGTTCGTTTATCAAGTTAAATAAATTATTATAAATAAGATCTTTAAATAAATTATTTTAAAGAGTGTATTTTTTTTTTAAAATGTTAACAAATGTTTAATGACATTGGTTAAAATGATATCATAAAAAGAAAAATATAATTAATGCATTAAATTTTTTTTTTTAATTCAGTAAAAATAATGTATTAAATATAAAAAAAAAAAAGCTTGCCTAAAATGGTAATTAAATAATTCTTAACTGATGCATATAAGCATAGGCCTATAAATGAACTAAGCATTCGATAAACGGTTCGTAAACAATACGATTTCTGTTCGTTTATCAAGTTAAATAAATTATTATAAATAAGATTTTAAGGTTCGCTTAATAAACGAACCGAACTCGAACAAAGTATGTTTAGTTCATTTATATTCACGAACAAACTCGTTTATAAATCGTTTAAAACTCGTTTAATAAATCGTTTAAAACTCGTTTAAAATTCGTTTATTGTTCGATTATGGTATAATTAATAATATTATTATTATATGTATATTTTTTTATTTATAATATAATTAATAATATTTGTGTTTTATTATTTTATATTCAATAATAACTTAAATTTAATAATATTTATATTTTATTATTTTATATTTAATAATAACTTAAATTTAAGTTATTTGTTTGCTTGTTTGTTTGTTTAGATTTGTTAGTTTATTGTTCATGAACAGATTTTTAATTGTTCGTGAACATATTCAATTATATATTCATGAGCATATTCATTTAATATTTGTGAACAAGTTCATTTATTTTAAACGAATCGAGCTCTAACATACTCACTTTAAACGAACCGAGGTCGAACACAATTTTAAAAATTATTAACAAACATGAACTAAACATAAACAAACTAAAAAAATAAATGAATGAACATGAACAAAAATTTGTAAATTTCAAGTTCGATTTATTTACAATCTATTTAGATACCTGTTAACCGGACTTTTATTTTTTTGAAAAATAAACAAAATTGAAGTTCTAAAATTTGGAAATAGGGACAACATGGTAATCTTGACTATTAGATAGAGCACCTTTTGTTGATTTTTGATAGATGGGATGGGGCTTTGGTGTTCTTTTTCATGTATGTAGACAATTAATTCACAGTAAGCTAAGAAAACTTTGGTTTTTTTTTTTTTTTTTACTACGGCTATATTTTCTACTACACAGTAGATGACTTTGGTTAAACAGATAACAACTAACAAAGAGACTTTGAATTATAATTTTTTTCTTTACTATAATTAAGAAACTTACAACTAGACTTAATTAAATATGCTATAATTGTATTGAAAAAAAAAAACATTGTTATCACATTTACAAGCAGGAAATATAACTGATATACTTGTTCTTGGTCAAGAAGAAAAAGAAGAAAAATTATTATTACAGAAAAGTTAAAAAGAGAGAGCTGAAAGCTTGAACCTATCCACCTAGTGCCTTATAATCCACGCTTCTTTTCTCCCCCAAAAAAACGAGTATTTAGGGGCTTCTCTGTTCCTCACACCACCTCCTTTTCTTCTTAACACCACCACCTTTCCAGTGCAAGCTTTTCAGTTCATATCTTCATCTTTTTTTCTCTTCCTTTAGCCACTTTCTTGCTTACTTTTTTGGGCTTTGAGTTTGGTTTTTAGATTGGGTTTTCTTTGTTTTCTTCCTATAGTAGTTTTGGCATTCAAGGTTTTTACTTTTTAGAGATTTTTTGTTTCTTTTTTCTGTAGTTTGGGTTGTTGAATTAGGGGAATAGACTGAGGATTTTGGAATGGAAAATATTTCTAGCTTTAGCAAGGAAGATGAACAGATGGAATTGCCTCCAGGATTTCGATTCCACCCTACCGATGAAGAGTTGATAACTCACTATCTTTCCAAGAAAGTTCTTAATAGCTGCTTCTATGCTATAGCTATTGGTGAGGTTGATTTGAACAATTGTGAGCCTTGGGATTTGCCTTGTAAGTTTCTCAAGTTCTTCTTCTCTCTGTTTTCCTTTTTTTTAGAATTTATTCTAACTTTTATGCTACGTGTTTGTTGAAATGAAGGGAGAGCCAAAATGGGTGAAAAAGAATGGTATTTTTTCTGTGTTAGGGACAGAAAATACCCTACTGGTTTGAGAACAAACAGGGCAACTGAAGCCGGTTATTGGAAAGCAACAGGCAAAGATAAAGAGATTTTCAAGGCTAAAACACTTGTTGGAATGAAGAAAACTTTGGTTTTCTACAAAGGGAGAGCACCCAAAGGAGAAAAAACAAATTGGGTCATGCATGAATTTCGTTTAGAAGGCAAATATTCAATTTACAATCTTCCCAAAACAGCCAAGGTGAAAAAAAAAAAAATTATGGCTCTGTTTTCCTCTGTTTGCTATGGCTAATGTTAATGTTCCTTCCTTGACTCTACTTTTGGTTCTTGCTTTGCAGAACGAGTGGGTTATTTGTAGAGTATTCCAAAAGAGTCCCAGTGGTAAAAAATTACATATTTCAGGATTTACAAGGTTGAGTTCCTATGGGAACGACTATTTGCCTCCTTCGGTGTTGCCTCCATTAATGGATTCCTCCTCCTCACCACACAACAGCGAAAGAAGAAGCGGCGCCGCCGAGACATCATCTCACGTGACCTGCTTCTCCGATCCGATGGAGGTCCAGAAAACACCCGAAGAAATGATCGATAGCTTCAAAAATTCCCTTCTAGGAGCTTCTTCTTCATCCTCTGATATATCCCTTACTTCAGTTCTTATGTCTACAAACTCTCTGCCAAACTCTGCATACACCAACCAAATCATTCCAAACATTAATGGAAACTTGCAATACTCAGATTCTTTTTGGATTCAAGATCAGTCTCTATTGAAAATGTTACTCGAAAGTCCTGAAGGGCGCTCCTCGAAGCAGAATTCGAAAGCAGATTCGAACCCTGAAATGATTCAAGATCCTTCATGTTCTGCAGGAGGACTAGTAGACCTTGATTGCTTCTGGAGTTATTAAATTTGAAGATTTTTTCAAGAATATATTGTCATAAAATTTTTATGTGTGTATAGGTTGTTTAGTTCACATTAGTCTGGAAAGTAAAGAAAATGAATGTGTTGTTGCAAGTAGTTAAACTTTGTTAAGGTTTTGATTGCCAATCTTTATTTATTTTATTTTTCCTTTTTTAGGATTTCACTATTTTGTCATGGCTTCTTAATTGTCAAATTTCTTTTATACAAAACTATTGTAATTCTAGCCATGTAAATTATAATGCATAAGCTTGATTTTGTTTATTTTGAATGTCTTGAAAGTTTTAACAATTGAATCTTTCATGTTTTGAAAATATGAAAACATATATGTTTTTTTTTTTTTTTTTCGAAAGAAGCCGCAATCTGAAGATAAGAAAAGAAGTTGCAAATGTTGAGAATTGAATCTCATATCTATTAGATGTCATTTTTTAAGAATGGTTGTATGAACTAACTGGACTAAATCTCGGGTTCAAATATGAAGATTTTGTCTTAATGCTTTGCCCTTTTTGGTAGATTAGTTTGCAACTCTATCTCTCATTCTTTCCATGGATTATGTCACATGTTAGGCCACCAACCAAGAGTTCATCAATGATTAAGAGTAAATGACAAAATTCTCTAGAACATAGATAGAATTTTACAGCCTTTGAACTTTTCTTTACAACAGATTGTTTGATAACCTCATATTCCTTGATAATTTTAGTTTTATTGGCTTTGATTAGGTATTCAACTCAATCAAATGAGTTAACAGCTTTCATTATCTCTCATTAAGACCTTTACCTAGTTAAGCTTCCTACGCAAGAAAAGTGTTCCAATTTAAGAAGGCCTCTTGAAATTCATGTATGCAATCTCTAACCTCATGAACTTGCAGAATTAGTGCTAAAAAAGGTTATTTCAATGGCTTTGTTTCTTTTGGTTTGAGCTAATATATGGCTTAGGCGGGTTAACCAGGGTTAGTTACCTGCAAAATTTTGATATGTTGTGAACATTTAAAACTGTACTTTTTGTCTGAAAAGATCAGATACATTTTAAATGTGCTTTTTGTCTGAGAAAGAAGATACGTTGGACTGATATAGTTGAAACCATGGATTGAAAAAATTAGACCGAATCGATTGGTCGAACTAATTCATTCGATAAAAAATTGGAGACCTGTTCAATTCGATGTTACATAAAGATTTAGAAATCATTGAATCGGTTAAAACCGGTTCAATCAATAAAAAAAAAAGAGAAAAATTGTTTTTTTTTTTTTTTAATTATTTTGTAAGTGATGAGATTTGAACTCATAATCACTTAGAGTTAAACTAAAGAACATATCAATAAGTTAAATACATATTTTTATTAATTATTTATTATATATAATATTTATTTAACATTAAATTTTTTAAAAATATTTAAAATTTTATTTAAATAAATTAATTGATCCAACCGATCCAAAAATAAAAATAATATCGATTTCTCTCTGATTTTTTAACTTTGATTGGAACCTCCGATTTATAGGTTGATATAGGATGACTCCAATCCAAAAGCACAAATGACGCGATGAAAATCACTTTTACCGGCCGTCCAAATGAAAGGATAGCATATTGATTAGACTTGCAATGGATGAATTAGCAGTATTCAGTAGGATGCCCTAAAGCAATTCCAAATCATTGCTTTGTACCCTAGTCAGGTATTCAAATGTACCTTAAAATGTCAAAGAAGGAGACATAACTAATGCCAAAAAAAGTCTAAAATTGGAGAAATTCTACTGAGACAGAACTACCCAAAGTTGCATATTCATTATGATTGTGCTTGGTAGACCGATGAAAAGAGTAATGTAAAAAAGTAAAAAAAAAAAAATTAAGTGGGTTTAATAAAATAAAAGTGAGACGAAAAAAAAATCATTTTTTAAATTTATTAATAAAAACAAATTATTTCAAATTGAAAAGAAAAGAGAAAAAAATAAAAGTGGTATGACTCATCTTAATTTATAATTAGTATAATACTAAAATAATATACTTTTCATTTTCATTATTTTCATTTTTCAACTCTATCAAGCAATAGATGAAAAGAAAATTATATTTTCTTTTCATTTTTCTATCTTTCCTACCAAGCACACTAAAAAAAAGAAAAAGTATGTTTTTCATCTTTTCACTTTTCTCCTCTTTCAATTTTTCATCTTTCCAATTTTCTTTCCACCCTACCAAGCAAATCCTATATACTATAGATTTTAGACTCAGTTTAATTGATATTTGATATCTCACCTTAAAAACCAAAATCCCCCGATTTATGATATTCGGGTTTGGGATGAGCATTGATACGAGTATGTACCCGGTATATTTAATTTTTAATTTTTTTTTAATATATATTTGAAAGATTATATTCTCATATTTATGTTTAAATATATGTCAAATACAAATATCGAATACGGATACATAAAAAAAATAAAAAATCGGGATATAGAAACTAACTCCACGATTCAATAAAATATTAGAACTATTAACAGTAAACTCTCTTAAAAGGGTCTTCAGTGCAGGCAATCAGAATCTGTCATATGGAACTTTATTGTAACCAATTCCCCCTGAAATGTTATTGTCATAACTTTTTTTTTTTTTTCCTAGGAAGTGATTCAAATAGTTTTTTATAGACATTCTATAATACTTCCAAGACATCCCATAGTAAGTGATGGCTATTATGAAAAAATAAAATAAAAAAACCCAACTATTTTTTCACTAGAAATTTCATGAAAATTACCATTTTTTTTCCTCTTCCAAATGATATCTTAACCACCACTTTCTTTAATCTTCATCTTCATCTTCATCATTATCTTTTTTTTTTTTTGCACAATATATATTTCTTTGAAAAAATAAATGTGACATTTCATATGCACTTTATGTTCTAACCACACCATTATTTTATATAAAAAATTTAAGTTCAAGTTAAAACGGATGACAGGTGAATAAAAAGATGATTTCGTTTTATATAATCTAATTTATGAAAAGAATTTTATAGCAATAGCTAACCTAATGAAAACAATATTTTTGTCCATGCCTAAAAATCAGTAACAATCTCAAGTCAACAGTTCAAATAATATTCTTAAAATACTGCATAAAATTTAAAGTTAATAGCATCAATGGTCCACAAATTATAGGGCATATTTTATATTGGTCCTTAAACTTTAAAACGTATCGAATTGATCCTTGATTACAAGTATCATAATAAATTGGTCCCTACCGTTAGCTTTTTCGTTACCTTTACCGTTAGTAATTAGCTAGTGACACGTGTCTCCAACAGTTGTCTTCATTTTTTTCCTTTTTTTTTATTTCTTTTATATTTTTTCTTTGATTTTCTTTTATAAATAAATACAAAGAAAAAATAATTTATATTATAAATTAAAATATTTTTTTAAATTATAATTAATTTAAAAAGTATGAAATATTTATTTACTTTAATTTTATAAAAAAATATTTTTAATTTTTTCGTTTCTTCCTTTTTTTTGTTGCTTTTTTCTTCTTTATAAATAAATATTAAAAACTAAATAATAATTTACATTATAATTTAAATTAATATTGTAATAATCAAATAATTGAAAAAAAATATAAAACTATTTATTTACATTAATTTTAAAAAAAATTTATTTTTTATTTTTTTGTTTCTTCCCTTTCTTCTTTTTTGTCTTCTTTATAAACAAATACAAAAAATATATATAAGTATATTATATTATATTATATTTTAAATTAAATTAACTTTCTAAAAATTAAATAATTTATAAATATAAAATATTTATTTTATATTTATAAGTTTTTTATTTTTTCCTTTCTTATCTTCTCCCTTTTTCTCTTGTTTGTAAATAAATATAAATAAAATTAAATAATAATTCATATTATAATTTAAATTAATTTTTAAAATATAAAATATTTTATTACATTAGTTTTATAAGAAAAGAGGAAAAAAGGAAAGAAAAAAGAAAGAAAAGGAAAATAAAAAGTAAAAAATATATTTTTAATAAATGAATGTAAATAAATATTTTATATTTTATAAATTATTTAATTTTTACGAAATTAATTTATTTATAAAAAGAAAAAAATAAAGAAGAAATAAGAAAAAGAAAAAATATTTTTTATAAAATTAATGTAAATAAATATTTATATATTATAAATTATTTAATTATTAAAAAATTAATTTAAATTATTATTTATCTTTTGTATTTATTAATGTTTTCATTTTCCCTTTTTCTTTATTATTCTTTATAAATAAATACAAAAGATAAATAATAATTTAAATTATTTTTTTAATAATTAAATAATTTATAAAATATAAATATTTATTTACATTAATTTTATAAAAAATATTTATTTACATTTATTTATTAAAAAATATCAAAGAAAAAATAATAAAGAAATAAAGAAAAAGGAAAAAAATTAAAGAGGAATGTGGTGGAATCAGCTGGTGACACGTGTCACTAAGCTGATTGCTACAGTAAAAATAACGGAAAAGCTAACGGTAGGGATCAATTTGTTATGATACTTGTAATCAAAAACCAATTTGATACGTTTTGAAGTTTAGGAACCAATATAAAATATGCCCTATAATTTGAGGATAATTAATGCTATTAACTCAAAAATTTATCTCAATTCATTAAATCTCTTAATTCCTATAGTTTGACCCTTGCACGTAATGATTCTTAGCTTCAAATGGAAAATTAAACAAATATTTTTAGTCTTAAATGTTTTTTAAGTAATTAATTAAGTAGATAACTTTATTATTTAGAATCAAATTTAATGTCGTTTAGTTCAAGGAACAAACAAAAGTTTAGCATTTAAGTTGGGACCCTTAACTAGGTATTTGAATAAAACAATCCTACTCGTTTGTCTATTGTTGTTTCATTGGTTAATGCTTTAATGTGCTTTTGGTAGATCTGTTTAAGGATTGAGTTATTGTTCGATTATTGAATCGAGTTTGGATATAAATTTTTTTATTTCAAGTCGAATCGACCCGATTTGAATTACTATTTATGAACAAAAAATATTTTTAATTATAAAATATATAAATATTAATGTAAAAATAATTTTTTAATATTTTGTGAACAATGGTCGAGCCAGTCTGGACCTGGTCTGACTTGGACCTGCTTAAGAAAAATATAAAAATTTTGGACCGCGATCCGACTCATGTATATGTCTAGCTCTTAGTGTTACCCCTCTATTTTTAACTATACCACAAATAAACTCAAATATGATGGTTTTATTTTGGTATAGACCTGTCCAAATGTCGGGTTATTCATTTGATCCAATAGGTTCAATTCGAATTGGTCCTATCGGATTTAAGATAAGATATTTTAAGTTAGAGCAAGTTCGGTTTGGTTTGGATTATTATTTAATTAATAAAAAATATTTTATTTAATTTTAATTATAAAAATATTTTAATATTAATATAAAATAATATTTTAAACAATAAAACAAATTTTTTGGGTTCGATGAATCGAGCCGAGTCTTGAGCAAACAATTTTTTTTTATTATTCGAACTTGATCCAAATCGACTCGGTTCATAAACAACTATATTTTGATCAATTCAATATTAATGTTGTTTGAAGAACTTAGCCTAGCTAGTATTTTTCTAATATTATTAAAAGTGAGATAAGTTGACTAGCTAAACAGTGCAAACCTAAGGAAAAACCAAATTTTCATGTTCAAGAACTCCAAAGTTGTGGGGCATAGGAAATTGGGCAAAGTGAGGTGAGAGAAATATAGTTAGGCAGGAAGTGTGAAGGTTGAAGGAGGAGGAGAACCACTATAAATGGCTGAAACGTGGCATATGTGGGTCTTCAATTCCCTACTTGTTGATTTTGAAAGAAAACAATAAACATTCTTTTATGCTAATTAATTTACTAGATTTCATCTTAATGATGTTTAAGAGTAAATATATTTATAGTTTGAGTCGAATCAGATTGAATCAAGTTTGACTCGAGTTTAATCAATTCAAACTCGTTCAATTAAGATGGATTCTAAAAAATAGAAAGAAAAAAGAGAAATAGTTATTTTTTTGTGTCATTCCTATTTTTATTTTTTTTTTAAAAATTAATAAAGTCAAAGTTTGAATTTTATTTTTTTCTTTAAACATTTTTATATGTACAAAAAAATTTGCATGCACATAATTAAGCTTTTTGCATCTTTCAAAATGTAATTAGGAAAAAATTCTTCTTAATCAATCAAAATGATTTTTGAAACAATTATCATTTATCCATGAATCATGTTCAAATAAATTTTAATTGAAGCTTGTATCATAGTTGAATGCTCAACTAATTGCCTATACTTACCACTGAGTATCATTAATCACAATAATTAAGCAGATTTTTTTTTTTGTTTTGAAGGTGCTTACTTTTTTTTTTTTTTTACTCTAACAAGCAAAGAGAAATATATCTTTAATTTTTTTTGGTAACATGGTCAGGGATATCCCAAGTTTTTGCCTTGGCTTAATCCTTATTTCGGACGATTTTTCAAGGCGAAAGATATCCTTAATTTACAATGGACACAATTATTTAAAGACATCACTTTAAGGTAGACATGTTCAAGATCCGGGCTATTCGCATGACTCGACAGGCTCTACTCAAATTAGATTGGGTCTAGGTAAGAATTTTAATAATTCAGCTCGGTCCAACTTGAATTATTATTCATTAAATAAAAAAATTTATTTAAATTTAATTATAAAATATATAAATATTAATATAAAAATAATATTTTAATATTTGTGAACAGTAAAATGGGTTTTAGGGCCTGTTCGGACCCGAACTTGGGTAAAGAAAAAAAAATTCAGCCGTGACCCAATCCGGTTCATGGATAAATCTACATCAAGGTAGTAAAGGTTTTCTTTTTCCTAAATATTATCATAATGTTGAGAATGAATGATAATTGAATGGATTTACATGAAGTACTATATAGACCTATGGGTAAGGTATATGATCAAGCTTATCTTTGGCTTCTTTCTTATATACATGCCAAGAGAAGTCCCTTTTTACCCAAAGTTTCTCATATGACATAATTAGTAATCTTCAAGTAGTGGTAGGACTAAATTATTTGGAAACATTTTTTTTCTATTTATGTTTGTAAAGCTAATCATGGAATGAAAAACTTTTGAGAGTTTTTCTTTGTTAGATTTTCATGCAAAATGCACTGAACCTTTTCTGTCGTTTGCTATTTATCACATTGTCTTGTACAAGGCTAGAACAATCTTTCCTAAATGATAAGGGTTCATTATTTTTCTATGCACATTGATGGGTAATATATATAAGAGGAACATTAATTTATATTGGTGTAAAATTAATAAATAATTTTATATGTTTTTATAATTTCGTGTACGATTGTTATTTTAACAACCTGACAGTTGGATTTAACAATATAATCTCACTCATCGATCTAATATCTGTATCATATTGATCGAGAATACCGTTTTTCGATATATATTTAATGGTTGAAGTTTTTTTTTTTTACATCAAACAAATAATTAAACATTTTTAATTTACTCAAAATTTGAAGTATACGATCTACATGAATGGAGCATGAAAAACAACAATCAAATTAAACAAATATAACTTGTATAAAAAATTATGAAAACGTATAAAACTAAATTAATTTTACATTATCTAAAATCATATTTGAATTAAAAAAAGTGATAAATTAAGGATTAATTCCTACATGAGATTCTCGCATACACCTCAATAGTAGACGTGTTGTAACATTTAAAGGCTAAAACTCAAATTTGGTTTGGACACATTGGTCCAAAACTCCAAATAGAATTCAGCCCTCAAACCCAGCACTGCTGGCTTGAAGAAAAACCCAATAGGCCGATCTTCACCCTTTTAGTCGAGAAGCATAGAAAGCAACAAGGCTTCTTAAATAAAAAAAAAAAAAATATATATTTTATTTAAATTTAATTATAAATATTAATATAAAAATATTTTTTAATATTTAATATTATTTTAAACAGTAATATGAGTTTTCAAATTAACCTGAACCTAAATAAAAAAATAACAAAATTTGAACCGTGATCCGAACCGACCCAAGTAGAGTTTTTGTAGCTAGAATGAACAAAAATAAATTAATTATGCTTTCTTTCACAGAGAGGTAGCAATGGGAGGAGTCAAAGTCAAATCATTACGGGTCTAGTCATTTTGATTTTGAATAATTTTGGATTTAAATCGTTTTGAATTAATCTTTTAAATTCGATTTCAATTATTTGGGTTGAAATTGTTTTCAGGTGTGATTTATTGATTTTTTATCAAATCGAATTGAATTGAATTTGGATGCATTACATAATTTTTTAAGGTCGGAGCTCGACCCAAGTAATCCAATTAAATTATTTTAATATTGTATAAAAGAAGAAAATTATATTCTTTGTTGTATATATATTTTAACTATTTTATATTATTTAAAAAATAAAAATTTTTGGACTTATGATTCGACTCAGTAGGAATTTATATTTTTAGTGAAAATTTATCTCATTCATTGATAATGAATTTTTAAACCTCATCAGCAGAATTAGCAAAATAATAAATAATTTTTTTAAAGATATATTAAAAACTAAGGTTAAGAACTCCAATTCAAAATAATAAATAATTTTTTTAAAGATATATTAAAAACTAAGGTTAAGAACTCCAATTCATTTTAACAAACGAAATTGGAAAAGAACAATTTATTAATCTAATTTAGTAGAATCAATCATTTAGTGAGTATTAGAAAAGGTTAGAGATGGCAATGGGTCAGGTCGGATAGATTTTTGCCCAATCAATTATATATATATATATTATATATATAAATCGTATTCGATTCGATTCAATCAAAACTTTATATTTATATATTAATTTAATGATTTTTTTTTATTTTTAAAATTACTATTGATTAATATTAAATAATAAATTTATTAATATAATATATATTTAATAATATAAAATTAAAAAACAAAATGTTATTTTTGGGATAATGTCATGAATAGCTTCTGTAATTTATCAAATTTGTCAATCTAGTACATGTACTTTAAAAATATTTAATGTGGTACTTGTACAATCAAACCGTGTATCAATGTAGTACCATGATCTAATACCGTTAAATATAGATGATGATGATGTGGCATTGACCAATCAGGTAATGGCACGTGACAGCACATGATTTTTAGAAATTAATATATGAATTTTTGTAAAAAATAAAAAAAGGAAAAAAATATTTAAAAAAATATTTTTAAAAATTAATATATAATTTTTTAAAACAAAATTATATTAAAAATATAAAAAATATAAAATTATATTTTTAAAAATTAATATTTTTTCTTAATTATTTTAAAATATTAAAAAAATTATTTTAAAAATTAAAAATATTTTACTAAAATTATTTTAAAATATAAAATATTTTAAAATTACTTGTTAAAAATTTTATAATATCTGAAAATTTTTAAAAAATATTTAAATAAAATTTATTTTTAAAAAATGAAAAAATGAAAATATAAAATTAAATTATTTTATTGTTTTAATTTTCTAAAAAATATTTATTAAAAATTACAAAAATTAAAATATTTATTATTTTAATTTTTGTTAAAAATATTTATTAAAATTAAAAGATGGAGAAAGAAAGAAAACAAAAATTAAAATAATAAATTTTTTTTGGTAATACACGTAGCATCATTATATGGTGCCATATGTCAAGTTTTTATTGGATACAAAAGTCACGTCATCAATATTTAACGGTGTTACTGACAGGTAGTACAATAGCACATGGAGTGAAAACGTTGAGTACAAAAATATATATTTTTAAAGTACAAGTACCACATTGACAAACTTGATTAACTTCAGAGGTTATTCATGACATTATCCCTTTTTATATATATTCCGAGTTGGGCGGGTCGAAGGACCCTAAACCCGGCCTCGATATTTTTATTCTAAAACCTGCGTGCCCCAATCGATCCCCAATTTTCAAAAAACCGTCCTATCGAGTTGGGACGGGTTAGAATTCATCGAGAATGAACGATTTTATCATCCCTAAGAAAAAGAATTGATAAACTAAAGTTTTGCAAATAATTAATTTATTAAAATTGTATGAATTTTGACGCGTACAGATAGAGTTGTAAATGAACAGAGCGTTTGACGAACGGTTTGTAAACAGTTCGATTTATGTTCGTTTGTCAAGCTAAATAAACAATTATGAACATGATTTTAAGGTTCGTTTATTAAACGAACCGAACAAGGCACGTTCCGTTAATTTATGTTCACGAATAAACTCGTTTATGAATCGTTTAAAATTCGTTTAATAGATTATTTCAAGCTCATTTAAAATTCGTTTATTGTTCGATTATAATTTTTTTAATATTATTATATTATATTTATTTATAATATAATTAATAATATTATTATGTTTTATTATTTCATATTTAATATTAACTTAAATTTAATAATTTAATAATATTTATGTTTTATTATTTATATTTAATAATGGCTTAAATTTATTTATATATTGTATTTGTATTTTATTTATTTATAATATAATTTCCCCTTTGTGTTATTGCATATTATAAAATCATTTTGAATCAAATCAAGTATCATATGCCACCATCCCTAGGGTATTAAAACTTAAAAAAAAAAAATTCTTAAATTTTGCTAATATTAAAACTTAATCCACACCTACCTAAAAAAGTTTGCTTAAATTTTCCTAATATTTTCTTTCTAATGGGATAATTATGGCACACATTTTTTTAAAATCATCATATCCAAAGCACGAAATTGTATGCCATTATACAAAGCTATAAGTTAGATATATTATTTAAGGCAATAAATTCATCAACCATTCCACAAAAACAAATGCCATATATATAATTATTTCTTCAATAATTTTGGCTAATATTTTCCTACATTTTTGGACTTTTATTGTAGTCATTTTTAGGGTTATCTCTTTGATGATCAGTTACTAACTCACTAGCTAGCTTATATAAGTAAATTCAAAGCCAAGGGAAAAAAGAATAAACTAAAAAGAGTTTGTATTTGATGTATTTTCAACGTATAAATCTATATATTGTCAGTGAATCACATGATGTCACTTAATTAATAAGTAAACATAAAATTTTGAAATTTCTTAAAAATAAATATAGATAATTTTATTTATTAATAGGTGGCATCATGTGATTCACTGACGGTGTATAAATCTATATACTATTGGTGTATCAAATTTAAATAAAAATAATAATAATTAAGCTCAAATAAGTAGATACTATTATTTTACTTGCAAATTTGATATTTGATATTTAGATTGGAACCAAAAGAATACATAAGCAGGAACATATATTAAATGAGACAATATGTTTCATGGGAAAACAATTTGATGATTAATATTGTACCAAAAATAATTGGTTAAAAATGTTATATATTATGAAATTGGTCTATTTTTATTTTCAAATTTCTACTTGAAAAACTGCCTCCATGATGCACATCATTTAAAAGAACAAAGAAATTAATGATGAAATTAAAGAAAAAAAGATTAAATATGCACATTTAAGAAAAAATAATTTAGCAATTTTTGAGAGATCTATAGGTATTTATTTCAATAACCCCAAAAAGTATTACGCTTAAAAAAATGTGTGATGCTATACACATAGGAATTCAAATGATTCCAAATGTAGAAATGGAAATTCTATATATCTATCTCCCCTGAGAATTGTTTTTCAAAGAGAATATTCATGCTTGGTGTGATAAATGACCATCTTTCATATTCCCTTCACTAAGAAGAAATTATCCCTAGTCACACCTTTGACCCTTAGGAATTATTTCTTTCGTTGAACCCTGGTCAAGGATCATCCTCTACACTAGAGGGCAAATATGAGGAAAAATAATCAAAATCATGGCAAAAAAAGAGAGCCATTGGAAAATGTGAAATCAAAGAATGACAAAAGAAAGCCAGCAATAAAAAAATAAAAAAAAAGTCCAAAAAGGGGACAAATGTCTCAAGAATGAATTCTCCTCAGGAAATGATCCTTGATCCAATTACCCTTGTAGACACCTAATTTTGTCCGGACCACTAAACAGGTATGTTTTCTTCCCATATTGATGTTTCCAAGTATAAAAAGACTGTTTTCATCCTGCAGGTGAGACTCCGAGACTTAGTTTAAAAGGGCGAGCACAAAAAGTCAAACTTGAAAAAAAGTCAACCCCGAAAAAGTCAACCCCGAAAAAGTCAACCCCAAAAAGTCAACTACTGAAAAAGTCAACCCACTATCAAAATCAAGATTTTAAGTTCAATTGAAAACTGGAGAAATAATTTTGATAATCCGAGGTCTACATTGAAAGATATGGAGTTCGGAAGTTGGGATTTGGAGGTTTAGTAGAAAAGAAACCCTAATCCGAGAAATTTGGGGAAAAGTGCTTAAATGATCAAACTGGTCGAAATTGAAGGTTCCAAATGAAATATAAGCACTGACTACGGGTAATGGAGAAGTCACTTGCAAGAAAAACCGAAAGAAAAGTCAATCCGGGAGAAAACCGAGAATTAGGGTTTTTAGTGGATTTCAGTGAAATCGGGAAGAATCACAGAAATGGCCCGACTTGGTAAGACCAAAGCCCCCAATGGATGAGGAATGATTAAAAAGGATGGCCCAAGGCTCAGATTGAAGAAAATCTGAAAATCGGACTTGTTTTGAGCAAAACCGGGTTTCGGAGGTTAAAGGGGCAAAATTGGAAAAATTTGGGAAAAATAGCAAATGGACTCCAAAAATTCTGAAAAATTTGTCAATCTCATTCTTAAATCATTTGGAAGAGATTGGTAAAAGAAAATCTTGATTCGGAGTTCGGTTGCAAAATGGCCAAATCCCGGGCTTCTTATGCAGTAATTCAAAAAGGAAAATCCCGGAAAAATAGCAAATGAGCTCCAAATCTTTTGAAAATTTGCAGATCTCATTTTTAAATTGTTTGGAAGAGATTGGCGAAAGAAAATCTTGATTCCGAGTTCGTTTGCAAAATGGCCAAATCCCGGGCTTCTATGCAATAATTCAAAAAGATAAATCCCGGAAAAATAGCAAATGGGATCCAAATCTTTTGAAATTTTGCAGATCTCATTTTTAAATTATTTGAAAGATATTGGCGAAAGAAAATCTTGATTCCGAGTTCGTTTGCAAAATGGCTAAATCCCGAGCCTCTTATGCAGTAATTCAAGCCGATAAATCCCGAAAAAATACCAAATGAGCTCCAAAAATTATGAAAACTTCCAGATCACACTTTTTAATTATTTTGAAGAGATTGGTGAAGAAAAATCTTGATTTTGAGCTCGTTTAAAAAATGGTAAAAAGTAGGGGCATAAAAGGACATTTTGGGAAGAAAAAATCCAAATAAATAGCAAACGAACTCGGATAATTTTGAAAACTTCCAGAACTCAATATTTTATTATTTTGGGAGTTTTAAAAAAAATAAAAATTGAATTTGGAGCCCGTTTGATATTTATTTTGCATCCGGGGGGCAAAATGGTCGTTTCACCCAAGCAACCGAAAATGGCTTCTTTGGGCCTTTCAAAAATCAGAGCTGGGCTGGAAAAGAGAAGTGCTGGCCTGCCCAAGCCCAAAGGAAGGAGGAAGCTTAGGATTTTTTCAATCAAGCGATTAAAAATCAAGAGTTAAGTTAGAGATTTTCATTTTTGAGCCTAAGTCCCAATCCCACATCCCTTTGTAATGTCAAGCCAAGGAGGTGCTCACCTTATAAATAAGGAGTCTTGGCCTTTGGTTGAGACCACCCACTACCCCTTGTGAGATAGTCTATACACTTGTATTAGGATTATCCGGGTGGTGAGTCATAGTGTTTTTGAGGGTTTGTAGCTTAATCCGTTCAAAAGCTACTCTGAGGGTTTATAGCTTAATCCGTTCAAAAGCTACTATGAGGGTTTATAGCTTAATCCGTTCAAAAGCTACTTGGTGAGTTTTCATTTTAAAATAATGTTTCTTGTTCTTCCTTCATTTCCTTTCTTAAGTATATTTTTCTTACATTTTGTTTTTACAAGAAACTCACCATGGCCAAATGGCCTACATTATTTATTTTAAGTTGTTGTTTTTGATTCATTTTACCATGTTGTTTATGCTATTTTCTTTATTTTTGATGTTTTAAATATTATGTTATTTCATGTTCTTAAGTTATATTTAATTTGGTTGCTTTGTTTGTTGCCATTTATGTCTTAGATATCATGTTTTTGCATTTTTAATTTTCTGTTTTCATGTTGTTTAAATTTGAGCATGTTTTAGAGTTAGCATATTAAGTGTTTGTGAAAATGCTTGTGTGATTCTTTGCATGATTCTTGTTTTATATCTTAGTGAGCATGTTTTAGATTTGGTATATTAGGTGTTTGTGAAAATGCTTGTGTGATTTTTGTGTTATGACTTAGTTTTTCATGCTAGCATACCAAGTGTTTGTGAAAATGCCATGATTGTTGAAGCTTGGGGCCATTTGGCTACTCCATGTGTTTTGCATTATGTGTTGTATTTTTTTCATGCTAGTTGTTAGGTTTTTGCATTTGCATGATATTTGGTTGGATTTTTGAATTAAGCATGCCTTGTGTTTGTGAAAATGCCATGCATGTCTTAGGTCTAGGTTACATTAAATGCCATGCAAGTTCATGTTAGGTCTAGGCCATATTATTTATGTCATGCATTTTCCTTACATTTAAGTTTAGATCCATGCATTTCATGCATTATGTTTGCTGCATTGTTTCATGCATTTCATGTTCATGCCACTTGAATAATGACTTGAGCCAATTAATGGTTCAAGGTCATGCTCTCTTGAGCACACTTGTGGAAAATTAAGTTTGTCAAATTGATTATTCTACCTTTGTGATTTTTTTTACTTAGCCAATTTTTATTTAACTTTCAAAAAGTCCTAGCTACTGTCTTCAAGTCATTCTATGAGTTTCAAATATTTTTATTTTGGTTTTTAAATGATTTTATCAAAGACAAAAAAAATATGTTGGCAAAGCAGTTTTTTTTTTCCACCCAAAACTCGTACATCTCCGATTTTTCTGGGAATTCATCTTTGATCAGAAAATTAAGTCGATGTTTTCCCGTGTATTTTTACATGTCCTGAGTCTCCAATAATTTTTTCAGAATTTTTGGAATTTTTAAAAATAGGGTAAAAAATCGTGGATTAAAACTGGACAGTGGAGTCAGAATTGATTTTAAAGAAAAACAAAGCAGTTTTTTTTCTCCTCCAAAAACTCGTACATCTCTGGTTTTTCTGGGAATTCATCTTTGTTCAGAAAATTAAGTCGATTTTTTTCCGTGTATTTTTACATGTCCTGAGTCTCCAATAATTTTTTCAGAATTTTTGGAATTTTTAAAAATAGGGTAAAAAATCGTGGATTAAAACTGGACAGTGGAGTCAGATTTGAATTTAAAGAAAAACCAATTTTCTGTTTTGGTTAATTTACTTAGAGTGGGCTGATTAGGAGGGTTAGCTACTAACTTAGGATAATTTCTAAGCCTTTTTAAACTCTAAAAATGGTTTTTCAAGTCCCGGGTTAAGGGTAGCCAAGTCCGGATTTTTTTAAACTTAGGAAATTAGAGTCATTTTAAAAATTTTAGCCCAGTTTTTATTTTTAATTCAAGCTTTTCAAAATTGTTTTCAAACAATCACAAAGTATTTTGGTTTTAGAATATTTAATTTGACATATTTTCCTAAGGTAACCGGATATCTTTTTAGATATACGGATTTCCTTAATTAAAGGAAAAAATACATTTCATGCATTGCATTTTTATATTCATGCATTTTATATAATATGTGATTCTTGCCATAATAATTTCTATGTGTCATGACATTTAGGTTGCATTATATTATTTAGACTTTGCTATGTCATTTTATTTATGTCATGCCTATACATATTCATTTCTTTTAAATGTTTTCAAAAAAGATAATGGTTTTCAATAAAAATAAAGATATTCCCGAGTTAAAATAATTCATGAGTTCTCTATCGAGTTTGCTGGAGGGAATATCATCAATTATTATTAATAAAGGAATATCTTTCTTTCAAAAAAAAAAAAAAGAGAATGATTCGGAAAGTTTTCCAAAACTAATAAAAATTTCTATATTTTGCCACGTTTGTTGGGGAATATAGGAAAATTTTGAATTTATAAATTCCGGATCATTTTCAAAAAAAAATGGAATTATTTTTCTTTAAATTGGGAATTAAGTTGAAATACTAAATTTAAAACCAACTTTTACCAAGACTTGAGATAACACACGATTAATAAGGTACCGATTTATACGGGCGTTGTGGGGGTGCTAATCCTTCCCCACACGTAACCGACTCCCTAACCCGCTTCTTTGATTTCTCTGGTTTAAAACGCAGACTTGAAATCGGTTTTTAAAATGTTTTAATTAATTTTTAAAATATTTTATAAAATCGATTTTAATAGGTGGCCGATCACACCTAGCTAAAAAAGATTGGTGGCGACTCCATGTCTTTTTAGGTCATTTCCAAAACCTTCATTTTTAGAGGAATTAAGTCGACTTTTCCTCGGTTTTTTTTAATGTCACGCCTAACGAATAATAAAGTCTTGCGATGAGACTCGTCGTTATTTTTTTAGGTTGCGACAGCTTGGCGACTCCGCTGGGGAAATATTAGAGAGTCAGGCCTAGAATTAGTCGTGTGTTATCTCAGTCTCGGTTTTGTTGGTTTAATTGGTATTTAATTTTAATTCCCACATTTTTTTAATAAGGAGAATTTTGAAAAATAGTAAAATATTTTTAAATATGTTCATACTCATGTGCATGCATTTTATTATTGTTCTCTAGTTATTTAAGGTTGCATATTATAATTGCTTGTTGGTTAATGCGTTACACTATTCTTGAATGTTTTAATTGCTAGGGCATTTAGAATAAGGTTTGTAGAATAGGTGGTGAAAGGTTTATTATTCCTCCACACACACTACACGTGCATTTGCATAACATGAATCCTATACCCGGGTTCCGTCCTTTTAAGTGGGAGTAAAGTAACTAAGCCTTCGTGATGATCCTCCGTATGGGCTAGTGAAACACTTTCGGAGTATAAAGTACCTAATGCCTTCGTGATAATCCTCCGTACGGGCATAGGAAAATATACTCTAACGAATTGAACCCGCTTTTATCGGGGTGCCTTACTAGCCTTCACCGGCGACAGTGAGGAACAATTCGGGGCCTTAGAACCGATTCACCCTCATATAGTGAACCTAGGCGAAGCCATCCCGAATTTCCGTTAGATATACCGAAAATAGGAACACATGGAGGGACATTTCTAAACTTTTTGTTACATGTTTTACACTCCGAATAAGTGTGGTAGATCGGGCAACGATGTACGTACATCGCCCGTAATAAATGTGATACTCCGCCTCGAAGGCATCGTGATGCCTAAATAAGCAGATATTGCTGGGGCAGATGTTCATTAGCTGTTTTTAAAAAAAAAAAATCATTTTTCAAGCATTTTAGCATGTGGCACATTTCATGCATGTGTAAATAGAGCATGTACATTTTTGGTTGTATTATTGATCTCATTCTTTGCAATAAACAGTTGGTAATTGAATTTGATGATTTCATAAAACCGGTAGTGTCACATGAACATTTGCATATTGTACCATAGTAAGATCCACCCTGAAATTCTTTTGAAAATGATGTGATTGGTTTATCAAAAAAAAAAAAAAAAATCAAAAAAAAAAAAAAAAAATGGAGGCAAATCCTGCATAATGAGATTTTTGAATAGTCCCACCAATTTCGTGTAATCATTGATTTCTTTGTATATACCTTTGTGTTAATTCATTTATTTTTGCATGTATCATTTTGACATCATGTTATAGTCATAGCATGCATGGTCATTCATTGTAAGATACGTTTATGACATGCATGGTCATTATTTGTATATACTTATGTATCAATTTATTCTTTCTTTACATGCATCATGTTGGCATCAGGTGGCATTCATGACATACACGGTCAGCATGACCTTCTTTGTATATACTCTGTGTCAGTCATTTATTCTTCACATGCATCATAATTGACATTGTGTGGCATTCATAGTGTATATGATCATTCATTGGGAAATGCATTTGGAACATACATGGTCATTCATTGTATATATCCATGCATTAATTTGCTTATTTTTTACATGCATCATGTTGGCATCAGGTTGCATTCATGGCATACACAGTCATCATGATATGCTCATGCATTAATTTGTCATATTGGCATCAGGTTGCATTCATGACATACACGGTCAGCATGACCTTCGTTGTATATACTCTGTGTCAGTCATTTATTCTTCACATGCATCATAATTGACATTGTATGGCATTCATAGTGTATATGATCATTCATTGGGAAATACATTTGGAACATACATGGTCATTCATTGTATATATCCATGCATTGATCTGCTTATTCTTTACATGCATCATGTTGACTTTGGGTTGCATTCATAACAAACATAGTCAGCATAATTTCTTTGTATATGTTCATGCATTAATTTGCTTATTACATACATCATGTTAGCATTAGGTCGCATTCATGACACACATGGTTAGCATGATTTTCTTTGTATATACTCTATATCAATCATTCATTGTTTGCATGTATCATAATTGACACCGTGTTGCATTCATAGGATATACGATCATTCATTGGGAAACATGCTAAAATGCATATGACCAGTCATTGCATATATCCATGTGTTGATTTGTTTATTCTTTGTTTGCAACATGTTGGCATTGTGATTGCATTTATCACATATATGGTCAGCATGTTTCCATTGTACATATCCATACATCATATTGTTTAGGCTTCACATGCATCAAATTGCATTCATGGCTCATTCATCATGACATACATTTGGGGGAAATAAAATAGAAGTTGGCTTGGCTTTAGGAGTCTTTGAAAGAATTTCCATTTCAAATCAGAAGAATTACTGAGTACACTTTTAATACAGGCTGGTGCTATGGAGGATGAACAAGTTGCCCGAATGGAAAAAATGGAAAGGGAACAGAAAGAATTGCGAGAATAGCTGGCAAAGTCTCAAGCAGAATCTAAGGATCAGATGACTAAATTGATGGAGCTGATGTCCACCGTAATCAAGGGAAAAGGATACACCGAAAACTTTGTCGCCGGAGAAGGGTTAGAGGTGCAAAAGGGCCAAGATGAGGTCGCAATAAGTGATGCCCAGAACACTGTTAACCCCGTCAATGTCCTAAACTCAGATGATCTAGCTGAACAGGCCAAGTTGAAAAGGGTTGCAGTAAATGAGGTTGAGTTGACAGATTCCCAAGGGAAATATCAGTTGCTAGATGAAAGGCTCCGGGCAGTAGAAAATGCAGACGTATTAGGGAGTTTAGATGCGAAAGAACGATGTTTGGTCTTCGATTTAGTCATTGCTCCTAAGTTCAAGATCCCTGACTTTGTGAAATATGACGGGACAACCGATCCATTAGCCCACATCACTATGTTCTGCCGAAAGATGACAAGTCAGATAGATAATGATAAGCTTTTGATTCACTGCTTTCAGGATAGCCTCAGCGGATCCGCAATTAGGTGGTATAGTCAGTTGAGCAAGGATCGGATTCGCTCTTGGAATGACCTGGCTAGGGTTTTTCTAAACCAGTACAAGCATATGACCGACATGGCGCCTGATCGTCTCACCTTGCAAAATATGAAGAAAAGAGCTACTGAGAGCTTCAAGGAATATGTGCAACGGTGGATGAGCTTGGCTGTCCAAGTACAACCGTCCTTAACTCAGAAGGAAACCATTGTCCTTTTTGTGAATACACTGCAGGCCCCGTACTATGATATACTTGTTGGCAACATCACAAAGAATTTTGCAGACATGGTAATTTCGGGGGAGATGATTGAGAATGCTATCAAGGATGGGAAAATTGATGGAGAAAGAACATCCAATACCAAGAACAGGGCATCTGAAAATAAAAAGGAAGATACCCAAGTCGTGGAAGACTTTGCCCCATCTCCCCAATTCTCCTCGTATCAGCCATTTAACTCTACCCTGAACAATGTCTCTCAAGGTTTTTATCCCTACCAACCAATGACTGCAACTACACCAGAATTTACATCTGTCTATCAATCGAACACCCTTGGGAATAATCGAAGGGGGCATAAAAAGCGAAAAAGAAATCAGGTTGACCCAATTCCTATGACATACAGTGAGATACTACCTCAACTCATCCAGAATCACCTTGTGACACCCATGCAAATAGCGCCTCTGAAGCCCCCTTATCCGAGCTGGTATGATGCTAATGAGAGTTGTGGGTACCATTCTGGCAATCAAGGTCACTCAACAGAGAACTGCCCCGCTTTGAAGTACAAGGTCAGAGATCTCATCAAGGCTGGTTCGATAAGTTTTGAAGATGAGGAAGCCAAGTGTCATAAGAAACATTGTGCATGATCATATTAGGTTTTTGAAACATGTAGTTCTATACACTGTGATGATAAAAGCACTTGTCTCATGTTAACATCTACATGAATTAAATGAATTTTGAATTTTAAATGCTTTGTGTTTGTTGTGTTTCAACAATAACTTGAATTTGCAAAAACAAGCATTAAGGAATTTTTAGTGATGGATAGTCTCAAGAAGATTGATGATCAGTGTTACAAATGACCCAATACCTTCTCCATTCTCTTTAGGTTTTCCTAAGCCTAAATCTCTTAAACCAAGAGCACTTGAAAGACCTAATGCTTCAAGGGATATGAATGATTTGACTTCATAGAAATATTGTCATTGCAGAATAAGTAAGGATGTAAATCCTAGTCTAGGCTATGAACAAAGGAATGAACTTTTTGAAATTTTTCGAATTCCTTGAAATTCAAACAAATGAGACATTATTTCAAGAGTCTAGATTTTGATAATTTGGTGTGTGTCAAGATTGTGCTAAAACCATTCATGACCTTTCCCAATAACCACAAAACACTAATTGCCCAAACATCACTTCATGATTGACACCCTGGGGCACAATGACTAAACTAGATTATCCCTTGCCCCATGAGAAAATCGTTTTTTGGGTCATATTTTCCTTGTCTTTTCAAAGAACTCAGATTTGAAATTCATCCTTTTCAGTACAGACCTGGACTTGCTATGTTCCTCGTTGATACAAATTCTCATTGATTAATCAAATTGGGGCATCATATGTGGAAATGATGGATACATGGTGAATAAGGATGGACTAAACGCATGAATCATTGGGGCATGCGACGAAAAAACAAAAAAAAAAAAGAAAAAAAGAAAAAAGAAAAAAAGAAAAAAAAAGAGAAAAATTGTGATATCATGCATATGAGAATTCAGATGATTCCAAAGTGCAAAATTAAATTTTGATTATCTATTTCCCCTGGGGATTGCTTTTCAAAGTGAATATTCATGCTTGACATGAGGAATGGCCATCTTTCATACCCCTTTCACACAAAAAAAGAAATTATCCATAGTCACCCCTTTTGAGCCGAAAGAATTCTTTTTCTTTAAACCCTGGTCAAGGATCACCCTCTACACTGGGGGGCAAATGCGAGGAAGGATCTTTTTAAAGATCACTGACAGACACAAAGCAAATGGAACCCCGAATAAATACAGGCTCACTCTGTCAAAGAAAAAGAAGAGGAAAAGATGGCGAAATGAAAGCCAAGAAAAACAAAAGAAAAAACACAAAACAAAAAATGTGAAAGACATGGCAAATTGAAAGCCAAGAATGAGGAAAGAAAGACACAAATGTCAAAAGGAAAGAAATGTCCAAGAAGGGACGAACGCTTCAAAGAGAATCATCCTCAAGAAATGATCCTTGATCTGATTACCCTCAAACACATATTTTGGGCCTATTTATCCTTTCTTTCTGAACCCTGAGCCATGGCCTACATTACGTGCTTTAAAAGTCCATTTTGATCAAGCATGAATATTTAATTTGAAAAGTTTTTTCTCAGATTTTATCCCATTTCATCGAATTATCATTTCACTAAGGAAGAATTTAGAATTCCCAAGTGTATAAAAAAAAAAACAAAAAAAAAGGGAAGAATGGGACTCTAGGGCGAAAACCCAAAAATGGGCGGTCTAGAGTAAATTTGGAAATTTTCGATGCCATAAATGATAGTGCCAATACCACAAAAGAAAAGGTTATCATAAAGAAGTGGTCATCGAGGAACATCTAGGAATTCCTGAACCTCCCAAAGTGTCAACTCTCATTCGGATGATTGATTTCAAAAACTGAAACTTTTTTCCTCCAAAATCAACTTTCCAGTTTAAACATCCCAGCCAATCTTGACACTTGTCAAAATACCTTGATATTGGAAACTACAGGAATGTTGAATTTGTTTGGTTCTCAATGAATTCATGATTTATAAAATCTGTTCCATTTGTGAGCCTATAAGGGACATACATTTTTGTTGTGAAGTTTTCCTGGAAAAACCAAAATCTTGTTGTATCGAGCCTTGTCAATTCAAATTGAAAAACCCAAATTAATACTTAGGGAATTTTCTAACAGTGATCATCAGTCATCAAAAGATTTGTACATCATACACTGTGGAGTTAAAATTTTTGGCTTAGAAGTTTTCCTTAAATAAGCAAAATTGTTTTTCAAAAAGGGAAAATAAAAATATTTTTGAAATACCCATTTTTGATGTTGACATGAGACAAGGGTTTTTTCTAACCCAAAGGTATAGAACTGCCAGGATAGGTCCTGACTTCCAGATATGTGAAGAAGAAATCAAACTCAGTTCAGATCTCTATTGATGAAAGTTTGAAAACTTTTGGGGCAAAGAGAATAGCCAAAATGAATTGAAGATATACTCTGATTTGAAGAGGAAACATGAATTTGAAAGGCTAAGCCAAAGTCTAGAAAAACAACCGGGGGCATTTACATCACTCATGAGCACTCATCTCTTTATCGAGCTTTTGCATCTGCACAGTGTCGGCAAGCATTTGCATCATTCATGGGTATTTGCATTGGCATTATTCCATAAGCATCTGCATTTTACCTTTACATTTACATTCTTCATGGAATTCGCATTTGTGTCATCTCAAGCAATTGCATCATTTCTAGAATCATTGCATTTTCATTAATGTGTGGTAATTGTAGTTACACCATTCATAAACCAGTTACATGAACACAATTAGTAGGGGCATCTGCATCATGAAACATGGGCATCAATCCAGGCCATTTGCATTTGCACTAAGAAATATTTTACATTTGCACCATCAAGCATGAGCACCTTGTTAAAAGACGTGTGCATCTGCATCATTTCTCAAAGCTTCTGGTGGGGATATCCAGAATTTTACAATTTTAAAAGTGAACAAGTCTTCGGTGGTGATAGCTGAAGCCTCTGGTAGAGATATCCAGGGTTTTATAATTTTGAAACATGAGAAATCTTCTTCTGAAGGAGTTACTCAAAATTTTACAACGAGCAAATCTTTGGTGGTGATAGCCAAAGCTTCTGGTGGGGATATCCAGAATTTTACAGTTTTTAAAAGTGAACAAGTCTTCGGTGGTGATAGCTGAAGCCTCTGGTGGAGATATCCAGGGTTTTATAATTTTGAAACATGAGAAATCTTCTTCTGAAGAAGTTACCTAGAATTTTACATTGAGCAAGTCTTCGGTGGTGATAGCCAAAGCTTCTGGTGGGGATATCCAGAATTTTACAGTTTTAAAAGAACAAGTCTTCGGTGGTGATAGCTGAAGCCTCTGGTGGAGATATCCAGGGTTTTATAATTTTGAAAAATGAGAAATCTTCTTTTGAAGGAGTTATCCAGAATTTTTTCAACATGTGCATCTACATCAAGAAGCATTTGCATCAATCTAAGTTAGTTAAATCTGCATCAAGAAAGTTTGCATCAAATCAAGTCATTTACATTTGCATCAAAGACATTTGCACCAATCTAAGTCATTTGCATCTACATCAAGAAGCGTTTGCATCAACAAAAGACATTTGCATTTGCATCATGAAGCATTTGCATCATCTCTTAAAGCTTTCAGGTATAATCGATTTCGTTTCCTTAAGGCGAGTCGAGCCCCGAAATCATCGTCGAGGTACTTTTTTTTATTTATGAACAAGTCTTCAGTGGTGATAGCTGAAGCCTCTGGTGGAGATATCCAGAGTTTTTTTTTTTAAAAAAAGTCCTTTGAAAAGGTAGAAAGTCTTCGGTGGTGATAGCTGAAGCTTCTGGAGGTGATACCCAGAATTTTTTACAGTTTTAAAAAAGAGCAAGACTTTGGTGGTGATAGCCGAAGCTTCTGGAGGAGATATCCAGAATTTTAAACACAGCTGAGAACAAAACAGGTTAAGGCCCCGAGACCATCGTCGAGGTAAATTCCTTTCTTGCAAATCGAATTCGTTTTCTTAAGACGAGTCGAGCCCCGAGATCATCGTCGAGGTACTTTTTTATTATTATTATTATGAACAAGTCTTCGGTGGTGATAGCTGAAGCCTCTGGTGGAGATATCCAGAGTTTTAAAATCCTTTGAAAAAGTTAAAAGTCTTCGGTGGTGATAGCTGAAGCTTCTGGAGGTGATACCCAGAATTTTAAACACAGCTGAGAACAAGACAGGTTAAGGCCCCGAGACCATCGTCGAGGTAAATTCCTTTCTTGCAAATCGAATTCGTTTTCTTAAGACGAGTCGAGCCCCGAGATCATCGTCGAGGTACTTTTTTTATTATTATTATGAACAAGTCTTCGGTGGTGATAGCTGAAGCCTCTGGTGGAGATATCCAGAGTTTTAAAATCCTTTGAAAAGGTAAAAAGTCTTTGGTGGCGATAGCTGAAGCTTCTGGAGGTGATACTCAGAATTTTTTACAGTTTTAAAAATGAGCAAGACTTTGGTGGTGATAGTCGAAGCTTCTGGAGGAGATATCCAGAATTTTAAACACAGCTAAGAACAAGACAGGTTAAGGCCCCGAGATCATCGTCGAGGTCATTTCCTTTCTTGCAAATCGATTTCGTTTCCTTAAGACGAATCGAGCCTTAATTAGGTAGGGAATTCAATTTAAAGACAAATCTTCAATTTACTGCTTTTTAAAAAAAAAAAAATTAAATTAAATTAAAAAAAATGATGAAAAAAATTGAAAAAAAGAAAAAAAGGAAAAATGAAAAAATAGAAAATGAAAAAAATGAAAAATGAAAAAGAAAAAGAAAACCCCTTTCCTTTCCTCCACATGTGATTTCACTGACCGTACAAAATTAGTGTTGATTTATCTTTGCCTGATTCCTGATTCTCAGCAATAGCCAAAGAGGGGCAGCTGTAGACACCTAATTTTGTCCGGACCACTAAACAGGTATGTTTTCTTCCCATATTGATGTTTCCAAGTATAAAAAGACTGTTTTCATCCTGTAGGTGAGACTCCGAGACTTAGTTCAAAAGGGCGAGCACAAAAAGTCAAACTTGAAAAAAAGTCAACCCCGAAAAAGTCAACCCCGAAAAAGTCAACCCCAGAATGTCAACTACTGAAAAAGTCAACCCACTTTCAAAATCAAGATTTTAAGTTCAATTGAAAAATGGAGAAAGAATTTTGATAATCCGAGGTCTACATTGAAAGATATGGAGTTCGGAAGTTGGGATTTGAAGGTTTAGTAGAAAAGAAACCCTAATCCGAGAAATTTGGGGAAAAGTGCTTAAATGATCAAACTGGTCGAAATTGAAGGTTCCAAATGAAAGATAAGCACTGACTACGGGTAATGGAGAAGTCACTTGCAAGAAAAATCGAAAGAAAAGTCAATCCGGGAGAAAACCGAGAATTAGGGTTTTTAGTGGATTTTAGTGAAATCGGGAAGAATCACAGAAATGGCCCGACTTGGTAAGACCAAAGCCCCCAATGGATGAGGAATGATTAAAAAGGATGGCCCAAGGCTCAGATTGAAGAAAATCTGAAAATCGGACTTGTTTTGAGCAAAATCGGGTTTCGGAGGTTAAAGGGGCAAAATTGGAAAAATTTGGAAAAAATAGCAAATGGACTCCGAAAATTCTGAAAAATTTGTCAATCTCATTCTTAAATAATTTGGAAGAGATTGGTAAAAGAAAATCTTGATTCGGAGTTCGGTTGCAAAATGGCCAAATCCCGGGCTTCTTATGCAGTAATTCAAAAAGGAAAATCCCGGAAAAATAGCAAATGAGCTCCAAATCTTTTGAAAATTTGCAGATCTCATTTTTAAATTGTTTGGAAGAGATTGGCGAAAGAAAATCTTGATTCCGAGTTCGTTTGCAAAATGGCCAAATCCCGGGCTTCTATGCAATAATTCAAAAAGATAAATCCCAAAAAAATAGCAAATGGGATCCAAATCTTTTGAAATTTTGCAGATCTTATTTTTAAATTATTTGAAAGAGATTGGCGAAAGAAAATCTTGATTCCGAGTTCGTTTGCAAAATGGCTAAATCCCGAGCCTCCTATGCAGTAATTCAAGCCGATAAATCCCGAAAAAATACCAAATGAGCTCCAAAAATTATGAAAACTTCCAGATCACACTTTTTAATTATTTTGAAGAGATTGGTGAAGAAAAATCTTGATTTGGAGCTCGCTTAAAAAATGGTAAAAAGTAGGGGCATAAAAGGACATTTTGGGAAGAAAAAATCCAAATAAATAGCAAACGGACTCGGATAATTTTGAAAACTTCCAGAACTCAATATTTTATTATTTTGGAAGTATTAAAAAAAAAGAAAAATTGAATTTGGAGCCCGTTTGATATTTATTTTGCATCCGGGGGGCAAAATGGTCGTTTCACCCAAGCAACCGAAAATGGCTTCTTTGGGCCTTTCAAAAATCAGAGCTGGGCTGGAAAAGAGAAGTGCTGGCCTGCCCAAGCCCAAAGGAAGGAAGAAGCTTAGGATTTTTTCAATCAAGTGATTAAAAATCAAGAGTTAAGTTAGAGATTTTCATTTTTGAGCCTAAGTCCCAAACCCACATCCCTTTGTAATGTCAAGCCAAGGAGGTGCTCACCTTATAAATAAGGAGTCTTGGCCTTTGGTTGAGACCACCCACTACCCCTTGTGAGATAGTCTATACACTTGTATTAGGATTATCCGGGTGGTGAGTCATAGTGTTTTTGAGGGTTTGTAGCTTAATCCGTTCAAAAGCTACTCTGAGGGTTTATAGCTTAATCCGTTCAAAAGCTACTCTGAGGGTTTATAGCTTAATCCGTTCAAAAGCTACTTGGTGAGTTTTCATTTTAAAATATTGTTTCTTGTTCTTCCTTCATTTCCTTTCTTAAGTATATTTTTCTTACATTTTGTTTTTACAATAAACTCACCATGGCCAAATGGCATACATTATTTATTTTAAGTTGTTGTTTTTGATTCATTTTACCATGTTGTTTATGCTATTTTCTTTATTTTTGATGTTTTAAATATTATGTTATTTCATGTTCTTAAGTTATATTTAATTTGGTTGCTTTGTTTGTTGCCATTTATGTCTTAGATATCATGTTTTTGCATTTTTAATTTTCTGTTTTCATGTTGTTTAAATTTGAGCATGTTTTAGAGTTAGCATATTAAGTGTTTGTGAAAATGCTTGTGTGATTCTTTGCATGATTCTTGTTTTATATCTTAGTGAGCATGTTTTAGATTTGGTATATTAGGTGTTTGTGAAAATGCTTGTGTGATTTTTGTGTTATGACTTAGTTTTTCATGCTAGCATACCAAGTGTTTGTGAAAATGCCATGCTTGTTGAAGCTTGGGGCCATTTGGCTACTCCATGTGTTTTGCATTGTGTGTTGTATTTTTGTCATGCTAGTTGTTAGGTTTTTGCATTTGCATGATATTTGGTTGGATTTTTGAATTAAGCATGCCTTGTGTTTGTGAAAATGCCATGCATGTCTTAGGTCTAGGTTACATTAAATGCCATGCAAGTTCATGTTAGGTCTAGGCCATATTATTTATGTCATGCATTTTCCTTACATTTAGGTTTAGATCCATGCATTTCATGCATTATGTTTGCTGCATTGTTTCATGCATTTCATGTTCATGCCACTTGAATAATGACTTGAGCCAATTAATGGTTCAAGGTCATGCTCTCTTGAGCACACTTGTTACCTTTGTGATTTTTTTTACTTAGCCAATTTTTATTTAACTTTCAAAAAGTCCTAGCTACTGTCTTCAAGTCATTCTATGAGTTTCAAATATTTTTATTTTGGTTTTTAAATGATTTTATCAAAGACAAAAAAAATATGTTGGCAAAGCAGTTTTTTTTTCCACCCAAAACTCGTACATCTCCGATTTTTCTGGGAATTCATCTTTGATCAGAAAATTAAGTCGATGTTTTCCCGTGTATTTTTACATGTCCTGAGTCTCCAATAATTTTTTCAGAATTTTTGGAATTTTTAAAAATAGGGTAAAAAATCGTGGATTAAAACTGGACAGTGGAGTCAGAATTGATTTTAAAGAAAAACAAAGCAGTTTTTTTTCTCCTCCAAAAAGTCGTACATCTCTGGTTTTTCTGGGAATTCATCTTTGTTCAGAAAATTAAGTCGATTTTTTTTCGTGTATTTTTACATGTCCTGAGTCTCCAATAATTTTTTCAGAATTTTTGGAATTTTTAAAAATAGGGTAAAAAATCGTGGATTAAAACTGGACAGTGGAGTCAGATTTGAATTTAAAGAAAAACCAATTTTCTGTTTTGGTTAATTTACTTAGAGTGGGCTGATTAGGAGGGTTAGCTACTAACTTAGGATAATTTCTAAGCCTTTTTAAACTCTAAAAATGGTTTTTCAAGTCCCGGGTTAAGGGTAGCCAAGTCCGGATTTTTTTAAACTTAGGAAATTAGAGTCATTTTAAAAATTTTAGCCCAGTTTTTATTTTTAATTCAAGCTTTTCAAAATTGTTTTCAAACAATCACAAAGTATTTTGGTTTTAGAATATTTAATTTGACATATTTTCCTAAGGTAACCGGATATCTTTTTAGATATACGGATTTCCTTAATTAAAGGAAAAAATACATTTCATGCATTGCATTTTTATATTCATGCATTTTATATAATATGTGATTCTTGCCATAATAATTTCTATGTGTCATGACATTTAGATTGCATTATATTATTTAGACTTTGCTATGTCATTTTATTTATGTCATGCCTATACATATTCATTTCTTTTAAATGTTTTCAAAAAAGATAATGGTTTTCAATAAAAATAAAGATATTCCCGAGTTAAAATAATTCATGAGTTCTCTACCGGGTTTGCTGGAGGGAATATCGTCAATTATTATTAATAAAGGAATATCTTTCTTTCAAAAAAAAAAAAAAAAGAGAATGATTCGGAAAGTTTTCCAAAACTAATAAAAATTTCTATATTTTGCCACGTTTGTTGGGGAATATAGGAAAATTTTGAATTTATAAATTCCGGATCATTTTCAATAAAAAATGGAATTATTTTTCTCTAAATTGGGAATTAAGTTGAAATACTAAATTTAAAACCAACTTTTACCAAGACTTGAGATAACACACGATTAATAAGGTACCGATTTATACGGGCGTTGTGGGGGTGCTAATCCTTCCCCACACGTAACCGACTCCCGAACCCGCTTCTTTGATTTCTCTGGTTTAAAACGCAGACTTGGAATCGGTTTTTAAAATGTTTTAATTAATTTTTAAAATATTTTATAAAATCGGTTTTAATAGGTGGCCGATCACACCTAGCTAAAAAAGATTGGTGGCGACTCCATGTCTTTTTAGGTCATTTCCAAAACCTTCATTTTTTAGAGGAATTAAGTCGACTTTTCCTCGGGTTTTTTTAATGTCACGCCTAACGAATAATAAAGTCTTGCGATGAGACTCGTCGTTATTTTTTTAGGTTGCGACAACCCTTAAACACATTTTGGGCCTATTTTATCCTTTCCTTCTAAACTCGAACCTTGGCCTACATTACGTACTTTAAAAGTCCATTTTGATCAAGCATGGGTATTTAATTTGAAAGGTTTTTCTTAGAATTCGTCCCATCTTTTGAATTGTCATTTTTACCTTGGAAGCATTTAGAATTCTCAAATGCATGGTAGAATTCCAAAAAAAAAAAAAAGAGGAGAGGTTTAAGCCGAAAACTCGCAAAGGACGACTTAATACCGAATGGGGAACACTTGAGTTGAAAACCCGTAAAGGGCGACTCAAGTACTGATTAAGGTTTGAATCAATGCTTCGTGTAAAGGGGGAGAAAGTATTTGAAAATCAGAGAAAAAGGGAACAACTCAGTCTGATGTAACTATGAAAGCCAAGGGATTACCCAAGTAAATTGACCATTCAAGAGAAATTTCAGATGATTTGAAAAAGAAGGGGTCCAAGATATTCCGCATTCGGGGCATCAACAACCTATAACTTTACATTTGTTTCTTATATCCTTGATATCCACTTTTATCATCTTAAAACATTTTGTTGCAATAAATTTTTGTTACCCCTTTTATGACAATTGCTTGTCTCATACTTTCTTTCATACATTTTTGAGATTGCATGTTGTTTGTTATTAAATTGAATGATGATTAGTAAACATAAATTTTTAAAATAAAAAAGAGTTTAAAGGTATTACTAAGGAATAGATCTAAATCTTAGAAAAAGTTTGGAAACCACTAATCCTGATGGAAAATTCACCAAGTAAAGGAAAACAGTGAATGTGTTGGAGACGCCGTCATGAAGTCAGAAATTTGTGAATTTCAGCGAAGTCAGAAACTGGGACTGTTTGACATATTATCTTGAGTAAAGGGTTCTTTAAGTGGGGCATCAGTGAACAATTGAAGACTCCATCATGAAGTCGGATAATCTAAGAACATCAAAGAAACCATGGATTAGAAATCATGACACAATCATTTGACTGCATTCATCCACAGGAAACATATAAGCATTTGCAAAGCATGTCATTCTCATCATTGCATTTAACTAACATTGTAGGAATCAAGAAAACTTTGGCTTCCCAAATCGAACTCGTTCTGCTTCTCAAATGAGTCGAACCTCGAGATCACCGTCGAGGTATTTCCTTTTGTTTTAAATCGAATTCATTATGTTTTATGAAATGAGTCGAGCCTTGAGACTACCGTCGAGGTATTTCCTTTTGTTTTAAATCGAATTCATTATGTTTTATCAAATGAGTCGAGCCTTGAGACTACCGTCGATGTATTTTCTTTTGTTTTAAATCGAATTCATTCTGTTTTATCAAATGAGTCGAGCCTTGAAACCGTTGTCAAGGTATATTCATCACAGGTAAGGCCTCCGGGCAACATTTTTAAAGACCTTCGGGCACCATTTTAAAGACCTTCAGACACCATTTTTAAGACCTTCGGGCATAGTTTTTCAAATCACGAGTAAGACCTTCGGGCACCATTTTTAAAGACCTTCGGGCACCATTTTAAAGACCTTCGAGCACCATTTTTAAAGATCTTCGGACACCATTTTAAAGACCTTCAGACAACATTTTTAAAGATCTTCAGGCACCATTTTAAAGACCTTCAGGCACCATTTTTAAAGACCTTCAGGCACCAATTTTAAAGACCTTCGGGCACCATTTTTAAGATCTTTGGGCAACATTTTTAAAGACCTTCGGGCACCATTTTAAAGACCTTCGGGCACCATTTTTAAAGACCTTCGGGCACCATTTTTAAAAACCTTCGGGCACCATTTTCAAGACCTCCGGGCACCATTTTAAAAACCTTCGGGCACCATTTTCAAGACCTCCGGGCACCATTTTAAAGACCTTCGGGCACCATTTTCAAGACCTCCGGGCACCATTTTAAAGACCTTCGGGCACCATTTCTAAGACCTTTAGGCACCATTTTCAAGACCTCTGGGCACCATTTTAAAGACCTTCGGGCACCATTTTTAAGACCTCCGGGCACCATTTTAAAGACCTTCGGGCACCATTTTTAAGACCTTCGGGCACCATTTTTAAGACCTTCGACACCATTTTTAAGATCTTCGGGCATAATTTTTTAAATCACGGGTAAGGCCTCCAGGCATCATTTTTAAGATCTTCGGGCACCATTATTAAGACCTTCGGTCACAATTTTTTCTTTTGAAATCGAACCCGTTTCCTTAAGATGGGTCGAGTCTTGATTAGTCAAGGAATTCAATTTAAGGACAAAATTTTCAATTTACAGCTTTTTCAAAAAAAAAAATAACGAAAAAGAAGAAATGAAAAAAGAAAACCCCTTTCCCTTTTCTTCACATGTGATTTCACTAACCGTTCAAAATTAGTGTTTGTTTATCTTTGCCTGATTCCTGATTCTCAGCAATAGCCAAAGAGGGGCAGCTGTAGACACCTAATTTTGTCCAGACCCCTAAATCAGGTACATTTTCTTCCTAAATTGATGTTTCAGAATGCTAAAAGGCTTTTCTCATCCTGCATGTGGTACTCCGAGGCTTAGTCTAAGAAAGCAAATAGAAAAAGTTAAACTCGAAAAAGCCAATCCCGAAAAATCAACCCCAAAAATGTCAACTACTAAAAAAGTCAACCCACTTTCAAAATCAAGATTTCAGATTCAATAGAAAAACGGTGAAAGAATTTTGATAATCCGAGCTCTACGTTGAAAAATATGGAGTTCGGAAGTTGGGCTACGAGATTCAGTAGAAAGAAAACCCTAATTCGAGAAATTTGGGGAAAAGTGCTTAAACGATCAAATTGGTCGGAATTGAAGGTCTCAAATGAAAGATAAAGAACTGACTACGGGTAATGGAGAAACTACTTGGAAGAAAAACTGTAGAAAAGTCAATTCGAAAGAAAACCGAGAATTAGGGTTTTTTGGTGGATTTTGATAAATTGGAAGAATTACAGAATTGGCCCGATTCGGAAGATCTAAAGCTTTTAATTGCTGAGAAATGATTAAACAAGGATAGCCCAAGGCTCAGTTTGAAGAAAATCTAAAAATCGGACTTGTTTTGAGCAAAACCGGGTTTCGAAGGCAAAAGGGCAAAATTGGAAAATGTGGGAAAAATAGCAAATGAACTCCAAAAATTCTGAAAATTTGCAAATATTATTCATAAATTATTTCGAAGATATTGGCAAAATAAAATCTTGATTCGGAGTTCATTTGCAAAATGGCCAAATACCGGGTTCTTATGTAGTAATTCAACAGGATAAATCCCGAAAAAATAGAAAATGAACTCCAAAAATTTTGAAAATATGCAAATATAATTTTTAAATTATTTGGAAGAGATTGGAAAAATAAAATCTTGATTCGGAGTTCGTTTGCAAAATGGCCAAATCCCGGGTCCCCTATGTAGTAATTCAAGCAGATAAATCCCGAAAAAATAGCAAATGACTCCAAAAATTATGAAAAATATAAGATCACATTTTTAAATTATTTGGAAAATATTGGTGAAGAAAAATCGGGATTCGGAGCTCGTTTAAAAAATGGTAAAGTTCGAGTGCATAAAAGGGGCAATTTCGAAAACAAATCCGAAATAAATAGCAAATGGACTCGAAATTTTTTGAAAACTTCCATAATTCAATTTTTTATTATTTTTGAAGTATTTAAAAAATAAAATTTGAATTTGGAGTCGGTTTACTATTTATTTAGGTTCGAGGGGGCAAAAAGGTCATTTCACCAAAGAAACCAAAAATGGCAAATTTGTAATTGAAAAAAATATGAAAGAAGAAGGAATTGCTGGGATTTTTTCTTCCCTTGGTCAGCCAACATAGAGCAGAAGAAGGAAGCTTGAACAATTTAATTCCCTAGTCACTATCACGCCACATGCTACCACTAACACCTTGCAAATGGTCCCCCCTTCATCCAATGGCTTAGGTGCCTTGTAGGAAAGTTGAATGCACCATTCAATGGCCAAATTTAAATGCCAAGATGGAATTTTTATTTGTCATAAAAGAACCCTCATCTAATGGCCAAGAATGGAAGAAAAAAAATGAGCACAATTCATCCAAGGGTGAGCATCCATTCGGTTAAGCAAGAGAGTGCATGGGATTATCTCTTTTCATCCAATGGCTTAGGCCATCTACAAGGGCTGAGTACACATGTTGAGGGCTGGATTTAATCTACAAGATGTCATTTTTATGTTGTCCTCATCCAATGACCAAGAATAGAATAGCACAACTCATCCAAGGGTAGGCACTCAAGGGGGCAAGCAAGGGAGTGTATGGGATTGGTCATCTTTCGCATCTAAGGGCTAAGGTTACTACAAGGGATGAGTACATATCTTAAGGGCTTCTATCAATTGGCAAGATGATATTTTTATGTTGTCATCAAAATATCTTAATCTAAAGGCCAGGATTGGAGGAGAAAAAATGCAATTCCCATCCAAAGGTTAGAGGGCTATTCAGCCAAGGCTAAAGGGAGGGGGTGATTTCATTTTTTCAGAGGTTTTTTGGCTGGAAACAGTAGCTAATTTGGCAAAGAAAAAGTTTTTGAAAGAAAGGGAAAAAAAGGTTTTCAATAGAGAGCTTGAAGGTAGTCATCTCTACCAAGCTCTAGCATAGCTTTCTTCTTGATTTCCATGGTGTTTTCTTGATTTTCTATCTTGTTTTCCTACTACATTTTTCATAGAAATAAAGTTTTTTTTAATGTTTACTTATGTTTTCATCTCTTATTCTTCATTAAAATGGTGGAAAACAATTTTTTTCTTATGGTTTCATGCTATGGCCGAATGTGTCTTATTTACTTGCCTTGGTTTTCCTTTTTTTCTTCCTTGCATGTTGTTGTGAAAAATGATTTTTAGAAATTTTTTTTAGAGTATTCTAAGGTTTTGATTTTTTACAAAAGATGAAGCAAAAAGGTTGAAATGGCTACATGATCTTGGCTAGACCAAGTGACCATGGTTAGGAGAGAGGCTATGCCCATTTTTACCTACCATGAAGCTCACCTTAATTTTTTTGTTTAACATGGTTTATTTTCTGTTTTATTGAGATGGAAAGGCTTCATGATCTTGGCAAGACCAAGTGATTATGGTTAGGTGAGAGGCTATGCCCATTTGATACCAACCATGGAGCTTAACTTTCCTTGTTTTACTTGCTAGTTTTGCTTGTTATTTGTTTTGCATGTCTATGTTATTTATTTTTTTTTTTTATATATGTTCTTTACATTATTTTCTATGCTATATTTACTTATATTTCATTTCCATGCTTGATATTGTATCCTTGCATATTCGGCCATTGTTGTTCATATGCTCATGTTATGCATTTTTTTCATGTATCATGTCTTACATGTTTGCATTTTCTTTATTTTGTTCCATGACCATTCGACAACTTCATTTTTTGTATGCCTTGCATGTGCATTTTCCTTTTGCTTCTTAAATTGTTTGCATCTCCATGCCATGAACTTGTACATTTTGATTTTAGTATTCCATGTGCTTATGAAAATGCTATGATAAAATGCCATCATTTTTTCCATGACCATTCGGCAACTCCATTTTTGTATGCCTTGCATGTGCATTTTCCTTTTGTTTCTTAACTTGTTTGCATCTCCATGACATGAGCTTGTGCATTTTGATTTTAGTATGTCATATGCTTATGAAAATGTCATGACAGTATGCATTTGTCACATATTTATGTCATGTACTAGATAGGATTGCATTAGAGTCTCAGGTGACCATTTGGCCTCTTCATGCATTCCTTGCCTTGTCATGCATTTGCATTTTGTTTAGGTAACAAGCTTTGCATTATCATATCTTGAAATTGTGTATTAGTTGCTGTTTGTTCCAGCATTAGTATTAGTTTCATTGGTCATTGTATGTTCATAGTATTGCTATGCATTTTCACTACATGTTAGGTCTAGGCCATATTGGTATTGCCATGCATATTAGGTCTTAAATCATATTGGTATTGCCATGCATAGCTATGCTACTTAGGTCTTAGGTTACATTAGCATTTTCATGCATATTCATAACATATTAGGTCCAAGTCATATTTGCATTATCAAGCATTGCATGCATATTAAGTTAGCATAGCATTTATTGCCATGCAAACTCATGCTAGGCATTTAGGTTATTTTGAATTGTCATGCATTTCCTTTATCATTTAGGATTTAGACCATGCATTTCATACATTTCATTTGCTGTATGTTCATGCATTCCATGTCATTGCCACATGATTTATGACTTAGGCCAATTAATGGCTCAAAGTCATGCTCTCTTGAGCATACTTGTGGAAAATTAAAGGGTTGTCAAATTGATTATTCTACCTTTGTGATTTTTTTTACTTAGCCAATTTTTGTCCAAGGTTTTTAAATGTTTTAGCTACTGTTTGTAGGTCTTTAGGATGATCTCCAACAGTTTTACTTTGATTTTTAAATGATTTTATCAAAGGCAAAAAAATGTGTTTTGACAAAACAGTTTTTTTCATCCAATACTCAAACTTCTCCGATTTTTATGGGCCGTCATATTTAATTAGAAAATTAAGCCATTTTGTTCTTGTGTATTTTTACATGTTCTGAGTCTCCAGTATTTGTTTTATATTTTTTTTGAATTTTGAAAAATAGGCTAAAAAATTGTGTGTCAAAACCGGACAGTAGAGGCAGATTTGAATTCAAGAGAAAAACAATGGTTGAATTTGGCTAAGGCATTTAGAGGGGGTTGAGTAGAAGCTTTAGCTACTATCTTAGGGTAGTTTCTAAGCCTTTTTAAACTTTAAAAATGATTTTATAAATCTCGGGTTAAGGGTGGTCAAGTCCGGGATTTTAAACTTAGGAAATTAGAGCCATTTTAAAAGGGTTTGGTAGGGATTTTAATCTTTATTCAATTTTTTCCTCAAAATTGTTTTCAAACAATCATAAAGTTTTTTTTTAGAAAATCTAATTTGACATATTTTCCTAAAGTAGCCGGATATCTTTTTAGATATACGAATTTCTTTATTTAGAGAAAAAAAATACATTTTCATGCATTGCATTTTCCATGTTCATTGCATTTTATCTAATATGTGATTTTTGCTATGATATTTTTCATGGTATTATTATTATTTTGATTTACATTTTATGATGTTATATTGTTTGCCATATGATTTTGAATATTTCATGATATCCTATATTTTTTTATTTAGTCATTTATTTTTGTCACATTATTTAGCATATACTATGTTCATGCATTTTTATTTTTATTTTCATGCATATTTTATGATAACATTATTTTATGTTTCATGTCATTTCTTGTCATTTAGATCATATTCTATGTCATTTAGGTTATTTTATTTATAATATGCCATATCATTCAAAATTACCATGTCATTTAAATCATTTTATCTCATTTAGAATATACCATGATACTTAGGATTTTTCATTTTACCTAGAATATACTATGCCATTTAAATTATGTCATATCATTTAGGTTGCATTATATTATCTAGACTTTGCCATGTCATTTTATTTATGTCATACATGTTCATGTTCATATTTTTAAATGTTTTGAAAAAGATAATGATTTTCAATAAAAAATAAATAAAGATATTCCCGAGTTAAAATAATTCATAAGTTCTCTACAGGGTTTGCTAGAGGGAATATCATCAATTATCATTAATAAAAGAATATCTTTCTTTCAAAAAATGAGAATGATTCAGAAAGTTTTCCAAATGAATAAAAATTTCTATATTTTGCCGATTTTGTCGGGGAATATAGGAAAATTTTGAATTAATAAATTCCGGATCATTTTCAATTAAAAATGGAATTATTTTTCTTAAAATTGAGAATTAACTTGAAATAGTAAATTAAAAACTAATTTTTTTTACCGAGACTTGAGATAACAAACGATTAATAAGGTACCGATTTATACGGGCGTTGTGGGGGTGCTAATCCTTCCCAACACGTAACCGACTCCTGAACCCGCTTCTTTGATTTCTCTGGTTTATAACGCAGACTTGAAATTGGTTTTAAAAATATTTTAATTAATTTTAAAATGTTTTATAAAACCGATTTTAATAGATAGCCGATCACACCTAGCTAGTGGCAATTCCATGTCTTTTTACGAGGCCATTTTCATACCCTCGATAGTTTATTTTATTTCAATTTCGAGAGGAATTAAGTCGTCTTTTTCTCTGCTTCTATTTTCCCCCTCACTCGAACGGGTTCCCCCGCGATCCGGATCACGTATCGACACCTTTGTTTTTCTAGAGGAATTAAGTCGACTTTTCTTCGTATTTTTTAATGTCACACCTAACGAATAATAAAAGTCTTGCGATGAGACTTGTTACGTCGTTATTTTTTCGGTTGCGACAGTCATTATTATAATTTTTAAAATGATAAAGTTAATAACTTTTAATTTAATCAATGTAGTTGATAACTTTTAATTAAACAATTTTGTCCATGTAATTTATTATACGCTATTTTTTTGTTTTAATAATATTTTTTTTGCATTTATTTAAAAAAATATTAATATAATAAAAAACTTTCACCAAAAAATTTATAACCCAATCCCCCATAAATTAAAAACTATATCTTTATGACACTTTATTTTCCTGCAACATAAAGAATATATATATATATATATATATATATATATATATAAAGTATTGAAGTGCTGAACAGCTTATCATATATCTATACAAATCAAATATAAGGTACAATAAGAGTATACCTTGAAATATTTTTAAATACTGCTTTGCCCTGATAATTGAAAATTGGTGGTTTTTATGTAAAAGACAAAAAAAAAATGAAAATAATTAGAAATTGTGAAAAAAATGAAAATAAATAATAAAAAATTGACATAGCTTAATTAAATTATAATCTTGATCAAAAAACTAAAATACCTCCAAATGATGTTCTGAGACGTGAAATCTACGATCTTGATCAAAACATGAAAATATAATCTTTACTGAAATAATGAAAGAAGGAAAAAAATTTATGTTGAGCAACTTGAAATGAGAGTAAGTCATTCTTATCATCTATTTATAAATCGTAGAGATACTACATGTATTTAAAAACTTAAAGAATTTTGTATATATTGGATAAGTTAAGAGATAAAAATTATTAATTATAAATATTAACTTATCCGAAAATTTAAAATTAGGTAATACATAACAAATCAATTATATATATATATATATATTTAATAAATCATAAAGATACTACATATATTTAAAAACTTAAAGATTTTTGTATATATTGGATAAGTTAATAGATAAAAATTATTAATTATAAATACTAACTTATCCGAAAATTTAAAATTAGGTAATACATAGCAACTCAATTATATAGATATATATATCCTAAAGATACTACATATATTTAAAAACTTAAAGATTTTTTGTTTATATTGGATAAGTTAATAGATAAAAATTATTAATTATAAATATTAACTTATCCGAAAATTTAAAATTAGCTAATACATAGCAAATCAATTATATATATATATAATTGAAAAGATACTACATAGATCTAAAAACTTAAAGATTTTCTGTTTAAATGGTAAAAACTTGACATATCAGTTAGCAAATTAATATTTTACTATGGTTAAAGTTAAAATTTATCCCAAAAATTTAAATTTTGGCTAGATTTAAATCTTAAATTCAAATAATTTATTTAATAGATTTATCTGATTATTAATATACAATAAATACAATACTATGTGTCATTAAATAGAGTTGTCCAACTAGACGTACATGTCAACGGACACTTACCTAATCAGCATGTATCCTGTTTTATAATATATATACATGATATGCTGTCTGTGAAGGTTGGGCAAGAAAAAAGATTTACAGAGAGGCTCCATTGATAGATTTTTTTTATTTTTATTTTTTTTATCATTGATTTTCTATTAGATTTAATTGTTCACTTTCTTTTTTATTCATTTTTTGAAAAAAAGAAAGAAAGTAAAAACATCTATGGAACAGAGTCTTAAGTTTATTTGCCAAAGATGATTAATTGTTAGCAAAAAAATTTTGTTTTTTTATAGTTAAAAAAAATTGTTTTTTTTTCTCGAAAAAAATTGTTTTATATATAAGGTTTGGTGATTTGTTTTGTCTACATGGATTGTTTTACTTTTCTTAAATAAGTTTTTATTTTTTTATTGTCCTCAATAAATCATTATCTTTTGATTTGTACTCAAATAAACATTTATTTCAAACGAAAGATTGATTTATGTTAAGGATATATTTAGATATAAATTAAAAGTTAAAAATTTATTTGAGTATAAATTAAAGTTTAATAGATTATTTTAATGCAAATTAAATATTAAAGGCTTATTTGAATGTAATAAAAATAAAATGACTTATCTAGATAAAGTGATAAGGTTTATGTATTTGTTTATTATTTTCGTTTTTTTTTTTTGGGCCATAAGACAGGTGAATTTAATAAGATTAAAAAAACAAAGCTAACGTTGAGGACATTTTAATAATTTCACAAACTCCTTGTAAACTTTTTTGGTGAATATTGCAAATGAAACACAATCACTTCTAAATTTTTGCCCTCTAATAATGATAAACATTTTAATGAAATTTTGGGTTTATTTCAGTTATTGAAAAAATATATATTTTTTACAAAAAAGATCGCGGCCTAGAGATAGAGGAAGAGGTTGCAGATGTTTATATTCGAATTTCAAATCTGTTGGATGTCATCTCTTAAAAATGATTGTATGAACCAACTGAGTTAAGTTCTGAGTTTTGAAAATATACTTAAGAAAAAAAAGTTAGGAAAATGATATATAGCATTGAAAGGGATTGTGAAAAAAAAACTGATCTGCTTATGAAAACTCTGACAGCACTTCATTTTGGGTAACAATATAGGGAAATGAATGTTAATATTTATAATAAGAAAAGTATAATTAATGTATTAATTTTTTTAATTCAGTAAAATAATACATTAAATATAATTTATTTTTTAAAATAATAATTAAATTAATTTTAATCGATACCTATAGACATCTGTTAATCGGATCCAGAATGTTCTCAACAATTTGGTACTAGTCCACGCTCAAGTCTCATGGCATAGAGTAGCCAATCAACAGTTGATAGTTTCTGCATTGTAATGGACAGTCAGCTGAAAAATTAACATTTCCAAAAGGAAAAGGCAGGAATTTACTTTAATTTTTTCTAGGTTGGTCCAAAAGTAAAGACCCTACATCTCCAAAACAGTTTAAATCTACATTTTTTTTTTCTAAGTAGGGTTCTACAGCTTGAAATCCTGAGGTCAAGTTAAATTTCCATAATAATCAATATTCTTTGATCCATCTATATTTGCTATATATGCAAATTTATTCAAGGACTTCAAAATGAGACTCGGTTAATAAGATAGAATATCTCTTATTTAAAAGTTCATCATGAGTGAACTTGGAATACACCTATTCAAGGACCGGGCTACTCACCCGGTCTGGTTACCCATCTGGCCCAAATTGGATCGGATTTGGGTAAGGATTATCGTAATTCGAGCCGATCCGACTCTATCCGGCTCGATCCGAATTACTATTTATTAAATAAAAAATATTTTTATTTAAATTTAATTATAAAATATATATTAATATAAAAATATTTTTTTAATATTTTAATATTTTTTAAAAGTGAAACAGGCTTTCGGACCAACCCGAAATGGATTTGGGTAAGCAAAAAAAATTCGGGTCGCGACCGGCCCGACCCATGGATAGGTCTAACTCGGAGCTTAGTCTAGTTGGTTCATGCACTCACCCTTAAGAATTGGCATCCAATAGGTTTAGAATTCGAATCTTAATATTTACAACCCATTCTCTTATTCCATACTACAACCTTATTTGTATAAAAAAAAATTCACCGTCAGTAAATTTTAACAGTTAATTAAGAGCATCTTACATCTTTATTTATTTATACATAAGAATTTTGAGCTATATAACATTTGGTATAAGTACCCTTTATTGTATGTCATAAATTTCGCTCTTTTTATCTCAAAATTCAAAAGACCTTCAAAAAATTTGAAATTTTAATCATTGAAGTGTCCCGTTTAAAAAACATGATTTTACATCTTATATAGTCGAATGAACTACTAGTACATATATTTTTGTAACACACTTATACAACTTTTTCATGTTTTTATAATTTTTTTGGGGGATAAGTTTATGTCTTATTAATAACATCCTGCATGTTTTATCATTCTTGTGTCAATATTAAGGGTATAAATGGATCGAGCTTGAACGAATAAATTTTTGTTCGTGTTTGTTTGTTTATTTTTGAGTCTGTTTGTGTTCGGTTCATGTTCGTTAAGGATTTTAAAATTGTGTTCGAGCTCGGTTCGTTTAAAATTGAGTGTATTTGAGTTCATTCATTTAAATTAAATAAATTTGTTCGCCAACATTATACGAACATGTTCATAAACATATAATCGAACATGCATGTTTGCGACCAATTAAAAATTTGTTCATGAACAATAAACAAACAAATAAATAAATAAGTCACTTTTAAATTACTATTAAATATAAAATAATAAAATACAAATATAATTAAATTTAAGTTATTATTAAATATAAATAACAAAACAAAAATATTATTAAATTATTAAATTTAAGTTATTATTAAATATAAAATAATAAAATACACATAATATTAATTATATTATTAATAAAATACAAATTATAATATTATTAATTATATTATAATCGGCAATAAACGAGCTTTAAATGATCTATTAAACGAATTTTAAACGATTCATAAATAAGCTTATTCATGAATATAAATGAACTGAACATATCTTATTTCGAGTTCGGTTCGTTTAATAAATGAATCTTAAAATCATGTTCATAATCATTTATTTAGCTTGATAAACGAATATAAACGAACAAAAATCAAACTGTTTACGTATCGTTCGTCGAACACTATGTTCATTTACCGCTATAATAAACATTCTAGCCAAAATCTTATTTCACGAAATTTTAACAAACCCAAAGTGTTCTAAAATAAATTTAAAAGCACTTGAAACTATAATACTCTTTATTCTAGTTGTAATTAATATTCAACTTTATAAGCTAATTAATACATCTTCAAAAACGGGTCAAAATTAAAAGGAGAAGTCACCACTAGATCTGTTCAAGGATTGGGCGGTAGGTTTGGGCTATTCGTCCGACAGATCTGGTTTGTATTGGACTAGGCCTAGACAAGCATTTTTTCAACTTGGGCTTGAATTACTATTTATTAAGAAATATTTTTTTATTTAAATTTAATTATAAAAATATACATATTAATATAAAAATATTTTTTAATTTTTTAAATAATAATTCGGACTTACAAACCAATTCGGACCAGATCCGAACCAAATTTAAATAAAAAATGTAAAAAAAATTCGAATCGCGATCCGGTATTGAAGTCACCACCACCCTGTGTAATGTAGTGAAAAATTTGAGGGACTTGAAATTTTGGATCTGACCCCATAACCATTTACTACCCTTTTGTTTTGTTAATTGTGAGGAACAAAAATCCTTCAAAAATCCCTTTGGGGTTTGGGATTTTCTTTTGTTATTGGGACATTTTTTTGGGGATGCCCTATGAATTAAGTAAAGCTACATATATAGTGAAGTAATGCTAACTAAAGGGGGGGATTTAATTTCTTTTGTCATGTGACTTTAGCATATACTCTGATAAAAAATTTAATTTTTCTTCTCTATCCCATTTATGTAGCTGACCTTTCTTCTCTGCCCATCTCTTCATTTACAAACACAATCAAGTTACTTCCTCTCTGACTCTCAGTACTCCCTTCTGATCTCTTCATTAGTTTCTCAATATTATCTTGTGTAAGTCAGTCAGTAAGTGTTACATAAAGAGAGACCCAACTTTCTTCTTTCTTTGGTATTTGCTGATTTTTCACTAAATATACCCAATGGGGAGATCACCTTGGTGTGACAAAGTAGGGTTGAAGAAAGGGCCATGGACATCTGAAGAAGATCAAAACTCTTAGCTTACATTGAAGAACATGGTCATGGAAGCTGGCGTGCCTTGCCGGCGAAAGCCGGTGTCGAACCCTGACTTCAATTCTCTTGGTTACTTATAGTACAAGCTATTTCATTTCCATTCCTCATCTATGATCTTCAAGTTCAGCTCAATTATTATATATATATTTTTTGGTCTCATTGGTTTTCAGGTCTTCAAAGATGTGGGAAGAGCTGCAGGCTTAGATGGACTAATTATCTAAGACCTGATATTAAGAGAGGAAAGTTTAGTCTGCAAGAAGAACAAGCTATATAACTCCATGCCCTTTTAGGGAACAGGTAATTATAGTTCATCATAATGTTACAAAACCTAAAATATTTTTTGTAATCTTTCTTCTTCTTCTTCTTTTTTAATCCATTTTTTGATTTTTTTTAATTCCCTCATGACTCTTGAATATATTTCAGAGTTTTGTGCATCACTTATGAAACACTAGCTAGTTCTCTGATCTTGGGTGTTCTTAATTTCTCAAACCTAGTTTTCCAAATTTGGTTTTGAAATTCAAGCTCAAATTTCTTACACTCAGTTGGTTAAGGTGATATTTATATATATAAAAAAAATGTAAATAATACATTATTTTTTTTAAAAAAATTCAATAAAAGTAATATATTAATTACAAAAAATTTAAAATGATAATTAAAAAATTTTTATTTGGTATCTATCGGTATTGTTAACTTTAAATGCAAAATGGTCTTCAATTCTTCATTAAAATGAAAAAGCAAATCAAATCAATTTTTTTTTTCTCATTTTCTTGTCTATCTCAGTTTTTTTTTTTTTTTTTTGTCTTTAGATGACTGAAAGTCTGAACATTGAAAAATGCTTTGTGGTAGTTGATGTTTAATTTCTAGGATTTTATGTGAGTTGTGTCTCTATAATGTCTTTATTTGTTTTGTCTTAAGGTGGTCTGCTATAGCCACTCACTTGCCAAAGAGAACAGATAATGAGATAAAAAAAACTACTGGAACACTCATTGTCGCAACCTAAAAAATAACAAGTCTCATCGTAAGATTTTATTATTCATTAAGCGTGACATTAAAAAAAGAGAAAAAATCGACTTAATTCCTCTTGACAAATGAAGGTTTGAAAATGACCTTGAAAAAATATGGAGTCGCCACCAATCTTTTTTAGCTAGGTGTGATGGGTCACCTATTAAAACCGGTTTTGTAAAACATTTTAAAATTAATTAAAATATTTTTAAAACTAATTTTAAGTCTGCGTTATAAATCACTGAAAATCAAAAAATCAGGTTCGGGACTCGGTTACGTGCGGGGAAGGATTAGCACCCCCACAACGCCCGTATAAAACGGTACCTTATTAATCGTGTGCTATCTCAAGTCTCGGTAAAAAGTCGGTTTTTAATTTAGTATTTCAAATTAATTCCCAATTTAAAGAAAAATAATTCCATTTTTAATTGAAAACGATACGGAATTTATTAATTCAAAATCTTCCTACATTCCCCAATCTCGGTAAAAGTCGATTTTTAATTTAGTATTTCAAGTTAATTCCCAATTTAAAGAAAAATAATTCCATTTTTAATTGAAAACGATACGGAATTTATTAATTCAAAATCTTCCTACATTCCCCGAAAATTCGACAAAATATAAAAATTTTATTTATTTAGAAAATTTTTCGAATCATTCTCATTTTAAGAAAGATATTTCGTTATTAATGATAATTGATGATATCCTCCCCGGCAACCCGGAAGAGAACATATGAATTATTTTAACTCGGGAATAACTTTGTTTTATTTAAAATCATTATATTTTTCAAAACATTTTAAAGAAGAATATGAATATGTGTGACATAAATAAAATGACATAGTAAAGCCTAGATAATATAATGCAACCTAAATGATATGATATAATTTAAATGGCATAGTATATTCTAAATAATATAATCTAGATGACATGGAATATAATCTAAGTAACATAAAATGACATGAAATATAAAATAATGCTATCATGAAATATGCATGAAAATAAAAATAATAATGCATGAACATAACATATGCTAGATAATGTGACAAAAATAAATGACTAAATAAAAAGCATAGGATAGCATGAAATATTCAAAAATCATATGACAAACAATGACACCATAAAATATAAATCAAAATAATAACAATACCATAGAAATCATCATAGCAAAAAATATATTATACAATATGCATGGATATGGAAAATGCAATGCCTGAAAGTGTATTTTTTCCTTTAATTAAGGAAATCCGTATATCTAAAAAGATATCCGGCTACCTTAGGAAAATATATCAAATTAAATTTTCTAAAATCAAAATACTTTGTGATTTATTTGAAAACAATTTTGAAAGAACTTGAATGAAGATTAAAACCCTAGCCGAACCACCCTTTTAAAATAGCTCTAATTTTCTAAGTTTGAAATCCCGAACTTGACCACCCTTAACCCGAGGTTTATAAAGTCATTTTTAAAGTTTAAAATAGTCTAAAAACCAAACTAGGACAGTAGCTAAAGTTCCTAACCAAACCCCTCTAAATGCCTTAGCCAAATTCAACAATTGTTTTTCTTTTGAATTCAAATCTGCCTCTACTGTCTAGTTTTAAAACACGATTTGTTAACCTATTTTTAAAAATTCAAAAAAATCTAAAACAAATACTGGAGACTCACAACATGTAAAACTACACGTGAAAAAATTGGCCTAATTTGCTTATTAAATATGACTTGCCAGAAAAATTGGGAAAGTCCTAGTACTAGGTGAAAAACTGTTTTGCCAAAACACATTTTTTTTTTTGCCTTTGATAAAATCATTTAAAATCAAAGTAAAAATATTGGAGACTCTCCTAAAGACCCACAAACAGTAGCTAATACTTTTAAAAACTTGAAAAAATTGGCTAAGTAAAAAAAAAAAATCACAAAGGTAGAATAATCAATTTGACAACTCTTTAATTATCCACAAGTATGCTCAAGTGAGCATGACTTTGAGCCATTGATTGGCCTAAGTCATAAATCATGTGGTATGACATGAGATGCATGAACATACAGCAAATTGAATGCATGAAATGCATGATTTGAAACCTAAAAGATGTGAGAAATGCAAGGCAATACAAAATAACCTAATGCCTAGCATGAGTTTACGTGGCAATAAATGTAATCCTAACCTAAGTGAATAATAATGCAAATGAGACTTAGATCTAAAGTGAAATGAAATGTATGGCAATACAAAGTGACCTAAGACCTAAATAGCATAGAAAATGCATGGCAATATCAATATGATTCTAGACCTTATGTGCATGGAAATATGCATGGCAAAACAAGGATAGCCTAGACCTAACAAACTTGTATGGCAATAAATACAATCTTAACCTAAATATGCATGAGATGCATAATGATGCAAATGAGACTTAGACCTAAAGTGACATGAAATGCATGGTAATACAAAGTGACCCAGACCTAAATAGCATAGCAATGTGTGACAATACCAATATGATTCTAGACTTAATATGCATAGGAATATGCATGGCAATATTAAGATGGCCTAGACCCTAAATGTCATGAACATATAATGACCAATAAACCTAATACTAATGCATGAACAAACAGGAACTCATACACAATTTCATGGCATAGTAATGCAAAGCAATGGTCCCTAAACAAAATACAAATGCACACACAAGGAAGAAACACATGCAAAGGCCGAATAGCCACTAAATGATCTAATGCAATCCTATCTAGCCAATAACACAAACAACATGGAAAACCAAATCAAAATACACAATGTTATGGCATGAAATGCAAACCTATCAACTAAACAAAATGGAAATGTAGATGTAGACACCTAATTTTGTCCGGACCACTAAAACAGGTATGTTTTCTTCCTAAATTGATGTTTCAGAATGTAAAAAGACTTTTTCATCCTGCAGGTGGTACTCCGAGACTTAGTTTAAGAGGGCAAGCATAAAAGGTCAAACTTGAAAAAAGTCAACCCCAGAAAGTCAACCTCGAAAGGTCAACTATCGAAAAAGTTAACCCATTTTCAAAATCAAGATTTGAAGTTCAATTGAAAAATGGTGAAAGAATTTTGATAATCCGAGGTCTACATCAAAAGATATGGAGTTCGGAAGTTGGGATTTGGAGATTCAATAGAAAGGAAACCCTAATCCGAGAAATTTGGGGAAAAGTGCTTAAATGATCGAATTGGTCAAAATTGAAGGTTCCAAATGAAAGATAAGCACTGATTACGGGTAATGGAGGAGCCACTTGAAAGAATAATTGAAAGAAAAGTCAATCCGGGAGAAACTCAAGAATTAGGGTTTTTGGTGGATTTCGGTGAAATTGGGAAGAAATACAAAAATGGCCCGACTTGGTAAGACCAAAGCCCCTAATGGATGAGTAATGATTAAAAAAGGATAGCCCAAGGCTCAATTTGAAGAAAATCTGAAAATTGGACTTGTTTTGGGCAAAACCGGGTTTTTGAGGCAAAAGGGTAAAATTGGAAAATTTGGGAAAAATAGCAAATGAACTCCAAAAATTCTGAAAAATTGCAAATCTCATTTTTAAATTATTTGGAAGAGATTGGTGAAATAAAATCTTGATTCGAAGTTCGTTTGCAAAATGGCCAAATCCCGGGCCCTCTATGTAGTAATTCAAGAAGATAAATCCCGAAAAAATACCAAATGAGTTCTAAAAATTATGAAAACATCCAGATTACACTTTTAAATTATTTGGAAGATATTGGTGAAGAAAAATCTTGATTTGGAGCTCGTTTAGAAAATGGTAAAATGTGGGGCATAAAAGGGCATTTTTGGAAGAAAAAATCCAAATAAATAGAAAACGGACTCGGAAAATTTTGAAAACTGCCAGAATTCAATATTTTATTATTTTAAAATTATTAAAAAAAGAAAATTTGAAATTGGAGTCCGTTTGCCATTTATTTGCATCTGGGGGGCAAAACGGTCATTTTACCCAAGCAACTGAAAAGGGCTTTTCTTAGCTTTCAAAAAAATCAATCTTGGGCTGGAATAAGGTGTGCTGGCCGGCCAAGGCCCAAAGGAGGGAAGGAGTTTCTGATTTTTCAATCAAAAGGCCAAAAATTAAGAGTTGGTTAGTGATTTTTTTGATAAAGCCATTGCAAATAAGCCACATGGGCCAATGCATAAAGAGGGAGAGTGTCAATATTATTCTTGAACAGATTTAATTATGGACAGCTGATGGCCTAATCTAAGGGTGATAATTTCATGTTTTTTCACCTTGAATCACTAGTCCTTGGATGGAAATTGGTTGAAGAAAAAATGACAACATCCTAGGGAGGAGAGAGGTGAGTTTCGGCCAGCTATAGGTGAAGGGGTCTCTTTCATTTTTCAGCACTTCATTTTTCATATTTTCGCTCTTGTTTTGCTAAGTTTTCTCTCCATTGTTGGAAAGCAAAAAGAAAAGTTTAGAAAAGAAAAGAAAGTTTGAAGAGAAAAAGCTGGAAAGATAGCTTCTAGGGGTTTCTTTTAGCACCAACTCTTGCACTTTCTTGATTTTCCATTCTTGTTTTTGCTATTTTGATTATTATTTTGGTGAGTTTTCTTTTTAAATAAGTTTTTTTTTTTTTTTTAAGTTCTTTCTTCATCTTTTTCTTAAACAAGTTCTTACAATTTTTTTTTTCTTTCTTTCTTTCTTGCCATGGCCAAATGGCCTATATTTTTGTTGTTGTTGTTTTGCTTTGATTTGTCATGTTATTCTTGTTATTTTTTTTAATCTTTGATGCTTTAAATCTTCTTCTACTACATATACTTGAAGTTTGTTTTAATTTGGTTGCTAGTTTATGGCTATTTATGAGTTTATTATCATGTTCTTGCATTTTTAATTTTCTGTTTTCATAATGTTTAAATTTGTTGATGCTTTATATTTAGTATATCAAGTGTTTGTGAAAATGTTTGTTAGTTTTAATACCTCTATTTTATATTTGCATGATTTGAGTGTCATATTTAGGTTGAGTATGTTAGTATATCAAGTGTTTGTGAAAATGCCATGCTTGCTTGGAACTTGAGGCCATTCGGCTACCTCATTGATTTTGCTTTGTATGTGCATTTTTGCTATGTTAGTTGATAGGTTTGCATTTGCATGACATTTTATTGACTATTTAGTTTAAGTATATCAAGTGTTTGTGAAAATGCCATGCTTGTTTGGAGCTTGAGGCCATTCAGCCATTTCATGTTATTTTGCATTGTATGTGCATTTTTGTTATGTTAGATGATAGGTTTGTATTTTCATGACATTTGGTTGAGTTTTTGGTTTAAGCATGCCTTGTGTTTGTGTTATTGCCATGCATATTTTAGATGTTAGGTTTGGTTTGTTTTGCCATGCATGTCCATGCATTCTAGACCTAGGTTGCATTAAATGCCATGCAAGTTCATTTAGGTCTAGGTCACTATATTGATGCCATGCATTTTCCATGACATTTAGGTTTAAACTCATGCATTTCATGCATCATATTTGTTGTATTTTTTTCATGCATTTCATGTCCATGCCACTTTACTAATGACTTAGGCCAATTAATGGTTCAAAGTCATGCTCTCTTGCGTAAACTTGTGGAAGATTAAAGAGTTGTCAAATTGATTATTCTACCTTTGTGATTTTTCTTACTTAGCCAATTTTTGCCTAACTTTTCAAAAGTCCTAGCTACTGTTTGTGAGTCATTTTGTGAGTCTTAAATATTTTTACTTTGATTTTTAAATGATTTTATCAAAGGCAAAAATTTGTTTTGGCAAAACAGTTTTTTTCACCCAGTACTCGTACTTTCCCAATTTTTCTGGGCATTCATCTTTAATCAAAAAATTAAGCTGATTTTTTCCCGTGTAATTTTTCATGTCCTGAGTCTCCAGTGTTTGTTTTAGATTTTTTAGAATTTTTAAAAATAGGGTAAAAAATCATGGAATAAAACTGGACAGTGGAGTTATAATTGAATTTGAAGGAAGATCATTTTTCTGTTTTGGTTAAGTTAATTAGAGGGGGCTGATTAGGAAGTTTAGCTACTAACTTAGGGTAGTTTCTAAGCCTTTTTAAACTCTAAAAATGATTTTTTAAGTCTCGGGTTAAGGGTGGTCAAGTCCGGGATTTTAAACTTAGGAAATTAGAGCCATTTAAAAAAGGGTTTAACCAAGTTTCTACTTTTAATCTAAGCTTTTCAAAATTGCTTTCAAACAATCACAAAGTATTTTGGGTTTAGTATATTTAATTTGACATATTTTCCTAAGGTAGCCGGATATCTTTTTAGATATACGGATTTCCTTAATTAAAGGAAAAAATACATTTTCATGCATTGCATTTTCCATATTCATGCATTTTATATAATATGTGATTTTTTTTTTTTTTTTGCTATGATAATTTCTATGGTATTGTTATTATTTTGATTTATATTTTTTGATGTTATATTATTTTATTATATGGTTTTGAATATTTCATGATATCCTATGTTTTTTTATTTAGTTATTTTTTGTTATATTATTTAGCATATACTATGTTCATGCATTATTATTTTCATTTTTATTTTCATGCATATTATATGATAGCTTTATTTTATATTAATGTATTTTAAATTATATGCCATATCATTTTTATTTGCCATGTCATTTAAATTATTTCATTTCATATAGAATATATTATGTTACTTAGGTCATTTCATTTCATATATAATATATTATGTTACTTAGGTCATTTGATTTCATGTAGAAGATATTTTGTTACCTAGGTTATTTCATTTCATTTAGGATATATTATGTCATTTAGGATATTTTATTTCATTTAGAATATGTCATATGACTTAGGATATTACATTTCATATAGAATATATTATGTTACCTAGGTCATTTCATTTTATTTAGAATATATCATATAACTTAGGATATTTCATTTCATTTAGAATATGCTAAGGCATTTAAATTATATCATATCATTTAGGTTGCATTATATTATTTTGATTTTGCTATGTCATTTTATTTATGTCATGCATATACATATTCATTTCTTTTAAATGTTTTCAAAAAAAGGTAATGATTTTCAATAAAATAAAGATATTCCCGAGTTAAAATAATTCATGAGTTCTCTGCCGGGTTTGCTGGGGAGGATATCATCAATTATCATTAATAACGGAATATCTTCTTTAAAATGAGAATGTTTCGGAAAATTTTCCAAATTAATAAAAATTTCTATATTTTGTCACGTTTGTTGGGGAATATAGGAAAATTTTGAATTTATAAATTCCAGATCATTTTCAATTAAAAAATTGAATTATTATTTTTTTTTAATTGGGAATTAACTTGAAATACTAAATTTAAAACCAACTTTTTACCGAGACTTGAGATAATACACGATTTATAAGGTACCGTTTTATATGGGCGTTGTGGGGGTGCTAATCCTTCCCCGCACGTAACCGAGTCCCAAACCCGTTTCTTTGATTTCTCTGGTTTAAAACGCAGACTTGAAATTGGTTTTAAAAGTGTTTTAATTAAATTTTAAAATATTTTATAAAACCGGTTTTAATAGGTGGCCGATCACACCTAGCTAAAAAACGATTGGTGGCGACTCCATGTCTTTTTCAAGGTCATTTTCAAAACCTTCATTTTTCTAGAGGAATTAAGTCGATTTTTCCTCGGCTTTTTTATGTCACGCTTAACGAATAATAAAGTCTTGCGATGAGACTTGTTATTTTTTACGTTGCGACAGCTTGGCGACTCCGCTGGGGATTATTAGAGAGTCAGGCCTAGGATTAGTCGTGTGTTATCAAAGTCTCGATTTTGTTGGTCTAATTGGTATTTAATTTTAATTCCCACATTTTAAAAAAAATAAGGATAATTTCAACAATAATAATTTTTTTTAAATATGTCCATATTCATGTGCATACATATTATAATTGTTCTCTGGTTATTTTGGTGTATATATTCATATATTCATTTATTGATTAATTGATGATTTATATTGTTTAATCTTGTTGGGGCATTTAGAATAAGGGATATAGAATAGGTGGTAAAAAGTTTGTTATTTCTCCTCAACACTACACGTGCCTTTGCATATCATGAATCATATACCCGGGTTCCGTCCTTTTAGGTGGGAGCAAAGTAACTAAACCTTCGCGATTAGCAATCCGCATGGGCTAGTGAAACACTTCCGGAGTACTAAATTACCTAAGCCTTCGTGATTAACAATCCGCATGGGCTAGGGAAATAGACTCTAACGAATTGAACCCGCTTTTATCGGGGTGCCTTACTAGCCTTCACCGGCGACAGTGAGGAACAATTCGGGGCTTTTTAGAACTAATTCACCTTCATATAGTAAACCTAGGTGAAGCCATGCCGGATTTCCAATTAGATATCCCGAAGTTAAGAACACATGGAGGAATATTTCCAATCCTTTTACCTTCTATTCTACTTTCCGAATAAGTTTATTTTTGAAAATCGGACAATGATGAACGTACATCACAATGCCCGTAATAAATGTTGATATTTCATCCAGAGATGTTATAATGCCGAAATTTTGTTGGCATCCTCAGGGATAATTATTGTTTTGAATTATATGTTTTTTGTATTATTCGTATTTATTCCCGTTACTAATTCATTTTCTTTTTCTTTTTGTTGTTTTTGTTGTTATTTGCATTCTTGTCATCATTTTTGCATATTTGAAGGTTATTGGTCTCGGGATATTATTCAACCAAAAGGGCTTTCATGGAGGGTCAGAGTGTCTCAATGGTCGAGAAACATTTAGAGGTTAGGAAACAGTCCGAGAAAGGTCAGCAGGATAATGGGGATTGTTTGAAGATGGGATATGTGTCAGCATTGCCAGCCGAGGTTGATCTTACTATCAAGAAAAATGATCTTCGGGAATTGATAGATATATGGAATCAGTGGAACATATCAGAAAAAGAAGCCTTCACTCAGACTTATGGGGACATAGCACTGTTAGTTCAGGTTAAGGTCAGTGGTGAGGTAATCCGGGCTATGGTGCAATTCTGGAATCCAGCTTATCGGTGTTTTACCTTCAACCGAGAGGATATGACTCTAACCATAGAGGAATTTTCGACCTTGCTGCATATTGAGAATGTTATTCCCGACCGTATTTATTTGAAGGATACAAAGACGTTGGGTTTCAAGAAAAATGTGTCTAAAATTCTGGGAGTGGAAAAAAATTGGGTAGAAAGCCATGTTGTCCGAAAAGGGGTAAGCTATTGTATATCATGGGACATTTTACAGGCTTTAATCCATAGCCATTCAAGCAAGGAGACAGTTAGGAATATTTTTGCTTTGGCTATCTATGGTTTAGTTATCTTCCCGAAGACATTAGGGTATGTGGATGTGGCAATATTTGATGTTTTTGAGAGGCTTGAGCGAAGGATAAACCCAGCCCTGGCAATTATAGCAGAAACAATCTGATCCCTGAAATTCTGTAGACGAGAAAGAAAAGAGCGTTTTCTAGGTTGTATACAGCTCCTTTACATAAGGGTTCAGAGTCATTTTTGTAAACAAGAGAATTTCCCTCTTCGCTCATACTGGAAATATTTTTCACCAATTGGTGAATTTCTTAAGAGGGATTGGCTTGAAAATAGGACTAAGGAACAATGGATCAACATATTCGGGAATATCAGGGCTGAGATGATAATTTGGAGGGCTCCATGGATAGCTCTTATGCCGACATTATACAAGTGTGGAGATAAAGCTTCTATTCCATTATTGGGAGTATGGGGAGGAGTGAGCTATGCACCACTGCTTGTACTGAGGCAATAAGAATCCAGTCAGTTTACTCCTATGACCCATGACCTTAGTAATTTGGAATTTGCTTATGGAGAAGATGGGTATTCGTGAAAGGTACGTGAGATTGTGGTAGCGTGGAAGGAAACTCATCGAGTGGAGGTAGCTAGATATGCCGACATCGTCACACCTGATTACCTGACATGGAAGCAATTGAGGGTTAATGATAGGTTGTTGATATCAGATGGGGAAGAAGTTCAACATTTGAGTTCGCCACCCAAGGAAGCGCCATCGGAGTTAGAAATCGCAAGGGCATAATTTGAAAAGGAAAAGGCCCAAATGAGCAAGGAAATTGCCTGATTGCAAGAAGAGCTTGAGGATATGAAAAATAGGGAGTCAGCCCGAGAAAGAGAAAAGGAAAAGATCAAGAGAGAGCGGGACACTGTTAAAAGCGATCTTCAGGAATTACACTTGGAGAACAAGAGGTACCGTTTTGAGCTCAAATTCGAAGAGACTTTAAAGACTTCCGAGGAATGGGAACAAGAAGTCAAAAACCTCAAGAAAGAGAAGAACTATTGGGCAGAAAAAGCAAAACATGAGGAAGCCCGAGCTAATCAGCTGGAGAAACAAGCTAGGGAAAGCTTACACGATGATGCTTCTGCTAACACGTCAAAGGGTCGTGAACAAGTAGGGATCAGATGGAAGAGCAAGGCAGTCAAAAGAGGACAGTGAAGAAGGTCCAGGATCCGAGGGAGTTACTATAGGACAAGTATTTTGTAATAGCAGTTTTTTAGCAGAGACAGATTATCATATTGTTTTAAGCAAGGATCTTTTCTTTGATGTATTTAGTTCCAGGAAATCAATGAAAGACCGTTTGGTTGGAATTATCCTGGGGCCAATACTTTTAAATGCATTCATCATTCATTTGTTCTTTCTTTTATATATATTTTTTATTTGTTCATTTATATTCATAATCATTCATTAATTTATTCTTTATAAATTGTTCATACACTTAGTCATTTATTTATTTTTCCATTCATTTATTCTTTATAATTAGTCATTTAAGTTCATACACTTAGTCATTTACTTATTTGTTCATTCACTAACATTTGTTCATTCATTCGTTTTTTATAAAACAAATAAGAACTGGGTCAATAATTTCTAATCCATGGTTTTTAAAACTAAAGGTACAATTGGTCGCACTCAGAAAGAATCAGAATTTCGGCACCCATACAATACTCGACCTCAGGCAAGAGCTATGGAGAACGATCAGCTTGCTAGAATTGAAAGGATGGAAAGAATTCAGAAAGAACTGCAAGAACAGTTAACTAAGTCTCAAGAGGAGACACGGGAACAAATGACTAAACTCATGGAAATGATGAGTACCATGATGAGGTAGAAGTGGCCAGGAGAAAATTCAGTTACCGAAATGGGGGTAGTGAACTAGGAAGATCGACCAGAAGTGGTACAAAAAAATGGCCAGACATCCCAACCTGTGGGAAATGAACTTCCAACTGGGGCAACATCCTATATTTACATCCAACCAGCCGCCGAAACACAAAATTTTGGTCCTAAAAGGGGTAATATCGGAGTTGATCCAATTGAGGTCGAAGTTCCAGACTTTGAAGAAATGGCAGAAAAGGAAAGGGCAAAAATGACTGAATTGAAGAGGGTCGAGACTGCTGAATCTCAGAAAAAATATCAGCTGCTGGAAGAAAGGTTAAGGGCAGTTGAAGGAGAAGAATTATTTGACAGTCTATATGCCAAAGAGATGAGCTTGGTACATGATCTACTAATTCCCCCAAAGTTCAAAGTACCCGTCTTTGAAAAGTATAATGGGACTACTAACCTATCAGCTCATCCGACCATGTACTGTAGAAGGATGACGGGGCATGATGATAATGAGAAATTGCTTATTCATTGCTTCCAAGATAGCTTAACAGGGTCAGCCACCCGATGGTACAATCAACTGAGTCGTACCAAGATTCATTCATGGACGGATTTGGCCAGGGCTTTCATGGAATATTATAAGCATGTGTCTGACATGGTACCTGATAGGCTGTCATTACAGAATATGGAAAAGAGGTCCAATGAGAGTTTCAAAGAATACTCGCAAAGGTGGAGGGATCTGGCCACACAAGTGCAACCCCCTTTAACCAACAAAGAAACCACGGTGCTTTTCATCAACACCTTGAAATCACCTTATTATGACAAATTGGTGGGAAGTGCCACCAAAGACTTTGCAGATACGGTAATATCTGGGGAGATGATAGAGTCCGCTATTAAGAACGGGAAGATGGAAGGGGGTGAGTCTGCTACCCCGAAGAGAGTTTTTCCTGCAAAGAAGAAGGAGGAGATACATGCAGTAAGTTTCAGCCAATACCCCTATACACCTCCTACACCATACACACCACCAAGGCCGTATACTCTTACCACATCTTATGCACCTCTGACACCTTACACACCATACCCGGGGTATAATCCTTACTACCCTAATGTGAACCACCTTACCCAAAATCCATTCCCCTATACCAATATACCGCAACAGCCGTTCCCAACTGGTATATCCCCACAAATAACCCTTCCTAGAAATACTGTCCCAAACACTCAAGGTCCCGTGCGCAACGACCAACGTCCACCAAGGAACGATCAAAAACCCCAATTTGATCCGATTCCTACTACTTACGGTGAGCTATATCCTAAAGCATTAAAGGGTCAACTTGTTGCACCAGTATACCTCAAACCTCTAACACCTTCGTATATAAGGTGGTACAATGCAAACACTAACTGTGTATACCACGCAGGATTTCAAAGATATTCAACTGAAGATTGTCTGGCCTTTAAAAAGAAAGTCCAAAGCCTGATCAATGGAGTTGTGAAGTTTGGGTCAAAGAATGGGCCGAATGTAGCGGGAAACCCATTGCCTGATCATGCCGGGAATCGGGTAAATGCAGTATTGATAGGGGAAGCCAGAAGGTTAAAAAGGGATGTCAGGGAAGTCAAGACTCCCATGTTGACAAGAATGGTGGAAGATGCGGACAGTCTAAAAATGGTGGCAAAGAGGGTGCAGAATTGGTGTCCGTTCCATAAGTGTGAAGGTCATATCATACAAAACTGCGGAGACTTTCTAGTTAAAGTCCAAAAGATGATGGATAATGGGGAAGCCCAGTTCTATGAAGAGACAGAGGAGAAAATAGGAGTTATTGAGAATACAGCCAGCTACGGGATAGGAAGACCCTTGATCATATATTATGATGAACCGGAGGAGAAAGTTATGCTAGTCGTTGAGGAAAATGCACCTAAGTTAATTGTTGATTTACCTGTTTCCTTTTCATATAAGGAAAACAAAGCTGCACCATGGAAATACGACTGCAGCATGGTTATGCCTGGGTCTTCGAGTCAGCAGGATATCACAGGTGTGGGGCATTTAACTCGAAGCGGAAGGTGTTATGCTCCGGAGGCTGCTGAACAGGGGTTAATAGGGAAAGACAGAGGAGCAGACAAAGGGAAAAAATAGTTGAACTAATCCATATTAAGATGAATTTGTCAAAAGAAACAGAGATGGGATCAGCCCCGATTAACAGAATAAAAGAATCGGTATGTGAGAAGGAAGCCTGTGAGTTCTTAAAATTCATAAAGCACAGTGAATATAGCATGGTTGAACAACTGCAACGTCAACCAGCTAGAATTTCAATCTTATCTTTTCTTTTGAATTCAGAGCCACACAGAAATGCCCTGTTAAGAGTATTGAATCAGGCATACATGGCTAATAACATATTTGTAGAAAAGTTGGACAGGCTGGTGGAAAACATCACAGCCGACGACCATATATTTTTTTAGCTATGATGAGATACCACCCAATGGTATTGGGTCAACGAAAGCTCTCTATATAACTACCACTTGTAAGGGGCACATATTATCAAGGGTCCTTTTGGACAATGGTTCTTCATTAAATGTGATTCCCTTAGCAACTCTATCTAAGTTGCCAGTGAATATATCTTATATGATACCGAGTTGCACAGTGGTCAGGGCTTTCGATGGAACAAGGAGATAGGGTATGGGAACTATTTAAGTTCCTCTGGAGATAGGCCCATGCACTTATACGGTGAACTTCCAGGTCATGGATATTAATCCATCTTATAATTGTTTGTTGGGAAGGCCATAGATGCATTCAGCTGGGGCTATACCATCGTCTCTCCACCAAAAGCTGAAATATATGTGGAAGGCCGTTTAATCACTGTATCAGGAGAAGACGACATAATAGCCTCCACATCTACTGAATCTCCTTATGCTGAGCCCAATAAAGATGCCGTGAAATGTTCTTTTCGATCTTTGGAATTCGTAAACGCAGTTTTTGTCGCTAAAGGACGAAAATTTCCAAAACCAGGGTTGTCCAAGAACACAAGGCTGGGAGTAAGAACCACAGTGGGAAAAGGCTGTAGGGCTGGAAAAGGTCTGGGGAAATATCTTCAAAGGATGGCTCGAGCAGTGGAAGCAGTGTGAAAGAAAGACCGGTTTGGCTTAGGGTATCTTCCGAAAGCCTATGAGAAGAGAAAACAAGTTGAAAGGAACAGACAAAGGAGAATGGCCCGTCTCACGGGTATGGATATTGAATGGGAACCCATGACTTTCCCACCAATCCTTCACAACTTTCGCTCTGCTGGTTTTCTATTCGGAGAAAAGAATTCAGATGATGTACTTGTAATGATCGAGCAAGCTTTTGAAGAATTCCATGTGAATAAAGGGGGCAGATTCAGGATATGGTGATTTGCATGACCGAGAAAGAAGGGATGGAAAGTGGCAGTGTGAACTGGATGGTGCGACCTTGTCCACCAGGATATAGACTAATCAATTGGAGTGCGACTGAGTTGCCCATAGTTTTTAAGTCTATTCCAACGTAATACTTTTAAAAATGCAATCTTAATTATCTTTACCCAGAGATATTAAGAGTTTTTTTTTTCTATAATGGGCTTTTTGTTTAAACATTTTCATTCAATAAATAACAAGCACAATGCATTTTATCCATATTAATGTGTCAATATTCTTTCATTTTTGTTATTTATTTTGTTTTCATTATATATGTTCCTATATTGTTTCTTCTCCACCTATTTACAAGTGTGCGAATGCGGAATATGAGGACCTTCCTGTCAGCAATTCTGAAATTAATTTTGAAAGACCTATTTGCACAGGTGATTTTGAGGCTAACGAAGATACTGAGGATTATGGTCTACCTCCGGATCTATTAAGGAAAATAGAACAAGAGGAGAAACAAGTACTTCCTCATAAGGAATTATTGGAAATGATAAATCTGGGAGATAGTTAAGAGATAAAGGAAGTCAAAATTGGGACTTCATTGTCATCATCAATAAAAGGTGAATTGATAGCCTTGCTCCAAGAATATGTGGATGTATTTGCATGGTCTTACCAAGACATGCCAGGGTTAGATCTGGATATTGTGGTTCATAAGCTCCCTTTAAGGCCAGAATGCAAGCCAATTCAGCAAAAGTTGAGAAGAATGAGGCCAGACATGCTGTTAAAGATAAAAGAGGAGGTGAAAAAGCAATTTGATGCTGGATTGTTAGAGGTGGCAAAATATCCAAAATGGGTGGCAAATATTGTTCTACTACCAAAGAAGGATGGCAAAGTGCGGATATGCGTTGATTACCGAGATTTGAACAAGGCCAGCCCTAAAGATAATTTCCCTTTGCCTCATATTGATACTCTGGTGGATAATACGGTGAAAAGTTCTTTATTTTCTTTCATGGACGAATTCTCAAGATACAATCAGATCAAGATGGCACCGGAAGATATGGAGAAAACCACATTTGTTACAATGTGGGGAACCTTTTGCTACAAGGTAATGCCATTTGGGTTGAAGAATGCTGGGGCAACATACCAAAGAGCCAAGGTGACCTTGTTTCATGATATGATGCATAAGGAAATTGAGGTCTATGTTGATGATATGATCGCTAAGTCACAAGGAGAAGATGAGCATATTGCGAATCTTAAGAAGCTCTTTGAACGACTAAAGAAGTTTAGACTCAAGCTAAATCCGACAAAATGCACGTTTGGAGTCACCTCTTGGAAATTGTTGGGTTTTGCCGTCAGCAAAAGAGGAATTGAGATTGACCCAGATAAAATGAAGGCCATTCAGAATTTGCCACCACCTCGTACTCAAAAGAAAGTAAAAGGCTTTCTGGGGAGATTGAATTACATTGCTCGGTTTATTTCTCAATTAACCGAAAAGTGTGATCCAATATTTAAGTTACTTCAAAAACGTGATCCAGGAGAATGGGATGAAGGTTGTCAGATTACATTTGAAAAGGTTAAACATTATCTATCCAATCCACCGGTACTAATGCCACCTATTCTGGATAAACCAATGATATTGTATTTATTAGTATTTGAAAGATCCATGGGTTGTGTTTTGGGGCAGCTTGATGAGATTGGAAAGAAAGAACAGGCAGTTTACTACCTCAGCAAGAAGTCACAGATTATGAGTTGAAATATTCGTCGGTAGAAAAGTTATGTTGTGCCTTAGCTTGGACTGCTCGAAAACTCAGACAGTACATGTTGTACCACACAACGTGGCTGATTGCCAAACTAGATCTAGTCAAATACATGTTGGAAGCACCTTCTTTGTCAGGGAGGACGGCAAGATGGCAGGTTTTATTGTCAAAGTACGACATTGTATATGTAAGTCAAAAAGTTATCAAGGGCAGTGCAGTGGTTGAAGTCTTAGCAAGTCGGGTCGTGGAGGATTATGAGCCGTTGAACTTTGACTTTTCGGATGAAGATTTGATGTATGTGTCGCAAGCAGATAAGATTCCCCTGAAAAAGAAAGTATGGAAAATGTACTTTGATGGCGCATCTAATACCATGGGGCATGGAATCGGTGCAGTGCTTATATCTCCAGAAGAAGATTATTATCCTTTCACTGCCAGATTGGATTTTGATTGTACAAACAATACTGCCGAGTATGAAGCATGTACTATCGGCCTTCGTGCTGCAGTGGACAGAAAGATCAAAGTATTGGAAGTTTTAGAAGACTTAGCCTTAGTGATTTACCGCTATGAGGAGAATGGGAAACCCAAGATACAAAACTAATCCGATACCGAGAACTCATACTGAGTTTATTGGAGGAGTTTGAAGAAGTGAATTTCAACTACTTTCCTCGAGAAGAAAATCGGATGGTAGATGCTCTGGCTACTTTGTCATCAATGTTTAAAGTGAATGAAGGGGCTGAAGTTGTGCCAATAAAGATGAGTATATATGAGTCTCCTGCCCACTGTCTGAGTATTAAAGAAGAAACAGATGGCCTTCCTTGGTATAATGACATCTTGCAGTACATCAAGAGTCAACAGTATCCAGAACAAGCAACAGAGAATGACAAGAGGACTCTGAGAAGGCTAGTAATGGGTTTTGTTCTAGACAGTGAGATTCTCTACAAAAAAGGAAAAGACCAAGTCTTATTGAGATGTGTCAGATCTGCTGAAGCTAGAAGAATTATAGAAGAGGTCCATGAAGGGACATGTGGTACTCATGCTAATGGTCACATGCTTGCTAAATAGATTATGAGGGCAGGTTACTATTGGTTGACGATGGAAGGAGATTGCATCAGTTATTCCCGGAAGTTCCATAAATGCCAGATATATGCAGATAAGATTCATGTGTTGCCATCACCATTACATGTCATGACTGCACCATGGCCTTTTTCAATGTAGGGAATGGATATGATCGGGCCTATTACCCCGAAAGCTTCAAATGGACATCGTTTCATCTTGGTGGCCATAGATTATTTCACAAAGTGGGTAGAAGCTGCTTCCTATGCGAATGTAACAAAGTCGATGGTATGCAGATTCATTAAGTAAGAAATCATATGCCGTTGCGAGTTGCCAGCAAGAATTATTTCGGATAATGCTCTCAATTTGAACAATAAGATTATGAGAGTAGTGTGTACTCAATTCAAGATCACACATCATAATTCGGCACCTTACCGTCCGAAAATGAATGGCGCAGTAGAAGCAGCTAACAAGAACATCAAGAAGATTGTTGAGAAGATGACCAATGTGTACAAAGATTGGCATGAGATCTTGCCTTTTGCTCTTCATGCATATCGTACTTCGGTTCGCACATCTATAGGGGCAACGCCGTTTTCTTTGGTATACGAGATGGAAGCAGTGCTACCTATTGAAGTTGAGATCCCTTCACTTCGGGTTTTGATGGAAGTTGGCCTAGAGGAAGCAGAATGGGTTAGAGCTCATTATGAACAGTTGAATCTCATCGAGGAGAAAATATTAAAAGCAATTTGTCACGGGTAGTTGTATCAGAAAAGGATGATTCGAGCCCACAACAAAAAGGTTCGTCCTAGATAGTTCTGAGAGGGGGAGTTGGTGCTGAGGAAAATTCTCCCTATAGTGAAGGACCCGAGAGGAAAATGGGCTCCGAATTGGGAAGGACCCTATATGGTAAAAAGAGCTTTTTCTGGAGGAGCATTGATTTTAACTAGAATGGACGGGGAGGATTTCAGAAATCCTGTGAATGCCGATGAACTGAAGAAGTATTATGCTTGAAAAAAAAAAGTGTGATGCTGTGCACATAGAAATTCGAATGATTTCAAGTGTAAAAATAGAAATTCTATATACCTATTTCCCCTGAGAATTAATTTTCAAAGAAAATATTCATGCTTGATATGATGAATGGCCATATTTCATATTCCTTTCACTAAGAATAAATTATCCTTAGTCACCCCTTTGAGCCTTATGAATTATTTCTTTCTTTACACCTTGATCAAGGATCACTCTATACACTAGAGGGCAAATGCGGGGAAAAATAATCAAAAAAATCATGGCAAAAAGAAAGTCATCGAAAAATGTGGCAAATGAAAGCCAACAAAGCAAAAAAAAAAAAAAAAGTCCAAAAAGGGACAAATGTTTCAAGAATGAGTTCTCCTCAAAAAATGATCATTTATCCAATTACCCTTAAACACATTTTGGGCCTATTTTATCCTTTCCTTCTGAACCTAAACCTTGGCCTATATTACGTGCTTTAAAAACCCATTTTGATCAAGCATGGATATTTAATTTGAAAGGTTATTCTCAGAATTTATCCCATCTTTTGAATTGATATTTTTACCTTGGAAGCATTTAGAATTCTCAAATGCATGGTAAAAAAATGGAAATGAAAAAAGAATGTAAAAGGAGAGGTTTAAGCCAAAAACCCGCAAAAGGGGACTTAATATCGAATGGAGGACACTTGAGTTGAAAACCTGCAAAAGACGGCTCAAGTACTAATCAAAGTTCGAATCAATGCTCCGTGTAAAGGGGGAGAAAGTATCTGACAATCAGAGGAAAGTAGAACAACTCAGTTTGATGTAACTACGTAAAGCTAAGAGGTTACCCAAGTAAATTGCTCGTTCAAAAGAAATTTTAGATGGTTTGAAAAGGAGGGGCCCAAGATATTCCGCATCCGGGGCATCGACAACCTATAACCTTACATTTGTTTCTTATATTCTTGATATTTATTTTTACTATTTTAAAACATTTCTTACAATAAATTTTTGTTATCCTTTTCATGACAATCTTTGCTTGATTCGTGTCTTATTTCATACATTTTTGAGATGCATTATGATTGTTATTAAATTGAATGATGATTAGTAATAAAAAATCTTTAACTAAAAAGATTTCAAAGTATTACCAATGAATAGATTTAAATCTTGGGAAAGGTTTGGAAAGTTCACCAAGAAAAGAAAACAATGAACGTGGTGGGAACTCCATAATGAAGTAAAAAAAAAATCTGTGAATTTCAGCGAAAGCCAGAAACTGAGACTGATTGACAAGATATCTTGAGTGGGGCATCAATGAACAAATTGAAGACTCTGTCATGAAGTCGGATAATTTGTGAACCTCAAAGAAACCATGGATTAGAAATCATGATACAATCATTTGATTGCATTCATTCTTAGGAAACATTCATGCATTTGCAAAGCATGTCATTCTCATCATTGCATTTAGCTAACAGTGCAGAAATCAGGAAAGCTTGGACTTCCCCAAATCGAACTCATTTTTCTTCTCAAACGAGTCAGGCTCCGAGACCGCCATCGAGGTATGTTCCTTTCATTTTCAAGTTAAATTTATTTTCTCTAAATGAACCAAACCTAGAATCATTCTTAGTATTTCCTTTTGTTTTAAATCGAATTCATTCTGTTTTATCAAATGAGTTGAGCATTGAAACCACCGTCGAGGTATTTCTTTTTCTTTTAAATCGAATTCATTTTGTTTTATCAACTAAGTCGAACCTTGAGACCGTCGTCAAGGTATTTTAATCATGGGTAAGACCTCCGGGCACCATTTTAAAGACCTCCGGGCACCATTTTAAAGACCTTCGGACACCAGTTTTAAAGACCTTTGGGCACCAATTTTAAAAACCTTCGGGCACCGATTTTAAAGACCTTTGGGCACCATTTTAAAGACCTTCGGGCACCAGTTTTAAAGACCTTCGGGCACCAGTTTTAAAGACCTTCGGGCACCATTTTTAAAGACCTTCAGGCACCAGTTTTAAATACCTTCGGGCACCTTTTTTAAAGACCTTCAGGCACCAGTTTTAAAGACCTTCGGACACCAGTTTTAAAGTCCTTCGGGCACCAATTTTAAAGACCTTCGGGCACCAATTTTAATGACCTTCGGGCACTATTTTTAAGACCTTCTGGCACTATTCTAAAAGACCTTCGGGCTCAATTTTTTCTTTTGAAATCAAAATCGTTTCCTTAAGTCGGGTCGAGCCTTGATTAGTCAGGGAATTCAGTTTAAGGACAAAATCTTCAATTTACAGCTTTATCCACACAAAAAAAATGAAATGAAATGAAATGAAATGAAAAAATGATAGAAAAATGAAAAAACAACCCATTCCCTTTCCTTCACGTGTGATTTCACTGACCGTACAAAATTAGTGTGTGTTTATCTTTGCCTGATTCCTGATTCTCAGCAATAGCCAAATAGAGGCAGCTGTAGACACCTAATTTTGTCCGGACCAGTAAAACAGGTATGTTTTCTTCCTAAATTGATGTTTCAGAATGTAAAAAGATTTTTTTCATCCAACAAGTGGTACTCCGAGACTTAGTTTAAGAGGGCAAGCATACAAGGTCAAACTTGAAAAAAGTCAATCCCAGAAAGTCAACCTGAAAAAGTCAACTACTAAAAAAGTCAACCCACTTTCAAAATCAATATTTGAAGTTCAATTGAAAAATGGCAAAAGAATTTTGATAATCCGAGGTCTACATCGAAAGATATGGAGTTCGAAAGTTGGGATTTGGAGATTCAATAGAAAAGAAACCCTAATCCAGGAAATTTGGGGAAAAGAGCTTAAACGATCAAATTGGTCAAAATTGAAGGTTCCAAATGAAAGATAAGCACTGACTACGGGTAATGGAGAAGCCACTTGAAAGAAAAACTAAAAGAAAAGTCAGTCCGGGAGAAAACCGAGAATTAGGGTTTTTGGTGAATTTCAGTGAAATTGGGAAGAATTACATAAATGGCCCGACTTGGTAAGACCAAAGCCCCTAATGGATGATGAATGATTAAAAAGGGATAGCCCAAGGCTCAATTTGAAGAAAATCTAAAAATCGAACTTGTTTTGGACAAAACCGGGTTTCGGAGGCAAAAGGGTAAAATTGGAAAATTTGGGAAAAATAGCAAATGAACTCCAAAAATTCTGAAAACTTTCAAATCTCATTCTTAAATCATTTGGAAGAGAGTGGCGAAATACAATCTTGATCTGGAGTTCGTTTGCAAAATGGCCAAATCCCGAGTCTCTAATGCAGAAATTCAAGAGGATAAATCCCAAAAAAATAGCAAATGAACTCAAAATCTTCTGAAAATTTGAAAATCTCATTTTTAAATTGTTTGGAAGATATTGGCGAAAGATATCTTGATTCAGAGTTCGTTTGCAAAATGGCCAAATCCCGGGTCTCCTATACAGTAATTCAATAAGATAAATCCCGAAAAAATAGCAAATGGACTCCAAAAATTCTGACATTTTGCAAATATCATTTTTAAATTATTTTGAAGAGATTGGCAAAATAAAATCTTGATTCGGAGTTCGTTTGCAAAATGGCCAAATCTCGGGCCCCCATGTAGTAATTCAAGAAGATAAATCCCGAAAAAATACCAAATGAGTTCCAAAAATTATGAAACTTCCAGATCACACTTTTAAATTATTTGGAAGAGATTGGTGAAGAAAAATCTTGATTTGGAGCTCGTTTAGAAAATGGTAAAATATAGGGGCATAAAGGGGCATTTTGGAAGAAAAAATCCAAATAAATAGTAAACAGACTCGAAAAATTTTGAAAACTTTCAGAATTCAATATTTTATTATTTTGAAAGTATTAAAAAAATAAAATTTGAAATTGGAGCCTGTTTGCCATTTATTTGCATCCGGGGGGGGCAAAACGATCATTTTACCCAAGCAACCAAAAAGGGCTTTTCTTGCCTTTCAAAAAAATCAATCTTGGGCTGGAAGAAGGTGTGCTGGCTGGCCAATGCCCAAAGGGAGGAAGGAGTTTCTGATTTTTCAATCAAAAGGCCAAAAATTAAGAGTTGGTTAGTGATTTTCTTGATCAAGCCATTGCAAATAAGTCACATGAGCCAATGCATGAACAGGGAGTGTCAACATTATTCTTGAACAGCTGTAATTATGGACAGCTGATAGCCTAATCTAAGGGTGATAATTTCATGTTTTTTCACCTTGAATCACTAGCCCTTGGATCGAAATTGGTTGAAGGAAAAATGACAACATCCTAGGGAGGAGAGAGGTGAGTTTCGGCCAGCTATAGGTGAAGGGGTCTCTTTCATTTTTCAGCACTTCATTTTTCATATTTTCTCTCTTGTTTTGCTAAGTTTTCTCTCCATTGTTGGAAAGCAAAAAAGAAAAATTTAGAAAAGAAAAGAAAGTTTGAAGAGAAAAAGCTTGAAAGATAGCTTCTAGAGGTTTCTTTTAGCGCCAACTGTTGCACTTTCTTGATTTTCCATTCTTGTTTTTGCGATTTTGATTATTATTTTGGTGAGTTTTCTTTTTAAATAAGTTTTTTTTTTAAGTTCTTTCTTCATCTTTTTCTTAAACAAGTTCTTACAATTTTTTCTTTCTTTCTTTCTTACCATGACCGAATGGCCTATATTTTTGTTGTTGTTGTTTTGCTTTGATTTGTCATGTTATTCTTGTTATTTTTTTAGCTTTGATGCTTTAAATCTTCTTCTACTACATATACTTGAAGTTTGTTTTAATTTGGTTGCTAGTTTATGGCTATTTATGAGTTTATTATCATGTTCTTGCATTTTTAATTTTCTGTTTTCATAATGTTTAAATTTGTTGATGTTTTATATTTAGTATATCAAGTGTTTGTGAAAATGTTTGTTAGTTTTAATACCTATATTTTATATTTGCATGATTTGAGTGTCATATTTAGGTTGAGTATGTTAGTATATCAAGTGTTTGTGAAAATGCCATGCTTGCTTGGAACTTGAGGCCATTCGGCTACCTCATTGATTTTGCTTTGTATGTGCATTTTTGCTATTTTAGTTGATAGGTTTGCATTTGCATGACATTTTATTGACTATTTAGTTTAAGTATATCAAGTGTTTGTGAAAATGCCATGCTTGTTTGGAGCTTGAGGCCATTCGGCCATTTCATGTTATTTTGCATTGTATGTGCATTTTTGTTATGTTAGATGATAGGTTTGCATTTTCATGACATTTGGTTGTGTTTTTGGTTTAAGCATGCCTTGTGTTTGTGTTATTGCCATGCATATTTTAGATGTTAGGTTTGGTTTATTTTTCCATGCATGTCCATGCATTCTAGACCTAGGTTTCATTAAATGCCATGCAAGTTCATTTAGGTCTAGGTCACTATATTGATGTCATGCATTTTCCATGACATTTAGGTTTAAACTCATGCATTTCATGCATCATATTTGCCTTATTTTTTTTTCATGCATTTCATGTCCATGCCACTTGACTAATGACTTAGGCTAATTAATGGTTCAAAGTCATGCTCTCTTGAGTATACTTGTGGAAGATTAAAGAGTTGTCAAATTGATTATTCTACCTTTGTGATTTTTCTTACTTAGCCAATTTTTTCCTAAATTTTCAAAAGTCCTAGCTACTGTTTGTGAGTCATTTTGTGAGTCTTAAATATTTTTACTTTGATTTTCGAATGATTTTATCAAAGGCAAAAATGTGTTTTGGCAAAACAGTTTTTTTTTTTCACCCAGTACTCGTACTTTCCCGATTTTTTTGGGCATTCATCTTTAATCAAAAAATTAAGCCGATTTTTCCCGTGTAGTTTTACATGTCCTGAGTCTCCAGTATTTTTTTTTAGATTTTTTAGAATTTTTAAAAGTAGGGTACAAAATCGTGGCTTAAAACTAGACAGTGGAGTCAGAATTGTCTTAGATGGAAAATCATTTTTCTGTTTTGGTTAAATTACTTAGAGGGGGCTGATTAGGAAGTTTAGCTACTGACTTAGGGTAGTTTCTAAGCCTTTTTAAACTCTAAAAATGATTTTTTAAGTCTCGGGTTAAGGGTGGTCAAGTCCGGGATTTTAAACTTAGGAAATTAGAGCCATTTAAAAAAAGGGTTTAACCAAGTTTCTACTTTTAATCTAAGCTTTTCAAAATTGTTTTCAAACAATCACAAAGTATTTTGGTTTTAGAATATTTAATTTGACATATTTTCCTAAGGTATCCGGATATCTTTTTAGATATACGGATTTCCTTAATTAAAGGAAAAAATACATTTTCATGCATTGCATTTTCCATATTCATGCATTTTATATAATATGTGATTTTTTTTTTTTGCTATGATAATTTCTATGGTATTGTTATTATTTTGATTTATATTTTTTGATGTTATATTATTTTATTATATGGTTTTGAATATTTCATGATATCCTATGTTTTTTATTTAGTTATTTTTTGTTATATTATTTAGCATATACTATGTTCATGCATTATTATTTTTATTTTTATTTCCATGCATATTATATGATAGCATTATTTTATATTCTATGTCATTTAAATTATATGCCATATCGTTCATATTTTCCATGTCATTTAAATTATTTCATTTCATATAGAATATATTATGTTACTTAGGTCATTTCATTTCATATAGAATATATTATGTTACTTAAGTCATTTCATTTCATGTAGAATATATTATGTTACCTAGGTCATTTCATTTCATTTAGGATATATTATGTCATTTAGGATATTTTATTTCATTTAGAATATGTCATATGACTTAGGATATTACATTTCATATAGAATATATTATGTTACCTAGGTCATTTCATTTTATTTAGAATATATCATATAACTTAGGATATTTGATTTCATTTAGAATATGCTAAGGCATTTAAATTATATCATATCATTTAGGTTGCATTATATTATTTAGATTTTGCTATGTCATTTTATTTATGTCATGCATATACATATTCATTTCTTTTAAATTTTTCAAAAAAGGTAATGATTTTCAATAAAATAATGATATTCCCAAGTTAAAATAATTCATGAGTTCTCTGCCAGGTTTGCTGGGGAGGATATCATCAATTATCATTAATAACGGAATATCTTCTTTAAAATGAGAATGATTCGGAAAGTTTTCCAAATTAATAAAAATTTCTATATTTTGCCACGTTTGTTGGGGAATATAGGAAAATTTTGAATTTATAAATTCCGAATCATTTTCAATTAAAAAATGGAATTATTTTTCTTTAAATTGGGAATTAACTTGAATTACTAAATTTAAAACCAACTTTTTACCGAGACTTGAGATAATACACGATTAATAAGGTACCGTTTTATACGGGCGTTGTGGGGGTGCTAATCCTTCCCCGCACGTAACCGAGTCCCGAACCCGTTTCTTTGATTTATCTGATTTAAAACGCAGAATTGAAATTGGTTTTAAAAGTGTTTTAATTAATTTTTAAAATATTTTATAAAACCGGTTTTAATAGGTGGCCAATCACACCTAGCTAAAAAAGGTTGGTGAAGACTCCATGTCTTTTTCAAGGTCATTTTCAAAACCTTCATTTTTCTAGAGGAATTAAGTCAACTTTTCCTCAATCTTTTTATGTCACGCTTAACGAATAATAAAATCTTGCGATAAGACTTTTTATTTTTTAGGTTGCGACAGTAGACACAAAGCAAAAAGTACCCTAATGGCCGAATGGTCATAAAAAAGAACAAGGTATAATCCTAGCCAAACAACAACACAAACACATGGTAACAAACATGATAATAATACAAATATCGTGACTAACATAACTCATGAACATATCAATGACAATATAACAAACACAAGGCATGGTCTAAATATGTAAACATGAATGGAAGCATACTAAGCAAGTTAACACAAAAAAAAAAAAAAAACATGGTAATTTAAACCTAGCATGGCCGAATGGTTTTATGAGTTTAGCAAGGTATTTCCTCAAACACATAGCATAGTATATTGTTAAACTACCACAATCAAGCTAACCTACCACAAATCAAGCTAATATAACACAAGTAAGCTAACCTACCACAACAAAACTCATGAACAAAATCCAAAAGAAAATCGTGTAAAAACAAAGAGAACCATTCGGCCATGGTAAAAAATATTGATGCAAGCTTGTTGTTTTTTATACTTTCTTTAAAAAAACAAAATAGTAGCTCTTTAGAAACAAGTTTATTTCATAAAAAAGAAAAAAAATCAATCAACAAGCAAGATCATGTCAATAAAATATGAAAAATAAACATGAAAGAGCGTAGCTACCTTGCTCTAGCTTTTCAAATCAAGAAGAAACAAGCTAAAACCCTTCTTTTCTTCCTCTTTTTTTTCTCCTCTCTTTTTCCTTTCTTTTTTCACTCTTTTTCTCCTTAGCTACTGCCTCTTTTCCCAGTCTTCAACCTTGTGAAAAAACTGCTTAGTCCCCCCTTCAATAGCCTTCGCCGAATGGCCCCTTCTAGAAGGAAGCTGGTTATTTTTTCTCCATCCAATGGCTATCATTCAAGATGCCTTCTATGTAAAAATCTCACCATTAGATTAGAATAATCAGCCTCTAAATACATGATGTCATGAAGATGATGTCATAAATAGGATCCTAATTATGACATCATCCCTCTCCAACCATTGGTCCATGTGTTGCAAATTCAAAGGCTTGATCACAAAAATAACTACCTTCCTCTCCTCCTTGGACCTTAGATGAAATGGCTCATAAAAATTAATCTCCATCATGGGCTTGGCTGATTGCCCTCTTAAAATCCAGCCCAATTCCATTGCAAGAAAAGCCCTTTTCGATTTCTTCGATAAAATGACCTTTTTGACCCCCGAACCTAAATAAATAGAAAACGGACTCCAAATTAAAATTTTATTTTTTCAATACTTCTGAAATAATAAAAAATAAAATTCTAAAAGTTTTCAAAATTTTTTGAGTCCATTTGCTATTTTTTTGGATTTTTTCTTCCAAAATTGTCCTTTTGTGTACCCGAACTTTTACCATTTTTTAAATGAGCTCCGATTCTAGATTTTTCTTCACCAATCTCTTCCAAATAAATTAAAAGTGTGATCTGGAAGTTCTCATAATTTTTGGAGCTCATTTGCTATTTTTTCGAAATTTATCTACATGAATTTTTGCATAGTGGGCCCGAGATTTGGACATTTTGCAAACGAACTCCGAATCCATATTTTTTTTTCGCCAATATCTTGCAAATAATTTAAGAAATAGATCTGCAAATTTTCAAAATTTTTGGAACTCATTTACTATTTTTCCCAAAATTTTCAGTTTTGCCCTTTTGCCTCCGAAGCTCGGTTTTGCTCAAAACAAGTCTGATTTTTAGATTTTCTTTCCCTGGGCTTTTTTCATATATTGAATTGGAGTTGGTCTGAAAACGCTCAATTTTTACGATCAAATTCCCTTCCAATTTGATTTTTCCCTTTTTTACTATCGGGAATTTTCTCATTTTTTTTTGTTTTTCCTCCAATCGGCTCTTTTCTCGGATTTTCTTCAAACTAAGCCTTGGGATATCCTTGGTTATTCACTTCTCATCAACTAAGGGCTTTATTTTTACCGAATCGGGCCATTTCTGCAATTTTTCCAAATTTTATCAAAATCCACTAAAACCCCTAATTCTCGGTTTTCTTTCGAATTGACTTTTCCTTCAGTTTTTCTTCCAAGTAGCTTCTCCATTACCTGTAGTCAGTGCTTATCTTTCATTTGGAACCTTCAATTTCGACCAGTTTGATCGTTTAACCACTTTTCCCCAAATTTTATGAATTAGGGTTTCTTTTCTACTGAATCTCCGTAACCCAACTTCCGAACTCTAATATCTTTCAATGTAGACCTCGGATTATCAAAATTCTTTCACCATTTTTCAATTGAACTTCAAATCTTGATTTTGAAAGTGGGTTGACTTTTTCAGTAATTGACTTTTTGAGGTTGACTTTTTTGGGGTTGACTTTTTCAAGTTTAACTTTTTATGTCTGCTTTCTTAAACTAAGTCATGGAGTACCACATGCAGTATGAGAAAAGCCTTTTTGCATTTTGAAACATCACTTTAGGAAGAAAACATACCTGATTTAGTGGTCCGGACAAAATTAGGTGTCTACACTCATCTTAAGAAAAGGTCAGCTAAAATGGGGATTGATCCAATCACTCACAAGCCAAAAATTGGTACTTTACTCTCTAGTACTGATATTGGTCAATCCAAGATTAATGCAGCAAAACTTAGCCATATGGCTCAATGGGAGAGTGCTAGGCTTTAAGCTGAAACTAGATTGGTTACAGAATCAAAGATATGTTTACATTCACTTCATCATCAGCTTAACCTTCTAGGTTTTGGTTTTGCTCCTTCAAGTTCACCTTCAGCTGATCAGTTTGTGAATAAGACAGCTTGTGGTGTTTTAAGTACTAGACTTGGTGCTGCTGTTGGTGACCTTGAGTCCAGAGTTCTAAATCGCGTTTGCAGGTGTCATGAGCATTACGTAACGCGTCGTGGTTTGTCGTGGACGTGAATTTAATAGTGTTTCAATGAATTTGATAATGTCGCAGACGTTACGTAACGGATCAAATGCGATCCGTTACGTTGTGGCCGTTACGCTACGTAACGGCTCGCATTTTAGTACTATGCTTGAGTCTCCTACATCTAGTCTTACTTTCTCAAAGAATGCACCGCAGCCAATGATTGAGTTCGTTGCAAGCACTACTTCAGGTTCATCCAAGACTAGAATCATCAAGGAAGAAGGTGAACAAGAATGGGAAGAAGGCCTTGGAAGTTCAACTAATTTGCCTGATTCTTTGCCTGATTACAAAGAGGGTATCAAGAATTCTTCTTTATCATTCACTTCTAGCTTCCATGATATGACAATTTCCATGGAAGGAGGATGGAGTACTTTAGAGTCTTTAAGGCCAAATAGCAGTCATGTTAATGATGGAACTTCTTAATGATTCTATCGACCCAAGTTTATCTGATTGTGGCAAAGAATCTGATGAAAACAGTGGAGGCAGTGATTACTATGAAGATAACAAGAATTATTGGAACAGTATTCTTAATTTGGTGAATTCCTCCCCATCAAATTCACCAATGTTCTAAACATGTTGATCAAAAATTTAGCCTAAGTCAAAAGAGCCATTACTTATATTTTCCAATTGTTCTTAAACACTGCAAAAACCCTCAGCATATATATGTATATATAGGAGGGATCCACTTATACTAGTTTAAAAATAAATTAGTTTTGCCTATTTTTATAATTTTTTATATGATTTGTATTTGTTTAATCCGACCATCGTATTTTATGTTCTATTCACGTAAATCATGTACCTCGAGTTTCGAATAAATTATAAATGTCTAACTAATTTGTTCGATATAAAAAACTTTCAACCATTAAATTGATAAAGATATCGGATCAATTCGAAACTTTACGTGCAAGATGAGTACAATTATACTATTAAATCCAATGGTCGATTGTTAAAATATAAATCGTATAAAAAGTTATGAAAGTGTGTAAAACTAATTTAATTTTACATTAATTTAGTGGATCATCTTATATATATATATATATATATATATGTTGATATAGCTTTCCAAATTTAGTCTTGTTGGATATCAATATATTATTTGGTATATAAATACGAAATACGTATACTAATACATAGGTTGCCGTAAGTAGATACACGGTGCATAATTTATGTACACAATTGATATCATGTTTGAATGAGAAATTAATCTCTAAGTACCCACTTGAAGAGGAAAAAAGTTGGTTGATGTTAGTGATTGGTGTGGAATCTCACATAGGATGAACAAAGGCTTAAACTTGTGGTATTTATAAGCCTTGTTTCCATGAGGGGTTGGATCCCAAGGGGCACCCAAGTTTTGTAGTGCGTGAGGACCTAAACAACTTGGGCTGGACCACACGCGCGCGCCGTCGAGCCGGGCCGGGTCGGGCTTGGGTCAGTAATTAATTTTTTACTGCCCAACTGACAAGTTTTTCTATCCAAACCGAACCGACACAACCCATCCTAGATGACTGTTCGGTCCAATCGAACCAGTGCTGCCAACAAAAGGACTGTCTGATTGACACATGTTTGTTTGAATCATACTGAATCGTTTGGTTCTTTTTCTAAAGACATAACTTTCATCCGAACGATTTTTTCCAATAGTTGTGTCTTGTTCGAACAGGTTTCTTGTTTTTTATAAAAACCTGAGCAGTGCCTGTCATTTTTAGTACCGAAAATTACTCTTAATTTTTCATATACTGCTCTTTTTTTTCTTTTTCTTGTGTCTTCTGTGAGAGAGACCGACATTTTTCTGGTTCGCCGTGTTACTAAGAGTGTGCTCTCGACTGCACCGTAATCGAGGAGGCCTCGGAGATGAATTGGATCATACTGTAAGCACATGAGAGACAGGCAATAATCGTCTTAAGATTGTAGGATAAATATTTGCTATATACTATATTAAAAAATTGAATATAAAAACACTTACAGGTTAACAATTGTTTTGGCATTTTTTTTTTCTGCTTTATCATTGAGAAAGCATATTAAAAGCCGTCGTGAGAGTTTTGTTTTGTTTTTTATTTAAATTCTGTAATATTTGATTGTTGATTCCTTATTACAATAAGAAGCAGCAAAAAGAATATATATTGTTATAACATTTTTATATTTTTTTTTGCTACTGGTTTATATACTTTACTTCTTACTTTGTTTTATTAAACAATATATATATATATATATCTACTGTTCTCATATATATATATTGTGTGATCATCTTAGGTTATTTTTTAGATATACTACTTTGTTTTAGTATATTTTTCTCTATATATTGTTACGTGATATATATATATATATTGCTATTGTTTTATAGTGAAGATATGTATATTTCTGAACATATATATATTTGTTTATATATATTTTCTATTGTGAGTGTTAAGTTACACCAATTTGTATGAGTAGTGTAATTATTTCAATATATATATATGTATAGTGTTTGTGATCTATATATATATGTGTTTGATATATATATATATTCGATATATATATATATATATATATATATATATATATATATATAGTTGATCTTGTTAATTTTAAATAACAGATGCCTGAAAAATCTACAGGTAATGCTAATGCGCCTGTAGCGCCGCAACCTCTACATGTTACACATGGTGAGAGACTCGAGAAGTTCAGTATTTTGGACTTCAAAAGATGGCAGCATAAGATGCTGTTCTATCTTATCACTCTGAACCTAGCCAAGTTCTTACGGAAAGAGGCCCCGACTCTGAATGAGGGAGAGACCGATACTACGGTTGTAGCTTCGGTGCAAGCATGGAAACATTCTGACTTCCTATGCAAGAACTATATCCTCAACGGATTGGACAACACGTTATACAACGTGTATAGCCCAATAAAGACAGCGAGAGAGCTGTGGGAGTCCTTAAAGAGAAAGTACAGAACCGAGAATGCCGACACAAAGAAATTTGTGGTTGGCCGGTTTCTAGATTTCAAAATGGTGGACTCAAAAATCGTGATAAGTCAAGTCCAAGAGTATCAGCTGATCCTCCATGAGATTGCTGCCGAAGGAATGATTCTTAGTGAATCATTTGAAACGGCAGCTTTGATAGAGAAATTGCCTCATTCGTGGAAGGATTTCAAGAACTATCTAAAGCACAAGAGAAAGGAAATGACTCTAGAAGACTTGATCGTTCAATTAAGGATCGAGGAGGATAATCGTGGTTCAAAAAATAGGGTTAATGATGCACCCAAAAGAGTGTATCTTATTTAACCTTGCACTAAAAAGATAAATTGTAAGTATAGTAGTTAGCAAGGGTCGAGTCCTCAGGGATTGGGTTTTAGTTTATAAGTTAATAGTTTAAAACTTACGTTCAAAGAAAACAATAAAAGAAAATGGGTTTTTGAAGCCAGATTTAAACTAAAGTAAATAATAAGAATAAGATGCAAGGCGGTATAACCAGCCAATAAAAATATATATACTAAATTAGGCGGTATAACCAGCCAATAAAAATATATATACTAAATTAGGCGGTATAACCAGCCAATAAAAATAAAACAAAGTTAATATACAAATTAGGCAGTATAACCAGCCAATAAAAATAAATATACTTTTAAAAATAAGCAAACTAGAAAAGGAAGAAAACAAGTAAGTAAGAAGAATCAAGTATGAAAAATATGGTTAAGGTTTCATTCTCCACCACTAGACATCATTAAGAATCAATTTCAGATCTATCAATATCAACCAACTATCAAAGTTAACAACCGTAGATAACAACAAGCTCTGTTACCCCAATCTTTCCTTAGTTTGTCGTTAAATAGAACAAGCTCTCTATTTAATCTCTAACCATTAAACAACCTAGAATAAGCTCTCTAAATTCAATTTAATGGCAGCTTTATGATGAGAAAGATAGGTTGATCTAAGCAACAAACACATAAGCTCGGATTGTTCAACTTAGGTTATGTTCCACTTTGCAATTATTGAAAACTTGACCATAATCATTAATCACAAATTGCCACTTATGAATAGGAAATCAAGACAATTACACGGATCAAGACTCCTAAACTAGCAATAGATAATTATCATGATCTATCTAGTTGTACACCTAAATAAATCTAGACAACATCATGAACAATTCTTGTAGAAGAAGATAAGCAACTTTGATAGAAAATTAATGATAGATAGAATCTGAAAATCAATCACAAAACATGTCTAGGGCTTTGAAATCACCCTTAACCAAATAGAAGTTTAGCCTAGCATAGGCATTATAAACATAAAATTAAATAGAATCTAAGAAGAAAATAAAAGAAAGAAAGATGAAGAAGAAGAATATTAATTATCCAACCTCTTGCTCTTTCTAAAGAAAAAGAAAACTAGAGAAAAGAAAGAAGAAGAAAACTTAGAGAATTTTATTACAATGGCTAATATCCTACCTATCTACAATATGATCCTCTACAATCATCCAAGGCCCTCTATTTATACACATTTTGGAGGGCTAAATGACAAGAGACAAGCTTTACAAATTTCAAAGGTAGGTATAATAGGTGGGTGCATTTTTCTAACAATTTTCGTCATATTGTATGACCATTTTGATCAGTCAACTTGATGGTCGATTTTGTCAATCTTGAAGGCCTGATCTGATCACATGGTCTTCTAGAAAAATGTTCCCCTATGAGTTACTGATTCATAGCCGTTGGAATCAGCTCATGTGCTGATGTGGAGAAGAAGATATGGGCAAAATACGAAAACAGGTCAGCACAGACGTCATTGCACATCAGCCAACTTGATGGTCGATTTCTTCAATATTGGAGGCTTTATCTGATCACATGGTCTTCTAGACAAATGTTCCCCTATCAGTTAGTGATCCATATCCGTTAGAATCAGCTCATTTGCTGATGTGTATCGGACGATATGGTCAAAATACGAAAACTACTCAGGAAAGACGTCATTGCACATCAGCCAACTTGATGGTTGATTTCTCTAGGGAAAACGACTCCGTTTCAAGAAGTGTAAAACATGAAAAAGATAGATACGCCTCTTAAATTTGCACGGTTAAAATTTCAGCCTTATTGCTTCAGTGAAACTCCAGATATAGCTGATATGGCAAAAGGTGTCGGAACTGGAACTGAACTGGATTTGCCCTTAATTCTAGTAATCTGAAATCACTCAAAGAAACTTGTGAAAAACACCAAATTACATAAAAATATAAAAGATCATAAACACAATTAGACTAAACAATAATAACTCGTATTTGACACAAAACAATAATAAAACATAACTAAAAACTATATAATTATACGAGTTATCAGTTAAGGTTCAGACCATGGAAGCCAAGGCAAAAGTTGTTGAACATTCTCACAAGACCAACAAGAGGAAATATGTTGGTTCTAGTTCTTCCCAAGGTTATAAGGGAACGAATTTCAAGAAGTTCACGGGAACTTGTTTCGTATATAACAAGCCCGATCATCGAGCAAAGGAATACCTACAAAACAAGAAAAGAGCTCAAGCCAACTTAGTTGATGATAATGAGATTGAGCTCACTGTTGTAGTTTCACAAGTGAACATGGTAGAAAATCCTAAGACATGGTGGATTTATACCGCTGTCACTTGTCATGTTTGTTCTGATAGAAAGAGTTTCTCCGAGTATAAAGAAACAAATATTTATGAGAAACTCTTCGGTTTACAAGGTTGGAGGCCATGAAAAGGTGGTGCTCAAGATGACAGCTATTAAAGAACTAACTTTGAACAGTGTGGTTCATGTTCCTGAAATTCGTAAGAATTTGGTTTCCGGCTCTCTGTTGAGCAAGAACGGGTTTAGACTCATATTTGAATCTGATAAATTTGTATTCACCAAAAGTGGTATGTTTGTGAGTAGAGGATATTTATGTGATGGATTTTTTTTAAGCTTAATGTCATGGTTGTTGTGCCAAAGAACATAAATAATCATTAAATTATTTCTTATGTTTATTTGGTGGTATTCTCTCATATATGGCATGGTAGATTAGGTCATGTGTTTTACAAGACCTTACAGAGAATCAGCAATTTGGATTTGGATTTGCTTCCGCAAATTGTTATTGATAAAAATCACAAATGGAAAATTTGTGTGGAATCCAAATTGGCCAAGGCTCATTTCTATTCGGTAGAAAGAAGCAGTAAACCTCTAGATTTAATTCATACTGATATATATGACTTAAAGTTTGTGCAAACTAGAGGTGATAAAAAGATATTGTTATGTCTATTTGCTAAGAAGCAAAGAGGAGGCCTTGGAAGTTTTTAAACTCTTTAAAATGAGGTCGAAAATCAACTAAGCAAGAAAATAAGAAGTGATCAGGATGGTGAATATGATTCAATATTTTATTAATTCTGTTTAAAATATGGAATCAATATTCAAACCACTTTTCCTTATTCACCTCAACAATACGGTTTTGCAAACCTAAGAACCGAACGTTGAAAGAATTGATTAATGCTTTGTTGATTAGTTCAAGGTTATCTCAGAACTTGTGGGGGAGGCTATTTTAATAGCTAATTATTTTTTAAATAAAAAAATACCCTACAAGAAATCAAACAAGACACCATATGAATTATGGAAGGGTCAAGGACCATCCTACAAATACACGAAAGTGTGGGGGTGTCTTGCGAATGAATCGGTTTCTCAGCTTAAAATGTCATGATAGGACCTAAAACTATGGTAGCACCAAGACATGTGAGAAAATGTCAACTTTATGCAACAAGGGTACTCGGGTGTGATATTGTCGTCAATGAGGGTATCGACATAGTAAATGGGGAAAAGTTTCATTGTATAGTATTGACATGCCTTGGTGCTACCATGACTACCCCGTTGTGAAGCGGAGGATGAGACCTTATCCATGGGATTGATGATCCCTGATAGTGCCAAAAGTGGCACGAACCCTGAAAGTAAACCATTAGGTTGTAAATGAATGTAACGACATAACGTACTCAATTAGCAAACTGAGTAGATTTACAAGTATTCCTGGAAAGGATACTGGAAGGCCATTATGGGGGTACTTAGATATTTAAGATACACCTCAAGTTTTGGACTGCACTATACAAGATATCCAAATACAAAATGGATATTTGATACTAAAAAGTTGAAATCCACTAACGAATTTATCTTTATTATTGAAGGAGCTACAGTGTTTTGGAAATATTCTAAACAAACGTGTATTGCCAGATCCACTATGGAATTTGAGTTTATAGCTTTAGATAAAGTTGGTGAAGAAGCGGAATGGCTTCGGAATTTTTAAAAGATATTCCAAATTGGCCGAAACCTGTGCCTGCAATTAGTACACATTCCGATAGCCAATCTGCAATTGATAGGGCACAGAGTTGTTTGTATAACGGTAAATCTCGACACATTCGTTGAAGACATAATACCATTAGACAGTTGCTCTCAAATGGAATTATCTCTTTTGATTATGAAAAAATCAAAGGATAATGAAGCGCGCTTATGAAAAGTTTTAACAAGAGAGCAAGTATATCATCGAGGGGAATGGGTCTTAAGCCTATAAATTAAAGTTACATAGTGAAAACCCAACCTAGCTGATTGGAGATCCCACTATCTAGGTTCAAAAGGGACAACTAAATTATGTTAACTGAGTGTGAGCACTAAAAGAGTTAAACACTCTTATCCATTCCTATGATGATTTAGTGCTGCCTGCAAAAGAGTTAGGATAAGCTATGCTTTTAATGATTCTTATAGCTTGATAAAATCAAGTGGGGTATTGCAGGATACTCTTAATGAGCAATCACCTATTATGAGTAAGAAACGTAGCCATTTCTAGGAGAATTGATCATGCTAAATTGTCTAGAGTACTCGTAAGAAACCAGGCAGTGTTCGGGGCCAAAATAGATACAACCGTGAGAACCAAAGATGTTCGAAGAGATATTTTGTGATTCTTATTGTCTTGGTTTACATGAAAGGCTGAATAGTTCATGACATCATGTTCACTACTTAGCCGAGTAAATTCGATAGTTGTCAGTATGGAAGGTTCAAAGCCAAAAGCTACCTATCTTGATGCAATAACTCTTCAAGGTTAAACTCCATATTCCAAGTCAGTTCGTCGTTTTAATCAGACAGTTTCCATTCATGTGGGGATTGTTGGATATCAATATATTATTTGGTGTATACATACGAAATACGTATACTAATACGTAGGTTGTCGTAAGTAGATACACGGTGCATAATTTATGTACACAATTGATATATGTTTGAATGAGAAATTAATCTCTAAGTACCCACTTGAAGAGGAAGAAAGTTTGTTGATGTTAGTGATTGGTGTGGAATCCCACATAGGATGAACAAAGGCTTAAACTTGTGGTATTTATAAGCCTTGTTTCCATGAGGGGTTGGATCCCAAAGGGCACCCAAGTTTTGTGGTGGGTAAGGACCTACACAACTTGGGTTGGACCACACGCACGCGCCGCCGAGTCGGACCGGGCCGGGCTTGGGCTGGGTCAAGCCGGTTTTGGGTTTGGGTCAGTAATTAATTTTTTACTGCCTAACCGACATGTTTTTCTGTCCAAACCGAACCGGCACAAACCATCCTAGATGACTGTTCGGTCCAATTGAACCAGTGCTGCCAACCAAGGGACTGTCTGATTGAGACATGTTTGTTCGAACCAGACCATAAAGACATAACTTTTATCCGAACGATTTTATCAAATAGTTGTGTCTTGCTCAAACAGGTCTCTTGTTTTCTATAAAAACTTAAGCAGTGCCTGTCATTTTTAGTACCAAAAATTACTCTTAATTTTTTATATACTGCTCTTGTTTTTTTTTCTTGTGTCTTCTGTGAGAGAGATCGACATTTTTCTGGTTCGTCGTGTTGCTAAGAGTGTGCTCTCGATTGCAACATAATCGATGAGGCCTGGGAGACGAATTGCATCATACTGTAAGCACCTAAGAGACAGGCAATAATCGTCTTAAAGTCAGAGGTCCAACCTTGACTCGATTATCTTTTTCTGTATTCGGATTAACCTGTAAGTGTTTTTATATTCGGTTTTTTAATATAATATATAGCAAATATTTATCCTACAAGTCTTGCAGCAGTTCATAGAATTTTAACATGTTTGAGTGCAAATCAATGACACTTCAGTTTGCAATTTTTTTTTTAATTTTTTTCTTTGTATTAATTTCTCATCATCTAGATCTCTAAGCTCATCATCAATGTAGGGTCTAGGAAAATAGTCCAATGGAAGATATATATCATCATTTTACCCTCAAAGTTCATTTCCTTTATGTTAGATTTATTATAAGTAGACAAAGTCCAATAAATATAGAGATATGTATTTATGACAGACTTTATTACTGGTAGTTGTAGGTCACATTCTGCTAATAAGAAAGAAATTATGTCACACTATGTTAGTTGGATTCAGATATGAGTGTTGGATACGGATATATATTCGACATAGATATTTTTTATTTTTTTCTAAGTATTTCATATATTTGGAGAATCATACTCTATACCCATATTCAAATATATGTCGAACACAAATATCAAGTACATATATTTTAAGGAAAATGAAAAATCCGGATAACATAGATGCGAAAATATTGTCTGGTCATCATTTAATTTCACAAAAATGAAAACTGTAAATGGCTTATAGTAATTAGTCTAAATTCTAAAACTATAAACATGGACCAAATATTGGGACTAGGGGAGTAAATGAGACATTTGTGCTCGCAAGCTATTCGAGTTTGGCTCGAAAAAAACTCGAATTCGATTCGATCATTATCGAGTCAAGCTCGAGCAGCTCGAGCTATCGAGCGAGTCAAGTTCGAGCATCTCAATACTCGATTCGAGCGACTCGCGAGCCTAATCGAGCCTTTTATTTATAATATATATTTTAATATTAATTTACTATTTTACCCTTAATATATATAATATCCTTAAAACCCTAAAACCTAATTTTTTTTCCACTCATCCTCTCAGCCGCACGACCACGCCTCACCCTCACAAACCGAGTCTCACCTTCTTCCCTTATAAAATTCTTCTTCTCTCATCTTCAAATCTTTGTGTAAAACCTATTTTTTTTCCTCTCATACTCTCAGCCGCTCCTAACCCTCACAAACAGACTCTCATCTTCTTCACTCTCATCTTCGGATCTTGTGTTTGTGATTGCTCTTACGAGACAAATTTTCTTTTATCACCAAGTTAGTTAATCAAATTTTTACCTTTTATTCTTCGTATTTTTGAACTGATCAGTAGTGTATATATATAATAAGCTGTTCATCTACATATACAGTTTTTGGCAAATTGTTGTGTCTAAGTAAAATAAGCTAGTAAAAAAAAAAGTAAATATGAATGGGAAATTTTGATGAATTTACTCAAATTTCCTAGTTTTGTTGGGGCAAAGGCAGAGAGGAGATGAGTATCTGTGTCTGCTTCGTTTCAAAGTTGCCATTTTTTACTTCTACTGAATCTCTATCCACTCTCAAAACATACCCTTCACTTTCATTAAAGCCACCACTTTTCTCCTCTATAATCCAGCCTCCTCGTCATCCTAGATTTCAACGCCTAATCAGAGCTACAGCAGCCATGGAAACAGATCAAAGAGTAGGCACAAGCACTACCTGCAACACCTCAAACCCACGCATGAAACTCTTTTTTGTGGAGATGGGTGTTGGTTATGATCAACATGGGTTTGTCTTCTTTGTTCTTCTGGGTTCTCTTTATTATATATATATATATATATAAACTCCTTTTTTCCTTGTTTGGTTTAATCCAATAAAAACATATTTGTTTGTGTTGGTTTTCTGAATATTGTATGGAAGCAGGCAAGATATTACATCAGCAGCAATGAGGGCATGCAGGGATGCTATTTCTTCTAATTCGATTCTTGCATTTAGGAGAGGTATGTGTTTGTTGTATATGCATTTGTTGTTCATCTTTTTTGCAGTAAGATTAGAAAGATTTTGGATTTTATGTTGTTTCTCTTTAGTGTTCTTTAAACTCATGAGGCCAACAATGGCCAAAAATATGTACTTCTTAAATTCAGCTTATTGATAGAGATTTTCTCCATGTTTATAACTTCTGATATAAATAGTTCTAGGCATCGTTCTGGATTTAAAAACTCTCTTATGAATGTTGCTTCATTATATATAATAAGATAAAATTCGTGCAGGATCCATAGCTGGGGTCACATTTGACGAAATTAAACTACTGATCAAGTAAGGGTTTTTTCAGTTTTTACTCCTTATATACTAGTTTATATATATATTTAGTAATTAATAATGTTACCGAAAGTTCCATAATTAAATTTTTTCAGTTTTTCCTAGCTACAATCAAAAGCCAAGCAAGCTTTATTATCCCATCCCCACTTGTGAAGCTGTCAATGTCTAATAGTACGTGAGTTATTCTTTTTCTTCATGTTGTGTGATTACTTTATTAATTACTTTGTTGTTAATCATTGTATGCTTGCTTCACAAATCACAATATTGGTAATGACAGTGATCAAAGCAAGGCCAAGTTCCCCCTTGAAACCTGTTGCTGGACTGGAATTAATAGGAATACATGGTGATGTTTATTTGTCTTAGTTTAGTGAACTTTATTGAGAGTGGTTAATTACCTTAAAGGGACTCTAAAAAGTGAAAATAGAATTACTAATCAGAAAGTATAGATAAATTTGGGTGGGAAAAGATTGTTGTCTGTCGCCCATTCCATATCCTCTACAGAAGAAACGAGGAAGTTAAATGTGTTTTGTTAAGTTGTAACTTCAATTACACTCAGTTGATAGATGTGTCTTTTAGGTGTTTTTTTTATATTTAGAGCATGTCATTACATTACATCATTATGGAAAATAAGGTTGCATTTAGTGTATATGTTTTCTGGGCTTCACCTGCTACTAAAAGATGCCTTCATTTTTTTGTATATTTACTATCATTGGTGAACTTTACAGAATATAGGCACTAAGAGATGCCATTTTCTAATGTATATTGTTGATTTGATCAAGTTGAACGTGAAGAGGATGATGAAAGGCAGAAAGCAAGCTTTTGAGTATGGGTTGGCTTTGTATTGCTGAGGAGAATCATATGATGTTGTGTTAGATTATGGATTTAACTTTTTTCAATTATGTTAAATGGAATAAGGATTTTATTTTTAAGTTTAATAATTTGAATTGATATAATAATATTGTTATTTTGATTAAAATTTTAACATTTTTGGTTGTGTGAGGTTTTTTATCATTATATCATTTTTAAAAAAAAAAATCATTATTTAAATACAAAAAAATTGTATATGAAACGAGCTCGAGCTCGAGTATGTAAATTGAGTAAACGAGCTTAATCGAGCCGAGCTCGAATAGTTCGATTTTATCTCGAGCCGAGCTCGAGCTTAGAAAATAGTATTCGGTCGAGCTCGAGCCGAGTTTCGAGCAACGAGTTTCGAGTCGAGCTCGAGCTCGAGCTTCTCACTATTCGGGCTCGGCTCGGCTCGATTACAACCCTAATTGGGACAAGTCATAGACCACATGCTATCTTACCTTGCTATTCAGTTATCTCTAAGTACTTGTCTTAAATTATTTCTTTTGTCTTCTCTCCCTTTTTTCCTCTTCTTCTTCTAGCCTGAAACATATCTTTCATATGCTTTGATCTTTAATTAAATTTTAAAAAATAAAATAAAAAATTGAAGATCTGAAATTTGAATCGAGTGCTTGCTCTTATTTGGAACTTCAAACCAGAGAAGAGAATGGAAATTACAAAGCTTTGCATAAAAAAATGTGTCCCAAAACCACCATTGCTTATCAGGTTGCTTGGCAAAGAGTGGTCGGTAGATTTGTTCAAAGATTGAGTTTGGGTAAAGATTTTAATAATTCAGGTCGGTTTAACCTGAATTATTATTTATTAAAAAAATATTTAAATTATTTTATAAAATATATTAATATAAAAATAATTTTTTAATATTTTATGAACATTAAAATGAGCTTTCGGGTCGGCCCGGGTCTGACCCTATCCGAGCTTAGATAAGGAAATAAAAAAAATTCGAACCACAGGTCGGTCCGACCCATGAACATGTCTAATGGTGGGTGAGACCTATGTTATTCGAATCTGGGGTGAATGTTGGATACAGAAATGTATCCGACACGGGTATATTCAATTTTTTCTATTTTTTTTTATATGTTTGAAGGATCATATATACCCATATCCAAATATGTGTTTGATACGAATATTTTAAAAAATAAAAAATTTAAATAACATAGGTGAGATAGTTCTACTCTAGCTAGGCTCATTGGATATGTTTAAGTGGATGAAAGTGATCTAACATCAATTTTGGAAAATTAAGCTAACTTGACTACTAACAAATTAATGTGCATGGATATATACATCTAAAACACTAATCTTTGTCATCAAGTTTTGCTAATAAACACTAATATTTCGTACCCAAAAGTAGGGCAGAGCATATCTCGGTTCTAACCGAGATAATCGACCGACCGAATCCAATTCGGTTAAACGGGTAGGTTAAATCGGTTTAGGGTTTAAATCGGTTATTGAGATCAGTTTTTTTGATTAATTCGGTCGGTTTTCGATTAATGTTTTGAGTAACCGAACCGACCGAATTAACCGACCTTTAATATTATATTTAATATATTTTTAAATATATTTATAATTATATTTTTAAATATATTTATAATTATATTTTTAAATATATTTATAATTATATTTTTAAATATATTTATAATTATATTTTTAAATATATTTATAATTATATTTTTAAATATATTTATATATTTTTAATATTATATTTATATTTTTTTACTCGAAATAACTGACAAAACCGACCGAATTAAATCGGTTCGGTTAAGTCGGTTCTATAGTGAAGTTGATTCGGCTATCGATTACTTTTTAGTTGAAGTCGATTAAGTCGATTTTTAATTTTTTTTAATCGAATCGACCGAACCAATCGACTGCTCTGTTCTATCCAAAAGGATGACGATGTTTGATAATCCCTATCTTTCCATTGTCCTTTTGTTTGAAAAGTACTTGATTTTCTCAAACAACCCTAATCATCTTTTCTTTTCTTTTTTTTTTCTTTTTTTTTTTGTTGTTTAGGAATTTATTATTATTAGATCTGTTCAAGGATCGAGCAATCCGTTCGACTCGATAAATTCGGCTCGAATTAGGCCGAGGCTGGATAAGAATTTTGGTAATTCAAATCGGTCCGATCTGGCCTGAATTATTATTCATTAAATAAAAAATATTTTTAATTTAAATTTAATTATAAAAATATAAAATATTAATATAAAAATATATTTTTAATATTTTTTAAACAATCAAACAGATTTTCGAGCCGACTTGAATCCGGTCCAAAATGAACTTAGGTAAGAAAAAAAAATTCGAACACGATCTGGCCCAACCGTGAGCAAATCTAATTATTATTAATTGAAATGTAATGCTCTAAATTAAGCATGGTTCTTTGGTTAAAAAAAAATTAAGCATGGTTCTCGAAGCATTCCATCAAATGAAGATATGGCAATCCGCGTGTGTGTATATATATAAATATATATATATATATAGGTTATGTCTCATTTTTTTTTATATCAGTCATATAAATATAAACACAATATAAATTATTAAATGTGTCAACATTTTAAAAACAAATACGATATATATATTAAATATGTCGTATTTATTATATTATTTTTATATTTATTAAATATGTCATATTCGTGTCGTGTTTAAAATTATTAGATCTGATATATAGCAATTAATATAAGTCAATTAACAATCCATCAACATCTCAGATAATTCAAAATATCATGCATTAAACAGTATTTAATTATTAATTACCCCAAAAAAGAAAAAAAAAATCATGAACTTAGTATGTGCATTGAATATTGACCACCAGCAGAGAAAAACAAGCTGAGATTCTTAGTTACTGTACATCAAATCAAAGAAGCAGAACTAGCAAGATGAGAGTTTTTCACACTCCAGAAAAGTATAGTATTTAGTTTGAACAAAGCAGTCAATTGTTCGTGACTAAGGCAGGTGCATGTGCAAGGTTTTTTTATATTAATATAGTCAAAAAAAAAAAATTTATCAAAATACCGCTCTTTTCAGATTAATTCCCAAAATCCGCTTTTTTTTTTATCAGTTGGGAAATCGCCATGGCCCATGACGATTTTTCAACTGAAAATTTTAAATTTTTTTTTAAAATACCAGTTGGGAAATCGCCATGGGCCATGGCGATTTCCCAACTAAGATTTTCAAAATTATTTTTTTTCCCATTGGGAAATTCCTTTGGGAAATCCCCACCCACAGTAGCGATTTCCCAAAGGGTTTTATTTTTTATTTTTATTTTTTTAATTCTTGGAAAAATATGAAAAACATGATTCAATAGTGAACTTATTGTGAAATGGTATAATGAATAAAAGTTATTTGAAAAAGAGAAATGAATAATTAGAAATTATTATAAAAGATATTGTAAAGACAAAATTATCCTTGATAAAAAACCTTCTCTTCTCTTCCCTTTTTCTTTTATTTTTTAATTTAATTTTTAATTAAAAAATAAATATTCTGAAAATAAAAACTTTTTAATTTAAAAAAATAAATTTTTAAATTTTTTATTTACTTTTTTTAATTAAAAAATTTACAAAAATAAAATTAATATGCCTAAAATTAATTTTTATTAATTTTTTTAATTTTTTTTAAATTTAAAAAAAAATTATTTAAATATTTATTTTTTAAATTTATTTTCAATTAAAATTTTTAAAAAATAATATTTCCTTAATGAAAGAAAAAAGAAAAATAAGTTTTTTCATTAAGGGTAATTTTGTCTTTACAATTAGGGGTGTAAACGAGACACCTGTGCTCGCAAGCTACTCGAGTTCGACTCGAAAAAAACTCGAATTCGATTCGGTCATTATCGAGCCGAGCTCGAGCTCGAGCAGCTCGAGCTATCGAGCGAGCCGAGTTCGAGTATCTTAATACCCGATTCGAGCAGCTCGCGAGCCTAATCGAGCTTTTTTTTTATAATATTTTTTTATTAATTTACTATTTTACCCTTAATATATATATATATACATACTTAAAAACCCTTAATTCGAGCTCGAGCTCGAGTATATAAACGAGCCTAATCGAGTCGAGCTCGAATAGTTCGATTTTATCTCGAGCCGAGCTCGAGCTTAAAAATGATACTCAGTCGAGCTCGAACCGAGCTTCGAGCCTCGAGTTTCGAATCGAGCTCGAGCTTCTCAGTATTCGAGCTCGGCTCGGCTCGATTACAGCCCTATTTACAATATCCTTTATAATAATTTCTAATTATTTATTTCTCTTTTTCAAATAACTTTTATTCATTATACCATTTCACAATAAGTTCATTATTGAATCATGTTTTTCATATTTTCCTAAGAATTAAAAAATAAATAAATAAAACCCTTTGGGAACCCAATGGAAAAAAAAAAATGAAAATTTTTAGTTGGGAAATCGCCATGGGGTATTTTTAGAAAAATTAAAAATTTCAGTTGGGAAATCGCCATGGGCCATGGCGATTTCCCAACTAATAAAGAAAAGACGAATTTTGGAAATTAATCTGAAAAGAGCGGTATTTTGATAAATATTTTTTTTTTGCTATATTAATATAAAAAAACCGCATGTGTAAAGCAGCAAATAGATCAACAATTTCTTTCCTAGCTCAATCCTGTCCTGTCCTTGCCTTGTTTTTTTTTTTATTATTATTATTATATTGAGAAAGTTGTAATTTAGAATAAAAAAAATTATAAATATTAAAATTCAAATCCAAAATTTTTTATGAATCCTTTACCATCTATCTAAATTTTTAGAATAATCGATCATTTCATTAATATAATATCGTAGCTTTTTAGTTTAAATTCTAAATTAGAGATCAGCTGATATTTATATCTGCAAGAAAGTTAGCCTACATCTAAATTGGTATAAAATTTACTTCTCACATGAAAAAGTTTTCAAAAATATAAATTTGTTATCAATTATTATATAAATATAAATTTATTGTCATGATTTGATGGTTAGAAGCATGGCAGCCTAAAACAATAACCCATATGGATCATACCAGGACATGTCATCTCATGAAAATTCAACACCAAAAAAAATATATTTATATTAAAAATAAATAAAAATTGAATTAACCTTTATTTTCCCATTCATGAAAGGATCAAGAAGCCAGGCCGTGATGAACGTGTTGGAGAGAATAATGGTGAAAGTGTGGCCACACTTTCAATTGTCAAAGACAACTCCTTTTTTTTCTTTAATTTTTGTTTTCCCCATTATTTAATGCCTTTTTTCTTTTTTTTCTTCTTTTTAATAAATCTGATAATTTTAAATACAATATAAAAATATGATATGTTTAATAAATACTAAAACAGTTTACTAAACACGACACAACATATTTAAAACATAACTAACACGATACGTTTAATACATTTATCGTATTCGTATTTAAAATTTTGATAGATTTAATAATTTATGTTGTGTTTATATTTATATAATGAACAATATTAATCAGTGTCATTAGGTACTGATTAAGGTCATATATATAGAAAGAAAAATGTAATTAATGACTTACTTTTTTTTTAATTCAGTAAAAAAATGTATTAAATACAAAAAAAAAATTATAATTATAATTAAATAATTTTTAACCGGTATCTATAAACACCGGTTAAATTTACTCTTACACAATTGACATGAAAAAAGAAACACGAGATACGAGATACGATACGTATATATAAATTATCAAATTTAGTTTTCTAATTTCTTATTCAATTTGCTGTAAATGGACATTTATTTCAATATATACTGCTGCCCACATGGGTCTTAAATTACCTCGACTGCGCCCAACTGTGCTTATTAAATGAGGTTTTAATTTTATGCTGCGACTTTGGATGGATTTTGCATCTAAAAAATTCACTGAAACTGCACTGCTTTGTACCTTTGTTTTTGTTCAATTAGTCCCAAGTTTCAATCTCTTCAGCTAGATGTAATAAATGAAAAATATTTATATCATGCTAATCTAATAATGTTAAGGGTTTTGGAGTGTTCGGCGTTAATTAATATATTATTTATAATAATAATATTGTATTAAATGAAGTAATTGATAATTTTATTCACATTTTCGATGTATTAAAAGAAGATATTACTATATATGATAATCTTAAAAAGTGCCCTTAAAATATTCATTAGCAAAATTTTAATGTTAAATAAATAGCACTAAAATTGTTAGATTTAATTACTTGAAAAATGTTAACTAATATTCAATAATTAGACCTGTTCAAAGATCGGGTTACCCGTCCAACCTCGAAAGTTCGCCTCATATTTGAAAATGTTTGGACAAAAATATTAGACTCGAAATATGGGCTTGGGAAAAAAAATAAGACTCGTTCTAAAATGGACCAGATCTTGGCTTCAACAATTAAGGCCTGAGCCCGATCCATTTTTTATTTATATAATATATTATTTTTATATTTATATATAAAGAATAAGTATATATTATAATGTAAACATTTAAAAATATGTTAAGTTATCTATGTTTTAGAACTTAATAAAAGAATAAATTACTAAAAATTAAATAAAAAATAATATATTTGTTTAAATTTTTTAGAAAAAAAATAATATGGACGGCTTTTAACTATCCATTTACAAATATGGACGGACGTGGGCAGAATTTGGGGCTCATATTTAGGGTCCGGTCGAGTTTGAGCAAGTATATGTGATGTTGATACAATACTTAACCCTGCCTGACCCACGAACACCTCTACTAATAATGCTGGTTAAGGTGATATTTTATGTAAAAAAATACAACTAATGCGTTACTTTTTTTTAAAAAAAAAAATTTATAAAAATAATATATTAAATAAAAATTTTCTAAAATAATAATTAAAAATTTCAACCTATACCTATAAATATCGGTTAACCAGACTCTAATTACATTAATAAGTTCACAAATTCACAAATAATCGTCTCAGATGGAGAAATCACAAATTTCAATCCTAGAATGAGAGAGGATTACCTCCAATCTTATAGCTTAAAATTATATAAATAAAACATCATCATATAATCTAGTGTATTTCATTTCGTAAAAAAGGTTTTCACCGTTTGAATCTTATTACTAAAGCCGGATAAAAGAATTCAAAATTTAACCCAATTGATTCATATAATCATTTTTAAGAGATTGATATTTAACAGATCTGAATTTCGAATCTCAATGTCTACAAATTTAAATTTTGTAAAAATGCGTTCTTAATATCGTTAGGAAAGAAGATGAATCTAACCAAAGCTTGGAGAACTTTGACTATATTACCAAAGGAATAATAATATATCTATAACTAACAATAAAAACTATTCTCATAGTCAATAGAATTGCTTAATTTAGAATTTAAAGACCTTGCTTTAATGACAATTAGATTTGTTCAAGAGTCGGGCTATCCGCCCAAACTCGAAGGTCTGTCCTATTTGGGAGGGTTTGGACAAAAATATTAGGCCTAAAAAATGGACTTGGGCAAAAAAAATAGGCCCATTTAAAATATGGATCGGGTCTTTGCTCCAACATTCAAGGCCCAAGCTCGGTCCGGCCCGACCCATTTTTTAATTAAATAATATATTATTTATATTTATATATATATATATTATGTAATTTATGTCATATAAAAATTAAACATATATAATATTTTAGTGTAAACATTAAAAAATATGTTAAGTTGTCCATATTTAAGAATTTAATAAAAAAAAATAATATAAAATTACTAAAAATTAAATAATAAAAAAATATATATTTTTTTAAAATTAGAAAAAATAATATGGGTGAACCTAAACAGGCTTGGGCTATCCATTTATAAATATGAGAGGGCTTGGACAAAATTTGAGACCCATATTTCGGGCCAGGCCGGGCTTGGACAAGCAATATAGTATTGATATCATACATGGGCCCAGCCCGAATCCGGCCAAGCTCATGGACACCTCTAATGACAACTCATCTTAGGTATTGATTATAATTTGAGGCTTAATTAGGGAATCTAATTAATATTTTTTATGTTCATGGGACTCAAGTGATATTTTTGAATTAGATTAGGGGTAATTTCATCCTTCTTTATAATAAAAATATTTTTTAAAAGTTTTTTAAATTTTTATTTTTAATGATATATTTAAAGAGGTTGATTCACACGTTGACTCGCAGGTCGATTTAAGATCCGTACTCGACTCGTTCAAAAAAAAATTAAAAAACAAATTTATTTTAATAATTATTTTTAGTTATTTATTTTAATTTTAAATCATGTATGTAAAAGGGTTGGCCTGCACGTTGACTTACGGGTTGATTTAGGATCCGTACTCGACCATATGAAAAAAAGTTAAATTTTTTTATTATTTTAATTTTAAATGATATATTTAAAGAGGTTGATCCGTCGTTTACTTGCAGGTTGATTTAGAATTCGTACCTGATTCGCTCGAAAAAAAATATAAAAAATTGTATTTTATTAATTATTTTTAGTTTTTTATTTTATTTTATTTTTAAATAATTTATTTAAAGAGGTTGATCTGCACGTTGACTCGTGTGTCGATTTATAGAAGGAGGAAAGAGAAAAAAAGATGAGAAAGATTTGTGCGTTCGTGTCATGGTCGTACTATTTTTCGTGTTCATGTTATTTTTTTGTGTGTTCAAAGTATGAGCTCGTGTTGTGTTCATATTATTTTTCGTGTTCGTGTTATTTTTGTGTGTGTTCAAAGTATTATAAATTTATAATAAATTTTTACATGTTAATAATTTATTTTATGTAGATTTTGACACGTTCATGTAATTGTGTTGTGTTCATGTTATTTTTGTGTTGTGTCGTATTTTAATTATTTTTTTCATGTGTTCGTGTCATATTTCAATTCATCCAAATATTTTGCATAGTTTTTCATGGTGGTCCAATTTAGAAAAAATTTTGTGTGTTTGTGTCGTGTCTCAATTTATCCCATATTTTGTATAAGTTGTTATAATGATTCAATTTAGACAAAAATTGTATGTCTGTAACATGTTCGTGTTATTTTATCGTGTGTCTAAAATATTATAAATTTATATAAAGTTTTACACGTTAATAATTCGTTTTATGTAGATTTTGACACGTTTGTGTATTTGTATCGTGTTCATATTATTTTTCGTATCGTGTTTTAATTATTTTTTTATGTTGTGTTCGAGTCATATAATCATATTGTGTCCGAAATTGTCAAGTCTAATTGACACTATTCAATTAACTCACAATTTTGTGTCGTACGTCATCATGTTCGTGTTATTTTTTCTTTTATAATCGTATTCAAGTTATTATATATTTTATATAAATTTTGACACGTTAATAATTTGTTTTATGTAGATTTTGACACGTTCGTGTATTTGAGTCGTGTTCATGTTATTTTTGTGTCATATTGTGTTTTAATTATTTTTTCATGTTATGTTTGTATAGTATAATTATGTCGTGTCTGAAATTATCGGATATAATTGATCATATTCAAATAATTCTCAATTTTATACTAGGTGTAGTGAAATTATTATTTTTACTACTCTTGCTTTTTTTATCTTTCAAATTTATTATAAAATATTAATTTAGATCCGATAATATTTCACAGTAAAGAGAGGGTATTATCTAGTAATAATAATAATAACAAGAGAAAACCATCTTCCATAAATCCTAACCCTCTCATTTAACGATTCAAATTCAAGATTTTGTAAATTAGATTTTCAAATTATAATCGCTGGATGTTCTCTGAAAACGTCAAGTATAGGTTTAAGTTGATACCAACATAAACCAATTGTTTCACCAAAAAAAAAAACAACTTAAGTTGACAAAACTGAAACCGAACTAATGTTAATCTCCCGACATTGATCATTTTGTAAGAACCCGAGAGACACAGAATCCATGTCGCATTGTTAATCATCTTATCAAGCTGAAACACCTTAGCTATATATAAATAGAAATGCTGTTATAAATAATATCCGATTCCGATCAGTTTCATTTCTTTCATGAAATTTAAATATAATAATTGAAGTTTTTTATTAATTTAATTTTTTGAGATAACTGAATATCTAATTTAATATGGTATCAAAACTTTTAAATTCGAATCGTGACAATTGCTTTTTCTTTTAATATCTCTTCATTTAATATTTTATTGTCCATCAAGTTAAGCATTGCTGCTCTAATAATTTTCCAGCTTACACTTTTTTTTTATATATATATATTTGGATCTACGAACAAACTTATTGATTATTTATTCGATTTGTACGTGAATGACGTGTTGAAACTTAAATATAATAATTAAATTTTTTTTCTATTAACTTAAATTTTTAAAATAATTAATCATTCAATTTAACATAAACCCAATTATTATATTTAAATTTTAACCGTAAATAAATTATAGATTCAGCTTTTGAAACACTACATCAATTAATTAATTGAATCATTAAAATAAAATAAAAAAAACAAAGCAAAGAACAAATTTACAGGTAACATTGATTGTTCTCAAACCCAAGTCACCATCACTGCTTTCTTTTCTTTCTTTTTTTCCTGTACTTTTAAGCAGAGATGATAGATGGCATTTAACTCATTGTTCCATGTCGAAATGCCTATCTCACAGTGAGCTCAGCTCTCATTCTCATCACTAGCTCGGGCATATTTATGGTGGAAAGGAAGGATGACCCTTTTTTTCCAAGCTTTAAGGTGAACGGAATTCAAACTTTGATAAATGATAATGGTAGACTTGTTCGAAAGTCGAGTAAATCGTATGATTTGTATTGAATCGAGTTTAAATAAAATATTTTTTAATTCGAACTGATCCGATTTAATCCGAATTATTATTTAATAAAATAAAAATTTGTTAATTTAAATTTAATTATATAAATATTAATATAAAAATAAAAATAGTTTTTTTAATAATATTTAAATAGTAAACCGAACCGAAGTAAAAAAAATAAAAAAGTTTCGAACCACAACCCTGCTCGACTTGACCTATGAGTAGCTCTAATCATGGGGCCGAGGTATTTTTTTTGGGATAGATTTTTAATTCGGCTTTAAAAAGTTTGAAGTTTGTTATGTAATTTTATATGAGGAAACAATGCAGTAAATGTTTGTAGACAATTTTTTCAAAAGCTTGTTCAACAAATCAATTAATATACCATAAAGTTTTTGGAAAAAGTAGCTGATAAAAGCATCTTTGGATGGTACTTTATTAATTCAATTACTGAAGAAAAAAAGGGAAAATTTAGAAAGCTTTGATTTATGGCTAAGATATTTCCTTTTTAAGGCAACCTCTAAAGTTTAAATAAATTTTTGTGGTGAATTATGCATTAAACTTAAAACTTCTTGAAAGTTTTATCATAATAATTACATAAATTATGAGATACGGATATCTCTCAAATACGGATACATAACGTTTTAACTATTTTTTTTTTAAATTTTAGGATTCAAGCATTGTACTCATATGAATTTAAAATGGTTCCAAAAGTGTTTCATAAGGATATGTTAGGTAAAATGAACACCCTATTTTTTATTTTAGGGTTAAAATAATTATGGGCATATAACTAATTAAAGAACTTAAGGAATTATGGGCTTAAAGTAGTTGGGTATCTTATCAACCCAATTTTGCCATAATTTGGCCCATATAAAGACCCATAGTAGAAAAGACAAAAGCCCAAACTAGAAAAACAAATACTACTTACTACTTAGTATTTAGTATTTAGAGAAATTATCTTATTCTAGAGTTTTTAGATTTTACAAACGGGATTAGTAGGATTACACATAACCTTTAAAGCATATTTAAAAAATAAAAAATTAATTTTAAAAAATAAAATATATGACAATTTTTTAATCTCGTTTATGAAGTTAAAAAACTGCACTATCAATATATCAAAATTGAACTCTAGCACTTCTTATAAGTACTCAACTTTACATATTTTCTTATAATCTTTATTGCTGGAAAAAAAAAAAACTAAAAACGCAGAAAAAGAATTACATAACGAACACATTACACAACTTAAAATAAAAGTAAAAGAAAAGAAATGAACGTGGGAAAAAAATAGAAACAACAAAAATTTTCATGATCTTGATTCGATATTTATTAACTTTTTTTTTTTGTATGTTTCAATTTAATTTGTCCTTTTTAACATTCTTAGTTTAAACTTAATTGTAAAAACAGCATATCATACAACTATAAAATGTTATTGTTATTACTTATATTTAAAATTGAGTGTTGGAAGTTGATGTGATTTTCCTTTATTTTAAATATTATATTTTTAATAAAAAATTATTGTATTGGTAAAAGGATTATAAAACTTAAATTATTAATTAGTAATACGGGTCGATGTATGAAAGAATTTTTTTTTTTTTTTTTTCAATTTAGTTGTTGAGTAAAAATATATATTATGATGGATAAATTTTGGAGAAAACTAAACTAAATTAAATTATGTTATGAGATCATATAGTTTTTAGGTTTATATTTAATTATTTATTGATATTCTCATTTGTGATAGATATCAAACCATTTGTGATAGATATCAAACGTAGTGTTAAATAAATTAAGTTTCATATTCTATCAAAATCTTGTATATAATATATATATATATATATATTAACTTATAAATATTTTAATATTTATACATTTACTGCAAAATATGAAATGCATTTAAATTTTAAAAATTAATGACAATCAATTATATTATTTTTAATTTGTATAATTATAATTTATTAAAACTAGTTCAATAACGAAAGGATAAAAATATTTTTATAAAAGGATTTAACCTAATATTCTTATAACTTTCTAAAAGGATTGATGTCTAAAACTCAGATGTTATTTTCTTTTCTTTTTAAACTTCATATTATGTATGAAGAAGTTAAGAAAAAGATTAAAAAAAAGGAAGAATACTAATAAAATTCCAAACTAAAATCATTCGAAAGTAAATATTTAGTAAAAGAATTTTTTTCGTACACATTATTAAATTTTTTTTAACTTTATCAAAAAATTATAGAGTTGTCACATACCTTTAAAATATATTAAAATTTTTTATAAAAATAATATAATAAAAATACATGATAACTCTATGAAATAGAGTTATTTTACCATATTTTATGCATTTAAATTAGTTAAGTTCTTATAGTTTAAACTATTAATTAATTACTTATAGTTGTTTTTAGATTAATTTTATTTAGTTATTTTATGTTTAATATAATTATTAATTTAATGTCTTTTATAGTTTTGTAAAGTCCTAAAACAAGAAGTAGAAAATCATATCATATATGAAAAATCCAAGCTAGAAGTTGTTACTTGGGGACAAAGTTTTCCTTCTTCAGGCTTTTGGAATTCTATAAATAAGAACCCTTTAGGACTTTATTAAACACTTCTTCTTAGCTTTTACTACTTTTTAACTTGTAAACAACCTAGTTTTCTTAAGAGGAGAGCAGCCGCCACAAAGTTACAAGAAGCTAAAAGAGATTTTGGATGATTGAAGATTGAAGACCTGACAAACCTTTGTTTTCATTTTTTCCTTTACTCTTCTTTATCTTTCTTGAAATATTTATGATCGTAAAACTCCTTTGGTTTATGATGCACCCAAAAGAGTGTATCTTTATTAAACCTTGCAAGTAATATGATCAAATATAGTAAAGTATCATGCAAGGGTCGAATCCACAGAGATTGGTTTTTAGTTTATAAATTACTAGTTTAAAACTTAAATTCAAGAACAATAAAAGAAAAGGAGGTTTTTGAAAGAGTTTTAAAAATTAAGAAAACAAGAAAGTAGAAAGCAAATAAATAAGATGAAATCAAATATAAGAGAAATATGGTTAAAGTTTCATTCTCCATCACTAGACATCATTGAGAATCAATTTCAGATCTATCAACATCAATTAGCTATCAAAATTATCAACCGTAGATAACAACAAGCTCTGTTACCCCAATCTTTTCTTAGTTCGTCGTTAAATAGAACAAGCTCTTTATTTAATTTCTAAACACTAGACAACCTAGAATAAGCTCTCTAAATTTAACGTAATGATAGCTTTATGATAAGAAAGATAGGTTGATCTAGGCAACAAATACATAAGCTCGGATTGTTTAACCTATGTTATGTTCCACTTTGCAATTAACGAAAACTCTAACATAATCATTAATCACAAATTGCCACTTACGAATAGGAAATCAAGACAATTACACGGATCAAGATTCCTAAACTAGCAATAGATAATTATCAAAATCTATCTAGTTGATCACCCTAAATAAATCAAGACAACATCATGAACAATTTTTATGGAAGAACATAATCAACTTTGATAGAAAACTAATGATAGATAAATCTGAAAATCAATTACAAAACTTGTCTAGGGCTTTGAAATCACCATTAATCAAAGAGAAGTTTAGCCTTTCATAGGCATAGATAATATATACATAAAACTAAAAATAGAATAAAAGAATGGAGAAGAAGAAGAATGATGATGATCCCTTGAGTCTCCTCAAAAGATGTCTAGTTTGTGGCTTAAAAGATGGTATTTATAAAGTTTTAAAACCTTGAAAACTCTTTCTTGCTGATCAAGGAAGCTATGAGACAAAATAGAGCAAATTTGGAAAATTTCCGTATTTTTGCAATTTTTTTGGTTTTTGGGCAACCCGACCAGCTCTTTAGCACTGACTTTCGGTCTTTTGGATGCTGCGGCACCAGACTCTTGCGTCGCGGCGCTGGTCGTTGATTTTTCTAACGCACTTCCTCGGCTGATTTGGACGACCATTTCTTATTCAATTTGGGCGTGTAAACTACCGTTGGAAAGGTATTCAAGTCAGCTTCAAAAGTAAAGTAGGAAGTTTCTTCAAATAAGGACTTTAACATCATGATTTCTTAGCAACAAGCTCCAGAGGTCAAATCTACATTCTTGCTTTGCAACCAGAAATTGATCTTTTTGACTCCCAAGTCTTCTTCTATCTTGTGATTATGATTTTGTAAACTCTTTACCATAATTATTGACATATTTTCACTTCATTCTCTTAAATATACTTAGAATTAGAAAACATAATAAAATAATCAAAATAAAGATGTAAGACATAACTAAAACTAAAACTAAGAATAGAAAGGGCATAAAATGTGTATTTTATGAGCTTATCAAATACCCCCACACTTAGCCTTTTGTAGTCCTCGAACAAAACAAAATAAAAATAAAATAAGAAAATCTAATCTAATCCACTTTCATAGGAAATCACGGTGGCACTTAGCATGTGACACAAGCCTTTAAACCCCTAGGAGTCCATAGTGGACGAGTTTAGTCTCGTGAGGATTTACTTAAACGATACCCACAAACCTTGGAAACTTAAAAATAATAATAATTAATTAATAAAATTAATAATTACAACTAATCCTTTCAATATAAATTAGATAAAATCAATGGATAGATCTTATAAACTAATCAATAGCTTAAAGAATTTCACAAAAATCATGCTTGAATATAAATAGTTTGAATTAAGCCAATATTAACATAACATATTTCAATCAAAATAGTGCATATTCAAACTTAATCTCAACTTCTCACATGAGATACTCTCATGATTTTCACTCTTTAAAGTAGTGGTAAAGTGTTTACACTCAATCAATCTCATGAAAACAGTTCTACCATATGCTTGCTTGTCCACCTATTCTCCACTATTTAGATCATGCAACTTCATAAATCACGAGATCTTTATTCAAGGTTGTAATGGGACGAAGGGGTTATAATGTGGTTAAAGAATAAAAGGATAAAGATGTTACAAAGGTTCCAAAGATTTCATAGAGTTTAGAGACATCATAAGATCATACAAATAAAACTTCTCAAAACTCTTATAAAGTACATAATAACATAGGCTAAATATTCATGTTGAGCCTTTGCTTCATTCTAACCAACTTTGTAATATATTTTCTTTAACCAAAAGTTCAAGAGATGAATTTCTTTTTTTCAATATGGGAATGTATTTTTTTTCTTTTTTTCAATGTTCCCTTTTCTTTTTCTCTTGACTTTTTCCATTCTTCCCCCCCCCACGCTTATTTCTTGTTGCTAACCCAAATAGTCAATCGATCTCCCTTGCTTTATGCAATATGTCTCAAAACAATCTAATTCATCTTTAGAACAAGGGTGAGCATATAAATACATTTAGGCTAGGTAAAAGATGTGGTTACCAATAAAACAACTTATTCAATGTAGGCTCAAATTGGCTCACTAGGGGGATGTTCTCTTGGAACATCAATAATGGATGGCTATTTGGCCCTGGTTATAATTATAATACTTCTATCATATTCATGTTGTCACATACATCAATATAGTCTCAAAAAGGTTTAAAGCAAGTTCTAGAGAATCATGTAATCATAAGAGCACTCAAGAAAGAAATCGATATGTATAATGCGTCAATCATATGGGCTCAAAACTCACAAGGATGATTATACAAGTCAATATTAAGTCTAAACATGCTTCTTTCTCAATCAACATATCATATTATTATTGGCTCATGAAAAATAGTATTCGAGCTCAATTCTAATGAAAATCTTATCACTAATAACCAGTTTTAGACCTACACACTTCATATCTCATCATTGTATTGAAAGGCATTAAAACACATTAAAAAAAAATAATAATAAATAAATCCTAAATTCTTTCCCCTCACACTTAATTCTTACATTATCCTCAATGTAATATTATCACCCCATATGCAAGAATTATATGTAAGAGAAAATAACTACTAAATAAAAGAAGAAAAATAACTAAAGAAAATATAAAAGATAGAGGAATGGAGAGTAAGAAATAGCAAATCTGATTATAATGTGTGCTCTCCATCCAATTGGGTTGCCTCCCAATAAGTGCTTGGTTTATTGTCCTTAGCCTGACTTATTAAAACACAAAAGCAAACAAAATTATTAAAAACTCAAAACAAAGCAAGCTAATGAAACTTAAATAAACCTGAAAAATTAAAACAAAGCAAGAAAGAAAAAGAAAACAAATATGTTATGGCAAGTTGACAATTTCTTCATTAATTGGGCTACCTCCCAATTAGCACTTGATTTAATGTGTCCAACCTAACCAACACCCCTTCTTGGCTTTTTAGGCTTCCCAAATTTGTGCGTTTGATAGGAAGCTTTCTTTGCACAACAGTGGATGCATTCTCTTGCAACGGCGCCAAAAACTTGATGCACCCAAAAAAGTGTATCTTTATTAAACCTTGCAATTAATATGATCAATTATAGTAAAGTAGCATGCAAGGATCGAATCCACAGAGATTGGTTTTTAGTTTATAAATTACTAGTTTAAAACTTAAATTCAAGAACAATAAAAGAAAAAGGGGTTTTTGAAAGAGTTTTAAAAATTAAGAAAAAAAGAAAAGTAAGAAGCAAATAAATAAGATGAAATCAAATATAAGAGAAATATGGCTAAAGGTTCATTCTCCATTAAAAATATTATTCTGTTATCCTTTGTGGTGCATATCTTATCGAGGAATGGAGCATATTTTGGTACTTGTTGAATGGCATCCACAAACAAGCTGTTTAAGGTTTCCGGCATATGTTGTTCATGTTCCTCCTCCTTAAACTTTGCGAGTCTACTAGGAAAAGGTGGAGAAGAAACATTAGTAAAAAGTGGAACCTTAAATGTTACCTTAGGTGCCGAAGTACTCTCTTTTGGAATTGAAGATTCATTATCTTCCAAAAGTAAATCCATCTCAAGTTCTTTCTCATCCTTGGGTTCCCTTGGACTTTCTAATTCATCCTCAAGTTGTTTGGGACCCATTCTCCTCGGGATCAATCATAGTTTGGGAAAAGAATTGTTCATGTAGTTCCTCAGATCCTTCTTTTACCCATCACGCCACACTACTAGCCAATTGACTCATTTGCGTTTCCAAATTCTGGATACTTACCTGAAGACTTGTCCTTGTTTCCTGAATGTTTACCCATGTTTCCTGTTGAAATTGCAAATTATTACCAGAAAAAGTATTAACAAGGTCTTCTAAAGAAGTACTTGAACTTTGAGGTAGGGGCTGCAAAAGATCTGGTTCTTGAGACCGTGATTGATTGAAGCTAGATGGATGAGTGTAATTGGCATAAAGATCTACTTCTTGATAATTTCTCAAGTAGCTATATTTAGTATGATTCCACCATCCCTCATTGTAAGTGTTTGGGAAAGCATCATACTGTTGTCCTTGGAACCTTCGATGGCTTTGGTATCCTTCTACATCATAGGCTGGTTCAAAATTATCTTTTCGGTAGTATGGGCACCAATTGGTTGGATGATCCATCATGAAGCACACTCCACACTGTCTTGATTGTTGAATCTTACTTATGGCCACTTGTTGAACTATAGAGATAAGATTGTCTAGTTGATTATGAAGGTTTTGAAGTTTTGATGTAGCACCTGCCATCTCTTCTTGCTTTAATTTTGAAAACCAAAACCTGTATGTACAAGAAAAATAAAATTAATTATAACTGAAAATAAGAATAAACCAAGTAACGAATAAACTAAAGAAAGCAATCCCTGGAAACAGCGCCAAAAATTTGATGCACCAAAAGGGGGTTTTTGAAAGAGTTTTAAAAATTAAGAAAACAAGAAAGTAAAAAGCAAATAAATAAGATGAAATGAAATATAAGAGAAATATGGTTAAGGTTTAATTCTCCACCACTAGACATCATTGAGAATCAATTTCAGGTCTATCTGTTGAGATTCAGCTCATGCTCAAACAGAGATAATGTATAATCTAATCAATAGTTAAATATACAACGCTGCGAAATTAAAACAAAACAAAGTGACACCGAATCCCTCCATGGATCTGCCTATGAATTCAAAACGATCAGGTTGTCAAGAACAGATAACAATCAAAATCTCATACCTCTATAATAGAGATTGCCGAAACCACATCACAGATTCTTTATGTTCTTTCTCTTGTACGCAATGCTAGCTTTTCGAAGACCAAAGTCGTCCAATTGTCCAACCTCTAACAGTAATCCACACAGGTGATCTGAAAGCCTTCACACGGTTGAGATTATGTTTTGCCAAGACGATGCTAGTGGTCTAGGTTGTGAGAAACCTTCCTCCTCTTCCTTGGTTAGCCAAAATTAATTAGAAGAATCAAATTCCTCTTGGTTATTTTTGCTATTTGGCCGAAACTCTCTAAAGGAGGAGTGAGGCGTCGATTCTAGGATTTCCTTAGGGGGTGGCGGCAAAAATATTAGGATACTTATAAGTATGTTTAGTGTATGCCAACACTTGGACTAACTGCACTAAAGCCCTTGTAAATATTATTAAATATTCACAATAAGCCTACAACACTTAATGAATATTTAATCTGCCCTTATCTCATTTTAATTTCATTAATCACCTTTTGTGTGTGACCCATTAGGCCTTTAACATGTTGGCAATAAATATAATTAATTCAATTAAGAATTTTCTTTTATATTTATAGATCATGAGCGGCATCTAGCAATGCATCATGACCACCCAAATACCAAGAGAGTCATCAAGCTTCGACTAGCCTTTCGTGTACAATATGTCTGTGTAATTCGATCCATTCATCAAATATCCCAGGATAGGAAAGAGCATGGTTCAGTGTCTACTCTTAACTCATTCCATATTAGATCTGCAGCTTTAATATTAACTCCTTAAGTATTGCCTTGGCCAAGGACTTCCATAAGTTAATATAAGCCAGATATATGTGAGATATGTCCCCTTAATCACTTGGGGTGATGAATCCTCTCTGGACCACTCATTCATCTTCGTATGCTTCATGTCATACCCAATAACACCCTACTTTAAGCATCCTCGTGATTGGGACCCGTTCGTGGTGAGATCTAAGTATGACAGTTCACATACAAGATGACCTGGTGTCACAAGTCAAAGGATTATTTACATTATTGACACATGAGAGTATTTACCATAGACACTTGAGTGAAATACCAAATGGAACTCTTATAGCGGGTCATGTTCAGTGAACTTGTTCAACTAACAAGCACCCATATGTTATGCCCAAGTATCTCTATACTTTTAACCTATGTGATCAGTTGCATGCATCAAGTGCATGAAGGCTTAACATATGCCAGTCTTTGAGCATTGTCAATGCCCTGTCTTGAAAATACAATGACCAGGAACAGTTTAGAAACACGGCATTGATGCATAAGGATCCTCATAATTGTAACACCTTACAATTCCTTTGCAATGCCATTGTGTCTCATGGGCTTTATCTTCACAAGTCATTTATAACAATTATAACAATACTTATGGATAAAGAAATACCTCAATTATAATTAATAAACTATAATGTGCAATACATGAATATATAAATAGTTTTTTACAAGCCTAACTAGATTGGCTTGTAGGGCTTACACCAACAATCTCCCACTAGCACTAAAGCCAATCACCCATGTACTTAAGCCCATATCCTTCCATGTGACGATTGTGTTTCTGCTGGGACAGAACCTTAGTGAAAGGATCAGTTATATTGTCCTCTGTGGGTACCCTTTCCATACTTATATCATCTCTTTGAATTATTACACTAATCTGGTGAAACTGCCATAATATATGTATGGATCAACGATGAGACCTTGGTTCCTTAGTGTCGCAACCTAAAAAATAACGAGTCTCATCGCAAGACTTTATTATTCGTTAAGCGTGACATTAAAAAAAAATCGAGGAAAAGTCGACTTAATTCCTCTAAATAAATGAAGGTTTTGAAAATGACCTTGAAAAAGACATGGAGTCGCCACCAATCTTTTTTAGCTAGGTGTGATCGGCCACCTATTAAAACCGGTTTTATAAATATTTTAAAAATTAATTAAAACATTTTAAAAACCAATTTCAAGTCTGCGTTTTAAACCAGAGAAATCAAAGAAACGGGTTCGGGACTCGATTACGTATGGGGAAGGATTAGCACCCCCAAAACGCCCGTATAAAACGGTACCTTATTAATCGTGTGTTATCTCAAATCTCGGTGTAAAGTTGGTTTTAAATTTAGTATTTCAAGTTAATTCCCAATTTAAAGAAAAATAATTCCATTTTTAATTGAAAATGATCCGAAATTTATAAATTCAAAATTTTCCTATATTCCCCAACAAACGTGGCAAAATATAGAAATTTTTATTAGTTTTGGAAAACTTTCCGAATCATTCTCTTTTTTGAAAGAAAGATATTCCTTTATTAATGATAATTGATGATATTCCCTCCAGCAAACTCGGTAGAGAACTCATGAATTATTTTAACTCGGGAATATCTTTATTTTTTATTGAAAAATCATTATCCTTTTGAAAATATTTTAAAAGATATGAATATGAATATGCATGACATAAATAAAATGACATAGCAAAATCTAAATAATATAATGCATCCTAAATGATATGATATAATTTAAATGCCTTAGCATATTCTAAATGAAATGAAATGTCCTAAGTTATATGACATATTCTAAATAAAATAAAATGACCTAGGTAACATAATATATTCTAAATGAAATGAAATGACCTAGGTAACATAATATATTCTATATGGAATGTAATATCCTAAACCATATGATATATTTTAAATGAAATAAAATATCCTAAATGATATAATATATCCTAAATGAAATAAAATGACCTAAGTAACATAATATATTCTATATGAAATGAAATATCCTAAATGACATGGCAAATATGAATGATATGGCATATAATTTAAATCACATGGAATGTAAAATGATGCTATCATATAATATGCATGGAAATAAAAATGAAAATAATAATGCATGAACAGAGCATATGCTAAATAATATGACAAAAAAATAATTAAATAAAAAGCATAGGATATCATGAAATATTCCAAATCATATAATAAACAATATAACATAGCTCAAAATCATAACAATATCATAGAAATTATCATAGTAAAAATCACATATTATATAAAATGCATGAATATAGAAAATGCAATGCATGAGAATGTATTTTTTCCTTTAATTAAGGAAATCCGTATATCTAAAAAGATATCCGGCTACCTTAGGAAAATATGTCAAATTAAATATTCTAAAACCAAAATACTTTGTGATTGTTTGAAAACAATTTTGAAAAGCTTAAATTAAAAATAAAAACTGGACTAAACCCTTTTTGAAAATGGCTCTAACTTCCTAAGTTTAAAATGCCGGACTTGACTACCCTTAACCCGAGAGTTAAAAAATCATTTTTAGAGTTTAAAAAGGCTTAGAAACTACCCTAAGTCAGTAGCTAACCTTCCTAATCAGCCCCCTCTAGGTAACTTAACCAAAACAGAAAAATGATTTTTCTTTAAATTCAATTCTGACTCCACTGTCCAGTTTTAAGCCACGATTTTTTATCCTATTTTTAAAATTTCAAAAAACTCTGAAAAAAAATACTGGAGACTCAGAACATGTAAAACTACACGGGAAAAAATCAGCTTAATTTTCTGAGTAAAGATGAACTCCCAAAAAAATCGAAAAAGTACAAGTACTGGGTGAAAAAAACTGTTTTGTCAAAATACATTTTTGCCTTTGGTAAAATCACTTAAAAATCAAAGTAAAAATATTTAAGACTTACAAAATGACTCACAAACAGTAGCTAGGACTTCTTGAAAGTTAGATAAAAATTGGCTAAGTAAAATAAATCACAAAGGTAGAATAATCAATTTGACAAAACTTAATTTTCCACAAGTGTGCTCAAGAGAGCATGACTTTGAACCATTAATTGGCTCAAGTCACTAGTCAAGTGGCATGGACATGAAATGCATGAAAAATACAAAAAATATGATGCATGAAATGCATGACCTAGCGTCTAAATAACATGGGAGAAAATGACATGGCATGTGAATGAAATCAACATGTCAAGCAAAATGACATGGCATATGGATGACGTAAAATGACACGGCAAGTGACATGGCATGTGAATGAAATCGACATGGAAAGCAAGATGACATGGCATATGGATGACATAAAATGACACGACATGTGACATGGCATAAGATGACATGGCATGTGAACGAAACCGACATGACAAGCAAGATGACATGACATATGAAATGGCATAAGATGACATGACATGTGACATGGCATAAGATGAATTGACTTGAGAATGACTCGGAGTTTATTAATACCAAAATTTTTTCATGTTCCCCAACAGACCCGGCAAAACATAAAAAGTTTTATTTATTTCAAAAAAATTTTGAATCATTTTATTTTAGAAAAGGGTATTCCTTCGTTAATAATTAATGATAACCTCTCTGGCAGACCCGACAAAGAAAACCATGAATTATTGAACCCGGAAAAATTGCCTTATTTATTGAAATGTTATGAATATGCAAAATGACATTAAGGTATGCACCACAATAGACCATGTCCAAGGCAAGCAACATTAGCCGTATAAGAGTAAATTATCAAACACCAAATATCCACCATAATATACTATGTCCAAAGCAAGCGCAATAAACATAAAAAAATAAAATAAAATAAAAGAATAATACCTTGTGCTTGTCCCCTTTGCAAAAACCACTTCCTATTTTTCCATTCAAAATTCTTGTTTGGTTTCCCGAGGCTACCAAAATTGCTCCTACCAGTTTTAGCTAAAATCTCCAATCTATTTTATCTAAAAGCTTTACCCTTGGCTCCTTACCATAAGCAACTTTGGTTATCATTTCCTTGTATAATGCTATAGCTTCTGAGGAATTTGAGAAGGCTTGGATTGTCCTCCTTGGACGATGAGTATATCTCTTTAGAAATTTTTTTAGCCATCTCTCTTTGTTTCTTAGCATCATAATACACACCCTCTTGCTTTGTTGTCTCATAACGGTTGCAAACATAAAAACCACCAGTTCTCTCACCATGATCTGACCATGCACCAAGGCAAAGCTAGCAAAATTCAAATTTACAAGGTGGTGTGCATGTAATACGCATAAAACCCTAGTTCTTCCCAATTCGCTTGCATTTTGGACAAAGTTTGGAATTAGCCAATATCCAATTCATATTTCAGACTCTGCGATGTTTTTCAGTAACCACTTGGCTACCGTGCCACAATCAACAGGACAGTGAGCTTCCTCGGTGCAATTCCCACAAAAGTTATATGAGCAGCGACAAATAATACCGTTACTTCCACTACCTAAAATAAAGTCCACAGCATAATCACACCCTAGTGCAGGACACCATTTGGTCTTCCTATTGTCTTCAACAACAGATCTAATGAAAGTACTTCTCTCTGTCTTCACCAGAAGCCAATGCATTTATTATATCTTGACCAACAGCAGCAGCACAGGATGGATCAGGACATTGCAACATCAAACATCCAGAACCATCATTGATGGCTGTGCCAACATAACCTACCCAGCAAGAGTTACAGAAATGATGACTATATGCAGCAGCTTGTAGCCGATCATAAGGATAGGTTTCAAAACATATTTCACAAATCATTTCTCTACCATATGGAAATGGGACTACAGGCTTCTCCAATAAGCCAACTGACCAACGAATCTTTTCCTCATCTGCAAACCATTCATCATGTACTTTATTGACACTCCAATTATAGTACCGTAGCAGGATACCTGCTTCAACCTTTGAGATGGAAAACATAGTAGATATCATCCTCTTGACGCTGATGAATATCTGGTGTCGATGAGAGACAAGATCATTGGAATCATCAGATATTTTTGTCGATGAACTTGTAATCAATGACATCGAAATGATCGTAAGCAACCAAGGCTCCAACATCATCGTCGCCACCGTAGTAGAAAATGTCTTTTCAGGATTCGTTGTTGGCGTTGTGCATATCGATATCCCCCTTCGATTCCATTTTCCTGCTGCTTCTTTTATATATATATATATAGCAATAACAAATTCATAATAAATTTGAAGTTCAAAATTTGGCAGAAAACCAAACAAACCCTAAAAAGAATAATCAAATACTGAAATTAATGGAAGATGAAGTTGTAGAATGAGTAGCAGAGATGTAAAATAAGGGAGAAGACGGATTGTGGTGAAGGGAAATCAGAGATGAAATGAAAAAACTAAAATAAAAAGTGTGTGTGTGAGAGAGAGAGAGCCATTGTTATCAGCTTATTGGTTTAGAGGTTAAAGAAAAAAAATAAAAAAATAAAAAAAATGAAACCAAAGGAAACGAAGGTCTGAACTCAGCTTTTAAGGTTTGCAACAACTCCATGGTAGCTGAATACTGAACCCAAACTCGAAAACCCCAGCTTTGTAAACCACCGTGGCAAGCCAAACTGATTTTAGCGAGAGTATCAGCAAATATCCAAACGGGCTGGTAAAACCAGCCTTCCTTCTTTTTCAGTCGAGTCCTTGGCAAGAACCAAAGGCTCGCACTTTTGTAACTGGACCAGCAGTGCTAGGGAAGGAGTGCTTGGAAGGGTCGAGTTGGTAGAGAAAAAGAAAAACAACCTGGTTGACTCGGTATGGAGCGAGTCATTAGCTTGTTTAAGCTAAATTTTCAGAAATAAAATATCAGAGGTAGTTTTTGATAGCCCCTGGATAGCCTTTCCTAAAAAAAATCACAGCTTTTTTACTTTTAGCTTTCTTTCAGCTCTTAGCCCCCCCATGAAAAAACAAAGCTTTTTCTTTTCTTTCTTTCAGCCGCCATCCCTTTCTCCAAAATAATTGGCCCTTTTATAAATCAATTCCTAACCTAAAAATGTGTAATATCTAAGATACCCCCTCCTTTATTTTTCAAGTCTTTTTTTTTTCAAATATTTTCAATTAAAAAATTTATTTTAAAAATCTAATAAAACTCAAGATTAAACTTTTTCATCTCGGGTTTAAATTGAATTTTAAAATTGATAATTTTACGGTCCGATTTTATTTGAATAATTAAAGCTAAAAAATGATATATAATTTTGAAAATATATATATATATTTTTTAAAAAATATAAAATCGCGACCGTGATTTTTACAAAAATATTAAACCTGAGAGGAGAACAAATCGAAATTGATTTTAAAAAAGCCCGGACAAAATTAGGTGTCTACAGCTGCCCCTCTTTGGCTATTGCTGAGAATCAGGAATCAGGCAAAGATAAAATAGACAACAATTTTGTCCGGTCAGTGAAATCACATGTGGAGAGAAGGAAAAGGGGTTTTCATTCATCATTTTTTATTCATTCTTTTTTCTTTTTTATTTATTTATTATTATTGAAAAAGCTGTAAATAGAAGATTTTGTCCTTAAATTGAATTCCCTGACTAATCAAGGCTCGACCCGTCTTAAGGAAACTGATTCAATTTTTAAAAGAAAAAATTATGCCCGAAGATCTTTAAAAATGGAGCCCGAAGATCTTAAAAAACTGGTGCCCGAAGGTGTTTAAAATGGTGCTCGTGGGTCTTTAAAACTGGTGCCCGAAGGTCTTTAAAACTGGTTTGAAAATACCTTGATGACGGTCTCAGGGTTTGATTCATTTGATAAAGCAGAATGAATTCGATTTAAAATAGAAAGGAATATCTCGACGGAGGTCTCAAGGCTCGACTTATTTGATAAAACAGAATGAATTCGATTTAAAATAAAAGGAAATACCTCGACGGTGGTCTCAAGGCTCGACTCATTTGATGGAACATAATGAATTCGATTTAAAACAAAAGAAAATACCTTGACGATAGTCTCAAGGCTCGACTCATTTGATAAAACAGAATGAATTCGATTTAAAACAAAAAGAAATACCTCGACGGTGGTCTCAAGGCTCGACTCATTTGATAAAATAGAATGAATTCGATTTAAAACAAAAGAAAATACCTCGATGGTGGTCTGACGGCTCGACTCATTTGATAAAACAAACTGAATTCGATTTAAAACAAAAGGAAATACCTTGACGATAGTCTCAAAGCTCGACTCATTTGATAAAACAGAATGAATTCTATTTAAAACAAAAAGAAATACCTTGACGGTGGTCTCAAGGCTCGACTCATTTGATAAAACAGAATGAATTTGATTTAAAACAAAAGGAAATACCTCGACGGTGGTCTCAAGGCTCGACTCATTTGATAAAACAGAATGAATTCGATTTAAAACAAAAGGAAATACCTCGACGGTGGTCTCAAGGCTCGACTCATTTGATAAAACAGAATGAGTTCGATTTAAAACAAAAGGAAATACCTTGACGATGGTCTTGGGGTCTTATCTTGTCTTGTGTTAACCTTACTGGCATGGGTGAAACCGAAAATTGAGGAAGATCTGGATGAAGCCAGAGATTGAAATGACATGAGTGAAACCAGAAAGTTGAGAAAAATCTGGATGAAACCAGAGATTGAAATGACATGGTTGAAACCAAAAAATTGAAAAAGATCTGGATGAAACCAGAGATTGAAATAACATGGGTGATTAACCTGGAGGATTCGAGAGAGATCTAGATGAAACCCGAGATTGAAATAACATGGGTTTCACCAGAAAATTGAGAAAGATCTGGATGAAACCAGAGATTGAAAAATATTTTGGAAATTAACCTGGAAGATTCAAGAGAGGATGCAAACGCTTGGATTCATGCAAATGCTTCTTGATGCAGATGCAAATGACTTACACTGGTGCAAAGTCTTTGATGCAAATGTAAATGACTTGATTTGATGCAAATTTCCTTGATGCAGATTCAAATAACTTAGATTGATGCAAATGCTTCTTGATGTAGATGCACATGTTGAATAAAATTCTGGGTATCTCCTCCAGAAGAAGATTTCTCATTTTTCAAAATTATAAAACCCTAGATATTTCCACCAGAGGCTTCAGCTATCACCACCGAAGACTTGTTCACTTTTAAAATTTGTAAAATTCTGGATATCCCCTCCAGAAGCTTTGGCTATCACCACCAAAGGTTTGCTCATTGTAAAATTCTGGGTAACTCCTCCAGAAGCTTTGGCTATCACCACGAAAGACTTGCTCATTGTAAAATTTTGGGTAACTCCTCCAGAAGCTTTGGCTATCACCACCAAAGGTTTGCTCATTGTAAAATTCTGGGTAACTCCTCTAGAAGCTTTGGCTATCACCACCAAAGGTTTGCTCATTGTAAAATTCTGGGTAACTCCTCCAGAAGCTTTGGCTATCACCACCAAAGGTTTGCTGATTGTAAAATTTTGGGTAACTCCTCTAGAAGCTTTGGCTATCACCACCAAAGGTTTGCTTATTGTAAAATCCATGTTGAAAATTATACCAAAAAGCTTTAAGAAATGATGTAGATGCACATGTCTTTAACAAGGTGCTCATGCTTCATGATGTAAATGTAAATGGCTTGGATTGATGTAAATGTTTCTTGGTGCAAATGCAAATGGTCTGGATTGATGCCCATGTTTCATAATGCAGATGCCCCTACTAATTGTGTTCATGTAACTGGTTTATGAATGGTGTAACCACAATTACCACACAATAATGAAAATGCAATGATTCTAGAAATGATGCAATTGCTTGAGATGACGCAAATGCGAATTCCATGAAGAATGTAAATCTAAAGGTAAAATGCAGATGCTTATAGAATAATGCCAATGTAAATACCCATGAATGATGCAAATGCTTGCTGACACTGTGCAGATGCGAAAGCTCGATGAAGAGATGAGTGCTCATGAGTGTGCCCCCGGTTGTTTTTCTAGACTTTGGCTTAGCCTTTCAAATTCATTTTTCCTCTTCAAATCAGAGTATATCTTCAATTTATTTTGGCTATTCTCTTTGCCCTAACAGTTTTCAAACTTTCGTCAACAGAGATCTGAACTGGGTTCTATTTCTTCTTCTCATATCTGGGAAGTCAGGACCTATCCTGGCAGTTCTATACCTTTGGGTTAGAAAAATCCTTGTCTCATGTCAACATTAAAATGGGCATTTCAAAAAAACTATCTTTATTTGTTTTCTCATTTTGAAAACTTCTGAACAAAAGAATATTAACCCCACAGTGTGTGATGTACAAAGTTTTTGAAAACTGATGATCATTATGAGAAATTTCTCCAAGTGTCAATCTGAATTGGAAAGGCTTGGTACAACAAGATTTTGGTTGATCAAAGAAAACTTCACAACAAAATGTATGTCCCTTCTAGGCTCACCAATGGAACAGGTTTTATAAATCATGAATTCATTGAGAACCAAACAAATTCAACATTCTTTTAGTTTCCATACCAAGATATTTTGATAGGTGTCAAGATGGGCCGGGATGTTTAAACTGGAAAGTTTGATTTTAGAGGAAAAAAGATTCAATTTTTTGAAGACCATCCTCCGAATGAGAGCTGACAATTTGGGAGGTTCAGGAATTCCTAGATGTTCCTCAATGACCACTTCTTCCATTTTACTCTAGACCGCCCATTTTTGGGTTTTCGCCCTAGAGTCTCATTCTTTCCATTTTTTCTTTTATTTTTTGTTGTTTTACCATTCATTTGAGAATTCTAAATTCTTCCTTAGTGAAATGATAATTCGATGAGATGGGATAAAATCTGAGGAAAAACCCTTCAAATTAAATATTCATGCTTGATCAAAATGGACTTTTAAAGCACGTAATGTAGGCCATGGCTCAGGGTTCAGAAAGAAAGGATAAATAGGTCCAAAATATGTGTTTGAGGGTAATCAGATCAAAGGATCATTTCTTGAGGAGAATTCTTTTTGAAGCATTAGTCCCTTCTTGGACATTTCTTTCCTTTTGACTTTGCTCTTTTTCTTCCTTGCTTTTGGCTTTCATTTGCCATCGCTTTTTCACACATTTTTTTTGTGTGTTTTTCTTTTGTTTTTCTTGGCTTTCATTTCGCCATCTTTTTCTCTTCTTTTTCTTTGACAGAGTGAGCCTGTATTTATTCGGGGCTCCTTTTGCTTTGTATCTGTCTTTGAGCTAGGACTTATTTCTCAATGATCTTTAAAAAGATCTTTCTTCACATTTGCCCCCTAGTGTAGAGGGTGATCCTTGATCAGGGTTCAAAGAAGAAAGAATTCTTTTGGCTCAAAAGGGGTGACTATGGATAATTTCTTTTTGTGCGAAAGGGATATGAAAGATAGCCATTCCTCACGTCAAGCACAAATATTCACATTGAAAAGCAATCCCCAGGGGAAATAGATATTCAGAATTTCATTTTGCATTTTGGAATCATCCGAATTCTCAAATGCATGATATCACAAATTTTTTCATTTTTCATCGCATGCCCTAATGATTCATGCGTTAGTCCATCCTTATTCACTATGTATCTATCATTTCCGCATATGATGCCCCAATTTGATTAACCATGAGAATTTGTATCAACGAGGAACATAGCAAGTCTAGGTCTATTTTGAAAAGGCTGAGTTTCCAATCTGAGTTCTTTGAAGAGACAAGGAAAATATGACCTAAAAATGGGTTTTCTCTGGGATATGGGATAATCTGGTTTGGTCATTGTGCTCCAAGGTATGAATCATGAAGTGATGTTTGGGCAATTAGTGTTTTGTGGTTTGTTGCAAAATGTCATGAATGGTTTTAGCACAAATCTTGACACACATCAAATTACCAAAATCTAGATTCTTGAAAGAATGTCTCATTTGTTTGAATTTCAAGGAATTCGAAAAATTTCAAAAAGTTCGTTCCTTTGTTCATAGCCTAGACTAGGATTTACATCCTTGCTTGTTCTGCAATGACAATGCCTTTTTTTTTGTGTGAAATTCAATCATTCATATTCCTTGAAGCATTAGGTCTTTCAAGTAGTCTTGATTCAAGGGATTTAAGTGTAGGAAAACCCAAAAGAGAGAGGGAAAGTGTTGGGTCATTTCTAACAATGATCATCAATATTCTCAAGATTGTTTATTATTTCATGTGAAAACCACTTATTTATTGTTTACCACAAATTTTCTCAAAGTTTCATTTGTTTTTGCAAATTCAAATTTATTGCTAAAATGAAATGAACCAAAACATTTAAATTCAAAGTTTATTTATTTCATGTAGATGTCATCATGAAACAAGCGCTTTCATCATCAAAGTGTATAGAAATATATGCATCAGAATGCTCCTATTGACATGCTTTCAAATATAACAATTCTTATCCTCAAAATTCTTCAAGAGGAAATCAATCTATGGTAAAACAGATTTCCAATGTTCGATAAGCTCTGGAATCAAAATGCCGTCGTGGACAAGACCTTCAATTCTTTCCTTCAGTTGTCTGCATTTTTTAGTCGAATGCCCAATTGTCCTAATGTGATACTCGCACTTGCTGTTGGGATCATAACTTTTAGCTGACGAAAAAAAAACTCTTTAAAGCTAAGCCAATTTCTATTTCATCTTATTAATGTGTTTCATGATGAATGAGCTATGAATGTCATGAATGCAATTTGATACATGTGGAGAATAAACAAAGTGATGTATGGTCATATATAGTGGAAACATGTTGATCATATATAAATGCAACACGATGCTAACATGATGCATTTAAAGAATAAGAAAAATCAATGCATGGACATATGCAATGAATGACCATGTATGTTCCAGATGCATTTCCCAATGAATGATCATATACACTATGAATGCTACACAATGTCAATTATGATGCATGTAAAGAATAAATGACTGACACAGAGTATATACAAAGAAAATCATCATGACCGTGTATGTCATGAATGCAACCTGATTCCAATATGACAAATTAATGCATGAGCATATCATGATGACTATGTATGCCATGAATGCACCCTGATGCCAACATGATGCATGTAAAAAATAAGCAAATTAATGCATGGATATATACAATGAATGACCATGTATGTTCCAAATGCATTTCCCAATGAATGATCATATACACTATGAATGCTACACAATGTCAATTATGATGCATGTGAAGAATAAATGATTGACAAAGAGTATATACAAAGAAAATCATGCTGATAATGTGTGTCATGAATGCATCCTGATATTAATATGACAAATTAATGCATGAGCATATCATGATGACTATGTATGCCATGAATGCAACCCGATATCAACATGATTTATATAAGCAAATCAATGCATGTAAAGAGTAATCAAATTAGTGCATGAACATATACAGAGAAATCATGATGACTATGTTTGTCGTGAATGCGACCTGATGTTGACATGGTGCATGTAAAGAATAAGTAAATTAATGCATGGATATATATAATGAATGACCATTTCTGACTATGAATGCATGAATGCAACTTGATGCCAACATGATGCATGTAGAAAAAGAATAAAATTGATATATGGATATATACAGAAAAATCATGCTAACTATGAATGCATGAATGCAACTTGATGCCAACATGATGCATGTAAAGAAAGAATAAATTGATATATGGATATATACAGAGAAATCATGCTGACTATGAATGCATGAATGCAACTTGATGCCAACATGATGCATGTAAAGAAAGGATAAATTGATATATGGATATATACAGAAAAATCATGCTGACTATGAATGCATGAATGCAACTTGATGCCAACATAATGCATGTAAAGAAAGAATAAATTGATATATGGATATATACAGAAAAATATGCTGACTATGAATGCATGAATGCAACTTGATGCCAACATAATGCATGTAAAGAAAGAATAAATTGATATATGGATATATACAGAAAATGACCATGCATGTCATAAACGTATTCTACAATGAATGACCATGCATGCTATGACTGTAACATGATGTCAAAATGATACATGTAAAGAATTCATAAATTTACACCAGGGTATATACAAAGAATGACCATTTATATCACAAATGTATTTTACAATGAATAACCATGCATGTTAGGACTATAACATGATGTCAAAATGATACATGCAAAAAATAAATGAATTAACACAAAGGTATATACAAAGAAATCAATGATTACACGAAATTGATAGGACCTAAATCTTGATTATTCAAAAATCTCATTATGCAAGATTTTCCTCCAAATTTATGATTTTTTGAAACATGTTTTTTTTTCTATGAAAAATCAATCACATTATTTTCAAAAGAATTTCAGGATGGATCCTACTATGGTACAATATGCAAATGTTCATGTGACACTACCGGTTTTATGAAATCATCAAATGAAATTACCAACTGTTTATTGCAAAGAATGAGATCAATAACACAACCAAAAATGTACATGCTCTATTCACACATGAATGAAATGTGCAAAATGCAAAAATGTTTGAAAAAAGATTTTTATTTTTTTTAACAATTAATGAATATTTTGCCCCGACAAATATCTACTTATATAGATATCACAATGCCTTTGGGACGGATTAACACATTTATTACGGGCGATGTACGTACATCGTTTCCCAATCTACAAAACTTATTCAGAGTGTAAAATAGGTAACAAAAGGTTTAGAAATGTCCTTCCATGTGTTCCTATCTTCGGTATATCTGACGGAAATCCGGCATGGCTTCGCCTAGGTTCAATATATGAGGGTGAATCGGTTCTAAGGCCCCGAATTGTTCCTCACTGTCGTCGGTGAAGGCTAGTAAGGCACCCCGATAAAAGCGAGTTCAATTCGTTAGAGTATATTTTCCTAAGCCCATACGGAGGATCATCACGAAGGCTTTAGGTACTTTATACTCTGAAAGTGTTTCACTAGCCCATACGGAGGATCATCACGAAGGCGTAGTTACTTTTACTCCCACTTAAAAGGACGAAACCCGGGTAGAGGATTCATGTTATGCAAATGCAAATACAGTGTGTGCAGAGGAATAAAACAAACCTGTCACCACCTATTCTACAACCCATATTCTAAATGCCCTACTAAAATCAAACAATATAAAGCATTAGTCAAGCAAACATATAAATATACACAACAAAATAACCAGAAAACAAATAATAATATGAATGCACATGAATATGGACATATTAAAACATTTTTTTATTTTCAATATTCTCTTTTATTTTAAAAAATATGGGAATTAAAATTAAATACCAATTAGACCAACAAAACCGAGACTTTGATAACACAAGACTAATTCTAGGCCTGACTCTCTAATTGTCCCTAGTGGAGTCGCCAAGCTGTCACAACCTAAAAAATAACGAGTCTCATCGCAAGACTTTATTATTCGTTAAGCGTGACATTAAAAAAAACGAGAAAAAGTCGACTTAATTCCTCTAAATAAATGAAGGTTTTGAAAATGACCTTGAAAAAGACATGGAGTCGCCACCAATATTTTTTAGCTAGGTATGATCGGCCACCTATTAAAACCGGTTTTATAAAATATTTTAAAAATTAATTAAAACATTTTAAAACCAATTTCAAGTCTGCGTTTTAAACCAGAGAAATCAAAGAAACGGGTTCGGGACTCGATTATGTATGGGGAAGGATTAGCACCCCCAAAACGCCCGTATAAAAAGGTACCTTATTAATCGTGTGTTATCTCAAATCTCGATGTAAAGTTGGTTTTAAATTTAGTATTTCAAGTTAATTCCCAATTTAAAGAAAAATAATTCCATTTTTAATTGAAAATGATCCGGAATTTATAAATTCAAAATTTTCCTATATTCCCCAACAAACGTGGCAAAATATAGAAATTTTTATTAGTTTTGAAAAACTTTCCGAATCATTCTCTTTTTTGAAAGAAAGATATTCCTTTATTAATGATAATTGATGATATTCCCTCCAGCAAACCCGGTAGAGAACTCAAGAATTATTTTAACTCGGGAATATCTTTATTTTTTTATTGAAAAATCATTATCCTTTTGAAAACATTTTAAAAGATATGAATATGAATATGCATGACATAAATAAAAAGACATAGCAAAATCTAAATAATATAATGCATCCTAAATGATATGATATAATTTAAATGCCTTAGCATATTCTAAATGAAATGAAATGTCCTAAGTTATATGACATATTCTAAATGAAATGAAATGACCTAGGTAAAATAATATATTCTAAATGAAATGAAATGAAATGACCTAGGTAACATAATATATTCTATATGGAATGTAATATCCTAAATCATATGATATATTTTAAATGAAATAAAATATCCTAAATGATATAATATATCCTAAATGAAATAAAATGACATAAGTAACATAATATATTCTTATGAAATGAAATATCCTAAATGACATGGAAAATATGAATGATATGGCATATAATTTAAATGACATGGAATGTAAAATGATGCTATCATATAATATGCATGGAAATAAAAATGAAAATAATAATGCATGAACAGAGCATATGCTAAATAATATGACAAAAAAATAATTAAATAAAAAGCATAGGATATCATGAAATATTCCAAATCATATAATAAACAATATAACATAGCTCAAAATCATAACAATATCATAGAAATTATCATAGTAAAAATCACATATTATATAAAATGCATGAATATAGAAAATGCAATGCATGAAAATGTATTTTTTCCTTTCATTAAGGAAATCCGTATATCTAAAAAGATATCCGGCTACCTTAGGAAAATATGTCAAATTAAAAATTCTAAAACCAAAACACTTTGTGACTGTTTGAAAACAATTTTGAAAAGCTTAGATTAAAAATAAAAACTGGACTAAACCCTTTTTTAAAATGGCTCTAATTTCCTAAGTTTAAAATCCCGGACTTGACCACCCTTAACCCGAGAGTTAAAAAATCATTTTTAGAGTTTAAAAAGGCTTAGGAACTAACCTAAGTCAGTAGCTAACCTTCCTAATCAGCCCCCTCTAGGTAACTTAACCAAAATAGAAAAATGATTTTTCTTTAAATTCAATTCAGACTCCACTGTCCAGTTTTAAGCCACGATTTTTTATCCTATTTTTAAAAATTCAAAAATTCTGAAAAAAGTACTGGAGACTCAGGACATGCAAAACTACACGGTAAAAAATTGGCTTGATTTTTTTATTAAAGATGTACTCCCAGAAAAATCAGAAAAGTACGAGTACTGGGTGAAAAAAACTGTTTTGCCAAAATACATTTTTGCCTTTGATAAAATCACTTAAAAATCAAAGTAAAAATATTTAAGGCTCACAAAATGACTCACAAACAGTAGCTAGGACTTTTTGAAAGTTAGATAAAAACTGGCTAAGTAAAATAAATCACAAAGGTAGAATAATCAATTTGACAAAACTTAATTTTCCACAAGTGTGCTCAAGAGAGCATGACTTTGAACCATTAATTGGCTCAAGTCATTAGTCAAGTGGCATGGACATTAAATGCATGAAAAATACAGAAAATATGATGCATGAAATGCATGACCTAGCGTCTAAATGACATGGCATGTGAATGAAATCAACATGTCAAGCAAATTGACATGGCATATGGATGACGTAAAATGACACGGCAAGTGACATGACATGTGAATGAAATCGACATGGCAAGCAAGATGACATGGCATATGGATGACATAAAATGACACGACATATGACATGGCATAAGATGACATGGCATGTGAACGAAACCGACATGACAAGCAAGATGACATGACATATGAAATGGCATAAGATGACATGACATGTGACATGGCATAAGATGAATTGACTTGAGAATGACTCGGAGTTTATTAATACCAAAATCTTTTCATGTTCGCAAACAGACCCGACAAAACATAAAAAGTTTTATTTATTTTGAAATTTTTTGAATCATTTTATTTTAGAAAAGGGTATTTCTTCGTTAATAATTAATGATAACCTCTCCGGCAGACCCGACAAAGAAAACCACGAATTATTGAACCCGGAAAAATTGCCTTATTTATTGAATTTTTATGAATATGCAAAATGACATTAAGGTATGCACCACAATAGACCATGTCCAAGGCAAGCAACATTAGCCGTATAAGAGTAAATTATCAAACACCAAATATCCACCATAATATACTATGTCCAAAGCAAGCGCAATAAACATAAAAAAAAATAAAATAAAAGAATACTACCTTGTGCTTGTCCCCTTTGCAAAAACCACTTCCTATTTTTCTATTCAAAATTCTTGTTTGGTTTCCCGAGGCTACCAAAATTGCTCCTACCAGTATTAGCTAAAATCTCCAATCTCTTTTATCTAAAAGCTTTACCCTTGGCTCCTTACCATAAGCAAATTTGGTTATCATTTCCTTGTATAATGCTATAGCTTCCGAGGAATTTGAGAAGGCTTGGATTGTCTTCCTTGGACGATGAGTATATCTCTTTAGAAATTTTTTTAGCCATCTCTCTTTGTTTCTTAGCATCATCATACACACCCTCTTGCTTTGTTGTCTCATAACGGTTGCAAACATAAAAACCACTAGTTCTCTCACCATGATCTAACTATGCACCAAGGCAGAGCTAGCAAAATTCAAATTTACAAGGTGGTGTGCATGTAATATGCATAAACCCTATATCTTCTCAATTCGCTTGCATTTTGGACAAAGCTTGGAATTAGCCAATATCCAATTCATATTTCAGACTCTGCGATGTTTTTCAGTAACCACTTGGCTACCGTGCCACAATCAACAGGACAGTGAGCTTCCTCGGTGCAATTCCCACAAAAGTTATATGAGCAGCAACAAATAATACCGTTACTTCCACTACCTAAAATAAAGTCCACAGCATAATCACACCCTAGTGCAGGACACCATTTGGTCTTCCTATTGTTTTCAACAACAGATCTAATGAAAGTACTTCTCTCTGTCTTCACCAGAAGCCAATGCATTTATTATATCTTGATTAACAGCAGCAGCACAGGATGGATCAGGACATTGCAACATCAAACATCCAAAACCATCATTGATGGCTGTGCCAACATAACCTACCCAGCAAGAGTTACAGAAAGGATGACTATATGCAGCAGCTTGTAGCCGATCATAAGGATAGGTTTCAAAACATATTTCACAAATCAATTCTCTACCATATGGAAATGGGACTACAGGCTTCTCCAATAAGCCAACTGACCAACGAATCTTTTCCTCATCTGCAAACCATTCATCATGTACTTTACTGACACTCCAATTATAGTACCGTAGCAGGATACCTGCTTCAACCTTTGAGATGGAAAACACAGTAGATATCATCCTCTTGACGCTGATGAATATCTGGGGTAGATGAGAGACAAAATCATCGGAATCATCAGATATTTTTGTCGATGAACTTGTAATCAGTGACATCGGAATCATCATAAGCAACCATGGCTCCAACATCATCGTCGCCACCGTAGTAGAAATTGTCTTTTTAGGATTCGTTGTTGGCGTTGTGCATATCGATATATTCCTTCGATTCCATTTTCCTGGTGCTTCTTTTATATATATATATATATAGCAATAACAAATTCATAATAAATTTGAAGTTCAAAATTTGGCAGATAACCAAGGCAAACCCTAAAAAGAATAATCAAATGCTGAAATTAATGGAAGATGAAGTTGTAGAATGAGTAGGAGAGATGTAAAATAAGGGAGAAGATGGATTGCAGTGAAGGGAAAACAGGGATGAAATGAAAAAACTAAAATAAAAAATGTGAGAGAGAGAGCCATTGTTATCAGCTTATTGGTTTAGAGGTTAAAGAAAAAAAATAAAAAAAAAATGAAACCAAAGGAAATGAAGGTCTGAACTCAGCTTTTAAGGTTTGCAACAACTCCATGGTAGCTGAAACTAAACCCAAACTCAAAAAACCCTGCTTTGCAAACCACCGTGGCAGGCCAAACTGATTTTAGCGAGAGCATCAGCAAATATCCAAACGGGGTGGTAAAACTAGCCTTCCTTCTTTTTCAGTCGAGTCCTTGGCAAGAACCAGAGGCTTGCACTTTTGTAACTGGACCAGCAGTGCATGTTCTAGGAAAGGAGTGCTTGGAAGGGTCGACTTGGTAGAGAAAAGGAAACATAGCCTGGTTGACTCGGTATGGAGCGAGTCATTAGCTTGTTTAAGCAAAATTTTCAGAAATAAAATATCAGAGGTAGTTTTTGATAGCCCCTGGATAGCCTCTCCTAAAAAAAAAATCATAGCTTTTTTACTTTTAGGTTTCTTTCAGCTCTTAGGCCCCCATGAAAAAACAAAGCTTTTTCTTTTCTTTCTTTTAGCCGCCATCCCTTTCTCCAAAATAATTGGCCCTTTTATAAATCAATTCCTAACCTAAAAAATGTGTAATGTCTAAGTTACCCCCTCATTTATTTTTTCAAGTCTTTTTTTTTTCAAATATTTTCAATTAAAAAATTTATTTTAAAAATCTAATAAAACTCAAGATTAACTTTTTCATCTCGGGTTTAAATTGAATTTTAAAATTGGTAATTTTACGGTCCGATTTTATTTGAATAATTAAAGCTAAAAAATGATATATAATTTAGAAAATATATATATATTTTTTAAAAATCTAAAATCACGACCGTGATTTTTACAAAAATATTAAACCCGAGAGGAGAACAAATCAAAATTGATTTTAAAAAAACTCAGACAAAATTAGGTGTCTGCACTTAGCTTGCGCTATGGCTCAATTATTATCACAGTAAAGTGGTACTAGATCAACAATGCTCGGAACCAACCAAGTTCTTTAATGAACTTCTTGATCCAAACAACCTCCTTCGTTGCCTCGAACGAGGAGATATACTCGGCTCTGATTGTTGAAACTACAATCATCTCTAGTTTGGAACTTTTCCAACTGACTGTTCCAAGATTCAAGGTAAATATATAATTACACTGCGATTTGCTATCATCCTAATCAGATTAGTAGTCAGCATCTGTATAACCCTTAACTTGGAGTTTAGTCCCTCCATAGACTAAGAAAGTATCCATGCTAAACCTTTTAGCACATTGTCTATGTAAATGGATTGGGACAATCCAAGCAGCCTTTCCGATCTATCTCTGTAGATCTTAATTCCCAAAATATATGCTGCTTCTCCCAAATCCTTCATGGAGAACTGTTTGGATAGCCAGACCTTGATGGTCTGAAGCATAGGTACATCATTTCCTATAAGCAATATGTCGTTGACTTATAACACTAGGAATACAACTGGAAGTCTGTTTATCTTCTTGTGAACACATGGTTCATCAGGATTCTTAATGAAACCAAATTCTTTAATTGTTTCATCAAACCGGATGCTCCAACTCTGAGATACTTGCCTTAGTCCATAAATGGACCTTTGCAGCTTGCATACCTTATTAGATGTGGTATTGGATGAAAAAACCTTCAGGTTGTGTCATATACACTTCCTCTTCCAAATTCCCATTAAGCAATGCAGTTTTTACATCCATCTGCCACATCTCATAATCATGGTATGCAACAATAGCAAGCATAATCCTAATGGACTTTACCATGGCAACTGGTGAAAAGGTTTCTTCAAAATCAATGCCTTCAACTTGATTATAACCTTTTGCAACCAATCTAACCTTATACATTTGTATGTTGCTATCCATGTCTGTCTTTATCTTGTAGACCCATTTACACCCTATGGGTTTTATCCCTTGAGGTGGATCAACTAAAGACCAAAATGGCTTCCATTTCGGATTTCATGGCTTCTAGCCATTTCTTGGAATTGATGTCCGACATCGCTTCCTCATAGGTAGCAGGTTCAATATCAATAGGCAAACCATCTCTTTCCAAAAGAAATCAATATCTTATTGGAGTTTGCCTCTCCCTACTAGACCTTCGGAGTACTTGTGTTTCTTGAGCATTAGTCCGAGCATTCAATGCCTCGACCAATGGCTCAGGTTCCGAGGGAATGTTAGGTTGTGGTTCTTGAACTTCTTCAAGATCTATTTTACTCCCACTGAATCTTTTAGTAGAAACTCTTTCTCTAGAAAAGCAGCGTGTTTTGACACAAACACCTTTTGATCAGCAGGACTGTAGAAGTAATATCCAGCAGTCTCTTTAGGATATCCCACAAACCTACATTTTTCTGATCTAGCTTCCAGCTTATCATAAGGTACTTGCTTCACAAAAGCAGTACATCCCCAAATCTTTAGAAAAGATAAACATGGCTTCTTACCATTCTATATCTCATATGGTACCTTATCTATTGACTTGCTTGGAACCCTATTTAGAAGGTAAGCTGCAGTTTCTAAGGCATATATATCCCCAAAAGGATATTGGAAGGTCAGCCTTAGTCATCGTGGATCGAACCATATCCAACAAGGTTCGATTTCTCCTCTCGGACACTCCGTTATGCTGAGGAGTTCCAGGTGGAGTCCATTTCGACAAAATTCCATTATCTGTCAAATGATCCAAGAAATTATAGGTTAAATATTCTCCTCCTCGATCCGATCTAAGAGCCAGAATATTTTTCCCAGTTTGTTTCTCTACTTCAGCTCTGAACTCTTTGAACTTTTCAAAAGTTTCAGACTTGTATCTCATCAGATACACATAACCATATCTAGAATGATCATCGATAAAGGTTATGAAGTACCTCTAGCAGCTATGTTTAGTGGCCCACATACATCTGAATATATAAAGCCCAATAAAACACCAGCTCTTTCACCCTTTCCAGTAAAGGGAGTCTTGGTCATCTTACCAAGGAGACAACATTCACAAGTCCCATATGATTCATAATCAAAGGGTTCCAAATAACCATATTTATGCAATTTGAAAATCCTTGTCTCATTGATATGACCAAGTCTACAGTGCCAGATGTAAGTCTTACTTGGATCATCCTTTCTTGCTTTCTTAACATTTATATTGAACACAGGCATCTCTGGATCCAAAACATATAATCTATTACGTAATGTTGCCGATCCATAGTGAATCTCTTTAAGAATGATGGAGCAACTATTGCCCTTCATTCTTATCTCGAAACCATCATTAACAGTGAGGTATGAAACCGAAATGATGTTTCTAGACAATACTGGAACAAAGTAACAATCTTTTAGTTCCATTTTCATGCCAGACAGCAAAGATAAATTACATGTTCCAACGGCCAATGCTACAACTTTTGCACCATTGCCTACTCTTAGAACTACTTCATCTTTGCTCAACTTTATACTTTCTTTCAACATTGCTATGTCATTACATAGATGTGAACCGCATCCTGAATCAATTATCCAGGAATTGGATTTAACAGTAGAAAGATTCAATTCAATCACAAACACAGTCAACCCAGAAACTTCTATAAGTTCTTCTTGACTTGTCAAGTGAACAACCTTCCTTTCATTGAGAACGCTTCTCAATCTCATGTACCAATCCAAACATTTTGGACTAATGGCATTCATAATGCCGCGCAGTACAGTTAAAGTATTAACCATTTTCAACAACCTAATATGGAAAAAGTATATATCAGTTATATTCATGCATTTATACCAATTCAAAATGAGGTATTAAATCTCTTTTTGGTTCTCCCACTATTTTTTTGAGATAATAGCCCTCACTATTATTTGAAAATCTCATCAAGGTATTTCTAGTGGGCTGGGATCCCTTTCAACATGTTGCAACCCTGAGTGACTCAACAAATTACAACAAGCCTAGTTGGGTAGATAACATAGCTTATCAATTGCATCTCTATGCAACTCCCAGATCAGTTAGGTGACAACACTTTGTCTAAGCACATTATATGTACTTTGCCTAACTTTGCCTCTAACACTATGCGGTCAAGTTTGTAAGCATCCGAAAAACATAGCATTAGTTGAGTAAGACCCAACTTCATAACTCAAACGTATTCGTATAGTAGTTTGACCTTGAGTGACTCAACAAGCCTCCTACTGGAAGAACTCTGGTTATCTTGTTATGATGATGGAAGGCAACTTTATCATGCGAAACATGTGACTCAATATTGTAAAGAGGGATTTCCTTTTCTTTAAGTCTCATAAAAATAAATATTCATAGCATTTATAATATCGCATAAAATAAATCTATAACATGCTTTCTACTTGGATGATTATGGACTTTTCTAATCTAATTTCCTTGAGCCATCAAAGGAAATTAGTTGGTCAAATTCCTAGGTGATTACATACATAGTCTTCAAAGCTTGCTTGTAATCTCCTTTTCTTCATGGCACCTTTCTTCATCTTCAAGTTACAAAAATTATTCCTAGCTAATCCTAATTTTACACTTTGATGTAACATATTACATTTGTAATAAAGAAACCTCAAGTTACATTTGAGGGGAGTTAGGTGAGGAAAGAATTTTTACTACTCTAGAAAATGAGAGATAAGGCAGGGCACGCAGTCCCCATTTAATTTAGTAAAAACCATAAAATTAAATTCAATCATCCACAATCATATTGGGTCTAAGTCCATAATCATCCCATACATTCACAAACAATTTATGAACATATAAATTATGTTTTAATCTCTAATTACCATCATTGATTATATTGATCCATAATTTAATTCAAAGAAAATAATAAACATTTATTCTAATCTCATTAGAATAAATCCTAATCTAATTAGGATTATTTCCTTTAATTAAATTATTATCCAATTAAATAATTTAATTGAATATTCATGTAAATTCTTATTTTGGTGATTTAATTAATTTAACAATATTACCATAATTACTAATTTTAGTGTTGTATCTCAACTAGGATACTACAACATTAGTTACTTAAGATTGTTAAAATGATAAGCTGTGAGAGTCTAATAGAAGCGAAAAACCCTAGCAAGGGAGGCGCAGCCTAAGTTTAATGTGAGTTGCCGCCGCCCCCTCACCTCCCTTAGGCTGTCTATCCACTTTTCACAACTTCTAACTTTTCAATGCTAAATTAGTTTTATGATTTTTCAGGCTTGCCAAGAACAATTCTAAGCAATCTTAAATCCTAAAAATCATTAAAATATGCATTAAAAATCAGTCAAGAAAAATCTACAAGTTTTTCTCACTAAAATCACCATATTTGCACAAAGCAGGCTTAACAGTTTTCAATCGCAGCCAAACTTTCGCCAGTTGCATTAATTAGTTTAAAACAACTTTAAACCAATTAATCAACAAGAATTCACCATGATTAACTACTGCCTTCATCGAAACACTACAAGTGCAAATTCTCACAAATTCAGTTAGTGACAATTGGATCAAAATAACTCAAAGAACAAAACAATTTTGTTAAAGGTAACAATCAAAGCATAGATCGTATAGGAATAACATAAGCCAGGCTCTAACACCACTGTTGAGATTCAGCTCATGTTCAAACATAGATAATGTATAATCTATCAACAGTTAAATATACAACACAGCAAAATTAAAACAAAACAAAGTGACATCGAATCCCTCTATGGATCTGCCTATGAATTCAAAACGATCAGGCTGTCAAGAACAGATAACAATCAAAATATGATACCTCTATAATGGAGATTGCCGAAATCACATCATAGATTCTTGATGTTCTTGCTCTTGTACACAATGCTAGCTTGTCGAAGACCAAAGTCGTCCAATTATCCGACCTCTAATAGTAATCCACATAGGTGATTTGGAAGCCTTCACAAGGTTGAGATTATGATTTTCCAAGATGATGCTAGTGGTCTAGGTTGTGAGAAACCTTCCTCCTCTTTCTTGGTTAGCCAAAATTAATTAGAAGAATCGAATTCCTCTTGGTTATTTTTGCTATTCGGCCGAAACACTCTAAAAGAAGAGCGAGGCGTCGATTCTAGGATTTCCTTAGGGGGGAGGCAGCAACAACATTAGGCTATTTATAAGTAGGTTTAGTGTATGCCAACACTTGGAATAACTGCACTAAAGCCCTTATAAATACTATTAAATATTCACAATAAGCCTACAACACTTAATGAATATTTAATCTGCCCTTATCTTATTTTAATTTCATTAATCACCTTTTGTGTGTGACCCATTAGGCCCTTAACATGTTGGCAATAAATATAATTAATTCAATTAAGCATTTTATTTTATATTTATAGATCATGGGTGGCATCTAGCAATGCATCATGACCACCCAAATGCCAAGAGAGTCATCAAGCTTCAACTAGCCTTTCGTGTACAATATGTCTGTGTAATTCGATCCCTTCATCAAATATCCCGAGATAGGAAAGAGCATGGTTCAGTGTCTACTCTTAACCCATTCCATATTAGATCTGTAGCTTTAATATTAACTCCTTAAGTATTGCCTTGGCCAAGGACTTCCATAAGTTAATATAAGCCAGATACATGTGAGATATGTCCCCTTAATCACTTGGGGTGATGAATCCTCTCTAGACCACTCATTCATCTTCGTATGCTTCATGTCCTACCCAATAACACCCTACTTTAAGCATCCTCGTGATTGGGATCCGTTCTTGATGAAATCTAAGTATGGCAGTTCACATACAAGATGACCTGGTGTCACAAATCAAAGGATTATTTACACTATTAACACATGAGAGTATTTACCATAGACACTTGAGTGAAATACCAAATGAAACTCTCATAGCGGGTCATGTTTAGTGAACTTGTTCAACTAACAAGCACCCATATGTTATCCCCAAGTATCTCTATACTTTCAACCTATGAGATCAGTTGCATGCATCAAGTGCATGAAGGCTTAATATATGCCAGTCTTTGAGCATTGTCAATGCCCTGTCTTGACAATACAATGACCAGGAACAGTTTAGAAACACGTCATTGATGCATAAGGATCCTCATAATTGTAACACCTTACAATTCCTTTGCAATGCCACTGTGTCTCATGGGCTTTATCTTCACAAGTCATTTATAACAATTATAACAATACTTATGGATAAAGAAATACCTCAATTACAATTAATAAACTATAATGTGCAATACATGAATATATAAATAGTTTTTTATTAGCCTAACTAGATTGGCTTGAAGGGCTTACACCAACACTATCAACATCAATTAGCTATTAACATTACCAACCACCAACTTACCCCTCCTCCTCAATTGTCCTTGTTGCCATGGATATTTAAAAGATTACCCTGACAGGGAAGTGGAGTGTTGGAGAATCCTCTGCAAGTGAGGGTCCAACTTCCAAGATTCTTCAATCTTCTGTAACAAATCTGTACTCAAAATAGTGAGTGACATCAACTGACCACCAGTAACCTCTGGTTTTCGAGACAAAATGTCAGCCACAGTATTGCTGGAACCACTTCTGTAAGCAACTTCATAATCATAACTCATCATCTTTGTCACCCACAACTGTTGAGCAGGTGTAGTTGCTTGTTGGTTCAGAAGAAACTTCAGGCTTTGATGATCTGTTCTGATGGTGAAATGCCTGCCCACCAGATAGGAGTTCCACTTTTTGACTGCCATCAATACAGCCAGCATCTCCTTCTCATAGATGGACAATGTTTGGTGTCGAAGTGAAAGGGCTTTGCTGTAATATGCCACTAGTCTGCCCTTTTGGGTGAGTACAGCACCCACACCACTTTCCGAGGCATCTGTTTCTACTACAAACTCAACTACAAAGTCAGGGAGAGCCAGCACAGGGGCAGTGGTAATGGTTATCTTCAACTGTTCAAAGGCCTTAGTAGCTTGATCATTCTAGCCCCAAGCATCCTTCTTCAACAACTCAGTTAGGGGCTTGGCAATCTGTCCATAGCCCTTAACAAACCTCCTATAGTACCCTGCTAGCCCCAAGAAGCTTCTCAACTGCTTAAGTGACCTCGGAGTAGGTCAATCTGTGATGTTCTTAACCTTACTGACATCCATTACAATACCCTTGCTGCTGATCACATGTCCCAGATTGTTAATTTTTAGTTGCTCCAAACTGACATTTACTGTGTTTGACAAAGAGCTTATTGGCCTGTAGTATGTCAAAAACTACCTTCAAGTGCTCCAAATGGACATCCCAGGTTGGTGAATATACTAGGATGTCATCAAAGAAGACTAGCACGTATCTTATAAGGTAAGGTTTAAAGAGCTGGTTCATCAAGGCTTAAAAGGTTCATGGGGCATTGGTGAGCCCGAAAGGCATGACCAGAAATTCGTAGTGACCCTCGTGAGTTTTGAATGCTGTTTTATACATCCTTATCATGTATATGAATCTGGTGATAGCCAGATCGCAAATCCAACTTAGAGAAAAAGGTGACATGCACCAACTTATCCAACAGTCCATCCACCAATGGTATAAAAAACCGATCCCTGATAGTCATTCGATTAAGCTGCCTGTAATCCACACAGAGTCTCCATGTGCCATCCTTCTTCTTGACCATGACAATGGGGGAAACAAAGGAGCTATTGCTATAGCGAATGATACCAGTTTCCAATATCTGCTTGATCTTCTCCAACTCAGTCTTCTAAATGGCAGGGTACCTGTAGGGTCTGAGTTTGACTGTTTGAGATTCATTCTTAAGAGAAATTTTGTGGTCTTGCAATCGGCAGGCTCATCAAACCGTCCTTGATATGCATCCAACAACTGCATGGAGCACACTACTGTTAGCTTGTAGATGAGGACTAGCAGTAAGGGCAAACATGCATGGATAAGGGCCCACACCATTGAGTAGAGAAAAGGCAACCATAGAACTCGGCTTTGGGCTCATAATTTGGATTCTGTCAGTGTGTATACCCTTTAGTGTCACCTACTGAAACTCATGTTGGATCTGCATAGTCAAGGCTGTAAAATCCCAAAGGAATGGTCCTAATGAAACCAACCATTGAACTTCTAGAACGAGATCACACCCTTTTATGGATAGGACCATGAAGTCAGTTACAAAATTATGCCCCTGTTGATGTGAACCCTAGGGGTTAAACCCTTTGAACCCACTGTGGACACCTAATTTTGTCCGGACCCCTAAATCAGGTACATTTTCTTCCTAAATTGATGTTTCAGAATGCTAAAAGGCTTTTCTAATCCTGTAGGTGGTACTCCGAGACTTAGTCTAAAAAAGCAGACATAAAAAGTCAAACTCAAAAAAGTCAACCTCAAAAAAAGTCAACCCCGAAAAAGTCAACCACTAAAAAAGTAAACCCACTTTCAAAATCAAGATTTGAGATTCAATTGAAAAACGGTGAAATTTTTTTGATAATTTGAGGTCTAGATTGAAAGATATGGAGGTCAAAATTTGGGTTACGGAATCTCAGTAGAAAAAAACCCTAGTTCAAGAAATTTGGGGAAAAGTGCTTAAACGATCAAATTGATTGGAATTGAAGGTTCCAAATGAAAGATAAGTACTGACTACGGATAATGGAGAAGCCACTTGGAAGAAAAAATGATAGAAAAATCAATTCGAAAGAAAATCGAGAATTAGGGTTTTTCGGTAGATTTCGGTGAAATTTGGAAGAATTACAGAAATGGCCCGATTCGATAGATCTAAAGCCCTTAATTGATGAGAAATGATTAAACAAGGATAGCCCAAGGCTCAGTTTGAAGAAAATCTGAAAACCGGACTTGTTTTGAGCAAAACCGGGTTTCGGAGGCAAAAGGGCAAAATTGGAAAATATGGGAAAAACAGCAAATGAACTCCAAAAGTTCTGAAAATTTCCAAATCTCATTCTTAAATTATTTTCAAGATATTGGCAAAAGAAAATCTTGATTCGGAGTTCGTTTGCAAAATTGCCAAATCCCAGGTCTCCTATGCGGTAATTCAACACGATAAATCCCGAAAAAATAGCAAATGAACTCCAAAAAATCTGAAAATTTGAAAATCTCATTTTTAAATTATTTAGAAGACATTGTCAAAATAAAATCTTGATTCAAAGTTCGTTTGCAAAATGACCAAATCCCGGGTCCCCTATGTAGTAATTCAAGCAGATAAATCCAAAAAAAAAAAGCAAATGAGCTCCAAAAATTATGAAAACTTCCAGATCACATTTTTAAATTATTTGGAAGATATTGGTGAAGAAAAATCTGGATTCGGATCTCGTTTAAAAAATGGTAAAGTTCGGGTGCATAAAAGGGGCAATTTCGAAAATAAATCCGAAATAAATAGTAAATGGATTCGAAAAATTTTGAAAACTTCTAGAATTCAATTTTTTATTATTTTGAAAGTATTGAAAAAAGAAAATTAGAATTTGGAGTCCATTTGCTATTTATTTAGGTTCGGGGGGCAAAAAGGTCATTTCACCAAAGAAACCAAAAAGGACAAATTTGTAATTGAGGAAAATATGAAAAAAGAAGGAATTGCTGAGATTTTTAGTCTCTTGGTCAGCCAACATAGAGGATAAGAAGGAAGCTGAACAATTTAATTCCCAAGTCATTATCAAGCCACATGCTACCACTAACACCTTGCAAATGGTCCCCCCTTCATCCAATGGTTTAGGAGCCTTGTAGGAAAGTTGAATGCACCATCTAATGGCCAAGTTTAAATGCCAAGATGACATTTTTATTTTTCATGAAAGAACCCTCATCTAATGGCCAAGAATGGAAGAAAAAAGATGAGCACAATTCATCCAAGGGTGAGCATCCATTCGGTTAAGCAAAGGAGTGCATGGGATTGTCTCTTTTCATCCAATGGCTTAGGCCATCTACAAGGGCTGAGTACACATGTTGAGGGCTGGTTTTAATCTACAAGATGTCATTTTTATTTTTTCCTCATCCAATGACCAAGAATGGAAGAGCACAACTCATCCAAGGGACTCAAGGGGGCTAGCAAGGGAGTGCATAGGATTGGTCCTCTTTTGCATCTAAGGGCTGAGGTTACTACAAGGGCTGAGTACACATTTTAAGAGCTGCTATCAATTGGCAAGATGACATTTTTATGTTGTCATCAAAATATCTTAATCTAAAGGCCAAGATTAGAGGAGAAAAAAATGCAATTTCCATCCAAGGGTGAGAGGCCATTCGGTCAAGGCTAAAGAGGGGGGTTGATTTCATTTTTTCATATGTTTTTTGGCTGAAGTTAGTAGCTAATTTAGCAAAGAAAAAGGTTTTGAAATAAAGAAAAAAAAGGGTTTTCAATAGAGAGCTTGAAGGTAGTCATCTCTACCAAGCTCTAGCATAGCTTTCTTCTTATTTTCCATGGTGTTTTCTTGATTTTCTATCTTGTTTTCCTACTACATTTTTCATAGAAATAAAGTTTTTTAATGTTCTCTTATGTTTTCATCTCCTCTTTTTCTTTAAAATGGTGGAAAACAATTTTTTTTACATGGTTTTATGCTTGGCCGAATATGGCATATTTGCTTGCCTTGGTTTTCTTTTCCTTTCTTTCTTCCATGTTATTGTGGAAAATGATTTTTAGAAGGTTTTTTAGAGTGTTCTAAGTTTTTGATTTTTTACAAAAGATGAAACAAAAAGGTTGAAATGGCTACATGATCTTGGCTAGACCAAGTGACCATGGTTAGGGGAAAGGCTATGCCGATTTTTACCTACCATGAAGCTCACCTTAATTTTGCTGTTTAGCATGGTTTATTTTCTGATTTTTGAAATGGAAAGGCTTCATGATCTTGGCAAGACCAAGTGATTATGGTTAGGTGAGAGGCTATGCCCATTTTATACCAACCATGGAGCTTAACTTTCCTTGTTTTATTTACTAATTTTGCTTCTTATTTGCTTTGCTTTGCATGTCTATGTTTAATTTTATATATGTTCTTTACATTATTTTCTATGCTATATTTGTTTCTATATTTCATTTCCATGTTTAATATGTTTTCCTTGAAGATTCGGCCTTGTTGTCTATTGGAGTCATATTGTGCATTTTTCATGTATTATGTCTTATATTATAAATATGTTTGCATTTTTTTTTTTGTTACATGGCCATTAGGCTACTCCATGTTGATATGCCTTGCATGTGCATTTTCACCTTGCTTCTTGACTTGTTTGCATCTCCATGCCATGAGCTTGTGCATTTTGATTTTGGTATGTCATGTGCTTATGAAAATGTCATGACATTATGCATCTTAATAATATTTGTCATGTACTTGTGTTATTTACTAGATAGGATTGCATTAGAGTATGTAACCACATTCGGCCTCTTCATGCATCCCTTGCCTTGTCATGCATTTGCATTTTGTTTAGGTAACATGCTTTGCATTATCATATCTTGAAATTGTGTATTAGTTGCTGTTTGTTCCAGCATTGACATTAGTTTCATGGGTCATTGTATGTTCATAGTATTGCTATGCATGTTCATTACATTTTAGGTCTAGGCCATGTTGATATTGCCATGCATATTGGGTCTTAAATCACATTGGTATTGTCATGCATTACTATGCTACTTAGGCCTTAGGTTACATTAGTATTTTCATGCATATTCATAACATATTAGGTCCAAGTCATATTTGCATTATCAAGCATTGCATGCATATTGAGTTAGGATAGCATTTATTGCCATACAAATTCATGCTAGACATTTAGGTTATTTTAAATTGTCATGCATTTCCTTTACCATTTAGGCTTTAGACCATGCATTTCATACATTTCATTTGCTGTATGTTCATGCATTCCATGTCATTGCCACATGATTTATGACTTAGGCCAATCAATGGCTCAAAGTCATGCTCTCTTGAGCATACTTGTGGAAAATTAAGGAATTGTCAAATTGATTATTCTATCTTTGTAATTTTTTTTTTACTTAGCCAATTTTTATTCGAGGTTTTTAAATGTTTTAGCTACTATCCTTAGGATTTTAGGATGATCTCCAACAATTTTTACTTTGATTTTTGAATGACTTTATCAAAGGCAAAAAATGTGTTTTGACAAAACAGTTTTTTTTTCACCCAATACTCGAACTTCTCTGATTTTTCTGGGTAGTCATCTTTAATCAGAAAATTAAGCCAATTTTTTATCGTGTAGCTTCACATGTTCTGAGTCTTCAGTATTTTTTTAGCTTTTTTTAAAAATTTTAAAAATAGGCAAAAGAATCGTGTGACAAAACCGGATAGTAGAGGCAGATTTGTAATCAAAAGAGAAATAATGGTTGAATTTGTTTAAGGCATTTAGAAGGGGTCAGGTATAAGCTTTAGCTATTGTCTTAGGTAGTTTCTTAGCCTTTTTAAACTTTAAAAATGATTTTATAAATCTCGGGTTAAGGGTGGTTAAGATCGGGATTTTAAACTTAGGAAATTAGAGCCATTTTAAAAAGGTTTGGAGGGTTTTAATTTTTATTCAAGTTTTTCCTCAAAATTGTTTTCAAACAATCACAAAGTTTTGTTTTTTTTAGAAAATCTAATTTGACATATTTTTCTAAGGTAGCCGGATATCTTTTTAGATATACGGATTTCTTTGTTTAGAGAAAAAAAATACCTTTTCATGCATTGCATTTTCCATGTTCATGCATTTTATTTAAATGTGTGATTTTTGCTATGATATTTTCCATGGTATTATTATTATTTTGATTCACATTTTATGATCTTATATTGTTTGCCATATGATTTTGAATATTTCATGATATCCCATTTATTTAGTTATTTATTTTTCTCACATTATTTAGCATATACTATGTCCATGCATTTTTTATTTTATTTTCATGCATATTTTATGATAGTATTATTTTATGTTTCATGTCATTTTTTTTGTTATTTAGATCATATTCTATGTCATTTAGGTTATTTTATTTATAATATGCAATGTCATTTAGAATATGCCATATCATTTAAAATTGCCATGTCATTTAAATCATTTTATCTCATTTAGAATATACCATGACACTTAGGATTTTTTATCTAGAATATACTATGCCATTTAAATTATGCCATATCATTTAGGTTGCATTATATTATCTAGACTTTGTTATGTCATTTTATTTATGTCATACATGTTCATGTTCATATTTTTAAATGTTTTGAGAAAGACAATGATTTTCATTAAAAATAAAGATATTTCCGAGTTAAAATAATTCATGAGTTCTCTACCGGGTTTGCTGGAGGGAATATCATCAATTATCATTAATAAAAGAATATCTTTCTTTCAAAAAATGAGAATGATTTGAAAAGTTTTCCAAATGAATAAAAATTTCTATATTTTGCCGATTTTGTCGGGGAATATAGGAAAATTTTGAATTAATAAATTCCGGATCATTTTCAATTAAAAATGGAATTATTTTTCTTAAAATTGGGAATGAACTTGAAATACTAAATTAAAAACCAACTTTTTACCGAGACTTGAGATAACACATGATTAATAAGGTATCGTTTTATACGGGCGTAGTGGGGGTGCTTGATAAGTGCATAATTTCATGCATTTTCCTATTGAATTTCCTTATACTTTATGTTTTGATTCTTAAGTTCCTTGACATTTTACTAGGTTTTTATGCTTTGTAGGTATTTTGGAAGAGATGAAGTCAAAACATGTTAATTAGGATATTAAAGAGCTTACAAAATCACAATCACAAGATTGAAAAAGACTTGGGAGTCAAAAAGATCAAATTCTTGGTGCAAAGCAAGAAGATAGATTTGACCTCCGGAACTTGTTTCTAAGAAAACATGATGTTAGACTCTTTATTCGAAGAAACTTCCTTCTTGACTTTTGAAGATCACTTGATTACCTTTCCAACGGTTGATAATGGGCCTAAATTGGATAAGAAATGATCATCCAAATTGGCATTGGAATATCTCCCTAAACAACCCTAGTGGCTGAAAAAACCCTAGCCGCAAATCACATCTTTTTCTTAATACCCTAGCTCACATTTATGTTTATCCTTGTCAAAGAAGGATTAGTGGCTGTCAATTTGCATTAATTACATTAATTGCAAGTATCTTTCCTTAAAGCTAATCCTAGTCAAAGTAGGAGAATTAAATCAGCCAAGACTTTCTTTCCTTACACTTACTTTGGCTGCAAGTTTGTAATCTCTCTTCATTAAAGAGTGCTTTGACTAAAACTTTCCTACTTTATTCAAACTTGGCTGCCAAGGCTTATATATTTCCTTAAAACACAAAATTCAGCCACTTTTCCTTAACTTTAGCCACAAGTCAGCATTTATTGAAGGGAGAGAGCTTGAATTCACTTGTTTGATGCCCTAGCTATTGCCTATAAATAGAGATCAAGGGGGCAAACGAAATTTACACTTCCCCAAGCATCAAAGTTCTGATTTCTTCTTTGTTTTTGAGTTTTTGAGAGAACAAGAGGCTGGATGATTAATATTCTTCTTCTTCTTTCTTTCTTTTATTTTCTTCTTAGATTCTCTTTAATTTTATGTTTATGTTTACAATGCCTATGCTAGGATAAACTTTTATTTGGTTAAGGGTGATTTCAAAGCCCTAGACATGTTATGTAATTAATTTTTAGTTACTATCTATCATTGTTTTCTATCAAAGTTGCTTATGTTCTTCCATTAAAATTGTTCATGATGATGTTTTGATTTGTTTAGGTGGCCAACTAGATAAATATTGATAATTGTCTAATGCTAGTTTAGGAGTCTTGATATGTAATTGTCTTGATTTCCTATTCATAAGTAGCAATTTGTGATTGATGATTATGGTCAAGTTTTCAATAATTGCAAAGTGGAACATAACTTAAGTTGAACAATTTGAGCTTATGTGTTTGTTGCTTAGATCAACCTATCTTTCTCAACATAAACCTGCTATTAAATTGAACTTAGAGAGCTTATTCTATGTTATTTGATAGTTAGAGATTAAATAGAGAGCTTGTTCTATTTAACGACAAACTAAGGAAAGATTGAGGTAACAGAGCTTGTTGTTATCTACGGTTGTTAACTTTGATAGCTAATTAATGTTGATAGATAAGAAATTGATTCTTAATGATGTCTAGTGGTGGAGAATGAACCTTTAGCCATATTTCTCATATTTGATTGTTCTTAATTACTTATTTTCTCATTCTTATTGTTAATTTTAGTTTAAATCTGATCTCAAAATACCCTTTTCTTTTATTGTTCTTGAATTTAAGTTTTAAATTATTAACTTATAAACTAAAACCCAATCCCTGAGGACTCGACCCTTGCTAATCACTATACTTTACAATTGATCTTTTTAGTGCAAGGTTAAATAAGATACACTCTTTTAGGTGCATTAAGTTTTTGGCGCCGTTGCCGGGGATTGTTTCCTTTAGTTTATTGGTTTATTCTTATTTTCTGTTCTAATTATTTACTTTATTTTTTTTTATTAGTGAATGTTCCAAGCTCCTGAAGAAGACTTAAGACTTAGGAGAATTCGGGAATTTATAACTTCTCACCAACAACCAATCAAGGAGTTGATCCAAAACATCCAAGGGGAGCAAGGAGAGATGGCAGCAGCTGCCAACCAAACTCTCAAAGAGCTAGCCGCTCTAAACTTGGGTCAACAACCATTATGCATTAAATATGCTAATCTTGAGGTAGCTTTTGAATTAAAATCTGGTTTGATTCATCTTCTCCCAACTTTTCATGGTTTTGCAGGAGAGGATCCAAATAAGCACCTCAAGGAATTCCATGTAGTTTGCTCAAGCATGAGACCAACAGGAGTCACGGAAGAGCAAGTTAAGTTGAGAGCCTTCCCATTCTCTCTAGTTGATTCAGCAAAGGAATGGCTCTACTATCTACCATCCGGGACCATCACTACATGGAATGATATGAAGAAAGCATTCTTGGAAAGGATTTCCCAGCATCTAAGGCTGCCAACATTAGAAAAGAGATATGTGGGATTAGGCAATACAATGGAGAGTCCTTATATGAATATTGGGAGAGGTTCAAGAAACTTTGTGCATCATGTCCACTCCATCAGATAAGTGAACAAATTCTCATCCAATACTTCTATGAAGGTCTCATACCCATGGAGAGAAGTATGATAGATGCCGCTAGTGGGGGAGCTCTAGTTGATAAGACTCCCGGGGCTGCTAGAACTCTAATCTACAACATGGCAGCCAATTCTCAATAATTCTCAATGAGACAAGATCCACCACCATAACCCAATAGAGTTAATGAGGTAAGTATATCATCCCTTGAAATTTTTTTTTGATAAACTGACTTCTCTTGTTCAACAATTGGCTGTAGGTAATATATAGCAAATAAAGGCTTGTGGCATATGTTCAAACATGGGGCACCAAACTGATATGTGTCCAACATTCAAGAAGACACCAATGAACATGTGAATGCCATGGGTGGACTTCAGAACCAACCAAGGAAATATGATTCCTACTCAAACACTTACAATCTAGGATGGAGGGATCATCCAAACTTCAATTATGGAGGGAACCAATCACAAGCTGTTCCTCCACCATTTGACAACAGGCCACCGGGTTTTCAGCAAAGAGTGCAACAACCATATCAAACCCAACAGCAAGTGCCACCACAAAAAAAAATTCAGGTGAGACTCTTGAAGATCTTGTCAAAACCCTTACTACTAATACAATTCAACTTCAACAGGAATCAAGGGAGACAAAGGTAAGTATTCTAAACTTAGAGGCTCAGATGGGGCAATTGGCAACAACCATAAGTCAAATGCAAGCAAGGGATTCCGGGAAATTACCTTCCCAAACCTTAGTGAATCCAAGAGAGAATGCCAATGCTATAACTTTAAGAAGTGGGAAACAGCTAGAGACACCACAAAAGGATAGTACTCAAGGGGAGAACAACACCATGGCATCCTCTTCACATCCTAACGAGCCACTAAAAAAGGTAATTCCTAAACCATCCTTTCCTTCTTATATAACTCCTTCACCTTTTCCTAGCAGGTTAGCAAAGTCCAAGAAGGAGGAGTAAGAGAAGGAAATTTTGGAAACCTTCCGAAAAGTAGAGGTGAACATTCCTTTACTAGATGCTATCAAGCAAGTGCCAAGATATGCCAAGTTCCTAAAAGAGTTGTGCACATCTAAACGGAAGTTGAAATGGAATGACAAGGTAAGTGTGGGGGAGAATGTGTTAGCTGTTCTTCAAAAGAAATTCCCACCTAAATGCAAGGATCCAGGTATGTTTACCATTCCTTGTAAGATAGGCAACATCAGGTTTGAGCGTGCTATGCTAGATCTAGAGGCATCTATTAATGTCATGCCATATTCAATTCATGCTTCATTGAATCTAGGACCATTAGAGGAAATCGATGTTATAATACATCTTGCTGACCATTCTAACACTTATCCAAGAGGAGTTGTAGAAGACCTTCTTGTACATATTAATGAATTGGTTTTTTTCGCTGACTTTTATGTTATTGAGATGGAAGATGAGATGTCTTCTAATCCCACACCTATTATATTAGGGAGACCATTCTTGAAAACAGCAAGAACTAAAATAGATGTACATGATGGCTCTTTAACTATGGAATTTGATAGTGAAATAATTCACTTTAACATTTTTGAGGCCATGAGATATCCTAGTGATGCGCATTCTATTTTTAATATTGATATAATTGACTCACTAGTGCAGCAAGCTTATGAGCTAGATGGTGAAGATAGTGTGAAGATAGTTCTTAGCAAACATCTCGGAATGGGGAATGCTAAAGGGGAACTAGCCTTGAGTGACCATGTGGAAGAGGCACTAGAATCTTTACACTCGCTGCCACCTAAAGATGCAAGGTTTGATGTTTCATTTATTGATTTGCCTTTATCTAATGAGAAACGTCTACCTTCCATTTTGCAGGCACCAACTTTAGAGTTGAAACCACTATCGAACCACTTGAAATATGTATTCTTAGGTGAAAAAGACACACTACCGATCATCATTGCCAAAGAGCTCACACATTTGCAAGAAGAGCGACTTATCCGGGTGCTTAGAGAGCATAAAACAGCAATTGGTTGGACAATTGCCGATATCAAGGGAATAAGCCCATCCATGTGCATACAGCGAATTTTGTTAGAGGAGGCGTCCAAACCAACAAGAGAAGCACAAAGAAGATTGAACCCTCCTATGATAGAGGTTGTAAAAAAGGAGATATTGGAGCTTCTAGATGTTGGAGTGATCTATCCTATCTCGGATAGAAAATGGGTGAGCCTGGTTCAAGTGGTTCCAAAGAAATCAGGTGTAACGGTGGTAACAAATAATGAGAATTAACTTGTTCCTACTAGGATTCAAACAGGGTGGCGAGTTTGTATTGATTATCGTAAACTTAATTCCACAACTCGCAAAGACCACTTTCTTTTACCTTTTATTGATGAAATGCTTAAAAGGTTAGCTGGCCATTCTCATTATTGTTTTCTTGATGGTTTTTCAGGTTATAATCAGATTGCCATTGCTCCAGAGGACCAAGAGAAAACAACATTTACATGTCCATTTGGTACTTTTGTATACCATCGTATGCCATTTGGTCTTTGTAATGCACCAGCTATATTCCAAAGGTGTATGTTAGCATATTTTCAGATTATGTAGAGAACATCATAGAAGTGTTTATGGATGATTTTAGTGTCTATGGTGATTCTTTTGATAGATGTCTAGAGAACCTTACACTTGTACTTGAAAGATGCATTGAAACTAACCTTGTTTTGAATTGGGAAAAGTGTCACGTTATGGTAGAACAAGGAATAGTTTTGGACCATGTTATTTCTTCTAGAGGGATAGAGGTTGATAAATCTAAAATAGATATTATGCATTCTTTACCACCTCCCACAAATGTGAGAGAGGTTCATTCTTTTCTTGGACATGCAAGTTTCTATAGGAAATTTATCAAAGACTTCTCAAAGATCACATTACCTCTTTGCAAGCTACTACAAAAAGATGTGGTTTTCCACTTTGATGATAAATGCAAAGAGGCGTTTGAAACATTGAAGGGACTCTTGACGTCAGCTTCTATCATGCAACCACCAGATTGTAGTATACCTTTTGAAATCATGTGTGATGCTAGTGACTATGCCATTGGAGTTGTTTTGGGCCAACGGGTTGGCAAAGCCTCACATGCCATTTATTATGCCACCCGAACTCTTAATGATGCTCAATTAAACTATTCCACTATTGAAAAATAACTTTTGGCTGTTGTATTTTCTTTAGAAAAATTTTGATCTTATTTAATTGGTACTAAAGTAATTGTATATTCTGACCATGCAGCCTTTAGGTACTTACTCACTAAGAAAGAGGCCAAACCAAGGTTGATTAGATGGATACTTCTCTTACAAGAGTTTAATTTGGAGATAAAAGATAAGAGAGGTAGTGACAACTTGGTTGTGGACCATCTTAGCCGTTTAGTTCATGAAAAGGATGCACTACCCTTGAATGAGAACTTTCCAGATGAGCAACTTCTTTTTATAAGTACAACAACTCCTTGGTATGCCGATATTGTTAATTACTTAGTTACCAAGAATTTGCCACAAGAGTTGACACAAGCTTAAAGAAATAAGATCAAGAGTGATGCCAAATACTACATATGGGATGATCCTTACCTTTAGAAGCATTGCTCCGATCAGATTATAAGAATGTGTGTACTCGAACCTGAATTTCAATCTATTCTCACCTTTACATGTGGAGGACACTTTGGATCCAAAAGGACAGCCATGAAAGTTCTTGATTCTGGATTTTATTGGCCTACTATGTTTAAAGATGCATACCTCTTTTACAAGTCATGCGATCGTTGCCAAAGAACAGGTAACTTAGGTGCTAGAAATCAAATGCCTCGAACTCCAATACTTATTGTTGAAATTTTTGATGTATGGGGCATGGGTTTCATGGGACCTTTTCCTTCTTCTTTTGGTAATCTTTATATTTTACTTGCCGTTGATTATGTTTCAAAGTGGGTGGAAGCAAAATCAACTAGGACTAATGACTCTAAAGTTGTTTCAGATTTTGTCAAGACTAACATCTTTGCTAGGTTTGGAACACCCAAGGCCATAATCAGCGATAGAGGTACTCACTTTTGCAATAGGACTATGGAAGCACTTTTAAGGAAGAATAACATCACACATAAGGTCTCCACCTCATATCATCCTCAAACTAGTGGGCAAGCTGAAGTGTCAAACCGTGAAGTTAAGTCCATCCTTGAAAAGACAGTTAATCCAAATAGGAAGGATTGGAGTTCACGACTTGATGATGCACTTTGGGCTTATAGGACAGCATATAAGACATCCATTGGTATGTCTCCTTATCGACTTGTTTATGGTAAGCCTTGTCATCTTCCGGTTGAATTAGAACATAAGGCATATTGGGCTATCAAACAATGCAACATGGAGATGGATGAGGCAGGTAAGCAAAGAAAACTAGACCTACAAGAATTAGAGGAGATAAGAAATAATGCCTATGAGAATTCTAGGATTTACAAGGAAAAGACTAAGGCATTCCATGACAAGATGATATCAAGAAAGGGCTTTGTTGTTGGACAAAAAGTTTTTTCTCTTCCATTCACGCCTTAAGTTATTTCCAGGTAAGTTACGTTCTCGTTGGGTTGGACCTTTTGTTATTACTAATATGTTTACTCATGGTGCAGTTGAAATTCAAAGCCCAAAAACAGATAAGGCATTCAAAGTGAATGGTCATCGATTGAAGCCTTACTATGAGAATTTTCCAATACGAGATGTGGAGGAGTTACCACTCTTTTAGCAAAATTATGTTGAATAATAATGGCATGGGTCTAAGTCAGGCTGAGAACAATAAACCAAGCGCTTCTTGGAAGGCAACCCAAAAGGATGGAGAGCATCTATTATATCAGATTTGCATATGCCTTACTCTCCATCATTCTATCTTTTATTGTTTTTCTTTTGTTTTGTTTAGTAGTTCTTTTCTCTTACATATAATTCTTGCATTGGGGGATAATAGCATTACATTGAAGACAATGTAAAATTTATGTGTGGGGGGAAGAATTTAGGATTTTTATTTAGAGTGTTTTGTTTTTGAGCCTTTTTATGTTTTTTTAGTGTGTTTTAGTTACTTTCAATACTATGATAAGATATGAATTGCATAAGTCTAAAACAGATTTGTTAGTGAGAAGATTTTCATGAGAATTGAGCTTGATATCATTTTTATAAGCCAATGTTAATATGATATGTTGATTGAGAAAAAAGCAAGTTTAGACTTAAATCTGACTTGTATAATCATCCTTGTGAGTTTTGAGCCTATATGATTGATGCATTATACATATCAATCTAATTTCTTTCTTGAGTGCTCTTATGATTACATGATTCTCTAGAACTTGCTTTAAACCTTGTTGAGACTATATTGATGCATGTGAGAACATGAATATGATAGAGGCATTAGGATTTTTAACCAGGGCCAAACAGCCATCCCTTATTGATGTTCCAAGAGAACATCCCCCTTAGTGAATCAATTAGCCTACATTGAATAAGCTATTTCTTTGGTAACTATAACTTATCCCTAACCTAAATATACTTATTTATATCTTTACCCTTGTTCCAAATATGAATTAGCATGTTTTGAGACATGTTGCAAAGACAAGGAAGATCTATTGAAAATTTGGGTTAGAAACAAGAAATAAGTGTAGGGGAAAAGAAAAGTCAAGAGGAAAAGAAATGGAATACTGGCAAATACATTCCTATGTTAAAAAAAACTGAAAAAAAAATATGAATCATCTCTTGAACTTGTGGAAAAAGAAAAAGATGTTAGAAGTTGTTTAGAATGAAGAAAAGGCCCAACATGAATATTCGGCCTATGTGATTATGTACTTGTAAAGAGTTTTGAGAAGTTTCTTTGTATGAATCTTATTATGTTTCTAAACTCTATAAAATCTTTGGAACTTTTGTAATATCCTTTATCTTTTATTCTTTAGCCACATTATTACCCCTTGGCCCCATTATAACCTTGCATAAAGACCTCTTGATTCATGAAGTTGCATGATCTAAGTAGTGGAGAATAGGTGGACAAGCAAGCATATGGTAGAAACTGTTTTCATGAGATTGATTGAGTGTAAACACTTCACCACTACTTTAAAGAGTGAAAATCATGAGGGTATCCCATGTGAGAAGTTGAGATTAAGTTTGAACATGAACTATTTTGATTGAGATATGTTATGTTAATTTTAGCTTAAACTCAAACCATTTATTATCAAGCATGAAGTTTTGTGAAACTCTTTAAGCTATTGATTAGTTTATAAGACTTGTTCAATGATTGTCTCTAATTTGTATTGAAAGAGGATTAGATTAGGCTTTATTACTTTGTCTCTATTTGATTTTGCTTGAGGACTAGAAAAAGATTAAGTGTGGGGGAGTTTGATAAGTGCTTAATTTCATGCATTTTCCTATTGAATTTCCTTATACTTTGTGTTTTGATTCTTAAGTTCCTTGACATTTTACTAGGTCTTTATGCTTTGTAGGTATTTTGGAAGAGATGAAGTCAAAACATGTCAATTAGGATATTAAAGAGCTTACAAAATCACAATCACAAGATTGAAAAAGACTTGGGAGTCAAAAAGATCAAATGCTTGGTGCAAAGCAAGAAGACAGATTTGACCTCCGGAAATTGTTGCTAAGAAAACATGATGTTAGACTCTTTATTCGAATAAACTTCCTTCTTGACTTTTGAAGATCACTTGATTACCTCTCTAACGGTTGGTCATGGGCCTAAATCGGATAAGAAATGGTCATCCATATCGGCATTGGAATATCTCCCTAAACAACCCTAGTGGCAAAAAAACCCTAGCCGCAAATCACATCTTTTTCTTAATACCCTAGCTTACATTTATGTTTATCCTTGTCAATAAAGGATTAGTGGCTGTCAACTTGCATTTTATACCATTAATTACAAGTATTTTTCCTTAAAGCTAATCCTAGTCAAAGTAGGAGAATTAAATCAGCCAAGACTTTCCTTCCTTACACTTACTTTGGCTGCAAGTTTGTAATCTCTCTTCATTAAAGAGTGTTTTGACTAAAACTTTCCTACTTTATTCAAACTTGGCTGCCAAGGCTTATATCTTTCCTTAAAACACAAAAGTCAGCCACTTTTCCTTAACTTTAGCCACAAGTCAGCATTTATTGAAGGGAGAGAGCTTGAATTCACTTGTTTGATGCCCTAGCTATTGCCTATAAATAGAGATCAAGGGGGCAAACGAAATTTACACTTCTCCAAGCATCAAAGTTCTGATTTCTTCTTCGTTTTAGAGTTTTTGAGAGAACAAGAGGCTGGATAATTAATATTCTTCTTCTTCTTCTTTCTTTCTTTCTTTCTTTTATTTTCTTCTTAGATTCTCTTTAATTTTATGTTTATGTTTACAATGCCTATGCTAGGCTAAACTTTTATTTGGTTAAGGGTGATTTCAAAGCCCTAGACATGTTATGTAATTAATTTTTAGTTACTATCTATCATTGTTTTCTATCAAATTTGCTTATGTTCTTCCATTAAAATTGTTCATGATGATGTTTTGATTTGTTTAGGTGGCTAACTAGATAAATCTTGATAATTGTCTAATGCTAGTTTAGGAGTCTTGATCTGTAATTGTCTTGATTTCCTATTCATAAGTAGCAATTTGTGATTAATGATTATGGTCAAGTTTTCAATAATTGCAAAGTGGAACATAACTTAAGTTGAACAATCCGAGCTTATGTGTTTGTTACTTAGATCAACCTATCTTTCTCAACGTAAAGATGCTATTAAATTGAACTTAGAGAGCTTATTCTATGTTATTTGATAGTTAGAGATTAAATAGAGAGCTTGTTCTATTTAACGACAAACTAAGGAAAGATTGGGGTAACAGAGCTTGTTGTTATCTACGGTTGTTAACTTTGATAGCTAATTAATGTTGATAGATAAGAAATTGATTCTTAATGATGTCTAGTGGTGGAGAATGAACCTTTAGCCATATTTCTCATATTTGATTGTTCTTAATTACTTATTTTCTCATTCTTATTGTTAACTTTAGTTTAAATCTGATCTCAAAATACCTTTTTCTTTTATTGTTCTTGAATTTAAGTTTTAAACTATTAACTTATAAACTAAAACCCAATCCCTGAGGACTCGACCCTTGCTAATCACTATACTTTATAATTGATCTTTTTAGTGCATGGTTAAATAAGATACACTCTATTGGGTGTATCAGTGCTAATCCTTCCCCGCACGTAACCGAGTCCCGAACTCGATTCTTTGATTTTCTCTAATTTATAACAAAGACTTGAAATTGGTTTTAAAAAAATGTTTTAATTAATTTTAAAATGTTTTATAAAACTAGTTTTAATAGGTGGCCGATTACACTTAGCTAAAAATTATTGGTGGCGACTCCATGTCTTTTTACGAGGCGTTTTCATACCCTCGACCTTTTATTTCAATCTAGAGGAATTGAGTCATCTTTTCCTCTATGTTTTCCCCCTCACTCGAACGGGTCCTGATGCACCCAAAAGACTGTATCTTATTTAACCTTGCACTAAAAAGATCAATTGTAAGTATAATGATTAGCAAGGGTCGAGTCCTCAGGGATTGGGTTTTAATCTATGAGTTATTAGTTTATAACTTACGTTCAAAGAAAACAATAAAAGAAAAGGGGTTTTTGAAGCCAGATTTAAACTAAAGTAAATAATAAGAATAAGATGCAAGGCGGTATAACCAACCAATAAAAATATATATACTAAATTAGGCGGTATAACCAGCCAATAAAAATAAAACAAAGTTAATATACAAATTAGGCGGTATAACCAGCCAATAAAAATAAATATACTTTTAAAAATAAGCAAACTAGGAAAGTAAGAAAACAAGTAAGTAAGAAGAATCAAATATGAAAAATATGGTTAAGGTTTCATTCTCCACTACTAGACATCATTAAGAATCAATTTCAGATCTATCAATATCAACCAACTATCAAAGTTAACAACCGTAGATAATAACAAGCTCTGTTATCCCAATCTTTCCTTAGTTTGTCGTTAAATAGAACAAGCTCTCTATTTAATCTCTAACCATTAAACAACCTAGAATAAGCTCTCTAAATTCAATTTAATGGCAGCTTTTTGATGAGAAAGATAGGTTGATCTAAGCAACAAACACATAAGCTCAGATTGTTCAACTTAGGTTATGTTCCACTTTGCAATTATTGAAAACTTGACCATAATCATTAATCACAAATTGCCACTTATGAATAGGAAATCAAGACAATTACACGGATCAAGACTCCTAGACTAGCAATAGATAATTATCAAGATCTATCTAGTTGTACACCTAAATAAATCAAGACAACATCATGAACAATTCTTGTAGAAGAACATAAGCAACTTTGATAGAAAATTAATGATAGAATCTGAAAATCAATCACAAAACATGTCTAGGGCTTTGAAATCACCCTTAACCAAATAGAAGTTTAGCCTAGCATAGGCATTGTAAACATAAACATAAAATAAAAGAGAATCTAAGAAGGAAATAAAAGAAAGAAAGAAGAAGAAGAAAATAAAGAAAAAGAAAACTAGAGAAAAGAAAGAAGAAGAAAACTTAGAGAATTTTATTACAATGGCTAATATCCTACCAATGTACAATATGATCCTCTACAATCATCCAAGGCCCTCTATTTATACACATTTTGGAGGGCTAAATGACAAGAGACAAGCTTTACAAATTTCAAAGGTAGGTATAATAGGTGGGTGCATTTTTCTAACAATTTTCGTCATATTGTATGACAAGTTTGATCAGCCAACTTGATGGTCGATTTTGTCAATTTTGGAGGCCTGATCGGATCACATGGTCTTCTAGAAACATGTTCCCCTATCAGTTACTGATCCATAGCCGTTGAAATCAGCTCATTTGCTGATGTGGATAAGAAGATATGGGCAAAATACGAAAACAGGTCAGCACAGACGTCATTGCACATCAGCCAACTTGATGGTCAATTTCGCTAGGGAAAACGACTCCGTTTCAAGAAGTGTAAAACATGAAAAAGATAGATATGCCTCTTAACTTTGCACGGTTAAACTTTCAGCCTTATTGCTTTAGTGAAACTCGAGATATAGCTGATATGGCAAAAGGTGTCGGAACTGGAACTGAACTGAATTTGCCCTTAATTCTAGTAATCTGAAATCACTCAAAGAAACTTGTGAAAAACACCAAATTACATAAAAATATAAAAGATCATAAACACAATTAGACTAAACAATAATAACTCGTATTTGACACAAAACAATAATAAAACATAACTAAAAACTATATAATTATACGAGTTATCACACCCCCACACTTAGATTGTTGCTAGTCCCTAGCAACGACTCAATAAAAATAAAATAAGAAAATCTAATCTAATCCACTTTCGTAGGAAATCACGGTGGCACTTAGCATGTGACACAAGCCTTTAAACCCCTAGGTGTCCCTAGTGGACGAGTTTAGTCTCGTGAGGGTTTACTAGAACGATACCCACAAACATTGAAAAACTAAAATATAAATAAACTACATATACTAAAAATATTTACTCCTAATCCTTTCAATACAAACTAGAGACAATCTTTGAACAAGTCTTATAAACTAATCAATAGCTTAAAGAATTTCACAAAAAATCATGCTTGAATGTAAATTGTTTGAGTTAAGCCAATATTAACATAACATATTTCAATCAAAATAGTGCATATTCAAACTTAATCTCAACTACTCACATGGGATACCCTCATGATTTTCACTCTTTAAAGTAGTGGTGAAGTGTTTACACTCAATCAATCTCATGAAAACAGTTCTACCATATTCTTGCTTGTCCACCTATTCTCCACTATTTAGATCATACAACTTCATGAATCAAGAGGTCTTTAATCAAGGTTGTAATGGGGCCAAGGGGTTTGTAATGTGGTTGAAGAACAAAAGGATAAAGATATCACAAAGGTTCCAAAGAGTTCATAAAGTTTAGAGACATAAAAAGATCATACAAATAAAACTTCTCAAAACTCTTATAAAGCACATAATAACATAGGCTAAATATTCATGTTGAGCCTTTGCATCATTCTAACCAACTTTGTAACATCTTTTTCTTTACTTTAACTAGAAGTTCAAGAGAAGATTTTTTTTTTTTTAATATGGGAATGTATTTGACAATGATCCCTTTCTTTTTCTCTTGACTTTTTTCTTTCTTTTCCCCCCACACTTATTTCTTGTTTCTAACCCAAATTTTCAATAAATCTTCCTTGTCTTTGCAACTTGTCTCAAAACATGCTAATTCATCTTTGGAACAAAGGTAAAGATATAAGTATATTTAGGTTAGGGACAAGTTATGGTTACCAAAGAGATAGCTTATTCAATGTAGGCTCAAATTGGTTCACTAAGGGTGTGTTCTCTTGGAACATTAATAATGGATGGCTGTTTGGCTCTGGTTATAATCCTAATGTCTCTATCATATTCATGTTGTCACATGTATCAATATAGTCTCAAACGGTTTAAAGCAAGTTCTAGAGAATCATGTAATCATAAGAGCACTCAAGAAAGAAATTAGATTGATTTGTATAATGCATCAATCATTATAGGCTCAAAAACTCACAAGGATGATTATACAAGTCAGATTAAGTCTAAACATGCTTCTTTCTCAATCAACATATCATATTAACATTGGCTCATAAAAAGGTTGACATCAAGCTCAATTCTCATGAAAATCTTCTCACTAATAAATCTGTTTTAGACTTATGCAATTCATATCTCATCATTGTATTAAAAAGGAACTAAAACTCACAAAAAAAAATAATAATAATAAAGACTCATAAAAAAAAAATAGTAGACAAAAATAAAAGAAATCCTAAATCATTCCCCCCACACTTAATTCTTACATTGTCCTCAATGTAAGTCTATTAACTCAAATGAAAGAATCATGTGTAAGAGAAAAGAACTAATAACATAAGAATAGGAACAACTAAGACTCAAAACAAAACAAAACCATGCAACCTAAATAATCCTAAAATACTAAACAAAAATTAACAAGTAAACATAAAAAGATTAAAATCAAACTGACAAGGTATGTCTCAAGTCTCCCTTACTCAGACCTTGTTCAGAATGAATACTTTTAAATGGCTTAAAACACAAATTTCTTTCTTTTTTTTTTTTTTTTTTTTTTTGAAGGTAAAATTTAGGAGATATTACCTGTAGAGGTTGCTAACCACTTATTATAACTGAGACACAACAAACAAAATGTTAGATAATGTCACAAAGACAAAGTGCAATCCACTCCTTGCTCGTCCATATCTCTTTTTCTTTTTCCGAGCGTTTGCGAAACAACCGTAGCAGATAAACACTCATAAGCTTGGAGCTTTTTGAGTAAATCTTCAATGGTTGTAGCAGAAATTATGATTCTCCTTGCCTCTGAAAACATGAATCCATTATCCACAGCATTATCTAAATATGAAAGCAAATTATTAAAATAACCATTAATATTAAGCAAACCAATGGGTTTCTTATTTGTGACCAAAGATGACCAAGAAGCCACGCAAGCTATTTCTTCCAATGTACCCAGACCTCCTGGTAAAGCAATGAATGCATCGGCAGAATGGTACATGATTGTTATCCGTTCAGGGATACTCCAGACTTGTATTTCCTTACCCAAGGTAGGTCCACAAAAATCTGTGAATAGTTTTGGCACGACTCCTAGAACTGGACTTCCTCCGGCGTGTGCTGCTGTAGCGACTGCTCCCATTAAACCCGTACTACCGCCTCCATAAATCAACTGGATCTTTTGTTGGGCAAGTATTACTCCAACTCTTATGGCATCATCAGCAAATATGTTATTTTTCCCTGGATAAGCACCTCCAAAGACACAAACTTTTTTAATGCGCTGGGACGAAGTACTTTCCATTTTTTTTTCGAGTGCCTGAAAGAGAATGAGTACATGGTGTAATATATAGAGGACTGAGTAATGAATCAGACAAGAGTAATAATGTCGCCGAAAGTGTATCTGACCTATCAGAAGAAAATGTTAACCTAACAAAAGATTTTTGCGTGATTTCAGGAAGAAAATCAAAAAGAGAAGAAAAAATCAACAATAAAAGACAAATAAAAAAAAACGAGAATAATTACACAAATCGAACAACACGTAAATTAAACCAAAATAAAGTTATTGCAAATCAAACCAAAAGCTGAGAAGTCATTTATTGTAGTTGTGATTGTGGCTCACATCTTCCTCTGGTTTTACGTCCAGAAACGGCTTAAACGCCTTCTATGAGTCGAGGATATGCTTCCCATCCAGTTTTCTTACAAGCTGGCAAACAGGGTCTTTTAACATCAGATTCCCAAGATGTTGCCATTCCCTTTGGAATTGCGGCCATAAATCAAGAATTTCTCTTTGTACGTCTCCACTAGGATGCGTCTCAAGAGAAAGTTGGATATTATCCAAATTCTCCTTACTCAGTCCATCCTTAATGAATTAAATTTTATCATCTCGATTAGAGGACGGAATCCCAATAGAACGACATTTACCGTTACACGTCCATCGTGCACATTTGTGGCAATTTGAACTCATGCGCTTTGCTCGTCGCTTCTTTGCAAAAGTGCTTCTACCTGTACCTGGTAAATGCAAAACAGGAAGATATTCATCTTCACGTACCTTGGCTTCAATTATCCAACGTATGTCTTCAGGAATCCCTTTGTGCATAAGCATTCTTAATCTTTCAAATCGAACTTGGTAAAGCTTCAGTAAAATATTTCGAGGAAAAGGAGGAAATCGTTTCTGCAATCTTGTGAGAATATCATCCATCCTGAAAAAAATGAAAAAAATTGAAAGAGAAATTAGAAGAGAAATTTATATACAATATCAGTTTTGTGGGTAGCTGATGGAACCGATTTAAATAATCACGGAATACCGTTATCTGCCGTTTAACCGGGGTTAAAAAGTTATATTTACATCTAGTTATTTTCAAAACAAGGTTCAGAAAGAAAAACAACATAAAAAGACTCAAAAACAAAACACTCTAAATAAAATCCTAAATTCTTCCCCCCACACATAATTCTTACATTGTCATTAATGTAATGCTATTAATCCCAAATGAAAGAATCATGTGTAAGTGAAAAGAACTAATAAACAAAATAAACTTATGCAGCCTAAATGAACTTAGAAACACTAAACACAATTAGCAAAGAAACATAAGAAAAAGATAAAGAAAAAGAGAGCAAATCTGAGGATGGCAGTTTGGCAATGCTTTCACTAATTAGGCTGCCTCCCCCAATTAGCACTTGATTTAGTGTTTTGAACCTAACCAACACCCCTTCTTGGCATTTTAGGCTTGTCAGGCTCATACATGAAATTTCCCAAATTTATGCGTTTGAGAGGAAGCTTTCTTTGCACAACAGTGGATGCATTCTCCATTACAAGTATTATTCCATCATCCTTTGTGGTGCATATGTCATCGAGGAATGGAGCATATTTTGATACTTGTTGAATGACCTCCACAAACAAGTTGTTTAAGGTTTCCGGCATGTGTTGTTCATGTTCTTCCTCCTTGAACTTTGCAAATCTACTAGGAAAAGGTGGAGAAGAAACATTAGTAAAAAGTGAAACCTTAAACGTTACCTCAGGTGCCGAAATACTCTTATTTGGATCTTTGGCTTCATTATCCTCAAGAATAGAATCCATCTCTAATTTTGTTTTATCCTCATCTTGTTCCTCATTCTTCAAGGTCACAATAGTAGCATTCTCCTTTGGGTTAATGATGGAAACTCAATTAAGAGTTGTAAACCCAAGTGCAGGTTATGTTCAAGTAATAAATTCTCGGGTGTCCGAGGTCGAACCACAGGGAAGCGTATTAGTAAGTATAAGTTTATAAATATATAAGAAAAAGAAAATAAACAAGATATTAGGGAATCAATAACAAAGAAAGTAAACAAGATATTAGAGAACAAAATAAACAAAATAACATAAAAGCAATTAAACAAGATATAAAAAAAACAATAAGAAAAGATGTTGAGGTTAGAGAATCCACTCTTGGTGTTATGCTAAGATTAATCTTGTTTTATTACACAATTGAAATCCACACATAAGGGAGGTTCCAACCGGAAGGTTTAGCAATTCAGTCCAAATTGTCCAACGTCCATAGCATATGATATTATGTTCATTTGGTGTCCTCAAAACTCACAAAAAGAGTCCAAGCATTCCTTATGCCAAGGTATATGTCTACAACAAATCAAGGTTATGAAACCAAGCATTTACTGTGCCATTTTCATTGTCAATAATGAATCAAGATCTCTACTTTGCAAGTATGATTTTAAACCAAAAGAAAATATTATCTACACTAGTGTTTATAAATGATGATTCATTTTAGCTCATGTTGAAGAGACTAACCTTAGCATTTACCAAGAGCTTCACCTCATCACCTCAACAATATGATTAGCAACACATACTAGATATGAATAAAATGAAAAGAAATGTAAGAAACATAAGTAAAGAAAAAGAAAACTAGAGAAAGGAAAGAAGAAGAAAACTTAGAGAATTTTATTACAATGGCTATCCTACCAATGTATCAATGTATCCCAATACTCATCCAAGGCCCTCTATTTATACACATTTTGGAGGGCTAAATGACAAGAGACAAGCTTTACAAATTTCAAAGGTAGGTATAATAGGTGGGTGCATTTTTCTAACAATTTTCGTCATATTGTATGACAATTCTGATCAGCCAGCTTGATGGTCGATTTTGTCAATGTTGGAGGCTCGATCTGATAAAATGGTCTTCTAGAAAAATATACCCCTATCAGTTACGGATCCATAGCCGTTGGAATCAGATCATTTGCGCACGTGGATCGGGAGATATGGTCAAAATACCAAAACGGTGCAGAACAGACGTCATTGCACATCAGCCAACTTGATGGTCGATTTCGCTAGGGAAAACGACTCCGTTTCAAGAAGTGTAAAACATGAAAAAGATAGATATGCCTCTTAGCTTTGCAGGGATACAAAGTTCAGCCTTATTGCTTCAGTGAAACTCGAGATATAGCTGATATGGCAAAAGGTGTCGGAACTGGAACTGAACTGGATTTGCCCTTAATTCTAGTAATCTGAAATCACTCAAAGAAACTTGTGAAAAACACCAAATTACATAAAAATATAAAAGATCATAAACACAATTAGACTAAACAATAATAACTCGTATTTGACACAAAACAATAATAAAACATAACTAAAAACTATATAATTATACGAGTTATCACACCCCCATACTTAGATTGTTGCTAGTCCCTAGCAACGACTCAATAAAATAAGAAAATCTAATCTAATCCATTTTCGTAGGAAATCACGGTGGCACTTAGCATGTGACACAAGCCTTTAAACCCCTAGGTGTCCCTAGTGGACGAGTTTAGTCTCGTGAGGGTTTGCTAGAACGATACCCACAAACATTGAAAAACTAAAATATAAGTAAACTACATACACTAAAAATATTTACTCCTAATCCTTTCAATATAAATTAGAGACAATCTTTGAACAAGTCTTATAAACTAATCAATAGCTCAAAGAAATTCACAAAAAAATATTGCTTGAATGTAAATAGTTTGAGTTAAGCCAATATTAACATAACATATTTCAATCAAAATAGTGCATATTCAAAGTTAATCTCAACTTCTCACATGGGATACTCTCTTGATTTTCACTCTTTAAAGTAGTGGTAAAGTGTTTACACTCAATCAATCTCATGAAAACACTTCTACCATATGCTTGCTTGTCCACCTATTCTCCACTATTTAGATCATACAACTTCATAAATCAAGAGGTCTTTATTCAAGGTTGTAATGGGGCCAAAGGGTTATAATGTGGTTAAAGAACAAAAGGATAAAGATATCACAAAGGTTCCAAAGAGTTCATAGAGTTTAGAGACATAAAAAGATCATACAAATAAAACTTCTCAAAACTCTTATAAAGCACATAATAACATAGGCTAAATATTCATGTTGAGCCTTTGCATCATTCTAACCAACTTTGTAACATCTTTTTCTTTACTTTAACTAGAAGTTCAAGAGAAGATTTTTTTTTTTTTTGAATATGGGAATGTATTTAACAATGATCCCTTTCTTTTTCTCTTGACTTTTTCTTTTCTTTTCTTCCCCCACACTTATATTTTGTTTCTAACCCAAATTTTCAACTAAAAATATCCCTTGTTTTTTTGCAATATGTCTCAAAATATATAATCCATCTTTAGAACAAGGGTAAGGATATAAGTATATTTAGGCTAGGTGTAAGTTGTGGTTACCAATAAAACAGCATATTTAATGTAGGCTCAAATTGGCTCACTAGTGGGGATGTTCTCTTAGAACATTAATAATGGATGGCTGTTTGGCTCTGGTTATAATCCTAATGCCTCTATCATATTCATGTTGTCACATGTATCAATATAGTCTCAAACGATTTAAAGCAAGTTCTAGAGAATCATGTAATCATAAGAGCACTCACGAAAGAAATTAGATTGATTTGTATAATGCATCAATCATTATAGGCTCAAAAACTCACAAGGATGATTATACAAGTCAGATTAAGTCTAAACATGCTTCTTTCTCAATCAACATATCATATTAACATTGGCTCATAAAAAGGTTGACATCAAGCTCAATTCTCATGAAAATCTTCTCACTAATAAATCTGTTTTAGACTTATGCAATTCATATCTCATCATTGTATTAAAAGGAACTAAAACACACTAAAAAATAATAATAATAATAATAAATACTCATAAAAAAAATAGTAGACAAAAATAAAAGAAATCCTAAATCGTTCCCCCCACACTTAATTCTTACATTGTCCTCAATGTAAGTCTATTAACCCAAATGAAAGAATCATGTGTAAGAGAAAAGAACTAATAACATAAGAATAGGAACAACTAAGACTCAAAACAAAACAAACTCATGCAACCTAAATAATCCTAAAATACTAAACAAAAATTAACAAGTAAACATAAAAAGATTAAAATCAAACTGACAAGGTATGTCTCAAGTCTCCCTTACTCAGACCTTGTTCAGAATGAATACTTCTAAATTGCTTAAAACACAACAAACTTTTTTTTTTTTAAATTAGCGAAATATGTCCCTTACCCCCTACTAAAGGTAGAATTTAGGAGATATTACCTGCAGAGGTTGCTAACCACTTATTGTAACTGAGACACAACAAACAAAATGTTAGATAATGTCACAAAGACAAAGTGCAATCCACTCCTTGCTCGTCCATATCTCTTTTTCTTTTTCCGAGCGTTTGCGAAACAACCATAGCAGGTAAATACTCATAAGCTTGGAGCTTTTTGAGTAAATCTTCAATGGTTGTAGCAGAAATTATGGTTCTCCTTGCCTCTGAAAACACGAATCCATTATCCACAGCATTATCTAAGTATGAAAGCAAATTACTAAAATAACCATTAATATTAAGCAAACCAATGGGTTTCTTATTTGTGACCAAAGATGACCAAGAAGCCACGCAAGCTATTTATTCCAATGTACCCAGACCTCCTGGTAAAGCAATGAATGCATCGGCAGAATGGTACATGATTGTCATCCGTTCAGGGATACTCCAGACTTGTATTTCCTTACCCACGGTAGGTCCACAAAAACCTGTGAATAGTTTTGGCACGATTCCTAGAACTGGACTTCCTCCGGCGTGTGCTGCTGTAGCGACTGCTCCCATTAAACCCGTACTACCGCCTCCATAAATCAACTGGATCTTTTGTTGGGCAAGTATTACTCCAACTCTTATGGCTTCATCAGCGAATATGTTATTTTTCCCTGGATAAGCACCTCCAAAGACACAAATTTTTTTAATGCGCTGGGACGAAGTACTTTCCATTTTTTTTCGAGTGCCTGAAAGAGAATGAGTACATGGTGTAATATATAGAGGACTGAGTAGTGAATCAGACAAGAGTAATAATGTCACCGAAAGTGTATCTGACCTGTCAGAAGATTATGTTAACCTAACAAAAGATTTTTGCGTGATTTCAGGAAGAAAATCAAAAAGAGAAGAAAAAGCAACCGTAAAAGACCAATGCAAAAAAAAAAAAAAAAAAAAAAAAAACGAGAATAATTACACAAATCATAAATTAAACCGAAATGAAGTTATTGCAAATCAAACCAAAAGCTGAGAAGTCATTTATTGTAGTTGTGATTGTGGCTCACATCTTCCTCTGGTTTTACGTCCAGAAACGGCTTAAACGCCTTCTATGAGTCGAGGATATGCTTCCCATCCAGTTTTCTTACAAGCTGGCAAACAGGGTCTTTTAACATCAGATTCCCAAGATGTTGCCATTCCCTTTGGAATTGCGGCCATAAATCAAGAATTTCTCTTTGTACGTCTCCACTAGGATGCGTCTCAAGAGAAAGTTGGATATTACCCAAATTCTCCTTACTCAGTCCATCCTTAATGAATTCAATTTTATCATCTCGATTAGAGGACAGAATCCCAATAGAACGACATTTACCGTTACACGTCCATCGTGCACATTTGTGGCAATTTGAACTCATGCGCTTTGCTCGTCGCTTCTTTGCAAAAGTGCTTCTACCTGTACCTGGTAAATGCAAAACAGGAAGATATTCATCTTCACGTACCTTGGCTTCAATTATCCAACGTATGTCTTCAGGAATCCCTTTGTGCATAAGCATTCTTAATCTTTCAAATCGAACTTGGTAAAGCTTCAGTAAAATATTTCGAGGAAAAGGAGGAAATCGTTTCTGCAATCTTGTGAGAATATCATCCATCTTGAAAAAAAAATGAAAAAGAAATTGAAAGAGAAATTTATATACAATATCAGTTTTGTGGGTAGCTGATGGAACCGACTTAAATAATCACGGAGTACCGTTATCCGCCATTTAACCGGGGTTAAAAAAAAGTATATTTACATCTAGTTATTTTCAAAACAAGGATCAGAAAGAAAAACAACCTTTTCTTGAGTAACATGATTTTCCAAAAAGAGTTTGAGTCTTTGTCCATTTACCTTGAATACGTTACCATTTTGAGGATTCTCAATGTCAACTGCTCCATAATGATACACATGCTTAACCACAAATGGGCCAGTCCATCTTGATCTCAACTTACCATGAAATATGTGAAGTCTAGAATTATAAAGTAGAACTTTTTGCCCAACATCAAATATTTTTCTTGAAATTAACTTGTCATGAAAGGCTGTAGTTCTTTCTTTATGAATTTTAGAATTCTCATATGCATCATTTCTGAGTTCCTCAAGTTCATTTATGACTGGAAAAGTTTCATTCTCACCCAAAAAGGAATATTTTAGCTCGGATGGCAATGGTTTTAAATCCAGCTTGGGTGGTTCAATAGTTGATGGTACAGTGACATTTGTGAGTGATGGAAGTTCCTCAAACTTTTGTTTCCAACAATGCTTAACCTAAAAAGAATTTAACAAAGAATCAGTGTGTGAAATTTCTGAAGCATTATCAAACTCACATTCAATTAAATAAGCTTCTAAAGGATCATGGAATGTGGTAGTGGTGAGATGTTCATGAACAAGTTCTTCAATGAAATCCACTTCATGTACTTCTGAATCATCACCGGGTTGCTTGCAAATGTTGAACACATTTAATTCTAAAGTCATATTTCCAAAAGAAATGTTCAACATACCATTCCTGCAATTTATCAGAGCATTAGAAGTTGCAAGAAATGGACGGCCTAATATAACAGGAATTTGAACATTTGGATTTGAAACAGGATGTGTGTCCAAAACAATAAAATCAACAGGGAAGTAAAAATTATCAATTTGAACCAAAACATCTTCAACTATCCCTCGAGGAATTTTTACAGAACGATCAGCTAGTTGAAGTGTAACAGGTGTTTCCTTGAGTTCACCTAAACCTAACTGTTGATAAACAGAAAAAGGCAAAAGATTAACACTAGCACCAAGATCAAGCAATGCACGTTCTATTCTAGTGTTTCCAATGATGCATGAGATTGTTGGACATCCAGGATCTTTGAATTTTGGTGGAGTAAGGTGCTGAATGATTGAGCTCACACTTTCCGTCAAAAATGCTTTCTTTTGTACATTATGTTTCCTTTTAACTGTGCACATGTCCTTCAAAAATTTAGCATAAGATGGAACTTGTTTGATTGCATCCAATAAAGGAATGTTAATCTTAACTTGTTTGAAAAGTTCATAAATTTCTGCATTTTGATTCAAATTCTTTATTGTTTGCAACCTTTGAGGAAAAGGAGCAGGATGCATACCTTTTTCTTTGTCCAAATTTTCAAGAAGTTCAGACTTACCATCATCCTTACCATTACTTTTCGGAGGGGAAAGAGGATCTTGGTCTTTTGATGGAATCTTTTTGTCAATTGCCTTTCCACTTCGAAGAGTTGTGATAGAACTGGCATTTTCCTGTTGAGTTTCATTGGAGCAAGAAACAAGACATTGAGTAGAAGGGTTAGGCTGAGGTTGAGCAGGAAACTTACCTTTTTCTTGAGTGCGTAATGAAGCTGTCAATGTGGACAAGGTGTTTTTGATCTCATTGATGTCCTGTGAAGTCCGGCTATTCACATTTGCTTGTGTTTGCATGAATGCTTGCAATGTTTCTTCCAAGGTTTGTACACGTGAAGGTTGATAGGAAAAAGTGTTGCCCGGCTTTTGAGATTGTGGTACCTGAACATGATTATTATTCCGCCAACTGAAGTTGGGATGATTTCTCCATTCAGGGTTATACGTTTCAGAGTAAGGAGAAGGAAAAGGCTTTTTAAATGTGTTTATGGAATTTACTTGATCATGCAACGCTTCTTTAAGAATGGGAATGTTTGGACATTCAGAAGTGGGGTGTCCCATGATTTCACAAATTCCACAACTTTCTTCATTTTTAACCGTTTTGACTTCTTTTACTTCTCTAAGTTCCATGGCTTCAATCTTTCTAGCCAAATTAGCTACTTTAGCTTTTATCTCATCTTCTTGACTAAAATGATATTTACCTCTGTTAGAAACAAGATTAGATCTATTGAAACTTTCAGAGGAATTATCTGTGTGCCAGGCTTGAGAGTTATATGCCAAATGGTCTAGGTAGTCAAAGGCTTCTTCAGGTTCTTTTTCTAGAAACTCACCGTTACACATTGTTTCAACAAATTGTTTAGTTTCGGGAGTTAAACTTTCATAAAAGAAACTAATAAGACGCCATTTTTCAAAACCATGATGTGGACAAGAACTTAACAAATCTTTAAAACGCTCCCAGCACTGAAAAAATGCTTCATTTTGATTTTGATTGAAATTTTGAATCTGTCTTTTCAAAGCAGTAGTTTTATGTGCTGGGAAAAATTTCTTTAGAAACTCAGTTTGTAATTCTTGCCATGTGCCAATTGACCTTGGTTTTAAATTATGAAGCCAAATTTTTGCTTTATCTTTTAAAGAAAAAGGAAATAATTTTAGCTTGACAATTTCATTTGTACATTGTTGGTCATTAAAGGTGACACATACATCTTCGAAGTCTTTTAGAAACGAGTAAGCACTTTTCGATTCTAACCCATGGAAATTTGGAAGCAAAGCTATCATACCTGGTTTAAAACAAAAGTTGTTTGCATTGAGAGGAAAAATAAAACAAGAGGGTGATGAGCTTCGAGTTGGTTGCAAGTAGTCACGCATGGTGCGTACTTGTCTGTTCTCATCTTCAGCATGAACATTTTCATTGTCAGCCATGTTAGGAGTTGTATTAGAAAGATTACCTGAAAAAGTTTCACAATAAAATCTAACTAAACGACGAGATCTAAAATCACGTCGCCAAACAAGCATAAAACAAAGTTAATATACAGATTAGGCGGTATAACCAGCCAATAAAAATAAAACAAAGTTAATATACAATATAAATATAAATATATAGAAAATTAGGCGGTATAACCAGCCAATAAAAATAAATATAGGCGGTATAACCAGCCAATAAAAATAAATATACTTATATACTTAGTATTGCCTCCCCGGCAACGGCGCCAAAAACTTGATGGAAACTCAATTAAGAGTTGTAAACCCAAGTGCAGGTTATGTTCAAGTAATAAATTCTCGGGTGTCCGAGGTCGAACCACAGGGAAGCGTATTAGTAAGTATAAGTTTATAAATATATAAGAAAAAGAAAATAAACAAGATATTAGGGAATCAATAACAAAGAAAGTAAACAAGATATTAGAGAACAAAATAAACAAAATAACATAAAAGCAATTAAACAAGATATAAAAAAAAACAATAAGAAAAGATGTTGAGGTTAGAGAATCCACTCTTGGTGTTATGCTAAGATTAATCTTGTTTTATTACACAATTGAAATCCACACATAAGGGAGGTTCCAACCGGAAGGTTTAGCAATTCAGTCCAAATTGTCCAACGTCCATAGCATATGATATTATGTTCATTTGGTGTCCTCAAAACTCACAAAAAGAGTCCAAGCATTCCTTATGCCAAGGTATAAGTCTACAACAAATCAAGGTTATGAAACCAAGCATTTACTGTGCCATTTTCATTGTCAATAATGAATCAAGATCTCTACTTTGCAAGTATGATTTTAAACCAAAAGAAAATATTATCTACACTAGTGTTTATAAATGATGATTCATTTTAGCTCATGTTGAAGAGACTAACCTTAGCATTTACCAAGAGCTTCACCTCATCACCTCAACAATATGATTAGCAACACATACTAGATATGAATAAAATGAAAAGAAATGTAAGAAACATAAGTAAAGAAAAAGAAAACTAGAGAAAGGAAAGAAGAAGAAAACTTAGAGAATTTTATTACAATGGCTATCCTACCAATGTATCAATGTATCCCAATACTCATCCAAGGCCCTCTATTTATACACATTTTGGAGGGCTAAATGACAAGAGACAAGCTTTACAAATTTCAAAGGTAGGTATAATAGGTGGGTGCATTTTTCTAACAATTTTCGTCATATTGTATGACAATTCTGATCAGCCAGCTTGATGGTCGATTTTGTCAATGTTGGAGGCTCGATCTGATAAAATGGTCTTCTAGAAAAATATACCCCTATCAGTTACGGATCCATAGCCGTTGGAATCAGATCATTTGCGCACGTGGATCGGGAGATATGGTCAAAATACCAAAACGGTGCAGAACAGACGTCATTGCACATCAGCCAACTTGATGGTCGATTTCTCTAGGGAAAACGACTCCGTTTCAAGAAGTGTAAAACATGAAAAAGATAGATATGCCTCTTAGCTTTGCAGGGACACAAAGTTCAGCCTTATTGCTTCAGTGAAACTCGAGATATAGCTGATATGGCAAAAGGTGTCGGAACTGGAACTGAACTGGATTTGCCCTTAATTCTAGTAATCTGAAATCACTCAAAGAAACTTGTGAAAAACACCAAATTACATAAAAATATAAAAGATCATAAACACAATTAGACTAAACAATAATAACTCGTATTTGACACAAAACAATAATAAAACATAACTAAAAACTATATAATTATACGAGTTATCAGTTAACCATCGTTTGGGCTGGGAGTTCTTCAGATCTTTGTGCTACCCATCCCACCATACTACTAGCCAATTGGCTCATTTGCTTTTCCAAACTCTGGATGCTTGCCCTTGTTTCCTGTTGAAATTGCAAAGAATCAGTAACAAGAGAATAGACAAGATCTTCTAAAGAAGTACCTGAGTTTTGAGTCATATGTGGTGGTTGAAAAAGATCTGGTTCTTGAGACCATGATTGATTGAAGCTAGATGGATGAGTGTAATTGGCATAAGGATCTACTTCTTGGTAATTTTTCGAGTAGCCATAATTAGTATGATCCCACCATCCCTCATGGTAAGTGTTTGAGTAATGATCATACTGTTGGTCTTGGAACACTTGATGGCCTTGACATCCTCCCATGGCCAATTGTTGAACTGGGGAGGTGAGATTGGCTTGTTGATTCTCCATGTTCATGTATGCCACCAACTCTTCAAGTGTTAGATTGCTCAATTCCATTTTTTTTTTTAAATTTGAAAAGAAAAACTTGTATGTACAAGAAAATAAAACTAATTAGAACTGAAAATAAGAATAAACCAAGTAACAAATAAACTAAAGAAAGCAATCCCCGGCAACGGCGCCAAAAATTTGATGCACCCAAAAGAGTGTATCTTATTTAACCTTGCACTAAAAAGATCAATTGTAAGTATAATGATTAGCAAGGGTCGAGTCCTCAGGGATTGGGTTTTAATCTATGAGTTATTAGTTTATAACTTACGTTCAAAGAAAACAATAAAAGAAAAGGGGTTTTTGAAGCCAGATTTAAACTAAAGTAAATAATAAGAATAAGATGCAAGGCGGTATAACCAGCCAATAAAAATAAAACAAAGTTAATATACAAATTAGGCGGTATAACCAGCCAATAAAAATAAATATACTTTTAAAAATAAGCAAACTAGGAAAGTAAGAAAACAAGTAAGTAAGAAGAATCAAATATGAAAAATATGGTTAAGGTTTCATTCTCCACTACTAGACATCATTAAGAATCAATTTCAGATCTATCAATATCAACCAACTATCAAAGTTAACAACCGTAGATAACAACAAGCTCTGTTATCCCAATCTTTCCTTAGTTTGTCGTTAAATAGAACAAGCTCTCTATTTAATCTCTAACCATTAAACAACCTAGAATAAGCTCTCTAAATTCAATTTAATGGCAGCTTTATGATGAGAAAGATAGGTTGATCTAAGCAACAAACACATAAGCTCGGATTGTTCAACTTAGGTTATGTTCCACTTTGCAATTATTGAAAACTTGACCATAATCGTTAATCACAAATTGCCACTTATGAATAGGAAATCAAGACAATTACACGGATCAAGACTCCTAGACTAGCAATAGATAATTATCAAGATCTATCTAGTTGTACACCTAAATAAATCAAGACAACATCATGAAAAATTCTTGTAGAAGAACATAAGCAACTTTGATAGAAAATTAATGATAGAATCTGAAAATCAATCACAAAACATGTCTAGGGCTTTGAAATCACCCTTAACCAAATAGAAGTTTAGCCTAGCATAGGCATTGTAAACATAAACATAAAATTAAAGAGAATCTAAGAAGGAAATAAAAGAAAGAAAGAAGAAGAAGAAAATAAAGAAAAAGAAAACTAGAGAAAAGAAAGAAGAAGAAAACTTAGAGAATTTTATTACAATGGCTAATATCCTACCAATGTACAATATGATCCTCTACAATCATCCAAGGTCCTCTATTTATACACATTTTGGAGGGCTAAATGACAAGAGACAAGCTTTACAAATTTAAAGGTAGGTATAATAGGTGGGTGCATTTTTCTAACAATTTTCGTCATATTGTATGACAATTTTGATCAGCCAACTTGATGGTCGATTTTGTCAATTTTGGAGGCCTGATCTGATCACATGGTCTTCTAGAAAAATGTTTCCCTATCAGTTACTGATCCATAGCCGTTGGAATCAGATAATTTGCTGGTGTGGATAAGAAGATATGGGCAAAATACGAAAACAGGTCAGCACAGACGTCATTGCACATCAGCCAACTTGATGGTCGATTTCGCTAGGGAAAACGACTCCGTTTCAAGAAGTGTAAAACATGAAAACGATAGATATGCCTCTTAACTTTGCACGGTTAAAATTTCAGCCTTATTGCTTCAGTGAAACTCGAGATATAGCTGATATGGCAAAAGGTGTCGGAACTGGAACTGAACTGGATTTGCCCTTAATTCTAGTAATCTGAAATCACTCAAAGAAACTTGTGAAAAACACCAAATTACATAAAAATATAAAAGATCATAAACACAATTAGACTAAACAATAATAACTCGTATTTGACACAAAACAATAATAAAACATAACTAAAAACTATATAATTATACGAGTTATCAGGTCCCCGCGATCGGGATCACGTATCGACAGCTTGGCGAATCCACTAGGGACTATTAGAGAGTCAGGCCTAGAATTAGTCGTGTGTTATCAAAGTCTCGATTTCGTTGGTTTAATTGGTATTTAATTTTAATTCCCATATTTTTAAAATATAAAGAGAATAATAATAAAATATTTTAAATATGTCCATTTTCACATGCATGCATATTATTATTTGTTCTCTGGTTATTTTGTTGCGTATATTTATATGTTTGCTTGACTGATGCTTTACATTGTTTGATTTTAGCGGGGTATTTAGAATAAGGGGTGTAGAATAGGTGGTGACAGGTTTGTTTTGTTCCTCCGCACTCTCTATGTCTGCATTTTCATAACATGAATCCTCTACCCGGGTTTCGTCCTTTTAAGTGGGAGTAAAGTAACTACACCTTCGTGATGATCCTCCGTATGGGCTATTGAAACACTTCCGAAGTATAAGGTACCTAATGCCTTCGTGATAATCCTCCGTATGGGCATAGGAAAATATACTCTAACGAATTGAACCCACTTTTATCAAGGTGCGTTACTAGCCTTCACAGGCGATTGTAAGGAACAATTCGGGGCCTTGGAACCGATTCACCTTCATATAGTGAACCTAGGCGAAGCCATGCCGGATTTCTGTTAGATACCCAAAGTTTAAGAACACATGGAGGAACATTTCCAAACTTTTACCATCTTTCTATATGTTAGATTTTACAAATTGGGTGATGATGAACGAACATCATATCGCTCGTAATAAATTTATTATTTTGTCCCAAAGGCGTCGTAATGCCGAATCTCTATTAAAATTTTCGAAACATTTAAAAAAAAGAAAAAAAAAGCATGTTGTTATTTATGTTATATTTGTGAATTCATTTCTTTACTAATCTATTTCTTTATGTTTTCTTTTCTTTGACATGCATCATAGGCATCATCATACACTTGGAGTTTATTGGCCTCAGGATAGTCATCAACCCAAAAGACTTTCATGGAGTGTCAGGTTATTTTAGTGATAGAAGATCATGCAGTAGTCAAGGCACGGTCGAAAAAAGATCAGAAGGAGGATGGTGATTGCCTGAAGAAATATTACATGTCAGTATTACCGGAAAGGGTCAAGTTGATTCTAGATAGAATAATCTTCGAGGGTTAGCCGACATTTGGAATCAGTGGAATGTATCAGAGAAAAAAGCCTTCACTCATAAATATGGAGATATAGCACTCTTAATTCCGGTTCGGGTCAATAGTGGGTTGATTCAGGCTATGGTACGGTTTTGGAATCCTGCTTATAGATGTTTTACTTTTAACAAGGAGGATATGACCCCACTGATTGAAGAATATTCAGCACTGTTACGCATTGAATATCCTAATCCTGATCGGGTATATTTGAAGGAAGTGAAACCTTCAGGTTTTAAGAGAAAAGTGGCTAGGATCACAGGAATGGATACAACATGGGTTGAGAGTCATGTGGATACAAAGCAGAAAAAGGGATTCATTCCGTGGAAAACTCTTCGACAGTTGATATTGGGTTATTCCGACAAAGAAAAAGCCAGGGACATCTTCGCTCTAGCCATCTACGGATTAATCATATTCCTAAAGATATTGGGTCATGTGGATATAGCCGTGTTTGATTTCTTTGAAAAGTTGGAACAGAAGATCAACCTATCTCCGGCCATCCTAGCTGAAACTATCCGATCTTTGAATTTTTGCAAAAGGGAAGGACAAGGGAGAATCAAGGGATGTGTACAACTCCTTTATATTTGGATTGAAAGTCACTTTTGGAAGATAGAAGAGGTTTCCTTCAAAACGTACATGAAGTCTTTAGTTTCGATTAGGGAATTCCTTCAAAATGATTGGCCTGAAGACGAAGATGAAGAGAAATGGGTCAACATGTTCCGGAATCTAAAAGGGGAGATGGTGACTTGGAGAGCTCCATGGATGGTTCCTATGCCGATTATGTACAAATGTAGGGACAACTCGGGAGTTCCACTACTCAGAATTTGGGGGTCTGTGAGTTATGCACCTTTGTTGGTGCAAAGACAGGTTGAGTCTCAGCAATTCACACCCGTAACTCATAAGCTAGGATCATCAGAGTTCACTTATGGAGAGGATGGGTATTCTGGAAAGGTGCGGGCAGTGATTGAAGCATGGAAGAAAACTCACCGGATAAAAGTGGCCAGATATGTCGACATCGTCACACCTGATTACCTGGTATGGAGGGAATTAAGGGTTAATGATAGGCTATTGACATCAGATGGGAAAGAGGTCCAGTTCATGAATCCACCACCAAGGGAAATGTCATCAGAGTTAGAAATGGTAAGGGCGGAATCAACGTTCCAACAAAAATACTTGTATGAAAAAGAAAAGGCCCAGATGAGAAAGAAGTTTGCCCGACTACAGGAAGAACTTGAGGACATGAAAAATAGGGAATCAGCTCGAGAAAGAGAAAAAGGAAAAGATCAAGAGAGAAAGGGACACTGCTAAGGGCGATTTTCAGGAATTACATTTGGAGAACAAAAGGTACCGCTTCGAGCTCAGATTTGAGGGGACTCTCAAGACTTCCGGGGAATGGGAGCATGAGGTCAAAAACCTCAAGAAGGAGAATAACTACTGGAAAGAAAGAGCGAAGCATGAGGAAGCCCGAGCCAATCAACTGGAGAAGCAAGCTAAGGAAAGCTTACACGATGATGCTTCTGCTGACGTGTCAAGGGGCCGTGAACAAGTAGTGGTCAGATTGAAGAGCAGGGAAATAAAAAGGAGACTATGAAAGAAAGTCCAAGATCCGAGGAAGTCACTATAAGACTAATTTTGTAATAGCATTTTGAAAGGCGAATTACAGACTTATCTTAGGCAGTGATCTTTTTATTCTATCTGTGATGTATTTAGTTATAGGAAATCAATGAAAGACCGTTCGGTTAAAATTATCCTGGGGCAAATACATTCAAAGGCATTCATATTTTATATATTTTGTTTGTTCATTTGTACATACTCATTGTAGACACCTAATTTTGTCCGGACCACTAAAACAGGTATGTTTTCTTCCTAAATTGATGTTTCAGAATGTAAAAAGACTTTTTTCATCCTGCAGGTGGTACTCCGAGACTTAGTTTAAGAGGGAGAACATAAAAAGTCAAACTTGAAAAAAGTCAGCCCCGGGAAAAAGTCAACCTCAAAAAAGTCAACCCTAGAAAGTCAACTACTGAAAAAGTCAACCCACTTTCAAAATCAAGATTTTAAGTTCAATTGAAAAATGGCAAAAGAATTTTGATAAACCGAGGTCTACATTGAAAGATATGGAGTTTGGAAGTTGGGATTTGGAGATTCAATAGAAAGAAAACCCTAATCCGAGAAATTCAGGGAAAAGTGCTTAAACGATCAAATTGGTCAAAATTGAAGGTTCCAAATGAAAAATAAGCACTGACTACGGGTAATGGAGAAGCCACTTGCAAGAAAAACCGAAAGAAAAGTCAATCTGGGAGAAAACCGAGAAGTAGGGTTTTTAATGGATTTCGATGAAATCGGGAAGAATCACAGAAATGGCCCGACTTGGTAAGACCAAAGCCCCCAATGGATGCAGAATGATTAAAAAGGGATAGCCCAAGGCTCAGATTGAAGAAAATATGAAAATTGGACTTGTTTAGAGCAAAACTGGGTTTCGGAGGCAAAAGGGCAAAATTGGAAAATTCGGGAAAAATAGCAAATGAACTCCAAAAATTATGAAAATTTGAAAATCTCATTCTTAAACCATTTGAAAGAGATTGGAAAAATAAAATCTTGATTCGGAGTTCGTTTGCAAAATGGCCAAATCCCGGGTGTCTTATGTAGTAATTCAAAAAGGAAAATCCCGAAAAAATAGCAAATGAACTCCAAATCTTCTGAAAATTTGAAAATATCATTTTTAAATTACTTGGAAGAGATTGGCAAAAGGAAATCTTGATTCGGAGTTCGTTTACAAAATAGCCAAATTCCGGGCCTTCTATGCAATAATTCAAGAAGATAAATCCCGAAAAAATAGCAAATGGACTCAAAAAATTCTGAAATTTTGCAAATCTCATTTTTAAATTATTTTGAAGATATTGGTGAAAGAAAATCTTGATTCGGAGTTCGTTTGCAAAATGGCCAAATCCTGAGTTTCTATGTAGTAATTCAAGCCGATAAATCCCGAAAAAATACCAAATGAGATCCAAAAATTATGAAAACTTCCAGATCAAACTTTTAAATTATTTTGAAGAGATTGGTGAAGAAAAATCCTGATTTGGAGCTCGTTTAAAAAATGGTAAAATATGGGGGCATAAAAGGGCTTTTTTAGAAGAAAAAATCCAAATAAATAGCAAATGGACTCGGATAATTTTGAAAAATTTCAGAACTCAATGTTTTATTATTTTGGAAGTATTAAAAAAAGAAAAATTTAATTTGGAGTCCGTTTGATATTTATTTGCATCCAGGGGGCAAAACGGTCATTTCACCCAAGCAACCGAAAAAGGCTTCTTTGGGCCTTTCAAAAAATCAGACTTGGGCTGGGAAAGAGAAGTGCTGGCCTGACAAGGCCCAAAGGAAGGAGGAAGCCTCTGATTTTTCAATCAAATGGCCAAGAATTAAGAGTTAGTTAGAGATTCTCTTTGATCAAGCCATGGTGATTAAGCCACATAGGCCAAGAGAGAGTGTCAACATTATTCTTGAACAACAATAATTTGGGACAGCTGATATGCTAATCTAAGGGTGATAATTTCATGATTTTTTCACCTTGAATTATTAGCCATTTGATGGAAAATTGGTTGCAAAAAAATGACAACATCCTTGAGGATTTAGAGAAGCATTTGGCCAGCACTTTGGGGGAGGTTGAGAATTTCATTTTTACACTTTATTTTTGCTGAGTTCTCTTGGTTTTTACTTGGTTTTTCTCTCTTTGGTTGAAAGCAAATAGAAAAAGTTTATAAAAGAAAGGAAAGTTTGAAGAGATAAAGCTTGAAATATAGCTTCTTGAGGTTGCTCTTGAGCACCAACTCTTGCACTTTCTTGATTTTCCATTCTTTTTTTTTGCTATTTTGATTACTATTTGGTGAGTTTCCTTTTTAAATAAATGTTTTTTTTATTGTTCTTCTTAAGTTCTTCCTTCATCTCTTTCTTAAATATATTTTTAAAATTTTTTTATATACAATTTCTCACCATGGCTGAATGGCCTACAGTTTTTATTCATGTTGCTGTTTTGGTTTTTTTTTATGTTGTTTATGTTATTTTCTTTGATCTTGATGTTTTAAATGTTATTCTACTTCATACTTGAGTCATATTTTAATTTGGTTGCTTTGTTTGTTTCCATTTATGATTTAAATATCATGTTCTTACATTTTTAATTTTCTATTTTCATAATGTCTAAATTTGTTGATGTTTTATATTTAGTATATCAAGTGTTTGTGAAAATGCTTGTGAGTATCTCTACCTTGTGTTTGCATGATTTGAATGTTATATTTTAGTTGAGCATGTTAGTATATCAAGTGTTTGTGAAAATGCTTGGTTGGTTTAGTATCTCTACTTTGAGTGATATATTTTAGTTGAGCATGTTAGCATATCAAGTGTTTGTGAAAATGCCATGCTTGTTGGAGCTTGAGGCCATTCGGCTACTCCATGTGTTTTGCATTGTGTGTTGCATTTTTGCTATGTTAGTTGATAGGTTAACATTTGCATGATATTTGGTTGAGTTTTTAATTTAAGCATGCCTTGTGATTGTGAAAATGCCATGCATATTTTAGTTATTAGGTTTGATTTATTTGCCATGCATGTTCATGCATTTTAGACCTAGGTTGCATTAAATGCCATGCAAGTTCATTTAGGTCTAGGTAACTATATGGATGCCATGCATTTTTTCATGACATTTAGGTTTAAGCTCATGCATTTCATGCATCATATTTGTTGTAATTTTTCATGCAGTTCATGTTCATGCCACTTGACTAATGACTTGAGCCAATTAATGGTTCAAAGTCATGCTCTCTTGAGCACACTTGTGGAAAATTAAGGTTTGTCAAATTGATTATTCTACCTTTGTGAATTTTTTTTTTTTTACTTTTTAACCAAATTTTATCTAACTTTCAAAAAGTCCTAGCTACTGTTTGTGAGTCATTTTATGAGTCTTAAATATTTTTAATTTGATTTTTAAATGATTTTATCAAAGGCAAAAAATTGTATTTTGGCAAAACAATTTTTTCACCCAGTACTCGTACTTTCCCAATTTTTCTGGGCATTCATATTTAATCAGAAAATTAAGATGATTTTTCCCATGTACTTGTACATGTCTTGAGTCTCCAGTATGTTTTTTAGAATTTTTTGAATTTTTAAAAATAGGGTAAAAAATCGTGGCTTAAAACTGGACAGTGGAGTCAGAATTGAATTTGGAGGAAAATCATTTTTCTATTTTGGTTAAGTTACTTAGAGGGGGCTGATTAGGAAGGTCAGCTACTGACTTAGGGTAGTTTCTAAGCCTTTTTAAACTCTAAAAATGATTTTTTAGGTCTCGGGCTAAGGGTGGTCAAGTCCGGGATTTTAAACTTAGGAAATTAGAGCCATTTTGAAAAAGGGTTTTAGCCTAGTTTTTTTTTTTTATTCTTAACCCAAGCTTTTCAAAATTGTTTTCAAACAATCAAAAAGTATTTTGGTTTTATAATATTTAATTTGACATATTTTCCTAAGGTAGCCGAATATCTTTTTAGATATACGGATTTCCTTAATTAAAGGAAAAAATACATTTTCATGCATTGCTCTTTCCATATTCATGCATTTTATATAATATGTGATTTTTGCTATGATAATTTCTATGATATTGTTATGATTTTGAGTTATGTTATATTGTTTATTATATGATTTGGAATATTTCATGATATCCTATGCTTTTTATTTAATTATTTTTTTTGTTATATTATTTAGCATATACTATGTTCATGCATTATTATTTTCATTTTTATTTTCATGCATATTATATGATAGCATTATTTTATATTTTATGTCATTTAAATTATATGACATATCATTCATATTTGCCATGTCATTCAAATTATTTCATCTCATGTAGAATATATTATGTTACCTAGGTCATTTCATGTAGAATATGTTATGTTACCTAGGTCATTTCATTTAGGATATATATTATGTCATTTAGGATATTTTATTTTATTTCATTTAAAATATATCATATGATTTAGGATATTACATTTCATATAGAATTTATTATGTTACCCACGTCATTTCATTTCATTTAGAATATATCATATAACTTAGGACATTTCATTTCATTTAGAATATGTGCTAAGGCATTTAAATTTTATCATATCATTTAGGATGCATTATATTATTTAGATTTTGCCATGTCATTTTATTTATGTCATGCATATACATATTCATATCTTTTATAATGTTTTCAAAAGGATAATGATTTTTCAATAAAAAATAAAGATATTCCCAAGTTAAAATAATTCATGAGTTCTCTATCGGGTTTGCTTGAGGGAATATCATCAATTATCATTAATAAAGAAATATCTCTTGATGGAGACTCAATTAAGAGTTGTAAACCCAAGTGCAGGTTATGTTCAAGTAATAAATTCTCGGGTGTCCGAGGTCGAACCACAGAGAAGCGTATTAATAAGTATAAGTTTATAAATATATAAGACAAAGAAAGTAAATAAGATATTAGGGAATCAACAACAAAATAAGATAAACAAGATATTAGAGAACAAAATAAACAAAATAACATAAAAACAATTAAACAAGATATAAAAAACAATAAGAAAGGATGTTGAGGTTAGAGAATCCACTCTTGGTGTTATGCTAAGATTAATCTTGTTTTATTACACAATTGAAATCCACACATAAGGGAGGTTCCAATCGGAAGGTTTAGCAATTCAGTCCAACGTCCATAGCATATGATATTATGTTCATTTGGTGTCCTCAAAACTCATAAAAAGAGTCCAAGCATTCCTTATGCCAAGGTATATGTCTACAACAAATCAAGGTTATGAAACCAAGCATTTACTGTGCCATTTTCATTGTCAATAATGAATCAAGATCTCTACTTTGCAAGTATGATTTTAAACCAAAAGAAAATATTATCTATACTAGTGTTTATAAATGATGATTCATTTTAGCTCATGTTTAAGAGACTAACCTTAGCATTTACCAAGAGCTTCACCTCATCACCTCAACAATATGATTAGCAACACATACTAGATATGAATAAAATGAAAAGAAATGTAAGAAGCATAAGTAAATAAAAAAAGAAAACTAGAGAAAGGAAAGAAGAAGAAAACTTAGAGAATTTTACTACAAAGGCTAATATCCTACCAATGTATAATGTATCCCAATACTCATCCAAGGCCCTCTATTTATACACATTTTGGAGGGCTAAATGACAAGAGACAAGCTTTACAAATTTCAAAGGTAGGTATAATAGGTGGGTGCATTTTTCTAACAATTTTCGTCATATTGTATGACAATTCTGATCAGCCAGCTTGATGGTCGATTTTGTCAATGTTGGAGGCTCGATCTGATAAAATGGTCTTCTAGAAAACTATACCCCTATCAGTTACGGATCCATAGCCGTTGGAATCAGATCATTTGCGCATGTGGATCGGAAGATATGGTCAAAATACCAAAACGGTGCAGAACAGACGTCATTGCACATCAGCCAACTTGATGGTCGATTTCGCTAGGGAAAACGACTCCGTTTCAAGAAGTGTAAAACATGAAAAAGATAGATATGCCTCTTAGCTTTGCAGGGATACAAAGTTCAGCCTTATTGCTTCAGTGAAACTCGAGATATAGCTGATATGGCAAAAGGTGTCGGAACTGGAACTGAACTGGATTTGCCCTTAATTCTAGTAATCTGAAATCACTCAAAGAAACTTGTGAAAAACACCAAATTACATAAAAATATAAAAGATCATAAACACAATTAGACTAAACAATAATAACTCGTATTTGACACAAAACAATAATAAAACATAACTAAAAACTATATAATTATACGAGTTATCACACCCCCATACTTAGATTGTTGCTAGTCCCTAGCAACGACTCAATAAAAATAAAATAAGAAAATCTAATCTAATCCATTTTCGTAGGAAATCACGGTGGCACTTAGCATGTGACACAAGCCTTTAAACCCCTAGGTGTCCCTAGTGGACGAGTTTAGTCTCGTGAGGGTTTACTAGGACGATACCCACAAACATTGAAGACATAAGAAAAACTAAAAATAATAATTATAACTAATCCTTCCAATATAAATTAGAGATAATCATTGGACAAGTCTTAAAAACTAATCAATAGCTTAAAGAAATTCACAAAAAATCTTGCTTGAATGTAAATAGTTTGAGTTAAGCCAATAATAACATAACATATTTCAATCAAAATAGTGTATATTCAAACTTAATCTCAACTTCTCACATGGGATACTCTCTTGATTTTCACTCTTTAAAGTAGTGGTAAAGTGTTTACACTCAATCAATCTCATGAAAACACTTCTACCATATGCTTGCTTGTCCACCTATTCTCCACTATTTAGATCATACAACTTCATAAATCAAGAGGTCTTTATTCAAGGTTGTAATGGGGCCAAAGGGTTATAATGTGGTTAAAAAACAAAAGGATAAAGATATCACAAAGGTTCCAAAGAGTTCATAGATTTTAGAGACATAATAAGATCATACAAATAAAACTTCTCAAAACTCTTATAAAGCACATAATAACATAGGCTAAATATTCATGTTGAGCCTTTGCATCATTCTAACCAACTTTGTAACATCTTTTTCTAGAAGTTCAAGAGAAGATTTTTTTTTTTTTTTTTTTTTTTTTTTTTTTTTTAATATGGGAATGTATTTGACAATGATCCCTTTCTTTTTCTCTTGACTTTTTCTTTTCTTTTCTTCCCCCACACTTATCTTTTGTTTCTAACCCAAATTTTCAAATAAAAATATCCCTTGTTTTTTTGCAATATGTCTCAAAATATAAAATTCATCTTTAGAACAAGGGTAAGGATATAAGCATATTTAGGCTAGGTGTAAGTTGTGGTTACCAATAAAACATCATATTTAATGTAGGCTCAAATTGGCTCACTAGTGGGGATGTTCTCGTAGAACATTAATAATGGATGGCTGTTTGGCTCTGGTTATAATCCTAATGCCTCTATCATATTCATGTTGTCACATGTATCAATATAGTCTCAAACGGTTTAAAGCAAGTTCTAGAGAATCATGTAATCATAAGAGCACTCAAGAAAGAAATTAGATTGATTTGTATAATGCATCAATCATTATAGGCTCAAAAACTCACAAAGATGATTATACAAGTCAGATTAAGTCTAAACATGCTTCTTTCTCAATCAACATATCATATTAACATTGGCTCATAAAAAGGTTGACATCAAGCTCAATTCTCATGAAAATCTTCTCACTAATAAATCTGTTTTAGACTTATGCAATTCATATCTCATCATTGTATTGAAAGTAACTAAAAAAAAAAAAACACACTAAGTCTAAACATGCTTTTTTTTTTTTTTTTTTTTTTTTTGTTTTTTTTGTTTTTTTGAAGAAGAAGATTAAATCAAACTGACAAGGTATGTCTCAAGTCTCCCTTACTCAGACCTTGTTCAGAATGAATACTTCTAAATGTCTTAAAACACAACAAATTTTTTTTTTTTTTTTTAACAAAATATGTCCCTTACCCCCTACTAAAATATGACATTGTCCCCAATGTCAAATTTTAAAGGTAGAATTTAGGAGATATTACCTGCAGAGGTTGCTAACCACTTATTATAACTGAGACACAACAAGCAAAATGTTAGATAATGTCACAAAGACAAAGTGCAATCCACTCCTTGCTCGTCCATATCTCTTTTTCTTTTTCCGAGCGTTTGCGAAACAACCGTAGCAGATAAACACTCATAAGCTTGTAGCTTTTTGAGTAAATCTTCAATGGTTGTAGCAGAAATTATGGTTCTCCTTGCCTCTGAAAACATGAATCCGTTATCCACAGCATTATCTAAATATGAAAGTAAATTACTAAAATAACCATTAATATTAAGCAAACCAATGGGTTTCTTATTTGTGACCAAAGATGACCAAGAAGCCACGCAAGCTATTTCTTCCAATGTACCCAGACCTCCTGGTAAAGCAATGAATGCATCGGCAGAATGGTACATGATTGTTATCCGTTCAGGGATACTCCAGACTTGTATTTCCTTACCCACGGTAGGTCCACAAAAATCTGTGAATAGTTTTGGCACGATTCCTAGAACTGGACTTCCTCCGGCGTGTGCTGCTGTAGCGACTGCTCCCATTAAACCCGTACTACCGCCTCCATAAATCAAGTGGATCTTTTGTTGGGCAAGTATTACTCCAACTCTTATGGCTTCATCAGCGAATATGTTATTTTTCCCTGGATAAGCACCTCCAAAGACACAAATTTTTTTAATGCGCTGGGACGAAGTGCTTTCCATTTTTTTTTTCTTTTTCGAGTGCCTGAAAGAGAATGAGTACATGGTGTAATATATAGAGGACTGAGTAGTGAATCAGACAAGAGTAATAATGTCGCCGAAAGTGTATTTGACCTGTCAGAAGAAAATGTTAACCTAACAAAAGATTTTTGCGTGATTTCAGGAAGAAAATCAAAAAGAGAAGAAAAATCAACCGTAAAAGTCAAAAGTAATAATGTCGCCGAAAGTGTATTTGGCATCTTCCTCTGGTTTTACGTCCAGAAACGGCTTAAACGCCTTCTATGAGTCGAGGATATGCTTCCCATCCAGTTTTCTTACAAGCTGGCAAACAGGGTCTTTTATCATCAGATTCCCAAGATGTTGCCATTCCCTTTGGAATTGCGGCCATAAATCAAGAATTTCTCTTTGTACATCTCCACTAGGATGCGTCTCAAGAGAAAGTTGGATATTACCCAAATTCTCCTTACTCAGTCCATCCTTAATGAATTCAATTTTATCATCTCGATTAGAGGACGGAATCCCAATAGAACGACATTTACCGTTACACGTCCATCGTGCACACTTGTGGCAATTTGAACTCATGCGCTTTGCTCGTCGCTTCTTTGCATAAGTGCTTCTACCTGTACCTGGTAAATGCAAAACAGGAAGATATTCATCTTCACGTACCTTGGCTTCAATTATCCAACGTATGTCTTCAGGAATCCCTTTGTTCATAAGCATTCTTAATCTTTCTAATCGAACTTGGTAAAGCTTCAGTAAAATATTCCGAGGAAAAGGAGGAAATCGTTTCTGCAATCTTTTGAGAATATCATCCATCTTGAAAAAAAATGAAAAAGAAAATGAAAGAGAAATTTATATACAATATCAGTTTTGTAGGTAGCTGATGGAACCGACTTAAATAATCACGGAGTACCGTTATCCGCCATTTAACCGGGAAAAAAAATGAATTTTTTTTTTTTTTTTTTTTTTTTTTTGAAGATTAGTAAAAATTATATTTACATCTAGTTATTTTCAAAACAAGGATCAGAAAGAAAAACAACCTCTTCTTGAGTAACATGATTTTCCAAAAAGAGTTTGAGTCTTTGTCCATTTACCTTGAATACGTTACCATTTTGAGGATTCTCAATGTCAACTGCTCCATAATGATACACATGCTTAACCACAAATGGGCCAGTCCATCTTGATCTCAACTTACCAGGAAATATGTGAAGTCTAGAATTATAAAGTAGAACTTTTTGCCCAACATTAAATGTTTTTCTTGAAATTAACTTGTCATGAAAGGCTTTAGTTCTTTCTTTATGAATTTTAGAATTCTCATATGCATCATTTCTGAGTTCCTCAAGTTCATTTATTTGTAATTTTCGTAAATTAGAAGCGTCATCAAGGTTTGAGTTGAACATTTTAATGGCCCAATATGCTTTATGCTCAAGTTCCACAGGTAAATGACAAGGTTTTCCATAAACTAGCCTATAAGGAGACATGCCCAATGCTGTTTTAAAAGCTGTTCGATAGGCCCATAATGCATCGTTAAGTCTAAGAGACCAATCTTTGCGATTTGGATTAACTGTCTTTTCCAAAATTTGTTTAATCTCCCTATTTGCTAATTCTACCTGTCCATTTGTCTGCGGGTGATAAGGGGTTGCAACTTTGTGTGTAATGGCATATTTCTTCATTAATGTTTCAAAAACCTTGTTGCAAAAATGTGTTCCCCCATCGCTTATGATAGATCGAGGAATTCCAAATCGACTCAAAATATTTTCTTTTAAAAATTTAATCACTGTTTTGTGATCATTATTTCGACATGGAATTGCCTCTATCCACTTTGAAACATAATCTATTGCAACTAAAATGTATAAGAAACCAAAAGATGGTGGAAATGGTCCCATGAAATCAATACCCCAACAGTCAAAAATTTCAATTACAAGAATTGGGTTCAAAGGCATCATGTTTCTTTTCGAAATGGAACCTAATTTTTGACAACTTTCACATGACTTGCAAAAATTATGTGCATCTTTGAACAAAGTTGGCCAGTAAAATCCACACTGTAAAATTTTTGCAGCAGTTTTCTTTGATGAAAAATGACCACCACATGCCTCGGAATGACAAAACTTAATTACACTACTTACCTCATTGTCGGGAATGCATCTTCGAAAAATCTGATCAGGACAATATTTGAACAAGTAAGGGTCATCCCAATAGAACTTCTTTACCTCATTCAGAAACTTCCTTTTATCTTGTGTGCTCCATTGAGAAGGAATTTTTCCTGTAGCAAGAAAATTAGCAATGTCAGCAAACCAAGGTGTCGTGGAGACAATTAGAAGTTGTTCATCAGGAAAAGTATCATTTATTGGTGAGGTTCCAAAAGATTCATCACAAACAAGTCTTGATAAATGATCAGCCACCACATTTTCTACTCCTTTTTTATCTCGAATGGTGATGTCAAATTCTTGCAGCAAAAGGATCCACCTCAGCAACCTAGGTTTTGCATCCTTCTTAGAGAGAAGATATTTTAAAGCTGCATGATCACTAAAGACAACAATTGATGATCCAACAAGGTAAGATCTGAATTTATCCAATGCAAAAACAACTGCAAGTAATTCCTTTTCTGTAGTGGAATAATTCATTTGGGCTCTATTTAAAGTTTTACTTGCATAGTAAATTACATGTGGTTTATTATCTTTCCTTTGTCCTAACACAGCACCAACAGCATAGTCACTAGCATCACACATTATTTCAAATGGTAAAGACCAATCAGGAGATCTCATAATAGGAGCAGTAGTGAGCATATTTTTGAGTTTTTCAAAAGCATCTTCACAATCTTTAGTCCATTCAAATGCAGTGTCTTTCATTAAAAGATTACATAGAGGTTTAGATATCGTGCTAAAATCTTTTATGAATCTTCTATAAAAACCTGCATGTCCCAAGAATGACCTAATGTCCTTTACTGTCTTTGGTGTGGGTAGATTAGCAATCAATTCAAGTTTTGACTTGTCTACCTCAATCCCTTTTGCAGAAACAATGTGACCTAGTACAATACCTTTAGTGACCATGAAATGACATTTTTCCCAATTAAGAACAAGATTTTTTTCTTCACACCTAATCAATACATTTTTCAAATTGGCTAAGCAATCATCAAATGAATCACCAGAAACAGAAAAATCATCCATGAAAATCTCAAGATTACGTTCAATCATGTCACTAAAAATGCTAAGCATGCATCTTTGAAATGTGGCAGGGGCGTTACATAATCCAAATGGCATTCTACGATATGCAAAAGTACCAAAAGGACATGTAAAAGTGGTTTTCTCTTGGTCCTCAAGTGCAATGGCAATTTGATTATACCCAGAATATCCATCTAGAAAACAATAAAACTCATGCCCTGCAACTCTTTCTAAGATTTGATCCATGAAAGGCAAAGGGAAATGATCTTTCCTCGTCACTGAGTTAAGTTTCCTATAGTCAATGCACATGCGCCAACCAGTAACAGTCCTAGCTGGAATTAATTCATTGTTTTCATTTTTAACTACAGTAACTCCAGATTTCTTAGGTACGACTTGAGTAGGACTTACCCATTTGCTATCAGAGATAGGATAAATGATTCCATTATCTAGAAGTTTAATGACTTCATTTCTCACTACTTCTTTCATATTAGGATTAAGCCTTCGTTGCATTTGTCTAGAGGGTTTAGCATTTTCCTCTAAATAAATATTATGTGTGCAGATTAATGGGCTTATTCCCTTTATGTCAGCTAAGGTCCATCCTAATGCATTTTTGTGCATCTTCAAAAGTTGTAACAACTTACCTTCTTGTAGTTCATCAAGATGTGAAGAAATTATGACTGGAAAAGTTTCACTCTCACCCAAAAAGGAATATTTTAGCTCGGATGGCAATGGTTTTAACTCCAGCTTGGGTGGTTCAATAGTTGATGGTACAGTGACATTTGTAAGTGATGGAAGTTCCTCAAACTTTTGTTTCCAACAATGCTTATCCTGAAAAGATTTTAACAAAGAATCAGTGTGTGAAATTTCTGAAGCATTATCAAACTCATATTCAATTAAATAAGCTTCTAAAGGATCATGGAATGTGGTAGTGGTGAGATGTTCATGAACAAGTTCTTCAATGAAATCCACTTCATGTACTTCTGAATTATCACCAGGTTGCTTGCAAATGTTGAACACATTTAATTCTAAAGTCATATTTCCAAAAGAAATGTTCAACATACCATTCCTGCAATTTATCAGAGCATTAGAAGTTGCAAGAAATGGACGGCCTAATATAACAGGAATTTGAACATTTGGATTTGAAACAGGATGTGTGTCCAAAACAATAAAATCAACAGGGAAGTAAAAATTATCAATTTGAACCAAAACATCTTCAACTATCCCTCGAGGAATTTTTACAGAACGATCAGCTAGTTGAAGTGTAACAGGTGTTTCCTTGAGTTCACCTAAACCTAACTGTTGATAAACAGAAAAAGGCAAAAGATTAACACTAGCACCAAGATCAAGCAATGCACGTTCTATTCTAGTGTTTCCAATGATGCATGAGATTGTTGGACATCCAGGATCTTTGAATTTTGGTGGAGTAAGGTGCTGAATGATTGAGCTCACACTTTCCGTCAGAAATGCTTTCTTTTGTACATTATGTTTCCTTTTAACTGTGCACATGTCCTTCAAAAATTTAGCATAAGATGGAACTTGTTTGATTGCATCCAATAAAGGAATGTTAATCTTAACTTGTTTGAAAAGTTCATAAATTTCTGCATTTTGATTCAAATTCTTTATTGTTTGCAACCTTTGAGGAAAAGGAGCAGGATGCATACCTTTTTCTTTGTCCAAATTTTCAAGAAGTTCAGACTTACCATCATCCTTACCATTACTTTTCGGAGGGGAAAGAGGATCTTGGTCTTTTGATGGAATCTTTTTGTCAATTGCCTTTCCACTTCGAAGAGTTGTGATAGAACTGGCATTTTCCTGTTGAGTTTCATTGGAGCAAGAAACAAGACATTGAGTAGAAGGGTTAGGCTGAGGTTGAGCAGGAAACTTACCTTTTTCTTGAGTGCGTAATGAAGCTGTCAATGTGGACAAGGTGTTTTTGATCTCATTGATGTCCTGTGAAGTCCGATTATTCACATTTGCTTGTGTTTGCATGAATGCTTGCAATGTCTCTTCCAAGGTTTGTACACGTGAAGGTTGATAGGAAAAAGTGTTGCCCGGCTTTTGAGATTGTGGTACCTGAACATGATTATTATTCCGCCAACTGAAGTTGGGATGATTTCTCCATTCAGGGTTATACGTTTCAGAGTAAGGAGAAGGAAAAGGCTTTTTAAATGTGTTTATGGAATTTACTTGATCATGCAACGCTTCTTTAAGAATGAGAATGTTTGGACATTCAGAAGTGGGGTGTCCCATGATTTCAAAAATTCCACAACTTTCTTCATTTTTAACCGTTTTGACTTCTTTTACTTCTCTAAGTTCCATGGCTTCAATCTTTCTAGCCAAATTAGCTACTTTAGCTTTTATCTCATCTTCTTGACTAAAATGATATTTTCCTCTGTTAGAAACAACATTAGATCTATTGGAACTTTCAGAGGAATTATCTGTGTGCCAGGCTTGAGAGTTATCTGCCAAATGGTCTAAGTAGTCAAAGGCTTCTTCAGGTTCTTTTTCTAGAAACTCACCGTTACACATTGTTTCAACAAATTGTTTAGTTTCGGGAGTTAAACTTTCATAAAAGAAACTAATAAGACGCCATTTTTCAAAACCATGATGTGGACAAGAACTTAACAAATCTTTAAAACGATCCCAGCACTGAAAAAATGCTTCATTTTGATTTTGATTGAAATTTTGAATCTGTCTTTTCAAAGCAGTAGTTTTATGTGCTGGGAAAAATTTCTTTAGAAACTCAGTTTGTAATTCTTGCCATGTGCCAATTGACCTTGGTTTTAAATTATGAAGCCAAATTTTTGCTTTATCTTTTAAAGAAAAAGGAAATAATTTTAGCTTGACAATTTCATTTGTACATTGTTGGTCATTAAAGGTGACACATACATCTTCGAAGTCTTTTAGAAACGAGTAAGCACTTTCCGATTCCAACCCATAGAAATTTGGAAGCAAAGCTATCATACCTGGTTTAAAACGAAAGTTGTTTGCATTGAGAGGAAAAATAAAACAAGAGGGTGATGAGCTTCGAGTTGGTTGCAAGTAGTCACGCATGGTGCGTACTTGTCTGTTCTCATCTTCAGCATGAACACTTTCATTGTCAGCCATGGTAGGAGTTGTATTAGAAAGATTACCTGAAAAAGTTTCACAATAAAATCTAACTAAACGACGAGATCTAAAATCACGTCGCCAAACAAGCATAAAACAAAGTTAATATACAAAATTAGGCGGTATAACCAGCCAATAAAAATAAAACAAAGTTAATAAAAATAAATATAGGCGGTATAACCAGCCAATAAAAATAAATATACTTATAAACTTATATACTTAGTATTGCTTCCCCGGCAACGGCGCCAAAAACTTGATGGAGACTCAATTAAGAGTTGTAAACCCAAGTGCAGGTTATGTTCAAGTAATAAATTCTCGGGTGTCCGAGGTCGAACCACAGGGAAGCGTATTAATAAGTATAAGTTTATAAATATATAAGACAAAGAAAGTAAACAAGATATTAGGGAATCAACAACAAAATAAGATAAACAAGATATTAGAGAACAAAATAAACAAAATAACATAAAAACAATTAAACAAGATATAAAAAACAATAAGAAAGGATGTTGAGGTTAGAGAATCCACTCTTGGTGTTATGCTAAGATTAATCTTGTTTTATTACACAATTGAAATCCACACATAAGGGAGGTTCCAATCGGAAGGTTTAGCAATTCAGTCCAACGTCCATAGCATATGATATTATGTTCATTTGGTGTCCTCAAAACTCATAAAAAGAGTCCAAGCATTCCTTATGCCAAGGTATATGTCTACAACAAATCAAGGTTATGAAACCAAGCATTTACTGTGCCATTTTCATTGTCAATAATGAATCAAGATCTCTACTTTGCAAGTATGATTTTAAACCAAAAGAAAATATTATCTATACTAGTGTTTATAAATGATGATTCATTTTAGCTCATGTTTAAGAGACTAACCTTAGCATTTACCAAGAGCTTCACCTCATCACCTCAACAATATGATTAGCAACACATACTAGATATGAATAAAATGAAAAGAAATGTAAGAAGCATAAGTAAATAAAAAAAGAAAACTAGAGAAAGGAAAGAAGAAGAAAACTTAGAGAATTTTACTACAAAGGCTAATATCCTACCAATGTATAATGTATCCCAATACTCATCCAAGGCCCTCTATTTATACACATTTTGGAGGGCTAAATGACAAGAGACAAGCTTTACAAATTTCAAAGGTAGGTATAATAGGTGGGTGCATTTTTCTAACAATTTTCGTCATATTGTATGACAATTCTGATCAGCCAGCTTGATGGTCGATTTTGTCAATGTTGGAGGCTCGATCTGATAAAATGGTCTTCTAGAAAAATATACCCCTATCAGTTACGGATCCATAGCCGTTGGAATCAGATCATTTGCGCATGTGGATCGGAAGATATGGTCAAAATACCAAAACGGTGCAGAACAGACGTCATTGCACATCAGCCAACTTGATGGTCGATTTCGCTAGGGAAAACGACTCCGTTTCAAGAAGTGTAAAACATGAAAAAGATAGATATGCCTCTTAGCTTTGCAGGGATACAAAGTTCAGCCTTATTGCTTCAGTGAAACTCGAGATATAGCTGATATGGCAAAAGGTGTCGGAACTGGAACTGAACTGGATTTGCCCTTAATTCTAGTAATCTGAAATCACTCAAAGAAACTTGTGAAAAACACCAAATTACATAAAAATATAAAAGATCATAAACACAATTAGACTAAACAATAATAACTCGTATTTGACACAAAACAATAATAAAACATAACTAAAAACTATATAATTATACGAGTTATCATCTCTCTTTCAAAAAAAAAATGAGAATGATTCGGAAAGTTTTCCAAAAATAATAAAAATTTTTATATTTTGCCACGTTTGTTGGGGAATATAGGAAAATTTTGAATTTATAAATTCAGGATCATTTTCAATTAAAAATTGAATTATTTTTCTTAAATTGGGAAGTAACTTGAAATACTAAATTTAAAACAAACTTTTTTACCGAGATTTGAGATAACACATAATTAATAAGGTACCGATTTATACGAGCGTTGTGGGGGTGCTAATCCTTCCCCGCACGTAACCGACTCCCGAACCCGTTTCTTTGATTTCTCTGGTTTAAACGCAGACTTGAAATTGGTTTTAAAAATGTTTTAATTAATTTCTAAAATATTTTATAAAACCGGTTTTAATAGGTGGCCGATCACACCTAGCTAAAAAAGATTGGTGGCGACTCCATGTCTTTTTTAAGGTCATTTTCAAAACCTTCATTTTTCTAAAGGAATTAAGTCGACTTTTCCTCGATTTTTTTTTAATGTCACACTTAACGAATAATAAAGTCTTGCGATGAGACTTGTCGTTATTTTTTTAGGTTGCGACTACACTGGGGACTATTAGAGAGTCAAGCCTAGAATTAGTCATGTGTTATCAAAGTCTCGGTGTTGTTGGTTTAATTGGTACTTAATTTTAATTCACATATTTTTAAAATAAAAGAGAATTTTGAAAATAAAAAAATGTTTTAAATATGTCCATCGTCATGTGCATTCATATTATTATTTGTTCTCTGATTATTTTGTTGCGTATATTTATATGTTTGCTTGACTGATGCATTACATTGTTTGATTTTAGTGGGGTATTTAGAATAAGGGTTGTAGAATAGGTGGTGACAGGTTTGTTTTGTTCCTCCGCACACACTATATTTGCATTTGCATAACATGAATCCTCTGCCCGGGTTTCGTCCTTTTAAGTGGGAGTAAAGTAACTACGCCTTCGTGATGATCCTTCGTATGGGCTAGTGAAACACTTCCGGAGTATAAAGTACATAATGCCTTCGTGATAATCGTCCGTACGGGTATAGGAAAATATACTCTAACGAATTGAACCCGCTTTTATCGGGGTGCCTTACTAGCCTTCACCGGCGACAGTGAGGAGCAATTCGGGGCCTTTAGAATCAATTCACTCTCATATAGCGAACCTAGGCGAAGCCATGCTGGATTTTCGTTAGATACACCGAAGTTAGGAACACATGGAGGGATATTTCTAAACCTTTTGTTACCTATTTTACACTCTGAATAAGTTTTGTAGATCGGGCAATGATGTACGTGCATCGCCCATAATAAATGTGATAATCCGTCCCAAAGGCACTGTGATACCTATATAAGTAGATATTTGTTGGGGCAAATATTCATTAACTGTTTGAAATAAAAATAAAAATCTTTTTTCAAGCATTTTTTTTTGTACATTTCATACATGTGTGAATAGAGCATGTACATTTATCATTGTATTTTTATCCCATTCTTTGCAATAAACAGTTGGTAATAATAATCTCATTTGATGATTTCATAAAACCGATAGTGTCACATGAACATTTGCATATGGTACCATAGTAGGATCCATTATTCCGAAATTCTTTTGAAAATAATATATTGGTTTTTCATAAATAAAAAAAAATGTTTCAAAAAATCATAAATTTGGAGGCAAAATCTTGCATAATGAGATTTTTGAATAATCAAGATTTAGGTCCCACCAATTTTGTGTAATCATTGTTTAATTTATTTGTATCATGTTGACATCATGTCACAGTCCTAACATGCATGGTTATTCATTGTAGAATACATTTGTGATATACATGGTCATTCTTTGTACCTATCTTTGTATTAATTCATTTATTCTTAGCATGTATCATTTTGACATTATAGCATGCATGGCCATTCATTGTAGAATACGTTTATGACATGCATAGTCATTATTTGTATATACCTGTGCATCAATTTATTCAATGCATCATATTGGCATTAGATTGCATCCATAGCATATATAGTCATCATGATTTCCCTGTATATGTTCATGCATTAATCATCAGTATATTCATGCACATAGGAATAGAGCATGTACATTCACAATTGTATTCTTAATCTCATGACATTTTCATTTGCATGAAAGGGGTTCGAGATATGAGGAATGAATCGGAGGAATGATTGGGTGCTTTGGAACTCAATCAAGAGGAGTTTAGATAGGAAATCCAGGAAATGAAAGAACAACTTGCCAAATTGCTGAAAATGGTGGAGGATATGGGTAAGAGTAAAGAGGAACTTTCTCAGGGCTCTGTATTGTCTTCGGATCAACCAAAACCATTAGGTCCAGAACATACAATCCTTGCTGGATCCTGCACTTGTCAATGCCACAAAGGTTGCAATCCTAATGAAATTATGGACAAAATCGTGAAAATGATTAAACCTGAGAGCCTGATGCCAAAGATAGAAACCTCGATTCCAATACCATACCTGCAAACTGTTCTAGGTCCAAACCAGTATCCCCACCCTGCTATGGTCCAATCGTCCATTGGGATGACCACTACGGGATTCTTGAATCCCACTCCATCACCACCAACTGCCAGTTCATACTATTTCCCTCATCAATCACCTTATCCAGTATATGGGATAGGAACCTCGAGCTATGTACAACCTCCAAAGGCCCCATGTCCAAATCCATACCCTTACCATGCTGTTCCGCCACATCTCCTTGTAAACACTCTGGTTCGGACCTTAGTGCCACCACCAAGTGCCCCAACTCCTAGGCCATGTATGACTAAGAAACCACCCCAGGATAAAACCCAAAGGCATTTTGATCCCTTTCCCATCAGCTATCGAGAGCTTTTCCCTATACTGATCCAAAATCACATGGTTGCATGTGTCCCATTGAAACCCCTGTTACCACAATTTCCAAGGTGGTATAATCCAAATGCAAGATGTGATTATCACTGTGGAATTGTTGGCTAGAGCATCGAAGACTGTATAGCATTCAAAAAGAAAGTGCAAACTCTTATAGATGCCAAGTGGTTGGATCCAACGACACTGATTGATAGAGGACTGGGAAAACGTCATTAGAATTGGGAGATTTACAGCATTGAGGTGGAAAGACTTTGGTCTTATATGATGTAATAGGATTTCACTTATTCAGTAGCCGGCTCTTATAGCCTTAGGATGCTAGGAAGAATAAAGTGCTTGTAATGACATTTTTAACTACTGCTCAGATTTTGTAAAACATGGTTTATACCATTGTGAACATTGATATAGGAATGAATTGACTATGCTTCAAATTTATGAGATGATTAAGTTCCTCCGATTCTTATTTCCTCCGTGATATCTTCCCTTTTTGCATTTTGCATCCGATCAATTATTGGTATACCATACATTCATACATATATCATGTTAGCATCAGGTTGCATTTATGCATTCATAATCAGCATGATTTTTCTGTATATATCCATGCATTAATTTGCTTATTACATACATCATGTTAACATTAGGTCGCATTCATGACACACATGGTCAGCATGATTTTCTTTGTATATACTCTGTATCAGTCATTCATTGTTTGCATGTATCATAATTGACGTCGTGTTGCATTCATAGGGTTTATGATCATTCATTAGGAAATACGCTAAAATGTACATGATCATTCATTGCATATATCCATGCGTCTATTTGTTTATTCTTTGCTTGCAACATGTTGGCATCGTGATTGCATTTATTACATACATGGTCAGCATGTTTCCACTATATATGTCCATACATCATTTCTTTTATTCTTCACATGCATCAAATGACAATCATGGCTCATTCATCATGACATACATTTAGGGGAAATAAAACAGAAGTTGGATTGGCTTTAGGAGTCTTTGAAAGAATTTCCATTTCAAATCAGAGGTATAAGAAGTAATGAGTACCCTTTTAATACAGGCTAGTGCTATGAAGGATGAACAAGTTGCCCGAATGGAAAAAATGGAAAGGGAACAAAAAGAATTGCAAGAAAAGCTAGCAAAGTCTCAAGCAGGATCTAAGGATCAGATGACTAAATTGATGGAACTGATGTCCGTCGTAATCAAGGGAAAATGATACACTGAAAACTTTGTCCCTAGGAAAGGGTTAGAGGCACAAAAGGGTCAGAATGAGGTCGTAATGATTGATGCCCAGAACACTGTTAACCCCGTCAATGTCCTAAACTCAGATGATCCAGCTGAACAGGCAAAGTTGAAAATGGTTGCAGTAAATAAGGTTGAGTTGGCAGATTCCCAAGGGAAATATCAGTTGTTAGATGAAAGGCTCCAGGCAGTAGAAAGTACAGATGTATTTGGGAGTTTAGATGCGAAAGAACGATGTTTGGTCCTCGATTTAGTCATTCCTCCTAAGTTCAAGATCCCTGACTTTGTGAAATATGACGGGACGACCGATCCATCAGCCCACATCACTATGTTCTACCGGAGGATGACAAGTCATATAGATAATGATAAGCTTTTGATTCATTGCTTTCAGGATAGCCTCAGCGGATCCGCAATTAGGTGGTATAGCCAGTTGAGCAAGGATTAGATTCGCTCTTGAAATGACCTAGCTAGGGTTTTTCTAAACCAGTACAAGCATATTACCGACATGGCGCCTGACCATCTTACCTTGCAAAATATGAAGAAAAGAGCTACTGAGAGCTTCAAAGAATATGCGCAACGGCGGATGATCCTGGCCGCCCAAGTACAACCACCCTTAACTCAGAAGGAAATCACTGTCATTTTTGTGAATACACTGCAGGCCCCGTACTATGATATACTTGTCGGCAACACCACGAAGAATCTTTCGAACATGGTAATTTCAGGGGAGATGATTGAGAATGCTATCAAGGATGGGAAAATTGAAGGAGAAAGAACATCCAATACCAAGAAAAAGGGGGCATCTGAAAAGAAAAGGGAAGATACCTAAGTCATGAAAGGCTTTGCCTCACCTCCCCAATTCTCCTCGTATCAGCCATTTTACTCTACCCTGAATAATGTCTCTCAAGGTTTTTATCCCTACCAATCAATGACTGCAACTACACCATAATTTACATCTGTTTATCAATCGAACACCCTTGGGAATAATCGAAGAGGGCATAAAAAGCGAAAAAGAAATCAGGTTGACCTGATTCCTGTGACATACAGTGAGCTATTACCTCAACTCATCCAGAATCATCTTGTGACACCCATACAATTAGAGCCTTTGAAGCCCCCTTATCCGAGCTGGTATGATGCTAATGAGTATTGTGGTTATCATTCTGGCAATCAAGGTCACTCAATAGAGAGCTGCCTCGCTTTGAAGTACAAGGTCAGAGATCTCATCAAGGCTGGTTCGATAAGTTTTGAAGATGGGAAAGCCAAGTGTCATAAGAAACATGGTGCATGATCATATTAGGTTTTTGACACATGTAGTTTTATACACTGTGATGATGAAAGCACTTGTCTCATGTTAACATCTACATGAATTAAATGAATTTTGAATTTTAAATGCTTTGTGTTTGTTGTGTTTTAACAATAATTTGAACTTGCAAAAAACAAGCATTAAGGAATTTTTAATAATTGACAGTCTCGAGAATATTGTTGATCATTGTTAGACATGACCCAACACTCTCCCCCCCTTTTTTTAGGCTTCTCTATACCTAAACCCTTGAGTCAAGAACGCTTGAAAGACCTAATGCTTCAAAGAATATGAATGATTGAACTTCACAACAACAAAAAAAAATTGTTATTGCAGAATAAGCAAAGATGTAAATCCTAGTCTAGGCTATGAACAAAGGAACGAACTTTTTGAAATTTTTCGAATTCCTTGAAATTCAAACAAATGAGACATTCTTTCAAGAATCTAGATTTTGATAATTTGATGTGTGTCAAGATTATGCTAAAACCATTCATGACCTTTTCCAAAGACCATAAATCTTCAATTACCCAAACATCACTTCATGATTAATACCTTGGAGCACAATGGCCAAACCAGATTATCCCATATCCTAGAGAAAACCCATTTTTTAGGTCATATTTTCCTCGTCTCTTCAAAGAACTCAGATTGAAAACTTAGCCTTTTCAAAATAGACCTAGACTTGCTATGTTCCTTGTTGGTACAAATTCTCATGGTTAATCAAATTGGGGCATCATATGTGGAAATGATGGATACATGGTGAAAAAGGATGGACTAGCGCATGAATTATTGGGGAATGCGATATATAAAAAATTGTGATATCATGCATATGAGAATTTGGATGATTTCAAGTGCAAAATAAAATTTTGATTATCTATTTCCCCTGAGTATTGCTTTTCAATGAGAATATTTGTGCTTGATATGAAAAATGGCTTTTTTTTCATATCCCTTTCACAAGAAAAAAATTATTATCCATAGTCATCCCTTTTGAGCCAAAAGAATTCTTTCTTCTTTGAACCCTGATCAAGGATCACCCTCTACACTGGAGGGCAAATGCGAGGAAAGATCTTTTAGGGAACATGGAGGAATGAATCCTAGCTCAAAGACGGATGCAAAGCAAATGGAGCCCCGAATAAATACGGGCTCACTCTGTCGAAAAAAGGTGGCAAAATGAAAAAAAATGTGAAAGACATGGCAAATTGAAAGCCAAGAACGAAGAAGAAAAGACGCAAAAGTCAAAAGGAATGAAAATTCCAAAAGGGACAAATGCTTCAAAGAGAATCCTCCTCAAGAAATGATCCTTGATCTGATTACCCTCAAACACGTATTTTGGGCCTATTTATCCTTTCTTTCTGAACCCTGAGCCATGGCCTACATTACGTGCTTTAAAAGTCCATTTTGATCAAGCATGAATATTTAATTTGAAAGGTTTTTCCTCAGATTTTATCCCATCTCATCAAATTATCATTTCACTAAGGAAGAATTTAGAATTCTCATGTGTATGGTAGAACAAAAAAAAAGAGAAAAAAATGGAAATAATAGGACTCTAGGGCGAAAACCCAAAAACGGGTTTAGAGTAAGATGGAATTTTTTATGCCATTTATGTTAGTGCCGATACCATAAAAGAGAAGGTCATCTTGAAGAAGTGGTCATCGAGGAACATTTAAGAATTCCTGAACCTCCTAAATTGTCAATTCTCATTTAGAGGATTGTCTTCAAAAAACTGAAACCTTTTTTCTCCAAGATTAAACTTTTCGGTTTAAACATCCCGGCCAATCTTGACGCTTGTCAAAATGCCTTTATATGGAAACTAAAAGAATATTGAATTTGTTTGGTTCTCAATGAATTCATGATTTATAAAACCTGTTCCATTTGTGAACTTAGAAGGGATATATATTTTTTTCATGAAGTTTTCCTGGAAAAGCCAGAATCTTGTTATACCAAGCCTGCCAATCCCAGTTAAAAAAACTCAAATTGACACTTAGAGAAATTTCTAACAATGATCATCAGTCTTCAAAAGATTTGTACATCACACATTGTGGGGTTAATATTTTTGTTCAGAAGTTTTCAAAATGAGAAAACAAATAAAGATATACATTTTTTTTGAAATACCCATTTTGATGTTGACATGAGACAAGGATTTTTCTAACCCAAAGGTATAGAACTGCCAGGATTGGTCCTGACTTCCAGATATGAGAAGAAGAAATAGAACCCAGTTCAGATCTCTGTTGATGAAAGTTTGAAAACTGTTGGGGCAAAGAGAATAGCCAAAATGAATTGAAGATATACTCTGATTTGAAGAGGAAAAATGAATTTGAAAGGCTAAGCCAAAGTCTAGAAAAACAACCGAGGGCATTTGCATCACTCATGAGCACTCATCTCTTTATCGAGCTTTTGCATCTACACAGTGTCGGCAAGCATTTGCATCATTCATGGGTATTTGCATTGGCATTATTCTATGCGCATTTGCATTTTACCTTTACATTTACATTCTTCATGGAATTCGCATTTGCGTCATCTCAAGCAATTGCATCATTTCTAGAATCATTGCATTTTCATTATTGTGTGGTAATTGTAGTTACACCATTCATAAACCAGTTACATGAACACAATTAGTAGGGGCATCTGTATCATTTCTCAAAGCTTCTGGAGGAGTTACCCAGAATTTTACAATGAGCAAACCTTTGGTGGTGATAGCCAAAGCTTCTGGTGGGGATATCCAGAATTTTACAAATTTTAAAAGTGAACAAGTCTTCGGTGGTGATAGCTGAAGCCTCTGGTGGAGATATCCAGGGTTTTATAATTTTAAAAGTGAACAATTTTTACGGGCGTTGTGGGGGTGCTAATCCTTCCCCACACGTAACCGACTCCCGAACTCGTTTCTTTGATTTCTCTGGTTTAAAACGCAGACTTGAAATTGGTTTTTAAAATGTTTTAATTAATTTTTAAAATATTTTATAAAACCGGTTTTAATAGGTGGCCGATCACACCTAGCTAAAAAAGATTGGTGGCGACTCCATGTCTTTTTTAAGGTCATTTTCAAAACCTTCATTTTTTAGAGGAATTAAGTCGACTTTTCCTCGGTTTTTTTTTTAATGTCAAGCTTAACGAATAATAAAGTCTTGCGATGAGACTCGTTATTTTTTAGGTTGCGACAATACCAAGACATGCCGGGTTTGGATCTAGACACTGTGGTTCATAGGCTCCCTTTAAGGCCAGAGTGCAAGCCAATTCAGTAAAAGTTGAGAAGAATGAGGCCAGACATGCTATTAAAGGTAAACGAGGAGGTGAAGAAGCAGTTTGATGCTGGATTCTTAGAGGTGGCAAAATATCCAGAATGGGTGGCAAACATTGTTCCAGTACCAAAGAAGGATGGCAAGATGCGTATGTGCGTCAATTACCGAGATTTGAACAGGGCCAGTCCCAAAGGTAATTTCTTTTTGCCTCACATTGATACTTTGGTGGATAATACGGAGAAGAGTTCTTTGTTTTCTTTCATGGACGAATTCTCGGGATATAATCATATTAAGATGGCACTAGAAGATATGGAGAAAACCATATTTGTTACAATGTGGGGAACATTTTGCTACAAGGTAATGCCGTTTGGGTTGGAGAATACTGGGGCAACATATCAGAGAGCCATGGTGACCTTGTTTCATGACGTGATGCATTAGGGAATTGAGGTTTATGTTGATGATATGATTGCAAAGTCACAAGGAGAAGAAGAGCATATTACGAATCTTAGAAAACTCTTTGAAAGACTAAGAAAGTTCCAACTCAAGCTAAACCCGACAAAATACACTTTTGGAGTCACTTCGGGGAAATTGTTGGGTTTTGTTATTAGCAAAAGGGGAATTGAGATTGATCCGGATAAAGTGAAGGCCATCCAGAATTTGCCACCTCAAACGTACTCAAAAAGAAGTAAGAGGTTTTCTGGGGAGATTGAATTATATTGCTCGGTTTATTTCTCAGTTAACCGATAAATGTGATCCAATGTTTAAGTTACTTCGAAAACGTGATCCAGGAGAGTGGGATGAAGGGTGTCAGATTGCTTTTGAAAAGGTTAAGCATTACCTATCAAACCCACCATTATTAATGCCACCGGCTCCGGATAAACTGATGATATTGTATCTATCAGTATTTGAGAGATCCATGGGTTGTGTTTTGGGGTAGCTTGATGAGACTGGAAATAAAGAACAGGCGGTTTACTACCTCAGCAAGAAGTTCACAGATTATGAGTTGAAATATTCGTCGGTAGAAAAGTTGTGATGTGCTTTAGCTTGGACTGCTGTACATGCTGTACCACACGACGGGGTTGATCGACAAGCTAGATCCGATAAAGTACATGTTGGAAGCAGCTTCTTTGTCAGCGAGGACGGCAAGATGGTAGGTTTTGTTGTCAGAATATGACATTGTATATGTGAGTTAGAAAGCTATCAAGGGTAGTGCAGTGGCTGAATTTTTAGCAAGTCGGGCAGTGGAAGATTATGAGCCGTTGAACTTTGATTTCCCAGATGAAGATTTGATGTATGTTTCGCAAGCGGATGAGGTTCCCTTGAAGAAGAAAATATGGAAGATGTACTTTGACGGGGCATCCAATGCCATGGGGCACGAAATTGGTTCAGTGCTCATATCCCCAGAAGAAGATTATTATCCCTTCACCGCCAGATTGGATTTTGATTGTACAAACAATACGGCTGAGTATGAGGTATGTACTATGGGCCTTCGTGCAGCAGTGGACAAAAAATCAAAGTTTTGGAAGTTTTCGGAGACTCAGCTTTAGTAATATATCAATTGCACTGAGAATGGGAAACCCGAGATACAAAATTAATCAGATACCGAGAACTCATACTGAGTTTATTAAAGGACTTTGAAGAAGTAAGTTACAATTACTTCCCCCGAGAAGAAAATCGGATGGCAGATGCTCTGGCTACTTTGTCATCAATGTTTAAAGTGAATGAAGGGACGGAAGTTGTGCCGATCAGAATGAGCATATATGAGTCTCCTGCCCACTGTTTGAGTATCGAAGAAGAAGCAGATGGTCTCCCTGGTATAACGACATCTTGCAGTACATCAAGAGTCAACAGTATCCAGAATAGGCAACAGAAAATGACAAGAGGACTCTGAGAAGGCTAGCAATAGGTTTTGTTCTAGACAGCGAGATTCTCTACAAGAAAGGGAAAGATCAAGTCCTGTTGAGATGTGTCGGGTCTACCGAAGCTCGAAGAATCATAGAGGAAGTCCATGAAGGGATATGTGGTACCCATGCTAATGGTTACATGCTTGCTAAGCAGATTTTGAGGGCAGGATATTATTGGCTGACGATGGAAGGAGATTGTATCAGTTATTCTCGAAAGTGCCATAAATGCCAGATCTATGCAGATAAGATTCATGTGCCGCCATCGCCATTGCATGTCATGACCACACCATGGCCGTTTTCAATGTAGGGAATGGATATGATTGGACCCATTACCCCGAAAGCTTCAAATAGACATCGTTTCATCCTGGTGGCCATAGACTATTTCACAAAGTGGGTGGAAGCTGCTTCTTATACGAATGTAGCGAAGTCGGTAGTATGCAGATTTGTTAAGAAGGAAATCATATGTTGATATGGATTGCCAGCAAGAATTATTTCAGATAATGCTCTCAACCTGAATAATAAGATGATGAGAGAGGTATGTACTCAGTTCAAGATCACGCATCACAATTTGGCATCTTATCGTCCGAAGATGAATAGGGCAGTAGAAGCAGCCAACAAAAACATCAACAAGATTATCGAGAAGATGACTGATGTGTACAAAGATTGGCATGAGATCTTGCCCTTTGCTCTTCACGCATATCGCACTTCAGTTCCCACATCTACAGGGGCAACGCCGTTTTCTTTGGTATATGGTATGGAAGCAGTGTTACCTATCGAAGTTGAGATTCCTTCACTTCGTGTTTTGATAGAGGTTGGCCTAGAAAAGGCAGAATAGGTTAGAGCTCGTTATGAACAGCTGAATCTCATCGAATAGAAAAGATTGAAGGCAATTTGTCACGGGCAGTTGTATCAAAAAAGGATGATTCAAGCCCATAACAAGAAGGTTCGACCCAGACAATTCCGAGAATGAGAGTTGAACTGAGGAAAATTCTCCCCATAATGAAGGATCCACGAGGAAAATGGGCTCCAAATTGGGAAGGACCCTATGTGCTAAAAAGAGCTTTTGCTGGAAGAGCATTGATTCTAACTCGGATAGACGGGGATGATTTTAGACATCCCGTGAATGCTGATGAACTGAATAATTATTATGCTTAAAAAAAAAGTGTGATGCTATGCACATGAGAATTCGAATGATTCCAAGTGTAGAAATAGAAATTCTATATATCTATCTCCCCTGAGAATTGCTTTTCAAAGAGAATGTTCATGCTTGATATAATAAAATGGCCATCTTTCATATTCCCTTCACTAAAAAGAAATTATCCCTAGTCACCCCTTTGAGCCTTAGAAATTATTTCTTTCGTTGAAAACCTGATCAAGGATCACCCTCTACACTGGAGGGCAAATACAAAAAGAAAAAGAACCATTAGAAAATGTGAAATCAAAGAATGGCAAATGAAAGCCAGCAATGAAAAAAAAAAGTCCAAAAGGGGACAAATGTCTCAAGACTGAATTCTCCTTAGGAAATGATCCTTGATCCGATCACCCTTAAACACATTTTGGGCCTATTTTATCCTTTCCTTCTAAACTCGAACCTTGGCCTATATTACGTACTTTAAAAGTCCATTTTGATCAAGCATGGATATTTAATTTGAAAGGTTTTTCTCAGAATTCATCCCATCTTTTGAATTGACATTTTTACCTTGGAAGCATTTAGAATTCTCAGATGCATGGTAGAATACAAAAAAAAAAAAAAAGATTGTAAAAGGAGAGGTTTAAGCCGAAAACCCGCAAAGGGCGCTTAATACCGAATGGGGGACACTTGAGTTGAAAACCCGCAAAGAGCGGCTCAAGTACTAATTAAGGTTCGAATCAATGCTTCGTGCAAAAGGGGAGAAAGTATTTGAAAATCATAGAAAAAGGGATCAACTCAGTCTGACGTAACTACAGAAGATGAGGGGTTACCCAAGTAAATTGATCGTTCAAGAGAAATTTCAGATGATTTGAAAAAAGAGGGGTCCAAGATATTCCGCATCCGGGGCATCAACAAGCTATAACTTCACATTTGTTTCTTATATCCTTGATATCCACTTTTATCATTTTAAAACATTTTGTTGCAATAAATTTTTGTTACCCCTTTTATGACAATTGCTTGTTTCATACTTTCTTTCATACATTTTTGAGATTGCATTGTGTTTGTTATTAAATTGAATGATGATTAATAAACATAAATTTTCAAAATAAAAAGGGAGTTTAAAAGTATTACTAAGGAATAGATCTAAATCTTAGAAAAGGTTTGGAAACCACTAATCCCGATTAAAAATTCACCAAGTAAAGGAAAGAAGTGAATGTGTTGGAGACTCCGTCATGAAGTCAGAAATTTGTGAATTTCAGCGAAGTCAAAAACTGGGACTGTTTGACAGTTTATCTTGAATAAAGGGTTCCTTAAGTGGGTCATCAATGAATAATTGAAGACTCCGTCATGAAGTCGGATAATCTGTGAACCTCAAAGAAACCATAAATTAGAAATCCTGACACAATCATTTGATTGCATTCATCCTCAGGAAACATACAAGCATTTGCAAAGCATGTCATTCTCATCATTGCATTTAGCTAACATTGCAGGAATCAAGAAAACTTTGGCTTCCCAAATCGAACTCGTTCTGCTTCTCAAATGAGTCGAGCCTTGAGACCAACATTGAGGTATTTCCTTTTGTTTTCAATCGAATTCATTCTGTTTATTAAATGAGTCGAGCCTTGAGACTGTCGTCAAGGTATTTTAATCATGGGTAAGGCCTCCGGGCACTATTTTTTAGACCTCCTAGCACCACTTTAAAGACCTTCGGGCACCATTTTTAAAGACCTTCGGGCATAATTTTTCATCACGGGTAAGGCCTCCGGGCACCATTTTTATGACCTTCGGGCACCATTTTTAAGACCTCCGAACACCACTTTAAAGACCTTCGGGCATAATTTTTCATCACGGGTAAGGCCTCCGGGCACCATTTTAAAGACCTTTGGGCACCATTTTTAAGACCTTCGATCATAATTTTTTAATCACGGGTAAGGCCTTCGGGCACCATTTTTAAGACCTTCGCGCATAATTTTTCAAATCACTGGTAAGGCCTTCGGGCACCATTTTTAAGACCTCCGGGCACCATTTTTAAGAGCTTCGGACACCATTTTTAAGACCTTCGAGCATAATTTTTCAAATCACGGGTAAGGCCTTCGGGCACCATTTTTAAGACCTCCAGGCACAATTTTTTCTTTTGCAAATCGAACTCATTTCCTTAAGATGGGTCGAGCCTTGATTAGTCAGGGAATTCAATTTAAGGACAAAATCTTCAATTTACAGCTTTTTCAAAAAAAAAAAAATGAATGATGATGATTGAAAACCCTTTCCCTTTCTTCACATGTGATTTCACTAACCGTATAAAATTAGTGTTTGTTTATGTTTTCCTGATTCCTGATTCTCAGCAATAGCCAAAGAGGGGAAGCTGTAGACACCTAATTTTGTTCGGACCCCTAAAGCAGGTACATTTTCTTCCTAAATTGATGTTTCAGAATGCTAAAAGGCTTTTCCCATCTTGCAGGTGGTACTCCGAGACATATTCTAAAAAAGCATACAGAAAAATTCAAACTCAAAAAGTTAACCTCGAAAAAAGTCAACCTCAAAAAAGTCAACCCTAAAAAGGTCAACTACTAAAAAAGTCAACCCACTTTCAAAATCAATATTTGAGGTTCAATTGAAAAACGGTGAAATAATTTTGATAATCCGAGGTCTACATTGAAAGATATGGAGGTCGAAAGTTAGGATACGGAATCTCAATAGAAAAGAAACCCTAGATCGGGAAATTTGGAGAAAAGTGCTTAACGATCAAATTGGTTGGAACTGAAGGTTCCAAATGAAAGATAAGTACTGACTTCGGATAATGGAGAAGCCACTTGGAAGAAAAACTGATAGAAAAGTCAATTCGGAAGAAAACTGAGAATTAGGGGTTTTCGGTGAAATTTGAAAGAATTACAGAAATGGCCCGATTCGGTAGATCTAAAGCCCTTAATTGATGAGAAATGATTAAACAAGGATAGCCCAAGGCTCAGTGTGAAGAAAGTCGGAAAATCAGATTTTTTTTTAGCAAAACCGGGTTTCGGAGGCAAAAGGGCAAAATTGAAAAATGTGGGAAAAATAGCAAATGAAATCAAAAAATTCTGAAAATTTTTAAATCAAGTTCTTAAATCATTTTGAAGAGATTGGTGAAAGAAAATCTTGATTCGGAGTTCGTTTGCAAAATGGCCAAATCCCGGGTCTCCTATGCGGTAATTCAACAGGATAAATCCCGAAAAAAATAGCAAATGAACTCCAAAAATTCTGAAAATTTGCAAATCTCTTTTTTAAATTATTTGGAAGAGATTGGAAAAAGAAAATCTTGATTCGGAGTTCGTTTGCAAAATGACCAAATCCCGAGTCCCCTATGCAGTAATTCAAGCAGATAAATCCCGAAAAAATAGCAAATGAGCTCCAAAAATTATGAAAACTTCCATATCATACTTTTAAATTATTTGGAAGAGATTGGTGAATAAAAATCTGGATTAGGAGCTCGTTTAAAAAATGACAAAATTCGGGTGCATAAAAGGGGTACTTTCGAAAATAAATCCAAAATAAATAGCAAATGGACTTGAAAATTTTTGAAGGGCAAAAAGGTCATTTCACCAAAGAAACCAAAAAGGGCAAATTTGTAATTGAGGAAAATATGAAAGAAGAAGGAATTGCTGGGATTTTATTCCCTTGGTCAGCCAACATAGAGGAGAAGAAGGAAGCTTGAACAATTTAATTCCCTAGTCACTATCAAGCCAAATGCTACCACTAACAGCTTGCAAATGGTCCCCCCTTCATCCAATGGCTTAGATGCCTTGTAGGAAAGTTGAATGCACCATCCAATGGCCAAGTTTAAATTCTAAGAAGTCGATTTGCTTTATAAAAAGAAGATATCAATGAACTTCTATGAAATGGTTTCACGGGATTCAGCCAATTGTTTTGATCGTGGGATATCATTGAGAAATAGGAATTCGTGTTATCAAAAGATTTCCTGCGATTATTTCTAGTATGGAATGAGTCAATCATCCACTTTGGTATCTTATTGAGCAAAAGTGGTGATATTGTTCCTCTATTGATCAAGAATTTCGGTTTTTGAGAAGTATAATGATCATCTAATAAGAAAGGTTTCAATTTTTTCAAATGAACGATTTGAAGACCTATTGATTCTAACAACTGATTGCAAAGTTGATCATTCAGACCTTTCAATTCATAGATGTGGATCTCAGACCTATGAATGGGGATATTCCTGAAACTCACAAAGAAAAAAAGAAGTGAGTTAGACAAAAAAAGAAGCAACTTGGACAAAAAGAGAAGTAACTTGGACAAAAAGAAATGAAGTGACTTAGACAAATCTTTTTTTATTTGTCATGAAAGAACCCTCATCTAATGGCCAAGAATGGAAGAAAAAAGATGAGCACAATTCATCCAAGGGTGAGCATCCATTCGGTTAAGCAAGGGAGTGCATGGGATTGTCTCTTTTCATCCAATGGCTTAGGCCATCTACAAGGGCTGAGTACACATGTTGAGGGCTGGATTTAATCTACAAGATGTCATTTTCATGTTGTCCTCATCCAATGACCAAGAATGGAAGAGCACAACTCATCCAAGGGTAGGCATTTAAGGGGGCAAGCAAGGGAGTGCATGGGATTGGTCCTCTTTTGCATCTAAGGGCTGAGGTTATTTACAAAGGCTGAGTACACATCTTAAGGGCTGCTATCAATTGGCAAGATGACATTTTTATGTTGTCATCAAAATATCTTAATCTAAAGGCCATGATTGGAGGAGAAAAAAATGCAATTTCCATCCAAGGGTGAGAGGCCATTCGGCCAAGGCTAAAGACGGGGGTTGGTTTCATTTTTTCATATGTTTTTTGGCTGAAGTCAGTAGCTAATTTTTTAAAGATTTTGAAAGAAAGAAAAAAAAAGATTTTCAATAAAGAGCTTGAAGGTAGTCATCTCTACCAAGCTCTAGCATAGCTTTCTTCTTGTTTTCCATGGTGTTTTCTTGATTTTCTATCATGTTTTCTACTACATTTTTCATAGAAATAAAGTTTTTTAATGTTAATTATGGTTTCATCTCTTCTTCTTCATTAAAATGGTGGAAATTTTTTTATTTTTTTACATGGTTTTATGCTTGGCCGAATATGGCATGTTTGCTTGCCTTGGTTTTCTTTTCCTTTCTTCCTTGCATGTTTTTGCAGAAAATGATTTTTAGAAGGTTTTTTAGAGTGTTCTAAGGTTCTGATTTTTTACAAAAGATGAAGCAAAAAGGTTGAAATGGCTATATGATCTTGGCTAGACCAAGTGACCATGGTTAGGGGAGAGGCTATGCCCATTTTTACCTACCATGAAGCTCACCTTAATTTTGCTGTTTAGCATGGTTTATTTTCTTATTTTTGAAATGGAAAGGCTTCATGATCTTGGCAAGACCAAGTGATTATGGTTTGGTGAGAGGCTATGCCCATTTTATACCAACCATGGCGCTTAACTTTCCTTGTTTTATTTACTAATTTTGCTTGTTATTTGCTTTGCTTTGCATGTCTATGTTTAATTTTATATGTGTTCTTTACACTATTTTCTATGCTATATTTGTTTCTATATTTCATTTCCATGCTTAATATGTTTTCCTTAAAGATTCGGCCTTGTTGTCTATTGGAGTCAAATTGTGCATTTTTCATGTATCATGTCTTATATTATAAACATGTTTGCATTTTTTTTGTTACATGGCCATTCGGGTACTCCATGTTGATATGCCTTGCATGTGCATTTTAACCTTGCCTCTTGACTTGTTTTCATCTCCATAACATGAGCTTGTGCATTTTTATTTTAGCATGTCATATGCTTATGAAAATGTCATGACATTATGCATCTTAATATGATTTGTCATGTACATGTGTCATTTACTAGATAGGATTGCATTAGAGTATCATGTAACCACATTCGGCCTCTTCATGCATCCCTTGCCTTGTGTATTAGTTGTTGTTTGTTCCAGCATTGACATTAGTTTCATGCGTCATTGTATGTTCATAGTATTGCTATGCATGTTCATTACATTTTAGGTCTAGGCCATGTTGATATTGCCATGCATATTGGGTCTTAAATCACATTGGTATAGTCATGCATTACTATGCTACTTAGGCCTTAGGTTACATTAGCATTTTCATGCATATTCATAACATATTAGGTCCAAGTCATATTTGCATTATCAAGCATTGCATGCATATTGAGTTAGGATAGCATTTATTGACATGCAAATTCATGCTAGACATTTAGGTTATTTTGAATTGTCATGCATTTCCTTTACCATTTAGGCTTTAGACCATGCATTCATACATTTCATTTGTTGTATGTTCATGCATTCCATGTCATTGTCATATGATTTATGACTTAGGCCAACCAATGGCTCAAAGTCATGCTCTCTTGAGCATACTTGTGGAAAATTAACGAATTGTCAAAATTGATTATTCTATCTTTGTAATTTTTTTTACTTAGCCAATTTTTGTCCATGATTTTTAAATGTTTTAGCAACTGTCCTTAGGTCTTTAGGAATCACTCCAACAATTTTTACTTTGATTTTTGAATGACTTTATCAAAGGCAAAAAATGGGTTTTGACAAAACAGTTTTTTTTTTTCACCCAGTACTCGAACTTCTCTGATTTTTTTGGACAGTCATCTTTCAAAATCTGATTTTTCAAAAATCGAGAACGATTCGGTAAATGAATAAAAAATTCTATAGTTTGCCGATTTTGACTGGGAATATAGGAAAATTTTGAATTACTAAATTCTGGATCATTTTCAATTAAAAATGGAATTATTTTTCTTAAAATTGGGAATTAACTTGAAATACTAAATTAAAAGCCAACCTTTTATCGAGACTTGAGATAACACATGATTAATAAGGTACCGTTTTATACGGGCGTTGTGGGGGTGTTAATCCTTCCCCGCACGTAACCGAGTTCTGAACCCGATTCTTTGATTTCCTCTGGTTTATAAAGCAAACTTGAAATTGGTTTTAAAAAAAGTTCTAATTAATTTTAAAATATTTTATAAAACCAGTTTTAATAGGTGGCCAATCACACCTAGCTAAAAAAGATTGGTGGCGACTCCATGTCTTTTTACGAGGCCATTTTCATAACCTCAACCTTTTATTTCAATCTAGAGGAATTAAGTCGTATTTTCCTCTATTTCTGTTTCCCCTTCACTCGAACGGGTCCCCGCGATCGGGATCACGTATCGACACCCACTAACAAATTAGGATACCTAACCCAGAAAAGCCAAGATTCAGGCAATGAAAACTTAAACCCAGTGAAATCCTATTTCAAAGAACCTAGATAAGCTAAGCTAGCTAAACCCCAGGAACGCTTGTTTCAAGAACCAAAGTTTGAAGGTGTTTAACGCCACAAAGAAGAATTCTTTGATAAGTTCTAAGTTCTTTCAAGAACTAAAAGAGAAAACTCTCACTGAATAAGATCAGACTTAATTGATCAAAAAGATAATTGAAGTAGGCGACTAAGACATATATTTATAGCCTCCCTACAAAGACCCTGATCAGCTAACCTAATAATAAGTAAAATATGGGCTGAACATGCTCAAGCCCAAACCTAAATAATTAAAAGATGTCCAATAGTTTTAATTGAGGTAGCCCCCACAAGCTTATTAGACATAATACATAAATCAGGCCCAAAAGCCTAAGTCATTAAAAGATCCAACTAAAACTTCTAATTTAGGCACCACATCATTAATGAATTGGTCCCCACTTCATATTAAATAATGAACTAAAAACAGGCCCAATAATTCATTAATATTGCCGCCCCCTTGAATTCATCTATGGCCCACCATGTGAAGCTTGGATCACATGGACCAATTCTTGGTCTTCCTCATTCAAGCAGCCCAACTTGAATGGCTTGACATTGCTTAAAAGACTTGTAGATTTTTCCCAAGACTTTTGCACCAATCCTTGCATAGCTTCCTTGAGCTTCTTGGAACTTGACCTTGCAATAGGCCCAATTAGAACATGCAATGGATCTTGAAGTCCAATACCAGCTTGGTTCTCATCATTCCCCATTTCCTCAAAAGGATTCGACCTCGAATCATCACCTACATCATAAAGGGAAAGATCAGAACTGTTAAATGAAGCAGAAACATTATACTCACCTGGTAAGTCCACTTTGTAAGCATTGTCATTAATTTTTCAAGGATTTGGAAAGGCCCATCTCCTCGAAGATGCAACTTGGTTCTCTTATGGGGTGGAAATCTTTCCTTGCGCATATGAACCCAGACCCAATCACCTGGTTCGAAAGTAACTCGCCTCCTCCCTTTGTTTGCTTGTGAAGCAACTTTTGCATTCTTTTTCTCAATTTGAAGCTTTACTTTCTCATGAAGAGACTTCACCAATTCAGCTTTCTTACTCCCATTCAAACTATTCCTTGCATCAACAGGTTAGGCATTAAATCTAAAGGAGTAAATGGATTAAAACCATAAACAATCTCACATGGAGAATAAGAAGTAGTAGAATGCACAGTCCTATTATATGCAAACTCTATGAATTGCAAACAGTCTTCCCAAGTTTTCAAGTTCTTTTGTATAACAGTTTGCAATAATTGTGTTAAAGTCCTATTAACTACTTCAGTTATCAGTTTGTGGATGACAAGTAGTAGAAAACAAAAGTTTAGTACCCAATTTTCCCTACAAAACCTGCCAAAAGTAACTAAGGAACTTAACATCTCTATCAGACACAATGCTTCTAGGAACACCATGTAAGCGCATTATCTCCCTAAAGAACAATTCAGCAATGTTAGTTGCATCATCAGTTTTATGGCATGGAATAAAATGTTCCATCTTGCTAAACCTATCCACCACCACATATATTGAATCTCTACCCCTTTTTGTCCTAGGTAAACCCAATACAAAGTCCATAGATATGTTTACCCATGGTTCACTAGGAACTGGTAAGGGTGTATACAACCCATGAGATAAAATCTTAGATTTGGCCTTTCTACATGTAATGCATCTATCACATATGCGAATAACATCCCTTTTCATTTTAGGCCAAAAGAAATGTTCATGCAATATTTCTAAGGTTTTCTTGACACCAAAGTGTCCCATTAAACCACCTCCATATGCCTCACGTACTAATAACTCTCTCATAGAACAATTAGGCACACATAGTTTATCTTCTCTAAACAAAAAGCCATCATGCTTGTAAAATTTACCAAATGCTGCTTTATCACATGCTATGTATACATCATTAAAATCAGCATCATTGGCATATTCATCCTTTATATATTCAAATCCAAGCATCTTATCATTCATAGATATGAGAAATACATACCTCCTAGATAAAGCTTCCGCCACAATATTTTCCTTACCTTGCTTGTATCTAATGACATAAGGAAAGATCTCTATGTATACCATCCACCTAGCATGTCTCTTATTCAACTTACCTTGACCCTTGAGAGGTTTCAATGATTCATGATCAGTATGTATCACGAACTCCTTAGGCCATAAGTAATGCTGCCATGTCTCCAAGGCTCTAACAAGCGCATAGAGCTCCTTGTCATAAGTTGGATAGTTCAAGGCCGCTCCACTAAGCTTCTCACTGAAGAATGCGATTGGACGCTTTTCCTGCATTAAAACAGCTCCAATTCCGATTCCTGAGGCATCACATTCAATCTCAAAAGCTTTGTCAAAGTTAGGTAATGTTAAAATAGGTGCTGAACATAACCTATCTTTATGATTAAAAAATGCTTTCTCTTGTTCATTGCCTCAATGAAAACCAACATTCTTTTTAATAATTTCAGTGAGTGGTGCAGCAATAGTGCTAAAGTATTTAACAAAACGCCTATAAAAACTAGCTAAACCATGAAAGCTTCTTACCTCACTTACCCCTTTAGGCGTCGGCCAGTCCTTGATGTCCTTGACTTTCTCTTCATCCATCTCAATACCTTTTGAGCTACCAACATATCCAAAATATAACTCTATCCATGCAAAAGGTACACTTCTTAAAATTAGCATACAACTTTTCAGTTTTCAACACATTAAACACAAACCGCAAATGTTCAACATGCTCATCTAAGCTTTTGCTGTACACTAAAATGTCATCAAAGTAGACTACTACAAATTTACCTAGAAACTCGCGCAAAACATGATTAATTAATCTCATGAAAGTACTAGGTGCATTAGTAAGTCCAAATGGCATGACTAACCATTCATATAACCCATACTTAGTCTTAAAAGCTGTTTTCCATTGATCACCTTCTTTCATTCTAATCTGATGGTAACCACTTTTAAGATTTATCTTACTAAAAACACAAGATCCATACAATTCATCTAGCATATCATTTAATCTAGGAATGGGATGACGATACTTTACCGTGATATTGTTGACTGCTCTACAATCAACACACATCCTCCAAGACCCATCCTTCTTTGGCACTAGAAGAACTGGAACATCACATGGACTCATGCTTTCTCTTATGTACCCCTTACTCATCAAGTCTTCAACTTGCCTTTGAAGTTCCTCTATCTTCTCCAGATTACTTCTATAGGCTGGTCAGTTTGGAATGGCTGCTCCGGGTATAAAATCAATCGATGCTCAATGCCTCTTATGGAAGGCAACCCACTTGGCATCTCCTCCGGGAATAACTCTTCAAATTCTTGTAACAAAGAAACTGCAACACTAGGAAGAACTTGGTTAGATTCATCAAGATTAAGATATGATTCTTTATAAACAAGAAAGATCATGGGCTGATCTTATAAAAAAGCCTTCTTAACCTCACTCTCTTTTGTATAAAAGTTCATCTTTGTTTTTGCTTTTCTTTCTTGTGGCATCACTTTCCTTTGTTTCAGCCACTTCTCTATTTTTGTCACTTTTTTTTCCTCCCTTTTTTGGCCAATCTCTTTTCTTTTTTTTTTGTTCTCTCCTTTTCTCCTCATTAGATTCGGCCACACTCAATTCTTTTTTCTCAAAAACAGATTTCACTTTCAATTGGTCTTCATAGACCTGCTTTGGTGTTAAAGGAACAAGGTTGATGGTTTTGCCATCTTTTACAAAGTTGTACCTATTCCTAAACCCATCATGTGTAACCCTTCTATCATACTGCCATGGCCTCCCCAACAATAAATGACCAGCATGCATAGGCACTACATCACAAAGCACCTCATCACTATAGCTCCCAATAGTAAAAGCTACCCTTACTTGCCTATTCACCTTAACCTCCCCACAATCATTCAACTATTGCAATCTGTAAGGCTTAGGATGTTTAAGCGTAGGTAAACCCAACTTTTCTACTAAGGTAGTACTAGCTACATTGGTGCAACTCCCCCCGTCAATAATCACACTATATACTTTATTGTTCACAAAACATCTAGTATGAAAAATGTTTTCCCTTTGTTGCTCTACACAATCTATTTTAATTTGTGCATTCAAAGCACGCCTAGCGACAAGAGATTTACCTTTCACGGGGTAGTCCAAGTCAGCATCATCACCAACACAATCACTAGCATCCTCCAATTCTGGCATGTCATCACAATCATCCTCACTTTCGGTCATGAGTTCACCATTAGCATGCATGATCATCGCCCTTTTGTTTGGACATTGAGATGCAATATGGCCCGAACCCAAACATTTAAAGTATTTAATATCTCTATTCCTTGAAGAATTTGAATTTTGAAATACCTTGGGTTTGTCTTTGCTAGTGCTCTCTTCTTTCCCCTTTGGTGGTTCGGTTTTGCCCTTGACAACAGCCCGGTCTTTGTCCCACTTTTGTATCCAAGGAGTGCTAGAAACCAAAGAATACCTTGCTGCCCCCTTTCTTTTCAATTGCCTCTCCACCTTCATAGCCATGCGCACCATGTCTTCTACCTCCACATAATGCTGCAACTCCACAACATTGGCTATGTCTCTATGTAAGCCACTAAAAAATCTAGCCATAGTGGCTTCCCGATCCTCCTCTACATTGGCTATAATCATAGCCACCTCCATGTCCTTATAGTAATCCTCTACACTCCTAGACCTTTGGGTAAGGTTTTGAAGTTTTTGGTAAAGGTCTACATAATAGTGGCTAGGTACAAACCTCCTTTTCATGAGAGCTTTCAATTCCCTCCATGTCTTTATAGGTCTCTCATGGTTTCTCCTCCTACTGGTTACTAGTTGATCCCACCAAACTATGGCATAATCAGTAAATTCAATGACTCGCAACTTCGCCTTCTTCTCCTCCGAATAGTTGTGACAATCAAAGATCAACTATATTTTTTTCTCCCACTCCAAATACACCTCAGGATCAGTTCTACCTTGGAATGGTGGAATTTTCATTTTAATATTCCCAAGGTTCCTATCTTCTCTATTTTCCCAATCATGATCCCTAGTGTTTCTCCTATACCTTCCTCCATGCCTAACTCCTCTAGGTCTACCCATATTAACTTCCTCATCATCTGCCTCATCTATATCATGTTTATCAACAACACTAGGCTCACGCCTAGCCCCTCTATCTCGCCCACCTTGTAGGGTTTGAATGGCTGCATTGCCTCTCTATCTTTTCTGACATCTGTGCCATCGCAAAATTCATCCTCTCAAACTGTTGTTGCATAGCTTTCCATGTAAAGAATGGATTTTCATCCCCCATGTGTGATGATTCACTATGGTGAGACATTTGAAGTTACTGCAAAACAAAATGTTAGTGATAAAAATAAACTCACACACTCCCTTAGTTGCTGCAAAACAAGTTGCTGCAAAACAAAATGTTAGTGATAAAAATAAACTCACACACTCCTTTAGTTGCTGCAAAACAAGTTGCTGCAAAACAAAATGTTAATGATAAAAATAAACTCAGACACTCCCTTAGTGTTTTACACTCAATTATGATATCACTCCAACTCTTGTTTGCACTCTTTTAGGCTTTTTCTTTAATAAACTTACTTACTCTTGCCTTTTACCACTCTATTTCCTCTTTCAAGTTGTTTAGGAACTAGAAGAACTCTTCAAGAACTCCACTTGCTTAATTCTACCTAGCAAAAGACTCAAGAAACAAGAAACAATTAGTAAGAAGGTAAAACAAGTAAAAATCAAGAAAAAGATTACCAAGAATTCAAATCTTTCCTATTTCCCTTGATCATTTTTTAATCTTTCTTTCTTTTTCTTGATGTTCGAACACTTTCCTTTTTTCTTTTTTTTTTTTAAGAACGAGACTTCTTGATTTTCTTAAAATCTCGGATGAACTTTTTTTTTTCTTGGGACTGTTCGAATGCACCTTTAAATTCTTGATTTTTTGTTTTTTTTTTCAAGATTCGGATCAAGAATCAACAAGAACAATTTTCAATAAATCAAGAATTCAAGAAACAAAATCTTGATTTAAACCAACTCTCAGAATAAAACCCCAAACTAAACTACCTAAAAACTATAACCCTAAGGCGAAAGAATGCCTAAAGCTACAACCCCAAGACAACAATGTCTAAAACCCCAAAACAAGAAAGTTGACAAAAACCCCAACATCTTTTTATTGATTTTGATGTGATAGTATCTAAACCAACTTTTAAGAATGAAACCCCAAACAAAAACTGCCTTAAAACTATAACAATTAGACAAAGAAAGCCTAAAGCTATAACCCCTATGACAAGTATGTCTGAAACCTTAAAATAAAAGATTGAGAAAAACTCCAATACCCTATGGTAAAGAAGATAAAAAGATTTGACCTGATTAGTCCCTAAGCTCTGATACCAACTGATGTGAACCCGTGGAGGTTAAACCCTTTGAATCCCCTAACAAATTAGGATACCTAACCCAGAAAAGCCAAGATTCAAGCAATGAAAACTTAAACCTAGTGAAATCATGTTTCAAAGAACCTAGATAAGCTAAGCTAGCTAGACCCCAAGAACGCTTGTTTCAAGAACCTAAGTTTGAAGGTGTTTAACGCCACAAAGAAGAATTCTTTGATAAGTTCTAAGTTCTTTCAAGAACTAAAAGAGAAAACTCTCACTGAATAAAATCAGACTTAAGTGATCAAAAAGATAATTGAAATAGGCGGCTAAGACATATATTTATAGCTTCCTTACAATGACCTTAATCAGCTAACCTAATAATAAGTAAAATATGGGCTGGACATGCTCAAGCCCGAAGCTAAATAATTAAAAGATGTCCAATAGTTCTAATGGAGGTAGCCCCCACAAGCTTATTGGACATAATATATAAATCAGGCCCAAAAGCCTAAGTAATTAAAAGATCCAACTAAAACTTCTAATTTAGGCGCCACATCATTAATGAATTGGTCCCCACTTCATATTAAATAATGAACTAAAAACAGGCCCAATAATTCATTAATATTGCCACCCCCTTGAATTCCTCTATGGCCCACCATGTGAAGCTTGGATCACATGGACCAATTCTTGGTCTTCCTTATTCAAGCAGCCCAATTTGAATGGCTTGACATTGCTTAAAAGACTTTTAGATTTTTCCCAAGACTTTTTCACCAATCCTTGCATAGCTTCCTTAAGCTTCTTGGATCTTGACCATGTAATAGGCCCAATTGGAACATGCAATGGATCTTGAAGTCCAATACCAGCTTGGTTCTCATCACCTGTATACTCCAATCAACAAACTTACATAGCCAAGCTGTAAACAACTGCTACCATCAGCAATAGCTACTATGATTCTAGTTTGCTGCCATATTGGTAATCCCAAGGATTTAGCTATACTGCAGTCAACAAAATTGTGAGTACTACCCGAATCCACCAAAGTCACCAATTCCTTCTTCCTTATGACTCCTTAAAAGCACATGGTTTGATATCTTGTAGTAATAAGCATAGCATTGAGTGAAAATGTAGGTTGATCAGCAACCTCTCCCTTAGTCACCAACACTTCCGGGCTATCTACACAATCTGAAAACACCTCCTGCTCAGATTCATCCTCACTGATCTCAGTAATAAGCTGATACATCTGGGATTTCAAACATCTATGGCCTATGGTGTACTTGGATCCACACCAATAACAGAGCCATTTCCTTACCTTTTTCTCCATTTTTGGGGTTATAATGGTTTTAGGGTGAGGTATGTAGGAGTTACTAGTGAAGGGTCTAGGGTTGCTTTGAATTAAAGGTTTGGTGGTCTTGGTCGTCAGGAGATTTGGATTAAGAGGCTGTTTAGGAGTGGGAAGTGGTGGTGGTAGTGTACTATTTTTTTTTTGAAAGCCATGTGAATGGTTAAGGGAGTTAGTATTATAGCTAGACTTAAAGATTGAGGTAACATGGAATTTCTTGGAAATGGGGCAGACTATTGATTCAAGTTGTCGAGCCAAATGCAGTGCCTCATTCAGGTTTTTGGGTTTGACTTAAGGGATTGGGAGATCTCGACCTTCAGGTTACTGATAAAAACACTCAGTGCATATGAATCTAAAAGTTCGAGAAGGTTAAGAAGGCTTACAAATTCCTCGTGGAAGTGAGCGACTGTACCAGTTTGCTTCAATGAAACGAGCTACTCCATAGGATCTTCATACTTTTCCGAGGCAAAACGATCTCTTATTTCAATTAAGTATTTGACCCAGCTGAGATTGTCAAGTCCTCCTTGCATTTGACAAAATACTGGTGCCATTGAAGAGCTCTCCCTTCAAGATTCAGCATTACGAGGCGAACCTTCATAGCTTCAAGAACCCGTTCTGCTTCAAGGTACTATTCTAGTTTCATAAGCCACCCTTTAAAGTTCTCCATCGAGAAGTGTGGGCATTCAAGCTTGTACGATCGAGAGAAACAGTGATCCCCAGAACTCTGTCTGGCTGGTGGAATCAGTTGCCCATCGATTTCAACTGTGTCCATAGCCACACCTGATTTGGGTGAACGGCTGGAAGATCCTGACTCCACTTGGAGTCCTTTCCTAGTCGAAAGGCCCCCTTTGGCCACAAGATCCAAGAAGTTTTTGAGCTCCATTTTCATCTCAGATCGAAAACTATCAAACTTCTCCTCAAACTTTTTCTCAAGCTGTTGAACATCCGATTGGACCTTGAGAAGGTCATGTTGACCTTGAGTAATCTCACGTTGCATTCGAGTGGTGACGCCTTCAGTCATGATTACCAGAAACCTGGCTTTGATACCAATTAATGAGGTCACTTCTATGAATCAGAACCTATAGAGAAGATAACAGAGAAAAGGGAGAGAGTATTGAGAGAGAGAGAGAGAGAGAATAATGTTTTTCAGAAATTCATTCATGTCTTTCATTCTGTTACCACCAGGCAATATATGCTCAACAACTTAGTGGAGCTGTGATCTGAGAATCTCATATTCCAAGATAACAACTCTAACAAACTTAAGGAAAAATAAAAAATAAACGATACTCAGACTGAAATTGGGCTTAGGCCTGGCCATATTGGGCTACTCCATACAGGCCGACATCTTCACAACTGTTGTTAGATTTCACTACGCAAGTGTACGTACGCAAACAAGTAATAAAGTGGAAGTAAAGTGTCGTACGCACAAGGAATTTTTATTAATTTTGCTAAGTACTAAAATTCACACACTCAATCCTATCTCAACAATTATATAAAAATGGTAATCAAAAACTAAAATTAAAAGAAACTAATACTAAAAAGCAAGTAAAATAAAAAGATGAATTCAATTAATTAATAAAAACCTAGGATTACAACTTCCCTCAAACACTTCGCTTGAATCTCTCTCTACCTCTTCACTTGATTAATGATCCTGAGTTGTTAACCTAGAGTTCTATCTTATTTATAAGGATCTTCCGATGGTCTCATAAAATATCATTCTTAACCAATTAACTATATTCCTATGATAATTGAATTAAAGAAGAAATCATTAAGCTTAGGCTCTAACAATGGTTACACATGACAAGTAAGTGTATTCCTATCCTACAAGCAGATCACTTCATCCTAATAAATAAATATGAAACATGTGTCATTCAATTCATGTCTAACACTAAACTCCCTTTTCCAAGTTGTATTTAGGTTAACAAATCAATCTAATTGGCGACCAATCAACTAGAAGCATTAAGAACAAGAATGAACAACAACTCAACAAACTATTAAATCAAGCTAGAGAGAGAAAGTAAATTCAAACTATGTGTTGAGTTCCATTGAAATCCCAGTAAAAGAGTTGAGTTCCATTGAAATCCCAGTAAAAGAGATTTAGGTCATGATAATTAATGAAAACAAGTATTCAAATAGTTTCACCATCATCAACAACACAAGAAAAATAAAGAAGAGAAAAAAGAATAGAGAAAACTAAGAGTTGTGAGTTCTTGAATCTTGAATCTTCTAATCTTCTTGAGAGAGAATTAGATGGAAACTATCTTCTATAGAGAATTAGGTTTCTAGATATCCAATCCTCTTTATTCTGACCTAAAAGAGTCCTATTTAAAGTGTTCAATGCCTCCTGGAGTCCGAACCTTCGTGCCCAAGCAACGGCCTCAAAATCAGGCTTTTTTTACGTTTTTTGCGACTTTACTTTTCATCATTGTCACCGCAGTGCCACCTATTCTGCCTCCTTGATGTTTCTCCTCCATTTGTCTGAATTGGTTCCTGTCGTCTTCTCGTAGTTCGTCAGCTGTTTTGACTCGGAAAATATTGTCCGATTTTGACGAGCCTAACACCGTTGGAAAGGTATGGAAGTCAACTTCAAAATTCAAGAGGGAGTTTTCTCAAATGAAGTCTTTAAGATCAAGTTTTTCTTGAAAGAAGCTCCGGAGGTCGAATCTGCATGTTCATTGGTTTGTACCATTTTTCATCGTTTTGCACCATGAAGCTCCAGATCACCTTGGACCTATAAAAACACATAAATAACAACTAAATAACTATTTTAAACATAAAATAGATAATTAAAATAAATATAAAAACATTTAAAACTAATCAAATCCTAATAAAATCCTCAAGGACTTAGCCGATTCAAAAGCATAAAAGGTAGCAAAATAACTATATTTCCTAGAGTTATCACACCTCCAAACCTAATATTTTGCTAGTCCTCAAGCAAAACAAAACTAAACACACTAAATAAATAAATTGACTCAAAACATCACTTAAGATAAATGCAATCAAATAATGATTTCTTAATTTTCCTCAAAAGTTACCTCAAAATCATGATTTAAAGTAGAACATAAACATAATCCAAATCTATGATTCAATTCAATCGTAAAATTCATGCTTGAATGGATTTTCAGTGTGTGTGTGTATATAATCTCTTTGCAAATCATCACATGCAATCTAAATAAGTTTATGCCAATGCAAAAATACATATTAGTACTAGATTCTCATATATTTGCTTTTCATCTCTCTCTCCACTAATGTAGACTAACACTTCATCAAGGATCAAGTAGGTTTTTGTTAAGCTTGTAATGTAAGGCTAGGGTCAAGGTATGATAAAGGATAAATTTCGGTTTAAGTTCACCCATTGACACTTTACATTTTTATTTCAGGATTTTTTTGAGAGCCATAGTCTTTTTCTCAAATTACATACTTTCTTCTTTGAATACGCTTCCTTTTTGCTTCACCAATTTATTCACTTTTTTTTCTTTCTTTTCTTCATTTTCGAAGAACCATAATCTTTTTTTTTATATATATATATCACCACTTCACCTAATTTTGACATGACTCATAATTGTTTCTTGTAATATCATCACATGCCTGTGTAGTGAGGGTTAATCATGGCTTTTCTTATTTGGCTAGGCTAAAAGATGTAGCAATCAAAGAAAATAGATATATCAATAGGCATAAAGAGGTAGACTAAGGATAATCTTATATAAAGGTAAGCTTGAAAGGCTCAAACGATCCAAAGATGGCCTAAACCACTTCGTCAACTTAGTGTTGTCTAGGATTTCGCCTTGAGATAGAATCAAACAAATTCTAGGTTCTAGACATAATTGCAATTCACATCAACATAATCAGTCTTTAAATAATCAATGCAAGTCTAAGCAAGAGATTAAGTGCTCAATTTGTTGAAAATCACATCCTAACATAAAACTAACAAAAGAATTTAAAACAAATTCTTATCATGCTTATTTTTTCCCAAGAATCAAGACAAATCAATAACTAAAATTCATCATTGGATAAGGATTTCATCATACTAAGTGTAATATATCTCAAGCAAAAACAAAACAAACAAAAAAATTTAAACTCCTAAAAAAAATTAGACAATCACACAAACTAAAATAAATCTAAAGACACACCCCCAAACTTAAAACAAACATTGTCTTCAATATTTAGAAATAAAAAGAGTAAGAACAAGAAAAATCCCCGATCGATGAAAGCAACGTAGGAGTACCTTTAGTTTTCCTCTTAGACCTCATCATGCTTATCCAAGTTAGGTGAGTAGTCACTACAAAAGAAAAACAAAGTAAAAAGAAATTAAGAAAAGTAAATATACTCTAAAAATTTAAAAGAAAAGAAAAATAAAAAGTTTAGAACTTTGGGTTGCCTCCCAAGAAGCGCTTGATTTGTAGTCACCGGCTTGACTATCTCATGCGCTTTATGAGGCCTTGCATTCACAAAATTGTAGCTCCCGTGCATCTTGGAAGTAGAATGTGAAATTGCTTCAAGTGGTGTAATGGAACAATTTTCATTGAATACTTCTTTGGAATAACTGTTCACCACTTTGACTGCGAAACATTTATCAAATTCGTTAGGAAACTTCATAGCCTTAAAAACTTTAAAAGTTACCTGTTGGTCTAAAACTCTCATGTTTGCACATCAATGAGAGTTCTACCGGTGGCTAAGAATGGTCTCCCAAGAATTATGGGTATTTCACTACCCTCTTCCATGTCAAGCACAATAAAATTAGTAGGAAAGAAGAATTTGTCAACCTTGACTAGCACATCTTCCACCATGCCTCTTGGATGTTTTATGGATCTATCGGCTAGTTGCAACATCACTGTAGTGGGCTTTATTTCCCCCAAACCAAGCTTGCGATAGATAGAAAGAGGCATTAAATTGATACTAGCCCCAAATCGCATAGAGCTTTACCAAAAAATTTATCACCAATGGCGCATGGAATGGCGAAGCTTCCCGGATCTTTGAGTTTGGGTGGTAGTTTCTTTTGAAGGATAGCGCTGCACTCTTCAGTAAGTGCAACTATCTCAATCTCATCCAATTTTCTCTTCTTAGATAAAATTTCTTTCATAAACTTGACATACTTAGCCATTTGCTCTAAAGCTTCAGCAAAAGGTATATTAATATGGAGCTTTTTGAATACCTCAAGAAACTTCTAAAACTGTTTGTCAAGCTTATTCTTTTGAAGGCGTTAAGGAAAGGGTGGTGGTGGATAGACTGGAGGCTTCTTTTTTTTTTCTTTTGCTTTTTCAATTTCTTTTTCCCCCAAATTCTCCATTTCAAGAGGCTTGGGCTGCAATTCTGGCACTTTTCTTTAAAGACGTTGAGAAAAGGGTAGGGTGGGTAACCTCGAGGTGTCTTCTCTTGAATTCTCTCAATATGCTTCTGGCTACCCATTTCTACTTCTTTCCCACTCCTTAATGTAATGGCATTGCATTGCTCTTTCCCATGGCTCTTAGGATTGGTCATAGTATCGCTTGGAAAAGATCCCATTGGGCGATTGTTAATCGCATTAGCAATCTGGCCCGCTTGTGTCTCAAGATTTCTAAGTGATGATGTTTGAACTTGAAGTAATTCAGTTTGACCTTGAAGTATTTTAGCATGACTTCGAAGTGTTTCAGCTTGACTGCGAAGTGATGTTTTTTGCTCCTGAAGTGATTTTGAGTGATTCTGAATGAGATTATCAGTTCTTGCCACGAATTGCATAAACATCGTTTCCATAGATGTCTTTTTTTCTTGGACAGGAGCCCTGGCTTGTGCTTGAAAACCATAAGGGACTACTTGCTTAGCTTGGGATAATGGCCCTTGGTTGTTCCAAGGAAAATTTTGATGATTCCTCCAAACTGGATTATAATCATTTGGATATGGGTTGTTCTGCTGCCTATTATAGTTTCCAACATATTGAGCAGATTCAACTTTGGTTAGGCATATATGCCTGTTGTGTCCTTCCCCACAAAATTCACATGTTACAATTGGGCTTTGGACTGAATGCACACTCATAGTATCAAATTTCTTGGACAAAGCAGCCATCTGTGAGTTGATAAAGCACTGACCTCATCCAACTGATAAACACCTGGAGCTTTTTTTGGCAAAATTCGCTTAATGGATCATTGATAACTATTCGATTCCATCTCCTTAATTAAATTATAAGCCACATCAATTTCTTTTCCCATGAGTGCCCCACCTGCTGCAGCATCTATAGAACTTCTAGTAGGACCCATTAGCCCATTGTAGAAGGTGTTTACCTGAAGCCAGTCAGGTATCCCATCATGAGAACATCTTTGGAGCATATCTTTATACCTTTCCCAAGCTTCATATAATGATTCTGAATCATATTGCATAAAAGATGTGAAATCATTTCGCATCTTAGCTGTCTTGGCTACTGGAAAATATTTGGCACGAAATTTCTGGGCTAGATCAGCCCAAGTAGTAATGGAGCCAACAGGAAGAGAGTTCACCCAACTCTTAGCCTTATCTCGAAGTGAGAAAGGGAAGAGTCTCACTCTAATGGCATCATCAGTAAAACCATTCTGTTTGAAAAGATCTTAAACTTCCAGGATATTCACGATGTAAGCATTCGGATCATCGTTCGGTAAGCCGCTGAACTGAACTAATGTATTGATCATTTTAAGGATGGCTGGCTTTATCTCGAATGTATTGACCTGGATGGTAGGCCTCTGAATACTAGTCTGAAGCTCTTGCATGAGAGAAACCCCATACTCTCGCAAAGTCTTTGTCTCATTAGCTTCTGCCATTGTATGGGTGTGCGTTGAAGCTTGTAAATTCTCCCTTTGAAGTCAATGTAAAGTTCTTTCTGGTTCTGGATCAAAAGGGAGAAGTTCCAGACTTCGAGCTCTTCGCATACCACGATCAAAAGTACCTGAAAATAATAAAGAAAAAGAAAGTTTAATGTAAGACTAAGGTTGCTTGATTTTAATATTAACAAAAATAATAAAGAATTCCCCAGCAACGGCGCCAAAAACTTGTTGCCAGATTTCACTACGCAAGTGTACGTATCGCAAACAAGTAAAAAAATGAAAGTAAAGTGTCGTACGCACGAGGAATTGTTATTAATTTTGCTAAGTACTAAAATTCACACACTCAATCTTATCTAAACAATTAAATAAAGATGGTAATCAAAAACTAAAATTAAAAGAAACTAATACTGAAAGCAAGTATAATAAAAAGATGAATTCAATTAATTATAAAAACCTAGGATTACAACTTCCCTCAACACTTCGCTTGAATCTCTCTCTACCTCTTCACTTGATTAATGATCCTGAGTTGTTAACCTAGAGTTCTATCTTATTATAAGGATCTTCCGATGGTCTCATAAAAATATCCTTCATAACCAATTAACTATATTCCTATGATAATTGAATTAAAGAAGAACTAATTAAGCTTAGGCTCTAACAATGGTTACACATGATAAGTAAGTGTATTCCTACCTTACCTACAGATCACTTCATCCTAATAAATGAAATGAAACATGTGTCATTCAATTCATGTCTAACACTAAACTCCCTTTTCCAAGTTGTATTTAGGTTAATAAATCAATCTAATTTGTGGCCAATCAACTAGAAGCATTAAGAACAAGAATGAACAAACAACTCAATAAACCATTCAATCAAGCTAGGGAGAGAAAGTAAATTCAAACTATGCGTTGAGTTCCTTTGAAATCCTAGTAAAAGAGATTTAGTTCATGATAATTAATGAAAACAAGTATTCAAATAGTTTCACCATCATCAACCACACAAGAAAAATAAAGATGAGAATAGAGAAAACTAAGAGTTGTGAGTTCTTGAATCTTCCAATCTTCTTGAGAGAGAATTAGATGGAAACTATCTTCTATAGAGAATTAGGTTTCTAGATATCCAATCCTCTTTATTCTGACCTAAAAGAGTCATATTTAAACTGTTCAAGGCCTCCTAAAATCCGAAACTTCGTGCCCAAGCAATGACGTCAAAATCAGGCTTTTTTTGCGCTTTTTGTGACTTTACTATTCGTCATTGGTGCCACGACGCCACCTATTCTGCCTCCTTGATGTTTCTCCTCTGTTTGTCTGAATTGGTTCCTGTCGTCTTCTCTTACTTCATCAGCTGTTTTGACTGGAAAATATTATCCGATTTTGATGAGCCTTACACCGTTGGAAAGGTATGGAAGTCAGCTTCAAAATTCAAGAGGGAGTTTTCTCAAATGAAGTCTTTAAGATCAATTTTTTCTTGAAAGAAGCTCCGGAGGTCGAATCTGCCTGTTCATTGGTTTGCACCGTTTTTCATCGTTTTGCACCACGAAGCTCCAGATCACCTTGGACCTATAAAAACACATAAATAACAACTAAATAAATATTTTAAACATAAAATAGATAATTAAAATAAATATAAAAACATCTAAAAATAATCAAATCCTAATAAAATCCTCAAGGACTTAGCCGATTTAAAAGCATAAAAGGTAGCAAAATAATTATAATTCCTTGAGTTATCAACAACCCACTATTTGAATTCCAACAGCTATAATAGATTCTGTACAACAACAAAGACACATCTAAAGGAGACTCTACTCGAATGGAAGGACAAATTCCTATGTTACAAACCCCTCAAGAAACTCCTCAAAAACATTCTTTCAACCTCATTCGTTGACCCTCGTCTTCCCCATCATCAACGGCCTGTGTTTGCTGACTCCACCAGCACAGCTATTATGGCAGTTGATCATGACCATCAACGGCCTTTGTTTGATTTGCAAGATTGGTTCATCAGAATTCTGAATGAAGAGCTTGGAAAGTTCAATGATTTTCTAGGTTGATAAAGAACAAGAGTTCGTTATTCGTTTTCAGGTTCTGCACCCTTTTAACTCTCTCTCTTTTATCTTCATTTTTTTTTACTGTTTTTGGGTAATTGTATAATACTTTATGTTACAAATGAGTACATGGGATTTTGGATTTTTCTTAATTTTTTGATTTAATGTGCAATTTTTTTTTTTTTGGGTTTATTCTTTTGGACAGGTATGAGAATAAAGTTAAATTTTGCTTTTTGATGACATGAAGATAAAGTTAAGTAAGATTTTAGGAGTTAAGCTTTTTGTTTTTGCTTTATAGATCATTGGGTTATTGAAAATTTTGGAAGGGAACAGTTGTAGTGGCAAGTGAAGTTTGAAGGGTCAATGAGAATTTAGAAACTCTTTTTTTTTAGTGATAAAAGGAACATAACAATATATCAGAATCTCCCAAGAAAGGGATTATCTCTTGCAATCCTAGGGAAAACAATCCCCATAGCATAAGATAAAATCAAGCATGTCACCCTATTAGGTGGGGTATCAAAAATCATCAGGGGGTCTTGAAGTGAGGTTCCCATCTTGGCAAGCTGGTCCGCATATGCATTCTATGTTACTCGAACTCGGGTGTGAGTGTCGGACTCGGGTATGTTTGATTTATTCTAAATTTTTTCATGTATTTGGAGGGTCTTTGGGGGATTATATCCCCATACCCATATCTGAATATACGTCGGACGCGGGTACTTTAAGAAAAATGAAAAGTCGGAGCAACATAGCATGCATTTGCTTCCCGATTAATATGGTGCATTTTAGCGTTGGGGAAGCGGTCTAGCAACATTCTGCAATTAAAAAAAAAATGGAGTTGTATAGGAAATGGGAATACCATTATCAACAAAAGGTAAGGCCAACTTGGAGTCAACTTCCACAATGAGGTTATGAAAGTCTCGGTCAACAGCAATTCGCAACCCGTCACGAAGACCCCATAATTCAGCACAAATGCTCGTAGTAAGCCAAGCTTTCTTGAGAAACCACAAAGCCAATTTCCATGTTCATCTCTAAAGATTCCCTTTGCCCCTGCTTCAACAGAATTACCTTTAGTCGAACAATCTGTGTTGAGTTTGATGAGCCTGAAGGGGGTGGGAGCCAACCGACCATGATTTGTCTTGAGTACTGACAGTTGGTTTATTCGTCACACCATTGATAGCCTAAAATTCTTTAACACAACTATGAAGGCTGTCAAGCCAATGGTTGGTTGTATCAATCATCTGATGAAAACCAATTTGTTTCTTCCCAATCATATGAGCCAAATGGCCAAAGGAAAAATATGATTCCAAGGAATATAAGATATTCCGAGTCAACCACAGATTTACAATTAGCAGTAAGCCAACTATTAAAGTCCATGTAAAAAAGATGAGAGAACATCTGGAGGGATTACCCATGGCATTCAAATAGTCTTTAACCAACTTACAATCTCTAAGACTGTGAGTAGGAGTTTCAGGTTCTCTGTTGCATCTTGGGCAGTTAGAGGAAATTTGCATTCCCCTGTTATGAAGCATATCACGTGTCGAGATTTTTTGATGTTTGCATATCCAAAGAAAGTTTTGGATTTTGCAAAGCCAAAGAAACTCTTATTGTTGATATAGGTAAAATAGTGAGGATATGAGAGTTATAACTTCCAAGACAATGTTTTCAATGCCCTTTGTTCCTCTGCGTTTATTCTTGTCTTTCTAAGTTTGTGCTCAAAGTTCTTATAGTGCATGCAATTTTTTGAAAGGTTGTTGTCTTGGGAATTGCTCTTGGATGATGAAACTTAATTCAAGCTTTAAAATTGTCAAGCAATGTAGCAATCAGAAATCTGTACTTGATGGTGTTAATTAGATATCTCTTGGAGATTATAACCGTATAATGTTGCTTGCATCTGAGTACCAACATTGTTTGAGTGTTCTCCTTCTATTAAACTAACCTCCATAGCTTTTGGTAAGTTGAGAAAACCTCATTTCAATCCATATTACGATATCGATTGGATATCTAGAGAGCTATGCTAAAGTTCATTTACCTGAATTTTCCAAAGTTTGTTATATGCCTTCTAGTTATTTGGAAGTGGTCGAGAGCATGAATATTATTGGCACATCATAATCGTTTAGATAAGAAGTTTCCTTGGGTAACATCATTCGCGTAATGATGCTAAATTGGTCTAGTCCTTTGAAATCTACTCAAATCGTTCAAGAAATCTAAATTGGTCAATCGTGCTTAATATGTCTTGACCTCAAGTTCATCTTTTGTTATTTTAGGTAGTGCAACTTGCCTATTGAAGCAATTTTAACTCAATAAGCACTCGTCATCCCAATTCTCACCATGGTCTTTTTTCTTATTCCCAAAGTATAAATGGCCGGTTAGTCTTTTCAATCTATTTTAATGTTATATTAATCATAATTATGTTACTCGAACTCGGGTGTGAGTGTCGGATAGAAATATGTGTCCGACATGGGTATATTCAGTTTTTTTTTTTTTTTAAGTTTTTACATGTATTTGAAAGGTCCTTAGAGGGTTATATCCCAATACCCATGTCCAAATATGCGTTGGACAGGGATACTTCAAGAAAAATAAAGAGTCGGAGCAACATAGAATCATAATCTAATTTTTCCTTCCACGTTCTAGTTGGCATCTTTTGCATCAAAACAAAAGATTGAATTTTGTGAAGAATCCTAATCTCATGTAAATGTTTCTCAGTAGTTTATTGAGTTCTTTTTACTTATAATATCTAAAAAAGAAAGTTCCTTTTACTTTAGGTTTTGGTGTTTGAGAGCTATGTTACTCGGACTCAGGTGTGAGTGTCGGATACTGGTATGTGTCTGACACGGGTATGTAAGTTTTTTTGTGTATGTGGAGGGTCGTATCCCCATATCCATGTCCAAATATGTGTTGATACGGGTGTCAGACACAGATACTTCAAGAAAAATGAAGAGTCGGAGCAATATAGCCTGAGAGTATGAATCTGTGTAAATCTTATTCTTTTTTTTTTAAGATTCCTAGTCTATGTTGTTCCAAGTGTTCATTTTGTTTGAAGTACCCGTGTCTGATGCATATCCGGACATGGGTATGGGGATATGACCCTCCAAGGACCCTCCAAATACATATAAAAACTTAGAAAAATTGAACATACCCATGTCGGACACATACCCGTATTCGACACTCACACCTGAGTCCGAGTAACATAGTTCCTAGTGCAATAATCTGCATTGAAAGCATTGATTGGTTAGTGAAGGGCTCTCTGCATGTCATTAATGTTCTATATGTAATTCTTGATGCAATTATATCTCTATAATAGGAGCTGAAAGAAAGAAATGAACAATATAAGGAGAAGAGTGGAAAGGGTGGAATGCTTTCATCAGAAAGTGAATTCAGTGAAGAAATGATGGATATTTGCAAGGATCTTGTCACTATTCATGGGGAGATGGTGCTTCTCAAAAATTACAGTGCCTAAATTTTGCTGGTACAAAAATTACATCAACAATTTCTTTCTACTATATGTATCTTTTGCTTTCTAAACCATCTCTATATTTTCTACTTCAATAGGGATCGTTAAAATTTTAAAAAAGTATGATAAATGAACAGGGGGACTATTACGACTACAGTTTACACCTATGTTACTCGGACTCGGGTGTGAGTGTCGGACACGAGTATTGTCCGACACGAGTATGTTCGATTTATTTTAAGTTTTTCCATGTATTTGGAGGGTACTTAGGGGATCATATCCTTGTACCCATGTCCGGATATGCGTCGGACACGAATGTTTCAAGAAAAATGAAGAGTTGGAGCAACATAGGTTCACACAACTTGTCCTTCACCAGCCTTTCTTCAGAACAAAATCTCTTACAAGGCTAGTCCATCAGTGTGAGGCAAATCTTGAGCTTCTATTTCCACTTGAAGCAGAAGTCATTGAATCAACCCCACAAGAAGAACCAGACATACACCATCAAATAAAACTGCGAATCATTCGTAGAAAGCTTCATCAACTCTAGAAGAGGAAACCTTGGATATATATCGTAGCATTCTAGCTGCAATGAAAACAATATGTGGGCTTCATTAGCAAGCTCCATCTACAATCCATTATCATTCTTAGTTCTCCTTAAGAACCAGGATGATGATAACAGTGGTGCAATAACAACAGAAAACTCAGCTTCAAACTCTTCAGCCACTTTGGAAAAGGGCGAAGAGGCTGCTAAAGAGATGCACAATTTGTGCAACAATGCTAGTTTTTCCTTTTTCTTGGATACTTTTATCTTTTATTTTTGTTTATCACTTTGAACAATTGACTAATGACTAATGTGTCGGAAGATGTGTTACAATCAGTTTCACAGTATATAAGTTGGGTTCAAGATTAAGGTAGCATTAATCTAAAAGTGTTAATTTTGAAAGTTTTACATTTCTTCTTTCTAGGTATATTTGAGAAGTCCAAGAAGGATTTTAACTTCAGACCTTGACCGTAGACCTGCTCAAGGGCCAGATAGTTCATCTGGCCCGACAAGTCGGCCCATACTGGATCGAGTCTGGATAAAGTTTTTTTTATTTTGGATCGATCCGGCTCGAATTACTGTTTATGTAATTAAAAAATTATTTTTTATTTAAATTTAATTATAAAAATATAAAAATATTAATATAAAAATGTTTTTTAAATTTTTTTAATATTATTTAGACAATGAAACGAGTCGACAGGTCGATCCGGGCTCGTCTAGAGCTAGGCTTGGGCAAAGGAAAAAGGAAATTTTTGAGTTGCGGCTCGGCCAGATCCATGAGCAAGTCTACTTGAGTGACCCTCCTAGTAGGAAACAAACAACCATTAGGTTCAATCATGTAAATAGTTAGTGGGAGTTCAATTTGGCTTGGATCTTAGTAGACCCAACCTCGCTCTGAAAGTTAAGAGAACTAAGTAAAGGTTCTCCAACAATCAGATTGGAACGGTCACAGTTTACTCATAAAACTGGGAAAATATCTAGAATGCAATGAAATGGCAACTAACTATTTGTATTTTTCTTGTCAACCATTAATATATTAGAAGAGTGATTACTGTTATTAAAGTTTGGACTGAATCTAATGTCACGACATCAATTCAAACAAGAAAATTGTCTGTTGAGGTCTATTTGTGTCGAGGTGGTGCTCTTAGTGATTCGAGGTCCTGTGAGCAAAGAAAAAGGGTCAGAGGGCAACGGAGGTTGAGCTCCGGGATACGCTCCGATGCTTAAGTCAGTGTTTTGGAGAAGAAAACTGAGAGAGTTCTTAGAGAGAGAGAGATTACCCTTGAGCAGTCCCTGAAAGGGCCATATTAACCTTTTCGAGCGACCTACTGGTTCCACGTGTTCGACCCTGGTTGGACATTGGGAGTAAGGGGCCTCGGGGGGCCTCGTCGAGGAGACGGTCGTATTTAATGCCTGTTAAGGAGAGGCTGCGGCATTTAATGCCCTGCACTGCCCCAGGTGGGCGCCAAGGTGACTGGTGATGCGATCTCTGGTAGAGGGGGAGACGACCATGTGTCCTGGAGCCTTAGCCTCCGATAGTCATTGGGCCTGCTGGATTGGGCTTTGGCTCTGAGCCAACTTGTTTGGGCTTGCGTATGGTTGTAAGGCTAGAACACCTTGGCGGGTTGGGCCCTATGAGCATGCCTGGTGGGCCTAGGGCTTAGTGGGTCTAATAATTGGCCCCCAGGCGAGGTGGCGGCTGTGACTGGCTTTAGACAATGTCATGGCGGGCCCCCGTATGGTGGCGAGGAGCTGTGTGTTAGGGGTGCTTGAGCGTCTTGAAGTTTGGGCGAGGAGGTAATTTGAATCTTATCGATGTCCTTTGGTTGGTATGACACGAAGTTTGATGTGCCCGTCTTTAATGATAGTCTTAAAGACTGGGCGTTCTATTCGAGGAATGGCCATGTGTTGACCATCGAATGACATGATTGGTGGTCAGTAGAATGCCTTTTCGAAAGCCGTTTTGCTATAAATAGAGGTGCCTTAGGGATTTCTTTTTTTGCCGTTGTTGATTTTGTTGTCAAAGTGCTGTCGATTTTGATTCTCGACGAATTTTTTGCTCCGATTTGCTGGTGTCATTCTTCGATTTGCTATTTCTTGTTTCTACGAGGTCATTTTGAGGCTGCATAGGTATTTTTAGTGCTGTTTCTTGCTTTTGTTTTGATTTTTTCGTTTGTTTGTGGTGGTTTTTGGTGGTTGCTTGGAAATGGTGATGACTGATAGCGACAGTTCCGATGTGTTGGAGAGGATGGAGGGGATGTCCTACAGTGGTGGTGCCTAAAATATCGACGACGTGTTGGATGATATTGATCGAAACATTGAGGAGGGGGCCAGGGTGGCTGCTGGTGGTGGCGTTGAGACGAGTGGTGGCGCTGGGATTAGTGGTGGTGCTATAGAGGTAGACCAAACAGCTCCTGAAGGGAGGGGAAGAGCTGGTGATGGTGATGGCGTGCAGTGGAATGGTGATATTCCCTGCACCATGATCGACGAAGAGATTGACGCGCTGTTGTTGACTCGTGGTATCTATCTTCCCAACTACCACTATGAGTTTTACATGCCCGTCGGGGGTCGGCATCCTAGCTAATTTGAGAATGATAGGAAGAACGTGATCTTCTTTGAGCATATGTTCAAAAGGGGCTTCCACCTGCCCTTGAACCATTTTTTTTTTGCCACTTGCCTTGAAGGGTATGGGATCACTGGTGCTCAACTGACAGGGTCTTCGTGGCCTATTATGGTGGCCTACTTTAATGACTGTCGGAAAAAAGATGAGGTTCCCCTATACGCCTCCTTTTGCAACTTGTACCAGTTAAAGCTGAAAAAAGAATGGCTACTGCTATCTGAGTGCTCGCCATAATGTGGTTGTAGAAAAAGTTCCCAATAACAACCACATCACCAGGTCATAATTTTTTACTGTCGAGCTGAAGTTGGAGGAGGATTGGGGTTTCCCAGTGAAGTGATGCACGTCTCTGAAGGATGAGAAGAGAAATATCGTGGCTATGGACGACTTGGAGAGGGATCAGTTTGACTACTACATGGGATGTAGGATCAACTAGGAGGAGACCATGACAGACACCCTCATTCATAAGTACTGTCTAGAGAATATCATACCGAATAGGGTGGTGGCCAAGTTTGCCAACCTTGCCCCTCATCTGAAAAGTAACAAATGGCCCGTGGGTGGTTTGGACTATATGGCGAAGGTCTTGACAGGTCATATTCAACCTGTTACGAAGAAAGGCAAGAAGGCTGGCACCTCTTCTCAAGGTGCAGGGGATGTTCCTTCGGGCGAGGCAGGTGTTGCCCTTCAGGTCGAGCTGGGTTAAGAAAGGGTGAGCGCGGATCTGATGGTTGGGGTGGGCGACCTTCTCGCCATTGCTGTTGAAGGATCGAAAGAAGGCAACGCTGATGAAGATAATGGCATTGGAGCGTCTGGCCATATGCTTGCCTTGATGCCTTGCGTTCCTGGTCTGATCCCTTTTGCTTTAATCCCCGTTGTGATAGAACTGCCACCCTCCCCGAGTTCACGTGAGAGTGGAGGTGGTGATGGTTAAAAAGTTGACAGTCCTCAAATTAAGGTTATTGTTTTGGATGATGACGGTGATAGCGAGGTGGTGTTCGACATGGGGAGTTCTATGAGCTCTGATAGATTTGATATTGAGGATGATGTAGAATGTGGTAGTTTTACCGTGGCAGAGTTGTTCTTAAGATGTTGGCGAGCTGGTATACTTTGCTTTCTTTTGTTGTTTAAGGCTTTGATGAGCTCTCATCTTGATTGTTTCCCTCTGTGCAGGTATATCGAGCGCTGCTATTGCTGAAAAGATCTTTTCGGCGGAGAGAGAGAAAAACAAAAGTCAAGTTCAGAGTAAAGACCAGACTCCTGCTGCTATTGCTCAAAAACACCTTGCCACGAAGAAGAAAAAGAGTGATCCGGTGATTGATCCTGGTCCAAAGAGGCAGAAGGTCATCGATAACCCTAAGAGGCTGAAGGTCGTCGAGGACCCCAAGAGGCAGAAGACGGGCCTAGACTCATCAAAAGAGAAATCGATCCTGGGCTCGTTCTAGCAGAAAGGATGAGGGGGTAAGAATAATGTCCCAGCTGATGACCCTCCAAGGTCGAAGAAGGTCGTGGAGCCCTATGCTAAGTTTAACAAGACTAGTCTCGTCCTTCCAGCCTCGTCAGGCGGGGACAACGCCTCCTCGACCCATACCCCAGGGATGATGTGGTGGTGCGTTCTGGGCATTGTTCACCCTTGCCTCATGGGGGCATGGTCCACAATGTTCACCTAGGATCCTGCACGTATAGTGATTATCGCAGCCGTATACCCGTTGACTCGCTGCTCAGCGATGTGGACAGGTGTGTCAACTGGGTTTATAATCACCTTCCCACTCGGGAAGTGAAGGTCATTGAGGAGTGTTCAGGGTGGACTGCTCAATGTGGTCTGCTTGCAAGCATGGTAAAGGTGAGCGTTGTTCTGCAGACTATGTTATTTCTTAGTGTTGATCGACGTTGCTGACTTGGTTTTTTCATCTTTTTTCTTAGGGTTTGGCCACTGGTATAGCCATATATAATCATATCGGTGAGGCAGACGCCCGTCTTAGTGAGGTTGAAAAGGATGCCCAGCTAAAAAACGCGCGCATTGCAGAGTTGGAAGCCCTTCTGAAGGCAGAGAAAGGAAAAACTGCGGCGATCGATAAGAAAGCCAAGGCCGCCAAGGACAAGGTGGTCTCCAACAAGAAGGCTTGCATGGCTAAGGTGGCGGAGGCTAAGCGCCAGACCGATATTGCTCGCGATCAGCTCGTCAAGGCGGAAGATCGTGTTTCTGCCAGAGAGAAAGAGATAAGCCTCTTGAAGCAGAGTTTGCTGGAGGCGGATAAGAAGAGGGAGTCAGCTGTAGCTAGCAAAGTGGCCAAGGCTATAGAGGCGAAGAAGGGAAAGTTCGCCGTTGCCCTAGAGGCGGAGAAGGCAAAGCTTGAGCAAGCCTTGGAGAAGAAAGAGAACAAGGTAGTTGAGGTGGCGGTTGGTATGGTTGGCCAGTTCAGGGCGACCACTCTTACTGGGATCTAGCTAGTTTGGGGGCCCTTGGATTGTAGGGCCATAGATTTTACTGCCATCAAGGACCTTTCTTTTCGGATGCGGTCTCTCTGAGGCAGCTGAGGGAGAAATTTGGCATGGCCTGGTGTCTGATGTTCCTGCAACGCCCCTAGATGAGTCTGTGCCCCTGACTCCTGTAGGCGATCAGCTTCCATCTACTACTGTTGCTGAAGAGGTTCTTGCTGCTGAATCCTTCATCTTTGATCCCTCCAGGGGAAGTAATGTTGGCGATCCCTCTGTTATTGGTGGGGAGGGTAATGTAACTAGGGGTAGTGGTCCCGTAGGCGAGGACCTTGTACATACGTCTTAGGATATTTGTAATACGCATTTTATTAAAAATAAAAAAATTTCTATTTTCACTTTTTGTTGGTCTTGTTCTGATTATTTGTACTTGTTGAGTTTATTTGGCTAACTCTGTCAGTGTGTGCCTCTGGGTTATTTTTTGAACATAAGTGCTTGGTATGTTGGACAGATGTCGCATGTTGCAGGTTGATGTTTTGTTGATTACAGGATGGGGGAACTCCCATCATGGAACAGAATGATGAGCCCGCTAGGGGCTATTGGGCGTGATTGAGCGCATGGAAGAGCTAGCTAGAGATTGTTGAGCATGTTGCATGGTGTCTTATGGTGAGCACACGTAATTGAAAGCATGGAAGAGCTAGTTAGATGCTGTTGAGCGTGTTACATAGTTTCTTATGGCGAGCACACGTGATTGAACCAGTGGAAGAGCCAGTTAGAGGCTGTTGAGCGTGTTACACGGTGTCTTATGGCGAGCACACATGATTGAATGTGTGGAAAAGCCAGTTAGAGGCTGTTGAGCGTGTTACACGGTGTCTTATGGCGAGCACACATGATTGAATGCGTGGAAGAGCTAGTTAGAGGCTGTTAAGCGTGTTACATGGTGTCTTATGGCAAGCACACATGATTGAACGGGTGGAAGAGCCAGTTAGAAGCTGTTGAGCGTGGTGAGCACACGTGATTGAACGCGTGGAAGAGCCAGTTAGAGGCTGTTGAACGTGTTACACAGTGTCTGATGTGAACCCTAGAGATTAAACCCTTTGAACTCGCTAACAAATTGAAATACCCTAACCCCAAGAAAGCCAAGATTCAGGAAAAGAAAACTTAAACCCTTAGAAAGCCTGTTTCAAAGAACCTAGATTAAGCATGTAAGTTAGACCCTAAGAACTCTCGTTTCAAAAACCTAAGTTTGATAGGTTGAACACCACAAAGAAAAAAATTCTTTAATAAGTCCGCTAGTTCTGTCAAGAACTAAAAAGAGTGAAACACTCACTTTGAATAAATTCAAACTCAATAGATTAATTCATAAAATGGTATAGGCGGCTAAACATTGTTTATATAGCCTCCCTACTAACCCTAATTCAACTAGCCTAACTAGAATACCAATCGACCAAGCACTACTTTCCTAGCTGAAAGACCTAGGCAGCCAGACCTAATTAAATAAGAAAGAATGCTTAAAATATGGGCTGAACATGCTCAAGCCCAAACCTAAATAATTAAAAGATGTCCAATAGTTTTAATGAAAGTAGTCCCTACAAGCTTATTGGATATAATACATAAATCAGGCCCAAAAGCCTAAGTAATTAAAACATCCAACTAAAACTTCTAATTTAGGTGCCACATCATTAATGAATTGGTCCCCACTTCATATTAAATAATGAACTAAAAATCAGGCCCAATAATTCATTAATATTGCCGCCCCCTTGAAATCCTCTATGGCCCATCATGTGAAGCTTAGATCATATGGACAATTCTTGGTCTTCCTTATTCAAGCAACCCAACTTGAATGGCTTGACATTGCTTAAAAGACTTGTAGATTCTTCCCAAGTCCTTTGCACCAATCCTTGCATAGTTTCCTTGAGCTTCTTGGATCTTGACTTGTAATAGGCCCAATTGGAACATGCAATGGATCTTGAAGTCCAATACCAGCTTGGTTCTCATCATTCCCCCTTTCCTCAAAAGGATTCGACCTCGAATCATCACCTACATCATTAAGGGAAAGATCAAAAACGTTAAATGAAGCAGAAACGTTATACTCACCTGGTAAGTCCACTTTGTAAGCATTGTCATTAATTTTTCTCAAGGATTTGGAAAGGCCCATCTCCTCGAGGATGCAACTTGGTTCTCCTATGGGCTGGAAATCTTTCCTTGCGCATATGAACCGAGACCCAATCACCTGGTTTGAAAGTAACTCGCCTCCTCCCTTTGTTTGCTTATGAAGCAACTTTTGCATTCTTTTTCTCAATTTGAAGCTTTACTTTCTCATGAAGAGACTTCACCGATTTAGCTTTTTTACTCCCATTCAAACTATTCCTTGCATCAACAGGTAAAGGCATTAAATCTAAAGGAGTTAGTGGATTAAAACCATAAACAATCTCAAATAGAGAATAAGAAGTAGTAGAATGCATAGTCCTATTATATGCAAACTCTATGAATGGCAAACAGTCTTTCCAAGTTTTCAAGTTCTTTTGTATAACAGTTCGCAAAAGTTGTGTTAAAGTCCTATTAGCTACTTCAGTTTGCCCCTCAGTTTGTGGATGACAAGTAGTAGAAAACAAAAGTTTAGTACCCAATTTCCCCCACAAATCCTTCCAAAAGTAAGGAACTTAACATCTCTATCTAACACAATGCTTCTAGGAACACCATGTAGGCGTACTATCTCCCTAAAGAACAATTCAGCAATGTTAGTTGCATCATCAGTTTTATGGCATGGAATAAAATTTGCCATCTTGCTAAACCTATCCATTACCACATAAATTGAATCTTCTCCCCTTTTTGTCCAAGGTAAACCCAATACAAAGTCTATAGATATGTCTACCCATGGTTCACTAAGAACTGGTAAGGGTGTATACAACCCATGAGGTAAAATCTTAGATTTGACCTTTCTACATGTAATGCATTATCACATATGCGAATAACATCCCTTTTCATTTTAGGCCAAAAGAAATGTTCATGCAATATTTCTAAGGTTTTCTTGACACTAAAGTGTCCCTTTAAACCACCTCCATGTGCCTCACGTACTAATAACTCTCTCATAGAATAATTAGGCATACATAGTTTATCTTCTCTAAACAAAAAGCCATCATGCTTGTAAAATTTACCAAATGAAGCTTTATCACATGCTATGTATACATCATTAAAATCAGCATCATTGGCATATTCATCCTTTATATATTCAAATCCAAGCATCTTAGCATTCATATATGTGAGAAATACATACCTCCTAGATAAAGCATCAGCCACAATATTTTCCTTACCTTGCTTGTATATGATGACATAAGGAAAGGTCTCTATGTATTCCATCCACCTAGCATGTCTCTTATTCAACTTACCTTGACCCTTGACATGTTTCAATGATTCATGATCAGTATGTATCACAAACTCCTTAGGCCATAAGTAATGCTGCCATGTCTCCAAGGCTATAACAAGCGCATAAAGCACATTGTCATAAGTTGGATAGTTCAAGGCCACTCCACTAAGCTTCTCACTGAAGAATGTGATTGGATGCTTTTCCTGCATTAAAACAACTCCAATTCCTATTCCTGAGGCATCACATTCAATCTCAAAAGCTTTGTCAAAGTTAGGTAATGTTAAAACAGGTGCTGAACATAACCTATCTTTAAGATTAACAAATGCTTTCTCTTGTTCATTGCCCCAATGAAAACCAACATTCTTTTTAATAATTTCAGTAAGTGGTATAGCAATAGTGCTAAAGTCTTTAACAAAACGCCTATAAAAACTAGCTAAACCATGAAAGCTTCTTACCTCACTTATCCCTTTAGGCGTCAGCCAGTCCTTGATGGCCTTGACTTTCTCTTCATCCATCTCGATACCTTTTGAGCTAACAACATATCCAATAAATATAACTCTATCCATGCAAAAGGTACACTTCTTAAAATTAGCATACAACTTTTCAGTTTTCAACACATTAAACACAAACCGCAAATGTTCAACATGCTCATCTAAGTTTTTGCTGTACACTAAAATGTCATCAAAGTAGACTACTACGAATTTACCTAGAAACACACGCAAAACATGATTCATTAATCTCATGAAAGTACTAGGTGCATTAGTAAATCCAAATGGCATGACTAACCATTCATATAACCCATATTTAGTCTTAAAAGCTGTTTTCCATTCATCACCTTCTTTCATCCTAAACTGATGGTAACCACTTTTAAGATCTATCTTACTAAAAACACAAGATCCATACAATTCATCTAGCATATTATCTAATCTAGGAATGGGACGACGATACTTCGCCATGATATTGTTGACTGCTCTACAATCAACACACATCCTCTAAGGCCCATCCTTCTTTGGCACTAGAAGAACTGGAACAGCACATGGACTCATGCTTTCTCTTATGTACCCCTTACTCATCCAATCTTCAACTTGCCTTTGAAGTTCCTTTGCCTCTTTCGGATTACTTCTATAGGCTGGTCAGTTTGGAATGACTGCTCCGGGTACAAAATCAATCTGATACTCAATGCCTCTTATGGAAGGCAACCCACTTGGCATCTCCTCCCGGAATAACTCTTCAAATTCCTGTAACAAAGAAACAACAACACTAGGAAGAGCTTGGTTAGATTCATCAAGATTAAGATATGATTCTTTATAAACAAGGAAGATCATGGGCTGATCTTCTAAAAAAGCCTTCTTAATCTCACTCTCTTTTGCATAAAAGCTCATCCTTGTTTTTGCTTTTCTTTCTTGTGGCATCACTTTCTTCTTTTTTTAGCCACTTCTCTGTTTTTCTCACTTTCTTTTTCCTCCCCTTTTTCGACCAATCTCTTTTTTTTTTTTTTTTGTTCTCTCTTTTTTTCCCATTAGATTCGGCTACACTCAATTCTTTTTTCTCAAAAACATATTTCAATTTCAATTGGTCTTCATAGACCTGCTTTGGTGTTAAAGGAACAAGGTTGATGGTTTTGCCATCTTTTACAAAGTTGTACCTATTCCTAAACCAATCATGTGTAACCCTCCTATCATACTGCCATGTCCTCCCCAACAATAGATGGCCAGCATGCATAGGCACTACATCACAAAGCACCTCATCACTATACCTCCCAATAGTAAAAGCTACCCTTACTTGCCTATTTACCTTAACCTCCCCACAATCATTCAACCATTGCAATTTGTAAGGCTTAGGCTGTTTAAGCATAGGTAAACCCAACTTTTCTACTAAGGTAGTACTAGCTACATTGGTGCAACGCCCCCCATCAATAATCATACTACATACTTTATTGTTCAAAAAAAATAGTATGAAAAATATTTTCCCTTTGTTCCTTTACATCATCTATTTTAATTTGTGCATTCAAAGCACGCCTAGCAACAAGAGATTTACCTTCCACGGGGTAGTCCAAGTCAGCATCATCACCAACACAATCACTAGCATCCTCTAATTGTAGCATGTCATCACAATCATCCTCACTTTCAGTCATGACTTCACCATTAGCATGCATGATCATCGCCCTTTTGTTTGGACATTGAGATGCAATATGGCTTGAATCCAAACATTTAAAGCATTTAATATCTCTATTCCTTGAAGAATTGGAATTTTGAAATACCTTGGGTTTGCCTTTGCTAGTGTTTGCTTCTTTCCTCTTTGGTGGTTTGGTTTTTCCCTTGACAGCAGCCTGGTCTTTGTCCCACTTTGGTTTCCAAGGAGTGCTAGAAAACGAAGAATTCCTTGTTGCCCCCTTTCTTTTCAATTCCCACTCCAAATACACCTCAAGATCAGTTCTACCTTGGAATGGTGGAATTTTCATTTTAATATTCCCAAGGTTCCTATCTTCTCTATTTTCCCAATCATGATCTCTAGTGTTTCTCCTAGGCCTTCCTCCATGCCTAACTCCTCTAGGTCTACCATATCAACTTCCTCATTGTCTGCCTCCTCTATATCATATTCATCAACAACACTAGGCTCACGTCTAGTCCCTCTATCTCACCCACCTTGTAGGGTTTGAATGGCTGTCGATTGCCTCTCTATCTTGTCTGACATCTGTGCCATCGCAAAATTCATCCTCTCAAACTGTTGCTGCATAGCTCTCCATGTAAGAATGGATTTTCATCCCCCTTTGTGATGATTCACTATGGTGAGACATTTGAAGTTGCTGCAAAACAAAATGTTAGTGATAAAAATAAACTCACACACTCCCTTAGTGTTTACACTCAATTATGATATCACTCCAACTCTTGTTTGCACTCTTTTAGGCTTTTTCTTTAATAAACTTACTTACTCTTGCCTTTTACCACTCTATTTTCTCTTTCAGGTTCTTTAGGAACTAGAAGAACTCTTCAAGAACTCCACTTGCTTAATTCTACCTAGCAAAAGACTCAAGAAATAAGAAACAATTAGTAAGAAGGTAAAACAAGTATAAATCAAGAACAAGATTACCAAGAAATCAAATCTTTCCTATTTCCCTTGATCTTTTTCGAATCTTTCTTTCTTTTTCTTGATGTTCGAACACTTTCCTTCGTTTTTTTTTCAAGAACGAGACTTCTTGATTTTCTTGAAATCTCGAATGAACTTCTTTTTTTCTTTCTTGGGACAGTTCGAATGCCTCTCTAAATTCTTTTTTTTTTTTAAGATTCGGATCAAGAATCAACAAGATGAAATTTTAATAATAAATCAAAAATTCAAGAAATAAAATCTTGATTTAAACCAACTCTTAGAATGAAATCTCAAATAAAAACTGCCCTAAAAACTATAACTATTAGACAAAGAATGCCTAAAGTTATAACCCCTATGACAAGTATGTCTGAAACCCCAAAACAAAAAAGTTGAGAGAAACTCCAATAGCCTATGGTAAAGAAGATAAAAAGATTTTACCTGATTGGTCCCTAAGCTCTGATACCAACTGATGTGAACCCTAGGGGTTAAACCCTTTGAACCCACTAACAAATTGAAATACCCTAACCCCAATAAAGCCAAGATTCAGGCAAAGAAAACTTAAACTCTTAGAAAGCCTGTTTCAAAGAACCTAGATTAAGGATGTAAGCTAGACCCTAAGAACTCTCGTTTAAAGAACCTAAGTTTGATGGGTTGAACGCCACAAAGAAAGGAATTTTTTGATAAGTCCGCTAGTTCTGTTAAGAACTAAAAAGAGTGAAACACTCACTTTGAATAAATTCAAACTCAATAGAAAAATTTGTAAAATGGTATAGGCAGCTAAACATTGTTTATATAGCCTCCCTACTAACCTTAATTCAACTAGCCTAACTAGAATACCAATCGGCCAAGCACTACTTTCCTAGCTAAAAGACCTAGGCGGCCAGACCTAATTAAATAAGAAAGAATGCTTAAAATATGGGCTGAACATGCTCAAGCCCAAACCTAAATAATTAAAAGATGTCCAATAGTTTTAATGAAGGTAGTCCCCATAAGCTTATTGGACATAATACATAAATCAGGACCAAAAGCCTAAGTAATTAAAAGATCCAACTAAAACTTCTAATTTAGGCGCCATATCATTAATGAATTGGTTCTCACTTCATATTATATAATGAACTAAAAACAGGCCCAATAATTCATTAATATTACCGCCCCCTTGAATTCCTCTATGGCCTACCATGTGAAGCTTGGATCACATGGACCAATTCTTGGTCTTCCTCATTCAAGCAGCCCAACTTGAATGGCTTGACATTGCTTAAAAGACTTGTAGATTCTTCCCAAGTCCTTTGCACCAATCCTTGCATAGCTTTCTTGAGCTTCTTGGATCTTGACCTTGTAATAGGCCCAATTGGAACATGCAATGGATCTTGAAGTCCAATACCAGTTTGGTTCTCATCAATGTCTTATGGAAAGCACACGTGACTGAATGCATGAAAGAGCCAGTTAGAGGCTGTTGAGCCATCTTTTCCAGTTCGCCCGTCGGTCTGCTAGCTTCATAGTTTCTGAGGACAAGGTCGCCAACTTGGAATTGCCTATATTTCACCTTCGTATTGTAATAGTTGGAGACCTAGTGTGATTTGGTGGCCTGTTTTACTTGCGCCAGTCTCTGGTTTCTTCTAGGAGATCTAGGTTTGCTCTGAGTACTTCATCATTCGGGGAGGGGTAGTAGTTTGTCGTTCTGAGGAAGTTGATGCCTATCTCGACTGGTATCACAGCCTTCGTTTCATACATTAGGTTGAAAGGTGTCTCGCCTGTGCCCGAGTGGGACGTAGTTCTAATGGCCTACAAAATTTTGGGCATCTCTTCCAGCCATGCCCCTTTGACATCGTCGAGCTTCTTTTTCAGGCCTTGGAGAATCTTTTTGTTCATCACCTCGACTTGTCTGTTCGTCTGGGGGTGTTTGACTGAACTGTGAGCCAACAGGATTTTGAAATTCTCACAAAACTTCTTCAACTTGCCCCCTTGGAACTGTGCCCCATTGTCCGCCACAATGGTGTTGAGAACCCCGTACCTACACACCATAGACTTCCAAACGAAATTTTCAATCACCCTTTCTGTGATGGTTGCCACAGCCTTCGCATCAACCCACTTGTTAAAGTATTCGCAGGTGACGACTACATATTTTTTCTGGTCGATGGCAATTGGGAATGGCCTCAGGGTATCTATACCCCACAGTGCGAATGGTCAGGGGCTCGACAGTTGGTTGAGCAACTCTGCAGGTTGCCTTGGAACGGCGACGAGCCTCTAGCACTTATCATATTTCTTGACCAGTTCTGTGGCGTCCTTCTTCATTGTTGGCCAGTAAAAACCTTGTCTCAGTGCCTTCTGTGCTAGTGACCTGCCCCTTATGTGGTTTCCACATACTCCCTCGTGGATTTCCCGGAGGATATAGTCGGCCTCCGTTGGTTCGAAACATCTCAGTAGGGGCTCGTTGAACAACTTTTTGTACAGGGCGTCGGCCATTATCGCGTATCTGGTGGCCCATCTTCTCAGCCTTAGCTGCTCCTTTAGGTCGCCTGATAACGTCCCTTCACTTAGAAAATTCGCGATGGGAGTTAACCAACTCTGACCGTCGGTTAGCTGAAGGAGTTCTTCCCTATATTGGTGGCTTGGTGAGGGGCAATGTTCGAGAAGAATCTTTCCCCTTTATTTGATCTCGATGGCGGAGCTTAGACAGCGAGTCAGCCCTTGTATTCTCTTCTCTGGTGATCTGCTTCATTGTTAGGTGACTAAATCGTTGTTTCAAAATTATCACCCATTTATGGTACTTACCAAGCTTGGCTCCTTGACTTCATACTCCCCATTAACTTGTCTCGCTACCAGTTAGGAGTCAGTTGACACGAGTAGCTTCTTCGCCCCAAGCTTTAGTGCTAGCTCTAGCCCCCCAGCAGGGCCTTGTACTCTGCCGCGTTATTGGAAGCAGGGAAACTGAAGGATAACCCATATTGCCATTCGCTTCCCTGGGGGTCGGTTAGCAGGATTCTAGCCCCTGATCCTTCATTTCCTAAGGATCCGTCCACACTTAGCGTCCATGTCTCGCCAGTGGCGGGCTTCGATTGCTTGGGCTTTTGTATTAGGGTTGGTTCTGGGGTGGTGGCGAGGTCTATTTGTGTCGAGGTGGTGCTCTTGGTGGTTCGAGGTCCTGCGAAAGAGGGTCAGAGGGCACCAGAAGTTGAGCTCCAGGACACGCTCCGATGCTTAAGTCAGTGTTTTGGAAAAGAATGTCTGAGAGAGAGGTGGTGAGAGAGTTCTTAAAGAGAGAGAGAGATTACCCTTGAGCAGTCCCCGAGAGGGCCATATATACCTGTTCGGACGACCTGCTGGTTCCACGTGTTTGAATTTGGTTGGACATTGGGAGTAGGCGGCCTCCGGGGGGCTCGTCGAGGATACGGCCGCATTCAATACCCGTCGAGGAGAGGCTGTGGCATTTAATGCCCTGCACTGCCCCAGGTGGGCACCGAGGTGACTGGTGATGCGACCGTTGGTAGAGGGAAAGGCGACCACGTGTCCTGGGGCCTTAGCCTCCGATAGTCGTTGGGCCTACTGGATTAGGCTTTGGCTCTGGGCCAACTTGTTTGGGCTTGCGTATGGTTATAAGGCTATGACACCTTGGCGGGCTAGGCCCTATGAGCATGCCTGGCGGGCTTAAGGCTTAGTGGGTCTAACACTATCAAAACACCAAAGAGCCCAAAAAGTCTTACACTAATGCAGATAAAATAGGCTATTTCTTTGATCTTGCTTGTCAACCATAGGAAAGAATAGGAAAAAAAGAAAGAGAAGAAAAAGAAAGAAAGGAATAAACAGTATAGTTGGTACTGTATCGATATTGGTTGTATTGATCAGTACGTATCGATTTTAAGATAAATGGAAATGGTACCAGTATCGTACTGTTTTGATTTTTGTATTGATCGTACGATCTATATTAGTCTATACTAATCAATATTGATCAGTATTAGCACGTACCAATCCGTACCTGTTAGTACAAAAATTTTATTTTTATTATTATTTTTTTTTAAATTCACTTGTTTAACTTTTTAAATCAATTTTTAATATTTTTTTATCATAATCATAGTACTAACTAATGAGATAAAGATTCCATGTTACCTTTATTCAAGAAAAAATATGATAAAGATGTAACAAAAATAGGCAATTTATATTTTGGATCACTGAACTTAGTATCAATTTTTATATAGGTCACAAACGTTTAATTTTATCAAATTATATTACTGAACTTTTATTATTAATAAATTAGGTCACTCATACTAATTCCGTTAAGTAATTCTAACGAAAAAGCAGACTCAGCGTAAATTTTTTTACCTAAAATATCAGTTAAGCATTATCTTGATAAGATGTAAAAAATAAATACATGTTGAGTCAGTTTTTCCGTTAGAATTACTCAACAGAGTTAGCATTAGTGACTTAATTTATTAATAATAAAAGTTCAATGATATAATTTGATGAAATTAAAGGTGTGTGACCTACATGAAAGTTGATACTAAATTCAGTGATCCAAAATATAAATTATCCAACAAAAACATAGTACTAACTAATATACTAAATAAAGTATGTTATACTAACTAATAGACTAAAATTAGTACTAACTAATATACTAAACAAAGTATACCAAACAAAAATAAGATAAAGATGTAACCAAAAAATAGTACCAACTAATATATTAGATCATAAAAAAAAAAAAAAAAAAAACCCACTAATATACTAAACATAAGTAAAATCCCATAATACTTCAAACTTCTATAAAACCTTTCATCTTTTTGTGCCATTTCTTGCCTCTTCACTCAATCCCATCAGTCCATCACCCATTTTTAACTCGATCACGCTAAAAAAGACAACATTTGAGACATACAGAGAGAGAAAGGAGAAGGGTTGTTTTTTTTATTTGATCTATGGCCGCAAGGGTAACAACGGTGTCCCAAGACGGCAATGGAGACTACCGAACAGTACAGGAAGCCATAGACGCAGTTCCACTCTGCAACACGTGTCGAACTATCATTCGACTGTCACCTGGTATTTACAAGCGGCCCGTTTATGTTCCCAAGACTAAGAACCTCATCACCTTGGCTGGTCTCAGACCTGAGCTCACTGTTCTTACCTGGAACAATACCGCTGTTAAAACTGAACATCACCAGGTAAAGTATGGTTCTTTTTGTTCTACCTTATCTGGGTGTTTGCCACGTGTAATGATTGTGCTGTGGGTTCTTTTGAAGGCTTCGAGGGTGATTGGGACAGGGACGTTTGGTTGTGGGAGTGTTATTGTGGAAGGAGATGATTTTATTGCTGAGAATGTCACTTTTGAAAACTCTTCTCCAGAGGTAAAAGTTTTAAATTTCTCTTCTTCTTTTTTTATGCTTATTTTTGGATATTATCATGTGCTTCAAATTGTGATTGAAGTTTTGTTCTATTATTTTGAGTATCATCATCAAGAAATTCACTTTTTTACTTCTTTTTCTCAATATATTTGGGTTTCAGATATGATTGGGTATTGAATAAAGTAGAGCTTTAATGATTGGAAATGTACCTTTGGTTAACTCAAAGATATGATTTTTAGTCTTGGGGTGTTTTGCAGTTTCCAAATTGAGGTTCTGATCATTTTCAAGAATGCAGATTTTGAGATGCTTTCAAATGCTTGGAAAATTGGTGTTCCAATTATTCCTATGTCATTAGTCTTTTCTTTCTTACAGGGTTCAGGGCAAGCTGTGGCAATCAGAGTAACTGCAGATCGATGTGCATTCTATAATTGCAGATTTCTGGGGTGGCAGGTGCCTAACTCTCTCATTTTGGTTGGTCTAATGTATTAGTGTTAGTAAGCAGTGTAGTGCTATGTCCAACTCTTCATTTTTCTCGAAGTACCAGTGTCCGACATTCGACGCTTATCCGAACATAGGTATGGGGATATGATCCTCCAAGGATCCCAAATACTTGAAAATCTTGGAAAAAATTGAATATACCCATGTCGGACACATACCTGACACTTACACCCGAGCCCGAGTAACATAGGTGTAGTGTAGCATTCTACCCTTTGTTTGGTGCAAATTGTAGACCTTTTATTATTTTAAAAATCATTTAAAAAAAAAAATCTATCTTTGCTGTCTCAACCAGTTAAATTTCAGATTCTTGATTAACTGAGAATAGTTGGCAAAATTAAATTTTTGTCCGCAGACAGTGTTGGCTACCTGCTAAGGTCTTTTGGGTAGTTCATGACAAATTTAGAGGTTTAATTGTGTTCATAAAGTTGTACTTTTAGCTTAAATCTTACTGCTTGTAAAACCTTTTGCAGGATACTCTCTACCTGCATTATGGAAGACAGTACTTGAAAGATTGCTATATCGAAGGAAGCGTGGACTTCATTTTTGGAAATAGTACAGCTCTCTTAGAGCATTGTCATATCCACTGCAAGTCAGTTGGTTTTATAACTGCACATGGCAGGAAAACTTCTCAGGAATCAACTGGTTACGTGTTTTTGAGGTCTGTGATTGATTAGTTTTCTTGTGTCCTTTCTTTTCCACTATTTTTTTTATTAATTCCTCATTAAGTTCTTGCATAAATTTCCTAATTTGCAAGTTTTTTTTTTTTTTTTTTTTTTTTTTTGAGGATTTTGATGTGGAGTGTTTCTTCCAAGTAACTTAACAAATTTTGCGCTATCTTGATAAATTTTTGTCATTGAAAGCTACTTTTGTCTAAGTTTAAACGATAAACTTTCAATAGTTTAAACCTATGTTACTCGGACTCAGATGTGAGTGTCGGTACGGGTCCGACACGGGTATGTTAATTTCTTTTTAAGTTTTTCCATGTATTGGGGGTTTTTGGAGGGTCATATCCCCATACCCATGTCCGGATATGCGTCGGACACGGGTGTCGGACACAAGTACTGCGAGAAAAATGAAGAGTCGGAACAACATAGGTTTAAACGATGGAGGCAACTTTCCAACATATGTTTGAATCAAACTAAAATAGTTCTATGTACAGCACTTTGGTGTCATATGAGCAGAGTCATTACCTGCTGGTTTGGAATCACATACTTTCACCAATCCACTTTCTACTGTCCAGCTTGTGAGCAAAGTTATTGTCATGATGATCTATCTTGCTATGTTACTCGGACTTGGGTGTGAGTGTCCGACACGATTATGTTTAATTTTTTCTAAGATTTTCATGTATTTGAAGGGTGCTTGAAGGATCATATCCTCATACTCATGTCCGGATATGCATTGGACTCGGGTACTTTAAGAAAAATGAAGAGTCGGGCAACATAACTATCTTGTATGTTGTTGCTAGGCAAATGTGGCACTTGCAGTAATCCTTAACATTTTATTGTTTGTCGAATAGTTGTTTAAGGTTAAACGTCTCTCACCCGAAATTTTGATTCTGCCACCAATTAACTGCAGTTCACTCTTTGTTCTCATGTTTCAATTATTATAACCACTTTTAGCCTATGGATTATACTTCTTTGAAAGCTATTTACAAATTGCAAGGGCTATATAGGAGTACAATATGCTGTTTTAGGAGAGTGAACTAGGATTCATTCAAGTACTTAAAGCAAAAGCTATGCTGCATTTTCCTGAGTTATTATTCTGTATATCTTGATTATATAGAAAATTAAAATAAAAAAAAATATGGATTTGTTTTGACTTTTCTGTTGAGTGAAATCCAATGTTATTAATGTTCTTCATTTTCATCATTATCATTTGCATAAGGCACTTCTATTAACTCATCACCTGTCAAGTGTCATCAATTATTTTGTGATCAGCTGTGACCAATAAGGTTTGCCTGGGTTCCGTAGTTATTCATTTCTATGTTACTCGGACTCAGGTGTGAGTATTAGGTACGGGTATGTGCCTGACACAAGTATGTTCATTTCTTTCTAAGTTTTTCAATGTATTTGGAGGATCCTTGATCATATCCCCATACCCATGTCCAATGGACTCGGAGCAACATAGATTCATTTTCCATTTACGACATTTACTTCCATCATATGCAATTCTCCCTGTCAACAACTTTTGGCATTGATGCAGATGTGTCATAACCGGCAATGGAGGGTCTTCATATTCATATCTTGGGCGTCCATGGGGACCCTTTGGAAGGGTGGTCTTTGCATACTCTTATATCGATCAATGTATCAGAAACGTAGGTTGGGATAACTGGAGAAATGTGGAAAACGAGAAAAGTGCTTGCTTTTATGAGTACAGGTATCTTCGGTTCTCGCTGTCTTATTCTCAGTTCTATTAGTTTGAATTATTGGAAAATCACCATGTCCATGCCCATTAACATTCTTATATTGAAAATACGGGGATAGCCTGGAAGTGGCTTCACTGAATTTTGACCTATTTTACTCGGACTCGGGTATGAGTGTCGGGTATGGGTATGTGTCCGACACGGGTATATTCATTCTTTCTAAGTTTTTCCATGTATTTGGAGGGTTCTTGGAGGATCATATCCTCATACCTATGTCCGTATATACGTCGGACACGAGTACTGCAAGAGAAATGAAGAGTCGGAGTAACATAGATTTTGATAGAACGGATTGTTTATGTTTATTTGTAAGATTGACCCAGAGTTGGAATGATTCCTATTGAATTTGGTTACACAAGTTGCACACCAGAGCTTCTATTTTATGTCAAAACTTTGTCAAGCTTGTACAACTTCAACTCATCACCTGCCTGGTCTGGAAAATACATTCTTTGAAGAGCTTTGCTGGATTAGAGTATATCTATATTCACTTTTTCACCATGGATTTAAATAACAGCCGCAACGCGACGTTAAGGCCGTTATTTTATGGTTTCGGCTCTTTCTGCCGCCGATATTCATCGTCAATATTACCGCAATTGACCATGATAGCATTTGTTACATCTTTTTCTACTTTATGCCAGGCTACATATTAGTTCTTTTTCCTTGATTGAAACTGCAGATGTCATGGACCAGGCTGTTGTCAATCAAAACGGGTTACTTGGGCAAGGGAACTGCTGGATGAAGAAGCAGAACAATTCCTTATGCATGGATTCATTGACCCTGATCCAAACAGACCTTGGCTTGCTCAAAGAATGGCCCTCAGAATACCATATTCTGCTTAGAAGAAGTCACTATCGAAGCTGGCCTGAGTTGATAATCAGTGATGATAATGGAGTTTTGCCCTTTTATACATAGAATAAAATCTTCATTGCGGCACATTTTTAAGCTTAGTGTTAAGGCGTAAGAAACATTAAACAATGCTTCTTTTAGCATTGAAGATTTTTAAGAAAAACGCTGGCTCATATGATTTGGGCTGTTTTACTAAGATCTTAATCATGTATTCATCATAAACTTTGTTTTGATTTTTATAAAGTCCAGATTTGGTGATTCACTGTTGCTGTCTAACCCTCCATGGCACCATCGGACTCTTTATTTTTTTCAAAAACACTCGTGATCGACATCTATGTTCGACACATATTTGAATATAAGTATGAGGATCAAGAATTTAAATAGCGGCAGCAAAGCGATGTTACGGTTGTAATTTAGCGGTTTTTCTCTCTCCGCTACCAATATTCACAGTCGATATTTATCGCAATTGATTGTGGTAATATTCATTACTTCCGCAACCGCGATAAATACGATGTGACCGAAAACGCGTCAGCGACCGCAATTTAAATCCTTGATGAGGATATAATCCTTCAAATAAATGAAAAAAACTTTTTAAAAATTAAGTATATCCGTCTCGGATACATACTCGTATCCGACACTCATTCCGAATCCGAATAACATAACTGTCAAATTTGGTTGACTCACCCTTTGTGTCTCCATCTCTAACTCCCCTTCTTTCCAATTTTCTTGCTTCAACCTATTTACAGGATTGTGGAATGTGTAGCGGTGGTGGTCTCGATATTCGGACTCTTCATTTTTTAAAAGTATTCGTGTCTGATATTTATGTTCGACGCATATTTGGACATGATTATAAGGGTATGATTCTCTAAATATATAAACTTAGAAAAAATGAGTATATCCGTATTCAATACTCGTCGCGAATCCGGATAACATAGGTTTGGTTGTTGATTTCTATTTCTATACAATAAATTTGAGCCTAAGAGTCTGTTCCGAAAAGTTAAAACCTGTTGATTCTTAATATTCATGGTATAAAAAATATATTAAAAATATATTATCAAATTATTCATTTGCAAAATTTGATTCAATTATTAATAAGAAAGATCATAAGCATAACTTATATCATATTTTGTTCATATTTATTTAAATGATTATATATAATATTATATATGTACCATTGTATAGAACATACATAGGATTTAAAATCATATTCAGAATATTATATAGTAATAATTAATATTAATTGAATAATTTTATTTTTATTCATATTAATTATACTATTATTTCTTATTTATTTATTATATTTTTAATGAAATCATTATTTCAATTACTTACATGATCAAAATTAATAAAAATAAATAAATTCCACTTACAAATTTTCTAAAATTTTATTTATAAACATTTTTCAAGTAATTATTTTCATTATTTATTTATCTTTCCATTCGTTCCCCTTCTTATTAACCAAGAAATCTCTCTTCTTTTTTTTTCCCCTTTTTTCTCCTTTCATTCCCACTTTGATTTCTTTCCTTTCTTTCTCTTTCCTTTCTTTCTCTATTCAAAATAAAATAAAATAAAAAGCCACATTTGGCAAGTAATTGGGTAGCTTAATTATGGGAGCTACCCTTCAATAGAGTACACTGCAAGAGAATATCTATTTACCAACGAAAATATTCCGTCGGTAATAATGAGAATTACCGACAGAATCTTAGGAATTACCGCCCGGAATTCCATCGGTAATGTTTGTGATTTTTATCGACAGAATATTTTAATATTACCGACGAAGTTTCTATATTAGCGACGGAACTTTAACAACCGAATAATTTTGTCGGTAAATTCCGTCACTAAAACTTTGGCGCGAATTTAATTCTTTCCTGCCAAAATTTCAGCGACGGAATATTTTTTTTTTTTTTAAATACCTTTTTTTTAAAAGTATAAAAAAGTAAAATAAAATTAATTGAAAAAAGTATTGTTCGTCGGTAATACTCAGTTCCATTAGTAATGTATCATCGACGGAACTAACTATTACCGACGGATAATCCGTCGGTAATACATTTTTCCGACGGATTTCATTCTTGGGAAGTTCAAAAAATTTTACCGACAGAATTTTCGTCGGTAATGACGGAATTTCGTCGGTAAAAGTCTCGGGCATAATTACACTGCCCGAAACTTTCCCCCCTCCTCTTCTTTCTTTTTTTCTTTTTCTCTTTTTCTCTCCTCCCCCACCGTCAAACCAGCCCACAGCAGCAGTCGTTGGTCGCCCTCGCCCCGCCGTCGCCGTTCGACACAGCCGTAGCCGTCACCGTCGTCGTCCATCAGCGTCAAAAATTAATTGTGGTACTTCTGTCTTCTCTCTTTTCTTTTCTCATGATAAAAATTTGTTATTGTTTGTTATTATGTTTTAATTTTTGTTATTTGGAAAATATATTTGTTATTGTTATTTAATATTTGTTAATATTGTTATTAACTATGTGGTTGTTAAATATATTTGTTATTGTTAAAATATATTAAATATATATATTAAAACATAATATATATATATATGTTAAATTATTAAATATATTTGTTAAATATGTGTTAAATATATATGCTAAATATATATTTGTTATTTAAATTATTAAATATATATGTTAAATATATATATGTTATTGTTAAAATATATATGTTAAATTGAATGTTATTGTGAAATTATATTTTGTAAATATATATTGTTAAATATTTGTTATTGTTAGTTATGAAATTGTATAATGTGTTATTGTGATTCTTGTGTTACTATGTTTATTGTGTTATTGTGTTTATTGTGTTATTCTGTTTATTTTGTCATTGTGTTTATTGTGTAATTGTATTGTTGATAGCTTACTTAGGCTTAGACAACGGAGCACGATAAATCTTGGATATAGAAGGTTGGACGACTCTCAATATATTAGTAATGAGTATTTGAATGGAGTTGAAAAATTCATAGGTTTTGCATATGCTCACAGCGAGTACATTAAGGACAATAGAATTAGATGCCCTTGTGTGAAGTGTCAGAATAATTGGTTCACAGAAATTGATAATGTGCGTAAGCACTTGTATTATAGAGGGTTTAAGGAGAATTACTATATTTGGGATGCACATGGTGAAAGTCATGAAGGTCAGTCATCAAGGATGCATAATGATAAAGTGGAGACGAGAAGTGACGTTGAAAGAGATAATCCTTATGCTAGAATGATTATGGATGCTTTAAACCCGAATCTCAATTTATGTGGTAATTACAATGTTGATAAGACAATGGTTGAAGATGATCAGTCGAATTTAAGTTTTAGAAACTTTTATTCCTTGTTGAATGAAGTAGATGAACTTTTGTGGTCAGGATGTACAAAACACACAACTTTATTTGCTGTGTCACAACTGTTAAATATGAAGTCTGAATTTAACATGAGCTAGTCGTGTTTCAATCGTTTGATGATTATGATAAAATGGATGTTGCCAGAAAGTGATAATTTACTTGATAATTTGTACCGAATGAAGAAAAAGATGAGCAAATTTGGACTTCACTATTAGAAGATACATGCATGCTAGAACAATTTCATGTTGTATTATAACGACTCGGTCCTCTTAGAATTATGTTCCGTATGTCGCCATCCTCATTATAAATCAAGCAATTTAAGTGTTAGAAAGTCGAAGAGAATTCTTTATAAGATTCTTCGTTATTTGCCATTGATTCCGAGACTTCAAAGATTATATATGTCAACAGTAACAGCTGGGAATATGACATGGCATGCGCATAATCGAAGAGATGATGGAGTGTTGAGTCACCCTGTTGTGGTGAAGCTTAGCAAGACTTCTATCGTAGGCATCCGTCTTTTGCAGTGGAATCTCGAAATGTCAAATTGGGTTTGTGTGCAGATGGGTTTTGTCCGTTTACTCATGGAGCGAAACCGTACTCTTGTTGGCCGATAATGCTTTCTGTATATAATTTACCACCATGGATATGTATGAAGCAACCATATTTGCTTCTTAATATGGTAATTCCGGGTCCGAATAGTCCATCACAGAATATTGATGTTTTTCTCAGACCATTGATAGATGAGTTGAAATTATTGTGGAATCATGGTGTTCCGACTTATGATGGGTATAGGAAACAAAATTTTATATTAAAAGCTGCATTATTATGGACGATTAATTACTTCCGTGCTTACGACATGTTATTAGGATAGAACACACATGGACGATTGGCCTGTCCTTATTGTATGGAAGAAGTTAAGTCTTTCAGATTGCATTATAGCAAGAAACCATGTCTTTTTTATTGTCATCGACAGTTCTTGCCTTTAAATCATCCTTTTAGAAGAGAAAGAGATAAATTTTGTCAAAGATTTGAGCATGACTCTCCAATTGAGCAATTATCTGGTGATGCAATTCTGGAAAGAATAATTTGCATTCCTAATATCACATTTGGGAGTAAATTATGTGAACAGAAGTTGATTGGATTCAGAAAATGTCACAATTGGACAAAAAATAGTATTTTCTGGGACTTACCTTATTGGTATACAAATCTCATTCGACATAATTTGGATGTGATGCATATTGAGAAAAATATCTTTGATAACGTGTTCAACACAATGATGGATGTCAAAGGAAAAACAAAAGACAATATAAAGGCTAGAATGGATTTAGCGTTGCTTTGCAGACGGTCGAAATTAGAATTAGTGGAGAGCAATGGAAAAACGTACAAGCCTAAAGCTAGCTACACATTAAACAGGGAAGATCAAAAAAGAGTTTGTGCATGGGAAAAAGAATTACGACTTCCCAATGGATTTGTCTCGAATATTGGCCATTGTGCAAATGTGGCTGATAGAGGTTTTATGGCATGAAAAGTCATGACTTTCATATTTTTATGCAACGACTGCTTCCAATTACGTTTCGAGATTTGGTACTTAACACAATTTGGTATGCAATTACGGAGCTATCTCATTTTTTCAGTGACCTATGCTCTACAGAAATTCATGTGGACCAGATGGAATTCCTAGAAACCAATATTGTTGAGACCATTTGCAAGTTGGAAAAAAATATTTCCTCCAGCATTTTTTGATTCAATGGAACATTTGTCTATTCACCTACCTTATGAGGCAAAAGTTGGTGGACCGGTCCATTATCTATGAATTGAACATTTGTTAATTTATTATTCGTTTATGATTCTTAGATTTCTACATCATGTAAAGAGAAAAGTGAAAAATCTCGCATGTGTTGAAGGGTCAATAGTTGAGGCGTATATAATGAAATTTTATCGTTCTGCACCTTATATTTTGAACCAAATGTTGAAACACTATTTACTCGGGTGCCCTGAAATGATGATGGAGGAGATGTTGCTCCGATGGGACGACTCTCAATTTTCACACATGAAGGAAGATCTTTTGGTCCAAAAAAAAAGAAGGCTCGTTACTTAGAGCATGATGAGTACGATGCAGCTAAATTATATGTATTAATGAATTGCGAGGAAGTCATACCTTATATTGAGTAAGAGGTTTACCGTTGTCTACAATATATTTTGACATTCAGTTATATAATAAGTATAGTGTAACTGATTATGTATCCATTCATTTTTAGGGTGTTTGATGAGATAGTGAAAATGGATGCACCGAACATTAGTGATGGTGAGTTGGAGGAAGCCCGTGCAGCTAGATTTACAAAATGGTTTAAGGACTACGTAAGTTCCAGTCATTATTCTATGGTCCGTTAATATTTGATACAATTTTATATTGAATGTCATATTGTTTTTCGTTATTGTTCATAGGTTCAGCAAGGTTCAAGTCAACATAACTCTCGTATAGTTGAGTTATCTCATGGTCCAGGACGTATGGGTTGGTGTTATTCTGGATATTTAGTTAATGGTTTCAAGTTTCATGTATTAGACTATGGACAAAATAAAAAAACCATGAATGGCGGTGTATGCATCAAAGACGACTATTATAACGATTCTTCCCATGATTTTGATGGAATGTTGTTAGATATTGTGGAGTTATAATATTTTGGTGTGGGAAATCAGGTTGTACTTTTTAAATGTCGATGGTTTGATACCGATAAAGCAATTCGGGTAGATCCTCATAATGGACTTGTTGAAATAAAGTACAAGTCAATACTCGCTAGTACTGAACCTTTTCTTTTAGTTCATCAATGTCAAAAACTGCATTACAGTTCTTATCCATCGAATAGAAGAGAACGTCAAGATTGGTGGGTTGTGTTCAAAACAAAGGCTAGGAGTAGATTTGACATTGGATCTCGTGCAAGAGAAATAATTGATCTAAACGAAGGGGTTTATCAACAAATGGATGTGCCTACTCCCACCATTGTAACATATTCAGAAGATCTTGACAATCCTCGACTTTTGGTTAATGGTGATTTCGAAGAAGTAAACATTAATGTTCAGAGAACAAATGAAGAAGATGCAGAAGAAGATGAAGATGTAGAAGGAGAAGGAGAATATGACGACAGCGATGACAATGATGCTGATGCGAACAACGAGAATGATGATGATCAGAAAGTGATGCCGGAGGCAATGACGACTGTAGACACCTAATTTTGTCTGGACCACTAAACAGGTATGTTTTCTTCCTAAATTGATGTTTTCGAGTGTAAAAAGACTTTTTTTCATCCTGCAGGTGGTACTCCAAGACTTAGTTTAAGAGGGCGAGCATAAAAAGTCAAACTTGAAAAAGTCAACCTCGAAAAAGTCAACCCCAAAAAGTCAACTACTAAAAAAGTCAACCCACTTTCAAAATCAAGATTTTAAGTTCAATTGAAAAACGGCAAAAGAATTTTGATAATCCGAGGTCTACATTGAAAGATATGGAGTTCGGAAGTTGGGATTTGGAGATTCAGTAGAAAGAAAACCCTAATCCGAGAAATTTGGGAAAAAATGCTTAAACGATCAAATTGGTCGAAATTGAAGGTTCCAAATGAAAGATAAGCACTGAATACGGGTAATGGAGAAGTCACTTGCAAGAAAAAACGAAAGAAAAGTCAATCCGGGAGAAAACCGAGAATTAGGGTTTTTAGTGGATTTCGGTGAAATCGAGAAGAATACAGAAATGGCCCGACTTGGTAAGAACAAAGCCCCCAATGGATGAGGAATGATTAAAAAGGATAGCCCAAGGCTCAGCTTGAAGAAAATCTGAAAATCGGACTTGTTTTGAGCAAAATCGGGTTTCGGAGGCAAAAGGGCAAAATTGGAAAATTTGGGAAAATAGCAAATGGACTCCGAAAATTCTGAAAATTTGTCAATCTCATTTTTAAATCATTTTAAAGATATTGGCAAAATAAAATCTTGATTCGGAGTTCGTTTGCAAAATGGCCAAATCCCGGGCCTCCTATGCAATAATTCAAGAAGATAAATCCTGGAAAAATAACAAATGGACTCCAAAAATTCTGAAATTTTGAAAATCTCATTTTTAAATTATTTGGAAGAGATTGGTGAAAGAAAATCTTGATTCGGAGTTCGTTTGCAAAATGGCCAAATCCCGGGCCTCCTATGCAGTAATTCAAGCCAATAAATCCCGAACAAATACCAAATGAGCTCCAAAAATTATGAAAACTTCCAGATCACACTTTTTAATTATTTTGAAGAGATTGGTGAAGAAAAATCTTGATTTGGAGCTCGTTTCAAAAATGGTAAAATGTAGGGGCATAAAAGGGCATTTTTGGAAAAGAAATCCAAATAAATAGCAAACGGACTCGGATAATTTTGAAAACTTCCAGAACTCAATATTTTATTATTATGGAAGTATTAAAAAAATAAATATGAATTTGGAGTCCGTTTGATATTTATTTGCATCCGGGGGCAAAGCGGTCATTTCACCCAAGCAACCGAAAAGGGCTTCTTTGGGCCTTTCAAAAAATCAGAGTTGGGCTGGAAAAGAGAAGTGCTGGCCTGCTCAGGCCCAAAGGAAGGAGGAAGCATCTTATTTTTCAATCAAATGGTTAAAAATCAAGAGTTAGTTAGAGATTCTCTTTGATCAAGCCATGGTGATTAAGCCACATAGGCCAAGAGAGATGTCAACATTATTCTTTAACAGCTGTAATTTGAGAGAGCTGATATGCTAATCTAAAGGTGATAATTTCATGATTTTTTCACCTTGAATTATTAGCCATTTGATGGAAAATTGGTTACAAAAAATGACAACACCTTGAAGGAATATTAGGGGGTTTCGGCCAGCCTTGTTTGGGGGTCAGAAAATTCATTTTTCATCTTCATTTTGCTGAGTTCTTTTAGTTTTTACTTGGTTTTTCTCTTCTTGGTTGAAAGAAAAACAAGAAAAGTTTAGAAAAGAAAGGAAAGGAAAGTTTGAAGAGATAAAGCTTGAAATATAGCTTCTTGAGGTTGCTCTTGAGCACCAACTCTTGCACTTTCTTGATTTTCCATTCTTGTTTTTGCTATTTTGATTTCTATTTGGTGAGTTTCTATTTTCAATAAATGTTTTTTTATTGTTCTTTTAAGTTCTTCCTTCATCTCTTTCTTAAAGATATTTTTTACAATTTTTTTTTACAATAAACTCACCATGGCCAAATGGCCTACATTATTTAGTTAAGTTGCTGTTTTGATTTATTTTACCATATTGTTTATGTTATTTTCTTTGATCTTGGTGTTTTAAATGTTATGTTACTTCATATTCTTGAGTTATATTTTAATTTGGTTGCTTTGTTTGTTGCCATTTATGTTTTAAATATCATGTTTTTGCTTTTTTAATTTTTTGTTTTCATGATGTTTAAATTTGAGCATGTTTTATATTTAGTATATCAAGTGTTTGTGAAAATGCTTGTGTGGTATTTGCATGATTTGAGTTTTATATCTTAGTTGAGCATGTTTTAGATTTACTATATTAAGTGTTTGTGAAAATGCTTGTGTGGTTTTTGCATGATTTGAGTGTTATATTTTAGTTGAGCATGTTAGTATACCAAGTGTTTGTGAAAATGCCATGCTTGTTGGAGCTTGAGGCCATTTGGCTACTCCATGTGTTTTGCATTGTGTGTTGCATTTTTTGCCATGTCAGTTGGTAGGTTTTTGCATTTGCATGACATTTGATTTAGTTTTACAAGCTAGTATACCAAGTGTTTGTGAAAATGCCATGTTTGCTAGTTACATTGTGCTATTCGGCCACCTTTGGAATTTTTGCATTTTATGTGCATTCTTGCCATGTTAGTTGATAGGTTAGCATTTGCATGATATTTGGTTGAGTTTTTTGGTTTAAGCATGCTTTGTGTTTGTGAAAATGCCATGCATATTTTAGTTATTAAGTTAGGTTTATTTGCCATGCATATTCATGCATTCTAGGTCTAGGTTACATTAAATGCCATGCAAGTTCATTTAGGTCTAGGACACTTTATGAATGCCATGCATTTTTTTTCATGACATTTAGGTTTAAGCTCATGCATGTCATGCACTAGGTTTGCTGTAATTTTTCATGCATTTCATGTTCATGCCACTTGAATAATGACTTGAGCCCATTAATGGTTCAAAGTTATGCTCTCTTGAGCACACTTGTGGAAAATTAAGTTTATCAAGTTGATTATTCTACCTTTGTGATTTTTTTTACTTAGCCAATTTTTATCTAACTTTCAAAAAGTCCTAGCTACTGTTTGTGAGCTATTTTTTGAGTTTCAAATATGTTTACTTTGATTTTTAAATGATTTTATCAAAGGCAAAAGTGTATTTTGGCAAAACAGTTTTTTTCACCCAGTTTTCGTACTTTTCCGATTTTTCTGGGCATTCGTTTTTAATCATAAAATTAAGCCGATTTGTTACCGTGTATTTTTACATGTCTTGAGTCTCCAGTATTTGTTTCAGAATTTTATGAATTTTTAAAAATAGGATAAAAAATCATGGCTTAAAACTGGACAGTGGAGTCATAATTGAATTTAAAGAAAAATCATTTTTCTGTTTTGGTTAAGTTACTTAGAGTGGGCTGATTAGGAGGGTTAGCTACTGACTTAGGATAGTTTCTAAGCCTTTTTAAACTCTAAAAATGGTTTTTCAAGTCTCGGGTTAAGGGTAGTCAAGTCCGGATTTTTAAACTTGGAAAATTAGAGCCATTTTAAAGAAATTAGCCCAGTTCTTATTTTTTTAATTCAAGCTTTTCAAAATTGTTTTCAAACAATCACAAAGTATTTTGGTTTTAGAATATTTAATTTGACATATTTTCCTAAGGTAGCCGGATATCTTTTTAGATATACGGATTTCCTTAATTAAAGGAAAAAATACATTTCATGCATTGCATTTTCCATATTCATGCATTTTATATAATATGTGATTCTTGCTATGATAATTTCTATGATATTGTTATGATTTTGAGTTATGTTATATTGTTTATTATATGATTTGGAATATTTCATGATATCCTATGCTTTTTATTTAGTTATTTTTTTTTGTCATATTATTTAGCATATACTATGTTCATGCATTATTATTTTCATTTTTATTTTCATGTATATTATATGATAGCATTATTTCAGATTCCATCTCATTTAATTTATATGCCATATCATTCATGTTTGCCATGTCATTTAAATTATTTCATTTCATATAGAATATGTTATGTAACTTAGGTTATTTTATTTCATTTAGAAAATATCATGTTACTTAGGTTATTTCATTTCATATAGAATATGTTATGTTACTTAGGTTATTTTATTTCATTTAGAATATATCATATGACTTAGGATATTGCATCTCATATAGAATATACTATGTTACATAGGTCATTTCATTTTATTTATAATATGTCATATAACTTAGGATATTTTATTTCATTTAGAATATGCTAAGGCATTTATTTTATTTCATTTAGAATATGCTAAGGCATTTACATTATATCATATCATTTAGGAAGCATTATATTATTTAGATTTTGCTATGTCATTTTATTTATGTCATGCATATACATATTCATATCTTTTAAAATGTTTTCAGAAGGATAATGATTTTTCAATAAAAAATAAAGATATTCCCGAGTTAAAATAATTCATGAGTTCTCTACCGGGTTTGCTGGAGGGAATATCATCACTTATCATTAATAAAGGAATATCTTTCTTTCAAAAAAACAGAATGATTCGGAAAGTTTTCCAAAACTAATAAAAATTTCTATATTTTACCACGTTTGTTGGGGAATATAGGAAAATTTTGAATTTATAAATTCGGATCATTTTCAATAAAAAATGGAATTATTTTTCTTTAAATTGGGAATTAACTTGAAATACTAAATTTAAAACCAATTTTTTACCGAGACTTGAGATAACACACAATTAATAAGGTACCGATTTATACGGGCGTTGTGGGGGTGCTAATCCTTCCCCGCACGTAACCGACTCCCGAACCCGCTTCTTTGATTTCTCTGGTTTAAAACGCAGACTTGAAATTGGTTTTTAAAATGTTTTAAGTAATTTTAAAATATTTTATAAAATCGGTTTTAATAGGTGGCCGATCACACCTAGCTAAAAAAATATTGGTGGCGACTCCATGTTTTTTTCAAGGTCATTTTCAAAACCTTCATTTTTCTAGAGGAATTAAGTCGACTTTTCCTCGGTTTTTTTTTAAATGTCACGCTTAACGAATAATAAAGTCTTGCGATGAGACTCGTTATTTTTTAGGTTGCGACAGCTTGGCGACTCCACTGGGAACTGTTTTAGAGAGTCAGGCCTAGAATTATTCGTGTGTTATCTAAGTCTCGGTTTTGTTGATTTAATTGGTATTTAATTTTAATTCCCATATTTTTAAAATAAAAGAGAATTTTGAAAATAAAAAAATGTCTTAATATGTCCATATTCATGTGCATTCATATTATTATTTGTTCTCTGGTTATTTTTTTGCATATATTTATATGTTTGTTTGATTGATGCTTTACATTGTTTGATTTTAGTGGGGTATTTAGAAAAAGGGTTGTAGAATAGGTGGTCACAGGTTTGTTTTGTTCCTCCGCACACACTGTATTTGCATTTGCATAACATGAATCCTCTACCCGGGTTCCGTCCTTTTAAGTGGAAGTAAAGTAACTATGCCTTCGTGATTGATCCTCCGTATGGGCTAGTGAAACACTTTCGGAGTATAAAGTACCTAATGCCTTCGTGATAATCCTCCGTATGGGTATAGGAAAATATACTCTAACGAATTGAACCCCCTTTTATCGGGGTGCCTTACTAGCCTTCACCAACGACAATGAGGAACAATTCGAGGCCTTAGAACCGATTCACCTTCATATAGTGAACCTAGGCGAAGCCATGCCGGATTTTCGTTAGATATACCGAAAATAGGAACACATTGAGGGACATTTCTAAACCTTTTGTTACCTATTTTACACTCTGAATGAGTGTGGTAGATCGGGCAACGATGTACGTACATCGCCCGTAATAAATGTGATACTCCGCCTCGAAGGCATCGTGATGCCTAAATAAGCAGATATTGTTGGGGCAGATGTTCATTAGCTGTTTGAAAAAAAAAATCATCTTTCAAGCATTTTTGCTTTTTTGCACATTTCATGCATGTGTGAATAGAGCATGTACATTTTTTATTGCATTATTGATCTCGTTTTTGCAATAAATGGATGGTGATAATAATTTCATTTGATGATTTCATAAAACCGGTAGTGTCACATGAACATTTGCATATTGTACCATAGTAGGATCCACCCTGAAATTCTTTTGAAAATAATATGATTGGTTTTTCATAGGAAAAAAAAACATGTTTCAAAAAGTCATAAATTTGGAGGCAAATCTTGCATAATGAGATTTTTTTTGAATAATCAACATTTAGGTCCCACCAATTTCGTGTAATCATTGGTTAATTTATTTGTATCATTTTGACATCATGTCACAGTCCTAACATGCATGGTTATTCATTGTAGAATACATTTGTGATATACATGGTCATTCTTTGTACCTACCTTTGTATTAATTCATTTATTCTCCGCATGTATCATTTTGACATCATAGCATGCATGGTCATTCATTGTAGAATACGTTTATGACATGCATAGTCATTATTTGTATATACTTGTGCATCAATTTATTCATTTTTTTAAATGCATCATGTTGGCATTAGATTGCATCCATAGCATACATAGTCACCATAATTTCTCTATATATGTTCATGCATTAATCAGCAGTATATTCATGCACATAGGAATAGAGCATGTACATTCACAATTGTATTCTTAATCTCATGACATTTTCATTTGCATGGAAGGGGTTCAAGATATGAGGAAGGAATCGGAGGAACGATTGGGTGCTTTGGAACGCAATCAAGAGGAATGTGGACATGAAATCCAGGAAATGAAATAGCAACTTGCCAAATTGCTGAAAATGGTTGAGGATATGGGTAGAAGTAAAAAGGAACTTTCTCACGTATTTGCATCGTCTTCGGATCAACCAAAACCATTAGGTCCAGAACATACAATCCTTGCTGGATCTTGCACTTGTCAATGCTACAAAGGTTGCAATCTTGATGAAATTGTGGACAAAATCGTGAAAATGATTAAACCTGAGAGCCTGATACCAAAGATAGAAACCTTGGATCCTGTACCATACCTGCAAACTATTCGAGGTCCAAGCCAGTATCCCCACCCTACCATGGTCCAATCGTCCATTGGGATGACCACTACGAGATTCCTGAATCCCACTCCATCACCAACAACTGCCAGTTCATACTATTTCCCTCATCAATCACCTTATCCAGTACTTGAGATAGGAATCTCGAGCTATGTACAACCTCCAAAGGCCCCGTGTCCAAATCCATACCCTTACAATGTTGTTTCGCCACATCTCCATGTAAACACACTGGTTCCGACCCTAGTACCACCACCAAGTGCCCCAACTCCTAGGTTCAATATGACTAAGAAACGACCCCAGGATAAGACCCAAAGGCCTTTTGATCCCCTTCCAATTAGCTACCGAGAGCTTCTCCCTATACTGATCCAAAATCACATGGTTGCCTGTATCCCATTGAAACCCCTGTTACCACCATATCCAAATGGGTATAATCCAAATGCAAGATGTGATTATCACTGTGGAATTGTTGGCCATAACATTGAAGACTGTATAGCATTCAAAAAGAAAGTGCAAACTCTTATAAATGCCAAGTGGTTGGATCCAACGACATTGATAAAGGACTGGGAAAGCGCCATTAGGATTGGGAGATTTACAGCATTGAGGGGGAAAGACTTCGGTCTTATATGATGTAATAGGATTCCACTTTTTCAGTAGCCGGCTCTTATAGCCTTAGGATGCTAGGAAGAATAAAGTGCTTGTAAAGACAGTTTTAACCACTGTTCAAATTTTGTAAAACATGGTTTATACCATTGTGAATGTTGATATGGGAATGAATTGATTATGTTTCAAATTTATGAGAGGTTGATGATTAAGTTCCTCCGATTCTTATTTCCTCTGTGATATCTTCCCCTTTTGCATTTTGCATCTGATCAATTATTGGTCATACCATACATTCATACATGTATCATGTTAGCATCAGGTTGCATTTATGCATTCATAATCAACATGATTTTTCTGTATATATCCATGCATTAATTTTCTTATTACATACATCATGTAAGCATTAGGTCGCATTCATGACACACATAGTTAGCATGATTTTCTTTGTATATACTTTGTATCAATCATTCATTGTTTGTATGTATCATAATTGACGTCGTGTTGCATTCATAATGTATATGATCATATGCTAAAATGCACATGATCAGTCATTGCATATATCCATGTGTTGATTTGTTTATTCTTTGTTTGCAACATGTTGGCATTGTGATTGCATTTATTACATAAATGGTCAGCATGTTTCCATTGTACATGTCCATACACCATATTGTTTAGGCTTCATATGCATCAAATGACAATCATGGCTCATTCATTATGACATACATTTGGGGGAAATAAAACAGAAGTTGGCTTGGCTTTAGGAGTCTTTGAAAGAATTTCCATTTCAAATCAGAAGAAGTACTGAGTACACTTTTAATACAGGCTGGTGCTATGGAGGATGAACAAGTTGCCCAAATGGAAAAAAATGGAAAGGGAACAGAGAGAATTGCGAGAATAGCTAGAAAAGTCTCAAGCAGAATCTAAGGATCAGATGACTAAATTAATGGAGCTGATGTCTGACGTAATCAAGGGAAAAGGATACACCGAAAACTTTGTCGCCAGAGAAGGGTTAGAGGCACAAAAAGGTCAGAATGAGGTCGTAATGATTGATGCCCAGAACACAGTCAATGTCCTAAACTCAGATGATCCAGCTGAACAGGCAAAGTTGAAAAGGGTTGCAGTAAATGAGGTTGAGTTGGCAGATTCCCAAGGGAAATATCAGTTGCTAGATGAAAGGCTCCGGGTAGTAGAAAATACAGATGTATTTGGGAGTTTAGATGCGAAAGAACGATGTTTGGTCTTCGATTTAGTCATTCCTCCTAAGTTCAAGATCCCTGACTTTGTGAAATATGACTGGATGATTGATCCATCAGCCTACATCACTATGTTCTGCCGGAAGATGACAAGTCATATAGATAATGATAAGCTTTTGATTCACTGCTTTCAGGATAGCCTCAGCAGATCCGCAATTAGGTGGTATAGTCAGTTGAGCAAGGATCAGATTCACTCTTGGAATGACCTGGCTAGGGTTTTTCTAAACCAGTACAAGCATATGACTGACATGGCGTCTGACCGTCTCACCTTGCAAAATATGAAGAAAAGAGCTACTGAGAGCTTCAAAGAATATGTGCAACGGTGGATGAGCCTGGCCGTCCAAGTACAACCGCCCTTAACTCAGAAGGAAACCACTGTCATTTTTATGGATACACTGCAGGCCCTGTACTATGATATACTTGTCGGCAACACCACGAAGAATTTTTCGGACATGATAATTTCAGGGGAGATGATTGAGAATGCTATCAAGGATGGGAAAATTGAAGGAGAAAGAACATCCAATACTAAGAAAAAAGGGGCATTCTGAAAAGAAAAATGAAGATATCCAAGTCGTGGAAGACTTTGCCCCACCTCCCCAATTCTCCTCGTATCAGCCATTTTACTCTACCCTGAACAATGTCTCTCAAGGTTTTTATCCTTACTGACCAATGACTGCAACTACACCAGAATTTACATCTGTCTATCAATCGAACACCCTTGGGAATAATCGAAGGGGGCATAAAAAGCGAAAAAGAAATCAGGTTGACCCGATTCCTATGACATACAGTGAGCTACTACCTCAACTCATCCAGAATCACCTTGTGACACCCATGCAAATAGAGCCTCTGAAGCCCCCTTACCCGAGCTGGTATGATGCTAATGAGTGTTGTGGTTATCATTCTAGCAATCAAGTTCACTCAACAGAGAACTGCCTCGCTTTGAAGTACAAGGTCAGAGATCTCATCAAGGCTGGTTGGATAAGTTTTGAAGATGGGGAAGCCAAGTGTCATAAGAAACATTGTGCATGATCATATTAGGTTTTTGACGCATGTAGTTCTATACATTGTGATGATGAAAGCACTTGTCTCATGTTAACATCTACATGAATTAAATGAATTTTGAATTTTAAATGCTTTGTGTTTGTTGTGTTTTAACAATAACTTGAATTTGCAAAAATAAGCATTAAGGAATTTTTAATAACGGATAGTCTCAAGAAGATTGATGATCAGTGTTACAAATGACCCAATACCTTCTCCCCTCTCTTTAGGTTTTTCTAAGCCTAAATCTCTTAAACCAAGAACACTTGAAAGACCTAATGCTTCAAGGAATATGAATGATTTGACTTCATAAAACCATTGTCATCACAGAAGAAACAAAGACTTAGATCTTAGTCTAGGCTATGAACAAAGGAACGAACCTTTTGAAAATTTTTGAATTCCTTGAAATTCAAACAAATGAGACATTCTTTCAAGAATCTAGATTTTGATAATTTGGTATATGTCAAGATTGTGCTAAAACCATTCATGACCTTTCCCAATGATCATAAAACTTCAAATACCCAAACATCACTTCATGATTGACACCCTGGGGCACAATGACTAAACCAGATTATCCCATATCCCAGAGAAAACCCATTTTTAGGTCATATTTTCCTAGTCTCTTCAAAGAACTCAGATTTGAAATTCAGTATTTTCAGTACAGATCTAGACTTGCTATGTTCCTCGTTGATACAAATTCTCCTTGGCTAATCAAATTGGGGCATCATATGTGGAATGATGGATACATGGTGAATGGATGGATTAAACGCATGAATCATTGGGGCATGCGATGAAAAATGAAAAATGAAAAAATTTGTGATATCATGCATATGAGAATTCGGATGATTCCAAAGTGCAAAATGAAATTCTGAATATCTATTTCCCCTGGGGATTACTTTTCAATGTGAATATTCGTGCTTGACATGAGGAATGGCTATCTTTCATATCCCTTTCACACAAAGAAATTATTCATAGTCACCCCTTTTGAGCCAAAAGAATTCTTTCTTCTTTGAACCCTGATCAAGGATCACCCTCTACACTGGGGGGCAAATGCGATGAAAGATCTTTTTAAAGATCATTGAGAAATGAGTCCTAGCTCAAAGACGGATACAAAGCAAATGGAACCCCGAATAAATACGGGCGCACTCTGTCAAAGAAAAAAGAAGAGGAAAAGATGGCGAAATGAAAGCCAAGAAAAAAAAACACAATAGAAAAAGAAAAAAAATGTGTGAAAGACATGGCAAATTGAAAGCCAAAAGCCAGGAAGAAAAAGAGCAAAGTCAAAAGGAAAGAAATGTACAAGAAGGGACAAATGCTTCAAAGAGAATCCTCCTCAAAGAAAGGATCCTTGATCTGATTACCCTCAAACACATATTTTGGGCGTATTTATCCTTTCTTTCTGAACCCTGAGCCATGGCCTACATTACATGCTTTAAAAGTCCATTTTGATCAAGCATGAATATTTAATTTGAAGGGTTTTCCTCAGATTTTATCCCATCTCATCAAATTCTCATTTCACTAAGGAAGAATTTAGAATTCCCAAGTGCATGGTAAAACAATCAAAAAAAGAAAATTGGAGAGAAAAGGGACTCTAGGGCGAAAACCCAAAAACGGGCGGTCTAGAGTAGAATAGGAATTTTCAATGCCATCAATGATAGTGCCGATACCACAAAAGAAAAGATCTTCTTAAAAAATGGTCATCAAGGAACATCTAGGAATTCCTGAACCCCAAATTGCCAACTCTCATTTAGAGGATTGTCTTCAAAAAACTGAAACTTTTTCTCCAAGAATAAACTTTTCAGTTTGAACATCCCGGCCAATCTTGATGCTTGTCAAAATGCCTTGATATGGAAACTAAAATAATGTTGAATTTACTTGGTTCTCAATGAATTCATGATTTATAAAACCTGTTCCATTTGTGAGCCTAGAAGGGATATACATTTTTGTCATGAAGTTTTCCTGGAAAAGCCAGAATCTTGTTATACCAAGCCTTGCCAATCGCAGTTGAAAAAATCCAGATTGATACTTAGAGAAATTTCTAACAATGATCATCAGTCTTCAAAAGATTTATACATCACACATTGTGGGGTTAATATTTTTTGTTTAGAAGTTTTCAAGATGCGAAAACAAATAAAGAGATTTTTTGGAATACCCATTTTGATGTTGACATGAGACAAGGATTTTTCTAACCCAAGGTATAGAACTGCCAAGATAGGTCCTGACTTCCAGATATGAGAAGAAGAAATAGAACCCGGTTCAGATCTCTGTTGATAAAAGTTTGAAAACTGTTGGGGCAAAGAGAATAGCCAAAATGAATTGAAGATATACTCTGATTTGAAGAGGAAAAATGAATTTGAAAGGCTAAGCCAAAGTCTAGAAAAACAACCGGGGGCATTTGCATCACTCATGAGCACTCATCCCTTTATCGAGCTTTTCCATCTGCATAGTGTCGGTAAGCATTTGCATCATTCATGGGTATTTGCATTGGCATTATTCCATAAGCATCTGCATTTTACCTTTATATTTACATTCTTCATGGAATTTGCATTTGTGTCATCTTCAGCAATTGCATCATTTCTAGAATCATTGCATTTTCATTATTGTGTGGTAATTGAAGTTACATCATTCATAAACCAGTTGCATGAACACAATTAGTAGGGGCATCCGCATCATGAAACATAGGCATAAATCCAGGCCATTTGTATTTGCACTAAGAAACATTCACATCAATCCAAGCATTTACATTTGCACCATGAAGCATGAGCACCTTGTTAAAGGACATGTGCATCTGCATTATTTCTCAAAGCTTCTGGTGGAGATATCCAAAATTTTACAGTTTTAAAAGTGAACAAGTCTTCGATGGTGATAGCTGAAGCCTCTGGTGGAGATATCCAGGGTTTTATAATTTTGAAAAATGAGAAATCTTCTTCTGGAGGAGTTACTCGGAATTTTACAATGAGCAAGTCTTTGGTGGTGATAGCCAAAGCTTCTGGTAGAGATATCCAGAATTTTACAGTTTTAAAAGTGAACAAGTCTTCAGTGGTGATAGCTGAAGCCTCTGGTGGAGATATCCAGGGTTTTATAATTTTGAAAAATGATAAATCTTCTTCTGGAGGAGTTACTCAGAATTTTACAATGAGCAAGTCCTTGGTGGTGATAGCCAAAGCTTCTGGTGGGGATATCCAGAATTTTACAGTTTTAAAACTGAACAAGTCTTCGGTGGTGATAGCTGAAGCCTTTGGTGGAGATATCCAGGGTTTTATAATTTTGAAAAATGAGAAATCTTCTTTTGGAGGAGTTATCCAGAATTTTATTCAACATGTGCATCTACATCAAGAAGCATTTGCATCAATCTAAGTTAGTTGAATCTGCATCAAGAAAGTTTGCATCAAATCAAGTCATTTACATTTGCATCAAAGACATTTGCACCAATCTAAGTCATTTGCATCTACATCAAGAAGCGTTTGCATCAACTAAAGACATTTGCATTTGCATCATGAAGCATTTGCATCATCTCTTAAAGCTTTCAGGTATAATCAAACTCGTTTTGCTTCTCAAATGAGTCGAGCCCCAAGATAATCGTCGAGGTACTTTTTTTTTATTATTATGAACAAGTCTTCGATGGTGATAGCTGAAGCCTCTGGTGGAGATATCCTGAGTTTTAAAATCCTTTGAAAAGGTAGAAAGTCTTCGGTGGTGATAGCTGAAGCTTCTGGAGGATACCCAGAATTTTTACAGTTTAAAAAAAAAAAGAGCAAAACTTTGGTGGTGATAGCCGAAGCTTCTAGATACCCAGAATTTTAAACACAGCTGAGAACAAGACAGGTTAAGGCCCCGAGACCATTGTCGAGGTCATTTCCTTTCTTGCAAATCGAATTCATTTCCTTAAGACGAGTCGAGCCCCGAGATCATCGTCGAGGTATTTTTTTTTATTATTATGAACAAGTCTTCGGTGGTGATAGCTGAAGCCTCTGGTAGAGATATCTAGAGTTTTAAAATCCTTTGAAAAGGTAGAAAGTCTTCTGTGGTGATAGCTGAAGCTTCTGGAGGTGATACCCAAAATTTTTACAGTTTTAAAAATGAGCAAGACTTTGGTAGTGATAGCCGAAGCTTTTGGAGGAGATATCTAGAATTTTAAACACAGCTGAGAACAAGACAGGTTAAGGCCCCGAGACCATCGTCGAGGTCATTTCTTTTCTTGTAAATCGAATTCGTTTCCTTAAGACGGGTCGAGCCTTGATTAGTCAGGGAATTCAATTTAAGGACAAAATCTTCAATTGACTGTTTAAAAAAAAAAGGAAAAATGAGAAAAAATGAAAAAATAGAAAATGGAAAAAAATGAAAAATGAAAAATGAAAAAATGATAGAAGAACGAAAAAGAAACCCCTTTCCCTTTCCTTCACATGTGATGTCACTGACCGTACAAAATTAGTGTCGTTTATCTTTGCCTGATTCCTGATTCTCAGCAATAGCCAAAGAGAGGCAGCTGTAGACACCTAATTTTGTCCGGACCACTAAACAGGTATGTTTTCTTCCTAAATTGATGTTTCTGAGTGTAAAAAGACTTTTTTTCATCCTGCAGGTGGTACTCCAAGACTTAGTTTAAGAGGGCGAGCATAAAAAGTCAAACTTGAAAAAGTCAACCCCGAAAAAAGTCAACCCCAAAATAGTCAACCCCAAAAAGTCAACTACTAAAAAGTCAACCCACTTTCAAAATCAAGATTTTAAGTTCAATTGAAAAATGGCGAAAGAATTTTGATAATCCGAGGTCTACATTGAAAGATATGGAGTTCGAAAGTTAGGATTTGGAGATTCAGTAGAAAGGAAACCCTAATCCGAGAAATTTGGGGAAAAGTGCTTAAACGATCAAATTGGTCAAAATTGAAGGTTCCAAATGAAAGAAAAGCACTGACTACGGGTAATGGAGAAGTCACTTGCAAGAAAAATCGAAAGAAAAGTCAATCCGGGAGAAAACCGAGAATTAGGGTTTTTAGTGGATTTCGGTGAAATCGGGAAGAATCACAGAAATGGCCCGAATTGGTAAGACCAAAGCCTCCAATGGATGAGGAATGATTAAAAAGGATAGCCCAAGGCTCAGCTTGAAGAAAATCTGAAAATCGGACTTGTTTTGAGCAAAACCGGGTTTCGGAGGCAAAAAGGCAAAATTGGAAATTTTGGGAAAATAGCAAATGGACTTCGAAAATTCGGAAAATTTGTCAATCTCATTTTTGCATCATTTTAAAGATATTAGCAAAATAAAATCTTGATTCGGAGTTCGTTTGCAAAATGGCCAAATCCCAGGCCTCCTATGCAATAATTCAAGAAGATAAATCCTGAAAAAATAACAAATGGACTCCAAAAATTCTGAAATTTTGCAAATTTCATTTTTAAATTATTTGGAAGAGATTGGAAAAATAAAATCTTGATTCGGAGTTCGTTTGCAAAATGGCCAAATCCCGGGCCTCTTATGTAGTAATTCAAGCCAATAAATCCCGAACAAATACCAAATGAGCTCCAAAAATTATGAAAACTTCCAGATCACACTTTTTAATTATTTTGAAGAGATTGGTGAAGAAAAATCTTGATTTGGAGCTCGTTTTAAAAATGGTAAAATGTAGGGGCATAAAAGGGCATTTTTGGAAAACAAATCCAAATAAATAGCAAACGGACTCGGATAATTTTGAAAACTTCCAGAACTCAATATTTTATTATTTTGGAAGTACTAAAAAATAAAAGATGAATTTGGAGTCCGTTTGATATTTATTTGCATCCGGGGGGCAAAGCGGTCATTTCACCCAAGCAACCGAAAAGGGCTTCTTTGGGCCTTTCAAAAAATCAGAGTTGGGCTGGAAAAGAGAAGTGTTGGCCTGCCCAGGCCCAAAGGAAGGAGGAAGCTTCTGATTTTTCAATCAAATAGTTAAAAATCAAGAGTTAGTTAGAGATTCTCTTTGATTAAGCCATGGTGATTAAGCCACATAGGCCAAGAGAGATGTCAACATTATTCTTTAACAACTATAATTTGAGAGAGCTGATATGCTAATGTAAAGCTGGTAATTTCATAATTTTTTCACCTTGAATTATTAGCCATTTGAAGGAAAATTGGTTACAAAAAATGACAACACCTTGAGGGAATATTAGGGGGTTTCGGCCAGCCTTGTTGGGGGGTCAGAAAATTCATTTTTCATCTTCATTTTGCTGAGTTCTATTAGTTTTTACTTAGTTTTTCTCTTCTTGGTTGAAAGCAAAAAAGAAAAGTTTAGAAAAGAAAGGAAAGTTTGAAGAGATAAAGCTTGAAATATAGCTTCTTGAGGTTGCTCTTGAGCACCAACTCTTGCACTTTCTTGATTTTCCATTCTTGTTTTTGCTATTTTGATTTCTATTTGGTGAGTTTCTATTTTCAATAAATGTTTTTTTATTGTTCTTTTAAGTTCTTCCTTCATCTCTTTCTTAAAGATAATTTTTACAATTTTTTTTTTACAATAAACTCACCATGGCCAAATGGCCTACATTATTTAGTTAAGTTTCTGTTTTGATTTATTTTACCATATTGTTTATGTTATTTTCTTTGATCTTGGTGTTTTAAATGTTATGTTACTTCATATTCTTGAGTTATATTTTAATTTGGTTGCTTTGTTTGTTGCCATTTATGTTTTAAATATCATATTTTTGCATTTTTAATTTTCTGTTTTCATGATGTTTAAATTTGAGCATGTTTTATATTTAGTATATCAAGTGTTTGTGAAAATGCTTGTGTGGTCTTTGCATGATTTGAGTTTTATATCTTAGTTGAGCATGTTTTAGATTTAGTATATTAAGTGTTTGTGAAAATGCTTGTGTGGTTTTTGCATGATTTGAGTGTTATATTTTAGTTGAGCATGTTAGTATACCAAGTGTTTGTGAAAATGCCATGCTTGTTGGAGCTTGAGGCCATTTGGCTACTCCATGTGTTTTGCATTGTGTGTTGCATTTTTTGCCATGTTAGTTGGTAGGTTTTTGCATTTGCATGACATTTGATTTAGTTTTGCATGCTAGTATACCAAGTGTTTGTGAAAATACCGAGTTTGCTAGTTACATTGTGCTATTCGGCCACCTTTGGAATTTTTACATTTTATGTGCATTCTTGCCATGTTAGTTGATAGGTTAGCATTTGCATGATATTTGGTTGAGTTTTTTGGTTTAAGCATGCTTTGTGTTTGTGAAAATGCCATGCATATTTTAGTTATTAAGTTAGGTTTATTTGCCATGCATATTCATGCATTCTAGGTCTAGGTTACATTAAATGCCATGCAAGTTCATTTAGGTCTAGGACACTTTATGAATGCCATGCATTTTTTTTCAAGACATTTAGGTTTAAGCTCATGCATTTCATGCACTAGGTTTGCTGTAATTTTTCATGCATTTCATGTTCATGCCACTTGAATAATGACTTGAGCCAATTAATGGTTTAAAGTCATGCTCTCTTGAGAACACTTGTGGAAAATTAAGTTTATCAAGTTGATTATTCTACCTTTGTGATTTTTTTTACTTTTAGCCAATTTTTATCTAACTTTCAAAAAGTCCTAGCTACTTTTTGTGAGCTATTTTTTGAGTTTCAAATATTTTTACTTTGATTTTTAAATGATTTTATCAAAGGCAAAAGTGTATTTTGGCAAAACAGTTTTTTTCACCCAGTTTCCGTACTTTTTCGATTTTTATGGGCATTCGTCTTTAATCAGAAAATTAAGCTGATTTTTTCCCATGTAGTTTTGCATGTCTTGAGTCTCCAGTATTTTTTTCATAATTTTATGAATTTTTAGAAATAGGATAAAAAATCGTGGCTTAAAACTGGAAAGTGGAGTCAGAATTGAATTTAAAGAAAAATCATTTTTCTGTTTTGGTTAAGTTACTTAGAGTGGGCTGATTAGGAGGGTTAGCTACTGACTTAGGTTAGTTTCTAAGCCTTTTTTAACTCTAAAAATGATTTTTCAAGTCTCGGGTTAAGGGTAGTCAAGTCCGGATTTTTAAACTTGGAAAATTAGAGCCATTTTAAAGAAATTAGCCCAGTTTTTATTTTTTAATTCAAGCTTTTCAAAATTGTTTTCAAACAATCACAAAGTATTTTGGTTTTAGAATATTTAATTTGACATATTTTCCTAAGGTAGCCGGATATCTTTTTAGATATACGGATTTCCTTAATTAAAGGAAAAAATACATTTCATGCATTGCATTTTCCATATTCATGCATTTTATATAATATGTGATTCTTGATATGGTAATTTCTATGATATTGTTATGATTTTGAGTTATGTTATATTGTTTATTATATGATTTGGAATATTTCATGATATCCTATGCTTTTTATTTAGTTATTTTTTTTGGGTCATATTATTTAGCATATACTATGTTCATGCATTATTATTTTCATTTTTATTTTCATGCATATTATATGATAGCATTATTTCAAATTCCATCTCATTTAATTTATATGCCATATCATTCATGTTTGCCATGTCATTTAAATTATTTCATTTCATATAGAATATGTTATGTTACTTAGGTTATTTTATTTCATTTAGAAAATATCATGTTACTTAGGTTATTTCATTTCATGTAGAATATGTTATGTTACTTAGGTTATTTTATTTCATTTAGAATATATCATATGACTTAGGATATTGCATCTCATATAGAATATACTATGTTACATAGGTCATTTCATTTTATTTATAATATGTCATATAACTTAGGATATTTTATTTCATTTAGAATATGCTAAGGCATTTATTTTATTTCATTTAGAATATGCTAAGGCATTTACATTATATCATATCATTTAGGAAGCATTATATTATTTAGATTTTGTTATGTCATTTTATTTATGTCATGCATATACATATTCATAACTTTTAAAATCTTTTCAAAAGGATAATGATTTTTCAATAAAAAATAAAGATATTCCCGAGTTAAAATAATTCATGAGTTCTCTACCGGGTTTGCTGGAGGAAATATCATCAATTATCATTAATAAAGGAATATCTTTCTTTCAAAAAAAGAGAATGATTTGGAATGTTTTCCAAAACTAATAAAAATTTCTATATTTTGCCACGTTTGTGGGGAATATAGGAAACTTTTGAATTTATAAATTCCGGATCATTTTCAATAAAAAATGGAATTATTTTTCTTTAAATTGGGAATTAACTTGAAATACTAAATTTAAAACCAATTTTTTACCGAGACTTGAGATAACACACGATTAATAAGGTACCGATTTATACGGGCGTTGTGGGGGTGCTAATCCTTACCCGCACGTAACCGACTCCCGAACCCGCTTCTTTGATTTCTCTGGTTTAAAACGCAGACTTGAAATTGGTTTTTAAAATGTTTTAAGTAATTTTAAAATATTTTATAAAACCGGTTTTAATAGGTGGTCGATCACACCTAGCTAAAAAAAGATTGGTGGCGACTCCATGTCTTTTTCAAGGTCATTTTCAAAACCTTCATTTTTCTAGAGGAATTAAGTCGACTTTTTCTCGGTTTTTTTTTAATGTCACGCTTAACGAATAATAAAGTCTTGCGATGAGACTCGTTATTTTTTAGGTTGCGACAACGACGTAAACAATGAAGCCAATGACAGTAGTACCTAGTGATGACTGCATGTGTTTTATTTGAGAGCTACATTTGAATATTACTTTTTTTAATAATATTGAAATTTATTCAAAATATTTTTTATTTAAAATTTTACGGATTTCAGTTTATTTTTTAAGGTATAATTATGTTAATTTTTTATATTATTTATATAATTTATTTTTTTTGAAAATATTTGTAATTGTAATTTATTTATTTATTTGCAAATAGATTATCACCGACGGATTATTCCGTCGATCAAACAATTACCAACGAAATATTCTGAGAAAATTTTTCGTCGATAATTCTATTATCGACGGACAAATTTCGTCGGTAATACTTTATTACCAACGAAAAATTCTATCGGTAATACTCCGTCGATAATAATATTTTATTGATGGAAATTTTTTACCGATGGAAATTGTATCACCGACTTAAGTATCACAGACAAAAATTGGACTTTTACCGATGGAAATTTCCGTCGGTAAAAGTCCGTTCTCTTGTAGTGGTAGTTGTCTCCGTCCCTCTTGGACAACTTTAATAATATGTATTTTTTGATGATTAATTATATAAAGTTATTACAAGGAGGAACATATCAAAAAATGGAGCTTTTGGAGTGACGGAAGAGAGGAAAAATGGGTGGAAGCCGCATGAAATTTTTGTAGTATTAGGTTTTTTCAGAGGTTTTTAGAAAAACGAAGTTGAAAATAGAAAATAGGAGGTTTAGTGGAATTTTTTAGTGAAATTTGGAGAATTTTTTATGCGGCCGATGGCGATCGGCGACAATAAGTGGCGCCGACGGTAGAAATCTGGGTTATGCGACGGTTTTTGGGTTTTTAAGAATTTTTCGATACTCTTTGATGAATGTTAGAGAGAGAGAGGTTTAGAGAGAGCAAGAGAAGATTAGAGAGAGAGGAGAGGTTAGAGAGAGATGAGACAGAAAAAATTGGCTTTTATATATCGTGAAAAAATATTAAATAATTTTTATAAAAAATATGTTTTAAATGTATTTTCAAATTCTTTTTTAAATATGTTTTAATATGATTTACTAAAATATTTTTAAATATATTATTTTTAAATATATAATATAATATTTATTTTAAATATAATATATTAATGCAAATATGAATATAATATATTAAAATATTATTTTTAAATAATTTATTTTAAATTTTATTATTAAATATAATATATTTAAATATATTAATAATAGTATATAAAGATAAAAAATAGTTTTTATAAATAAAGTATTATTATTTAATTTAAGAATAAAATAATTATTTTATATCTATTTCTTACATATTCATTAACATTATTTAACCAACTAAACAATGTTAATATTCTCCCTTTATTCCATTCAAGGAATCAAACTATATAATACCTATTGCCATTCTATTCCATTTCAATCGAATAGTTATTTCATTCCCACTCTATTTCATTGAGTGTACGAAACATTCAGTAAGATGAAGATTGTGTATAGTCCATAAAACTTTGTTTGTGGGCACAAGACCAAAACCCTAAGTGGATCCAACCAACCACAACTTGGCCAACCATGTGATCATAAATTGGGTAGATCTAATACTTTTGAACACAATACGAAAATATGACATAAATATAAAAAGTGTAATAAATACGATACGATATGTTTAAATACGATTAACATTACACGTTAATACACGTATCGTATTTTTGTTTAAAATTTTGATACATTTAATAATTTATATTTATACGACTGACAAAAAAATAAATATAAAATACAATACACATACACGAATTATCAAATCCAGTTTTGATTGCACTTTACCTTACCACCTCAAATCAACACTCTTTTTTCTTTTTTCTCCCATCAAAAGGAAAAATTATTTAGTATATATATTAGCTTCGTTGGTCCACTATTTTAGAGTTGTCACCACATGTAATCTCTAACAAATTGCCACATCATATGATGGTAATCCAAAATTGAGATGTGCTTATATTTCACTCTCCTAACTGTGGCAGTTTGGCACTTCCCTTCCCTCTTCCATCACCACCAAAAAAATCATAAGGAGGATCTTGCTGTCTTTGTTTTGCATTAGAATTTACCAAAGGAAATTAAAATATGAGTGAAGTTGTAGCAAGTTTTCTTGCTCCATGCCAACAGAATTATTTTGTGTGTAAAGTTAAGAATTTTAGCAATGGGAAATGGCAAGTGAAGCTGAAGAAACCAGAACTGCAATTCCATGCAAATATCAAGTCAAAGTCACAGAAATATTTGGTCAGGAATGAGTTAGCAGAGAAGCCCAGGGATTTAAATTGCGGTCGTGTTTTCGGTTGCGTCACGTTTACGGCGACTGCGGACATAACGGTTGCTATCGCGGTCATCGTGGTCGTGAATTTTTTTTTTTGCACAATTTATTGTAAAACATAATAATTATAATTATAAAAACTTTTTTTTTTTAATGATTTTTAAAATAACTTATGATACATTATGATTTTTAATTTATAAAAAAAAAAAAAATTTATTTACTTTTACCCCTACTAGATTCAATAGATGAATTTGCTCTATATTTTAACATGCCAACAAAAAGTCCAACAATAGGAGTGAGCTCAAATTCTTCATCAAGTGGACTAAAAAGCTTATTTTCACTTTTATATAATGGATGACATTTTTAATTATTATTTAATTATAAAAATAATAATAACAATAATAATAATAATTAATTAGATAAATGATTAACAACAATACAATTGTAAAAAAAAAAAAAACCATTACTAAAATCTAAATATAAAATCATAAATTAATATAATCAATATTTAATTATTTTTCATCTATTTTATACAAAAACTTATATCATATTAATTCTTAAAATTTTCAATTTTAAACTTCTCTCAAAAGATTTTCCCATGATAAATTTTTCCCTTGAAAAAAATTATCCTTAAATTTAAAAAATAAAAAATAGTTGGGTCAGGTCACTCAAATGGACCCAACCCACCACTACATTGCACTACACACCCGTCCTGCCCTAACCCCACATCCAAATCCCTCATGTTACACACAAATGGCCAGGTCACTCAAACATTTACACTTTCCCCCAAAATTCCCAAATTCAATATTTCGTCTCTGTTCTCTCTTTTTCTCTACTCATGTTTTTCACTCAGTCCCTTCTTTTTTGCTCTTTAGACTTCAATTACCTTCAACCATTGTACGCCAGTAGTCACCACTCGCATGGGTAACACATTTCTCCCCTGACCAAGTCCCACGGGCAACATCAACAGTACACAAATGTAGAATTAGAAAAATGAGTAATTTTAAAACTTACCTTCTAAATTGAGGCTGCGATTATGATTTTTGAGTTGTTTTTGTTTGTGATTTTTGTGTTTGATCTAGGTCTTCGGTTTATTTTTAAGTTTTGGGGGCTGATTATGGCATTTTGCTTTCTGGGTTAAAAAAAAGCTTTCGTGAGACATGACATTGTTTTGAGAGGAAAATGGTGTAGCGACAATAGTGGCCCATTATGGCCACTATTTTTCTTTACGCCGCTATTTCGCGACGATCGTGGCCGATACTGGTGTGAAAAAATTTCAAATCGTTTTTTATGCATTTAATGGTGGCGGATGGTGCCGCTATCGCGAAATAGCAACCGCGACACCGCTACGCCACCCCTTTTTGACTCCCTGGTGAAGCCTGCTACTTACTCTGCAAGAATTTCCACTGATATTCCCCTTTATGAGATTCCTGGGGTACCCATTAACTCATTTCTTTCTTAATTGTTCTCCTTTTTATGAGATGAGTTTAAATTTTTTTTTTTTGTTGAATTTGGGGTTGAAAAGGCTTTGTTTGATGAGTACTTGGAGGATAAGCCCAGAATTTTCAATACCATATTTCTAGATAAACATAGAAGCCAACAGCTTAATCAGGTTTATGCTTTGAGTTGAGTTTAGTTCATTATTTTATTGAGTAATTCTAAAAGCTTGACATTTCTAGGTTATGTTATCCGGATTCTTCATTTTTCAGCTTGACATGGGTATGAAGGTAAGATCCTCCAAATATATGAAAAAATTTAGAAAAAGTTTAATATACCCGTGTTAGACACATACTCGTATTCGACACTCACTTCCAAGTTCGGATAACATAATTTCTGGGTAGATGTCTTGTACACAACATGTTCTAATAGCCAAAAAAGTTGAAAAGGAAAAGGGTGATGCACCCAAACGAGTGTATCTTATTTAACCTTGCACTAAAAAGATCAATTGTAAGTATAATGATTAGCAAGGGTCGAGTCCTCAGGGATTGGGTTTTAATCTATGAGTTATTAGTTTATAACTTACGTTCAAAGAAAACAATAAAAGAAAAGGGGTTTTTGAAGCCAGATTTAAACTAAAGTAAATAATAAGAATAAGATGCAAGGCGGTATAACCAGCCAATAAATATATATATACTAAATTAGACGGTATAACCAGCCAATAAAAATATATATACTAAATTAGGCGGTATAACCAGCCAATAAAAATAAATATACTTTTAAAAATAAGCAAACTAGAAAAGTAAGAAAACAAGTAAGTAAGAAGAATCAAATATGAAAAATATGGTTAAGGTTTCATTCTCCACCACTAGACATCATTAAGAATCAATTTCAGATCTATCAATATCAACCAACTATCAAAGTTAACAACCGTAGATAACAACAAGCTCTGTTAGCCCAATCTTTCCTTAGTTTGTCGTTAAATAGAACAAGCTCTCTATTTAATCTCTAACCATTAAACAACCTAGAATAAGCTCTCTAAATTCAATTTAATGGCAGCTTTATGATGAGGAAGATAGGTTGATCTAAGCAACAAACACATAAGCTCGGATTGTTCAACTTAGGTTATGTTCCACTTTGCAATTATTGAAAACTTGACCATAATCATTAATCACAAATTGCCACTTATGAATAGGAAATCAAGACAATTACACGGATCAAGACTCCTAGACTAGCAATAGATAATTATCAAGATCTATCTAGTTGTACACCTAAATAAATCAAGACAACATCATGAACAATTCTTGTAGAAGAACATAAGCAACTTTGATAGAAAATTAATGATAGATAGAATCTGAAAATCAATCACAAAACATGTCTAGGGCTTTGAAATCACCCTTAACCAAATAGAAGTTTAGCCTAGCATAGGCATTGTAAACATAAACATAAAATTAAAGAGAATCTAAGAAGGAAATAAAAGAAAGAAAGAAGAAGAAGAAAATAAAGAAAAAGAAAACTAGAGAAAAGAAAGAATAAGAAAACTTAGAGAATTTTATTACAATGGCTAATATCCTACCAATGTACAATATGATCCTCTACAATCATCCAAGGCCCTCTATTTATACACATTTTGGAGGGCTAAATGACAAGAGACAAGCTTTACAAATTTCAAAGGTAGGTATAATAGGTGGGTGCATTTTTCTAACAATTTTCGTCATATTGTATGACAATTTTGATCAGCCAACTTGATGGTCGATTTTGTCAATATTGGAGGCCTGATCTGATCACATGGTCTTCTAGAAAAATGTTCCCTTGTCAGTTACTGATCCATAGCCGTTGGAATCAGCTCATTTTCTGATGTGGATAAGAAGATATGGGCAAAATACCAAAACAGGTCAGCACAGACGTCATTGCTCATCAGCCAACTTGATGGTCGATTTCGCTAGGGAAAACGACTCCGTTTCAAGAAGTGTAAAACATGAAAAAGTTAGATATGCCTCTTAACTTTGCACGGTTAAAATTTCAGCCTTATTGCTTCAGTGAAACTCCAGATATAGCTGATATGGAAAAAGGTGTCGGAACTGGAACTGAACTGAATTTGCCCTTAATTCTAGTAATCTGAAATCACTCAAAGAAACTTGTGAAAAACACCAAATTACATAAAAATATAAAAGATCATAAACACAATTAGACTAAACAATAATAACTCGTATTTGACACAAAACAATAATAAAACATAACTAAAAACTATATAATTATACGAGTTATCACACCCCCACACTTAAATTGTTGCTAGTCCTCGAGCAAAAACAAATAAAAATAAAATAAGAAAATCTAATCTAATCCACTTTCGTAGGAAATCACGGTGGCACTTAGCATGTGACACAAGCCTTTAAACCCCTAGGTGTCCCTAGTGGACGAGTTTAGTCTCGTGAGGGTTTACTAGAACGATACCCACAAACATTGAAAAACTAAAATATAAATAAACTACATATACTAAAAATATTTATTCCTAATCCTTTCAATACAAATTAGAGGCAATCTTTGAACAAGTCTTATAAACTAATCAATAGCTTAAAGAATTTCACAAAAATTCATGCTTGAATGTAAATTGTTTGAGTTAAGCCAATATTAACATAACATATTTCAATCAAAATAGTGCATATTCAAACTTAATCTCAACTACTCACATGGGATACTCTCATGATTTTCATTCTTTAAAGTAGTGGTAAAGTGTTTACACTCAATCAATCTCATGAAAACAGTTCTACCATATTCTTGCTTGTCCACCTATTCTCCACTATTTAGATCATACAACTTCATGAATCAATAGGTATTTAATCAAGGTTGTAATAGGGCCAAGGGGTTTGTAATGTGGTTGAAGAACAAAAGGATAAAGATATCACAAAGGCTCCAAAGAGTTCATAAAGTTTAGAGACATAATAAGATCATACAAAGAAACTTCTCAAAACTCTTTACAAGTACATAGTCACCTAGGCCGAATATTCATGTTGGGCCTTTTCTTCATTCTAAACAACTTTGTAACATCTTTTTCTTTTTCCGCAAATTCAAGAGATGATTCATATTTTTTACTTAGGAATGTATTTGCCAGTATTCCATTTCTTTTTCTTTTGACTTTTCTTTTCTTTTCCCCCCACACTTATTTCTTGTTTCTAACCCAAATTTTCAACTAAAAATATCCCTTGTTTTTTGCAATATGTCTCAAAATATATAATCCATCTTTAGAACAAGGGTAAGGATATAAGTATATTTAGGCTAGGTGTAAGTTGTGGTTACCAATAAAACAGCATATTTAATGTAGGCTCAAATTGGCTCACTAGTGGGGATGTTCTCTTAGAACATTAATAATGGATGGCTGTTTGGCTCTGGTTATAATCCTAATGCCTCTATCATATTCATGTTGTCACATGTATCAATATAGTCTAAAACGGTTTAAAGCAAGTTCTAGAGAATCATGTAATCATAAGAGCACTCAAGAAAGAAATTAGATTGATTTGTATAATGCATCAATCACTATAGGCTCAAAAACTCACAAGGATGATTATACAAGTCAGATTAAGTCTAAACATGCTTCTTTCTCAATCAACATATCATATTAACATTGGCTCATAAAAAGGTTGATATCAAGCTCAATTCTTATGAAAATCTTCTCACTAATAAATATGTTTTAGACTTATGCAATTCATATCTCATCATAGTATTGAAAGTAACTAAAACACACTAAGTCTAAACATGCTTTTTTTTTTTTTTTGAAGAAGATTAAATCAAACTGACAAGGTATGTCCAAGTCTCCCTTACTCAGACCTTGTTCAGAATGAATACTTCTAAATGTCTTAAAACACAACAATTTTTTTTTTTTTTTTAAATTAGCAAAATATGTCCCTTACCCCCTATTAAAATATGACATTGTCCCCAATGTCAAATTTTAAAGGTAGAATTTAGGAGATATTACCTACAGAGGTTGCTAACCACTTATTATAACTGAGACACAACAAACAAAATGTTAGATAATGTCACAAAGACAAAGTGCAATCCACTCCTTGCTCGTCCATATCTCTTTTTCTTTTTCCGAGCGTTTGCGAAACAACCGTAGGAGATAAACACTCATAAGCTTGGAGCTTTTTGAGTAAATCTTCAATGGTTGTAGCAGAAATTATGGTTCTCCTTGCCTCTGAAAACATGAATCCATTATCCACAGCATTATCTAAATATGAAAGCAAATTACTAAAATAACCATTAATATTAAGCAAACCAATGGGTTTCTTATTTGTGACCAAAGATGACCAAGAAGCCACGCAAGCTATTTCTTCCAATGTACCCAGACCTCCTGGTAAAGCAATGAATGCATCGGCAGAATGGTACATGATTGTTATCCGTTCAGGGATACTCCAGACTTGTATTTCCTTACCCAAGGTAGGTCCACAAAAATCTGTGAATAGTTTTGGCACGATTCCTAGAACTGGACTTCCTCCGGCGTGTGCTGCTGTAGCGACTGCTCCCATTAAACCCGTACTACCGCCTCCATAAATCAACTGGATCTTTTGTTGGGCAAGTATTACTCCAACTCTTATGGCTTCATCAGCGAATATGTTATTTTTCCCTGGATAAGCACCTCCAAAGACACAAATTTTTTTAATGCGTTGGGACGAAGTACTTTCCATTTTTTTTATTTTTTCTTTTTTTTTTCGAGTGCCTGAAAGAGAATGAGTACATGGTGTAATATATAGAGGACTGAGTAGTGAATCAGACAAGAGTAATAATGTCGCCGAAAGTGTATCTGACCTGTCAGAAGAAAATGTTAACCTAACAAAAGATTTTTGCGTGATTTCAGGAAGAAAATCAAAAAGAGAAGAAAAAATCAACCGTAAAAGACAAATAAAAAAAAAACGAGAATAATTACACAAATCGAACAACACGTAAATTAAACCAAAATAAAGTTATTGCAAATCAAACCAAAAGCTGAGAAGTCATTTATTGTAGTTGTGATTGTGGCTCACATCTTCCTCTGGTTTTACGTCCAGAAACGGCTTAAACGCCTTCTATGAGTCGAGGATATGCTTCCCATCCAATTTTCTTACAAGCTGGCAAACAGGGTCTTTTAACATCAGATTCCCAAGATGTTGCTATTCCCTTTGGAATTGCGACCATAAATCAAGAATTTCTCTTTGTACGTCTCCACTAGGATGCGTCTCAAGAGAGAGTTGGATATTACCCAAATTCTCCTTACTCAGTCCATCCTTAATGAATTCAATTTTATCATCTCGATTAGAGGACGGAATCCCAATAGAACGACATTTACCGTTACACGTCCATCGTGCACATTTGTGGCAATTTGAACTCATGCGCTTTGCTCGTCGCTTCTTTGCAAAAGTGCTTCTACCTGTACCTGGTAAATGCAAAACAGGAAGATATTCATCTTCACGTACCTTGGCTTCAATTATCCAACGTATGTCTTCAGGAATCCCTTTGTGCATAAGCATTCTTAATCTTTCAAATCGAACTTGGTAAAGCTTCAGTAAAATATTTCGAGGAAAAGGAGGAAATCGTTTCTGCAATCTTGTGAGAATATCATCCATCCTAAAAAAAAATGAAAAAAAATTGAAAGAGAAATTTATATACAATATCAGTTTTGTGGGTAGCTGATGGAACCGATTTAAATAATCACGGAGTACCGTTATCCGCCATTTAACCGTGGTTAAAAAAATTAAAAATTATATTTACATCTAGTTATTTTCAAAACAAGGATCAGAAAGAAAAACAACATAAAAAGACACAAAAACAAAACACTCTAAATAAAATCCTAAATTCTTCCCCTCACACATAATTCTTACATTGTCATTAATGTAATGCTATTAATCCCAAATGAAAGAATCATGTGTAAGTGAAAAGAACTAATAAACAAAATAAACTTATGCAGCCTAAATGAACTTAGAAACACTAAACACAATTAGCAAAAAAAAAAAAACATAAGAAAAAGATAAAGAAAAAGAGAGCAAATCTGAGGATGGTAGTTTGGCAATGCTTTCACTAATTAGGCTGCCTCCCCCAATTAGCACTTGATTGATTGTTTTCAGCCTAGCTAATTCCCCTTCTTGGCTTTTTAGGCTTGTTAGGCTCATACATGAAACTTCCCAAATTTGAGCGTTTGAAAAGAAGCTTTCTTTGCACAAAACTGGATGCATTCTCCATTACAAGTATTATTCCATCATCCTTTGTGGTGCATATCTCATCGAGAAATGGAGCATATGTTGGTACTTGTTGAATGGCATCCACAAACAAACTGTTTAAGGTTTCCAGCATGTTTTGTTCATGTTCCTCCTCCTTGAACTTTGCGAATCTACTAGGGAAAGGTGGAGAAGAAACATTAGTAAAAATTGGAATCATAAACGTTACCTCAGGTGCCGAAATACTCTTATTTGGATTTGTGGCTTCATTATCCTCAAGAATAGAATCCATCTCTAATTTTGTCTCATCCTCATCTTGTTCCTCATTCTTCAAGGTCACAATAGTAGCATTCTCCTTTGGGTTAATCATCGTTTGGGCTGGGAGTTCTTCAGATCTTTGTGCTACCCATCCCACCATATTACTAGCCAATAGGCTCATTTGATTTTCCAAACTCTGGATGCTTGCCCTTGTTTCCTGTTGAAATTGCAAAGTATCAGTAACAAGAGAATGTACAAGATCTTCTAAAGAAGTACCTGAGTTTTGAGTTATATGTGGTGGCTGAAAAAGATCTGGTTCTTGAGACCATGATTGATTGAAGCTAGATGGATGAGAGTAATTGGCATAAGGATCTACTTCTTGGTAATTTTCCGAATAGCCATAATTAGTATGATCCCACCATCCCTCATGGTAAGTGTTTGAGTAATGATCATACTGTTGGTCTTGGAATACTTGATGGCCTTGACATCCTCCCATGGCCAATTGTTGAACTAGGGAAGTGAGATTGGCTTGTTGATTCTCCATGTTCATGTATGCCACCAACTCTTCAAGTGTTAGATTGCTCAACTCCATCGTTTTTTTTTTTTTTTTTTTTGATAAGAAAAACTTGTATGTACAAGAAAATAAAACTAATTAGAACTGAAAATAAGAATAAACCAAGTAACAAATAAACTAAAGAAAACAATCCCCGGCAACGGCGCCAAAAATTTGATGCACCCAAAAGAGTGTATCTTATTTAACCTTGCACTAAAAAGATCAATTGTAAGTATAATGATTAGCAAGGGTCGAGTCCTCAGGGATTGGGTTTTAATCTATGAGTTATTAGTTTATAACTTACGTTCAAAGAAAACAATAAAAGAAAAGGGGTTTTTGAAGCCAGATTTAAACTAAAGTAAATAATAAGAATAAGATGCAAGGCGGTATAACCAGCCAATAAATATATATATACTAAATTAGACGGTATAACCAGCCAATAAAAATATATATACTAAATTAGGCGGTATAACCAGCCAATAAAAATAAATATACTTTTAAAAATAAGCAAACTAGAAAAGTAAGAAAACAAGTAAGTAAGAAGAATCAAATATGAAAAATATGGTTAAGGTTTCATTCTCCACCACTAGACATCATTAAGAATCAATTTCAGATCTATCAATATCAACCAACTATCAAAGTTAACAACCGTAGATAACAACAAGCTCTGTTATCCCAATCTTTCCTTAGTTTGTCGTTAAATAGAACAAGCTCTCTATTTAATCTCTAACCATTAAACAACCTAGAATAAGCTCTCTAAATTCAATTTAATGGCAGCTTTATGATGAGGAAGATAGGTTGATCTAAGCAACAAACACATAAGCTCGGATTGTTCAACTTAGGTTATGTTCCACTTTGCAATTATTGAAAACTTGACCATAATCATTAATCACAAATTGCCACTTATGAATAGGAAATCAAGACAATTACACGGATCAAGACTCCTAGACTAGCAATAGATAATTATCAAGATCTATCTAGTTGTACACCTAAATAAATCAAGACAACATCATGAACAATTCTTGTAGAAGAACATAAGCAACTTTGATAGAAAATTAATGATAGATAGAATCTGAAAATCAATCACAAAACATGTCTAGGGCTTTGAAATCACCCTTAACCAAATAGAAGTTTAGCCTAGCATAGGCATTGTAAACATAAACATAAAATTAAAGAGAATCTAAGAAGGAAATAAAAGAAAGAAAGAAGAAGAAGAAAATAAAGAAAAAGAAAACTAGAGAAAAGAAAGAAAAAGAAAACTTAGAGAATTTTATTACAATGGCTAATATCCTACCAATGTACAATATGATCCTCTACAATCATCCAAGGCCCTCTATTTATACACATTTTGGAGGGCTAAATGACAAGAGACAAGCTTTACAAATTTCAAAGGTAGGTATAATAGGTGGGTGCATTTTTCTAACAATTTTCGTCATATTGTATGACAATTTTGATCAGCCAACTTGATGGTCGATTTTGTCAATATTGGAGGCCTGATCTGATCACATGGTCTTCTAGAAAAATGTTCCCCTGTCAGTTACTGATCCATAGCCGTTGGAATCAGCTCATTTGCTGATGTGGATAAGAATATATGGGCAAAATACCAAAACCGGTCAGCACAGACGGCATTGCTCATCAGCCAACTTGATGGTCGATTTCGCTAGGGAAAACGACTCCATTTCAAGAAGTGTAAAACATGAAAAAGTTAGATATGCCTCTTAACTTTGCACGGTTAAAATTTCAGCCTTATTGCTTCAGTGAAACTCCAGATATAGCTGATATGGCAAAAGGTGTCGGAACTGGAACTGAACTGAATTTGCCCTTAATTCTAGTAATCTGAAATCACTCAAAGAAACTTGTGAAAAACACCAAATTACATAAAAATATAAAAGATCATAAACACAATTAGACTAAACAATAATAACTCGTATTTGACACAAAACAATAATAAAACATAACTAAAAACTATATAATTATACGAGTTATCAAAGGGAAAAAGATAAAAATAGGGGGATTTTTTGACTGAGTATATGACTTTTTAATACAATTTTAGGGCTATAGGATAAGGGAAGAAAATTTCAATGACCCTAAGCTAAAGTTTTCCCATGAAAACCAACTTTTTTTCTTGAGATTTATTCAACATTTTGGTGAAAAGGTAGCTTATTTTATTGTGCTATGAAATAGCAAAAATGGGAATTTCCTTTTAAACATTTACATTTTATTTGTGCTTAAAGTTTACTAGGTTGTGGCATGGGGGAATGAATATTTCTTCAGTTTTCCTGTTCTGTAGTAACCTAGACCATGGTGGCCAAGGGACATAAACTTACACAAGCTATGTTTGGTCAAAGGATGAAGGACTAATACTATTTTCTAATTAGGGGGAAGAGTAGAGAGATGACTATGGAACTCATAAGGAAACATAAATGAAAAAAATACATAGATCTATGTTGCTCCTACTCTTCATATTTCTTGAAGTACTTGTGTCCGACACCCGTGTCCGACACATATCAGGATATAGGTATGGAGATATGACCCTCCAAGGATCCTCCAAATACATGGAAATACTTTAAAAAATTGAACATACCCGTGTCAGACACATACCCGTATCCGACACTCACACTCGAGTCCTAGTAACATAGACGTAGATAACTTGAGTCACTCTATTGGTAATTTTTTGGTAATCATTGACATGTTTTTTGACAATTAATAAAATCATGCTCATCATGATTCTATTAAAGATGTTTGATAACATTTTGCTTCACCATTGATTAAAAACTAGTAAAATTCATATGTTCTTGGAGCTAAAATTGCTACTGTTTGATAACTCTATAAAATAGAGTTATTTTATCTTATTTTGTGCTTTTAAAATAGCTAAGTCCTTATAGTTTAAACTATTAATTAGATATTTTTAGTTATTTTTATTTTTCTTAATTTAGTTTTTTTATTTATTTTATGTTTAATCTTAGTTATTAATTTAATATCTTTTGTAGTTTTGTAGAGTCTTAAAGCAAGAAGGAGAGACCCAGCTCATATATGGAAAGTCCAAGTTGGAAGCAGTTACTTGGCCACAAAGTTTCCCTTCTTTAGGCTTTTAAGAGCTCTATAAATAGGAACCATTAGGACTTTATTTTTGTAGACCTTCTTAGTTCTTAGCTTTAATTTTCTGAAGAGGAGAGCAACCACCATAATCTTGCAAGGAGCTAAGAGCGATTTTGGAGACTAGAAGACTGAAGATCTGACAACCTTTAGTTTTCTCTTTTTACTTAATCTTCTTTTATTTCTTTTGTAATTTTATGTTGGTGAAACTCCTTTGCTTATTATTTTCAATGTTGAGCAAGAACTAAATTCCTCTTTCTAATATTGCAATGGAACTTAACATGTAGTTTGAACAATTCTACTCTCTAGTTTGATTTAATGATATTTGAGTTGTTTATTTAATCTTGTGCTTAATGCTTTTAATTGCTTGATCACTAATTAAACTGATTTGTTAACCTAAATACAACTTGGAAAAGAGAGTTTAGTGTTAGACATAGATTGCATAACACATGTTTGATATTCATTTATTAGGATGAATTGATCTGCATGTAGGGTAGGAATACACTTACGTGTCATGTGTAACCAATTTTACCAATTTTATAGTCTAAGCTTAATAGTTCTTTTTTAATTCAATTATCATAAGACTATAGTTAATTGGTTAAGAAGGATATTTTTATAAGACCATCGGAAGATCCTTATAAATAGATTAGAACTCTAGGTTAACAACTCAAGATCATTAATCAAGTTAAGAGGGTAGGAAAAGTTCAATCGAAGTGTTGAGGGAAATTGTAATCCTAGGTTTTTCTCCATTGAATTAAATCCAATTTTTATTTGCTTTCTTTGTTTATTATTTTCTTTAATCTAGTTTCAAGTCACAAACCTTCCAACTAATTATTTGGATAAGAGTAAGTTGTTTTAATTTTAGTATTTAACGAATTTAATATCAATTCCTCGTGGGTTCGACACTCTACTTTCCCTTTATTACTTGTTTGCGATAACGTGCACTTGCATGGTAAATCCGAAAACAAGTTTTTGGTGTCATTATTGGGGACTTGTTTTATTATTTTTTATTAATATCAATACCAAGTATTCTTAGTCTTAATTCAAATTTTCTTTTTCTTATTTTCAGGTACTCTTGGTTATTGAATATGGAGATCTAGAAGTTTGGAACTTGTCCCTTTTCATCCAGAAACAGAAAGATTTTTTCATCGACATCGAAGGGATAATTTACAAGTCACAACTAACAACCATACAATGGCTAAAGAAAACGATACAAAAACCTTGTGCGATTTTGCTGTCCCTCTCGTGCAAAGACTGCATTCAAGCATTCAAAGACTTTCTATTCAAGCTAATAATTTTGAGATCAAGCCAACCATCATACAGATGATTCAACATTCAGTACAGTTTGGGGGGTTGCCGAATGATGATCCTAACACTCACATAGTGAATTTATTGGAAATTTGTGATAATTTCAAACATAATGGAGTTTCGGACGATGCAATCAGATTGAGACTCTTCCTTTTCTCACTTTAAGATAAGGCCAAGAGTTGGTTAAATTCACTCCCAGCTGGCTCTATTACTATATGGGATGACTTGGCTCAAAAGTTTCTAGCTAAATACTTTCCTCCAGCCAAAACTGCAAAGATGCGTAATTATATCACATCATTTATGCATTTTGATTCTGAATCGCTATATGAAGCCTGAGAGAGATTCAAGGATTTACTTCGAAGATGTCCTCATCATGGGTTACATAAATGACTTCAGGTGCAAACATTTTATAATGGGTTGTTGGGACAAATTAGAACTACTATCGATGCTGCTGCAGGTGAAGCATTAATGGTAAAATTGCCTGATGAGGCCTATGATTTGCTTGAAGAGATGTCATCTAATAATTATCAATGGCCATCTGAAAGATTAGTGCCACAGAGAGCTGCAGGGATTCATGACTTGGTGCATTTACCACCATAACAGCACAATTAGAAGCATTATCCAAGAAAGTTGAAACCTTGAGTGTACAAGCAGTCCAAAGCCCGTTTATATCATGTGAATTATGTGGTGAAGGACATAACAGAGATAGATGCCCAACCAATGCCGAATCAATTCAATATGTTGGAAACTATAATAGACAGCAAAACAATCCTTATTCCAACAATTACAATCTAGGTTGGAGAAATCACCCAAACTTTTCTTGGAATAATAATCAAGGGCCTACTTCCACCACTAAGCAAGCATTCCCTCCTGGTTTTTCTTCACAACAAGCCCATGCTCCTGTCCCAGAAAAAAAGCTATCTATGGAAGAGATGTTTATGCAATACATGGCATCAAACAATGCAACACTTAGAAGTCTTGAGACACAAATGGGCCAGCTTGCTAATACAATTAACAATCGTCCCATGGGAACTCTTCCAAGTGATACTGAAACCAATCCTAGGAAAGAGGGAAAAAAGCATTGCAAAGCTATCACACTTAGGAATGGAAGGGAATTAGAAGAGGAGGGCAAGAAGCCAGAATTGCCTCCTAAGCCTATTAAAGAAAAAGATATGGTGGAAAAATAAGTTGAAAAGACTCAAGAAGAAAATAAGCAAGTTATCCACCACCACCCTTCCCTCAATGCCTTCAAAAGCACAAACTTGACAATCTGTTTCAGAAGTTTCTTGAGGTATTTAAAAAGCTCCATATTAATATACATTTTGCTGAAGCGTTGGAACAAATGCCAAAATATGTCAAGTTTATGAAAGATATTTTGTCAAAAAAGAGGAAACTGAGTGAATTTGAGATAGTTGCACTTACTGAGGAGTGCAGCGCTATCCTCCAAAAAAAAAACTTCCTCCAAAGCTCAAGGATCCGGGAAGCTTCACCATTCCATGCACAATTGGAAATCAGTTCATTGGTAGAGCTTTATGTGATTTGGGAGCAAGCATTAATCTTATGCCTTTATCAATATACCGGCGATTGGGTTTGGGAGAAGTTAAGCCTGCTACAGTTACACTACAACTGGCAGATAGATCTTACACATATCCAAGAGGCATCGTTGAAGATGTATTAGTGAAGGTAGAGAAATTTATCTCCCAGCAGATTTCATTGTATTGGATATGGAGGAGGATCGTGAAATGCCAATCATTCTTTGCAGACCTTTTTTAGCTACCGGTAGAACTTTCATCGATGTGCAAAAAGGCGAACTTACCATGAGAGTTCAAGACCAAGAGGTAACTTTTAATGTTTTTAAAGCTATGAAATTTCCTAAAGAATCTGATGAGTGTTTCGCAGTTAATGTGGTGGATAGTGCTACAATATGGTTTTCAAAAATATTTATCCTATTGATCCCCTTAAGGCATCCTTGATGACTACTTCAGAAAGGGATGATGATGAATTTATTGAATGTTTGAACTTGTTGAATGCTCCACCATGTATTGGAAGATCCATCCCTCAGTTTGAACCTTTGGGAATTACGACAAGTGCAACATCATCCAACAAGCCTTCCATTGAAGAGCCACCATCTCTGGAGCTTAAGCCATTACCTCCATATTTGTGGTATGCTTTTCTTGGTGAAAAATTTGAATTACATGTTATTATCTCATCTTCTCTTAATGTTGAGCAGGAAGATAAACTCCTTAGTGTGCTTAGAGAACATAAGAGGGCACTAGGATAGTCAATTGCCGATATCAAGGGGATTAGTCCTTCAATTTGCATGCATAAAATCCTTCTTAAAGACAATCACAAGGCTACCATAGAGCATCAACAGCGGCTTAATCCCATCATGAAAGAAGTGGTAAAAAAAGAGATTATCAAGTGGTTGGATGCAAGCATCATATATCCTATCTCCGGCAGTTCATGGGTAAGTCCAGTCTAATATGTGCCTAAGAAAGAAGGAATGACGGGGTAGCCAATGCTATGAGCTTATTCCAACTAGAATAGTGACCGGTTGGCGGATATGCATGGACTATCGAAAGCTTAACAAAGCTACTAGGAAGGATCACTTTTCTTTGCCATTCATTGATTAGATGCTAGACAGATTGGCTGGTAAGGAGTTTTATTATTTCTTGGATGGATATTCGGGATACAATCAAATTGCTATAGCTCCTGAAGATCAAGAAAAGACTACCTTCATATGTCCTTATGGGACTTTTGCTTTTCGGAGAATGCCATTCGGACTTTGTAACGCTCCTACGACTTTTTAGAGATGCATGATGGCCATATTTTTCGACATGGTGGAGCAATGTTTAGAAGTATTTATGGATGACTTTTCAGTTTTTGGAGATTATTTTGATGATTGTCTACATCACCTAGCTAGAGTGCTTAAAAGATGTGAAGAAACAAACTTGGTTTTAAATTGGGAAAAATGCCACTTCATGGTTCAAGAAGGCATTGTTTTAGGACATCAAGTTTCTAGTAGGGGATAGAAGTAGATAAAGCAAAGATTGAAACTATTGAGAAGCTCCCACCTCCAATCTCCGTCAAGGGCATTCGAAGTTTTCTTGGTCATGTCGGGTTCTATAGAAGATTCATTAAGGATTTTTCCAAGATCTCTAAGCTACTTTGCAATCTCCTTGAAAAAGATGTCCATTTCAGGTTTGATAATGTAACAGCTTTTATGAAATTGAAAGAGAGATTGGTTTATGCACCTATCATTATTGTCCCGGATTAGAATCTGCCATTCGAGCTCATGTGCCATGCTAGTGACTTTGCAGTTGATGTAGTCTTAGGCCAACGAAAAGATAAGATATTTCATTTCATATACTATGCAAGCAAGACTTTAACCGATGCTCAGTTGAATTACACCACCACAAAAAGGAGTTGCTTGTCGTGGTATTTGCTTTTGATAAATTCCGATCTTATCTTGTGGGTACCAAAGTCATTGTCTACACCAATCATTCGGCTATCAAGTACTTGATTGAAAAGAAAGATGCAAAACCTCGCTTGATCCGTTGGATACTTCTTTTGCAAGAATTTGATTCAGAGATCCGAGATAGAAAGGGGACAGAAAATCAAGTGGCAGATCATCTATCAAGATTGTATAATGAGGCACAAGTTGGCGATACAATTCAAATAAATGAGACTTTTCCTGATGAGCAACTCTTGCAAGTTCATCACCAGGAATCACCATGGTATGCCGACTATGTGAACTATATTGTGAGTAGAATCTTTCCACCTGATTTAAATTCTCAACAAAAGAAAAAGTTCTTGCATGATGTGAAGTACTATTACTGGATAAACTTTTCTTGTTTAAGCAATGCAAGGATTAGATTCTTAGAAATTGTGTGCCCAAGGAAGAAGTTGAAAATATCTTGCAACATTGTCACTCTTGGGATTACGAAAGGCATTTTGGAGGAGAACGAACGGCGGCAAAAGTGCTACAATCAGGTTTTTATTGGTCAACTCTCTTTAAAGATGCTCATCAGTTTGTTACAATATGTGATAGATGTCAAAGAGTGGGCAACATCTCAAGGATAAACGAGATGCCTCTCAACAGCATTCTAGAAGTAGAGATTTTTGATGTATGGGGAATTGATTTTATGGGTCCATTTATCCCCTCCTACAACAATCTTTACATTCTAGTTGCAGTTGATTATGTATCTAAGTGGGTGGAAGCAACAGCCTTGCCAACCAATGATTCCAAGGTGGTACTAAACTTCTTGAAAAATAATATCTTCACCCGCTTCGGCACTCCAAGAGCAATTATTAGTGATGAGGGGTATCACTGTTGTAATAAACGTTTTGAAGCCCTCCTTACTAAATACGGGGTCAAGCACAAGATTGCCACCGCTTACCATCTACAAACAAATGTTCAAGCCAAAATCTCCAATAGAGAAATCAAAAGAATCCTGGAGAAGACTGTTAGCCCGACGAGAAAAGATTGGTTCAAGAGATTGGATGATGCATTGTGGGCATACCGAACTGTTTATGTCTCCATACAAATTGGTTTTCAGAAAAGCATGCCATCTTCCGGTAGAGTTCGAACATAATGCATATTGGGCCATCAAGAAATTGAATTTCGATCTTCATGCAGCAGGAGAGAGGCGCCTATTGCAACTCAATGAGATGGATGAATTCCGTCTTCAAGCCTATGAAAATGCCAAGCTTTACAAAGAAAGGACTAAGAGATGGCATGACAAGAAGATCATTGAGCGACACTTTGAACCAGGCCAAAATGTTTTACTCTACAACTCTCGTCTAAAGCTATTCCCGGGAAAACTCAAGTCTCGATGGCCCGGACCTTTCAAAGTTACTAAAGTTTTTCCTTATGGAGCAGTTGAGGTGGTTGAAGAGAGTTCCAATTGAATATTCAAAGTGAATGGCCAATGGCTCAAGCATTACTGGGGAGACGATTTTGAACGCCAAAAGTCCTCGATCATCTTAGCCGAACCGGAATGAAAATGAGATAGTCAAGCCGATGACTCTAAATCAAGAGTTTCTTGGGAGGCAACCCAAGCTCTTTACTCTTTAATGTTTATCATTAATTTTTATTTTCTATTTGATTTTATTTTTTTCTGTGTTCTAATAAAAAAATTTATTTTGTAGGTATTAAAAATATTTATAAAAAAAATCTAACAAGAAAAAACTGGCTGAGAGGTCGACAACGCGGCGCCGAAAAAAAAATTAATGGCCGAGAGGTGGGCACCACGGCGCCCTAAAACGTAACCACTAGCCGAGAGGTCGGCGCCGCGGCGTCGACTCGTAAAAAATAATAAAAATTCTATTTTAAGGGTTTTGTAACCCTAAAACACATAACCCCTTTCTTTGTTGGCAGCCACCCTTGCTCAAATCTCTTATCTCTCCCAACTCTTTTTGTTTTTCTCCAACAAACCTTACTCACATAAACTTCACACATCTCATCTCTCCCAACTACCCATCTCCATAACTCATCTTTCTCTCAATTGTTTTCACAAAAACTTCACACAACTAAACCCAAAAGTTCTCCATCATCTTCAAGCAAGGATTTTCTCACAACTTTGGAGATTTACTCTTTTTCCAACTTCAAGCTTTAAGTTCTTCAAGTAAGTCTCTATTTTATTGAAGATTGTTCATGTTTGATTGATTCTTGGTTGATTTTTGGTGTTGAAGTTTGTTCTTGCATCACATAGTCTTAGATTTTGAATTGGGTTGATTGTTGATTGTTGTGGATTCTTGAGCAATTTTCAAAATTGGAAGATTATTAGTCGATTGTTGTGAAGTGGGTTGTGTTGAGTTTAATTGAAGATTGGAGAAATTACTAGTGATTATATCTTGGGTTTTGTTCTTGGTGGAGATTAGCCTAGATTCTTACAACATATTGTGATAATTTGGTTGGGTGGGAAATTTTGGAAGAATTTTACTCTTGCTTTAGAAGTGTTGGAAGAAATTTGTTGGACTTGGTTGATATTGTTGAACTTAGAACTAGTGTCATGGAACCCAAGAAGAAAATCAAAGCTAGTACTAGTACTCCTACTTTTGATAGTAGCAAGTTCATATCTGAGGCAGCCGTTCTACGACATAATCAATCTCTCCTCCAGAAAAGTCCTATTCCGGAGAGGGGGTTTAATATTGATCCGTCTCGTCATATTGAGTTTCAACAAGTAATTAATTCAAGAAATTGGCAGAACTTTTGTGCTCCACCGCAATCCGCCGTGCTACCGATAGTTAGAGAATTTTATGCCAATACCTACGAACCAAGCGGTGACAAGATTTTTGTCCGTGGATGCCAAATACCGTTTAATTCCAGGACAATTAATCAGTATTACCAAACACCAAATATTGCGAGTGATGACTATAATCGGTATTTGAATGGGCACATTGACATGAATGCCGTAACTGCACATTTATGCCCACAGGTGACTACTTGAAAAACTTCAAAGGGTGAACTTGTGTCGTTCAAAGCCAACACATTAGATAAAGAGATTAAGGTTTGGATGTATTTTTTAGCGGCCAATATGCTTCCATGTAAGCATATTAGTGATGTCACTAAGGATAGAGCAATCTTGCTCTATGCTATCACTATGGGCAAAACAATTGACATCGGCCAGCTCATCTACAAGGCTATTATGCATAGTGTTAGATCACCACGGGAAGGCCTTTGGTTCCCATCCTTAATCACTCGACTGTGTGACCAAGCTAGTGTCCAATTGAGTAATGGTGAAGAATTGCTACATCCTAAGGGTCCCATTCATGGAACCATTATTCATCGCTTGGCCCGAGAAATGGAAAGTCACCTATCCGGACCTGGTGCTAGTTCATCCTCAGCCCCACCTCCTAGACCGATTCCACCGCAATAGTTGACCATGATGGAACACATGGCACGATTGGAAGCTCATACTGCCTATCATACTGAATGCTTCCAAGCTGTTGAGCAGATGTTTCATTTCTTTGGTCATCATATGGGCGCAGACATGACCCAATTTCCCAACATGCCACCACCACCACCAACACAACATAAAGAGGAAGAGGACGAGGAAGATTAGAGCTCTCCCGCATTTTCTTCATTAACAGGGAAGTTCTCTTATTTTAACTCTTTTATTTTTCCAACATTGGGGACAATGTTTCATTCAAGTTTGGGGGTGTTTATCTGTTTTTATTTTTTTAGTTTATTATGCTTTGTGTGATTTTTTTTTTAGTTTATTTTGCATGTTTATGTTTAGGAGTCATATATAAAAAATAAAAATAAAATTGCTTGAGATATATTGCACTTTATCATGATGAATCCTTATCCAATGATGAGAATTAGTTATTGATTTATTTTGACTTTTGAGAACAACATAGATATGATTTGATTTTATGTTAGATTCTTTTGTTAGTCTCATTGTTAGGATTTGATTTTCAAAAAAAAATTGAGCACTTGATCCTTTGCTTAGATTTGCATAGCTTATTTAAAGACTGATTATATTGATATGAATTACGATTATGTCTAGAGCCTAGAATTTGTTTGATTCTCTCTCGAGTCGAAATCCTAGACAACACTAAGTTGAGGAGATGATTTAGGCCATCTTTGGATCGTTTGAGCCTTTTCTAGACTACCTATATATATGATTATCCTTAGTCTACCTCTTTGTGCCTAATTGATATATCTATTTTCTTTGACTGCCACATCTTTTAGCCTGGCCGAATAAGAAAAACCATGATTAACCCTCACTACATTGGCATGTGTATGACATACAGGAAAAAATTATAAGCCATGTCAAATTTGGGTGAAATGGTGATGTAAAAAAAAGACTATGGTTCTTCGAAAACGAAGAACCGGGTAAAAAAAAAGAATAAAGTGGTGAAGCAAAAAGGGAGTGCATTCAAAGAATGAAGTATGTAATTTGAGGAAAATATTATGGCTCTCAAATTTCTTGGAAAAAATGTAAAGTGTCTATGGGTGACTTAAACCGAAATATATCTTTATCCTACCTTGACCCTAGCCTTACATTACAAGCTTAATAAAGACCTATTTGATCCTTGATGAAGTGTTAGTCTACATTAGTGGAGAGAGAGATGAAAAGAAAACATATGAGAATCTAGTACTATAATTCGTATTTTGCATTGACATAAACTTATTCGGATTGCATGCAATGATTTGCAAAGAGGTTATTCACACATACACTGAAAGTCCATTCAAACATGAGACATACGATTGAATTGAATCATAAAGTTGGATTATGTTTGTGTTCTACTTTGAGTTGAGATTTTGAGAAAAATTAAGAAAATCATTACTTGAGTGCATTCATCTCTCGCTTTGTTTTGTTTTATTTAATTTGTTTTGTTTAGTTTTGTTTTGCTCGAGGACTAAAAAAATCTTAAGTTTGGGGTGTAATAACTCTATAAAATAGAGTTATTTTATCCTATTTTGTGCTTTTAAAATAGCTAAATCCTTATAGTTTAAACTTTAAATATTTTTAGTTATTTTTATTTTTTTTAATTTAGTTTTATTTATTTATTTTATGTTTAATTTTAGTTATTAATTTAATGTCTTTTGTAGTTTTATAGAGTCCTAAAGTAAGATGGAGAGACTCAGCTCATATATGGAAAGTCCAAACTGGAAGCAGTTACTTGGCCACAAAGTTTTCCTTCTTCAGGCTTTTAATAGCTCTATAAATAGGAACCATTAGGACTTTATTTTTTTAGACCTTCTTAGTTCTTAGCTTTAAATTTCTGAAGAGGAGAGCAGCCACCACAATCTTGCAAGGTGCTAAAAGCGATTTTGGAGACTAGAAGACTGAAGATCTGACAACCTTTAGTTTTTTCTTTTTCCTTAATCTTCTTTTATTTCTTTTGTAATTTTATGTTGGTGAAACTCCTTTGCTTATTGTTTTTAATGTTGAGCATGAACTAAATTTCTCTTTCTAGGATTACAATGGAACTCAACATGTAGTTTGAACAATTCTACTCTCTAGTTTGATTTAATGATATTTGAGTTGTTTATTCAATCTTGTGCTTAATGCTTTTAATTGCTTGATCACCAATTAAACTGATTTGTTAACCTAAATACAACTTGGAAAAGGGAGTTTAGTGTTAGACATGGATTGCATAACACATGTTTCATATTCATTTATTAGGATGAATTGATCTGCATGAGAGGTAGGAGTTTAAATTTTTTTAGAAAAAAAAATAATCTGAGCGGGACTAAACGGGCTTGAACTAACCATTTACAAATATGGATGGATTTGAGCAGAATTGGAATTTCATATTTCGTCAGACCGGACTTTAACAAATATATGTAATGTTTATACTATATTTAGATCCGATCCATGAACACTTGTACCCAAAAGGAATGGTGCCTTGCTATTGACAAGTTCATCCAAAGCTAGTTAACACTTGATGTTGCTTTGGGCATCATGTCAAACAACATATCAAAACAAAGTTTATTATTTCGTAGATTTCAGCATTTGATTCGATAATTGATGCATATCTATTTTGTTCAATGAGTAAAATTCGAATCCCCTTCTCTAAATCAAAAAGTTGATTTTTTTTTTGTTTTTGACATTAATTTGCAGCGGTTCTAAAATAATTGTCGATTTCCATTACAATGGAAGATCCAATGAAAAATGTAGACATCAAATATAAAGTTCCATTTCATATCAAATGCTAGCCTTGTTAAGCCCGTTAAGCCCAGAGACCAAGTCAGCAGGTCCCACAATCCAAGTCAATACCATTGGAGAGACGTGGACATTATTCGGCGCTCCATAAGTCAAGTTGGGCTCCACCTACTAAGAAAAGATTGCTCATACCGTCGACCACCAAACTCCTAGCAGACAACACGTAGCGCCCTCTAAGACGCCCAAACATGTATAAATAGCCCAGTAAAAAGTTGATCTCAAGTATGCATCATATACTCTCTCACCTCCATTGCTTCACAATCACCCTCTCTAACCTTCCTCGAGCACTTACTGACTCAAGTATCAGCACGTCACAAAGCCAAGACTCCGACACTCTCTAACCTCTTTTTTCCACTTTAGTAGAGATCTAAATCATAAGACAAGTCAGTTCGTCACCAAAAGGACATCAACAAGCCTAATCTAGAAGTTGGTTTAGTCAATGTTGATTTTGATGCAGTCATGGTCACCAGAAATCTCAACAAGAACACGGTCCTTGCTTCAACAATGAAACCGGTTGCCATCTCTGACTACAATTTCCCTATTGTACATCTTCGAAACAATCTTAAGAGCAGCACGGCAGTCTTGGCATATACCTAAGTTCTTAAAACTATAAAGAGGCGTGCCGGTTTCGAGCTTAGAAGTCCAGAACAGACTGCCAGCTTCTCGCTGTGCAAAACAGTTGCTACTCCTCTAAATTCTTCGCATTATCCTCAATACCATCATCAGTACCAGAAAAAACTTGTGAAGCATGATTCGGAACGTAGCGAATTTAAATAGCAACTGCAACGCCACATTACAGTCACTATTTTGCAGTTCCAATTTTCTTTGTCATCGATATTCACCGTAATAACATTCGTTACATCCGCAATCGTGATAAACGCGACGCAACCAAAAACACATTCGACAACTGCAATTTAAATTCCTGCATCTAACATTAGATAAACATCGTGGTTTCTTGGATGCAGACTTATCCCCCTGCACTAAATAGAAGAACTTGCTATCTACATGAATAGAACTCATTCCAGGAACCTTCCTAATTCCTTCAGTTTTAAGAACTTTTCCAAGGGCATTAGCTTTGTGTTACATGCCAAAGCATATTCAGTGAAATTTTCAAAGGTAAAGTGCAAGAGTAAGTAAAACCTATATCACCATACTCTTCATTTTCTTTAAAATATAGTGTCCAACACCTGTATCCGACACATATTCGAATATGAATATGGAATATGATACTCAAAATATATGAAAAAACTTACAAAAAATTATACATACCCGTGTCGGATACATAGTCGTATCCGACACTCACTCTCGAATCCGTATAACATAAAGTAAAACTATTTCTTAAAAGTCACCACATAGAATTGAAATGATGAAAAATACAAAGTCTGGATGAATGAAGCATACAATTATATTGGCACTCCAAATGAGCAAGCTCGCAAGGGCAAAACAAAATTATGACTCTCAGAACCAACCAGAAACCAAGACCATAACCAAGATGGTGAAGATACAAAATGTTGACTATTTAGCAAGTTTGAAGTACAAAATAAGGGCAATAGCAATGATAAGTACTGCAATAATGATGCCAACGATCCACTTGTTCCGGCTCATCCTCCTTGACATAGCTGTCAAAATTCTCTTGCTCTTGCCAATGTTATCATCCACTCCATGAAGCTGCAATAGAAAGGAAAACCCAACTTTAAATAGATAGCCGAAAAGGTTTACAATCAAGCTATGTTACTCGGACTCGGGTGCGATTTTTTCTAAGATTTCCATGTATTTGGAGGATCATATCCCCATACCCATGTCCGGATATGCGTCGGACATGGGTGTCGGACACAGGTACTTCAAGAACATGAAAAGTCGGAGCAACATACCAATCAAGCATTACAGTGAGAAAATTTAAGGCTTAACTATCATATAAGCCTTGCAACATAGCATGCTCACGCAACAGAAAGGTTTACAATCAAGCATTACAGCTTAATGTGAGAAAATTTGAGGTCCAACTAACATATATGCCTTTAACATAGCATGTTCATGCAACAGAAAGGTTCACAATCAACCATTACAGCTTAATGTGAGAAAATTTAAGGTCCAAGTATCATATAAGCTTTCGACATAACATGCTCATGCAATAGTCAGCTGAAAACAGGGAGGAAGAAGGAAAAGAATAATAATGCTTGATGACTACAAGGTGAGAAGGTGGCATGCTGATGCTTTTTTGGGATGAATACTAACATCATAGTCAAACAAAAACAGTTACTATTAAGGAGTTGTTAAATAGAGCTTGAATGAAATTACACACTCAAATATGAGAAAAATAAAGCTAAAAGGAGCATACTGCTTATGGTAGAGAATTGGAGGTCATGAGCATAAACAGAGTAGAAACCGGTGAATAAAAGAGATACCGTATTATTGGCATGTAAGAGAGCCTGTCGCTGTGAATGCAAATCCTGAAGAATTGAAACACCAAGCTCTTCTGTTTCCAGCATGGTTCTTCTGCTGTCCTTAATTCTGTCACTGCTCTGATTCAACCGCTCTGTAGTCATCATTAGCCTTGATCTTTGACCAGCTGATGCCTATTACATATTCATCTATAAGTAATCAAAGTTAAATGTAAGGAAAGCAGACCGTAATATAACCACAGCATGTTAAAAGGAAGTTAGAAGAACCAAAACATACTGTGAGGGCGTCAGCCATTCCAGACTCTAACAACTCATCTCGAGCATCTGGATTTAAATTGCCAGATTCAATTCTTTTAACTTCACTTTTCAGATTGTTAAGATCTGATTTATATTCCCTTAACTTAGCAAGAAGCACAGCCTTAACATTCAGCTGCAAACTTCTTGCCTCAAGGTCCATTTTTCGAATCTGATAACGAAAAATGCAACATCAAGTTCAATACCCAAGGAAAGGAAAGACCAAATAGGAGTATATAAACATGCAATAAACCAGTTACCAGAACTTCTGCATTTTCCAATCCAGCTCTTATATCAGAAAGCTTTTGTTTCTTCTGCTCTGCAAATCAGAAAAACAATTAAGAACTTGAACAAGAACAAGAACAATTGGCTAATTATAGAGGCTGATGCTCGAAAAAATTTGAAAACATTTCTCATCAAACACCTCCAATGAATCAAAAAAATGAACCTACCACATTATTCAACAAAAGGAAACGCATATTATTCAGATTCATGTCTTAATTGTCTGTCTACCAAACTCTTTACTGTCACATTCCTTTACCAATTCAATGATTCAAATGGTAGATGCAAGCGTAACCACACACACAAGTTTTTTCTTAAAATGGAGTAAATTAAAATCGTTTTTGTTCCCCTTAAATGGGGTACTCTAAGCCACATCAGCTCGATACTTCAAGAAAAATAAAGAATCAGAGCAACATAGCTTAAAATTCAGGCATTTCAAATTCTTCCCTTAGATATATTAAACTCTAAGTTCCAAAATCAAGTGGCAAAAGTTTAGTTTTTTTACCAAATCTACATCAATGCCTTAGTGAATTCCACAAACTATTAAAAAATTAAATACTTTAAGCTGAAAATAAGCACCGTGGAAATCATGATTATTAATTAAATTAGATTAAATTTAAAAACCAAAGGAGAGATAAAGAAGATCGGATCTTCTTTTCTTCATCTTCATGTCTCCCAATTAAGTATTCTATTTTTTTAAAAAAAATAAAATCCTAATTTGTAATCAGCATAAATCAAACAAAATTAGCACAAAATAACCTGAGAATCCTTCATCACGCTAAATTAGAAAGAAAAGAACCGATTATGCCATCACGTATCCGCAATTAGGAGCAAGAAAATGAAGAAATTAACAACAAAATATATATATATATATATATTTATATAAAATTTTTGAATTATAACCTCCACCGAGAGCAGAAGCTGCCGTACACTTCTTGGAAAGATTCGCCGATAGCTCGCAATACTGCCGTTCATATCCTTCGAAAACTTCACTCATCTTTTAATTTCTTTTTCTAAAAATAATTCTATTAAAAATCAAATGAAAATCAGGAAATTAAAATTAAAATTAAAAATCGGCTCAAAATTTGATCCAAAAAATTTTCAAAAATATAAATTGAAGAAATTATAGAGAAAGAAAGAGAGAACCTGCAATGGCGATGATCGTGGCTCGTGGTTTTGGACATTTTTCCTTACCTTTTAATAACAAAAAGGAGACGACAGCGTTTTTGGTTTTTTATTGTTATCGTTTTTGTTCGTGTGGGGGAGAGGGAGTGATGATAAAGTCACCTGGGTGATGTGATTGCCTTAGGCAGTTTTGAGGTCTGTGATTGACACGTGTATAAGCTTGTGGTCTTATGGGGGGGTACGGTTTTACTTTTCTGTACAACTCGTGGTATGATTAATTTTTGGACTAATATGAAGAAGTGTTTATTCGCTATGGGCGTCCTTGTAGTAGCCAATCTAATTGGCCAGTTAATTTATGCCACGCATATTTACACATATTTGCATTAATATTACACTTTTTTTATGATTATAAAATCATAAGTGAATGAATATTTAAAAATAGAATTTTGCTAACTACCTTAGATTTTTACTGTCAGCAAAGGAGAAAAGGGTGAAGGAAACCTAATTAGACTGGTTTAATATTATTATTGACACAATTTTTTAAGTTAAAAATTATATTTTATTACAAACAATGTTAAACGAATAATTTTTTTTTTTACTTTTAAGATTGATATCAGGATTTGATAATACAAATCAAAAAATTAAAAAAATAAATTTTTTAAGCTTTAGAAACCAACTTTCAAATAAAATAATTTTATTATCTCATATCTTTAAACTTTTATTATTTTAAATATATATATTTTTTTATGTTTTAATTCCTCACAGTATTTTTTCGAAACAATATCAAACACTTGAACCACATTTAGATTGTCTCGCTAACCAATTGTATCATATCGTGTTTTATGTCGTATTTTTATTATTTTTTTCGTGTCGTGTTCATATCGTATAATCAAATCGTATCCAAAATCACCGGATCTAAATATAAATTAGCTAAAACCTGAATTTTTCACAGATAAATTCTTCACATCCATCCAATCAAAGGTGTCATCCCAAAACTAAGGCAAGAAACAAAAGAATTGCTATCAAATGCTGATACTACTGCATTAACAGTGGAGTGGGAGTGAGAAAAAAATGTCCAACCCCATCAAAATTTTTGATATGTGAACATTAATAGCATAATTTGCTGAAAGAAAAATAACATCCAAAAGACCAAAGGTTAATTCTATCATGATAATTCCTAAAAAATTCACCTTAAGTTCCATAACATTGTGGAAACCCTAGTAATGATTTAAGGCAAACTGAGTCAGAACCTGGACTGACACAGTAATATTGCCTTGGCCAACCCTAATGTTGAGGACTGGCTCCACAATTACCCATCTAAAATGGAGGGTTACAAAACAAAAAGGTTAAGGTTTAGTCAGACTAAAAAAAACAGAAAAAGAAAGTTCTATACATCGAATGTTCTTACTCACATGCATCATAGGAGATTCATGGACAAGGGTCTTTGGAAATATAGCCTTTTTTCATATTAGAGGACCCGGAGCTGTGCAAGGAATGCAGCACAAAGATCCAAGAATAGAAACTGTGGTCCCTGAACCCTCTGAAGATCCAGCAGATACTTCTCCTCGCGAGTTTTGAAAAGCTGCCGACATCCATGGCAGCAAAAAGAAAAAATGTTAGCACATTTATCGAGGGCATTCGGTTAATCTACAACTAAGCAGCACCATAAATCATCTATTCTCAACCCCCTAACACCTGATTCCTCAGAAAATTCCATTTGCTATCAGGATAATCAGTTAAGACATTACCTGCACTTCAAACTTGACAACATTCAATGACTTGGTAACACCATCATTTTCGATAATGGTTGATTCATCCCCAAAGTAGTGATTATTATGCACAGGATTGTTAATGCCTTCATTAAGACCGGGAATGCTAGTAAGCCACCTACACTTCATGTTGTAATGCCCTGTCTTCTTCCAACAGACATTGAGTTCTTGCAAAGCTTTGAGAACTTCTGTCATGATTTCACGAGGATGGGCTCGAGACTATAAAAAATGAAAACAGTGCAATGTCAAACTTTGGTGCATAAAAGAAGTTAGTCCCACTACTGGTACTCCATAATACATGGGCTACATACTAAAACTAGTCTTAATTGTCCAAACTTCTTAATTAGTAAAAGTATCAACCACATTTATCCTGCTGCTTATAGTTCATTTTTCATATGGCCGGTCATTATTTGAAATAAAAGCATTGACCTTAGAATGCCCATCAATTGATGCCTAATCACCAATGTAACTACTATCAATGTAATAGAAAGTGCTCTGTGTGGGAAAACCGCTTGGAAATCACAAACTCAACCTGAAGTCCAAGAGCCCATTTCCTCTCAAGGCCTCTTAAACCCATTGCTTGATAATCAGCATATCCTGGAAGGCGGTGCCCAACAGCTGGAGCTGTAGGTTCAATTGGATTGATGCGGTTGAAGCCAGGTTCCTAAAAAATGGATTGAAATAACGAATTAGAATTCCAACTCTATATGAAAGTCAGCAAAGGAAGAGGAAAGATAATGTCAATGAACTAAACTAACAGAAATAGGTTACTCAACAGTGGACTATATTAAACCATGAGTCTCAATTTTTTTCACAAGTAAAATCAATTCAATAACATGAGCCAGCTTTAGGTAATGCTTAGCAATAAAATGAAAAAGTACAAATAGAAGCGCACCATAGTTTCTTGAAACTCAGCTCCAAGATAGCCACTGGAGACTCGGAAACGATTGTCCAATAGTAAGTAGTAAGCAACAGTTCCCTGGAAGATACTCAATGCAATAAGAAACTTCCCAAAACCATGAAAACAAGTTGGAGAAGTTCAAACCTTATTTTGAATTCTGTTACGAAGAGATTCAACCAGATGGTTCCTTTCAAATCCCCTCCTGACCACTTCCTGAAGGATCTCCTCATCAATCTGTAATTATGTTTCAATCAGGAACTAGCACATGACAAAATAACAAGTATTAAAATATCTAAAATAGCATAATTCTAAAGGTTCTCAGGCACTAGGCAACGCTTGTGTCACCAACTAAAAAGAGGATGTTAGGGGTAGGGAATAGTAGGGAAATAACTTATTGGAGCAAACCTAATTCCAAGAGTCTAATAACGAGCAAGGAGAACTAAACAATTACAAAGAATCCTATGTTAACATTAATGGCATGAGTGTTCAAAAGGTTTCCCCCATGAAACAAACCACGGTATCACAGTGTAGCAAAACTACATCCGAGAGCTGGCAAGAGTTCAGAATTTTACAAGGAGATGCACTCTAGGTATATTTATTCAAACATAATGGACAATTTCCACATCACGTCAATCCTTTTCAGGGGTTAATAAAGCAGTACATAAGCATATTTACAACTGAAGTTGACCTAAGGAGAAAAAAATCAACCTTTTTCGCTTGTAGCGTTGTATCTGGTGGGGGAACAGCTAAATATCTTGGAAGATGTGCTTGAAACCACGGGTGCTGGCGGATCTCAGGAATGGTCATTCTCTTCATTGGATCAACTACAAGCATGCGTGGGATCATATCTCTAGCACCAGGAGATAAATGGCTTGGAAGAGTGTATATTCCCCCCTGAAGGACAAATAATGCAAATTTCAAATCAGCACTATCAGGATTTAAGCAGGTAAGAAACAGGATTGAAAGCGAAAATCTAATTCAGAAACTATTGACAGGATAGAGAAACGACAAAGAGAAGATCAGATGAGCATAAATATGCAATCAAGACCTATTCGTCAGAGAGATCTAAGAGACATCTTGAACCACGAAAATGAAAAATTGATGCCACTTGCCTTTATTTTCTTAAAGAGGTTGGGAATGTTTTCATCATCAAAAGGAAGGGTGCCACAGAGAAGGGCATACAATATAACGCCACAGCTCCATACATCCACTTCTGGTCCAGCATATAGTTTCCCAGAAATAACCTATAACAATGGAGATCCATATACATTAAAAAATGCCATCATAACATGATAAAGGTTTTCTATTAAATAAACAAAGACTAAAAAAAATTCACCTTTTCATGACCATAAACGTAAGAAATAAACCATTAAGTTTAATTCACAAACTCCTACCTCTGGGGCAGCATAGTTTGGGCTGCCACAACTTGTCTTCAGAAAATGACCATCTCTCATTATGTTGCTCAAGCCAAAATCAGCAATCTTCACATTGCATTTGGAATCCAGAAGCAAATTTTCAGGCTTAAGGTCTCGATGAACCACCATATTTCTGTGGCAGTACTCCACCCCAGAAATTATCTGCTTCCAAACAAAGATTTCATGCCTATAATTCCTAAGAAGGAAAAAAAAAAAAAAAAAAAAAAAAAAAGAGTAGATTAATACTAGTCATATACAAGAATATCCAACCAGACCTGCTGAAAAAAGTTGCGAGCCTCATCCTCCTGCAGCCTTCCTTTCTCTACAATATAATCAAAGAGTTCTCCAGATTTCACATATTCCATAACAACAAAAATATCCGTCGCTGTCTCAATGACCTCATAGAGTCGTATGATGTGCGGGTGCATAAACAATCTCAAAATTTTAATCTCTCTTCTAACTGCACCAAAAATTAAGCCTCTCTCAATCAATAATACTATAGAATTATAACTACCTTATGCAAGAATTCATGCACACATGACTCTCATACAAAAGATTGGTCGAGAAAGCTACTAAAACTTTTTTTTTTCTTTTACTCAAAGAATTATTTCCAATATAGAAGCAATAAAAAAATTAAGAAATTTCACCAATTAACCTAAGAAATTCAATTCTTCAAAATAACAAACTTAAAAAAAAAAAAAAAAAAATCATTCAGAAAAAATAAATCATGTGAGCAATCTAATAAATAAACAGTAAACTAAAAAGTCACGAATTTTGTTATTCTAATATTATTATATTCTTAATTCTTAATTGTCAGCTCTTTTTTTTTTAACTTCAACAACTGAACAAAACCTAAAAAATTCAATCATTAAAAAAACCACAATCATTCAACAATTAAAAAATACCTTTTTCCTCCATCTCCATATTCTTAATCTTTCTGCGATTAAGAATCTTAATAGCAACTTTATGACCAGTCAATTCATATTCAGCAATTTTAACCTTTCCAAACGAACCAATTCCAAGCGTTTTTCCAAGCTTGTAATTAGGCAATACACTATCCACTCCACTTCCTCCTCTTCCTCCCGATCCATCCATTTTTTCTCCCTTAAACCCAAAAAAAAAAATCAGAAAAAAATCAAAATCAATTAAATCAGAGCCGTTAAAAATCATGAAATGTAAGTGAAAAATCACCTGATTGAATCAGAACTGCCTCGGCTAGGGCTTTCTTTGGTGGAGAATCCGATCGGAGAAGAGCGAACAAGCGAAGGATTTTTTTCTTACTGGATAAAAATATGAGCGCTATTTTTTTTTGGGAAGGTTGTATTGATTCGCGGAGAAACTTTTGCCCTTGGGATTTGACAGAATGACAGTGATGTCCTTTTTTTTTTGTCTTTTTTCCGAGTTTAAGGGAATGTGTTTGAGGCAGGCGGGATTTTCTTTGATTATATGGGCAAAGGGATTAAAATTTAGAAAGAAAAAAAAAAGGTTTTTTTTTTTAAATAATTAACGAAATAAAATCAATTTATAATATATAAAAAAAATACGAATTTGAAGAATTTGAGAAGTCTAACTCAAGTTTATACAACAGTAAAGAGGTAGACTCGTATGAAGTATGTTAGGCCGAAATTATAAGACTGTTTATGTTTGGAATGAATTAAATTAAAATATAAGTCCGAAAAAATTGAGTAACATAGATTGATGTGGTGTCAGCTTCTTATATCCAGGTATTTTATTATTTTTTGGCTAACCATTCTGGACAGGCTACCTACTAAAAGTAAGTTGAGTTCTTGAGAATGTCAAATTACCTTAGAGCGTCCGTTATATAACAATGAAGTAGAAACTAGAGATTATTTATTCTTCAGCTACAGTTACTCAAAGCAATTGTGAAGAAAGGTTTTTGCTACATATGACATCAGAAGACCAATAGGATTTTGGCAAGAAGAGCTATCTTGAGTTATAAGGAATTTTTAAGAAAAACTCTAATTTTGGTCATCTTAAGTAGAGGTGGCAATTGGGCGGGTTCGGGCGGGTTCGGGTCGGGTTCATTCGGGTTCGGGTTCATTCGGGTTCGGGTTCATTCGGGTTCGGGCTCATTCGGGTTCGGGTCCATCCGGGTTCGGGCTCATTCGGGTTCGGGTCCATTCGGGTTCGGGCTCATTCGGGTTCGGGCTCATTCGGGTTCGGGCCCATTCGGGTTCGGGCCCATTCGGGTTCGGGCTCATTCAGGTTCGGGCCCATTCGAGTTCGGGTTCGGGTTCGGTCTGGGTTCGGGTTCGATCTGGGTACGGGTATGTTTTACATTATTTTATTTTATATTAGATGTAATCATTTTTACGTAATTTAAATATTTATATCTAAAAACAAATTATTAATTTATTATTATTATTTTTTTTATTTTTATACTTTTGCTATTATATGATATTTTTAATTATATTTATTTTTTAAAATTAATATTTGTTAGCACCAAAAGAATAAGAAATTAATTTGTTATATAAAATCAAATTTTGAAATAATTTATTATAAAAAATATGATATATTATAAATTAATATATTGATATTTAAAATAATTGATTTGATGAGCTCGAATTTCAAAATATAAATACATTATAATTTATATTCACTATAAAATAAAAAACTTTTAAAAATAAATCCTGGCCTTCATCTATTCGTTTATATACTTATAAAATGCAAAAAATTTATGCTTATAGTCAAGATATATATATATATATATCGAGTACTTATATTTTTTTCATCAGTATAAAGTATAAATTATAAAGTAGTACTAAAAAATATAATATTTAAATTATACGTAATAAATATATAATTAATATGATTATTTATTAATATATAATAAATATACCCAAAACCAAAAGGCCATAAAACCCAAAACCCCATTAAATCCACCCGCTAAAATAAAATCACATGAAAGCCATAATCCAATTAAACCCACCCTAACCTAACCGCATAAGTATAACTAGAGCTGCTTATGGGCCGGGCCGGGCCGCGGCCCAGTTTTTTTTTTTTCTCTGCTCAGGCCTGGACCTGGGTCGGCCCGGCCCGCCGTTTAGGCCCGAAACACTGTTCATTGGAATAAAAAATAATTTTTTTATTTATTTTTATTTTTTTATAATTAAAATTAAATAAAATAATATTATAATAAAAATACTGTTCCGGGCCGGGCCGGCCCGGAACACAAAATATCCTGCCCAGGCCCGGCCCGTGAGCAGGTCTAAGTATAACCCAAAAGGCCAAAATAATTGAATTATTGTCAATTTTTTTACCCTTATAGATTAATTGAATTATTGTCAAATTTTTTTTCACATCTTTAAAATTTTCAAGAATTTAAAATATTTAGATTGTAAATTCATCATGATATGAGACGTTAAAGTTATAACTTATAAGTACAAAATATAATTTACTTTTTGATAAAATTATTATTTCATCATATATATATAATATATTAAATTTTAAATTTTAATTAAATTATTAAAAAAAATTAGAATAAAATTAATAATTAAAGTTATTGCTTTGTAAAAAAAAAAATTGCAATTTGTTTATTTTTATTTTTAGTATTAAATTCGGGTTCGGGTTCGGGCCGGTCTCGGGTTCGGGTCCATTCGGGTTCGAGCTCATTCGGGTTCGGGCTCATTCGGGTTCGGGCCCATTCGGGTTCGGGTCCATTCGGGTTCGGGTCCATTCAGGTTCGGGCCCATTCGGGTTCGGGTCCATTCGGGTTCGGGCCCATTCGGGTTCGGGCTTTTTCGGGTTCGGGTTTTTGACTTTTTGGTCAAATCGGGTTTGGGCGGGTTCGGGTTCGGGTTTTCCTGGGCGGGTTTTCGGGTTCGGGTTCATTTTGCCACCTCTAATCTTAAGGCTGGCTTGGAATGTTTATATATATATATTATCTTTGGAAGGATAGAAACCAAATATTTCATGGAGGGCCGGGGAGACCGGACCAAATTCTATACGGGTTGATTACTAGTATAGTGAAGGATAGACTAGCAGGTTTAATTAACTTTGTAAATAACAATATAAATAAGCAATTATGTGATTCTTGGGTATAGAGGATACTGCACAGACATAGGGAATTGTTTTATTTATGCTTGATAGCATGAAGTTATACTTGTAACAAATTCTGCTATTTGGATAAATAAAAATCTTTACTTATCCAAAAAAAAACAAAGAATTTGAAGAATTTTTTGAACTAACGAAAATAATTATTGTTATTCATTATATTTTTAAATTGTCATTATATATTTTTTTATTATTATTAAGATTTATCTAATTTATGAGTAAAAATTTTAATTTTATTAAAACACTTTTGTTAAATGGATTAATTTGATGATAAACAAAAAAATTTAAAATTTTATATGAAATTGCTTTATATTAAAAATTTTAATTTTTCACTAATCTTAAAAAGTAAATCCATTTATTTGGTATAAATGAAAACTTAAATTTACATTGAATTTTTTTATTTGATATAATTAAATTTATATTAATATTAAAATAATAAATTTTATAAAAATTTGCAACAAAATTCAAATGTTAATCTAAATTTTAGTTAATATACATTTTATTAATTTTAAAATATATAATTATATAATAAAAATAAATAAGTCAACGAGTATTTTCGTGCGAATGCATGTGACAACAAATACTAGTTAATAAAAAGGAATGAAGAATCTAAATACATTTCAGTGTTTGCTTTATTTAAAAAAAGATCCTACATAATATAATTTTAAAAATAGATCAATTTTTATTTGTGGGCATCACACTTTTTTTTTTTATATAAATAATTAGGATAAATAAATTATTTTATAACTTTTAAAATCAAGTATAAATAGTAGAGAAATTATTTCATTCACTGTCAATGTAATTTTTATATTATATAAGTGGGTTAATAGAGTTACACATACTTTAAGATATATTAAAAACAAAAAATTATCTTATCCACTGTTCGTAGAGTTTTTAAACTACACTAACAGATTAGTAAAGTAACACATACCCTTAAGTATATTTAATAAAAAAAAATGAAACATTTGACAATTTTTAAATCCGTTTGTGAATTAAAAGAACTCCATTGCCCGCGTATTAAAAACAAAATCTTAATAAAAAATATTAATTTTATAAAAAATAAAATATGTGACAAAATTTTAACTTTGTTTGTAGAGTTAAATACATAAAAAATAAACTCATAAACAGTGAGAGTAACTTTTTTTTGTTAGTCAATTATAATATGGAGACAAAGTGATAGGTAAGCTCAAATCTAAAAACATTATTATTTACTATGGAGAAAAATGAGCTTTCTAATTAAATCAATTTAATGTTGATTAGTTAAAAAAAATTATTTATAAAGAAGAGTTCGTTTTCGATAAAATTGACAGTAAAATTTTTTAATTTTATAAATGAGTTAAGAAATTATCATATATTTTATTTATTTTTAAATTTTTTTTAATATATCTTAAAAAATATGTATTACTCTATTAACTTTGTTTATGAAATCTAAAAACTTCACGAACAATCAACGATAATTTCTCTATAAAAATGTAAATAAATAGTAATTTTATTATATTATCTATCTATATTATATACCTATAATTAAAGAAATCATTCTTGTTATGTCGTCACATAAGATTTATTAAGGCCTTATTGAATGATTTAGCTCTCTCTTCTTCTTTCTTCTTTCTTTCTTTTTATCTAATAATTGTTGGCTTAAAAAGAAACTTCAAGTAAATTACTAAATTACTCTTAAGAGGGTTCATTGGTTTTAAGCGTATTTTTATCTATAAAAATAAATTCTAGCAATAAACTTTTAAATTTGTCTAATTAAATTATACTAAAGTGTGCACAAATGAAATTGGTTTCTTAATTAATCTTTATATGTATCAAATCTTTTCTTGATTTGTGTTTACAAGCTTTCAATTTATTCTGTTTAAAAAATTATGTTTTTCCATTTAAAATCTTGATCTTATGAATCTATTATAATTTATATTATGATTTAATTTGTCAATAACATTACAAATATTTAAATGTATGCTTATTTCAAATTTTAAAAAGTAATAATAAATTAGATTAAGCTTGTTATTATGAAGTAATCAGTTTAATTGTTAAAATTAATTAAAAATATTAATCATTAAAAATTTATTGAGTTAATATGACTATGTTATTTGCAAATATATTTTTCTATAAAAAAAGTCAAAACCTAAGAAAGAAAGGAGGAGGATTTTATAAATATTAAAAATCGAACTCCAATTATATCGGAATCTACCTCTTTAAGTAGAGGTGGATGAACCATTTAGGTTAAGCACTAAATTCTTATAAAATGTTTTTTTTTTTTTTTTACTTTTATATTTTGTAAAAATGTATTTTTTATATATATTAAAATGAAAAACTTGCACTGAAACACGAAGATACATTATAGTACAAAAATAAAAGTATAGATAATAAGAAAGAATAAAATAAAATTTAGTTGCATTGTCAAAGGAGAAAAGATTTGGATGACGTGGTATTGACACATCAATTATACTTTAAACAATTAGTTTGGCTTGTTTGGTATGGAGTATGGATCACTTTATAATTTTGGACACAATAACAAAAATGATATAAACACCACATTTTTAATAAACACAAAAATAGTATAATAAATATAACACTTTTAAATATAATTAACACGACATATTTAATAATATATCATATTCGTGTTTAGAATTTTAAAACATTTAATAATTTTTACTATATTTATGTTTGTATGACTGATACCAAAAAAAAAACAATATTCATATATGGATTCCCTGATCTAATATGGACAAAACAAAACAAAATAATTTAACTTTTTTTTATTAGTAAAGATAGCTGGATCCTTGGACACTTTGAAAATGCATTTTTGCAGCTCATTTGCTGGCCTGCAACTTTTTTCTTCTTCTTAAAGAGCAAAAGATTGCTACAAGGTTTGAGGGGAATCAAACAGATAATTTATTTCAACAGTAAATAGCACAGAGTGAGCAATTTTCATAACCTCTTATCACCCAAAAACACCATAGATGCCTCAGGTGTATGACTAAACCCATCTCTAAGAGGAAAGAAACTAAAAGTTAATGGGTGTTTTCTGCCTCATGTGCTCTCAAAGTAACAAACAGATTACATTCAAAATTCAACAATTTACAGACTTGTATGGTTTCTTTAGACAAGCTCTTAACTGTAATGTAACGATACAGTTCGTGTAAAAGAGGGGGGAGGGAGAAGGGATGGATCGACTCAATGAACATCACGTCTTAATAATCGGGAATGGAAGCAAAGCGGTAGCCTTCAGCACCCCTCCAAGAATAATAAGCTATCCGAGTCTCGTAAAAACCTGCAGTGTAGAAGTTCCGATCAATAAAATTTGTGTTGGTCAAGCTCTTTCAAAGTTTGACAATAGCTAAAGATAACTTCAAAGCAGATTGTTAGAGGCTTTCAAGAGATATCAGTAAGATGGTTGATAAGTTATTCTAGAATAACTTTGAAAAGTTATTAGTCCTGCAATGCAGAAAAACTAATATGTTGTGTTATATCATATGCCACAGCTGCAATCGTCATGCACTATTTGGTATGTAATGCCTATTGCAGGAATGTTCGTTTCAATGCCGGTCATAATGAAGTAAGTAGCATGTGATCAAATGCAAATCGAATTTTCCCGTTACAGCTTCCCCGGTGGATAGAATGTTAGGGAGGTCAGAAGAAAAAGAGTACAGCTTCCCCGATGGATAGAATGTTAGGGAGGTCAGAAGAAAAAGAGTACGGCAGAAGATCGATAGCATCTCTTTGACAACAATGTCATTAGTATTTGAGGGATAAAACTATAAGCAAGTTCATCTTTAAAAACTAAAAATTCGAAAGTTCCACCAAAGGAAGAATTTTCTCCCACTAAAATTCCCCAACTTCAAGGAATTAGGGAAAAAAAAAAGATGGGGTTTTTAAGGGAGATCTTCTGGCCCTCCTAAGAGGAGAATACTTGAACCCCTTCTCCATTCCTCTCATATCCTCTCCCTCCATCCAAACAAAGGGGTTAATGTCATCTTCAACCTAAACGTTCCAACATGCAGCAATACGTAAAAAAAGGGGAAAACGAAACATTCTATGGCTCTATGAATAACCACAACAGCAAGGATCAATATTTATGCTTTAGCAATTTCATAACACTTCCCAAGCATTTTGGCCAATTGATCTACCCATGTCCAGACCAGCGAACAGCTTACATGAAACAATTAGAACAATGATTTCACAGCAGCTCTATCCTTATGTTACTCGGACTCGGGTGTGAGTGTCGGACAGGGGTATGTGTCCGACACAGGTATGTTTGATTTATTCTAAGATTTCCATATATTTGGAGGGTCCTTGGGGGATCATATCCCCATACTCATGTCCGAATATGTGTCGGATACGGGTACTTCAAGAAAAATGAAGAGTCAGAACAACATAGCTCTATACTACAGCATTCAATTATTATCCAAGGACTATAAACAACTTTCCTCTTTGAGAACCCTGACTAATTTCATCATTAAGTAACAAAATATTATTAATGTATGATAATCAGGTATTATGGAAACAAGTAAATTAAGCATAACTAAGAAAAATGCATTAAATTGTTAAATGAAATCCTCAATTCAAAGGATAGATAAAAAACAGGAGTACACATATTTTCTACACCATCCAGTTAAAAACACTTTTTGTTGAATCAGTTGTGTACCTGGAAGGAAAGTAAGAATTCCAAGGACTAGAAGGCCATAGGCCTGCGATTTCTCTCCTCCCATATGCCCGGTGAATATGAAAAACGAAAGAAAAAGAAGCAAGCATCCAAGACAAAGCAAAAGGACTGCAAGGGCAATGGACTTCCATGGGACTTTATCAAAGGCTTTTGGTGAATAATCAAACCTCGGGTCATAACGCCTTCCACCATTCCCATCATATCCATCGTCTTCATCAGCAGCTAAAGGACTGTAACTAACATGACGCCTAGAGGACATAAAAGTTAAACACCCTTAACTATCTCCTAGGATCCTTTGCAGATAAACCTGAATCGTCTAAACACAAAAAAAAAACAAAAAATTTGCTCACTTCAGAATTCAGATATCAAATGAAGAAGTTATGAAAGAAATACACCAATCAATAGTATTTACTATGTTTTTGCTTACAATGAACTAAACTATATTTTTGCTTACAACTTTACCAAGCCAACCAGATCACTTCTGAACATCCAAATGCAAAGAACCAAGCTTAAAAAAACATAAAATTTAGCAGCTGGTACACATTATTTCAATAAAAACCAGAGTAATTAACATCAAAGTTGCAGTTTTTCTCTATGCATAATTTAGCAGCCAAAATAAAATCATCAAACAACCAAAATTTCTCTTTTTTTCAGTGTTCCAGCAGTAAAGAACCTATCTTTGAGCTATATATTAAACTGGGTAATCATTAAATACAAGACAAAATTAAAATTCAAATGATCCAGAAACTAAAATCCCAATATAATTCAATTCTCAAGAACCCAGTTGCAAACAGATCTTATTATTTAAAAAATGAAACTGAAATAAAATATACAAAAAAATAATGATATAAAAGAGAGAGAGAGAGATGGACTTACAGAGGGGAATATGAGAATTTTGATAGCAAATCTGTACAAGGAAGGAATACAGTAGAATCAGAGTTGCTGAAAATTCAAAGCAAATATTCAGATCAGAAGAGAGATTTTGGAATTTTCATTTGTTTAACATGATATGACGTAAATACCCTTGACATTTATTTAATTATCGTAAAATCCCACTTGAGTGAAGGTGGATTTTTGTTGAATAGTGGGGTCAAATTAGGCATTCAGGGGAAATTAGAGAGTTTTGTGAATTTAATAAAAGTTTTATTTTGGAATGGAACAAGTAAATATTTGATTTAAATTGTTTTTATTTTATTTGTGGCTTAAATAGTTGACAAGTCTAATACGAATAATTTAATTTTATAATTTATTTGATACATAAAAATAAAATTTATTTTACTGTTGTTATTTTATGTTAATTAAACTCACTTTATTAAAATCCTAGTGACAAAAACATGGAAGGAACTTTTTTAGTTTGAGTATGAGATAAAACTTTACAAGAGATTATGCATCATTTATTTTTTTTCTTTTTTGGTATTTTAAAATAGTTTGAAAGTTTAATTAAGAAAGTCTAAAAAAAATAATTTAAAAATTTTCGAGTTTGAATTTAAAATGAATAGAATGAAATATTTATGACAATGTATTCTTGTGGTGACTTGTGAGAGAGCAATTTTAAGAATTACAGCCGCTAATTAAGCCTTGGTAATTAGTCATTATTGCAAGCTATGAACCTAATAAACTTCTTCAATTCTTTTCTTTCTTTTTCTTTTTCCTTGGTGTTTCTTGAGATTAAGATTAGAATTATACAAGGATTGAACTATCCATTCAAATTTAAAAAACTGTTCGATATTTGAAAGAGTTTAAGCAAAAATATTAGATTAAAAAAGGGCTTGAGCAAAAAATGACTCATTTTAAAAACAAGTCAAGCTTTGGGTATAACATTTTTGCTCTTTCCTAGCACGGTTCAGTCTGTTTTACTATTAGTAATATAAATTTTCAATGAATCGATTTTTTTTTAAGAGTGATCAATCTTTTTTTTTTAAGAGAGATCAATCTTTTTGTGTAAAAATTTGAACAAATCTGGATAATATATTAAATATACGGACTGGATCTGAACATAAAATTCTATCTATATTTCAAGCTAGATCGAACTTGAACAGTCATAAAATTCATTAGTATTTTACTTGAGCTTAATCCGACCCATAAACAAATCTAGTAAAAATAAAGAAGCAATAGCATTAGTCAGCAACAATAAAAAAACCATCACCAAAAACTTGAATATTTATCATCCCAAGTGGGGTTTAGACTCATTTAAACCCCTTCATTTTATCAGACGACTTATTTGAATAATCCATGGTCTTTTTTTTTTCTTTCTAATTTATAATTATGTAGCATCATGACCATTCTCAGGCCCTACCAGTGATGGTTACTCCTTTAATTTAATTAATTAATTACTCTTCTAGCTAGTGAATGAAAACCCTTCACCAAAATACCATAAATTTTATCCTAATTTTAGTGCAAGCAGCTTCATATTACCACTAAAAAGTTTAGATATTGGTGGTATCATACAGACAACAAGGCATGGCCATTGCCTATTTATCTTTATCTAAACCTGAAAATTTTAAACATGATATGAAAATACAACATGTTTAATAAATATAAAAGTAATGTAATAAATACGATTAACACGATATATTTAATATATGTATCATATTCATATTAAAAAAATTTAAAAATTTATGTTATTTTTATATTTACATAATTAACATAAATTTTTTTTATGAAATATGATACCTATACACAAATTATCATGTCTAGCTTTATTCCAACTATATAGCTAGGGTTCCCTTGAAAAGCAGCGCATAGTAAGTCTAATAGTGTTTGGTACTCTCAAGATCTAATCCCTATCTATACAAAGTACAAGCTATCTCACATATCCTTCACCAAAAACATAATTTTGAACCTTTCATCTCCATTCCAATTTTAATTATGGAGACAAATCTCATTTTCAATTACCATCCATTGCAAGAAATTATGTTCTCATGGAGATTTTTAGTAAAAATCAATATGATATCATGATATTTAACTCACAGTTCAATTGAATTTGATCGAACTCGTTTTGAATATGATTTGTTTCCATATTAAAATAATAGTTTTGAACTATCATTTGTCCATTGATATTTGCAAGTTTTAGAAAGAAAAAAAAGTAAAGATGATAGTAAAAAGTAGGGAGTAATTTTTTTATTTTTTATCTTTTTACAAAAGAGAGTCGCAGTTCGGGAATAAAAGAAATGATTGCAGATGTTGAGATTCAAATTTCAAACTTACTGGAGGTTATCTCTTAAAAATGCTTACATGAGCCAATATTGGAACAAATCATAAATTCAATTACTTCTTTTTTATGACAAAAGAAAATAAGAGTCTTCATCTTCAAGTCAAATTTTAGGCAATATTAATCATAATTATACCAAAGAAAGACCTATATCTTGGCAGTTATGTGTTAGTTTCTGGTGGTTGGAAAGAGATGTAAAAAAAGTAACCCAAGAGGTTAAACAAATCTAGAAAACAAGAAGGAAATATCAATGTCTCTCTCTTATCTTTGATTAGTTTTTTTTTTTCTTTACAAAATTTCAATTTCACTTGGGGAATTAACCCTTCACCACCCCAATAGAAATGGAAGAAACCCCATCTGTTCTAATGGATTGTACAGGAAAAATCATCAGAACTTCAATCCATACTTTCCTGAAACATTTTCACTACTTCACCACCATCCCAATTCTCCTTTTGCTTCCTTTCTCAGCTTCTTTCCTTCTTTCACAAACCATTTTCAAATACTATTATTCACCATTTTCTGAAACCATCCATGCTCAATTTGATTCCATGTTTGATCTTGCAGGATCTTCTTTCACCTCTCAAATCAAATCCCAAACTGTTTTTCCCTTTGTTTTTAGCCTCCCTTTTGCACTTTCATCTTTCATCATAGCAAAAGCATCTATAATTCAAGCTTTGAATCACCATGAACCATCTTTTCAACCACCCTTTTTCTGTTTCATTATATCAGTTTATAAACCTCTACTCTTAACACAACTTTGCAGCTTAGTCATGATTATTGCCATCAATTCAGCAACCTTTTCTTTCCTTTTCATTTCCCTGATTTCTCTGCAATCATTTTGGTTACCATATTTCAGCCTGATCCAACCAGCTGTTGGAGCTGTTTTTTACTCTTTGTTTGCCAACACAATTGTGGTTAGCAACTTAGCTTTGGTTGTGGCAGGGATGGGAACTTGTAAAGGACATGAAGCAATCTATAAGGCTTGTTTGCTAAGAAAAGGTAAAAATTCCATGGCTCTCTTGTTGTTTCTCCCCACAAATTTGGGTCTTCTTGCTATTGAAGCCTTGTTTAGATTCAGAGTGATAAGAATTTACAGGCTTTTAGGAAAGATTAGTGCCTCTATGGGATTGGAAGGGTTACTGATTGCTTATTTGTATTCTCTCCTTATTGTTCTTGACACAATTATCTGTTGCCTATTTTACAAGAATTGTGAATCAAATTCTATGGCAACTGGTCAAATCCATAGAAGTTGCTATGATCTTGAACTTGTCCAAGAAAGAGAGTCTTTTGATGATTGAGTTCTCAAAAATCATCAAGCAATGGCAGTTCTAGGGAATTTTCACCATGGGAAAACAAAGAAACAAAGTTATACCTTCTTCAAAGGGTTGTAGCCTTATAAATTATGTCAAGGGAAATTACGTACATATATAGAATGTTTTTGCACTTCTGAAACACAGACATCAAATTGTATTACAAGAGATGAATGCAGCATAAAATAATGTAAGATGAATTAATATTTGCAGGCAGGTGAAATATAAATTTTGCATTCAAGATTGGTTCCTGTATCCAAATTAGATCTGACAATCCATGTATTTGTGTCGTGTTCGTGTCATTTTTCTGTATCATAATCGTGTTAAGGTGTTATATATTTATATAAGTTTTAACACGTTAATTCGTGTTATATAAATTTTGATACGGTCGCATACTCATGTCATGTTCGTATTATTTTTTTCGCATCATGTTATGTTTTAAATTTTTTTTTTTTCCGTTTTGTATTTATGTCATGTTCAAAATTGTCAAATCTAATCCAAATCTTATGAAACTTCATGGGCTGAAATCATTCTGATCAAACCAATAAACCAAGGACTGTGTTAATTTACAGCCTGACAACCCAGATTAGTCATCGAAGTTTTCAAAAACTGGAAAATCTGAAGGCCCAGTTTTGCCTCCTGGTGTTTGTCTTTCATTTTTTCTTCTTTGATTTTTTTTTTTTCCCTTTGATCTTTCTGATTTTTTTTCTCATCCTGATCAGTTCATAGTTATCAAACTTGCACATTTGCATTCAAAAATTAGTAGTACCAACATATTCTCAACCAATATAACCAAGAATATAAAAATAGAAAAAGACAAAAGGAAAAAGCTAAAATCATTGGACATTTCTAATGAATTGTTCTTCTTATCTCTATTACCAATTAAGGGAAAAAATTGAAGAAATGTACCAATCTATACATCTTCAATTTTGGGTTTTATCTTTGAGTTCGTATTTGATACATTTACGGTAAAAAAAATTTAGTTTCGAACGGATTAAAAATATATCATATATCTAACTTTTTAAAAAAAAATTAATATACCTTAAGTGATATGTGTCATCCTATTAATTATTGTAGAGTTTAAAATTTTAATTGATGATAGATGATTTTTCTTTATTCTTTTTCGAAAAAAGGAAAAATCAGCATCAAAATATATTCCATTTCACATTCCTTCATAAAAATCAAGCAGACCATATCTTTTCTTACTTTCAAGTTTTGTCCCACTTTAAAGAAAGCTTTTTTCTCTTGAGAATCTCAATAAAAAATATGGATTGAGACAATGAATTTCAGGGATAAAAAGCAATAAACTTTGGTTTAGTTGAACTTTCTCTTCTTTTTTGGGTGGTGGAAGGTACCTGGTCAAGTTCTTGCTTATAATAATATGAATTCACTTAACCGATACTTATAATTATTGATTAAGAATTATTATTTATCATTTTAATTTTTTTTTTTTGCATTTAATACATTATTTTTATTGAATTTAATAAAAAAATAATGTATTAATTATACTTTTCTTTTTATATATATATATTATCTTAATCAATACCACTTTACATTTGTTAACATTTTGCCTAATAATATTTTCATTAGTAGCAGTTTTCAAGAGGGATTAAAAATTTTCTATTTCTCATAAGACAAACAAAAAGTTGATCATTTTAAGTAGCCATTTTGTATGGAAGGTATCAAAAGACTCAACAATATTAAGGGATAATAAAGTAGACAAATCATTTGGAGAGAGAGAAACCTAGCCAAAACATTTTCCAAAGCAATCTATTAATTTCACTTCTTTAATCCAAGCAACCTCTTGAGCAGATTTGAAACATTTTGCAACATGAAAACTACTCAACTTTTACTTTGCAATTCTGAAAAGAAACATTATATAAAAAAAAAATCCAAAAATATAATGGTTTGATTCCATTACATAGATGTTTTACATTACAAAAAATCCAAAAGAATCCAAGAATTTGTCTTATCATATTAAATAATTTATTTTTTAAATGTATTACATCACATAGATGTAAATAGGTATATCCACGGATCGAACTATTCGTCTGACCTGATAGACCTGATTTGAATTGGCCTAGACGTTTACAAGGTTTTTATAATTCAAGTCGGTTCGACTCAAATTATTGCTTATTTAATAAAAATATTTTTTATTTAAATTTAATTATAAAATATATAAATATTAATATTAAAATAAAAACATTTTTTAATATTTTTTAAAATAGTAAAACGTACGAACTTGATTAAGTAAAATAAAACATTTGAACCCGAGCCCAACCAGATTCAGCCCATTGAACACCTCTAATTATCAACAATAATTAAACATGAAATTGGGTTTTGGGCTTTTCCAAAAATTGTTTTATTAATGTTTCATTTCGATAACCAATTCAATAATAAAATAATATGATGATGCAATGAAAAGATTTCAATCGATCATCCAAATGAAAGATGCTACTTAAAAAAAGTAAAGCAACATAAAGGAGTGGGAGTGTGGGACTATAATAAAATGAGTTTTTGTTAACGAATACCCTTATGATACTCTTTAAGGTTTAGTTAATATACTATTTATAATAATAAAATTATATTTAATGCAAAAGTTAACAACTTTATTCATCATTTTTAATGTATTGATTGAAAATATTATTATATTTAATAATCTTAAAGAACGTCCTTAAAATACTAATTAGCAAAATCCATAATAAAATATATGAAACATGTGCTAAGGATTCTAAAATCTGATGAGCTTGTAATATTATAAGGATATCTTTTTGCCTTTTAGAATTATTTTCAATGTGTTAAACAAAGTTAAACTTTAGGCTACTTGTTGTGTATTGGCTCTGCTCATCTTCTTTGGCAATTATTACTCCTCAGTCCTCAATGCACTAATCGTGGCTGCACGTGTTCCCTCATGCACTCTCATTCTTTTCACAATCTGATTGACTATCAAATGCACAACATTAATTAAAAAATTTTGCTAACAAATGTCATAATCTTTAAAGTTACTAGATATAATAATATTTTCATTTAATATATTCAAAATGATGAATAAAGTTGTCACTTATTGTATTTAATACAATATTATTATTATAAATAACATATTAATAAACTTTAAAAAGTGTCATAAGAGCATTCGTTAGCAAAACCCATTAAAAAAAATAAAATATTGATTTTGTTTGATTTTTTTTTTTAAACCCAGGGTGTCCTCTTATCTTTATATTTATGGTTGATGGAAGATTAATCCCTGTTGGGTCGGGAGTGTAATGATAAAGCCATTCCAACATTGGAGACTCTTAGAATAGCCCTTCCAACATTGGAGACTCTTAGAATTCGAACCTTGGTTCTCATCTAGAGGGAATTTTGTTTGACTTCATGTTTATATATAATTAGATCTGTTCAAAAGTGAGTGAGGTAGGTTAGTCTGAATTGAGATTAAGTTTGGGATGGAATTTTTTAAATTTGGATTAGTTTGATCAAGCCCGAATTATTATTTAATTAATAAATATATTTTTATTTAAATTTAATTATAAAAATATATAAATATTAATATAAAATATTTTTTAAATAATAAAATAAATTTTTCGAACCGGATCGAATTTTGGACAAACAAAATATTTTTCTATTCAAACCTAATTTAGCTCGATCCAACCTATAACAGCTCTATTTATAGTCTTATACATACCTATACGTGTATATAACCAAATAGTATTAGAAAAATGGAAACCATAGAAAAGAAGTTGAGATTTTTTTTTTAAAAAAAAAAAAAATTAAAAATAGGTATGTAGATAACTAGGTTGCTCCATATAGACGTTCCCTCACTCGGGTTACAACCTTTTTGGCTACTCGATAAAGTAGAATAAGTTTAGTCCACCAAATGTCTATGGTCGGCTCGAACGAGTTCTGTTCATGAATTGAGTAGGGTCCAACAACAGCTCAAAGTTATGAGTCAGCATTCTCCAAACTTAATTTTCCTTGAAGTGGTTATTGATCTAAAATAATGCATGGAAGAATAATTGAGATCATAATTTTCTAACTTTAAACTTTATTATGGGAATAGGGATGGAACCTAAAATTTCACTTTTGATGTTAGGCACAACCCACTTTTAAAAACTCTTAAAACTCTACTTAATCTAATATCATGCCCAATGACCAAGTGTTAATTAGCTAGTTAGGTATGACAAAAAAAAAAAAAACAATTTAAAGTAAAAGACTTCAACAAACACTTTATCTAAGTAAACCATTTAAATTAAGAATTCGTTTTTTATATATTGATTGTAAAACAAATTTAATTTCATAATTAGTGAAGAAGTTGTCACGTATTTTATTTTTTTAATTTTTTATTATACGTTTATTTTTGATACACTGATGATAGAATTTTTTAACTCTATAAGCGGTGTTAAATTTTTTTCATATGTTCGACATCTTTTTTAATTTTTTTAATATATTCTAAGAGGTATGTATCACTAAGCTAATCTCGTTTGTGAAGTTTAAAAATTCTACGGACAGTGGATGAGATAATTTCTCTTTTATTATATCCTAAGGAGTATGCGTTACTCTACTAACCCTGTTTTTGGAGTCCAATAATTCCACTCTTAATGAATGTGATAATTTCTCTAAAATTAGTATTAGTAATTAGGATTGGTTTTTAATAAGAAGCTTTACGATTTTTTTTCTTATTAATTGTTTTCTCCAAAAATGTTTCTTATTAGGAAGAAAATTTAGAAATTTTCATTATTAGTTCGTAATATTTTCTTAAAGTTTTATTTTCATTCGTTACTTACAAATTTTTAATTTGAATTCGTCGACATATCGTTAAATTTAGAAAAAATTTACCATGAGTATGTCCATCAAAGCACCATATGATAAATTTCATCTATAGTTCATATAAATTCTAACGTACGTAGCATAGACAAGTGAATGGATTTGAAACAAATTTAGAAGATCGTAAATTAAAAGTCTGAATTTTTTTTAAGTTACAGATGAAAATGAAATGAAACATTATGAAAAGATTTGAAATTAATGATGCAATTTATTAATTAAAAAACTCATAATTAAAGATTGGAATGTGGTAGAGTGAGATCTGTTATGTATGTCGTGAATGGTAATTTTTGTATGGATTAATAGATAAGATTAAAATATTAAAAAAAATTGTAGTTTTTAAAATGATTTAGATAAGTTTTTATTCATTTTTTGTACATAATTAAACTCTTATTTTTATCTTATTAAAATTTTAAAGTACTATTTTTGTTTGATTAAAACTCTATGCATTTTAGTATATATTTTTCACGCAAAATAAGAATTTCATTAAACAGAAATGATATTTTAAGGACTTAATTAGATACACCAGAAAGATAAAGGTTCATTTGGAAAGTTTGAAAAGTATAGGAGTATTTTTAGTATTTTTAGCCAATAGATGATTACTTAGATCAAGATCTTCATGAATTTGCATAATCATCACTTAATTCTTATAAAGATATTATTAATTAGTGTCTGAATGTGAAGGTTAGTTTTTTTTTATATATTTCTTAAAATAAGTTTGGGTATATATATGTTTAGTTTGGTTCCTAATATATCCTTATTTTATGCAAAAGCCTAAGCCTATTCATCATTAATCTTTCATTTTTAAAGCTTTTTTAATCCTCCCTTTCTCCCAAAGGATCTTAATACAATTATAAAAAAAAATTACCATTTTTTTAAAGATCATTTGACAAGGAAATTAAACCAAGATAAAATTTGAAAATATTCCTGATCATATTATAAATAAATAAAAACCTATTCCTTTTTGCTTTGCTTCTTTGAAATATGAATTTGCATAATTGATGACGTTCCATTGTTGGCTACTTTTGCCCTTGAAGCCAAAACTATATCATTGGTGTAGCCATTTCTTTTGCTATCACAATTGTGAAAGAAACAATCTAAAAATCCAAGCAAAAAAACATGACTAGAGAGGGCCATAAATAAAAAGGCACTCGAGTGCGATGTAAGTGTCTTTGATTGGAAGCATTTTTTAATCATATTATATTTTAGTTATTTTTAATATCATGTTTATATATGATAATATTCAAATAATTCATAATTTTGTGTCATGTTTTATTTAATAATTGGTTATTTATTTATTTTTGAAAAATAAAGTCATATTATTTTTTTGATTTATATACTATTGAATAAAAAATTATTGTAATGATAAATTATCAATAAAAATTAAAATATTGAATAATAATAGATAATATTCAATTGGGCTCAATTTGATTTAACAAAACAAAATTAGGTTAATGAATTAATTTTTTTTTATAAAAAAAATCGAACCTAAGTAGTATAGAAATTTAATCTACCTCTAACCAAATTTCACAAATTTAACTCGATTCGACATCAATTTTTTAAATTTAAAGATTCTTATTTTTTGATATTATTTTAAATTTATAAATAAAAATATATATTTATTTATAAAATATATAAAAAATAAAATGAAAAATAATGAAACCTACTCAAATAATTTTTTTTTTTCTGATCTGAACCGAATACGAAAAAGTTCGAACCGAACATTGAATCTCTAATAGATATTTACTTTTGTGCACACTTTCAAACTCTAATACTGTCTCATTTTTTTCAATTATATGTTATAAAAACATTTTTATTTTTACATGTATATAATATAATTATCTTAATATTTTGTTCAACATTTAGTACAATTTGCAACCAAAGTATCGCGAGGTTTAAACACTAAGTATCTTATCTTCACTGACTTTGGGATTACATTGATTGATTTATATGATAGTTGTCGCAACCTAAAAAATAACAAGTCTCATCGCAAGACTTTATTATTCGTTAAGCGTGACAAAAAAAAACCGAGAAAAAGTCGACTTAATTCTTCTAGAAAAATGAAGGTTTTGAAAATGACCTTGAAAAAGACATAGAGTCGCCACCAATCTTTTTTAGCTAGGTGTGATCGGCCACCTATTAAAACCGGTTTTATAAAATATTTTAAAATTATTTAAAACATTTTTAAAACCAATTTCAAGTCTGCGTTTTAAACCAGAGAAATCAAAGAAACGGGTTCGGTACTCGGTTACGTGTGGGGAAGGATTAGCACCCCCACAACGCCTGTATAAAACGGTACCTTATTAATCGTGTGTTATCTCAAGTCTCGGTAAAAAGTTGGTTTTAAATTTAGTATTTCAAGTTAATTCCCAATTTAAAGAAAAATAATTCCATTTTTAATTGAAAATGATCTGGAATTTATAAATTCAAAATTTTCCTATATTCCCCAACAAACGTGGCAAAATATAGAAATTTTTATTAGTTTGAAAAACTTTCCGAATCATTCTTATTTTAAAGAAGATATTCCGTTATTAATGATAATTGATGATATCCTCCCCAGCAAACCCGGCAGAGAACTCATGAATTATTTTAACTCGAGAATATCTTTATTTTATTGAAAATCAATACCTTTTTGAAAACATTTAAAAAAATATGAATATGAATATGTATGACATAAATAAAATGACATAGCAAAGTCTAAATAATATAATGCAACCTAAATGATATGATATAATTTAAATGTCTTAGTATATTCTAAATGAAATGAAATATCCTAAGTTATATGATATATTCTAAATGAAATGAAATGGCCTAGGTAACATAATATATTTTATATGAAATGAATAATTTAAATGACATGACAAATATAAATGATATGGCATATAATTTAAATGACATGAAATATAAAATAATGCTATCATATAATATGCATGAAAATAAAAATGAAAATAATAATGCATGAACAAAGTATATACTAAATAATATGACAAAAAAAATAACTAAATAAAAAGCATAAGATATCATGAAATATTCAAAACCATATAATAAACAGTATAACATCAAAAAACATAAATCAAAATAATAACATTACCATAAAAATTATCATAGCAAAAATCATATATTATATAAAATGCATGAATATGTAAAATGCAATGCATGAAAATGTATTTTTTCCTTTAATTAAGGAAATCCATATATCTAAAAAGATATCCGGCTACCTTAGGAAAATATATCAAATTAAATATTCTAAAATCAAAATACTTTGTGATTGTTTGAAAACAATTTTGAAAAGCTTAGATTAAAAATAAAAACTTGGCTAAACCCTTTTTAAATGGCTCTAATTTCCTAAGTTTAAAATCCCAAACTTGACCACCCTTAACCCGAGACTTAAAAAATCATTTTTAGAGTTTAAAAAGGCTTAGAAAATACCCTAAGTCAGTAGCTAAACTTCCTAATCAGCCCCCTCTAAGTAACTTAACCAAAACAGAAAAATGATTTTCCTTCAAATTCATTCTGACTCCACTGTCCAGTTTTAAACCACGATTGTTTACCCTATTTTTAAGAATTGTAAAAACTCTAAAAAAATTATGGAGACTCAGGACATGTAAAACTACATGGTAAAAAATCGACTTAATTTTCTGATTAAAGATGACTGCCCAGAAAAATCGGGAAAGTACGAGTACTGGGTGAAAAAACTGTTTTGCCAAAACACATTTTTGCCTTTGATAAAATCATTTAAAAATCAAAGTAAAAATATTTAAGACTCTCTAAATGACTCACAAATAGTAGCTAGCACTTTTGAAAAGTTAGACAAAAATTGGCTAAGTAAAAAAAATCACAAAGGTAGAATAATCAATTTGACAACTCTTTAATTTTCCAGAAGTATGCTCAAGAGAGCATGACTTTGAACCATTGATTGGCCTAAATCATAAGTCAAGTGGCAAGGACATGAAATGCATGAAATGCATGAGTTTAAACCTAAATGTCATGAAAAATGCATGGCATCAATAAAATGACCTAGACCTAAATGAACTTGCATGGCATTTAATGCAACCTAAGTCTAAAATGCTTGGATATGCATGGCAAAACAAACCAATCCTAACATCTAAAATATGCATGGCAATAACACAAACACAAGGCATGCTTAAACCAAATACTCAATCAAATGTCATGCAAATGCAAACCTATCAACTAACATAACAAAAATGCACACATAAAGCAAAATAAATGAAATGGTCGAATGGCCTCATGTTCCAAGTAAGCATGGCATTTTCACAAACACTTGATATACTTAAACCAAATATTCAATCAAATGTCATGCAAATGCAAACCTATCAACTAACATAGCAAAAATGCACACACAAAGCAAAATAAATGAAGTGGCCGAATGACCTCATGTTCCAAGTAAGCATGGCATTTTCACAAACACTTTATACTTAAACCAAATACTCAATCAAATGTCATGCAAATGCAAACCTATCAACTAACATAGCAAAAATGCACACACAAAGCAAAATAAATGAAGTGGCCGAATGGCTTCATGTTCCAAGTGAGCATGGCATTTTCACAAACACTTGATATACTAACATAATTAACTAAAATATAACACTCAAATCATGCAAATATAAAGTAGAGGTATGAAAACTAACAAGAATTTTCAGAAACACATGGATTTCAAAATATAAAACATAAACAAACTTAAACATTTTGAAAACAGAAGATCAAAAATGCAAGAACATGATAATAGACTTATAAATGGAAATAAGCAAGTAACCAAATTAAAACAAGCTTCAAATATATGTAGTAGAAGAAGATTTAAAGCATAAGAATTATTTAATATAAAAAAATAACATGAAAAATCAAAGCAAAACAGCAACTAAAACAAAAAAAAAAATGATGGGCCATTCGGCCATGTCAAAGAACCAAGGAGAAAAAAAATATTTCAAGAGTTTTTATAAGAAAAGATGAAGAAAGAACCTATAGAAGAACATTAAAAACACTTATTTAAAAAGAAAAATCAAAAGAAACTCACCAAAATAATAATCAAAACAACAAATCAAGAATGGAAAATCAAAGAAAGTGCAAGAGTTGGTGCTAAAAGCAGCCTCTAGAAGCTATATTTCAAGCTTTTTCTCTTCAAACTTTCTTTTTTTTTCCTAAACTTTTCTTTTTGCTTTGCAACAATGGAGTGAAAATAAGCCAAAAGCAAGAGAGAATAGAAAGAATCTAGTGCTGAAAATGAAAATAATCCTCCCCCATGTAGTGGCCTAACCCCCCATCTCTCATAGGCTAGGATGTTGTCATTTTTACTCCAACCAATTTTCATTCAAGGACTAGTGATTCAAGATGTTTAAAACATGAAATTATCACACTTAGATTAGGCCATCAGCTATCCATAATTACATATGTTCAAGAATCTTAATCCATTATGTTGACACTTTCCCTCTTCATGCATTGGTCCATGTGGCTTATTTGCAAAGGCTTGATCAAAAAACCACTAACTAACTCTTCATTTTTGGCCTCTTGATTAAAAAATCAGAATCCTCCCTCCCCTCCTTGGGCCTTTGCCGGCCAGCCCTCCTTCTTCCAGCCCAAGTTTGATTTTTTTTTGAAAGGCAAGAAAAGCCCTTTTTCGGTTTCTTGGGTAAAATAACCTTTTTGCCCCCCGAATGCAAATAAATGGCAAACGGACTCCAAATTCAAATTTTCTTCTTTCAATATTTTCAAAATAATAAAAAATTGAATTCTGGAAGTTTTCAAAATTTTTCGAGTCCGTTTGCTATTTATTTGGATTTTTTTTCCAAAATTGCCCTTTTATGCCCCCAAATATTACCATTTTTTAAACGAGTTCCAAATCAAGATTTTTATTCACCAATCTCCTCCAAATAATTTATAAGTGTGATCTGAAAGTTTTCATAATTTTTGAAACTCATTTGGTATTTTTTGGGGATTTATCTGCTTGAATTACTACATAGGGGGCCCGGGATTTGGCCATTTTGCAAATGAACTCTGAATCAAGATTTTCTTTCGAAAATATCTTCCAAATAATTTCAAAATGATATTTTCAAATTTTCAGGATTTTTAGAGTTGATTTGCTATTTTTTCGGGATTTATATTCTTGAATTACTGCATAGGAGACCCGAGATTTGGCCATTTTGAAAACGAACTCCGAATCAAGATTTTATTTTTCCAATATCTTTAAAATAATTTAAAAATGAGATTTACAAATTTTTAGAAGATTTGGAGTTCATTTGCTATTTTTCCGGGATTTATCTTCTTAAATTACTAAATAGGAGACCCGAGATTTGGCCATTTTGTAAACGAACTCCGAATCAAGATCTTCTTTCGCCAATCTCTTCCAAATGATTTAAGAATGAGATTTGCAAATTTTCAGAAGATTTGGAGTTCATTTGCTATTTTTCCCAAATTTTCCAATTTTGCCTTTTTGCCTCCGAAACCAGTTTTGCTCAAAACAAGTCCGATTTTTAGATTTTCTTCAAACTGAGCCTTGGGATATTCTTTTTTAATCACTCCACATCCATTAGGGGCTTTATTCCTACCGAATCGGGCCATTTCTTGTAATTCTTCCCAATTTCACTGAAATCCACCAAAAACCCTAATTCTCGGTTTTCTTCCAGATTGATTTTTCTTTCAGTTTTTCTTTCAAGTGGCTTCTCCATTACCCATAGTTAGTGCTTATCTTTCATTTGGAACCTTCAATTTTGAGCAATTCGATAGTTTAAGCACTTTTTTCCCAAATTTCTCGATTTAGGGTTTCCTTTCTACTGAATCTGCATAACCCAACCTTCGAACTCCATATCTTTCGATGTAGACCTCGGATTATCAAAATTATTTCGCCATTTTTTAATTGAAATTCAAATCTTGATTTTGAAAGTGGGTTGATTTTTTCAGTAATTGACTTTTCGAGGTTGACTTTTCGAGGTTGACTTTTTTCAAGTTTGACCTTTTATGCTCGTCCTCTTAAACTAAGTCTTGGAGTACCACCTGCAGGATGAAAAAAAGTCTTTTTACATTCTGAAACATCAATTTAGGAAGAAAACATACTTGTTTTAGTGGTCCGGACAAAATTAAGTGTCTATAGCTGCCCCTCTTTGGCTATTGCTGAGAATCAGGAATCAGGCAAAAATAAAAAAACACTAATTTTGTCTGGTTAGTGAAATCACATGTGAAGAGAAGGGAAATGGGTTTTCTCTTTTTTCACTTTCTTCATTTTTTTTAAAAAGCTGTAAACTGAAGATTTTGTCCTTAAATTGAGTTCCCTAACTAATCAAGGCTCGACTCGTCTTAAGAAAACGAGTTCGATTTTCAAAATGAAAATTATGCCCGGAGGTCTTAAAAATAGTGTCCGGAGGCCTTATCCGTGAAAAAAATGCGCTAGAGCGACTTTAAAAATGATGCTCGGAGGTTTTAAGAATGGTGCCCGAAGGCCTTATCCGTGAAAAAATACGTTGTATGCGACTTTAAAAATGATGCCTGTAGGTCTTAAGAATGGTACCCGGAGGCCTTATCCGTGAAAAAAATACGCTGTATGTGGTTTTAAAAATGATGCTCGGAGGTCTTAAGAATGGTGCCCGGAGGCCTTATCCGTGAAAAAATGCTCTATATGCCACTTTAAAATGATGCCCTGAGGTCTTAAAAATAGTGCCCGGAGGCCTTATCCGTGAAAAAAATGCGCTGTATGCGACTTTAAAAATGATGCTCGAAGATCTTAAGAATGGTGCCCGGAGGCCTTATCTGTGAAAAAAATACGCTGTATGCGACTTTAAAAATGATGCCCGGAGGTCTTAAGAATAGTGCCTGGAGGCCTTATCCGTGAAAAAATACGCTGTATGCGACTTTAAAAATGATGCCCGGAGGTCTTAAAAATGGTGCTCGGAGGCCTTATCTGTGAAAAAAATACGCTATATGCGACTTTAAAAATGATGCCCGGAGGTCTTAAAAATGGTGCCCGGAGGCCTTACCTGTCATTTGGAAAAAATTATGCCAAATGGTGCCCGGAGGCCTTATCCATGAAAAAATGCACCGTATGCGACTTTAAAAATGATGCCCGGAGGTCTTAAAAATGGTGCCTGAAGGCCTTATCCTTGAAAAAATACGCTGTATGCGACTTTAAAAATGATGCCCGGAGGTCTTAAAAATGGTGCCCAGAGGCCTTATCCGTGAAAAAAATGCGCTGTATGCAACTTAAAAAATGATGCCCGGAGGTCTTAAAAATGGTGCCCGGAGGCCTTACTTGTTATTTGAAAAAATACGCTGTATGCGGCTTTTAAAAATGATGCCCGAAGGTCTTAAAAATGGTGCCCGGAGGCCTTACCTGTCATTTGGAAAAATACGCTGTATGCGGCTTTTAAAAATGATGCCCGGAGGTCTTAAAAATGGTCTTTGAAGAATTGTTGAAAATTAACCTGAAGATTTTGAGAAGATGCAAATGCTTTTTGATGCTGGTGCAAATGATTAACAGGATACACATACTTCATATTGCAAATGTAAATGTAAATGTTTTGAATTGATGCAAATGTTTCTTGATGCAAATGCAGATGTTGGATAAAATGCAAATGCTTCATGGTGTATATGCAAATGGCTTAGATTGATGCAAATGCTTATTGATGCAGATGTTGAATAAGATGCAGATGCTTCTGAATGATGCAAATACAAATGATCCTCGAATAACGCAATTACTTCTTAGAAGGATGCAAAGGTCAATAATGTACAAATGCTTCTTTATGATGCAAATGCGAAAATTGGTGTTAACGCAACTACGTCATGGAATGATACAGATGCAAAGATTGGCATTATGCAAATGCAAGGATTTGACAACGTGCAGAATGCTTCTACATGATGCAAATGCAAAGATCGATAATGATGCAAACGCTTAATGAAAATATGCAAATGCCCCTGACCATTTTTCTAGACTTTGGCTTAGCCTTTCCAATTCATTCTTCAATTCATTTTGGCTATTCTCTTTGCCCCAACAGTTTTCAAACGCTCATCAACGGAGGTCTGAAACGGGTTCTATTTCTTCTTATCATATCTGGTAGTCAAGACCTATCCTAGCAGTTCTATACCTTTGGGTTAGAAAAAACCCTTGTCTCATGTCAATATCAAGAGTGGGTGCTTCAAAAAATATCTTTATTTGTTTTCTCATTTTGAAAACTTCTGAACAAATGTTATTAACCCCATAGTATGTAATGTACAAATCTTTTGAAGACTGATGATCATTGTTAAAAACTTCTCTAAGTGTCAATCTGGGTTTTTCAATTTGAATTGGCAATGCTTGGTATAACAAGATTTTGGTTGATCAAAGGAAATTTCATAACAAAAATGTATGTCCCTTCTAGGCTCACAAATAGAACAGTTTTAAAAATCATGAATTCATTGAAAATCAAACAAATTCAACATTCTTTTAGTTTTCATATCAAGGCATTTTGACAAGCGTCAAGATTGGCTGGTATGTTTAAACTGGAAAGTTGATTTTGGAGAAAAAGAGTTTCAGTTTTTGAAATCAATCATCCGAATGAGAGTTGACACTTTGGGAAGTTCAAGAATTCCTAGATGTTCCTTGATGACCACTTCTTCAAGATGATTTTCTCTTTTGTGGTATCGACACTATCATAGATGGCATCGAAAATTCCCATTTTACTCTAGATCGTTCATTTTTGGGTTTTCGCCCTAAGTCCCATTTTTTCACCTTTATATATATATTTTTTTGTGTGTTTCATTGTTTTACCATGCACTTGAGAATTCTAAATTCTTCCTTAGTGAAATGATAATTCGATGAGATAGGATAAAATCCGAGGAAAAAACCCTTCAAATTAAATATTCATGCTTGATCAAAATGGACTTTTAAAGCACGTAATGTAGGCCATGGTTTGGGGTTCAAAAAGAAAGGATAAATAGGCCCAAAATATGTGTTTGAGGGTAACCAGATCAAAGGATCATTTCTTGAGGAGAATGTTTTTTGAAACATTTGTCCATTCTTGGACATTTCTTTCTTTTTTACTTTTGTTCTTTTTCTTCTTTGCTTTTGGCTTTCATTTGCCATACTTTTTCACACACTTTTTCTTTTTTCTTCTTGGCTTCCATTTCGCCATTTTTTCCTTTTTTTTGACAGAGTGAGCCCATATTTATTCGGCGCTCCATTTTTGTATCTGTCTTTGAGCTAGGACTCATTTCTCAATGATCTTTGAAAATATTTTTCCTCGTAGTTGCCCCCCAGTGTAGAGGGTGATCCTTGATCAGGGTTCAAAGAAGAAAGAATTCTTTTGGCTCAAAATGGGTGACTATGGATAATTTCTTTTTTTGCGAAAGGAATATGAAAGATGGCCATTTCTCATATCAAGCACAAATATTCTCATTGAAAAGCAATCCCCAGGGGAAATAGATAATCAAAATTCATTTTGCACTTTGGAGTCATCCGAATTCTCATATGCATGATATCACAAATTTTCCTTTTTTTCCTCGTTTTTTCGTATGCCCCAATGATTCATGCATTAGTCCATCCTTATTCACCATGTATCCATCATTTCCACATATGATGCCCCAATTTGATTAACCATGAGAGTTTGTATCAACAAGGAACATAGCAAGTCTAGGTCTATTTTGAAAAGGCTGAGTTTTAAATTTGAGTTCTTTGAAGAGACAAAGAAAATATGACGTAAAAATAGGTTCTCTCTGGGACATGGGATAATCTAGTTTAATCATTGTGCCCCAGGGTGTCAATCATGAAGTGATGTTTGGGAAATTAGTGTTTTGTGGTTGTTGAAAATGACATAAATGGTTTTGGCACAACCTTGACATACACCAAATTACCATGATCTAAATTCTTGAAAGAAAGTCTCATTTGTTTGAATTTCAAGGAGTTCAAATTTTTTTTGAAAAGTTCGTTCCTTTGTTCATAGCCTAGACTAGGGATCTACATCTTTGCTTATTCTATGATGACAATAGTTTTATGAAGTTCAATCATTCATATTCCTTGAAGCATTAGGTCTTTCAAGTGTTCTAGATTCAAGGGGTTTAGGCCTAGGAAAGCTTAAAAGAGAGGGGAGAAGGTATTGGGTCATTTGTAACAATGATCATCAATATTTTTGAGACTATCCATTATTAAAACTTTCTTAATGCTTGTTTTTGCAAATTAAGATTATTGTTAAAACACAACAAACACAAAGCATTTAAAAATCAAAATTCATTTAATTCTTATGAATGTTGACATGAGACAAGTGTTTTCATCATAAGGTCTGAAACTACATACATCAAATTGCTCCTATTGACATCCTTCAAAGGTAGTAATTCTCCTCCTAAAACCCTGAAAGAAACTGATTTATGGCAAAACGGCTTTCCACTGATTGATAAGCTCTGGTGTCAAAATACCATCACAGATAAGACTTTCAATCCTTTCCTTCAGTTGTTTGCATTTTTTAGTTGAATGCCCAACTACCCCCAGGTGATAATCACACTTGCTGTCAGGGTCATAACTCCTCGCTGATGGATTCGAAGCTATTTTCAAAGATAACGGGGTAAGGTACTGATTCTTTATTAGTAATGGCAGCAAGTCAGGGATGGGGATTGGAATTCTTTCTTGGTTGTCCCGCAGTCGTTTTCTAGAAGTAGGCCTTGTTGTAAGGGTTGGTATAGGATTAGGTGCTTGGTTAGGTAGGTAAGGATAAAGGCTTGGAGATACCTCAGTAGGGTAACATGATTGGTATGAGGGGAAATTGGGAATATGGGACGAAATCTCCCATAGCTTGGACATTTTCCTCTTTATTTCTAGGTGCCTTATTTCTCTCGGCATTGGATGTTCCTTCTCTTTCAAGTTTCCCATTCTTGATAGCATTCTCAATTATCTCCCCTGAGATTACTATATTCGCAAAATTCTTCGAGGCATTGCCGGCGAGTCTATCATAGTACGGGGCCTGCAGTGTATTCACAAAAAGGACGGTGATTTCCTTTTGTGTCAAAGGTGGTTGTACTTGGGTAGACATGTTCCTCCACCTCTGAGCATACTCTTTGAAGCTCTCAGTAGCTCTTTTCTCCATATTTTGCAAAATGAGACAATCAGGTGTCCTGTCGGTCATATGCTTGTACTGGTGTAGAAAAGCCCTAGCCAAATCATTACAAGAGCGAATCTGATCCTTGCTCAACTGACTATACCACCTAATTGCGGACCCGCTGAGGCAATCCTGAAAGTAGTGAATCAGAAGCTTATCATTATCTATATGACTTGTCATCTTTCGACAGAAAATAGTGACGTGGGCTGACGGATCAGTCGTCCTGTCATATTTCACAAAGTCAGGGACCTTGAATTTAGGAGGGATGATTAAATTGAAGACCAAGCATCGTTCTTTTGCCTCCACACTCCCGAATACATTTGTATTTTCTACTGCCCAGATCCTTTCATCTAGCAACTGGTATTTCCCTCGGGAATCTTCCAACTCTACCTCATTAACCATTTTCAACTTTGCCTGTTCAGCTGAATCATCTAAATTTAAGACATTGACGGGGTTAACTATGTTCTAGGCATCCATCATTACGACCTCATTCTGACCCTTTCGTGCCTCTAACCCTTCTTTGGCTGCTAAGTTTTCAGTGTATCCCTTGATTACAGTGGACATTAGCTCCATCAATTTAACCATCTGATCTTTAGATTCTACTTGAGACTTTGCCAGCTGTTCTCGCAATTCTTCCTGTACCCTTTCCATTCTTTCCATTCGGGCAACTTGTTCATTCTCCATAGCACTAGCCTGTATTAAAAGGGTACTCAGTACTTCTTCTACCTCTAATTTGAAATGGAAATTCTTTCAAAGACTCTTAAAGCCAAGTCAACTTCTGTTTTATTCCCCCCAAATGTATGTCATGATGAAAGAGCCATGAATGCAATTTGATGCACGTGAAGCCTAAACAATATGATGTATGGACATGTATAGTGAAAACATGCTGACCATATATGTAATAAATGCAATCACGATGCCAACATGTTGCAAGCAAAGAATAAACAAATCAATGCATGAATATATGCAATGAATGATCATGTACATTTTAGCGTATTTCCCAATGAATGATCATATACACTATGAATGCAACATGATGTCAATTATGATACATGTAAACAATGAATGATTGATACAGAGTATATACAAAGAAAATCATGCTGACCATGTGTGTCATGAATGCATCCTGATGTTGATATGACAGATTAATGTATGAGCATATACAGGGAAATCATGCTGACTATGTTTGTCATGAATGCATCTTGATGTTAATATGACAGATTAATGCATAAGCATATACAGGGAAATCATGCTGACTATGTTTGTCATAAATGCAACTCAAAGTCAACATGAAGCATGTAAAGAATAAGCAAATTAATGCATGGATATATACAGAAAAATCATGCTGATTATGAATGCATGAATGCAACCTGATGCTAACATGATACATGTATGAATGTATGGTATGATAAATAATTGATCGGATGCAAAATGCAAAGGAGAATATATCACGGAGGAAATAAGAATCAGAGGAACTTAATCATTAACAACTCATAAATTTGAAGCATAGTCAATTCATTCCCATATCAATGTTCACAATGGTATAAACCATGTTTTACAAAATCTGAGGAATAGATAAAACTGTCTTTTACAAGCACTTTATTTTTCCTAGCATCCTAAGGCTATAAGAGCCGGCTACTGAAAAAGTGAAATCCTATTACATCATATAAGACCAAAGACTTTCCACCACAATGCCGTAAATCTCCCAATCCTAATGACGCTTTCCCAGCCCTCTATCAATTAGTGTTGTTGGATCCAACCACTTGGCATCTATAAGAGATTGTACTTTGTTCTTGAGTGCATTGCAGTGTTCAATGCTATGCCCAACAGTTTCACAGTGATAATCACATTTTTCATTCGGGTTATACCACTTGGGGTATGGTGGTGACAGGGGTTTCAACGGCACATAAGCAACCAAGTGATTCCGGACCAACATTGGGAAAAGCTCTTGATAGCTGATTGGAAGGGGATCAAAATGACTTTGGGTCTTATCTTGGGATCGTTTCTTAGTCACACAGGGCCTAGGAGTTGGGGCACTTGGTGGTGGCACTAAGGTCCGAACCGGAGTGTTTACATAGGGAGATGGAGGAATAACAAGGCAAGGGTATGGATTTGGACACGGAGCCTTTGGAGGTTGTACAAAGCTCGAGGTTCCTATCCCGGATGTTTGATAAGGTGATTGATGAGGGAAATAGTACGGACTGGCAGTTGGTGGTGATGGAGTGGGATTCAGGAATCCCGTAGTGGTCATCCCAATGGACGATTGGACCATAGTAGGGTTGGGATATTGGTTTGGACCTAGAACAGTTTGCAGGTATGGTACAGGATCTGAGGTTTCTCTCTTTGGTATTAGGCTCTCTGGCTTAATCATTTTCACGATTTTGTCCTCAATTTCATCAGGATTGCAACCTTTGTGGCATTGACAAGTGCAGGATCCAGCAAGGATTGTATGTTCTTGACCTAATGGTTTTGGTTGATCCGAAGGTGATGCAGAGCCCTGAGAAAGTTCCCCTTTACTCTTACCCATATCCTCAAACATTTTCAACAATTTGGCGAGTTGTTCTTTCACTTCCCAGATTTCATGTCCAAATTCCTCTTGATTTCATTCCAGAGCACCCAATTGTTCCTCCGATTCTTTCCTCATATCTCGAACCCCTTTCATGCAAATGAAAATGTCATGAGATTAAGAATACAATTATGAATGTACATGCTCTATTCCTATGTGCATGAATATACTGATGATTAATGCATGAACATATACAGAGAAATTATGATGACTATGTATGCTATGGATGCAATCTAATGTCAACATAATGCATTTAAAAAATGAATAAATTGATGCACAGGTATATACAAATAATGACTATAAATGTCATAAACGTATTCTACAATGAATGACCATGCATGCTATGACTGTAACATGATGTCAAAATGATACATGCAAAAAATAAATGAATTAATACAAAGGTAGGTACAAAGAATGACCGTGTATATCACAAATGTATTCTACAATGAATAACCATGCATGTTAGGACTGTAACATGATGTCAAAATGATACAAATAAATTATCCAATGATTACACGAAATTGATGGGACCTAAATCTTGATTATTCAAAAATTTCATTATGCAAGATTTGCCTCCAAATTTAATCTCTGATTTTTTGAAACATGTTTCCTTTATGAAAAACCAAACACATTATTTTCAAAAGAATTTCAGAGTAGTGGATCCTACTATGGTACAACATGCAAATGTTCATGTAACACTATCGGTTTATAGAAACCATCAAATAAAATTATTACCACCTATTTATTGCAAAAAAATTGAGATCAACAATACAACCATAACATAGCTTAAAAGGTGGAGCCAATAAATAAGTTATAGGTTATAAAATTGGAAAGTGAATTTTTTTTTTATATAAATATAATTTAAGAGTTAAATATTTATAATTGAAAAAAAGCAAAATTATTCTATATATTAATGATGACAATTAAAGTTTTATTATATTTAATATGATTTTAATTGATAGGTATTTAAGGTAAATAATAATAAAAAGTAAATGTAATCAGTTTAGTCTTTTTTTTAACTAATTTTTAATTAAAAATATATCAAATAAAATAAAATTACATTTATTAGAGGACACATGATGATTTTCAAGACAGTCTACATGTCAATTATATAGGCTATCCACATTGGATAATTGTCTTTTTGTCAAAAACTTTGGCTTTTATATATTTATATAACATTATAGTATTATTACTATAAATAATATATTAATTAATTTTAAAAAATGCCCTAAAAATATTAGTTAATAAATTTTATAAAAATATTGTGAATTTTTCCCCTTGTATATTAGAGAAAATGTTTTACATTTGTGACATGTGGCTCTTAATCAAACTATGCCTTTAACAAAATTAATTAATAATTAAAATTCTTTCTCCGCTTCGTTCGGGGATTGTTTTAATATTTATAAAATTTTAATTAAATTAAAAATCACAAATAAATTTAAGTTGAATCATATTAAAAAATTATCATTTATTTAAATAATTTTTTATACTTTAATACTTTAATATTTTAAGTAAATAAATTTAGAGTTACAATTGAACTACTATGACAAATTATGCAAAATATGAGATGGATTGAGACACGACATAAACACAACATGGGAAATAATTAAAACACGTCCGACACGAAATACAACATGAACACGACATGTATACATGAACGTGTCAAAATTTATATAAACGAATTATTAACGCGTAAAAATTTATAATATTTTGAACACACCAAAAATAACACGAATACGAACACACAATTTTTTTTTTTAAAATTGAATCACTATGAAAAATTATGCAAAATATATTGTGAATTAAGACATGACATGGACATACAATTTTTTCTAAATTGAATCACAATGACAAACTATGCAAAATATAAAATGAATTGAGACACGACAAGAACACAACAAAAGAAAAATAATTAAAACACAACACGAAAAATAATATGAACACGACAAGAAACGAACGTATCAAAATATAAATAAAACGAATTATTAACGTGTAAAAATTTATATAAATTTATAATGCTTTATACACACAAAAATAACACGAACAAATATATGGGATGAATTGAGACACGACACAAACACAACAAGTATTATAAATTTATATAAATTCTTACACGTATATAATACTTTGAACCCACAAAAAAATGAACACGAACACTTTATGAACACAAATTTTTCTCTAAATTGAATCACTACGATAAATTATACAAAATGTGTCATGAATTGAGACATGAAACGAACATACAATTTTTTATCTAAATTGTATCACAATAACAAACTATGCAAAGTTTATAATACTTTAAACACAAAAAAAAAAAAAAACAAAATTTCTGATTTTTTTTCTTTTCCTTTCTTCCTGATGCACTCAAAAGAGTATATCTTATTTAATCATTGCACTAAAAATATCAATTGTAAAGTATAATAGAAGCAAGGGTCGAGTCCACAGTGATTAGTGTTTAATTTAAGAGTTATTAGTTTATACTTAAATTCAAGAAAAACAAAATGAAAGGAGAGTTTTTGAAATCAAGTTAAAAATAAAGCAATCAATAAAAGTAAGAAGTAATAAAATAAGATGAAATCAAATATGAGAGAAATAATGATAAAGGTTCATTCTCCACCACTAGACATCATTAAGAATCAAATTCAAATCTATCAACATCAATTAGCTATCAAAGTTAACAACCGTAGATAACAACATCCTGTGTTACCCCAATCCTTCCTTAGTTCGTCGTGAAGCAGGACTAACGCCACTACTTAATCTCTAACTATCAAACAACCTAGGATAAACATCTCTAAATTTAATTTGACAGCAGCTTTATGATGAGAAAGATAGGTTGATCTAAGTAACAAAAGCATGAACATGAATTGTTTAACTTAGGTTATGTTCCACTTTGCAATTAGCGAAAACTTGACCATAATCATTAATCACAAATTGCCACTTATGAATAGGAAATCAAGATAATTACACGGATCAAGACTCCTAAACTAGCATTAGATAATTATCAAGATCTATCTAGTATGCATCCTAATCAAATCAAGATAAAAATCATAAACAATTCTTGTAGAAGAACATAAACAACTTTGATAGAAAACTAATGATAGATAGAATCTCAAAATCAATTACAAAACATGTCTAGGGCTTTGAAATCATCCTTAACCAAAAAGAAGTTTAGTCTTGCATAGGCATAGTTAACATAAACATGAATATTCAAGCGAAACTAAGAAGAAAAATAAAATAAAACTAAGAGAAGAAGAATAAGAATAAGAATAAGAAGATTGATAAATAATCAATAGCATGTCATAGTTGGTAGCTCAAAAGATGGTATTTATAGAGCTTTCAAGTCTTGGAAACCCTTTCTTGCTGATCAAGGAAGCTAGGAGTCAAAGAAGTGCAAAATAGGCAAGATTTTTGAGTTTCGCGATTTTTCCCGATTTTGAGGACAGTAGGGTTGGCGTTGCGGCGCCAAGTACATTGACTTGCACTTTTTGCTCGCTGACATCGGTTTCGCGACTGCTACACTGTCTCACACTTCGTTGGCTAATTTGGATGTGTAACTATCGTTGGAAAGGTATTCAAGTCATCTTCAAAAGTCAAGAAGGAAATTTCTTCAAATAATGACTTTAACATAATGATTTCCTTGAAACAAGCTCCGGAGGTCAGATCTGCCTGATCATCTAGCACTAAGAAATTGATCTTTTTGACTCCCAAGTCTTCTTCCATCTTGTGATTATGATTTTGTAAGCTCTTTACCATCATAATGGACATGTTTTGACTTCACCTCTTCCAAAATACCTATAATTCATAAAAATATAATAATTTGTCAAGGAACTTAAGACTTAAAGCACAAAGTATAATGAAATAATAAATGAAAACGTATGCAATTACGCACTTATCAAATTCCCCCACACTTAGTCTTTTGCTAGTCCTCGAGCAAAATCAAACAAAAACAAAATAAGAAAACCTAATCTAGTCCACTTTCAATAAAAATGAGAGATGATCATTAAACAAGTCTTATAACTAATCATTAACTTAAAGAGTTTCACAAAGAATCATGCTTGATAGTAAAGGTTTTGAGTTAAGCTAACATTAACATAATATATCTCAATCAAAATAGTGCATGTTCAAACTTAATTTCAACTTCTCACATGGGATACTCTCATGATTTTCACTCTTTAAAGTAGTGGTAAAGTGTTTACACTCAATCAATCTCATGAAAACAATTCTACCATATGCTTTCTTGTCCACCTATTCTCCACTACTTAGATCATGCAACTTCAAGAATTAAGAGGTCTTTATTCAAGGTTGTAATGAGGTCAAGGGGTAATAATGTGGTTAAAGAACAAAAGGAAAAGGATATTACAAAGGTTCCAAAGACTTCATAGAATTTAGAGACAAAATAAGATTTTTGCAAAGAAAACTTTCTCAATATTCCTTAGAAGCAAATAATAACAGAGGCTAAATTTTCAAGTTGAGCCTTTGCTTCATTCTAATCAACCTTGTAACATTTGTTTCTTTTCCCAAAAGTTCAAGAGATGATTCAATATTTTTTTTTACATGGGAAAGTATTTTTATAATATTCCCTAGTCTTTTTCTCTTGACCCCTACACTTATCTTTTGTTCTAACCCAAATTTTCAACTAAAAATATCCCTTGTTTTTTTTTTTGCAATATGTCTCAAACATTCTAGTTCATCTTTAGAACAAGGGTAAAGATATAAATATGTTTAGGCTAGGTGTAAGACGTGGTTACCAATAAAATAGCATATTCAATGTAGGCTCAAATTGGCTCACTAGGGGGATGTTATCTTGGAACAGCAATAATGGATGGCTTATTTGGCCCTGGTTATAATCCTAATGCCTCAATCATATTCATGTTGTTACATGCATCAATATATTCTCAAAAAGGTTTAAAGCAAGTTCTAGAGAATCAAGTAATCATAAAAGCACTCAAGAAAGAAATTGGATTGATATGTATAATACTTCAATCATATAGGCTCAAAACTCATAAGGATGATTATACAAGTCAATATTAAGTCTAAACATGCTTCTTTCTCAATCAACATATCATATTAACAATGGCTTATGGAAAAATAGTATCAGGCTTGATTCTCATGAAAATCTCCTCACTAATAAACCAGTTTTAGACTTATGCAATTCATATCTTATCATAGTATTGAAAGGAACTAAAACACACTAAAAACAAACTAAAAAGACTCAAAACAAAAAAATTGACAAGCTAAACTAAGAAATCCTAAATTCTTCCCCCCACACTTAATTCTTACATTGTCCTCAATGTAATTTTATAATCCCCAAATATAAGAATGATGTGTAAAAGAAAAGAATTACTAATCAAAACAAACTAAAGATAAATAATAAAAGATAAAATGATGGAGAGTAAAGAATAGCAAATCTGATTATAATATGTGCTCTCTATCCTTTTGGGTTGCCTCCCAAGAAGCGCTTGGTTTATTGTCCTCAGCCTGACTTAGACCATGCCATCATTATTCAACATAATTAGGCTCATAAAGTGGTAACTCCTCTACATCTTGTATTGGAAAGTTCTCATAGTAAGGTTTCAGCCTGTGTCCATTCACTTTGAAAGCATTACCTGTTTTTAGATTCTGAATTTCAACTGCAGCATGAGATAAAAATATTAGTAATAACAAAAGTTCCCGTCCATCTAGAACGCAACTTACCAGGAAATAACTTAAGGCGTGAATAGAAAAGAACTTTTTGTCCAACAACAAAATTCTTTTTTAAAATCATCTTATCATGAAAAGCCTTAGTCTTTTCCTTGTAAATTCTAGAATTCTCATAAACATCATTCCTTATCTCCTCTAATTCTTGTAGGTCAAATTTTCGTTGCTTACCTGCCTCATCCATTTCCATGTTGCATTGTTTGATAGCCCAATATGCTTTGTGTTCTAATTCAACTGGAAGATGACAAGGCTTACCATAAACAAGACGATAAGGAGACATATTAATGGGTGTCTTGTATGCTGTCCTATAAGCCCAAAGTGCATCATCTAGACGTAAACTCCAATCCTTTCGATTTGGATTGACAGTCTTTTCAAGGATGGATTTTACCTCTCGATTTGACACTTCAGCTTGCCCACTAGTTTGAGGATGATAGGATGTGGAAACCTGATGTGTGATGTTATATCTTTTTAAAAGTGCTTCCATGGACCTATTACAAAAGTGAGTACCTTGATCGTTGATTATAGCCTTTGATGTTCCAAACCTTGCAAAAATGTTAGTCTTCACAAAATCTGAAACAACTTTAGAATCATTAGTCCAAGTGGCTTTTGCTTTCACCTATTTCGAGACATAATCAACAGAAAATAACATATAAAAGTTGCCATAAGAAGAGGGAAAAGGTCCCATAAAATCCATGCCCCATACATCAAAAATTTCAACAATTAATATGGGAGTTTGAGGCATTTGATATCTAGCACCTAAGTTACCAGTTCTTTGGCACCTATCACATGATTTGCAAACGAGGTATGCATCTTTGAATAAGGTAGGCTAATAAAATCCACTATCAAGCACTTTCATGGCTGTTCTTTTGGGTCCAAAATGCCCTCCACATGCATAAGAGTGACAAAAGGTTAGAGTAAAATGAAATTCAGATTCAAGTACGCACCTTATAATCTGATCAGAGCAATGCTTCCAAAGGTAAGGTTCATCCCAAATATAGTATTTGGCATCACTTTTGATCTTATTTCTTTGGGCTATTGTGAACTCTTGTGGCAACTGCTTGGTGACTAAGTAATTAACAATATCAGCATACCAAGGGGTTGTTGGGCTTATGGAAAATAGTTGCTCATCCGGAAAGTTCTCATGCAATGGTAGTGCATCCTCTTCATGAACTAATCGGCTAAGATGGTTTGCAACCAGGTTGTCTTTACCTCTCTTATCTCTTATTTCTAAATCAAACTATTGTAAGAGAAGTATCCATGTAATCAACCTTGGTTTGGCCTCCTTCTTAGTGAGCAAATACCTAAGGGTTGCATGGTCAGAAAATACAATTACTTTAGTACCAATTAAATAAGAACAAAATTTCTCTAAAGCAAATACAACAGCCAAAAGTTCTTTTTTAATAGTGGAATAATTTAATTGAGCATCATTTAGAGTTTGGGAGGCATAATATATGGCATGTGAGGCTTTGCCAACCTGTTGGCCCAAAACAGCTCCAATGGCATAGTCACTAGCATCACATATAATTTCAAAAGGTACATTCCAATCTGGTGGTTGCATGACAGAAGCTGATGTCAAAAGTCCTTTCAAAGTGTCAAACGCCTCTTTGCATTTATCATCAAAGTGGAAATCCACATCTTTTTGTAACAGCTTGCAAAGAGGTAGTGTTATCTTTGAGAAGTCTTTGATAATTTGTCTATCAAAACCTGCATGTCCAAGAAAAGAACAAACCTCTCTCACATTTGTGGGAGGTGGTAAAGAATGCATAATATCTATTTTAGATTTATCTACTTCTATTCCCTTAGAATAAAAAAAATGGCCTAAAACTATTCCTTGTTCTACCATAAAGTGACATTTTTCCCAATTCAATACAAGGTTAGTTTCCATGCATCTTTTAAGTACAAGGGTAAGGTTCTCTAGACATCTATCAAAATAATCACCATAGACACTAAAATCATCCATGAAAACTTCTATGATGTTCTCTACATAATCTGAAAATATACTAACCATACACCTTTGGAATGTAGCTGGTGCATTACAAGTCCAAACGACATACGCCTATAAGCAAAGGTACCAAAGGGACATGTGAAAGTGGTTTTCTCTTGGTACTCCGGAGCAATTGCAATCTGATTGTAACCTGAAAATCCATCAAGAAAACAATAATGAGAATGGCCAGCTAACCTTTCAAGTATTTGATCAATAAAAGGTAAAGAAAAGTGGTCTTTGCGAGTTGTTGAATTAAGTTTGCGATAGTCAATACAAACTCGCCACCTTGTTTGAATTCTAGTAGGAACAAGTTCATTCTCATTATTTTTAACAACAGTTACACTGGACTTTTTAGGAACTACTTGGACCAGGCTCACCCATTTGCTATCCGAGATAGGATAGATCACTCCAACATCTAGGAGCTTCAGTATCTCCTTTTTCACAACCTCCATCATAGGTGGGTTCAATCTTCCTTGTGCCTCTCTTATTGGTTTTGACCCTTCCTCTAACAAAATTCGATGCATGCACATGGAAGGGCTTATTCCCTTGATATCGACAATTGTCCAACCAATTGCTGTCTTATGCTCTCTAAGCACTTGGATAAGTCTCTCTTCTTGCAAAGGTGTGAGCTCTTTGGCAATTATGACCGGTAATGTGTCCATTTCACCCAAAAACACATATTTCAAATAATCCGGTAATGGTTTCATCTCCAAAGTTGGTGCCTGCAAAATGGAAGGTAGAAGTTTTTCATCAGATATTGATAACTCGTATAATTATATAGTTTTTAGTTATGTTTTATTATTGTTTTGTGTCAAATACGAGTTATTATTGTTTAGTCTAATTGTGTTTATGATCTTTTATATTTTTATGTAATTTGGTGTTTTTCACAAGTTTCTTTGAGTGATTTCAGATTACTAGAATTAAGGGCAAATCCAGTTCAGTTCCAGTTCCGACACCGTTTGCCATATCAGCTATATCTCGAGTTTCACTGAAGCAATAAGACTGAAATTTGTAGCCATGCAAAGCTAAGAGGCATATCTATCTTTTTCATGTTTTACACTTTTTGAAACGGAGTCGTTTTCCCTAGCGAAATCGAGCATCAAGTATGTGTTAGAAAAATCGACCATTTTATCAGATCGAGCCTCCAACATTGACAAAATCGACCATCAAGCTGGCTGATCAGAATTGTCATACAATATGACGAAAATTGTTAGAAAAATGCACCCACCTATTATACCTACCTTTGAAATTTGTAAAGCTTGTCTCTTGTCATTTAGCCCTCCAAAATGTGTATAAATAGAGGGCCTTGGATGAGTATTAGGATACATGGATACATTGGTAGGATATTAGCCATTGTAATAAAATTCTCTAAGTTTTCTTCTTCTTTCCTTTCTCTAGTTTTCTTTTTCTTTATTTTTCTTTTCATTTTCTTCATATCTAGTATGTGTTGCTAATCATATTGTTGAGGTGATGAGGTGAAGCTCTTGGTAAATGCTAAGGTTAGTCTCTTAAACATGAGCTAAAACGAATCATCATTTATAAACACTAGTATAGATAATATTTTCTTTTGGTTTAAAATCATACTTGCAAAGTAGAGATCTTGATTCATTATTGACAATGAAAATGGCACAGTAAATGCTTGGTTTCATAACCTTGATTTGTTGTAGACATATACCTTGGCATAAGGAATGCTTGGACTCTTTTTATGAGTTTTGAGGACACCAAATGAACATAATATCATATGCTATGGACGTTGGACAATTTGGACTGAATTGCTAAACCTTCCGATTGGAACCTCCCTTATGTGTGGATTTCAATTGTGTAATAAAACAAGATTAATCTTAGCATAACACCAAGAGTGGATTCTCTAACCTCAACATCTTTTCTTATTGTTTTTTATATCTTGTTTAATTGCTTTTATGTTATTTTGTTTATTTTGTTCTCTAATATCTTGTTTACTTTCTTTGTTATTGATTCCCTAATATCTTGTTTATTTTCTTTTTCTTATATATTTATAAACTTATACTTACTAATACGCTTCCCTGTGGTTCGACCTCGGACACCCGAGAATTTATTACTTGAACATAACCTGCACTTGGGTTTACAACTCTTAATTGAGTCACCATCAAGTTTTTGGCGCCGTTGCCGGGGAGGCAATACTAAGTATATAAGTTTATAAGTATATTTATTTTTATTGGCTGGTTATACCGCCTAATTTTCTTTTATTGGCTGGTTATACCGTCTAATTTTCTATATATTTATATTTATATTGTATATTAACTTTGTTTTATTTTTATTGGCTGGTTATACCGCCTAATTTAGTATATTTATTTTGTTTGGCTGGTTATACCGCCTAATTTGTATATTAACTTTGTTTTATGCTTGTTTGGCGACGTGATTTTAGATCTCGTCGTTTAGTTAGATTTTATTGTGAAACTTTTTCAGGTAATCTTTCTAATACAACTCCTACCATGGCTGACAATGAAAGTGTTCATGCTGAAGATGAGAACAGACAAGTACGCACCATGCGTGACTACTTGCAACCAACTCGAAGCTCATCACCCTCTTGTTTTATTTTTCCTCTCAATGCAAACAACTTTCGTTTTAAACCAGGTATGATAGCTTTGCTTCCAAATTTCCATGGGTTAGAATCGGAAAGTGCTTACTCGTTTCTAAAAGACTTCGAAGATGTATGTGTCACCTTTAATGACCAACAATGTACAAATGAAATTGTCAAGCTAAAATTATTTCCTTTTTCTTTAAAAGATAAAGCAAAAATTTGGCTTCATAATTTAAAACCAAGGTCAATTGGCACATGGCAAGAATTACAAACTGAGTTTCTAAAGAAATTTTTCCCAGCACATAAAACTACTGCTTTGAAAAGACAGATTCAAAATTTCAATCAAAATCAAAATGAAGCATTTTTTCAGTGCTGGGAGCGTTTTAAAGATTTGTTAAGTTCTTGTCCACATCATGGTTTTGAAAAATGGCGTCTTATTAGTTTCTTTTATGAAAGTTTAACTCCCGAAACTAAACAATTTGTTGAAACAATGTGTAACGGTGAGTTTCTAGAAAAAGAACCTGAAGAAGCCTTTGACTACCTAGACCATTTGGCAGATAACTCTCAAGCCTGGCACACAGATAATTCCTCTGAAAGTTCCAATAGATCTAATCTTGTTTCTAACAGAGGTAAATATCATTTTAGTCAAGAAGATGAGATAAAAGCTAAAGTAGCTAATTTGGCTAGAAAGATTGAAGCCATGGAACTTAGAGAAGTAAAAGAAGTCAAAACGGTTAAAAATGAAGAAAGTTGTGGAATTTGTGAAATCATGGGACACCCTACTTCTGAATGTCCAAACATTCCCATTCTTAAAGAAGCGTTGCATGATCAAGTAAATTCCATAAACACATTTAAAAAGCCTTTTCCTTCTCCTTACTCTGAAACGTATAACCCTGAATGGAGAAATCATCCCAACTTCAGTTGGCGGAATAATAATCATGTTCAGGTACCACAATCTCAAAAGCCGGGCAACACTTTTTCCTATCAACCTTCACGTGTACAAACCTTGGAAGAGACATTAAAAGCATTCATGCAAACACAAGCAAATGTGAATAACCGGACTTCACAGGACATCAATGAGATCAAAAACACCTTGTCCACATTGACAGCTTCATTACGCACTCAAGAAAAAGGTAAGTTTCCTGCTCAACCTCAGCCTAACCCTTCTACTCAATGTCTTGTTTCTTGCTCCAATGAAACTCAGCAGGAAAATACCAGTTCTATCACAACTCTTCGAAGTGGAAAGGCAATTGACAAAAACATTCCATCAAAAGACCAAGATCCTCTTTCCCCTCCGAAAAGTAATGGTAAGGATGATGGTAAGTCTGAACTTCTTGAAAATTTGGACAAAGAAAAAGGTATGCATCCTGCTCCTTTTCCTCAAAGGTTGCAAACAATAAAGAATTTGAATCAAAATGCAGAAATTTATGAACTTTTCAAACAAGTTAAGATTAACATTCCTTTATTGGATGCAATCAAACAAGTTCCATCTGATGCTAAATTTTTGAAGGACATGTGCACAGTTAAAAGGAAACATAATGTACAAAAGAAAGCATTTCTGACGGAAAGTGTGAGCTCAATCATTCAGCACCTTACTCCACCAAAATTCAAAGATCCTGGATGTCCAACAATCTCATGCATCATTGGAAACACTAGAATAGAACGTGCATTGCTTGATCTTGGTGCTAGTGTTAATCTTTTGCCTTTTTCTGTTTATCAACAGTTAGGTTTAGGTGAACTCAAGGAAACACCTGTTACACTTCAACTAGCTGATCGTTCTGTAAAAATTCCTCGAGGGATAGTTGAAGATGTTTTGGTTCAAATTGATAATTTTTACTTCCCTGTTGATTTTATTGTTTTGGACACACATCCTGTTTCAAATCCAAATGTTCAAATTCCTGTTATATTAGGACGTCCATTTCTTGCAACTTCTAATGCTCTGATAAATTGCAGGAATGGTATGTTGAACATTTCTTTTGGAAATATGACTTTAGAATTAAATGTGTTCAACACTTGCAAGCAACCTGGTGATCATTCAGAAGTACATGAAGTGGATTTCATTGAAGAACTTGTTCATGAACATCTCACCATTACCACATTCCATGATCCTTTAGAAGCTTATTTAATTGAATGTGAGTTTGATAATGCTTCAGAAATTTCACACACTAATTCTTTGTTAAATTCTTTTCAGGTTAAGCATTGTTGGAAACAAAAGTTTGAGGAACTTCCATCACTCACAAATGTCACTGTACCATCAACTATTGAACCACCCAAGCTGGATTTAAAACCATTGCCATCCGAGCTAAAATATTCCTTTTTGGGTGAGAATAAAACTTTTCCAGTCATAAATGAACTTGAGGAACTCAGAAATGATGCATATGAGAATTCTAAAATTCATAAAGAAAGAACTAAAGCCTTTCATGACAAGTTAATTTCAAGAAAAATATTTGATGTTGGGCAAAAAGTTCTACTTTATAATTCTATACTTCACATATTTCCTGGTAAGTTGAGATCAAGATGGACTGGCCCATTTGTGGTTAAGCATGTGTATCATTATGGAGCAGTTGACATTGAGAATCCTCAAAATGGTAACGTATTCAAGGTAAATGGACAAAGACTCAAACTCTTTTTGGAAAATCATGTTACTTATGAAGAGGTTGTTTTTCTTTCTGATCCTTGTTTTGAAAATAAGTAGATGTAAATATAATTTTTACTAATCTTCAAAAAAAAAAAAAAAAATACATTTTTTTTACCCCGGTTAAATGGCGGATAACGGTACTCCGTGATTATTTAAGTCGGTCCCATCAGCTACCCACAAAACTGATATTGTATATAAATTTCTCTTTCAATTTCTCTTTCATTTCATTTTTTTTTTCAAGATGGATGATATTCTCACAAGATTGCAGAAACGATTTCCTCCTTTTCCTCGAAATATTTTACTGAAGCTTTACCAAGTTCGATTTGAAAGATTAAGAATGCTTATGAGGGATTCCTGAAGACATACGTTGGATAATTGAAGCCAAGGTACGTGAAGATGAATATCTTCCTGTTTTGCATTTACCAGGTACAGGTAGAAGCACTTTTGCAAAGAAGCGACGAGCAAAGCGCATGAGTTCAAATTGCCACAAATGTGCACGATGGACGTGTAACGGTAAATGTCGTTCTATTGGGATTCCGTCCTCTAATCGAGATGATAAAATTGAATTCATTAAGGATGGACTGAGTAAGGAGAATTTGGGTAATATCCAACTTTCTCTTGAGACGCATCCTAGTGGAGACGTACAAAGAGAAATTCTTGATTTATGGCCGCAATTCCAAAGGGAATGGCAACATCTTGGGAATCTGATGTTAAAAGACCCTGTTTGCCAGCTTGTAAGAAAACTGGATGGGAAGCATATCCTCGACTCATAGAAGGCGTTTAAGCCATTTCTGGACGTAAAACCAGAGGAAGATGCACTCGAAAAAGAAAAAAAAATGGAAAGCACTTCGTCCCAGCGCATTAAAAAAATTTGTGTCTTTGGAGGTGCTTATCCAGGGAAAAATAACATATTCGCTGATGAAGCCATAAGAGTTGGAGTAATACTTGCCCAACAAAAGATCCAGTTGATTTATGGAGGCGGTAGTACGGGTTTAATGGGAGCAGTCGCTACATCAGCACACGCCGGAGGAAGTCCAGTTCTAGGAATCGTGCCAAAACTATTCACAGATTTTTGTGGACCTACCGTGGGTAAGGAAATACAAGTCTGGAGTATCCCTGAACGGATGACAATCATGTACCATTCTGCCGATGCATTCATTGCTTTACCAGGAGGTCTGGGTACATTGGAAGAAATAGCTTGCGTGGCTTCTTGGTCATCTTTGGTCACAAATAAGAAACCCATTGGTTTGCTTAATATTAATGGTTATTTTAGTAATTTGCTTTCATATTTAGATAATGCTGTGGATAATGGATTCATGTTTTCAGAGGCAAGGAGAACCATAATTTCTGCTACAACCATTGAAGATTTACTCAAAAAGCTACAAGCTTATGAGTGTTTATCTGCTACGGTTGTTTCGCAAACGCTCGGAAAAAGAAAAAGAGATATGGACGAGCAAGGAGTGGATTGCACTTTGTCTTTGTGACATTATCTATTATTTTGCTTGTTGTGTCTCAGTTATAATAAGTGGTTAGCAACCTCTGCAGGTAATATCTCCTAAATTCTACCTTTAAAATTTGACATTGGGGACAATGTCATATTTTAGTAGGGGGTAAGGGACATATTTTGCTAAAAAAAAAAAAAAATTGTTGTGTTTTAAGACATTTAGAAGTATTCATTCTGAACAAGGTCTGAGTAAGGGAGACTTGAGACATACCTTGTCAGTTTGATTTAATCTTCTTCTTCTTCAAAAAAAAAAAAAAAAAAAAACATGTTTAGACTTAGTGTGTTTTTTTAGTTACTTTCAATACTATAATGAGATATGAATTGCATAAGTCTAAAACAGATTTATTAGTGAGAAGATTTTCATGAGAATTGAGCTTGATATCAACCTTTTTATGAGCCAATGTTAATATGATATGTTGATTGAGAAAGAAGCATGTTTAGACTTAATCTGACTTGTATAATCATCCTTGTGAGTTTTTGAGCCTATAATGATTGATGCATTATACAAATCAATCTAATTTCTTTCTTGAGTGCTCTTATGATTACATGATTCTCTAGAACTTGCTTTAAACCGTTTGATACTATATTGATACATGTGACAACATGAATATGATAGAGGCATTAGGATTATAACCAGAGCCAAACAGCCATCCCTTATTAATGTTCTAAGAGAACATCCCCACTAGTGAGCCAATTTGAGCCTACATTAAATATGCTGTTTTATTGGTAACCACAACTTACACCTAGCCTAAATATACTTATATCCTTACCCTTGTTCTAAAGATGGATTTTTATATTTTGAGACATATTGCAAAAAAAAAAAAAAAAAAAAAAACAAGGGATATTTTTAGTTGAAAATTTGGGTTAGAAACAAAAGATAAGTGTGGGGGAAGAAAAGAAAAGAAAAAGTCAAGAGAAAAAGAAAGGGATCATTGTCAAACACATTCCCATATTAAAAAAAAAAAAAAAAAATCTTCTCTTGAACTTCTAGAAAAAGATGTTACAAAGTTGGTTAGAATGATGCAAAGGCTCAACATGAATATTTAGCCTATGTTATTATGTGCTTTATAAGAGTTTTGAGAAGTTTTATTTGTATGATCTTATTATGTCTCTAAAATCTATGAACTCTTTGGAACCTTTGTGATATCTTTATCCTTTTGTTCTTTAACCACATTATAACCCTTTGGCCCCATTACAACCTTGAATAAAGACCTCTTGATTTATGAAGTTGTATGATCTAAATAGTGGAGAATAGGTGGAAAAGCAAGCATATGGTAGAAGTGTTTTCATGAGATTGATTGAGTGTAAACACTTTACCACTACTTTAAAGAGTGAAAATCAAGAGAGTATCCCATGTGAGAAGTTGAGATTAAGTTTGAATATACACTATTTTGATTGAAATATGTTATGTTAATATTGGCTTAACTCATTTATTTACATTCAAGCATGAATTTTTGTGAAATTCTTTGAGCTATTGATTAGTTTATAAGACTTGTTCAAGGATTGTCTCTAATTTATATTGAAAGGATTAGGAGTAAATATTTTTAGTGTATGTAGTTTACTTATATTTTAGTTTTTCAATGTTTGTGGGTATCGTTCTAGTAAACCCTCACGAGACTAAACTCGTCCACTAGGGACACCTAGGGGTTTAAAGGCTTGTGTCACATGCTAAGTGCCACCGTGATTTCCTACGAAAATGGATTAGATTAGATTTTCTTATTTTATTTTTATTGAGTCGTTGCTAGGGACTAGCAACAATCTAAGTGTGGGGGTGTGATAACTCGTATAATTATATAGTTTTTAGTTATGTTTTATTATTGTTTTGTGTCAAATACGAGTTATTATTGTTTAGTCTAATTGTGTTTATGATCTTTTATATTTTTATGTAATTTGGTGTTTTTCACAAGTTTCTTTGAGTGATTTCAGATTACTAGAATTAAGGGCAAATCCAGTTCAGTTCCAGTTCCGACACCATTTGCCATATCAGCTATATCTCGAGTTTCACTGAAGCAATAAGACTGAAATTTGTAGCCATGCAAAGCTAAGAGGCATATCTATCTTTTTCATGTTTTACACTTTTTGAAACGGAGTCGTTTTCCCTAGCGAAATCGAGCATCAAGTATGTGTTAGAAAAATCGACCATTTTATCAGATCGAGCCTCCAACATTGACAAAATCGACCATCAAGCTGGCTGATCAGAATTGTCATACAATATGACGAAAATTGTTAGAAAAATGCACCCACCTATTATACCTACCTTTGAAATTTGTAAAGCTTGTCTCTTGTCATTTAGCCCTCCAAAATGTGTATAAATAGAGGGCCTTGGATGAGTATTAGGATACATGGATACATTGGTAGGATATTAGCCATTGTAATAAAATTCTCTAAGTTTTCTTCTTCTTTCCTTTCTCTAGTTTTCTTTTTCTTTATTTTTCTTTTCATTTTCTTCATATCTAGTATGTGTTGCTAATCATATTGTTGAGGTGATGAGGTGAAGCTCTTGGTAAATGCTAAGGTTAGTCTCTTAAACATGAGCTAAAACGAATCATCATTTATAAACACTAGTATAGATAATATTTTCTTTTGGTTTAAAATCATACTTGCAAAGTAGAGATCTTGATTCATTATTGACAATGAAAATGGCACAGTAAATGCTTGGTTTCATAACCTTGATTTGTTGTAGACATATACCTTGGCATAAGGAATGCTTGGACTCTTTTTATGAGTTTTGAGGACACCAAATGAACATAATATCATATGCTATGGACGTTGGACAATTTGGACTGAATTGCTAAACCTTCCGATTGGAACCTCCCTTATGTGTGGATTTCAATTGTGTAATAAAACAAGATTAATCTTAGCATAACACCAAGAGTGGATTCTCTAACCTCAACATCTTTTCTTATTGTTTTTTATATCTTGTTTAATTGCTTTTATGTTATTTTGTTTATTTTGTTCTCTAATATCTTGTTTACTTTCTTTGTTATTGATTCCCTAATATCTTGTTTATTTTCTTTTTCTTATATATTTATAAACTTATACTTACTAATACGCTTCCCTGTGGTTCGACCTCGGACACCCGAGAATTTATTACTTGAACATAACCTGCACTTGGGTTTACAACTCTTAATTGAGTCACCATCAGATATAGGAAAGTCAATATAAGAAACATCATACCTTTTATCAAGATATGGCAACACTTGTAGAGATTCAATTTTCCCTTTCACATGTTCACTCAAGGCTATTTCTTTTGCACAAACAGAATTTTGATGGTTGCTAATGGTTACTTCCAAACTATCTTCACCATCTAACTCATAAATTTGTTGCATCAAAGAGTCAATTATGTCAATAGAAAAATAGAATGCACATCACTTGGATATCTCATGGCCTCAAAAATGTTAAAACGAATTATTTCCCCATCAAATTTCATAGTGAGGATTCCATCATGCATATCTATTTTAGTCCTAGCTGTTTTTAAGAATGGCCTCCCAAAAGTATAGGTGTTGGATTAGAACACATCTCATCTTCCATCTCAAGAACATAAAAATCAGCAGGAATAACCAACTCATTAACTTGCACTAGGACATCTTCTATAACTCCTCTAGGATAAGTGTTAGAATGGTCAGCAGGTTGTATTATAACACCAGTTTCCTCTAATGGTCCTAGATTCAATGAAGCATAAATTGAATATGGCATTACATTAATGGATGCTCCTAGATCTAGCATAGCACGCTCAAACCTAGTGTTGCCTATCTTACAAGGAATAGTAAACATACATGGATCCTTGCATTTAGATGGGAGTTTCTTTTGAAGAAAAGCTGACACATTTCCCCCACACTTACCTTTTCATTCCTTTTCAACTTCTGTTTAGAAGTGCACAACTCTTTTAGAAACTTGGCATATCTTGGCACTTGCTTGATAGCATCTAGTAAAGGAATGTTCACCTCTACTTTCCGGAAGGTTCCCAAAATTTCCTTCTCTTGCTCCTCCTTCTTAGATTTTGCTAACCTGCTAGGAAAAGGTAGAGGAGTTATATAAGAAGAAAAAGATGGTTTAGGAATTACCTTTTTGAGTGGCTTATTGGGATGTGAAGATGATGCCATGGTGTTGTCCTCCTTTTGAGCACTATCCTTTTGTGGTGTCTCAAGCTGTTTCCCACTTTTTAAAGATATGGCATTGATATTTTTTCTGGGATTCACTATGGTTTGGGAAGGTAATTTCCCAGAATCCCTTGCTTGTGATTGACTCATTATTGTTGCCATTTGATTCTCTAAATTGCGGATACTTGCCTAAAAACTTGTCCTTGTTTCCTGAAGGTTTGCCTCCATTTTTTGTTGAAATTGCAAATTATTAGTAACAAGAGAATTGATAAGGTCTTCAAGAGACTTACCTGAATTTTGAGATGGAGGCACTTGTTCTCGGGTTTGGTATGGTTGTTGCGTTCTTTGATGAAAACTTGATTGTCTATCATTAAAGGGTTGAGGAGCAACTTGTGATTGGTTTCCTCCATAATTAAAGTTTGGATGATCCCTCCATCCTGGATTGTAAGTGTTTGAGTAGGGATCATACTTTCTTGGTTGGCCTGAAAAGCCACCCATAGCATTAATATTTTCATTTGGATCATCTTGAAGTGTTGGACACATATCAGTTTGGTGCCCCATGTTTGAACATATACCACAAGCCTTAATTTGCTGTATTTGACCTACAACCATTCGTTCCACAAGAGAAGTCAGTTTATCAAATTTTTGTTCAAGAGATGATATACTTACTTCATTCACTTTCTTTGGTTGTGGTGATAGTTCATCTCTCATGTTGAACTGTTGTGAGTTGACTGCCATATTGGAGATGAGAAGTCTAGCAGCTTCGGGAGTTTTAACAACTAGTGCTCCTCACTTGCTGCATCTATCATGCGTCTCTCCATAGGCAAGAGACCTTCATAGAAATATTGGATAAGCAGTTGTTCACTTATCTGATGATGTGGACATGATGCACAAAGTTTCTTGAACCTCTCCCAATATTCAGACAAGGATTCTCCGTTGTATTGCCGAATCCCACATGTTTCCTTCTAATGTTGGCAGCCTTAGATGCTGGGAAATGTTTTTCCAAGAATGCTTTCTTCATACCATTCCATGTAGTGATAGTCTCGGATGGTAGGTAGTAGAGCCATTCTTTTGCCGAATCAGCTAGAGAGAATGGGAATGCTCTTAACTTTATTTGTTCTTCTGTTATTCAGGTTGGTCTCATGCTAGAGCATACTACATGGAACTCCTTGAGGTGTTTATTTGGATCCTCTCCTGCAAAACCATGAAAAATTGGAAGAAGATGAATCAGGCCAGATTTTAATTCAAATGCTACCTCAAGAGTAGGATACTCTATGCACAATGGTTGTTGATCCCAGTCCGGAGTGGCTAGCTCCTTAAGAGTTCGGTTGTTTGCTGCCATCTCTTTTTGCTTCTCTTGGATAGTTTGGATCAACTCTTCGTTGTTCTTTGGTGGGTGGCTATAAATTCCCGAATTCTCCGAAGTCCTAAGTGAGGTTCTTCTTCTTTGGGAGATTGGGACATTCACTGAAAAAAAAACAAGAAAATAAACTAATTAAAACAGAAAATAAGAATAAACCAAATAACTAATAAACTAAAGAAAGCAATCCCCGGCAATGGCGCCAAAAACTTGATGCACTTAAAAGAGTATATCTTATTTAATCCTTGCACTAAAAATACCAATTGTAAAGTATAGTAGAAGCAATGATCGAGTCCACAGGGATTGGTGTTTAATTTAAGAGTTATTAGTTTATACTTAAATTCAAGAAAAACAAAAATAAAAGGGGAGTTTTTGAAATCAAGTTAAAAATAAAGCAATCAATAAAAGTAAGAAGTAATAAAATAAGATGAAATCAAATATGAGAGAAATAATGATAAAGGTTCATTCTCCACCACTAGACATTAATTAAGAATCAAATTCAGATCTATCAACATCAATTAGCTATCAAAGTTAACAATCGTAGATAACAACATCCTGTGTTACCCCAATCCTTCCTTAGTTCGTTGTGAAGCAGGACGAACGCCACTACTTATTCTCTAACTATCAAACAACCTAGGATAAACATTTCTAAATTTAATTTGACAGTAGCTTTATGATGTGAAAGATAGGTTGATCTAAGCAACAAAAACATGAACATGAATTTTTTAACTTAGGTTATGTTCCACTTTGCAATTAGCGAAAACTTGACCATAATCATTAATCACAAATTGCCACTTATGAATAGGAAATCAAGATAATTACATGGATCAAGACTCCTAAACTAGCATTAGATAATTATCAAGATCTATCTAGTATGCATCCTAAACAAATCAAGATAAAATTCATAAACAATTCTTGTAGAAGAACATAAACAACTTTGATAGAAAACTAATGATAGATAGAATCTCAAAATCAATTACAAAACATGTCTAGGGCTTTGAAATCACCCTTAACCAAAAAGAAGTTTAGCCTTGCATAGGCATAGTTAACATAAACATGAATATTCAAAAGAAACTAAGAAGAAAAATAAAATAAAACTAAGAGAAAAAGAATAAGAAGATTGATTAATAATCAATAGCATGTCATAGTTGGTGGCTCAAAAGATGGTATTTATAGAGCTTTCAAGTCTTGGAAACCCTTTTTAGCTGATCAAGGAAGCTAGGAGTCAAAGAAGTGCAAAATAGGCAAGATTTTCGAGTTTTGCAATTTTCCCTGTTTTGAGGACAGTAGGGTCGGCGCCGCGGCGCCAAGTACACTGACTTACACTTTTTGCTCGCTGACGTTGGTTTCGCGACTGCTGCACTGTCTCACACTTCGTCGGCTGATTTGGATGACCATCCGTTGTCTGATTTAGGCGTGTAAACTATCTTTGGAAAGGTATTCAAGTCAGCTTAAAAAGTCAAGTAGGAAGTGTCTTCAAATAATGACTCTAACAAAGTGATTTTCTTGAAACAAGCTCCGGAGGTCAGATCTGCCTAATCATCTAGCACTAAGAAATTGATCTTTTTTACTCCCAAGTCATCTTCCATATTGTGATTATGATTTTGTAAGCTCTTTACCATGATAATTGACATGTTTTGACTTCATCTCTTCAAAAATACCTATAATTCATAAAACTATAATAATTTGTCAAGGAACTTAAGAATTAAAGCACAAAGTATAAGGAAATAATACATGAAAATGTATGCAATTACGCACTTATCACTTCCCTCCCTTTTTTTATTCCTCTTTTCTTTTCTTTCTTTCCTTCTTACAAAAAAAAAATACACATGTCAACACCAAAATAGCGGACACATGTCAACACCAAGATAACTTGTGTAGTCAATTTTATATTAATGTTAGATTAGTATATAGACAATTGGAGAACAAAGTTCTTAGCTTTCAAGATATTTTAGTTTCCAAAATTAGTAAATTCTTATTATAGTATCAACAATTGTATTAGCAAGCTAAACCCACAAATCCTTGTTCTCTCTATCTTTTTTTTTTTTTTTTTTTTTTAATTATATGGGTTAATTATTGATTAATAATAATTGAAATAGGTTTAGAGAAATTTTTTTTTTTTGAAATTATATCTAATTTTTAAAATAAGTAAATTCTTGATTAAAATAATTTTAAAAACATTTAACTTAAAAATCCTTGTACGTTTCATTGACATTTAATTTATACTTAAATAAGCATTTAATCTTTAATTTATACCTAAATAAATCGAATCAAAAGATAAGGATTTGAGTATAATAAAAATATAGGACTTACTTAAAAAAATAATTCAAGGGCTTTTTTTTTAATATTTTAACCTAAACTCTTTAATTAATAGAAGAGAGTCATGTTTAATAAATAGAAGAGAATCATCTTATAATTTGTTGATCATGGCTTGAAAGATTGAATAATTTATTCACTATTCATTTATGTATTAGAGTAAAATTTGAGGAACATTGAGTTTCTTTTTAAATTGAGGTGAAAATGCTATATCAACAAAAATTTCCTCACAAATATAGATCACACCGAACGGTTGTTAATAATTGCTAATGTACTAAAATTGATTCTCTTTAACTTAAAATTTCATTTTCACCTAACTTTGTACAAATAAATTCTTAAGTCAATAAACATTATAAAAGCCTAACTTTTATGTAACCCAAAAGGCAAAACCGTAAATTTTCATGATCATAATAAAAAGATAAAATAAATGTGTTTAATGTGAAAAAAAAAATAACAACTCTAGCTAGAATTTTTTTTTGGCAATGTTGGATTCCCCATTTTTCATTTTGATATCTAAATATGAAAAAAAGTTTTTTTTTTTTTGTTACATATGAACGAATAAAATCGCTTAAATAAAATAAGTTTTAAGTCTCGCTACACTTAACAAATCTTTTTATAAATGTCGTACAAGACCAACAGGTGAATCATTTAGTTTAATAACCTCAGCGTCAACATTATGACCCGAAAAAATTAAAAAATTTGTACAAAAATTTGCTTCCTTATAAAAATCTGCACAAAAATCAACCTCAACAAGTTTTTTTTTTACCAAAGTAATTATAACTTATAGGTACTAAAGCTATTGTTAATGACATTCTTTAACAATTTTTAATTAATTGGCACCTTGGAAGTAACCAAAACTTTAACTTTAGTACTACATTTGAGAAAATTTGAGATTTTCTAAGGCATATATATATATATATATTTTTGAATTAGCTTATTTAATAATACTATGAAAATTTTAAAATTATTACCCATAAAATTTGAAAAATGTTAACCAATGCCTAGTGGCATTGGTTAAGATGATATATATATAATATAATTAATGCATTACTTTTTTTTAAAAAAAAAATTAGTACAAATAATGTATTAAATGCAAAATATTTTCTTAAAATGATAAAAAAATTAATCCTTAATCCGTGCCTATAGACACTAGTTAAGCGGATGCATAAAATTTGTAATAACATTTTTTTATAATATACCACCATGCCTAATATTTAACAATTTTTTGGGCATTTGAGATTGTCAGAATTTGATTTATGGATATTGGAATTAAAAGTCCACCACTTTACCAACACTGTCTATTGGTAATAATTTAACAATGAATCCACTTAATTGGTACCTATAGACAGGGGTTAAAAATTACTTTTTTATCACTTTAAGAAAGTATTTTATATTTAATACATTACATTTACTGAATTAAAAAATAAATTAATGCATTAATTAATTTTTTGTTTCTATATATATGATTGTTATCAGTGTCATTATGCACTAACATTTTTCTTTAACAATATTTGTAGACACCTAATTTTGTCCGGACCACTAAAACATGTATGTTTTCTTCCTAAATTGATGTTTCAGAATGTAAAAAGACTTTTTTCATCCTGCAGGTGGTACCCCAAGACTTAGTGTAAGAAGGCGAGCATAAAAAGTCAAACTTGAAAAAGTCCACCCCAAAAAGTCAACTACTAAAAAAGTCAACCCACTTTCAAAATCAAGATTTGAAGTTCAATTGAAAAATGACGAAAGAATTTTGATAATCCGAGGTCTACATTGAAAGATATGGAGTTCGAAAGTTGGGTAACGAAGATTCAGTAGAAAGGAAACCCTAGTTCAGGAAATTTGGGGAAAAATGCTTAAACGATCAAATTGGTCGAAATTGAAGGTTCCAAATGAAAGATAAGCACTGACTAGGGGTAATGGAGAAGCTACTTGGAAGAAAAACTGAAAGAAAAGTCAATCCGAAAGAAAATCGAGAATTAGGGTTTTTGGTGGATTTCGGTGAAATTTGGAAGAATTACAGAAATGGCCCGACTCGGTAAGACTAAAGCCCCTAATTGATGAGGAGTGATTAAAATTAGGATAGCCCAAGGCTCAGTTTGAAGAAAATCTAAAAATCAGACTTGTTTTGAGCAAAACCGGGCTTCGAAGGCAAAAGGGCAAAATTGAAAAATTTGGAAAAAATAGCAAATGAACTCCAAAAATTATAAAAATTTGCAGATCTCATTCTTAAATAATTTTGAAGAGATTGTCGAAAGAAAATCCGGATTCAGAATTCGTTTGCAAAATGGCCAAATCCCGGGTCCCCTATGCAGAAATTCAAAAGGATAAATCCCGAAAAAATAGTAAATGAGCTCCAAAAATTCTGAAAAATTTTCAGATCTCATTCTTAAATTATTTGGAAGATATTGGTTAAAGAAAAACCATATTTGGAGTTCGTTTGCAAAATGGCCAAATCCCGGGCCCACTATGTAGTAATTCAAGCAGATAAATCCCGAAAAAATACCAAATGAGTTCCAAAAATTATGAAAACTTCCAGATCATACTTTTAAATTATTTGGAAGAGATTGGTAAAAAAAATGGATTTGGAGTTCGTTAAAAAAATGGTAAAGTTTGGGAGCATAAAAGGGCAATTTTGGAAGAAAAAATCCAAATAAATAGCAAATGGGTTTGGAAAATTTTGAAAACCTCCAAAATTAAATTTTTATTATTATTTTGGAAGTATTAAAAAAAGAATTTTTGAATTTGGAGTCCGTTTGCTATTTATTTATGTTAATGGGGGCAAAAAGGTTATTTTACCAAAAAAAATCGAAAAAGGGCCTTTTCTTGTTTTTAAAAAATTGAAGCATGGGCTAGAAGAGGAAGGGTCAGTCGGCCAAGGCCCAATGGTGAGCAGATATTTTTTTATTTTAATCAAAAGGCCAACAATGAAGAGGAAGGTAGTTATTTTTGTGATCAAGCCTTTGAATTTGCAACACATGGACCAATGGTTGGAGAGATATACTATTTATGATATCTTTATGACATCATAATTCAAGGGCTGATCAGATATGATCCAATGGTGAAAATTTTACATAGAAGGCATCTTGAAGGGATAGCCATTGGATGAGATAAAAAAAATAACCACCTAGCTTCTAGAAGGAGGCCAACCAGCCACTATAGAGGGGAGGGGGCTCTCTCTTTCATTTTCATTCATTTCACACTCTTGTTTGGCTGATTTTTTCTCCATTTTGAAAGGCAAAAAAGAAAATATTAGAAAGGAAAAGAAAAGAAGAGGAAGAAAGGCTTGCAATATAGCTTTGAGAGGTTGCTTAAAGCACCATACTCTTATACTTTCCTTGCATTTCCATTCTTGTTTTGCTATTTTCATTGAATTTTTGGTGATTTTATTTTAAAATAAGTGTTTTTAAGTTTCTTCTTCAAGTTTCTTCTTGATACTTTCTTGTAAAAAGCTTTTGAAATTTTTTTCTCTTGTTTTTGGGGGTGGCCGAATGGCCAATTTTTTTTTTATAGTTGCTGTTTTGCTTTTTTATTTCATGTTATTAGTGGTATTTAACAAGTTGATGCTTTAAATCTTCTTCAAATACAAAAAAATTGAATCTTGTTTTGTTTTGGTTGCTTACTTGTTTCCTTTGTTGAGTTTATTATCTTGTTATCATGTTTATTTTACTTGTCTTGCATTTTTGATTTTCTGTTTTCAAAGTGTTTAAGTTTGCTTATGATTTACATTTTGTTAATCCATGTGTTTGCGAACATGCCTATTGGTATTCATGCCTTTACTTTATGTTTGCATGATTTAGTATTTTTTAGCTTTGCATGTTAGTATGATAAGTGTTTGTGAAAACGCCATGTGCATTTTGATCATTCGGCTACCCCCTTTTCTAAGCTTTGTGTGTGTATTTTTATTATGCTAGTTGATAGGTTTGTATTTCCATGATTTGTTGTTATGTATTTTGTTTAAGCATGCTATATGTTTGTGTATTTGCCATGCATTCTTTAGTTTTAGGTTGTATTTGTGTTATCATGCATTAAATGCATTTTAGACCTAGGTTGCATTAAATGCCATGCAAGTTCATGTTAGGTCTAGGTCATCTTATTGATGCCATGCATTTTCTATGTCATTTAGGTTTTAAATCATGCATTTCATGCATCATATTTGCTGTATTTTCATGTATTTCATGTCATGCCACATGATTTATGATTTAGACCAATCAATGGTTCAAAGTCATGCTCATTTTGAGCATACTTGGGGAAAATTAAAGAGTTGTCAAATTGATTATTCTACCTTTGTGTTTTTTTTTACTTAGCCAATTTTTGTCTAACTTTTCAAAAGTGTTAGCTACTGTTTGTGAGTCTTTAGGAAGGTTTCCAATATTTTTACTTTGATTTTTAAATGATTTTATCAAAGGCAAAAAAATGTGTTTTGGCAAAACAGTTTTTTCACCCAATACTCATACTTTACTGATTTGTTTGGGTAGTCATCTTTAACCAGAAAATTAAGCCAATTGTTGTCTATGTATTTTTACATGTTATGAGTCTCCAGTATTTTTTTAGATTTTTTTTTAATTTTTAAAAATAGGTTAAAAAATTGTGTTCTAAAACTGGACGGTGGAGTCAAATTTGAATTTAAAGAAAATTCCTTTTTCTGTTTTGGCTAAGTTACTTAGAGGGGACTGATTAGAAAGTTTATCTACTGTCTTAGGGTAGTTTCTAAGTCTTTTTAAACTCTAAAAATAATTTTATAAACCTTGGGTTAAGGGTGGTCAAGTTCGAGATTTTAAGCTTAGGAAATTAGAGCCATTTAAAAAGGGTTTAGCCAGGTTTTTATTTTTTTAAAATCTAAGTTTTTGCAAAATTATTTTCAAATAATCACAAAGTTTTTTGTTTTAGAATATTTAATTTGATATATTTTCCAAAGGTAGCCGGATATCTTTTTAGATATACGGATTTCTTTAATTAAAGGAAAAAATACATTCTCATGCATTGCATTTTCCATATTCATGCATACTATATAATATGTGATTTTTTCTATGATAATTTCCATGGCGTTGTTATTATTTTTTATTTGAATTTTTGATGTTATGTTGTTTATTATATGGTTTTGAATATTTCATGATATCCTATGCTTTTTATTTAGTTATTTTTGTCATATTATTTAGCATATACTATGTTCATGCATTATTATTTTTATTTTTATTTTCATGCATATTATATGATAGCATTATTTTATGTTTCATATCATTTCATATCATTTAGATTATATGCCATATCATTTATATTTTCCATGTCATTTAAATCATTTTATTCCATTTAGAATATATCATGTAACTTAGGATATTTCATTTCATATAGAATATATTATGTTACCTAGGTCATTTCATTTCATTTAGAATATATTATGTCACTTAGGATATTTCATTTCATTTAGAATATATCATGTGACTTAGGATATTTCATTTCATATAGAATATATTATGTTACCTAGGCCATTTCATTTCATTTAGAATATATCATGTGACTTAGGATATTTCATTTCATATAGAATATATCATGTTACCTAGGTTATTTCATTTCATTTAGAATATATCATATGACTTAGGATATTTCGTTTCATTTAGAATATGCTATGACATTTAAATTATATCATACCATTTAAGTTGCATTATATTATCTAGACTTTGCTATGTCATTTTATTTATGTTACACATATTAATATTCATATTTTTTTAAAATGTTTTGAAAAAGGTAATGATTTTCAATAAAATAAAGATATTTCCGAGTTAAAATAATTCATGAGTTCTCTGCCGGATTTGCTGGGGTGGATACCATCAATTATCATTAATAACGAGATATCTTCTTTAAAACGAGAATGATTCAGAAAGTTTTCCAAACTAATAAAAATTTCTATATTTTACCACGTTTGTTGGAGAATATAGGAAAATTTTGAATTTATAAATTCCGGGACATTTTCAATTAAAAATTGAATTATTTTTCTTTAAATTGGGAATTAACTTGAAATACTAAATTAAAAATTGACTTTTTACCGAGACTTGAGATAGCACATGATTAATAAGGTACCGTTTTATATGGGCGTTGTAGGGGTGCTAATCCTTCCCCACACGTAATCGAGTCCCGAACCCAATTCTTCGATTTTCTCTGGTTTATAACACAGACTTGAAATTGGTTTTTAAAATATTTTAATTGATTTTAAAATATTTTACAAAACCGATTTTAATAGATAGCCGATCACACCTAGCTAAAAAAGATTGGTGGCGACTCCATGTCTTTTTCAAGGTCATTTTCAAAACCTTCATTTTTCAAGAGGAATTAAGTCGACTTTTCCTCGGTTTTTTTAATGTCACGCTTAACGAATAATAAAATCTTGCGATGAGACTTGTTTTTTTAGGTTGCGACAGCTTGGCGACTCCAGGAGAAATTAGAGAGTCAGGCCTAGAATTAGTCGTGTGTTATCAAAGTCTCAGTTTTGTAAGTTTAATTGGTATTTAATTTTAATTCCCTCATTTTTTTAAATAAGGAGAATTTCAAAAATAATAAAACGCTCTTAAATATGTCCATATTCATGTGCATACATATTATAATTGTTCTCTGGTTATTTTGGTGCATATATTCATTTATTGATTAATTGATGACTTATGTTGTTTAATCTTGTTGGGGCATTTGGAATAAGGGATGTAGAATAGGTGGTGAAAGGTTTGTTATTTCTCCTCACACATTACACGTGCATTTGCATATCATGAGCCCTATACCCTGGTTCCTTCCTTTTAAGTGGGAGCACAGTAACTAAGCCTTCGTGATTAATAATCCGCATGGGCTAGTGAAACACTTTCGAAGTACTAAATTACCTAAGCCTTCGTGATTAACAATCCGCATGGGCTAGGGAAATAGACTCTAACAAATTGAACCCGCTTTTATCGGGGTGCCTTACTAGTCTTCACCGACGAGAGGAACAATTCGCGGCTTTTAGAACTAATTCATCTTCATATAGTAAACCTAGGCGAAGCTATACCGGATTTCCAATTAGATATCCCGAAGTTAAGAACACATGGAGGAATATTTCCAATCCTTTTACCTTCTATTCTACTTTCCGAATAAGTTTATTTTTGAAAATCGGGCAATGATGAACGTACATCACAATGCCCATAATAAGTGTTGGTGCTTCGTCCCAGGGGTGTTATAATGCCGAAATTTTGTTGGCATCCTCAGGGATAATTATTGTTTTGAATTATATGTTTTTTTGTGTTATTCAAATTTATTCCCGTTAATAATTCATTTTCTTTTTGTTTTCTTTTCTTTTTTTTTTTTTTTGCATTATTGTCATCATTTTTGCACATGGAAGGTTATTGGTCTCGGGATAATATTAACCAAAAGGGCTTCCATGGAAGGTCAGAATGTCTCAGTGGTCGAGAAGCATTTAGAGGTTACGATACAGTCCGAGGAAGGTCAGCAAGATAATGGGGATTGTTTGAAAATGGGATATGTGTCAGTATTGCCAGCCGAGGTTGATCTTACTATTAGGCAAAATGACCTTCGGGAATTGACAGATATATGGAATCAATGGAACATATCAGAAAAAAGGCTTCACTTAGACTTATGGGGACATAGCATTGTTAGTTCAAGTTAAGGTCAGCGGTGAGGTGATCCGGGCTGTGGTGCAATTCTGGAATCTCGCTTATCGATGTTTTACTTTCAACCGTGAGGATATGACTCCAACCATAGAGGAATATTCAACCTTGCTGCATATTGAGAACGTTATTCCCGACCGTATTTATTTGAAGGATACAAAGACGTCGGTTTTCAAGAAAAAAGTGTCTAAGATTCTGGGAGTGGAAAGAAATTGGGTTGAAAGCCATGTTGTCCGGAAAGGGGTAAGTCACTGTATCTCATAGGCTGTTTTAAGGACCTTAATTCACGGCCATTCAAGTAAGGAGACAGTTAGAAATATTTTGCTCTTGCTATCTATGGTTTAGTTATCTTCCCAAAGACATTAGGATATGTGGATGTGGTGGTATTTGATGTTTTTGAGAGGCTTGAGCAGAGGATAAACCCAGCCCTGACAATCATAGCAAAAACAATCTGATCTCTTAATTTCTGTAGGCGGGAAGGAAAAGGGCATTTTATAGGTTGTATATAGCTTTTTTACATATGGGTTCAGAGTCATTTTTGTAAACAGGAGAATTTCCCTCTTCGCTCGTATTGGAAGTCTTTTGCACCAATTGGGGAATTTCTTAAGAGGGATAGGCCTGAAAATAGAACTAAGAAACAATGGATCAACATCTTTCGGAATATCAGGACTGAGATGATAATTTGGAGAGCTCCATGGATAGCTCCTATGCCGACATTGTACAAGTGTGGAGATAAAGCTTCTGTTCCATTATTGGGAGTATGGGAAGGAGCTATGCACTACTGCTGGTACTAAGACAATCGAAATCCCATCAGTTTTCTCCTACGACCCATGACCTTAGTGATTTGGAATTTACTTATGGAGAAGATATATACTCGAGAAAGGTACGTGAAATTGTAGTAGCATGGAAGGAAACTCATCGGGTGGAGGTAGCTAGATATGCCGACATCGTCACAACTGATTACCTAGTATGGAGGGAATTGAGGGTTAATGACAGGTTGTTGACATCAAATAGAAAAGAGGTCCAGTTCTTGAGTTTGCCACCGAAGAAAGTGCCATAGAGTTAGAAATTGCAAGGGCAGAATTCGAAAAAGAAAAGGCCCAAATAAGCAAAGAGATTGCTCGGCTGCAAGAAGAGTTTGAGGACATGAAAAATAGGGAATCAACTCGAGAAAGAGAAAAGGAAAAGATCAAGAGAGAAAGGGACACTGCTAAGAGCGATCTTCAGGAATTACACTTGGAGAACAAGAGATACCGCTTTGAGCTCAGATTTGAGGGGACCCTCAAGACTTCTGGGGAATGGGAGCAAGAGGTCAAAAGCCTCAAGAAAGAGAATAACTATTGGAAAGAGAGAGCAAAACATGACGAAGCCCGAGCCAATCAACTGGAGAAACAAGCTAAGGAAAGCTTACACGTGATGCTTTTGCTGACATGTCAAAGGGCCATGAACAAGTAGGGGTCAGATTGAAGAGCAAGGCAATCAAAAGAGGACAATAAAAAAAAAGTCCAAGATCTGAGGGAGTTACTATAGGACCGATTTTTTGTAATAGCATTTTGAATTAGGATAGACAGATTATCAGATTGGTTTAAGCAGTGATTTTTTATCTTTGATGTATTTAGTTCCAGGAAATCAATGAAAGACCATTTGGTTGGAATTATCTCGGGGCCAATACTTTTTAATACATTCATCATTCATTTGTTCTTTCTTTTATATATTTTGTTTGTTCATTCATTCATTCATATTTATAGTCATTCATACATTTATACTGTAAGATTATTCATGCACTTAGCCATTTATTTATTTGTCCATTAATTTTTTTTTATTTTATAATTATTCATTCATATTCATACACTTCGTCATTTACTTATTTGTTCATTCATTAACATTTATTTATTCATTCATTTATTTTTTATAAAATAAAAAAATGTGTCAATAAATTCTAATTCATGATTTTCAAAACTAAAGGTACAATTGGTCCTACTCAGAAAGAATCGGATTTTCGACACCCTTACAATACTCGATCTCAAGCCAAAGCTATGGAGAACGATCAGTTTGCTAGAATTGAAAAGATGGAAAGAACTCAGAAAGAACTGCAGGAAAAGTTGGTTAAGTCTCAGGAGGAGTCACGAGAACAGATGACTAAACTCGTGGAAATGATGAATGCCATGATGAGGCAAAAATGGCCACGGGAAATTCAGTTACAGGAATGGGGGCAGTAAACCTGGAAAGCCGACTTGAGGTAGTACATCAGAATGGCTAGACATCCCAGCATGTGAGAAATGAACTTCCAACTGGGCAGCATCCTATGTTTACATCCAACCAGCGATCGAGGTACAGAATTTTGGTCCTAAATGGGTAACATTGGGGTTGATCCAATTGATGTGGACGTTCCAGACTTTGAGGAACTGGCAAAAAAGGAAAAGGCAAAGATGACTGAGCTAAAAAAGGTTGAAACGGCAAAATCTCAGAAAAAATATCAGCTGCTAGAGGAAAGATTGAGGGCAGTTGAAGGGGCAAAGCTATTTGGTAGTCTAGATGCCAAAGAGATGAGTTTAGTGCATGGACTTGTGATTCCTCCAAAGTTCAAAGTACCAGACTTTGAAAAATATAAAGGAACTACCAACCCATCAGCACATCTAACCATGTACTTCCAGAAGATGACTATACATGATGAAGATGAAAAATTGCTTATCCACTGTTTTCAGGATAGCTTGACAGGGTCTGCAACTCGATGGTATAACTAGCTTACCCGTACTAAAATCCGTTCCTGGATGGATCTAGCCAAAGCTTTCATGGAATAATACAAGCATGTGATGGACATGGTGCTTGACCGTCTAACTCTGCAAAACATGGAAAAGAAAGCTATTGAAAGCTTTAAAGAATATTCTCAGAGATGGAGAGACTTGGCTACACAAGTACAACCTCCTTTGACCAATAAGGAAACTACAGTGCTTTTCATCAATACCCTAAAAGCACCTTATTATGATAAATTGGTGGGGAGTGCCACCAAGGACTTTGCAGATATGGTGATATCAAGGGAGATGATAGAGTCTGCCATTAAGAACGGGAAAATGGAAGGGGGTGAGCCTGTTACTCCGAAGAGGGTTTTCCCTGCAAAGAAGAAAGAGGAGACCCATGCAGTTAGCTTCAATGAATACCCATATGCACCTCTTACACCATATACGCCTCCCAGGCCCTATACCCTTCTTACATTTTATGCACCTCCTACACCCTACACATCTTACCCGTGGTATAATCCGTACTACCTAATGTGAACCATCTTACCCAAAATCCATTTCTCTGTACCATTATACCATAATAGCCTTTTCCAATTGGTATATCCCCACAATCTTCCTCGAAACACTGTCCCAAACACTCAAGGTGCTGGACGCAACGATCAACGTTTACCAAGGAATGATCAAAAACCCCAATTTGATCTGATTTTTACCACCTATGGTGAGCTATATCCCAAACTGTTGCAGAGTCAACTTGTTGCACCTGTATACTTCAAACCTCTGACACCACCATATCCAAAGTGGTACAGCGCAAATGTTAGTTGTGCATATCACGCAGGGATCCAGGGGCATTTGACAGAGGACTGTATTGCCTTTAAGAAGAAGGTCCAAGGTTTGATTAATACTGGGGTGGTGAAGTTCGAGACAAGGAATGGGCCGAATATAGCAGGAAATCCATTACCCGATCATGTTGAGAACCGGGTAAATACAGTATTGACAGGGGAAGAAAGAAGGTTGAAAAGACATGTTAGTGAAGTCAAGACTCCAATGATAAAAGTGTGGGTCAAAATGGTAAAAGAGGGAATGGTGGAGGATGGTGACAGTTAAAAAATGGTTGCAAACAGGGTGGAGGATTGGTGCCCGTTCCATAGATGTACAAGTCATATCATACAGGAATGCGGGGAATTTTTGGCTAAAGTCCAAAAGATGATGGATGAGGGGGAAGCCTAGGTTTATGAAGAAATAGAGGATGAAGTAGAGGTTATTGAGAATGCGGTTGGCTACAGGATAAGAAGATCTTTGATCATCTATTACGATGAACCAGAGAAGACTACTCCTGTTGTTGAGGAAATTGTGCCTAAGCTAATCATAGATTTGCCTTCTTCTTTTTCATACAAGGAAAACAAAGCTGTACCATGGAAATATGACTGCATCATGGTTATGCCAGGGTCTTCTAATCAGCAAGATATTGCAGGTGTGGGGCACTTAACACGAAGTGGAAGGTGTTATGCCCCTGAGGTTGTTGAACAGGGATCAACAAGAAAGGATGGAGGAATGGACAAAGGGAAGAAAGCAGCTGAACCAATCCATATTGAGATGGATTTGTCAAAAGAAGCAGAAAGGGAATCAGCCCCGGTTAACAAAATAAAAGAGCCAATGAATGAAAATGAGGCTTGCGAGTTTATAAAGTTCATAAAACATAGTGAGTATAGTGTGGTTGAGCAATTGCAGCGTCAGCCAGCAAGAATCTCCATCTTATCTTTGCTATTAAACTCGGAGCCGCATAGAAATACCCTGTTGATAGTGTTGAACATGCATATGTGGCTAACAACATATCGATAGAAAAATTAGACAGGTTGGTGGGAAACATTGCGGCAGACGATCATATATATTTCAGTTATGACGAAATACCACCCAATTGTATTGGGTCCACAAAGGCTCTTCACATAACAACCACTTGCAAGGGGCGTATACTACCAAGAGTGCTTCTGGATAATGGTTCTTCATTAAATGTAATGCCCTTGGCAACCCTATCTAAGTTGCCAATTGATATTTCTTATATGCTGTCGAGTTGCACATTAGTCAGAGCTTTTGATGGTACCAGGAGAGAGGTAATAGGAATTATTGAGGTTTTTCTGGAGATAGGCCCATGTACCTATACGGTGAACTTTCAAGTCATTGATATTAATCCATCCTATAATTGCTTGTTAGGAAGGTTGTGGATACATTCAGCAGGGGCTGTACCCTCATCTCTCCACCAAAAGCTGAAATTTGTGATGGAGGGGCGTTTGGTCACTGTATCAGGAGAAGAGGACATAATAGCCTTTGCATCTACTGAATCTCCTTATGTTGAACCCAATGAAGATGTCGTAGAATGTTCCTTTTGGTTTTTGGAATTCGTAAATGTGATTTTCATCGCTGAAGGACGAAAAATTCCAAAACCAAGGTTGTCCAAGAACACAAGGCTGGGAGTAAGAACTATAGTGGGAATGCACTGCAGGGTTGGAAAAAGTCTTAGAAAATATCTTCAAGGGATGGCTCGAGCAATGGAAGTAGTGGAAAAGAAAGATCGATTCGGCTTAAGGTATCTTCTAAAATCCCATGAGAAGAGGAAACAAGTTGAAAAGAACCGACAAATGAGGATGGCCCGTCTCGCGGGTATGGATATTGAGTGGGAGCCTATGACTTTCCCACCAATCCTTCATAGCTTTCGCTCTGCTGGTTTTCTATTTGGAGAAAAAAATTCAAAAGATGTACTAATAATGATCGAGCAAGCTTTTGAAAAGTTCCATGTGAATAACGGTGGGCAGATACAGGATATGATGATTTGCATGACTGGGAAGGAAGGAATGGAAAGTGACAATGCGAACTGGATGGTGCGACCTTGTCCACCAGGATATAGACTAACCAATTGGAGTGCGACTGAGTTGCCCATAGTTTTTAAGTCTATTCCAAAGTAATACTTTAAAAAAATAATCTTAATTATCTTTACCCTGAGATATTAAGAGTCTTTTTCTATAATGGGCTTTTTGTTTAAACATTTTTATTTAATAAATAACAAGCACGATGCATTTTATTCATATTGATGTGTCCATATTTTTTCATTTTTGCTATTTATTTTTCTTTCATTGTATATATTTTCCTATATTATTTCTTCCCCACCTATTTACAGGTGCAGATGCGGAATATGAGGACTTTCCTGTCAGTAATTCTAAAATTGATTTTGAAAGACCCATTTGTACGGGTGATTTTGAGGCTAACGAAGATACTGAGGATTATGGGCTACCTCCGAATCTATTAAGGAAAATAGAACAAGAGGAGAAACAAGTACTTCCTCATAAGGAATTATTAGAAATGATAAATCTGGGAAATGGTAAGGAGATAAAAGAGGTCAAAATCGGGACTTCATTGTCATCATCAATAAAGGGTGAATTGATAGCTTTGCTCCAAGAATATGTGGATGTATTTGCATGGTCTTACTAAGACATGCCAGGGTTGGATCCGGATATTGTGGTTCATAAGCTCCCTTTAAGGCCAGAATGCAAGCCAATTCATCAAAAGTTAAGAAGAATGAGGCCGGACATGCTGTTAAAGATAAAAGAGGAGGTGAAGAAGCAATTTGAAGCTGGATTCTTAGAGGTGGCAAAATATCCAAAATGGGTGGCAAATATTGTTCTAGTACCAAAGAAGGATGGCAAGGTGCGGATGTGCGTTGATTACAAAGATTTGAACAAGGCCAGCCCTAAAGAAAATTTCTCATTTCCCCATATCGATACCCTGGTGGATAATATGGTGAAGAGTTCTTTATTTTCTTTCATGGATGGATTCTCGGGATATAATCAGATTAAGATGGCACCAGAAGATATAGAGAAAACCACATTTGTCACAATATGGGGAACATTCTGCTACAAGGTAATGCCGTTTGGGTTGAAGAATGCTGGGGCAACATATCAGAGAGCCATGGTAACCTTGTTTCATGATATGATGCATAAGGGAATTGAGGTCTATGTTGATGATATGATTGCAAAGTTACAAGGAGAAGAGGAGCATATTGTGAATCTTAAGAAACTCTTTGAACGACTAAGAAAGTTTCGACTCAAGCTAAATTCGGCAAAATGCACTTTTGGAGTCATCTCGGGAAAATTGCTGGGTTTTCGTTGTCAGCAAAAGAGGAATTGAGATTGACCCGGATAAACTGAAGGCCATTCAGAATTTGCCACCACCTCGTACTCAAAAAAAAGTAAGAGGTTTTCTAGGGAGATTGAATTACATTGCTCGGTTTATTTCTCAGTTAACCGATAAATGTGATCCAATATTTAAGTTACTACGAAAACGCGATCTAGGAGAATGAGATGAAGGTTGTCAGATTGCCTTTGAAAAGGTTAAACATTATCTATCCAACCCACTAGTATTAATGCCACCTGTTTCGGATAAACCAATGATATTGTATCTATCAGTATTTGAGAGATCCATGGTTGTGTTTTGGGGCAGCTTGATGAGACTGGAAAGAAAGAACAGGCGGTTTACTATCTTAGCAAGAAGTTCACAGATTATGAGCTAAAATATTCGTCGATAGAAAAGCTGTGCTATGCCTTGGCTTGGACTGCTCGAAGACTCAGACAGTACATGTTATTCCACACGACGTGGTTAATTGCCAAGCTCGATCTAATCAAATACATATTGGAAGCACCTTCTTTGTCAGGGAGAACAACAAGATGGTAGGTTTTATTGTCAGAATACGATATTGTATATGTAAGTCAGAAAGCCATCAAGAGCAGTGCAGTAGCTAAATTTTTAGCAAGTCGGCCAGTGGAAGATTATGAGCCATTGAACTTGACTTCCCGGATGAATATTTGATGTATGTTTCGCAAGCAGATGAGATTCCCTTGAAGAAGAAAGTATGGAAAATGTACTTTGATGGCGCATCTAATGCCATGGGGCATGGAATCGGTGTAGTGCTCATATCCCTAGAAGAAGATTATTATCATTTCACTACCAGATTGGATTTTGATTGTACAAACAATACTGCTGAGTATGAGGCATGTAATATGGGCCTTTATGCTGCAGTGGACAGAAAATCAAAGTTTTGGAAGTTTTCGGAGACTCAGCCCTAGTGATATACCAATTACGGGGAGAATAAGAAACCCGAGATGCAAAATTAATCCGATACCGAGAATTCATACTGAGTTTATTGGAGGAATTTGAAGAAGTAAATTTCAATTACTTCCCTCGAGAAGAAAACTGAATGGTAGATGCTCTGTTACTTTGTCATCAATGTTTAAAGTGAATGAAGGGGCTGAAGTTGTGCCAATAAAGATGGGTATATATGAGTCTCCTGCCCACTGTCTGAGTATTGAAGAAGAACCATATAGCCTCCCTTGGTATAACGACATCTTGCAGTACATTAAGAGTTAACAATATCCAGAACAGGCAACAGAAAATGACAAGAGGACTTTGAGAAGGCTAGCAATGGGTTTTGTTCTAGACAGTGAGATTCTTACAAGAAAGGGAAAGACCAAGTCTTATTGAGATGTGTCGGATCTACCGAAGCTCAGAGAATCATAGAGGAAGTCCATGAAGGGTTATGTGGTACCCATGCCAATGGTCACATGCTTGCTAAGCAGATTATGAGGGCAGGGTATTATTGGTTGACAATGGAAGGAAATTGTATTAGTTATTCCCGGAAGTGCCATAAATGCCAGATATATGCAGATAAGATCCATGTGCCACCATCGCCATTGCATGTCATGACTTCACCATGGCCATTTTCAATGTGGGGAATGGATATGATTGGGCCTATTACCCCGAAAGCTTCAAATGGATATCGTTTCATCTTGGTGGCCATAGATTATTTCACAAAGTGGGTAGAAGTTGCTTCTTATGCGAATGTGACAAAGTCGGTGGTATGCAGATTTGTTAAGAAACAAAATCATATGCCGTTATGGATTGCCAGCAAGAATTATTTCAGATAATGCTCGCAATTTGAACTATAAGATGATGAGAGAAGTGTGTACTCAGTTCAAGATCACACATCATAATTCGGCACCTTACCGTCCGAAGATGAATGGGGTAGTAGAAGCAGCTAACAAGAACATCAAGAAGATTGTTGAAAAAATGACTGATGTGTATAAGGATTGGCATGAGATCTTGCCTTTTGCTCTTCATGGATATCGTACCTCAGTTCGCACATCTACAGGAGCAACTCCATTTTCCTTGGTATACAGGATGGAAGTTGTGCTACCTATTGAAGTTGAGATCCCTTCACTTCGGGTTTTGATGGAGGTTGGCCTAGAAGAGGCAGAATGGGTTAGAGCTTGTTATGAACAGCTGAATCTCATCGAGGAGAAAAGATTGAAAGCGATTTGTCATGGGCAGTTGTATCAGAAAAGGATGATTCAAGCCCACAACAAGAAGGTTCGTCCTAGACTGTTTCGGGAAGGAGATTTAGTACTAAGGAAAATTTTCCCTATAGTGAAGGACCGCGAGGAAAATGGGCTCCGAATTGGGAAGGACTCTATATGGTAAAAAGAACTTTTTCTGGAATAGCATTGATTTTAACTCGGATGGACGGGGAGGATTTCAGAAATCCCATGAATGCTGATGAACTAAAGAAGTATTATGCTTGAAAAAAAAAAAGGAGAGAAAAAAGTGTGATGCTGTGCACATAGAAATTCGAATGATTCCAAGCGTAAAAATGGAAATTCTATATATATATTTTGCCTGAGAATTGATTTTCAATAAGAATATTCATGCTTGATATGATGAATAGCCGTCTTTCATATTCCCTTCGTTAAGAAGAGATTATCTCTAGTCACCTCTTTGAGCCTTAGGAATTATTTCTTTTTTTAAACCTTGATCAAGGATCACCCTCTACACTAAAGGGTAGATACGAGGAAAAATAATAAAAAAAAAAATTATGGCAAAAAGAAAGCCATCGAAAAATGTGAAATCAAAGAATGGCATATGAAAGCCAACAAAGAAAAAAGAAAAAAGAAAATCCAAAAAAAGGACAAATGTTTCAAGAATGAACTCTCATCAAGAAATGATCCTTGATCCAGTTACCCTTAAACTCATTTTGGGCCTATTTATCGTTTCCTTCTAAACCCAAGCCTTGGCCTACATTACGTGCTTTAAAATCCCATTTTGATCAAGCATGGATATTTAATTTGAAAGGTTATTCTCATAATTTATTCCATCTTTTGAATTGACTTTTTTACCTTGGAAGCATTTAGAATTCTCAGATTCATGGTAGAATACAAGGAAAAAAAGAAAACAAAAAATGAAAATGAAAAAAGAATGTAAAGGGCGACTTAATACCGAATGGAGGAAAACTTGAGTTGAAAACCCGCAAAGGGCGGCTCAAGTTCTGATTAAAGTTTGAATCAATGCTCCATGTAAAAGGAGGGAAAATATTTGAAAATCAGAGGAAAGGGGAATAACTCAGTCTGACGTAACTACGGAAGTTGAGGGATTACCCAAGTAAATTGCTCGTTCAAGAGAAATTTTAGATGGTTTGAAAAAGTAAGGGTCCAAGATATTCCGTATCCGGGGCATCTACAACCTATAACATTACATTTATTTCTTATATCCTTGATATTCACTTTTACAATTTTAAAACATTCGTTGCAATAAATTCTTGTTATCCTTTTCATGACATTTTGCTTGTTTCATATTTTCCTTCATACATTTTTGAGATTGCATCTTGTTTGTTATAAGATTGAATGATGATTAGTAAGCATTAAAATCTTTAAATAAAGAAATTTAGAGTATTACTAAGGAATAGATTTAAATTTTAGAAAAAGTTTGGAAACTACTAATCTTGATGGAAAATTCACCAAGTAAAAGAAAACAGTGAACGTGTTGGAGACTCCATCACGAAGTCAGAAAATTTGTGAATTTCAGCGTAAGTCAGAAACTGTGTTTGACAAGTTATCTTGAGTGAAGGATTCCTTAAGTGGGGCATCAGTGAACAATTGAAGACTCCGTCATGAAGTTGGATAATCTGTGAACCTCAAAGAAACCATGGATTAGAAATCATGACACAATCATTTGATTGCATTCATTCTTAAGAAACATACAAGCATTTGCAAAGCATGTCATTCTCATCATTGCATTTAGCTAACATTGTAGGAATCAAGAAAACTTTGGCTTTCACAAACCGAACTCGTTCTGTTTCTCAAATGAGTCAAACCCCGAGAAGCCGTTGAGGTATGTTCCTTTCATTTTCAACTTAATTTTATTTTTTTTCCAAATGAATCAAATTCAGGATCATTTTTAGTATATTTCCTTTTGTTTCAAATCGAATTCATTATATTTTATCAAATGAGTCGAGCCTTGAGACCACCGTCGAGGTATTTCCTTTTGTTTTAAATCGAACTCGTTCTGCTTCTCAAATGAGTCAAGCCCTAAGACCGCCGTTGAGGTATGTTCCTTTCATTTTCAAGTTATATTTATTTTTTTACAAATAAATCAAATCCAGGATCATTTTTAGTATATTTCCTTTTGTTTCAAATCGAATTCATTCTGTTTTATCAAATAAGTCGAGCCTTGAGACCACCGTCGAGGTATTTCCTTTTGTTTTAAATCGAATTCATTCTATTTTATCAAATGAGTCGAGCCTTGAGACCACCGTCGAGGTATTTCCTTTTGTTTTAAATCGAATTCATTCTATTTTATCAAATGAGTTGAGCCTTGAGACCACCGTCGAGGTATGTCCTTATGTTTTAAATCGAATTCATTCTGTTTTATCAAATGAGTCGAGCCTTGAGACCACTGTCGAGGTATTTTTTTGTTTTAAATCGAATTCATTCTATTTCATCAAATGAGTCGAGCCTTGAGACCACCGTCGAGGTATTTCCTTTTGTTTTAAATCGAATTCGTTCTGTTTTATCAAATGAGTCGAGCCTTGAGACCACCGTCGAGGTATTATTTTCTTTTGTTTTAAATCGAATTCATTCTATTTCATCAAATGAGTCGAGCCTTGAGACCACCGTCGAGGTATTTCCTTTTGTTTTAAATCGAATTTGTTATGTTTTATCAAATGAGTCGAGCCTTGAGACCACCGTCGAGGTATTTTCTTTTGTTTTAAATCAAATTCATTCTGTTTTATCAAATAAGTCGAGCCTTGAGACCACCGTCGAGGTATTTCCTTTTGTTTAAAATCGAATTCATTCTGTTTTAGCAAATGAGTCGAGCCTTGAGACCACCGTCGTGGTATTTCCTTTTGTTTTAAATCAAATTCATTCTGTTTATCAAATGAGTCGAGCCTTGAGATCGTCATCAAGGTATTTTCATCATGGGTAAGGCCTCCGGGCACCATTTTTAAGACCTCCGGGCACCATTCTTAAGACCTCCGGGCACAAGTTTCTAGAGTTTTTACAGTTTTAAACAATGAACAAGTCTTTGGTGGTGATAGCTAAAGCCTTTAGTGGAGATATCCAGAGTTTTACATTTGCTTGAGCAAGTCTTTGGTGGTGATAGCCGAAGCTTCTGGAGGAGATACCCAGAATTTTAAACCCAGTTTAGCACAAGACAGGTTAAGCCTTGAGACCATCGTCGAGGTCTTTCCTTCTCTTGCAAATTGAACTCGTTTCCTTAAGACGTGTCGAGCCTTGATTAGTCAGGGAATTCAATTTAAGGACAAAATCTTCAATTTACAGCTTTTTTTTTTTCAAAACAAAAATGAAGAATGAAAAATGGAGATGAATGAAAACCCCTTTCCCTTTTCTTCACATGTGATTTCATTAACCGAACAAAATTAGTATTTGTTTATCTTTGCATGATTCCTGATTCTCAGTAATAGCTAAAGAGGGGCAACTTTAGACACCTAATTTTGTCCAGACCACTAAAAGAGGTATGTTTTCTTCCTAAATTGATGTTTCAGAATGTAAAAATATTTTTTTCATCCTGCAGGTGGTACTCCGAGACTTAGTCTAAGAAGGCGAGCATAAAAAGTCAAACTTGAAAAAGTCAACCTATTTTCAAAATCAATACTTGAAGTTCAATTGAAAAATGGCAACATAATTTTGATAATCAGAGGTCTACATTGAAAGATATAGAGCTCGGAAGTTGGGTTACGGAGATTTAGTAAAAAAGAAACCCTTAAACGATCAAATTGGTCGAAACTGAAGGTTCCAAATGAAAGATAAGCACTGGCTACTGGTAATGGAGAAGCTACCTGGAAGAAAAACTGAAAGAAAAGTCAATCCGGAAGAAAATCGAGAATTAGGGTTTTTGGTAGATTTCGGTGAAATTTGGAAGAATTATAGAAATGGCCCGATTGGGTAAGACTAAAGCCCCTAATTGACGAGGAGTGATTAAATAAGGATATCCCAAGGCTCAGTTTGAAGAAAATCTGAAAATCGGACTTGTTTTGAGCAAAACTGGGCTTCAGAGGCAAAAGGGCAAAATTGGAAAATTTAGAAAAAATAGCAAATGAACTCCAAAAATTCTGAAAATTTGCAGATTTCATTCTTAAATCATTTCAAAGAGATTGGCGAAATAAAATTCGGATTCGGAATTCGTTTGCAAAATGGCGAAATCTTGGGTCCCTTATGCATAAATTCAAAAGGATAAATCCCGAAAAATAGTAAATGAGCTCCAAATTTTTTTTAAAAAATTCAGATCTCATTCTTAAATTATTTGGAAGAGATTGGCAAAAGAAAATCCAAATTCGGAGTTCGTTTGCAAAATGGCCAAATCCCGGGCCCATTATGTAGTAATTCAAGCAGATAAATCCCGAAAAAATACCAAATGAGTTCCAAAAATTATGTAAACTTTCATATCATACTTTTAAATTATTTGGAAGAGATTGGTGAAGAAAAATCTGGATTTGGAGCTCGTTTAAAAAATGGTAAACTTTGGGAGCACAAAAATGCAATTTTGGAAGAAAAAATCCAAATAAATAGCAAATGGGCTCGAAAAAATTTGAAAACATTCAGAATTAAGTTTTTTATTATTTTGAAAGTATTAAAAAAAGAATTTTTGAATCTGGAGTCCGTTTTCTATTTGTTTATGTTCGGGGGGCAAAAAGGTTATTTTACCAAAGAAATCGAAAAGGGTCTTTTCTTGTTTTTAAAAAATTGAAGCATGGGCTAGAAGTGGAAGGGTCAACCGGCCAAGGCCCAATGATGGGCAGATATTTTCTGATTTTTAATCAAAAGGCCAACAATGAAGAGGAAGGTAGTTATTTTTGTGATCAAGCCTTTGAATTTGAACCACATGGACCAATGGTTGGAGAGATATACTATTTTTGACATCTTTATGACATCATAATTCAAGGGCTGATCAGATATGATCTAATGGTGAAAATTTTACATAAAAGGCATCTTGAAGGGATAGCCATTGGATTAGATAAAAAAATAACCACCTAGCTTCTAGAAGGAGGCCAACCGGCCATTATAGAGGGGAGGGGGCTCTCTCTTTCATTTTCACTCATTTCACACTCTTGTTTGGTTGATTTTCTCTCCATTTTGAAAGGCAAAAAAGAAAATATTACAAAGGCAAAGAAAGGAAGAGGAAGAAAGGCTTGCAATATAGCTTTGAGAGGTTGCTTAAAGCACCACACTCTTATACTTTCCTTGCATTTCCATTCTTGATTTTGCTGTTTTCATTGAATTTTTGGTGAGTTTCTTTTGATTTTATTTTAAAATAAGTGCTTTAAGTTTCTTCTTCAAGTTCCTTCTTGATACTTTCTTGTAAAAAGCTTTTGAAATTTTTTTCTCTTGTTTTTGAGGGTGGCCGAATGGCCCTTTTTTTTATATATAGTTGCTGTTTTGCTTTTTTATTTCATATTATTAATGGTATTTAACAAGTTTTGATTCTTTAAATCTTCTTCAAATACAAAAAATATGAAGCTTGTTTTGTTTTGGTTGCTTGCTTGTTTCTATTGTTGAGTTTATTATCTTGTTATCATGTTTATTTTACTTGTCTTGCATTTTTAATTTTCTGTTTTCAAAGTGTTTAAGTTTGCTTATGATTTACATTTGGTTAATCCATGTGTTTGTGAAAATGCCTATTGGTATTCATGCCTTTACTTTATGTTTGCATGATTTAGTATTTTTCAGCTTTGCATGTTAGTATGATAAGTGTTTGTGAAAACGCTGTAGACACCTAATTTTGTCCGGACTATTAAAATAGGTATGTTTTCTTCCTAAATTGATGCTTTTAGAATGTAAAAAGATTTTTTTTCATCCTGCAGGTGGTACTCCGAGACTTAGTTTAAGAGGGCGAGCATAAAAAGTCAAACTTGAAAAAAGTCAACCTCAAAAAGTCAACTACTTAAAAGTCAACCCACTTTCAAAATCAAGATTTGAAGTTCAATTGAAAAATGGCGAAAGAATTTTGATAATCTGTGGTCTATATCGAAAGATATGGAGTTCGGAAGTTGGGTTATGGAGATTCAGTAGAAAGGAAACCCTAATCGAGGAAATTTGGGGAAAAGTGCTTAAACAATCGAGTTGGTTGAAATTGACGATTCCAAATGAAAGATAAGCACTAACTACGGGTAATGGAGAAGCCACTTGAAAGAAAAGTCAATTCGGGAGAAAATCGAGAATTAGGGTTTTTGGTGGATTTCAATGAAATTGGAAAAAATTATAGAAATGACCCGACTTGGTAAGACTAAAGCCCCTAATGGATGAGGAGTGATTTAAAAAGGATAGCCCAAGGCTTAGTTTGAAGAAAATCTGAAAATCGGACTTGTTTTGAGCAAAACCGGGTTTTAGAGGCAAAAGGGCAAAATTGGAAAATTGGGAAAAATAGCAAATGAACTCCAAAAATTCTAAAAATTTTCAAATCTCGTTCTTAAATCATTTGGAAGAGATTTCCGAAAGAAAATCTTGATTCGGAGTTCGTTTGCAAAATAGCCAAATCCCGGGCCCCTTATGCAATAATTCAAGAAGATAAATCCCGAAAAAACTAGCAAATGAACTCCAAAAATTCTGAAAATTTGTAAATATCATTTTTTAAATTATTTGGAAGATATTGGAGAAAGAAAATCTTGATTTGGAGTTCGTTTGCAAAATGGCCAAATCCTGCCCCTCTATGTAGTAATTCAAGCAGATAAATCCCGAAAAAATACCAAATGAGTTCCAAAAATTATGAAAACTTTCAGATCAAACTTTTAAATTATTTGGAAGAGATTGGTGAATAAAAATCTTGATTTGGAGCTCGTTTAAAAAAGGGTAAAATTTGGAGGCATAGAAAGGCAATTTTGGAAGGAAAAATCCAAATAAATAGCAAATGGACTCGAAAAATATTGAAAACTTCCAGAATTCAAATTTTTATTATTTTGAAAGTATTGAAAATATAAAATTTGAATTTGGAGTCTGTTTTCCCATTTATTTGCATTCGGGGGGCAAAAAGGTTATTTTACCTAAGAAATCGAAAAGGGCTTTTCTTGCCTTTCAAAAAAAATCAAACTTGGGCTGGAAAAATGAGAGCTGGCTGGCCAAGGCCCAAGGAAGGGAAGGAGGTTTCTGATTTTTTAATCAAGAGGCCAAAAATGAAGAGTTAGTTAGTGATTTTTGAACAAACCTTTGCAAATAAGCCACATGGACCAATGCATGAAGAGGGAGAGTGTCAACATAATGGCTTAAGATTCTTGAACAATTGTAATTATGGACAGCTGATGGCCTAATCTAAGGGTGATAATTTCATGTTTTAAACATCTTGGATCACCAGCCCTTGGATGAAAATTGGTTGGAGGAAAAATGACAACATCCTAGCCTATGAGAGAGGGGGGTTCGACCACTACAAGGAGGAGTATTATTTTCATTTTCAGCACTCTTATTTTTCCTATTCTCTCTTGCTTTTGGCTGATTTTCTCTCCATTGTTGCAAAGCAAAAAGAAAAGTTTAGAAAAGAAAAGAAAGTTTGAAGAGAAGAAGCTTGAAAGATAGCTTCTAGAGGTTGCTTTTAGCACCATACTCTTGCACTTTCTTTGATTTTCCATTCTTGATTTGCTGTTTTGATTATTGTTTTGGTGAGTTTCTTTTGATTTTTCCTTTTAAATAAGTGTTTTTAATGTTTTTCTTTAAGTTCTTTCTTCATCTTTTCTTATAAAAACTCTTGAAATAAATTTTTTTCCTTGGTTCTTTGACATGGCCGAATGGCCCATCTTTTTTTTTCTGTTTTAGTTGCTATTTTGCTTTGTTATTTCATGTTATTTTTTATGTTAAATAAGTTTTGATGCTTTAAATTTTCTTCTACTACGTATACTTGAAGCTTGTTTTAATGTGGTTGCTTGTTTATTTCCATTTATGAGTCTATTATCATGTTCTTGCTTTTTTTATTTTCTGTTTTCAAAATGTTTAAATTTGTTTATGTTTTATATTTTGTAATCCATGTGTTTGTGGAAATGCTTATTAGTTTTAATACCTCTATTTTATATTTGTATGATTTGAGTGTTATGTTTAGGTTAAATATGTTAGTATATCAAGTGTTTGTGAAAATGCCATGCTTACTTTGGACATGAGGCCATTCGGCCACTTCACATTTATTTGCTTTGTGTGTGCATTTTTGTTATGTTAGGTGATAGGTTTGCATTTTCATGACATTTGATTGAGTATTTGGTTTAAGCATGCCTTGTGTTTGTGTTATTGCCATGCATATTTTGGATGTTAGGTTTGTTTTGTTTTGCCATGCATATCCATGCATTTTAGACCTAGGTTGCATTAAATGCCCTGCAAGTTCATTTAGGTCTAGGACATTTTATTGATGCCATGCAGTTTTCATGACATTTAGGTTTAAAATCATGCATTTCATGCATCATATTTGCCATATTTTTCATGCATTTCATGTTCATGCCACTTGACTTATGACTTAGGCCAATCAATGGCTCAAAGTCATGCTCTCTTGAGCATACTTGTGGAAAATTAAAGAGTTGTCAAATTGATTATTCTACCTTTGTGATTTTTTTTTACTTACAATTTTTGTCTAACTTTTCAAAAGTGCTAGCTACTGTTTATGAGTCATTTAGAGAGTCTTAAATATTTTTATTTTTATGCATATTATATGATAGCATTATTTTATATTTCACGTCATTTAAATTATATGCCATATCATTCATATTTTTCCATGTCATTTAAATTAGTTCATTTCGTTTAGAATATATCATACAACTTAGGATATTTCATTTCATTTAGAATATGCTAAGACATTTAAATTATATCAAATCATTTAGGTTGCATTATATTATTTAGATTTTGCTATGTCATTTTATTTATGTCATACATATTCAAATTCATATTTTTTTAAATGTTTTTAAAAAGGTAATGATTTTCAATAAAATAAAGATATTCCCGAGTTAAAATAATTCATGAGTTCTCTGCCGGGTTTGCTGGGGAGGATATCATCAATTATCATTAATAACGGAATATCTTCTTTAAAATAAGAATGATTCAGAAAGTTTTCCAAATTAATAAAAATTTCTATATTTTGCGACGTTTGTTGGGGAATATAGGAAAATTTTGAATTTATAAATTCCAGATCATTTTCAATTAAAAATGGAATTATTTTTCTTTAAATTGGGAATTAACTTGAAATACTAAATTTAAAACCGACTTTTTTACTGAGACTTGAGATAACACATGATTAATAAGGTACCATTTTATACGGTCGTTGTGGGGGTGTTAATCTTTCCACACACGTAACCGAGTCCCGAACCCGTTTCTTTGATTTCTCTGGTTTTAAAACGCAGACTTGAAATTTGTTTTAAAAATGTTTTGATTAATTTTAAAATATTTTATAAAACCGGTTTTAATAGGTGGCCGATCACACTTAGCTAAAAAAGATTGGTGACTACTCCATGTCTTTTTCAGGATCATTTTCAAAACCTTCATTTTTCTAGAGGAATTAAGTCGACTTTTCCTCGATTTTTTTAATGTCACGCTTAACGAATAATAAGTCTTGCGATGAGACTTGTTATTTTTTTTAGGTTGCGACAGCTTGGCGACTCCATTGGGAATTTTCGAGAGTCAGGCCTAGAATGAGTCGTGTATTATCAAAGTCTCGATTTTGTTGGTTTAATTGGTATTTAATTTTAATTCCCACATTTTAAAAAAATAAGGATAATTTCAAAAATAATAAAATATTTTCAATATGTTCATATTCATGTGCATACATATTATAATTGTTCTCTGATTATTTTGGTGCATATATTCATTTATTGATTAATTGATGATTTATGTTGTTTAATCTTGTTGGGGCATTTAGAATAAGGGATGTAGAATAGGTGGTGAAAGGTTTGTTATTTCTCCTCACACACTACACTACACGTGCATTTGCATATCATGAATCATATACCTGGGCTTCGTCCTTTTAGGTGGGAGCAAAGTAACTAAGCCTTCGTGATTAACAATCTGCATGGGCTAGTGAAACACTTCTGGAGTACTAAATTACCTAAGCCTTCATGATTTACAATCCGCATGGGCTAGGGAAATGGACTCTAACGAATTGAACCCGCTTTTATCGGGGTGCCTTACTAGCCTTCACTGGCGACAGTGAGGAACAATTTGGGCTTTTAGAACTAATTCACCTTCATATAGTAAACCTAGGCCAAGCCATGTCGAATTTCCAATTAGATATCCCGAAGTTAAGAACACATGGAGGAATATTTCCAATCCTTTTACCTTCTATTCTACTTTCCGAATAAGTTTATTTTTGAAAATCGGACAATAATGAACGTACACAATGCCCGTAATAAGTGTTGGTGTTTTATCCCAGGGGTGTTATAATGCCGAAATTTTGTTGGCATCCTCAGGGATAATTATTGTTTTGAATTATATATATATATATTTTTTGGTATTATTCGTATCTATTCCCGTTACTAATTCATTTTCTTTTTGTTGTTGTTTTTTGTTTTTTGCATTCTTATCATCATTTTTTGCACATGGAAAGTTATTGGTTTCGGGATAATATTCAACCAAAAGGGCTTTCATGGAGGGTGAGAGTGTCTCAGTGGTCGAGAAGCATTTAGAGGTTAGGAAATAGTCCGAGAAAGGTCAGCAGGATAATGGGGATTGTTTGAAGATGGGATATGTGTTAGCATTGCCAGTCGAGGTTGATCTTACTATCAAGCAAAATGATCTCCGGGAATTGATGGATATATGGAATCAGTGGAACATGTCAGAAAAAGAAGCCTTCACTCAGAATTATAGGGACATAGCACTGCTAGTTTAGGTTAAGGTCAGTGGTGAGGTAATCCGAGCTATGGTGCAATTCTGGAATCCCGCTTATCGGTGTTTTACCTTCAACCGAGAGGATATGAATCCAACCATAGAGGAATATTCGACCTTGCTACATATTGAGAATGTTATTCTCGACCGTATTTATTTGAAGGATACAAAGACGTCGGGTTTCAAGGAAAAGGTGTCTAAAATTTTGGGAGTGAAAAGAAATTGGGTCGAAAGCCATGTTGTCCGAAAAGGGGTAAGCTACTGTATATCATGGGAAATTTTACAGGCCTTAATCCATAGCCATTCAAGTAAGGAGACAATTAGGAATATTTTTGCTTTGGCTATCCATGGTTTAGTTATCTTCCCAAAGACATTAGGGTATGTGGATGTGGCGATATTTGATGTTTTTGAGAGGCTTGAGCAGAGGATAAACCCAGCCTCGGCAATTATAGCAGAAACAATCTGATCCCTGAATTTCTATAGACGGGAAGGAAAAGGGCATTTTCTAGGTTGTATACAGCTCCTTTACATATGGGTTCAGAGCCATTTTTGTAAACAGGAGAATTTCCCTCTTCGCTCATACTGGAAATCTTTTGCACCAATTGGTGAATTTCTTAAGAGGGATTGGCTTGAAAATAGGACTGAGGAACAATGGATCAACATATTCTGGAATATCAAGGCTGAGATAATAATTTGGAGAGCTCCATGGATATCTCCTATGCCGACATTGTACAAGTGCGAAAATAAAGCTTCTGTTCCATTATTGGGAGTATGGGGAGGAGTGAGCTATGCACCACTGTTAGTACTGAGACAATCAGAGTCCCGTCAGTTTACTCCAATGACCCATGACCTTAGTAATTTGGAATTTGCTTATGGAGAAGATGGACATTCGGGAAAGGTATGTGAGATTGTAGTAGCATGGAAGGAAACTCATTGAGTGGAGGTAGCTAGATATGCCGACATCGTCACACCTGATTACCTTACATGGAGGGAATTGAGGGTTAATGATAGGTTGTTGACATCAGATGGGAAGAAGTTCAGCATTTGAGTTCGCCGCCCAAGGAAGCGCCATTGGAGTTGGAAATTGCAAGGGTAGAATTCGAAAAAGAAAAGGCCCAAATGGGTAAGGAAATTGCCCGTTTGCAAGAAGAGCTTGAGGATATGAAAAATAGGGAATCAGCCCGAGAAAAAGAAAAGGAAAAGATCAAGAGTGAGAGGGACACTACTAAAAGCGATCTTCAGGAATTACACTTCGAGAACAAGAGGTACCGTTTCGAGCTCAGATTCGAGGGGACTCTCAAGACTTCCAGGGAATGGGAAAAAGAAGTCAAAAACCTCAAGAAGGAGAAGAACTATTGGGCAGAAAGAGCAAAGCATGAGGAAGCCCGAGCCAATCAACTGGAGAAACAAGCTAAGGAAAGCTTACACGGTGATGCTTCTGCTGACATGTCAAAGGGTCGTGAACAAGTAGTGTTCAGATTGAAGAGCAAGGCAATCAAAGAGGACAGTGAAAAAGGTTCAGGATCCGAGGGAGTTACTATAGGACCAGTATTTTGTAATAGCATTTTTAAATTAGGAAAGACAGATTATCAGATTGTCGTAAGCAGTGATCTTTTCTTTGATGTATTTAGTTCCAGGAAATCAATGAAAGACCGTTTGGTTGGAATTATCCCGGCACCAATACTTTTAAATGCATTCATCATTCATTTGTTCTTTCTTTTATATATTTTATTTGTTCATTAATTTATATTCATAATCATTCATTCATTTATTCTTTATTAAATTGTTCATACACTTAGTCATTTATTTATTTGTCTATTCATTTATTTTTTTATAATTAGTCATTTAGGTTCATACACTTAGTCATTTACTTATTTGTTCATTCATTAACATTTAATCATTTATGCATTTTTATAAAATAAAATAAGAAATGTGTCAATAATTTCTAATCCATGGTTTTTAAAACTAAAGGTACAATTGGTTGCACTCAGAAAGAATCAGACTTTCGACACCCTTACAATACTCGATCTCAAGCAAGAGCTATGGAGAACGATCAGCTTGCTAGAATTTAAAGGATGGAAAGAATTCAAAAAGAACTGCAGGAACAGTTAGCTAAGTCTCAAGAGGAGTCACGGGAACAAATGACCAAACTCATGGAGATGATGAGTACCATGATGAGGAAAAAGTGGCCAGGAGAAAATTTAGTTACAGGAATGGGGGCAGTGAACCAGGAAGACTGACCAGAGGTGGTGCAGAAGAACGGTCAGACATTCCAGCCTGTGGGAAATAAACTTTCGACTAGGACAGCATCATATATTTACATCCAACCAGCGGCCGAAGCACAAAATTTTGGTCCTAAAAGGGGTAATATTGGGGTTGATCCAATTAATGTGAAAGTTCCAGACTTTGAAGAAATGGCTGAAAAAGAAAAGGCAAAGATGACTGAATTGAAAAGGGTTGAAACTGCTGAATCCCAGAAAAAATATCAGCTGCTGGAAGAAATGTTAAGGGCAGTTGAAGGGGCAGAGTTATTTGGCAGTCTGGATGCCAAAGAAATGAGTTTAGTACACGATCTAGTAATTCTCCCGAAGTTCAAAGTACCAGACTTTGAAAAGTATAATGGGACTACCAACCCATCAGCACATCTGACCATATACTGAGAAGGATGACGGGGCATGACGATAATGAGAAACTGCTTATCCATTGTTTCCAAGATAGCTTGACAGGGTCAGCAACACGATGGTACAATCAACTAATTCGTACCAAGATTCGTTCATGGACGGATTTAGTCAGGGCTTTTGTGGAATATTATAAGCATGTGTCTGACATGGTACCTAATAGGCTGTCACTACAGAATATGGAAAAGAGGTCCAATAGGAGTTTCAAAGAATACTCGCAAAGGTGGAGGGATCTAGCCACACAAGTGCAACCTCTTTTAACCAACAAGGAAACTACAGTGCTTTTCATCAATACCTTGAAAGCACCTTATTATGATAAATTGGTGGGAAGTGCCACCAAGGACTTTGCAGATATGGTGATATCTAGGGTTATGATAGAATCCGTTATTAAGAACGAAAAAATGGCCTTATACCCCTACCACATCTTATGCACCTCCGACACCTTACACACCTTACCCGGGGTATAATCCTTACTACCCCAATGTGAACCACCTTACCCAAAATTCATTCCCCTATACCAATATACCACAACAGCCGTTCCCAACTGGTATATCCCCACAAATAACCCTTCCTCAAAATACTATCCCAAACACTCAAGGTCCCGCGCGCAATGACCAACGTTCACCAACGAACGATCAAAAACCCCAATTTGATCCGATTCCTACCACTTATGGTGAGCTATATCCTAAACTATTGCAGGGTCAACTTGTTGCACCCGTGTACCTCAAACCTCTGACACCTCCATATCCAAGGTGGTACAATGCAAACACTAACTGCGCATACCACGCAGGAATTCAAGGATATTCGACTGAAGATTGCCTGGCCTTTAAAAAGAAAGTCCAAAGCCTGATCAATGCCGGAGTTGTGAGGGTTTGGGCAAAGAATGGGCCGAATATAGCGGGAAACCCATTGCCCTATCATGCTGAGAATCGGGTAAATGCAGTATTGACAGGGGAAGTCAGAAGGTTAAAAAGGGATGTCAGGGAGGTCAAGACTCTGATGTTGACAGTATGGGTCAAGATGGTCAAGGCAGGAATGGTGAGAGATGTAGACAGTCTAAAGATGGTTGGAAAAAGGGTGCAGAATTGGTGCCCGTTCCATAAGTGTGGAGGTCATGTCATACAGGGCTGTAGAGACTTTCTGGTAAAGTCCAAAAGATGATGGATAATGGGGAGGCCCAGTTTTACGAAGAGACAAAAGAGGAAGTAGAAGTTATTGAGAATGCAGCTGGCTACAGAATAGAAAGACCCTTGATCATCTATTATGATGAATCAGAGGAGAAAGTTATGCCAGTCGTTGAGAAAAGTGCACCTAAGTTAATCATTGATTTGCCTGTTTCCTTTTCATACAAGGAAAACAAAGTTGCACCATGGAAATACGACTGCAGCATGGTTATGCCTGGGTCTTCGAGTCAGTAAGATATCACAGGTGTGGGGCATTTGACACGAAGTGGGAGGTGTTATGCTCCTGAGGCTGCTGAACAGGGGTTAACATGGAAAGACAGACAAGCAGACAAAGGGAAAAAAGTAGTTGAGCCAATCCATATTGAAATGGATTTGTCAAAAGAAGCAGAGAAGGGATCAGCCCCAGTTAACAGAATAAAAGAACCGGTAAGTGAGAAGGAAGCCTGCGAGTTCTTAAAGTTCATAAAGCACAGTGAGTATAGCGTGATTGAACAATTGCAATGTCAACCAACTAGAATTTCAATCTTATCTTTGCTTTTGAATTCAGAGCCACACAGAAATGCCCTGTTAAGAGTGTTGAATCAAGCATACGTGGCTAACAACATATCAGTAGAAAGGTTAGACAAGCTGGTGGGAAACATCACAGCAGACAACCATATATTTTTCAGTTATGATGAAATACCACTTAATGGTATTGGGTCCACAAAGGCTCTTCACATAACAACTACCTGCAAGGGGCATATACTACCAAGGGTGCTTCTGGACAATGGTTCTTCATTAAATGTAATGCCCTTGGCAACCCTGTCTAAGTTGCCAGTGGATATGTCTTATATGTTACCGAGTTGCACAATAGTCAGGGCTTTCGATGGTACCAGGAGAGAGGTAATGGGAACTATTGAGGTTCCTCTGGAGATAGGCCCATGCACTTATACGGTGAATTTCCAGGTCATGGATATTAATCCGTCTTACAATTGTTTGTTGGGAAGGCCATGGATACATTCAGCAGGGGCTGTACCCTCGTCTCTCCACCAAAAGCTAAAATTTGTGATGGAGGGCCGTTTGATCACTGTATCAGGAGAAAAAGACATAATAGCCTCCGCATCTACTGAATCTCCCTATGTTGAACCCAATGAAGATGCCATAGAATGTTTTTTTCGGTCTCTGAAATTCATAAATGCGATTTTCATCGCTGAATGAGGAAAAATTCGAAAGCCAAGGTTGTCCAAGAACACAAGGCTGGGAGTAAAAACCACAGTGGGAAAATGTTGTAGGGCTGGAAAAGGTCTGGGGAAATATCTTCAAAGGATGGCCTGAGCAATGGAAGCAGTGGGAAAGAAAGACCGGTCTGGCTTAGGGTATCTTTCGAAGGCCCATGAGAGAAGGAAACAGGTTGAAAGAAACAGACAAAGAAGAATGGCCCGTCTCACGGGTATGGATATTGAATGGGAACCCATGACTTTGCCACTAATCCTTCACAACTTCCACCCTGCTGGTTTTTTATTCGGAGAAAAGAATTCAAAAGATGTACTCATAATGATCTAGCAGGCTTTTGAAAAATTCCATGTGAATAAAAGGGGGCAGATTCAGGATATGGTGATTTGCATGACCGAGAAAGAAGGGATGGAAAGTGACAGTGTGAACTGGATGGGGCGACCTTGTCCACCAGGATATAGACTAACCAATTGGAGTGCGACTGAGTTGCCCATAGTTTTTAAGTCTATTCCAACGTAATACTTTTAAAAAAGCAATCTTAATTATCTTTACCCAGAGATATTAAGAGTTTTTTCTGTAATGGGCTTTTTGTTTAAACATTTTCATTCAATAAATAACAATCACAATGCATTTTATCCATATTGATGTGTCCATATTCTTTCATTTTTGTTATTTATCTTGTTCTTATTATATATTTTTTCCTATATTGTTTCTTCTCCACTTATTTACAGGTGTACGGATGTGGAAAATGAGGACCTTCCTGTCAGTAATTCTGAAATTGATTTTGAAAGACCCATTGCACATCTGATTTTGAGGCTAACGAAGATACTGAGGATTGTAATCTACCTCCGGATCTATTAAGAAAAATAGAACAAGAGGAGAAACAAGTACTTCCTCATAAGGAATTATTGGAAATGATAAATCTGGGAGATAGTGAAGAGATAAAGGAAGTCAAAATCAGAACTTCATTGTCATCACCAATAAAGGGTGAATTGATAGCCTTGCTCCAGGAATATGTGAATGTATTTGCATGGCCTTACCAAGACATGCCAGGGTTGGATCTGAATATTGTGGTTCATAAGCTCCCCTTAAAGCCAGAATACAAGCCAATTCAGCAAAAGTTGAGAAGAATGAGGCCAGACATGCTGTTAAAGATAAAAGAGGAGGTGAAGAAGCAATTTGATGCTGGATTCTTAGAGGTGGCAAAATATCCAGAATGGGTGGAAAATATTGTTCCAGTACCAAAGAAGGATGGCAAGGTGCAGATGTGCGTTGATTATCGAGATTTGAACAAAGCCAGCCCTAAAAATAATTTCCCTTTGCCCCATATTGATACTCTGGTGGATAATACGGCGAAAAGTTCTTTATTTTCTTTCATGGACAGATTCTTAGGATACAATCAGATCAAGATGGCACCGGAAGATATGGAGAAAACCACATTTGTTACAATGTGGGGAACCTTCTGCTACAAGGTAATGCCATTTGGGTTGAAGAATGCTGGGGCAACATATCAGAGAGCCATGGTGACCTTGTTTCATGATATGATGCATAAGGGAATTGAGGTCTATGTTGATGATATGATCGCAAAGTCACAAGGAGAAGAGGAGCATATTGTGAATCTTAAGAAGCTCTTTGAACAACTCAGGAAGTTTAGACTCAAGCTAAATCCGGCAAAATGCACTTTTGGAGTCACCTCGGGGAAATTGTTGGGTTTTGTTGTCAGTAAAAGAGGAATTGAGATTGACTCGGATAAAGTGAAGGCTATTCAGAATTTGCCACCACCTCGTACTCAAAAGAAAGTAAGAGGCTTTCTGGGGAGATTGAATTACATTGCTCGGTTTATTTCTCAGTTAACTGACAAGTGTGATCCAATATTTAAGTTACTTCGAAAACGTGATCCAGGTTAGTGGGATGAAGGTTGTCAGATTGCATTTGAAAAGGTTAAACATTATCTATCCAACCCACCAGTATTAATGCCACCTATTCCGGATAAACCAATGATACTGTCTTTATCAGTATTTGAGAGATCCATGGATTGTGTTTTGGGGCAGCTTGATGAGACTGGAAAGAAAGAAAAGGTAGTTTACTACCTCAGCAAGAAGTTCACAGATTATGAGTTGAAATATTCGTCGGTAGAAAAGTTGTGTTGTGCTTTAGCTTGGACTGCTCAAAGACTCAGACAGTACATGTTGTACCACACAACATGGTTGATTGCCAAGCTGGATCCAGTCAAGTACATACTGGAAGCACCTTCTTTGTCAGGGAAGACGGCAAGATGGCAGGTTTTATTGTCAGAATACAACATTGTATATGTAAGTCAAAAAACTATCAAAGCCAGTGCAATAGCTGAATTTTTAGCAAGTCGAGCAGTGGAAGATTATGAGCTGTTGAACTTTGACTTCACAGATGAAGATTTGATGTATGTTTCGCAAGCAGATGAGATTCCCCTGAAAAAAAAAAGTGTGGAAAATATATTTTGATGGCACATCTAATGCCATGGAGCATGGAATTGGTGCAGTCCTCATATCCCCAGAAGAAGATTATTATCCTTTCACTGCTAGATTGGATTTTGATTGTACAAACAATACTGAGGAGTATGAAGCGTGTACTATGGGTCTTCGTGCTGCAGTGGATAGAAAGATCAAAGTATTGGAAGTTTTTGGAGACTCAACCTTAGTGATTTACCAGCTACGAGGAGAATGGGAAATCCGAGATACAAAGCTAATCCGATACCGAGAACTCATACTGAGTTTATTGGAGGAATTTGAAGAAGTGAATTTCAATTACTTTCCTTGAAAAGAAAATCGAATGGCAGATGCTCTAGCTACTTTGTCATCAATGTTTAAAGTGAATGAAGGGGCTGAAGTCGTGCCAATAAAGATGAGTATATATAAGTCTCCTGCTCACTGTCTGAGTAATAAAGAAGAAGCAGATGGTCTTCCTTGGTATAACAACATCTTGTAGTACATCAAAAGTCAACAGTATCCAGAACAAGCAATAGAGAATGACAAGAGAACTCTGAGAAGTCTAGCAATGGGTTTTGTTCTAGACAGTGAGATTTTCTACAAGAAAGGAAAAGACCAAGTCTTGTTGAGATGTATCGGATCTACCGAAGCTCGAAGAATTACAGAAGAGGTCCATGAAAAGATATGTGGAACTTATGCTAATGGTCACATGCTTGCTAAACAGATTATGAGGGCAGGGTACTATTGGTTGACAATGGAAGGAGATTGCATCAGTTATTCCCGGAAGTGCCATAAATGCCAGATATATGCAGATAAGATTCATGTGGCGCCATTGTCATTACATGTCATGACTGCACCGTGGCCCTTTTCAATGTGGGGAATGGATATGATAGGGCCTATTACCCCGAAAGCTTCAAATGGACATTGTTTCATCTTGGTGGCCATAGATTATTTCACAAAGTAGGTAGAAGCTGCTTCCTATGCGAATGTAACAAAGTCGGTGGTATGCAGATTCGTTAAGAAAGAAATCATATGCCGTTAGGGTTGCCAGCAAGAATTATTTCTGATAATGCTCTCAATTTGAACAATAAGATGATGAGAGAAGTGTGTACTCAATTCAAAATCACACATCATAATTCGGCACCTTATCGTCCGAAGATGAATGGCGCAGTAGAAGCAGCTAACAAAAACATCAAGAAGATTGTTAAGAAGATTACCAATATGTACGAGGATTGGAATGAGATCTTGCCTTTTGCTCTTCATGCATATCGTACTTCGGTCCGCACATCTACAGGGGCAACGCCTTTTTCTTTGGTATACGGGATGGAAGCAGTGCTACCTATTGAAGTTGACATCCCTTCACTTCGGGTTTTGATGGAAGTTGGCCTAGAGGAAGCAGAATGGGTTAGAGCTCGTTATGAACAGTTGAATCTCATCGAGGCGAAAAGATTGAAAGCAATTTGTCATGATCAGAAAAGGATGATTCGAGCCCACAACAAGAAGGTTGGTCCCAGACAGTTCCAAGAAGGGGAGTTGGTACTGAGGAAAATTCTCCCTATAGTGAAGGACCCGAGAGGAAAATGGGCTTCGAATTGGGAAGGACCCTATGTGGTAAAAAGAGCTTTTTTTGGAGGAGCATTGGTTTTAACAAGAATGGACGGGGAGGATTTCAGAAATCCTGTGAATGCTGATGAACTGAAAAAGTATTATGCTTAAAAAAAATGAAAAAAAAATGTGTGATGCTGTGCACATGGAAATTCGAATGATTCCAAGTGTAAAAATAGAAATTCTATATATCTATCTCCCCTGTGAATTGCTTTTCAAAGAAAATATTCATGCTTGATATGATGAATGGCCATCTTTCATATTCCTTTCACCCCTTTGAGCCTTAGGAATTATTTCTTGCTTTAAACCTTGATCAAGGATCAACCTCTACACTGGAGGGCAAATGCGAGGAAAAATAATCAAAAATCATGGCAAAGAGAAAGCCATAAAAAAATGTGGCAAATGAAAGCCAACAAAGCAACAAAAAAAAAAAAAGAAAAGAAAGTCCAAAAATGGACAAATGTTTCAAAAATGAATTCTTCTCAGGAAATGATCCTTGATCCAATCACCCTTAAACACACTTTGGGCCTATTTTATCCTTCATTTCTAAACCTAAACCTTGGCCTACATTACGTACTTTAAAAGCCCATTTTGATCAAGCATGGATATTTAATTTGAAATTTTATTCTCAGAATTCATCCCATTTTTTGAATTGACATTTTTACCTTGGAAACATTTAGAATTCTCATATGCATGGTAGAATACAAAAAAAAATGGAAATGAAAAAAGAATGTAAAAGGAGAGGTTTAAGCCGAAAACCCGCAATGGGCGACTTAATACCGAATGGAGGACACTTGAGTTGAAAACCCGCAAAGGGCGGCTCAAGTACTGATTAAAAGTTCGAATCAATGCTCCATGTAAAGGGGGAGAAAGTACCTAAAAATCAGAATAAAGGGGAACAACTCAGTCTGATGTAACTACGGAAGCTAAGAGGTTACCCAAGTAAATTTCTCGTTCAAGAGAAATTTCAGATGGGTTGAAAAGGGAGGGGTCCAAGATATTCCGCATCCGGGGCATCTATAACCTAAAACCTTACATTTGTTTCTTATATCCTTGATATTTATTTTTATAATTTTGAAACATTTCTTGCAATAAATTCTTGTTATCCTTTTCATGACAATTTTTACTTGATTCATATTTTCTTGCATACATTTTTGAGATGCATTATGATTGTTATAAAATTGAATGATGATTAGTAATAAAAAATCTTTAAATAGAAGGATTTCAAAGTATTACTAAGGAATAGATTTAAATCTTGGGAAAGGTTTGGAAAGTTCACCAAGAAGAAAAAACATTGAACGTGTTGGAGACTCCATCACGAAGTCAGAAAATCTGTGAATTTTAGCGAAAGTCAGAAATTGAGACTGTTTGACAAGTTATCTTGGATTAAGGATTCCTTAAGTGGGGCATCAGTGAACAATTGAAGACTCCATCATGAAGTCGGATAATCTGTGAACCTCAAAGAAACCATGGATTAGAAATCATGACACAATCATTTGACTGCATTCATCCTCAGGAAACATATAAGCATTTTCGAAGCATGTCATTCTCATCATTGCATTTAGCTAACATTGCTAGAATCAAGAAAACTTTGGCTTCCCAAATCGAACTCGTTTTGTTTTATCAAATGAGTCGAGCCTTGAGACCACCGTCGAGGTATTTCCTTTTGTTTTAAATCGAATTCATTCTGTTTTATCAAATGAGTCGAGCCTTGAGACCGTCGTCAAGGTATTTTAAATCACGGGTAAGACCTTTGTGCACCATGTTTAAAGACCTTCGGGCACCATTTTAAAGACCTTTGGGCACCATTTTAAAGGCCTTCGGGCACCATTTTTAAAGACCTTCGGGCACCATTTTTAATGACCTTCGGGCACCATTTTAAAGACCTTCGGGCACCATTTTAAAGACCTTCAGGCACCTTTTTAGAGACCTTCAGACACCATTTTTAAGACCTTCGGGCACCATTTTAAAGACCTTCGGGCACCATTTTTAAAGACCTTTGGCACCATTTTTAAGACCTTCAAGCACCATTCTTAAGACCTTCGGGCACAATTTTTCTTTTGAAATTGAAACCTTTTCCTTAAGACAGGTTGAGCCTTGATTAGTCAGGGAATTTATTTTAAGGACAATATCTTCTATTTACAGTTTTTCTCAACAACAAAAAAAAAAAAAAAACTGCCTTTTCCTTCTCTTCACATGTGATTTCACTAATCGGACAAAATTAGTGTTTATTTATCTTTGCCTGACTCCTGATTCTCAGCAATAGTCAAATAGGGGCAGCTGTAGACACCTAATTTTGTCCGGACTACTAAAACAGGTATGTTTTCTTTCTAAATTGATGTTTCAAAATGTAAAAAGATTTTTTTTCATCCTGCATCTGGTACTCCGAGACTTAGTTTAAAAGGGCGAGCATAAAAAGTCAAACTTGAAAAAAGTCAACCCCAAAAAGTTAACCTCGAAAAGTCAACTACTAAAAAAGTCAACCCACTTTCAAAATCAAGATTTGAAGTTCAATTGAAAAATGGCGAAAGAATTTTAATAATCCGAGGTCTATATCGAAAGATATGGAGTTCGGAAGTTGGGTTATAGAGATTCAGTAGAAAGGAAACCCTAATCCGAGAAATTTAAGGAAAAGTGCTTAAACAATCGAATTGGTCGAAATTGAAGGTTCCAAATGAAAGATACGCACTGACTACGGGTAATGGAGAAGCCACTTGAAAGAAAAACTGAAAGAAAAGTCAATCTGGAAGAAAACCGATAATTAAGGTTTTTGCTGGATTTCGATAAAATTGGAAAGATTTACAGAAATGGCCCGACTTGGTAAGACTAGAGCCCCTAATGGATGAGGAGTGATTTAAAAAGGATAGCACAAGGCTCAGTTTGAAGAAAATCTGAAAATCGAACTTGTTTTGAGCAAAACCAGGTTTCGGAGGCAAAAGGGCAAAATTGGAAATTTGGGAAAAATAGCACATGAATTCCAAAAAATCTGAAAATCTCATTCTTAAATCATTTGGAAGAGATTGGCGAAAGAAAATCTTGATTCGGAGTTCGTTTGCAAAATGGCCAAATCCTGGGCCCCTATGCAGTAATTCAAGAAGATAAATCTCGGAAAAATAGCAAATGAACTCCAAAAATTTTGAAAATTTGCAAATCTCATTTTTAAATTATTTGGAAGAGATTGGCGAACTAAAATCTTGATTCGGAGTTTGTTTTCAAAATGGCCAAATCCCGGGCCCCCTATGCAGTAATTCAAGCAGATAAATCTCAAAAAAATACCAAATGAGTTCCAAAAAGTATGAAACTTCCAAATCACACTTTTAAATTATTTGGAAGAGATTGGTGAAGAAAAATCTTGATTTGGAGCTCGTTTAAAAAAAGGTAAAAATTAGGGGCATAAAAGGGCAATTTTGGAAGAAAAAATCCAAATAAATAGCAAATGGACTCGGAAATTTTTGAAAACATCCAGATTTCAATTTTTTAAAATTTTGTAAGTATTGAAAAAAGAAAATTTGAATTTGGAGTCCGTTTGCCATTTATTCGCATTCGGGGGAAAAAAGGTCATTTTACCCAAGAAACCGAAAAGGGCTTTTCTTTCCTTTCAAAAACATCAAACTTGGGCTGGAAGAAGGAGGGCTGGCTGGCCAAGGCCCAAGGAAGGGAAGGAGGTTACTGATTTTTTTAATCAAGAGGCCAAAAATGAAGAGTTAGTGATTTTTTGATCAAGCCTTTGCAAATAAGCCACATGGACCAATGCATGAAGAGGGAGAGTGTCAACATAATGGCTTAAGATTCTTGAACAGCTGTAATTATGGACAGCTGATGGCCTATTCTAAGGGTGATAATTTCATGTTTTAAACATCTTGGATCACTAGCCCTTGGATGAAAATTGGTTGGAGAAAAAATGACAACATCCTAGCCTATGAGAGAGGGGGTTCAGCCACTAAAGGAGGAGGATTATTTTCATTTTCAGCACTCTCATTTTTCCTATTCTCTCTTGCTTTTGACTGATTTTCTCTCCATTGTTGCAAAGCAAAAAGAAAAGTTTAGAAAAGAAAAGAAAGTTTGAAGAGAAAAAGCTTGAAAGATAGCTTCTAGAGGTTGCTTTTAGCACCAGACTCTTGCACTTTCTTTGATTTTCCATTCTTGATTTGCTGTTTTGATTATTATTTGGGTGATTTTCTTTTGATTTTTCCTTTTAAATAAGTGTTTTTAATGTTTTTCTTTAAGTTCTTTCTTCATCTTTTCTTATAAAAACTCTTGAAATAAATTTTTTTCCTTGGTTCTTTGACATGGCCGAATGGCCCATCTTTTTTTTTTCTGTTTTAGTTGCTATTTTGCTTTGTTATTTCATGTTATTTTTTATATTAAATAAGTTTTGGTGCTTTAAATTTTCTTCTACTACATATACTTGAAGCTTGTTTTAATTTGGTTGCTTGTTTATTTCCATTTATGAGTCTATTATCATGTTCTTGCATTTTTTATTTTCTGTTTTCAAAATGTTTAAATTTGTTTATGTTTTATATTTTGTAATCCATGTGTTTGTGAAAATGCTATTTAGTTTTAATACCTATATTTTATATTTGCATGATTTGAGTGTTATGTTTAGGTTAAATATGTTAGCATATCAAGTGTTTGTGAAAATGCCATGCTTACTTTGGACATGAGGCCATTCGGCCACTTCACCTTTATTTGCTTTGTGTGTGCATTTTTGTTATGTTAGGTGATAGTTTTGCATTTTCATGACATTTGATTGAGTATTTGGTTTAAGCATGCCTTGTGTTTGTGTTATTTCCATGTATATTTTAGATGTTAGGTTTGTTTTGTTTTGCCATGCATATCCATGCATTTTAGACCTAGGTTGCATTAAATGCCATGCAAGTTCATTTAGGTCTAGGTCATTTTATTGATGCCATGCATTTTTCATGACATTTAGGTTTAAAATCATGCATTTCATGCATCATATTTGCTGTATTTTTCATGCATTTCATTTTCATGCCACTTGACTTATGACTTAGGCCAATCAATGGCTCAAAGTCATGCTCTCTTGAGCATACTTGTGGAAAATTAAAGAGTTATCAAATTGATTATTCTACCTTTGTGATTTTTTTTTACTTAGCCAATTTTTGTCTAACTTTTCAAAAGTGCTAGCTATTGTTTGTGATTCATTTAGAGAGTCTTAAGTATTTTTACTTTGATTTTTAAATGATTTTATCAAAGGCAAAAATGTGTTTTGGCAAACAGTTTTTTCACCCAGTACTCGTACTTTCCCGATTTTTCTAGGCAGCCATCTTTAATCAAAAAATTAATTTGATTTTTTCTCATGTAGTTTTATATTTCCTGAGTCTCCATTATTTGTTTTAGAATTTTTAGAATTTTTAAAAAAAAGGTTAAAAAATCGTGGTTTAAAACTGGATAGTGGAGTCAGAATTGAATTTGAAGGAAAATTACTTTTTTTGTTTTGGTTAAGTTACTTAGAGGGGCTGATTAGGAAGTTTAGCTACTGAATTAGGGTAGTTTCTAAGCCTTTTTAAACTCTAAAAATGATTTTTTAAGTCTCGGGTTAAAGGTAGTCAAGTCCGGGATTTTAAACTTAGGAAATTAGAGCCATTTAAAAAGGGTTTAGCCAAGTTTTTATTTTTAATCTAAGCTTTTCAAAAAATTGTTTTCAAACAATCACAAAGTATTTTGATTTTAGAATATTTAATTTGATATATTTTCCTAAGGTAGCCGGATATCTTTTTAGATATATGGATTTCCTTAATTAAAGGAAAATATATATTTTCATGCATTGCATTTTTCATATTCATATATTTTATATAATATGTGATTTTTGCTATGATAATTTCTATGGTATTGTTATTATTTTGATTTATATTTTTGATGTTATATTGTTTATTATATGATTTTGAATATTTCATGATATCCTATGCTTTTTATTTAGTTATTTTTGTCATATTATCTAGCATATACTATGTTCATGCATTATTATTTTCATTTTTATTTTTATGCATGTTATATGATAGCATTATTTTATATTTCATGTCATTTAAATTATATGCCATATCATTCATATTTTGCCATGTCATTTAAATTAGTTCATTTCATTTAGAATATATCATACAACTTAGGATATTTCATTTCATTTAGAATATGCTAAGACATTTAAATTATATCATATCATTTAGGTTGCATTATATTATTTAGATTTTGCTATGTCATTTTATTTATGTCATACATATTCATATTCATATTTTTTTAAATGTTTTCAAAAAGGTAATGATTTTCAATAAAATAAAGATATTCCCGAGTTAAAATAATTCATGAGTTCTCTGTCGGGTTTGCTGGGGAGGATATAATCAATTATCATCAATAACGGAATATCTTCTTTAAAATAAGAATGCTTCGGAAAGTTTTCCAGATTAATAAAAATTTCTATATTTTGCCACGTTTGTTGGGGAATATAGGAAATTTTTGAATTTATAAATTCTAGATCATTTTCAATTAAAAATGGAATTAATTTTCTTTAAATTGGGAATTAACTTGAAATACTAAATTTAAAACTGACTTTTTTACCGAGACTTGAGATAACACATGATTAATAAGGTACCGTTTTATACGGGCGTTGTGGGGGTGCTAATCCTTCCCCACACGTAATCGAGTCCCGAACTCGTTTCTTTGATTTCTCTGGTTTTAAAACGCAGACTTGAAATTGGTTTTAAAAATATTTTATAAAATCGGTTTTAATAGGTGGTCGATCACACCTAGCTAAAAAAGATTGGTGGCGACTCCATGTCTTTTTCAAGGCCATTTTCAAAACCTTCATTTTTCTAGAGGAATTAAGTCGACTTTTCCTCCGTTTTTTTTAATGTCATGCTTAACGAATAATAAAGTCTTGCGATGAGACTTGTTATTTTTTTTAGGTTTCAACAAATGCCATGTTCATTTGATCATTAGGCTACCCCCCTTTTCTAAGCTTTGTGTGTGTATTTTTATTATGCTAGTTGATAGGTTTGTATTTTCATGATTTGTTGTTATGTATTTTGTTTAAGCATACTATATGTTTGTGTATTTGCCATGCATTCTTTAGTTTTAGGTTGTATTTGTATTATCATGCATTTCATACATTTTAGACCTAGGTTGCATTAAATGCCATGCAAGTTCATGTTAGGTCTAGGTCATCTTATTGATGCCATGTATTTTCTATGTCATTTAGGTTTTAAATCATGCATTTATGCATCATATTTGCTGTATTTTCATGCATTTCATGTCATGCCACATGATTTATGACTTAGACCAATCAATGGTTCAAAGTCATGCTCATTTTGAGCGTACTTGTGGAAAATTAAAGAGTTGTCAAATTGATTTTTCTACCTTTTTGATTTTTTTTACTTAGCCAATTTTTGTCTAACTTTTCAAAAGTGTTAGCTACTGTTTGTGAGTCTTTAGGAAGGTTTCCAATATTTTTTAAATGATTTTATCAAAGGCAAAAAAATGTGTTTTGGCAAAACAGTTTTTTCACCCAATACTCGTACTTTCCCGATTTTGTTGGGCAGTCATCTTTAACTAGAAAATTAAGCCAATCTTTTTCCGTGTAGTTTTACATGTTCTTAGTCTCCAGTATTGTTTTTAGATTTTTTTGAATTCTTAAAAATAGGTTAAAAAATCGTGTTCTGAAACTGGACAGTGGAGTCAGATTTGAATTTAAAGAAAATTCTTTTTTCTGTTTTGGCTAAGTTACTTAGAGGGGATTGATTAGGAAGTTTAGCTACTGTATTAGGGTAGTTTCTAAGTCTTTTTAAACTCTAAAAATAATTGTATAAACCTCGGGTTAAGAGTGATCAAGTCCGGGATTTTAAGCTTAGGAAATTAGAGCCATTTAAAAAGGGTTTAGCTAGGTTTTTATTTTTTAAAATCTAAGTTTTTTCCAAAATTATTTTCAAATAATCACAAAGTTTTTTGTTTTAGAATATTTAATTTGATATATTTTCCTAAGGTAGCCGGATATCTTTTTAGATATACGGATTTACTTAATTAAAGGAAAAAATACATTGTCATGAATTGCATTTTTCATATTCACGCATACTATATAATATGTGATTTTTGCTATGATAATTTCCATGGTGTTGTTATTATTTTTTATTTGTACTTTTGATGTTATGTTGTTTATTATATGGTTTTGAATATTTCTTGATATCCTATGCTTTTTATTTAGTTATTTTTGTCATATTATTTAGCATATAATATGTTTATGCATTATTATTTTAATTTTAATTTTCATGCATATTATATGATAGCATTATTTTATGTTTCATGTCATTTCATATCATTTAGATTATATGCCATTGATGCACCCAAAAGAGTGTATCTTATTTAACCTTGCACTAAAAAGATCAATTGTAAGTATAATGATTAGCAAGGGTCGAGTCCTCAGGGATTGGGTTTTAATCTATGAGTTATTAGTTTATAACTTACGTTCAAAGAAAACAATAAAAGAAAAAAGGGTTTTTGAAGCCAGATTTAAACTAAAGTAAATAATAAGAATAAGATGCAAGGCGGTATAACCAGCCAATAAAAATATATATACTAAATTAGGCGGTATAACCAGCCAATAAAAATATATATACTAAATTAGGCGGTATAACCAGCCAATAAAAATAAAACAAAGTTAATATACAAATTAGGCGGTATAACCAGCCAATAAAAATAAATATACTTTTAAAAATAAGCAAACTAGAAAAGTAAGAAAACAAGTAAGTAAGAAGAATCAAATATGAAAAATATGGTTAAGGTTTCATTCTCCACCACTAGACATCATTAAGAATCAATTTCAGATCTATCAATATCAACCAACTATCAAAGTTAACAACCGTAGATAACAACAAGCTCTGTTATCCCAATCTTTCCTTAGTTTGTCGTTAAATAGAACAAGCTCTCTATTTAATCTCTAACCATCAAACAACCTAGAATAAGCTCTCTAAGTTCAATTTAATGGCAGCTTTATGATGAGAAAGATAGGTTGATCTAAGCAACAAACACATAAGCTCGGATTGTTCAACTTAGGTTATGTTCCACTTTGCAATTATTGAAAACTTGACCATAATCATTAATCACAAATTGCCACTTATGAATAGGAAATCAAGACAATTACACGGATCAAGACTCCTAAACTAGCAATAGATAATTATCAAGATCTATCTAGTTGTACACCTAAACAAATCAAGACAACATCATGAACAATTCTTGTAGAAGAACATAAGCAACTTTGATAGAAAATTAATGATAGATAGAATCTGAAAATCAATTATAAAACATGTCTAGGGCTTTGAAATCACCCTTAACCAAATAGAAGTTTAGCCTAGCATAGGCATTATAAACATAAAATTAAATAGAATCTAAGAAGAAAATAAAAGAAAGAAAGAAGAAGAAGAAGAATATTAATTATCCAACCTCTTGCTCTTTCTAAAGAAAAAGAAAACTAGAGAAAAGAAAGAAGAAGAAAACTTAGAGAATTTTGTTAAAATGGCTAATATCCTACCAATCTCCAATATGATCCCTTACAATCATCCAAGGCCCTCTATTTATACACATTTTGGAGGGCTAAATGACAAGAGACAAGCTTTACAAATTTCAAAGGTAGGTATAATAGGTGGGTGCATTTTCTAACAATTTTCGTCATGTATGACGATTTTGATCAGCCAACTTGATGGTCGATTTTGTCAATTTTGGAGGCCTTATCTGATCACATGGTCTTCTAGACAAATGTTACCCTATCAGTTACTGATCCATAGCCGTTGGAATCAGCTCATTTGCTGATGTGGATAAGAAGATATGGGCATAATACGAAAACAGGTCAGCACAGACGTCATTGCACATCAGCCAACTTGATGGTCGATTTCGCTAGGGAAAACGACTCCGTTTCAAGAAGTGTAAAACATGAAAAAGATAGATATGCCTCTTAGCTTTGCATGGCTACAAATTTCAGCCTTATTGCTTCAGTGAAACTAGAGATATAGCTGATATGGCAAAAGGTGTCGGGACTGGAACTGAACTGGATTTGCCCTTAATTCTAGTAATCTGAAATCACTCAAAGAAACTTGTGAAAAACACCAAAATACATAAAAATATAAAAGATCATAAACACAATTAGACTAAACAATAATAACTCGTATTTGACACAAAACAATAATAAAACATAACTAAAAACTATATAATTATACGAGTTATCACACCCCCACACTTAGATTGTTGCTAGTCCCTAGCAATGACTCAATAAAAATAAAATAAGAAAATCTAATCTAATCCATTTTCGTAGGAAATCACGGTGGCACTTAGCATGTGACACAAGCCTTTAAACCCCTAGGTGTCCCTAGTGGACGAGTTTAGTCTCGTGAGGGTTTACTAGAACGATACCCACAAACATTGAAAAACTAAAATATAAATAAACTGCATATACTAAAAATATTTACTCCTAATCCTTTCAATACAAATTAGAGACAATATTTGAACAAGTCTTATAAACTAATCAATAGCTTAAAGAATTTCACAAAAAATCATGCTTGAATGTAAATTGTTTGAGTTAAGCCAATATTAGCATAACATATCTCAATCAAAATATTGCATGTTCAAATTTAATCTCAACTTCTCACATGGGATACCCTCATGATTTTCACTCTTTAAAGTAGTGGTGAAGTGTTTACACTCAATCAATCTCATGAAAACAGTTCTACCATATTCTTGCTTGTCCACCTATTCTCCACTATTTAGATCATACAACTTCATGAATCAAGAGGTCTTTAATCAAGGTTGTAATGGGGCCAAGGGGTTTGTAATGTGGTTGAAGAACAAAAGGATAAAGATATCACAAAGGTTCCAAAGAGTTCATAAAGTTTAGAGATATAAAAAGATCATACAAAGAAACTTCTCAAAACTCTTTACAAGTACATAGTCACCTAGGCCGGATATTCATGTTGGGCCTTTTCTTCATTCTAAACGACTTTGTAACATCTTTTTCTTTTTCCACAAATTCAAGAGATGATTCATATTTTTTTTTTACATAGGAATGTATTTGCCAGTATTCCATTTCTTTTTCTCTTGACTTTTCTTTTCTTTTCCCCCCACACTTATTTCTTGTTTCTAACCCAAATTTTTAACTAAAAATATCCCTTGTCTTTGCAACTTGTCTCAAAACATGCTAATTCATCTTTGGAACAAAGGTAAAGATATAAGTATATTTAGGTTAGGGACAAGTTATGGTTACCAAAGAGATAGCTTATTCAATGTAGGCTCAAATTGGTTCACTAAGGGTGTGTTCTCTTGGAACATCAATAAGGGATGGCTGTTTGGCCCTGGCTAAAAATCCTAATGCCTCTATCATATTCATGTTGTCACATGTATCAATATAGTCTCAAACGGTTTAAAGCAAGTTCTAGAGAATCATGTAATCATAAGAGCACTCAAGAAAGAAATTAGATTGATTTGTATAATGCATCAATCATTATAGGCTCAAAAACTCACAAGGATGATTATACAAGTCAGATTAAGTCTAAACATGCTTCTTTCTCAATCAACATATTATATTAACATTGGTTCATAAAAAGGTTGACATCAAGCTCAATTCTCATGAAAATCTTCTCACTAATAAATCTGTTTTAGACTTATGCAATTCATATCTCATCATTGTATTAAAAAGGAACTAAAACTCACAAAAAAAAATAATAATAATAATAAAGAAAAAAAAATAGTAGACAAAAATAAAAGAAATCCTAAATCATTCCCCCCCACACTTAATTCTTACATTGTCCTCAATGTAAGTCTATTAACTCAAATGAAAGAATCATGTGTAAGAGAAAAGAACTAATAACATAAGAATAGGAACAACTAAGACTCAAAACAAAACAAAACCATGCAACCTAAATAATCCTAAAATACTAAACAAAAATTAACAAGTAAACATAAAAAGATTAAAATCAAACTGACAAGGTATGTCTCAAGTCTCCCTTACTCAGACCTTGTTCAGAATGAATACTTCTAAATTGCTTAAAACACAACAAACTTTTTTTTTTTTTTTTGAAAAGAAAAAATCAAACTGACAAGGTATGTCTCAAGTCTCCCTTACTCAGACCTTGTTCAGAATGAATACTTCTTATTTTTTTTTATTTTTTTTTTAAATTAGCAAAATATGTCCCTTACCCCCTACTAAAATATGGCATTGTCCCCAATGTCAAATTTTAAAGGTAGAATTTAGGAGATATTACCTGCAGAGGTTGCTAACCACTTATTATAACTGAGACACAACAAGCAAAATGTTAGATAATGTCACAAAGACAAAGTGCAATCCACTCCTTGCTCGTCCATATCTCTTTTTCTTTTTCCGAGCGTTTGCGAAACAACCGTAGCAGATAAACACTCATAAGCTTGGAGCTTTTTAAGTAAATCTTCAATGGTTGTAGCAGAAATTATGGTTCTCCTTGCCTCTGAAAACATGAATCCATTATCCACAGCATTATCTAAATATAAAAGCAAATTACTAAAATAACCATTAATATTAAGCAAACCAATGGGTTTCTTATTTGTGACCAAAGATGACCAAGAAGCCACGCAAGCTATTTCTTCCAATGTACCCAAACCTCCTGGTAAAGCAATGAATGCATCGGCAGAATGGTACATGATTGTTATCCGTTCAGGGACACTCCAGACTTGTATTTCCTTACCCACGGTAGGTCCACAAAAACTTGTGAATAGTTTTGGCACGATTCCTAGAACTGGACTTCCTCCGGCGTGTGCTGCTGTAGCGACTGCTCCCATTAAACCCGTACTACCGCCTCCATAAATCAAGTGGATCTTTTGTTGGGCAAGTATTACTCCAACTCTTATGGCTTCATCAGCGAATATGTTATTTTTTCCTGGATAAGCACCTCCAAAGACACAAATTTTTTTTAATGCGCTGGGATGAAGTACTTTCCATTTTTTTTTTTTTCGAGTGCCTGAAAGAGAATGAGTACATGGTGTAATATATAGAGGACTCAGTAGTGAATCAGACAAGAGTAATAATGTCGCCGAAAGTGTATCTGACCTGTCAGAAGAAAATGTTAACCTAACAAAAGATTTTTGCGTGATTTCAGGAAGAAAATCAAAAAGAGAAAAAAATCAACCGTAAAAGACAAATAAAAAAACGAGAATAATTACACAAATCGAACAACACGTAAATTAAACCAAAATAAAGTTATTGCAAATCAAACCAAAAACTGAGAAGTCATTTATTGTAGTTGTGATTGTGGCTCACATCTTCCTCTGGTTTTACGTCCAGAAACGGCTTAAACGCCTTCTATGAGTCGAGGATATGCTTCCCATCCAGTTTTCTTACAAGCTGGCAAACAGGGTCTTTTAACATCAGATTCCCAAGATGTTGCCATTCCCTTTGGAATTGCGGCCATAAATCAAGAATTTCTCTTTGTACGTCTCCACTAGGATGCGTCTCAAGAGAAAGTTGGATATTACCCAAATTCTCCTTACTCAGTCCATCCTTAATGAATTCAATTTTATCATCTCGATTAGAGGACGGAATCCCAATAGAACGACATTTACCGTTACACGTCCATCGTGCACATTTGTGGCAATTTGAACTCATGCGCTTTGCTCGTCGCTTCTTTGCAAAAGTGCTTCTACCTGTACCTGGTAAATGCAAAACAGGAAGATATTCATCTTCACGTACCTTGGCTTCAATTATCCAACGTATGTCGTCAGGAATCCCTTTGTGCATAAGCATTCTTAATCTTTCAAGTCGAACTTGGTAAAGCTTCAGTAAAATATTTCGAGGAAAAGGAGGAAATCGTTTCTGCAATCTTGTGAGAATATCATCCATCCTGAAAAAAAAAAAAGAATGAAAAAAAATTGAAAGAGAAATTGGAAGAGAAATTTATATACAATATCAGTTTTGTGGGTAGCTGATGGAACCGATTTAAATAATCACGGAGTACCGTTATCCGCCATTTAACCGGGGTTAAAAAAAAAATTATATTTACATCTAGTTATTTTCAAAACAAGGATCAGAAAGAAAAACAACATAAAAAGACTCAAAAACAAAACACTCTAAATAAAATCCTAAATTCTTCCCCCCACACATAATTTTTACATTGTCCTCAATGTAATGCTATTATCCCCCAATGCAAGAATTATATGTAAGAGAAAAGAACTATTAAACAAAAGAAAAGAAAAACAATAAAAGATAGAATGATGGAGAGTAAGGAATATGCAAATCTGATATAATAGATGCTCTCCATCCTTTTGGGTTGCCTCTCCAAGAAGCGCTTGGTTTATTGTCCTCAGCTTGACTTAGACCCATGCCATTATTATTCAACATACGTTGGCTCAAAAAGTGGAAACTCCTCCACATCTTGTATTGGAAAGTTCTCATAGTAAGGCTTCAATCTATGACCATTCACTTTGAATGCCTTATCTGTTTTCGGGCTTTGGATTTCAACTGCACCATGAGTAAATACATTAGTAATAACAAAAGGTCCAACCCAACGAGAACGTAACTTACCTGGATATAACTTAAGGCGTGAATGGAAGAGAAGAACTTTTTGTCCAACAACAAATTCTTTTCTTGATATCATCTTGTCATGGAATGCCTTAGTCTTTTCCTTGTAAATCCTAGAATTCTGATAGGCATCATTCCTTATCTCCTCTAATTCTTGTAGGTCAAGTTTTCTTTTCTTTCCTATCTCATCCATCTCCATGTTGCATTGTTTGATAGCCCAATATGATTTATGTTCCAATTCAACCGGAAGATGACAAGGCTTACCATAAACAAGTCGATAAGGAGACATACCAATGGGTGTCTTATATGCTGTCCTATAAGCCCAAAGTGCATCATCAAGTCGTGAACTCCAATCCTTCCTATTTGGATTAACTGTCTTTTCAAGGATGGACTTAACTTCTCGGTTTGACACTTCAGCTTGCCCACTAGTTTGAGGATGATATGAGGTGGAGACCTTGTGTGTGATGTTATACTTCCTCAAAAGTGCTTCCATAGTCCTATTGCAAAAGTGAGTACCTCTATCGCTGATTATGGCCTTTGGCGTTCCAAACCTAGCCAAGATGTTAGTCTTGACAAAATCTGAAACAACTTTAGAGTCATTAGTCCTAGTGGATTTTGCTTCCACCCACTTTGAAACATAATCAACGGCAAGTAAAATATAAAGATTACCAAAAGAAGGAGGAAAAGGTCCCATGAAATCCATGCCCCATACATCAAAAATTTCAACAATAAGTATTGGAGTTTGAGGCATTTGATTTCTAGGACCTAAGTTACCTGTTCTATGGCAACGATCACATGACTTGCAAAAGAGGTATGCATCTTTGAATATGGTAGGCCAATAAAATCCAGAATCAAGAACTTTCATGGCTGTTCTTTTGGATCCAAAGTGTCCTCCACATGCATAAGAGTCACAAAAGGTGAAAATATATTGGAATTCAGTTTCGAGTACACACCTTCTTATAATCTGATCGGAGCAATGCTTCCAAAGGTAAGGATCATCCCATATGTAGTATTTGGCATCACTCTTGATCTTATTTCTTTGAGCTTGTGTCAACTCTTGTGGCAACTTCTTGGTAACTAAGTAATTAACAATATCAGCATACCAAGGAGTTGTTGAACTTATAAAAGAAGTTGCTCATCCGGAAAGTTCTCATTCAAGGGTAGTGCATCCTCTTCATGAACTAAACGGCTAAGATGGTCCGCAACCAGGTTGTCACTACCTCTCTTATCTTTTATCTCCAAATCAAACTCTTGTAAGAGAAGTATCCATCTAATCAACCTTGGTTTGGCCTCCTTTTTAGTGAGCAAGTACTTAAGGGCTGCATGGTCAGAATATACAATTACTTTAGTACCAATTAAATAAGATCGAAATTTTTCTAAAGCAAATACAACAGCCAAAAGTTCTTTTTCAGTAGTGGAATAGTTCAATTGAGCATCATTAAGAGTTCGGGAGGCATAATAAATGGCATGTGAGGCTTTGCCAACCCGTTGGCCCAAAACAGCTCCAATGGCATAGTCACTAGCATCACACATGATTTCAAAAGGTACATTCCAATCTGGTGGTTGGATGATAGGAGCTGATGTCAAGAGTCCCTTCAATGTTTCAAACGCTTCTTTGCATTTATCATCAAAGTGGAAAACCACATCTTTTTGTAGTAGCTTGCAAAGAGGTAATGTGATCTTTGAGAAGTCTTTGATAAATCTCCTATAGAAACCTGCATGTCCAAGAAAAGAACGAACCTCTCTCACATTTGTAGGAGGTGGTAAAGAATGCATAATATCTATTTTAGACTTATCAACCTCTATCCCTCTAGAAGAAATAACATGGCCCAAAACTATTCCTTGTTCTACCATAAAGTGGCATTTTTCCCAATTCAAAACAAGGTTAGTTTCCATGCATCTTTCAAGTACAAGTGTAAGGTTCTCTAGACATCTATCAAAAGAATCACCATAGACACTAAAATCATCCATAAATACTTCTATGATGTTCTCTACATAATCTGAAAATATGCTAACCATACACCTTTGGAATGTAGCTGGTGCATTACAAAGACCAAATGGCATACGCCGGTATGCAAAAGTACCAAATGGACATGTGAATGTTGTTTTCTCTTGGTCCTCCGGAGCAATGGCTATCTGATTATAACCTGAAAAACCATCAAGAAAACAATAATGAGAATGGCCAGCTAACCTTTCAAGCATTTGATCAATAAAAGGTAAAGGAAAGTGGTCTTTGCGAGTTGTGGAATTAAGTTTACGATAATCAATACAAACTCGCCATCCTGTTTGAATCCTAGTAGGAACAAGTTCATTCTCATTATTTGTTACCACCGTTACACCTGATTTCTTTGGAACCACTTGGACTGGGCTCACCCATTTGCTATCCGAGATAGGATAGATCACTCCAACATCTAGGAGTTTCAGTATCTCCTTTTTCACAACCTCCATCATAGGAGGGTTCAATCTTCTTTGTGCTTCTCTTGTTGGTTTAGACCCTTCCTCTAACAAAATCCGGTGCATGCACATGGATGGGCTTATTCCCTTGATATCGGCAATTGTCCAACCAATTGCTGTTTTATGCTCTCTAAGCACCTGGATAAGTCGCTCTTCTTGCAAAGGTGTGAGCTCTTTGGCAATGATGATCGGTAGTGTGTCCTTTTTACCTAAGAACACATATTTCAAGTGGTTCGGTAGTGGTTTCAATTCTAAAGTTGGTGCCTGCAAAATGGAAGGTAGAAGTTTCTCATTAGATAAAGGCAGATCAATAAATGAAACATCAAACCTTGCATCTTTAGGTTGCAGCGAGTGTAAAGATTCTAGTGCCCCTTCCACCTGGTCACTCAAGGCTAGTTTAGCATTCCCCATTCCGAGATGGTTGCTAATGACTATTTCTACACTATCTTCACCATCTAGCTCATAAGCTTGCTACACTAGTGAGTCAATTATATCAATATTAAAAACAGAATGCACATCACTAGGATATCTCATGGCCTCAAAAATGTTAAAGCGAATTATTTCACCATCAAATTCCATAGTTAAAGTGCCATCATGTACATCTATTTTAGTTCTTGCTGTTTTCAAGAATGGTCTCCCTAATAGAATAGGTGTGGGATTAGAAGACATCTCATCTTCCATCTCAATAACATAAAAGTCAGCGGGAAAAACCAATTCATTAACCTGTACAAGAACGTCTTCTACAACTCCTCTTGGATAAGTGTTAGAACGGTCAGCAAGTTGTATTATAACACCGGTTTCCTCTAATGGTCCTAGATTCAATGAAGCATAAATTGAATATGGCATGACATTAATAGATGCCCCTAGATCTAGCATAGCACGCTCAAACCTGGTGTTGCCTATCTTACAAGGAATGGTAAACATACCTGGGAGTTTCTTTTGAAGAACAGCTGACACATTCTCCCCCACACTTACCTTTTCATTCCATTTCAACTTCCGTTTAGATGTGCACAACTCTTTTAGGAACTTGGCATATCTTGGCACTTGCTTGATAGCATCTAGTAAAGGAATGTTCACCTCTACTTTCCGGAAGGTTTCCAAAATTTCCTTCTCTTGCTCCTCCTTCTTGGACTTTGCTAACCTGCTAGGAAAAGGTGGAGGAGTTATATAAGAAGGAAAGGATGGTTTAGGAATTACCTTTTTTAGTGGCTCGTTGGGATGTGAAGAGGATGCCATGGTATTGTTCTCCCCTTGAGCACTATCATTTTGTGGTGTCTCTAGCTGTTTCCCACTTCTTAAATTTATAGCATTGGCATTCTCTCTTGGATTCACTATGGTTTGGGAAGGTAATTTCCCAGAATCCCTTGCTTGCATTTGACTCATGGTTGTTGCCAATTGCCCTATTTGAGTCTCCAAATTTCGAATACTTGTCTTTGTTTCCTGTTGAAATTGAATTGTATTAGTAGAAAGAGCTTTAACAAGATCTTCAAGAGAAGTACCTGAATTTTGGGTGGGTGGTAGTTGTTGTCGGGTTTGGTATGGTTGTTGCACTCTTTGCTGAAAACCCGGTGGCCTGTGGTCAAATGGTGGAGGAATAGTTTGTGATTGGTTCCCTCCATAATTGAAGTTTGGATGATCCCTCCATCCTGGATTGTAAGTGTTTGAGTAGGGATCATATTTCCTTGATTGGTTCTGAAATCCACCCATGGCATTCACATGTTCATTGGTATCCTCTTGAAGTGTTGGACACATATCAGTTTGGTGCCCTATGTTTGAACATATGCCACAAGCCTTTATTTGTTGTATTTTACCTACAGCCAATTGTTGAACAAGAGAAGTCAGTTTATCAAATTTTTGTTCAATGGATGATATACTTACCTCATTAACTCTCTTGGGTTGTGGTGGTGGATCTTGTCTCATTGAGAACTGTTGAGAATTGGCTGCCATGTTGGAGATTAATGTTCTAGCAGCCCTGGGAGTCTTATCAACTAGAGCTCCCCCACTAGCGGCATCTATCATACTTCTCTCCATGGGCATGAGACCTTCATAGAAGTATTGGATGAGAAGTTGTTCACTTATCTGATGATGTGGACATGATGCACAAAGTTTCTTGAACCTCTCCCAATATTCATATAAGGACTCTCCGTTGTATTGCCGAATCCCACATATCTCTTTCCTAATGTTGGCAGCCTTAGATGCTGGGAAATACCTTTCCAAGAATGCTTTCTTCAAATCATTCCATGTAGTGATGGTCCCGGATGGTAGATAGTAGAGCCATTCCTTTGCTGAATCAGCTAGAGAGAATGGGAAGGCTCTCAACTTAACTTGCTCTTCCGTGACCCCTGTTGGTCTCATGCTTGAGCAAACTAAATGGAATTCCTTGAGGTGCTTATTTGGATCCTCTCCTGCAAAACCATGAAAAGTTGGGAGAAGATGAATCAAACCAGATTTTAATTCAAAAGCTACCTCAAGATTAGCATATTCAATGCATAATGGTTGTTGACCCAAGTCCGGAGCGGCTAGCTCCTTGAGAGTTCGGTTGTCAGCTGCTGCCATCTCTCCTTGCTTCTCTTGGATGTTTTGGATCAACTCCTCAATTGGTTGTTGGTGAGAAGTTATAAATTCCCGAATTTTCCTAAGTCGTAAGTCTTCTTCGGGGGCTTGGAACATTCACTAATAAAAAAAAAATAAGAAAGTAAATAATTAGAACAGAAAATAAGAATAAACCAATAAACTAATAAACTAAAGAAAGCAATCCCCGGCAACGGCGCCAAAAATTTGATGCACCCAAAAGAGTGTATCTTATTTAACCTTGCACTAAAAAGATCAATTGTAAGTATAATGATTAGCAAGGGTCGAGTCCTCAGGGATTGGGTTTTAATCTATGAGTTATTAGTTTATAACTTACGTTCAAAGAAAACAATAAAAGAAAAAAGGGTTTTTGAAGCAAGATTTAAACTAAAGTAAATAATAAGAATAAGATGCAAGGCGGTATAACCAGCCAATAAAAATATATATACTAAATTAGGCGGTATAACCAGCCAATAAAAATATATATACTAAATTAGGCGGTATAACCAGCCAATAAAAATAAAACAAAGTTAATATACAAATTAGGCGGTATAACCAGCCAATAAAAATAAATATACTTTTAAAAATAAGCAAACTAGAAAAGTAAGAAAACAAGTAAGTAAGAAGAATCAAATATGAAAAATATGGTTAAGGTTTCATTCTCCACCACTAGACATCATTAAGAATCAATTTCAGATCTATCAATATCAACCAACTATCAAAGTTAACAACCGTAGATAACAACAAGCTCTGTTATCCCAATCTTTCCTTAGTTTGTCGTTAAATAGAACAAGCTCTCTATTTAATCTCTAACCATCAAACAACCTAGAATAAGCTCTCTAAGTTCAATTTAATGGCAGCTTTATGATGAGAAAGATAGGTTGATCTAAGCAACAAACACATAAGCTCGGATTGTTCAACTTAGGTTATGTTCCACTTTGCAATTATTGAAAACTTGACCATAATCATTAATCACAAATTGCCACTTATGAATAGGAAATCAAGACAATTACACGGATCAAGACTCCTAAACTAGCAATAGATAATTATCAAGATCTATCTAGTTGTACACCTAAACAAATCAAGACAACATCATGAACAATTCTTGTAGAAGAACATAAGCAACTTTGATAGAAAATTAATGATAGATAGAATCTGAAAATCAATTATAAAACATGTCTAGGGCTTTGAAATCACCCTTAACCAAATAGAAGTTTAGCCTAGCATAGGCATTATAAACATAAAATTAAATAGAATCTAAGAAGAAAATAAAAGAAAGAAAGAAGAAGAAGAAGAATATTAATTATCCAACCTCTTGCTCTTTCTAAAGAAAAAGAAAACTAGAGAAAAGAAAGAAGAAGAAAACTTAGAGAATTTTGTTAAAATGGCTAATATCCTACCAATCTCCAATATGATCCCTTACAATCATCCAAGGCCCTCTATTTATACACATTTTGGAGGGCTAAATGACAAGAGACAAGCTTTACAAATTTCAAAGGTAGGTATAATAGGTGGGTGCATTTTCTAACAATTTTCGTCATGTATGACGATTTTGATCAGCCAACTTGATGGTCGATTTTGTCAATTTTGGAGGCCTTATCTGATCACATGGTCTTCTAGACAAATGTTACCCTATCAGTTACTGATCCATAGCCGTTGGAATCAGCTCATTTGCTGATGTGGATAAGAAGATATGGGCATAATACGAAAACAGGTCAGCACAGACGTCATTGCACATCAGCCAACTTGATGGTCGATTTCTCTAGGGAAAACGACTCCGTTTCAAGAAGTGTAAAACATGAAAAAGATAGATATGCCTCTTAGATTTGCATGGCTACAAATTTCAGCCTTATTGCTTCAGTGAAACTAGAGATATAGCTGATATGGAAAAAGGTGTCGGGACTGGAACTGAACTGGATTTGCCCTTAATTCTAGTAATCTGAAATCACTCAAAGAAACTTGTGAAAAACACCAAAATACATAAAAATATAAAAAATCATAAACACAATTAGACTAAACAATAATAACTCGTATTTGACACAAAACAATAATAAAACATAACTAAAAACTATATAATTATACGAGTTATCAGCCATATCATTTATATTTGCCATGTCATTTAAATCATTTTATTCCATTTAGAATATATCATGTAACTTAGGATATTTCATTTCATATAGAATATATTATGTTACCTAGGTCATTTCATTTCATTTAGAATATATTATGTCAGTTAGGATATTTCATTTCATTTAGAATATATCATGTGACTTAAGATATTTCATTTCATATAGAATATATTATGTTACCTAGGTCATTTCATTTCATTTAGACTATATCATGTGACTTAGGATATTTCATTTCATATAGAATATATCATGTTACCTAGGTTATTTCATTTCATTTAGAATATATTATATGACTTAGGATATTTCATTTCATTTAGAATATGCTATGACATTTAAATTATATCATACCATTTAGGTTGCATTATTTTATCTAGACTTTGCTATGTCATTTTATTTATGTCACACATATTAATATTCATATTTTTTTTTAAAATGTTTTGAAAAAAGTAATGATTTTCAATAAAATAAAGATATTCTCGAGTTAAAATAATTCATGAGTTCTCTGCCGGGTTTGTTGGGGAGGATATCATCAATTATCATTAATAACGGAATATCTTTTTTAAAACGAGAATGATTCGGAAAGTTTTTTAAAGTAATAAAAATTTCTATATTTTGTCACGTTTGTTGGGGAATATAGGAAAATTTTGAATTTATAAATTTCGGGTCATTTTCAATTAAAAATGAAATTATTTTTCTTTAAATTGGGAATTAACTTGAAATACTAAATTAAAAATCGATTTTTTACCGAGACTTGAGATAATACATGATTAATAAGGTACCGTTTTATATGGGCGTTGTGGGGGTGCTAATCCTTCCCCACACGTAATCGAGTCCCGAACCCGATTTTTCGATTTTCTCTGGTTTATAACGCAAACTTGAAATTGGTTTTTAAAATGTTTTACAAAATCGGTTTTAATAGGTGGTCGATCACACGTAGCTAAAAAAGATTGGTTGCGACTTCATGTCTTTTTCAATGTCATTTTCAAAACCTTAATTTTTCAAGAGGAATTAAGACAATTTTTTCTCGGTTTTTTTTAATGTCACGATTAACAAATAATAAAGTCTTGCGATAAGACTTATTATTTTTTAGGTTGCGACAATATTACTATTTAAAATTTAGTAAAAATATTAAATGTTATATATTTGAATCATATTAGCTAACTTTTATAGTATCTAACAATATTCTAAACCTAATTTATAAAAATATTATAAAAGAAGTAAACAAATACTATTAATTTAACTTTGTTGTAACAAATATTCAAAAGAACGTTGTTGAAAACTAAATTTGTTCTATTCGTAAATTTCTCTTTTTTTGTTGTTGCAAATTTCCTCTACGTATCAAAATTTTATTTTTTATCCATGTCTCAATTTTTGTTAGAGTGTCATTTTTCATTTTGATAACTACACTTTTGCAAATTTCCTCTACGTACTCTAAGGTGGAATTTCGTTACAATGATTAGAAAAAAGGTCATTATCTATAGACAACTAATATAGCATTTATCAAGTTTTGATTGTAAAAATAATTTCTATCATTTCAAAAAATTTAATAACCGTAAAAAAGAAAAAAAAAAATAGTATTATCTTAATTAGACCAAAATTCTAATTATCTTTGCATATATATATATATATATATATATATATATATATATATATATATATACACACTACTATGTATGAAAAATGTTAAAGGATATTTATACACAATTAATATATATTAAATTTAATGAAAATTAAATAAAAAATATTTTTTGAAATAAAAATTTAACTAACTTTAATAATTACTTACAAACATTCATTTATGCAACCTTATATACTCTAGTTTTAAACGTGCTATGCACAACACATATAATTCAATAAAAAATGTTTAGTTTATAAGACTTAAAAAAATTAGCATAATGTTATTTACCAACACTTTACAGTTTTTTTAAAAACTTTTTTAAGTACAAAGTAATAATTAATTTTACAATATTTTAAAATTCTTGCTTCTTTAAAATATTTAAATTCGATAAAGATATATAATTATACAAGAAATGATATAATTAAACTCTCAAAACAAAAAAACAAAAAAAAAAAAAAAAACAGAATGCAGCAAAAAATCCATTTAACTGATTTAAAGTAGGTGAAGAAAGATAATTAAACATTAATAAAAATATTTGGGAGAAAGATAAAAAAATTAATAAATAAAATGAAACAAAATAATGTAAATAAAAAAATTCAAACTTATATTTTAGGGTTTATAAAAAATTCTTATTTATAATAATTCCACACGAATATAAAAGATAAGTAAATTTAAAATGTAAAAATATATATATTATTTGAAATATTTTAAAATTTAAATAAAATAAAACAATAATAATTAATTAAATAATTTATGACGAGTTTTTAAAATCATTCACGTTTCAATAATATAAAAATCCACATTAAATTTTTTTATCAAAATTTTTTGATTTTTATATAGGATAAATTTGAAAAACATACCATCAACAATTTAATAATTGTTAAATGGTATAATAAGTAAGAATTATTTAAAAAAGAGAAATGAAAAAATAAAAATTTGTTAAAAAAGAAATTGTAAAGATAAAATTACCCTTGATAAAAAAATCTTCTCCTCCCTTCTCCTCTTATTTTTTAATTTACTTTTTCAATTAAAAAAATAATTTTTTTTAATTTCAAAAAGTAAATATTTAAATATTTTTATTTTTTAGTTTACTTTTTTTAATTAAAAAAATTTTAAAAATAAAAAGTAATATTTCTAAAATTAAATTTTTTTTTATTTTTTAAAATTTTAAAATTTTTAAAAAAAATAAATATTTAAATATTTTATTTTTTAAATTTATTTTCAATTAAAATTTTTAAAAAATAATATTTTCTTAATGGGAGGAGAAAGTAAAAAGAGATTTTTTTCATTAAGAATAATTTTGTTTTTACAATATCCTTCCTAATAATTTTTAACTTTTTCATTTTTATTTTTTAAATAATTCTAACATATTAGACTATTTAAGAATAAAGTGACTATTGAGGGCATGTTTTTCAAATTAACCCTTTTATATAAGCATTATAGTAGATGTATTTACTATATAGAGTAATTCAAATATTTAAAAAAAAGTTTAAATGAAAAGGTAAAATATTTGTTAATTTGTATATTTATATTATATTATAAGCGTGTTTAAAATGCTATATATTTATATAAATTTCGACATATTAATAATTTATGTTATATAAATTTTAATGTTTTCATATATCTCTATCATATCGTATTTTAATTATTTTCTTTTATTGTATTTATATTATATAATCTTGTTATATCCAAAATTAATAACCCTAAAAAATAATGTTTACTAATCATTACCTGAAAAAAAAAAAATTGAAGTGGCGTTCAGACAACATTAGCAAACTAAGGGCTCGTGTTTAGGATTGAGGTTGGCTGCCCAAAACCTCTTTTTAGCAGCCACCTCAATCCTAAACAACTCAACAATTATAAAATAAGTTTTTTTTATTAAGATTTTTGAGTTAACCGTAAATACATTTTGAATGTGTGTTTGCGGTTTAACTTTTATATTTTGTAGGCATAATAAGTTTTATATCCTTTAAATAATTTATATATTACATATTTATATATATTTTTGTATATTATATGATGTATACATAATTGTTATTTTGTAGATTTTATCTTAAATATAAAATGTTATCAACTTATGATATATTTATATATTTTGGAATTATAAAAAGAATATAATAATTATTTATAGGATGAAAGAATTTTATTTTAAAAAAATATTAAAAAAATATTTTTTATATAAATTTTCAAAATTAAATTTTTATACATCTTAATACTATTAATTTACTCAATTAGTAAAAAAATAATTTATTCATTACTTTTTAATATGATGTCCTTTTTAGATATTTTATTTTCTCACAGCATTTTTTCACAAAAATGCTAAACACTCAAAAATCTCAAACCACACTTTTTCACAGCAATGTTTCACAGCACTTTTCAAACACACTTTTTTCAAATCAAACTTTTTTAAACCGCAACAGCAATACTAAACTGAGCCTAAAACGAGGAACAGAAAAATAGACAAAGCTTTTAAAAAGCCAACTCAAAATCTTTATTTCAAAACAGTGCACCCCCTCCAACAAAAAAAAAAAGAAAAGTTAAATTCAAGGAGACAAAACCCAAAGGTCTTTTTATCACAATATAGCTAAAAAAATTATTTACCAATATATCGTTGCTTTCAGATTAATTTTCAAAATCAGCTTGTTTTAAAATTAGCTGGGAAATCGTCATTCCCTATGACGATTTTCTAGGGTAAAATTTTCAAAATTTTCAAAAAACACCAAGGAAAATCGCCATGGGGGTGAAGATTTCCCTTGGTGTATTTTGAAATTTTTTTCAATTTCACCAAGGGAAATCGCCATGGGGGGTGGTGATTTCCCTTGGTGGTATTTTTTCTAAATTTTTTTTACTTAAATTAAAAAAAATGCAAATTTCTTTTTAAAATTTGTATTTTAATTTTAAAAATTGCAAATTAAATAAAAAAATTATCTTGTTTTTTTTTTAAATATATATATTAAATTTTTTAAAATTTTTTAATTTTATATAAAATAAAATAAAATTTATTATTAAAATTTTATAAAAAATAAAATTTTATTTCTTATTAAAATTTAAAAAAGAAAATTATATTTTTTATTAAATTTTTATATAAAAAATTTTATTTCTTATTTAAATTTTATATAAATAAAAATTTTGATTTCTTATTTAAAATTTATATGTGAGATCTGTAACAAACAATAAAAAAATATATATCTTACTTTGTTTTTATTTTTTTTAAATATATATACTAAAATTTTATAATTTATTTAACTTTTAATTTTATAAAAAATTAATTTAATTTCTATTAAAATTTTCTAAAAAATAAAATTATTATTTTAATTTTATAAAAAGTAAAATTTTATTTCTTATTAAAATTATAAAAAAAAATATTTCTTATTAAAATTTTATATAAAAAAATTTATTTCTTATTTAAATTTTATATAAAATACAATTTTATTTTAAAAAAATGTATTTCTTATTTTAAATTTTATATAAATTAAAATTTGATTTGTTATTTAAATTTTATATAAAAATTAAATTAATTTCTTGTTTGAATTTTATATAAAATTAAATTTTTATTATTATTTTAATTTTATGCTGTAGAAAATATTGGAATTGGATTCCTTATGCAATGGATGGGACTATTGACCAGATTTAGGCTTAGGATTAGGGTTTCAACTATTTTCCAGTCAATAAAATGCTACATAAAATATTAGAATTGGATTTCTTCTGCAATGGATGGGACTAATGATTTAGGGTTAGGGATAGGTTTCAGCTATTTTTCAGTCAATCAAATGCTGCAGAAAATATTGAAATTGGATTCCTTCTGCAATGGATGGGACTAATGATTTAGGGTAAGGGATAGGTTTCAGCTATTTTTCAGTCAATCAAATGCTGCAGAAAATATTGGAATTAGATTCCTTCTGCAATTGATGGGATTATTGGACAGTCCGGTACAAAGAATGGGATTTATCATCAGTTTTTGCATTGAATGAGTTATCAGTTTTTCAGTCAATTAACCCTAGTCAGGAAATGGGAATCAGATTCCATCCTGTACAAAGGATGGGATTTGTCATCCGGTACAACATAATGAACCATTATAAATTCATAATACTGATGAAGGTTTACAATACCCCATACAGCAGTTTTTCAATCAGATTTTTTCTTAGTGCTAATACCTCCTCATTCTCATCCTTCTTTATTTCTTCTTTCTTTTGCCGAGTGATAATACCTCCATTCTCATCCTTCTTAGTTTCATTACTACACAACATGAGCAACAGAGTGATCGCATTGGTCTACTATAATGGCCAAATTCATAATACTGACGAAGGTGCTATCTTTGATTGTGAATGTCCTAAAAATTTTCGTGTTGATGAAGACGTCACATTAGAGGAACTGAAGCTGCAAATTCATACAAAAATTAAAGCTGAAAATAGAAAAAGAGTTTCAGAGATTAAGTATAGGCATCCTCTTTGTATTGGTGAAGGATGTGTCCGATATAGAACATTTCCACTTGAAGATGATCATGATGTCAGATGCATGTTTTATGCTCATGAGACATTTGCAAATGTTGGTGTACTTGAGTTATATGCTGACATAGAGGATGTTCACGATGATTGTGGGCCTTCAAATGTTCGTACTACAGAAAAGTTTCCCACAAAAGATGATGATTCTGGGTCGTTCTATGTTCACACTACATACGACATTCCGACAGAAGAAGTCGTTCCGCTATCTCAAGCTATAACGTTTCATAATTCATTAGTCTCACAAACAATTCCTACTACCCTCGAAGATGAGCCAGCTGGTGTTGATCTTGTTCCGCCATGTGGAGTCCATGGTGAATATGTTGGTGACTTTAGTGAGCAGGAAGAGGATACTGAATTCGCAAATGATGACAACAGTGATTCTGACCCAGACGTCGTCCCTGCTGAGATCAACACTCATGGAGATCTTTCCCCATATGAGGCTGCATCCCACATGCATACCCTGGATCTGGAGGCAATGCAAGTGCCAGAATTTCCTGAGTATGCTCATACATTAGTTACGCCTCTGACATTTGATCCATCTACAGTTGATCTGTGTGTTGGGTTACAATTTCCAATGAAAGGGGCTGTGCTTTCAGCTATTAAGCTATAACATCAAAAACTCTGTAGATTACAGAGTAATTGAATCTGAACGGACCAAATATTATGCCAAATATCTAATGTAAGGGAAAGGGTGCAATTGGAGAATAAGGGCAACTTTTATGAAGAAGAAACAGGCATGGGAGATTAGAAAATATGAAGGGCCTCATACTTGCACATCGGGGAGGATTTCACAAGATCATTGCAAGTTAGATTCTAACATAATCTGTTCATGCATTCTGTCATTAGTCCAAGCAAATCCAGAGATCTCCGTTTCAGTTTTGATCGCTGAGATGCGAATCCGGTACGGATACATCATCTCCTATAAGAAAACGTGGAAAGCAAAGTAAAAGGCAATTGTTCGAGTTTTTGGCGATTGGGATAGATCGTACAATGAGCTACCTAAATGGTTAGGTGCAATGCAACATTTCGTGCCTGATACAATTGTGGAATTGCAAACGGTACCTACATATCACGGTGATTGACTGGTCCAGGGTAAGAGAATATTCCATCGACTCTTTTGGACATTTAAGTCGTGCATTGAAGGGTATCGTATTGTAAACCTATTGTGCAAATAGACGGTACTTTCTTATATGGAAAATACACAGGAACATTATTGTTAGCTATTGCACAAGATGGCAACCGAAACATACTGCCAATTGCCTTTGCCATTGTGGAGGGTGAGACAACAGAGGCTTGGTCATTTTTTCTGACTAATTTGCGTAAACATGTGACAAAACAGCCTGGCATATGCTTGATGTCCGATCGACATGAAGCCATCAAAGCTGCAATTAGACGCGATGGTAGTGGATGGAATCCTCCACATGCATATTCAGTGTACTGCATTCGACACATTGCAGCGAACTTTATGAAGAAGTTTAACAATAAGGAATTGCATCGACACATTGTTAACATGGGTATGGAATCGAATCATAGTTATTTTATCTCTTATATTTTCTTTAGTATATAAAATAATACTGAAATTCACAAGTCTTTTGTTTTTAATTTTATTAGGATACGAGTTGAGGCGACCGAATTTTCATTTCATGTATGAGAATCTTCGTGGAGAAAATGCAGAGGCGGGTAATTGGTTTGATAGGATCCCCAAGGAGAAGTGGGCCCAATCATATGATCAAGGAAGACGTCATGGCCATATGACAACCAAACTAGCTGAATCTATCAATTCAGTGTTGAAGGGAACGCGTCATCTTCCCATTACTGCTTTAGTGCAATCAACATATTATAGGTTGGCTACATTTTTTGTTAAGATGGGGAACAAGCAAATTGCAATGATAGAGGGAAGGCACACATACTGTGAAACAGTCACACAGACTATGCAAGAAAATCGCAGGAAAGCTAACTCCCACTTTGTTCGTAATTTTATGTGAGTAAATCAATCTTTTTTTTATTGAAGAGTTAGTTGATCCACAAGAGGGTGTTTCTGCAATAAAGTACAAAGTCAAGCTTAGTGACATGTGGTGTGACTGTGGGAAGTTTCAAGCACAAAGGTTCCCTTGTTCACATGTAGTTTCTGCTTGTGCACATGTCCATGTAGATTGCATGCAATATGTGGACAATGTCTATAGACTGGAAACTATATTGAATGTTTATAGACATGAATTCGAAGTAATTGGAAATGAAGGTTATTGGCCTCAATATGATGGTCCAGAAGTGTGTCCCAATCAAGAAATGCAGAGAAATCCACATGGTCGACCAAAACCAAGTCGTATTCGTAATGAAATAGACCTCAGGGAGAAAGGCCAACAAAAACGTTATGGATTATGCAGAAATGAAGGTCATAACCGTCGAAAATGTCCTCATCAATCTGGCACATCGGGGGACAGTTCGCATCAACAATAAAGGAATTACATGTTTTCATAACCTGTAATATTTACATAGGGAAAATGTGATGCAAGTTTTTTTTTACTTATCATGTAATTTGGATTATTATTTTATATAAAATTAAGAAATTTTATAAAAATATATTGAATAATATATTTTATTACATTTTTATAAATTAAATAACAACATTAACATTTTAGTTAGGTATGCTGAATAAAAAAATTAAAAATAACAATTAATTTCCCAACAAATTTAAAATAAATAACATGAAATGCAAAACATATAAATTTATATATTACAAATTTAAAATACATTATTCTCGTTATATTGATAAAAGTACATTTATTCTAATTATTGCGTGGTGTAGAGCAACAGTGTCGAGCTCTCCTAGTGCATGGTGGTTGGACCCGTCGTTCAACCTTGTTAGTGGCACGTATTCATGGTCGACCACGACCTCTTGCTGTAATTGTCACTGGTTCCAGTTGTATGTCATCCGTCATTTCTTCTGTATCAAAAATTTGAAACCCACTGCTGGAGGAGCCAACACCTAGTTCACTGATAAAGGGAACCTGACTACTAGATGGACCCAGAAATGATGTACCATCAAATGCTGACGCAGGGGTTCCAAACTGATACATTGATGTTAGATATGCTGAACTTGGACTTAGGATGGGGAGCTGGTCATCTAGCCTCGTCATTGGCGGTGATGGTCGGTAACACTCATCAACATCATATCCGGGGTGACTGAAGGAATAACGATGACTGGATGATACTCCATGATCCCGTTCAGGTTCAGGATGACTAAATGACATCCTTGGTGCTGTGAACTCCGATGAGGCCGGTTGACGCGTCCGCCTATGTTGTCGGCTAGGTCTAGGAGTTCCATATCCTGTGTAGGAGGGACTGGAGTTGAAGTTCGTCCAGTAAATGGCATACTCCTAACATCCTCATACACCGACGGTGGACAAACAAAAGGCTGACCTTCATTTTATACCATATCATGTAATCATTAGATGGGTTGAAATTATTACCAACAATTGGATAACCTGCCGGGTTGACAACGTATATTCCACCAATGGATCCAATGTTCATGCTTCGCAGGCTAGAATTCCTCATGACGGCCACGCATGTCGATCTTGTGAAGCTTATCAAGGTTTACCGGTGCTTACGAAATTGGTTGTTGCATCCCAAATTGTCGCAACACCCTGCCAGTTTGGTGCCACTCTACATATGAAAAGCATATCAATGCTGTGTTTACTTTCCATATATTACAATTATTGTAGGCATCCGATGGGAGGCATGCCATAATTTCACTTGAGGAATATGGCATCCATAGAAACTGCGAATAATTATTACAAAATTATTAGTTTCATATGGATTAAATACAAAAATACTTGAATGTAACAATCGAAATATTTACCTTATCATATCCTACTTGATCTAGTCGCAATCTTACACTTGCAAGGTCAGTCGAAGTCTCGGTAAAATCTCTACTCTACTCCTATTCCACCTGTTAAAATGCATATAAAATCTTAATAGACCTATAAAAATACAAGTTCGCACAAAATTAATAAAATAGTAAAGATTATTACCTGCTTGCAAGGGGGTATACAGCCGAAACATCCACGCGCGGAGCAAGAAATGGTAGCCGATTCCAAGCCCATGATTGTAGAAGCACTAAACATCCACCTATGTCATGGCTTTTTGGAACTGTAGCCCGGCACAGTTCTCTATACAAAACCGTCAAACACGCAGAACCCAAACTATAATTTCTCGCATGCTCTAAATCACGTAGTAATGGAAGATACATTAAATGTACCCGACTGCTCGATTTGTCAGACATTAGTAATCCTCTAATCAAACGTAAAATATATGCTCTAGCAGCATATTGTATCTGTTCTTCAGTTGCGTGTAATGAAAAATTTTGAAAGGATTTCAACCAATTTAGTCTCACCGTTGAGCCAGATACATACTAATCTGGAGGTACCGCGCCTAATAGATTTTGACACTCTTCATTCCAATCTAGCAAGCTTCCGCCTGTAACTGCATCGCCATGGCCCGGAAGTCCAAGTTGAAGCGCAACATCTTCTAGAGTTACCGTGCATTCACCAAATGAAAAATGAAAAGTGTGCGTCTCGGGTCTCCATCGTTCGATCAACGCACTGATTAAGTCGGGTTGTATAAAAAATCATCGAATTTGAGCTGCGTGATAAAATCCGACTCTTCTTATGTGGCCGATAATAGATGGATGCGGGTCCTCCAATGTAAATTTCCTCGAACGTAACACGCGACGAGTATCCTGTTGATAATTAATTAAATTAAATTAAATAATTATAAAAACTAATATATTATAAAACTATAATAATTAAAAAAAAATTAAACAATATAAAATTTCTAAAATTCTAAAACTATAAAATAACAAAACAATAATAATATAAAATTTTAAAATTATTTATATAATTATTAAATAATTAAATAATATAAAATATATATAACTATAAAATGAAAAAACAATAATAATTATAAAATTATGAAACTATAATAATAAAAAATAAAATTATATAAAACTATAAAATTAAAAAACTATAATAATTAAAAAACTATAATAATAAAAAATAAATAATTATAAAACTATAAAATTAAAAAATTAAAAAACAATAAAACTATAATAATTAAAACATTAAAAATTATAAAATTATAAAACTATAAAATTACAAAATAGTAATAATTAAAAAATTACTAAAAATTGATAATGTAATACAAATAATATTACAACAATTTACTTACCTCTTTAAATATAACCTAGAATATGTGATTTTCTTGCAACCTCAATAGTGATGATGAAGCCATTTTTAAATATTGTTGTAGAAAAAAATTTGTTGGTAGAAAAAAATTGATTGTAGAAAGAAGAAAAAAAATTAAAATAAGTTGTAAGAAATGAGGAGAGGTTATTTATAGAAGTGTGATGTGTGTGAGGGGGAGGGGATTTTGAAGGCAACGGTCAAGTTACCGTTGCCTTCAAAAAAATTTGATTTTTTTTTTTTAATTTTGTATTTTTTTATTATTTTTTTGTTTCAAAAGGTTATATAATAAAATTTAACTAAAATTTTTTTAAAATAAATTCATAAAATTTAAAATTTAAATAAGAAATATACCGTTGGGCTTTTAAATTTTTTTTATTTTTATTTAATTTTTTTATTTAATTTGTAATTTTTAAAATTAAAGTATAAATTTTAAAAACAAATTTATAAATTTTTTTATATAAATTTAAATAAAAAAAGACGATTTCCCTCGGTGAAATTGAAAGAAATTTCAAAATACACTAAGAAAAATCGTCATGGGACCCTTGGTGTTTTTTGAAAATTTTACGTCGGAAAACCGTCATGGGGATGGCGATTTCTCAGTTGATTTTAAAACAAACGAATTTTGAAAATTAATCTGAAAATAACAGCATTTTGATAAATAATTTTTTTAACTATATTTTAATTAAAAAAACTCAAAAACAAAACTATAACACTGTTTTTTTTCTTAATTTAATTAAATCCCTTAATTAACCGTCAAAATCTCTTCTCTAATTTCTTTTTACCCGTTTAAATTCTCTTCAGATTTTGTTGATCTTCTACCCGTTGTACCCGGATCCAATCCGATCCGGATTGTTCCTGTTGTTCTTTGTCTACTTTTCTCAGCAGAGAGATCCCATTTCTGGAAAAAGGTTGTGGTCTTTTTTATTTTCTCTGGTTTTTTTGTTCTCAAGGTATTTATTTAATTTTGATCCTTTTTTGGGTTAGGTTTTTCTTTGTTTTTGTAATTCTGTTATGTTTTCTGGGTTTTGCTTATAATGTCTGCATTAATATTCAATTATTCATTTAACATTGTTTTTTTTTTTTTTTTTTTTGTATTAGATTTTCTTTGTAAAGATATTTGCTTTTGTTTCTTTTTCCAACACCTCCAAAGTTTCCTACTAATATAATTTGTGTTTTTCCCTCTAATTTTCATTTTTGGATTTCTGTTTTTTTTTTTTTTTCTTAGTTTTGTTTAAATTAGCAGCATTGACTTTTAATTTTTCATCTTTCTCTAATATTCATTTTAATAATGTTTTTTTTCCTATTAGTTTTTTTTTTTTTTGTAAGGATATTTGCTTTTGATTTTCTGAACATATGATTGATTGATTCTGTGTTTTGTTTTTGCCAATTTTCAGTTTGGATTCAAAGTTTCTATTTTTTCCTTACCATTTTCTAAGAAATAAAATATGTTGTTAATATTGTCATTGTTAAGTCTTTTTCACATAATTTTGAAGTTTGAACATTGTCTTGCTTCCTTTCATTATGGAAAAAAAAAAAATCTTTTCCAGTTTAGGTTGTGTTTTAATTATTTTGTATAATTAAAATAATTATACAAAATTTAATAATACTCCTTTCCTACTTTAAAGTTCCGTTTTTGGATTCAATTTTTTTAAAAAAAATTATTTTCTCTTTATTACCTTCTAATATATATATACGAGGAGGGATCCACTTACATTAGTGTAAAACTAAATTAGTTTTACACATTTCAATAACTTTTTATACGATTTATATTTGTTTATTCCGACCGTCGTATTTCATGTTCTATTCACGTAGATAATGCACGTTGAATTTCGAGTAAATTAAAAATATCTAACTATTTGTTTGACGTAAAAAACTTTCAACCGTTAAATATATATTGAAAAAGACAGTATTCTCGATCGATATAATAGAGATATCGGATCGGTTCGAAACTTTACGTGCACGACGAGTACAATTATATTGTTAAATTTAACGGTCGTTTTGTTAAAATATAAATCGTATAAAAAGTTACGAAAATATGTAAAACTAATTCAGTTTTACACTAGTGTAAGTGGATCCCTCCTATATATATATATATATATATATATATATTGTCGTATAAGATTGTGTAGCTTTCAGTTTTCGCTTTCACATTAAGTTATTTGAGCATTTTCATATCCCTTTCTGATGTGGGACAGATTTCATTCATTTTAGTTTTTTTGGTACACCATTGTTTTATTTATTTATTTTGTATAGTTGTCCTCAATCCTCTTCATTTTGTCTCTTTAACCTCATTGGATGTGGAGCCTATATTGTCTTTTCTTTTCAGTTTTTCCATTTTATATTTCTGGTTAAACTTCAAAGAGGTACTGCTTCCAGTTTAAAAAGGGGTCTTCCTAATATTGATCATCCAAGTGTTTACAAATTATTTGTTTTGTTGATTTAGGATTTTATCAAGGGTTTTTTAAGGTTCTTTTTCTTTTTTTCCTTCTTAAAATGGTTTTTCTGATTTAATGAATATGGCAGGTTTAAGCTCTACAATCCATGATGATGACTTTTATTGGGTTCTCAATTCAGTTGTTTAAATCTATTTTTGTTTGATAATATGTGCTTTCTGTCAGCTAAGGAGTTTGATGATTATGATCATGATGGTTCCCACATATATTCACCTATAGAAACATGTTTTTTTGAACTGATCATGTGATAATGTGATACTGCTTACCATTAGTTGCAAATTTTTATTTTTCTAGAGTACATTAGGTTTTCCTGCAAAAAGGTTGGCATATCTAATGTAGACAATATTTGCTGTTGACCAGGGTTCTATAATTAAGCAGTCTTAATGGGGAGTTGTGTATCAACACCTGCTAAAAGAATCAATACAGTGAGAAGGCCCCGTCGTCATACCAGAAAAATGCCGTGGGAAGGTTTCTGGTTCTATCACAGATGGAACCAAGAAAAGGAATAGTGATGCTCGTGTAACAGATATAGCTGTTAGCAAATATTTACTTATGGATTTTGAGAATGGTGCAACCACTACTTATAGAAGATCTGAGGTTTCAAAATCAACATTCCATCTCACTCAATTGCAGTGGCATCTTAGACATATTGATGCCAATGGTAGGTCATTTCTTTTCAACAATATTAATAATCTTTGCAGATACATTTTGCTAAAGAATATAGAAGGTTACCAAAAACTTCTGAAGAAAAAGTGTAAAACTTTCCATCATCTCCTATCATAAATATTTTCTACATTACATATGCCAACCTTTAGCACTAGATTTATAGTATACTGTAGCCAGAAACGAAAACCCGAAGTTGACCAAAGAAGTTTCTTTTCTGCAGTAGCTTGCCAAGAGGATGCTTGGTTTGATTCAGTCAGTATTCTGGAATCTGATTCAGATGATAAATTCATCAGCGTTCATGGAGGTAACAAAAGATTCAACCTTTCCTTGATTGCATTTAAAGTAGTGAAAAGAAAATAAAGCATGATGGTATAGCGATGGAACAATTTGGAGTAGAACTATCAATCACCATATGCTGATATGATGGTGCTATGTTGAAATATAAAACTAATAGTCATTATCTGGTCTGAATTTTTCTGCATCTGCTGAATTTTAGACAACGTTGGGGCTAATATATCACATGCTTATGATTGCTAATTTCCATATGTAAATTATCGATAAAATGTCTTTTCTTAGTGTATTACATTATAAAGTTTGCCTTGTTTAGTACGCTACATTACGAACTGTTTAAGTTGTTGAGTGCGCAATTCTATGTTGCTAATTCTGAACAACTATGTTACTCGGACTCGGGTGTGAGTGTCGGATACGGGTATGTGTCCGACACAGGTATGTTCAATTTTTTCTAAGTTTTTCCACTTATTTGAAGGGTCCTTGGAGGGCCATAACCCCATACCCACGTCTGGATATGCATCGGTCACGAGTGTCGGACATGGGTACTTCAAGAAAAATGAATAGTCGGAGCAATATAGCTGAACAGACAAGGGGAAGATTTAATAATCTATGACCATCTTATGTATGTAATTTCTCTGGATTTTTCTTTCCAGATGGCTTTCCATCATTGGGCAATGCAATTGGGAATATATCAAGTGGTCAGGTGCTTCAGTATGAAAGTTCTTCATGCTTTGTGGATGGAAAGTGCAAATATGAAGAATACCATGAAAGTTATTTAAAAATAGATGGAGGTAAAATGAGCAAAGATGAATTGAAAGAATCAAACCATTTTTCTCTCATTAGTAGCCAGAGTCATGAGCTATCACGCTTTGGAAAGGCTGATGAGATTTGTAATAGGAAGAAGAAACTGTTAGATCATTCTTATGGAAGCTTTAAAGATCTAAAGAGGATAGGCGTAAATCTGAAGAGAAAAGCTTAAGATCTGGATTATCCAGAATGGTTCCTTCTGTGAGTTTCAATGAGAAGATTGACTTCAAGTATGGCTCCACAATCCCAAAGAAAAAAATCAGCAGTTTTTAGGCTTTCTTTTAAGAGGAGATCATGTGATGCAGAAGACAAACTCGAAGACTGTAAGTAACTCGAGTTAATTTTATCTCTTTTTGTGGTCATGTTAACAAGTGCTAATATATAGAATCTATTTTCTTCTCAAAATTTTGTTTTATACTTTATTGAGTTCAATGATGTATGTATAATATCAACTTCATCGATGTATATACAGGTTCATCGAAACGATTTTTATATCGTCCTAAAGCAGGATATATAATTCCGTGTAGCAAGGATGAGAAGGCAAATCAAGGATGTTGGTCTGAGATTCCACCCTCAACTTTTAAACTTCGAGGTGAGACCTATTTCAAGAATGCTAGTGATTCTCACCCTTGATTTTTGGGCATTTGTACTAGTTGTTATTCTATTGAAGTTCATGATTATACTGTCATATATTTCTATCCTTTCAATTTTTACTAAGAATTGGTGATTTGTTTGCCATACAGAGATAAACGGAAGTGTCCTGCTCCATATTTCTCCCCGTATACTCCAATAGGTGTTGACTTGTTTATCTGCCCAAGAAAGATAAATCACATTGCTCAACATATTGAGCTTCCTAATGTAAAAGCAAATGGGAAAGTCCTCCTCTTCTAGTTGTTAATATTCAGGTATGTTTTGGATTCGCCGTATTTCTATTATGGTTATTACTTTTTCTCCGTTTTTAATCTTTGTGGGGGGTATCTTGGTAAAATATTGCATTGCAATTCATCAATAAAAAACTGTTATTCGGACTCGGGTGTGAGTGTTGGACACGGGTATGTTAAATTTTTTCCAAAATTTTCATGTATTTGGAGGGTTCTTGGAGGATCATATTCCTATACCCATGTCCGGATATGCATCGGACATGGATACTTCAAAAACAATGAAGAGTCGGAGCAACAGAGATAAAAAATACTTCCCAACAATTTCTTATATTGTATCTTACTATTTGTCTTGTGTGTACTGTTGCAGTTGCCTACTTATCCTGCTGCAATGTTCCTTGGTGATAGTGATGGTGAAGGAATGAGTCTTGTTCTCTATTTCAAAGTTTCCGAGAATTTTGAAGGAGTCATCTCGCCTCAATATCAGGAGAGCATCAAGGTAACATTATAAAATTTCACTTCTGGAACGAGTATCTGTATTTAATTTTATAATATTCAGGTCATGCCCTCAGCCTGCTATAATTCTATAGCTCCCAGGGCTCACTGTAGTCTGCAACATAACGAGGATAAACATTGTTAATATAGGTAGTCACAGTACTAGAAGGGTCCTTAATCCGCTGTCTGAGACGAGATGATTCTGAGCTATTCCTCTTTGCTACTAGGGAATCCACTTAGTAGATTGAATTAAAAGCTCTTACTCATTTGGATGCTATTTCTACACATGCAGATGAATAATGAATGTACATATTTTAGCTTCACTGTCTTGGCATGGACACGCATGCCTCTTGTTTGATAGAGTATTTTGTAGTTCTAGTCTATGTTGCTCCGGCTCTTCATTTTTCTTGAAGTATCTGTGTCCGACGCATATCCGGACATAGGTATGGGGATATGATCCTTCAAGGACCCTCCAAATACATGAAAATCTTAGAAAAAATTGAACATACCCGTGTCCGACACTCACACCTGAGTCAGAGTAACATAGGTTATAATATGGTAGCTAATCTGAAAGTTGAATAAAAAAACACAGGATAAACTTATCTTTTCGAATCGATGTTACATTGTTTCTGTCTTTACCAAGTGCATTTGGTAGCCAAATTTATTCATTCAATATTGTTAGCCATTCTTTTCACTTTGTACTATCTGTTAAGATTTTCTGCTTTTGCTCCAGAAATTGGTCGAGGATGACATGGAAAAGGTTAAAAGGTTTTCGAAAGACTCTACTGTTCCCTTCAGAGAAAGGCTAAAGATCATGGCTGGGTTGGTTAATCCTGATGATCTCAATTTGAGTTCTACCGAAAAGAAACTTGTAAATGCTTATAATGAAAAGCCAGTTCTCTCACGTCCTCAGCACAACTTTTATAAGGTATAGCATAAGTTTCTACTTTGTTCATTGGCTTGGCTCTATCAGTGTTTAGTGAGCTGGTAGATTAAGAACATAAGCAGAAGGCACTATCCTTTTATGTTACTCGGACTCGGGTATGAGTGTCGGATATGGGTATGTATCAGACACGGGTATGTTCAATTTTTTTTAAAAGTTTTTTCATGTATTTGAAGGGTCATATCCCCATATTCGTATCCAAATATGTGTTGGACACGGGTGTCGGACACGAATACTTCAAGAAAAATGAAAAGTCAGAACAACATAACTATCATTAGCCAAATTTTTTGTCTTATGACGTGACTTAGACTTCTTTGCATCACTTAATTAGCTAGTTTCTCTAGATTTCTTTGCTGATCCAATAACATATGATACTGTTCCTAAACAAGAGTTCACACAATCCTTGAGATAATGCCAATGGATTTCGGTTTCTTTATGTAGATTCTAGAAACGTACTTGGCAAAGTCTAAGGCTTTGCTTGGTAGGGTGGAAAGAAAATTAGAAGGATAGAAAATTGGAGGGGGAGAAAAATGAAAAGATGGAAAACATATTTTTTTTCTTTCCATTGGTGTGCTTGGTAGGAAAGATGAAAAAGTGGAAAGAAAATGTAATTTTCTTTCCATCCATTGCTTGGTAAAGTTGAAAAATGAAAGGAAAGAAAATCTAAGTATATTGTTTTAGCATTATACTCATTGTAAGTTAAGATGAGTCACACCACTCTCATTTTCTTTCCTCTTTTCTTTCCAATTTGGAGTGATTTGTTTTTGTTCATAGACGTGGAAAATGATAATCTTTCTTATTTTCTTTCCTCTCACTTTTCTTTCCTACCAAGCACACTCAAAATTCATTTTCTTTCCACTTTTCCTCACTACTGTTTCCATCCTTCCACTTTTCCACTCTACTATTTCCATCCTTCCACTTTTCCACTCTACCAAGCACAACCTAAGTCTGTTCTAGAGTCATAAGAGCATAAAACCTTAACATTTAGTTCCTCTCAGATTGAATTCCTTTTAGTTTTTCTGAATGTAAAATGCATACACCATGCACAAATATAGATGGTAATTTGTAACTACCAAGTCATTGCATCATAGGATCAATTACGAGGATGTTGGTTCTATTTCTCATGCAGGGCCCTAATTACTTTGAGATCGATTTGGACATTCATCGGTTCAGTTATATATCAAGAAAGGGACTCGAGTCATTTCGAGATCGTTTGAAAAATGGAATACTTGATCTTGGTTTAACCATCCAGGTAATCTATGTTAAATAGACTGGTCTCCATAACTCTCAAAATAACCAAAAACAGAAAGCATATGCGTCGGACATGGGTATCGGATACGGGTACTTCAAAAAAATAAAGAGTCGGAGCAACATAGCTGGACTCTTCATTTTTTTTGCTATGTTGCTCCGACTCTTCATTTTTTTTGAAGTACCGGTATCTGGACGCATATCAGGACATGCGTATGGGAATATGGTCCTCCAAGAACTCTCCAAATACATGGAAACAATTGAACATACCCGTGTCCGACACTCACACCCGAGTCCAAGTAACATAGCTCTAAAAACAGTAGCTTCCTTCAAACAACTTCTCAATGTTTACTTGGCCTAATGATCTTTGCCTTCTATTGACAGGCACAAAAACAAGAGGAACTTCCAGAGCAAGTGTTGTGCTGTTTGAGACTGAACAAGATCGAGTTTTCCGATCATGGCCAAATACCTACGCTTAAAACTGTTCCTGATAATTGACGTAGTTGTCAAGGTGCAGGATATGGTTCTTGCAAGATTTAGAAACACTCTTGTATGGAGGATCAAGTTCCTTTTTTACAAGCTCACTCGTTACAATTCCAGCCTTTTAACGATCAAAGAAAAGAAAAGCTTTACTGCAAATATATTGATGAAATGTTTGATTTTGATCAGATAACAATGTTTACACATATGCTTTGTAATACTATCTCTTAGAAATGTCACACAGGTTTACTTTGAATCTTGAACTTTTGACCTTTCCATTACTGCAATTTAGACAATCCTTTGGCTGTAAACTATGTTATGCCGATTTGAGATATTTAATTTTTAAAGTTTAATTTTTGAAGATCATATTTCAAACTCATGTCCAAATATGTGTTAGATACGAATATTTTAGAAAAAATAAAAAATTAAAAAATGAAAAATCCGGATAATATAAACTGTAATTGGTAGAATTCTGAAATATATACAGTTTGCTAAATTATCAATTTATCATTGTTTATTATTTAACAAAATTTCAGTTTGAGAGCTCACTCAATATCAACGGGAAAGAAAAAAATTTATATAAAATGCCAGCTAACTTAATTAGACCATGTTTAAGGAAATTTTTCCAAAATTAAAGTTCACTTTGGCAAGGCAGAATGCTTTTTTCTTTTTCCCTGAAATCATGTTTATTTTGCTGGTTTCTAAGTGCCAATGTCGTAAATTTAAAATATTTTGTTAATTAATGAAGAAATAGCATGTCAGATTTGATCCTTGCGAGAAACATTTATAAAAGTAAAATCTCGAATCCATTGATGTGTCTCGGAGCACCTTTGATCGTGGAAAGAAACTAGAAATTAGTAAAGCAAATGGCGGTTTTATTTATAATTAACATCTTTGATGAACTATTTCCCAAAAAAAAAAAAAACTTTGGGGAACTATCCTTCTTGCTATACCAAACGGTTTAAGCTGTATGTGGATAGTCATCTAGCTCTTAGACTGCTCTCCTGAACGAGCATACTCTTTCTCTATCTCAGAATTTATGTGTGTATCTGGGTTAAAGCAAAGAGTTAATCATCGGATATTTACGTGTTTTCGAAAATTTTGTAATTTTCTTCATGCAAAAGTTACATTATTTCGAGGAAAAAAGTTTGTAGTTTTATCCGTACAAAAATTATAAGTTTGAATTCTTCCTTATGTTTATCCTTTTAAGATCGTGGACGTAAATCAAAAACAGTTGAATCACATTAAAAATATTGTGTTCTCTTTTTTCTCTCCTTTCCGAATGCATGTTGTGGGTTAATACTTATTATGTACTGCCACACTATTTTTAATAGTGAATAGGCATGATTGTTATGATGTAACTGATCAGTTTGTGTAAAACATGTTTGATAGGTCAAATTTTTTTAGATGCAAGTTATGTATTTCATCAAGAAGAAGTAACTACTATAAATAATATTTTTAGGATTTAAGTTTTCTTTACCTGAATCTTGGCTTTTTTGGGTTAGGTATTTCAATTTGTTAGTGGGTTCAAAGGGTTTAACCCCTAGGGTTCACATCAGTTGGTATCAGAGCTTAGGGACCAATCAGGTCAAATATTTTTATCTTCTTTACCATAGGGTATTGGAGTTTTTCTCAACTTTTTTTGTTTTGGGGTTTCAGACAAACTTAAACCCTTAGAAAGCCTGTTTCAAAAAACCTAGATTAAACATGTAAGCTAGACCCTAAGAACTCTCGTTTCAAGAACCTAAGTTTGATAGGTTGAACGCCACAAAGAACTAGATTAAACATGTAAGCTAGACCCTAAGAACTCTCGTTTCAAGAACCTAAGTTTGATAGGTTGAACGCCACAAAGAAAGAATTCTTTGATAAGTTCCTAAGTTCTGTCAAGAACTAAAAAGAGAAAACTCTCACTGAATAAAATCAGACTTAATTGATCAAAAGATAATTGAAGTAGGCGGCTAAGACATATATTTATAGCCTCCCTACGATAACCCTAATCTACTAAGTAATAATATGTAAAATATGGGCTGAACATGCTCAAGCCCAAACTTAAATAATTAAAAGATATCCATGTTACATAATATAGGCCCAAATGCCTAAGTAATTATAAGAATTAAAATAAGCCCAAATAAGCCCTCTTAATGTGCCATCTTGTGTTCTTGAATCACATGGACCAAACTTGGATTCAAGCGCATCTTGCATGTTGAAGCCTTTCCTGAATAACTTGCAACATGGTCCAAGTGAATTCCACCCATTCTTGCCATGTTTCCTAGATTTTCTTGGATCTTGGCCCATATAGAAATTGCCATGGGATTGGGCCATCTTGGATCTTATCAACAATGATACAATTATTTATTAATAAATAAAAAAATAAATGAAAGTATAACCTGCATATGATATTTATATCACATTTTAAGAAAAATGTATTACATTATTATATACAAAAAATTATTTGATATAATGTCACTGAAGTTTAAAAACTCTGTACGATGACACATATTTTTAGGCCTGTTGAAGAGTTAGGTTATCGGTTCAAACTCAAAGGTTCGCCCGATGTTTGGAAGGATTTGAATAAAAATATTAGACTCGAAATGGACAAAAAATTGAGATTAGTTTAGAAAATAGGTCGGGCCTTGACTCCAACAATTAAGGCTCGAGTCCAATCCGACTCATTTTTCATTTATATAATATATTATTTACATATATATTTATATAACTTATATCATATAAAAATAAATATATATAATATTATAGTATAAAGATTTAAAAATATGTTAAGTTATTTATGTTTTAGAACTTAATAAAAGAAAAAAAAAATTACTAAAAAAAAGATTAACATATTGGTTAAGTTTTTTTAGGAAAAAAAATATGTGTAAGTTTAAACGGGTTTGGACTATTCATTTATAAATATGGACGGATTTGAGTAGAATTTAAGATTCATATTTCGGACTGGATCGTGCTTAGATAAGTATATGTGGTATTAATATCATATTTAAAATTGGTCCGAACCCGACCTGGCTCAATCTATGAACACCTTTAAATATTTTTATAAGATATAATAAATATATTAAAAAAATAATATAACAAAAAAAACACATTCATTATTTTCTTAATCCTCTTTGTAAAATTAAAGAACTTTAATATTGCATGTGAAATATAAAAAGAAAATGCATGAAACTTTCTTTTAAAAAAAAAAATTAATGCAATCCTTTTTATAGCTATATATAAGTGCTACTGGATTCTTCTCCCCTAGTTTTATGTGTTAATCAACTTTGATATTTGAGAAAATGGAGAAATTTAATTCCTGCGACTCTGAAAAACTTTGTGCTTTTTGAGATTATTATATTGGTGCTTTCTTTAGTTTTGATTGCATCTCAATTTGGAGGATAATAATTCCTTTGTTCAGGATTTTCTTGTTAGGTTGTTATCATGATATTCGAATTTGAAAGTGAATGTTAGATATGAATATAAATTCGATATAAGTATATTTAATCATTACAAATTTTTTTCATATATTTAAAAAGATCATATCTCATAATCATACACATGTAGTGAACACAAATACTTTAAAAAAAATTGTCTTAACATAGGTAATCATGTCTTTGATAAGCCTTGGTATTTTAACATTCTAGATATCTTTGATTATTCATTCACACTCAGCTATTTTGATTTTGGTTTCCTTGCTTGCCTGGGCTATAACTAAGATCATTTATGTGCTGATTGTGTTGGATATCCAAACCAAGGTGTGTCCATGTACTTTGGCTAATTATCTGCAGATGCTTGCTGATCTTTTTTCTTTTGGATAATGGACAATATTCATCCATCCAAAACAGAGCAGAAAATCCATGCCACAACCAGAATAAATCTATCAATATAATCTTATCTTATCTGGATTCGGGATGTTTGTCCGATACAGATATGTATTCGATAAGAGTATACTTAATTTATAAAAAAAAAATCTTTTATATATTTGAAGGATCATATTTTATGTCCATATCCGAATATGTGTCGAATACAAATGTCGGACACAAATAAGGGTGAGCATTAGTCGGGTGAACCGATTAAACTGATCGAATCGATTAATTTTGGCTCAGTTATTTCGGTCTCTTGTATAAAGTCTAGTCGGTTCGGAAGGTTTTTAAGTTCAATCGGTTTATTCAGTTTTTAGAATTTTAAAATCGAACCAACTAAATCAACTGAACGTTCATTTTTTAAACTCTGATACTTTTTAAAAAAATAAAAAATTCGGATAACATTGATATAAACAACTTCAATATAGGTTTAGATTTAAATTTTAATGATTAGAGAGAGAGAGAGAGAGATAATGGAAAATTAATACTTTCACTGACTTTACAAGGAATGGAGCAATAAATTAGAAAAAATATTCACCTAGTTTCCTTGCTTTCATTTAAAGTAAAAGTTCAAAACACTAACTTCACCGCAAGGAATTTTTTGCTCAGAGGAGGATTCCAGATTCAGCAGAGGGAATGAGACAAGCAGGCAGTGATTTAAATTACGGTAACGAATGATCAAGTACGTTGTGTTTATTGTAATTGCAGATATAATATATGTTAATATGATCATTACGGTTATTGCAATTGTGATTTTTTTTTTTTTACATAATTTATTAAAAAATATAGTAATTATAATTATAATCATTAAAATCATTTTTAATGATTTTAAAAATGCTTTATGACACTATATGATCTTTTATTTATAAAATAAAAAAAAAATATTTACACGTTATAAATTGAATCTATATATATATATATATATATATATATATATATATATATATATATGACAGTTGTGAGTTTAACTGTTACGGACCGTTAATTATTCACATCTCAATTGCAGTAAATATCAGTGACGAAAAGAATCAAAATTGTAAAATAACGACTATAACATTATATTGCAACTGCTATTTAAATCTATACATCCTGACTGTGTATATGGAAACAAAAGGAAGAAAAATAAGAAATGACCAAGAGTCTGATACTAAAAAAACCTACTGTAAAAAATCCGTTTTATTATTTTAAAGTATCAAAATATTTTTTTTATTTTTATAATTAACTTTTAAATAAAAAATATTTTTTTATTGATAAATAGTAATTAGAACCGGACAAATAATCTGACTCGTAGACACGTCTAGCGTGGCATTTAGAATCAAACATAAACAAGAAAAATTGAAGGCATAAAATTTTCCATAAATCAATTTCCACTTCAAGATTAGATTTGTCCATGGGCCGGGTCGAGCTGCAGACAGAAAAAAAATTTCTTGTCCAAACTCGTTTCGGTATAGGCACAGGCCGGCTCGTAAACCCATTTTAGTCTTTATAAATTATTAAAATATTAAAAAATATATTTTTATATTAATATATATTATAATTAAATTAAATTAAATTTAAATAAAAATAAAAATAAAAATATTTTTTATTTAATGAATAGTAATTCGGGTCAGATCGGACCGGTCCAAAATACAAAAAATCTTTACCCAAATCCGATCCAATTCAGATCGGGTTTAATCTATCGAATCAGATAAATAATCCAATCCTTAAATAGATCTATTCAAGATTGCATGAGTTTTACCTTTTTAAAATTGTTGTATTTAAAATTACTAGGGTTTAGTAGGGTTTATCATAATATTAAAGCCTCCCTTACTTTTCCTTCACGCAAGGCACAAAAACAAGTTCGGCTTCAATATATTTAATTTAAACTCTGATCATAAGAGCAGCAATTAGCATCAAGCTGCTATAATCACCATGAATCCCTTGAAAACACTCTCCTTCAACGCCATTAAATCCTTGAAAAACCTTCACAATTCGAGAACCTCTTACCGGAGCCTTCCAGGTTCGAGTTATTTGATGCTCGCAACGCCAGCGCAACTTGGCTCATCAATCCGCAGCTTCTCAACAGATTCATTCAAAATAAGAGCTCCCATCAATTGGGGTATTCGTTTTGTCCCTGAAAAACGAGCTTACGTTGTCGAAAGATTCAAAAAATATTTGAAAACTCTAGATCCAGGCCTTAACTTCTTGATACCAATAGTTGATAAATTCAGGTATGTTCATTCCCTTAAGGAGCAAGCAATCGCCATATCAGATCAAACTGCTATAGCCATTGACTATGAAGCACGGGTACGTGGTTTTTGAAGGTGTACCCGTACCTGGTACGGGTACGCTTGAGGTACGTACACGTACCTGACTTTAAAAAAAAAAAAAAAGTTGGATACGGCTGTACGGCTCAGGTTTGGCCAAATTTATTGCCCTAAACCCATTTTTTTTCTTTATCAACAGCTCGACAACAACTTCTTTTTTTCTTTATCAGTCGACAACCAATTTCCCTTCCCTCTTTTCTTTTCAATTTCATTGTCGATTGCCCCTTTTTTTCTTTTCTTTCTCTTCTCAGTCCCTCCTCAATCCTCACTTCGACAGTGGTGGGTTCGGCGATTGCTCTCTCAATCCCTCCTCAGTCCTCACTTCGACAGCCATAGCCCATAGCCTCCAAATGTATGTTTCTGACTTTCTCCCTCTATTTTGATTTTGTTGTGTTTGAGTTTTGCTCCTGACTCATCTACGATATGGTATGAAATAGTGATTGATGATTGTCAAATACTGATGTTTCTGGATTAAGAATTTCCTTTTTCTTCTAGTTATTGCTGCACCTGCACCCATTTCTGGGATTTGATGATTTGCATGAACTTTTTGTAGAACCTGTTCTACTTGTTGATACTCAGTTTCTATGTCTATGTGTACGATCATGTTATAAGTGGTACATATATTTTCATTATCTTCTATTATGTAGAATGATTCTGTAGCATAAAGTGTGGCTTTCCCTAACTGCAAACTTAAGTAGACAATCATTGCAGGAGATTTCTTTACCTGTTTTTTTCTGTTCTGCTGTTTTAGTGTGCTTTTGTTCTTCTATTATGTAGAATGATTGTCAAATTTAGTCATGTTGAACAATTTAAGCTCCTTTATGTGAAATTTGTGTGTTTTATCTTTTATATTATGTTGTGTCATATGTGAAATTTCAGTTATATATATATAATATTAACGTACCCGTACCCTAGTTTTTTAGAATTTGCCGTATCCCGTACCCGTACCGATATCGGGTACCGGTATCGTATCCCGTACCGGTACCGGGTACCGGTACCGTACCCGTATCCATGCAACGTAGGCCATTGATGGGGTTCTTTATATAAAGATTGTAGATCCTTTATTGGCATCTTATGGCATTGAAGATCCTATATTTGCAGTCATTCAACTAGCTCAAACAACAATGCGAAGCGAGCTAGGGAAGATCACGCTTGACAAGAGTTTCGAAGAGCGTGACACACTCAACAAAAACATCCTCGATGCTATTAACTACTGGCCTTTGAAAACAGATTGGGGACTTGAGTGTTTTCGCTATGAGATCAAAGATATATCACCACCTAAAGGTGTAAAAAAGACCATGGATCTTCAGGCAGAAGCCGAACGCAAGAAGCGTGCGTGGATTCTTAAGTCTGAGGGCGAAAGAACAGCGAGTATTAAGATGGCTGATGGGAGGAGGAGTTCAGTGATTTTGGAATCTGAAGCTGAAAAAGTAAGTCAGGTCAATCGAGCAACGGGGGAAGCAGAGGCTATACTTGCGAATGCAGAAGCTACCGCGAAGGCGATAAGGGATGTTTCGGTTGCAATAGGCTGCTCATCAAGGGGAAAAGAAGCGACAGGAATGAGGGTTGCAGAGCAGTACATTGAAGCATTTGGTGAGCTAGCAAAGAAGAGCACAACGACTTTGCTTCCTACCAATGTTACCAATCCTGCCGGCATGATCACACAGGCTCTAGGCATATATAAAAGCATGACAAAGAGAAATTCTGGTAAATAAGTTGCTTTTTTAAAGCAAGGAAAGAGGATTTGTTAGGTTATATATTTGCATTGCAGACTAAATTATCTATGGATGGTATTAGTATTACAATTATGGATGCTAGGATGCTTGTTTTTGTTAGTAAATTTTTAGGGTTTTTTTTTCTTCGTCTTATTCGATATTTCCTGCCAACATTAGCTTCTAGCTCAGAGAGATTTATGATAGGATTTCTTGAAGAACAAAGCCTTTCTTTGCATTGCCTTATTTCCTTTTCTGTTTCTATGCCAGATTTTTCTTCATAATATTCACAACTGTCTACTTTGATGAAATTTTATCAGCTTAAGCCTAAAAAGGAAGTAATTTTCTCCTATGTTACTTGCTTGGACTCTTCATTTTCCCTATAAAACTCGTGTCCAACATTTGTGTCTGACACATATTTGGACATGATTATTAAAGTATGATCCTCCATATATATAGAAAAACTTAAAAAAAGTTGAGTATACCCATGTCAGACACATACCCATATTTGACGCTTATCCCCGAGTCCATGTAACATAGATTTTCCCACTTGCTGATTCTCAGATCAAATGGAAGTCATTGGAAAAAAAAAAAAACAGAGTAAAAATCACACATTTCATGAAATTCTCATCTATGTTACTCGGATTCGGGTGTGAATGTCAGATACGAGTATGTTCAATTTTTTTTTAAGTTTTTTCATGTATTTAGAGGATCATATCCTCGTACCCTTATCCAGATATGCGTTGGATACGAGTACTTCAAGAAAAATGAAAAATCGAAGCAACATAGATTCCCATTGAATGCAAACCAGACTCAACTATTCATTTTCTTGCCCCAAACCCATGATTCTACATCAAAAAGAAAATTGTATTCCATCTAAATATGAATTTGTATGGAACTTTTTGGTGATGCTTTATCTCAATCAACATTGTGATCTTAATTAAAAGGACCAAATATGCCACAGCAATGGAAATCAGTACGAGTAAAGCCATACAGCTGCCAGAAATCCGATGTGAGGATCATGCATCCAAAATTTGGTTTTACTTGCTTAGAACCTTGAAACAAATAAGTCCTATTCAATGCATCCAAAATTTGTCAATTAAAAGTTCATTTTCAATTCTTTTTAGGTACTTCTTAAGTTCTAGGATAGATTTGATAATTTTAAATACAAAACGATTACACGACACGAACATAATACAAAAAAAATAATTAAAATACATACAAATTAAAAAAAAAAAATTAATCTCATACATTATTTAATCTTGTAGCTGAAATGTATATAAATTGGTTGAGAGCTCATTAAAACAATGAATTATGTACAAGCATTTTTTCTTATTAAGGAAACATTAGGTGGCTAAGTCCGTCAACATGTTTCTACAAAAATTGTTGTGAAGGGACATCTCAACTATTAAGAATTCATCTTAAAAGTTTTAAGTATATCCGACAATATGAGTATTTATATCGTATGCATGTTATTTTCACATATTATATAAATTTTAACACGTTAATAATTTGTATTATATAAATTTTAATACATTCATGTATTCATGTTAATATTCATATCTTCTTTTGTATTTTGTTACATTTTTATTACTTTTCTCATATCATATTCGTGTCGTATTGTGAATAGTGTCAAAAAATATAATGGGTAAGCAAATATCATATGTACCAAAGTGGACCAAAGATTGTCAGAATCATGGAGCCATTTTAGCAAAAAGTTGCCTTCTCTTTAGGCATAGAGAATGGAAGTCATAAACAAATAAAGAAAAGCATGCTTCCGAAATCAGTGGCCATTTTTCGGATACAAAAACATTGACAAAACTGACCTACCACATGCTGCATTGGAATTGGACCCCATGATTTTAATTTCATTTCCAGCTCAATACCATTGCATTTTGCCACAATTTAAGCATACAATTTCTCCAACAAAGAAGCATTTTTCAAATGCCTCTCTGTCAGCAAACCCTATTACATTTCAAAGTTCAAACACCATTCCCAACACCCCCCTAGCTAGTTCATCAGGTCAAACTATCATGAAATAGAGGAAAAAGAAATGAAAAATCACACCAATAATTTAAGAAGAAATGGAATATGACTCGATTTGTTTCACAATTGGTTGAAGGAATGTCTAAGTTTGATCTTGATATCCAGATAAAATTGCTGGACCGGTTCTTACTTGTTACTACCAGACGCGGACGAATGCATCCCACAGTGCACCAATGGCGAAAACAGCTGGTAAAACAAGCTGGCCTCTGTAAATGGAACATGGTGAACCACTCTTTTCGTTTAACGGAGAAGATGTGGGAGGCGGAGGTGGGTTCTCGACGCGGACAGCTAGCTTCATGCCCCCGTAGCAGAACCCTTTGCCACTGATGAAATAGTAGTGACGAGTCACGTTAAGTGGAACCACATCCCTTCCAGCTCCGGTTGTCCAGTTGTGAAGTGGATGATCAGCATTGCAAGACTCATAGTCTGTCTTGTTCACCTCTAGCACATTCATCTGGTTCCTATCGTAAACGAAAACTGGGAAAAAAACAACAAAGACGTACAAGCAGATAGTTAACTATTAGCCAGATTTGAAACTATAATTTGAATCAATTATAACTCATAATTGGGGTTTGCTATACAATTGTGAGCAGAAACTAAATGGTACAATGGTCTCTGTTATGTTAAAATAAAGTCTTATCCTTAAAAGTTAAAATCACCATCTGAAAACCTATAGATGTGTGATCTAAATTACCCGGACTCTTCATTTTCCGTAAAGTACCTGTATCAGAGAACTATATCCTACACACATTCGGACATGGGTACGGAGGTATGATGCTCTAAATATATAGAAAAATTAAGAGAAAAATTAAACATACACTTATCGGACACATATCCGTATCCAACACTCACCCCCAAAGCCGGGTAACAAAGTGTGTGATATTAAGCTCTAGTAAACAGAATCAAGTACCAAAAAGAAATGGTCACTGAAAGCTAACATAGTGTGTGATATTAAGCTCTTGTATAGTCAACAAAGCAGATAATGTCCACGTCCAATGGGGGAAAAAACAGTACTTAGAGAGGCTAATCAACCTTCCTATATTAGAACTTCCATCTATTTTTAGGTGACAGAATTTAGAGAAATTGGAATTGTTCACTCAGCCCTGAACATAGAGCATAAGGGAAACGGCCTATGATTTTGGGGAAAGGTGAAGGATTCAAGACAGCCTCTCCTCAAACTTTTTCTCTTATCATCTTCCTTTGGTTTTCCTCCTCCAAACTTAGTAGAGGGTTTTCAAGACTGAAAAGATTTCATTTTGCTCTTGTACCTAAATGACCATTGTTAACACTCAAGAACATGGATTTCAATTGTGGTCATGGATGCGTTTTCGGTCGCGTTTATCATGGTTGCGGATATAACAGACGCTATCGCAGTCAATTGCGGTGAATATCAGTGGTGAACATCGACGGCGGAGAGAGCCAAAACCGCAAAATATCGATCTGCTCAAGACTATACCACCAGGTATATATATCTTACAGTATTGCAGAACTGATAGGAAAAAATCGAATCAAGAGGGAAGTGATTGAGCATTAATCATAAACAAAGAAACTAAAATTTCTACTAATACTAGAATATTCAGCAACTTTCTTGAAGGTAAGTTAAGTAGACAATGAGTTCCTCTTTGTAGCAAAATGAAGAAGGTACTAAGCAAAATTTCCAGATCTGGGATGGCCAGGAATATAATATTCAGAGAACATCATCACATGAAAAATATAGGAACAAATTTAAAACTTTGTCTCACTTTCCTTCATCTCCCTGCATTTTCTGGGCAGCTAAAAAAAGAACCTTAACATCACCTTGTAGACCAACAAAAAATTGAAAACTCTATTCTTTTAAATCTAGATTAAAGTTTTCCCTTTTTTAGTTCAATAAAGTGATTAGTAACATAAAAAAAAAAAAAAAAAAACTAAAGTAACTCTCCAGTAGCCAGAAAATTACCGAAAGCAGCTGGTAAGCTGTAGCTTTCCAGGAAACCAAGACAAAGTTCAAGATTTGAGACTATCAATTCATTCAAACAACCCAAATTTAGATCTATCCATTTAGCAACCATATAAACCAAAAACAGGCTAAAAAATTGAAGCAAATAAGGTACCCACCACTAAAAGAGCAAAGAAAACAGCAAGAAAAAAAAAACAAAGAAAAGCTACAGCAAGTAGATCTAAAGATAAATGAATCAAAACAAAGAGAAGAACTTACAGAGCCAGTCTCCATTGTAAAAGTGCTTGCCTTGAGCCCAGATAGTGTAATTCATATTAGTAGTCCACCCAACGCCTCCTCCTCCTACAATGAACCTTGTCGCATCAGCCTGTGGCACCATCACCAGAAAGGCAAATGCCATAGCTGCCACTGCCATCATCATTTTGCTTCTCTCCATTGCTCTTTCTGCTGAGTTTTTCTTTGCTTTTCTTTGGGTTAGTTTTGGTTTGGGTTTTGGTTTTGGTTTATAAGCTATAGCCAGCTAATGCTTATCAATAAAGAAGGTTTTTTTTTTTTTTTTTTTTTACTTTGGGTAGTTTCTAGATCCACAACTGCCTAAGATTTTTTATTTGTATGGAGTAACATGGGTTAAACAAAACCCTTATTTTATGTTCACAAGTTCACTGTCTTTTGCTTCTAACTTTAGCATTTTTTTTTAAAAAAAGTTTGAATTAAAAAATTTTGGATTAAAAAAAAGTGTATTGAAAAAAATATAATTTAATAATTTTTAATTATTTGATATTATTTTGAAAATTATTATGAGAAATTAATATGTCAAAAAAAAAATATTTTAAAAATAATAATAATTTAGAGATGTGAAATTAATAAAATTATTATTTAAAAAATCAATTTTAAAAACATAAAAACTTTATTTTATTGATTTTTTAAAATTTAAACTGTGAAATTATAATTTTAATAGTAAAAATTAAATTTTTTTTATTTATTTAACATTGTATTTGTAATAAAATATAAATTTTAATCTTAAATTTTGTGTCAATAATAATAATATTAAACTGGACTTAACTGTGTTGTTTTTGCTTAGTCACACTACTCATTAGTGTTTACAGACAAAAGTTCAACCTTTCATGCCGTTCTGTCTTTTGCTTTCTTTTCCATTTTTTTTTTATTTTCACCTTAAAACTTTCAGTTAAGTTTATTTGGATTCTTTTAACTGTTCTTTTTGTTTTGACTTTTCACTTTTTCAGTTTTCCCTAATATCTACAGTTCCTTTTTAGACTTTTTAGAGAATCTTAAGGTTAAATTATTCTAAAATAATTTTTATTGATCTTTATCAGAGAGGACAGTTTGACTCCCTCTTGGTTTCTAGTTACTTTTTCTTGGATAGATTATAGTTAATCTAAAATATATTAGAATTTAAAAAATGTTTAAAAAGAGAAGAGAAAATTATGTTAAAGAAAATATGATAGTTTGTGTGTAATTTTTTTAAAATATGTTTTTATTTTTTTAAAAAAATAAATAACATATATACTCTTAATTTCACATATATTTATTGTTATTTTGATTTTTTTTATCTAATTTTTTATTGATTTTATGTCACTAGACTCATAACATTAATTTAATAAAAAAATTATATAGTATTAGTATAGATAGTTATTTAATTTATATGAGTGGTAATTAATTAACCCAAATTTTATTTTTCAAAATAAAATATTTTAAACCCTTCTGGAACTAGTTAGAAAATACTATTTTGGTCTTATATATTTGCATTTAAAACATGCAATATTGACAACAGAGGCAAGTTTAAAAATTGGGACCCAAAATAACAATAACCATGAAAAATAACTTAAAATTCTAGGATTTTAGTTATAAGATAAATAAATTATGGGAGTCAGTCACTTAAAAATATGCTACTATATATATATATATTTTTAAAATAATATTCTTGAATAAAAAGACAAAAATATAATATTTAGTACAATTAAAATGGCCATGACCCCCCAAACTTGTACTTGTACTTGTCTACTTGGCTTCTACCCTTTAAAATGTCCCTTAATCGACAGTGATAACATTTTTGCCCAAAACCTAGAATGAAAAAATTCATGTCATTATCAAATCCATAGTGGGGTAGATGAATTGTATAATAATTTGATGTTGCTTGTGAAATAGAAGCATGATTAATTTCTCTGGAAATTTAAAAGAAAAAATATATATATATTAGCATATCTTTTTTCTACTCATATTGTAGGTGGCATTGGTCCCTAGACTAGGAACCATGAGATTTGATTGAATAAAATCTTGTAAATTTGACCTAATAAATAAAAGGTCTGTTAAATCGGTGTTTATAAACATTAGATAAGGATTATTTAATTATTAGTTTAAGAATTTTTTTTATATTTAATACATTATTTTTATTAAATTTTTAAAAAAATAAATCATTAATTATATATATTTATATATATATCACCTTAATCCGTGTCTAATAACATTGATTAACATTTCTCATGAATAATAAATAAAAACCCAAAATCAAGTAGATCTTCCACATCTGTTCTTAATGATTATGGTTGTAGGATCATCATATTTAGTAAGGATAATTAAAGCTATATTTCTTTAACCATAATAACTCACCAAAAGTTTGTTCTCTTAATTCTTAAATTTATTTTTTTCAAGTTAAGACCATTTTTTTCCCAAAAAAATAATTGTCACTACACTATCTTTATAGTCTTTGATTTTATCTATCAATCTTATCACTGCACTACATATATATATATATATATATAATTTCATTTCATTTTTTTAATAGATTAGTACTTTATTTATATGTTCAATGAGAGTCATTCTCCTCACGCTATTCATTTTATTTTGAAATTGAAGTCTTAAAGGTTAATTCAAAATGATATGAATGACATGATAAGAGTTATTTTCATCGATCATTCAAATGAAGTATAATGAAGTCCAAAAGATATTTGATTTTTACAAAAGATTAGAATTACATCATTTTCATCTTAAATTTTACTTAGTGAAAAGCTCAAGCAATATGTGTATATTTTTAACCTAAATGGTATAGCAATATATAATACTACACCACAATTTATAGTAAATTAGCTTCTATTAATATAGTGTGTGTATGTGATTTATAGTAAATTAACCTATTTAAAGTTTAATATTTTGGCATAATGTAACTTGATTTATATATATATATACACACTAGTTTTTTACGTGTTTATTATTTTTAATTTATTAAATAGTGTATTTTTAATAAAATTTTGCTATAATTTTCCCAAATTCTAATTTTCTCAAAATGTGACAGTATGCGGATTTGGAAGGTGCAACCGTAAATTTATAACCGCAGGCTTAATTTCATTTAAATTGAATTGGAAAATCCTCCAGATTACCTCTTGAGCTCGCATCCTGAAACTGTTTTATCTCATCAACATCTCTTTCTTCATCTTCATTTGCTATATATGTATGTACACAACAATCTTATCATGTCCTTTGTAGATATATTTGTAGAGATACTTAACTGCCTTGAACCCCAGCAAAGTTCAAGGATAGTTAGCGAAAGAAAAGGGGATCTTCTACACCCGGCGCTGAGCATCCTGGGAAAGTTTTAGCAAATGTGAGTATATAAAAAGTGCCTCACTGTGGTTCTCTCTAGTTCTCCCAGGAATTCTTGCAAAATATATGTTAGCATCCCAGCCGATAATGCTGATTGCTGATATTTGATTACCATTTAGGGTACGAATGTACACATACTGCTTGAGTTTTATGCAAATGTTACCAAATTTCATTCATCTTTTTAGTTTTACATTTTTGTAAAATCATTTCATAATGTGATAACCTATAAACTTATTTATTAAGTTTTCTTTTTTTAAAGTTTATATTTATTATATGTTTCTAAATTTTGTAATAATTGATATTAAGGTAAAAACAACTATTTTATATTATATGTATGTTATTTATAATTATCATCATTCTTTTTTGGGACATAATATCATAATAATTATTCAGTTTGTTAGAAATCTATCAATTCATTATTTCCTAGTTTTATATTGAGATATTATTCTTTTATTATAACAAATATATATTTAATGTATATAAATGTTAACTTTATAGTAAAATAATTAAAGAATATTATAATAAAAAATAAAAACACAATATAAGATAATAAAATATAAAATTGCATATTTTATTTGTTAACTATATTTTGTCATCTCGTCTTTTATATATAGAATATTAAAATATATATATAATAATTGAGTAAAATTTTGACAGATAATATCTTATTTACGAATAAGAAAGTGACTACTATGATGCAACTTTATTGAATTAAATCCAAATTCTTGAATATAATTTCTTATTAAATTTTAATTAATATTATTATTTTTGTTCCATCAAGGATGGTGATAATGCTGATATTTGATAGCAATCCTTGTTGTGATTGTAGTTTCTGTATTTCAAACATTTTTGTTTCATTTTCATATTTTTTTTTTCTCTCAAAAAGTTCCAACACCGAAAGACCATTTAAGGAATCTCCTCAACTTGGATGACTCAAGCTAAGTTTACTGTTAAAAGAGTTTGTTTATACTTATCCCACCTGTTCATGGTCATGACATATGGCATCCAATTTTTTTTTTCTCTTTTCCCCGCCCGCCCCCACTATTCGGTGAAGATTAAATTATTTTAATATATATTTTATTATTTATTGTTCAAATCTAAGTAGTTAATTATTTTATAACATAAAAAATCTTTACATTATCAATTAAAGAAATTGCAAAAACATAACCAGTTTTTTTTATAATATAATAAGAATATTCAAATATTCATATAATTTAATATTCAACTTCCTAAAAATATTTAAATTTAAAAATTTAAATATAAAAAAAAACCGTTAAAGATAAATTTCAAATTCCAACTTCCTAAAAACAATTAAATTAAAATTAAAATTTAATTTAATTTAAAAATTAATTCTAATAATATTTCAAAAATATTTACATTTTCTCCATCTTGATCTTTTTCTTCAACGCCATAGTTTAGAAATGTCATGAGAATCAAATATAAATAGAATTTTTTATACACTAAAGCAATGACAAAAATTAAAAAGAAAACAAAAAACCTCATGCAGTATGCAAAATGCTAAACGTTGGATGTTAATGCATTTATTTTATAGTGAGAATTTCCTAACCAAAAAAAAAAGTAGCAAGAAACGTTGGATGCTAAACGAAACAACAAACTTTATGCAGTATGCAAAGCCCTAAACTTGAAATAATTTGATGCTAATGCATCTATTTTACAGTGAGAAGTATTTGTTTTAATTGGTTTATAACTGCAATACCAATTAAGTGAGAATTACTCTAAAACTATAAGTCTTTTCTCATTGACCCGTTGGAATAATTTAAATTACAGTGAAAGTATATTTCAACATGGATATGAGGACTTTGTATTGATTACAAAGAAAAATTAATTAAAAATATTAAAAATATAATTTCATAAATCTTATAATGGCAATTTAATAATATAATAAATAATAATGGATATTTTCATCAATTCAAAATATTTTTCACATTCGTGCATTTATATATATATATTATAAATTATAGATATATAAACTTGCAAGATGTGGTGTGTATTAAACTTGGGCTGAGTCAAGATTAGCCATTGACTGAAAAAGTAGTCAGAACCCAACTTAAGCTCAAGATTTTAAGCCAGGGCCTGAAGGCAGATTGTAATAAGGTCTAAAAGCCTGCTCCATTTTAAATCCCAAATTTAAGAGTGAGGCTGAGGCATCCCGGTGAAATGGTTTGAAAGAATTCAACTAAGGCCCAAGGGGCCATTGAGCCTAACCGTCACTGCTTAACAATTTTCTGAAACTATAATTAAACATAATTTAGGATTCTTGTTCATGACAATGGGTTTTCTATAATCATGATCATATAGGCATAGTGTCACTGATTAAGCTTTTGCCTCAATTGAATGTTAATCCGTGTGATATTTGGATGGATTCTTCCACACAAATCAATCAAGCTCTTTCGATTATTCGATTAAGCAATAAACAAGCCACAAGTTAGCTTCAAAGTCACCTCACAAAATAGTGGGGCATAACGGATGGATACCAGATGACCCCTGATGCCCCCAAAAAAATGTTTTATTAATTTTGAAAATATTAAAAAAATTTACAGAAGAGCATCGAGTCTTCCACACCATCGTCAGGGCTAGAGGGCAGCCTTAGATAGATGGCCTAACACATACTTTAACCAGTTAGACAGTCCAATAATCCGCTAACTGCTCATCCCCTAAAATGGTATAAGAGCGTTTACAAGATTTCTACCAAAAACCATTGTAATATCTGAAACGGAGACACTTTTCCTAAGTACATGACGACTACCCTCCTATGATACCTCTACCCGATCATGATCCTATACAAAGTCAGCTAGTGACAAATAGCTTGATGAATTAAAAAATAAAAAAAAAACCCTGACTTCTCTTTTTTTTTTTTTTTGTTAGTATAAACAAGATCACAATTTGATAATAAGAGAAAAAATTGCAGATATTGTAATTCGAACTCCGAATCTGTTGAATGCCACGTTTTAAAAATAACTGTATGAATAAACTGAATTAAGATCCAAATTCAGACTCCTTTTTCATTATATTAACATTGCATCGTTTAGTCTGATTACATAAAACTTGAAAACATTGCAATTAACAAGCCAATATCAAGACACAAAAATGAAAAATTATGGGCAATGAGAAAGTTTCAGCTGAGGTTTTTCTTTTCTTAGACCAATTTACAACTACAACATCAACTCTTTGGCATCAAACTTTTCATAGCCCTAACCAGTACTTATTTTTTTTTCTCCATATAACTTGACTCCCTATCCTTCCCACCAAGATTTCTCTTTCATCATAAACAGCTAATGAAAACTTTCACACAATTCATTCCAACCCATCCAACCTTCTCAACAGGTATTCAACTTGGACTTCCTTTGTCAATGGCATGATCCAGTCGCCATACAAGTCAGCTACCAAGCTCGGGTTTATTTTGTAAACCGGATCGCGACCATCTTCTTTTATATTAGCCGGCACGACTTGCCCGTAAGTTCGGGCTTTCATTTCTACTCTTTTCTTGATTGACTCTTCAACTGAGGGATATGTAAGCAACTCCATCAGCCAATCCTTGTTCTGCAAAATTTCAAGAACAAATAATGATAACACAACCAACAGATGCTTCAAAGAACTGTACTTGGAATGAAACTGATAAATAATACCTGTCCTTTAATGGCAGTTCTATAGGCATCTGGAGATGCCCGAAATTTACACTCTGCCACAAATTTCCCATAATGAATTCTCTTTGAAAGAGCCTGCAGTGACACATAAATGTTTAAGCATCCAGCAGTTCCCAGAACATCAAGTTTTTAGAGTACAATCACCAGTTTAGACGAAAGAACTGATCTGAACAACAGGCATTCATGCATGCCATGAAAACCTTATACATCCAACAATCCCTCCCCAAGATTTTGAGTGAGACCAATGAAAGGTCACGAAATTGTAGCATAAACGGTTGGCATGGATATGAGGAATAAAGTATAAACATACGTAAAACAACAATGCAATTACATGTTACACTAGCAAAATCCAGTTTAGTATTTTCAAATTTATCCGTGGATTAAAATATACTAATTGTCACAACTCATCGACAATCTATGTTAACCCAGACTCTTCATTTTCCTTAAAATACCCGTATCCAATTCTTGTGCCCAACACATATTTGGACATAGATATAGGGTATGATCTTCCAAATATATGAAAAAACTCAAAAAAAAAATTTGAGCATAACCGTATTGAACACATATCTATTTTAGACAGAGGCATGTAAGGTACATATTATGGGTGTGTGTGCAAACTGAATTCGAAATGCACATGAGACTTGTATTAAAATATTTACCTGCAAACACATGGTGTCACAAACGGCAGTAGATCCACAATTGCCATCATCTCCTTTCTTTACTAATCCCGGAATAAGATTTCCGAAGTACATTTGCCAGACTTGGTTATTTATATTTATTGAATCAGCAATGGGATGTAGTACCTGTTTGATTGTCAGAAAAAGGTTCCAACAAGAAGTTAAATCTTAGCAGCCATTTAAATGTTGTATTCTCATGCTGATAAAAAACAGAATCAAACCGAATTATCACTCACAGATGAGTTATGTTTATATGTTGCATTGGCATGACGAGCATCATTCATCACCAAAAGATAGTATGAAGAGTGTCAAAGAAAAGTACTCCCCAAGTCCTTCAAGAGGCTACCTAATACTGATTTCCTAGCATAGGACTATGTTTTCCCATGAATTATCATTTTACCAGGTCAGATTTGAATCTAAGACTTACCTCAACCTGTCCCATCCCTTTACAACTAGAGTGATGGCAGTAACACATACTTAAAATTCCAATAAAACACGTAATTAACAGAATACTTCATGTATTAGTGAGAATGCTGACATATGGAGCAATGAACATAAGTCCAAGGCCACAGCAGAAAAGCAACAAAAGTAATTCCTTCTATCACATCCTACTATTTTACCTGTGGATATTGCAAAGGTGGCAACAAGGGGTCGGGTAATTCATCTGGGAAGAAAGGATGCTCATCCGGGCTCTTGTATCTGCCAACCTAATGTGCAATTAAAGGTTTATCAGAAAACCAGCACTGATTTTGCTGCACCTATTTATCACTTTCCCACCCGACTGTTGAGTATAATATACCTGGGCATGAAGCTTTTCAGTTTCTCTGAGCATATACTCCACCAAAGAGCCATGGAATCCATCCATTGAAAAGGCATCAGGGTCATATGTATCCGCATTATAACAATATTGAGCTCTCTCCAGAAGGCTGAATATTATGCTGTCCTCTTGTCGAATTAACGAATACCTCACTGCCTCCAGGGTCAAGTTCTCGCTCTCATCCACCCTTTGCTTTATTATCATTGGTCTATAGAGATGTTAACAAAACATTATCAAAAACCTCCATCAAATGTCAAAAAGAAATCAGCTACTGCACCATAGAAATACCAAAGAAAAGAAAGATTCGCGAAGAGTTCCCGACAAGGCCAATAGAAGTTCAATTTATTCATCCTAACATTATTCTGAGTATGATTTATGAGCTACTGTACTTCATTCTAGTACCATAGTGATAGCCAGAGACTCTTGATGCTTATACATGATGCCGGTATATAAACATACATGCTCGTAAAATATCCTTTCATTTATAAGCTTTTCACATGCGTTCAAGTATCAATGGTTGAATGCAAGTTGATAAGAATCATTCAATTTTCTATATCATGATCATGGTCTATGTTTCCAGATTCCACAGATAGGAAAAATTAGAGAAGACAATTATTTGCAATATTATGCATATGTAGCACAATGGTGTTCAAAAGTATAGAAATTAATGCATTCAATTAAGGATTTTGCTAACAAGTGCCTATATATATATATCTATATATAGTAATATATTCATCCAATGCATTGAAAATGATGAATAAAATTATCAATTTTTGCATTTAATACAATGTTATTACTATAAATAGTATATTAAGGTAATATTAACTAACCTTAGAGAGTGCCTAGCAAAACCCTTCAATTAAAGAAGCATACAAAAATGTTACATTTTGGCTGCTGCAATCAAATTGGTGTTTTCCAGAAGGAAAAAAAAGCAATTAATTCTCACTAATTAATACCAATAGAATTTCAGCAGTGAAAGATTAAAGGAAGCAAATCCATTCCAAAATAATAATAAAAAAGTGAGAAAAAGGAATTCAGATATGAATTGTCTTACTGCATTAGAACTAGAAATGCTTCTCATGCAATAATCCAACAACCAGGAAAACATTTTCTTGACAAACACTAGATAAACAATTAAAATCCCAGATTCCAAACAATCTAGCAATGGAATTATAAACAACTGAAGCATAGAAACAAACCCAATTTCCTAACATGCAAGATGATCCAACATCAGCCAAATTCAAAGACAAGAAATTCAAAATAAAGGCAGCAAAGTCAGCTAATTCCATAATCAAAACCACCCATTTTCAAATACAGCCAAAGTAAAAAAAACCAAAGTTTTTTTTTTTTCTTTTTCAAAGAAACAATGAAAGAAATGCCTGTTTTCAACAATCTAAAAGCTGAACAGTGGTAAACAAAAAAAAAAAAAAAGCCAAAAGGGTTGATTGTTTTATACCCAACAGAGTTGGTGGAAGCATGAACAGATTGAATGCTTTTCTTTGACAACCTTGCAGAGCAATCGAACTTAAAGCTGGGAAATTCCCTGGTTTGCAAGGTTAAAAGGTAACTGGGTCTTGAAAACTTGGTACTACCATTAACAGCAGGCAAGGCAGGAGAAGAAGCACTTAACAGCTTAGCCTCCATTGATCATAAAGAGAAGACTTTTCAAAAGAAAAACACTAAACAGAAACAAAGAAAGCAAAAGTTTGAAGCTTTGAAACAAAATGAATCAATGAGAAAAAGAAGAAGATATATATAAAAAAGACTGGTTCGCGCTTTCTTGTGGTTGGTGGGTGAGTTAGGTGATGGAAACGGAGGTTGGTGGAGAATGAGAATCCAATATAAAACACATCATCATGTTGCTGCTCCATCCATAAAACATCACAGGAAGTGAATGTTTTTTGACCTGTCATATTTAGACATGTTGATGCCCCGGTCGGGATTCGATTTTTTTTATCTTTGTCCAAATTCAGTCGGATTTCAGGTTTGGATCGATCCGTAAATTCGATTTATTATTTTAAAAAATATTTTTATAATTAATTTAAATAAAAAATAAAATTTATTAATAAATAATAATTCGAACTGGGTCGGGTCGGCTCGAATTGAAAAAAATATTTTTTCAGACTTAGTCTAATACGAATCGAGTGTGTCGGGTCGGGCGGATAGCCCGACCCTTCAACAGGTTTAATCATTTCGAGTGAAATTTATTTTGCAAGTTTAATATTTATTTAGGAGGGGAGATCTACTTATACCATTATAAAATTAATATAGTTTTATATATTTTTGTAATTTTTTATACGATTTATATTTATTTAATCTATCATTGTATTTTATTTTATTTTTATTCATGTAGATTTGCATGTCAAATTTTGAATAAATTAAAAATATTTAATTATTTATTCGGTATAAAAAATTTCAACTATTAAATATTTATTAAAAAAAATATTCTTGATCGATATGGTATAAATATCGAATTGATTCTAAATTTTACGTGCACGATGAGTGCGATTATATTGTTAAATTTAGCGACCAATTTTTCAAAATATCAATCATACACAAAATTATAAAAACATTTAAAATTAATTAATTTTATAATGGTGCAAATTTAGATTTCTCTTACCTTATTCCCTAAATACTTTATAACAAAAAAATGATAAGTTATTATAATTTAAAAAAAAAAATATATACATAATTGAACTTCTTTTGTATTTTTAAAATTGACCAAAAAATAGGATAAAAGAGAAAAAAAGAAAAAAAAAAGACATAATGGAGAAAGAAAAGAAAAAAAGAATAAATATTTTAAAATAATATAAAAATTTATGAATTATATTTTTAAAATTAAAAAATAATATATCCAATTAAATTTTTTGAAAAACTTCAATTTTCAAAGGTGTAATTAATAATGTAATTTTCAAATATTAACAATCAGTTAAATATTTGACTGCTTTCTTTTTCTTTTTTGAATTATTTGCTTTTATGATTGAAATACAACATTTTTTTCCTTAATAATTTAAAAAATTTAAACTTGGATAATTAATGTTTATTGTCATTGTCATTTCATTGCTTTTAGGTTTGATTCTCCTCTATTCTTTACCATGATCATCATTTTACAGCAGCCTGCCAGACTCCCACAGATTCACCTTGTTCACGACCATTATTACTTTATATTGTCAGTATTCTTCAATTTTTTTAAATATTCATATTTGATATATGTATCGGACACATATTCAAACATAAATTGATAGGATCCAAGATGACCCAATCCCATGGCAATTTTTATATGGGCCAAGATCCAAGAAGATCTAGGAAACATGGCAAGAATGGATGAAATTCACTTGGGCCATGTTGCAAGTTATTCAAGAAAGGCTTTAACATGCAAGATGGGCTTGCATCCAAGTTTGGTCCATGTGATTCAAGAACACAAGGTGACACATTAAGGAGGCTTATTTGGGCTTATTTTAATTCTTATAATTACTTAGGTATTTGGACCTATATTAGGTAACATGGACATCTTTTAATTATTTAGGTTTGGGTTTGAGTATGTTCAGCCCATATTTTACATATTATTGCTTAGTAGATTAGGGTTATTGTAGGGAGGCTATAAATATATGTCTTAGCCGCCTACTTCAATTATCTTTTGATCAATTAAGTCTGATTTTATTCAGTGAGAGTTTTCTCTTTTTAGTTCTTGAAAGAACTTAAGAACTTATCAAATAATTCCTTCTTTGTGGCGTTCAACCTATCAAACTTAGGTTCTTGAAACGAGAGTTCTTAGGGTTTAGATTACATGCTTAATCTAGGTTCTTTGAAACAGGCTTTTAAGGGTTTAAGTTTTCTTTGCCTGAATCTTGGCTTTTCTGTGTTAGGTATTTCAATTTGTTAGGGTTCACATCAGTTGGTATCAGAGCTTAGGGACCAATCAGGTCAAATATTTTTATCTTCTTTACCATAGGGTATTGGAGTTTTTCTCAACTTTTTTGTTTTGGGGTTTCAGACATACTTGTCATAGGGGTTATAGCTTTAGGCTTTCTTTGTCTAATAGTTATAGTTTTTAGGCAGTTTAGTATGGGGTTTCATTCTGAGAGTTGGTTTAAATCAAGATTTCGTTTCTTGAATTCTTGATTTATTAAAATTTCTTCTTATTGATTCTTGATCCGAATCTTGAAAAAAAAATTCAAGAATTTAGAGGGGCATTCGAACAGTCCCAAGAAAGAAAAAAGAAGTTCATCCGAGATTTCAAGAAAATCAAGAAGTCTCGTTCTTGAAAAAAAGAAAAAAAGAAAAGAAGAAGAGTGTTCGAATAGACAGAAAAAGAAAGAAAGATTCGAAAAAGATTGAAAAGAAAAGAAGAAAGAATCGACATTCATCTTTTTTTTTTTTACTAACCAAATTTGTTTTGCAGCAACTTTAAGATGTCTCTCACATTATGCGACGAAGTAAAGCAGGCTCTACAAGAGATGAAAGAGATCACATTATCGTTTGAGAGGTTTGTGCAACAAGAGGAAGAAAGATGGAGAAGAAAAAAAAGAGAAAAAGAGAGAAGAAAAAAAGAAAAAGAAAGTGAGGTGGCTGCAAATAAAGAAAAGCAAGAGAAAACGGAGAGTAAAAAAGAAAGTGAAAAAGAAATAGAGGTGGTTGAAATTAAAGAAGTAAGAGAGGAGCCACTAGTAGAAAATGAGACAATTCCTGCCGAGAAAAACAAAGAATTTGCGAATTTTTCTGATGAAAATGAGAGTGAGGTTCTTATTCTTGATGCTCCTAACCAATCTCTACCTATTTTGCCTGTTTCTTTGTTGAAGGATTGTGAGAATTTACTTTCGAAAGAGTTGCAAGATGGGTTGTCACCCATAAGCGGCATTGTGCATCACCATGATTTAGTTCCTAGCGCTGTCATTCTCACACACAAGGCTAAGATTCGAGGGCGAATCTTTTCGAGGAAAGGGGGAATGATAGGATCCAAGATGACCCAATCCCATGGCAATTTTTATATGGGCCAAGATCCAAGAAGATCTAGGAAACATGGCAAGAATGGATGGAATTCACTTGGGCCATGTTGCAAGTTATTCAAGAAAGGCTTCAACATGCAAGATGGGCTTGCATCCAAGTTTGGTCCATGTGATTCAAGAACACAAGGTGGCACATTAAGAGGGCTTATTTGGGCTTATTTTAATTCTTATAATTACTTAGGCATTTGGACCTATATTAGGTAACATGGACATCTTTTAATTATTTAGGTTTGGGTTTGAGTATGTTCAGCCCATATTTTACATATTATTGCTTAGTAGATTAGGGTTATTGTAGGGAGGCTATAAATATATGTCTTAGCCGCCTACTTCAATTATCTTTTGATCAATTAAGTCTGATTTTATTCAGTGAGAGTTTTCTCTTTTTAGTTCTTGAAAGAACTTAGGAACTTATCAAAGAATTCCTTCTTTGTGGCGTTCAACCTATCAAACTTAGGTTCTTGAAACGAGAGTTCTTAGGGTTTAGATTACATGCTTAATCTAGGTTCTTTGAAACAGGCTTTTAAGGGTTTAAGTTTTCTTTGCCTGAATCTTGGCTTTTCTGGGTTAGGTATTTCAATTTGTTAGTGGGTTCAAAGGGTTTAACCCCTAGGGTTCACATCATAAATATAAAAATATGATTTTTTAAATATGTATAAATTTTTTATTAAAAAAATTAAATATATCGTGTTGAATACATACTCGTATCCAACAATCACCCTGAGTTCTGGTAACATAGTTATTACTTAGACCTTAAGAGCTGTGCTGGTATATATATCAACCATGATACTAGCAGACTATGTTGCTTCGATTTTTTATTTTGCTTGAAGTATCAGTATCCGTCGCATATCCAGATATGAGTATGAGGATATGATCATCCAAGAGTCCTCCAAATACATGAAAAAACGTAAAAAAAATAAATAAATATACTAGTGGCAGACAGACACCTGAATCCGACACTCATAACTGAATCCGAAGAACATAACTAGCATAACCTGAGGTGTTTGTTATATGTTAGGAGCAGAAGAGCCAAAACATTAAAAGATCAAATAAGAAAATTGAGAGTTGGCCTACAAAAAAGGGTTTCCATATTACATTTCTTTGGATGCATGCTTTAGAGTTAAGACTAGATGACAAATAAGTATTTGGAAGACTAGTTAAGCTTTTAAGTATCATGGCAGAACAAGGGAACAAAGGGGTAAGCCCTGAAAGAATGATCAGACAGCTACCTGGTGCTGAAAGAATTGAAACAACTAATGGCAAGCTTTATCTACATCAGTAGCAATTGTCTCTTTCTTTTTGTTTGAAAAATCTGTTGGCCTCCGCACACTGATGTCCTATGTTACTCGGACTCGAAGATGATGAGTGTTGGATACAAGTATGTATCCGACATGAATATGTTCAATTTTTTTCAAGTTTTTCCATATATTCGAAAGATCATATTCGAATATGTGTTAAACACAAATACTTAAAAAAAAACGAAGAATCCGAGTAACATAGATTATCTCTATACTGATGTCATAAAGAGGTTATCCTCGATACTCTTACTTTTCTCAATAAGGTGCTCGAAGATAAGCTCTTGATCATGCCAAGTTACGTTCTGATGTTTCTCTAATATATCAAGAATGCCTAGTTTTGAACTCTTATCCATTTGGGGACTTGGTGTATAGTATGTTCGGGAATTTAATAACGGTCGGAACGCAATGTTACGATCATTATTTTGATCTCTTGTTACTAATTCTGGAGTGACAAATGTCAATCTATTCGTTCATAATATCCAAGTATACAAGACCTGCAAATAAATATTTGAATCTCTGGAGTAAGTAATCAGCTTGAAAGAGATAATCTTCTGAAGAATTAACATCTTCACGCAGTTACACCATTAATGGCACTAGTAACACACACACAAGTAAATTCAACTAGTAAACTCTGAAGGCAGAACATATATATAGCTGAATGCTAGCAATTATAGATGCTTGTTGTTTTTTTTTTTTTAACTGATGGATAATTATACTAACCAAGAATTTAAATCGTATTTGTGGATGCGTTTTCTATTGCGTGGCGTTTATCGTGGTTACGAACATAACGAATGTTATTGTGATCAACTACGGTGAATATCAACGGTGGAGAGAAATGAAATCATAAAATAATGATCGTAACGTCGCGTTACGACCGCTATTTAAATCTTCGATAGTAACAGCTCTTTGAACACATTCATTTGAACCCATATATTTGTGCTTGCATTCGGTAAATATTAAAGAACCAACAATAATCAATTTGATTTGGATGATCACTTACTATTGAAAGTGATAAAAAAAAAAACCATCATTAATAATTATAAGAAAAACTAGAGATAGAAATAACTGAAATATAAGAAAATCAAGAGGATTCCAACACCCTATTTTGCAGCCACAAATAGTTTTATCCAACAAAATAAAATGACTAATTAACACAAAAAACAAAACAAAACTTAACCATCTTCATCACTTCTATAGTGCATATATATATCCTTTTCCCTTTGATAGTTTTAAATCGTGGTCTTGAATTTCGTTATGGATACAATTGCAATGTCATGGTTGCGTGTATCGCGGGCGTTAAGTAAGACGTTTCGATTATCGCAAACGTGAATATGATATCACGAACATTACGTAACAAGTAAAATGCGATTCGAAAGTTTCAATTTCCGTTATGACAGTTACGTTGCGTAACGACCGTATTTTAGAACTATGATTTCCTTCTCGATTTGATTGACACAAGGCTCTCCATGTAGACAAAAGCTTTAAAACATGATGTTTTTCGACATCCCTGAATTTGAAGATTCTTAAATTCTTGCTTTCTAAGATTGTAGGACACCAATTGATAATTAAGCCTGTCTTTATTGTCTACAATTTGGAAGAGAATCTCATTCTTTTCCCAAATTGTCAAAGGCCTTATATACCAAAAACTTCCAATTTCAATGGCAAAAACCTTGGTCCAAGACTCCTTCACACCATATTCCTTCATAACAAATATATCCAATAATGAATGATTACTATGAGTTACACTTACAGCCAAGCTTCCATCCCCAATCAGAAAATCCTGAAAAAGCTTGCCATCATCTGGGAGTTGAATCATCTGGAACTCTTCATCACCCAAGTTGAACAAAATGATGACAAAATCTATACTATCAAGTCTTTCAGGATACCAACCTTTCCAATGGATTGCTCCATTGAAGTAAAAACTTCCTCTGAAACTGTTAATTTGTCCGGAATTCATGCTATTGAACTTACTATTTTTAACTTGTCTCCATGAATAAGCTCCCAAAGTGTAGATTTCTACATTGTAGAACATGCTGATCATATAACTTGTCTTTCCATAGTCTCTTGGAGACCCTGTAATCCTGACAGCTTTATACCGATGGTTTTTGAGATCATAGCCAAATCCAAGAGCAAAAAAACATGTCGAATCGTTACTGGAACTGGGTTTTGGTAGAAAAATGGTTTCCCTGGTGGCTAAATTACATACAACGCTATAACCTTGAGCGTAGTTGGAGTCAAAGATAAGGCCATCACAGTGGGTTAAAAGTTCTAAATCATATATGGAAGACTCGCCAATGAAACCTAAATGCATATCGGCACTGCTACTAGAAGAAGAATCGTTGTTAGAGATTATTGAGAAGGAAGTTTTCGATTTTGATGGGTTACCGGTGAAGCGTTTAATAAGGATACCTTCCTTCTTGTTGTTGTTGCGGCGGTGGAGGTGGTGGTGGCGGCTGCGATCCAAGTGCATGGTTATGAACTTGTTACCATTAAAGAGAGCGTACCATGATTTGCAAACCGACTTGAATCGCAACAAAGATTTCACTGGCAAGTTTAAAAGGATTTCCAATATCATATCTGGTGGTAAATCATTGGAAATTGAGAAAACCTCCATGATTGATTCTTGTTTTTTGCTTTTCTTTTTAGGGGGAGTTTATATCTGAATTGAAGGTTTAATATGTATCGCCAATCTATGTATAAATATACAACTATAATTATAAATTTATTATCAAATAATAATAATAATTTGTTTTCCCAATCCAAGAAATAGAAGTAATTACAAAGACGTAATACCAAGTTTCAGTTGGAATAAAACAAGTTACCCAACAAATGTGGTCATAAGCTAGTCCAATTCTATTCTTAGTATAACTCTTTTTTTAAGTATAAAAAAAGTCGGAGTATGGAGATACAGAAAAAAGTGGGATTCGAAATTCAGACCTGTTGGATGCCAACTTTTAAGGGGCATGAGCGAATTGCATTAAGTCCCGAGTTCATTCTTAATATAACTCTAACTACTAATATATTATATAATTCAAACAAGGCTTACATATTCAGTTATCTGCTTTTATAAGTTTTTATTTATATCCCAAAAATAAATGGATACTAGAAATATTCCCACACTTCGTTAAGGACTTAGTGACTAATGCAACTTATTTAATATTGAGTATTAAGATTATAATAGTTTGTAGAATTATATTTAGAAGAAGTTATTTGATGGTTAAGAAGTTATTGACTAATCAATACTACTCAATAAGGGCTAGTTTAGCATTGCTGTTGGAAAAAGCTTGGGTTGAAAAAAGTTGTTTAAAAAGTGTGTTCTAAAAACTTTTAAGTGTTTAGCATTGCTGTGAAAAAATATTGTGGGGAATTGAAATGTAAAAAAAAAAAAGATATGTTTAAAATAATAAAAGTGTAGAGATGTGAGGATAATAAAGTCATTTTATCCAAAAATTAGCTTTTAAAGCCCAAAAGCTTTTTTTTTTTTGGCTTTTTGGTTTGGCTTTTCAAACCATGGTTTCAACAGCAAAAGCCAATTTTTTTATCTGTTTAGCATTGCGTTTGCGGTGAAAAACAGTTTTTGATCTCATAAGCTATGCCAGAAGCAATGCTAAACAAGGAAGAATCCCTTAAGGGTTTAGATTTTGACAGTTGTCCAAGGGTTAAAAAAGTAATTTATTCTTTATATGATTTATTAAGGGTTTTTTTTTTTTCCTTTTTCAAAACTAACTCTGATAGCTTGAAAATTGTGGGTATCCCATTTTTTTTAACGTGCCACCTAAATGGTTTATTTTTTGACAGATGTATGACCAAAAGAAAGCTTAAACACAAGCTTCTCTTCTCTGTCGAGAAGTTTTGATAAGCTCATAAAATATTCATTTTATTCTTTTCTACCTTTAGTTTTTGTTATATTTTCGATCTTTATCTTGTTTACTTATATTATATTTTTGAATTTTAGGTACAATAAGGAGAATGAAGTCAAAAGATGTCAATAATAATGGTAAAGAGCTTACAAAATCATAATCACAAGATGGAAGAAGACTCGAGAGTGAAAAAGATCAATTTCTTAGTGTTAGATGATTAGGCAGATTTGACCTTTGGAGCTTGTTGCAAGGAAATCATTATGTTAAAGTCATTATTTGAAGAAACTTCCTTCTTGACTTTTGAAGCTGACTTGAATAAATTTCCAATGATAGTTTACACGCCTAAATTGAACAACGGATGGTCACCCAAATCAGCCGACGAAGTGCGAGATAGTGCAGTAGTCGCGAAACCAACGTCAGCGAGCAAAATCACCAAATCAGTGTACTTGGCGCAGCGTCGCAGGAAAGTGGCACCGCGGTGCCGGCCCTACTATCCTCAAAATCGGGAAAAAATGCAAAACTCAAAAATCTTGCCTATTTTGCACTCCTTTGACTCCTAGCTTCCTTGATCAGCAAGAAAGGGTTTCCAAGACTCAAAAAGCTCTATAAATACTATCTTTTGAGCCACAAACTATCATCATCTTTTGAGGAGACTCAAGGGATCATCAATTTTCTTCTTCTTCTCCATTATTTTATTTTCTTTTTAGTTTTATGCCTATGTTAAGCTAAACTTCTTTTTGGTTAAGGGTGATATCAAAGCCCTAGAACATGTTGTGTAATTGATTTTGAGATTCTATCTATCATTAGTTTTCTATCAAAGATGCTTGTGTTCTTCTATAATAATTGTTCATGATGTTGTCTTGATTTGTTTAGGTTTCAAACTAGATATATCTTGATAATTATCTATTGCTAGCTTAGGAGTCTTTATCCATGTAATTGTTTTGATTTTCTATTCATAAGTGGCAATTTGTGATTAATGATTATGGTCAAATTTTCGCTAATTGCAAAGTGGAACATAACCTAAGTTAAACAATTCATGTTCATGCTTTTGTTGCTTAGATCAACCTATCTTTTTCATCATAAAGTTGCTGTCAAATTAAATTTAGAGATGTTCATCCTAGGTTGTTTGATAGTTAGAGATTAAGTAGTGGCATTCGTCCTGCTTAACGACGAACTAAGGAAGGATTGGGGTAACACGGGATGTTGTTATCTACGGTTGTTAAATTTGATAGCTAATTGATGTTGATAGATCTGAAATTGACTTTCAATGATGTCTAGTGGTGGAGAATGAAACCTTAACATACTTATTTTATATTTGATTTTCTCTTATTTATTTGCTTTTTACTTATCTTGTTTTCTTTATTTTTAATTATTTCAAAACCCTCTTTTCTTTTTTTGTCTTTGAACTTAAGTGATAAACTAATAACTTATAAATTAAAACCCAATCCCTGTGGACTCGACCCTTGCTAATCATTATATTTTAAAATTGATTTTTTTAGTGCAAGGTTAAATAAGATACACTCTTTTGAGTGCATCAAGTTTTTTACGTTGTTGTCAGGGATTGCTTTCTTTAGTTTATTTGTTACTTGGTTTATTTTTATTTTTAGTTCTAATTAGTTTTATTTTCTTGTACATACAGGTTTTTCTTTTCAAATTTTGAAAGAAAAAAAATGATGGAATTAAGCAATCTAACACTTGAAGAGTTGGTGGCATACATGAACATGGAGAATCAACAAGCCAATCTCACCTCCCTAGTTCAACAATTGGCCATGGGAGGATGTCAAGGCCATCAAGGGTTCCAAGACCAACAGTATGATCATTACTCAAACACTTACCATGAGGGATGGTGGGATCATACTAATTATGGCTACTCGAAAATTACCAAGAAGTAGATCCTTATGCCAATTACACTCATCCATCTAGCTTTAATCAATCATGGTCTCAAGAACCAGATCTTTTTCAGCCACCACATATGACTCAAAACTCAGGTACTTCTTTAGAAGATCTTGTTTATTCTCTTGTTACTGATACTTTGCAATTTCAACAGGAAACAAGGGCAAGTATCCAGAGTTTGGAAAAGCAAATTAGCCAATTGGCTAGTAGTATGGTGGGATGGGTAGCACAAAGATCTGAAGAACTCTCTGCCCAAACGATGATTAACCCAAAGGAGAATACTACTATTGTGACCTTGAGGAATAAGGAACAAGATGAGGATGAGACAAAATTAGAAATGGATTCTATTCTTGAGGATAATGAAGCCACAAATCCAAATAAGGGTACTTCGGCACCTGAGGTAACGTTTAAGGTTCTAATTTTTACTAATGTTTCTTCTCCACTTTTTCCTAGTAGATTCGCAAAGTTCAAGGAGGAGGAACATGAACAAGACATGCTAGAAACCTTAAACAGTTTGTTTATGGATGCCATTCAACAAGTACCAAAAAATGCACCATTCCTTGGCAAGCTATGCACTACAAAGGATGATAGAATAATACTTGTAATAGAGAATGCATCCACTATTGTGCAAAGAAACCTCCTTACAAAATGCACAAATTTGGGAAGTTTCATGTATGAGCCTGACAAGCCTAAAAAGCCAAGAACGGGTGTTGGTTAGGTTGGACAACTTAACTCAAGTACTAATTAGGAAGGCAGCCCAATATAAAGAAATTACCAACCTGCCATTCTCAAATTTGCTTTCTTTTCTTTTTATTATTTTTTTATGTTTATTTGTTAATTGTTTGTTTAGTATTTTAGGATTATTTAGGTTTCATGAGTTTGTTTTGTTTTGAGTCTTAGTTATTTCTATTCTTATGTTATTAGTTCTTTTCTCTTACACATGATTCTTTCATTTAGGTTAATAGCATTACATTGAGGACAATATAAGAATTAAGTGTGGGGAGAAGGATTTAGGATTTCTTTTATTTTTGGCTATTTTTTTTATGAGTCCTTAATATAATAATTATTTTTATTTTTAGTGTGTTTTAGTTCTTTTTTAATAAAATGATGAGATATGAATTGTATAGGTCTAAAATTGATCATTAGTGGTAAGATTTTCATGAGAATTAAGCTTGATATCACTATTTTTCATGAGCCAATATTAATATGATATGTTGATTGAGAAAGAAGCATGTTTAGACTTGATATTGACTTGTATAATCATCCTTGTGAGTTTTTGAGCCTATATGATTGATGCATTATACATATCAATCTAATTTCTTTCTTGAGTGCTCTTATGATTACATGATTCTCTAGAACTTGCTTTAAACCTTTCTGAGATTATATTGATGCATGTAACTACATGAATATGATAGAGGCATTAGGATTATAACTAGGACCAAATAGCCATCCCTATTGATGTTCTAAGAGAACATCCCCCTAGTGAGCCAATTTGAGCCTACATTGAATAAGCTATTTCTTTGGTAACCACATCTTTTCCCTAACCTAAACATATTTATATCTTTACCCTTGTTCTAGAGATGGACTAGAATGTTTGAGATATATGACAAAAGCGAGGGTTACTTTTTGAAATTTGGGTTAGAACAAGAAATAAGTGGGGGGAAGAATGGCAAAAGTCAAGAGAAAAAGAAAAGGGAACATTGAACAAAAGAAAAAAAAATACATTCCCATAAAAAATAAAAAATCATCTCTTGAACTTTTGGTTAAAGAAAAGATGTTACAATGTCGGTTAGAATGAAGCAAAGGCTTAACATGAATATTTAGCCTATGATATTATGTGCTTTATAAGAGTTTTGAGAAGTTTTATTTGTACGATCTTATTATGTTTCTAAACTCTATGAAATTTTTGGAACCTTTGTGATATCTTTATCATTTTATTCTTTAACCACATTACAATCCCTTGGCCCCATTACAACCTTGAATAAAAACCTCTTGATTCATGAAGTTGCATGATCTAAGTAGTGGAGAATATGTGGACAAGCAAGCATATAGTAGAACTCTTTTCATGAGATTGATTGAGTGTAAACACTTTACCACTACTTTAAAGAGTGAAAATCATGAGAGTATACCATGTGATAAGTTGAGATTAAGTTTGAATATGCACTATTTTGATTGAAATATGTTATGTTAATATTGGCTTAACTCAAACTATTTACATTCAAGCATGAATTACAAAAATTCTTTAAGCTATTGATTAGTTTATAAGACCTGTTTAATGATTATCTCTTATTTATATTGGAAGGATTAAGAGTAATTATATTTAGTATATTTTATTTTTATTTTAGTTTTTCAATGTTTGTGGGTATCGTCCTAGTAAACTCTCACGAGACTAAACTCGTTCTCTAGGGACAATTAGGGGTTTAAAGGCTTGTGTCACATGCTAAGTGCCACCATGATTTCCTATGAAAGTGGATTAGATTTTTTTATTTTATTTTTATTTTATTTTGATCGAGGACTAGCAAAAAGCTAAGTGTGGGGGTATTTGATAAGCTCATAAAATATACATTTTATGCCTTTCTACCTTTAGTTTTTGTTGTGTTTTCGATCTTTATCTTGTTTACTTATATTATGTTTTTTAATTTTAGGTACAATAAGGAGAATAAAGTCAAAATATGTCAATATTGATGGTAAAGAGCTAACAAAATCATAATCACAAGATGGAAGAAGACTCGGGAGTCTAAAAAATCAATTTCTTAGTGTTAGATGATCAGGCAGATCTGACCTCCGGAACTTGTTGCAAGAAAATCATTATGTTAAAGTCATTATTTGAAGAAACTTCCTCTTGATTTTTGAAGCTGACTTGAATACCTTTCCAAACATTGTTTACACGCCTAAATCGGACATCAGATGGTCACCCAAATCAGCTCACAAAGTGCAAGATAGTGCAGTAGTCACGAAATCGACGTTAGCGAGTAAAATCACCAAATCAGTGTACTTGGCACCGCGGCGCCAACCCTACTGTCCTCAAAACTGGGAAAAACCGCAAAACTCAAAAATCTTGCCTATTTTGCACTCCTTTGACTCCTAGTTTCCTTGATCAGTAAGGGTTTTCAAGACTCAAAAAGCTCTATAATACCATTTTTTAAGCCACAAACTATCATTATCTTTTGAGGAGACTCAAGGGATCATCAGTTTTTCTCTTTTTCTCCATTCTTTTATTTTCTTTTTAGTTTTATGCCTATGTTAAGCTAAACTTCTTTTTGGTTAAGGGTGATTTCAAAGCCCAAGAACATGTTGTGTAATTGATTTTGAGATTCTATCTATCATTAGTTTTCTATCAAAGTTGCTTGTGTTTTTCTATAAGAATAGTTCATGATGTTTTCTTGATTTGTTTAGGTTGCAAACTAGATATATCTTGATAATTATCTATTGCTAGTTTAGGAGTCTTGATCCGTGTAATTGTCTTGACTTCCTATTCATAAGTGGCAATTTGTGATTAATGATTATGGTCAAGTTTTCGCTAATTGCAAAGTGAAACATAACCTAAGTTAAACAATTCATGTTCATGCTTTTGTTGCTTAGATCAACCTATCTTTCTCATCATAAAACTGCTGTCAAATTAAATTCAGAGATATTCATCCTAGGTTGTTTTATAGTTAGAGATTAAGTAGTGGCGTTCGTCATGCTTAACGATGAACTAAGGAAGGATTGGGGTAACACAGGATGTTGTTATCTACGGTTGTTAACTTTGATAGCTAATTGATGTTGATAGATTTTAAATTGATTTTCAATGATGTCTAGTGGTGGAGAATGAAATCTTAACCATACTTCTCTTATATTTGATTTTCTCTTATTTATTTGCTTTTTACTTATTTTGTTTTCTTTACTTTTAATTATTTCAAAACCCCTTTTTCTTTTCTTGTCTTTGAACTTAAGTGATAAACTAATAACTTATAAATTAAAACACAATCCCTATGGACTCAACCCTTGCTAAATATTATACTTTACAATTGATCTTTTTAGTCCAAGGTTAAATAAGATAAACTCTTTTGAGTACACCAAGTTTCTCAAAGAAAAGAGAAAAAAAAAGACCAGAAATGAGAGAGAAAGTGAAATTTGAAAAAAAGAAGAAGATTTTTTTCTAAAAATTCAAGGCAGGGATTTTGAGAGAAAAAAATGATCAAAAAGGAAAAGAAAGAGAGAAAGAGAATCCAAAGAAGAAGAGAGGGGAAGCAACACGGAGGAACGGTGGGTTGGCTAGTAGGTGAAGTGAGAGAGAGAAGCACACAAGAGAGGGGGAGAGGAGTGGAACTTGGGTCTCCAAATCGGCTGTAGAAAGATCAGATCGAGGTGAAGATGGAAAAGAAAAAAAAAAACAGTTTGAATTAGTTTTTTGATTTGTGATTTTTAAATTATTTTTTAAGATTTTACAGTGACTCAGTATTGTACTATATTCCACAAAATATATTATAAAAAAGTATAGTTAGAATATATTCTACAAAATATTCTAACTATTGTACTGTGTTGTATGTGGTTTACAACACTAAATTGTTGAGTTGCCTAACCTTTTATAGAAGATGGTTGGCCTCAGGGTATTACTTCTATTTCTATTTCTATTTCTATTTTTTGTAATTTTTTTTTGGCTTCTTTTCCATTACATTTATATTCTTAGTAAAGTTCTTGCTTTCAGCTGGGTTCCTAATTTGATTCTTTATCAATTTTTTACTATCATACCTGTAAGCTGTTTTAATTTAGCAATTTAGTTTGTTTAACTTGTCTGGTGTTTCTATCGAAGCTATGTTTGTGTTTAAAGTTTCTATGTTTTGCAAATTGATTTTTTATTGTTTAATCTCAAACTCGCATCAGCATGGCCTATTCTTCAGTATGGAAACATTTCCAAGCCCCATGCAACAACAAATATCTCCCTAATTTCCTTTTCCTCTACCCCCACATCTGTCCGACCCTCACCTTTATAAATCCTAACACTCCATTTTCTCTCCTCGAAACGCAATAAAATTCCCCAAACCTCATCTTTGCTCTGTTCAAAGATTAATAATTCTCTTTTTTTCTTTCTGGAATGGCTCGAGAAGTGTATTTGGTTCCGGTGTTGGAGACACAAGTGGCTTTGCTGAAGAAGAAAATGGCGGTTCTAACGAGCTGGATTTCGATAGATGCAAAGGGGCAAGGCGTGATTCTTGATGTTGACAAGTATGCTATAATGGACCTAGTTCAGATTCATGCTAGAGATCTTTGTATTCTTTATCCTATGTTATCCTATCCTTCCACCATTTTAGGCAGAGAAAAAAGTCATTATACTCAATTTAGAGGTAATTTTGATTTTGATTTTGATTTTTATCTTTTCCATTTTCTATTGTTTTATTTCTTGAAGCTGATTTACTATTGTTTTAATGATTTGATTGCAGCACATTAAATCTATAATCACAGCAGAAGAGTGTTAGTTTATAGAATTTGAATACATTTTAATAAACTTTTATAAATTATTATGCTATGTTTTGGCTAACTAATATATTACTATTAGTTATTTATTTATTTGAATTGAGGTGGGTTTGGCTTTGGAGGTAAGTTGGGTTTCATTTTGTGATAGGTATTGCTTATAGATCCATTTGATGATAATGTAATCCCCATTGTTACCGAACTTAAAAGGCAATTGCCTCAAGATAATCTCACATGTCAAGGCCAAGGAGAAGAAGAAGAAGAACACCTTGGTGTGAGAAACGTTATGGACACTGGAGAAGAAAATGGTAGTACTAACTTTTGGTTGAAATTATTTGTTGAGTGGTTTTATCATTCTATGACATTGATATCTTGATGGTTTTGGTATGTTTGATGTAGAATTTCTATTTGAATTCCAGGCATTAGAAGTTGCATTATAAGCAATTTGTAGCTTTCTTGATGTGCGTACTAGGGAACTGGAGACTAATACTTATCCAACTTTAGATGATCTAACCTTCAAGGTATTTTCTCTCTAAAATGTATGTCTTTGATTTTAGTTTAAGCCATTCAGTTGAATGGATGAGATTTGTTGCTGGCATGATTATTCTTTCAAATATTCCATTTGAAGCTAATAGTTGACTTTGATGCAACATATAGCTTTATATACAAGTCAAATTTTGGATCTCAAAATATTGCAACCTTTATTATATCTATTATATACCTTCTCACTTTTTAGCAAAATGTAATCCTGTTAATTTTTTTTATGCCTATTCTTTGTGAACGTGATGAAAGGATTAAACTCACAATTACATGATACACACAACCATAAAAAGTACATCAACAGAGGCGATGCGGGTTTGAGAGCAATTGGAAATGGAAGGCATGGAATCGTCGAGCAATCGAAAAAGAATGCCTATAAAGGGACTAGAGGTAATGTTCTTTATGACTAACTACTCTTTGCTACCTTTGATCCAACAACACATGTTAAAATAAGTCAAACAAGTAGAAAGTAGATTTAAATAATAACAAAGTTGTCAAAGCAATAGCTAGACGTTTTCTTTTTCTAATATTATTACTATGCTCTATATTTTTTTTTACGCTTTTGTCAACAATGAATGCTTTTTATTTCTTAGAATGCATAGTAGGAGAAAATTATGTGTTAATCATAGCAGGAGAGAATTATATATTGAAACAAAAATTGACAATGTTATAAATTCTAGATCAATAGCTAGACGTTATAAATTTTTTGTCTAGGTTTATGTCTTTTGAACTTTAAGCACTTTAATATTGGATCATATACTAAATTCTTTTATTCAAATGATATTTTATTTGTATTTTGAAAAAAAAAAAGTCTTTTTTATTTCAAATTACTTGAACTAGGGAAGAAAAAACGTGCAATGGTAATCTATATCTTCATGAATGATTAAATATTATGCTTACTACTCTAGATATTGAATGTAAATTAAACTTTTTCTTATGTGATTGTAGAGGCCACAACGCTCTTCTGTATATGACTAAGAAATCTTTGCCGCAAGATCACAGATTGAGAATGCTCCTGTCATATTCAATGATCAGGAACTTTATGCTCCTTTTTTTTAGAAATGTTTCCATGTTTAAAAGGTAAGTCTACTGCAAGCGTAGTTCTGGATGTTGACCTCCACTATTTATAGAGTGTGTTGAATTGGTTCTTTCCTATTATGACCTTGCTATGAATTTCAGTAAGCTTTTAAAGTTCTTTTGCTCTCTTCACTGAGAGTTTCCTGTACTTTTTGTAATAGTAAACTACAAGTACAAGTATGATGGTGGTGAATTTTTTTTTTTGATGTAAATAGAATATGTTTCTTCTTGCTCTCTTCTAATTTTGCTCTCAATCTTTTAGAAATTTTTTGACAGATATTTGGAATGCCCGATGCATAGCACGGGATTCACACTAGTTAACGATTAATGCAACCTATACAAAAATTCATTTACATCAATAATATAAAACAATTAATTATTTTTAATAGTAGATACAAAGACTAACATCAAACCCAATCTTTCATTTCTTGCCCTTTATTTCTCTTTTATGGGCTTGCCCGGTAAGATCATAATCTCATATTCTCATCTAAACATCATACAATTTTATTATGTTTGTGGGCTATTGAAATTTACAATTTTTTCAATATGCTTTTTTATTAACTTTAGATATAGGTTGGACACTTAGAAAAGTTTATAGAAGGAAAGAATAAGATTCCTTCCATGATAAAAAAAAAAAAATCAAAGTTCTTCTTACCAAATCAGTAATTAAAAAGCAAAAGAATCTTTAGTTAGATAAATAAACAAAAGTAAAAAAATCAAAATTAAATCACCAAAAATATATCAAATTTAGAAGTTACCAAACATCATAAAAAAAAAAACCTCAAACAGGCATACTTAATATAGATGACTCAATCCTTCCTCCAATTCTACGATGAACACTGTGAATATACTGCCACTCAGAATGGTAAGGAGGTTGTCCGAGCAAGATTTGATCCCTTCTGAAGTCTCAGTTACCAGCTTTGATGGTGACGTGTCTCAAACAAAATGACTCATTTTGGTGGATATGACAATGGGTAAAACCACTAAAGTTAGCGCCTTCCTTGTGGTAGATAGAACAGCGGGTTTATCTTTTGAACAAAACCACAGAAAAATAAAGGAAAAAGAAAGGTGGGGAGTGAAAAAAAAGTCAAAAAGAAAAAAAAAATTAAACATGCTGACCCAAGAAAGTAACACAGATTTTGTTTATGCTAAGAAAGTAACACAAATATTAATTAACCAAACATGTGCCAAATGTCCTTAATAAATCAACAAATGCTGCCAAATGTCTTTGAGAAACCAACAGATGGTTTAAAATTGATAGCTTAACCGATAGAAAATTGATGAGATGGCAAAATTAATCTGACAGGCTTGAAAATAATAGTATGTATATTGATTTCAAGTAAATTTTATAAAATAGTATAAGAAATTAAATTTTTTTAAGAAAATAATAAAAGATCATTACGAAAAAATAAATCATTCTATTTAAAGAATATAACTATAATTAGCATTAATTTTTAATTTCATCATTATTGTCTTCATATGGAAAATGTTTAAATTTTAATAATAAATTCTCATGTTTTAAAACATTAATTTTATTTTCATAAAAAAAAAATTAATTAATTAAAATGTCTTATTATGTTTTTCATTTAAAAAATTTATATTATAAAATTTTAAAAAATAATTTAATTATCTTTTATTAAAATAAGTTTTTATCTTTAATTATTTTTAAATTAATTGAGCAAAATACTTTGTATTTGATAAATTTTTAAGTTGAAATGAAATTCTTTCATAAAGACATGCATAAGAATAAATGCCTTAGTCTAGTTGGTTCATGCAGCCATTCTTAAAAAGTGACATCCAACAGGTTCGAAGTTCGAATATCAGTATCTGCAACCTTTTCCCTAGGTTATGACATTCTTTATACCAAAAATAATGACATGCATAATAATATAATAAAATATAAACTCAACAACTATCGTACAATAACTCATAACATTATTTAACATAGTTATGTTTAACCATTTAATCATCATAATATATTTTCGTTTGATTGAATAATATAAAAACCAAAAAAATTATATGACCTAATTTTCAAAAAAAAATTTAAAGAACTAATCATTATACGTCACGTGGCAATAAATTGAGAGTTATTTGTATATTGTCAATAAGACCTGGCGATTTTAGACACAACACGAAAAAAAGAACTAAAACACAACATGATACGAAAAATAACACGAACACGATATGAATATACGAACATGTCAAAATCTATTTAAAACGAACTATTAACGTGTCAAAATTTTAAATAAATTATAATACCTTCAATACAATTGTGACATTGAAAAATAACACGAACACAATCCGAATACATGGATCATTCTCTCTTTTTTTTTTTTTCTTTCTCTTTTTTTCTTTCATTTCCTTTCCTTTTTAGACCTTCAATTGGTTTTGAACAAATCATTATATGACATATGATGCAAAATTAGAAGTTATTTTAATAGTGCCAATTAGACCTGTCAATTTCGGACACGACACTAATAAGGTACGAAAAAATAACTAAAATACAACACGAGAAAGTAACACTAACATGACACGAATACATGAACATATCATCTATATAAAACGAATTATTAATGTGTCAAAATTTATATAAATATATAATAACTTGAATACGATTATAATATGAAAAAATGACACGAATACGATATGAATACACAAATACTTTGCTCTCTTTTTTCTCTTTCCTTCTTTTTTTCCTTCTTTTTCTTTCTTTCTTTCTTTCTTTCTTTCTTTTTCTTTCCTTCATTAAAAAAAATAAAATTTGCACCTAGCAAGTTTTAAGAATGTATTGCCCTTCAATTGAAAATCCAATTGAAGAGCTTATTTTTATTTATAGTAATAGATGATTATATATTAAGTAAAGGTTAAATACTCTATATTTATTCAATTTAAGATGTCTAAATTATTTAAATATAATATAGTTATGAACTGAAAATATAGTAAAGATCAAATACCCTTCTTTTTTTTCCCTTCAATTTAAGGTATAGTGAATGTTTCACTAAATGTCAAATAATTAATACTTGATTATTTCATTTCAATTCGAAACTAAAATTTAAGAGAACAATACAAAACAATAATAAATTCATGAAAAGAAAGGTATTTTTTATTTATTTAATTCAATATAAAAGGTATTAGGGCACACAATACATGGTAAATGATAAATGATTAATTTAAAATAATTTTATTTAATTAAATGTCAAATATCACACACTTAATATTAGAAAATTGTTATTATTGAGTAATTAATAATAAAAAATGTTATAGAAATTAAATGCCAATTTCAATATTAAGTAACTGGGAAGTCGATAAATTTTAAATAATTTTATTTAATTAAATGTCAAATATCGCACATCTATTTATTCCCAAAATTAATTCAATTATAGGAATAAAATGCCATCTTTGATATTTAGTACATGAAAAAGTGATTAGTTTAAAATAATTTTATTTAATTAAATGTCACATATCACACATTTATTTATTCCCTATATTAATTCAATTATAGCAATTAGATGACATCTATTATTTTTTTTAATTATTAAAAATTAAAATTAAATGCTTAATGTAATTATTCCTACTTAATACTATTTACTCCTACGGTATATTTTCCTTATTTAATACCGCACTTTTCTCTTATACCTTCAAAAAAAATTTCTTTAACTTTCTCTACATTTAATTACTTTTTGAACTCTTCAATCTTTTTTTTTTCCTGATACATATTTTCAAAAACTCCAAATTTCATTTACTTGGATTACAAAGGTAATAATTTGATTAATAAAAGATGAGTTCTAGCATTTATTCTTCAATTGCATCTTTCCATTAATATTTCATGCCATTAATAATTTTAAAAGCTTTTAAAATTCAATAATAAATCTATATTAATTATCTTAAATATTTTTTTTTTATAATTGAGGAAATTTAAATACTATATAATTAACGAAAATATTAAATTATGTTAGAAGTTATTAAGAAATTAGTAGCATAATTTTGATTTCTTACTAATTTAAGCTTGGCAGTACAAAGGTAATAATTAACTTAATAAAATGTTAAGTCTAACATTCATACCTCAAATATATCTTTCAAAATATCTCCTAATTATCACTATTTACTCTTATGGTATAAACACATTTAAAATTCTTTCCAAACGTTTTTTTTACCTCCCTCTACCTTAATATCTTCTTGATCTCTTCAATCTCTTCTTTCTCGGTTTCACCCTTTTAAAATCCCCAAAATTCATTAACAGGTTATAATTAGCTTATTGAAAGCTTAAATTTAACAATTATACCCAAATACTCCTTTATATAGTAAAAAAAAAATAGAGAAAAAAATGAAGATTTAATTAAATAAATAATATAAAAATAATATTTTAATTATTTTAAACTGTAAAAATAAATTTAAACATGAAAACAAAAAAAAAGTATTTATTATTCTACTATTAACTCTATTTGTTTTTTTTTTTTTACCTCACATTAATACTTCTATAAGATTTGACATTAAATTATTTAATATTTTACGGATTCTTCAAAAATATTAAAGCTATGTGATTTAAACGGGACCAAAACAATAACAGCTGCATAGCTTGTCAAACTTGCTAACCAATACAAAACAGCTGCACAGCTTGTCAAACTTGCTAAGAGTAAAAAAAGAATTTTTCATAACACTCTTGATTTTTTTCCTTTGTATAACACCTTGTTATACTTCTATCTTTAACTTTAATTAAATTGACTCTTTCATGTTGTTAAAAGAATAAGAAGCTCTAATATCATGTTAAATGAAAAGAAGCATTGATACCATGTTATAAGAAAATAGGTAACGCAATAACAAAAAAAATACGTGGTTCAACTATGGCGGCCTACATCAACAGAAAAAGAGTCAAAGGGCTACATTGTTGATATTATTAATTGTTGTATTTGTTTGAACAAGAGTGCCCTATTTATATAGAAGGTTCTCATCAATTTAGGAAAGAACTAAGCAAGAATATCATATCGTAATCTCTAATACATCGTATCATAATCCCTAATATATCTAATTACATTTATTACTTTAACATCTTCTCTCAAACTCAAGGTGGTATTGTAAATACTGAATTGATTTTGTTAACCAATAAAAGAATATGTGGCAGAACACGTGAAACAAAAATATGACGTGACATAATACGCAGCAGGAACAAGAAGACGTGGCATAACACGTTGTAGGAAAATCTGACATGATATAACACGTAGTTGGAACAGGAAGACGTGGCGTAACACGTGACAGAAAAGAGTGGTGTAATACGCTGCAGTAAAATCTGACGTGTTGAAACACGCATTAGGAACAGAAAAATCTGATGTGAAGAAACACGCAGCAGAAACGTGGAAGAACACGCATTAGAAAATTTTGACGTGGTGGAACACGCAACAGGAAACGTGACGAAATACGCAACAGAAAAACACAGACATAACAACATAACAAACTTGGATCTGATACCATGTTAAAAGAATAAGAAGCTCTGATACTATGTTAAATGAAAAAAAAAACACTGATACCATGTTACAAAAAAATGGGTAACGCAATAACACAAATGAATACGTGGTTCGGCTATGGTAGTGTACATCCACAGAAAAAGACCCAAAGATATAAATTGTTGATATTATTAATTGTTGTATTCGTTTGTACAAGAGTGCCCTATTTATATAGAAGGTTCTCACCAATTTAGAAAAGAACCAAGCAAGAATATCATATCATATCATAATTTCTAAAATATCGTAATCCTTAATATATCTAATTACATTTATTAATTAACACATGTTATATAATTTCTTTGATGAATATATAAATTGAATATTCAAGTAAATAAGGCAACAGTGATACATGTAACGGCTATGGATAATAACTTCATAATTTTTGAGTTCATAAGTTTGGAAAATAAATCTAAATAATAAAATATGGCTTTTAAATTGTATAACAGATGACATAACGAAGAAAGTGTTTATGTGCTCTTGGTACCGGGGCAGGGTAATTTGAATAGTTATAATTATGAAGTCAGGTGAAACAATTTAACTCTCATATCTTCAGTTTCATACAATAAAGTGCTTAATTGGAGCTAACTAGAGTGGTATTTTGTTAAGATAACATTAGTTTAGCAAAGTGAGATTATAACTAAGAAAAATTGAATGGTGATGTTAGTAACAATATATTCCCAATAATAAGATGATGATTAAAAACTAATAACAAAAAATGGCTTTAAAATTGTATAACGGATGGCATAATGAAGAAATCGTTTTTATTCTCTTGGTATCGGAGTGGGGTAATTTGAATAGTTATAATTATTAGGCAGTTTTTAATTTCAATATCTAAATTCAATTATAATTACTTTTAATAGTTGTAATATATTTTTAGGGTTCGTATTTATTAATAAATTTAAATTATAATTAATGACAACGATGAATATGATTATTTCACCAATCATTATAAATTAAGTTTGTAAACAATTGTAAAGCTCTTAGTGAATATTCTAACTACAAACTTAAGATATTTACTAGCTATTTTGATTTCTTTCACTGCTTTACTTGTAATGTATTACAAATTTCTATTTACAAAATTAGAATTTTCTTAATAGATTCAACCTACAAGTTATCATTTGTAGATACTTAAGTTTATATAATTCTATTAAACTTTGCTGAATTCACAAAGAATTCACAAACAAAGGAAAATAAGATGATTAAGAAAAAAATAATAAAATATGACGTTTAAATTGTATAACAGATGGCATAACGAAGAAAGCATTTTTCTGCTCTTGGTACGAGAGTTATCTTTAACTTTAACTAAATTTGAGTTTTTCATGTTATAATAATGATTCTTTGATGAATATATAAATTGAATGTTCAAGTAAATAATGTTGGATATCAATGGTTAATTTGGGTGTATAAATACGAAATACGCATACCAATACGTAGGTTGTCGTAAGTAGATACACGGTGTATATTTAATGTACACAATTGATATCAATTTTGAATGAGAAATTAATCTCAAAGGTACCCACTTAAAGAGTAAGAAGTCTAATCATTACATGTTTGTTTGGACCAGACCGAACTGTTTGGTTCTTTTCCTAATGTCACAACTTTTAACCGAACGATTTTTTCCAACAGTTGTGTCTTGTTCGAACAGGTTTCTGATTTTCTATATAAATCAGAGATCAGTGTCTGTTTTAAAAATATACATTAAAAATCCGAAATGTTTTTCGAGCATACTGTTCTCTTGAGAGAGATTAAAAACATCTTTTCTGGTTCGCCGTGTTTCTTCGAGTTTACTCTCGACAGCAACATTATCGAGGAGGCCTGGGAGACGAGTTGCAATATACTGTAAGCACCTGATAGACAGGCAATAATCGTCTTAAGGTCAGAGGTTCTACCTTGACTCGATATTATTTTTCTGTTCGAATTAAATCTGACTGTGTATGCGTACATCAACTTTTTGGTTCTACCCAAACTGTGAGTATATTCGTATTTGAAATATTTTTTATATTCTGTTCATATTAATTTTATATATACGCTGTAATAAAATAATGCTTATAAGATTTCTACAAATAAGACAATAGAAATGCATGTGACGGCTATGACTTCATAATTTTTGAGTTTATAATGTTTGGAAAATAATTCTAAATAATAAAATATGACTTTTAAATTATATAACGGATGACATAACCAAAAAAAAAAAAAAGCTTTTTTTGCTCTTGAGATTGAGTGTGATAATTTGAATAGTTGTAATTACTAGACAGTTTTTACTTTCAATATTTGAATTCAATTTACCTTATTTCATCTTAAAATATAATTAATTTAAATTTAAATGATAATATATTTTCAAGGTTGGTATTTTTTAATAAATTTAAATTATAATTAATGACAATAATGAATATGGTTATTTCACCAATCATTATAAATTAAGTTTGTTTACAATTGCAAAACTCTTATTGAATATGCTAACTACAAATTTAAGGTATTTGTTAGCTATTTTGATTTCTTTCTCTACTTTATTTGTAATGTATTAAAAACCTCTATTAACAAAATTAAAATTTCCTTAATAGATTCAACCTAAAAGTTATCATTTGTAGATACTTAAGTTTATATAATTCTACTAAGCTTTGTTGAATTCACAAACAAAGCAAAATACGATGATTAAGAAAAAAGTAATCAAATATGGCTTTTAAATTGTATAACGGATGGCATAACGAAGAAAGCGTTTTTGTGCTCTTGGTATTTGGGTTATCTTTAACTTTAACTAAATTGGACTATTTCATGTTAGAATAATGATTCTTTGATGAAAATATAATTTGAATATTCAAGTAAATAAGACAATAGAGATTATCTGCATGTAAGGCTATGGATGATAATATCATAATTTTTGAGTTGATATTGTATAGAAAATAAATATAAATAATAAAATATGGCTTTTAAATTGTATAACGGATGGCATAACGAAGAAAGCATTTTTGTGCTCTTAATATCGGGGTGGGGTAATTTGAATTGTTATAATTACTATGAAGTTTTTACTTCCAATATTTAAATTCAATTTATATTATCTCATCTTAAAATATAATTAATTGAAATTTAAATGATAATATATTTTCAGAGTTAGTATTTATTAATAAATTTAAATTATCATTAATGACAATGATGAATATAGTTATTTCACCAATCATTATAAACTAACTTTGTCTACAATTGCAAAGATCTTTGATAAGCTCATAAAATATACATTTTATGCCTTTCTACCTTTAGTTTTTGTTATGTTTTCGATCTTTATCTTGTTTACTTATATTATGTTTTTGAATTTTAGGTACAATAAGGAGAATGAAATCAAAATATGTCAATAATGATGGTAAAGAGCTTATAAATTCACAATCATAAGATGGAATAAGACTTGGGAGTCAAAAAGATCAAATTCTTAGTACTAAGTGATCAGGCAAATCTGACCTCCGGAGCTTGTTGCTAAGAAATAATTATGTTAAAGTCATTATTTGAAGAAACTTCCCCTTGACTTTTGAAGATGACTTGAGTACCTTTCCAACGACAGTTTACATGCCTGAATCGGACATAGGATGATCATCAAAATCAGCCGACGAAGTGCGACGCAGTACAGCAGCTGCGAAATCGACGTCAGCGGGCAAAATCACCAAGTCAGCCCACTCGACGTCGTAGCGTCGACCTTACTGCCTCTAAAACCGAGAAAAACTGAGAAAAATTTCAAACTTGCCTTATTTTGCCTTCTAGCTTTTTTGATCAGCAAGAAAGGGTTTACAAGGTCAAAAAGATCTATAAATACCATCTTTTGAGCCACAAACTATCATGATCTTTTGAGAAGACTCAAGGGATCATCAATTTTCTTCTTCTTCTCCATTCTTTTATTTTCTTTTTATTTTTATGTATATATTATCTATGCCTATGCTAGGCTAAACTTTCTTTGGTTAAGGGTGATTTCAAAGCCCTAGACAAGTTTTGTAATTGATATTCAAACTTTATCTATCATTAGTTTTCTATCAAAGTTGCTTATGTTCTTCCATAAGAATTGTTTATGATGTTGTCTTGATTTGTTTAGGTTGCAAACTAGATAGATCTTGATAATTGTCTACTGCTAGTTTAAGAGTCTTGATCCGTGTAATTGTCTTGATTTCTTATTCATAAGTGGCAATTTGTGATTAATGATTATGGTCAAATTTTCGCTAATTGCAAAGTGGAACATAACCTAAGTTAAACAATTCATGTGCATGCTTTTGTTGCTTAGATCAACCTATCTTTCTCATCATAAAGCTGCTTTCAAATTAAATTTAGAGATGTTCATCCTAGGTTGTTTGATAGTTAGTGATGCACTCAAAAGAGTATATCTTTATTTAACCTTGCACTAAAAAGATCAATTGTAAGTATAGTAGTTAGCAAGGGTTGAGTCCTCAGGGATTGGGTTTTAGTTTATAAATTATTAGTTTATAACTTAGATTCAAAGAAAACAAAGTAAATGGGGATTTTTGAAAGAGTTTAAAAGTAAATAAAACAAGAAAAGTAGAAAACAAGTAAATAAGAAACAATCAAATATGAGAAATATGGTTAAGGTTTCATTCTTCACCACTAGACAATATTATGAATCAAATTCAGAACTATCAACATCAATTAGCTATCAAAGTTAACAACCGTAGATAACAACATCCCGTGTTACCCCAATCCTTCCTTAGTTCGTCGTTAAGCAGGACGAACGCCACTACTTAATCTCTAACTATCAAACAATCTAGGATAAACATCTCTAAATTTAATTTGACAGCAGCTTTATGATAAGAAAGATAGGTTGATCTAAGCAACAAAAGCATGAACATGAATTGTTTAACTTAGGTTATGTTCCACTTTGCAATTAGAGAAAACTTGACCATAATTATTAATCAAAAATTACCACTTATGAATAGGAAATCAAGACAATTACACGGATCAAGACTCCTAAACTAGCATTAGATAATTATCTAGTTTGCAACCTAAACAAATCAAGACAACATCATGAACAATTCTTATAGAAGAACACAAGCAACTTTGATAGAAAACTAATGATAGATAGAATCTCAAAATCAATTACAAAACATGTCTAGGGCTTTGAAATCACCCTTAACCGAAGAAAAGTTTAGCTTAGCATAGGCATAGATAATATATACATAAGACTAAAAAGAAAATAAAAGAATGGAGAAGAATAATGATGATCCTTGAGTCTCCTCCCAAAGATTATGATAGTTTGTGGCTCAAAAGATAGTATTTATAGAGTTTTTTGACCTTGGAAACCCTTTCTTGTTGATCAAGGAAGCTAGGAGTCAAAGGAGTGCAAAATAGGAAAGTTTTATAAGTTTTGCTATTTTTCTCGGTTTTGGAGGCAATAGGGTCGGCGCCGCGTCGCCAAGTACACTGACTTGGTGATTTTCGTCCACTGACGTTGGTTTCACGACTGCTGCACTATCTCGCACTTCGTCAGCTGATTTGGATGACCATACGATGTCCGATTTAGACATGTAAACTATCGTTGGAAATATATTCAAGTCAGCTTCAAAAGTCAAGAAGGAAGTTTCTTCAAAATGACTTTAACATAATGTTTTCCGTACAACAAGCTCCGGTGGTCAGATCTTCCTGATTATCTAGCACTAAGAAATTGATCTTTTTGACTCCCAAATCTTCTTCCATCTTATGATTGTGATTTTGTAAGCTCTTTACCATCATTATTGATATCTTTTCACTTCATTCTTTTAAATATACCTATAATTCAAAAATATAATATAAATAAATGAGATAAAGATCGAAAACCTAACAAAAACTAAAGGTAGAAAGGCATAAAATGTATATTTTATGAGCTTATCAGTTAGAGATTAAGTATGGCGTTCATCCTGCTTAACGATGAACTAAAGAAGGATTGGGGTAACACGGGATGTTGTTATCTACGGTTGTTAACTTTGATAGCTAATTGATGTTGATAGATCTGAAATTGATTCTCAATGATGTCTAATGGTGGAGAATGAAACCTGAACCATACTTCTCTTATATTTGATTTTCTCTTATTTATTTGCTTCTTACTTTTCTTGTTTATTTTAGTTTTAAAATTATTTCAAAAACCCCCATTTTCTTTTATTGTTTTTGAATTTAAGTTTTAAACTAGTAATTTATAAACTAAAAACCAATCTCTGTGGATTCGACATTTGTATACTACTTTACTATAATTGATCATATTAATTGCAAGGTTTAATAAAGATACACTATTTTGGGAGCATCGAGTTTTTGGCGCCGTTGTCGGAGATTGCTTTTTTTAGTTTATTAGTTATTTGGTTTATTCTTATTTTCAATTGTAATTAATTTTATTTTTCTTGTACATACAAGTTTTTCTTTTCAGATTCAAGCAAAAAGAGATATCAGGTGCTACATCAAGACTTCAGAACCTTCAGAACCAACTAGACAATCTCATCTCCATAGTTCAATAAGTGGCCATAAGTGAGATTCAACAATCAAGGTAGTGTGGAGTGTGCTTCATGATGGATCATCCAACCAATTGGTACCCATACTGCCGAAAAGATAATTTTGAACCAGCCTATGATGTGGGAGGATACCAAAGCTATCAAGGGTTCCAAGGAAAACAGTATGATGCTTTCTCAAACACTTACAATGAGGGATGGTGGAATCTTCTAATTATGGCTACTCGGGAAATTATCAAGAAATAGATCCTTATGCCAACAACAATCATCCATTGGGCTTCAATCAATCATGGGAAAAACAACAAGATCTTCTTGAGCCACTACATGTGACTCGCAACTCAGGTACTTCTTTAAAAGGTCTTCTTAATTCCCTTACTACTAACCAATTGCAAATGCAACAGGACATAAGGGAAACAAACAGACAAATGGCAACAAGGATGAGTCAATTAAGGATTCAAACAAGCCAATTGGCTACTGGTGTTGCGCGATGAGTAGAAGAAGGATCTGAGAAACTACATGAAGAACTCCCTTCCAAACTATGATTGATCCAAAGGAGAATGTTGATGCCACACAACTTGAGGATGAATAAAAAAAATCTAAGGGAACCCGAGGATGAGAAAGAACTAGAGATGAATTTACTTCTTGAAGATAATGAAGCTTCAATTTCAAAGGAGAGTATATTAGCACCTGAGGTAACTTTTAAGGTTCCAATTTTTACTAATGTTTCTTTTCCACCTTTTCCTAGTAGATTCGTAAAGTTAAAGGAGGAAGAACATGAACAAGACATGTTAGAAACCAGTTTATTTGTGGATGACATTCAACAAGTACCAAAAGTTGCACCATTCCTTGATGAGTTATGTACCACAAAAGATGATGGAATAATACTTGTAATGGAGAATGCATCCACTATTGTGCAAGTTTCATGCATGAGCTTGACAAGCCTAAAAAGCCAAGAAGGGGTGTTGGTTAGGGTAGACAACTTAACTCAAGTACTAATTGGGAAGGCAACCCAATTAGTAAAGAAATTATCAACCTGCCATACTCAGATTTTCTTTCTTTTCCTTTTATTATTTTTATTGTTTTTATGTTTATTTGTTAATTGTATGTTTAGTATTTTAGGATTATTTAGGTTGCATGAGTTTGTTTTGTTTTGAGTCTTAGTTATTCCTATTCTTATGCTATTAGTTATTTTCTCTTACACACGATTCTTTCATTTGGGTTAATAGCATTACATTAAGGACAATGTAAGAATTAAGTGTGGGGGGAAGGATTTAGGATTTCTTTTATTTTTGGCTATTATTTTTTATGAGTCTTTAATATTATTATTATTATTTTTAGTGTGTTTTAGTTTCTTTTTAATACAATGATGAGATATGAATTGTATAGGTCTAAAACTGGTTATTAGTGAGAAAATTTTCATGAGAATTAAGCTTGATACTATTTTTCAAAGAGCCAATGTTAATATGATAGGTTGATTGAGAAAGAAGCATGTTTAACTTAATATTGACTTGTATAAACATCCTTGTGAGTTTTGAGCCTATATGATTGATGCATTATACATATCAATCTAATTTTTTTCTTGTGTACTCTTATGATTACATGATTCTCTAGAACTTGCTTTAAACCGTTTGAGACTATATTGATACATGTGACAACATGGATATGATAGAGGCATTAGGATTATAACCAGGGCCAAATAAGCCAATCCCCTATTGATGTTCCAAGAGAACATCCCCCTAGTGAGGCAATTTGAACCTACATTGAATATGTTATTTTATTGGTAACCACATCTTACACCTAGCCTAAACACATTTATATCTTTACCCTTATTCGAAAGATTGATTGAATATTTGAGACATTGCAAAAAAAGGGATAGTTTTTGAAAATTTGGGTTAGAACAAAAGATAATTGTGGGAGAAGAAAGGTAAAAGTCAAGAGAAAAAGTAAAGGGAACATTGTAAAAATACATTCCCGTGAAAAAAAAAATCATCTCTTAAACTTTTGGTTAAAAAAAAGACGTTACAAAGTTGGTTAGAATTAAGCAAAGGCTCAACATGAATATTTAGCCTATGTTATAATGTGCTTTATAAGAGTTTTGAGAAGTTTTATTATGTCTCTAAACTCTATGAAATCTTTGGAACCTTTGTGATATCTTTATCCTTTTATTCTTTAACCACATTACAACCCTTTGGCCCCATTACAACCTTGAATAAAGACTTCTTGATTTATGAAGTTGCATGATCTAAATAGTGGAGAATAGGTGGACAAGCAAGCATATGGTAGAACTATTTTCATGAGATTGATTGAGTGTAAACACTTTACCACTACTTTAAAGAGTGAAAATCATGAGAGTATCCTAGTAAGAAGTTGAGATTAAGTTTGAATATGCACTATTTTGATTGAAATATGTTATGTTAATATTGACTTAACTCAAACTATTTACATTCAAGCATGATTTTTTGTGAATTTCTTGAAGCTATTGATTAGTTTATAAGACTTGTCTAATGATTTTCTCTAATTTATATTGAAAGGATTAGTTGTAATTATTATTATTATTATTATTTTTATTTTTATGTTTTCAATGTTTGTGGGTATTATCCTAGTAAACTCTCACGAGACTAAACTTGTCCACTAGGGACACCTAGAGGTTTAAAGGCTTGTGTTACATGCTAAGTGCCATCGTGGTTTCCTACGAAAGTGGATTAGATTAGATTTTCTTATTTTATTTTTATTTTGTTTTGCTCGAGGACTAGCAAAAATTTAAGTGTGGGGGTATTTTATAAGCTCATAAAATATACATTTTATGCCTTTCTACCTTTAGTTTTTGTTATGTTTTCGATCTTTATCTTGTCTACTTATATTATGCTTTTGAATTTTAGGTAAATAAAGAGAATGAAGTCAAAATATGTCAATAATGATGGTAAAGAGCTTATAAATTCACAATCATAAGATGGAAGAAGACTTGGGAGTCAAAAAGATCAAATTATTAGTGCTAAGTGATCAGGCAGATCTGACCTACGGAGCTTGTTGCTAAGAAATAATTCTGTTAAAGTCATTATTTGAAGAAACTTCCTCTTGACTTTTGAAGCTGACTTGAATACTTTTCCAACGATAGTTTACACGTCTAAATCGGACAATGGATGGTCACCCAAATCAGACGACAAAGTGCGATACAGTGCAGCAGTCGCGAAACCGACGTCAGCGGGCAAAATACCAAGTCAGCCCACTCGGTGCCGCAGTGTCGACCTTACTACCTCCAAAGCCGAGAAAAACCAGGAAAAAGTTCAAACTTGTCTTATTTTGCCTCCTAGCTTCCTTGATCAGCAAGAAAGGGTTTCCAAGGTCAAAAGGCTCTATAAATATCATATTTTGAACCACAAACTATCATGATCTTTTGAGGAGACTCAAGGGATCATCAATTTTCTTCTTTTTCTCCATTCTTTTATTTTTTTATTTTTTTTTAGTTTTATGTATATATTATCTATGTCTATGCTAGGCTAAACTTTTCATTGGTTACGGGTGATTTCAAAGCCCTAGACAAGTTTTGTAATTGATTTTAAGATTTTATCTATCATTAGTTTTCTATCAAAGTTGCTTATGTTTTTCCATAAGAATTGTTTATGATGTTGTCTTGATTTGTTTAGGTTGCAAACTAGATAGATCTTGATAATTGTCTATTGCTAGTTTAGGAGTCTTGATCTGTATAATTGTCTTGATTTCCTATTCATAAGTGGCAATTTGTGATTAATGATTATGGTCAAATTTTCGCTAATTGCAAAGTGAAACATAACCTAAGTTAAACAATTCATGTTCATGCTTTTGTTGCTTAGATCAACCTATCTTTCTCATCATAAAGTTGCTTTCAAATAAAATTTAGAGATATTCATCCTAGGTTGTTTGATAGTTAGAGATTAAATAGTGGTATTCGTCCTGCTTAACGACGAACTAAGAAAGGATTGGGGTAACACGGGATGTTGTTATCTACGGTTGTTAACTTTGATAGCTAATTGATGTTGATAGATCTGAAATTGATTCTCAATGATGTCTAGTGGTGGAGAATGAAATCTTAACCTTACTTCTCTTATATTTGATTTTCTCTTATTTATTTGCTTTTTACATTTCTTGTTTATTTTAGTTTTAAAATTATTTCAGAAACCCCCATTTTCTTTTATTGTTCTTGAATTTAAGTTTTAAACTAGTAATTTATAAACTAAAAACCAATCTCTGTGGATTCGACCCTTGCATGCTACTTTACTATAATTGATCATATTAATTGCAAGGTTTAATAAAGATACACTCTTTTGGGTGCATCAATCTTAGTGAATATTCTAACTACAAACTTAACATATTTGTTAGCTATTTTGTTTTCTTTCTCTGCTTTATTTGTAATGTATTACAAACCTCTATTCAAAAAATCAAAATTTCCTTAATGGATTCAACCTACAAGTTATCATTTGTAGAGACTTAAGTTTGTATAATTCTCATAAGCTTTGCTGAAATTACAAACAAAAGAAACAATTTTCTTTTTTTATGAGGCCAAGTGAAATAATTTAACTTTCATATCTTCAATTCCATACAATAAAATGCTTTATTGGAGCTAAACTGAGTTAGTATTTTGTGAAGATATCATTAATTTAGCAAGGTTTTATTATAACTAAGAAAAATGGAATAGTGATGTAAACAATATATTTCCAATAATAAAAAGATGATTAAGAAAAAAATAATAAAATATTGCTTTTAAATTATATAACGGATGGCATAACGAAGAAAGCGTTTCTGTGCTCTTGGTATTGGGGCAGCATAATTCGAATAATTATAATTATCAGGTCAGGTGAAATAATTTAACTCTCATATCTCTAGTTTCATATAATAAAATGCTTAATTGGAGCTAAATTGAGGTGGTATTTTGTGAAGATATCATTAGTTTTGCAAAGTGAGATTATAACTAAGAAAAATTGAATGGTGATGTTAGTAACAATATATTGCCAATAATAATATGATGATTAAAAAATAATAATAAAATATGGTTTTTAAATTGTATAACGGATGGCAAAACAAAGAAAGTAGTTTTGTGCTCCTGGTATCGGGGTAGGGTAATTCAAATAGTTATAATTACTAGGCAGTTTTTACTTTCAATAATTGAATTCAGTTTGCAATATTTTTTCTTAAAATATAATTAATTGAAATTTAAATGATAATATATTTTTAGGGTTGGTATTTATTAATAAATTTAAACTATTATTAATGACAATGATTAATATGGTTATTTCACCAATCATTATAAATTAAGTTTATCTACAACTGCAAAGCTCCTAGTGAATATTCAAACTACAAACTTAAGCTATTTGTTAGCTATTTTGATTTCTTTCTCTGCTTTATTTGTAATGTATTGCAAACTTCTATTCACAAAATTAAAATTTCCTTAATGGATTCAACCTCCAATTTGTCATTTGTAGATACTTAAGTTTATATAATTCTACTAAGCATTGCTGACTTCTAAAACAAAGGAAACAATTTTTTGTATGAGGTCAGGAGGAATAACTTAACTCTCATATCTTCATTTTCATACAATAAAGTGTTTAGTTGGAGCTAAGCTGAGATGGTATTTTTGTGAAGATATAATTAGTTTAGCAATGTGAGATTATAACTATAAAAATTTGAATGGTGATGTTAGTAACTATATATTGCCAATAATAATATGATTAAGAAAAAATAATAAAATATGATTTTTAAATTGTATAACGGATGGGATAACGAAGAAAGCGTTTTTGTGCTCTTGGAATTGGGGTGGGGTAATTTGAATAGTAATAATTATGAGGTCAGGTGAAATAATTTTAACTTTTATCTCTTTTAGTTTCATACGTAAAGTGCATAGTTGGAGCTAAACTGAGGTGATATTTTGTGAAGATATTATTAGTTTAGCAAGGTGAGATTATAACTAAGAAAAATTGAATGGTGATGCTAGTAACAATATATTGCCAATAATAATATGCTGATTAAAAAATAATAATAAAATATGAATGGTGATGCTAGTAACAATATATTGCCAATAATAATATGCTGATTAAAAAATAATAATAATAAAATATGGTTTTTAAATTGTATAATGGGTGACATAACGAAAAAAGCATTTTTGTGCTCTTGGTATTAGAGTGGGGTAAGTTGAATAGTTATAATTACTATGCAGTTTTTACTTTCAATATTTGAATTCAATTTACAATATTTCATATTAAAATATAATTAATTGAAATTTAAATGATAATATATTTTCAGGGTTGGTATTTATTAATAACATTAAATTATAATTAATGACAATGATGAATGTGGTTATTTCATCAGTCATTATAAATTTTGTCTACAATTGTGAAGTTTTTAGTGAATATTCTAACTACAAACTTAAGGTTTTTGTTAGCTATTTTGATTTCTTTTTCTGCTTTATTTGTAATGTATTGCAAACCTCTATTCACAAAATTAGAATTTCCTTAATGGATTCAACCTACAAGTTATCATTTGTAGATACTTAATTTTATATAATTCTACTAAGCTTTGTTGAATTCACAAACAAAAGAATTTTTTTTGTATGAGGTCAGGTGAAATAAATTAACTCTCAAATCTTCAGTTCCATACAATAAAGTACTTAATTGGAGCTAAATTGAGGTGGTATTTTGTGAAGATATCATTAGTTAGCAAGGGGAGATTATAACTATGAAAAATTGAATGGTGATGTAAGTAACAATATATTGCCAATGATAATAAGATGATTAAGAAAAAAAAATATGGCTTTTAAATTGTATAACGGATGGCATAATGAAGAAAGCGTTTCTGTCTCTTGGTATCGAGGTGGAGTAATTTGAATAGTTATAATTATGAGGTTAGGAGAAATAATTTAACTCTCAGTTCTTTAGTTCCATACCATAAAGTGCTTAATTTGAGCTAAACTGAGGTGGTATTTTGTGAAGATTTCATTAGTTTAGCAAGGTGAGATTATAATTAAAAAAAATTTGAATAGTAATGTTAGTAACAATATATTGTGAATAACAATATGATGATTAAAAAATAATAATAAAATATGGCTTTTAAATTTAAAATGGATGGCATAAACAAGAAAGCGTTTTTATGCTCTTGGTATCGGGGTGGGGTAATTTGAATATTATAATTATCAGGTAGTTTTTACTTTTAATATTTGAATTCAATTTACAATATTTCATCTTAAAATATAATTAATTATAATTATAATTAATGACAACTATGAATATGGTTATTTTACCAATCATTATAAATTAAGTTTGTCTACAATTGCAAAGCTCTTAGTGAATATTCTAACTAGAAACTTAAGGTATTTGTTAGCTATTTTTATTTCTTTCTCTGCTTTATTTGTAATGTATTACAAACCTCTATTCACAAAATTAGAATTTCCTTTATGGATTCAATCTACAAGTTATCATTTGTAGATACTTAAGTTTATATAATTCTACTAAGATTTGTTGAATTCACAAACTAAAGAAACAATTTTTTTGTATCACGTCAGGTGAAATAATTTATATTTCATATTTTTAGTTTCATATAATAAAGTGCTTAATTGAGTTAGTATTTTGTAAAGATATCATCAGTTTAGCAAGATGAGATTATAACTATGAAAAATTGAATGGTGATGTTAGTAACTATATATTCCCAAATTAAAAAATAATAATAAAATATGATTTTTAAATTGTATAACAGATGGCAAAACAAAGAAAGCGTTTTTGTGCTCTTGTTATCGGGGTGGGGTAATTTGAATATTTATAATTACTAGGCTATTTTTACTTTCAATATTTGAATTCAATTTACAATATTTTATCTTAAAATATAATTAATTGAAATTGAAATTATAATAAATTTTCAGGGTTGGTATTTATTAATAAATTTAAATTATAATTAATAACAATGATGAATATGGTTATTTCACCAATCATTATAAATTAAGTTTGTCTACAATTGCAAAGCTCTTAGTGAATAATCTAACTATGTTACATCCCAACTCCGGGAGTGAGACTGGCCAAAGACAAGTATATACCTTTGCCTCCGAAGCCTTAACCATTCATCTACCTAACGAAATTTCAGCATGACCTCGCTTGATAAGGAGGTTTACCGTACCTGCAAAACATGCAACACAATAATAATAACACATGACATCCCGGTTAGGACACCTCCAACTAGGGACTAACCGAGATGCCCCACAGCAGACGTACAAAGTTAACCACAATGCATATATTTATATACAATACCAAAAATATACACAACAATCTATGTCTCCGATCGGATAACTGCATGACACATAATACAACATACTTAGACAAAATAACATATGACATCCCTGGGTGACTGTGCACGGTTCCTCCATCAAGCAACGGATCAACTCGTCAAAATAGTATCAAGCTCACCGACTATCGATCACGAGCAAGCTGGCGGGGTGGATAAGGGACCGGGTCGATCAGTATCTGAAAAAAAAAAATAACTAAAGGGTGAGTCATAAGGACCCAGTGAGCAAACGCAGAATCAGTAAAGTCTCTAGAAAAGACTCGCAAATTATATTAACTAAAATCACATGGATGTTTCTATCCAACATCACAATCAACTATAACATCCGGTAGGCTCTGTAGACTCCTACAAACCGGTAGGGCTCGAAAGCTCCTACAAAATCGGTAAGGCACGAAGGCTCCTACAAAACCGATAGGGCTCAATGGCAGCTTACAAATTCGGTAGGGCACAATGGCAGCCTACAAATCCGATAGGGCTCAATGACAGCCTACAAATCCGGTATAACTTAACATTACAATAAACTTGCATCACATAGCATTTAAAAAGCATACTAGCAAAGAACAATGTGATGCCATACGGTCGACCACTTATACGACAATCCCGGATTATTACATAATCATCACTTGTCCATTCCTTAGACCTTTTTCTCACGTCTTTACGAGAACTTGATATTATAAGATAATTCTACATTATACATTCATACAATCACAGTCAGTATGTCATAACATAATCTAACGATCCTACGTCTATCGCTACACGTTTACTCATTGTGCGCTAAGCTGAAGAAATTGATCCTCGTGCTATGGGGCTTTTCCAACCACGGACTCAGCTAATACGCACTCCTAGTACATAAACAATAATTTCATAAATATTTTATAAATTTGGAAACATTCACAATATCCAAATTGTAACTAATTCACTACTATCCGAAAATCTACAACTTAGCTATTTAAACTTTATAATTTTTACACCTAGCTCGGATGGAAATTCGGAGCAACGATCAACTAGAAAGTTGCTCCCTCGAGCCCAGCGAAGCTAACGGTGGCCTCGGATGGTGGTGGAAGTGGCAGCACAAGGTTGCTGGCCAACATGGTGAATTTGGCCAAGCATAGATTTCAAACTCCAAGCCACTTTTTCACTCAACCAACCCCAAATAATAGATGTAGAGGTTGATTTAGGACTACCCATGGTGGTGGTTTAAGGTGGTGACTATGTTGGAAACCACCTAAGGCAAAAATGGTCATAAACAGAAACACATAGCTTCTCATGATTTCTTGAAAAACTAACACCAAATAAATAATCCTTACCTTCTAGATAGTAGAACTATGTGTTTTGTTGGCTTGGTGATGAGTAGAAATCAAGAGCTCAAGCTTCCAAGCTTTTGGTTATGGAGTTTTCTTCACTTTGGTTAGGTTTTCTCAAGGTTGAAGAAGAAGAAAAACCCCTAAGGCATGAAAAAATGAAGGTCACGGCTGAACATGGGCTTCTTGGCTGATTTTTATGGCCATTTACCAAGCCAAATGACAAAAATACCCCTTTTAGCCTACTTTTTGTCTTTTAGTGCTTAAATGGGGCCCACGTGAAATTTTTACGTTCGGAAGCTCATTTTTCACTTGTCTCAATATGGATATGTTAAAATATCATTTTACACTAGTATGCAAGTTTTCATAATTTTTTTTATATCCCGAACATCAAATCCGGGCCCCGAACCATTTACGGGTCGACATTAACACTTTTTCGATTTTAGCTCTGATTCTCATTCTGATTTCACCAACTGCTTTCTAACATCATTTTATGACCATATGAATCCATTTATTTACTTAAAACCTTTTTCGGACCTTCCCGCGACCAGTTCCGGATTTTCACTCCTTTAAGTTAACTAAAGGCATATCCGCTTTCTAATTTACTTTTTGAGGAAAAAAATGTCAAATTTTCAATCTAAGCATCATATTGAGATCCTCTATGATCATGGATTCTATTGGTACCATATTCGAACCAAAAATAAAATTTTTGAAAAAAAATGACCAAAATACCCCTGGTTCATATTTTATCGGTTTTGTGCCGATTAAATTTTTCAGTAATCCTGATCAGAAATATATCACATTTTAACACTATGTGAAGTTAAAAAACCAAATTTTACTGACTTTAAGTTGTCCCAATTTTGATTCCAAACTCGTGGTAAATTTAAGGCTAAATCTCTCAAATAATCGATTAAACCCTTTATTCTAAAAATTATTAATATAACAATAAGACCAGATGGTAGTGTGCTTTGTCTACAAGCATACATAAACTTGATCCACCATCTATGAATCATTTAAAGAGACCGAGTCGATCTCTGTCTTACGAGGGTCTTACAATTCTCCCCCCTTAAAAAAATTCGTCCTCGAATTTTCCTAATTTGAACTTATTGAATAATTCATTTAAAGAGTTAAGTACCTACTTTCGGAATAACTGGGGGTACTGTCTCCTCATGTCTCTTTCAAGTTCCTAAGTAGCTTCCTACTCCACATGATGATTCCATACAACCTTCACCGAAGGAATCTCCTTCAATCGGAGCTTCTGTACCTGCCGTTCTACTATGGCTATGGGTTCTTCTACATATGTCATGTATGGATCTACCTCTACCGCCTGTGATTGCAATACATGGGACTCATCGGGGAGGTATTTTCGAAGCATTGACATATGAAATACCGGGTGTACAGCGGCCAACTCAGGATGAAGGGCCAACTCATATGCTACTGCCCCATGTCGTCTAAGTATCTCAAACGGTCCAATGTACCTTGGACTCAGCTTTCCTCACTTGGCAAATCTCATGACACCCTTAAACGGAGAAACTTTCAAGAACACATGATCCCCCACATCAAACTCTAGTTCCCGACGTCTATTATCGGCATAATACTTTTGCCGACTCTGTGCTGCTCGCATTTTATCATGGATTAACTCCATATTCTCAATGCTTCCCGAACCATATCTGGACCTAATAATGGATGATTACCCACCTCGAGCCATCCCACTGGAGATCTACATTTTTGGCCATACAATGCTTCATATGGTGCCATCTGTATGGTACTCTGATAACTATTATTATATGCAAACTCAATCAAAGACAAGTGCTGATCCCAGCTACCCTCAAATTCTAAAACACATGCCTGAAGCATGTTTTCTAAAGTCTGAATAGTCCTCTCGGACTGGCCATCGGTTTGGGGATGGAACGCGGTACTGAATCTCAACTGAGTACACATTGCCCTTTGAGATGATTCCCAAAACCTCGATGTGAACTGTGTGCCTCTATCTGACACAATAGAAATAGGCACTCCATGCAAAGGGACTATCCGGTCCAAATATAGTCTAGCATACTGGGTTGCAGTATATGTAGTACGCACTGGCAAGAAACGTGCGGACTTGGTTAATCTATCGACAATCACCCATATTTAGTCGAATCCTTTGGTTAACCTAGGCAACCCCGTGACTAAATCCATCGTAATGTTGTCCCATTTCCATTCAGGGATATCCAAGATTTGAAGCGTACCTGGCGGTTTCTGATGTTTAGCCTTAACCTGTTGGCATACCAAGCATCTAGCCACAAAGTTCGCTACATCCTTCTTCATGCCTTCCCACCAATAATGTGCTCATAGATCATGATACATCTTGGTGGAACTAGGGTGCATAGTGTAGGAAGAGCTATGAGCTGCCTCGAAGAGTCTATGCCGTATATCTCCTGCCAACTGTACCACGAGGCGATCATGTAACCATAAAGTTCCATCATCATCTATACGAAACTCCTCGCACAATCCTTGTCCAACCTGGGCTTTCTTTCCTATGCAAAAATCATCATCATGTTGCAACCGTTTTACCTCCTCCACTAATGATGACCGTACTCGCACATGGGCTAAAATCTCCCCCATGTTGGTAACACTAAGTACCACACCATTATTGAGGCAATTCCTCAGTTCCAGGACCATATGTCTCCTCTGTACTGCTACATGGGCTAAGCTACCCATGGACTTCCTACTCAAGGCATCCACGACAATGTTGGCTTTGCCGGGATGATAAAGGATGGTACAATCATAATCTTTGAGTGATTCCAATCATCTCCTCTGTCTCAAATTCAACTCCTGCTGATCAAATATATACTCGAGACTCTTATGGTCTGCATAAATCTCACATGATCAACCATACAAATAGTGTCGACATATCTTTAATGCGAAGATAATGGCTACCAGTTCCAAGTCGTGTGTAGGATAATTCTGCTCATGCCCTTTTAACTGTCTTGACGCATAAGCAATAACCCTGTTCTTCTGCATTAATACGTAGCCCAAATCTATGCGAGAAGCATCACAATACACCACAAAGCCATCTGTCTAATTTGCAATGCTAACACTGGTGCTGAAGTCAAGAGCTCCTTAAGTTTATTGAAGATCTTTTAGCATTCATCTGACCAAACAAACTTAACATTTTACTGTGTTAACCGGGTTAGTGGTGCAGCTATCCTCGAGAAGTTCTCCACAAACCTCCTATAATATTCAGCCAACCCTATGACACTCATGATCTCTGTTACTGTAGCCGGCCTCTCCCAGTCTCGTACTGTCTCAATCTTCTTGGGATCCACAGAAATACCTTTCTTTCGAAACTATATGGCCAAGAAAACTCACACTCGATAGCCAAAACTCACACTTGGAGAACTTGGCAAACAGTTTGTGTGCTCGAAAAGTCTCAAGCACAATGCAAAGATGTTCCCTATGTTCATCCTCGCCTCACGAATACACCAAGATATCATCAATGAACACAATCACAAACTGGTCGAGGAAGGGCTTGAACACCCTATTCATCAAATCCATGAACACTGCCGGTGCATTCGTTAGTCCAAACGACATGACCAAAAACTCATAATGTCCATATCGAGTGCGAAATGCCGTTTTGGGAATATCTTCCCTCCTGATGCGAAGCAGATGGTACCCCTATCTAAGATCTATCTTAGAAAAGCATTGAGCTTCCTGCAACTGATCGAATAAATCATCGATCCTAGCAACGGATACTTATTCTTCGTCGTCACTTTATTCAGCTGCCTGTAATCAATACACAACCGTAATGATCCATCCTTCTTCTTAATAAATAAAATTGGAGCACCCCAAGGAGAAGTACTCGGGCGTATAAAGCCCTTATCAAGAAGATCTTGTAACTGAACCTTAGTTCCCTTAGCTCCAACGGAGCCGTACGATAAGGAGGGGGTACATCTATATAAAACTCGATCTCCCTATCCAGTGGAAGTCCTGGCAGCTCCTCGGGAAAAACATTGGGGAAATCCTCTACTACGGGAATCCCTCTCAAATCCTGAGACTTCATCTCAGCATCGTATACATACGCCAAGAATCCTTGGCAACCCTTCGCTAACAGTTTCCCGACACTAATTACCAAGATCAAGTGTGGAGAAGTCATTCTACGATCTTCTTGATACCTCAACACATGTTTACCCGATATTCTCAACACTACCACCTTCTCGTGGCAATCCAATATCGCATGATGGGCAGACAACCAGTCCATGCCCAAAATCATATCAAACTCAAGTATATCTAGTTCAATTAGATCTATCAAAAATATCTCACCCTCACTCCATATTTCACATCCTTTCAATATTCTATTCACGGGGTAAACCTCCCCTATCGGAGTAAGCACTATCAATGGATCATTTAACATATCATAACTCATGTTCAAAAACGAAGCAAAGGAAAGGGATATAAATGAGTGCGTAGCACCCGAATCAAATAATACTATAGCCTGCTTGGAACAAATATCTAACGTACCTGTCACGACTGCATTCGACGCCTGCGCGTCTTGAGGATTCAGCATAAATGCCCTGGCCTGTCCTCGACCCTCTGTAGTCTGTCCCCTACCCCCATAGTCTTTCCCCTACCTCCAGACCATGTACCTCTGCCTGTTGTGCCTCTGCCTACTGACTGGGCCACTGATCCAGTAGTAACAGCTGGCGTAATAACTAGGGACGATGCAACTGTAGTGTACATGGTTCGACAAAGATTCAGCGGACAGTCCTTCATATGCCCTGGCTGACCGTATCTGAAACAAGTACCAGGTCTTTCACATCGTCCAAAGTGCGAATAACCACAACTCTGACAATGGGGAGCTCCTGATCTCCTAGTGTTACCTGATAACTGGGTAACTGATCTAGTTTGATTGCTCTATCCTCGGACCATTGTACCAGCACTACTAGGTGCTCCTGATCTGCTTATACCAGACTGCCTAAAACCCTGTCTCCCAGTCCTGGCCTTTTTCCAAGGCTCACGGTCAACCTGCCTCTCTTTGGCCCTTGCCTAAAATCGTAAGGCCGCATCAAGAACATCGGAGTACGTAGAGGTCCTCGTTACTGGTACCGCTCTAAATAAGTACTCCCTAAGGCCATTAGCAAATCGCTTGGCCTTCATAGTATCAGTCATCACCATATGTGGCACATACTTTTCTAATTGATTGAACTTAGTATCATAATCCAACACTGATATGCCCTCAGTCTGTTTCAGTAACTCAAACTCTCGAGCCTTAGCATCCCATGGACTCTCAAGCATGAATCGTTCAATAAAAGCATTATAAAACTCAGACCATTCTAATGGAGGGCTACCAGCTGGCCGGCTTCTCAACAGGGTTTTATACCACTCATAGGCCACTCCCGTCAACTGATAACTAGTCAACTCTGCAGCCCTAACTGGTGAGCATCCAAGAGCCACACATAACCGATCACATACATCCACAAAGTCTTGTGGGTCTGAATCAAGCTCAATCCCAAAAAATAACGGTGGCTTATTCTGTCGAAACTCATATAATGTCATTGGGAGATACGGCCCTTGTTGGGAGGGTTGCTGTCCTTCAAGGGGATTCTGTGCCGCGGATATGCTAGTAGATCTATGTATATTTTTGGAGGGGCCTGGTCCTGCCTCTGATATGCTAGTAGATCTATCAGGGTCCTAACCTTCTGACATATCACACCAATCTCAGCAGCTAACTATTCTACCCTATTACCTACAGCTGACCCCCTAGCAGATCCAACGGTCTGTTCTCGTTCTCCAAGAACAGGATTCGGACGTCCCGTGGAGGCCTGATCGGGAACCCTAGATGGTCGTCCCCTTCGCCTACCCCGTCTTCTCTGCACCGGGGGCATAATAACCTGAGACAAAGATTTAATTGTTAGGTACCCTCATCTACCAACCCCGCACTATCCAATATAACCGACAAGTGATCCTTTACATGATGGACACATGTACAGTCACCGACCTCTAGACAATGCTCTGATACCAACTTTGTCACATCCCAACTCCGGGAGTATGACCGACTAGAGACAAGTATATATCCTTGCCTCCGAAGCCTTAACCATTCATCTACCTAACGAAATTTTGGCATGGCTGCCCGATAAGGGGGGTTTTTCGAACCTACAAAACATGCAACACAATAATAATAACACATGACATCCCGGTTAGGACACCTCCAACTAGGGAGTAACCGAGATGCCCCGTAGCAGACGTACAAAGTGAACCACAATGCATATATTTATATACAATACCAAAAATATACACAACAATCTCAGTATCCGACCGAATAACTGCTTGACACATATACAACATACTTAGACAAAATAACATATGACATCCCTAGGTGACTGTGCACGGTTCCTCCATCAAGCAACGGATCAACTCGTCAAAACAGTACCAAGCTCACCGACTATCAATCACGAACAAGCTGGCGGGGTAGATGAGGGACTGGGTCAATCAGTATCTGAAAAAGAAAAATAACTAAAGGGTGAGTCATAAGGACCCATTGAGCAAACGCAGAATCATTAAAGTCTATGAAAAATACTCGCAAATTATATTAACTAATATCACCTGGATGCTTCTATCCAACATCACAAACAATTATAACATCCGGTAGGGTCCGTAGACTCCTACAAATCGGTAGGGCTCGAAAGCTCCTACAAAACCGGTAAGGCACGAAGGCTTCTACAAAACTGGTAGGGCACAATGGCAGCCTACAAATCCGGTATAACTTAACATTACAATAAACTTGCATCACATAGCATTTAAATAAGCATACTAGCAAAGAATAATGTGGCGCCATACGGTCGACGACTTATACGACAATCCCAGATTATTACATAATCATCACTTGTCCATTCCTTAGACCTTTTTCACACGTCTTTACGAGAACTTGATATTATAAGATAATTCTATGTTATATATTCATACACTCACAGTCAGTATGTCATAACATAATCTAACGATCCTACGTCTATCGCTACACGTTTACTCACTGTGCGCTAAGCTGAAGAAATTGGATACTCGTGCTCTGGGGCTTTTCCAACCACGAACTCAGCTAATCCGTGCTCCTAGTACATAAACAATAAATTCATAAATATTTTATAAATTTGGAAACATTCATAATATCCAAATTGTGACTAATTCGCTACTATCCGAAAATCTACAACTTAGCTATTTAAAATTTATAATTCTTACACCTAGCTCAGATGGAAATTTGGAGCAACGATCAACTAGAAAGTTGCTCCCCCGAGCCTAGCAAAGCTAACGGTGGCCTCGGATGGTGGTGGGAGTGGCGGCCCAAGGTGGTTGGCCAACATGGTGAAGTCGGCCAAGCCTAGATTTCCAACTCCAAGCCACTTTTTCACTCAACCAACCCCAAATAATAGATGTAGAGGTTGATTTAGGACTACTCATGGTGGTGGTTTAAGGTGGTGACTATGTTGGAAACCACCTAAGGCAAAAATGGCCATAAAGAGAAACACATAGTTTCTCATGATTTCTTGAAAAACTAACACCAAATAAGTAATCCTTACCTTCTAGATAGTAGAACTATGTGTTTTGTTGGCTTGGTGATGAGTAGAAATCAAGAGATCAAGCTTACAAGCTTTTGGTTATGGAGTTTTCTTCACTTTGGTTAGGTTTTCTCAAGGTTGAAGAAGAAAAACCCATAAGGCATGAAAAAATGAAGGTCATGGCTGAACATGGGCTTCTTGGCTGATTTTTATGGCCATTTACCAAGCCAAATGACAAAAATACCCCTTTTAGCCCACTTTTTGTCTTTTAGTGTCTAAATGGGGCCCACGTGAAATTTTTACGTTCGGAAGCTCTTTTTCACTTGTCTTAGCACGGATATGTTTAAAATATCATTTTACACTAGTATGCAAGTTTTTGTAATTTTCTGATATCTCGAACATCAAATCCGAGTCCCGAATCGTTTATGGGTCAACATTAAGACTTTTGGTTTTAGCTCTGATTCTCATTCTGATTTCACCAACTGCTTTATGACCATATGATTCCATTTATTTACTTAAAACCTTTTTCGAACCTTCTCGCGGCCAGTTCCGGATTTCACTCCTTTAAGTTAACTAAAGGCGTATCCACATTCCACTTTACTTTTTGAGTAAAAAAAATGTCAAATTTTCAATCTAAGCATCATATTGAGATCCTCTATGATCACGAAGTCTATTGGTACCATATTCGAACCAAAAATAAAATTTTAGGTAAAATAACCAAAATACCCCTGGTTCATATTTTTTCGGTTTTGTGCCGATTAGATTTTTCAATAATCCTGATCAGTAATATATCACATTTTAACACTATATGAAGTTAAAAAACCAAATTTTATAGACTTTACGTTGTCTCGATTTCGATTCCAGACTCGTGGTCAATTTAAGGCTAAATCTCTTAAATAGCCGATTAAACCCCTTATTCTAAAACTTATTAATATAACTAAAAGACCAGATGGTAGTGTGCTTTGTCTACGACCACACATAAACTTGATCCACCATCTATGGATCATTTAAAGAGACCCGAGTCGATCTCTGTCTTACGAGGGTCTTACAAACTACAAACTTAAGATATTTGTTAGCTATTTTGATTTCTTTCTCTGCTTTATTTATAATGTATTACAAACCTCTATTCACAAAATTAGAATTTCTTTAATAGATTCAACCTCCAAGTTATCATTTGTAGATACTTAAGTTTATATAATTCTACTAAGCATTGCTAAATTCACAAACAAAAGAAACAATTATTTTGTATGGGGTCAGGTGAAATAACTCGACTCTCATATCTTCAGTTTCATACAATAAAGTGCTTAGTTGGAGTTAAACTAAGGTGGTATTTTTGTGAAGATATCATTAGTTTAGCAAGGTGAGATTATAACTATGAAAATTTGAATGGTGATGTTAGTAACTATATATTACCATTAATAATAAGATGATTAAGAAAAAATAATAAAATATGGTTTTTAAATTGTACAACGGATGGGATAACAAAGAAAGCGTTTATGTGCTCTTGGTATCGGGGTGGGGTAACTTGAATAGTAATAATTATGAGGTCAGATGAAGTAATTTAACTCTTATATCTTGAGTTCCATACAATAAAATACATAATTGGAGCTAAACTTGGGTGGTATTTTGTGAAGATATTATTAGTTTAGCAAGGTGAGATAACTAAGAAATATTGAATGGTGATGTTAGTAACAATATATTGCCAACAATAATATGATGATTAAAAAATAATAATAAAATATGGTTTTTGAATTGTATAACGGATGACATAACAAAAAAAGCATTTTTGTGCTTTTGGTATCAGGGTGGGGTAATTTGAATAATTATAATTACTAGACAATTTTTACTTTCAATATTTGAATTCAATTTACAGTATTTCATATTAAAATATAATTAATTGAAATTTAAATGATAATATATTTCAGGGTTGGTATTTATTAATAAATTTAAATTATAATTAATGACAATGCTGAATGTTGTTATTTCATCAATCATCATAAATTAAGTTTGTCTACAATTGCGCACCTCTTAGTGAATGTTCTAACTACAAACTTAAGGTATTTGTTAGCTATTTTATTTTCATTCTCTGCTTTATTTGTAATGTATTGCAAACCTCTATTCACAAATTTAGAATTTTCTTAATGGATTCAACCTACAAGTTATCATTTGTAAATACTTAAGTTTATATAATTCTACAAAGCTTTGCTGAATTCACAAACAAAAGAAACAATTTTTTTTTATGAGGTCAGGTGAAATAATTTAATTCTCATATCTTCAATTCCATACAATAAAGTGCTTAATTTGAACTATTTTGAGGTGGTATTTTGTGAAGATATCTTTAGTTAGCAAGGTGAGATTATAACTATGAAAAATTGAATGGTGACGTTAGTAACAATATATTGCCATAAGATGACTAAGAAAAATAAAATAAAATATGGCTTTTTATAATTATGAGATCAAGTGAAATCATTTAACTCTCATATTTTTAGTTTCATGCAATAAAGTGCTTAATTTGAGTTAAGCTTAGGTGGTATTTTTGAAAATACAATTAGTTTTATAAAATGAGATTATAACTAAGAATTTTAATGGTGATGTTAGTAACAATATATTGCCAATAATAATATGATGATTAAAAACTATATGGCTTTTAAATTGTATAACATATGCCATATCGAAGAAAGCGTTTTTATGCTCTTTATATCGGGGTGGGTAATTTGAATAGTTATAATTACTAGACAGTTTTTACTTTCAATAATTGAATTCAATTTACAATATTTCATCTTAAAATATAATTAATTAAATGATAATATATTTTCAGGGTTGGTATTTATTAATAAATTTAAATTATAATTAATGACAACGATGAATATGGTTATTTCATCAATTATTATAAATTAAGTTTGTTTACAATTGCAAAGCTTTTTGATAAGCTCATAAAATATATGTTTTATGCCTTTCTACCTTTAGTTTTTGTTATGTTTACGATCTTTATCTTGTTTACTTATATTATGTTTTTGAATTTTAGGTACAATAAAGAGAATGAAGTTAAAATATGTCAATAATGATGGTAAAGAACTTACAAATTATAATCACAAGATCGAAGAAGACTTGGGAGTCAAAAAGATCAATTTCTTAGTGCTAGATGATCAGGCATATCTGACCTCCGGAGCTTGTTGTAAGGAAATCATTATGTTAAAGACATTATTTGAAGAAACTTCCTCTTTTACTTTTGAAGCTTACTTGAATACCTTTCCAACTATAGTTTACACGCCTAAATCGGACAAAGGATGGTCATCTAAATCAACCGACGAAGTGCGAGAAAGTGCAGCAGTTGTGAAACAGACGTCAGCGAGCAAAATGACCGAGTCAGTGTACTTGGCACCGCGATGCCGACCTTACTGCCTCTAAAACCGAGAAAAATCGGGAAAAAGTCCAAACTTGCCTTATTTTGCCTCATAGCTTCCTTGATCAGCAAGAAAGGGTTTCCAAGGTCAAAAGGCTCTATAAATACCATCTTTTGAGCCACAAACTATTATAATCTATTGGAGGAGACTCAAAGATCATCATTATTCTTCTTCTTCTTCTTCTTCTTCTTTATTCTTTTATTTTCTTTTTAGTTTTATGTATATATTATTTATGCTTATGTTAGACTAAACTTCTTTTTGGTTAAGGGTGATTTCAAAGCTCTAGACATATTTTGTAATTGATTTTTAGATTTTATCTATCACTAGTTTTCTATCAAAGTTGATTATGTTCTTCTACAAGAATTGTTTATGATATTGTCTTGATTTTTTTAGGTGGACAACTAGATAGATCTTGATAATTATCTAATGTTAGTTTAGGAATCTTGATCCGTGTAATTGTCTTGATTTCTTATTCAATAGTAGCAATTTGTAATTCATGTTGGGTTTTCAGGAATTATGAAGTGGAACATGACATAAGTTGAATGAATCCATGTTTATGTGTTTGTTGCTTAGATTAACCTATCTTTCTTATCATAAAGCTGCTATCACTTTGAATCTAATGATGTTTATCTTAGGTTATTTGATAGTTAGAGATTAAGTAGTGGCGTTCGTCCTGCTTAACGACGAACTAAGGAAGGATTGGGGTAACACATGATGTTGTTATCTACGGTTGTTAACTTTGATAACTAATTGACGTTGATAGATCTGAAATTGATTTTCAATGATGTCTAGTGGTGGAGAATGAAACCTTAACCATACTTTTCTCATATTTGATTTTCTCATATTTATTTGCTTGTTACCTATCCTGTTTGCTTTAGTTTTAATTATTTCAAAAATCCCATTTTCTTTTCTTATCTTTGAACTTAAGTTATAAACTAATAATTTATAAACTAGACACCAATCTCTATGGACTCGACCCTTGCTTCTACTATACTTTACAATTGATATTAGTGCAAGGTTAAATAAAGATACACTCTTTTGGGTGTATCAAATTTTTGGCACCGTTGTCGGGGATTGCTTTCTTTAGTTTATTCGTAACTTGGTTTATTCTTATTATCAGTTGTAATTAATTTTATTTTTCTTGTACATACAAGTTTTTCTTTTCAGATTTTAAGCAAAAAGATATGGCAGGTGCTACATCAAGACTTCAGAACCTTCAGAATCGACTAGACAATCTCATCTCCATAGTTCAACAAGTGGCCATAAGTGAGATTCAGCAATCAAGGCAGTGTGGAGTGTGCTTCATGATGGATCATCCAACCAATTGGTGCCCATACTACCGAAAAGATAATTTTGAACTAGCCTATGATGTAGAAGGATACCAAAGCCAACAAAGGTTTCACCAACAATAGTGTGGTCCTTTTCGAAACACTAACAATGAGGGATGATGGGATCATTCTAATTATGGCTACTCAGAAAATTATCAAGAAATAGATCCTTATGTCAACTACAATTATCCATCGAGCTTCAATCAACTATGGTCTCAAGAACCAGATCTTTTGCAGCCCCCACCTCAAAGTTCAGGTACTTCTTTAGAAGACCTTGTCAGTACTTTTGTTGCTAATAATTTGCAATTTCAACAGAAAATAGAGGCAAACATTCAAGAAACAAGGACAAGTCTTCAGGTAAGTATCTAGAATTTGGAAACGCAAATGAGCCAATTGACTAGTGGTGTGGCGCGATGGGTGGAAGAAGGATCTGAGGAACTACATGAACAACTCCCTTCCTAAACTATGATTGATCCCGAGGAGAATGCTAGTCCCAAACAACTTTAGGATGAATCAGAAAGTCCAAGGGAACCCGAGGATGATAAAGAACTTGAGATGGATTTACTTTTGGAAGATAATGAAGCTTCAATTCTAAAAGAGAGTACTTCAGCACCTGATGTAACTTTTAAGGTTCCAATTTTTACTTATGTTTCTTCTCCACCTTTTTCTAGTAGATTCGCAAAGTTCAAGGAGGAGGAAAATGAACAAGACATGCTGGAAACCTTAAACAGTTTGTTTGTGGATGCCATTCAACAAATACCAAAATATGCATCATTCCTCAATGAGTTATGCACCAAGGATGATGGAATAATACTTGTAATGGAGAATGCATCCACTATTGTGCAAAGAAAGCTTCCTAACAAACACACAAATTTGAGAAGTTTCATGTATGAGCTTGACAAGCCTAAAAAGCCAATAAGGGGTGTTGGTTAGGTTCAAAACACTAACTCCGGTGCTAATTGGGAAACAGCCCAATTAATGAAGAAATTGTCAACCTGCCATAACAGATTTGTTTTCTTTTTCCTTTTTCTTTCTTGCTTCGTTTTAATTTTTTTAGATTTATTTAAAGTTTCATTAGTTTGCTTTGTTTTGAGTTTTTAATATTTTTTTTGTGTGTTTTAATAAGTGAGGTTAAGGACAATAAACCAAGCGCTTATTGGGAGGCAACCCAATTGGACGGAGAGCACACATTATAATCAAATTTGCTATTTCTTACTCTCCATCCCTCTATCTTTTATATTTTCTTTAGTTATTTTTCTTCTTTTATTTAGTAGTTCTTTTCTCTTACACATGATTCTTTCATTTGGGTTAATAGCATTACATTTAGGACAATGTAAGAATTAAGTGTGGTGGGAAGGATTTAGGATTTCTTTTATTTTTGTCTATTATTTTTTTTATGAGTCTTTATTATCATTATTAGTGTGTTTTAGTTCCTTTCAATACAATGATGAGATATGAATTGTATAAGTCTAAAACCGGTTATTATTGAGAAGATTTTCATGAGAATTGAGCTTGATACTATTTTTCATGAGCCAATGTTAATATGATATGTTGATTGAGAAAGAAGTATGTTTAGACTTAATATTGACTTGTATAATCATCCTTGTGAGTTTTTGAGCCTATATGATTGATGCATTATACATATCAATCTAATTTCTTTCTTAAGTGCTCTCATGATAACATGTTTCTCTAGAACTTGCTTTAAACCATTTAAGACTATATTGATGCATATAACAACATGAATATGATTGAGACATTAGGATTATGACCAGGGCCAAATAGCCATCCCTATTGATGTTCCAAGAGAACATCCCCTTAGTGAGCCAATTTGAGCCTATATTGATTAAGCTATTTTATTGGTAACCACATCTTACACATAGCCTAAACACATTTATATATCTACCCTTGTTCTAATGATGAACTAGAATGTTTGAGACATATTGCAAAAACAAGGGACACTTTTGAAATTTGGGTTAGAAACAAAAGATAAGTGTGGGGGAAGAAAAGAAAAGAAAAAAAGTCAAAAGAAAATGAAAGGGATCATTGTCAAATACATTCTCATATTGAAAAAATATATATATTTGAATCATCTCTTGAACTTCTAGTTAAAGAAAAGAAAAAGAATGTTACAAGGTTGGTTAGAATGAAGCAAAGGCTCAACATGAAATATTTAGCCTATGTGATTATGTACTTCTAAAGAATATTGAGAAAGTTTTATTTGCAAAATCTTATTTTGTCTCTAAATTCTATGAAGTCTTTGGAACCTTTGTGATATCTTTTCCTTTTTATTCTTTAACCACATTATTACCTCTTGGCCCCATTGCAACCTTAAATAAAGACCTTTTGATTTATGAAGTTGCATGATCTAAATAGTGGAGAATAGGTGGATAAACAAGCATATGGTAGAACTGTTTTCATGAGATTGATTGAGTGTAAACACTTTACCACTACTCTAAAGAGTGAAAATCATGAGAGTATCCTATGTGAGAAGTTGAGATTAAGTTTGAATATGCACTATTTTTATTGAGATATGTTATGTTAATATTGGCTTAACTCAAACTATTTACATTCAAGCATGAATTTTTGTGAATTTCTTTAAGCTATTGATTAGTTTATAAGATTTGTTCAATGTTTATCTCTAATTAATATTGAAAGGATTAGTTGTAGTTATTATTTTTAGTTTTATTTTTATTTATTTTTCTTATGTCTTCAATGTTTGTGGATATCGTCCTAGTAAACCCTCACGAGACTAAACTCGTCCACTAGGAACACCTAGGGGTTTAAAGGCTTGTGTCACATGCTAAGTGCCACAGTGATTTCCTACAAAAGTGGATTAGATTAGATTTTCTTATTTTATTTTGTTTTGCTCGAGGACTAGCAAAAAGCTAAGTGTGGGCATATTTGATAAGCTCATAAAATATACATTTTATGCCTTTCTACCTTTAGTTTTTGTTATGTTTTCGATCTTTATCTTGTTTACTTATATTATATTTTTGAATTTTAGGTACAATAAGGAGAATGAAGCCAAAAGATATCAATAATGATGGTAAAGAGCTTACAAAATCATAATCACAAGATGGAAGAAGACTTGGGAGTCAAAAAGATCAATTTCTTAGTGCTAGATGATCAGGCAGATCTGACCTCCGGATCTTGTTGCAAGGAAATCATTATGTTAAAAACATTATTTGAAGAAACTTCCTTCTTGACTTTTGAATCTGACTTGAATACCTTTCCAACGATAGTTTACACGCCTAAATCGAATAAAGGATGGTCATCTAAATCAGCTGATGAAGTGCGAAATAGTGTAGCAGTCGTGAAACCGACGTCAGCTAGCAAAATGACCAAGTCAGTGTACTTGGCGCTACAGTGCCGGAAAGTGGCACCGCGGTCCCGACCTTACTGCCTCCAAAATCGAGAAAAATCGGGAAAAAGTCCAAACTTGCCTTATTTTGCCTTCTAGCTTCCTTGATCAGCAAGAAAGGGTTTTCAAGGTCAAAAAGCTCTATAAATACCATCTTTTGAGCCACAAACTATTATAATCTATTGGAGGAGACTCAAAGATCATCATTTTTCTTCTTTTTCTTCTTCATTCTTTTATTTTCTTTTTAGTTTTATGTATATATTATTTATGCTTATGTTAGGCTAAACTTCTTTTTGGTTAAGGGTGATTTCAAAGCCCTAGACATGTTTTGTAATTGATTTTTAGATTTTGTCTATCATTAGTTTTCTATCAAAGTTGATTATGTTCTTCTACAAGAATTGTTCATGATATTGTCTTGATTTGTTTAGGTGGCAAACTAGATAGATCTTGATAATTATCTAATGCTAGTTTAGGAATCTTGATCTGTGTAATTGTCTTGATTTCTTATTCAATAGTAGCAATTTGTAATTCATGATTATATGGGTTTTCAGGAATTATGAAGTGGAACATAACATAAGTTGAATGAATCCATGTTTATGTGTTTGTTGCTTAGATCAACCTATCTTTCTTATCATAAAGCTGCTATCACTTTGAATCTAATGATGTTTATCTTAGGTTATTTGATAGTTAGAGATTAAGTAGTGGCGTTCGTTCTACTTAACGACGAACTAAGAAAGGATTGGGGTAACACAGGATGTTGTTATTTACTATTGTTAACTTTGATAGCTAATTGATGTTGATAGATCTGAAATTGATTTTCAATGATGTCTAGTGGTGGAGAATGAAACCTTAACCATACTTTTCTCATATTTGATTTTCTCATATTTATTTGCTTGTTACTTATCATGTTTGCTTTAGTTTTAATTATTTCAAAACCTTATTTTCTTTTCTTATCTTTGAACTTAAGTTATAAACTAATAATTTATAAACTAGACACCAATCCTTGTGGACTCGACCCTTGCTTCTACTATACTTTACAATTGATCATTTTAGTACAAGGTTAAATAAAGATACACTCTTTTGGGTGCATCAAACGATGGCTTTTAAATTGCATAACGGATGAAATAATGAAAAAAGTGTTTTTGTGCTCTTGTTATCGGGGTGGGGTAATTTGAATAGTTATAATTATGAGGCTATGTGAAATAATTTAACTCCCATATCTTCAGTTCCATACAATAAAGTGCTTATTGGAGCTAAACTGAGGTAGTATATTGTGAAGATATCATTAGTTTAACAATGTGATATTATAACTAAGAAAAATTGAATGGTGATGATAGTAACATTATATTGCCAATAATAATATGATGATTAAAAAATAATAATAATAAAATATGGCTTTTAAATTGTATAACAAAAGGCATAACGAAGAAAGCGTATTTGTGCTCTATTGGTATCGAGGTGGGGCAATTTGAATAGTTATAATTACTAGGCAGTTTTTTCTTTCAATATTTGAATTCAATTTACAATATTTCATCTTAAAATAATTAATTGAAATTGAAATGATAATATATTTTCAGGGTTGGAATTTATTAATAAATTTAAATTATAATTAATGATAATGATGAATATGATTATTTAACCAATTATTATAAATTAAGTTTGTCTACAATTGCAAAAATCTTAGTGAATATTCTAACTACAAACTTAAGGTATTTGCTAGCTATTTTGATTTCTTTCTCTATTTTATTTGTAATGTATTAGAAATCTCTATTCACAAAATTAGAATTTTCTTAATGGATTCAACCTACAAGTTATCATTTGTAGATATTTAGGTTTATATAATTCTGCTCAGCTTTGTCAAATTCACAAACAAAAGAAACATTTTTTTTTTGTATGAGGTCAGGTGAAATAATTTAACTCTTGAAGCACCCAAAAGAGTGTATCTTATTTAACCTTGCACTAAAAAGATCAATTGTAAGTATAATGATTAGCAAGGGTCGAGTCCTCAGGGATTGGGTTTTAATCTATGAGTTATTAGTTTATAACTTACGTTCAAAGAAAACAATAAAAGAAACGGGGTTTTTGAAGCCAGATTTAAACTAAAGTAAATAATAAGAATAAGATGCAAGGCGGTATAACCAGCCAATAAAAATATATATACTAAATTAGGCGGTATAACCAGCCAATAAAAATATATATACTAAATTAGGCGGTATAACCAGCCAATAAAAATAAAACAAAGTTAATATACAAATTAGGCGGTATAACCAGCCAATAAAAATAAATATACTTTTAAAAATAAGCAAACTAGAAAAGTAAGAAAACAAGTAAGTAAAAAGAATCAAATATGAAAAATATGGTTAAGGTTTCATTCTCCACCACTAGACATCATTAAGAATCAATTTCAGATCTATCAATGTCAACCAACTATCAAAGTTAACAACCGTAGATAACAACAAGCTCTGTTATCCCAATCTTTCCTTAGTTTGTCGTTAAATAGAACAAGCTCTCTATTTAATCTCTAACCATTAAACAACCTAGAATAAGCTCTCTAAATTCAATTTAATAGCAGCTTTATGATGAGAAAGATAGGTTGATCTAAGCAACAAACACATAAGCTCGGATTGTTCAACTTAGGTTATGTTCCACTTTGCAATTATTGAAAACTTGACCATAATCATTAATCACAAATTGCCACTTATGAATAGGAAATCAAGACAATTACACGGATCAATACTCCTAAACTAGCAATAGATAATTATCAAGATCTATCTAGTTGTACACCTAAATAAATCTAGACAACGTCATGAACAATTCTTGTAGAAGAACATAAGCAACTTTGATAGAAAATTAATGATAGATAGAATCTGAAAATCAATCACAAAACATGTCTAGGGCTTTGAAATCACCCTTAACCAAATAGAAGTTTAGCCTAGCATAGGCATTATAAACATAAAATTAAATAGAATCTAAGAAGAAAATAAAAGAAAGAAAGAAGAAGAAGAAGAATATTAATTATCCAACCTCTTGCTCTTTCTAAAGAAAAAGAAAACTAGAGAAAAGAAAGAAAACTAGAGAAAAGAAAGAAGAAGAAAACTTAGAGAATTTTATTAAAATGGCTAATATCCTACCTATGTACAATATGATCCCTTACAATCATCCAAGGCCCTCTATTTATACACATTTTGGAGGGCTAAATGACAAGAGACAAGCTTTACAAATTTCAAAGGTAGGTATAATAGGTGGGTGCATTTTCTAACAATTTTCGTCATACATGACGATTTTGATCAGCCAACTTGATGGTCGATTTTGTCAATTTTGCAGGCCTTATCTGATCACATGGTCTTCTAGAAAAATGTTACCCTATCAGTTATTGATCCATAGCCGTTGGAATCAGCTCATTTGCTGATGTGGATAAGAAGATATGGGCAAAATACGAAAACAGGTCAGCACAGACGTCATTGCACATCAGCCAACTTGATGGTCGATTTCGCTAGGGAAAACGACTCCGTTTCAAGAAGTGTAAAACATGAAAAAGATAGATATTCCTCTTATCTTTGCACGGCTACAAATTTCAGCCTTATTGCTTCAGTGAAACTCGAGATATAGCTGATATGGCAAAAGGTGTCGGAACTGGAACTGAACTGGATTTGCCCTTAATTCTAGTAATCTGAAATCACTCAAAGAAACTTGTGAAAAACACCAAAATACATAAAAATATAAAAGATCATAAACACAATTAGACTAAACAATAATAACTCGTATTTGACACAAAACAATAATAAAACATAACTAAAAACTATATAATTATACGAGTTATCACACCCCCACACTTAGATTGTTGCTAGTCCCTAGCAACGACTCAATAAAAATAAAATAAGAAAATCTAATCTAATCCACTTTCGTAGGAAATCACGGTGGCACTTAGCATGTGACACAAGCCTTTAAACCCCTAGGTGTCCCTAGTGGACGAGTTTAGTCTCGTGAGGGTTTACTAGAACGATACCCACAAACATTGAAAAACTAAAATATAAATAAACTACATATACTAAAAATATTTACTCCTAATCCTTTCAATACAAATTAGAGACAATCTTTGAACAAGTCTTATAAACTAATCAATAGCTTAAAGAAATTCACAAAAAATCTTGCTTGAATGTAAATAGTTTGAGTTAAGCCAATATTAACATAACATATTTCAATCAAAATAGTCCATATTCAAACTTAATCTCAGCTTCTCACATGGGATACTCTCTTGATTTTCACTCTTTAAAGTAGTGGTAAAGTGTTTACACTCAATCAATCTCATGAAAACACTTCTACCATATGCTTGCTTGTCCACCTATTCTCCACTAAAAGATCATGCAACTTCATAAATCAAGAGGTCTTTATTCAAGGTTGTAATGGGGCCAAAGAGTTATAATGTGGTTAACGAACAAAAGGATAAAGATATCACAAAGGTTCCAAAGAGTTCATAGAGTTTAGAGACATAATAAGATCATACAAATAAAACTTCTCAAAACTCTTATAAAGCACATAATAACATAGGCTAAATATTCATGTTGAGCCTTTGCATCATTCTAACCAACTTTGTAACATCTTTTTCTTTACTTTAACTAGAAGTTCAAGAGAATTTTTTTTTTTTTTTTTTTAATATGGGAATGTATTTGACAATGATCCCTTTCTTTTTCTCTTGACTTTTTTCTTTTCTTTTCTTCCCCCACACTTATATTTTGTTTCCAACCTAAATTTTTAACTATCCCTTGTTTTTTGCAATATGTCTCAAAATATATAATCCATCTTTAGAACAAGGGTTATATTTAGGCTAGGTGTAAGTTGTGGTTACCAAATAAATAGCTTATTCAATGTAGGCTCAAATTGGCTCACTAGGGGTGTGTTCTCTTGGAACATCAATAAGGGATGACTGTTTGGCCCTAGTTAAAAAGTCCTAATGCCTCTATCATATTCATGTTGTTACATGCATCAATATAGTCTCAAATGGTTTAAAGCAAGTTCTAGAGAATCATGTAATCATAAGAGCACTCAAGAAAGAAATTAGATTGATTTGTATAATGCATCAATCATTATAGGCTCAAAAACTCACAAGGATGATTATACAAGCCATATTAAGTCTAAACATGCTTCTTTCTCAATCAACATATCATATTAGCATTGGCTCAAAAAAAAATGACATCAAGCTCAATTCTCATGAAAATCTTCTCACTAATAAATCAGTTTTAGACTTATGCTATTCATATCTCATCATTGTATTAAAAAGGAACTAAAACACACTAAAAATAATAATAATAAAGACTCATAAAAAAAATAATATCCAAAAATAAAATAAATCCTAAATCCTTCCCCCCACACTTAATTCTTACATTGTCCTCAATGTAATGCTATTAACCCAAATGAAAGAATCATGTGTAAGAGAAAAGAACTAATAACATAAGAATAGAAATAACTAAGACTCAAAACAAAACAAAACAAAACAAACCCACGCAACCTAAATAATCCTAAAATATTAAACAAAAATTAACAAAAAAAACATAAAAACAATAAACATAATAAAAGAAAAAGAAAAAGGAAAAGGAAAAGAAAGCAAATCTGAGTATGACAGGTTGGTAATTTCTTCTTTAATTGGGCTACCTTCCCAATTAACACTTGAGTTAGTGTTTTGAATCTAACCAACACCCCTTCTTGGCTTTTTAGGCTTGTCAGGCTCATACATGAAAATTCCCAAATTTATGCGTTTGAGAGGAAGCTTTCTTTGCACAACAGTGGATGCATTCTCCATTACAAGTATTATTCCATCATCCTTTGTGGTGCATATCTCATCGAGGAATGGTGCATCTTTTGGTACTTGTTGAATGACATCCAGAAACAAACTGTTTAAGGTTTCCAGCGTGTCTTGTTCATGTTCATCCTCCTTGAACTTTGCGAATCTACTAGGAAAAGGTGGAGAAGAAACATTAGTAAAAATTGGAATCTCAAACGTTACCTCAGGTGCCGAAATACTCTTATTTGGATCATTGGCTTCATTATCCTCAAGAATAGAATTCATCTCTAATTTTGTCTCATCCTCATCTTGTTCATCATTTCTCAAGGTCACAATAGTAGCATTCTCCTTTAGGTTAATCATCGTTTGGGCAGGGAGTTCTTCAGATCTTTGTGCTACCCATCCCACCATACTACTAGTCAATTGGATCATTTGCTTTTCCAAACTCTGGATGCTTTCCCTTGTTTCCTGTTGAAATTGCAAAGTATCAGTAACAAGAGAATAGACAATATCTTCTAAAGAAGTACTTGAGTTTTGAGTCATATGTGATGGCTGAAAAAGATCTGGTTCTTGGGACCATGATTGATTGAATCTAGATGGATGAGTGTAATTGGCATAAGGATCTACTTCTTGGTAATTTTTCGAGTAGCCATAATTAGTATGATCCCACCATCCTTCATGGTAAGTGTTTGAGTAATGATCATACTGTTGGTCTTGGAACACTTGATGGCCTTGACATCCTCCCATGGCAAATTGTTGAACTGGGAAGGTGAGATTGGCTTGTTGATTCTCCATGTTCATGTATGCCACCAACTCTTCAAGTGTTAGATTGCTCAATTCCATCGTTTTTTTTTTTATTTTTTTTATATTTTTTTTTCAAAATTTGATAAGAAAAACCCGTATGTACAAGAAAATAAAACTCATTAGAACTGAAAATAAGAATAAACCAAGTAACAAATAAACTAAAGAAAACAATCCCCGGCAACGGCGCCAAAAATTTGATGCATCCAAAAGAGTGTATCTTATTTAACCTTGCACTAAAAAGATCAATTGTAAGTATAATGATTAGCAAGGGTCGAGTCCTCAGGGATTGGGTTTTAATCTATGAGTTATTAGTTTATAACTTACGTTCAAAGAAAACAATAAAAGAAACGGGGTTTTTGAAGCCAGATTTAAACTAAAGTAAATAATAAGAATAAGATGCAAGGCGGTATAACCAGCCAATAAAAATATATATACTAAATTAGGCGGTATAACCAGCCAATAAAAATATATATACTAAATTAGGCGGTATAACCAGCCAATAAAAATAAAACAAAGTTAATATACAAATTAGGCGGTATAACCAGCCAATAAAAATAAATATACTTTTAAAAATAAGCAAACTAGAAAAGTAAGAAAACAAGTAAGTAAAAAGAATCAAATATGAAAAATATGGTTAAGGTTTCATTCTCCACCACTAGACATCATTAAGAATCAATTTCAGATCTATCAATATCAACCAACTATCAAAGTTAACAACCGTAGATAACAACAAGCTCTGTTATCCCAATCTTTCCTTAGTTTGTCGTTAAATAGAACAAGCTCTCTATTTAATCTCTAACCATTAAACAACCTAGAATAAGCTCTCTAAATTCAATTTAATAGCAGCTTTATGATGAGAAAGATAGGTTGATCTAAGCAACAAACACATAAGCTCGGATTGTTCAACTTAGGTTATGTTCCACTTTGCAATTATTGAAAACTTGACCATAATCATTAATCGCAAATTGCCACTTATGAATAGGAAATCAAGACAATTACACGGATCAAGACTCCTAAACTAGCAATAGATAATTATCAAGATCTATCTAGTTGTACACCTAAATAAATCTAGACAACGTCATGAACAATTCTTGTAGAAGAACATAAGCAACTTTGATAGAAAATTAATGATAGATAGAATCTGAAAATCAATCACAAAACATGTCTAGGGCTTTGAAATCACCCTTAACCAAATAGAAGTTTAGCCTAGCATAGGCATTATAAACATAAAATTAAATAGAATCTAAGAAGAAAATAAAAGAAAGAAAGAAGAAGAAGAAGAATATTAATTATCCAACCTCTTGCTCTTTCTAAAGAAAAAGAAAACTAGAGAAAAGAAAGAAAACTAGAGAAAAGAAAGAAGAAGAAAACTTAGAGAATTTTATTAAAATGGCTAATATCCTACCTATGTACAATATGATCCCTTACAATCATCCAAGGCCCTCTATTTATACACATTTTGGAGGGCTAAATGACAAGAGACAAGCTTTACAAATTTCAAAGGTAGGTATAATAGGTGGGTGCATTTTCTAACAATTTTCGTCATACATGACGATTTTGATCAGCCAACTTGATGGTCGATTTTGTCAATTTTGCAGGCCTTATCTGATCACATGGTCTTCTAGAAAAATGTTACCCTATCAGTTATTGATCCATAGCCGTTGGAATCAGCTCATTTGCTGATGTGGATAAGAAGATATGGGCAAAATACGAAAACAGGTCAGCACAGACGTCATTGCACATCAGCCAACTTGATGGTCGATTTCGCTAGGGAAAACGACTCCGTTTCAAGAAGTGTAAAACATGAAAAAGATAGATATTCCTCTTATCTTTGCACGGCTACAAATTTCAGCCTTATTGCTTCAGTGAAACTCGAGATATAGCTGATATGGCAAAAGGTGTCGGAACTGGAACTGAACTGGATTTGCCCTTAATTCTAGTAATCTGAAATCACTCAAAGAAACTTGTGAAAAACACCAAAATACATAAAAATATAAAAGATCATAAACACAATTAGACTAAACAATAATAACTCGTATTTGACACAAAACAATAATAAAACATAACTAAAAACTATATAACTATACGAGTTATCAACTCTCATATCTTTAGTTCCATACAATAAAGTGTTTAATTGGAGCTAAACTGAGGTGGTATTTTGTGAAGATATCATTAGTGTAGCAAAGTGAGATTATAAGTAAGGAAAATTGAATAGTGATGTTAGTAACAATATATTGCCAATAATAATAAGATGATTAAGAAATATTTGCAAGTTTGAAACCCTAAAAACCACTGTGTTAGTAACAAAAAACATTTTTACATGATTGAACTTTAGGCTTTACCAATTCAAATATAAGCCTAAGCTATGAACTTCCAACCCCTCAAATCAAACTTCTTCACTCCTCCATTTTCCTTCAATGCAATGATAATAAGAAGAAGAATAAGAATCGATTGATTTTTTTTAAAAGAACCTTCAAAAATGGTAGTTGATTTCACTAACCAAGAAAGGAACTTAAAATAGTCCAACAATTTTCAAACTTTCGAGTGGCTCCAAGTAGCATTTCGTCATGCAAAGCATCTCTCTAAGTATATAATTGATTGACATTGAAAAACATAATGTTAGAGTTGGCCTTGACACGATCACTGCTGAAACAAAATTTTGAGATAACAAAATCAAGATCAATAATGTAGCCCTTAACCTAGTTAGCTAGTGATAGAAGTGATCTATCCAAAAACCCAATTTTTTTTAGGATTTTCATCAAACACTTTGGTGATTTTCATAGTTAATCCTATCCTAAAACTTCACATAGGATTTGTTCATAGTAGAGAAATTAACCCAATTAAAGTTGCAAACCTATCAATTGAATAGAACTTGAGAAAAAAAAAAACCCTTGAGATTGGAGAAAACTCAGATGAAGTGACAAAGCTTGAGAATCGAAATGAACAAATAATTAAAATGAAAAAATTATAATGGAAAGAATAGAAGTGGAAACCTATGCAACACGCAAAAGTTATTTATACATAGGAAAAATGTAACTAAAAAAAATTAGAACAATAAAATGCAATTAAAAATATTAATGAGTTTTTATTTAGAGAAGAAAAGGAAGAGTTATAGAAAAGAAAGATAGAAACGTCCCAAACTAAAATAGGTAGAGAAAGAAAGAGTTTTGGAGAGATATGTATTTCCTTTATTTGCTTAAAATAAGAGTTGAGCATTAAATGTCAAACATAAATACATGATATTTAAAATATCAAATTACCTTTATTTATTTATAATAAGAGTTGAAGTGTTCAAATTTCTCATATTTACTCAAAAGAGAGTGGAAAATATATTATTGTATAGATATATAGATTTATTAAAAATAAAAGTTGAAAATTTCAAATTTCCCCTATTTAATAAAAAAGGAGTGGGAAATATATCATTACATAGAATATAGATGTTTATATGTGATTACGTACATTGATGATTGATTTTTACCTTTTTTAGTTTCGAGTTTCATCTTTAAGTGTCTTTGACAACAAATGAGAATCTAAGCTTAATATCTCGTATTAGGAATATCAATTGCAAGACTTTTAGTTTCTCAATTTCTTATCACACATATTTCTCCATCTCTGATATTAGGTATTGAAGGCTGTGGTATGGAACTGGTTATACCCCTAAGCTTTAGCTACAAAAATCATTTAACTTTCCAATTAACACTATCACTTTTTTCTTATTTTTTTCCTTTTTCACTTTCTTTTTTTGGTTTGTATACTAAGAAAATGGTGATAGAATAGAAATAAACAACAACGATACCATTGGAGATTTTAGATTCCATGGGATGATGATGATGAACTCCTAGCTACTTTGAGGGAAGCTAGAACATGGTGCCCTTGGATCGATGCTATCATGGTTCAAGTTTCTTCTATGGCATAACTTGCTACCTTTGTCTAATGATAACTCGTATAATTATATAGTTCTTAGTTATGTTTTATTATTGTTTTGTGTCAAATACGAGTTATTATTTCTTATTCTAATTGTGTTTATGATATTTTATATTTTTATGTAATTTGGTGTTTTTCACGAGTTTCTTTGAGTGATTTCAGATTACTAGGTTAAATCAACAATTAAGGGCAAATCCAGTTCAGTTCCAGTTCCGACACCTTTTGCCATATCAGCTATATCTGGAGTTTCACTAAAGCATTAAGGCTGAAATTTTTACAGTGCAAAGTTAAGAGGCATATCTATCTTTTTCATGTTTTACACTTCTTGAAACGGAGTCGTTTTCCCTACCGAAATCAACCATCATGTTGGCTGATGTGCAATGACGTCTGTTCTGCACCGTTTTGGTATTTTGACCATATCGTCCGATCCACGTGAGCAAATGATCTGATTCCAACGGCTATGGATCCGTAACTGATAGGGGTATATTTTTCTAGAAGACCATTTGATCAGATCGAGCCTCCAACATTGACAAAATCGACCATCAAGCTGGCTGATCAGAATTGTCATACAATATGACGAAAATTGTTAGAAAAATGCACCCACCTATTATACCTACCTATGAAATTTATAAAGCTTGTCTCTTGTCATTTAGCTCTCCAAAATGTGTATAAATAGAGGGCCTTGGATGAGTGTAAGAATACAATGATATATTGGTAGGATATTAGCCATTGTAATAAAATTCTTTAAGTTTTCTTTTTCTTTCCTTTCTCTAGTTTTCTTTTTCTATATTTACTTATGCTTCTTACATTTCTTTTCATTTTATTCATATCTAGTATGTGTTGCTAATCATATTGTTGAGGTGATGAGGTGAAGCTCTTGGTAAATGCTAAGGTTAGTCTCTTAAACATGAGCTAAAATGAATTATCATTTATAAACACTAGTATAGATAATATTTTCTTTTGGTTTAAAATCATACTTGCAAAGTAGGGATCTTGATTCATTATTGACAATGAAAATGGCACAATAAATGCTTGGTTTCATAACCTTGATTTGTTGTAGACATATACCTTGGCATAAGAGCTTGGACTCTTTTTATGAGTTTTGAGGACACCAAATGAACATAATATCATATGCTATGGACGTTGGACAATTTGGACTGAATTGCTAAACCTTCCGATTGGAACCTCCTTTATGTGTGGATTTCAATTGTGTAATAAAACAAGATTAATCTTAGCATAACATCAAGAGTGGATTCTCTAACCTCAGCATCTTTTCTTATTGTTTTTTTTTATATCTTGTTTAATTTCTTTTATATTTTGTTTATTTTGTTCTCTAATATCTTGTTTATCTTATTTTGTTGTTGATTCCCTAATATCTTGTTTACTTTCTTTGTCTTATATATTTATAAACTTATACTTACTAATACGCTTCCCTGTGGTTCGACCTCGGACACCCGAGAATTTATTACTTGAACATAACCTGCACTTGGGTTTACAACTCTTAATTGAGTCTCCATCAAGTTTTTGGCGCCGTTGCCGGGGAAGCAATACTAAGTATATAAGTTTATAAGTATATTTATTTTTATTGGCTGGTTATACCGCCTAATTTGTATATTAACTTTAATTTATTTTTATTGGCTGGTTATACCGCCTAATTTGTATATTAACTTTAATTTATTTTTATTGGCTGGTTATACCGCCTAATTTGTATTTTAACTTTGTTTTATGCTTGTTTGGCGACGTGATTTTAGATCTCGTCGTTTAGTTAGATTTTATTGTGAAACTTTTTCAGGTAATATTTCTAATACAATTCCTACCATGGCTGACAATGAAAGTGTTCATGCTGAAGATGAAAACAGACAAGTACGCACCATGCGTGACTACTTGCAACCAACTCGAAGCTCATCACCCTCTTGTTTTATTTTTCCTCTCAATGCAAACAACTTTCGTTTTAAACCAGGTATGATAGCTTTGCTTCCAAATTTCCATGGGTTAGAATCGGAAAGTGCTTACTCGTTTCTAAAAGACTTCGAAGATGTATGTGTCACCTTTAATGACCAACAATGTACAAATGAAATTGTCAAGCTAAAATTATTTCCTTTTTCTTTAAAAGATAAAGCAAAAATTTGGCTTCATAATTTAAAACCAAGGTCAATTGGCACATGGCAAGAATTACAAACTAAGTTTCTAAAGATATTTTTCCCAGCACATAAAACTACTGCTTTGAAAAGACAGATTCAAAATTTCAATCAAAATCAAAATGAAGCATTTTTTCAGTGCTGGGAGCGTTTTAAAGATTTGTTAAGTTTTTGTCCACATCATGGTTTTGAAAAATGGCGTCTTATTAGTTTCTTTTATGAAAGTTTAACTCCCGAAACTAAACAATTTGTTGAAACAATGTGTAACGGTGAGTTTCTAGAAAAAGAACCTGAAGAAGCCTTTGACTACCTAGACCATTTGGCAGATAACTCGCAAGCCTGGCACACAGATAATTCCTCTGAAAGTTCCAATAGATCTAATCTTGTTTCTAACAGAGGTAAATATCATTTTAGTCAAGAAGATGAGATAAAAGCTAAAGTAGCTAATTTGGCTAGAAAGATTGAATCCATGGAACTTAGAGAAGTAAAAGAAGTCAAAACGGTTAAAAATGAAGAAAGTTGTGGAATTTGTGAAATCATGGGACACCCCACTTCTGAATGTCCAAACATTCCCATTCTTAAAGAAGCGTTGCATGATCAAGTAAATTCCATAAACACATTTAAAAAGCCTTTTCCTTCTCCTTACTCTGAAACGTATAACCCTGAATGGAGGAATCATCCCAACTTCAGTTGGCGGAATAATAATCATGTTCAGGTACCACAATCTCAAAAGCCGGGCAACACTTTTTCCTATCAACCTTCACGTGTACAAACCTTGGAAGAGACATTGCAAGCATTCATGCAAACACAAGCAAATGTGAATAACCAAACTTCACAGGACATCAATGAGATCAAAAATACCTTGTCCACATTGACAGCTTCATTACGCACTCAAAAAAAAGGTTAAGCATTGTTGGGAACAAAAGTTTGAGGAACTTCCATCACTCACAAATGTCACTGTACCATCAACTATTGAACCACCCAAGCTGGATTTAAAACCATTGCCATCCGAGCTAAAATATTCCTTTTTGGGTGAGAATGAAACTTTTCCAGTCATAAATGAACTTGAGGAACTCAGAAATGATGCATATGAGAATTCTAAAATTCATAAAGAAAGAACTAAAGCCTTTCATGATAAGTTAATTTCAAGAAAAACATTTGATGTTGGGCAAAAAGTTCTACTTTATAATTTTAGACTTCACATATTTCTTGGTAAGTTGAGATCAAAATGGACTGGCCCATTTGTGGTTAAGCATGTGTATCATTATGGAGCAGTTGACATTGAGAATCCTAGAAATGGTAACGTATTCAAGGTAAATGGACAAAGACTCAAACTCTTTTTGGAAAATCATGTTACTCAAGAAGAGGTTGTTTTTCTTTCTGATCCTTGTTTTGAAAATAACTAGATGTAAATATAATTTTTTTTTAACCCCGGTTAAATGGCGGATAACGGTACTCCGTGATTATTTAAGTCGGTTCCATCAGCTACCCACAAAACTGATATTGTATATAAATTTCTCTTTCAATTTCTCTTTCATTTTTTTTTTCAGGATGGATGATATTCTCACAAGATTGCAGAAACGATTTCCTTCTTTTCCTCGAAATATTTTACTAAAGCTTTACCAAGTTCGATTTGAAAGATTAAGAATGCTTATGCACAAAGGGATTCCTGAAGACATACGTTGGATAATTGAAGCCAAGGTACGTGAAGATGAATATCTTCCTGTTTTGCATTTACCAGGTACAGGTAGAAGCACTTTTGCAAAGAAGCGACGAGCAAAGCGCATGAGTTCAAATTGCCACAAATGTGCACATGGACGTGTAACGGTAAATGTCGTTCTATTGGGATTCCGTCCTTTAATCGAGATGATAAAATTGAATTCATTAAGGATGGACTGAGTAAGGAGAATTTGGGTAATATCCAACTTTCTCTTGAGACGCATCCTAGTGGAGACGTACAAAGAGAAATTCTTGATTTATGGCCACAATTCCAAAGGGAATGGCAACATCTTGGGAATCTGATGTTAAAAGACCATGTTTGCCAGCTTGTAAGAAAACTGGATGGGAAGCATATCCTCGACTCATAGAAGGCGTTTAAGCCGTTTCTAGACGTAAAACCAGAGGAAGATGTGAGCCACAATCACAACTACAATAAATGACTTCTCAGCTTTTGGTTTGATTTGCAATAACTTTATTTCGGTTTAATTTACGTGTTGTTAGATTTGTGTAATTATTCTCGTTTTTTTTTTTTTTTTGCATTGGTCTTTTACGGTTGATTTTTCTTCTCTTTTTGATTTTCTTCCTGAAATCACGCAAAAATCTTTTGTTAGGTTAACATTTTCTTCTGACAGGTCAAATACACTTTCGGCGACATTATTACTCTTGTCTGATTCATTACTCAGTCCTCTATATATTACACCATGTACTCATTCTCTTTCAGGCACTTGAAAAAAAAATGGAAAGTACTTCGTCCCAGCGCATTAAAAAAATTTGTGTCTTTGGAGGTGCTTATCCAGGGAAAAATAACATATTCGCTGATGAAGCCATAAGAGTTGGAGTAATATTTGCCCAACAAAAGATCCAGTTGATTTATGGAGGCGGTAGTACGGGTTTAATGGGAGCAGTCGCTACATCAGCACACGCCGGAGGAAGTCCAGTTCTAGGAATCATGCCAAAACTATTCACAGGTTTTTGTGGACCTACCGTGGGTAAGGAAATACAAGTCTGGAGTATCCCTGAACGGATAACAATCATGTACCATTCTGCCGATGCATTCATTGCTTTACCAGGAGGTCTGGGTACATTGGAAGAAATAGCTTGCGTGGCTTCTTGGTCATCTTTGGTCACAAATAAGAAACCCATTGGTTTGCTTAATATTAATGGTTATTTTAGTAATTTGCTTTCATATTTAGATAATGTTGTGGATAATGGATTCATGTTTTCAGAGGCAGGGAGAACCATAATTTCTGCTACAACCATTGAAGATTTACTCAAAAAGCTCCAAGCTTATGAGTATTTATCTGCTACGGTTGTGTCGCAAACGCTCGGAAAAAGAAAAAGAGATATGGACGAGCAAGGAGTGGATTGCACTCTGTCTTTGTGACATTATCTAACATTTTGTTTGTTGTGTCTCAGTTATAATAAGTGGTTAGCAACCTCTGCAGGTAATATCTCCTAAATTCTACCTTTAGTAGGGGATAAGGGACATATTTTGCTAATTTAAAAAAAAAAAAAAAAAGTTTGTTGTGTTTTAAGCAATTTAGAAGTATTCATTCTGAACAAGGTCTGAGTAAGGGAGACTTGAGACATACCTTGTCAGTTTGATTTTAATCTTTTTATGTTTACTTGTTAATTTTTGTTTAGTATTTTAGGATTAATTAGGTTGCATGAGTTTGTTTTGTTTTGAGTCTTAGTTATTCCTATTCTTATGTTATTAGTTCTTTTCTCTTACACATGATTCTTTCATTTGGGTTAATAGACTTACATTAAGGACAATGTAAGAATTAAGTGTGGGGGGAACGATTTAGGATTTCTTTTATTTTTGTCTACTATTTTTTTTTATGAGACTTTATTATTATTATTATTTTTTTAATGTGTTATAGTTCCTTTTTAATACAATGATGAGATATGAATTGCATAAGTCTAAAACAGATTTATTAGTGAGAAGATTTTCATGAGAATTGAGCTTGATGTCAACCTTTTTATGAGCCAATGTTAATATGATATGTTGATTGAGAAAGAAGCATGTTTAGACTTAATCTGACTTGTATAATCATCCTTGTGAGTTTTTGAGCCTATAATGATTGATGCATTATACAAATCAATCTAATTTCTTTCTTGAGTGCTCTTATGATTACATGATTCTCTAGAACTTGCTTTAAACCGTTTGAGACTATATTGATACATGTGACAACATGAATATGATAGAGGCATTAGGATTATAACCAGAGCCAAACAGCCATCCATTATTAATGTTCTAAGAGAACATCCCCACTAGTGAGCCAATTTGAGCCTACATTAAATATGCTATTTTATTGGTAACCAGAACTTACACCTAGCCTAAATATACTTATATCCTTACCCTTGTTCTAAAGATGGATTATATATTTTGAGACATATTGCAAAAACAAGGGATACTTTTTGAAAATTTGGGTTAGAACGAAAGATAAGTGTGGGGGAGGAGAGAGGCAAAAGTCAAGAGAAAAAGAAAGGGATCATTGTCAAATACATTCCTATATTAAAAAAAAAAAAAATCTTCTCTTGAACTTCTAGTTAAAGTAAAGAAAAAGATGTTACAAAGTTGGTTAGAATGAAGCAAAGGCTCAACGTGAATATTTAGCCTATGTTATTATGTGCTTTATAAGAGTTTTGAGAAGTTTTATTTGTATGATCTTATTATGTCTCTAAACTCTATGAACTCTTTGGAACCTTTGTGATATCTTTATCCTTTTGTTCTTTAACTACATTATAACCCTTTGGCCCCATTACAACCTTGAAAAAAGACCTCTTGATTTATGAAGTTGTATGATCTAAATAGTGGAGAATAGGTGGACAAGCAAGCATATGGTAGAACTGTTTTCATGAGATTGATTGAGTGTAAACACTTTACCACTACTTTAAAGAGTGAAAATCATGAGAGTATAGTGAGAAGTTGAGATTAAGTTGAATATGCACTATTTTGATTGAAATATGTTATGTTAATATTGGCTTAACTCATTTATTTACATTCAAGCATGATTTTTTGTGAAATTCTTTGAGCTATTGATTAGTTTATAAGACTTGTTCAAGGATTTTCTCTAATTTATATTGAAAGGATTAGGAGTAAATATTTTTAGTGTATGTAGTTTACTTATATTTTAGTTTTTCAATGTTTGTGGGTATCGTTCTAGCAAACCCTCACGAGACTAAACTCGTCCACTAGGGACACCTAGGGGTTTAAAGGCTTGTGTCACATGCTAAGTGCCACCGTGATTTCCTACGAAAATGGATTAGATTAGATTTTATTATTTTATTTTTATTGAGTCGTTGCTAGGGACTAGCAACAATCTAAGTGTGGGGGTGTGATAACTCGTATAATTATATAGTTCTTAGTTATGTTTTATTATTGTTTTGTGTCAAATACGAGTTATTATTTCTTATTCTAATTGTGTTTATGATATTTTATATTTTTATGTAATTTGGTGTTTTTCACGAGTTTCTTTGAGTGATTTCAGATTACTAGGTTAAATCAACAATTAAGGGCAAATCCAGTTCAGTTCCAGTTCCGACACCTTTTGCCATATCAGCTATATCTGGAGTTTCACTAAAGCATTAAGGCTGAAATTTTTACAGTGCAAAGTTAAGAGGCATATCTATCTTTTTCATGTTTTACACTTCTTGAAACGGAGTCGTTTTCCCTACCGAAATCAACCATCAAGTTGGCTGATGTGCAATGACGTCTGTTCTGCACCGTTTTGGTATTTTGACCATATCGTCCGATCCACGTGAGCAAATGATCTGATTCCAACGGCTATGGATCCGTAACTGATAGGGGTATATTTTTCTAGAAGACCATTTGATCAGATCGAGCCTCCAACATTGACAAAATCGACCATCAAGCTGGCTGATCAGAATTGTCATACAATATGACGAAAATTGTTAGAAAAATGCACCCACCTATTATACCTACCTTTGAAATTTATAAAGCTTGTCTCTTGTCATTTAGCTCTCCAAAATGTGTATAAATAGAGGGCCTTGGATGAGTGTAAGAATACAATGATATATTGGTAGGATATTAGCCATTGTAATAAAATTCTTTAAGTTTTCTTTTTCTTTCCTTTCTCTAGTTTTCTTTTTCTATATTTACTTATGCTTCTTACATTTCTTTTCATTTTATTCATATCTAGTATGTGTTGCTAATCATATTGTTGAGGTGATGAGGTGAAGCTCTTGGTAAATGCTAAGGTTAGTCTCTTAAACATGAGCTAAAATGAATTATCATTTATAAACACTAGTATAGATAATATTTTCTTTTGGTTTAAAATCATACTTGCAAAGTAGGGATCTTGATTCATTATTGACAATGAAAATGGCACAATAAATGCTTGGTTTCATAACCTTGATTTGTTGTAGACATATACCTTGGCATAAGAAATGCTTGGACTCTTTTTATGAGTTTTGAGGACACCAAATGAACATAATATCATATGCTATGGACGTTGGACAATTTGGACTGAATTGCTAAACCTTCCGATTGGAATCTCCTTTATGTGTGGATTTCAATTGTGTAATAAAACAAGATTAATCTTAGCATAACATCAAGAGTGGATTCTCTAACCTCAACATCTTTTCTTATTGTTTTTTTTTTTATATCTTGTTTAATTTCTTTTATATTTTGTTTATTTTGTTCTCTAATATCTTGTTTATCTTATTTTGTTGTTGATTCCCTAATATCTTGTTTACTTTCTTTGTCTTATATATTTATAAACTTATACTTACTAATACGCTTCCCTGTGGTTCGACCTCGGACACCCGAGAATTTATTACTTGAACATAACCTGCACTTGGGTTTACAACTCTTAATTGAGTCTCCATCATCTAATCTTTTGTAGATTTTATATCTATTTACAATGTGCATTTTCATTAGGCTATTGTGTCTTGGATGACTTTGCAATTTTTTTCGTTGAATTGGAACTGCCTTGAAAGAATATTGTATTTGGGTTGGTTTTGAGTTTTAAAGATTTTGGACTTCAATATACGCACATTCTGCATTTTGGATTTTCAAATATATTTTCATTGTGGTTTTGATGTTGATCACTAAACAAAAGCATGTTTGTGTGGAAATGATCAAGTTGGTTGCATATGGCCAAGTCTATGCATTCTTCTTAAATATTGATGCTATTTTAATTTTGTATTCTGAAAAAGAAATCTTCATATTTAATTATTAGATTTCGACCATTGATACTTTTTCTAGGCTTGATCTCCAATGTAGTATTTGCAAGGGCTTATGTTAAAACACAAGGCTCCATCTTGGATTTTTTTCATATTTAGCTTCAAACTTTTAATCCTAAAATAATAAATTGGGTTATGGTATTTTGATTAATGTAATTACATTGCTAAGAGAACGTAATGTACGATGGAAACCGACTCTAAATGTGATTTTTTTATGTGATATTGTTATGGAGTGATTTTGTTGTTGTTTTGACTCATCCAAGTAGTGTGCCAACTAACTCAAGGCCAATTATGAATGAAGAGAAGAGAAGAGAAGAGGAGAGGATGGAGGCTTACCCATTGAATGGTTCAGAGTTCAATGGTTTGCAGCCAAACCCATCAAATCAAAGAAAACGATGTTGTCAAAAATGCAACCAATTGAAACCACCTTGCTACGATAATTGTTCTGTTTATGCATTATTCATATACCAAAATTCTCTTTCTTTTTCTTGATTTGCTAATAACATTGTTATTTGCATTGACTAATACCATATCAATTTCATTGTTTCAGGTGGGTCATGTGTGTTGTTGTGGTTCTAACCACGCAAGTGCAAGTATCATTAACAAGTAATATAATGAAGAGTAGAGTATCGATCCCATGAGGAATTGTTACCAAATTTGCTATGCACTAAAATTATCACAACTTAATTTTATTCAAACAAACGATTAAAGATTGTTAATTAAAAACTAAATAAATAATAAAGAAAGAAAGAAATTAAATTAAAAGATAGATTAATTAATTGAGAAAAACCTAGGATTACAATTTCTCTCAACACTTCGTATGAACCTCTCCTACCCTCTTAACTTGACTAATGATATTGATTTGTTAACCTAGAGTTCTAATCTATTTATAAGTATATTCCAATGGTCTTAGAAAAATATCTCTCTTAATCAATTAACTATATTCCTATGATAATTGAATTAAAGAGAAACTCATTAAACTTAAACTCTAAAATTGGTTACACATGACAAGTAAGTGTATTCCTACCTTACACGCAACTCAATTCATACTAATAAAAGAATATGAAACATGTGTTATTCAATCCATGTCTAACACTAAACTTTTTTTTCCAAGTTGTATTTAGGTTAACAAATCAATTTAATTGGTGATCAAGCAATTAAAAGCATTAAGCACAAGATTGAATAAACAACATCAAATATCATTAAACCAAGAAAGAAAGTAAAATAATCCAAACTACATGTTGAGCTTCATTGAAATCCTAGAAAAAGTATATTTAGTTCATGATAAACATTAAAAACATAAAGAAAAGGAGTTTCACCATCATAAATATTACACTAAAAATAAAGAAGATTAAAGGAAAGAGAAAACTAAGGTTTGTTAAATCTTCAGTCCTCCAAAACCTTTCTTGCTCCTTGCAAATTTATGGTGGTTGTTCTCCTTTTAAGAAAACTAGATTATTTACAAGCTAAGAAGGTAAATAATAAAGTCCTAATGGTTCCTATTTATAGAGCTCTAAAAGCCTGAAGAAGGAAAACTTTGTGACTAAGTAACTGCTTCTAGCTTGGACTTTCCATATATGAGCTGATTCTCTCTTTCTTGCTTTAGGACTCTACAAAACTACAAAAGATATTAAATTAATAACTATATTAATCATAAAATAAATAAATAAAAATAATGTAAAAACAACTAAAAATAATTAATTAATAGTTTATACTACAAGGACTTAGCTAATTTAAAAGCACAAAATATGGTAAAATAACTCTATTTCATAGAGTTATCATGTGCTGAGAACCAAACGAAGAGAGTATGATGCATTGTAAATGGTGATTCTAATAGGTTGTTTAATAAGAAAATGATTTGCACTTTTTCCCTATTTGTTTCTAAATGAACAATGATTGTCAAAAAAATAACAATATATATGTTGTTCCTTTTTATTATCATTCATTGCATTGAAGCATTTGAGAAGTGAGTGTGATAATGTACTTAAGTTTTGATACCAGCGCATTATTTCTGAGCTTGAATATTACAAAATCTTTCAAATCTGTGATTAGAAAGCAATTTTGATAATAATAATAAAAAAAAAAGTTGTTGCTTTACCTTTAACTTTTTATCTTTCTTTGACTCTTTGATCTTATATTCTTGCTATAGTTTTGAGTGTTATGGATGATTATTACTTTTGTTGTAGGTATTTTTTTTTGTTCTTCACTTATGATATAATGATTTGATTTTTTTTCATTGCAGTAATTGTGGCATTGAAGGAAATTTTTGATGAGACGGTAAGGAGAAACAATGCTAAAGCTATTGTTTTAACCAGTGAGTTTCCAACTTTTAATCTAATCAAATTTAATAAAATCTACTTTTACTATTATTTTATTTTAAGTTTTTAGTATAAGGTTTGGCAAAGTTCCACTTTGTCTAAGCATTTCAGCTTTTCATACTTTTAACTTTTTTTTTGTTCATGAAGAATTGCCTTTGAATCTTCAATTCTTTAAAAAATTTAGGCTTTATTTAGTAGTTATAAAATTTTGCTAAAGACAATAACGTTATTAGTAAAGCTTAGAAGAATCGATGTTCACATCAATGATCAAAGGATTACAGTTTTTTACCTGTAGCATCCACCTAGTTTATATAAATTTATAATACTTTAAATACGATACTAACACAAAAAATAACACGAACACCGAAAACGAACACAAACATGACACGAACACAAATATTCTCTTCTTTTTTCACTTTCCTATTTCCTTTCTTTTCTTTCTTAAAATAAAAAAATAAAAATTAGCAATGCCCTAATTAATCCCTCAAACACACTTAATACCCGTGCTTAGTTGTGCATAGACCTACTTATGGCTTGGCCGCGACCCAAATTTTTTTTTCTTACCCAAGCCTATTCCCGTTTCACTGTTCATAAATTTTTTTTTTAAAAAAAAAATTCATTTTTATATTAAATTTATATATTTTTATAACTAAACTTAAATAAAAAATATTTTTTTATTATATAAACAATAGTCCGAGCCAGACCGACCTGAAGTGAAAAAATTCCTGCCTAGGCTCGGCCCTTGAGCAGGTCTAGTTGTGCCCAAGCAAGAGCACTCCAAAGTTAAAATTTAGCAATCTCATTACTTGGGGACAAATTTTAATTATAACTAGATAAATACATGCATTTTACTGCAGGCATGTTATCGGATTTGAATTAATATTTTATAATAAATTTGAAAGATAAAAAAGCAAGAGGAGTAAAGATAATTTAGAAAAATAATAACTTTTATCCTTATACGACACTTGGTATAAAATTGAGAGTTATTTGAATATGATCAATTAGATCTGGCAATTTCAGACACAACATAATTATACGATACGAACATAATATGGAAAAAAAATAATTAAAGCACGACATGACACAAAACAACATGAATACGACACAAATACATGAACGTGTCAAATCTACATAAAATGAATTATTAATGTGTCAAAATTTATATAAATATATAACACCCTAAATACGATTATAACAGAAAAAACAACACGAATATGACGACGCGCGACATACATTTTGGAGTTATTTGAATAGTGTCAATTAGACTTGACAATTTCGGACACAGCATGATTATACGACACGAACACAATATGAAAAAAATAATTAAAATACGACACGAAAAATAACATGAATACGACAAAAATATATGAACGTGTCAAAATCTACATAAAACGAATTATTAACGTGTAAAAAATTATATAAATTTATAATACTTTAAACACACGATAAAATAATACGAATATGCTACGAACATATAATTTTTTTTCTAAATTAATTCATTATGACAAATTATGCAAAATATGGGAAGAATTGGGACACGACATGAACACACACAATTTTTTCTAAATTGAATCACCATGACAAACTATGCAAAATATTTGGATGAATTAAAACATGACACTAACAAATGGAAAAAATAATTAAAATACGATACGACACGACACGAAAATAACATGAATACAATACAAATACACGAATGTGTCAAAATCCACATAAAATGAATTGTTGATATTTAAAAATTTATAATATTTTGAACGTACGAAAAAATAACATGAGTTTGACACAAAAAATAATATGAACACGAACGAATATCCGAACGTGTCAAAATCTACATAAAACAAATAGTTAACGTATAAAAATGTATATATTTATAATATTTTGAACACACAAAATATAACACAAACACAAATACAATACGAACACACAATTTTTTCTCCATTTTTTCTTTTCTTTTCTTTTCTTTCCTTTCTGCTTTCTTTTCTTTTTTTCCTTCTTAATCAAAAAAAAAAAAATTGAAAATACCCAAACAAACCCCCAACCCCCTTAATACCCATGGTTAGTTGTCAACTATGTAAGGATTCAAAATCCTCAATTCTCTACTCTCATGCATTCTAGGGATAATTTTTATAGTAAGTAATAGATTATATATTATAGATTAAGAACCCAAAATGAATATTCAAACATTTGATTGACTTTATTCTCCTCTTTTAAGTTCTTATTATTATTATTATTATTATTATTATTATTTTCTTCCACCGGTTTGGTTAGTTTTATCAAGATGGATTATCAAATTCTGATCGATTGTCATTCCTATATTGAAACTCTTGAATTATATACTGATAAATGATCAATTATAGTAAACTTATACATTTATTTATTTTTATTATTATATTGATATATTTTCTTTTTATTAATTGAAAATAAGGTGCTATTGGTGTACTTGAAGGGAGTTTTTTGTTCATGTTGTGATACCTTCTAACAAATGAAGGAGATGATAATTCGATGATGTTTCAAAATATTAATGAAAGTTTACCACAAATAAGGAGAGCGGCACAAGTTATCAGATTTTATGATTAATTTAAGAGAATAAATATCAAATTAACTACTTAATTATTAAAGTTTATTATATAAAATTTGGATTTTGTTTTTTGAGGATTTATGATTTTTTTTTATATATCTAACAGTTGTATTTCATTTCAATATTTCATACTTGTATTCAAATCAAAAAGAGTTAATAGCATCAATAGTTCTCAAACTTTATGACATATTTTATATTGGTTTTCAAACTTCAAAACGTATCAATTAGATCTTCGATCTTATAGTTTTGTATCAATGTGGTCCTTCCGTTAGCAAAACCGTTAGAGTAGACGTTAAACGGCAGATGGCATGTGACGTGTTAATTACAAAAATGTCATCTGCTGATGTGGTCTTTATTCCTTATTCCTTTATTCCTTTATTCTTTTTTTTTTCAAATTTTATATTTTCCTTTCTCTCTTTTATAAATAAATACAAAAAATAAAAATACTTTATATTATAATTTAAATTAATTTTTTGAAAATATAATTAATTTATAAACATATAAAATATTTATTTAAATTAATTTTATAAAAACTATTTTTAAATTTTTTGTTTCTTTCCTTTTTCTCTTTTTATTTTATATTTTTTATAAATAAACTCAAAACATAAATAATCATTTATATTATATTAAATTAATTTTATAAATATTAAATAATTTATTAAAAATATAAAATATTTATTTACATTAATTTTATAAAAATTGTTTTAAGTTTGTTTTTACTTTTTTCTCTTTGTTGTTTTCCCTTTTTTCTTGCTAATAAATTAATACAAAGAAGAAAAAAAAAATTATCATATAATTAAAATTTTAAAAATTAATTAATTTATAAAACAAATATTAAAAAAAAACTTATTTACATTAATTTATAAAAATAAAGCCTATTTTCTTTTTTATTTATTGTTATAAATAATTAAATAAAAATTAATTACTTTGTAATAATTAAATAATTTATAAAAAATAATATATTTATTTTAATTAATTAAAAAAGTTATTTTTCTTTTTCTTCTTTCTTCTTTCTTTTTTCTTTCCTTTTATAAATAAATTAATTTTGTAAAAAATTATATAATTTATCAAATATAAATATTTATTTACATTATTTTTTTGTAAATACATTTTATTTTCTAATTTTTTTTCTTTCTATTCTCTCTACCTAATTCTCGTCGATCAAAAAAGAGAAATTTGAATCCTCACCACCAGTCCGACCCTGCGAAGGATCAGACTGTCATTCATAACGCTCGATAGGCATTGCAAGAGGCCAAATTTGATCCTTCGCGCTAGATTGAGGAAGGTCCGAATTGGCGCTTTATGGCAGATTCGGTCAAGGTAGTTGCCGCCTCAACTTCAACATTACAGTCGACATAAAAAATATAAATTTTTAATTAAATGAATATAAATAAATATTTTATATTTATAAATTATTTAATTGGTTATAAAAAATAATTTATTTATAAAAAAAAGGAAATAAGAAAAATAAAAAATAAAAAAGAAAAAAAAATATTTTTTTATTATAAAATTAATG